>OY728164.1:1792947770-1795936118 GCA_963277665.1 Viscum album
GAAAACCCCCTAAAAACTCATAAAAACCTAGAAACCCAATAAAAACTATAATAACCCTTAAAACCTATAAAAATAATAAAAACTCTAAAAAACCTTTAAACCCTAAAACACTCAAAAAATCCCTAAAAACCCATAAACATCCTAAAAACCCTAAAAATCTCCAAAACCCCATAAAAACATGAAAATCCATAAACCCCCCAAAATTCCTAAAAACCCTAAAAATCATAAAAATCAAAAAAACCCTAAAACCCCCCTAAAAACCATCAAAACCCCTAAAAACCATAAAAAATCAAAAAAACACATAAAATACCTAAAAGCCTACTAAAAACTCTAAAATCCTTAAAACCCCTAAAAATGTAAAAAAATTCTAAAAAACCTTAAAAATCCTAAAAAAATAAAAAAAACATAAAAACCCAAAAGGCCTTAAAAACCTAGAAAAAACCCTAAAAACCCTAAACCCCTAAAAACCCTAAAAACCCTCAAAATCGTGAAAACCCCTATAAGTTATAAAAATCCTAAAAATCCCTAAAAATCCATGAAAACGTAAAAAACCTTAAAAACTGGGAAAACCCCCTAAAAATCATAAAACCCCTAAAAACCATAAAAACTATAAAAACCCATAAAAATCCGAAAAAATCAATGAAAAGGCTAAAAACCATTAAAACCCATAAAAATGTTAAAAACTCTAAAAAACTTAATGACTAAAAAAACATGAAAACCCAAAAATTACCAAAAAACCATGAAAAACCATCAAAATCCTCAAAATCCCAAAAACCCCTAAAAACCCTGAATTCCATAAAATTATAAAAAACTCACTAAAAATCCATGAAAACATAAAAAAATGTAAAAACCTATAACCCATGAAAACCATAAAATCCCCTTAAAATCTTATTAAACCCATAAAACCTCTAAAACAACTAAAAACTCTAAAACCCCTTCAAAACCCTAAATCATTAAAAACTCTACATATCCTTACCTAGAAAAAAATCTCTAAAACCCTAAAAAATCCTAAAAAAATCAGAAAACCCTAAAACCCAAAAAGACCTTAAAAACCATGAAAAACCCTAAAAACCCAAAAAAAACCCCAAAAACCCAAAATACCCACAAAATCCCTAAAATCACCAAAAACCCCTAAAAACCATAAAAATATTAAAAAACCTTGAAAATCTATGAAAATGTAAAAGGCCCTAAAAACTTGAAAATCCCCTAAAAATCATAAAACCCCCTAAAATTATTATAAACCCTTTAAACCCATAAAACTCCTAAAAACCCATTAAAAACTCTAAAAACCATTGAAACCCCTAAAAATGTTAAAAAATTATAAACAAGCTTAAAACCCTCAAAAACTCAAAAAAGCCCTAAAAACCCAAAAGACCCTAAAACCCTAAAAACCCCTTAAAATACTAAAATCCCCTTAAAATCCAAAAAAAATTAAAATCCCTAAAACCCCTAAAAAACTCTAAAAACCATAAAAATCCTAAAAAACACCTAAAAATACATGAAAACATAAAAACCCCTAAAACCTCTTAAAAACAACTAAAAACCATAAAAAAACCTAAAAACATTAAAAAACCTAAAAACCATTAAAAACTCTAAGAACCCGTTAAACCCTTAAAAAAACATAAAAGCCCTAAAAACTTAGAAAAACCCTAAAATCACAAAAGACCTAAAAACATTGAAAACCCTAAAATCCCTAAAAACTCCTAAAATCCCATAAAAAACTCTCAGAATCCCTAAAACCAGTAAAAACCCTAAAATAAATAAAAATCTTAAAAACCTTTAAAAATCCATGAAAACATAAAAAACCCAAAAAAAACCTGAAAACCCCCTAAAAACTATAAAAACATCTAAAAACCTTAAAAACTATAAAACCATAAAAACCCTAAAAAACCACTACAAACTCATAAAACCCCTAAAAACGTTAAAATCTCTAAAAAACCTTACAAACCCTAAAAAACTCAAAAAAAAACCTAAAACCCAATGACCCTAAGAACCCTGAAAACTCCTAAAAACCCTTAAACCCCATGAAAAACCCTAAAAACCTTTAAAATCCATAAAAACAATATAAATCATAAAAAACCATAAAATTCATGAAAATGTAAAAACCCTAAAAACCCTAAAAACCCCCTTAAAATCATAAAACTGCTAAAAAATTTAAAAACCCTAAAAATCTATAAAACACCCCAAAACCACTAAAAAATCTGAAAACCCTTTAAACCCCTAAAAACGTTAAAAACTCTAAAAAGCCTTAAAAGCCCTAAAAATATTTTAAAACCCTAAAAACCCAAAACCCTCAAAAAACATGAAAACCCCTAAAAACTCTCAAAATACCTTAAAACTCAAAAAACAATAAAAATTATAAAAAATCCCTAAAAATCCAAGTAAGTGTAAAAAACTCTAAAAAAACTGAAAAACTCATGAAAACCATAAAACCCCAAAAACCATAAAAACCCCAAAAAACAAATAAAAATACTAAAAGCCCGACTAAAACTCTAAAAACCCTTAAAATCCCTAAAACGTTAAAAACACTAAAAACCCTTCAAACACATGAAAGAAATATAGAAACCCTAAAAACACAAAAAGACCTTGAAAACCTTGAAAAACCCTAAAACCCCCTAAAAACCATAAAAACCTTCAAAATACCTAAAAACTCTAAAATCCAAAAAAATCTAAAAAGATCCTAAAAATCCATGAAAACATAAAAAACCCAAAAAACCTTGAAGAAACCCTGAAAACCAATAAAACTTCTAAAAAACATAAAAATTACTAAAAACCCATAAACCCACTAAAACTCTAAAAACCCTTAAAACCCCAAAAAACATTAAAAACCCTAAAAAACCTTTAAAAACCTATTAACTCAAAAAAACCATAAAACCCCAAAAGACCCTAAAACCCTGAAAACCCTAAAAACCATAGAAACCCATGAGAAACCCAAAAAACCCTCAAAAAACCTAAAAACCATAAAAATTATTAAAAAACCTAAAAATAAATTATAACATTAAAAACCCTAAAACCATAAAAACCCCTTAAAACCTCAAAACCCCTAAAACGTTAAAAACTCTAAAAACCTTTAAAAACCCTAATAAACTAAAAAAAATCTTAAAAACCCAAAAGACCCTAAATACCTTAAAAACCCTAAAACCCCTAAACACCCTAAAAATCCCAAAAAACCCTAAAATTCCCTAAACCCATAAAAATCCAAAAAAATAGTAAAAATCCCTGAAAACATAAAAATCCCTAAAAACCACATGAAAACCATAAAAACCCCTAAAAACCTTAAAAAACATTGAAAACACAAAAAAACACTAAAACAACTAAAAACTATAAAAAACCCTTAAAACCCAAAAAGGATTAAAAAACTCAAAAAAACTTAAAGACCCTATAAACACAAAAAAAATCCTAAAACCCAAAAAAAACCCTAAAAACTATGAAATACCCTAAATCCACAAAAACCCCCTAAAACCATAAAAATACCTAAAAAACCTAAAACCCCTAAAAACACTTAATACGCCCTAAAAATCCATTAAAACGAAAACCCCCCTAAAAATCATAAAACCCCTTAAAACTCTAAAAACCCATAAAAATCAATAAAAACCCTAAAATACGATGCAAGATGCACATGGTGGCCTAATATTCACAGCATAGGGTAGCAGATGTATGATGTGGTTTGGGGATAACTGGAAGATGATGGTTGTGGATAGTGAATGCAAGTAGTCAATCAACCCTATAAGGAGTGGGACCTACTACTTAGACAACACACACAAGAGAGGGATGTGATATCCAATCCACACAACAATGCACTTGGATTGGCACTCCGAATTGGGGTCTTTTGATCTTGGATCACCAATCTAACTTATAGATTGACAAGGTAAGAATGCACAAGAGCAAGGGGAAAATCGGAACATCCTCACACAATGTAGAGAAAAAAGCATAAGCAGAAAAAACTACTTGGGTCTCTATCCTCCATCCCATAAAATTAACTTGTGGTGGAGGGTCTGACACTAGATCCAAAAAAACCTAAAGCTAACCAGAATTAATAAACTCATTAGCCCCTGATGGAATGCCAGGCACAAGAGACAGGACATTCCATATAATCAACTCCTTGAGAGTTCTGGGGCTATTCCACCAATGCGATAAGAGACCAAAGATAGGGAACAACCGGTTATCCTCTTGGAGGATCCACCTTCTTAACCCTAGCTTAGAACCTGGTTCCCTGATCAATAAATCCAGAACCATGGTTCCCTAATTTTTTCCCTTAAATTTTAAAAGATAAATTCTACCAATGACTTTTTGGAAAAGTGGAACACATCTTTCCAACTATAGCCCACCATATTTGACTTTGAGCCCATAGCCCACAGGTTTTGACTTTATAGTCCAAAGATTCCATTCTAAAATCTTCCATATGGGCAAGGCTTCCAAAATTCGTGCAACCATGTGGGCCAGGATTTAAACATCATGTTTTGGCTTGAATAAATGACATTATAGGACCATTTTCTCCATACATGCAAGGAAATATCCATTGTTCCTTTAATGAAGTGTGATCGATGACCATTACAACATTCAACCTCTTTAATCTCCCTTGCATCATTAAGACTTGAAAATCAAAGTCATCCACTTGATCAATCGACTTGGTTCCTTCAACATGGTTCTCATTGAATTGAAAAGAAGTCGTCCTCAAATTTTCATCCTATACACCCAAAAAAGAAGAAAGATCAGAAACATTGAAAGTGGCACTTACACTATACTCACCTGGGAGAGCTATCTTGTAAGCATTGTTGTTAATCTTCTCGAACACTCAAAAAGGCTCGTCTCCTCTTAGAATGAGTTTTAATTTCTGTTTGTCAAGAAATCTTTCCTTCCGCATACGAACCCTAACTAAGTCACCGGGCTCGAACCACACTTTCTCGTAACCCTTGTTTGCATGATCAGTGTAATTTTGGGTTATCTTCTTGATATTTTCCCTTTCCTTTTCATGGATTTGCGTGATGAATTCTGCACGCCCTTTCACATTCATATTATTTACTTCCTATAAAGGCAAAGGAACTAGATCAATATGGGAAAGAGGGTTAAATCTATAAAAACATTCAAATGGAGAATAAGTAGTAGTGGAATGCTTGTCCTTATTATATGTGAATTCCACATGTTGAAAACACTCCTCCCAACTCTTGAGATTCTTCTTGACAATTATTCGTAGAAGGGATGATAGTGTTTGATTTCACTTACTTTGTTTTCCCATCGGTTTGTGGATGAAAATTAGTAAAAAATAGTAACTTTATACCTAGTTTTCTCAAAAACATATTCCAAAAGTAACTGAGGAATTGTGTATCTTGATCTAACACAATAGAACTTGGCATTACATGGAGTTTGACTACTTCTTGAAATAAAAGTTTTGTAATGTTAGTGGCATCATTTGTTTTGTGACAAGGAATAAAATTTACCATTTAAAAAAACTGATCCATCATTAAAAAAAGGAATCTATCCCCATATTATTCCTTGTTAACACCACTATAATGTCCATTGATATGTCCTTCTATAGGGTGTTAGGGATTGATAGAGGAAGATATAATCCATGTGGGTTCATCTTATATTTGGATTTATGGTAGACAATGCATTTTCCAATAATTTTTTCAACATTTATAGACATCCTAGGCTAATAAAAATTTTCACAAAGAATTATTAAAGTTTCTTCAAAACCAAAATATCCCATTAACCCATTGTAATGTGACTCCTTTAGTAAAAGTAAATAAATAGATCTATTGGGATTTCAAATACTATCAATCCGAAATAAGAATCCATCATGTAAATAAAACTTTTCCCAACTAACTATAGGTTTATAATAGCCATAAGGTTCACCAAAATCTCTATCATTGGCATATAAATATTTAATATATTCAAAACCAAGGAGTTTATAATCTAGAAAGGATAAAATAGAATATCGCCATGAAAGTTCTTCTGCCACAATATTTTCTTTACCCTTTTTATGATTGATGACATATGGAAATGACTCAATGAATTCCATAAATCTATCATGTCTCATATTTATTTTATGTTTACTCCTAATGTATTTAAGATCCTCATGATCAGAATGGATCACAAATTCTTTGGCCAAAGATAATGTTTCCAAGTTTATAGTACTCTAAACAATGCATACAACTCATAAATGTACATAATACATGATTCATTAACCTCATAAATGTGATCAGCACATTGGTGATACCAAAGGGCATGAATAACCATTAATAAAGTCCATTACCAATCACAAAAAACACAAGGAAAACAATCCTATCGGGGAAAAATTCTCATTTATTTATTTTTTAAAACATTTTTTCCTTCCTTAACACCATTAGGACTTTTCTTAAGTGATATAAATGTTCTTGTAAAGTCCTACTACACATCAAAATGTCATTAAAGTAAAATAACAAAAAAAATCCAATATATGCACATAATAAATGATTCATTAACCTCATAAATGTGATCAGTGCATTGGTGATACCAAAGGGCATGACTAACCATTAATAAAGTCCAATTGTTGTCTTAAATTTAGTTTTGCACTCATCTACTTCTTTCATTATAATTTGACGGTAGCCAATTCTTAAATCAATTTTTGAGAAAATAGTATAACCATTTAATTCATCTAGCATATCATCTAACCTAGGGATAGGATGAAGATACCTGGTCATGATGTTATTGATGACTCTACAGTAAATGTGAATTCTCCATGTTCTATCCTTATTTGGTACTATAAGCACCGGTACAACACAAGGACCAAGGATTTCTCTGACATATCCTACATCCAAGAGCTCTTGAACCTACCTTTGAATTTATTTTTCCTCCTCTAGATTGGTATGATATGCAGGGAAATTTGGTAGTGATTCTACGAGTATGAGGTCAATTTGATTCTCAATACCTCTAATGGGTGGAAAACCTAGTGCACCTCTTTGGTAAACAGATCTTCAAATTCTTGCAATTAAGACTCAACAACTTGAGGAAAATGAGATTTTAATTTGTTAGTGTTCAACATCAACCCTTTATACATAAGTACTAATAGGTTTCTTTGATAATTCAAATATTACTTAACCTCACTTTTCTTTTCCTACATCACGCTTTTCTCTCCTCTCAAATCTTTTTTCCCTCTTGATTTTTATTTTCTCTCCATTTCTTTTCTTCTCTCATTTTCTATTTTCACCTCATTCTCTCCTTTTTAATTTTTTCTATTTTTTCTCATCACACATTTTTTTATTTTATCTCAAAATGAGATCTTATATAATTTCTTTGGGGGAAATGTGGTTGAGGTTTATAGGTTCCCCTCATAGTATAAAAGTGTGTCGGTTCAAGAACCCATCATAAGTAACATGTCAATCATACCGCCATAGTCTACCCAATAGAAAGTGGCACACCTTCATAGGAACAACATCAAAATATAACTCATTCTTGTATTTACCAATAGAGAACAATTCCTTCACACATTTGGTAACCATAATCTCTCCACAATCATTCAACCATTGAAGCTGATATGGATTTTGATTCCTCAAAGTTGGAAGTCCCAACTTCTCCACCAACTTGGTACTCGCTATGTTACTACAGCTTCCTCCACCAATAACAACACTTAATACCTTACCATGGATCTTTTACCATGTATGGAAAAGGTTCTCCCACTGCTCCTTCTCTCTCATGGTCATTTGTGTGCTTAGAACTCTCGTAGTTACAAGAATCTCACCATCTTCTAGAAATTATCCATTGTCAATTTTGGGGGATTCTTCATCTCTCTACTCCGAGCTCTCTCCATCGATATCCCATTCTCCATGATTTTTTATGGTCATGATGCACCAATTTGGGTATTCACTAGAAATATGATCCCTTCCTTGACATTTGAAACAACGTATATCTAGATACCATGCTTGGTTAACCTCAATAGTAGGTTTCTTAGGTGGAAGAATTACCCTGTCACTTTTGCAATCAACCACCTCTTTTGGATTTAATGATTCTCCAATATCCTTCCTAGAATTTATCCAAGGAGTGAAAGTGGTAGTTGGTTTCCTTAGGTTTCTCCTCCTTTTGATTTTTTTTCTCAATCTTGGTGTCTTGGTGGATCATATCTTTTATCTCCATAAGGTGGTACATCTCTACTAGATCAGAAATATCCCAATTGAGTCTGTGTAAAAACCATGCCATGTTTTCCTATGGATATTCCTAAATGTTTTCTTGAATCATAGAAATTTGCATCTCCTTGTAGTAATATTCTACACTCTTACTCCCTTGGGTGAGGTGATGAGGTTTTTTGTGGATATCTCTATGGTAATGTGTGGGAACAAATCTATTCCGCATCGAAAAATTCATGTCATCCCAAGTGTTGATGGGACTCCCACCATATCTAGACCTCTCCTTTTAAATTTGATCCCACCAAATTAAACAAAAATCAGAAAATTCAAGGGAATATTTTTTTTCCTTTTTCTAATCGGAATATGCATGGCATGAAAATACTTGCTCAATCTGCAACTACCACTCCAAGAATGCTTCTGGATTTCATTTTCACTAAAATAAGGGAACCTTCACCTCAATACCTCTAAGGATGTAATCATAATGCAGTCTGTTGGCCTCATTTAGGTTGTTGGAATAATATACTCCTTTGTATTACATCCTTAAAATCATCATCAAAGTTCAACATCTCCTCCTTCATGATGTGGGGATGATGTGGTGCTGGAGTGTGTTGCGGGTTACCATGGATGATCCTTGGGCATGGTTGATTCTCTAAGTTGTTAATCCTCTCATGCAGATCCTCCAACTTTCTATTAAGAATCTTCTCAAAATGGATCACCAAAGCTTGAATTTGGATTTACAAAGCTTCTAGTGTGGGAGACCTACTTTGGCTTCCTTCATCACTAGCATGAGAAATTTTTTTCCCATGATCTTTGGCCATAATATATAACACAAACACAAACACACACAGGTAGAAAAACACACAATACTACACACACTAACACATGTGAGGATACAGACATGCATGCATGCAAAAACATAGACACACACACCCACACATACCCACAAGATGTACACACTCACACACACAAGTTGTACACATGCAAAAGAAATGTATTTCTCTCTACCTCATCACTCAATTAAATTCCCAAGATCTTATGAAATAGAATACCTTTTTTAGGGATATCTAGTGCCACAAATCCTTCCCAAACCAAGGTTACGCTGTGGGATTGATTAACAAAACCCATTTGAGTGGTAAAAGTTAAAGGGTTAAAAAGAGAGTAAAAAATGGGTAAAAGGTGTGAAAAGCGGGTAGAAAGGTGGTATTTGGGTTTTTCCAGGTTGTGCAAGATAAGAAAAATTAAAAACAATATGAGAGAAATATGATATGGTGATGAAGTAAAATGAAGGAGAAAGTGATGTATGGAAATGTAAAGTGATAATAATGTAAAACACAAAGAATAAGATGATGAACTGAGAGTAAGATAATTTTTTAAAATCTCTTAAAGAAAGGATGTGCTTAATTTTGAAAAGTAAAAAATGATGAGTTGAGAGGATTTATTTATTTTTGTTTTTTTCAGATAAAAATCACATATAGTAAATTAAATGAAAAAAGAATATGGATGAAAAATTGGATTAATGTAAAAATGTTTCAATCTTGCATAACATAGGCCAATTATGGAGGTTTTCAACGAAAAGCGTTTTTTGTGTTTTTTTTTGAATGGTTGGATAATAAGGAAATATGAGAAGGGAAATGGATATATGGGATAGAAAAAGGGTGATAGATTCTGACTATGTCAACTGGAGCTTTGATACCAACTGATGCAAGACACACGGGGTGGCCTGATCTTCACAGCGTAGGGCGGCAGATGAAGGATGTGGTTCGGTGCTAAGTGGCAGATGATGGGTTTGGATAGTGGATGAAAGTAGTCAATCAACGCTATAAGGAGCGTAACCTACTTGTTAGACAACACAATCAAGGGAGGGATGTGATATCCAATCCACATAACAACATATTTGGGTTGAGGAACATAATTGGGGACTTTGTGATCTCGGATCACCAATATAACCTGTAGATTCCCAGGGCAATAATGAACAAGGGCAAGGGGGAAAACCGAAACAATACTCACATAGCGGAGAGAAATAAATCATAATCTCTCTATCAGAATCATGAATCCCATACAAGGGGTGATACAATAGTCAAGGGTCTAATACCTTAAATTTATTAAGGGTAAAACTACTACGGTCCCTTAAATTCAAAAAGATAAAGTCTACCAAAGACTTTTAAAAAAAGTAGCACACAACTTTCCAACTATATCCCACCATATTTGACTTTGAGTGCATAGCCCACCGTTTTTTGACTTTGGTGTCCAAAGATGCTAGTCTAGAATCCTTAATGTGGGAAAGGATTCCAAAATTCATGCAATCTTGTGAGCCAAGATCTAAACATCATGTTTGGGATTGAATAATTGAGATTATTGGCTCATTTACTCTATCTGTGTAAGGTAAGATCCATTGGGCCTTTAATGAAGCGAGATGGGTGCCCATTGTAGCATTCAACATCTTTAATCACCCTCATGTCATCGAGCCTTTCAAATTGAACTCCTCCACCTGGGAAATCGACTCAATGCCTTCAACATGGTTCTCATCCAAACCACTAAAACTCTAAAAACCCTTAAAACCTCTAAAAGTTTTAAAAATCTCTATAAAACCATGTCTTGAAAAAAACTCGAAAAAACCATAAAAAACCTACAAAAATAAAAACCCCCTAAAAACCCAAAAATACCCTCAAACCCTTGAAAACCCCTAAAAATCCCTAAAAACCCTAAAAAATGTTTAAAACCATAAAAATCATAAAAAATCCCTAAAAATCGATGAAAATGTAAAAAAACCCTAAAACCCAGAAAAACTCCAAAAAACCAAAAAACCCCCTAAAACCATTAAAAACCTAAAAACCCTAAAAACCACTAAAAACTATAAAAACCCTTGAAACCCCTAAAGCGTCAAAAAACTCAAAAAACCCTTAAAAACTCTAAAAATCCCTGAAAAACCCAAAAATCCCAAAAAGACACTAAAAACACTGAAAACCCCCTAAGAACCCTAAAAACCCTAGGAACTTTTAAAACCCTCAAAATACCTAAAACCCTAAAAACCATAAAAATCCTAAAAACCCCCTATAAATCAATGAACATGTAAAAACCCCCAAAAACCATGAAAAACCCATTAAAACCATAAAACCCCCTAAAAACCATAAAAAACCCTAAAAACCCATAGAAACTCTAAAAACCCACTAAAAACTCAAAAAACCCTTAAAACCACTAAAGAAGTTTAAAAAATTTAAAAAACCTTGAGAACCCTAAAAAACTAAAAAAAACACTAAAAACCCAAAAGACACTTAAAACCCTAAAAAGCCAAAGAAGCCCTGAAACTCGTCAAAACCCGAAAAAACCCTAAAAATCCTAAAAATCATAAAATCCTGAAAACCCCCTAAGAATCCATAAAAACGTAAAAAAAAACTAAAAACCCTGTAAAAACCCCTAAAACCCATAAAATCCCATAAAAACCATAAAAAACCTAAAAACCCATAAAAACCCTAAAACCGCTAAAAACTCTAAAAACCCTAAAAACCCCTAAAAACGATAAAAACTATAAAAAACCTTTAAAACCCTATAAAACTAAAAAAACATTAAAAAAAGACCCTAAATATCCCGAAAAAACACTAAAACCCCTCAAATTCCCTAATGACCTTTAAAACCCTAAAAACTGAAAAAAACCATGAAAACCATTAAACCCCTAAAAACCTTAAAAAACCCCTAAACACCCATAAAATCCATAAAAACACACTAAAACTCTAACAATTCTTAAAACCACTAAAAACATTAAAAACTCTAAAAAATATTAAAAGACCTAAAATATAAAAAACACCAAAACCCAAGAGGCCTTAAAAACCCTAAAACCCCTCAAAATCCCAAAACAACATAAAAACCCCTAAAAACATAAAAATCCTAAAAACACTAAAAATGAAAACGTAAAAAACCTTGACCCCCCCCCCCCTGAAAACTATAAAAACCCCCCAAAAACATTAAAAAACCCTAAGACCCAATAAAAACCCTAAAAACACTTAAAACTCTAAAACCCCTTTAAACCACTAAAAACGTTAAAATCTCCAAAAAACCTTAAAACCCCTAAAAAACCTAAAAACTCAAAAAACCCTTAAAACCCCAAAAAACCCTAAAACCCCTCAAAATTCTTAAAAAACCAAAACGCTCTAAAAACCATAAAAATCCTAAAAAAACCCTAAAAATCCATGAAAATGTAAAAAACCCTAAAAACCTTGAAAAAACCCTGAAAACCATAAAACCCCTAAAAAATTAAAAACCCTAAAAACCCTAAAAACCCATAAACACCTAAAACCCCACAAAAATCTCTAAAACCCCTTAAAACCCCTAAGAACATAAAAAACTCTAAAATACCTTAAAACTTGTAAAAAAGTCAAAAAAAACCCCAAAAACCCAAAGCACCCTAAAAACCCCAAAAACACCTAAAATCCATGAAATCATAAAAAACCTTAAAACCCTTGAAAACCATAAAAATCCATAAAAACCATAAAAAACATAAAAATCCTAAAAAACTACTAAAAACTCTAAAAACACTTAAAACCCCAAAAATCATAAAAAACTCTAGAAAACCTTAAAAACCCTAAAAAACATAAAAAACCCCTAAAAATATAAAAAGGTCCTAAAAATATTAAAAACCCTAAAACCCATAGAAAACCCTAAAAACCCTTAAAATCCCTAAAAACCATAAAAAACCCAAAAAACCATAAAAATCCCAAACCCCCCTAAAAATCCTTGAAAATGTAAAAAACACTAAAAATCCTAAAAAACCTAAAAAACCTAAAAAACCCTGAAAACCATAAAAAAACCCATAAGACCTTAAAAATCCATAAAACTAATAAAAACTCTAAAACCCCTAAAAATGTTGAAAAACTCTAAAAAACCTTTAAAACCTAAAAACTGAAACCCCCCTAAAAACCCTGAAAACCCCTAAAAACACTTAAAAACGCCCTAAAATCCCTAAAAGACCCAAAAAACACTAAAATACCAAAAAAACCCATAAAACCTTAAAAATTCATAAAAATCCATGAAAACCTAAAAAATCCTAAAAACCTAGAAAAAACCTATAAGCCTTAAAAAACCCAAAAAATCCATACAAATCCTAAAAAAACGTGAAAAACTCTAAAAACCCTTAAAACCCTCAAAAACGTTAAAAAACGCTAAAAACCTTAAAAACCCTAAAAATCCAAAAAGATCCTAAAATCATTTAAAATCCCTAAAAACCACAAAAAATCCTTAAAAATGTCTAACCCCCCCCCCAAATTCCTTAAAACCCTAAAAACCCTAAAACCATAAAAATCCTATAAAAATCCCTAAAAATCAATGAAATGTAAAAAATCCTAAAAACCTTGAAAAACCTAAAAAACTATAAACCCCCCTAAAAACCTTAAAAACCATAAAACCCAAAAAAATCCTAAAAACCCAATAATAACTCTAAAAACACATAAAACCCCTAATTTTTTTTTAAAAATTCCCTAAAAACCCAAAAAAACCATGAAATACTAAAAACCCATAATGACACTGAAACCCCTTAAAACCCATAAAATCCCTAATAATTTTCAAAAACCTAAAAACCATAAAATGCCCTAAAAATACATGAAAATTTAAAAACCCCTAAAAACACAATAAACCCCCTAAAAACCATAAAACCCCTGAAAACCTTTGAAATCCCTAAAACCCAATAAAAACCCAAAAAGAAACTAAAAACTATAAAAAAACCCTTTAAACCCCTAAAACATTAAATAACATTAAAAAACCTTAAAACCCTAAAAAACACAAAAAAACCCTAAAACCCCAAAAGACCCTAAAAACCCTAAAAAATAATAAAAACCCTCAAATTCTCGAAAACCCCTAAAAATTTGTAAAGACCATAAAAATTCTAAAAACCACTAAAAATACATGAAAACCTAAAAAACCCTAAAATCTTGAAAAACACCTACAAACCATAAAAAACCCTAAAACATTTAAGAAATCATAAAAACCTTTGAAAAAAATAAAAAATCTCTAAAAACCATTAAACCCATTAAAACACTAAAAAACCCCAAAACCATCAAATCCTAAAAAACCAATAAAATTCCATGAAAACGTAAAAAATCCTAAAAACCCTGAAAAACCTGTGAAACCCATAAAATCTGCTAAAACATTAAAAAACCCTAAAGACCCATAAAATCCCTAAAAACCAATAAAAACTATAAAACCCCTTAAAACCATAAAAATGTTAAAAAACTCAAACAACCCATGAAAAGCTCAAAACAAATACCTTAAAAACCCGAAAAGACCCTAAAAACCTAGAAAAACCCTAAAAACCCCTGAAAATCCTAAAACACTCAAAATCCCTAAAAACCCTAAAAACCATTAAAACCATTAAAACCATTAAAACTCTTAAAACCCTAAATTTTTTTGAAAACATAAAACCCCAAAAAAACAATAAAAATACCTTTAAAACCATAAACCCCCTAAAAACCTTAAGAAAATATAAAAACCCCAAAAAACCTAAAAACCCACAAAATCCCTCAAACCCATCAAACCCCAGTTAAACCCCCTAAAACCCATCAAAATCTCAAAAACCATAAAAACCACTAAAAACCAAAAAAATCCAAAACACCCCCTAAAAATCCATGAAAACTTAAAAAATCCTAAAACCCCTGAAAACCCCTAAAACCCTAAAAACCTTAAAAACCCACTAAAAACACTAAAAACCCTTAAAACTCTAAAAACTCAAAAAAACCCTTAAAACCCAAAAAAAACCTAAAACCCTAAAAACCCTTGAAAAACCCTAAAACCCCCTAAAAAACCTAAAAACCCTAAAAATCATAAAAAACCCTAAACCACATAAAAACCACAAAAATCATAAAACCCCCTAATAATCTGAGAAAAAGTAAAAAACCTTAAAAACCCAAAAAAATCTTTGAAAACCATAAAAAAACTCATCTAAAACCCATAAAACCCTAAAAATCTACAAAAAACTCTAAAACACTTTAAACCCCTAAAAAAATTAAAAAACTTTTAAAAACCGTAAAACCCCTAAAACACCAAAAAGACCCTGAAAACCTTAAAAAATTCTTAAAAAACGAAAAAACCCTAAAACCACAAAAAATCCATAAAAACCTAAAACACCCGAAAACCCATAAAAATAATAAAAACCCATGAAAACATAAAAAACCCTAAATATCCTGAAAAACCCCGAAAAAAAACCCTAAAACCCTTAAAAACCAAAAACCCCATAAAACCCTAAAAACTAACTAAAACCTCTAAATACCACTAAACCCCCTAAAAACATCAAAAACACTAAAAACCATAAAACCCCTAAAAATTAAAAAAATCCTAAAAACCCAAAAGACACTAAAACCCTAAAAACCACTAAAACTCCATGAAAACCCATAAACCCCCTCAAAATCCTTAAAAATCCTGAAAACCCCTAAAAACCACAAAAATACCAAAAACCCCTAAAAATAAATGAAAACGTAAAAAAATCCTAAAAACCCTTAAAATCCCTTAAAAACCATAAAACCCCTAAAAACCATGAAAAACCCCCAAAAACCCAAAAAAAACCTAAAACCCATTAAACCCCTAAAAATATTTAAAAACCTTAAAAACTCTAAGAAACTCAAAAAAACCATAAAAACCCAAAAGACCCTAAAAAGCTTCAAAACCCAATTTTTTTTTCAAAACCCTAAAAACCTATAACAATCCCTTAAAACCCTAGAAAATAATAAAAATCATAAAAACCTGTTAAATCTATGAAAACGTAAACAAAACAAAAAACACAAAAAAATCTCTCAAAACGATAAAAACCCTTAAAAATGTTTAAAAACCTAAAAAACCCATAAAACCTGAAAAAAACCACTCAAAACTGTAAAACCCCTAAAACCCCTAAAACAATAAAAAAACTCTAAAAACCCATAAAAAATCAAAAAACTCAAAAAAACCCCTAAAAACTCAAAAAGACCATAAAAACCCTAAAACCCCATAAACCCCTAAAAATCTCAATAAACCTCTAGAAACCCTAAATCCTCTAAAAATCATTAAAATACCTAAAAATAATAAAACCATTAAAATCCTAAAAACCCCTTAAAAATCCATGAAAGCGTAAAAACCCCTAAAACCCTAAAAACCCCTAGAAATAATAAAATCTTCTAAAAAGCATAAAAAAACCTTAAAAACCCTAAAAACCACAAAAAACTATACAAACCCTTAAAAGACCTAAAAATGTTAGAAAAACTCTAAAAATCTTTAAAACCCTAAAACCCCCAAATACCCTAAAATCCCAGAAAACCCCTAAAAATCTAAAAACTGCTGAAAACCCCTAAAACCCCTCAAAATCCCAAAAAACACTAAAAAACCCTAAAAATAATTAAAATCCTAAAACCCCGTAAAAATAAAGGAAAAATTAAACAAACCCTAAAAACCTTGAAAACCCCGTGAAAACCATAAAAACCCCGTAAAAACCATTAAATCCCTAAAAACCAATAAAATCCCTAAAAACAACGAAAAACAATAAAAACCATTAAAACCCCTAAAAACGTTAAAAACCATAAAAAACCTTAAAAACGCTAAAACCCCAAAAGACCCAAAAAAACCCAAGAGGCCATAAAAACCCTAAAAATGCACAAAATCCCTAAAACCCCTAAAAACTCTAAAAAAATAAAAATCCTAAAAAACTTCTAAAAATTCATGAAAAAGTAAAAAACCCTAAAACCTAGGAAAAATGATTGAAAATCATAAAAACACCTAAAACACTTATACCCCCTAAAAATTCATAATACCCCAAAAACCCCACTAAAAACTCTAAAAACCCTCAAAACCCTAAAAATGTTGAAAAAGTTTAAAAACCATAAAAACACTATTTTTTTAAAAATCCCTAAAATCCAAACATCCTAAATGCCCTAAAACCCCTAAAAACCCTCAAAAACACTAAAAACCCCAAAAAACCCTAAGAAATAAAAACCCTAAACCCCCCTAAAATCCAAGAAAATGTAAAAAATCCTAAAACCCTAAAAAACCCTGAAAACTATAAAACCACTAAATCCATAACAAGCTCTAAAACCCATAAAAATACTAAAGAACCATTAAAACTCTAAAAATCCTTAAACCCCTAAAAGCATTAAAAACCTCTAAAAACATTAAATCCCTAAAAAAACTCAAACAAAACCCCAATACCCCAACACCCTAAAAATTCTGAAAATCCCTAAAACCCCTCAAAATCCCTAAAACCCCAAGAAACCCCTAAAAACCCTAAAAATCCTAAAAATTCTAAAAACCCAAAAAATCAATGAAAAAGTAAAAAACCAAAAAAAAAAGAAAAACCCATAAAAACCACCAAACCCAAAAAAAAAATCTAAAAACCCATAAAAACCAATAAAACCCAAAAAACTCACAAAACCTCTAAAAACACTTAAACTAATAAAAATGTTAAAATACTCTAAAAAATAAAGAAAATAAAAAATACCCAAAAACCCCAAAACGACCAGAAAAACCTTAAAACCCCTAAAACCCCTAAAATCCATAAAAATCTTAAAACCCTCTAAAAATACATGAAAACATAAAAAACCCTAAAAACCCTAAAAATCACATGAAAACCATAAAACCCCTAAAAACCTTAAAAAATCCAAAAAAACCCCAAAAAGACCCTAAAAACCACTAAAAACTTTAAATACCATTAAACCCCCTAAAAACATTAAAAAACTCTAAAAAACTCTAAAAAACCATAAAACAATAAAAAACGCAAAAAACCCTGAAACCTCAAAAGACCCTAAAACCCTAAAAAAGCTTTAAAACCCTAACACCCCTTGAAAACCCATAAAAACTACAAAATCACTAGACACCATAAAAACCAAAAAACCATAAAAATTATTAAAAATCTCTAAAAATCCATGAAAACATAAGAAGCACTAAAAACCCTGAAAATCCCTAAAAACCTTAAAAACTCCTAAAAACCTTAATAAATCCTAAAAATCCGTAAAATCCTAAAAAACCTCTGAAAAATATAATAACCCTTTAAACCCCTAAAAATGTTTAAAAACTTTGAAAAAACATAAAAATATTGAAAACTCAAAAAAACCCTAAAAACCTTGAAAACCCCTAAGACCCATAAAAAACCTAGAAACCTAGAAAATCCATCACAATCGCCAAAAACCCTTATAACTACTAAAAATCCATGAAAACTTAAAAAACCATAAAACCTCTAAAAACCCCTAAAACCAATAAAACCCATAAAAACTCCTTAAAATCCAAAAAAACACCTAAAAATTATTAAAACCCTTTAAACACATAAGAACATTAAAAATATTAAAAACCCTAAAAGCCTTAAAAACCCTTAAAAACCCATAAAACCATAAAAATCTCTAAAAACCATAAAACTCCTAAAAATCCATGAAAAACTAAAAAACCATAAAAACCCCAAAAACCATAAAACCCCTAAACACCATAAAAATCCTAAAACCCCATAAAATCCCTCAAAACTATTAAAAACTCTAAAAATTCTAAAAACCCCTAAAAACAATAAAAATCTCAAAAAACCTAAAAAACCCTAAAAAATTCAAAAACAATCTAGAAGCCCAAAAAGACCCTAAAAACACTGAAAACCCCTAGAAACACTAAAAACCTATGAAACCCCCTAAAACCCATCAAAATAAATAAAAATCCAAATAAACCTTAAAAACAATAAAACCCCTAAAAACCCTAAAAATATATGAAAATATAAAAATCCTTAAAAACCCTGAAAACCATAAAAACCCCTAAAACATTAAAAAACCCTAAAAAACCATAAAATACTAAAAATAAAGTAAAAACTCAAAAAACCCTCAAAAACCCTCAAAATGTTAAAAAACTCTAAAAAACATTAAAACCCCTAAAAATTTTAAAAAACCAAAAAAATCCAAAAAAACCAAAAAAACCTTGAAAAACTTTAAATACCATATAAACCCTAGAAAAATCCAAAAAAATAAACATCCCTAAAAACTATAAAAACCCCTAAAAACCCTTAAAAACCCCTGAAAACCATAAAAACACCTAACAACCTTATAAACCCCTAAAAATGTTAAAAACCAAAAACATCCTTAAAAACTCAAAAAAAACACACAAAAAACCTAAAAACCCAAAAGACCCTAGAAATCATAAAATACCCTAAACCCTCTAAAAACCCTAAACCCCTAAAAATCTCCCAAAAACTGTAAAAAACTCTAAAAACCATAAAAGTATTAAAACCCCCTAAAAATCCATGAAAACATAAAAACCTAAAAACCCTGAAAACCCACTAAAAACCTAAGAACCCCAAAAAACCTTAAAGACCCCTAAAAAGTAAACCCACTAAAACTCTAAAACCCATTAAAACCCATAAAAATTTAAAAAACTTTAAAAACCATAAAAACCTTAAAAAAACCCAAAAAAATCTAAAAACTCAAAATACCCTAAAAACCCTAAACACCCATGAAAACCACTAAAAACCCTTAGAATCCATCAAAACCCTAAAAAACTAGAAAAACCGTAAATATCCTACAAATCCCTAAAATTCCCTAAAAATATAGAAACCCCTAAAAACCCTAAAAACTCATGAGAACCATAAAACCCCTAAAACCCTTAAAAACCACAACAACCCAAAAATCCACTAAAAACTGTAAAACCCCTTAAATCCCATAAAAATGTTAAAAAACTCTAAAAAACTCCAAAAAAACACTAAAACCCAAAAGACCCTAAAACCATGAGAAACCCTAAGACCCCTAAAAAATCCTAAAAACCCTAAAAATACTAAAAAACACTTAAAATACCATGAGAAAGAAAAATCCTTAAAAATCCTAAAAAACATTAAAAAAAGATCAAAATCCCATAAAACCCCTATAAACCACTAAAAACTCTAAAAGTCCATAAAACCTCTAAAAACATTAAAAAACTATAAAAACATTTAAAACCATAAAAAACTCAAAAAACCCCTAAATAACCAAAAATACCTTAAAAACCATGAAAACCCCTTTAAACCCCTGAAAAATTCTAAAAACCCTAAATATTATAAAAATCACTTAAAAGTCCATAAAAAATAATATACCATAAAAACCCTAAAAAACCCCTCAAAACCATAAAACCCTAAAAAAACATAAATAACATAAAAGCCCATAAAACCCCTACAAACCACTAAAAACTATAAAAATCCATAAAACCCATAAAATCTTTTAAAAACTATAAAAACATTTAAAACCATAAAAAACTCAAAAAAACCCTAAATACCCAGAAAGGCCCTAAAAACACTGTAAACCGCCAAAAAACCAAAAAACCCACTAAAAATCCCTAAAACCCTCAAAATCTCTAAAAACCCTAAAGATGCTAAAAACATAAAAGTCTTTAAAAACCCTTAAAAATCCATGAAAACATTAAAACCCATAAAAACCCTGAAAAAACATTAAAAACCATAAAATCACCTAAAACCTTAAAAAACCATAAAACCCTAAAAACCATAAAAACCCTTAAAACCACCAAAAACTCTAAAAACCCTAAAAACCCCTAAAATTTTTAAAACCTATAAAAACCATAAAATCTCAAAAAAAACCCTAAAACCCAAAAGGACCCTAAAGAACCTCAAAACCCCTGAAAACCCCTGAAACCCCTCAGAATCCCTAAAAACACTAAAAACCCTAAAAATAATTAAAATCTTAAAAACCACTAAAAATCCAAGAAAACCTAAAAAACCCTAAAAACCATGAAAATCCCATGAAAACCCTAAAATCCACTAAAACCCTAAAATCCCTAAAAATCCACAAAAAACCAAAAAAATATCTAAAACGATTAAAACCCCTAAAATCATTTAAAAACTCTAAAAAACCATAAAACACTAAAAAACCATAAAAACTCTAAAACCAAGAAGTCCCTAAAACCCCCTACAACCCTAAAAATGTAAAAAACCCAAAAAACATTGAAAAACTCCTAAAAACCATAAAAACCCCTAAAAACATTAAAAAACCCTAAAAACCATAAATACCTAAAAACCAATAAAAACTCTAAAAACCCTCAAAACCCTAAAAATGTTAAAAAACCCAAAAAATCTTTAAAACCCTAAGAAACTAAAAAAAATTCTAAAAGCTCAAAAAGAGTATATAAACCCTAAAAAACATAAAACTCACTAAAATCCCCCAAAACTCTCTAAATCACTAAAAACCCAAAAGATCCTAAAATCCCAGAAAACCCCTAAAAACCCAAAAACCCAAAAATCTCTAAAAACCCTAAAAAACTATAAAATTCTTTAAAAACCCCTAAAAATCCATGAAAACATAAAAACCCTCAAAACCCTGAAAACCCCCTAAAAACAATAAAAACCACTAAAAACCTTAAAACCCCATAAAAACCTTTAAACCACTAAAAAATCCAAAAACCCTTTAAACCCCACCAAAAATGTTAAAAACTCTAAAAAAGCTTAACAACCCAAAAAAACTCAAAAAACCCAAAACCCCAAAAGCCCTAAAAACCTTAAAAACCCAAAAACCCTAAAAACCCACAAAAAACTTTAAAAACCATTAAAATGTTAAAATACTCTAAAAACCCTTAAAACACTAAAAATTCCAAAAAACCCCCTAAAAACCCTAAAACCCTAAAAAACCTAAAAACCATAAAAACCATAAATATCCTAAAACCCCCTAAAAATCCTTGAAAACATAAAAATCCCTAAACCCCACCCCCCCTCAAAACCATAAAAATCTCCAACAACCTTAAAAATTGTAAAAATCCATTAAACCTTAATAAAACACTAAAAACTCTAAAAACCCTTAAACAATTAAAAACCGGTTAAGAAAAGTCTAAAAATCGTAAAACCCCTAAAAACTCAATAAAACCCTAAAAACACAAAAAGACCCGAAAAACCCTAAACAACCCTAAAAACCCTCAAAATCCCAAAAAAATCCAAAAAAAACTCTAAAAACCATAAAAATCTTAAAAAAACCCTAAAAATATGAAAACGTAAAAAAAACCCCAAAACCCTGAAAAATCCCAAAAAAACATAAAAATCCCTAAAATTCATAAAAACCCTAAAACCCATATAAAACCACTAAAACTCTAAAAAACCTTTAAAACCCTCAAATTCCGTGAAACCCCTAAAAACCTAAAAACCATAAAAAAAAACTAAAAACCCCTAAAAATCCAATAAAATGTAAAAACCCTAAAAGCCATGAAAACTGTAAAAACCCCTAGAAAACTTAAAAAACTCTGAAAACCTATAAAAATGCTAAAATATCACTGAAAACTAAAAAACCCTTTAAATCCCTAAAACTATAAAAACTCTAAAAAACATTGAAACTCTAAAAACACAAAAAGAACCTAAAAATCAAAAAAGCTGTAAAAGCCCTAAAACCCTAAAAACCCAAAAAATCCATGAAACCCTCAAAATCCATAAAAACCTAAAAAATCCCAAAAACCATAAAAATCCTAAAAACCCATAAAAATCCATGAAAACATAAAAATTCCTAAAAAAACACTAAAAAACTCTAAAAATCCTTTAAACCCCTAAATATGTTCAAAAACACTAAAAAATCTTAAAACCCCTAAAATCTCAAAAAAAAACCTAAAAACCCAAAAAGTACATTACAACCATAAAACCCAAAAAACCAAAAAACCTTGAAAAAACCCTAAAAACCCATAACAACCAAAAAAATCCTAAAAAACTCTAAAAAATCATGAAAATGTAAAAAAACCCAGAAAAGAATGAAAACTCCTAAAAACCATAAAAACCATTATAAACCTTAAAAAATGAAAAAATACCCCATAGAAACCCTAAAACCCCACTAAAACTCTAAAAACCCTTAAAACCCCTAAAAATGCTAAAAAACTATAAAAAATCATAAAAACCATTAAAACTCAAAAAACCCCCCTAAAAACCCAAAAAGGCCATAATAATCCTTGAAAACCCCAAAAAATCCTAAAACCCATGAAAAACCCAAAAAACCCAAAAAAAACCCCTAAAACCCATGAAAACATAAAAAATACTAAAAACAATGAAAAATACTTGAAAACCAAAAAACCCGTAAAAATATTTAAAACCCGTAAAAACCAAAAAAACCATAAAAACCATTTAAAACTCAAAACCCATAAAACCCCTAAAAACTTTAAAAAACTCTAAAAAACCTTTTAATCCCAAAAATGATAAAAAAATCCTAATGACCCAAAAGACCCTAACAACCCTGAAAAATGTTAAAACCCCTGAAATCCCCTAAAACCCTCAAAATTCTTAAAAGACCAAAAAACCTTAAAAACTGTAAAAATCCTAAAAGACCTCTAAAAATCCATGAAAACATAAAAAACCCTAAAAAACCAGAAATATCACTAAAATCCATAAAAACCTATAAAAACATAAAAACCCAAAATACACACATAACTCTAAAAAAGAACTAAGAAATATAAAAATTATTAAAACCCCTAAAAATATTAAAAACGATAAAAAGCCTTAAAACACTAAAAAATGAAAAAAAATCCCGAAAAACCAAAAGACCCAAAACCCCTAAAAACCTTAAAAACTGTAAAACCCCCTTAAACCCTAAAAACCCTCAAAATCCATAAAAACCCTAAAGACCATATAAATCCTAAAAACCCCTCAAAATCCATGAAAATGTAAAAAACCCTAAAAACCATGAAAAACCTTTCAAACAAATAAGAACAACAAAACCTTAAAAACCCAAAAAAAACCCATAAAAGCACTAAAAACTACTAAAAACTGTAAAATACCTTAGACCCTAAAAACTTTAAAAAATTCTAAAAAACCATAATAACTAAAAAAACTCTAAAAACCAAAAAAGACTCGGAAAACTCTGAAACACCCTAAAACCCCTTAAAACCCCTGAAAAACTCTAAAAACCTTAAAAATCCAAAAAAAAAATCCCTTAAAAACCCTAAAACCATAAAAATCCTAAAAACCCCTAAAAATCCAAGAAAACGTAAAAAACCCTAAAAACCCTAAAAACACCTTGAAACCTTAAAAACCCAACAAAACCTTAAAAACCCTAAAAAACTAAAAAATCATAAAACCACTAAAAACTCTAAAAACCCTATAAACTGCTAAAAATGTTAAAAAAACTCTAAAAAACCTTGAAAATTCTAAAAAACTAAAAAACACTAAAAACCCAAAAGACTCTAAAACCCTTGAAAATCCATAAAGTCCTTAAAAACCCTCAAAATCCCTAAAAACACTAGAAAATCCTAAAAATCGTAAAAATCCTAAAAACCCCCTAAAAATCCATGAAAACATAAAAAACCCTAAAAACCTTGAAACCCCCCTAAAAACCATAAAAACCCAAAAAAACCTTAAAAACCCATAAAAACGCTAAAAATACTAGAAAACCCTAAAAATGTTAAAAATCTCTTAAAAACCTTAAAATCCCAAAAAAAACTCATAAAAACTAAAAAACATGAAAATTCTTTAAAAACCCTAAAAAACCCGAAAAACCCTAAAACCCCTAATAAATTGTTGGGGGTCGGGAATAGCCTGATCCTCACACCTTCCTTCCCCTAAAAACCCTAAAACCCCAAAAAACCATAAAAATCATTAAAAATCAATAAAATACCTAAAAATTTAAAAAACCCTAAGAACCCTGAAAGTTATAAAACCCTAAAACCCTTAAAAACCATAAAACCCCATCAAAACCCTAAAATCCACTAAAAACTCTAAAAACCCTTAAAACCCCTAAAAATGTTAATAAACTCTAAAAAACCTTAAAAAACCAAAAAATCGAAAAAAACCATAGAATCCAAAAGACCAAAAAAACCCTGAAAAAACCCTAAAACCCATTAAAAACCCTAAAACCCTCAAAATCCCTAAAAATTAATGAAAATGTAAAAAAACCATAAAAACCTGAAAACCCCTAGGAAACCTAAAAACCCCTAAAAATATTAAAAACCCTAAAAACTAATAAAAACCTAAAACCGCTAAAAACTCTCAAAAACCCATAAAACCCCTAAAAATGTTAAAAAACCTAAAAACCTTAAAACAAAAAAACTCAAAAAATCAAAAAACCCAAAAAAGACCCTAAATACCCTAAATACACCTAAAAACCTAAAATCTGTATAAATTCTAAAAAACACTAAAAATCATAAAAATCCTAAAAAAACAAAAAAATCCCTAAAAATGTAAAAAACCCTAACAACCTTAAAAAAGGCTAAAGACCATAAAAACCATAAAAACCAATAAAAATCCTATAATTACTAAAACTTTAATAACCCTTGAAACCCCTAAAATGTTAAAAACTCTAAAAAACCTTAAAAAATACAGAAAACTAAAAAAAACTGTAAAAATCCAAAAGACCCTAAAGACCCTAAAAAACACTAATACCCTTAAATTCCCTTAAAAACCCAGAAAACCCTCAAAATAAATAAAATCCTTAAAAAATCCTAAGAACAATAAAAATCCTAAAAATCTCTAAAAATCCCAAAAAGGGTAAAAAACCCTAAAAACCCAGAAAACACCCAGAAAACCATAAAATCCCTGAAAAACCATAAAACACCTAAAGACCCATAAAAATAATGAAAACCCACTAAAACTATAAAAACCCTTAAAACCCCCAAAAGAGTTTAAAAAACTATAAAAAACTTAAAACCCCTAAAAAACTAAAAAAATCTAATGACCTGAAAAAACTTGAAAAAACCTAAAAATAGAAAAACTTCCAAAAATCCCTAAAAACCTAAAAATCCCTAAAAAACCTAAAAACCATACAATCCTAAAAAACCCCTAAAACTATACAAAAAATTAAAAGTCCCTAAAAACCATAAAACCCCAAAAAACCTATAAAACCCCTAAAAACACATAAAATCCCTAAAACCATTAAAATCTAAAACCCCTAAAACTGCTAAAAAAGTTAAAAAAAATTATAAAATACCTTTAAAACCCAAAAAAACAAAAAAAACCTAAAAACTCCAAAGATCCTCAAAACCATGAAAACCCTTAAAACCCCTTAAAACCCCTAAAAACACCTAAAAGTCCCTAAAAACCATAAAAATCCTAAAAACCCACTAAAAATCCATGAAAACGAAAATAACTCTAAAACCTTTAAAAAACCCCTAAACACCATAAAAATCCCTAAAAACCCCTAAAACCCTTAAAAACTCTAACAACCCATAAAAACCCTAATAACCACTAAAAACTCTAAAAACCCTTAAAACCCCTAAAAATATTAAAAATCACTAAAAACTCTTAAAACCACTAAAAACTCGAAAGACCTAAGAACCTAAAAAGACCCTAAAAACCCTTAAAAACTCCAAAAAACCCTAAAAACTCCTAAAACCCCTTAAAATATCAAAAACCCTTAAAAAACTAAAAACAAAAAATATCCTAAAAAACCCTAAAATCCATGAAAATTTAAAAAACCCTAAAAACCCTGAAAAAACACTAAAAACCTTAAAAACTCTTGGTTTTATTATTCTTGGTGGGGGTGGGGGTTTTTCTGTTGAGCCATGGTTTTTTGGCTTGTTGTGTGGCGGCAGGTGGTTTGTGGGTTTGAGTTGGTATGCTGGTCAATTTCAAGGCTGTGATTTCGGTTTTCAAGGCGCGTATGTGCACAATGTTTCATGTATGGGACAACTTCACGTGGGTGGATGTCTCTTCTTGCTCGTGGATTGATGATTTGCGGGTCTTCAGGTTCTTGGTTGGGGGTCGGCTTCTGATCCTGCTTTGTTTTATTCTTCGATGCCATTATTGGTTGTCTCATCGGTGTTCCATTCATATGCTAGTTGATGGGTTGTTGGTCGGCAGCGTTGTTCGCTGTCGTTTCTGGTCTACTTCTTCGTCAGGGCTGGGTTGGTCATTCAGTTTTTTGTTCTTATATTCGAGGAGGATGTTGTTGGTGTTGGTGTCCATATCAGCTAACATGGATCACTGATTCTTCTGGCTTGGTGGTTCTGAATTGAGGGTTTCATCATCAGCTTGCTAGATGTTAGTCCTGGACTCATTACATGGCTCATCGACTTTCTTGGTTTTACTCGGTGTGCTTCGTTGACGCTGGAGGTTGCTGACGGTTTTCTAGCTATCTTTGCTTTTGGTTGGGGAGGTTCTCCTCTATATGATGTGTGTGAGGTCTCAGACTTTTTTTGTTGGTGGTGTGATGTTAGTGAACCTTTTGTGAGTGCTAATTTTTTATTGTGAGGTGTTATTGTGCGATGATGCATGATGCTGGTTTGTGTGATTTTTTGGTGTTGTTGTTGGGAGGTTATGCTGCTTGGTTTTTTTTTTGTCAGCAATTGGGAGTTTGGAGCTAATTTCACTTGGTGATAGGTGCTTCTGGGAGTTAGTTTGGTTTGTTGAGGCTTATGGTGGGAGCTACTCTGATATGTTATTGTGGGTGTGGCTGGAGGGATGATATTGCCGCTAGGAGTTTGTGTTGTTGGGTTTTTTTATTAGGAGCTGGGAACTTGGAGTTGTTGCTGATGGGAGATGGTCTGGTTACTGATGTAAGGTGTTGGGACTGGTTTTTTTGCTATTGGAGTGCTCTTCTAGAGTGGAGGGGGATGATGATGGTGTTTCTGCTGCTAGAGGGGGTGGTGACTTTGATGTTGGGAGCTGGTTTGGTGCTAGAATTGGGAGCTTTTGTTGTTGGAGCTAAGTTGGGTGCTGGGTGTTGGGGGATGATGGTGGGGGATCCTACTGGGTGATGTTGCTGGTGATGGGAGCTGGGTTCTTGCTAAGAGATGATGGGTGATGCTAGGTGTTTCTTTTGGGTGATGTTGTTGGTGTTGGGAGCTGGGATGTTGTTGGGTGATGTTGTAGGGTTATTACTATAGGGCTCTGGATCTGGGTGTTGTCGTTGGGTGTTGGGTGTTGGGTGCTCGGTGTGGGGTGATGGGTGTTGGGTGTTGGGAGATGGGAGCTAGATCTGGTTGCACTGGTGATGGAGGTGGGTGTTGGGTGTTTGGAGGCCAATAGATACTGCGATTACTGGCAATGGGTGTTGGGAGTTGGGAGCTGGTGTTGAGGCATTGGAAGATTGTGCTTATGGTTGCTGGGAACTGGAAGAGAAGCTGTTTGATACTTGGGATGCGCGAGGGTTGTTTGTTGGTTTTTTTGGGCTACACAAGGTTTATCGAGCATGTATTTCCTTGGTAGGTTTGGTTGGGATTCGCGAGGTTTTCTTGGGTTGTTTCCAAGTTTTGTTCGGATAGACTTCACGAGGGTTCTCGGGCCATTTTCCTTGCATTGTTTTAGAGGTGCTTCGTGAGGTTCTCAAGCCTTTCTGTTGATTTTTCCACCTATGGTTTCTTGGCTTTTGTTTCATTTTCATTTTGTTGTTGCTGTCTTCATTTGGGACTTTGGTTCACCCTTGGGTGATTGTGTTGCACTTCATTTCCCTTTCCTTTTGATATATACTATGTTCTATTTTCCGTGAAAAAAAAACCATAAAAACACTAAAAACCCCTAAAAACCCTAAAAATCATTAAAAACTCTAACAATCATTAAAACCCATAAAAACCTTTAAAACACTTAGAAACCCTAAAAAACTAAAAAAAAACCCTAAAAACACAAAAGAACCAAAAACCCATAAAAACCCTAAAAATCCTAAAACCCCCTAAAAATCCTAAAAACCCTCAAAATCCCTAGAAACCCTAAGACCATAAAAACCCTAAAAACAACTCAAAATCCATGAAACCATAAAAAACCCTAAAACCATGAAAAACCTCTAAAAATAATAAAAACACCAAAAAACATTAAAAACCACTAAATACTGTAAAAACCCTTAAAACCCCTAAAAACATTAAAAATCTCTAAAAACATTAGAAACCTTAAAAAACTAAAAAAACCCTAAAAACCCAAAAAGAATGTAAAAACCCTGAAACACCCTAAAACCCTTTTAAAACACCTAAAAACCCTAAAAATCCCAAAGTGCTCTTTACAACCCTAAAACCATAAAAATCCTAAAACCCCCCTTAAAATCCAAGAAAACTTGAAAAACCCTAAAAATCATGAAAAACACCTATAAACCATAAAAAACCATCAAAACCATAAAAACCCTAAAAACCTATAAAAACCTTAAAACCACTAAAAAATCTAAAAATCATATAAACCCCTAAAAACATTGAAAAACTCTAAAAATGTAAGAACCCGGTTTTTACTGCGGAAGACTTTGGAATATTCTTGATGATATTCCAGAGCAGTTCCTTCAGACGGCGTGCGATTCCGAGCTCCGGTGTGGCCGGAATTGAGTTTTTAGTGCGTTCACACTGGAAACGCCAAATAAATGGGATAACTCCTAAACGGTGCACTGGATCAGGGATCCGAGTGTACATATGGGTCCGGAATGGGGTTTTTACCCTAGGAATGACGTAAAACATGTCGGCGCGAGATGTTTGGCCCCCTCGCCCACTTCTGGAACGTTAAACAAATTAAATAAATTAATTAATTCGTTTAATGTTGAAATGAAGTTATCTCTTAAACGGTGGCTTGGATTGTAAAACCGAGGGCACCGTTGAGTTCGAAACGTTCCATTTACCCTAGGAGGGGTATAAGTTTCGCGGGCACGGTCCGTTTGTGAAAAGTGGACCCAGGGGCGTTTTCGTAATTTGGCGGCCTCGAGCGCTCAGTTTTATAACTTTTGAACGGGGTCTTGGATTAAAATTTTGAGACCTCCGTTCTGCTCGGGAGGTCGTTTTCACCCCAGGGGCACCCTCATTTTTTTTGTCTGCATCGGCAGCGTAGTCGGGGGCGTGCTGGGCAGGGGTTTAAGTGTTTTCTACTTAAACGCACCCCCACCCTCTTCTTCTTCTTCTTCTAACTCAAACCCTCCCCCTCTCCTCCAGCTCCAGCGAATCACTCCGGCGAGGCACCTCCAGCGAGGCAATTTCGCCAAGGCAGTGGAGTGGCAGTGGAGTCCCTGTGAAGCTCCGGGCATCGCCCAAGAGGTAGGAGTCGTTTTTGTTTTGTTTTATTTTCCCGCACCACGATTGTCCTAATTTTGCTTTGTCAATTTGCTGCCCGATCTTTGATCCAAGCCCATAATCGTGTAGATCTTGTCCCGAGCTTTCCGGAATGTTATCCGGATCGAATATTCGACCACCGGATCGTTTCCGGTGGTCCTCTGAAGTTTTCCGGCCACAGGGCCGGTTTCCGGCGAGCTCCGGCGGCAGTGCGGCTCCAGGCAGTGGCTCCGGCAGGCGGCGGGCTCGGAGGCGGAAGTGGAAGCCGACCCTTCGGTCGGCCGGGTGGCATCTCTCCAGTGTGGGGCGGCTCGGCTCGCCAGGTGAGGGCGCCGGCCGCGGGCGCCGGCGAGGGCGGGGATGGCCGGGGTCGCGTTGTGCGACCCCGCGGCTGGACAGAGACCCGCGCGATGTGGGTCTCCGCGTGGAAGGTCGACCGGCCGTGTCAGCCGGTCGGTAGAAGAGCCACCCGCGCGGTGCGGGCGGGGTGACTCGCGGGAGGTGGCTGGGCCGCAGTCCCAGCGGGCCGGCCGGAGCGGGCCGGCTCTAGCGGGGCGGACCGGCCTGACCGGGCCGGTCCGGCCCAAGATGGTCCCCCCTCTTCTTTTAAAATCTTCGGACGCCCGTATTTCGGGCTACGGGAATTCGTTTTGCGCGCCGTATGTGGCGGCGCAGACCTTACGTCGAGGCGGACTTTTTGAGATGGTTTTGGGAATTTTTTGTAAATTCCTGGAACGAGGGGCCTCGGTGGCGTGACGCGTATGTCGAGGGGTTAATCATTTCTTCGGGGGATCTTGTTTTGGACGGCGCGGACGTGTCCGACGTCCGTTTTGAGCGCCGTCAGTGGCGTTGGTACCCTGGCATCGAGGCGGAGCTTTCCAAGGTGGTTTCAGGCGTTGAGGCCGAAGTTGAGGCGTGGGCCCCACAGCCCGTCCTTTGAGCTGCGTGCAGCTTTTAGCGACTTTTTCCTCAGACGTCCGTTCGGGGCGTGCGAGCAGTCGATGTTGGGTGTTTTTCCGAGGGCATCGCGTTGGCATAGTCTGCCCACTGTAATTCCGCACGATGGTGCAGGGCCCACGAGGGTCGTTTGGGCGTCGACGATGATTTTCCATCTTTATCATCGGGCGACCGTTTTGGACAGGTGGATAGTCCATCTTGTGTGCTTTTTTGAGAGGATCGCAATGGTGCGATCCGTTTGTTATCTTTCAGGACCGGGTTACGGGTCCCATGAAGCACCGCTCGTGTGCGGTGCGCCGGAATGCATCTTTTTCTCTGGGCATCCTTTCCACTCAAGTGAGTAGTGCTTTCACTACTAGAAATTGGGGCTATAGCCACGGATCTATAGCCACGGTTTTATAGGTCCGTGGCTATAGCCCTTATTAGGCCACGGTTAAATTTTTGTCCGTGGCTAAATGTGTTTCATCCTTTTATTCTCCCGATCTTTTATCGGGCTCCTCCTCCTCCCCGATCCACAACCCTCCTCCCCGACGGCATCTCCTCCTCGCCGCGCCCTCCTCGCCGCGCCCTCCTCGCCGCGCCCTCCTCGTCACCGCGCCCTCCTCGCCGCGTCCTCCTCGTGGCCGCGCCCTCCTCGTCACCGCGCCCTCCTCGCCCCTCCTCCCCGACGCCTCCTCGCCGCGCCTCCCCCCTCCCCAGACTCACTCCTACGGAACCCTCCCCGACTCACTCCCCTCCCCCGACGCACTCCCCTCCCCGGACAACCGCGCCTCCCCCCTCCCCGGAAGACAACGCCTCCCCCGACACCGACGGACTCCCCTCCAAGTCTAAATCGCGATGGGGGTTTGAGTGAGGTATTCTTCTCCAAATTCCTTCCTCTGAGTTGTTTCTTGACTGGTAGATGTTCAACTCTCTTTGAATCTATTGATTTGGCTTAAAAATACCAGTTCATCATTGATTTAAATATCTCTATTTAACAGTTGCTATTCAATGTTCATATTTAATTGGATTCTACCAGATTGTCTTTGTGTTGAATGCTGGTTTTAAGTCAAATATGATTTTTTTCAAACATCTGGTTCTGCGTTGCATCATTTTAATTTCTTTGCCACTGTTTTGTTTTATTAATTCAACATCAACCAAATTTTTCGTCCTGTTTTAATGAAAAATATAAATTCAATTATGTATGTATTTAATTACCTTCTGAATTATGTTTTATGCTTGCAGGTATTGAATTCTGAATTCAATTCTAAATTTTGTATGTATTTACTTGAAGATATGACTTATGTGTTGTAATTGCAGGTATGTATTCAATTCTGAATTTTAAATTCAATTCTGAAATCTATATGTATTTACTTGCAGATATGTATTATTTGTTATAATACTTGCAGGCATGTATTCAATTCTGAATTCCGAATTCAATTCTGAATTTTGTATGTATTTACTTACAGGTATGAATTATGTGTTATAATACTTTCATGTATGAATTTAATTCTGAATTCTGTATGTATTTACTTGTAGGTATGTATTCAATTTTGTATGTATTCTGAATTCATGTATGTATTTAATTCTGTATGTATTTTTAATTGAGGGAGGAACGGAGTCTCTAATTGAAGGTATGTATTTACTTGCAGGTATGTATTCTATAAGTATAGAGTCTCTAGTTGCAAGTATGTATGTATTCTTTATGTATGGAGTCTCTAGTTGTAGGTATGCATTCTGTATGTATTCTGTATGTATTCTAAATTCAGGTATGTATATAATTCATATGTATTCTGTATGTATTCTCTAGTTGCAGGTATGTATTATGTATATATTCTAGTTGCAAGAATTGAGTCTCTAGTTGCATGTATGTATTCAATTCTATATGTATGGAGTCTCTAGTTGTAGGTATGTATGGATTCTCTAGTTGCAGGTATGTATTCGGTATGTATTTTGTATGTATTTAATTCTGTATTTAATTTTGTATGTATTTACTTGCGGGTATGTATTTAATTTTGTATGTATTCATCAAAAAAACCACTCGTTGGACAATAATAAGCAACTAGATGTGGTTTTTTCTTTCTAGACTGTAGTTTCTCCTATAGGGACCATTATTCCCTCTACTAGAATGTGCTTTTTCGGTTGTAGGGGTGCTAAAATCTTTATCATTGGCTTCTTTATTTACCTGTACACACTTGTTGGCCTGAATTTGAAAGCATGGTAGTCTTCGCGACGTGCACGCGCAGACGGCACGTCAATCGGAGATAATTAAATGAGGTGTCAATGAAATTCAGAATGCCAAATTGACTTTCAAAAAGTGTATTCACATCTAAATATTTCTTACCAACTATCATGCTGGATCATTTGAGTTATTTGTGAAAATCAATAATTAATCACTATGAGATTAATGGTTGTGCTGTTTGAATCCAGGTGAAGCTCTGAATATGTGGCAGGGACTTCAAGTTAACCCTTATTGCTAGGCAGTCACTTCATTTTACTGGCACCAGGTTGTATAGATACATGTTAGTTGTTTTATGTTTTTTATGTGTGCATTCCTACATGGGTTTGGGTTCTGAATACGACTTTATATAAGATCAAACACTGTGATTCTTTTGAAGATCAATTTTTTGTTATAACCCATCTTCTAGAATGTGTAATTTTTGCTGGCAGATGTTCCCAATTATTCAGTGTTTGACATATTTTTCCTTTCTCTTGTCTGTTCTGTTTGATTTTTACACTAATCTTTCTATACATTTATTTATGTTCATCTAGATAATTAAAATGAGGTGTCAATGAAATGGTTCAAGCAGTTAATTATGTTGTGACAAAACAATTTGCTCCGGAGTATATATCTGAAGGCTGCCATTTATAAATAAGTTCTGTTGTCCAGAATCGGTGTTCAATTCAACTTTTCTAATCTCAGGAGTCATCATGAAGGAATATTGAACCTGATATTATTTTTTTTGGCATTTTCCCATGAATATGCTGCTTTTTAATTTTCTGATCTGTTGCCATTTCTTATTGAAGTTTTGTTTTTTGTTTCCCAGTATTATGGAAATACCTTCGTTATAAATCAACAAGGCTGCATTTTGAAAATCTAGACCAGAGATATGTAAATCCTATAATCATACTAAATTTTATTAAGGTATGCCACCACGTGGTCCTCTAATTTATCTGGTTCCATACTTTAATAAGCTTGTTTTTCAATTATGATATTTGTTGTTAACATTCCCAGGAAAAGAGACCCATAGAATCTATTCTCCTTGTGGAGTTTGCAAATGCTATTGACATTATCAATAATTATTTATCCTCAGAGGATTGATTTATGTTCCTTCAATGGGATATCAATTGAAAGTAGTGTTACTAGATTACAAAATTGAAAGTGGTGTTACTAGATTACAGAATTTTGAGTTAGGTTTCATTGTCAATTGAAAGTAGTGTCATTCTCAATAGTTTGTGGCCACTGTTTAGATAATCTTATTTTTAATTTTTATAATGTGATGTTATTTTTTGTTCTGGTTGTCATGGGTTGTTTTCTGTTGTTGTGGTCACTGTTTATCTTCCTGACAAGGTCATTGGTTATTTTCTTATTGTGGTTATTGGTTCTTTTGGTTATTTTTCTATTGTTGTAGTCACTGGTTATTTTTATATCATGCATTATGAAGGTTGTTGTGGTCACTGGTTATATCTTCTCATTGTGTTAATTGGTTTGATAATCTTCTAGTTGGTCACATCATGCATTATTATTTTTATAACATACATTTAGAAAAAACTCTTATGTGAAGGCTAATGTTTTGATGCTCAACATGCTGCTTGTTCTGGTGGGGGTGTCTAAAGTATAGGGTGATGTCAGGTGTAGCTTCAAACCTAAATGGTGTTCCACTGCAATCGAAGGGATGGTGATGTTGTGCATGTTCATATCCACTGAAGCATTTGATAGCTTGTGTGAAATGCTGGGGATTCCAGATATATAGTTGCTTTTGTGGTTGGTTCACATTGGGTGGGAGCACCGAGCACCAAGTCAGGTCCACTACATGTTGCTTCCTTACTTCTGCTGCTCAGTGAGCATTTCAGGATTTTTGGTGGATTAGTGCTAATAATAGAGGTTAGTAGGGTACATTTTGTAGACTGTCACTTGTTTTTGTCAATTGTATGGCTTGTCAAGATACCATCTTATGTTTGCTACTTTTTGATTTCAAGGATCATGTTTACTGTTATTAGGGTAGGGGTTCATGATGCCACATCCTAAGTAGTTATATATTTTAACATGAAGGATATCCCTCCATAAAAGGCAAAGACTTCCCGCATGTCATTTTCTTTCAACAGAGAACATTTTTAAAACTAATCTTTGAGCCCAGGAGGCAAGGATCCTTCCTTTCCAACATAGTTTTGGATACAAAAACTATGTCAGGACAGTGTTTCACACTCCAATGAAGGAGCGTGCGAACCGCTCGGGGATTGTCACATCCCCGATAGTTCCATAAAACTATTTTCATTGGTTTAGGTGGGGTTGGGGTTCACCCACCTCCGCCTCTGAAATTTCAGGAAAGATCTATCACCTGGTGGTTTCCATCTTTTAGGGGGTTCTCAGCAACCTGAGCACTTCCCTATTCCGTTTGTGTACATTGGAATCTAAAATGAGAGTGTCCTCACCTCGTTTTCCTCTAGCACCTCGTCTCTAAGTCCTATGTTTGCCCACATTTGTCTATGTCAATCCCTGAATATTTACTCCAGCCTCCTGAAATCGGACGACATCAAAGGATGAGTGAATTGTGATGTGGTCGAGCAGACGGCACGTCAATCGGACGTGCCGTGTGCCCGCAGTGACCGAGAACGCCGTTCTGGTGTCATAAACGGCCGAAACGGGCGTCTAATGGTCAAACTCATAGCGGACAACATCGGATTACCTTGAAATCACATGACAACAATCCCATTATTATTCGCGACGTGCACACGCAGACGGCACGTCAATCGGATGTGCGGTCTGCGCGGGAGGGCTCATTATGCGTTCTTTAAGCGTTGCGCGCGCTTGAGAAACGCGCGTGGGGGGGTCCAAACCGGCCGAACGAAGTTCGAATGGCCTGAAATCGGACGAAATCAAAGGGTGAGTGAATTGTGATGTGTTCGAGCAGACGACACGTCAATCGGACGTGCCATGTGCCCGCGGTGACCGGGAACGCCGTTCCGGTGTCATAAACGGCCAAAACGGGCATCTAACGGTCAAAATCATAGAGGACGACATCGGATTGCCCTGAAATCACAGGACAACAATCCCATTATTATTCGCGACGTGCACGCGCTGAAGGCACGTCAATCGGACGTGTGGTCTGCGCGGTAGGGCTCATTATGCGTTCTTTAAGCGTTGCGCGCGCTTGAGAAACGCGCGTGGGGGGTCCAAATGGGCCGAACGAAGTCCGAATGGCCTGAAATCGGATGACATCAAAGGTTGTGTGAATTGTGATGTGGTCGAGCAGACAGCATGTCAATCGGACGTGCCGTGTGCCCGTGGTGACCGGGAATGCCGTTCCGGTGTCACAAACGGCCAAAACGGGCGTCTAACGGTCAAACTCATAGCGGACGACATCGGATTTCCCTGAAATCATAGGAAAAAAATACCATTATTATTCGCGACGTGCACGCGCAGACGGCACATCAATCGGACGCGCGGTCTGCGCGGGAGGGCTCATTATGCGTTCTTTAAGCGTTGCGCGCGCTTGATAAACGCGCGTGGGGGGTCCAAACTGGCCGAACGAATTACGAATGACGTGAAATCGGACGACATCAAAGGTTGAGTGAATTGTGATGTGGTCGAGCAGACGACACATCAATCGGACGTTCCGTGTGCCCGCGGTGACTGGGAATGCCGTTCTAGTGTCAAAAACGGCCAAAACGAGCGTCTAACGGTCAAACCCATGGTCAAACCCATAGCGTACGACATCAGATTGCCCTAAAATCACAGTACAACAATCCCATTATTATTCGCGACGTGCACGCGCAGACGGCACGTCAATCGGACGTGCGGTCTGCGCGGGAGGGCTCATTATGCGTTCTTTAAGCGTTGCGCGCGCTTGAGAAACGTGCGTGGGGGGGGGTCCAAACGGGCCCGAATGAATTCCGAATGGCCTGAAATCGGACGACATAAAAGGGTGAGTGAATTGTGATGTGGTAGAGTAGACGACACGTCAATCGGACGTGCCGTGTGCCCGCGGTGACCGGGGAACGCCGTTCTGGTGTCATAAACGGCCAAAACGGGCGTCCTAACGGTCAAACTCATAGCGGACGACATCGGATTGCCCTGAAATCACAGGACAACAATTCCATTATTATTCGCGACGTGAACGCACAGACGGCACGTCAATCGGACGTGCGGTCCTGCGCGGGAGGGCTTATTATGCGTTCTTTAAGCGTTGCGCGCGCGTGGGGGGGGGGGGGTCCAAACGGGCCAAACGAATTCCGAATGGCCTGAAATCGGACGGACATCAAAGGGTGAGTGAATTGTGATGTGGTCGAGCAGACGGCACGTCAATCGGGACGTGCCGTGGGCCCGCGGTGACCGGGAACGCCGTTCTGGTGTCATAAACGGCCAAAAACGGGCGTCTAACGGTCAAAATCATAGAGAACGACATCGCATTGACCTGAAATCACAGGACAACATTCAAATTATTATTCGTGACGTGCATGCGCAGACGGCACGTCAATCGGGACATGCGGTCTGCGCGGGAGGGGCTCCATTATGCGTTCTTTAAGCGTTGCGCGCGCTTGATAAACGCGCGTGGGGGGTCCAAACGGGCCGAACGAATTCCGAATGGTCCTGAAATCGGACGACATCAAAGGGTGAGTGAATTGTGATGTGGTCGAGCAGACGGCACGTCAATCGGACGTGCCGTGTGCCCGTGGTGACCGGGAACGCCGTTCTGGTGTCATAAACGGCCAAAACGGGCGTCTAACGGTCAAAACTCATAGCGGACGACATCGGATTGCCCTGAAATCATAGGACAACATTCAAATTATTATTCGCGACGTGCACGCGCAGACGACACGTCAATCGGACGTGCGGTCTGCGCGGGAGGGCTCATTATGCGTTCTTTAAGCGTTGTGCGCGCTTGATAAACGCGCGTGGGGGGTCCAAACGGGCCGAGGGGCTGTCAGGGGGCTGTCCGGGGGGCATGGGGGGGCTGTCCGGGGGGTGCACGAGGGGCTGTCCGGGGGGCACGGGGGGCTGTTCGGGGCTGCACGGGGGGGCTGTTCGGGGGTGCACGGGGGGCTGTCCGGGGGTGCACGGGGGGCTGTCCGGGGGTGCACGGGGGGGCTGTCCGGGGGTGCACGGGGGGGCTGTCCGGGGGTGCACGGGGGGTTGTCCGGGGGTGCCACGGGGGGGCTGTCCGGGGGTGCACGGGGGGTTTGTCCGGGGGTGCACGGGGGGCTGTCCCGGGGGTGCACGGGGGGGGGGGGGGGGGGGGTTGTCCGGGGGTTCTGTGCAGGGGGGGGTAGGGGGCTGCATGGGGTCTGTCCGGGGGGTGCACATGGGGACTGTTTGGGGGGTGCACGGGGGGGCTGTCCGGGGCTGGTCGGGGGGGGTGCACGGGGGGTGCACGGGGGGGTTGTCCGGGGCTGGCCGGGGGGGGCTGGCCGGGGGTGCACGGGGGGGCTGTCCGGGGGTGCACGGGGGGCTGTCCGGGGGTGCACGGGGGGGCTATCCGGGGCTGGCCGGGGGGGCTGTCCGGGGGTGCACGGGGGGCTGTCCGGGGGTGCACGGGGGGGCTGTCCGGGGCTGGCCGGGGGGGGGGGGGGCTGTCCGGGGGTGCACGGGGGGCTATCCGGGGGTGCACGGGGGGGCTGTCCGGGGGGTGCACGGGGGGGGGGGGGGGGGGTTGTCCGGGGTTCTGTGCAGGGGGGAAGGGGGCTGCATGGGGTCTGTCCGGGGGTGGCACATGGGGGATGTCCGGGGGTGCACGGGGGGCTGTCCGGGGCTGGTCGGGGGGCTGTCCGGGGGTGCACAGGGGGCTGTCCGGGGCTGGCCGGGGGGGCTGTCCAGGGGTGCACGGGGGGCTGTTCGGGGGTGGCACGGGGGGCTGTCCGGGGGTGCATATGGGGGGCCGTCCGGGGGGTGCACGGGGGGGGGGGGGGGGGGGCTGTCCGGGGGTGCACGGGGGGCTGTCCGGGGTTCATTGCAGGGGGGAAGGGGGGCTGCACGGGGTCTGTCCGGGGGTGCACGTGGGGGTTGTCCGGGGGTGCACAGGGGGGGCTGTCCGGGGGGCATGGGGGGGCTGTCCGGGGGTGCACGAGGGGCTGTCCGCGGGGCTGTCCAGGGCCTGCACGGGGGGTTGTTCGGGGGTGCACGGGGGGCTGTTCGGGGGTGGCACGGGGGGCTGTCCGGGGGTGCACGGGGGGCTGTCCGGGGGTGCACGGGGGGCTGTCCGGGGGTGCACGGGGGGGGGGGGGGGGGGGGGGGGGGGTTGTCCGGGGTTCTGTGCAGGGGGGAAGGGGGGATGCATGCGGTCTGTCCGGGGGTGCACATGGGGGGCTGTCCAGGGGTGCACGGGGGGCTGTCCGGGGCTGGTCGAGGGGCTGTCCGGGGGGGCTGTCCAGGGGGGGCACGGGGGGCTGTCCGGGGGGGCACGGGGGGGCTGTCCGGGGGTGCACGGGGGGCTGTCCGGGGGGGTGCACGGGGGGCTGTCCAGGGGTGCACGGGGGGCTGTCCGGGGGTGCACGGGGGGGGGGGGGGGGGGGGGGGGTTGTCCGGGGGTTTCTGTGCAGGGGGGAAGGGGGGCTGCATGGGGTCTGTCCGGGGGTGCACATGGGGGCTGTCCGGGGGTGCACGGGGGGGCTGTCCGGGGCTGGTCGGGGGGTTGTCCGAGGGTGCACGGGGGGCTGTCCGGGGCTGGCCGAGGGGGCTGTCCAGGGGTGCACGGGGTGCTGTTTGGGGGTGCATATGGGGGCTGTCCGGGGGTGCACGGGGGGGGGGGGGGGGGGGGTGCTGTCCAGGGGTGCAGGGGGTTGTCCGGGGGTGCACGGGGGGGGGGGGGGGGGGGGGGGGGCTGTCTGGGGGTGCAGGGGGGGTGCAGGGGGGGTGTCCGGGGGTGCACGGGGGGGCTGTCCGGGGGTGCACGGGGGGCTGTCCGGGGGTGCACGGGGGGCTGTCCGGTCGGGGGTGCACGGGGGGGGGGGGGGGGGGGGGGGGGTTTGTCCGGGGTTCTGTGCAGGGGGGAAGGGGGCTGCATGGGGTCTTGTCCGGGGGTGCACATGGGGGCTGTCCGGGGGTGTACGGGGGGCTGTTCGGGGCTGGTCGGGGGGCTGTCCGGGGGTGCACGGGGGGGCTGGCCGGGGGGTCTGTCCCGGGGGTGCACGGGGGGGCTGTCCGGGGGTGCACGGGGGGGCTGTCCGTGGGTGCACGGGGGGCTGTCTGGGGGTGCACGGGGGGCTGTTCGGGGGGTGCACGGGGGGGGGGGGGGGGGGGGGGGGGTTGTCCGGGGTTCTGTGCAGGGGGGAAGGGGCTGCATGGGGTCTGTCCGGGGGTGCACATGGGGGCTATCCGGGGGTGCACGGGGGGCTGGTCGGGGGGCTGTCCGGGGGGTGCACGGGGGGCTGTCCGGGGGTGCACGGGGGGCTGTCCGGTCGGGGGTGCACGGGGGGGGGGGGGGGGGGGGGGGGGGGGGTTGTCCGGGGTTCTGTGCAGGGGGGGAAGGGGGCTGCATGGGGTCTGTCCGGGGGTGCACATGGGGGCTGTCCGGGGGTGTACGGGGGGCTGTTTGGGGCTGGTCGGGGGGGCTGTCCGGGGGTGCACGGGGGGGCTGGCCGGGGGGGCTGTCCGGGGTTGCACGGGGGGCTGTCCGGGGGTGCACGGGGGGGCTGGCCGGGGGGTGCACGGGGGGCTGTCTGGGGGTGCACGGGGGGCTGTTCGGGGGGTGCACGGGGGGGGGGGGGGGGGGGGGGGGGGGGTTATCTGGGGTTCTGTGCAGGGGGGAAGGGGGCTGCATGGGGTCTGTCCGGGGGTGCACATGGGGGCTGTCCGGGGGTGCACGGGGGGCTGGTCGGGGGGCTGTCTGGGGGTGCACGGGGGGCTGTTCGGGGGTGCACGGGGGGGGGGGGGGGGGGGGGGGGGTTGTTCGGGGTTCTGTGCAGGGGGGAAGGGGGCCTGCATGGGGTCTGTCGGGGGTGCACATGGGGGCTGTCTGGGGGTGCACGGGGGGGCTGGTCGGGGGGCTGTCCGGGGCTGGTCGAAGGGCTGTCGGGGGTGCACGGGGGGGCTGGCCGGGGGCTGGCCGGGGGGCTGTCCAGTGGTGCACGGGGGGGCTGTTCGGGGGTGCATATGGGGGCTGTCCGGGGGTGCACGGGGGGGGGGGGGGGGCTGTCCAGGGGTGCAGGGGGGTTGTCCGGGGGTGCACGGGGGGCTGTCTGGGGGTGTCCGGGGTTGCACGGGGGGCTGTCGGGGGGTTGCACCGGGGGGGGGGGGGGGGGGGGGGCTGTCCGGGGGGTGCACGGGGGGTTGTCCGGGGGTGCACGGGGGGGGATGTCAGGGGGTGCACGGGGGGATGTCTGGGGGTGCACGGGGGGCTGTCCGGGGGGGCATGGGGGGTTGTCCGGGGATGCACGGGGGGGCTGTCTGGGGGTGCAGGGGGGCTGTCCGTGGGTGCAGGGGGGGCTGTCTGGGGGTGCACGAGGGGGATGTCCGGGGGTGCAGGGGTTGTTTCGGGGGTGTAGGGGGGCTGTTGGGGGGTGCAGGGGGGGCTGTCCGAGGTTCTGTGCAGGGGGGGATGGGAGGCTGCATGGGGTCTGTCCGGGGGTTTTGTGTAGGGGGAAGGGGGGCTGGTCTATAGGGGGTTTATCCAAGGGAGGATGCAAGGGGACAGCACCTTTCGGTGCTGGTTTTTTTTTAAAATGATTGCGGAGGCCTATAGCCACGGTTCTAAATCGTGGCTACAGGCCTTCAGCCAACGGTTTTAAAACTGTGGCCACAAGCCCTATAGCCACGGTTTTTAAAACTGTGGCTATAGTTCATGAATGTTTTTTAGCTATAGCCACGGTTTTAAAACCGTGGCTAGAGGTCTATGGCCCACGGTTCCAACCGTGGCTATAGGTCTGTAGCCACGGTTTTAAACCGTGGCTATAGGTTAAAACCTATAGCCACGGCAATACCAGCCACGGTTGAGCAAACCGTGGCTATAGCTTATAGCCACGGTTTTAGGGGCTATAGCCACGATTTTGAACCGTGGCTATAGCCTAAATTTCTAGTAGTGTTTTTGACGGGTTTTTCTGAGAGCATTGCGATGGCGCAGTTCGCCCGACATTTTTTTGGAGACGTGGTGTGGGTCCCACCCGACCCGGATATGGTGAATTGTACCTTTTTCACCGGGTATCCATTTTGGGCGGTTGAGCATTCAATCCCGTGTGTTTTTCCAAGGGGATCACAGTGGCATGATTTGTTTGTTCAGTTTTGGGATCTTGGGGTGGCCCCCACATGGGTTTGGTTACGGTGAATAGTAAATTTTTCACCGGTTGACTGTTTCAAGCAAGTGAGTAGTCTATCTCGCATGTTTTTCCGCGAGGATTACAATGGTGCGATCTATTTAGTTGTGTGGAGCCTCTTGCGCAATCTTATTAAATGTGGAAGCATGAAAGGTGCTCCGGTGGCGGTTCGTTCTACCATGTTTGTAGCGGACCCTTGGCGTGAGATTGCGCACTCTTGGGAGAGTGATATAAATGGTTCACAAGATATGGTTGGCCATGCCTAGGCCTTTGAGTTGTAGATGTTACGCCACGCCTTCACGTTGACATTGGGTGCCGCGTGCATGATGTCCCTTGGGCTGAGAATGAGGTATACTCTGGGAGTATATGGGAGCGCTGGGAGGTAGGTGTGGTTTGTACCTAAGACTGTTTGTGTGCTTGGTTGGGGTTGACTTGGGGCAACATGTCGTGTGGGCCCCATGTGTGTGTTGTGTTCTTCTTCGTGTACTTGGACCTCTCACGGCGTAGAGGGTCCCTCTGTGCTCGTTTGTTTGACTAGTTAGGTGGAGTTCATTTCCCCTGGCTCTGTGCTCGTTTGTTTGACCAGTAGGGTTGAGTGGTCTCCCCCTGGTTTCATTCTCGATGGATCGGTCAGTAGCGGTGTTAGTGACACCTAGTGATGGAACAGGCGCTGAACCCCTTTGGGTGAGTTGTGCTGGAGTTGGGTGGTTACGAGATACCCACTCCATGTTCGGTTGGCCAGTGTCGTACCCTACAGTGGAGATGGCCAGGATAGTTTTGAGTTTTACCCTCCAGCAGCACTGGGAAGTGGGTTACCCATCGGCTTCTAAGGTCTACCCTCCAGCAGAGATTGGGCAGTGGGTCCCCCGCCGCTCTTAGGGTTTACCCTCCAGCAGGGACTGGGCAGTGGGTCACCCGATGACCTCTTAGGGTCTAACCTCCAACAGGGCTGGGCAGTGGGTCGCTCATCGTCTACTCCCACGTCTACCCTCCAGCAAGGATGGGCAGTGGGTCGCCTGTCGACTTATTACAGGTCTACCCTCCAGTGGGGCTGGGCAGTGGGTCGCCTGATGATGTATTAAGGTCTACCCTCTAGTGGGGCTAGGCAGTGGGTCGCTGGATGATGTATTATGGTCTACCCTCCAGCGGGGCTGGGTAGTGGGTTGTCGGATGATGTATTATGGTTTACCCTCCAGCAGGGCTGGGCAGTGGGTCACCCGGTATCATGTTATAAATTACCCTCCAGTAGGGCTGGGTAATGGGACACCCGTTGATATTCCAGACTCAGTCCTTTCTACCAGGCTAGTCTGTTTCTATTCCTTCGTGACTACCAGAGTGGGACGCTTGGTTGTACGGGTCGGTGATGTGACAGCTTGACTTTGAGGAGACCTCTCGACTGCAGGGCAGTGATGAGGTTTGGTTTGACTTTCCCCAGAACTCTCAAGTACGAGGGGCACTTTCCCCACCGAGATGCGTTCTTATGACGCGATCTAAAACCATGCGGGCGAGTCAGTGCCGCCCAAAGCGGATAGTGTCGAGGTGTGGTGATTGAGCCCCTTGGATTGCGGTTTGGGGCAGACGTGTGGGATGTTGGGCATCGATGGTGTTACTTCTGGGACTGTCGACTCACTTTTCTTGGGCTGAGCTACAGGACGGATATCCCCTTACGACGTTGTTCGGGCTTCTTGATTGAGCATAAGGATATGTATATACCTTGTTCTAGTACCCACTTCTTGGGTTTGGTTACTCTCCTTCCAGGTGAGGTGAAGATGCACGGGGTATGCCACGTGCTTTCCGTGTCTAGCTTCTCGTGGTTGGACGAGTCTACTCTCCTGCTATAGGTAGCGAAGACTTGACGGGAAGTTCATCTTCTCACCGTTTCCAGCTCCTTGGGCCTGGACGAGTCTACCTTCTTGACTCTTGTTGGGTTGATCTGGACTCTTTACTGTACTCTTTACTTCACCTTCGGTTGTACTCCTTTAATTTTCCATGTTCACTCTACTGCTCACCCTTTGGTACCTCTTTTGTTGCTCCCTCGATCCTTCGGGGTATCCTACTGAGTATTTTTATTCTCACCCCTGCTTGGGATTTGCCCGCACTTGGTGTGCCCTTGCAGACGATGAACAGGTAGAGTGTGGCTTCAGTGGAGTGTAGGAGCGTAGGAGCTTGGACCGCGTGCGGTGGTCGTGGCCAGGTTTCAGGTGGGAGACCCATCAGCTATTTCTTTTTGTTTACCTATTGCCGGGTTGTGGCACCTTTTCTGGTTGGGTGCGTGTTTTTTCCCTTTTTCCTTTTCAGCACTTTACTTGTACTGTTTAGAGGTTGATGCACTTTGTGGTTTATATATAATAGTTTCCCTTTCTTTACTTATCTTTTCTTTTACTCTTCACTGTTTCATTGAGTGTGTTGCGTGTGTGTGTGTACAAGTACTTAGGCAAAGGCCTCCCTGAGTTGTTGTGCCTTCGGCGCTGGTCGCCAGCCCCTAGCCTATGGAGGCGGGCTTGGGGTAGTTGCGGCTCGAGCCCGGGTAGGGTCTGGTCGTGACAAAGTGGTATCAAAGGCGGTTCATTCCTTGGGACATTGTGCGGACGTCCCTAAAAGAGGAACTGGTTGGGATATAGGGCAACGGTGTTGATGTGTCTCAAGAGCGGCTCTCAGGCCAGGGAGTCCAGTGATGGTGCGACGGCCGACATATCCATTCACTAGGACCTTGATATCCTGCTTTTCGACTCGGCATGCTGAGACATTTGTTGGAGGGAAAATTTGTTTGTGCATCACATAGGATTGATTCTTTGACTGTCCTTCTTGAGTTAGCTCCCCATCGTTGTTATCAGTATATACATATATGCTCATCTGACCGCGGCACTCCTTGATAATATTCAGGATGTCTCCGTGAAGACATCCTGCCAGGATACCATCTATGGTTCATGACGATGACCTTGTGAGCTATGAGGCCACAGTCCAGGACCCATCATGCGAGCCCCTTTCTCTGGGTGGGCCGGTAGCAGCACCCCCACCTGTTGAGTAGCAGGCAGTTTCAGCAGAGCAGGCTGAGCTTGAGCGCAGGTTGAGCGCGCTCCGTGAGTTCCAGCGGCAGAGACCGCTGAGGTTCAGTGGTGAGCCAGACCCTCAGGCATTAGAGGTTTGGCTAGAGGCAGTGGTTAGCCTTTTCAGGCTTGTGCAGACGCTGACAGATCATAGAGTGGCTTTGGCAGCCACCCTTTTTCGTGGGGCAGCTTGGTGTTGGTGGAGTCTAGTGACTCAACTTCTTGACGAGTCATCGCTTTCGTGGGATGACTTCCAGTTGTTGTTCCATTAGGAGTTTTTCCCCTCCTTCTTGCGCTCCGTTCGGATTCAGGAGCTCTTGCAGTTTCAGCAGGGAGGGATGACGGTGGCCGAGTACGCGGCTAGTTTTGCAGACCGTGCACGCTTTTACCCGGACTTGGTCCATGACGACAACCTCCGAGCGCGGAAGTTTGAGCAGGGTCTCCGCTGAGAGATTCGTGCTGTCATAGTACCCTTGGTAATTTCCACACATGCCGGGGTGCTAGATCAGGTGCTGGTGACAGAGGGCTTCCTGTCGCGTTCTAGTGTTGGTGACGGAAGCAGACACGTTGGAGCCGAGACGACTGCCGCAGCTAGTGGGCGTCGGCAAGCAGAACCACAACGCAGGTGGATTTCTGACAATCAGACTTAGGGGCGTGGTCGTACACCACAGTGGCACCGGAGGGTACCAGTGCAATCCAGAGAGGTTCGGTGCTATGCTTGTTATGGGCGAGGTCACTTGGCACGAGACTGCCCGACCTGTGTTGCGGAGATCTTCGGGCAGGCAGCAGGCGCCCCACCACGACAGAGACAACACCGTGATCAAAGTAGTGCCCAGAGAGGTGGTGCTAGAAGAGGAGAGGGAGGAGCTGGTAGTGGGGGACGGCCTTACGAGGTCTCCCCATCACCACTAGGCGGTCCACGTCAGGCTCCGGGAGATGACGGTTGGGACCACAGACAGCCGCGAGCTTTGGATGTTTACGATCCTGCGGAGCATGGGATGATGAGAGGTACCCCTTGCAACTCTCCTACTTTTTGCAGTAGAATTTTTAGGCTCTGCGTGTGAAAGTATTTTCTCCCTGCTTCTTGTTTGAGGTGTTACCAGGGTGACGCAAGGCATCGGGTGTAACCGTGTGTTGGTAAGGAAAAAGGCGTGGGACCTTTTTCTTTAGTTGATGGTGTTGACTCCTTCACTTCTCGAGCATGTAAGAGTGTCTTGATTTCGAGACATCGACAGTGGAACCTTGCGTGACCAGATATCCTTGGGTGTTTCACCATATGGATATTCTGAAGGAGGGAATCACCGGGCCTTGTTCCAGGTGTGGGCGGTGATTCCAATCACGGCATACGACGTAGAGGTTTGAGCGGGGAGGTGAGCTACCCACGAGGGCCTTCGGGCCGTTTGAGACCGTGCAAAGGGATGGCGAGGTACCCTACCACCTTTCCATAACCCCAATGTCTGGAGGGGGTGCATGACATCGACAAGAGCCGACCTCACATGAATGGATCAATCCTTTGGTCTATGTGCGGTGATGCAGAGCTGTGCGTGGGTTCTTCTGGGTATGGGAAAGCCAGGTGTGGGCTTAGTACCCTGTGTCGCTCCCTAGTTTTTCTTTTCGGGGACGAAAAGTTTGAAGGAGGGAATGATGTAAGAACCAAGTTTTTACAGCGGAAGACTTTGGAATATTCTTGATGATATTCCAGAGCAGCGCCTTCAGACAGCATGCGATTCCGAACCCCGGTGTGGCCGGAATTGAGTTTTCAGTGCGTTCACACTGGAAACGCCAAATAAATGGGATAACTCCTAAACGGTGCACCAGATCAGGGATCCGAGTGTATGTATGGGTCCAGAATGGGATTTTTACCCTATTAATGACGTAAAACATGTCGGCGCGAGATGTTTGGACCCCTTGCCCGCTTCTGGAACGTTAAACGGATTAAATAAATAAATTAATTCGTTTAATGTTGAAAAGCAATTATCTCTTAAACGGTGGCTTGGATTGGAAAACTGAGGGCATCTTTGAGTTCGGAGCATGCCATTTACCCTAGGAGGGGTATAAGTTTCGTGGGCGCGTGCTGTTTGTGAAAAGTGGACCCAGGGGCATTTTCATAATTTGGCGGTCTCGAGCGCTAAGTTTTATAACTTTTGAACGGGGTATCGGATTAAAATTCCGAGAGCGCCGTTGTGCTCGGGAGGTCGTTTTTACCCCAGGGTCACCCTCATTTTTTATTTCTTCATTGGCAGTGTAGTCGGGGGCGTGCCGGACGGAGGGTTTAAGTGTTTTCTACTTAAACGCACCCCCACCCTCTTCTTCTTCTTCTTCTAACTCAAACCCTCCCCCTCTCCTCCAGCTCCGGCGAAGCACTTCGGTGAGGCACCTACGGAGAGGCAATTCCAGCAAGGCAGCGGAGCGGCGGCGGACTCCCCGGGCATCGCCCAAGAGGTAGGAGTCGTTTTTGTTTCGTTTTATTTTCCCGCACCATGATTGTCCTAATTTTGCTTTGTCGATTTGTTGCCCGATCTTCGATCCAAGCCCATAATCGCGTAGATCTTGTCCCAAGCTTTCTGGAATGTTATCCAGATCCAATTTTTGACCACCGGATCGTTTCCGGTGGTCCTCTGAAGTTTTCCGGCCACGAGGCCGGTTTCCGGCGAGCTCCGACGGCAGAGCGGCTCCAGGCAGCGGCTCCGGCAGGCGGCGGGCTCGGAGGCGGCAGAGGAGGCCGACCCTTCGGTCGGCCGGGCGGCATCTCGCCGGTGTGGGGCGGCTCGGCTCGCCGGCTGAGGGCGCCGGCCGCGGGCGCCGGCGAGGGTGGGGACGGCCGGGGTCGCGCTGTGCGACCCCGCGACTGGACAGAGACCCGCGCGACGCGGGTCTCCGCCTGGAAGGCCGACCGGCCGTGTCGGCCGGTCGGTGGAAGAGCCACCCGCGCGGCGCGGGCGGGGTGACTCGCGGGAGGCGGCTGGGCCGCAGTCTCATCGGGCCGGCCGGAGCGGGCCGGCTCGAGCGGGGCGGACCGGCCGGACCGGGCCGGTCCGGCCCAAGAGGGTCCCCCTCTTCTTTTAAAATCATCGGACGCCCGAATTTCGGGCTACGGGCGTCCGTTTTGCATGCCGTCTTTGGCGGCGCGGACCTTACTTCGAGGCAGAATTTTTGAGTTGGTTTAGGGAATTTTTTTTAATTCCTGAAACGAGGGGCCTCAGTGGCGCGACACGTACGTCGAGGGGTTAGTCGTTTCTTCGGGGGATCTTGTTTTGGACGGCGCGGACGCGTCTGACGTCCGTTTTGAGCGCCGTCAGCGGCGTTGGGGCCCTGGCATCGAGGCGGAACTTTCCAGGGTGGTTTTAGGCGTTGAGACCGATGTTGAGGCGTGGGCCCCACGGCCCGTCCTTTGAGCTGCGTGCAGCTTTTAGCGACTTTTTCCTCGGACGTCCGTTCGGGGCGTGCGAGTAGTCGATGTTGGGTGTTTTTCCGAGGGCATTGCGTTGGCACAGTCTGCCTGCTGTAATTACGCACGATGGTGCGGGGCCCACGAGGGTCGTTTGGGCGTCGACGGTGATTTTCCATCTTTATCACCGGGTGACCATTTTGGACAAGTGGATAGTCCATCTTGTGTGCTTTTTCGAGAGGATCGCAACGGTGTGATCTGTTCGTTAAGTTTCGGGACAGGGTTGCGGGTCCCACGAAGCACCGCTCGTGTGCGGTGCGCCGGAATGCATCTTTTTCTCCAGGCATCCTTTCCACTCAAGTGAGTAGTGCTTTTGACGGGTTTTTCCGAGAGCATTGCGATGGCGCAGTTCACCCGACCTTTTTTTGGGAAAGTGGTGTGGGTCCCACCCGACCCGGATACGGTGAATAGTACCTTTTTCACCGGGTATCCATTTTGGGCGGTTGAGAATTCAATCTAGCGTGTTTTTCTGAGGGGATCACAGTGGCATGATTCGTTTGTTCAGTTTTGGGATCTTGGGGTGGGCTCCACACGGGTTTGGTTACAGTGAATAGTACCTTTTTCACCGGTTGACTGTTTCAGGCGAGTGAGTAGTCTATCTCGCATGTTTTTCCGTGAGGATTACAATGGTGTAATCCGTTTGGCTGTGCGGAGCCTCTTGCGCAATCTTATTAAATGTGGAAGCATAAAAGGTGCTCCAGTGGCGGTTCGTCCTACCATGTTTGTAGCGGACCCTTGGCGTGTGATCGCGCACTCTTGGGAGAGTGATATAAATGGTTCACAAGATGTGGTTGGCCGTGCCTGGGCCTTTGAGTTAGAGATGTTACGTCACACTTTTTGCGTTGACGTTGGGTGTCGTGTGCACGATGGCCCTTGGGCTGAGAATGAGGTATACTCTGGGAGTATACGGGAGCGCTGGGAGGTACGTGTGGTTTATACCTGAGACTGTTTGTGCGCTTGGTTGGGGTTGACTTGGGGCCACACATCATGTGGGCCCCATGTGCATGTTGTGTTCTGCTACGCGTACTTGGACCTCTCGCGGCGTAGAGGGTCCCTCTGTGCTCATTTGTTTGACTAGCAGGGTGGAGTTCATTTCCCATGGCTCTGTGCTCGTTTGTTTGACCAACAGGTTTGATTGGTCTCCCCCTAGTTTTGTTCTCGATGGATCGGCCGGTAGCGGTGTTAGTGACACCTAGTGATGGAACAGGCGCTGAACCCCTTTGGGTGAGTTGTGCTGGAGTTGGGTGGTTGTGCGATACCAACTCTGTGTTCGTTTGGCCAGTGTTGTACCCTCCAGTGGAGATGGAAAGGACAGTTCTGAGTTTTACCCTCCAACGGGGCTGGGTAGTGGGTTACTCATCGGCTTCTAGGGTCTACCCTCCAGCAGAGACTGGGCAGTGGGTCACCCACCACTCTTAGGGTTTACCCTCCAGTAGGGACTAGGCAGTGAGTCACCCGAAGACCACTTAGGGTATACCCTCCAGCAGGGCTAGGCAGTGGGTTGCCCATCATCTAGTCCCAGGTCTACCCTCCAGCAAGGCTGGGCAGTGGGTCGCCTGTCGACTTATTCTAGGTCTACCCTCCAGCGGGGCTGGGAAGTGGGTCGCCTGATGATGTATTAAGGTCTACCCTCCAGCGGGGCTGGGCAATGGGTCGCCGGATGATGTATTATGGTCTACCCTCCAGTGGGGCTGGGCAGTGGGTCACCGGATGATGTATTATGGTTTACCCTCCAGCAGGGCTGGGCAGTGGGTCACCCAGTGTCATATTATGAATTACCCTCCAGAAGGGCTGGGCAGTGGGACACCCGTTGATATTACAGACTCAGTCCTTTCTACCAGGCTAGTCTGTTGCTATTCCTCCATGACTACCGGAGTGGGACGCATGGTTGTACGGGTCGGTGATGTGACAGCTTGACTTTGAGGAGACCTCTCGACTACAGGGCAGTGACGAGGTGTGGTTTGACTTTCCCTAGAACTCTCAAGTACGAGGGGCACTTTCCCATCGAGACATGTTCTTGTGATGCGATCTAAAACCGTGCAGGCGAGTCAGTGTCACCCAAAGCGGATAGTGTCGAGGTGTGGTGATTGAGCCACTTGGCTTGCGGTTCGGGGAAGACGTGCGGGATGCTGGGCATCGATGGTGTTACTTCTGGGACTGTCGACTCACTTTTCTTGGGCTGAGCTACGGGACGAAGATCCCCTTACGACGTTGTTCAGGCTTCTTGATTGAGCATAAGGATATGTATATACCTTGTTCTAGTACCCACTTCTTGGGTTTGGTTACTCTCCTTCCAGGTGAGGCGAAGATGCACGGGGTATGCCACGTGCTTTCCGTGACTAGATTCTTGTGGTTGGACGAGTCTACTATCCTGCTATAGGTAGCGAAGACTCGACGGGAAGTTCATCTTCTCATCATTTCCAGCTCCTTGTGCATGGATGAGTCTACCTTCTTGCCTCTTGTTGGGTTGAGATGGACTCTTTACTGTACTCTTTACTTCACCTTCAGTTGTAATCCTTTACTTTTCCATGTTTGCTCTACTGCTCACCCTTCGGTACCTCCTTTGTTGCTCCCTCGAGCCTTCGGGGTATCCTACTGAGTTTTTTTATACTCACCCCTGCTTGGGCTTTGCCCGCACTTGGTGTGCCCTTGCAGACGACGGATAGGTGGAGCGTGGCTTCAGTGAAGCGTAGGAGCGTAGGAGCTTGGGAGCTTGGACCGTGTGTGGTGGTCATGGCCGGGTTTCAGGTGGGAGACCCATCAGCTGTTTCTTTTTGTTTACCTGTTCCCTGGTTGTGGCACCTTTTCTTGTTGGGCGCGTGTTTTGTCCCTTTTTTCTTTTCAGCACTTTACTTGTACTGTTTAGAGGTCGATGCACTTTGTGGTTTATATATACCAGTTGCCCTTTCTTTACTTGTCTTTTCTTTTACTCTGCACTGTTGCATTGAGTGTGATGCGTGTGTGTGTGTACAGGTACTTAGGCAAAGGCCTCCCTGAGTTGTTGTGCCTTCGGCGCTGGTCACCAGCCCCTGGCCTATGGAGGCGGGATTGGGGTAGTTGCGGCTCGAGCCCGGGTAGGGTCGGGTGGTGACAAAAAACCTTAAAACCCTAAAAAACTAAAAAAAACCTCTAAAAACCTAATGAGAAACATGTTAAAGGCACCGAGTTGATTGCACAGGAGGAAGAGTTGGATTTGCAAGCCCCAATGACGCGAGGGAGATTAAAGACGCTCAATGCTACAATGGGCACACATCTTGCTTCATTAAAGGCCCAATGGATCTTGCCTTGCATGGATGGAGAAAATGGGCCTATAATATCACTTATTCAAGCCGAAAATTGATGTTTAAAGATTTTCCCACATGGTTGCACGAATTTGGATGCCTTGCCACGTGGAGGATTCTAAAAATGGTATATTTGGACACTAAAGTAAAATCCGGTGGGCTATGCACTCAAAGTCAAATCTGGTGGGCTATAGTTGGAAATTTGTGTGATACTTTTCCAAAAGTCTTTGTGAGACATTATCTTTTTGACTTTAAGTGGACAAGGTAGGTTTAACCTTTATGAATTTATGGTATTATACCCTTGACTATTGTATCACCCCTTGGCTATAAATAGCCACCCCATGGAATTGTATTTTCATTCAAGCCTTAATTGAGATCTTATGCTTTGTTTCTCTCTGTTGTGTGAGCATTGTCACAGTTTTTCTCGTAGATCATGTGCATTCTTGCCTTGTAAATCTACAGGTTAGATTGGTGATCTAAGATCACAAAGCCCCCAATTTCATGCCTCAACCCAAGTGTGTTTTTGTGTGGATTTATTATCTCATCCCTCCATTGAGTGTGTTGTCTAAGTAGTAGGTCACGCTCCATATAGCATTGATTGACTAATTGAATCCACTATCCATACCCATCATCCGCCACTTAGCCCCGAACAACATCCTTCATTCGCCGCCCTACACTGTAAAGATCGGCCCACCCCGTGCATCTCACATCAAAACCCAAAAGACCCTAAAACCCCTGAAAAACACTAAAGACCCTGAAAAACCCTAGAAAATCCCTAAAAACCTTCAAAATCCCTAAAAACACAAGAAAACCCTAAAAATCACAAAAATCCTAAAAAACCCCTAAAAATCCATGAAAACAAAAAAAAACCCTAAAAAAATCACCCCCGCAAAAAAACCTAAAAGGTCCCGAAAAACCATAAAAACCCCTAAACCCTTGAATACCCAAAAAAACCCTATAAATCCCTACGAACCCTAAAACCCCTAAAAACCATAAAAATTTTAAAAAACCCTTAAAATCCATGAAAAATTAAAATAACCTAAAATCCATGAAAACCATAAAACCCCTAAAAACCTTAAAACCCATAAAAACCCTAAAATCCCACTAAAAACTCTAAAAGTCCCTAAAAACATTAAAAACTCTAAAAAACCTTAAAACACAAAAAAACCATAGAAACCCAAAAGACAAAAAAAACCCCTAAAACCTCTAAAAAAACCCTAAAAAACCCTAGAAACCCTAAAAAACCTTAAAACCCATAAACATCCAAAAAACCCAAAAAATAAATGAAAATTTAAAAAATCCTAAAAATAATGAAAAATTCTTGAAAATAATAAAACTTCTAAAAACCATAAAAACCCTAAAACCAATAAAAACCCCAAAACCACTAAAAACTCTAAAAACCCTTAAACCCCCTAAAAATGTAAAAAAACTCTGAAAACCTTAAAACCATAAAAATCTCAAAAAAATCTAAAAACCCTAATACCCTGAAAACCCCTAAAACCCCTCAAAATCCATATATACCCTAAAAACACTAAAAATCATAAAAAAACCTAAAAAATACATCAAAATTTAAAAGACCCTAAAAACCACAAAAAACCCTAAAACCCATAAAACCCCTAAAACCTTTAAAAACTCATAATAACCCTAAAAACCACTAAAACTCTAAAACCCCATAAAACCCCTAAAAACTTTAAAATCATAAAAAAAACTTAAATAACACAAAAAACTCAAAAAACCTAAAAACCAAAAAAAGACCCTAAAAACCCTCAAATCCCTAAAAACCCTAAAACCCCTAAAAACCATAAAAATCCTAAAAACCCCTAAAAATCCTGAAAAACATAAAAAAAAACTTAAAAACCATGAAAACCCTCTAAAAACCATAAAACCTAATAAAACCATAAAAACCCTCAAAACACTTAAAAAAACAAAAACCCACTAAAACTATAAAATCCCTCATAACCCATAAAAGAGTTAAAAAATTCTAAAAAAACTAAAAACCCCTAAAAAACTACAAAAAACCCTAAAAATCCCTAAAAACCCTAAAACCCTAAAATCTGAAAAAAAAATACCCTAAAAATCCATGAAAACATAAAAGTCCCTTAAAACTCTGAAAACCCATGAAAACTATAAAAACCACAAAAAACTCTAAAAACCCTACAAACTCTAAAAACCCTTAAGACCCCTAAAAATGTTAAAAAATATTAAACCCCTTAAAACCCCATATAAAATTAAAAAACCCTAAAAACCCAAATGAAAAAAAGATGGCGGCCTGCTCTCCTGGTGGTTTGCTCTCGTCACGGCGCTCTCCATTTCTTGGTGATTCGGATCTTCCAGATCGAAGTTCTTTTCCCCATGGTGGTTGTGGTTTTATTTGGTGGTTCCCGGTGGCATCGGTCTTCGGTGGTATTAGGCGGTGCTGGATGGCGTCGATCTTCGGTGGTGCTGCGTTCCACGGTGATGGGATTTCTGCCTTTGGATTGATAGATCTGGAGGCTTCTGTTGGTTTCGGGCTTTTCTATCTCAGATCTGTGTGGTTTGAGTGGAGATCTGGCGAGGCGTGGGGTTTCGTCGACGGTGTGGATCTTCAAATTTGGATCGACAGATGGGTTCGGCTCTGGTGCAGGATGGATTCAGATGCGGTGTTGCAACTCTTTGTTTGGGATGGTGGAGGCTTTTATCTGTTGTCTCGCATGGTTAAAGGTGAAGATAGAGTGTGTGGTGCTACGGATTTGGAATTAGAAGGATTTCTATGGCTTCTCTGGTTGATGAGGAAGGCGTGGTGCCGACTTTCTGGGGATGCGCCAGATCTCGTTCTTTCCAGATCTGCAGGTGATTGGTCTATGCAGAAGATCCAGATTGCGGTTGCTGAGACGATCCCTCCATGGATGGGTCAACGGTTTCGAAGATATCAACGGTGGATGAGACTCCCTCGGTGGCGTGGTTCCTGGACTCCTCCATGACGTTTTGTGGGGGTCTGGATTTCTCAGATTTCGATGTTGCATGCTTCCCATCTGTTTATGGAGCTGTGCCTGGGAAAAGTTCGGCCGTTCTGATGGTGTTGCGTCGTTTCTCGTTGGATGCAGAAGGCATGGATGGTTGGTGGTATCTTGTTTGATTAAGGTTTCTGGGTTTTCAAATTTTCTCATTCTCATTCCGCGATTAAGCTCCAGGTCTGTTCCTCTGCCCGATCATTGTTTCATGCTTCTGATACTGGCCATTTTATGTTTTACGGCGTTATGGTTTTGGTCCTTTCTTTCCGACGGTGCCAAAGACGTTTTTTGGCCTCGAATTTACTGCTGAATTCTATGGTTGGATCCTTCTGTTATGGATCTTCCTATGGTGGTGGATGCTTCTGCTATGGGCTGATGTTGGTGCTGTTCGCTGGGCTTGTATTGAGGTGCTGAATTTTGGTTATGTGTTGCAACTTCTGGGTTGTTGGAAGAGCTGTTTGAGTTGTGTGATTGTTCCTGCTCTAGATGATGGTTATGTGCTATTGGTAGTTTCTTGTTTTGGTGTGAAGGTGCTCGATTTTGGTCTTTGTGAGATTGGATGCTGGTTGTTGCTTGGAGGTGAGCTGCTGAATGCTGGTGATGGTGAAGATTGTGATTTTGATGCTGATGGTTCTGTGATCTTGGATGCTGGTGGTTCTGTGATGTGGGATGCTGGTGGTTCTAGATACTGGTTGTTTCTCATATGGGAGGTGTTGAAGCTGTGGTTTATGGTCGTGCTGCTGCTGGATGTTGTTCGCTGTTCGAGTTTGGATGCTGGTTGTTGGTTAGTTGTGAGCTGCTGGATGCTGGTTGATGCTGGATAATGGTGGTGGCTTCTTGTCTTTGTGTGTTTTCTTTTTTTGTTCTTGATTTTTCTTTTTTTGGGGTCTTTTGTCTTGGGTCGTTAAGGGTTTTTGGGTGTGGGTCGTTTGACCCCTCCCCTCCCTTGTCTGTTGTGTCTCTTTTTTCTTTCTAATAAATTTGGGGGGGTCGGGAATAGCCCGTCCCTCGCATCTTCCTTGCCTAAAAACCCAAAAGACCCTAAAAACTATGAAAAACCCTAAAACCTTAAAAACCACTAAAACCCCCTAAAAGTTGCTAAAAACAATAAAAATCGTTAAAAATCGCTAAAAATCCATGAAAAAATAAAAACCATAAAAACCCTAAACACCCCTAAAAACCATAAAGCCCCTAAAAACCTTAAAAACTTTAAAAACCCATAAAACCCCTAATAACCTCTAAAAACTATAAGAACCCTTAAAAAAACTAAAAATGTTAAAAAACACTAAAAACACTAAAAACCCCAAAAAAACTCAAAAACTTCAAAAGACCCTAACAAACCATAAAAACCCCAAAACCCTGAAAACCCTTGAAAACCCTCAAAATCCCAAAAACCCCTAAAAACATCAAAACCATAAAAACCCTAAAAAACCCCTAAAAACCATGAAAACATAAAACACCCTAAAAACTGTGAAAAACCCCTTAAAACCACAAAAACCCCTAAAACCTTAAAAAACCCAAAAAAAACATAAAAACCCCAAAACCATTAAAAACACTAAAAACCATTAAAGCACCTAAAATGTTAAAAAAATAAAATAAACTTTAGAACCCTAAAATGATCAAAAAACCACTAAAAACCCAAAAAGAACCTTTGAACGTAAGATTGCGGACAAGATAAGAAAAAAATTGGGCACTCGTAATGAGGGTAAGGACTTGTGTGAAATGTACTGCTTCATTCATCTTGTATGCCTGTTTTTGTTTTTATAAAAAGGTCCTTGGCCTTAAAAAAACCCAAAAGAACCTTAAACCCTTAAAACCCCTAAAACCACAAAAAATCTTAAAAACCCATAAAAACTCTAAAAACCCACTAAAAACTTTAAAAACCCTTAAAACACCTAAAACCATTTACAACTCTAAAAAACCTTAAAAACCCTAAAAACTAAAAAAAATTAAAGACCCTAGAAACCCGAAAACCCCCAAAAACCTTAAAACCCTTGAAAACCCATAAAACCCTCAAAATCCCTAAAACCCTAAAAAGTCATAAAACCTTAAAAATACTAAAAAATGGAAAACCCCTAAAAACCATAAAAAACCTAAAAACCACTAAAAACACTAAAAATCCGTAAAACCCTTAAAAATGATAAAAAAAAACTCTAAAAAACCATAAAAACCCTAAAAACTCAAAAAAAACTTAAAAACCTAAAAATCCATAAAACCCCAAAAAACCCCAAAACCCTGAAAATCCCAAAAAATCCCTAAAAACCAAAAAACCCTAAAACCATAAAATCCTAAAAAGCCCCTAAAAATCCATGAAAACGTAAAAAACCCTAAAGACCCTAAAAACCCTTGAAAACCATAAAATCACTAAAAACCTTAAAACCCCTCAAAACCCACTAATAACTCTAACCCCTTAAAACCCCTAAAAACATTAAAAAACTCTAAAAACCTTAAAGGCCCTAAAAACTAAAGAAACTTAAAAACACAAAAAGACCCCAAAACCCCTGAAAAACCTAAAAACCCTAAAAAATCCCTAAAAACCTTCAAAATCCCTAAAAACCTTAAAAACCCAAAAAACCATAAAAAAACATAAAAAATACCTAAAGATCCATGGAAATGTAAAAAACCACAAAAACCCTGAAAAAACAGTGAAACAATAAAAACCCCTAAATACCTTAAAAACACCTAAAAATCATATAAACCCAAACACCACTAAAAACACTAAAAACATTTAAAACTCCTAAAAACATTAAAAAACTCTAATAACCATTAAAACCCCTAAAAAATAAAAAAAATCCTAAAAACCCAAAAGACCCTAAAACCCATTAAAATCCCTAAAAACCCTTGAAAACCCTAAAAACCTCAAAATCCCTAAAAATCTTAAAAACCTCAAAAAACCATAAAATCATAAAACCTTTAAAAATCCATCAAAATGTGAAAAACCAAAAAAACCCTAAAAACCTCGAAAACCTTAAAACTCCTAAAAACCCTTAAAAACTCTAGAAACCCATAAAAACCCTAAAAACATTAAATAGTCTAAAAACTCTAGAAACCCTTAAAACCTCTAAAAACATTAAAAAAGAAACTCAAAAAAACACAAAAGGACCTAAAAACACTAAAAAACCTTAAAACCTCCCAAACCCCTGAAAAACTCTAAAAACCCTCAAAATCCCTAAAAACCCTAAAACCCCTAAAATCCAAAAAAAAAAATCCTAAAAACCCCTAAAAATCTAAGAAAATGTAAAAAATCACTAAAAACCTTGAAATCCCTAAAAACCCCTTAAAAACCATCAAAATCCCTAAAACATTAAAATGAATTAAAAACCCATAAAACCCTAAAACCACTAAAAACTCTAAAAACTATTAAACCCCCTAAAATGTTAAAAAGCTCTAAAAACCTTAAAACACTAAAAAACTCAAGAAAAACCCTAAAAACCCAAAAAGACCAAAAAAACCCTGAAAACCCCTAAATACCTTAAAATCACCCGGAAACCCCAAAAAACCATGAAAATCTCTAGAAACCCTAAAAACCCATAAAAACCATAAAAATCCTAAAAACCCCTAAAATTCATGAAAATGTTAAAAACCCATAAAACCCAAAAAAATCCTTAAAAACATAAAAACCTTAAAAATTCTAAAAACCCATAAAAACCCTAAAAACAAATAAAACTCTAAAATCCCTTAAAACCTCTAAAAACATTAAAAACTCAAAAAACCTTAAAATAATAAAAAACTCCAAAAAACATAAAAACACAAAAAAAAACCATAAAAACCTAAAACCCTTAAAAATCCTAAAAAGCCTCAAAATACTTAAAAGCCCTAAAAACCCTAAAAAACATAAATATCCAAAAATCCCAAAAAAATCCAAGAAATAGTAAAAAACCTAAAAACAATAAAAACCACTAAAACCCATAAAAACCCTTAAAAATCCTAAAAATGTTAAAGAAACTCTACAAAACCATAAAACCCCGGAAAAACTCAAAAAAAAACTGTAAATACCCAAAAAGATCCTAGAAACCCAAAAAACCCCTAAAAGTCATAAAACCCCCTAAAAACCTTAAAAACCCTGAAAACCCCCTTAAAACCATAAAAACAACTAAAAAATTAAAAACCCTAAACACCTAAACCCACTAAATACTCTAAAACCCCTTAAAACCATTAGAAATGTTAGAAACCCTCAAAAACCCAAAAATTTTCAAAAAAACCATAAAAAACCAAAAAGACCCTAAAAACCCTAAAAAATCCAAAAAACCCTAAAACCCCTGTAAAACCCTAAAAACCCTCAAAATCCCTAACAGCCATAAAAACCATAAAGATCCTAAAACCCTTAAGAATCCATGAAAATGTAAAAAACCCTTAAAACCCTGAAAAGCCACTAAAAACCATAAAAATCCCTAGAAACCTTAAATAACCCTAAAACCCCATAAAAAACCTTAAGAACCACTAAAAACTATAAAAATCCTTTAAATGCCTAAAAATGCTAAAAAACTCTGAAAAACATAAAAACACTAAAAACTAATTAAAAATAACCTAAAACCCCAAAGACCCTAAAACCCCCAAAAGACCCGAAAAACCCTAAAAAACCATAAAAACTCTAAAAAACCCCCTAAAAATATGAAAATTGTAAAAAAAAACCCCAAAACCCGGAAAAATCCCAGAAAACCATAAAACCCCCTAAAATCCATAAAAACCCTAAAACCCATAAAAACCACTAAAACTCTAAAAACCCTTTAAACCCCTAAAAACGATAAAATACTCCAAAAACATTTAAAACCCTAAAAAAATAAAAAAAAACCTAAAAACCCTAAAACCCCATAAAACCCCTTAAAATCCTTAAAAACCATAAAAACCTTAAAACCCATAAAATCTTATAAAAACCCCCTGAAAATCCATGAAAATGTAAAAAACCCTAAAACTCTTAAAAAACAAATGAAAACCATAAAACACCTAAAAATTTATAAAAACCCAAAAAATCCACTAAAATCTCAAAAAACCCTTAAAACCCCTTAAAGCTTTAAAAACATTTAAAATCATAAAAAACCTAAAAAACTAAAATAGCCCTAAATACCCAAAAAAGACACTAAAAACCCTGAAAATCCCTAAAACCCCTCGAAAACCCTAAAACCCCTCAAAATCCATCAAAACCCTAAAAAAACTAAAACCATAAAAATTATAAAAACGTCGAAAATTCATGAATACGTAAAAAACCCTTAAAACCCTGAAAATACCCTAAAAATCTTAAAAATCCCTAGAAAACTTAAAACCCAAAAAACCGATAAAAACCCTAAAAACCCACTAAATACTCTAAAAACCCTTTATACCCCTAACAATGTTAAAAAAACTCTAAAAACCTTAACAATCCTTAAAAAATAAAAAAAAAACCCTAAAAACCCAAAAAGATAATAAAAACCCTGAAAACCATAAAAAACCCTAAAAACCCCTTAAAACCCTAAAAACCCTCAAAATTCAAAAACACTAAAAAATCCTAAAAATCCATAAAAATCCATGAAAGCGTAAAAACCCAAAAAACCCTTAAAAACCCCTGAAAACCATAAAACCCCTGAAAAACCTTAAAAACCTAAGACCACTAAAAACTCTAAAAACCCTTTAAACCCCTAAAAACGTTAAAAACCCTAAAACCCCTTAAACACCCAAAAAACTCAAAAAAACCATAAAAACCCAAAAGACCCAAAAAACCCAAAAAACCCCTAAAAACCCTAAAAACCACTACAAAATCATAAAATACCTCAAAAATATATAAAAACCTTAAAAACATAAAAAAAATAAAAAACCTAAAAGACCCCTTAAAATCCATGAAAATGCAACCCCCCTAAACCCCAAAAAAACCACTGAAAACATTAAAAACCACTAAAAACTCTAAAAACCTTTTAAACCCCTAAAAACATTAAAAAACTCTAAAAACCATAAAACCCTAAAAACAAAAAAAAACCTAAAACCCAAAAGACCCTGAAAACCCTAAAAACACTAAAACCACCTAAAAGACCCAAAAAATCCAAAATCCCTAAAGCCCTTAAAAACCCTAAAAACCATAAAAATCCTAAAAAATCCCTAAATTTGATAAAAACATAAAAAAATACCCTAAAACCACTAAAAACCATAAAAAAACCCTAAAAAATTAATAAACCATGAAAACTAATAAAAATATAAAAAACCACTAAAACTCTAAAAACCCTTAAAACCCCTAAAAATGATAAAAAATTAAAAAAAACGTAAAACCCCTCAAAAACTAAAAAACCAGAAAAACCCAAAAGAACCTAAAAACCTTGAAAACCCATAAAAACTCTAAAAAACCCATTAAAACCCCTAAAACCCCAAAAAATCCATAAAAACCCTAAAGATCATAAAAATCATAAAAACCTGCTAAAATCCATGAAAATGTAAAAACCCATAAAAACCCTGAAAAACCCCTAAGAACCATAAAAATACTTAAAAAAAATTTAAACCCCTAATATCTTATAAAAACCTAAAAGACTGGTAAAAATTCTAAAAACTATTTAAACCCCTAAAAATTTTAAAATACTCTAAAAAACTTTAAAACCCCTAAAAAACTCAAAAAAACACTGAAACCCAAAAAGACCCTTAGAACCTAGAAAAAATCGTAAAACCCCCTAAAAACCCCTAAAACCCTAAAAATCCTCAAAATATATAAAAATCCTAAAAACCCCTAAAGACCATAAAAATTCTTAAAACCCCCTAAAAATTGATGAAAATGTAAAAAACCATAAAAACCGCTAAAAACCACTGAAAATGATAAAAACTGCTAAAAACCTTTTAAACCCCCTAAAACCCATAAAAACATTAAAAACCACTAAAAACTCTAAAATCTATTAAAACCCCTAAAAACGTTAAAAACACTAAAAACCTTAAAACCCTTAAAAACTCTAAAAAGACCCTAAAAACCCAAAATACCCTAAAACCTTGAAAACCTATAAAAACCCTAAAAACCATAAAAACCCCTGAAAACACTAAAAAAACCTGTATGGAATTGAACCTGGAGAAATGGTGAGTGGCCTTCGGGACGACTCTACTTTGGTGGTTTGCGATGGAAGGATCTTCTCCAAATGAGTTGAGATTTGTTTACTTTTCTACTTTGGATATGAAGGGGAATCATAGGATTTCATGGGTAGTGGAATATGAGGCTTCAGACAAGGTTGTTCTTCTAGTTGGGGATAGATCTATAGGTTTGGAAGGAAAAAGGTATGGTTTCCTCAGCGGAGGTTATTAAGGGCTCTTCTCTTGTGGTTCCAAGCTTCTCAGGTTCTCCTGAGAAGTTATTTCGGGTTTCTATGATTGAGACGCAGGTTGCGGTGAATTCTTTTTGGGGATTTTCTTTAGAGATTCACTACAAAAATACAACAAATTAGTGGTGTCTTTTTAAAGGGGGTTATGCACAACCCCATCTAATTTTTTTAGATTTTTTTGAAATATTTTGTTGGATATTTTATAGGTATTTGTGTCAAAACCCCTACTAATTTAATAATTAGTGGTCCTATATGTTTGGTTGGATTTTAGATGAGCTATATATATATATATATATATATATATATATATATTATTAGTTTGGATATTAGAGGATATATATAAATATAACATGGAAAATACTTTTTAAAGGAAATAGTGGGGGTTCGCAACCCCCTATAATCTCTTAAATTAAAGTGGGTTCATGAACTGTCATTAATCCCTTAGATTAGAGGGGGTTTTGAACCTCATTTAATTTAAGAAATTAGAGGGGGTTGTGAAGCCAATCTAATTTAAGTCATTATAAGGGGGTTTTGAACCCCCTCTAATTTAAGACTTTAGAGGTGGTTTTGAACCCCCTCTAATTTAAGAAATTAGAGGAATTTTTGAACCCCCTCTAATGTATGGTATTAGAGGGGGTTCATGAACCGTCACTAATCCCTTTGATTAGGGGTGTTTTTTAACCCCATCTAATTTTTTATTTTTATTTTTAAAATTAATCTCATATAAATTCAAATTTTATAATATATATTTATGGATATGAAACACACACACACAGATATATATATATATATATATGTGACATAAACACACTATATAAATACTTTAAATAAATACTCATACATATAAAAAAATGTATACATATATAAATATTGTTATATATAATATAAATGTAATTATATATTTCTAATTATATGAATGTATTTAATTGTATTTATATATGTATACATAAATATAATTGTATACTTTTATGTACATTTATATATATTTATTTTTTAAAATTTTATTTCATATAGTATTCATTATATATCATATAAAAGCATAAATATATTATTTAAATATATGCATAAATATAATTTATTTAAAAAATACGTCATATAAAAACTCAAGCTTGCAGTTTTTACAATTTATATAATAATAAATATATTTTTAAATAATATGTTTATGCTTTTATATTATATATAATTAATATATATTATTTAAAATGGTCAAGGAAGTAGGAAACAAATGAAAATACTAACCAAACACATGTGGGGAGGCTCAACACTGATACCTCCCATAAAACCACCATAGGGTGTAACCAATAGGCTGCACCCATGGGGATATATATAATTAATATTATATGATATATGTACAATTTATACAAATAAATATATATTTATATACACAATATTGTACAACTATATTTATTGAAATACATATATATTAATTTACATAATATTATACAATTATATTTATTGAAATACATATATATTTATGTTTATAATAATAAATATATGTATTGAAATACATTTTTTAAATATTTGTATAAATTTTATTTCATATATAATATTTGTATAAATTTTATTTCATATACATTTATTTCATTTAATATTAATTTTATATTAATTATATATAATATTATACAATTTAGACAAATAAATATATATTAATGTACATAATAATAAATATATATGTAATGAAATACATTATATAAATATAATTTTAAAGACATTAAATAAATATATTTTCAAATACATTATATGAATATATTAAATAAATACTTATATATATTATATAAATAAACATGTACATAATATATAAATATGTATTTAAGTATATAAATAATTAACATAAATATGTATTTAGGTATATAAATAATTAACATAAATATATTTATAAATATATGTGTATATCCATAGCATAAATAAAATTATAAAAAATATTTACTCAAATGTATGTAATTACACATAAAATATATAGTTTATACAAATGTATAAATTGAATATAATATAAATGTATTATAATATAAATACATAAATATATAATATAAAAATCTATATATTGATTTATATAAATATATATGTAGGTTATATATTTATATGTATTTAAATATTTATTCAAATAATATTTATTTGAAATATCTTCATAATATATATAAATACAATAAAGTGTAAATAAAATATTGAAATTTGTTCAGCATAGTGGTAAGTGATAGCGGGGATAGATGCATGAGGTCTGGGTTTTGAAACCCGCATGGAGAAAATTTTTAAGGGCTTGCGGAATTTGGAGTGGGGAGGGTGTGGGGGTGACTCCTCAATGGGTGGGGTAGGGTAGGACGCATATGGGAGATGAGTGGCGGGTAGGTGAACTAGATGGGCTATGGGGATGGCGTGAACTTATGTGAACTAGTACAAACTAGAGGGGGTCTATGGTGAGGTGCAAACTAGAGGCAAACTAGAGGAGGGATGGGATGGCATGAATAGGAGGGTCAAGTTGGATTCTTTTAAAAAAATGATTATAGGTAGTTATAGGGGGAAAAATCCTTCTAATTTAGTCATAAATAGATACGGTTTCTATAAAAGTCTCTAATATGTGACATAAGACTCAATTAGCAGCGGTTTCCAACCACTGCTAATTTGATAACCTAGTTATAGGGGGTTAAACCCCCCCCCCCCTCTAAAATGATATTCTTTGGTGAAATTAGAGGGGGGTTTAACCCACTCTAATATAACCTCTTCTAAATTAGACAAAACTTTACCATTAGTTCCTTAAAACTGCCTCTAACAATAATAGGCAGAAAAATTAGTATCGGTTCTTTATAAACAAAAATAATGTGTTTAGTGGGGGTTATAACCCCTTATAAAATAAAAAATAACCACTTCTAATGTGGTCATTTTTTTAGTGACTGTATCTGATTCTTTCTCCAAGGATGCAAAGGTTATTAAGTTCACGGTAGATCTTTTAGCAGTTTCTGATGCAGCAATTTTTGTTTCCTGTCCCTCGATGGTTGACATTGGGGATTCCACAAAATCCATTGGTGCTTTGGTGGCTGTTAATCAATATTAGAAGGATTATTCCTCCTTGATTAGCTTTATGGATCTGGTGTTTCATCCTCCATCAGAGGGGGGAGAATTCCCAAGGTATGTTTTCCTCCTTCGATTCTTTAGAAAGGAACTTCTAGGTGGAGAAATACTCTTGTTGGGTAATTTCTTGAGAATAAGCTTCCATTCTTATTTGTTTCATGGATTGCGGTGAACATTTCGGTAGATGATCTTCTCGAGACTCTGTTCAACGATGAATCCTTATTCTTTTTTATGTTTCTTTATTCTTGTATCATTATCGATGTTCTTTCAAATGGACCTTGGTTTTTTGTAGGTAGGTCAATGGTTCTTAGATTGTGGCATCCAAGAATGTCTACAGATAAGGGTTACTTCTATGTATTCCTAGTATGGTATACTTTTCACAATGTACCCCTTGAATCATGGACCTTATAGGGCCTCAACTACATTGCAAGTATTGTGGGAAAACTATTATTTGGTGATAAAGCTACATTTGATGTTATTTGAATCAATTTTATGCATATTTTTTTTGAAATTATAGACGAGCATGATATTCTAGGGGAAATTCTTATGGATCTGGGTTATGGATCCTCTTCTACTATTAAAGATGAATACAGATGGATTCTTAAATCTTGCATCTATTTTAAGGTGTTTGGGAATCATTTTAATCAGTGTTTGAAGAAGACTAAGGATGATTTTAATTCAGTATGGGTTAAGGTCACTCTTAAGAAGTGTGTTTACAAAAAGAAGAATCAGGTTCATGTTTGTGTGGATGACACTAATGGTAAGATTATGCTTAGATATCAGGAGAAGTAATTGTCTTTCATTGGGGTTGTTTCCTACTCCAGACCTTATTAGGTCCTTCTGACTGCTGCTATGATAGATCCTACTCCAAATAATGCTCTGGTGTCAAGTTCTGGGGCCTCGACTTCCTTGGGTAAGGATGAGGTTAGAGATAATTTTCTTCATACCAGTAACCCCTTTAGTTGCCTCTCAGGGATTTCCACTGGCAAGGAGGTTTCCCCTGCTAATGGTGTTCCTCCAGATTCTATTTCTTATGATGCTCCCTTTTCTGCTATTTCAAAGCCCTCTATTGGGAAGTATTCTATTATTCCCAAGCCTTCTACTCCCAAGATTTCGAGTCCTAGGCCTTCTAATCCCAACATTGATCTGAATTTCCTTCCTAGGGATAGACATGTTGTATCTCCTTGTCTGGAACCCTTATAACAAGTTAGTCTTGCCTCATCTATCTTAAGTGATAACCCTCTTAGGGATATGTTGCTTAAGGTAGATGAATGTGATTCTAAAAGGATCCTGATTAAAATAGGTTTTTTGTTGGAGGGATCCAAGGTTTCCTCCTCCAACCCTCCTCCCAATCATGATTAACACCAGAGTTTGGAATATAATTGGCCCCCAAACCCCTGTTAAATAGAAAGAGGTGCATGACTAAATTTTTTCCAACAAGTTGTCTTGTTTTGGGCTAGTCACTACAATAAAATCACTGCATAGTGGTGGTTGTTTTAATATGGTGGTGGTTTAATAAAACCACCACTAAATCAGGCGTCAGCATCCAACACGTATAGGTTTCTTCAATTTAGCAGCGGTTTTTAGAAAGTGTCGTAGTAAACATATTTATTGGTGGTTTTGGTGGTTTTAGCGATGGTTTCATGTAAAAAAATAATATAATTAGCGGCGGTTTTAACCGCCGTTAAACATTTTCCATTTTTTACATGAAAATCGTTGCTAAAACCACCAAACCCACTGCTAAATAATAATGTGAATTTATTTAACAGATGTTTTAACCATCATCGATAAGAAAATATCAACCTATAGCGGTGGTTTGAACCACCACTAAATATGGTCCATTTTGTTTGCAGTGGTTTAAATTTCCACTAAATGTAGATTTTCAAATAAAAAATGCTACAGATTCTGCAGCCCCAGTACCAGTACCTTGAAAAAAACTATTTACAAAGAACATATAATAGAATAATATAAACCATCTAACAATGTTCAATATTCAACAATATAACAATGTTTCATAAAAAACCCTGTACAGAGAACATATAATAGAATAATCTAAACCATATCATCTCAACCATCTAACAATGTTTCATAGATCTAAGTCTAAGACTTTAAACTATATAGATTCAACGGCTGAGTTGTAAGCCTTCAGAGTACATAGTAGGAACTTATGATCTATAATACTTTTAAACTATCTTGGCTAACATTGACCATCTTGGACTAGTATGTAACAAGAATGATATTCTAACCCTTTCCTAACAAGACTTTCTATTCTAATGATGGTCCTCTACCACACTGATTTTCAAAACTATATATGGATGAATTATAAGTTTCATGGGATACAAAGAGATTCCAAAATCTCATATATTATTTCCATTACAAACAATGAACAACCTCGGGGCCTTCCCCTTGATAATGGGGTTGAATATCTCTTATATATAGGGTCACTCAATGTGCTCAAGAACATAGTGGCGTAGCTCCCAAAGCATTCAAATCTTCCCAAAAATCACATAATGTTCACTTACACATTTTAGGTCTCCCTCAATTTGGATCACCATCATCCTCTAAGTATTATTCTCCCTTATAGTGATGGAAAATGTCCAAAATAGGCTCACTTACCATCTAGGGCACACATCTCAAAGAATCTCTCATGATAAGTGACCATTACCATGTTTTGAATGTGGTCAATGGTCGACCCAACATTTGTGGGCCCCATCCGTGAATGACATGGTTGTAGGGTTTTGTCTCCAATATGAATAAAATGAATCAAATAAACAACATAATAGTTAGTCCAAAATACTAATATACATATCCTAACATAACTCAAATAAGAAAAATTAAATATCTTCATATTCCATATGGAACATAGATTACTTCATGCACCACAAACTTCATACTCCACCAATTCTAAACTCACTACATTAATAAATCATCAATCCATATCAAATTCCAATGCCTTTACCAAACATAGAAAATCATGAAAATGTTAGGTCATGAAAATGTTAGGTGACTACTCTATGCCACACATGATACATGAAAAAATCTCTGTTTCCATATTTTTCCAACATATTAACAAGACCACTAATTACTATCTGATGATGAAGACTGCTCGTCACCCTCTCTACCTCCATCTCTACTTCCTGCTACCGTCACCTATAATACAATTATATTGAAAATTAAATAATGTTGTATATTTATATTTAAACGTAAAACCAATAAATTTTTTCAAACTAAATGATTTTGAAGTTGTGTGATTTACCTACTCACCACCTGCCATCGCTATAAACTGACCAATTATTTATGCAAAGCAGATATCTGAGCCCCCTGTTCTTGAATTATGTTTTGCATAGAAACAAAATATCTCTGATCATCTCAGGGTAGGGAGTGACTAAAACTAGGAGTAGATGTAGCTTCAATCCTAGATGTCCTTCTAAATACCTCATATGTTAAGGGTCCCAAACCCATCCTGTGCACTCGACAATGATGCTCCTTCCCAAGAGCTTTACCAACTAGGTCATCCTAGGAGACTGAGTAGTACTGCACAAGATTGGAATCCCATAGTTCATTATTTTTTACCTATAAATCAAATATCAGTCATTATAAGAAATATATATTAACATAGTTACAAATGATAATAAGTTATTATAATGAAAAATGAATTCATACCCTAACTTCTTTGAAAGAATCATTAACAAAACTCCCATAATATTTTTTATGAACATCCAACCACACTTATGTTTGTGATTCTTGGTTCCCTAAACTCTATTAATGCATTAAAAAAAGATAAATCAACAATTTAATATATTAAATAAATAATATGGCCTTATAAATATTTAAACTAATGAAAATATTACCATAGTTAATCAGCTTCTAGAAAATCTTTTTTACCCCGCAGTGTAAGCATTGATTTTCTTATCCCAGTTTGATGCATTCTTCCTTGAAAGATCTTGAAATAAATAAAATGTAATTTAATAGTAATGTATGAAATCTCATCACCTTTTCATATACATGTATAAATATAAAATTATATTAATATAATTATATATATTTAAATACCATGTGCTTCTCATCACGATTAATGTCAATAAAAACCTTCCATTTCTCTCTAGATACCCCATTGGGTACCTTGTCATACATCTGTTGGGTTCTCAATGAAGTATCATTGACATCCCTCCATTATCTCTATTTAAAGACTTTCCATTTCTTGCCTATATTTTTCAATGTCCACTTTCATGCTAGCACATCGACAAATAATCTTGAGGCATCATCTGTAGGGACCCCATTAGAATCAAATGGGACAACTATATTTAGTCTGATCAGATTCCACACATCCGAACTTTTCATATTCTTCTCCATAGTTTCATTGTTTCCATATTTTATGAACAAAAAATTAGTATAAAAAGTGCAATAAATTTATTCATATTAAAATTTGTACCTACAATAGAAACACTCAAATATCCCTGTGAAGAACTAGGAGTGGCTCCCTACTCCCTCACTACTGAGGCTACTGAATGGGAAGGCATCGAGTGAGCTGCTGATGGGACTCTCACGGAGTGTGTGAGAGATGGTACATGGGGGGTAAGTAGATGGTCTCTCAGATGCTGTAAGGAGGGAGACAGATGGATCTTCATCTGTCGGTGGGGTCGATGGAATAGTATAACACTTCCTCAAGATTCCTATCATTTAATCAAATAAAATTAAATTCAGAACATATATTTCAAAATAATTATGAAAAGAAAATCGAAATGATAACAGATGCATAGTACTAACAAAAAAAATATACACAATAATGATAAATAATGAATCATTTTAGATAAGTTTTTCTATTGCATTCTTACTACAACTGGTTGTGTAGACTTCTCTTGAGGATGCCCTCTAAATAATTGTTGTATTTATAAAATATCCACAAATGACATAAAATGTTTTCTAGGTCTAAAATGAAGCATCAAATAACGTTGTGTTCAACATGTTGATATATAGTTGAAAGGACTAAAAAAAGACACGACACCCATGATAAATGATGAAATAGTTGATAGGTGGAGTATCATATAAAATTAGTCAAATCCAAAACAGACTATGCCCATGGTGTGAGGAAATTTGAAGTCCTGACAGACAGCTAGGATATATATTGTATATGTAGTGAGAGGCAGTGTTGTAGGTAATATAGAAATAGAACTGGGTTCCACTATGAGACAATAATGAATAAAATATTTCATACTTTATATTTTTATGTGGTTGGAGTAACATGTGAAATAAATAAATGAATTACATATATTAGGGGATGTATTGAAACCATATTTTCCACATTTCATGGTGGATGTAAAACTATATAGGATAGTCCTGTGATCTTTAGTGGAAATATAAATTCAGGTATATCTATGTGATAATGAAAGTGTTTTGTTTTAAGAGGATGAACCAAGTTTTAGTGGTTTCAGAAAACTATACATGTTGATGCCCAAGTAATAGAGTAAGATTTTTTATGAGTAAATGTTTATTATTCATATGGGTCATCATGCCCGAGTAATATAGTAATATTTTTTATAAGTAAATGTTTTCCCCCTTTTTATTCCACCATCATTAGCACATTAATTCATAGGTTCATAAAGTCCCAATTTCAATTTATTTATGACATAACCCTATATTCTTTTGATTGGTGTAGGTCCTCCTAGGAAGACCTGTTGGTTTTAAACCCTCAAGTGTCATAAAAACCACTCTTGGGGGGATCAATTTAGGTCCAGAAATTATTACCATAAGCTATTTGCAACACCATAGTCCATAGTCTATGACATTATGCTAGGATTCATATTTTGAGCATTATGACTTTAGACTATATGAAACCATGTGGTCCAAGTATTGTGACCCTAAACTATTTTCCACTTATTATTTCGACTAGTATCATAAAATACAAAATGAATGGGGAAAAATATATGTGAGGTTGAAAAACCATAATGGATACCCAAGATAGAGTCAGAATCCCCCTGTCGGGTCACTCCCATTACTTAGGAAAGAACAAAATGATAGAAGAAAGAGGTAAAAACCCAATAGGGACCTCTATAAAATCCTAGATATTTTATTACATAATTTTTATAAGACATATAGAATGAGGGAATCATAAATGAATAAATAAAAAATAATAAAAACCATTCGAGTAAATGGAAAAGAAACTACGATCATATGGACACACATCCAAAAATGATATATAAGTAATATATGAGAAGATTAATATGTATAAATTGTTAAATATCTCACATCAGTTTAATCATATATAGAAATAGGTTCCAAAAAAATAATAAATAAATAGATTCTAGAGCCATAAAAATAGTATTTAGTGTCAACTAAAATTGTTATCTTCACACTCTTTTTTAAACTTTCTTCAAAATCCACCGTTCATCATTTGGAACTTTCCTTTATATGAATTATGATATATGAATTTTACACAAATAAGTAAAGTTCACATGTTGGGTGTGGGTATAAAATACTCAAATGATTTCCACTTATCTCTCCTAAACATCTTTAGTGGTACAATAATATATGCATATGTAAGCGTCGTGTAGTGTTTCATACCCTTCCTAATATGTAATGATATAAAACACAATCAATTTCATACATGGCGATGAAAAAAATATTTTTAAAAGCATAATAATGCATCAAATCTCTTACTAGGAACCATATTACTCATACTTACATGCATCAGGTCACTCCTAGGTTAATCGTATAGACCAAATATAATTTTATAAGGTAACCTTTTCTCAAAGTCCACTAAGGAGGGAAAATAAAAAAACTAGTAAATAAAAGAAACAAAACATTTTTATTTAATAAAGAAGAGTAATGTAAATATCATATAATACTAGGGTACCCTCCTTCCAAAATCGTGCTATAAGGGTAAACTACCATATATTCTGAACAAGTGTAACCTCCTTTCAAAATCATTGCATAATGGTAAATGATTAACATGGTATTTTTTATTTTAAATAGAGGTAATCAAAGAATCATAAAACACATAATCATATCAGGCCATATAAACATAGAATCATGTAAATGTAACATTTCTCTTTCATATCTGGCCATAAAACACAGTATCATGTTTTAAATGCAAGCATACTAATGATGGGTGATGACAAGTGGCGAGGTAAGGGATGGCGAGGTGAGTCACGATGAGGGACAACGAGGCGAGGCGCGATGAGGTCCAACGAGGAACAGTGAGGCGAGGCATGGTGAGGAGATGCATGATGAGGTGAGGTGCGATGAGGGACAGTGATGCGAGGCATGATGAGGGCCGTCTAGGAACAATGAGGTGAGTCATGGAAAGGGTCGGCGAGTAGCAATGATGGGCGGCAACGAGTGGCGACGAGGCTAGGGCTTCGAGGATTCAGTGGGGTGGGGGGTCAGCAAGGTGGGGGTTGGGGGTTTGGGGAGTTGGGGGAGGGGGAAAGTGTCGTGTTTGTAAAAAAAATTAATTGTTTAGTGGCTTTTTATAAAAAACCACCGTGAAATTATTTTTAAAAAAATATTAGTGGCAGTTTAGTGAAGCTCCATTAAAAACCACCATTAAATGCTCAGTTTGGTGAAGTGGGTGGAGACTAAGATCAAAAGTCATTATTTGGATGCCATTGTGAAGTATATTATGCAAAGTTGGAAGTTCTTTTATAATCATATATGGTCTCTTGGTGGGAATATTCTGGTTATTTGGAACCCTCATTTTCTAGCTATTAAGCCCAAATTAGAGTTTCCCCATATCATTGAATGTGAGGTTCAGGTGGTCAAGGTGGATGTTTCTTGTTAAATTTCTTTTGTATACGATTTCAACTTTATTTTTGACCATAGAAAACTTTGGGATGTTATTTCTAGATGAGCCTCCATGAATCTTTCTGATCCTCATATCCTTCTAGGTGATTTTAATGCGGTTAGATTTCCTGAAGGCAAAGTTGGTGGGTGTCTAGATTGGTTTTATTCTATAGAGGAATGTAATTTGGGAATTTTTAGTGAAAATATTGAGGATTTGAGATGTTTGAGGTTGAGTTATTATTAGAGGAAAGGTAATTCAGAAGTACTGATGAAGCTTGACAGAGATTTGTTCAACTCTTCTTGGTTTTCCTGGTTCCCTTCTTCAGTGGTTGATTTTCTTCTGATTGGATTAACTTATCATACTCCTATTGTTATTAGTTACAGAGAGGACCTTAATTCTGGTAAGTTTCCCTTTAAATTCATAAATAATTGGATGGAGTATGATGGGTTCCTTTCTTCAGTTTCTTCAACATGGAACTCTCGAATTTATGGGTGAAAAATGTTTCAAGTCTATCAAAAAATTAAGAAGGTTAAGTTAGTTATTCGAGAGCTTCATACCCAGGTTTATACTCAGAAAAAATTTAATATTTCCTTTGTCCAATATGAACTGTCTACTTTTCAAGATTCTTCTAATTTGAATGGTTATTCTGATGATTTAATTCAAATAAATATTAGGTGGAAAGAAAGGTTAAAGGCTCTGACTACTAAGTAAGTTATCTCAGGTAAGAAAAAAAGTAGATTTCAATCGCTTAAGGAGGGGGACTCTAATTAGTTCTTTTTCTTCTGCTCTATTAAGGACAGATTAAACTCATCCAAGATGGTTTTACTTTGATTAGAGAATGTCTTGATAATTTATAATCATGGGGATATTATTCGTGAGACTATTGATTTTTTTCAAGGCTTGATTGGGACTCTGTATACAGTGGGTTATGCAGGAAGGTCGTGTTTGGAATCTTTCTTGACTTTCTGCATTTACCAGGCTACTTCTGAGGGGTTAGATGGACTTGTGGTTCCAAATTATTTTGGTCAGGTGTTTTCTTATATTCATCCTAATAAAGCTCCTGGACCTAATGGATTTAATGCCTTATTTTTCACAAGGCTTGGTCGATTGTTGGATCGAATGTCATTGAGGCTATCTTGAAATTTTTTAGATCTGGGAAGTTGCTTCATGCGGATAATGGTGCTATCATTTCTCTAATTCTAATGGTTTCTAATTCTATTATTCTTTATGTTTTTAGGCCCATCATCTATAAGTGAATTTCTAATATTCTTATGACAATAATGCGATGAATTCTTCCTCTTTGTATCAACAAGTCTCAATCAACATTTATCCAGGGAATACGTATCTCTGATAACATCCTTATTGCGAAAGAGATGATGAGGGGATATCATCTTGATTTCGGGGTTCCATGTTGTGCCTTTAAAATTGATTTATATAAGGATTTTGAATTAGTTCGTTGGAACTTTCTTTGGGATGCTTTGGACCTCTTGGGGTTTCCCAATAGATTATTAGCATGTATTAGGATGGGAATCTCTTCTAGTATGTTCTCTATTAATATTAATGGTAGTTTTCATGGTTATTTTCTAAGAAGGAGAGGGTTGAGGTAGGGGACCCCCTCTCCCCTTTTATTTCTATTATCTGTATGGAGGTTTTTCCCTGAATTTTGTAATATCTTATTTCGACTTTTGGTACCTTTAAATTTCACTAGAGATGTGGTAAGACAAATATTTTCTATCTTTTCTTTTTGGATTTTTTCTGTTCTTTTATGGATGTTTGGATTCTTTTTTGGATCTAAAGCAATCCCTAGATCCTTTTTCTTCATTATCTGGGCTGTCGATTAACCTTTCCAAGTATATGATGTTCTCGGCTAGTATTTATACTAAGGTTAAAGACTGTATTGGGGTATCCATGGGTATTAATTTGAGTCCTTTACTAATATACTACATTGTATTTCCTCTGATCACTACTAAGCTCAAAGCTACTGATTGTTCCATTATAGTTGAGAGGATTTTCAAGATAATTGAGGTTTGGACGAATAATTTTCTTTCCTTCACTAGACGATTGCAGCTTGTTCAGTCTATTTTGTTCATCATGCAAGCCTACTGGTGCTGCCATTTTTTTCTAAATAAGGTTGCTAATTCTATTCAGGACAAGCTTAGGTAATTTATCTAGAAGGTCCCTTCTCTTTCTATGTTAGGGGGGCTAAGGTGGATTAGGATTAGGTGAGCGTAACCAAAGAGGAAGGGGGCTTAGGGATTAAAAGGGTTGAGGATTGGAATGAGGTAGTAATGGTCAAACATGTTTGGAATTTATGTAATCAACATTATTATTCAATTTGGGTGGATTGGGCTCACCTCTTTCTACTTGGATGATCCAAATTTTGGGTGGATAAGGTTCCTTGGAACTGTTCATGGACTTGGAGGAATATTTTGGTTCTTCGTGCATCTGTCATGGATCATATTTCCTTCTCAGTTGGTGATGGACCTCATATCTCTCTTTGGTTTGATTCTTGGCTTCCTAGGGATTGTATTTTCTCATCCATTGATGACCAGATTATCTATCAATCGGGTCTTCCCTACTCTATTTTCGCCTCAAATATTATTTAGAGTGGGAGTTGGAATCCTCCCTTGGATATTTCTGCTAATTTGTGAGATATTTGTCATGATATTATTCTAATAGATGAAATAAGGGAAGGTAGTGATAGTATTTTTTGGAAAAAATATCCTAGATTCTCCATCTAGTTGGATTGGGAGGACTTTCACCCAAAATTTTCTTTAGTTCCATGGAGCTCTCCTACATGGAATATGTCTACTCCCTCCTAGTTCTCTTCTATCTTGTGGTTATCTATTCTTAATAATCTGCTTAACCATGATGGACTTCATCTTAAGGGAATTTCCTTTACTAATAGGTGTTTTCTAGGTGAATATAATTATTAGGACTTGGATCAACTCTTTTTTAGATGGGGGTTTTCAAGGAAGTTTTGGTTCTCATTTTTTGATTCCTTTGGTCTTATTTTTTCTGCTTCCTCATTCACTGCTATTATTAATTGGTGTTCTGGTTTTAATAGTTATTTGTTGATGCCTGTTTTGGGAAGGTTGGGAGTGGCTATTATTGTTTTTTTATTTGGAAGGAGTGCAATTCTCACATGCATGGTTATCTCTCTCTCATTGTGTGGGTTTTCTGTGGTCTAAGTTAGAGATCATGTTACGCTCTAAACTTTCTTTGTTCACGAAGTTTCCCAATAGAAAATATAACCAGAAGATGGATCACAGATTGAATTTTTTGTATTCCTTTCATTAGGATAGCTGCTAGGTTTGGATGTTTTTGGATGGCTATTTGGTTGATGTGACTGGTTGTGGTTGGCTGATGTAGGGATGCTGGGGTAGTTTGGACTGTGGGATGGTTTGGCTTGACCAGTGGTTTTGGATTTTGGTTTGAGGGAGGTGGTTGGGTTGTCTGTTGTTCCTCTTACTAGATATTTGCTGGTTTTATTTCTTGGGTTATATGTTTTGGTTCTGGTTGTTGTTTTTCGGCTATTGTGGTGCTTGTGCAGGTGTTCCTAGGGGTTGCTGGAGAGAAGCAGCAGTTTCTATTTGCTGAGGATACTTTGCGGGTTCTAGGATGCAGAGGGATGGTCAGGACTTGTCTTGGATGCTTCCTAGATGTTACGGTTGTGTATGTTTTACTACATGGTGTTGGCTACGTTGTCTTGCATCTTGTTGGTTGCAGGGTTTGACTAGTTGGAAAGAGGTTACAGATTGGGTTGTGTTAGTGATGTTGGTGGTCGGTTCTGGGTGAAAGATGCTACTTGCAGTTGGGAGGATGGGCTTTGTTTCTTGTGGTTGGGTGGTGTGAGTTTTTATAGGGTGCTGGTTGTATGTTTGGTGGTGAGGAGGCTGATAGTTTCTGAGTTTTTTGTGCCTGTGGGTGATTACAGATATGTTGCGACTTGCTGGAGGGTTCTCACTAGTGTTGTTGCCTTCCATATGTTTGGCTATGGTTTGGTTTGCAGTTCTGCTTTCCAGTATTTTTCTTGGTACTTATATATGATAACAGGTTTTTGTGGTTGTTGGGAAGAGGATCTTATAGGTTGGCGATGAGAGATTCCTCATTCTCCTGCTCATGCAACTGTTTTTCTCAGGCTCTTGGAAGTGGCTTGTACAAGTTTTGTCTGGTGCATGTCGGTTTCTTCAGTTTTTGTATAGTGATGGATCTATTTGGCTAGTTTTGGTGTGATTTCAGAATGAATTTTTTCCTTGATAGGTCCTCTGGTGGGTGTGTGAGTGCATGTGTGCATGCGTTCTTAAGTGGAAGTGTGTGGTGCATGCACACATGCATGCATGCATGCGTGTGCATGTGTGCGGGTGTGCATGGTTGGTTCTCTGCTGGTTCTTTATTTTTGGAGGGACTAATTTCTTTTCTTGGGTTCTACTATGGTGGTGGTGGTACCCTCAATACAAGAAGGATTCCCTGCTTGGAGCATGGACCTGGTGCTTGTTGTTCATGGATTTGTTGCTGCCTTTGTGGGTGTGGTGTGGTGCTGGCCTCATGGTGATGCTATTTGTTATGGGTTGGCTATTTGGGGCTCTTCTTGATTCCCCATGGTTCTTGGTGGTTGCATTCACCTTGGACTGTTGTTGGTGGTCATCTCTTGTTTTTTTCCTTAGTGCTTCTTGTCTGTTGGTCTGCTATCTTGCTTGGTTTTTTTTGGTACTGTTATGGAAAGGCTTCATGAGTTTACTCAGGCCTTCCAGTTGGTTGCTTGCCTGAGGTTTCTTGGGCTTGTTTCTTTAGGGTGGTTTTTGCTTTGACCTTTGGGCCTCGGCCCACCCATGGGTGTTGGTTGTACTCTAATTCCTTCTCTTTTATACTATTTCTATTTACCTTGCAAAAAAACACTAAAAACCCTAAAATCCATAAAAATCATAAAAAATCCCTAAAAGACCATTAAAATTTTCAAAAGCCTAAAAACCCTAAAAAACCCATGAAAACTATATAAACCCATAAAACCTTAAAAATCCTAAAAACCTATAAAAACTCCAAAAAACCTTAAATATACAAAAAATGTTAAAAAAACTCTAAAAAACTTTAAGAAACCTAAAAAATCCCCCCTAAAAACCCAAAAGACTCTAAAAACCCTTGAAAACCCCTAAAAATCATTAAAATTCATAAAAAACCATAAAAATCCTAAAAAACCCCTAAAAATCCATGAAAACAAAAAAAACTCTAAAAATCCTAAAACACTCTTGGAAACCAAGGAACCCCTAAAAATATTAAAAACCCAAAAAGGTATAAAAACCCCAAAAGCCCACTAAAAGATCTAAAAAAACTTAAAACTCCTAAAAATGTTAAAAACTCTAAAAAACCTTGAAAACCCTAAAAAACTCAAAAAAAAACTCCCTAAAAATCCAAAAGACCAAAAAACCCCAAAAACCCCTGAAAAACCCTAAAAATAATCAAAATCCATCAAAAACCTAAAAATCCATAAAAACCATGAAATTCCTAAAAAACCAATAAAAATCCATGTAAACATAAAAAACCATAAAAGCCCTAAAAACATCATGAAAAACATAAAAACCCCTAAAACCCCTAAAACCCCTAAAACCCCATAAAAAACCCTAAAAACCCACTAAAAACTTTAAAAACTGTAAAAAAAATTTAAAAAACTAAAAACCATAAAAAATCCTAAAAACCATGAAAACTATAAAAACACCGAAAAACCTTAAAAACCCTAAAATCCCATAAAACCCAAAACCCACCAAAAATGATAAATCCCCATAAATCCCCTAAAAATGTTAACAAAACTCTAAAATCCATTAAAAACTCAAAAAAACCTCAAAACCCAAAAAGACTCCCAAAACAATAATAAGCCACAAAACCCTTAAAGCCCCTAATATCCCTTAAAATATCTAAAAATAATTAGAAACCATAAAACCATAAAAATCCTAACACCCCCCTAAAAATCCATGAAAACCTAAAAAATCCTAAAAACCCTGAAAACCCCATGAAAACCATAAACCCCTAAAATTCACTAAAAACTCTAAAACCCCTAAGACGTTAAAAAATATAAAAAACCCTTAAAACCCTAAAAAACATAAAAAAACAAAACATAAAAAGACCCTAAAACCTCTAAAACCCTAAATACCCTAAAACCCCTTGAAAAATCCTAAAACCCCTAAAACTCCCTCAAAACCCTAAAAAACCCTAAAAACAAAAAAATCAAAAACACCTCTAAAAATCCAGGAAAATGTAAAAAACCTTAAAACCTAGAAAACTCCTAAAAACAATAAACCCCTAAAATCTTAAAAACCCTAAAAACCCACTAAATACTCTAAAAACCCTCAAAACCCCTAAAATAACTCAAAAATTCTAAATAACCTTAAAAACTCCTAAAAACCCCTCAAAATCAACAAAAACCCCAAAAAACATAAAAATCCTAAAAACTCCTAAAAGTCCATGAAATCCTAAAAAACTATAAAGCAGTTAAAACCCCCTAAAAACCATAAAAACCCCTAAAACCCATAAAAGCCCTAAAAACCCACTAAAACCCCTAAAAACCCTAAAACCCCTTAAAATGTTAAAAAAAACTAAAAACACTAAAAACCCTAAAAAAGAAAAAAACCCCAAAAGACCCTAAAATGCCTTAAAAACCCTAAAACCCCATGAAAAACACTAAAAACCCTCGAAATCCCTAAAATCCTAAAAAACCCCCAAAGACCATAAAAATCCTAAAAAACCTTAAAAAATCCCTGAAATCATAAAAACCCCTAAAGAATTGAAAAAAACCCCTAAAAACCAAAAAACCCCTAAAACTATAAAAATTCCAAGAAACCCCTAAAACATTAAAAATCCCAAAAAAACCCATAAAAACTATAAATAAAAACTAAAAATTGTAAAAACCCTTTAAAACCCTAAAATTGATAAAAAAATCTAAAAAACTTAAAACCCCTAAAAACTCAAAAAAACCCCTAAAAACCCAAAACAAACCTAAATGCCCTGAAAACCCATAAAACCCCTGAAAAACAATAAAAATCCTAAAAAACCCTAAAAATCCTAATAACCATAAATGTACAAAATAGCCCCTAATTATCCATGAAAATGTAAAAAATCCTAAAAACTCTAAAAACACCCTCAAAACCATAAAAACATCTAAAAACCATAAAAAATATAAAAAACCTTAAAACGACTTAAAGATCTAAAAACCCTTAAAACCCATTAAAACTTAAAAAAACTCTACAAAAAATTAAAACCCTAAAAACCCAATAAAACCTGAAAAACCCTAAAAACCCTTTAAAAATCCTAAAATCCTAAAAATACATAAAAACCGAACAAAAACCATAAAAATCATAATAAACCCCTAAAATTCCATTGAAAATTAAAAAATCCTAAAAACCTTGAAAAACCCCTGAAAACCATAAAAACTCAAAAAACCTATAAAAACCAAAAAAAGCACTAAAAACTCTAAAATCACTTAAAACCCAGAAAAACTTTAAAAAACTATAAAAACCTTATAAAACCCTTCATATGATATAGTACGGGAGTGTGGTATTCGTTGGAAAAAAATGTGAAAACACAGGCGATGAAAATTGGGGAAATGGAAATTAAAAGAGATGCATGGAAATTAAAGGGGAACGAGGATGATCAATTTAGACCCTAAGGATTATTACCCCTTAAAAACCTAATTATAAGGTTCCATAAAGGTTGATCAATCCTTTAATTAGCCTTACTTTCATTCACCCAAGAACATAATAAACACAAGCATAATAATGCAAGAAACCCTCAAATCCAAAATTAACCTCCAAGGGGTACAAGGAGGTGGATATTTATAGCTAAATGGGAGAGATACATGTGAAACACCCATCCCACAAAAATTTAAAGCTTAAAAAATGATTTTTGACTTTTTTTTACACATGAACATGGATTTAAGGGATAAGATATCCTTCAAGAAGACTTTTAGCACCACCTTCCCACCATGACTTTGGAGACAAGGGGCCCACCACCTTTTGAATTTGGACATTTCCTTCATAAAAGTGGATTTAAATTCATGGGATCAATTGGGTGGTCCATTTAGGCTCACTTTTGGGATTTAATAAGTGTAATTAAAGGCCCATTTGATCCTCTCATGCATGCATGTTGGGCCTCCTCTTGTAATTTCAAAATGAGTCCATGTAAAGCCTATTTCATCCTCCTCATTCTTACTCTTGTCATTAGGCCTATAATCCCATGCAATGGGTATTTTTCATTTATGATCCTTCCACCATCCATTCTATGATCACTCTCAACTCCTTGCTGCATATGCACACCTTGATTCTCATAATCACCTCCCTCTTCAAAAGGATTCTTCCTTGAATTTTTATATTCATAGGGAGAGAGATTAGTAACATTAAAGGGAGCACTCACATTTCAATACCTATTGGGAAAGTAAATCTTGTAGGAGTTATCATTAATTATTTCTAAAAATTGTAAAGGTACATATCCCTACGGTTGAAGTTTTTATTTTCTTTGCTCCATAAATCTTTCCTTCCTCAACTGCACCCACACCAAATCTCTGAGCTCTAGTAAAACCTTATGTTGACCCTTGATTTATTTATTTTTATATTGTTCATTTCTTATTTCATTGTTGGCTTTCACTTTGTCATGTAAATACTATTTTTTTCCTTCTAATCAAATGCAATATCAACAAACTCATTTGTAAGCAATGAAAAAATATCTAACGGAGTCATTGGGTTAAATCCATATACAATCTCAAAAGTTGAGAAGTTATTATTGGAATGAACTACTTAGTTATATAAAAACTCTATGTATGGCGAATGATTTTCCCAATTCTTAAGATTTTTTTGAATTATTACACACAATATGGTAGAAAGATTCCTATTCACCACTTCAATTTTCTCATTAGTTTGAGGATGTGAAACAGTTGAGAACAATAATTTAGTTCCCAATTTATTCCATAAATTAATCAGAAAGTATTTAAGTAATTTCACATTCCTATCACTTACAATGGTTTTGGGCAGTCCATGTAATCTCACAATTTCTTTGAAAAATAAATCTTCTATATGAATAACATCATTAGTTTTTGAGCAAGTAATTAAATGATACATTTTTTCTAAATCAATTCACAACAACAAAAATACTATCTTTTCTTAGTTTTGATTGAAGTAATCCCCAAAAAAAATCAATAGAAATATCGGTCCAAGAATGGGATGGAATGGGCAAGGTGGATTACAATCCATTAGGTTGAACCTCAGACTTTTCATGCTTATAAGTTACACATTTAGCACCAATTTCATTAATATATTTTCTCATCCTTGGCCAATAAAAATTTTCATGCAAAGTATCTAGTGTTTTGCCAACACCAAAATGCCCCATCAAACCACCTCCATGATCTTCTTTTATAAGAAATACTCGATTTGAACAATTTGGAATGCACAATTTATCCCTTTTGAAAAGAAACCCATAATTTTTATAATAGTCTTTAAATCGTGTTTTTCACAAGATGTGAAAATTTGAGAAAAATCTCCCTTAGTTTCATACATTCCCTTTAATATCTCAAGTCCATGTAATCGAGAATGAAGATAAGTTAGAAGTGCATACCTTAATGAAAGAGCATCAGCAACCACATTTCCCTTACCTTTTTATGCTTGATAACATATGGGAAAGTCTCAATTAATTCCATCCAAGATGCATGTTGTCGATTAAACTTACCTTGGGACTTAAAATACTTAAGGCTTTCATGATCAGAATGAATAATGAATTCTTTAGGCCATAAGTAATGTTTCCATGTTTCTAGGGTCATTTTAAAGAATAAATTTCTTTATCATATGTTGAGTAATTTAATACTACCCCATTCAATTTATCATTAAAGTAATCAATTGGACGTGAATCTTGAGTCAAAATAGCACCAATACCAACTCCCGATGCATCACTCTCAATTTCAAAAACTTTTGTGAAATATGGTAGCCTTAAAAGGGGAGAATTAACCAATTTTTCTTTGAGTATGTTAAATTATTTTTCTTTTTTTTCACCCCATTTAAAGACCACATGTTTCTTTACAATAGAATCCATGAAAAGGAATATTTTTTAAGATTGTAATAATGTTGGTTTTATTTAAGGGTCTCACACACCAAACACAATTGTTCAACATGGTTTTCTAGATATTTTCTATACACCCAGGCATCATCAATATAGACAACCACAAATTTTGCAATGAATTAATGAAGGAAATGGTTCATTAAGATCATGAATATACTTGGTGGATTAGTTAAACCAAATAAAAAAACCACTCATATAAACCAAACTTAGTTTTAAAAGCAGTTTTCTATTCATCTCCTTTCACTAAAATTTGGTGGTATCTATTTTTAAGATCAATTTTTGAAAACAAAGAATCCCCATGCAATTCATCAAGCATTTTATCAAGTCAAGGGATGATATAATAGTACTTAACTATCATTTTGTTGATGGAACAACAATCCACACACATCTGCCATGTTCCATCTTTCTTGGGTACTAAGATCACCAAAATGACACATGGACTCATGCTTTCCCACACTAATCCTTTCTTCATGATTTATTAGACTTAACAATGGATCTCTCTAGTATATTCCAGATTATCTCTATATGTCGTCCTATTGAGAATTGAGACACCAGGTATGAAATTAATCCTATGATCAATGCCTCTCAAATGGGGTAATACATCAGGTGTTTCTTCGGGAAACGATTCACCAAGTTCCTATAGTAAAGACACAACATAAGAAGTCAAAGAATGGTGAAGTTCGTTAGTTGAAATGTAAGAACACTTTCTTTCACAATAAATTACCATTCACCTCACCTTTTCCAAAAAATATACTCATATTTTTCTCAACACTATTATTTTCATCTCTTTGATTTCTCTCATTTCTTTTTATGTCACTCATCTCTCCTTTTTCACTCTTAATTTTTTCCCTATTTTCATTTTTTCTCTCTTTTATATTTTTATTTACTCCTAACACTCTTTTTTATCACTAAAATTTTTATCTTGACACATTATTTTTCAATCATTTCTTTTTTATCTTTTTATTATTTCTTTATCCTCACTTGATCTTTATATTCTTGTATGAGACTTAGTGGAGTCAAAACAATATTTATACCACTAAAATGAAAAGAGAAGAAGTTAGTATATCCATCATACATCACCCTTAGATAAAATTGTCATCATCTCTGAAGTAGCAAATGGCCGACCTATATTAAAGAAACATCACAAAGAACCTCATCATGATATTTACCAATGAAAAAAAGAAACTATGGCCTATTTTGTGACCCTCACTCCTCTACTATCATTAAACCAATAAAATATATAAGGTCTAGTATGACTTATAGTATAAAAAATCATCTTCTCCACCAAAAAGGTACTAGCCAAATTAGTAAAACATCCACTATCAATGATCATACACATACCTTCTCCTTGATGTTGCATCTCGTATAAAAAATATTCTCACACTGCTCCCCATCATGATCATATTTTGGATGAATGTTTAAATATCTTCTTGCCACCAATATATGGGTTCTTCAACTTATACATCTAAAATCTCCTCCAAAGGTGGAATCTCAACATTGATAGAGTGATAACTAAGGATGTCTCCATTATCCAAAATAATAATGGTCCTCTTGTTTGGGAATTGAGATGAAATATGACTATATCCTTTACACTTAAAATAATTTATATCATGAGATTTAAAAGGGAAATTTGTGTCAATTTTTACTTTTGAATCAGTGGGGAAGAACCTATTTTTTTAATATTCTCTTTATTTTGGAACAAATTTTGAATCCCTTGGTTTTGTTTCATTCCACTTAGAAGTCGATTTGGTCTCTTTCTGGTTATCCTTCAAATAAATTGGGGAACTTACTCTACTTCTTTGAGAATGTGCTTGTTTTTTGACCTTCACCACCTTATGTAGCAACTCATACATGTCAATGTAGGTTTGATGTTCCACAAAATCTCTAGTTACCAAATTCAATCAATTGACAAACCTTTCCATCATAGCTTTATGATCTTCCTCCAAATTGGCTTGAATCATTGATATATCCATTTTATTATAGTATTCCTTCACACTCATGGAACCTTGCACAAGTTTTTGTAAGTTCCAATGAAAATATCGATAGTAATTACTAGAAATGTACTTTTGCGCATTATGATCTTCATTTATTCCCAAGTTCGAATTGGCCTTTCTCCATTTCATTGTTGACTTACTTGTAATTAGTCCCACCAAATACTTGCATATTCATTGAACTCAAGCACCACCAATTTTACCTTCTCGTCCTCCCGAGTAGTTGTGAAGTCCAAAAACACGTCCAATATTTTGCTCCCACTCCAAAAAAAGTTTTGGGTCACTCTTCCCTTGAAAGGATGGAAGTTCCATTTTGATTATTTACAAGTCATTTTCCTTCCAAGCAGTATGTTTCCCTCACCTAGGAATCATTTCTTCAAAATAGGAACACTTACCATCACCTTCATCAATTTAATTTCTTCACAGTGACCTTGAAGTTGAGGAACATTGAAAATCATCCAACCAAGCATTCAATCTTGTAAATTGGTCAGAAAAAACTTTCATGAATAATTTGAGGTCGATCTTACTTCTTTCTCCCTCACTTGTCATTTTTTTAATTCCTCACACACTCTTTCTCTCTATGTTTTTATCTCTCAAAAGGTACATCACACTTTCTAGCACTAAAACTTGGTTCCTATAAGTTTTCTTAAATATAATCAAGAAGAAAACTACTATGAATCAATCAGTTCATGGAAAACATTAAAAATTATAAATTCTGAAAGGTGTTTGAATCAATGGATTCTAATAAATATGGGAGGTAATGTAGAATGGAAAAATGTTTATGGTTAAAGGTTGGAAATGGATGAAGGAAGGAAGACAATGGATAAGAAAAATGCATCAAATTTGTGACTAAATGGGCGAACACAATGTTTCAAATGAGCATCTTTTTTGTATTTTTTGTATCTTTTTACTGTTCAATAATCAAGAAATGAGATAAAGAGAGTGAATTTGTGGCACTCAGTGTACAACAGAAGATAAATGTCACAATGATATAATCTGATCACAATGATGTAAAAGGGTGAGATAACTAGAACATCAAACTCGATTGGAATCCGTTTTAGCAATAGATAGATTTCACAAGAGTGAATATGTAACACAAATTGATTTGGCTATATCTCCAAATATATGCATTAGATTTCAGTGTTTCCAAATCAAGAATAAATATGAGATTTTGAAATATTAAAAAGAGATATTATACATCTAGAAACTCAAAGAAAAATCAGACGAAAAGATAGAAGAAAGCTGCGGCCATAATTTGTTATGGCTGAAAATAGAAGGAGAAGAAAAAGATGAGAGAAATAGAAAAATGAAAAACCTGGTTTCTGTTGCCAAGATCTGATACCAAATGATATGATACTATATGGTCATGTGGTATTCATTGTCAAAAAGGTGGAAACACAATCGATGAAAGTAGGGGGAATGGAATTTAAAAAAATGCATAGAAATAAATGTGGAAAGGGGATGATCAATTAGGACCCCAAGGAGACTTACCCTTTAAAACCCTAATTATAAATTACCATAAAGGTTGATTACTCCTTTTATGAGACTTACTTGAATTCACTTGAGATACAAGAAACACAATCATAATAATGCTAAAACTATAAAATTAGAAATTAACCTTCAAGGGGTACAAGGAGGTGGCTATTTATGGCCAAATGGGAGAGATAATGTCAAACACCTAGACCACAAAATTCTAAAGCCTAAAAAAGATTTTTGACTTTTTTTACACATGCTCATGGCTTTAGGGGACAAGATATACACCAAGAAGACTTTTTGGCACCACCCTAAAGACTTTAAAGATTCCCACCATGAATTTGGAGACAAGGGTTCACCACTTTTTGACTTTGGATATTTCCTTCATTCAAGTGGCTTAAAATTCGTAGGATCAATAGGGTGGGCCATTTATACTCACTTTTGGGCTTTAATAAGTGTGATTAAAGGCCCATTTTATCCTCCCATGCATGCATGTTGGTTCTCATCTTGTAATTTCAAAATGATGCCATGTAAAACCTCTTTCATCCTCCTTTTTCTTCTTCTTGTCAATTGCGCCTCCAATCCCATGCAATGGGTCTTGTGAATTTATGCTCCTTCCACAATCCATGCCACGATCGCTCTTGATACCTTGTTGCATATGCGCACCTTGATTCTCAACAACATTAAAAACTAAAAAAACACTAAAACCCCCAAAAGAAACTAAAAGCCCTGAAAAACCATAAAAACCCCTGAAAACCCCTAAAAACATCAAAATACTGAAAAACCCTAAAACACAAAAAAAATCCTAAAAAACCCTAAAAATCCATGAAAATGTAAAAACCCTTAAAACCCTAAAAATCCCATGAAACCATAACAATACCTAAAACCCATAAAAAAACCTTTAAAACCCTAAAAACCCACTAAAACTCTAAAAAACCTTAAACCCTCTAAAGACGTTAAAAACTATAAAAAAACATAAAGCCCCTACAAAGTCAAAAAAGACCCTAAAAACCTAAAAAGACCCTAAAAATCCAAAAAACCATAAAAAACCATAAAAACTGTAAAAAACCCTAAAAACCCATAAAGTCCTATTAAACCACTTAAAACTATAAAAACCCTTCTAAACCCTAAAAATGTAAAAAAAATAAAAAACCTTAAAAACTCTAAAACACTCAAAAAACCCCTAAAACCCAAAAGAACCTAAAAACCATGAAAACCCCTAAAACCCCCTAAAACCCCATAAAACCCCTAAAAATCCCTAAAAACACTAAAAACCTTAAAAATCCTAAAAAAACCCTAAAATCCATGAAAATGTAAAAAACCCTAAAAACAATTACAAGCCCCTAAAAACCATAAAAACCTCTAAAACCCAAAAGATCCTAAAAGCCCTAAATACCCCTAAAAACCCTAAAAACCCCCAAAACCCAAAGACCATCAAAATCCATAAAAGCCCAAAAAACCCTAAAAACCATAAAAATCCTAAAAAACAACTAAAAATATATGAAAATGTAAAAAACTATAAAAACCCATAAAAACCCACTAAAAACTCCAAAAACCCTTAAAACCCCAAAAAATGTAAAAAAAACTTAAAAAGCCTTAAAACCCCTAAAAAACTAAAAAAACACCTAAAAATCAAAAAAGCCCTAAAACCCCAGAAAAAGCCTAAAAACAACTAAAATACCTAAAAACCCTCAAAATCCTTAAAACCCCTAAAACCTTAAAAATCCTAAAAAACCTATAAGAATTCATGAAAACTTAAAACCCCCCTAAAAACCTTAAAAATCACAAAAAACCCATAAAAACCTTAAAACCAATAAAAACTCTAAAATCCCAAAAAAACTCAGAAAAAACTCTAAAATCCCAAAAAGACTCTAAAAACCCCTGAAAACCCCTCAAAATCCCTAAAATCCCTAAAATCCCTAAAATCCATAAAAACCAGTAAATTCCTAAAAAACCCCTAAAAATTCATGAAAACGTAAAAAAACCCTAAAAACCCTGAACACCCCCCAAAACCATAAGAATGCCTAAAAACCTTAAAAACCCCCCACTAAAACTCTAAAAACCCTTTAAACCCCTAAAAACATTAAATAACTCTAAAACCCCGTTAAAACCCTAAAGAACTCAAAAAAAACCCTAAAACCCCAAAACCGCCCTAAAAACCCTTAAAAACCATAAAAACACTAAAAATATCTAAAAACCACCAAAATACCAAAACATCCTAAAAACCCAAAACCCATAAAAATACAATAAACCCCCTAAAAATCCATAAAGATGTAAAAAACCCTAAAATCCTTAAAACACCCTAAGATTCATAAAAATATCTAAAAACCTTAAAAAACCCTAAAACCCATAAAAACAATAAAAACCACTAAAAACTCTAAAAATTGTTAAAACCCCCAAAAAGTTTAAGAAACTCTAAAAACCTCAAAACCTCAAAACCCTAAAGTTCCGAAAAGACCCTGAAAAGCCTAAAAACCCTAAAAACCTAAAAACCCTTAAAAGACACAGAAAATCCTCAAAATCATTAAAAAATGTAAAAACCCTAAAAACATAAATATCATAAAAAACCCCTAAAAATCCATAAAAATGTAAAAAAAATAAAAAAACCATGAAAAATCATGAAAACCATACAAACCCCTAAACACCTTAAAATCCTTAAACCAATAAAAAAATATAAAATCACTTAAACCCCTAAAAAGGTTAAGGAAATCTAATTTTTTTTTAAAAACCTAAAAACCCAAAAGATCCTAAAACCCCTAAAAACCCTGAAAAACTCTAAAACCCATGAAAACCCCTAAATCCCCTCAAAATCCCGAAAAACCCTAAAACCAATAAAAATCCTAAAAAACCCCTAAAATTCATGAAAACGTAAAACACCCTAAAAACCCTGAATACCATAAAAACCCCCAAAACCTTAAATACACTAAAAACACATAAAAACCATAAAAAACCACCAAAACCCCAAAAAACCCAAAAAAACCCAAAAAACACAAAAAAATCCCTAAAACCTCAAGAAGTCCCTAAAAGACCTTGAAACCCCTAAAAATCTTAAAACCCATAAAAACCCACAAAATCCCTTATAAACTTTAAAAATACCTAAAAACCATAAGAATCTTAACAATCCCTCATAATTTTGTGAAAACATAAAAATCCTGGAAAACCCCTAAAATCTATAAAAACCATTTAAACCCATAAAAATGTTAAAAAACTATAAAAAACTTTAAAACCTTTAAAAAAACTCAAAAAACCCTAAAAACCAAAAAGGACCCTACAAACCTAGAAAACCACCCTGAAAACCCCATAAAACCCTAAAATCCCTAAAAGCCTTAAAAAACCATAAAACCCCATAAAAACCTTAACAAACCACTAAAAACTCTAAAAACCCATAAAAATCCTAAAAACTTTTAAAAACTATAAATAATATTAAAAATCCTAACAACTCAAAAAAAACCCTAAAACCCAAAGACCTTAAAAACCTTGAAAACCCCTCAAAATCCCTAAAAACCCTAAAAAACTCCCAAAACCATAAAGATCTGAAAAAACTACTAAAAATACATGAAAACATAAAGAACCCTAAAAAACATTTAAAACCCATTAAAAACATAAAACCCCCCCAAACATTAAAAAACCTTCAAACACATAAAAATCCTAAAACCCCTAAAGTCCTTTAAACCCCTAAAAATGATAAAAAAAAACTCTAAAAACACTTAAAACCCCTAAAAACACAAAAACCCCTTAAAAATCTTACAAACCCTAAAAACCGTGAAAAACCCAAAAAACCCGTGAAAAACCTTAAAACCCTGAAAATCCATAAAACCCCTAAAACCCCCAAAAACCATAAAAATCCTAAAATTAGAAGAAATACATGAAAATGTAAAAAACCCTAAAAACACTGAAACCCCCCCTGAGAACCATAAAAACCTCTAAAAACCATTAAAACCCTAATAACCCATAAAAACCCTAAATACCCACTAAAAACTCTAAACCCCTTAAAACCCCTTAAAATGTTAAAAAAATCTAAAAAACCTTTAAAACCATAAAAAACTCAAAAAGGTTCCTCAATGCCCAAAAAACCCCTAAAACCCCAAAAAACTGAAAAAATCCCTAAAAATCCCAAATAACTCTCAAAGTCCTTAAAACCCCTAAAAAATCTAAAAACCATAAAAATCCTAAACAAACCCCATTAAAATTTCTGAAAACGTAAAACCCCGTAAAATCCCTAAAAACCATAAAACTCCCTAAAAACCTTTAAAACCCAAAAAAATTTATAAAAACCATAAAAAATAATAAAAATCTAAAACACAATAAAAACTCTAAAAACCTTAAAACCCCTAAAAACGTTAAAAAACTCTAAAACCTTATAAAACTAATAATAAAAAAATCAAAAAACCCTAAAAAACACAAAAAACCCTGAAAACCCATTAAACCCCTAAAACCCCTCAAAATCCCAAAAATATCTAAAAAAACCTACCCCCCCCCAAACCATTAAAATCCTTAAAAACCTAAAAATCCATGAAAATGTAAAAAACCCTAAAAACTGTGAAAACCACTGACAACCATAAAAACTGCTAAAATCCTTAAAACCCATAAAACCCTAAAAACCCACTAAAAACTCTGAAAACCGTTAAGACCCTAAAAATGTTAAAAAAATCTAAATAACCCTAAAATCCCTTAAAACTCAAAAAAAACCTAAAACCCCAAAAGACCCTAAAGACCTTGAAAACCCCTAAAATCCTCAACACACATAAAATCCCTCAAAATTTCTAAAAAACCTAAAAACCATAAGAATCAAAAAAACCCTGAAAATCCATGAAAACATAAAAACCCTAAAAACCCTGAAAACCCCCTGAAAACCATGAAATCCCTAAATACCTTAAAAACCCTAAAACCCATAAAAACCCTAAAAATCCAATAAAAGCTCTAAAAACCCTTACAACCCCTAATTGTTTTGAGAAAATCTAAAAACATTAAAAATCCTAAAGAATCATAAAAAACCTAAAAACCCAAAAGACCCAAAAACCCTTAAAGACCTTAAAATCCCTAAAACCCTGAAAACCCCTAAAAACCATTAATATCCTAAAAACCCCTAAAAATCTAAGAAAACTAAAATACACTAAAATCCCTAAAAATCATCTTAAAACCACAAAACCACCCAAAACCTTAAAACCCCTAAAAACCCGTTAAAACCCTAAAAATAACTAAAAACTTTAAAAGCCCTTGAAACCCATAAAAACGTTAAAAACACTAAAAACATTAAAAAACCTAAAAAATAGCCCCCCTTAAAAATTGAAAAAGGCCTTAAAACCCTAGAAAATCGTAAAACCCTAAAAGCCCCTGAAAAACCATCAAAATCTCTAAAAACCATATAAAACACCAAAAACCATAAAAATCGTAAACCCCCCAAAAATCTATGAAAAAATAAAAATCCCTAAAAACCCTAAAAACCATAAAACCCCTAAAAACCATAAAAAACACCTAAAACCCATAAAAATCCTAAAAACCACTAAAAATTGAATATAACCCTAAAAACCCTAAAAACTGAAAATAACCCTAAAACCCCTTAAAACCTCTTAAAACACCTAAAAACCACTAAAACCCATCAAAATCTCTAAAAACCATAAAAACATAAAAACCATAAAAATACTAAAAACCCCTAAAAATCCATGAAAATGTAAAAACCACTAAAAACCCAAAAAAATCCTAAAACCCTCTAAAACAATCAAAATATATATAAATCCTAAATACCATGAAAATCCTAAAAAAGCCCAAAAAATCCATGAAAATGTTAAAAACCCTAACAACCCTGAAAACACCCTAAAAACCATTAAAACCCGAAAAAACCTTAAACACCCTAAAAATCACTAAAAAGTCTAAAAATTCTTAAAATCCCTAAAAACATTAAAAACTCAAAAAAAAACCTTAAAAACTCTAAAACACTCATAAAAACCCTAAAACCCCAAAAGACTCTAAAAACCTTGATTACCCCCAAAATCTCTTAAAATCCCCAAAAACCCAAAAACCCAAAAAAACCCTCAAAATCAATGAAAACATAAAAAAACCTAAAAACAATGAAAACCCCATGAAAACCATAAAACCCCTAAAACCCTTAAAAACCCCATAAAACCCTACAAACCACCAAAAACTCTAAAATCCCTTAAAACCCATAAAAACATTAAAAAACTCTAAAACCCCTTAAAACCCATTAAAAGCTCAAAAAACCCCTAAAACCCAATGAAAAACCCTAAAAATCCCTAAAACCTAAAAAACTCAAAAAACCATAAATATCCTAAAAAAACCCTAAAAATCAATGAAAGTGTAAAAAACCCTAAAAACCCAAAAAAACACTAAAAACCATAAAACCCCTACAAACACTAAAAAACCTATAAAAATATAAAAACCCTAAACAACTAAAAACTCTAAAAACCCATAAAACCCCAAAAAATGATAAAAACATCCAAAAACCCTTAAAAACCCAAAAATAAAAAACCCTAAAAATGTGAAAAAAAAAACTAAGAACCTTAAAAACCTATAAAAATAGTAAAAACCACTAAAAAAATTTAAAAACCTTCAAAATCACTAAAAACCCTTAAAACTATAAAAATCATAAACCCCCCACGAAAACGTAAAAAACCAAAAAATCCTTGAAAACCCTAAAAAAACCGTAAAAACCTTAAATAACCTAAAAACCCTAAAACCCACTAAAAACTATAAAAAAAACCTTATAACCCTTAAAAAAATTAAAATACCTTAAAAATCCAAAAAACCATCCCTAAAAAGTCAAAAAGGCCCTAAAAACCATGAAAACCCCCCAAAACCCTAAAATCCTTGGGAAAAATTCTAAAAACCCTCAAAATCCCTAAAAACACTAAACAACCCTAAAAATATAGAAATCCTAACAAACCCCTAAAATCCATGAAAATGGAAAACCCCTAAAATTCTTTTAAACTCCCTGAAAACCATAAAAACCCCAAAAAACCTTAAAACCCCAAAAAACATTAAAAACATATAAAAAAACCTAATAAACCCTAAAAATCTCAAAAAAAAACCATGAAAAAAAAACCTAAAACACCTAAAAACCCTATTAACACTAAAACCCGTGAAGCCTGAACCCCCCCCCCCCTCAAAATCCAAAAAAACCCAAAACACCTTAAAAATCATAAAAAACCTAAAATCCCCCTAAAAATACATGAAGACATAAAAAACCCCAGAATCCCAAAAAACCCCTCAAAACCATAAACCCCCTTAAAACATTAAAAAAACTAATACCCATAAAGATCCTAAAAACACACTAAAAACTCTAAAACCACTAAAAACGTTAAAAGATTCTAAAAAACCATAAAACCCCTTAGAAACGAAAAAACCCCAAAACCCCAAAAAAACCCAAAAACCCTAAAAAAACTATAAAAACCCTAAAAGCCCATGAAAAACCCTCAAAATCTCTAAAAATTATAAAAACCCATAAAAACCAAAAAAAATCCTAAAAAACCCATAAAAATCAATGAAAATGTAAAAAATGATAAAAACTCTAAAAAACCTCTAAAAACCATAAAAGCTCCTAAAAACATAAGCAGCCCAAAAAACCCATAAAAAACCTAAAAACCCTCAAAAAACTCTAAAAACCCATAAAACCCCTAAAAATGTTTAAAATCTATAAAAAATAATAAAAAGCCCTAAAAACTCAAAAAAACCCTAAAACCCCAAAAAATATCTAAAAACCATGAAAACCCCCTAAAACCCTAAAACCCTTAAAAACCCTTAAAACAATTAAAATTCCTAAAAACACTAAAAACCATAAAAATTTTAAAAACCCACTAAATTCCATGAAAATGTAAAAAACCCTAAAAAACCAAAAAAACCAAAAAAACCCATAAAACATTAAAAAAACTTGAAACTCATAAAAACTTAAAACCCCTAAAAACCCCAAAAAATCCCTAAAAACCATCAAAATCCCTAAAAACCCCTAAACACCCATGAAAATGTAAAAAAACCTAACCCAGAAAATCGTTAAAACATTAAAAACCCTAAAAACATTAAAAATCTCCAAAAAAAACTTAAAACCCCTAAAAACTAAAAAATCCCTAATAACCCAAAAGGTCCCTAAAAAGCCCGAAACAACAAAAAAACCTCTAAAACCCCTTAAAATCCATCAAGATCCTTAAAAACCCTAAAAACCATTAAAATAAAAAAAACCATTAAAATCCAAGACAATATAAAAAACACTAAAAACCAAAAAAAAACCTAGAAACCATAAAACCCCCAAAAATCATAGAAACTCTCAACATCCCTAAAAACCCTAAAAACAATAAAAGTCTTAAAATTCCTAATAACCCCTAAAAAATCCATGAAAATGTAAAAAAAATCTAAGAACCAGGAAAAACCCCTGAAAACCATAAAAACCACTAAAAACATTTAAAAATCCTAAAAACCCATAAAAACCCTAAAACCACTAAAAACTATAAAAACCCATAAAAACATTAAAATACTATAAGAACCCATAAATACCTTAAAAACTCAACAAAAAACACTAAATACCCAAAATACCCTAAAAACCCTAAAAATAATAAAACCCCCTAAAAACCCCTAAAACCCCTCAAAATCCCCAAAAAATTGAAAAAACCCTAAAAACCCTAAAAGTCCTAAAACCCCTAAAAATATATGAAAATTTTAAAAATCCTGAAAAACCCATAAAACCCATAAAAACACATTAAAACCTTTAAAAACCTTAAAACCTGAAAAAAAAACCCCCTAAAAACCCTAATGTCCTAAAACCCATGAAAACCTCTAAAAACCCTCACAATCTCTAAAAAACCTAAAAACCCTAAAACTATAAAAATTATAAAAAAACCCTAAAAATCCCTGAAAATGTAAAAAACCATAAAAACATTGAAACCCCCTTGTTTAACATCCCCCAATCTGGAACTCTCTCACGTGGATAGAGAGGGTTGGTTACTGTACCTCAAGCGCACCTCCCTATATGCCAGAGGCTGCTGACTTGCAATGGGGGTGTGGATAGTATAGTGGGGATACTATGCCCCCTTGGTATGAAGTGTCATTTTAGAAGAATATTTTATGATAAAATATAAATAATCAGAGTAAAACAATGTGGAAGACAACAATACAAACCAACTGGATAATCAAAGAAATAATGAGTAATGTAATGAAATGCTAGAATGAATCTAAATGTCATGCTAGAACAATACTAGAAAAAGACTAACATACTCAAATAAAAGAGTCAATTTCTTGGATCCTGAGGCCCATACTGGTCCCATATCCAAACTCCAGCCCGACAGCAAATAAGAAATCAACAACAAGGTCATTTCCCCTTATCTAAACCTGCATCCATGAAGTCTACTCAGGTACCTAATGGTGGCTTGAATAAGGTGTGAGTAAAACTCAGTAGGTTGACACCACCATGCCTAAACAAAACTAGCCTGATAAGAAGTGTATGCAATAAAGTGATAAAAAGTTGTATTAATTAATTCAAAAATTAAATAAATTAATCAACCTGCTTTGGCTCCAGGCCAGAATATCTCTGAGCATGCCTTACAACCATGCCCACCACAATCATAGAATAAAGGTAAATAACCTGCTTTGGTGCCATGCTGAAATATCTCTGAGCATGTTTTATGACCATGCCAACACCACCATATAACCATGGTAAGTCACAACATACAATCCTCATCAAATCCCTATAAGCATTATAGCATGGGACTGGTCATATCACGATCTTTATATGAATTACAACATGAGCTAGGCCGAACCCACTCACTATTAGTATTACAACATATATGTGTGCAAGTGCCTGGGCCTAGCCCATTATATAAGCATCTCAACATAGTTACAATTCCTATCATATAGTATTGATATCACAATATCACAACATATATCTCAATGGTTAATTATGAGAATTAACATTATTATTTCATATCCCACTTTACAATTCAATTCACAATTGATTAACAATTATATGAAAACTAATAAGCCATAATTTAGGTATTCTATTAAAAGAAATCACCTTAGGTCACATGTCATTCTAAACATACTTTAATCCATTATCCAATTACAAATCCATTAGAAACCAAAGGAATTCAAGGGATAATCTCATTAAATCATTTAATTAAATTTGGCACATGCTTCGTCAGCGCGAACATGATATTACATAAACTTGAAAATAATAAAACCATATGGTTCAGATTTAGACCCCCTACCTTTAACCAAATATCCAACAATGCTTTCCATGGCCGAATACTATGAGGAAGAAGGTGCGGATAATTGTAAATAGGTTTCCTATATCAAAATTGATTAAGATCAAAACCAATAATGCAATAGGGTAAAGGATTTACCACAATGGGTTGGAGAAGAATGAAGAGAGGGAAGAGATATGGCCAAAGAAACTTACCAGGGATTGATCACATGAATGAGACATCTAGAAGGGGGTTTGGAACTCTAAAATCGCCTGGAGGATGCAATAGGGTCAAGAGATAAGGAGCTACATTCGGTTGGAAAGAAAATAAACCACATAGAAATTTTAAAACTACTGGTCGGGCATTTACATGGTGTGTAATCCAGATAAATGTCATGTCAATATTTTTCATGGTATCCACTGAAAAAACTCATCACCTCAGATTTATTTTATTAAAACCCAAGAACAATTATATGATGTTTCATCCCTTTACACGACGTGTAAATGTTCTTCAGTTGAGTTTTGTCAACCCATATTCCCTTTAAAGCTTCTTAACTTACCAAGAACTCATTTAACACTTAAACCCATTTATACCCAGAATCTATTTATTCAAACAAACATACATCCCAAAACATTAGATCATTTTCTCTAAAAAAGGCTCTCCCTCTCTAAACAAGACAAGGCCAAAAAGGTTTAAATAAAAAACTAAGAGAGAAACGTACCTGAAAAAAGATGGGATCTTACCCCATGAAAACCATTAAACCCCTAAAAACAATAAAAACCCTCAAACCCCAAAAAGACCACAAAAAACTCAAAAACCCCTTAAGACCCCTAAAAACGTTAGAAAACTCTAACAACCCATAAAACCCCAAAAAACTCAAAAAACCCTAAAAACCCAAAAGACCCTAAAAACCCTAAAAACCATTGAAAACACCTAAAACCCCTCAAAACCCATAAAAACAAAAAAATCCTAAAAATCCTAAAAAAACCCCTAAAAATCCATGATAACATAAAAACCATAAAATCCATAAAAATTATAAAAACCCATAAAAACCATAAAACCCCTAAAAACCCATAAGACCCCACTAAAAACTCTAAAATCCCTTAAAACCACTAAAAACGTTAAAAACTCTAAACAAACCTAAAAATCCTAAAAACTTAAAACCCTAAAAACCTAAAAAGACCCTGAAAACACTAAAACCCCTAAAACCCCTAAAAACCCTTGAAAACCCCTAAAAACCCACAAAATCCCTAAAAACCCTAAAAAACACTAAAAACCAGAAAAATCATAAAAAACCCCTAAAAATCCATGAAAACATAAAAAACCCTAAAAACCCATAAAAACCTTAAAAACCACTAAAAACTCAAAAAACCCTTTAAATCCAAAAAAACGTTAAAAACTCTAAAAAACCTTAAAACCCTTAAAACCCTAAAACCACTCAAAATCCCTAAAACCCTAAAAACTATAAAAACCATAAAAATCATAAAAACCCCTAAAAATCCATGAAAACATAAAAAGCCCTGAAAACCCCCTAAAAACCATAAAACCCCTAAAAACCTTTAAAACCCAATAACCCAAAAAAATCCTTAAAAACAAATAATAACTCTAAAACCCATTAACCCCTCAAAAACATTAAAAAGTGCTAAAAAATTAAACACCCTAAAAGAACTCAAAGAAACACAAAAACCCAAAAAGACCCTAAAAACCCTGAAAAATCCCTAAAATCCCTAAAACCCCTAAACACCCTAAAAACCCTCAAAATAGTAAAACCCCTTAAAACCCCCCAAAACCATAAAAATCTAAAAACCCCGTTAAAAATCCAGGAAATTGTAAAAACCCCTAAAAGCCTTGAAAACCCCCTAAAAACCATAACAACCCATAAAAACCATAAACCCCCTAAAAACGCAGAAAAACCCTAAAAACCAAAAAAAACTCTAAAAGCCCTTAAAATCCCTAAAAATGTTAAAAACTCCAATAAACCTTAAAAACCCTAAAAACTCAAAAAAAACCCTAAAAACCCAAAAAGACCCTAAAAACACTGAAAAAAAACTGAAATCCCTAAAAACCCTCAAAAACAATAAAAACCCCCAAAATCTCTAAAAACCCCAAATCCCTAAAATCCAAATAAATCCTAAAAGACCTTAAAATCCATGAAAATGTAAAAAACACTAAAAAACTTGAAAAATCCATGAAAACCATAAAACCCCTAAAAACCTTAAAACCCATAAATCCATTAAAACCCTAAAAGCACTAAAAATAATAAAAACACTTAAAACCCCTAAAAATGTAAAAAAACTCTAAAAACCCAAAAAAAACCTAAAAACTCAAAAAAACCATAAAAACTCAAAAGGCACTAAAAAACCTAAAAACCACTGAAAACCCCTAAAAACCCTCCAAATGCTTAAAAAACTAAAAACCCATAAAACCCATAAAAATCTTTAAAAACCCCTAAAAATCCATGACAACAAAAAAACCCTATGAACCATGAAAAACCCCTAAAAACCTTAAAAACCCCTAAAACCCTTAAAAAACCCTAAAAACCCATAAATCCCTAAAAACCCATAAAACTTTAAAAATATTTAAAACCCCTAAAAAAGTTAAAAAAACTATTAAAAAACCATAAAACTCAAAAAAAATCAAAAAACCCAAAGAGACCCCAAAAAGCATGAAAACCGTAATACCCTAAAAAACTCTAAAAAACCCTAAAAACCCTCAAAATCCTTAAAACCCATAAAAAACACAAAAAAACCAAAAAAAATCCTAAAAGCCTTTAAAATTCCATGAAAACATAAAAAACCTTTAAAACCTTCAAATACCTCTAAGAAAATAAAAATTCCTAAAAACCATAAAAATCCTAAAAACCCATAAAGCTTTATAAAACACTAAAAAATCTAAAAACCCTTAAAACCACTAAAAATGTAAAAAAAATCTATGAAATCTTAAAAAACCTACAAAAATTAAAAACCCCTAAAACCCAAAAAGGACCCTAAAAACCCTGAAAAATCCTGAGAACCCGCAAATTCCCTAAAACCTCTAAAAACCATAAAAATGCTAAACACCCCTAAAAATCCATGAAAATGTAAAAAACCATAAAAACCCTTAAAACCCCCTTAAAACCACAAAACCCCTAAAACTCTATAAAAACCCTAAAAACACACCAAAAACTATAAAATACCTTAAAAACCATGAAAACGTTAAAAAGTTCCTAAAAACCTCAAAACCCTAAAAAACTCAAAAAAACCCTAAAAACCAAAAACGACCAAAAAAACCTTGAAAAGCCTAAAAAACATAAAAATCCAAAAAACCCCTAAAAATCCATGAAAACGTAAAACACCCTAAAATCCCTAAAAACCATAAAAATTCATAAAACCCAAAAAACCACTAAAAACTCTAAAAACCCTTACAACTCCTAAAAAAGATAAAAAAACTCTAAAACCCCTTAAAAACCCTAAATAACTCAAAAAACCCTAAAAACCCAAAACAACCCCCAAAACCCTTAAAAACAATAAAAACCCTAAAAACCATTAAATACCCCAAAAATCCCTAAAAACCATAAAAACACTAAAAATCATAAAAAAAACCTAAAAAACCTCTAAAAATCCAAGAAAATATAAAAAAAACCATAAAACCCCAGAAAAGCCTAAAAACCTTAAAAAACACTAAAAACCCATAAAAACACAAAAAACTCTAAAAACCATTAAAAACATTAAAAAATATAATAAACCCTAAAATCCTAAAAACCCCTAAAACCCCTAAAAAGAACCCTAAAAATCCAAAAATAATCTAAAAACCCAAAAAACCCCTAAAAATACAAAAAACCCTAAAAATCCATAAAAACACTAAAAACCATAAAACCATAAAAATCCAAAAAAACCCCTAAAAATCCATGAAAATGTAAAAACCCTAAAACCCTTGAAAACTATAAAAACCCCTAAAAATATTTAAAAACCGTAAAACTCACTAAAAATTCTAAAATCCCTTAAAATTCTAAAAATCCTTAAAATCCCTAAAAACACAAAAAAACACTAAAAGAAAAAAAATATCCTAAAAACCCATAAAAACCATGAAAACCCAAAAAAACTCACAAAAATATTAAAACCCATCAAGATAACTAAATCCCTTAAAATATATAAAACCATAAAAACCCTAAAAAACCCCTAAAAAATCCTTGAAAACATAAAATACCCTAAAAAAACTGAAAAACACTGAAAATCAGTGAAAACCATAAAAACACCTAAATACCTTAAGAAACCCTAAAAACTCTAAAAAAACCAAAATACTTAAAAACATTAAAAATCTCAAGAAACCCTTAAAATCCCTAAAAAACTCAAAAAACCCCAAAAATAAAAAATGACCCTAGAAACCCTGAAAAACCATAAAAACCCATGAAAAACTTAAAAACCATTAAAAACACTAAAAATTCCTAAAATTCCTTGAAAAATGTAAAAAACACTAAAAACCATAAAAAACCATAAAAAACCCTGAAAACCATAAACCCCCTAAAAACCTAAAAACCATAAAAAACAATAAAAAACCTAAAAACTAATAAAGTCTCTAAAAACACTCAAAACCCTTAAAAAGGTTAAAAAAACTCTAAAAATCCTCAAAATCCCTAAAAAATTTAAAAAACCATAAAAACCCAAAAGACACTGAAAACCCTAAAAACCCCTAAAAACCCTAAACCCTCAAATCCCTAAAAACCCTAAGAACCCAAAAAACCATAAAAAACCATAAACCCCCCTAAAAATCCCCTTAAAATCATAAAACCCCTATAAACTATCAAAAACCCCTAAAACACCATAAAAACACTAAAAACCCACTAAAAACTCAAAAAAAATCCCTCAAACCCCTAAAAACGTTAAAAAATCTAAAAAAACTTTTAAACCCAAAAAGAAACTAAAAACCCTACATACCAAAAAACACCCTAAAAACATGAAAACCCTAACACCCCTAAAAACCCAAAAAAACCTCGAAATCAATTAAAACACTAAAACCCCTAAAAGTCATAAAAATCCTAAAAACCCCTCAAAATCCCTAAAAATGTAAAAAAACTGAAGTACCCTAAAAAAACCCCTATAAACCATCAAAACCCCTAAATCCCTAAAAGGCATTAAAAACTTTTTAAACCCTCAAAACCCCTAAAAAGATCAAAAAACCCCCTAATAACCTAAAAAGACCCTAAAACCCTATAAACCCCCCAAAATCCTTGAAAAATCCTAAAAACACTCGAAATCCATAAAAATCCTAAAAACCTAAAAAATAATGAAAATCCTAAAAACCCCCTACAAGTCTATGAAAAATCATAAAACCCTAAAAACCATGAAAAATGGCCAAAATCCATAAAACCCCTAAAAACCTTAAAAATCTTAAAAACCCATAAAAACCCAAAGAAACCATTAGAAACTCAAAGAAACCTTAACCACCTAAAAATGTTAAAAAAACTCTAAAAACCGTAAAAACCCAAAAAAACTCAAGAAAACCCCTAAAAACCCAAAAAGACCCTAAAAATAATTAAAAGCCTAAAACCCCTGGAAAAACCCAAAAAATACCTCAAAATCCTTAAAAACCCTAAACCACTAAAAATTATAAAAATCATAAAACACCCTAAAAATCCATGAAAACATAAAAAACCATAAAAACCATAAAAACCATAAAAACCCCTAAAAACAATAAAAAACCTTAAAACCCCTTAAAACCCCTAAAAACCGACTAAAAACTCTAAAAAACCTTAAACCCTAAAATGTTAAAAAACCCTAAAAACCCTGAAAACCCTAAAATCCCTAAAATCCATAAAAACCCCTAAAACCCTCCAAAACTATAAAAACACTAAAAAACATAACACCATAAAAATCCTACAAAAACCTAAAAATCCATCAAAATGTAAGACCCTAAAAATACCGTAAAAACCACAAAACCCCTAAACACCTGAAAAAACCCTAAAACCCATTAAAAACCAAAAACCCTATAAAACACTAAAAACCCTTAAAACCCCTAAAATGTTAAAAAACTCCAAAAAACCTTCAAAGACCTAAAAACGAAAATAAAAACCTTAAAAACCCAAAAAGATCCCAAAACACTAAAAAATCCTAAAACCCTAAAAACCCCTGAACATCCATAAAAACCATAAAAATACCAAAAAACCCTAAAAATACATGAAAACCATAAAACCCTAAAAACAATAAAAATCCTAAAAACCCCTAAAAATCCAGAAAAACATAAAAAAAACAAAAAACCAGTGAAAACCCACTGAAAACTGTAAAAACCCATAAAACCCCTAACAAACCACTAAAACCCCTAAAAGGCTTAAAACCCCTAAAAATGCTAAAAACTATAAAAAAACCTTAAAACCCCTAAAAATTAAAGAACCCCTAAAAACACAAAAAGACCTAAAACCCTAAAAACTCTAAACATCCCTGAAACCCCTAAAACCCTAAAAATCCTAAAAACAAAAAAATCCTAAAAACCCTAAAAATCAATGAAAATATAAAAAACCTAAAAAGGCCTAAAAACATAAACACCCTAAAAACCTTAAAAAACCATAAAACCCCTAAAAACCACTAAAAACTAAAAAAACCCATAAAACATTTAAAATGTATAAAACTCTAAAAAACATTAAAAACCCCTAAAAAACTAAAAAAACCCTAAAAACCCAAAAAGGCCCAAAAACCATGAAAAAACCTAAAAGCCTCTGAAAAAACCTAAAAACCCACAAACTCTCTAAAAACCCTAAAAACATTCAAAATCTCAAAAACCCTAAAAACCATAAAAATCATAAAAATACTAAAACCCCCAATAAATCCATGAAAATATAGAAAACCTAAAAACACTGAAAAACACCTGAAACCTTAAAAACCCTTAAAAACCCAAAAAAACCCCTAAAAACTCTATAAACCTTTTAAACACCAAAAAACATTAAAAAAATCTAAAAAACATTAAAAACCCTAAAAAACTAACCCCCCCCCCCAAATCCCAAAAGACCCTAAAAACACTAAAAAACCCTAAAACCCCTTGAAAGACCCTAAAACCCTCAAAATCCCTAAAAACCCTAAAACCCTAAAAATCCTAAAAAACACTAAAAATCAATGAAAATGTAAAAAACACTGAAAACCCCTAAAAATCATAAAACTCCTGAAAACAATAAAAATCCTAAAACTCCATAAAACCCTAAATAACCACTAAAAACTCTAAACACCCTTAAAACCCCTAAAAACATTAAAAACTCTAAAAAACCATAAAACCCTAAAAAATTAAAAAATTACTAACTCCCCAAAAGACCCTAAAAACCCTGAAAACCCCTAAAAACCCTAAAAACCCCTAAAACACATGAAAAACCCAAGAACCCCACAAAATCCCTAAAACCACTGAAAAAACCTAAAACCCAAAAAAATCCTCAAAACTCTAAAAATCCATGAAAATGTGAAAAACCCTAAAAAACTAAAAAATCCTAGAAATCATAAAAACCCTTAAAAACCTATAAAAACCCTAAAAACCACTAAAAACTATAAAAACTATAAAAACACTGAAAACACTAAAAACCCCTAAAAACACTAAAAAACTAATGAAAACCATAAAACCCATAAAAATCTTAAAAACATTAAAAACCAATAAAACCCTAAAAAACCACTAAAAACTATAAAAACCCTTATAACCCTTATAAATGTTAAAAACTATAAAAAAACATAAAAACCCTAAAAAACCCAAAAAAACCATAAACACCCTGAAAACCCCTAAAAACCCAAAACCCTTGAAATCCCTAAAAACCCTAAAATCTAAAAAATACCAAAAAATCCATAAAAATCCAAAAAAATCCTAAAAATCCATAAAATTTAAAAAACCCTAAAACCCCGAAGAGCCCCAAAAAACCAAAAAAACCCTAAAAATCCCTAAAAACAATGAAAATGCAGAAAACCCTAAAAACCCTCAAATCCATAAAAACCCCTAAAAACCTTATAAAACCCTAAAAACCGCTAAAAAATCTAAAACCCTTAAAACCCCTAAAAATGTTAAAAAATAAAAAAAAACCTTTAAAAGCCTAAAAATTCAAAACAACCCTTAAAACCCAAAAAGACGCTAAAAATCCCCTAAAAATTCATGAAAATGTTGAAATCCCTAAAAACCATGAAAACCACAAAAATCTTAAAAACCCTTAAAAACCCATAAAACCCCTAAAAACTGCTAAAAATATAAAAACCCCTTAAAACCCCTAAAAACATTAGAAAACTCTAAAAACCTTAAAAACCATAGAAAATAAAAATAAAAACATTGATGGATGGCTCGGGTCATTTTGGACTAAAGCTACTTCAGGTGTTGATGAATTCAACTTAGGATTGGTGTTATAGGTCGTTGTGTTGTTCGATTGAGGTGCCGGTAGCTGGGGGGTTTGGTGTTGGTGCTACTTGGCTACAAGTTTTCCCCTCATGGGATGGAGGGTCGTGGTTCTTTTTACAGCATGGTGTTGGATTACCATGGATAGGTTGGCCTCATGGGAGGGTGTTGTTGCAATGTAGATGCTAGTGAGGCTGGTGTGGTTTTGGTGCTGTTCAGTTGAGGTGGTGTAGTCTTTGTTGGCTAACTATTCAGATGTGCGGCTTGGGTGCTTACTAGTGTGGTTGGGGGTAGGTGTTAGAATGTTGTTGGTTTGTGGATTGGAAGTAGTAAGGGATGTTTTTTTTTCCTGGTTCCATTGGTCAAATTCAGTGTAGGTTCGGGTTTGGCTAGTCCTTGTTGCTGGTTTTGAGGTGTTGGTTTTATCAGGTAGTTTTAGTGGGTGGATCATGTGCATGCGTGCATGCATGTGTGTGTGGGTGTGTGTGCATGTGAGTGGGTTGGTTTGATGTAGGCTCTTTCATGTTGGAGGTCATACTGCTTTGGTGGATTCCCATGGGTTCGGTGGTAGTGCCTTTTCCATGCTCAGTTGCTGTTGGTCGGGGGTGGTTCATCCTCTCTATTGGAGCTTCCTTTCATTCAACATTTTTTGGTTGTCAGTTTTTGTTCTTGCTTGGTGTTTCTTGGTGCCATACTGGTTGGTTTTACAGGGCTTCTTGAACTTCCAGTTGGCCACTCATCTAGGGCACTGGTGTTTACTACTCCGGCTACCCAGAAATCCAAAAAGACCCAAGAAACATTGAAAATCCCTAAAAACCCCTAATTAACCCAAAAACCCCTCTAAATTCCCTAAAAACCCTAAAACTAATAAAAATCCTAAAACCCCTAAAAATCTAAGAAAATGTAAAAAAACCAAAAAAAAACTAGAAAAAACCCCTAAAAACCATAAAAAATCTAAAAACCTAAAACCCATAAAAACCCATAAATCCCCTTAAAACCAACTAAAAACTATAAAAAAACCTTAACCCCTTAAAAATGTTAAAAAATATAAAAACCTTAAAACCCAAAAAATTCAAACAAAAATATAAAAACCCAAAATGACCCTAAAACCCCTAAAAACCCTAAAAACCCTGAAAAAACTGTAAGCCCCTCAAAATCCCTTAAAACCTAAAAACCATAAAAATCCAAAAAAACCATAAAAATCCATGATAACGTGAAAATCCCTAAAGACTGTAACACCCCAAACTTCCACGGTTCGTTTCTCTTTGAATAATACAATAGCTTGCATTGTACGCAACTTCAAGTTTTAACACACCACACCCAATCAAACTAGCCTTTATGAATAGAAATACCCACTTTTTGAAATTTTATAAATTTTATTTTTCAAAATGGACTTCATTTTTGGATTTTAAATATCAAAATTAGCTTAGGTTGAATTTTTGGTATTTTTCTGCAAACTTTCAATTTTTGATAAATAGTGAAAAACACTACGTTATTGTTTAAAAGCGACTTTTTATTTAAATTATTATTAATTTAATTTAAATTTATTTTAAGTAAAAATAGATACATAATACCTATATTATTTCAATTTAATTTATTGGAGTCATTTTGTAATAAAATTAGATGAATAAAATTTTATTGAATTTTTTACCGTCTTTTACCTACCTTCTAGGCACATTTGAAAATTTGCATAAAATGTAATTTTATCACTTCTATAAATTGAATTTAAAAAATATGAGAGACATGGTTGACATTAATAAGTAAAATTTGGTTCGATAAGATGAAAATAATTTTTGGCGAATAATAACTTTTGAATTTTATTTACCACGGTTAAAAGTAAATAGGGTAATTAAAGGTAAAAATGATATTATAATTACCCTAACACATGTCCTAATTCTACTATATAAGTGTATTTCTACCAAAATAAAACTTATGAATAAAATATGGTCCTTTTGGTCCAATTATTAGATTAGGACATTTGTTATTATTTAATTTAAAGAATAGTTAAAAGTGTTAAATTCATGTTTTCATAACTAAAACATTTTTAATATAGAGTTATACATAAGATAAATTAGACTATAAATATTAATTATAAATATAAAAATATTTCCTACATAATTTTATTTTATTTATAATTTTTAGACATTAAATAATTAAATTTATTTATGACACAATGATGATGCAGTAATTACCTTATTAATGAAAGATTAAAATAATTGATATTATAAATATCAAAATAAATGTAAATTCATACTTTTGATGCACTAAACTAATTTTATAGATTAATATTACTTGTTAGGGTAGATTAAATGAATTTTTTCAAAGTAATCATGCTGTTATGACTTTCACAAAAACAAAATACCAAATAGTGTCAAAATTGACATAAATGAGTTTTTAAAACAAATACTATATTATTAATTGATATAATATCCCTAAAAATCTAATGTTCATACAAAGGACTTATATAATGATATATATTTAATTAATTAACCACTGGATGTTCTCTTGTCATTTTATAGTAAGTTTATTAATCATTTATTATAATAATACAAGAAGACATGGTAAAAGTTAAACTACTTAGCTAAGAGTTAAAACTAAACGATAAGGTTAATATAGTGATATAAACCTATCTAAAACCTATTGTTTGAGATTTTTTCGACCCATACCCACCTTATACTTGAAATAAATCCTTTTTTATCCATTATAAACCGAAAAATATTTTATTATAAAATAATATTTCAAGCTTTTCTTAAAGTGACCCTCTCCTCTCTTATAAAAGGGTACTTCCCCGTATCTTAATTTCACACCTCCAAAGCCATTTGGATCAACCAAACCCTGCTCAAATATCCTCCCAACATCCCTAAATTTAATCTAAATGCCTTAATTTGATCAGAAATCCAACCTAAAGAGCTATTTTGATCAAATTAAAAGGAAGTACCTGAAGAAGAGGTAATAATTTCATCACCCCTTTCAAAGTTCTTTTCTTCTTCCACTTCCTCTTTATTTGTTGTTTCCATACCAAAATAATAACTCCATTACTTTTATAAATACTGTGATATTATTATAACTATGGTACAACCATATTTATTATTCTATCCATCCTATGAATGACAAAGTCACCACACGTGTGTACGTACAGCTTACCGTCTCCACGTCATGGTGTGGTTTGTTACTCAACACTTTAATATTTGGATGGGTATAATAATGAGTATAATTGATTAAATAATAAATATAACATGTTAATTATTCTGAATATATGATATATCATCCAATTATATATGATTTCACCATCAATAGAATGGTATTGTCGCTCGTGCGTACGTACGGATTACCATCTCCATGAACGCGATGAGATTCATTCCCCATCGCAACCATTCAAGAATAATTTTCATTTTATGATTAAAAATAATGTTTAAGAATTTAATATCATTCTGGATATGAATCAAATAAATCCTATCCATAACAAACGTGACTTATGTAACAAAACATATAAAGGAATACGAATCGGTTATCACCCGAAATAATGATACTACTAAAATATTATTAACAAAGCAATATTAGAAGATCATATATGATATCATATTTATGTATGTGGTTCTTGTATAATTTAATAACAATTATTTCACCGTTATACAGTATGTTAATGTACCATCGACCAAGGAAAAGTACAAGGTAAGCATTAGATTTCACAATCTCTTTATTATCTGAGGTTGTTTATATGTGGGTATCTATTGGGACCTCTTTATCGTCCACATACATGTTTCTTAAAATTGTATTTCAATACATGTTTACTATTTACTAGACTATGGGTTAAAGTCATTTATACCCTTGTTTGAATTTTTATAAATTTTTTTGAAAGGAATCTTTCCGTCGTTTTCCAAACAAGGTACTTTATGACCTTTTCGACAAATTAAGGCAAGAATGTTTTTTAACTTATATGGAAGGTGTGGATATTTTCTACCATTATAACACCTTTGAATCTTCCCTAACAAGATTATAATAATATTTTCAAAATAAATATTTTCTTTTATAATTATGTTACTTTTAAATAATTTCAAAATAGAAAGAGATATTTCTCTCAAATAGTTTTGATTTCATCTATGTCACCATACATTGATGGATTTTAAACTTGTTTGAAGTTGATTTATTATGATACAATCTTCCATATTTTATTGATGGTTTGTGATATTTTTTATTGTGGATGTGTTATTTCTATAACATTCATGGTTTATGGGTAAAGTATTAACATTTCATATGCTATTTTTTATACGAATGTTTATGTTATGTTTCAAACTTTTCATATGAGGAATGCATTGGACTTAGTAAGTGACGAGTGGAGCCCGCTATAGCTCCTTGATGCATCAGTAGGTCTCATGAGACAAGCTAGTATCTTGGTACAAGGCCTTGACAAAATCTTATTTGTAGTATTGGCACGAGGCCTTGACTATGTGGTTATGATGTCTGGCATTATGCATTCCATCATTATGAAATTGGCTGTTGATATTACATGTGATTATTCGACTAGTAGAATATCCATGTGAATAAGTAAATGAAATTATTTGATTTATATTTGGCATATTATGATGAAGTTTAGGTTTAAAAGGCTTGTGTTTTAGTCTTATTCACTGCCTTAAATGTTTATGCTTATTTATGAAAATTTCTACTATATTGTTATCCTTACTGAGAATCTGAGCTCACCCCTTTTCTATGTTTTATTTTTAATAGGATGCAAAGAAGTAAATTATGACATACCTGCAGGGATAGACTAAGGGACATGAGTGTGTTCTATGGATACACAATGTTTTTTTTTTCAATTCATAATGTAATGTAAGACATATGTATGTATCTAGTACTTCCATGGCTACTAAACTGATCTGTATTTCGGGATATGATTCATTTTATCATGCCAATGTTCTGTAATAATGCACCAACTCTGGGTAACTGGGGTCGGGGCGTTACTATTGGTATCAGAGGAAGTTTAGTACAAACCTTGGAAACTAGATTTAGAAAAACTCTGGTTAGATAAAACTACCCTAAGATAGACTTTGAGGATTAGTGTAGAATAACATCTAAAAGAAATTTAATGTAGAGGTTTTGTGAGTATTCTAAGAAAATACACACCTATCTGGATACGAGCAGGTATAGGTGGATTTAGAACAGATTTACCTAGGGGTAAAACCTAAAAACACCACTTTGAGCTAGACTCGAACGAGAACTGGTGCATGAAAACGAGCCTTGCTGCACTCTTGGTTACGAAACTCCCGAGGATGTGCTTAGGATAATTAAAATTTTCTTTACAAACCATTATGAAGGATTTATGAGTATATACTTTCTCAAAATAAAATATTTTTAGGATTATGGATTATATCCATAAACTGTTCAATTTATGTTAAGTGTTTTACAAATTTTGAATTATGTATTGCGATTCATAAACTAATATAGTGTATGCTTTTGTTTAGAAATGGTGCCTAGTGGAAGAAATGGAAATCGTATCAATACATGTAATCCATATAGGGACTTCCCTCCTACTCAAGATAATTAGTGGAGCTGGTGATGCAACTGGGGCTGATCAACTTATCACCATACTGGGACAACTCACTCGGGTTATGAATAATAACCTTACCCATATGGAGCACATTGATCCACAACACGGAGGATCAATGTTAGACCTCTTCATGAGGCAACAACCACCAACATTCAATGAGACTAAAAATCCTATTGTAGATGAGCAATGGATAAGTTCCCTAGAAAAAATATTTCTTGTTTTGGGGAGTATTGAAAGGGAAAAAGTTATCATGATAGTTTATCACCGCACAGGAGTTGCAGATCAATGGTGGTCATTAATTCAAAACACAAAGGAGGATAAAGAAGTATCAAATATAGAATGGATGGAGTTTAAAGAAATTTTCTTATAAAAATACTTTCCTCATGACCATCGAGCAAATATGGAAATAAAGTTTCTGAGTTTGAGGAAAAAGGAGGATGAGAATGTCACAAAGTATGAGGCTAACTTTACAAGGTTAGCAAGGCATACTGCAGATTATATACATAACCCAAGGATTAATATTGTTCAATTCTTTGATGGGTTAAAACCATTTCTCCATCGAGCATTAGTCTTACAATCCTTCTCGTTATACGAAGACATTGTCTCATATGCTATAAAGATAGAAAAGGAATTCTCTAAGTCTTACGACTTTAAAGAAAAGCAAGAGAATAAGATATCTACTGAACACTCAAGAAATGGAAATAAGGGGAAGAAGGGAAAAGTTTAATTTCCATCCTGCAGTAAATGTGGGAAGAAACACCCCAGTACTTGCCTGAAAGGAATGGGAGTCTCTTACAAGTGTGGTGAAAAGGCCACCAAGCTCATGATTGCAAGGGAAAGAAAGAGGTTGTCAATGTTGATTGCTACAATTGTAGAGAAATGGGGCATTATGAAAATTAATGTCCTAAGTGCCAAGGAAACATACCTCAGAAAAGGTCAAGGGAGCAAGGACAGGATTATGCGATCACTACTATTGAGGTTGAAGCTCTGAAGGACATGGTGGCAGGTAAATTATTGGTTTCCTCAAATTTAGCCAATGCTTTATTTGATTCTGGATCATTACATTGTTTCATATATTCCCAATTTTCTAAGAGAATTAGCTATTTCCAATTTGATTTAATAAGGGAGTTGTCAGTCAAAACTCCTAAGGGAAGTATCATTGCAACAAATTTTTGTCAATCAGTTCCCATTAGGGCATATAAACGTGTTTTATCTACTGATCTCATCGTCATAAGAATGATTGAATTTGATATAATACATGGTATGGATTGGATTTCAGACCATGATACAAAAATTTGTTGTAAGAAGAAGGAGGTTACAATTTTCGATGATGATAAAGAGTACCTTATCTTTAAAGTGGAAAGGTCACCATCTGATTCTTATCTAGATGCACCCCCATTAGCTCTACTAAATTCAATTATTGGGGAGGAAGAGAATGAAATAATTGTGGGTGAGGAAAGGAATGTTCAAATAGAGTATGTACCTACTGTACAAGAATATGTTGATGTATTTCCAGAGGATTTACCTGGCCATCCTCCAGAACAAGAAATTGAGTTTTCCATTAACTTAATTCCTAGTTCAAGGACCATATCGAAGATCCCTTATAGAATGTCCACTATGGAATTAGTGGAACTAAATAAAAAACTAGAGGAATTGAGTAATAAGGGATTTATTCTCCCTAGTGTTTCTCCATGGGGATCACCTATCATTTTTGTTAAAAATAAAGATGGATCTATGAGGTTGTGCATTGAATACAGGGAGATCAATTCTATAACAATAAATAACAAGTATCCCCTACCTCGCATTGATGATTTATATGATCAAATTCATGGAGCTCAATATTTTTCAAAGATTGACCTTTGATCTGGATACCATCAGTTGTGTGTGAAGAAGGAATACATTCTGAAGACAGCATTTTGAACCAGGTACAAGCATTACAGTTTACAGTAATTCCTTTTGAGCTGACTAATGCACCCACTATTTTCATGGATCTAATGAACAATGTTTTCAAGGAATATCTTGATAACTTTATAGTGATGTTTATTGATGATATCTTGGTATACTCCAAAATCTATGAAGATCATGAAAATCACTTGTGCACTATTCTAAAGACTCTTAGAAGAAAGAAACTATATGGGAAGTTTAGCAAGTGGGAATTTTGGCTTCAAGAAATTTCTTTTCTTAGCTATATTGTCTCTAAGGATGGAATCTCTGTTAATCCTTCTAAGACAAAAGAAATCCTAGAATGGCCAACACTAAAAAGTATAAATGAGGTACGCAGTTTTATTGGTTTACTAGGTTATTATTGGTGTTTTGTCCAAAATTTTTCCGGATTGGCTAACCCATTAACCAAGCTCACACGTAAAGGGGTTAAATTTGTTTGGACAAAAGATTGTGAAGAATGTTTTGAAGAACTGAATATAATTTTAGTCAATTCTCCTATATTGAATCTATTATCAAGGAATGATGGGTTTGTTATTTATAGTGATGCATCAAAGAAAGGACTTGGTTATGTCCTTATGCATAATGATAGAGTTATTGCCTATGCATCACAACAGCTAACAATTAATGAACAAAACTATCCTACTCATGATATTGAGTTGGAATCTGTAATCTTTTCTTTGAATATATAGAGACACTATATCTATGGTGAAAAATGTGAGATATATACCGACCATAAGAGTTTGAAATATATTTTCTCACAGAAATAACTCAACATGAGAAAAAGGAGATGGATTGAACTACTCAAGTATTATGATTTCATAATATACTACCACTTGGGGAAGGAAAATAAGGTGGAAGATGCTTTGAGAAGAAAGGATCATGGAGTTCTAAAAAATATGAGAGTTGAAAGGGATCCTATGTTCATGGATCCAGTAAATATAGATATGGGAATAACCATGGAAGGTGAAACATCAATACTTTTTCAAATGGTTGCTAAACCATATTTACTATCAAGGATAAAAAATTATCTGACTGATGATGATGAGTTTCAAAAGAAAATTAATGTTTTGAATGATGGGAGATTGATTTAGTTCGTATATGAAGATGGAATTTTGAAATTTGTAAAGAGGATTTGTGTTCCCAATATACCTGATCTAAAAAGCGAATTGTTGGATGATAACCATAGCTCTAATTTCTCTATACACCCTTGTAGCACCAAGATGTATAGATATTTGAAGGAACATTTTTGGTGGGAAAACATGAAGAGGGAAATTGCTAAATATGTGTCAAGATGTATGGTTTGTAAACAAGTGAAAGCTAGAAGGAAACATCCTGGAGGATTCATTCAACATCTTCCCATACCTGAGAGGAAATGGGATGATATTACAATGGAATTTGTTATGGGGATACCAAAGACTCCAAAAAGGAATGACAAAATATGGGTCATTGTTGACCGTCTAACCGAGTCAACACATTTCTTGATATAAGAGAAGATTTACCACTTGAACTTTTAGCAAGAATATATATTAATGAAGTTTTAAGACTTCATGGTGTACCCCTATTGATTGTTTATGACCGTGTTCCCCATTTTACATCAAGGTTCTGGAAAACTCTTTAGAAATCCCTAGATACTGAACTTCATTTGAGCACTTCCTACCACCCTCAAAATGATGGACAATCAAAACATAATATTCAAACCTTAGAAGATATGTTGAGATCTTTCTCACTCAGCTTTCAAGGTATGTGGGTTCAATATTTACCTATGTTATAATTTTCCTATAACAATAGCTTCCATTTAAGTATTCATATGACACCATACGAATCATTATATGAAAAGAGATTTCGCACACCAACTTGCTGGGATGATGTTGGTGAAAGGAAACTCATAGGCCTAGAACGTGTTGAGGAAACAATGGAAAAGGTGAAGATCATCCAAAGACACATCAAAGCATCTCAAATTAGGCAAAATATCTATGCTGATAACTGAAGGAACGATTTGGAATTTCAAGTAGGAGATCATGTTTTCTTTAAGGTATATCCATGGAAGGGTGTTATACGATTCAGAAAGAAGGGTAAATTAAGTCCTACGTACATCAGACGTTTTGAAATTCTAGAACGAATTAGAGTTGGAGTGATACGTGATGCAAGAACCACTAGGAAGTGTCCTAGGAACCTTGTATAATGTCCGCGCGTTGAGCACCCGGGTCGCCGGAAGAAAACAAGTGAATGTGATGGGCGGATAGTGAAAATGTGAAGGAAATGGGAAATGGTCAAGGTAGAACCCAAATAGAACTTGTCTCTAAGAACTCTAGCCACAAGACGCCACAAAGGATGACCAATCCTTTGATAAGTCAAGAATTAAGCAAGAACACAAAGGTTGCAAGCAAAACTCACCATAATAACATTAATTTCATTCATGATGTTCCAAGAGTACAAGGGGGTGTCTATTTATAGCCAAAGAGAGAAGGAAATTCGAATCACACCATGGGGTGGCTTTTACATTAGTCTAACACCTAGTTTCCACAAGTCAAAAAGCCTAAATGATGACTTTGACAACTTTGGCACTTGCCCATGACTTTAGGAGACAAGTAGCACACCCTTTTGGAAAAGTAAAGACAAGTAGCCCACCATCTTTTGACTTTGAAGATTCCATGGTGGGGTGGGCTTGAAAATTCGTAGCACCACTTAGGTTGGGTTTTTAAAAGCATGTTTGGGCCTTAATTAATGTAATTATAGGCCCGGATGCTTCCCCCAAGCAAAGGTGTTGGGCCTCCTCTTGGAATTCTATGATTAATCCATTTAAGGCCTCCTTCATTCTCTTGGTCCGCTCCCTTGTCATTGGGTCTTCAATTCCATGCAAAGGGTCTTTTCCATTATGTGCATTCCGCCTTCCTCATCATGTCTGCCTCCAACCCCATGATGCCCATGTGTTCCATGATCCTCATCATCTCCTCCCTCCTCAAAAGGATTCGTCCTCGAATCTGAAAATTCAAAGGGAGAAAGATCAACAACATTAAAGGTGCCACTAACATTCCCATACCTGTCGGGTAAATCAATCTTGTAGGCACATTGATCTTCTCTAAGACTTGGAAAGGACCAACTCCTCATGGATGAATTTTTGATTTTCGTTGCTCCGGAAACCTCTCCTTCCGCAAGTGTAGCCACACCCAATCTCCAGGTTGAAACACCATTTTTCGCCGACCTTTGTTGGCGTGCTTCGCTACTTGTTCATTCTTCCACTCAATGTTTGCCTTTACCTTTGCATGGAACTCCTGCCCAAACTTTGCCTTCTTTTCACCTTCAAGATTTGAAAATTGATTAGTAGGCAAAGCTAAAATATCAAGTGGAGTTAATGGGTTAAAACCATACACAACTTCAAACGGTGAAGCCTTAGTAGTGGAGTGAACCACTCGATTATAAGCAAACTCAATGTGAGGCAGGCATATTTCCCAATGTTTTAGATTTTTTCTAAGGATGGAATGCAACAATGTGGAAACTGTCCTATTGACCACCTCAGTTTGACCATCTGTTTGTGGGTGTGTAGTGGTGGAGAAGAAAAGTTTGGTTCCAAGTTTGTTCCACAATGTCCTCCAGAAGTGACTAAGGAATTTGACATCCCTGTCACTCACAACAATCTTGGGTAAGCCATGCAACCTAACAATTTCCCTGAAAAACAAATCAGCGATATGAGTTGCATCATTGGTTTTAGAACAAGCAATAAAATGAGCCATTTTACTAAACCTGTCCACCACCACAAAGATGCTATCCTTACCTGGTTGTGATCTTGGCAAGCCGAGGAAAAAATCCATTGAAATGTCAACCCGAGGATGAGAAGCAATAGACAAAGGGGTGTATAATCCATGTGGAATCACTTTCAACTTTGCATGTTTACACACATTACAATTTCCACAAACACTTACCACATCCCTATGCATGTGAGTCCAATAAAAATGTTCACTCAATAAGGACAATGTTTTCTCAACCCCAAAATTCCCCATTAATCCACCACCATGTGTTTCTCTAACAAGAAATTCACGCATAGAACAAGATGGAACACACAATTTATTTTTCCGAAAAAGAAATCCATCATGTTTGTAAAAATCACTTTTTCCATGTTTTTCACATAACTTCCAAATTTCAGAAAAGTCCACATCATTCTCATACATGCTTTTCAACATTTCAAAACCAAGTATTTTAGCATGCATAGAAGTGATAAGACAGTATCTCCTAGACAAAGCATCAGCAACAACATTTTCTTTTCCTTTTTTATGCTTAATGATGTAAGGAAATGTTTCAATGAATTCAAGCCATCTTGCATGCCGCCTATTCAACTTTCCTTGTGACTTAAGAAATTTTGGGCTTTCATGATCCGAATGAATCACAAATTCCCTTGGCCACAAGTAATGTTTCCAATTTTCTAAAGTTCTTTTGAGAGCATAAAATTCCTTGTCATAGGTAGAGTAGTTCAATGCAGCCCCATTAAGATTCTAACTAAAGTATGTGATAGGCTTAGAGTCCTGCATTAAAACAGCCCCAATTCCTATTCCAGAGGCATCACACTCATCCTCAAAAACTTTAGAAAAGTCAGGCATAACTAAGAGAGGTGAATTGGTTAACTTACCTTTGAGTGTGGAGAAGGCTTCCTCTTGAGCTTTTCCCCACTTGAAACTCACCCCTTTCTTGACCAACTCATTCAATGGTGCCGTGATTGTTGAAAAGTCCCTCACGAACCTTCAGTAAAAACTCGCAAGTCCATGGAAGCTCCTCACCTCATTGGCATTCTTTGGTTGTGGCCAATCTCGAATCGCCTTCACCTTCTCTTCATCAACCCTCATGCCATCATCTCCTACCAAAAAACCAAGGAAAACAACCGAATTTAAACAAAATGTACATTTTTCCAAGTTTTCAAACAACCTATTTTCCCTAAGAGTCTCAAAAACATGTTTTAAATGTTCGTGATATTCATCAAGGCTCTTAGAATAATCAAGGATGTCATCAAAATACACAACCACAAATTTCCCTATGAATGGACGGAAAATGTGATTCATTATGTTCATGAATGTACTAGGGGCGTTAGTTAGTCCAAAAGGCATAACTAGCCATTCATACAATCCAAACTTAGTTTTACATGCGGTTTTCCATTCATCTCCCTCTTTTATTCTAATTTGATGGTATCCACTCCTTAGGTCAATTTTAGTAAACAAGCATGCACCATGGAGTTCATCAAGCATATCATCCAAATGAGGTATGGGATAACGATACTTTACCGTGATTTTGTTGATAGCTCGACTGTAACATCCCCAAATGATAAAGGGTTAAATGGCTAAATGATATGACTCATGTCAACAAGGTGCACCTTCCTTTTCAGGAGTCTGTCTGATTAGAACTCCACAGTTAAGCGTGCTTGGCCTGGAGTAGTGATTAGGATGGGTGACCTCCTGAGAAGGTCCCCAGGGTGTGTGTGAGTGAGGACAAAGCACACTGGAAAGGACATGTGTTGGCCTGTGGGGACTATCATTAGTCAGATAACCTGTTCGGGCATGTGGGTGGCCCATGAGGTGGGCCCCACATGTCTGCAGGGCAACTGGTGGTACCTAGTGGGCCAGGACCCGACGGCCATGTTAAGGCGGGGTGTCTGTGCTGTCACCGGGACCCGGTTGTCACATTTGGTATCAGAGGAGGAACCCAGCCTTAAGTGCGGTGCACTGCCTGGGTTGATATGTAGGGCTCACAACGAGGGCGTTGTGCCCTAAAGGGGGGGGGGATGATTGTAACATCCCCAAATGATAAAGGGTTAAATGGCTAAATGATATGACTCATGTCAACAAGGTGCACCTTCCTTTTCAGGAGCCTGTCTGATTAGAACTCCACAGTTAAGCGTGCTTGGCCTGGAGTAGTGATTAGGATGGGTGACCTCCTGGGAAGGTCCCCAGGGTGTGTGTGAGTGAGGACAAAACACACTGGAAAGGACATGTGTTGGCCTGTGGGGACTATCATTAGTCAGATAACCTGTTCGGGCATGTGGGTGGCCCCTGAGGTGGGCCCCACGTGTCTGCAGGGCAACTGGTGGTACCTAGTGGGCCAGGACCCGACGGCCATGTTAAGGCGGGGTGTCTGTGCTGTCACCGGGACCCGGTTGTCACATCGACAATAAACACACATTCTCCACTTACCATCTTTTTTTGGGACAAGGATTACCGGTACCGCACACAGACTCAAGCTCTCTCTAACAAATCCCTTCCTTAGTAATTCTTCCACTTGTCGTTGGATTTCTCGAGTCTCCTTCGGGTTATCCCGATAAGCCGGTCGATTGGGAAGTGTTTCTCCGGGGAGGAAGTCGATATGGTGCTCGATACCCTGCAAGGGTGGTAAGCCATCGGGAATCTCCTCGGGAAAAACATCACCAAAATCCTGCAAAAGAGACATAACACTAGAAGGCATAGAACGGTTAGGAGAGTTAGTGGTGAAACATTCTCCCTTGCATAAAAGCACGAGAGTTTACTCCCCCTCCAAAGATCTCTCTATCTATCTTTTTCCTGAAAATAAGCTCACTTTTTCCTCTACACTCTTGTTTTCACTCTTATTTTCACTCTTATTTTCAACTTTTTTATTTCCCTCATTTTTTTTTGCTTTCACTCAAAACTCCTTTTTCACTCTTGATTTTTCCACTCTTCTCATTCTCTCTATTTTTTTCTCTCTTTTCTTTTTCTCTCTTCTCACAATCTCTCTCAATCCTCACTTGGTATTCATAAGCTTGCAAAGGTCTCAATGGTGTAAGAATAAACACCCTCCCATTATACTCAAAAGAATATCGATCGGTGTATCCATCATGCGCGACCCTCCTATCAAATTGCCACGGTATTCCCAACAAAATATGACTAGCATGCATTGGAACAACATCACACATCACCTTGTATTCATACTTCCCAATAGAAAATGGAACTTGTTCTTGCTTAGTCACTTTGACATCCCCACTATTATTTAACCATTGCAATCTATAAGGCCTAGGATGTCTAGTCGTAGCCAATCCCAATTTATCAACCATCAAACCACTTGCTACGTTTGTACAACTACCCCCATCAATAATCATACTACATACCTTATCTTTGATGAGGCGTCTAGTATAAAAAATGTGCTCCCTTTGCTCTTGATCATGTGCTCCTTCGGGTTGAGCACTCAAAGCACGCCTTGCCACAAGCATTTCTCCATGTACGGGGCTTTCTACTTCCACATCTGAATCATCCTCAAGTGATGGCATTTCATCTTCGCTTGAGCTAGCACTAAGAACATCTCCATCATCCAAAATAATCATTGTCCTCTTGTTTGGGCATTGTGAGGCAATATGTCCAAATCCTTGACATTTAAAACATTTGATATCTCGTGATTTGGAAACAACCTTACCCTCCATTTTACCTTTGGATTCCGGAAAGAATGGTTTTGGTTTGGGCAACTCCTTCGAATCAGTTTTGTGTTCCCTTACATGCTCTTGTGGTTTGGAATCCTTAAACTTGAATGAAGGTCTAGAATCCTTACCATAAGATGTAGGGAGAATCCTTCTTGCCTTTACTTGCCTCTCCGCTTTGGAAGCCATGTGTAGTAGATCCTCCATGTCCAAGTAGTGGTGCATGTCCACTATGTCCCGAATGTCATGGTTGAGACCGTTCAAAAATCTTGCCATGGTGGCCTCTCGCTCCTCATCAATATTCGCTCGAATCATGATGATCTCCATCTCTTTGTGATACTCCTCAACACTCATGGCCCCTTGTTTCAAACCCTGCAACTTGAGGAACAAATCACGATAATAGTGGCTAGAAATGAACCTCTTACGCATTACCACTTTCATCTCCTCCCAAGTGTGGATGGGTCTTTCTCCACTTCGTCGTCGACTCACTTGTAGTTGGTCCCACCAAATACAAGCATAATCGGTGAACTCCACGGCCTCCAACTTCACTTTGTTTTCCTCTGAATAGGTGTGACAACCAAAAACATGTTCGACCTTTCTTTCCCATTCCAAGTAAGTTTCAAGATCATTCTTACCTTGGAATGAAGGGATCCTCAACTTTACTCCTCCAAGATCATTGGCTTGCCTCCATGGTGGTTGATTTATCCGAATTGGTGACTCGTGAAAATCAGATAACTCCTCCTCTTCTTCAACAACTCGCCTCCTTGGTGGAGCTCTAGAATTGGAAGGGGATTGGAGTTCATCCATCCTCGCATTCAACCTTTGGAATTGTTCTTGTACAGCCCTCATGAACATCTTAATGTCCGCTTCATTGGTATTAATCGACTCCGCCATTTAGAAATCCTGTAAAAAAAAGTGAAGAGAAAGGAAAATGGACCTCACACACTCCCTCACGTGTTTACACTCAAAAATAATATTTTCGCTCGTGTTTCACTCAATTTTGGCTTTTATCAAAATGTAGCACTCTTTCCTTTTACCACTCAACTTGCTTCCAATAATGTTCTTACCCAATTTCAACAAATCGAAAGGATCTTTGAAATGTGGAAATCCCAAACTAGAATTCAAAGATAAAATTCAAATTGGATTCAAGATGAAAAATTTGGGAAGAGGAAGAAAAGGAAAGAAGAAGAATGAAAATGGGACGTAGAATTCAAAGTGTTGCAATTTTTTTTGAGCCTTTACTTTTTTTTCGATTTTTTTTTTGTTTTTTTTTTGCCCTTTTTTTTGAAGATGCAGCAGCAACAAGATGAATTTTTCAATATTTAATTGCAGGAGAAGCAATAATTTGTAACATCAAATGGAATCAACGTGAGATTTGCGTGGTTTTAAAATTGCAGAATTTGTTGCAAAATTTGAACCCGCTGTATCTCACTATTTATAGCTCTGATTTTGATGATTCCAAATGGGGAAGAAAGATGAGCTTCTCAACTACAATAATGATATACTGTACATCCGAAAATAAGAAGAAATGACATCTGTAGGGGAAGAAGAAAATGGACCAGAATTGATGTTGGCCCGATTTGAAGAGAAATGAAAATGGAAGAAAGGATAAGAAAGAAAGAACCTGATTTCTTGAAAATGGGCTCTGATACCAAATGATACGCGATGCAAGACCCACTACGAAGTGTCCTAGGAACCTTGTATAATGTCCGTGCGTTGAGCACCCGGATCTCCGCAAGAAAACAAGTGAATGTGATGGGCGGATAGTGAAAATGTGAAGGAAATGGGAAATGGTCAAGGTAGAACCCAAAGAGAACTTGTCTCTAAGAACTCTAGCCACAAGACGCCACAAAGGATGACCAATCCTTTGATAAGTCAAGAATTAAGCAAGAACACAAAGGTTGCAAGCAAAACTCACCATAATTACATTACTTTCATTCATGATGTTCCAAGAGTACAAGGGGGTGGCTATTTATAGCCAAAGAGAGAAGGAAATTCGAATCACACCATGGGGTGGCTTTTACATTAGTCTAACACCTAGTTTCCACAAGTCAAAAAGCCTAAATGATGACTTTGACAACTTTGGCACTTGCCCATGACTTTAGGAGACAAGTAGCACACCCTTTTGGAAAAGTAAAGACAAGTAGCCCACCACCTTTTGACTTTGAAGATTCCATGGTGGGGTGGGCTTGAAAATTCGTAGCACCACTTGGGTTGGGTTTTTAAAAGCATGTTTGGGCCTTAATTAATGTAATTATAGGCCCGGATGCTTCCCCCAAGCAAAGGTGTTGGGCCTCCTCTTGGAATTCTATGATTATTCCATTTAAGGCCTCCTTCATTCTCTTGGTCCGCTCCCTTGTCATTGGGCCTTCAATTCCACGCAAAGGGTCTTGTCCACTTATGTGCATTCCGCCTTCCTCATCATGTCCGCATCCAACCCCGTGATGCCCATGTGTTCCATGATCCTCATCATGTAGCTTACCATTTGGCGATGCCTCCAAGTCTCTCTAAAGTTCATGATGTGTTCCACATATCACTGTTGAGAAAATACATGTCTCACCCAATGCATGTACTCACCTATGTGGAATTAGAACTGGAACCCGATCTGTCTTATTGTGAAGAGCCTATCAGAATTATTGATACCATAGAACAAGTGCTTAGGAACCGAACGACTTTTCGGGTAAAAGTTCTATGGAGAAAACATAAGATGGTAGGGGTAACGTGGGAACCTGAGGAACTTATGATGAAGAACCACCCAAATCTTTTTACACAATAGTATTATAGAAATTTTGAGGATGAGATTATTTGAAGGAGGGGAGAATGTAACACCCCAAGCTTCCACATTATGTTTCCCTTTGAATAATGCAATAGCTTACATTGTACGCAACTTCGAGTTTTAACACACCACGACCAATCAAACTAGTCGTTATGAATAGTAATACCCACTTTTTGAAATTTTATAAATTTTATTTTTCAAAATGGACTTCATTTTTGGATTTGGAATATCAAAATTAGCTTAAGGTGAATTTTTGGTATTTTTTTGAAAACTTTCAATTTTTGATGAAAAGTAAAAAACACAGTGTTATTGTTTAAAACCGACTTTTTATTTAAATAATTATTAAATTTTTTTAAATTTATTTTAAGTAAAAATAGATACATAATACCTATATTAGTTCAATGTAATTCATTGGAGTCATTTTATAATAAATTTAGATGTATAAAATCTTATTGAACTTTTTACCATCTTTTACCCATATTCTAGGCACATTTACAAATGTGCATAAAACATAATTTTACCACTTCTGTGAATTGAATTTCAAAAATCTGAGACACATGGTTGACATCAATAAGTAAAATTTGGCTCGATAAAATGAAAATAATTTTTGGTGAATAGTAACTTTTGACTTTTATTTACTCCGGTTAAACGGTAAATAGTGTAATTAAAGGTAAAAAAGATATTATAATTATCCTAAAACATGTCCTAATTATATTTGATAAGTCTATTTCGACCAAAATAAACCTTAGGAATAAAATATGATCATTTTTATCCACCTGCATTAGATTAGGACATTTATTTTTATTTAATTTAATGAAGAGTTAAAAGTGCTAAATTCAAGTTTTCATAACTAAAACATTTTTAATATAGGTTTATACAAAAGATAAATTAGACTATAAATATTAATTATAAATATAAAAATATTTCCTACATAAGAATATTTTATTTATGATTTTTAGACATTAAATAATTAAATTTATTTATGACACAACGATGATGCAGTAATTACCTTATTAATGAAAGATTAAAATAATTGATATTATAAATATCAAAATAAATGTAAATTGATACTTTTGATGCATTCAAAGAATTTTTTATATTAATATTACATTTTAGGGTTGATTCAATGAATTTTTTTCGAAGTAATCATGTTGTTATGACTTTCACAAAAACAAAATACCAAATAGTGTCAAAATTGACATAAATGGGTTTTAAAAATATATATTATATTATTAATTGATATAATATTCCTAAAAATATAAGGCTTGGAAAAAAGACTTATATAATGATAGATATTTCATTAATGAACCACTTGAGGTTCTCTTTGGAATTTTATAGTAATTTTATTAACCATTTATTATAATAATACAAGAAGACATGGTAAAAGTTAAACTATTTAACTAAGAGTTAAAACTAAAATATAAGCTTAATATGGTGACCTAAGCTTGTCTAAAACCTATTGGTTGAGATTTTTTCGATCCATACCCACCCTATCCTTGAAATAAATTCTTTTGGAGCCATTAGAAAACGAAAATGATTTTATTATAAAATAATATTTCATGTTTTTTCCTAAAGTGACCCTTACCTCTCTTATAAAAGGGTACTTCTCCTTATCTTAATTTCACACCTCAAAATCCATTTGGATCGGCCAAAACCTGCTCAAATATCCTCCCAACATCCCACAATTCAACCTAGAGGCATTAATTTGATTAGAAATCCAACCGAAGGAGCTCTTTTGATCAAATCAAAAAAAAGTACCCAAAGAAGAGGTAATAATTTCATCACCTCTTTTAAAGTTCTTTTCTTATTCCACTTCCTCTTTCTTTGTTGTTTTCATACCAAAATAATAAATCCAGTAACGTATACATACTGTGATGTTATTATAAATATGGTACAACCATATTCATTTTTCTATCCATCCTATGAATGACAAAGTCACCACACGTGCGTACGTACGACTTACCATCTCCACGTCGTGGTGTAGATTGTTACTCAACACTTTAATATTTGGATGGGTATAATAATGAGTTTAATTGATGTAAATAATAAATATAACTTCTTAATTATTCTGAATATATGATATACCATCCAATTATATACGATTTCACCATCAATAGAATGGTATTGTCGCTCATGCGTATGTATAGATTATCGTCTCCATGAACGCGATGAGATTCATTCCCCATCATAACCATTCAATAATAATTTTCATTTTATGATTAAAAATAATTTTTAAGAACTTAATATCACTCTATATATGAATCAAATACATCCTATCCATAACAAATGCGACTTATGTAACAAAACATATATAGTAATGCGAATCAGTTAACACCCGAAACAGTGATACTACAAAAATATTATTAACAAAGAAATATTAGAAGATCATATATGATATCATATTTATGTATGTGGTTCTTTTATATTTTAATAACAATTATTTCACCATTATAAAGGAGGTTAGCATACTATCGACCAAGGAAAAGTACAAGGTAAGAATTTTTTTTAACTTATACGGAAGGTGCAGCTATTTTCTGCCATTATAACACCTTTGAAGCTTCCCTTACAAGATTATAAGAATATTTTAAAAATAAATGTTTTCTTTTATAATTATGTGACTTTTAAACGATTTCAAAATAGAAAGAGATATTTATCTTAAATAGTTTTGATTTCATCTATGTCAGCATCCTTTGATGGATTTTACACTTGTTTGAAGTTGATTTATTATGACACAATCTTCCATATTGTATTGAAGGTTTGTGATATGTTTGACTGTGGATGTGTTATTTCTATAACATTCATGGCTTATGGGTAACGTATTAACATTTCGTATTCTAGTTTTAATATTAATGTTTATGTTATGTTTCAAACTTTTCATATGAGGAATGCATTGGACTTAGTAAGTGAGAGGTGGAGCCCGCTATAGCTGCTCAATGCATCGGTAGGTCTCATGAGACAAACTAGTGTCTTGGAACAAAGAATTGAAAAAAATCTTATTTGTAGTCTTCGCACGAGGCCTTGACTGTGTAGTTATGATGTCTGGCATTATGCATTCTATCATTATGAAATTGGTTGTTGATATTAAAAGTGATTATTCGACTAGTAGAATATCCATGTAAATAAGTAAATGGCATTATTGGATTTATATTTGGAAAATTATACTGATGTTTAAGTTTAAAAGGATTGTGTTTTAGTATTATACATTTCCATAAATTTTTATTCTTTTTTTATGAAAGTTTTCGCTATATTGTTATCCTTTCTGATCATCTGAGCTCACCCCATTTCTATGTTTTATTTTTCCCAGGATGTGAAGAAGTAAATTATGACTGACCTGCAGGGATTGATTAAGGGACATGAGTGTATTCTACAGAGACACAATGTTGTTTCTTTTCATTTCATAATTTAATGTAAGACATATTTATGCATCTAGTACTTCCATGGCTACTAAATTGATCAGTCTTTCAGGACATGATTCCTTGTATCATGCCAATGTTATGTAATAATGCACCGACTATGGGTAACTGGGGTCGGGGCATCACAAAGACCCTAAAAACCCCTAAAACCTATAAAAATCCCTAAAAACTCTAAAAACACTTAAAATACATAAAAAGGTTAAAAAAAGTCTAAAAAACCTTAAAACTTCTAAAAACACAAAAAAAATCCCTAAAAACACAAAAAAATCCCTAAAAACCCAAAAAGACCTTAAAACCCCTGAAAACCGCTAAAAACCCATGAAAAAACCCTTTAAACCCTCAAAATCACTAAAAACCATAAAAAATGCAAAAAACCATAAAAATCCTAAAACCCCCCTAAAAATCCATGAAAACGTTAAAACCCTAAAAAACCGCTGAAAACCATAAAACCCCTAAAAATTATAAAAAACCCTAAAACCCTATAAAAACCCTAAAACCATGAAAAACTCAAAAACCCCTTAAAAACACTTAAAATTTTAAAATACTCTAAAAACCTTAAAAAACCTACTTTTTTAAAAAAAAACCTAATAACCCAAAAAGACCCTAAAAACCCAAAAAAAGACTTTGAAACCCCAGAACAATCCTAAAAATACCTAAAAATCCTAAAACCCTTAAAATCCATGAAAACCCTAAAAACCCTAGAAACCATAAAAATCCTAAAAAAGCCCAAAAAATTAATGAAAATATAAAAAACCCAAAAAAACACAAAAAAACACAAAAAACCCATAAAAACGCCTAAAACCCCTTAAAAACCCTAAACCCCCTAAAACTCTAAAAACCTTAAAACCAAAAAATACATTAAAATCTCTAAATAACCTTTAAAACCATCAAAAATTTAAAAAATCCTAAAATACCAAAAGACCCTAAAACCCTCAAAAACCCCAAAACCATGAAAAACCCTAAAACTCAAGAAACCCTAAAAACCCAAAAACCCAAAAAACCCAAAAACCACCCAAAAACCCTGAAAAACCCTAAAATCCTAAGACTTATTAGAAACAATAAAACCCATAAAAAATCCTAAAAACCCTTAAAAATTCATGAAACTATAAAAAACCCTAAAACCCCAAAAAAGAACCATGAAAACCATAAAAACCCCAAAAAACCATAAAAAATCTAAAAATCCTAAAAAACCACTAAAAACTCTAAAAACCCATAAAACCCCAAAAATGTTAAAAAACACTAAAAAACCTTAAAAAACCTTCAAAACTCAAAAAAACCCAAAAAATCCAAAAAGACCCTAAAAACCTAGAAAAACCCTAAAACCCCCCTAAAAACCCCAAAAATCCTTCAAAATCATTAAAAACAATAAAAACCATAAAAATCACAAAAATACCCATAAAAATACATGAAAACGAAAAGAACTATAAAAAACCCTGATAACCTTAAAAACCCTAAAAAACTTAAAAATAATTAAAAACTCTAAAACCCCTAAAAATTTTAAAAAGCTCTAAAAACATTAAAAAATAAAAAACCCCTAATTACCCAAAATGACCATAAAATACCAAAAAAACCATAAAACCCCTAAAAACCATAAAACCCCTCAAATTCTATAAAACCATATAAAACCCCAAAAGCCATAAAAATCCTTAAAACACCTAAAAATATAGGAAAAGGTAAGAAACCCTAAAAACCTTGAAAACCTCTAAAAACCATAGAAACCCCACCTTAAAACCAAAAAAACCATAAACCCCATAAAAACCACCAAAAACATTAAAATCCCTTAAGAACCCTGAAAACGTTAAAAAACTCTAAAAAAACTTTAAAAACCTAAAAAACTAAAAAAACCTAAAAACCCAAGAAGACCCTAGAAACCATAAAAACCCTAAAAACCCTAGAAAAACCCTAAAACCCCCCAAATCCCTAAAAATACTAAAAACACCTAAAAATAATAAAATTCCTAAAAATCCATGAATACGTAAAAAACCCAGAAAAACCCTGAAAACCCATAAAAACCCTAAAAACCACTAAAAACATTAAAAACCCTTTAAACCCCTAAAAACATCAGAAACACTAAAAATATTAAAAACCCAAAACACACTAAAACTCCTGAAAGACCATAAAACCCTAAAACACCTTGAAATCCCTTTAAACCCCTCAAAATCCATAAAAAACTTAAAACCCCTAAAAAACCCTAAAAATCCTAAAAAATCCCTAAAAATCGAAGAAAATGTAAAAAATAATAAAAATTTTGAAAATTCCCTAAAACTTTAAAAACCCCTTAAAAACCTTTAAACCCCCTAAAATACCATAAAAACCCTAAACCCCACTAAAAATTCTAAAAACCCTTTAAACCCCTAAATTTTTTAAAAAACTCTAAAAACCATAAAACCCTTAAAAACTCAAAAAAAACCCTAAGAACCCAAAAAGACCCTAAAAACCCCCAAAACCCATAAAAGCCCTGAAAACCCCTCAAAATCCTCAAAATATCTGAAAACCATAAAAACCCTAAAACCATAAGAATCTTTAAAAAACCAAAAAAATCCACGAAAAAAACTTAAAAATCTAGAAAACTAGAAAAATGCCAAAAAAATATTAAAGAACCATCAAAACCAATTAAAACACTAAGAAATCACTAAAAACATTAAAAACCTTTAAACCCCTAAAAATGTTAAAAAAAACTCCAAAAAGACATTTAAACCCCTAAAATCCCAAAAAAAACCTAAAACCCCAAAAAGACCTTAAAAACCCTGGAAAACTATAAAAACACTAAAACCCCAAAAAACACCTAAAATTCCTTAAAATCCCTAAAAACCATAAAAACATTAAAAACCATAAGAATCCTAAAAACCCCTAAAAACCCATAAAACCTAAAAAACCCAAAAAACCCCTGAAAACCATAAAAAACTACTAAATAACTTAAAAATCGTAGAAACCCATAAAAACCCTAAAACCCCAATAAAAAAAATATAAAACCCTTTAAACCCCTGCAAAATTATAAAAATATATAAAAAACTTTTAAAACCCTAAAAACTCCAAAAAATCCTAAAAACTCAAAAAGACCCTAAAAGACCTAAACAACCCCAAAAAACCTAAAAGCCCCTGAAAACCATAAACCCCCCCAAATCCCTAATACCCCTAAAACCCTAAAAACCATAAAAATCCATGAAATTGTAAAAAACCCTAAAAACTGATAAAAACACCTTACAACCCTAAAGACCCATAAAAACTCTAAAAACCACTAAAAACTCTTAAAACCCCTAAAAACATTAAAAACTATAAAAAACCACAAAAACCCTAAAAAACAAAAAAAAATCTGAAAAGCCCAAAAAGACACTAAAAACACTAAAAAATCCCTAAAATCCCAGCCTTGCAAAAAACCCCTAACATCCCTTGAAAACCCCTAAAAATTTCTAATATCCTAAGAAACCCTAAAAACCATTCAAAACCATAAAAATTGTAAAACCCCCTAAAAATCCATGAAAATGTAAAAAACCATAAAAACCCTGAAAACCCCCTAAAAACCTTATAACCCATAAAAACATTAAAAAACCCCAAATCCCATAAAACCCTAAAAACCCACTAAAAACTCTAAAACCCATTAGACCCCTAAAAAGGATACAGAACTCTAAAAAACCTTAAAACCACTAAAAAACTCAAAAAAAAACCTAAAAACCTCAAAAGACCCTAAAAACCATCAAAACCCCTAAAATCCCATAAAAAACCATAAAACCCTCAAAATACCTAAGACAACTAAAAAACATAAAAATCCTAAAAACCCCATAAATATCTATGAAAACATAAAAAATCCTAAAAAAAACTTGAAAACTCCCTAAAAACTCCTAAAAACCTTAAAATCACTAAAAACCCTTAAAACCCCTTAAAAACTTACCTTGAAAATAGATTGATGACTTATTCGATCAGTTGAGTGGAGTATAATACTTCTCCAAGGTGGATCTGTATTCGGGATATTACCAAGTTAGATTGAAGAAGGAATATTCCTAAGACTTATTTTCGTAAAAGGTATCAAGGATTCATTGGTTGGATTTCATCCTAAAGGGAGGATTATATGATGGGGGGAGGCAATTTGGGAACTTATTTGGGTAGGTTCTGGAATAAAAACGTTATTTACTTTTAAAAATATCAATATAGATCTTTACATTCAATTTAAATATTATTGATATGAATAATGTTAAATTATTTACTTATTTATAAATAAATCATTTTTTATTATTTTATAATAAAAATATAATATTAATGTACTCTAATAATTTTGATATTCTGATTATTTATTTTGAATATATTTAATTTAATTAAATTTCCAAATATGATAAAACAAACTTTCAATTTAAAACATAAAATATATAGAAAAAAAATCAATAAGAAGTGGGGGTATTTTAATGTAATTACCTTAAGATAACAATATCTCAATATATGTGATATACATAGGTTATCATATCATTATGTTTTTTTAAGAATTTATGGGGGTGAAGGAATAAATAAAATAAAAATGATCATTCAAGAGAATTAAATCTTAATCTGATGTATATACTTTAAATATTAGAACATTTACTTCATAAAAAAGTCTAGAAAAAATAACTATATGTTTCCTCAACCAATCAACATATGTGTATTATCCTATTTTATCATGACATGAGTTAATTTCTAACCCTTTGAAAAATTACATTTTATTTCATATAATTATTTTACTATTTATATAAAAATAAATATTTCTGTTTAAAACCTTTTTTATGAAAATAATTTATTTCAAATTTCTAAATTTAAATATCTAAATTAAATTTAAAACGTAACTCGTTCTTAAAAAATACATAAATTTTGATCTGTGTGTCTGTTTTAGTAGTTCTCCATAAATAGAAATAGTATGTTTGTCAGCCATTAGATGCAGGTGTGTGTAAGGGTAGATAGAAAGCATAATAAAACAAAAGAAAAAAAAGGAAGATGATATATTATAATTCAAAAATCATAATTATGTTATTAATATCATATATAATCATTATTTACACCTTTATAACCATCTAAGTAAAGTGATGATTAAAAGAAATTACACTGCTATATGGAGGTGTTTTTTCCAGATTGATGAAAGGAATGATGCTATCGATGTCTCTGGATTCACCCTCCCCAAATGTCATTTTGACCAAAACCCTATTATGGTGGTCATCTTGTAATTTTTATAGTTTCCAATTGTTTTATGTAGGCATCCTAATTATATCCCTTTAAAATTTAACATTTCATTTCTTATGCTCATTAAGAGGTCATCACATGTCTTTCATTCCTTAGTTCACTCCAAATATGATAATATTACATCTGATCATTGAAAGAATCATCCAAAACCTATAATAATCCCAGATCTATGCTAGATTTATTGATCCATCCCTCATTCAAGAAACCTTTGTGATTGAAAAAAATAATAAAAAGAAATCTTGAGAACTTTTGAGGATTCATTTGGGGGAGAAGCAGACAACAACATAATATTTAAGAAAATAGAAGCGAAGCGATGGAGAGTAAAACTAGGAGATCATCTGATGTGATAAAAAAAGATCTAATGTCAATCATAGAGATGAAAAATTTATGTGTAGGATATAATTATTGGTTTTATTAATTTTTAAGACATATATTAGTTTATTATAAAACAAATAAATTTTATGTGGCTTTAAAATCAAGAAAAATAAAAATTCTGCTAAAATAAATTTTACTTATGGCCCGCGACAATTACATGTCATGTAACATATACTTAGTGTGTAGTCACCCAATGAATATTATTAATACCAACTTCTATGAAATAGAATGAACCACCTTCAAATCCCTCCCTTGTTGTGCTGGTCTACATGTTGATGTACCAGACAATGCTGATTTGTGTGCATGAAACTCTTTGGTGACTGATCAATTCAACAATCCGAGAGGCATGTTCCATTTAGTCCAGTTTTTTTTTATTTTTGAATGAAAATTTGATCCTATTATCTTGATATTCATTAATACTCATTGACATTTTATTTACAAGACATGTTCTCTTCTAATAAATTAAATATAATATCTTTATATACCATATTTGAATAAATATCAGCAAATAGATTGGAATATTCATTAATACTCATTAACTATAAGATGATGTGTGAACATTTTTTTCATAGAATTAATATTGAGAAGGCATCTAAATAATATGAATGTGTGAATTCATGGTCATAATTATCAGGTATATTATGGTTATTCACTCCTTCTTGTCCTCTATCATCATATGCCATTTTTTATTCACCATAAGGACTATGAGTTTGTCATGATCCATGTCCTTATCCACTTGGAGAATTAAAGTAAGCAGATTTGGAAGACTCTTATCACTATTACTCATATTGTAATTAATAATAAAGTTATTGAAGGTCTTGGGAAGTGATGAAAGTATGAGATCTATATGCAACTCATCTGGGAATTTAATCCATAATGTGTGGACCTATAAGTTTATTTTTTAAAAATAATAATTTATTCTCTAATATTTTATGATTCCATGAAATGGTAAAGGAATAGAGTGAGAGAAATTTGATTTTTTGTTGGAAACCCTTTTAATTTTTCTCCCTAAATTTTTTTCACCTTCCTTTTTGTTCTTTAACTATTACCCACATCATTAATTGGTCGAAGATTATTGGGCTGAATATAAACTCCCGAACTAGGAAATTGAGAAAATTTAGCAAGCTTCTCACCTAAGGGAATATAATCATTAAGAAATGCTCATGTCCTCAGAAACAAATAATTCACATGCAGATCCAGAACCATATCTATCTTACCCTCAAATGTGAATGCACAAGATCAAGAAAGCCGAAATAGTAGCAAATACTGCCATAGTATGGGATCAACCCCAGCCCGAGATCCTTTCCTAAAACCGGTGACCCCTCGACTATGCGGCACAATGAAGATGTGTGGTTTGACGTACCATTGAACTCACAAGAAAGAGAGATGATTTCCCCACCGATACACATTCTTGTGACGCGACCTAAAATCCTACATGCAAGTCATTATCTCCCAAAGCAGATAGTATTAAGGTGTGGTGATTGATTGCCACAGACTTGTGTGTCCTAGGTAGACACATGAAGTGCTGGGAACCGTTTCCGATTACAAACTTGATCTGCTACCCCCTTTTCTTTACTTAGGAATTCAAATCTAATTTCAAGAGACACTATATTTATTTTTCATTGTGAAAACACATAAACTCATCAACAACAACTTTGGAGATTCTTTGTATGATGAATTGCGTCTTGTTCTTCTTCTCTGCTTCATCCAATATCCATCATCTGATCTGGTAGTCCATTACAATAGACAGATCAGGTATTTTAGAAAGGAAATGTTGTAGTGGTATATTTATGATGTCAAAAATTATGAATTCCCCAATTTTGTGATCAATTATTAATGTCCATGTGATTATTTTATTAGTTATAATTTCCATGAATATGTTTAAAACTCATGTTATTTTTTATATAGATTCATTTGATCATTATTATTCATGCTATATTATGATCATTTTCTTTAAATATAATGTGTTTATATTATTTAACTTTCCATATTGATTATTATTATTTATTCATGAAAGGTTTTTTAGGTTTTTTAGGTTTTTGAGTGGTTTTCTGGGTTTTTAGGGTTTTATGGGTTTTTAGGGTCTTTTGGGTTTTTAGTTTTTTTTGAGTCTTTTTAGGTTTATATGGTTTTTAGATTTTTGTAACATTTTTAGATATTTTAATGGTTTTTAGAGTTTTTAGTGGTCTTATAGTGTTTTTATGGATTTTTTAAGGTCTGTATGTGTTTTTATGCTTTTTAGGGGGTTTTCAAGGTTTTTTGGGTTTTTTATGTTTTAATGGATTTTTTTTGGGGGGGGGGGGGTTAGGATTTTTATGGTTTTTAAGGTATTTTGGGATTTTGAGGGTTGTTATGGTTTTTTAGTGTTTTTAGGGTCTTTTTGGTTTTTAGGGTTTTTATTATTTTAAAGTTTTTTAGGGTTTGTATAGTTTTTAACATTTTTAGCAGCTTTAAGGTTTTTTAGAGTTTTTAGTGGTTTTTAGGTTTTTATAGGTTTTTAGTGTTTTTTAAGGTTCTAGGGGTTTTTATGGTTTTCAAGGGGTTTTTTGTATTTTTAGGGTTTTTTATGTTTTCATGGATTTTTAAAGGATTTTTAGGATTTTTTTGGTTTTTAGGGTTTTTAGGGATTTTGATGGTTTTTAGGGTTTCTCATAGGTTTTAAAGGTTTTTCGGGTTATTAGGGTTTTTCAGGATTTTTATGGACTTTTTGGGTTTTTAGGGTTTTTTTGAGTTTTTTTTGGGTTTTTAAGGTTTTTTAGAGTTTTGTAATGTTTTTAGGGGTTTTATAGGTTTTTATAGTTTTTAGTATCCTTTGGGCCAACTTCTTTCCCCCATATATGGTGATGGTGGGGTCTCCTACTAATAAAGTTTTTTTGGTTCTTTCATTCGCTTTACGGATGATGTGTTGAAGAGGTCTTCTAAAGAAAAAGAGGTCTAAGCTTTGGGTTTGACTGTTGAAAAATTTAATATTTTTTATTTGTTTCTAGGGACTCAAACATATGTTAATCATAAAATCGAACCAAATAATTCTTTGTCTCTAGAATATTTGGCTTCCTCGCATCTGGATCTCTCTCCTAAGATGATTTCTGTAGCTGAAGATGCTTATGGGAGTTCGGAGGAGATCAGTGTTCCTGCTTTATCCAAGATTGAAGATTTTGGGGGTTTGACAAAGGTATCAGTTCCTTCTAAGAACATCGATGTGGTAGTTTATGGCTCGATTCCTATTGCGAACCCCTCGAATCTTGCTCTATTTGGGAGTTTTGTGGAAGGGGGTGTTATTGGGGGTTCCCCAAAGATTGTTTTTCTCCTTCAGAGGATGAGGTTATTCTGCTAGATTCTAAGGCTATTTTTAATTCTATGAATTTAGTTTTTAGGTCTCCTATGGATGGATGTAAGAACCCAAAGGTTCATCATCCTCATTCAGTTCTTCAAAAAGTTACTTCTAGGTGAAATAACACTTTGGTGGGGTATTTTTTGGAAGAGAAAATTTTGTTTGCACTGGTATCCAGAATCATACTTGATCTTTGGGGAAAGGATCTCATTGAGAAATTATATAATGATGCGGAGTTCTACTTCTTTATGTTTCTCCCTTCCTGTGATCTTTTTGAGCTTCTTTCATGTAGCCCTTGATTTTTTGCTGGTCGTTCTATGATTATAATATCTTGGCATCTAGGCATCTCTATCAACAAGGAATCATTTTTTGTCTTCCCCATTCGGGTTAACTTTCTAAATGTGCCTCCGGAATCCTGGATAGTGGAGGGCCTAATCTACATTGCTAGTGTGGTTGGTAATCCCTTATTTTCAGATAAATCCATAGTCGAGGTCAGTAGGATTAACTTTGTAAGAATTTTCATCGAAATTTCCACTGAGCATGACTTACCTAAGGAAATTATCATGGATTTGGGCTTCAATTCCTCCACCTCTATTCATGTAGAGTACAGTTGGGTTCCTAAGACCTTTATCCATTGTAGGATTTTTAGACATCATTCTAATCAGTGTAGGATGAATCCAAAGAATGAACTCTAATCTTTTTGGACTAAATTTACTTCGAAAAAGAATGATTATAGAAAAAAAGAGCCACTCAAAGTTCCTGATTTAGTTCCAATTCTAGTCATTTTTATGGGGAGAAGATTGTTGGGGCCAAAGGTGTGTCTACTTCTGGAAATCTTAAGGCCCATACTTCTGTGACATCTGTGTCTTCAATTACTGATTCCTTCCTTTGGTGGTTGATATTTTGGTAGCCATTGTTGGTTCTGAAGAAACGACTAATCATCCAGCTAAGTTTGTGTTCTAAGATTCTATCCCGGTTATTAATCCTTTTGGTTTCTTATTGACATATTCTTTGGGGGATGATGTCGTCTCATCTACAGTTCCCATTGGTGATCCTTCTCTTCCCTCAAAGGCTCTAGAGGTGGGCAAAACTCTGTGTTTGTGGTTGATGATGCTGATGTTCAATAGGTAGGCTTGGTCCCTCCCTATAGTAACTCCCATGTCCAGACCACCTCAATGGCTTTGATCTACACCCTTTAAGAGGTTGCTAAGGGGATGTAGGTTTCTGCCATGGATAAGGTTGTTGGCTCTAAGCCTAGGCTGAAGGTTTCTAAGAATTTAGAGGCTCTAGTGCCCAGTAAAGAGCCTTATAGACCTATTCATCTTGATTCTTCTTCTATATGGTTGGATCCTGTTGTGAAGGAGGGTTATGATTTGTAATGATCCTCATTTGTGAAAGAGGTTGGTGCCTCTCCTAGTTCGAGATCTCTTGAACAGGTTAGTCCCACCTCGTCCTCATCCTCATTAAGTGCTAATCTTCTCAGGGATAATCTTTTTAAGGTTGATGAGTGTGATGTTAAGAGGGTTCCAACCATGATTGGTCCCATGATTTTTGGTTCTAATTCTTCACCTATTTCCCATGTGTTAATTTAGGTGTTTGGAACATAATGGTTCTCAATAATTTGGTTAAATATAGGGAGGTTTGGGACCTTATTTTTTCTAATAAGTTGTCCTATTTGGGGTTGGTTGAATCTAATATTATAGAGGACTCTGTTTTTACTATTGTGAATAATATCATTCTAGGTTAGAGTAGCTACTCCAATCATTATTGTTCCCCTACTAGGTGTATTTTGGTGATTTGGAACCCCCCGTTTTTTATTATCGATCCAAATTTGGAGTCTAACCATTTATTAAATTTGTTGTTAATGTAGTCAAGGTTAATGTTACTTGTGTGATTACCTTTGTTTATAGTTCTAACTATATGGAGAAACATAGGATTCTTTGGGACATGATTATCAGATCTTCCCCCTCTATTACTGATCCTTGTCTTTTTCTTGATGATTTTAACGATGTGAGGTTTCCTGAGGACAGGCTTGGTGACTATTTAGATTGGGTCTCTTATATGGAGGATTGCAACTCTAGCATCATAGATTCTAATCTTGAGGACTCTCACTGGTCAGGTTTGAGATTCTATTGGAGGAGGGGAATTTTGGGGTTATGAGGAAACTAGATAGAGCCCTGGGGAACCCTATTTGGCTATCTAGATTCCCTTCTTCTACTGTGAATTTCCTTCCTTTTGGTCTCTCGGACCATACTCCCATTATTATCAGATCTGTTGAAGACCTTCACACTAGGAAACTTCCATTTAAGTTATTCAATTAGTGGGCCGATTATGATCATTTTCTTCACTCAGTTTCCTTTTCCTAGGAGGTGTATTGTCCAGGCTATAAGATGTTCCAGGTTTTCCAGGAACTCAAAAGGGTGAAGTTAGCCTTGAAAGGTTTACATCCTAAATTCTCTACTCAGTTTTTCTCTGCCTTAACCTCTGTTAGATCTAATTTTTCCTCCTTTTAATCTTATTTGGTTATTAATGGTCCTTCTGAGGACCTAATATAGTTGAATATTACGGGTAATGAGAGGATTAAAGTTTTACCCTTAAGTGATGTGTATTCATCCCAACAGAAAAGTAGGATACAATGGCTCAAGGAGGGTGATATCAACTCTATGTTTTTCTTTAATTTAGTGAAGGCTAGGTTTTATTCTTCTAAGTTGGTCCTCCTTCGAAGAGATAATGGTTCGGTTATCTCAGATTTAGGTTCTATTATTCATGAAACTATTTCCTTCTTTAAGTATTTGTTGGGATCTTTGTATACTTATGATTATATAGGCAGAACCTTCCATGAACCATTTTGTCCATTTCTATTGATTGGGGTTCTTGAGATATGTTGGATAGTTCTGTGAACTCAGAGGATGTCTATAAGGATTTACTCTCTATTCATCCTAAAAAATCCCTGAGTCTTGATGGGTTCAATGCCTTATTTTTCTATAGGGTCTGTTCAGTTGTTAGATCAGATGTGATTAAGCAGTGTTAGAATTTTTCAAAACTCGGAAGTTGATACATGAGGTTAATGGTTCTATCATCTCTTTGATTTTGAAGGTTTCAAATGTGGGTTCTCTTTCAAAGTTTAGTTCGATATCATTATGAAACACTATCTATAAGTGTATTTATAATATTTTAGCAGTGATAATGAAACTCACTCTTCCCAAATGTATTAACATGGTGAAATCAGATTTTATTCATAGGAGACACATTTCTGATAACATTTTAATTGATCAAGAGATGGTGCTTGATTGTCCTTGATACTTCGGGGTTCCTCGTTGTGCTTTCAAAATTGACCTATTCAAGGCCTTTGATTCGATCAGGTGGGACATCTTATGGGATTCCCTTGATCTCCTTGGGTTTCCACACAAATTATCTTCATGGATTATGAGGTGTGTCTCACTACAACACTATTCACCATTAGTGGTGGTTTATTAAAAACCGCTACTAATTTTTTTTAGTCATGACCCTTCTCTCCTCCCGACTCTCATGACTCCCCCAACACCCCTGACCCCTGACCCCCTGACCCCCATGACCCCCTGACACCCTAAGCGCGACCTCGGCGACCCTAGCGACCCCCGTGACCCCCGCGACCTTGGCGACCCCCGTGACCCCCAGTGACCCACGTGACCACAGTGACCCCATGACCCCATCGTGACCTTTATGAATCCCGAAATCCCTAGGAGCCCTTGACCATAGAGACCCCCATGACCCTAGCGACCCCCTGCGACCCCGACCACCCCAGTGACCCCCCGAAGCCCTCGACACGTCTTGCTACCTCTCACCGCGCCTCGCCACCCATCGTTTCCAATCAGTTCCTTCACCAAACCATTGCATAGGTCTGTATACCTTTTTGGTGTGGTTTTGGTATGATTTTGGGTTGGTTTGGTTGAATATTTGATCAATTCCAATGCGCAACATTAAATTATAGTATCCATTACTCTAAAATATCGCATCAATTGGAAGTAGCTCCAACCAGCGCAATATTTTTCACTAAATCTTGAAAAACAGATAGTGAATGAATAGGGTTGTGTCAAATATAGTGTGTTAATATGTTTTCACTTAAAAATATCACTATAAATGGAGCCTGGTTGGAGCAGAATCGCTACGCCATTTTAGAATTTTCACGCTAAAATGACGTGGGTTAGAGATGGTCTTCATTCTTTATTTTAAATATTGATGGTTGTGGTATGATCTTTCATTTATTGGTTCCCTTTGTGGTGTGGTTGGGGTTTTCCACAAGATTCTGGAAGTTTCCAATCTTTTGGTATGTGATTCCATAATTTAACATTATTAAATGAATTTAGTATGTTTTATGTGCTTCTTAATTGTGTTTTATGAATTGTTTGAATAGAGTATAATATATTTTCAAAGGGTTTTGAGGTTCGTATGTTTTGAAAGATGATTTTGAAAATGAAATTGGTTGGGTTTCATGTGTGCCTTCTTTTTTATGCTTTCTAAATGTGTTCCATGAATTGTGTAAATATGAGTAATTATATTTAGATTCTTGAGTATTAAATAAATGATATTGGGTTATATCATGATATTAGGTAATCATGTATTCTACACTATGTTATGCGAATCAATTGTTAATGCATACTCCACTATATTAGTGAAAACATGTAGTGATATCTGATCCGTTATGTTATGATTTACTATGATTATTTCTATGTAATAATTATATGTCACACTCTTTAATGCTTACGTTATGATCAATGGATAATCTTTATTATATTATGTTTCTATAATCTTACACTATGGTATATGTTTGGTCATTTGAGATTATATGTCCTTCTATCATGACATGTGATCAACTCTCATGAATTCGTGACATTTTTAATAAGTTATTTATTCCATGCTCATGTTTACCATATACTTATGATCTAACCATTAATGGAATATTGATAAGTTTTGGGGATTGAATATTTTATTTAAATTATATAAAACTATGGATTTAATAGGTTATCCCACTTTCTATAATTGAAATAAAGTTAAATGGAAATTGAAAAGGTATATTGACAATAATAATTTTCAGTGTTATTCTAGGATCTATTTTGGGAAATTTAATATACATGATTTAATTTATCTTAGTAATTTCATGTTTCCTTAGTCTAGAAAAACTAATACCTTATTCATAAGCCTTGGATTCATCGACCCTAGCCATTAATCATTTCACCTGATGATTCCTGGCATGTTCTACATCTTGGTTCCCTGTGTATTTTCTAAAGTAGTGAGTGATGTTTAAGGTAGGAGTTTGTTCCCATTTAATATTCCTAACTTCTATTCAATTATTATATGATTTATCAATCCCTTACCTTAGTGATATCAAATTTATGGCATCATTAGTTTGTCCATCTGTTTTTCTATAGCAAGACATAAAAAAACTACAGGGATGAGATCCTTGTTATCCTCTTTTTTATAGATCTTTTTAATTTACATGCATTGGTTTTCTAGTGGGTGGGTTCATTATTTACCATATTTGTTTATATAGGAAAACCTTATTTAGCATATTTATATTTTTTTTCAACTATTATATATAAATATATTTCCCTATTTGGTAATAGTTATGTGTTTTATTTTTTTTAATATTGTGTAGGCATGTTGTGATATACATGGATGAAAGTTGGATCACATTGCCGAGGAACACACCTCAGTATGCAAAGGGTTTGGAAGAGTTTTTAGATTTTTTAACATCCAATCGATTCGTTGAAGGGAGAATAAGATGTCCATGTCCTAATTGTAAATTTAGAAGATGGTTGAAGAGAGATGAAGTTTATGAAAATTTAATATTGAAGCAATTCCATACTCAATATTTGTGTTGTATTTGGCATGGAGAATCAAACATTACAGAAAATTTGACCACTAATGTCAATCCACATAAAGAGATCCCGACTTCATCGACAATGCAAAATGAAATGAAGAACCTTATAAATGATGCATTAAGCATTTCAAGACACCAACACCAACATCAAAATATATCAGAACAACCATATGAGGGTGCTACAAATACCAACATGAAAAGTGGTGTTTTTGAGACTGTAGGACAACCAGATCAATATTTAAACATATCATTGGATCCTCCTATTTATTCTGTGGAGACTAATGTAAGAGAAAACTTCACTGAGAAAAATACATTTCATGGTTTAGTTGATTATGGAAATAAAGAGTTGTATAGTTGATGTTTGAAATATTCAAAACTCTATTTTATGTTGAAGTTGTACCATATCAAATGACTATGTGGAATTACAAATAAGGGAATATCGATGATATTGTAATTATTGCATGATGTATTTCCTGAAGAAAACCTCCAAAAGTATTTTTATGATATGAAAAAAATTGTTAACAGGTTTGGTATGAATTATACAAAAAATACATGTGTGTCCCAATGATTGTATGCTTCATTGGAGAGAGGATTCAAGTAGACAAGATTGTAAAAAAATTCTTCTTCTAGATGTCATTCAATGGGTGATATTGGAAGTCCGAATCAACATACTAACATGAATAAGAAGAAAATGAACACACTTGAAAAGTTCTTGCGTTACTTTCCTTTAAATCTTCTATTTCAAAGATTATTCATGTAATTGAAAACCACCGAACACATGAAGTGGAATTCTGTAGATAATAACAGTGATGGGTTAATGTGACATCCATGAGATTCAAAATAGTGGAAGAAATTTGATTTATTACATCCATATTTCTCATTTTATCCTAGGAATATTTGATTGGGATTGGATGCTGATGGATTCAACCCATTTGGGACTTTGAGTACCAGTTATAGCATTTGGCCAGTTGTTTTTATCCCTTACAATCTGCCTTCGTGGATGTGTATGCAACAAACGTATTTTATCATTTTGATGATTATTCCTGAAAAAATTCCTAGAAATGATATTTATGTATACTTTCAGCCTTAAATTGAGGAATTACAGGAGTTATGGAGCAATGGTATTGAGGCATATGGTTCTTCTTCTAAAATAATGTTCAAAATGCATGTTTCTCTAATGTGGACCATTAGTGACTTCCCTGGACTTGGGAATTTATCTAGTTGGAATAATTATATAGGTTTGTATTGTCATGTTTGTAAATTTGATTTTGAGCCTAAATGGATACCTCATAGTATAAAATGGTGCTTCTTGTGCCATCGAATATTTCTCGATGAATCTCATAGATTTCGGCTGAACATATCAAAATTCAACGGTTTCACTGATCATATACCACCTCCAAAGTTTTTAATCAGTTTTGAAATATTGGCACAACTTGGAAATGTTGAAACAAAATTTGGGAAGGTGCATCATTTTAATGATAGTGGGAAATGATTTCCAAGTGTATCGTCAAGTGAAATAGGAATGCAGCAATGGAAGAAAAAAGGTGTATTCTTCAAACTTCCTTATTGGGAATTTAATTTGTTGCGGTATAATCTTGATGTGATGCATATTGAAAAGAATGTTTGTGACAATTTGATCTTCACATTACTTAATGAACATGGAAAGTCTAAGGATAATCTCAATGCTCATAAATACTTACAAGTAATGAACATAAAAAATGATCTTTTTCTAGATGAGAATAAAAAGTATGCTATGACAATTTTTTCAATGAAAAATACGGATAAATATAAATTACTTCGAATTTTAAAGCATGTGAAGGTATATAATAGTTATTCAAGTAACATATCAATGTGTTTTAACTTAAATCATCATAGGTTACATGGATTGAAAATTCACGATTCACATATTTTGTTACAACAATTACTATTATTGGCATTGCGTACATTATTACCTGAAAAAGTTATTGCTATTGTACTCCAATTTTTCACATTTTTTCAGACAACTATGTGAGAAATATCAACATCCATTTGAGCTTAACAACCTTCAGGAGAGGTTTTTGTTGACACTTTGTGCAATGGATTTGATCTTTCCTCCGTCATTTTTTACTATCATGATGCATTCAACTGTGCATTTGGTTGAGGAAGCTAAATTAGGAGGGCTCGTACATTATCGATGGATGTATCCAATTGAGAGGTACTATATTTATATATTTTTCAGTTAAGTAAACAATTATTTGAACTTAATTAAATTCATAATTATTTTTGTTTATTTTATTTCACATATATCTTGGGAATTTGAAGTCATACGTGAGAAATAAAGCTCAAACTGAAGGCTCTATTGCTGAAGGAAATTTGGCAGAGGAGTGTCTTACCTTTTGTTCTAGATACTTGGATGATATTGAGACAAGATTTAATTGAGTTGGACGTGCTAACGACACATCAACTGAATCTCAAATACATGGGAAATCAAAAATATTTCATGCTATTGGCCGATCAGTTGGGAGGACCTCAAATGTTACACTGACAGAAATGGAATTATTATAGGCACATAGATATGTGCTGCTGAATAGTAAAATTAAAAATCCATTTATTGAAGAGTTGAATATACAAACAAAGAGATGAATGAGAGGCCGAACACTAAATGAGAAATATATAACTAAATATGTTAATAAAAATATTTTAGAATGGTTTGTACGATGTGTATGTTCTTAAATATTGAAATAAATAGAGATATTAGGTTGACACATATATTTTGTAAATCTAATAATGCTTTATTTTTTTATATCATGAATACTAATACTTGAGTAGTGTTATTAGAATATTTTAAGTTTCTTGCTTGAAGTACTCTAAAAAAATTTAGAAAGTTCGATGCTTACAATGTGAATGGCTTTAGATTTTGTACAGTCGAATGAGAAGAGGGTTTGAAAACACAGAATAGTGGTATATTTACATTTTCTTAAGTATAATTCTATGGAAAACTGATTAGTATTATTGAATTAAACTACCAAAAGAATTTTTTAGTTGTTTTATTCAATTGAAATTGGATCGATATTATCATATGTGTTAAAAGAGATTCCTTGCAATTTACTTCTGTGAACTTCTATCGCTTGATGGATGTTGGTGATCATGAACTGCATGATCAGTATATCTTATCATCACAAGAGAAAATGGTATAATATGTGAATGATGTTGTGGATGAAGGGAGGAGTGTAGTTTCTCACGTAAAACAAATAGATTTGTATGATATGGGTGATGAAGTGGAATATTTGACCTTTGACATTGAATCTCATCAACAGCAAGAAGAAAACTTATTTTTCCATCATGATATTGGAAATATTTGTCTAACAAGGATGGATGAAGTGGATGAAGTAATGGAGTAGGAAACCAACATGATTGAAGGGGAAAATTATTGTATGTACAGTTATGCATTCATTTATAAACTAGTTATTTCATTTGTGTAGTCATTCATTCTCATTGTTATGTATGTTTTGTTTGTTAGTATTTTTCATCTGTTATCAACCACACCAATATATGTCGATCCATCTGTCTCCCTCCCAATGAAATCTGAGCCACCACCTGCTTTCCCCTCTACACCATCTCCCCCTGCACCATCTCTTACACCCTCTGTGAGCATCCCTTTAGCATCTCAGTCATCGCCTTCCCCTTCAAGAGCCTTAGAAGTGAGGGAGAAGCACACCACTTCTAGTTCTTCCTGGGGATACCGGAGGGTGACTGTCATAGGTACAAATTTTAATATGAATAAATTTATTGCACTTTTTTATACTAACTATTGGTTCATTAAAGATGGAAACAATGAAACTATAGAGAAAAATATTAAAATTTCAGATGTATGGAATCTTACTGGAGAGAAGATCATTGTCCCATTTGATTCATATGGGGTCCCAACGGATGACGTCGCAGGATTACTTGGCCAGAATCACTACTAGAAATGAAAGGTATACCAATGGTTGAAAACCGTTGGTATAGGCTGTAAAACTGTTGGTATAAATTATACCAATGGTTTTACAAACCGTATCCAAGCAATCCATGAAAATAGACATATACCAATGGTTTCAAATAAATCGTTGGTATATGTGAATAAATCTACACTATACCAATGGTTTTACGTAAACCATTGGTATAGAGGTGAGATATCCCAATTACCAATAGTTATCTTAGAATTGTTGGTAAAAAGTCCATACAGAACCTATACCAACAGTTTAAAACCACTGACATATGCTTAGCTCTACAATTCACACAACAGCCTGCTGCTCTGTGTGATGCTATGTGAATTGAACAACAGTAAATGTAGAATCACAAAATAAGGATACATAATACAATAATCAATTATGAATATAATACATTAAAAACTAAATACATAATTATATGTGATACAGATTTAAGAATACATACAAAATTTCATTTTGTATAACACATACATGATTGAGTTCAGAAATTAGAAGCTAATAACCCCAAATAAGGAAATGAATAAATGAATTCAACCAAACACAAATATAATGTCTCATGGTTTTGGGTGGGTGTCTTTGAACTTAGTGATGATGATAATGGGTGTGTATCAATGAGCTTGTGTGACTTAGGGAATATAATTTTCCTTGGCTTATTAAATGTCATGTGTTTTAGAATAGGGGTAGGAGTTTATCACATGATAAGTAGATTGTGTGAGGATACACCATGGATCGTTGTGCTAAAGTATCAACACAATCCAAATAAATTTGGTCGGTTTTTTGTATGCTAGTTGTTTTTACTTAAAATGATGTCCATTTCAAACAAAAGAGAGACATTTAGAGTAATACCACCCACAACTTGTCTTGGATTGAGGTCGTGCACGTCACATATGACCCATGGATTGTTTTCCTAAAGTAACAACACAATCCAAATGCATTTGGTTGGTTTTCTGTATGCCAGTTGTTATTTTCACTTAAAATGTTGTCCATTTCAAATAAAAGTGAGACACTTTGAGTGGTACCGGCCACACCGTGCCTCAGATTGAGGCTCAGTTGACTCGTACACTTCATAAATTACCCATGGATCGTTGTTCTAAAGTATCAACAAAATCCGAATACGTTTGGTCAATTTTCCATATATTAGTTGTTTTTACTTAAACACTGTCCATTTTAAACAAAAAAGAGAGACTTAGAGTACTACTGGCCACACCATGCCTCGGATTGAGGCGGGGTTGATTCTTTCATGTCACAAATTACCCATGGATCATTCTACTAATGTATCAACATAATCCGAATGTGTTTGGTCAGTTTTCCGTATGTCAGTTGTTTTTTTCATTTAAAATGTTGATCATTTCAAATAAAGTTGAGACACTTTGAGTGGCACCGGGAACACCACGCCTCATATTGGGGCGGGGTTGATCTTACATGTCAAAAATGACCCATGTATCATTTTCCTAAAGTATCAACACAATCCGAATGCATTTGGTTGGTTTTCTGTATGTCAGTTGTTGTTTTCATTTAAAATGTTGATAATTTCAAATAAAGGTGTGACACTTTGAGTGGTACCAGAAACATTGTGCCTCAGATTGAGGCAGGGTTGACTCGTACACATCACAAATGACTCATGGATCGTTTTCCTAAAGTATCAACACAATACGAATGTGTTTGGTTAGTTTTCCGTATGACAGTTGTTGTTTTCACTTAAAATGTTTTCCATTTCAAATAAAAGTGAGACCCTTTGAGTGGTATTGACCACACTGGGCCTTGTATTGATGCTTGATTGACTCTTACACATCATAAATGACCCATGGATCGTTGTGCTAAAATATAAACACAATCCTAATATGTTTGGTCGATTTTCTGTATGTCAGTTGTTTTTACTTAAAACAATGTCCATTTTAAACAAAAGAGAGACACTTAGAGTGCTATCGACCACACTGTGCCTTGGATTGAGTAGGGGTTGACTCATACAGATCACAAATGACCCATGGATCATTGTTCTAATGTATCAACACAATAAAAATGAGTTTGTTTGGTTTTTTGTATGGCATTTGTTGTTTTCATTTAAAATGTTAATCATTTCAAATAAAGGTGAGACATTTTGAGTCGAACTGGTAACACCACGCCTCAGACTGTGGCAAGGTTGACTCTTACATGTTATAAATGACCCATGTATCGTTTTCCTAAAGTATCAACAGAATCCAAATGCGTTTGGTTAGTTTTCTGTATGTCAGTTGTTGTTTTCATTTAAAATGTTGATCATTCCAAATAAAGGTGTGACACTTTGAGTGGTACTGAGCACACCATGCCTTGGATTGAGGTGGATTCGACTCTTACAGATCAAAAATGACTCATGGATCATTTTACTATAGTATCAATAGAATCTGAATGCATTTGGTTGGTTTTCCGTATTCCAGTTGTTGTTTTCACTTAAAATATTGTCCATTTCAAATAAAAGTGAGACACTTTGAGTGGTACCGGCCACACCGGGTCTTATATTGAGGCTTTGTTGACCTGTACATGTCATAAATGACCCATGGATCATTTTTATAAAGTATCAACACAATCTGAATACGTTTGGTTGATTTTATGTATGTCAATTTTTTTACATAAAACAGTGTCCATTTTAAACAAAAGAGAGACACTTAGAGTGATACTGACCCCACTGTGTCTCAAATTGAGGAGGGGTTGACTCATACACATCAAAAATGACCCATGGATCGTTTTCCTAATGTATCAACTCAATTCGAATGTGTTCGGTCAGTTTTCCATATCTCAGTTGTTGTTTTCATTTAAAATGTTGATAATTTTAAATAAAGTTGAGACACTTTGAGTGGTACCGGGAACACCAAACCTCAAATTGAGGTGGGATTGACTCTTACACATCAAAAATGACACATGTATCGTTTTCCTAAAGTATCAATAGAATCTGAATGCGTTTGGTCAGTTTTTCGTATGCCAGTTGTTGTTTTCATTTAAAATGTTGATCATTTCAAATAAAGGTGTGATACTTTGAGTGGTACTGGGCACACCGCACCTCAGATTGAGGTGGATTTGACTCGTACACATCAAAAATTACTCATGGATCATTTTCCTAAAGTATCAATAGAATCTGAATACATTTGGTCATTTTTCCGTATGCCTGTTGTTTTTACTTAAAATAATGTCCATTTTAAACAAAAGAGAGATGCTTAGAGTAATACCGGCCACATTGTACCTCATATTGAGGTGATGTTGACTCGTACACATCACATATGACTCATAGATCATTTTCCTAAAGTATCAACACAATCTGAATGCGTTTGGTTGGTTTTTTTGTATTCCAGTTGTTGTTTTCAATTAAAATGATGTCCATTTTAAACAAAAGAGAGATATTTAGAGTGATACTGGCCACACCATGCCTTGGATTGATGAATGATTGACTCTTACATGTCACAAATGTCCCATGGATCATTTTCCTAAAGTATCAACACAATCCGAATGTGTTTTTTTGGTTTTTCGTATGCCATTTGTTGTTTTCACTTAAAATGTTGTTCATTTCAAATAAAGGTGAGACACTTTGAGTGGTACCAGCCACACCGCACTCAGATTGATGCAGAGTTGACTCTTACACATCACAAATGTCCCATGGATTGTTGTGCTAAAGTATCAACACAATCTGAATATGTTTGGTTAGTTTTCTGTATGGTAGGTTTTTTTACTTAAAAGAGTGTCCATTTTAAACAAAAGAGAGACACTTTGAGTGATACCGGCCACACCATGCCTCGTATTGAGGAGGGGTTGACTCGTAAATGTCACAAATGACTCATGTATAATTTTCCTAAAGTATCAACACAATCTAAATGCATTTGTTTCGTTGTCTGTATGCCAGTTGTTGTTTTCACTTAAAATGATGTCCATTTTAAACAAAAGAGAGACACTTAGAGTGGTACCAGCCACACCATGACTTGGATTGAGGTGGGGTTGACTCATACACATCAAAAATGACCCATGGATCATTTCAATATGATCTACCCTCAAACAAAATAAACATTTATAGAAAATTAAAAACGTCTGAAAATGGATTTTACCTGGGAGTGGTTTTCTTCTTCCTAAATCTAAAGAGAAAGATTGATGATGCGTTCTATGAAACTAAATTTGAAAATGGGGTATGGAAACTAAACCATGGTTCCATGGTCATTACAAAATGATTAAAGTATGTAACTCCTTACTTGATTTAAAATTCAGGCAGAACTGAAATGATCAGAAGTTCAACTTGTGATGGTCTAGAAGAATGGAACTGTAAGTTTATTGACCTTTGTGAGAATAATGTTAATGTTCTTAAGGATATGAACACTAAATAGTACAAGTATGGTGTGATCTACTGATCAGAGTAGGATTCCACCACATCATGTCTCAGATTGATGCAGGGTTGACTCATACACTTAAAAAATGACCAATTTATCATTGTCCTAAAGTATCAACACAATCCAAATACGTTTGGTCAATTTTCCATATGTCAGTTGTTGTTTTCAATTAAAATTTTGTTCATTTCAAAAAAAAGTGAGAAAATTAGAGTGATACCGGCCACATCGTGCATCGTATTGAGGTGGGGTTGACTCGTAGATATAAAAAATGTTGTCCTGGGTACCCAGTTTCCCTTGGGATGTGGCACAGTTTCACTGAATTGTGTGCCAACCATGAACCACATATTGTTGGGTTAAAATACTATATTTTATCTAAAACACTGAAGTAAATACAAGGGAAAAATAAAATGCCAAAAAAATATAAAAATTACCTCATAATTAAATAATGGTTGGACACTTGGCCAACCATGAACCCACCTGGGCAGCCCAGCCCACCCCCCCCCCCCCCACCTGGACAGCCCCCCCACGCCACCCCATCTCCCACCCACCTGAAAACTCTCCCTCCCCACCCTGAAAACATGAAATTGAAATTAAAAATACATTAAATATGATTTTTTTTCTTCAAACAAACGCAAATATTATGCCTCTACTCAAAATGCTAAAAACGATGACATATTTTTTTCAATTATGATGTTGTTCACAACCTTCAAGGATTAATAGAATCAAGTTTTATTGTGTAATAAGACTCTTCAGAGTGTTATAAAATTAAATAGGTTAGTTTAGAAAAGAAAATTAAAGTGTTAGAAGTAGGATTTTTATGGAGGGTTTTGAAATTTCTAATTAAATAGCTCCAACTCATATAGAAGATAAAGATTTCAAAATATCCTATAACCAACACATAATTGTAAATGAAGAGATGCCTCAAAGTGGTGTTAAACGAGGATAATTGAATTTGAAAGCTAAAAAGTGAGGTATCGGGAGAACACCCTAATGGATTAAGAATTCCTAAGGAAATATATTAATGATACTGATATGAATCACCATTTATTTATTTACATTGATTTTATTAATGGATAATGATCTTATTTTTCATGTGTGGAGTTGGGTTGACCACAAAACACTGAATGGGGTTCCACTCTATAGTTCTGAGAATATATTATCCAAAGTTATGAAGATTCCACCTGTAAACATGAAAACTTTATATCAGTGCCTACAGGAATTTCATGAAATTTAAGGGATATGTGTTTTGTGAAAAGCCTATGAATTATAGGGATGTTCATGAATGATGTTTTTTGTCCATATGTGTATGGAATTCAGTAACGAGGATGGGTTATTCTTTTTAACCAATGTTATAGTGTATGTTTAGGATGAGTTCTTGCATTTAACCAGTGTTCTCGTTTATGTTTAGGTGAGGTGAGTTAGAAATCAGGTTAGACATGTCATTAGAACATGGGTTCTTCCATTTAACCATGTAGTATTGGATTTCAGGGATGAAAGTGTTATGGGTGAGCTAATTACTACCCACTCTATAGTATGTCCAACACATCATATGGTCATACCCATGAAACAAATGCATGTTTAAATGGGATGTTTTCAGCACCCCATTTGGCCAAACATAATTTTCACCATAAGGGATTGGCCATGTATATTTACATGGCTATCCAATTCATGTACTCTGTTTACATTCCCAAGACACTAGATTATATTAGACACCATGTGAACCCTTATACAAACCACGTGAACCCTTATACCATATAGTCATTATTACAACCATTAAAAACAACTTATTAAACAACATAATTAGTCAAAGATAATAAAATTGAACATAAATAAATAATACTATTGGACATATCAAGTAAAATGAAGGCATAATATCTTACATCCTAAATGACCACCCAAAACCATGATTACTGTCCACATAGCTCTCCTTTCTGAAAGATCAAAAGAGAAAAACAATAGTTGCAGAACAAAAAAACCAAGGTATAAAAAATAGTTTCAGAACAACAAAACCAAGGTATCACTTACATATTTGAAGTGTAGAAGAAAAAATTTCATTTATTGAATATGGATAGATCAGTGGAAGAAGTTTGTCAGGATGGGGAAGAGGGAGATTTGATTTAGGTCTACAATCGAGCGGAGGGCGACCTGCAATCGAGCGGAGGGGGAACTGGACGCCTGATCTGAATTTAGGGTAAAACTTTCCCAATGGTTTTTAAAAACTGTTGGGAATGTATGTATAGTAAGTCCTATACCAATAGTTTGTATAAACTGTTGGTAAAAGGTGAAAAAATGTGAGGCATATACCAATGGTTCACACAAACCATTGGTAAAAGTGCCTATACTAAGGCCTATACCAATGGTTTAAGCAAACCGTTGGTATACATAGACATTCCCAACAGTTTGGCTAAACCATTGGGATATAAGCATTGGTAAAAGTGGGATTTCCAGTAGTTATTCTTGGCCAGCTGGCCACCGAGCCAGTTTCCCTTCCTATTTTGTATGATGATTGGAGGCATATGCCTTCAACTTGGAAAAATGAAGTTTTTGATTCCCAAATAAAGGTAATTTTATTACATTATGGTATAATTTAATGTCATTATGTTATTAAATTATAATATTTTCAAAATAAATTTTTTTTGTACAGATGTTTTTCCACTTTACGGTTGCTGATGTGCTAGCACGAAAGTGGACATTGAAAAATCTAGGCAAGAAATGGAAAGAATTTAAATGGAGATTTTGGATCGATGTCAATGATACTTCATTGACCACCCAACATATGTATGACAAGCTACACGATGGGGTACCCAAAGATCAATGGAAAGTTGTTGTTGACAGACATCGTGATGAGAAGCAGATGGTATTTAAATATATATTATTATATTAATCTCATTTTACATTTATACATGTATATGAAGAGTAAATTACATTGAATACATTACTAATAAATTTTATTTTCTTTATTTCTGGATATTTCAGGAAAGAATGCATCAAATTGGGATAATTAGATCATCCCTCACACTGTGGGGTCAAAGAGTTTTTCTAGAAGCTGATATGCTCTGGTAATCTTTTCATTAATTTAAATATTTATAAGAATATATTATTTGTTTAATATATTAAATTGTTTATTTTTGTTTAATTCAATCATAGATTTTAGGGCACAAAGCATCCTGAATAGAGGTGTGGTTGAATGTTCACCAAAAATCTGATGGAAGTTTTATTAATTGGCCTACCAAAAAAGTTGGGGTATGAAATCATTTTTTAATTATAATAACTTATTATCAGTTTTAACTATGTTAATATATATTTATTCTAATATGAGTGATATTTTATTTATAGGTAAAAATTAAAGAACTATGGGAAGTCAATCTTGTGCAGTCCAACTCAGTCTCTTAGGATGACCCAGTAGCTAAAGTTCTTGGGAAGGAGAAACCTGGTCAAGTGCACGGGATGGGTTTGGGATCTGTACCATCTGAGGTATTTGGCAGGCCATCAAGGATTGTAGTTGCATCTACTCCTGATTTTATTCATTCCATACCCTAAGATACTTAGAGAGAGATTGTTTCTCTATGAAACACAGTTCAGGAACAGGGGACTCAGATATCCGCTTTGAAGAAATTGGTGATTGATTTATATCATAAGACAACCAGATCTTCCCCTGGTAGTGAGAAAGTAAATCACAAGAATTCAAAATCATTTAGTTTAAAAACATTTCTTGGTTTTAAGTTTAAATATAAATATACAAAAATATTTAATTTTCAATATAATGTTCTTACAAGTGGTAGTAGGAAGTAGAGATGTAGGTGGAGAGGGTGATGAGTTGTGTTCATCATCGAACATTGACTAATGGTATTGTTGATATGTTGTAAAAATATTGTAACAGTCAGTTTTTATATGTATCATTTGTGGCACAGAGTTGTCACTTAACATTTTAATGACCTGACATTTTCTTGATTTTTCATGTTTCCTTTTACGTATTATGAACCCGGTCTTCCAAAGACACTAGTAATTTACAATCCTAATGTTGTATTAATTAATATTTATATTTATGAATCATATATGGATAAAAAATGGACAGTTATTAAAGACTTCAATACTATCCTAAGACCAGATGAAAATATTGGAGCACCTCTTCTGGATTTCTGACAGATATGTGTTGTGGCCAACCTCTTCCAGATCAACTATAGATTGTTCATCATCTCTTGAATGAGACTTATCCCAAATAAGGACCACTCTCCAAACTCTACCTATCACAAGGGAGATCTATATGGATGTATATATAATGATTCAAAGGGAACTATATTTATTTAAACCTAATAACTATTATTATAGGAAAGTATTACCAGTGGAAAATGATTTTCCCAAGATCCACCAAAATCAAGCACACAAGCCTGAATCATATCCTCAAGAACCTAGATACCTCTCTCTACCGATCCATCCATCTATGGATGATAATCTATACTCAATTTTATCTAGGAACCCATAACCTCCTACAAAACTATACAAAACTTGGATGTGAACCTTGGGTCCCTATTAAAAAAATCATAAAGGGAAACCAGTGAAGTCTCACAATCTCTCAGACATACAAGTCTCTGAGGTGCCCCACATGTATCGTTTTCTTGATAGGTAAGAAAAGAACTTGTTTTTTAATTTAATCAATGATCACCCAAATCATATCCTCCCCACCAAGATTAGGTGGAAAAATATAATTAAGTCCATAGAAATATCATCCCACTTACATATTGGAATGGGTAAAGGTTGAAACAAACCAGTGGGTCTCTAGTGTTCTGCCTTAATTTTCTGAAAACTGAGACACCATGAGACAAAATCTACAATTGGCCACCTCATCCACGCCCACCAATTCTTAAATATCATGTTGTGACACATCTAGGTAGCTCTATGATGTACGGACCAACAAGACGAATGTTCATTTTCCATCAACTCTTACCTAAAAAAAATGGAATAACTAACCTATTATGGAAGCACAAAGCTCCATTGGGAGACCAACACCACTCACCTGAGGTGTCCCCACCATAAATTATTTTACTAAATCATTTGAACTCAGTGTTTTTCACCTATTATTGTAAAACCCACTAATTAAAGGTTGAGTCAGAATTCATCAAATCTAGGAGCACCATTCCACCAATTTCTTCCACTCCCAATGTCATCGTAGAAAAAAACTCATAATATACCACTCCATAAATGATTCCTTCATGTATTGTGTTAGTAATTTTATGATCAATTAATTGAAAACTAAATTCCCTTTCCTAAGGGTTTATGCAATGTTAGGATAAAAATTATGAAGATACACCACTCCGCCTTTCTATCACAAGTTCATATACCTCTAAGAAAAAATATATTTCAGGTTATTATGATCAGAATACAGCAACACATTTGGTGTCATTTGATAAGATGGAATATAAATAGACATCATGCTAGGGATGAGATCAATAGTAAATTTGACCTCTCTTTGTGGTGGTAAACCAGAAAAATCCTCCTAAAAGACTTTGGGGTATGCACACACCATAGCAGGAAGTTAACATCCCAAACAAGGTTAATTGACATCAAAAAAAATATTTGACAACTATCATGATATTACCCAATTATAAGGAACAACAATCCCCACCCTTCATGATCTAGCATCCCACTCACACTAAAAATCATGAGTGACCCCATTGGAAGATAAAAATTGTACCTAATGAAGATAAAAGTCTATGTGAGCCTTATTGTTGATCATTTAATCTATTTAAAGTATCAGTTTGAAGATGTCAAGATCAAGAACTAAAAATTCAGACACTACCTAGAAGTCATCTATCATCACCTGACAAGTGAGACAATTAAAACCAAGTTCGGACCTCTATTCCAAAGGTGTGGAAAGATAAAATAAGAACGACATAAGTTCTAAAATTAATTCCAACAAGTAAACTAACTTTGATAATATAAAGTAATGATTTTCACATGTATCAAACAAATCTAGAACCATAAAATATTAAATAAACATTGTACCTCTAATAGTAGTTAGACCTTCTTTAGATTCATATATCGCATACTCTCCCACATAAATTAATCTAGTATTAGCCAAATAAAAATACCCCTTGGCCTAAGGATTAGACCCACCATCCTTGGAATCATCATTGTTAACCTTTGAACCCTTGGTGAAAGTGGATCCTTCCTTACTACCCTGGGATATTCATTGACAAAAACATTTTAGATGACCAAAATATCCGTAATGATGACAAGTATTAGGATCCTCCACACAATTAGGCTTTTTATGAACACACATTCTACACAATTATAATAAAACTTTGTGCTACCCTGATGAAGCCCCTAAAACAAATCCTAAATGAAATAGACCCCCCTTGCATATTCTTTTCTAGCCAAAAAATACACTATGGATGACAACCCCTCCAATTGAAGATCCACCCAAACCTGTATTTCTAGATATATCTTCCTAATCTAGACCTTATTTTTAGACTACCTCTATGAAGGTCAAAATACACATGATAGTCAATATTTATTGAATATCTGGACTTAATCCTAACTCAAACCATTTAGCCTTTAGCTTCTCATTGGTGACTAGATCTGGTGCTAGATGCAAAAACTCAGAAAAATGGGGGGAATACTCCATAATGGTACACTTCCCATTCTTTAAGATTAGAAACTACTGATAATTTTGAAACTTAATTCCTTAGGGTAAAACTATTTGTTAAATATTTTATAGAAAGAAGTCTAGGTAATTTCCTCGTGAAAATTAGCTTACACGATGGAGTCCCACCATCTCCTACCTGGTCCTTTGAGCATATACATGGAGAAAACCACCTTGAATTCCTTATGAGTATTCAATAAATTTAGGATCCTCTCAATCTGGTCAATCTATTCCTCATATTCCTAGGTTTCCTTGTCACCACAGAAGATGGGTAGATTCTTCTTACTAAATTATGATCCATGATCCACTGCTTGTCCTGATTACTCGACACCCACTTGACCCAAAGTTTGAATTGTATGGATTAAATCTTCAACCAGAGAAGGTTACACTAAAGGATACACCTATAGATTCTATATCAAATTTACTCTATCATCAGTCACTATCCCTGTTCGACTTGAGCAGGAAGCTTCAGGAGATGTTTCAAATTGTTGGATGGAAATTGGTGCAGGGTGGAGAGATGTGGTCCCAATAATCATATCCCTCCATGTGTGATACTATATAGAAATATAATCAGTGAAAGTTCCTTCACACATGGATTAGATTCTTACCTTTGCTGATCTGATATAGCACATTGTATAACTCATCCATTATAGGAATATCTAGATTGATGGTCTACCCTGTATCAAACATCACCACCTTAATGATGGTCCTTGACCACACACCCATGTGTGCATCCCTCACAGGAAGAATCCATCCATAGATCATCATGGAAATTAACCCTGTAAGCCTGAACATGGGAGAATTAGACATTATTTTATATCCCCACAGCATCCACTATCTATTCAATAGAATATTTATGTACATTTTCTCATTCCCCATTCAAATACACAAGGTAATGTGTTCTACTACCCTAATAGATTTTCATCTAGCATGTCTAGGAAGTAATTCAACTACTTCTTGAATGGGATGTACTTTACTCGTAGCTTATTGAATTGGTCCCTTTCACCAAACATTGAAATGGCCACAAAAGAGTTTGAATTTTCTCCTAGTCCTCCCACACATTCTCTATAGGGTAGAACTCATCATATATCACACCTTGAATCAGGATCCCAAAAAATTGTTAAATATACCATAGGACGAAATGGTATGAGTTATGGATTGATTAGTACATGTCCATTATGACTTTATAATTAAAATGGAATGGTAACTCCCTCCATGGAATGAGATTCTTCTTTTAGAACTCTTATAGTGCAATATTTAGACCACAATGTGGTATCCTATAATATCATATTTCTTTACCCTACCATATTATTTATCTCTATTATTTGTTTCCAAATTGAATAAGTGTCTGGATTTAAAAGTTATTTTTCTTATGAAAATGTTGGTTTCCTTGTATTATTTTGGATGTAGGATGTATGTGCATGTGAAATTGGCACGTTTTTTTCAGTGCACTAGTACTGGGGCTGCAGAATCAGCTCATTTTTTTATAAATATACCTTTAGTAATGGTTTAAACTACCGTTAAGTAAATTGTTGAGTTTTAGCAGCAGTTTTAACCACCACTATAATTTGGTATCTTACTACCGGTGGCGGTTAAAAACTCCGCAAGATAGTTTTCATTTTTGGTTACCATTTGGCGACGGTTGGTCATGGGTTTAGCAGAGGTTTTCCGCGACAAAAGGATTTTTTTGTGGTGGTATAAACCACCACGGAAAAAACATTTTGTCCAGGAAAACCACCATTAAACTCACAACCAACCTCCATGAAATGATATCTCTACGACGGTTACTAGAAAATGCCACCAAATTGAAGAAACCTCTGTGTATTGTGTGTCGACATATAATTTAGCGGTGGTTTTTGGAAACCATCAGAGAAGTATATAGTGTCGGTTTAAACTGCCACCATATCCAAAAAAATGTCTCTATGCATTGATTTTTCTGTAGTGTCTCTTCCCCTATTTTTTAGTTAATATTAATGGTTTGTTGTATGGTTATTTTATAGGGAAGAGGGGGTTGAGATAAGGGGACCCTTTGTTCCCCTTTACTTTTGTGGTGTGCATGGAGGTTTTTTCAAATATTTTTGACTCTTATTATGACCCATGAATCTTTTAAGTTTCACTAGAGATGTGGTAAGACAACTATTACTCACATTTGTTTTGCGGATGATTTATTGTTGTTCTCATTTGGGAATTTTGATTCTATTCTTGTTCTGAAGCTGGATCTAGATCATTTTTCTTCATTGTTTTGGATTTTGTTCAATCTCTTGAAATATATGATGTTCTCGGTGGGCATCTCCTCTGAGGTTCGGGATAGCATTGAGGTTACAATGGGAATTAATCGGGGGTATTTGAGGTATCTAGGGCTAATGTGGCTTGGGGATCAAGTGTGTTGTGGATTGGAACAAAGTGGATATGGCTCACCATGTTTGGGACTTATGTACCCCTTACTTTTATTCAGTTTGGGTGGATTGGGTGCGCATCTTCCTACTTGGTAGTTCTCAATTTTGGGTGGCCAAAGTTCCATGGAATAGTTTTTGGATGTGGAGGAAACTGCTGGGTCTTAGGTACTTTCTCAGAGACCACATTTCCTTATTAGTTGGGAACAACTTGTGTATCTACCTTTGGTTTGACTCATGGCTTCCAAGGGGACCTATTTGTTTTGCAGTTGATGAGGGTATCATTTATGATTCTGGCTTACCCTATTCTTTCATAGTTTCATACATCATTTTGGATAAGAGTTGTAATACACCTCTTGCTATTTCTACTGAGTTGTGGGATATTCATCATGAGATTCTTTTTCTTGCAAATCTAGGAGGTGGGTGTGATAAGATTCTTTAGAATAGGCTGCTTGAGTTTTCTATTCATATGGTTTGGAAGGATCCTAGGCATAAATTTTCCTTGGATCCTTAAAACTCCTTGGTCTAGAATAGGTTTGTTCCCATAAGGTTCTCCTTTATTTTATGGTTATCCATTCTTAATCTTCTACCCACCCAGGATAGACTACAACGTAGGGGTATTATCTTTTCTAATCACTGTTATCTTTGTGAGTCTTCTTCTGAGGATTCGGATCACTTACTTTTCAATTGTGTGTTTTATTGGAACCATTGGAACTCTATTTTGAGTTTTTTGAATATTGATTGTCCGGACTCTACCTTTTATGATATTATTGACTGGTGCATGATAAATTTCATTGGTAATTTGATGCTATGTGTTTCGGAAGGATTGGGATGGATACTCTGGTTTATTTCATTTGGAAGGATCAATACTCTCATAAGTATAGTTCCCCTCACCACAGTGTTAGATTTTTATGGTCAAAGCTAGAAATTACTATTCGATCGAGACTCTCCTCCTATAAGAAGTTCCCTAATGATAATTCTAACCAGAATTTGGTTCAACAGTGAAATATTCTAGGAGGTCTTCTTGATGGTGGTTAGTTGTTGTGGTTTGGGTGGTTTCTAGCTGCTAGTTGGTTTATTATTTCAGGTATCCTATTAAAATTGGATTCCCTCTATTTGGATGATGTTTTCAATGGATGGATGTTTTTTTGGCACTTTACTGGTGGATGATCTTCAGTGGCTGGCTGCAGATCTGTTGGAGCTTGTAGGGGGTGTTTTTTTAGGTCTTATGTTTTGTTTCACTACTACAAGGGTTGTGTTGAGCTTCGTTGATGCATGGAGTGCAGGTGGTTCATTGGACTGGACTAATGTAGGGTTCTATTAATTATCTTGGGAGTGGTTTGGATACAATATAGTCTTGTCTTGTATAGTCACATGAGTTTGTTTTTCTGTTGATAGGTTGTGTGACCTTGGTTTGGTTCACTAGTTGCTAGGTGGGTCTTGTAGGCGGGTTGGTTTGGGTGTTGGGTTTGCTCTGTAAGGGTGGGGCTATGTTGGTGGCTCAGCTGGGTGTGTTTCTCAGTTCATGCAGTGTTTTTTTGTTGTTGGTTTGTATCTGGTGGACTTGGGGTGCCGGTTGTTGGTTGTGGGATTGGATGGTTGTTTTTGGCCCACTATAGGGGTGTTTCTATTGGTTTTGTGGTAGGTGGTTGGCCATATGGTTGGCTTGTAGTGTTGTGTTTTTCTATGGGTGATAGTGTGGATGTTCGGTGCTTCGGATGGCTTAGATTCTTTGGGTGATGTAGTTCATGTGTGCAATGTTGGGGAAGTCTTTGGTCTACTACTTCAGGTTCTTCTTGTGCTTGTGTTTTATAGGCAATTTGTGGTTTGGAGTATGGAGTAGGTTGGGAGGGTTCTAGATAAACTATTTCAGGCTAGATACTTTCTCTTTGGTGTAAAATGCTGCTTCTAGAGGGTGTGTGTGCATGGGTAGGTTGGGTTGGGTGAGTATGTGTGTGTGTGTGTGTGTGCATACGTGTGTGTGTGGATTGGGCTGGGTGTGTGTGTGTGTGTGCGTGCATGGTTGTGTGGGTTGTATTGTGGTGGGTTCATGCTGGATTTTCTTTTGGATTTTGTGGTATTTACCTTACCTTCTCAGTTGCTATTTTCTGGTCTCTTCCACTACACTGGTGCACGAGTCCATCTCTTATAAGCAGTGATAATGACAACCGTTTTGCAGCTTCTCCATAACCTTGGCTGCTACCAAGTTTCTACTTCCTTTGGTTGTGTTCGTCACCCGTTTGTAGTCTAGTGGGAAGGGACCTTCTTGCTCATTCTCATTGCTTGGTTTTTCTTCCTTCACCTTGTGCGTTGTTGCAGGTAGCTTTATGATATATGGGATTCATGACATGTTGTGTGGTTTCTTGTTCCTCCTAGACTATTGTTTCTCTTGGAGGGCTTGCTTGTTCTTGGTATTGGTTTGGTTGGCTCTGCATGGGAGATTTATTGCTTGGCTTTCCTAGGTGCTTAGGCTTGGTTCTCTTTTCTGTAGTTTGCTGGCCTTCGGGTCTTGTTCACCTTAGGGTTTTTAGGGTTTTTTTTGAGTTTCTTATGGATTTTAATGTTTTTTTAGAGTTTTTAACATTTTAAGGGTTTTTAGGGTTTTTATATTTTTTAGTGATTTTTAGGGTTTTTATAGGTTTTTCAGTTTTTTAAGAGTTTTAGGGGTTTTATGGTTTTTAGGGGTTTTTCTGGGTTTTAAGGGGTTTTTAAATTTTCATAGATTTTTAAGGGGTTTAGGTTTTTTATGGTTTTAAATTTTTAAATGTTTTTATATATTTTGAGTGTTTTTTGGGTATTCCAGGTGTTTTTAGAGTTTTAGGGTCCTTTTGGGGTTTTAGGATTTTTTTTGAGTTTTTATGCCTTTTAAGGTTTTTAAGAGTTGTTAACAATGTCAGAGGTTTTTAGAGTTTTTAGTGTTTTTAGGGGGAGTTTAAGGTTTTTATGGGTTTTCAGGGGGAATTGGGTTTTTAGGTATTTTGAGGGTTTTTAGGGGTTTTCAGAGGTTTTTAGTGTTTTAGAGTTTTTTTAGTTTTTTGGGGTTTTAAGGTTTTTTAATGTTTTTAGGGGTTTTAATGGTTTTTAGATATCTTAGTGGTTTTTTAGGGTTTTCATAGGGGTTTAGGATTTTTAAGGTTTTTAGGTTTCTAGTGATTTCACGATTTTTATGGTTTTTTATGTTCTCATGCATTTTAGGGGTTTTTATGATTTTTATGGTTTTATAGTTTTTTGGGATTTTTAGGATTTTTAGGCTTTTACTGGGATTTTTAGAATTTTTAGAAGTTTTCAGTGTTTTTAGTGTTTTTATGGGTTTTTAGGTTTTTTTGATATTTTTAGTGGTTTTATGGTTTTTATTGGTTTTAGTTTTTTTAAAGTTTTTAAGGGTTTTAGGGGTTTTTTCAGGTTTTTATGGTTTTTTACATTTTCATGGATTTTTAGGGGTCTTTTAGGATTTTTATGTTTTTTATGTTTTTTAGGGTTTTTAGGGATTTTGAGGGGTTTTATGGTTTTTATAGGGTTTTTAGGTTTATTAAGGTTTTTCAGGGTTTTTAGGGGTTTTAGGGTTTTTTCTGAGTTATTAGGGGTTTTAAGGTATTTTAGAGTTTTCAAATGTTTTTAGGGGTTTAAAATGTATTTTGAGTCTTTAGTGGTTTTTAGGTCCTTTATGGGTTTTAGGGTTTTTAGGAGGGGTTTCAGGGTTTTTAGGGTTTTTTTAATGTTTTGATGGATTTTTAGGGGTTTTTTGGGGTTTTTGGGGGGTTTTATGGTTTTTAGGGATTTTAAAGTTTTTTCGGGGTTGTTAGGGGTTTATGGATTTTTAGGGTTTTTAGGGTTATTTTAGTTTTTAGGGGTTTTAAATTTTTTTAGATTTTTTAAACATTTTTAGGGGTTTAAGGGTTTTTTTGATTATTTAATGGTTTTTAGGGCTTCTATGGGTTTTTAGAGTTTTTTAGGATTTTTTGGGTTTTATGGTTTTCAGGGGTCTTTCAGGGTATTTAAGGTTTTTTATGTTTTCATGGATTTTTATGGGTGTTTTAGGATTTTTATGGTTTTTAGAGTTATTTAGGGTTTTTAAGGATTTTGATGGCTTTTATGGGTTTTCAAGGATTTCAGGGTCTTTTGGGGTTTTTAGTTTTTTTTGAGTTTTTAAGGGGTTTAAAGGTTTTCTTATAGGTTTTTAACGTTTTTTGGGGTTTTATGGGTTTTCATATTTTTTTGTTATTTTTAGGGTTTTAATGGGTTTTATGGGTTTTTATGGTTTTTAAGGTTTTTGGGGTTTTATGGTTTTAATGGGTTTTTTATGGTTTTTATGCATTTTTACATTTTCATGGATTTTTAGTGGGTTTTTAGGTTTTTTATCAGTTTTAGGGTCTTTTAGATTTTTAGGAAATTTGATTGTTTTTAGGATTTTCAGGGGTTTTATGGGTTTTCAGGGTTTTTAGGGTCTTTTAGTTTTTTTGTTTTTTTTAGTTTTTTATGGTTTTTTAGGGTTTTTTTAGTTTTTTACATTATTATGGTTTTTAAGGGATTTTAAAATTTTTGTTGTGTTTTTAGGGTTTTATGGGTTTTAAAGGTTTTTAGGGATTTTTATGGTTTTCAGGTTTTTTCAAGGGTTTTAGGGTTTTTTATGCTTTCATGGATTTTTAGGGATTTTTTTGATATTTTTTTTAGAGATTTTGATGGGTTTTCAGGGTTTTTAGAGATTTTCAGAGTTTTTAGGGTCTTTTGAAGTTTTTAGAGTTTTTCAGAGTTTTTTAGGGTATTTAAATTTTTTTAGAGTTTTTAATGTTTTTAGGGGTTTTAAGGGGTTTTTTTTTGAGTTTTTAGTGGATTTTAAGGTTTTAAGGTGTTTTAGGGTTTTTTTATGGTTTTTAGGGTTTTTTATGATTTTTAAGGGTTTTCAAGGTTTTTACCATTTTTGCTATTTTTTATGTTTCGTTGGATTTATAGGTGTTTTTTATGATTTTATGGTTGTTGTATTTTTTTAGGGTTTTTAGGGATTTTGATGATTTTTAGGGGTTTTCAAGGGGTTTTTGGGGTTTTAGGGGTTTTCAAGGTTTTAGTGTCCTTTTGGTTTTTGAGATTTTGTTTGTGTTTTTTGGGTTTTTAAAGTTTTTTAGATATTTTTATCCTTTTTTACAAGGAATATAGAACATATATATAAATGTGAAAGATAAATTTCAAGAAATCACAGAGGGGTGAAAACCAAGCTAACTCAAAATAAGGTTTGAGGTCAGGCAAGAAAAAAGAGAGAATGAAACCAACCCCCAAAGAAAGCAAGGGGCACCAGACAAGCAGGCGAGCCAAAAAGATGAAAAAGTCCAAGGCCACTCGAAGATAAGAAATTGGGAATGTGGCAACACCGTAGCAAGGGAATACAATCCAGTAGTGACAACATGAGCTCCACAACCAGAAAAGCTGAGGGAAAATAGTAGAAAATAGGAACAACAACCAACTGAAGGCCTGAGAAACATCACAAAGCCTAGCCAGACCAGCACTAAGAAGCAACAAAATGCCAGAGTACCAGCAACCAAGGGGAGATAACCACCACCATGCCATTTGAGTTTTTAGGGGTTATCACAGTTTTTAGCGTATTTATGCATTTTAAGGGTTTTTAGAGTTTCTAGTGGTTTTTAGGATTTTTATGGGTTTTAGGTTTTTAGGATTTTAGGGGTTTTTATGGATTTCAGGGGCTTTTCAAGGTTTTTAGGGTTTTTCAAGTTTTCATGGATTTTTAGGGGTTTTTAGGATTTTTATGGGTTTTTAGGTTATTTAGGGTTTTATGTATTTTGATAGTGTTTAGGGTTTTCAGGGGGGGTTTAGGGTTTTTAGGGTTTTTTGTACTTTTTGGGTTTTTAGGGTTATTTTGAGTTTATAATAGTTTTTAGAGTTTTTAACGTTTTTAGATATTTTAAGGGTTTTTAGTGGTTTTTAGTTTTTTTTGGGGTTTTTTGTGCTTTTAAGATTTTAAGAGTTTTTATTGTCTTCAGGGTTTTTTAAGGTTTTTTATGTTTTCATGGATAGTAATGGTTTTTAGGATTTTTATGTTCTTTAGGTTTTTTAGGGTTTTTAGGGTTTTTCAGAGGTTATCTTTGGGGTTTCTAGGGGGTTTTTGGATTTTTAAGGGTTTTAAAGGGTTTTAGAGCTTTTTAACATTTTTATAGGTTTTAATGGTTTTTATAGTTTTTAGTGGAATTTGAGGTTTTTTATGAGTTTTTATGTTTATTTAAGGTTTTTAGGTTTTTTTGTGGTTTTCAGGGGGTTTTCAAGGTTTTTAGGGTTTTTTTTATTTTCATCGATTTTTTGGTGTTTTTTAGGATTTTTATGGTTTTTAGGGTTTTAAGGAAATTTGAGGGTTTTTAGGGGATTGCAGACATTTTTAGGGTTTTTAGGGTTTTTAGGGTCTTTTTGAATTTTTATTTTTATTATGTTTTTTAGGGTTTTTAAGTTTTTTTAGAGTTTTGTTAACTTTTTTAGGGGTTTTATGTTTTTTAGAGTTTTAGTTGTTTTAGGGTTTTTATCTTTTTTAGTGTTTTTTAAGTTTTTATGGGTTTTTATGGGTTTTTAGGGTTTTTAGGGTTTTTAGGGTTTTTAGGGTTTTTGGGATTTTGTGGGTTTTCAGAGTTTTTAGGACTTTTTAGTGGTTTTAGGGTCTTTTAGATTTTTAGGGTTTTTTTAGTTTTTAGGGGTTTTAGGTATTTTAGATTTTTAAATATTTTTAGGGGTTTTTTGGGTTTTTAGTGTTTTTAGTTAGTTCTGTGGGTTTTAGGGACTTTTATGGGGTTTTAAAGTTTCAGGGCCTTTTTGGGTTTTTAGAGTATTTAGAGTTTTTTAGCGTTTTTATGTTTTTTTTGAGTTTTAAACATTTTCAGGGGTTTAAGGGTTTTAGAGTTTTTAGTCGGTTCTGTGGTTTTTGTGGACTTTTAGGGGTTTTATGGTTTTTAGGGGTGTACTGTTTTTAGGGGGTTTTCAGGTTTTTTAAAGTTTTTTATGTTATCATGGATTTTTAGATGTTTTTAGGATTTTTATGGTTTTTTTGGTTTTTAGGGATTTTGAGGGGTTTTAGGGTTTTTTTGGCGGTGTTTAATGGTTTTAGGGTTTTATGGTCTTTTGGGGTTTTAGGGTTTTTTTGAGTTTTATTGGGAGGGTTTTTACAGTCTTTTAATGTTTTTATGGGTTTTATGTATTTTTAGAGTTTTTAGTGGGTTTTTAGGGTTTTATTCATTTTCATGGATTTTAGGGGGTTTTTAGGATTTTTATGGTTTTTTGGGTTTTTAGGTTTTTAGGGATTTTTAGGGTTTTTAGGGGTTTTCAGTGGGTTTTTAGGGTATTTAGGGGTTTTCAGGGTCTTTTGAGTTTTAGGGGTTTTTTGGAGTTTTATAGATTCTTTGAGGGTTTTTATAGTTTTTAACGTTTTTATATAGTTAAAGGTACTTTAGAGTTTTTAGTGGTTTTTGGGGGGTTTTTTAGGTTTTTTAAGGTTTTTATTTTAGCGGGTTTTTCAAGGGTTTTAGGGTTTTTTTACATTTTCATGGATTTTTAGCTAGTTTTTAGTATTTTTATTGGTTTTTATGGTTTTTTTGGGTTTTTTGAGTTTTTTTAGCATTTTTAGGTGTTTTTAGGGTTTTTAGAATTTTAGTGGTTTTTATGGAATTTTAAAGGGTTTTAGGGTTTTTTATCATTTTTATGAGTTTTTCAAGGTTTTTTGGGTTCTTCAAGGTTTGTTGGGTTTTTACTTTTTTTTTAGATTTTTGGGGGTTTTTTAGGATTTTTATAGTTTTTAGGGTTTTTAAGGGTTTTTAGGGATTTTGAAGAGTTTTAGGGTTTTCATGGTTTTTATTATCCTTTTGGGTTTTTATGGGTTTTATGATTTTTTAGGGTTTTAAAGGTTTTTTAGGGTTTTTTTTATGTTTTTAGGGGTTTTAACAACTTTTAGAGTTTTTATTGTTTTTTTAGGGTTTTCATGGACTTATAGGATTTTCTTAGGTTTTTAGTGGTATTTATAGTTTTCATTGGTTTTTCAGGGTTTTAAGGATTTTTTACGTTTTCATGGACTTTAGGGGGGTTTAGCATTTTTAGGGTTTTTAGTGTTTTTTAGGGTTTTAAAAGATTTTGAGTGTTTTTCAGGTGTTTTTAGGGTTTTATGGGTTTTTCACGATTTTTAGGATCTTTTGGGGCTTTAGGATTTTTTTTGTTTTTAAATTTTTTAAGGTTTTTAGAGTTTTTTTAAACATTTTTAGGGGTTTTTTATGTTTTTAGTCAGTCTTAGTGTTTTTATGGGGTTTTAGGGATTTTTAAGGTTTTATGATTTTTTATGGTTTTCAGGTGCTTTTCTGGGTTTTTAGGATTTTTTATGTCTTCATGGATTTTTAGGGTTTTTATAGGATTTTTATGGTTTTTGGGTTTTTAAGGGTTTTTGGGATTTTGAGGGATGTTACTGTTTCTCATGCATTTTTAGGGTTTTTCAGGGGTTTAAGGTCTTTTTGGGTTTTTAGAGTTTTTTTTAGTTTTTTGGGTTTTAAGTTTTTTAGAGTTTTTAACATTTTTAGTGGTTTTGAGGGTTTTTGTAGTTTTTAGTGTTTTAAAGGTTTTTATGGGTGTTTAGGGTTTTTTATATTTTTAGGAGTTTATATGGTTTTCAGGGGTTTTTCAAGGTTTTTTTATTTTTTTACATTATCATTGATTTTTAGGGGTTTTTTGGGCTTTTTGGGATTTTGAGACATTTTAGGTTTTCAAGGGGGATTTAGGATTTTTTGGGGTTTTTATGGCCTTTTTGGGTTTTTAGGGTTTCTTTGAGTTTTTTAGTGTTTTTATGGGTTTTTAGAGTATTTAATTTTTATAGGGGTTTTAAGGGTTTTCATAGTTCTCATTGGTTTTTTTGGTTTTTAGGGGTTTTTAGGGTTTTTAAGGTTTTTATGGGTTTTGTGGTTTTCAAGGGTTTTTCAGGGTCTTTGATTTTTTTCATGGTTTTTTAGGTTTTTTAGAATTTTTATAGTTTTAGGGTTATGGGGGTTTTCAGGTTTGTTAAGGGTTTTCAAGGTTTTTAGGTTCTTTTAGGTTTTTAGGGATTTTTTAGTTTTTTAGGGTTTTGAAGGGTTTTATAGTTTTTAAGGTTCCTTTTGGATTTTATGGATTTTTTAAGGTTTTTATAGTTTTAGGATTTTTAGGGGTTTTTAGGTTTTTCTTGTGGTTTTTAGGGTTTTTTGTGTTTTTAGGGGTTTTTGGGGATTTTTACTTTTTCATGGATTTTTCGGGGATTTTTGTGTTTTTTTATGGTGTTTAGGGTTTTTAGGTATTTTGAAGGTTTTAGTGTTTTTCAAGGGTTTTTGGGACTTTTGTGTTTTTGTGTGTTTTTGAGTTTTTTATGGGTTTTAAAGTTATTTATCTTTTTTTAAACATCCTTAAGGCTTTAAAGGGTTCTTAGAGTTTTTAGTGGGTTTGAGCAGTTTTATATGTTTTTCTAGGATTTTAAGGTTTTTATGGGTTTTATGGTTTTTAGGGGTTTTTTAGGGTTTTTAGTGTTTTTATATTTTCATGGATGTTTAGGGATTTTTCAGGATTTTTAGGATTTTAGGGTTTTTTAACATTTTAAGGGATTTTGAAGGGTTTTAGGATTTTTAGGGTTTTTTAAATTTGTTAGTGTTTTCAGGGTTTTAGGGTCTTTTGGGTTTTTAGGGTATTTTTTGAGTTTTTATGGATTTTAAGGTTTTTTAGATATTTTTATCATTTTTAGGTGATTTAAGGGTTTTTAAAGTTTTTATTAGTTTTTAGGGTTGTATGGTTTTTTAGGGTTTTTAACGTTTTTAGGAGTTTTTATGGTTTTTAGGTATCTTAAGGTTTTTTAGATTTTTTTAATGTTTTTAGGGGTTCTAAGGGTTTTTAGGGTTTTATAGGTTTTAAGGGTTTTTATAGGTTTCTTATGTTTTTATGGTATTATGGTTTTCAGAATTTTTTTAGGGTTTTAGGGTTTTTACGTTTTCATGGATTTTTATGTTTTTTTTTGGATTTTTATTGTTTTTATGGTTGTTTATGGGTTTTAGGGATTTTGATGGATTTTCTGGTTTTAAGGGATTTTTAGGGTTTTTAGGGGGTTTTCATGTTTTATGGACTTTTTGGGTTTTTAGGGTTTTCTTTGAGTTTTTAGGGTTTTTAAGGTTTTTAGAGTTTTTTATTTATTTTTGGGGGTTTTAAGTGTTTTTAGAATTTTTAGTGGTTTATGGTTTTTATGTGTTTTTAATGTTTTCAGGGGTTTATTGGTTTTTGAGGGGTTTTCTAGGTTTTTAGGGTTTTTTATGTTTTGAAGTATTTTTAGGTTTTTTTATGATTTTTATGGTTTTTATGGTTATTTAGGGTTTTTTGGGATTTTGAGGGTTATTCAGGGGTTTTAGGGGTTTTAGGGTGTTTAGGGTTTTTTCAGTTTTTTTTCACTTTATTAGTTTTTTTTAAGTTTTTTAATATTGTTAGGGGTTTTAAGGGTTTCTTGACTTTTTAGTGGGTTTTAGGATTTTTAGGGTTTTTAGGGTTTTTTAGTGTTTCTAGAGATTTTGATGGTTTTTAGTGTTTTTAGGGGATTTTATTGTTTTTTAGTATTTTTAGTTTCCTTTTGGGGTTTTAGGGATTCTTTTTAGTTTTTATAGGTTTTATGGGGTTTTTTGAGTTTTTTACCATTTGAGGGGTTTTATGGGATTGAGAGTTATTAGTGGGTTTTAGGGGTTTTATGGGTTTTTGGGGTTTGAGAGGTTTTTAGGTGTTTTTATGGTTTCCGTGTTTTTTTTGGGTTTTTTATGTTTTCATGGTTTTTTAGGGTTTATTTAGGATTTGTGTGGTTTTGAGGGTTTTTAAGGTTTTTTAGGGTTTTTACGGTCTGTTGGGGTTTTAGGGTTTTTTTTATTATTTAGTCTTTTTAGGTTTGTTGTGTTTTTTAACCTTTTCAGGGGTTTGAGGGTTTTTATAATTATTAGTGATTTTTAAGGTTTTATGGGTTTTTAGTGTATTTAAGGTTTTTACGGTTTTTGTAGTTTTTTTTGGATTTTCATTTTTTTTAGTGTTTTTTAAGTTTACATTAATTTTTATTTTTTTGTAGTATTTTTATAGTTTTTAGCATTTTTAAGATTTTTTGATCTTGAGGGTTTTTTGTGGCTTTTAGGGGTGTTCTTTTTTATGGTCTTTTTGTGTTTTTGGATTTTTTTGAGTTTTTTAGTGTTTTTAAGGTTTTTAGAGTTTTTTTTTACATTTTTAGGGGTTTTAAGGGTATTAGAGTTTTTAGTGGTTTTTTGGGTTTTTTGGGGGTTTTAGGATTTTTAATGTTTATTGGGTTTTTTATAGTTTTCAGGGGGTTTAAGGGGTTTTTTGGGGTTTTTATGTTTTCATCATTTTTAGGGGTTTTTTAGGATTTTTATGGTGTTATGGTTTTTCAGGGGTTTTTGTGTTTTTTGTGTTTCTTAGGGTTTTTAGGTCGTCTTGGGGTTTTAGGGGTTTTTTAGTTTTTTTCATTTCTAATTGTTTTTAGTGTTTTTCAACATTTTTATGGGGTTTGTGTGTTTTTAGAGTTTTTAGTGGTTTTAGGGTTTTATGGGTTTTTAGGGGTTTTTAAGGTTTTTAAGGGTTTTCATGGTTTTAGGGGGTTTTCAGGGTTGTTTATGTTTTCATGGATATTTAGCAGTTTTTAGGATTTTTATGGTTTTTAGTTTTTTTAGTGTTTTTAGGGAGTTTAATGATTTTAAAGGGTTTTCAGGGTTTTTTTGCATTTTTAGGGGTTTTATGGTCTTTTTGGGTTTTTATGGATTTTTTTGAGTTTTTTAGGGTGTTAAGGAGTTTTAGAGTTTTTTTATATTTTTTAGGATTTTAAGGGTTTTTAGTGTTTTTAGGGTTTTAGTATTTTTTTGGTTTATAGAGGTTGTTATGGTTTTCAAGGGTTTTTAGGGTTTCTAGGGAATTTTATGTTTTCATGGATTTTTAGGGATTTCTAAGTATTTTTATGGTTTTTGGAGTGTTTATCAATTTTTAGGTATTTTACGTGTTTTTAGGGTTTTAGTGTCTTTTTAGGATTTTAGGGCTTTTTTAGAGTTTTAGGGTTTTAATATTTTTAGGGTTTTAAGGGTTTTTAGATTTTTTAGTGGGTTTTTACAATTTTTAAGTTTTTAAGGGGGGTTTATGGTTTTTAGGGGGGTTTCAAGATTTTTACGATTTTCATGTTTTCATGGATTTTTATGGTATTTTTAGGATTTTTATGGTTATTAGTGGTTTTTAGGGATTTCAGGGATTTTGTGGGTTTTTAGGGTTTTTTAAGTTTTTTGGGTTTTTAGAATTTTTAGGGTTTTTTTGGGTTTTTAGGGGGTTTTTGAGTTATTAAGGGTTTTAAGGTTTTTTAGAGTTTATTGCTTTAAAGGGTTTTAGTGGTTTTAGTGTTTTTAGGAGTTTTATGGGTTTTTAGGGTTTTTAAAGTTTTAGAGGATTTATGGTTTTTAGGGCCTTTCATGGTTTTTATGATTTTTTATGTTTTCATTGATTTTTAGGGGTTATTCGGATTTTTATGGGCTTTATGGTTTTTAGAGTTTTTATGAATTTTTGGAAAAGAAGATGCGAGAGACAGGCTATTCCTGTCCCCCCCAAATTTATTTAGAATGAAAAGGAGACACAGCAGACAAGGGAGGGGAGGGGTCGATCGACCCACACCCAAAAGACCCTTACAACCCATGCCAAAAAAATAAAAACAAAGAAAGAAAAAGACTCAAAAACAGACACAACAGCAGCAACATCACATCACTTCTAGCCAATACCAGCATCCAACAGCACCACATCCAATCCTCTCATCTCCACAGCAGTAGCATCCAACATTCAGCAGCCCACAAACAAGAAAAGACCAGCTTCCAACCTCACATATACCACCATCCAGCACCTTCTCACCAAGGCAAGCCATCACCAGCGCATAACCATCAGCACCCAAATCATTGAAGGTTTTTAGGATTTTTCAGGTGTTTTAGGGTTTTAAGGGTATTTCTGGGTTTTTAATGCCTTTTGGTGTTTTTATGGTTTTTTTTGAGTTTTTTAGGATTTATAAGGTTTTTAGAATTTTTAATTTTTTAGGGGTTTTAAGGGTTATTAGGGTTTTTAGTGGTTTTTAGGGTTTTAGGGGTTTTTATGGTTTTTAGGGGTTTGGGAATTTTTCAGGTTTTTTGGAGTTTTTTATGTTTTCATCGATTTTTTTTGTGTTTTTGCATATTTTTATGGTTTTTAGGGGTTTTTAGGGTTTATAGGGATTTTTGAGGGTTTTAAGGGGCTTTTAAGGCTTATAAGGGGTTTTAATGTCTTTTTTAAATTTTATGGATTTGTGATTTTTGTAGGGTTTTTAGGTTTTTTAGGGATTTTTAACATTTTTAGGTGTTTTAAGGTTTTCAGAGTTTTTTTGGTTTTTAGGTTTTTTAAGAGTTTTTAGGGTTTTTAAGGTTTTTTGGGGTTTTTATGTTTTTTTACGTTTGCATAGATTTTTGGGGGTTTTTTAGGATTTTTATGGGTTTTATGGTTTTTAGTATTTCAAGGTATTTTAAGTGTTTTTATGATTTTTCATGGGTTTTAGGGTTCTTTAAGTTTTTTAGGGTCATTTAGGTTTTTAGATTTTTTTGAATTTTTAGGATTTTTAATGTTTTTTAGAGTTTTTTAATATTTTTATATTTTTAAAGGGTTTTTAGATTTTTTAGTGGGTTTTTTGATTTTTTTTCTACGTTCTTAGGGTTTTTTAGGTTTTTAAGGGGTTTTATGGTTTTCAAGGTTTTTTCAAGGTATTTAGGATTTTTTTTTACATTTTCATAGATTTTTCAGGTTTTTTAGGATTTTCTTGGGTTTTAGGATTTTTTAGGGATTTTAGGGATTTTAAGGATATTTAGAGTATTTCACGGGGTTTTAAGTTTTTTTAGGGTTTTTAGGTTCTTTTGGGTTTTTAGGGTTTTTTGGAGTTTTTTTAGGATTTTTAAGGTTTTTTATATTTTTTAACACTTTTAGGGGTTTTAAGGGTTTTGAGAGTTTTTAGTATATTTTTAGGGTTTTTATGGGCTTTTATAATTTTTTAGGGTTTTTACGGCTTTGGGGAGGTTTTCACAATTTTAGGGTTTTTCATGCTTTCATAAATTTTTATGGGTTTTTAAAGTTTTTTATGGTTTTTAAGATTTTTAGTGATTTTTAGTGATTTTTTGGATTTTGAGAGGTCTCAGTGATTTTCAAGGTTTTTAGGGTTTTTTGGGTTTTTAGCTTTTTATGGTCTTTTGGCGTTTTTAGGGTTTTTTTAGTTTTTAGGGGTTTTAAGGATTTTTATATTTTTTAACATTTTTAGTTGGTTTTTAGGGTGTCTATGATTTTTTGGGTTTTTAGGGTTTTAGGATTTTTTTATGGTTTTCAGGGGGGTTTAATGTTTTTACGGGTTTTTTACATTTTCATGGATTTTTATGGATTTTTAATGTTTTTATGGTTTTTAGGGGTTTTGGGGATTTTAGGGATTTTCAGGGTTTTAGGGGTTTTCATGTTTTTTTATGGTTTTTTAGGGTTTTAGAGTCTTTGGGGGGGGGTTAGTGTTTTTTTGAGTTTTTTAGTGTTTTTAAGGGTTTCTAGAGTTTTTATCGTTTTTAGGGGTTCTATGTTTTAGGGTTTTTTAGGGTTTTTAGGGTTTTTAATGTTTTCATGGATTTTTTAGGTGTTTTTAGGATTTTTATGATTTTTAGGGGTTTTAGGGTTTTTCAGATCATTTAGGGAATTTTTGGGTATTTTTGGGGTTTTATGGTTTTTTGAGTTTTTTTGGGGTTTAAAGGATTTTGAGATATTTTTTACGTTTTTAGGGGTTTAAAGGGTTTAAAGAGGTTTTAGTAATTTTTCAGAGTTTTTATGGGTTTTTAGGGTTTTTAAGGTTTTTAGGGCTTTTGATGGTTTTCATGGGGCTTTTCAAACTTTTTATGGGTTTTTACATTTTCATGGATTTTTTAAGGTTTTTAGGATTTTTATGGGTTTTGGTGTTTTTTGGGTTTTAGGGATTTTGATGGTTTTAGGGTTTTTAAGGGTTTTTAGGGTTTTGGGGGGTTTTTAGTCTCTTTTTGGGTTTTTCTGAGTTTCTTGGAGGTTTTAATTTTTTTAGAGGTTTTTAATGTTTTTATATGTTTTAAGAGTTTTTAGAGTGTTTATTAGGTTTTTATGGTTTTTAGTGTATTTTATGGTTTTTATGGTTTCTTCAAGGGTTTTAGGGTTTTTTTCATTTTCATGGATTTGTAGGGGTTCTGAACAATTTTTTTTGGTTTTTTTGGTTTTTAGGGAATTTGAGAGTTCTTACGGGTTTTTTGGAGTTTTTCAGGTGTTTTAATGTTTTTTAGAGTTTTTAAAATTTTAGGGGTGTATGGGTTTCTAGATGTTTTTGTGGTTTTGAAGGTTTCTCAAGTTTTCATGGATTTTTAAGGGTTTTTTAGGATTTCTATTATTTTTAGGGGTGGTTAGGGGTTTTGTGGTTTTTGAGGGGTTTTAGGGATTTTGATGGGTTTTAGGGGTTTACAGGGGGGTTTAGAGTTTTTAGGGTTTTAGGGTCTTTTGGGGGTTTTAGGGTTTTTTAGTTTTTTAGGATTTTTATGGTTTTTAAGGGTTTTATAGGTTTTTATTTATTATTTTTATGGGGATTTTCAGTGTTTTTAAGGTTTTTTACATTTTCATGCATTTTAGGGGGTTTTAGGATTTTAATGGTTTTTAGGATTTTTAGGGATTTTTTAGGATTTTGAGGGTTTTGAAAGGGTTTTTATGGTTCTTCCGGGTTTTTAAGGTCTTTTTGGGTTTTTATGATTTTTTTTGTGTTTTTTGGGTTTTTAAGGTTTTGTAGAGTTTTAAACCTTTTAATTAGTTTTAACGGTTTTTAGAGTTTTAAGTTGATTTTAGGGGTTTTTTGTGCTTTTACGGGTTATTTAAGGTTCTTTGGGGTTTTTTTGGTTTTCAGGGTTTTTTGGATTTTTTACGTTTTCTTGGATTTTTTTGGGTTTTTTAGGATTTTTATGATTTTTAGGGTTTTTAGGGATTTTAGAGTTTTATGGGTTTTCAGGTTTTTAGGATTTTTAGGGGTTTTTAAGGGATTTTAGGGGTTTTCAATGGTTTTAGGGTCTTTTGGTTTTTTAGGGGTTTTTTTACTTTGTTAGGGTTTTTATGGTTTTGTAGAGTTTTTTAATGTTTTTAGGTGTTTTAATGGTTTTTAGAGTTTTCCGTTGTTTTTTAGGGTGTTATGGGTTTTGAGGGATTTTAAGGTTTTAAGGGGTTTTTATGGTTTTTAGGGTTTTTCATAGTTTTTAGGGTTTTTAGGTGTTTTGAGTATTTTTATGGGGTTTGAGGTGTTTGAAGGGTTTTAAAGATTTTTTAGGATTTTTAGGGATTTTTAGGGACTTTTAGCTTTTTAGGTTTTTTTAGTTTTTTAGTGTTTTTAAGGTATTTTAGATTTTTTAATATTTTTAGGGGTTTTGAGGGTTTTTAGTGTTTTGATTGGTTTTTAGGGTTTTTTGGGATTTTTATGGTTTTTGGGTATTTAGGGTTTTTAGGGTTTTTATGGTTTTATGGGTTTTCAGGGTTTTAGGGGTTTTCAAGGTTTTTTTGGTCTTTTGGGGTTTTTTGACATTTCTATGGTTTTATGGTTTTTTAGAGTTTTTTAATGTTTTTTGGATTTTTAATGGTTTTTAGAGTTTTTTGTTATTTTTTAGGTTATTATGGGAATTTAGTGGTTTTAAGGTTTTAAGTGGTTTTTATGGTTTTCAGCGGTTTTTCATGGCTTTTAGGTTTTTGACATTTTCATTTATTTTTAGTTGTCTTTTAGGATTTATATGGTTTTAATCGTTTTTTTTGGGTTTTTAGGTATTTTTAGGATTTTTAGGTGGTTTAGGTGTTTTAAGGATTTTTAGGGTTTGTCAGGATTTTTAGGGAATTTTTTGGATTTTTAGGGTTTTTTTGAATTTTTTAGGGTTTTTAAGGTGATTTAGAGTATTTTAACATTTTTAGGGGTTTTGAGGGTTTTTAGAGTTTTGATTGGTTTTGTGGGTTTTTATTGGGTTTTAGGGGTATCAATGTTTTTAGGGGTTTTATAGTTTTCAGGGAGTTTTCAGGTTTTTTAGGGTTTTTTACATTTTCATGGATTTTTAGGGGTTTATAATTATTTTTATGGTTTTTAGGGTGTTTAGGTATTTTGAGGGGTTTTAGGGGTTTTTGTGTTTTTAGGGTTTTTAGTGTTTTTAGGGGTTTTTAGGGTTTTTTCTGGGTTTTTAGGGTATTCTTGGGTTTTTAGGATTTTTCTGAGTTTTTTAGGGTATTTATGGTTTTTTGAGTTTTTTAACGTTTTTATGGGTTTTTAAGGTTTTCAGAGGTTTTTATGGTTTTCTTGAGGTTTTTAGGGTTTTTAGGGTTTTTTACGATTTCACGGATTTTTACTGGGTTTTTAAGATTTTTATGGTTTTTAGGGTTTTGTTGGGGTTTTAGGGATTTTGAGGGTATATAGGGGTTTTCAAGTGTTTTTAAGGTTTTTAGTTTTTTAGGGTTTTTGGGGACTTTTTGGGGTTTTAAGGGTTTTTTGGAGAGTTTCAGTGTTTTTAAGGTTTTGTAGAGTTTTTTAACATTTTTAGGAGTTTTAAGGGGTTTTAGAGTTATTAGTTGTTTTTTAGGTTTTATGGGTTTTTAGGGGTTTTTAAGGTTTTTAGGAGTTTTATGGTTTTCTAGGGTTTTCGGGTTTTTATGTTTTCATGAATTTTGAAGGGTTTTTTTGGTTTTTTATAGTTTTTGGGTTTTTTAGGATTATATGGGATTTTGAGGGTTTGAGGGGTTTTTAGGGGTTTTAGTGTATTTGAGGATTTATAGGGTCTTTTGGGGTTTTAGGCTTATTTTGAGATTTTAAGGGTTTTTAGAGTTTTTTAACGTTTTTAAGGGTTTAAAGGGGTTTTAAAGTTTTTATTAGTTTTTAGGGTTTTATGGTTTTTAGGGGTTTAATGGTTTTTAGGGGATTTCTATGTTTTAGGGGTTTTTTATGGATTTTATAGGTTTTAAGGATTTTATGATTTTTAGGGTTTTAGGGTTTTTAGTGATTTTGAGGGTTCTTAGGGTTTTTAGGGTTTTTTAGGGTTTTTCATGTTTTTAGGTTCTTTTGGGGTTTTTACAGTTTTTTGGGGATTTATTGGGGGTTTTTTAAACATTTTCAGGGGTTTTAAGGGTTTTTATATTTTTTAGTGGTTTTTTAAACTTTTTAGTGTTTTTTTGTTTTTTAAGGTTTTTAGGGGTTTTCCTGGTTTTTAGGGGGTTTTCAGAATTTTTAGGGTTTCTTATGTTTTTATGGATTATAAGGGGTTTTTTATAATTTTTATGGTCTTTAGTTTTTTTAGGGTTTTAGGGTTTTTAGGGATTATGTTGGTGTTTAGGTTTTTTGGGGTTTTGGGGTTTCTAAGGGTTTTTAGGGTTCTTAGGGTCTTTTAAGGTTTTTATGGGTTTTTTTGATTTTTTTTGCTTCTTAAGGTTTTTTATAGTTTTCAATGTTTTTAGGGGTTTTAAGGGGGTTTAGTGGATTTTTATTGTTTTTAGAGGGTTTTCAAGGTTTTTAGGATTTTTTACGATTTCTTGGATTTTTATGGTTTATAGAATTTTTATGGTTTTTAGGGTTTTTAGGGTTTTTAGGGTTTTATTATAAATTTTATGGGTTTTAAAGATTATTTTGGGTTTTTAGGGTATTTGATGGTTTTTAAAGTTTTTTAGGGGTTTTTAGGATTTTTAGTGTTATTCGGAGTTTTTAAGGTCTTTTGGGTTTTTATATTTTTGTTGAGTTTTTAGGGTTGCTAAGGTTTTCTAGAGTTTTTTAACATTTTTATAGGGTTTAAGGGTTTCTTGAATTTTTAGTGATTTTTTAGAGTCTTTATAGGTTTGAGGGTTTCTTAAGGTTTTGAAGGGTTTTTATGGATTTTCGGGTTTTTTCAAGGTTTTTAGGAATTTTTACTTTTTCATTAATTTTTATTGGGTTCTAAATATTTTTTTTGGTTTTTAGTGTTTTTTTCGTGATTTTAGGGATTTTGAGTAGTTTTAGTGTTTTTTTGGGGGTTTTAGGGTTTTTAGTGTCTTTTTTGGGGGTTTTAAGTTTTTTTGAGTTATTTATGGTTTTAAGATTTTTTAGAGTTATTTAATGTTTTAGGGGGTTTAAGGGTTTTTTGAGTTTTTTAGTGGAGTTTTAGGGTTTTTATGGGTTTTTGTGGTTTTTTGTAGTTTTTTGGGATTTTATGGTTTTCAGAGGTTCTTCTGGTTTTTAGGGTTTTTTACGTTTTCTTAGGGGGTTTTTAGGATTTTTAGGGTTTTTTTCGGGTTTTTTGGGATTTTTAGGGTCTTTTGGGGTTTTTTGAATTTTTTAGGGTTTTAAAGATTTTTTAGAGTTTTTAGCGGGTTTTTAGAGTTTTTATGGGTTTTATGGTTTTTAATGTTTTTAGGGGTATTTATTATTTTTTGGGGTTTTCCAAGATTTTTAGGGTTTTTACATTTCATGGATTTTTAGGGGTTTTTTAGGATTTCTTTGGGTTTTAGGGTTTTTTTTTGGATTTTTAGGGATTTGAGGGTTTTTCGTGTTTTTAAGTTATTTTTAGGGTGTTTAGGGTTTTTAGAGGTTTTTAGGGTCGTTTTGGTTTATTATGGTTCTTATAAGTTTTTTAGGTGTTTTATGGTTTTTTGTATTTTTTTGATATTTTTAGGGGTTTAAAGGTTTTTTAGAGTTTATAGTAGTTTTTTAGGATTGTTATGGTTTTTTATGAATTTTATGGGTTTTAGGGTTTTTAGGGTTTTTTTAGTGTTTTTAGGAATTTTTTGAATTTTAGAGGTTTTTTGGCATTTTGAGGGGTTTTAGGATTTTTTTTGGATTTTTAGGATTTTTAGGGTTTTTCAGGGTTTTTAGTGTCTTTTGGGGTTTCAGGGAAAAAAAATCATGTTTTTTAGGGTTTTTACATTTTTTTTAACATTTTTAGGGGTTTTCAGGGTTTTAAAGGTCATTTTGGTTTTGTTAGATTTTTTAAGGTTTTGTATAATTTTCAACATTTATTGGGGTCATAAGGGGTTTTAGATATTTTAGTGATTTTTTAGGGTTTTTAAGGTTTTCAAGGGTTTTTAGGGTTTTTAGGTTTTTTTGATTCGTTGGATTTTTAGGGGGTTTCAGATTTGTATAGTTTTTAGGATTTTTTTGGTTTTAATGGATTTTGAGTATTTTTTGTGTTTTTCAGGGGTTTTGTGGGTTTTCACTATTTTTAAGGTCTTTTGTGGTTTTTAGGGGTTTTTTGAGTTTTTTGGTGTTTTAAGGTTTTTAGAGTTTTTAAACGTTTTAATGGATTTTTTGGGGGTTTTAGAGTTTTTAGAGGTTTTTTAGGTTTTTATGGGATTTTAGGGTTTTTGATGTTTTTAAGGATTTTTAGGGACTTTTTAGGATTTTCATGGTTTTTTGAGTTTTTGGGGGTTTAGGGATTTTTAGGGGTTTTCAGGGTTTTTAGGGTGTTTTGGGTTTTTAATGTTTTTTTGAGTTTTTTAGGGTTTAAAAAATTTTTAATAGTTTTTTAACATATTTCAAGGTTTTTAAGGGGTTTTAGAGTTTTTAGTGGGTATTAGGGTTTTCATGGGTTTTTAGGGTTTTTAAGGGTTTTAGGGGATTTTGTGGTTTTCAGGATTTATTTGGGTTTTTGGGTTTTTGGATATGTTTTAGAGTTTTTAAATTTTTCCATTTGTTTTGGTTTTTAGTGGTTTTCTATGTTTTAGGGTCTTTTTTTCTTTTTAGTGGTTCTTTTGAGTTCCTTAGGGTTCTTAAGAGTTTCTATTTTTTTAGCATTTTTAGGTGTTTTAAGGTTTTTTTTGAGTTTTATTGGGGTTTTAGCGGTTTTATGGGGTTTTAGGGGTTTTTAATGTTTTTTGGAGTTTATGGTTTTTAAGGGGAGTTCAATATTTTATGGTTTTTTTAAGTTTTCATTGATATTTATGTGTTTTTATGATTTTTATGGTTTTTAGGTTTGTTAGGTATTTTAAGGGTTTTGGGGGTTTTCAGGGGTTTTTTAGGGTTTTGGGGATTTTCTGGGTTTTTAGGGTCTTGGGTTTTTAGGGTTTTTTTGTGTTATTTAGGGGTTTTGGGGTTTTTGGAGTTTTTTATCCTTTTTATGGGTCTAAGGGTTTTTAGAGCTTCTAGTGGGGTTTTAGGGTTTTTATGGATTTTTGGGAATTTTTAAGGTTTTAGGGATTTTATTGTTTTTCAGGGTTTTTAGTGTTTTTTACACTACCGGAAATTAATCCTATACCAATGCCTCTATCCCAAAGGTTTAGAGAAACCGTTGGTATAGTATTAATATACCAATGGTTTGTTGAAAACTGTAGTTATAGGAAGTTTTAGACTGTATTTTCCCAACGGTTTGAAGAACCGTTGGGATTGACATAGTTTTCCCAATGGTTTTTTGAAAACGTTGGGATAGTTGAGAGTTTACCTCCTTATGCCAACAGTTCATTGAAACCGTTGGGATATCTTTGCTAATATTTCCCAATGGTTGTTAAAAACCGTTGGGATATAAAAACCACAAATGCAGCACACGATTCTGATCTTGATCCGCCCACATTATGCCCTAAAGGAGAGCTCCATTGTTCCAGCAACGTGCAAACCCTTCTTCCCAGAAACTCATTTTTTGTTCTTCCACATCAAATCTGTAAGTTATAACTCAATTTTATGTTCTACCTCCATTTATTCCATTTTTCATTTATATTTCTTTGAAGACAAGGTTGTTTTTTGTTTTTTGTTTTGATTATCCCTAAACGACAACTCCCCTATTCTTTGGGAACTCTTCTTCCCAACCTAGGATCAATCCTTGATTCAAGTAATTTTTTTTTCTTCCACCTCTAATAGATGATAACACGGTGTATCCTATTTCCCCTAACATAACACATGATTCCTCTAGTAGAATATCTATTCAAATGATGATTCTGCCGGTTTAGAAATTTGTATTTATGGAATATTATGTCATTGCGTAGAGTTCCTTTTCACATCATTCTACTGCATAGAGTTCCTTTTAGGTGTTCTATTGAGACCCTTTTGATTATAATCATGGTTCATATCTTATAGTTATATTTTAGCGATGTCCTATTATATTGATCCAACATCGTAGCGAGTTCTTAAATGGTAGGGAGACCTACTATGGGTCTCTATTTCATAATTTATTTTTCAAGGGAATGGTAGGGGGCTGTGCAGTGGGGGGGTGTAGTGGGAGGGTGGGGTTGTGCAGTGGTAGGGGGTTTAGGGGGGTTGTTCAGTGGGAGGGGGGGTTGTAGGGGGTGTGTAGTGGGAGTGGGGGGGGCAGTACAGTGGGGGAGGGGCTGTAGGTGGTGGTTGTTCAGGGTGGGGATGCAAGGGGTGAGGGGGTGTAATGTGGGGGGGTGGGGCTGTAGGGGGAGAAGGGGGAGGGGGACTACAGGGGGTATACAGTGGGAGGTGGGGGTTGTAGGGGGGTGGGGTGTGTAGTGGGAGTTGGGGGGTAGTGCAGTGGGGGAGGGGGTTGTAGGGGGGTGTCTGTGCAGGGTGGGGATGCAAGGGGGTGAGGGGGTGTGTAATACGGGGGGGTGGGGGGCTCTAGGGGGAGATGGGGGAGGGGGACTGCAGGGGCATATGCAGTGGGAGGTGGGGGCCTATTGGAGGGGTGTGCAGTGGGATTGGGGGATGTACACTCCCAACCCTCAAATCATTTAAATCCATGAAAAATACATGTGCATTTCCATATCCCAAACATATAATAGCTCATCCTTATGATATTTTGGCTATACAGAGACCAAAAATCTCCTCCATCTCAACTGCCTGATCTTCATTGTCCCAAAATTTGATATGAAATTGAATGTAGATGTATCATTCCCACATGCCTATAATACCCCAACTACTCAATATAATTAATCAATCCCTTCAGTGGGAACTCCCCCCCATAGGAATTACCTAACTCATCACTTCCTGACCAAAGGTATCAATATCCTGGTGGTTCCACAACAACCATCATCTCATAACACCCATATTAGAGGCATCACACACCATCATTTCCCACATCCCATCATATCCTCATTTCACAATCACACCATACATGATTCCATTTGAAAACCACATCAAAATCAATGCTCATATAAGTCATGCATCACTCTTGATGCCCATATATTAACCAGACTTTGTTAATTCACTTATCACACATTAACCTCATGCACCAATTTCCATAATAAAAAACTAAAAACCATAGTCACATGCTCAAAATGTAACTCTAACTATCATGGGGTCTCTGAAATGTGGGTGGGCTCTCACTCTTGATGCACATATATACCTTGATGAATTTTCTAGAGGCATAATTCGGGATGCTCTCTCTCTATTGGTTTTCGAGTGAAATAAAGTCGCAGAATCAATGTATCATGATTTTAATAGACTGATGACACTTATTAAATAACCATCGTACTAAAAATTAAAGTTTTTTATTACATATTGTACAATTTATTGAATTCATTGTATATGTATTCAAAATCACCTAAAACAATAAATAGTTAAATTATCTGTGGATAGCTCTTCCACCCTCTGGACACCCCCGCCCACCCCCCAAGACACCCCCTCCCCCTGGACAGCCCTGCCACCCCCCCCCCCCCCCCGTGGGTAGCCCCGCCCACCCCCTGGACACCCCCTACCACCTAGGAAGCTTTATGACCCTCGAGGGCAGCCCCGTCCACCCCCCTGGACACCCCTACCCCCATGGACATCCCCCACCCCCGTGGATAGCCCGTCCACCCCCTAGACACCCCCTACAAGCCTGGACAGCCCCGCCACCCCCTTGGACCGCCCGCCCACCCCCTAGACATCCCCTACCCCCCACGACAGCCTTATAACTCTCGAGGATAGCCTGCCCACCCCCTGGACACCCCTACCCCCTGGACAACCCCCACCCCCGTGGATAACCCGCCCACACCCCTAGACACCCCAACCCCCCTAGACAGCCCCGCCACCCCTGTGAACATCCCTCCCACCCCATGGACACCCCCTAACCATGGACACCCCCCACCCTGAATACCCCCCCACCCCTAGACACCCTCAACCCCCTAGATAGCCCCACCACCCCTATGGACAGCTTTCCCACCCACCTGGACACCATGTACCCCCGAAACAACCCCGCAACCCCCGTGGACAGCGTGCCCACCCCCTGGACACCCTGTACCCCCCCTGAACAGCCCCCTCAACCCCCATGGACAACTCGCCCACCCCCTTGGACACCTCGTACCCCCCTGGACAGCCCCGCCACCCCTGTGGACAGCCTGCCCACCCCCTGGACACATGGTACCCCCCTGGACAGCCCAAACACCCCCCGTGGATAGCGCGCCCACCCCCCTGGACACCTCGTACCCCCTAGATAGCCATGCTACCCAATGGACATCCTTCCACCCCCTGAACACACCGCACCCCCTAGACCCCCCCCCCCCCCCCCCGTGGATAGCCCACCCACCCCCTGGACAACCCTTCCCCTTGAACAGCCTCGCTACCCCCTTGGATAGCCCGCCCACCCCCCTGGACACACCGTACCCACCTGGAAAGCCCCTCTTCCCCTCCCCCACCCTTGTGGACTGCCTGACCACCCCCGTGGACACCCCTACCCTTCTAGACACCCCCCCTACGTGGATAGTCCTCCCACCCCCAAGGACACACCCCACCCACCTCCGTGGATAGCACTCCCACCCCCTAGACACCCCATACCCCCTCCCCTGCATAGCCCTTACACCCCCATGGACAGCCCGCGCTCCCCCATGAACACACCGTACCCCCTGGACAGCCCTGCCCCCCCGGATACCCCCATCCCCCCGGACGCCCCCCACCCCCTTGACAACCCAGACCCCACTAGACAGCCTCACCACCCCCATGGATAGCCTGACCACCCCCCGTGGACATCCCTCCCACCCCCTGGACACTCCGTACCCCCCCTAGACAGCCCCTCCACCACCATGGATAGTCTGCCCACCCCCCTGAACACCCCATACCCCCTGGACAGCCCCACCCACCCCTGCACACCCCGCTCACCCCCTAGACCCCATGTATCCCCATGGATATCCCCCCTCCACCCCTAAAAATCCCCCACCCCTATGGACACCCCTGACCCCCTGGACAGCCTCGCCCCCTCGTAAACAGCCCCCCCCCCCCCCCCCCCGCACTTGACGGTACTCAAAACACCCAAGGATCAAATTAGATCCTCCCTTAAGATCTCTTGGGAGCTTTGGATTGTGATGATACTTTAGAAAAAGAATCCATGAGTCATTTTTGGCATGTACGAGTCAACCCCGCTACAATCTAAGGCATGGTGTGGTTGGTACCACTCAAAGTGTCTCACTTTTATTTGAAATGGACAACATTTTAAGTGAAAACAAAAAATAGCATACATAAAACTGAAGAAACACATTCAGATTCTATAGATACTTTAGTACAATGATCCATGAGTCATTTGTTACGTGTACGAGTCAACTATGCCTCAATCCGAGGCATGGTGTGGCCGGTACCACTCAAAATGTCTCACTTTTATTTGAAATGTACAGGATTTTAAGTGAAAACAACAACTTGCATATGGAAAACCGACCAAACACATTCGGATTGTATTGATAATTCAAGAAAATGATCCATGGATCATTTTTGACATGTACCAGTCAACCCCGCCTCAATCCGAGGCACGGTGTAGCCAGTATCACTCAAAGTATCTCTCTCTTCTGTTTAAAATGGACACTATTTTAAGTAAAAAAAGCATACATACGAAAAAATGAACAAATGTATTCTGATTGTGTTGATAATTTATCATAAATATCCATGGGTCATTTGTGATGTGTATGAGTAAAACCACCTCAATCTGAGGCATAGTGTGGCCAGTACCACTCAAATTGTCTTAGCTTTATTTGAAATGGACATCATTTTAAGTGAAAACAACAACCAACATATGGAAAACTGAACAAACACATTCAGATTGTGTTGATACTTTAGAAAAATGATCCATGGGTCATATGCGATGTGTATGAGTCAACCTTGCCTCAATACAAGGCACGGTGAGGCCGGTATCACTTGAAGTGTCTGTCTTTTGTTTAAAATGGACAACCTTTTAAGTAAAAACAACTGGCATACGGAAAACTGACCAAACATATTTGGATTTTGTTGATAATTTATAACAAGGAGACATGGTTCATTTTTAATGTGTAAAAGTCAACCCCGCCTCAATCTGAGGCACGGTGAGGCCGGTACCACTCAAAGTGTCTCACTTTTATTTGAAATGGACAACATTTTAAGTGAAAACAACAACTGGCATACGGAAAATAGACCAAAAGCATTATGATATTGTTTATAATTTAGGAAAACAATACATGGGTCATTTTTGACGTGTATGAGCTAACCCCACCTCAATCCAAGGCATGGTGTGGCTAGTGTCACTCTAAGTGTCTTTATTTTGTTTAAAATGGAAACCCTTTTAATTAAAAACAACTATCATATTAAAAACTGACCAAACAATTTGGATTGTGTTGATACTTTAGAACAAGGATACATGGGTCATTTTTGACGTGTACGAGTCAACCCCACCTCAATCTGAGGCATGGTGTGGCCGGTACCACTCAAACTATCTCACTTTTATTTGAAATGGATAGGATTTTAAGTGAAAGCAACAAATTCCATACGGAAAACCAATCAAAAGGTTTAAGATTGTATTGATACATTAGGACAATGATCCATGGGTCATTTTTGATGTGTAAGAGTAAACCCTACCTCAATCCGAGGCACGATGTGGCCGGTATCACTCTAAGTGTCTCTCTTTTGTTTAAAATGGACACCATTTTAAGTGAAAACAACACTGGCATATGGAAAACTAACCAAATGCATTCAGATTGTGTTGATAATTTTGGACAACGATCCATTGGTCATATGTGATGTGTAAGACTCAACCCTGGCTCAATCTGAGGCATGGTGTGGCCGGTATCACTCGAACTTTCTGTCTTTTGTTTAAAATGGACATCATTTTAAGTAAAAACAATTGGCATATTGAAAACTGACCAAACGTATTCGGATTGTGTAGATAATTTAGAACAAGTATGCATGGGTCATTTCTGATGTGTACGAGTTAACACCACCTCAATATGAGGCTCAATGTGGCTAGTACCACTCAAAGTGTCTCACATTTTTTTTTGAAATGGACAACATTTTAAGTGAAAACAACAACTGGAATACGGAAAACTGACCAAATGCTTACAGATTGTATTGATAATTTAGTACAATGATCCATGAGTCATTTTTGATGTGTACGAGTCAACCCCGGATTAATCTGAGGCATGGTGTGGCCAATAGCACTCTAAGTGTCTCTCTTTTGTTTAAAATGGATATCATTTTAAGTAAAAATAATTGGCATATGGAAAACCAACCAAATGTATTCAGATTGCATTGATACATTATCAAAAAAGTACATGGGTCATTTGTGATGTGTACGAGTAATCCCTGCCTCAATCTGAGGCACAGTATGGCTGGTACCACTCAAAGTGTCTCACTTTTATTTGAAATGGCCAACATTTTAAGTGAAAACAACAACTGGAATACAGAAAACCAATCGAAAGCATTCAGATTGTGTTGATACTTTAGGAAAACAATATATGGGTCATATGTGACATGTACGAGTCAACCTCGCCTCGATATGAGGCACGGTGTGGCCGGTATCACTCGAAGTGTCTGTCTTTTGTTTAAAATGGACATCATTTTAATTAAAAACAACTGGCATATAGAAAACCGACCAAACGTATTCAGATTGTGTTGATACTTTAGCACAAGGATCCATGGTCCAACCTCACACAATCCACTTCTCATGTGAGGAACTCCTACCCCTATTCTAAAACACGTGACATTTAATAGGCCAAGGACAACTACTTTCCCTAAGTTACGCAATCTCATTGATACACACCCATTATCATCATCACTAAGTTCAACGACACCCACCCCAAACCATGGGACATTATATTTTTGTTTGGTTGAATTCATTTATAAATTTCCTTATTTTGGGGTTATTAGCTTCTAATTTTTGAATTCAATCGTGTATGTGTTATACAAAATGCAATTTTGTATGTATTCTTAATTCTGTATAACACATATAGTTATGTATTCAGTTTTTTATGTATTGTATTCATAATTGATAATTAAATTATGTATGTATTCAATTCAGTATTAAATTATGAATTGAATTCTGGATTGCACATGTAATTGTCATCTCAATTCTGAATTGAATTCTAAATCAATAATGTATGTTTATAATTACCTTATGAATTATGTTTTAATTTTGTATGTGTATAGTTGAAGGGTTTATTATGTGTTAAATATATATGAATTAATTGTGTATATGTATGTGTTATAGTTGGTAATTGTAGGTAATTGGAGTTGGGGAAGCTGGAAATGCAGAAAGGGCAGCCTTCTAATGGAAATCACAGAGAAGCACAGAGCAGCAGGCTGCTGCCTGAATTGCACAGCAAAGCCTATACCAACGGTTTACAACCGTTGGCATAGGGATGTGAATGTATTTTATACAAATGGTTCTAAGAGAACCGTTGGTAAAAACACTTTCCCAACAGTTTACAAACTGTTAGGATATAGGGGAAATGTTTAGATATACCAATGGTTTGTGTAAACAGTTGGTAAAAATCTTTACAAAACTATATTACAATGGTTTGAAAGTGTTGGAATAGTATGTTTACCAATGGTTTCAAACCATTGGTGAAAAGTAATACCAACGGTTTGACATAACCGTTGGTATAATGTTGATTTCCTAACAGACACCAATGGTTTTCCAGAAACTGTTGGCATATTTTTTCCCTATGGCTTACTTCCCTATGGTTTGGATCACCGTTGGTATATATTATACTAATGGTTATCCATCCTTTACCAATGGTTTGGAACCATTGGTAAAGGGTTCATTTCCAGTAGTGTTACCTTTTTATTTTTTTAGGTTTTTTTTATGATTTTTATAGTTTTATGGTTTTTTAGGGTTTTTTGTGATATTTGACGGTTTTTAGGATTTTTTAGGAGGTTTAGGGGTTTTCAGTGGTTTTAGGGTCTTTTGGGGTTTTAAGGTTTTTTTTGAGGTTTTAGGTTTTTAAAGGTGTTTTAGAGTTTTTAATTTTTTTAGGTGTATTAAGATTTTTTAGAGTTTTTAGTGGTTTTTAGGGGTTTTAAGGGGTTTTAGGAGGTTTTTAGGTTTTTAGAGTTTTTAGGGGGTTTTAGGGTTTTTAGATTTTCATTGAATTTTAGGGGCTTCTTAGTATTTTTACGATTTTCAGGGTCAAAGGGTTTTTAGGGGTTTTAGGGATTTTGAGGGGTTTTATTATTTTAATGTCTTTTAGGGGTTTTAAGGTTATTCATGTTTTTAGGTTCTTTTTGGGTTTTTATGGTTTTTTTTTGATTTTTTAGGGATTTTAATGTTTTTGGAGATTTTTAATGTTTTAAGGGGTTTAAAGGGTTTTTAGAGTTTTTAGTGGGTTGTTAGGGTTTTTATGGATTGTTTAGTTTTCAGGGGGGTTTTCAGGGTTTTGTGTGTTTTTTACGTTTTCGTGGGTATTTAGGGTTTTTTATAGTTTTTATGGATTTTACAGATTTTGAGGGTTTTTCAGGGTTTTAAGGTTTTCCATGGTTTTTAAAGTGTTTTGGGGTTTTAGGGTTTTCTGAGATTTTAGGGTTTTTAAGGTTTTTAGAGTTTTTTAACGTTTTTAGGGTTTTAAAAGTTTTTTCTGGTTTCTTGATGTTTTTATGGGTTTTCATCGTTTTTTAAGATTTTTAGGAGGTTTTATTGTTTTCCATGTTTTTAGGGATCTTTTTATTTTCATGGATATTTAGGTTTTTTTTAAATTATGTTTTTATGGTTTTTAGGGTTTTTAGGGATTTTTGAGAATTTTTATGAGTTTTCAGCTGATATAGGAGTTTTTAGGGTTTTTTAGGTATTTTAGGGTTTCTAGGGTTTTTTGAGTTTTCATGGGTTTTTAGAGGTTTTTATCAATTTTGAGGCCTTAAATGGTTTTTATAGTCTTTATTGGTTTTTAGGGTTTTATGGTATTTTAGGGTTTTTTCTTGGGTTTTTACGATTTTAGGGGTTTTTAGGTTTTTGAGGGTCTTCTTGCGTTTTTAGGGTTTTTTTAGATTCTCTTAGGTTTTTAATGTTTTTTAGAGTTTTTAACATTTTAGGGGTCTTAAGGGTTTTTAGAGTTTTTAGCAGTTTCTATGGTTTTTAAGGTGGGAGTTTTTATGGTTTTTAGGGTTTCTTACTTTTTCAGGTATTTTTAAGTTTTTTATGGATTTTTATGGTTTCTAGGGTTTTATATGGTTTTTGGGAATTTGAGGGTTTTAGGGTTCTTCAGGGGTTTTAGGGGTTTAGGGGTTTTTTAGGTTTTTATGCTATTTTTTGGTTATTTGGTTTTTTTTTGTTTTTAAGGTTTTTTATAGTTTTTAGCTTTTTAGGGGTTTCGAAGGTTTTTTGGATTTTTTAGTTTTCTTAGGGTTTTATGTTTTTATGGTTTTCTGGGTTTTTTACGGTTCTTTTTGTTTTCATGGATTGTTATGGGTTTTTGGGATTGTTATGGGTTTTTTGGGGTTGTTACGGGTTTTGGGATTGTTATGGGTTTTTGGGATTGTTATGGTTTTTATGGTTTTTTAGGGTTTTTAGTTTTTTTGAGGGATTTTTGGGTTTTTCAGCGGTTTTTAGGGTCTTTAGGTTTTTTAAAGTTTTTTAGGATCTATTTGGGGTCTTAGGTTTTCTTTTTGAGTTTTGAAGGGGTTTAAAGGTTTTTTAGAGATTTTAGTTGTTTTTTTGGGTATTTTGGTTTTTTAAGGATATTTGGGGTTTTTACGATTTTCAAGGGTTTTTCATGGTTTTTTGGGTTTTCTAAATTTTCAAGGATTTTTATGGGTTTTAGTATTTTTTATGATTTTTTGTATTTTTAGGGTTTTTAGGGTTTTTAGTGTTTTTAGGGTTTTTTAGTGTTTTAGGGTCTTTGGGTTATTAGGTTTTTTGAGTTTTTGAGGGTTTTTAAGCTTTTTTAGAGTTTTTAAACCTATTTTGGGGTTTTAAAGGTTTTTAGAGTTTTAGTGGGGTTTTAGTGTTTTTATGGGTTTTTAGGGTTTTTTAAGGTTTTTAGGAGTTTTATGGTTTTCATGGGTTTTTTAGGGTTTTTAATTTTTTCATTTATTTTAGGGATTTTAAAGTTTTTTAGTGGTTTAAAGGATTTTTAGAGTATTTTAACCTTTTTAGTGGTTTTAAGGGATTTTAGAGTTTTTAGTTGTTTTTTGGGTTTTTATGGGTTTTTAGGGTTTTTACGTTTCCATGGATTTTTAGGGGGATTTTTGGATTTTTATGATTTTTTTCATTTGTTATGTTTTTAGTGATTTTGAGGGATTAAAGGGTTTTAGGGGGTTGGGGGGTTTTCAGGGGGTTTAGGGTCTTTTGGGTTTTTAGATATTTTTTGAGTTTTTTAGGGATTTAAGGTTTTTTTGAGTTTTTTAACTTTTTCATGAATTTTAAGGTTTTTATGGATTTTGAGGGGTTTTACAATATTTTTCAGGGTTTTTTTAGGATTTTTGGGGGTTTTCGGGGTTTTTAGGGTCATTTTGGGTTTTTAGGATTTTGTGTGAGTTTTTTAGGGTTTTAAGGTTTTTAGTGTTTTTAACATTTTTAGGGGTTTTAAGGGTTTTTAGTTGATTTTTTGCATTTTTATGGGATTTTAGGGTTTTTATGGTTTTTAGGGGTTTTTATGGTTTTCTTGTGTTATTCACATTTTTTAGGGTTTTTACATTTTCATGGATTTTTAGGGGGTTTTAAGATTTTTATGGGTCTTAGGGTTTTTATGGAATTTAGAGGGGTTTTAGGGGTTTTTAGGGTTTTAAAGGTTTTTAGAGTTTTTTAATGTTTTTAGGGGTTTTAAGGGTTTTTAGAGTTGTTAGTGGGGGTTTTGGGTTTTTAAATGTTTTTAGGGGTTTTTAGGGTTTTTACATCTTCTTAGATTTTTAAGAGTTTGTTAAGATTTTTATGGTATTTAGGGTTTTAGGGGTTTTAGGTATTTTGAGGGGTTTTGCGGGTTTTCAGAGGTTTTTTGGCTTTTAGGGTCTTTCATGGTTTTTAGTTTCTTTTGGGTTTTTAAGGTTTTCTTTTTGAGATTTTTTAAGGGATTTTAGATATTTTTAATGTTTTTAGGTATTTAAAGGGTTTTTAAAAGTTTTAGTGGGTTTTTAGGGTTTTTATGGTTTGTAGGGGTTTTATGGTTTTCAAGGGTTTTTAGGGTTTTTTAAAATTTCCGATATTTTCAAAGGTTTTTAGTATTTTTATGGTTTATAGGGTTTCTAGGGTTTTTAGGGATTTTCAGGGGTTTTATGGGTTTTCATAGGTTTTAGAGTTTTCTGAAGTTTTTGGGTCTTTTGGGGTTTTTAGGGGTTTAAATATTTTTTAGATTTTTTTAGCATTTTTAGTGGTTTTAAGTTTTTTTAGAGGTTTTAGTGGGTTTTTTTGTGTTTTATGGGGTTTTAAGGTTTTTAGGGGTTTTTATTGTTTTCAGGGGTGTTTTAGTGTTTTTAGGATTTTTTTTATGTTTTCATGGATTTTAGGGTTTTTTTATGATCTTTATGGTTTTTAGGGTTTTATAGAGATTTATGGGATTTCTAGGATTTTTTGGGGTCTTTCAGGGTATTTGGTATTTTAGGGTTTTTATGGGATTTTTAGGGTTTTTATGGTTCTTTAATGTTTTGGGGTTTTAAAGGGTTTTTAAGGTTTTCATAGGTTTTTTGGGTCCTTTAGGGTTTCTGGTGTCTTTTTGGGTTTTTAGGGTTTTTTTGAATTTTTGTAGGGTTTTTTAGGGTTTTAGAGTTTTTTAACATTTTTGGGGGGTTTTAAGGTTTTTTAGATTTTTAGTAGGATTTTGTAATTTTATTGGTTTTTATGGTTTTTTTATTTTTAGGGGTTTTTATAGTTTTCAGGGTTTTAAAGTTTTTCTATGTTTTCATGGATTTTTAGTGAATTTTTTAGAATTTTATGATTTTTTAGGGTTTTCTATGGTTTTTAGGATTTTTAGGGTTTTCTTCATTTTCATGGATTTCTTGGGGATTTTTAGGGTTTTTTATGGGGTTCTTCAAGGTTTTTAATGTTTTTTACATTTTCATGGATTTTAGAGATTTTTTATAAATTTTTTTATGGTTTTTAGGGTTTTTAGGGATTTTTAGGGGTTTAGGTATTTTTAGGGGTTTTTAGGGTTTCTCGGGGTTTTTTATGGTGTTTTGGGGTTTTTAGGTTTCTTTCCTGTTTTTTCATAGTTTTGAACATTTATAGGGGTTATAAGGGTTTTTAAAGTTTTTAGTGGGTTTTTAGGGTTTTATTGGCTTTTAGTGTTTTTAAGATTTTTAGGGGTCTTTTTTGTTTTTAGGGGTTTTTAGGGTGTTCTACATTTTCATTGATTTTTAGGATTTTTTAGGATTTTTATGGTTTTTAGGGGTTTTTGGGTTTTTTGGGATTTTGTGCGTTTTTAGGGGTTTTAGGGTTTTTAGGGTCATTTTGGGTTTTTTGGGTAATTTTTTGTTTTTTAGGGTTTTTAAAGTTTTTCGTGCTTCTTAACATTTTTAGGGGTTTCGAGGGTTTTTAGTATTTTTAGTGGGTTTTAGGGTTTTTACGGTTTTTTGGGGATTTTAAGGTTCTTAGTAGTTTTTATGGTTTTGATGGATTTTTCATGGCTTTTAGGGGTTTTAAAATTTTCATGGATTTTTATGCGTTTTTAGGATTTTTTGGTTTTTTTGGGTTTTTAGGGACTTTTAGGCTTTTTAGGGTTTTTCCTGGGTTTTTAGGGGTTTTAGGGTCTTTTTGGGTTTCTAGGTTTTTCTAGAGTTTTCTAAGGGGTTTAAGGGTTTTTAGGGTTTTTAGGGTTTTTAATGGGTTTTTAAGGTTTTTATGGGTTTTTAAGGTTTTTTAAGGATTTTAGGGTTTTTTAAGTTTTCATGGGTTTTAAAGATTTTCTAGGGTTTTTTTATGTTTTCCTAGATTTTTAGGCATTCTTCAGGACTTTTATGGTTTTTATGTTTTTTGGGATTTTATGGATTTTTTGGGTTTTTAGGGTTTTTCAAGGCTTTTTAGGGGTTTTTAAAGTTTTTTTGGATCTTTTGGGGTTTTAGGGGGTTTTTTTATGTATTTTAGGGTTTTAAAGGTTTTTTGAGTTTTTAATGTTTTTTGGGGTTTAAGGGTTTTTCTAGTTTTTAGTTGTTATTTGGGTTTTAGGGTTTTTTTGGGGGGGGGGGGTTTAGGTTTTTAGGGGTTTTTATAGTTTTCAAGTTTTTTAGTGTTTTTTTACTTTGTCATGGATTTTTAGGAGTTTTTATGATTTTATGGTTTTTGGGGATTTTAGGGTTTTCAGGGATTTTGAGGGTTTCAGGGGCTTTCAATGGTTTGAAGGTTTTTTCGTGGTTTTTAGGGTCTTTTGGGGTTTTAGGGGGGTTTTTTATGTTTTTAGTGTTTTTAAGGATTTTTAGAGTTTTTTAATATTTTTGGGGGTTTTAAGTTTTTTTATAGTTTTTAGTGGTTTTTAGGGGTTTTATGGGTATTTAGGGGTTTTAAAGGTTTTTAGGGGGTTTTCAAGGTTTTTAGGGGTTTTTACATAATCACGTATTTTTAGGGGATTTTAAGGATTTTTATCATTTTAGAGTTTTTTGCGGTTTATATGGATATTGAGGGATTTAGGATTTTTTAGAGGTTTTTAGGGTTTTTAGGGTTTTTGGGTCTTTTTTGGGTTTTAAGGGGTTTTTTCAGTTTTTTTTGGGTTTTTAATGTTTTTAACATTTTTTGGGGTTTAAAGGGTTTAAAGGTTTTTTAGAGTTTTTAGTGGGTTTTTAGGGTTTTAGGGTTTTTAGGGTTTTTAGGGGGTTTTTGGTTTTCAAGGGTTTTTCGGGGTTTTTTGGTTCTTTTACGTTTTCAGGTATTTTTGGGGCTTCTTCATATTTTTATAGGTTCTACGGTTTTTAGGGTTTTTAGGGATTTTGAGGGCTTTTATGGTTTTTCATTGGTTTTATGGTTTTTCATTGGTTTTTATGGTTTTTAGGGGTTTTCAAGGTTTTTAAGGTCTTTTTGGTTTTTTAGGTATTTTTTTATTTTTTAGTGTTTTTAAGGTTTTTTAGAGTTTTTTTTTAAATTAGGGTTTTAGGGGTTTTTAGAGTTTTTAGCAGTTTTTAGGGGTTTTATGGGTTTTTATGATTTTTTAAGGTTTTTAGGGATTTTTTAGGGTTTTTGAGGATTTTAGGGTTTTTTATGTTTTCATGGATTTTTAGAGGTCTTTAAATATTTTTATGGTTTTTATATTTTTATAGGGTTTTTAGGGATCTGGAGGGTTTTTAGGTGTTTTTAGGTTTTTTCGGGTCTTTTTGGGTTTTAGGTTTTTTGAGTTTTTAGAGGTTTTTTGTTTTTTTAAAGATTTTTACATTTTTAGGGTGCTTAAGGGTTCTTAGATTTTTAGTGTCTTTTAGGGGTTTTATGGGTTTTTATTGTTTTAGGGTGTTTTCAAGCTTTTAAGGGGTTTTTTTACATTTTCATGGATTTCTTAGGGTTTTTTGGATTTTTATGGTTTTTAGGATTTTTAGGATTTTTATGGATTTTATGGATTATGAGGGGTTTTAGTGTTTTTCATATGATTTTAATATTTTTTTGAGTCTTTTTGTGTTTTTAGGGTTTTTTTGAGTTTTTTAGGGTTTTTAAGGTTTTTAGAGTTTTTTACTATTTTAGGGGTTTAATGGGGTTTTTGAGTTTTTAGTGGGTTTTTTTTTGTTTTTATGATTTTTAGGGGTTTTAAGGATCACATGGGGTTTTATGGTTTTAGGGTTTTTTGGTTTTTTAGGGTTTTATGTTCTCATAGGTTTTTAGGGGGTTTTTGAATTTTAATTGTTTTTAAGATTTTTTAGAGTTTTTAGGGATTTTGAGGGTTTTTAGTTTTTTACGATTTTTAAGGTTTTTAGAATTTTTTAACAATTATAGGGGTTTTAAGGGATTTTAGAGTTTTTATTAGTTTTTTAAGGTTTATAAGTATTTTATTGTTTTAGGGGGTTTTAGGGTTTTTCAGGGGGTTTTAGGGTTTTTTCAGGTTCAAAGGGTCTTTTTGGATTTTTAGGTTTTTTTGAGTTTTTAGAGCTTTTGAGGTTATTAGAGTTATTTAAAAAATTTAGGGGTTTTGAGGGATTTTAGGGTTTTTAGTGGGTTTTTAGTGTTCTATGGGGTTTTTATGTTTTTTAAGGTTTTTAGAGGTTTTTATAGTTTTCAAGAATTTTTAGGGTTTTTAGAGTTTTTTACATTTTCATTGATTTTTAGGGGTTTTTAAGATTTTTATAGTATTTAGGGATTTTGGGGGCTTTAGGGATTTTGAGGTTTTTAGGGGTTTTTAGGGGATTCAGGGGTTTTATGGTCTTTTTGGGTTTTAGGGGGTTTTTTTAGTTTGTTTTGGGGTTTTAAGGTTTTTTTAGTTTTTTTAACATTTTTAATGGTTTAAATTGTTTTTAGATTTGTAGTGTTTTTATGGGTTTTATGGGTTTTATGGGTCTTTAGGGTTTTTATGGTTTTTAGGGGTTTTATGGTTTCATGGGTTTTTAGAGTTTTTAGTGTTTTTTACATTTCATGTGTTTTTAATGGATTTTTAGGTTTTTTATGGTTTTTTGAGTTTTTTAGGGTTTTCTGGTATTTTGAGGGTTTTTAGGGTTTTTAGGTGGTTTTTAGGGCTTTTAGGGGTTTTTAGGGTTTTCAGGGTATTTTTTGGGTTTCTAGTGTTTTTTTAGTTTTTTAGGGTATTTAAAGTTTTTTAGAGTTTTTAACATTTTTAGGGGTTTAAAGGGTGTTTAGATTTTTAGTGGTTTTTTAGTGTTTTTTTGGTTTTTTTGGGTTTTTTGGGTTTTGGGGGTTTTTATAGATTTCATGGGTTTTCAGGTTTTTTGGGTTTTTTATGTTTTCATGGATTTTATGGGGTTTTATAGGATTTTTATGGTTTAGAGATTTTTTCTGGGTTTTAGGGTTTTAAGGGATTTTAGGGCTTTTAAGGCGGCTTTCAGGTTTTTTTTGTGTTTTCAGGGTTTACGTTTTGGTCTTTTAGGGGTTTTTTGAATTTTTAGGGTTTTAAGGTTTTTTATATTTTTTTAACATTGTTTTTGAGTTTTAAGGTTTTTTAGAGTTTTTAGTGGGTTTTATGGTTTTTATGGGTTTCTAGGGTTTTTTAAGGTTTTATTGGGGTTTTTATGGTTTTTAGGTGTTTTAAGGGTTTTTAGGGTTTTTTACGTTTTCATGGAATTTTAGGGGATTTTTAGGATTTTTATGGTATTTAGGGTTTTTATGGTTTTTAGGGATTTTGAGGGGTTTTAGGGGTTTTCAAAGGTTTTTAGGGGTTTTAAGGTTTTTATTGTCTTTTTGGGTTTTTAGGGTTTTTTTTAAATTTTTAGGGGTTCTAAGGTTTTTTAGAGTTTTTAGGGGTTTTAAGGGTTTTTAGAGTTTTTAGTGGTTTTATGGGTTTTATTGGTTTTTATGGTTTTTATGGTTTTTAAAGTTTTTATAGGTTTTATGATTTTCGGGGATTTTTTAGGGTTTTTAGGGTTTTTTACGTTTTCATGGATTTTTAGGGGGTGTTAGGATTTTTTGGTTTTTAGGGTTTTTAGGGTTTTTAGGGTTTTTTATTGTTCTAGGGATTTTGAGGGGGTTTTGGGGGGGGGTTGTATTTTTCAGGTTTTTCTGGGTTATTTGGATTTTTAGGGGTTTTTTGAGTTTTTTGGGTTTTTATGGTTTTTTGTGTTTTTAATGTTTTTAGGGATTTTTTGGGTTTTCATGGTTTTTAGTGGTTTTTAAGGGTTTGAAGGGTTTTTTGGCTTTTTATGGTTTTTAGGGGTTTTATGGTTTTCAATGGTTTTTATGGATTTTTAAATTTTCATTTATTTTTATGGGTTTTTCGGGTTTTTTAGTGGTTTTTAGGTTTTTTAGGGGTTTTCATTGGTTTTTAGGGTTTTTATGGTCTTTTTAGTGTTTAGTGTTTTTTATTTTTTTAGGGTTTTTAAGTTTTTTAGAGTTTTTAGTGGTTTTTAAGGTTTTTATGGGTTTTTAAGGTTTTATGGGTTTTATGGATTTCAAGAGGTTTCCAAGGTATTTATTGTTTTTTACCTTTTTATGGATTTTTAGGGTTTTTAGGATTTGTATGGTGATTTGGTTTTTTCAAGGGTTTTTTTGGGTTTTCCATGTTTTTTAGGGTCTTTTAGATTTTTAGGTGTTTTTTTTATTTTTTAGGGTTTCAAAGGTCTTTTAGAGTTTTTTTAACTTTTTATGTGTTTTAAGTGTTTGAATATCTTTTATTTTTTTTTTATTTTTTTTATTTTTTTAGGGTTTTTTATGGGTTTTAGGGGTTTTTATGGTTTTCAGGGGGTTTTCAGGGTTTTTTACGCTTTCATGGTTTTTAGGGGGTTTAGGATTCTTATGGTTTTTAGGGTTTATTACGTTTTCATTAATTTTTAGAGGGTTTTAGGATTTTTATGGTTTTTAGGGTTTTTAGGGATTTTTTAGTGTTTTTAGGTATTTTTTAGTGTTTTTTGGGTTTTTTGGGGGTTTTCAGGGTTTTTAGGGTCACTTTTGGTTTTTAGGGGTTTTCTTGAGTTTTTTAAGGTTCTTAAGGTTTTTAAATTTTTTTTAACATATTTTGGGGTTTTAAGGTTTTTTAGAGTATTTAGTGGTTTTTAGGCTTTTTATGGAGTTTTCAGATATTTTAAGGTCTTTTTGTATTTTTATGCTTTTTTTGACTTTTAGGTGTTTTAAGGGTGCTTAGAGTTTTTTAATGTTTTGGGGTTTTAAGGGATTTTGATTTTTTAGTGGGTTTTAATGGTTTTTATTGGTTTTTAGGGTTTTTTATAGTTTTTAAGGGATTTTATGGTTTTTAGGGGGTTTTTCAGGGTTTTAAAGGTTTTTAACGTTTTCATGGATTTTTAGGGGTTTCATAGGATTTTTATGGTTTTCAATTTTTTTTTGGGATTTTAGGGATTTTGAGGGTTTTTAGGGATTCTAAATGATTTCAAGGGGTTTTATGGGTTTTTGGTATTTTTAAGGATTTTATGGTCTTTTTGGGTTTTTAGGGGGTTTTTTTGAGTTTTTAAGGTTTTGAGAGTTTGTTAAATTTTTAGGGGTTTTAATTATTTTTAGTGATTGTATGGTTTCTTATGGGTTTTTATTGGTTTTTAATTTTTTAGGGGTTCTTATGGTTTTCGGTGGGTTTTCAGGGTTTTTAGGGTTTTTACGTTTTGATGGATTTTTAGGGGGGGTTTTAGGATTTTTATTCATTTTTTCTTTTTTATTGTTTTAAGGGTTTTCAAATATTTTTAACATTTTTAGAGTTTTTAGTAGTTCTTTAGGTTTTATGGGTTTTTAGGGTTTTTAATGTTTTTAAGGGTTTTTATGGTTTTCAAGGGTTTTTCAGGGTTTTTTGGGTTTTTTACATTTTCATGGATTTTTAGGGGGTTTTAGGATATTTATGGTTTTTTTGAAAGGAAAATAGAAGTGTATAAATATAAGAGTAAGATGAATTATAGACAAATAATCACCAAAGAGGTGAAACTAGGTAGACCCAAAGCACAAGGTAATGGTCAAGCTGCAACAAAGAAAGGAAAAACCCATAACTCCAATAAACTAAGGAGCACCAAGAAAACAACCAGCTTAGTAGATGAAAAAAATCTCAGACCACATGAAGATCATAACCCAAAAGGAGAACCAACATCAGAAAGAGCACTCAGACCAGCAAGAGCACACAGATCTGTAGGAACCCCAAGCCCAACAAGCAGTACACGATCCAAGAAGATAGGAGGTCGACATTTTCACCAAAGGAAAATGTGGCAGCAGCAGCAACACACACCCAGCAAGCCACTAGCCACCCACCAAAAGCACAACCAACGAATAGTAACCAAAGAACATGAGCCAAGAATACAAGTCCTCAAAATCCCAAAAGCAGAAAAAGCACTCCACAAAGAGTGGCCAACACACACACACACACACACACACACAATCCACATGCACACACTCACGCACGCCACACACACACACACGTATGCACACCACATGCAGACACACATTCTAGACTCACGCATGCACGCACCACGAACAACACATCGACACACCATCTAGGAACCATGCCCAAGGCTCCAAAATAGAGAACCACCAGTAGCCCTCAGACCACCAGTTCTCCAACATTATGAAGCATCCTCCACAGCTACCCGCACCGCCACAAACTGGGAACCCCTGCACTCAAACAACCTACCCACTGATGACAGACAATTACTGGTCAAGACCAGAGCTCCATTACACATCCCAAATATTGTATCAAAAACTCAAACAACCCAAACTGCCAAGACCTAGTCTAACCCTCATAAACAGCACAACAACAACATCCCACTGTAGGCACCAGCACCAGAAGCAACCAACACAGAAACTGGAAGCCTCCACCACCCACACCAGCAATCTGCACATCACAACCCACCATCCAAACAACCAAAAACCTACACCCAACCACCAGAACATCAAGAAAGACCATCCTATACAAACAAAACCCACTGGAACAACCCTCCCTCCACACATCATTTCCCAAACATACCCCATCAGCCAACCCAAAGGTACAATCTGAGCACACCCACAACACAAAACCATAACACCAACAGAAATCATCACCACACCTAGATTCTCTAGCACCCTTCCAAACAAGCCCCAAGCCACCATCAACCATCAAACTAGAAGAAGACCTCTGAGCACACCCCAACCAACACATCCCAGCCAATCCAGCAAGCAAAGGAACCAACTGCCCAGCACCTCCACCACCACTGCACACTAACAGAATGATAATAGGAAACTAGTCTACCAAACTGGCCAGTAAGAATCTAAACCAAGAATCATCCCCAAGCGCCATCCACCAAACCAAATTCGGCCAACCCATTACCCCCTACACCTACACTGCAACCCATCTCCAACCTGTTCACCGCACGCAAAGACCTGAAACCAAAATCTATTGCCCAAAAAACAACTACAAACCAAGAACTAAGAAGCATTAAAACCTCTCAGTGCCTGCAAACACCATCCTACAAAGAACATCATCCCAAAAACTACAAAAACCGATCAAACCCAAAGCACAGCCGAAACAAACTGAACAAACCTCTTCTCCAAACAACACATACACTACTAGTAATAAAATTCCAAATCAACACAACCACAACACCAGCACGCACCTAGGAACTATCACAAAGAAGCACCCGCACCTCCAGGATAGCCTATCTTTCCCACACTTACACAACCAACACCAAAAACCCAACAGAAGCCACTTCTACCAAATAGGTCTTTAACAGTGCTAGAAATAGCCTTTATCAGTTCTAGAAAAGTTCTAACTACATGAACGAGGATAAAATACCTAGTTTTTTATCAGCATTAATAAAGGGGTCCTTTATCAGCACTAAAAAAGGTATTGATAAATGGGACCTTTATTAGCGCTTTAATTTAGAGCTACTAAAGACACTATTTATCACTGATTAATAAAGTGATGATAAAGGGTCTTTTATCAGCACTTATTGAATCACTCATAAAGTGTACCTTTATACACACTTCTAAAATCACTCATAAAGGACCTTTTATTAGTGCTCATAGAATCCCTAATAAATTATACCTTTATCAGTTCTTGTAAAAGTGCTGATAAATGTTTTCTTTATTAGCACTTTTAAAAGTGATGATAAAGGTTCATACTGTAGTGTGTCATAACAGCACACTGTAGCACCAGAAACACTCTAGATATCAACAAAAACAAGTCCAAATGTAGGATTTAAATAAAATAAAATTTATAAAAAAACACAAGAAAAAAACACTATATTATAGAAACTTCAAACAATGGTTTAAATAATTACATAAAGACAAATTATTATATACATTCAAAAACATCAATATTCCTTTGTATTTTAATCCTGACCTAAATAATGCTATTTATGAATAAACCACCCATTCTTGAAAAAAATATCACACCTGTGTAAGAAAAAAAATTATATTAGTAATAATATAAACAAATAAATTAACATAAAGTGTTAATTTTACTAAAAGTGGTGCCAAATTTAAATAAAAATACACACTTAGAGTCATACCAGTCACACCGTGAATCTAATTGAGGCGAGGTTAATTCAAACACATATAAAATGACTTTTGGATCATTTTTATAAATTATCAAAACAATTTGAACGTGTTCTCTTAGTTTTGAGTATGTTGGTTGTCTTTTTTTTTTACTAAAATGACATTTTAAATTGGAAACATACACTTTTGACTCATTCCAATCACATCTCGTATTAGTTTGAAATGATATGTATTCATAAATGTCATTAATGAATTATAAATCGTTGTCCTAAATTATCAAGAAAATCCAAGCGTATTTGATTGGTTTTCAGTGAGTGGCACTTTTTGAACTAAAATGTCAATTTTAAACTGATAATGCCCACTTTGAGTTATACTGGACACATCATGTATTGGATTGAACTGAGGCTGATTCCTACACAACAAATATGACTTATGGATAATTTTTCATAAATTATCAAAAAAATATGAATATGTTTGATTGGTTTTGAGTAGGACAGTTGTCCATTTTACTAAAATTGATGATAATTTTAAATAAAAAGACGTGCTTTGAGTCATACCGGTCACACTGTGCATCAGATTGAGGTGTGGTTGATTCCTAAAATCCCAAAAGAACTATGGTTTATTTTCCTAAAGTATTAAAACAATATGAATGTGTTTTATCATTTTTGAGTATGTCACTTGTCTTTTTTACTAAATTTTCATTTTAAAATTAAAACATGCACTTTGAATCCTACCGATCGCATTGTGTATCAGATTGAGGTGAGGATAATTCCTACACATAAAAAATGATTTATGAATAATTTTTCTAAAGTATTTAAACAATTTGAATGTGTTTTATTGGTTTTGATTAGGTCAGTTGGCCATTTTACTAAAATTGATGTCAATTTTAAATAAAAACACACATTTGGAGTCATACCGGTCACACCGTGCATCAGATTGAGGTGAGGATGATTCATGCACATATAAAATCACTTATTGATCATTGTCCTAAATTATAAAAACAATATTAATGTGTTTTTTTTGGTTTTGAATAGGGTAGTTTATTTTTTACTAAAATTGATGTTAATTTTAAATAAAGATGCACTTAGAGTCATACCAGTCACATCATGCATCAGATTGAGGTGTGGTTGATTCCTACATGTTCCAAATCACTTATGGATTGTTGTATGAAATTATAAAAACAATATGAATGTGTTTTATCATTTTTGAGTACGTCACTTTTCTCTTTTACAAAAATCTAATTTTAAAATTGAAACACTCACTTTTGACTCATTATGATCAGATAATGTATCGGTTTGATGTGAAACGTATTTTTACATGTCATAAATTAATTATGAATCATTTCCCTAAATTATAAAGAAAATATGAGTGCATTTGATCAGTTTTCAGTGAGTGATACTTTTTGAAATAAAATGTCAATTTTAAACTGATAACGAACACATTGAGTGAATTGTATTTTTTACTAAAATTAATGTTAATTTTAAATAGAAAGAAGTAATTGAAATTATACCAGTCACATCATGTGTTGGATTGATGTGTTCTTAATTACTACACATCCCAAAGTCTCAAAAAAAATCCTAAATATCAATGTTACCAATATTTCCATTGACTTTATTTGTCGAGCTGCCAACACTGCATGAGCAACTTCGAACAAACCACATCAACTCAAAAAAAAGAATCCATATATATAAGAAAAAAATTATTATGAGTAATACTAATAAGAAATAAAGTAAACATAAATATGAAATAATACAATAATTCTATGGGAAATGATTATGCTGTGCAAATATCAAGATTACCTCTATAATTGAGCAGTGGAGGGAACTTGAAGGAAAGTGATAAATGTCGGCACTATAGAGGTGAAAGGTTTTGAGGGAGAAGAAGTTTGTGAAAGTTTTGGTTCAAAAAGTCATGAAAGATGGACAGAGTACCCCAAATTGAATAAAATAATCCACCTGTATAAGAAAATAATTATTATGTGAGTAATACTAAAAAAAATAAATTAAACATAAATATAAAACAATAAATTAATTCTATGGAGAATAATTTTACTGTGAAAATATCAATATTACCTCTGTAATTGAGCATAGGTAGAATCACTGTTATTCCTACAAGTGCATTAGAGGTAACTTGAAAGAATTTGATAAATGCACCACTATAGGGGTGAAAAGGTTTTGAGGGAGAAAGGTATGTGGATGTTTTGGTACTAAACGACATGAAAGATGGACATATCACCCCAAATCAAACAAAAGAATCATCCTGTATAAGAAAAAAATTATTGTTTAAGTAATAATAAATTTAAATAAATTAAACATAAATATGAAAAAATACTTTAATTCTATGGGAAATTATCTTACCGTACAAGCATCAAGATTACCTCTACGATTGAGCAGAGACAATGTCGTTTCTTTTCTTGCAAAGTCATGACACATGAAAAAAATATTTGAAAATATATGATCTTTACCAGGAATAATGAAAATTAAATCAACGTTTCATTATATAATTTTTCGGTAAAATAGAGATATTATATCGTAACATTACTTTTACATCATTCTAAAGGGTTTCCTTTGTTATTATTTGTTATTCTTAGGGATTGGTAACATTATCATGTATAGAAGACATTGTCTACTTTAGTAGTCAAAATTTTAATTTAGATTATGTTAATGTAGTAGTGAACATATAATATTACGAGGAAAACCATAATATATTAAAAAACATGTTTACATTCTCATTGAACTCTCTTTTTTAAGGTTTCAAGGATATGATTCCTCTATCGAGAATCCAAATCAGCTCTTTGTGGTCCCCTCTAATGTATAAGACATTATCTTCATTAGTACCGACATGAACTAATTGTGATGTCCCAATTAAAGGGTCATCCTTTATTGAATATATAATTTAAATGAAGATAAAACAATCTAGGCTTGTTTTCTTGGTTTTGGCAATGTGATGCACGTTTTAAACTAAAATGATACTTATATATTGAAAAAAAAATCATTCAAAGTCATAACAGTTACACCATGCATCAGATTGAGGGTTAGATGATTCCTACACATCAGAAATGACTTATGGATCATTTTCTTAAAGTATCAAAATAATCTGAATGTGTTTGTTTAGTTTTGAGTAGGTGGGTTTTCCTTTTTACAGAAATTGATGTCAATTTTAAATAAAAAGAAAAACTTTGAGTCATATCAGTTACATTGTGCATCAGATTGAAGTGTGGATAATTAGTTCATGTATCAAATGTATTATGGATCATTGTAATAAAGTATCAAAACAATCCAAGTGTGTTTACTCATTTTTGAGTATATCACTTGTCTTTTTTACTAAAATGTCATTTTAAACTAGAAACACACATTTTGACTCATACTGATCATATCGTGTATTATTTTGATGTGATACTAATTCCTACATATCAAAAATAACTTATGAATTAATTTCCTAAATTATCAAGAAAATACGAGCATTTTTCCTTGGTTTTTAGTGAGTGACATGTTTTGAATTAAATTGTCGATTTTAAGCAGATAACGGGAACATTGAGTCATACAAGGCACACCTTGTGTCGTATTGAGGTGTAGATGATTCTTGTACATTAAAAATGACTTATGTATCATTTACCTAATGAATAAAAACAATATGAATGTGTTTTCTTGGTTTTTAGTAGGTTAGTTTTCCTTTTTATTAAAATTGATGCCGTTTTTAAATAGAAAGACGCACTTGGAGTCATATCGGTCACACTGTGAGTCATATTGAGGTACAACTGATTCCTACATGTATAAAATTACTTATGGATCATTAATCTAAAGTATAAAATCAATTTGAATTAATTTTCTCAAATTTTGAGTATGTCACTTGTTTTTTTACTAAAATGTCATTTTAAACTGAAAACACGTACTTTGACCTATATCGATCACATTGTGTATCAGTTTGATGTGAGACTGATTCCTACACACCACAAAGGTCTTATGAATCGATGTCCTAAATTATCAAGAAAATCCGAGCATGTTTTCTTTGTTTTTAGTGAGTGACATTTTTTGAACTAAAATGTCAATTTTAAACTGATAAGAGACACATTAAGTCATAACAGTCACATCGTACGTCAAATTGAGGTGCGGTTGGTTCCTACATGTCTCAAATGAATTATGGATCATTTCTTAAAGTTTGAATGAAGTAAACACCTCCATAAACCTCTTTTCCAATCATATAAATCCATATCAATTTTTAAATAAAATAATACCTATTAAAAACCATGTTTTATTGAAAAAAACATTATAAAAAATACTCAACCAATTATATTGTTAAAGTTTTATTTAGATCCTTGTGGATAAATTTGAGGATAAAAATGAAATTAATTTATCATTAAATCTTCCTACATGTCAAATTAAATAAATTAATTTCAATAAAATACACTCATCAATTGAAATTACACTGTAGAAACCCTAGATCCCAGGCTTCACAGCACTGCCGTTTCGTATTCTGATTCTTCCATCTCCACTCTCTCCATTTCTTTCATACCCTTCACTCTATAATTTCTCTAGTTTTTTGGATCTTTTATCTATAAGGAGTTGGTGGAAATGGAGGTTTCTAGTTAATAAATAGTGTCAATGGTGTAATTCTCACAAATGGGAGGAATTGCCCCTTTTAGAGAACATAATGATCTATAGGGGCAATGACTCTTATTTACTTTAATATGTTCTATAAAAGAGTAAATGCCCCCAATTTGTGAGAATTACACCACTGACATTATTTAATAACTCAATGCCTCCATTGACACCAACTCATTCCAGATAAAAGCTCCACACAACTAGATAAATGATAGAGTAAAGGTCGGGAAATAAATGGAGAGGGTGGAGATAGAAGAATCAGAATACGCAACTGTAGTACTGCACAACCAGGGGGGGTCTTGGGTTTCTACAATGTAATTTCAGATGATAATTGTATGTTACTAAAATTAATTTATTTGATTTGACATGGAGTTGGAGTTAATGATGAATTACTTTCATTTTTATCCTCAAATTTATCCACAAGGATCCAAATAAAATTTTAATAAAATAATTGGTAGAGGGTTTTTTTAAATGTTTTTTTCGAAAAAACTTGGTTCTTTTAATAGGTTTATTTTATTAAAAAAAGATACGGTTTTATATGATTAGAAAAATAGGTTAATGGAGGTGTGTTTTTTTACACTTACCTCGATAGGAAATAAACCTAAACAGGGTTCACACCTTCCACCGTCAAAAACTATAAAATAGATGTCACTCATCATTCGATACATAGATAAATAAAGTGAATCTACCTAAATATTATATATATGTTATATATATGTATGTATTATATTAGTAAGTTTATTTAAATATAATTATATATATATATGCATATTATTTATCATATTTAAATTTATTTAAATATACAATATATTATTTGATGTATATATATAATACTACTTTTTTCTAATGAAACTAAAAAAATAATGTTAATAATAATTTTTAAAATATATTAATTATAAATAATTATTATTTTGGGTAATCGTGTATAAAATATAATTATTTAAAATTTTCAATGTATAATTATTTCAAAAATATATATATATAGTTACTTAATTTTATTATTTTGAAAGTAACATGAGTTTATAAAAAAAATTGGTTATTTAAGTATAAATTATATTATTGTTAATTAAATGTATATATAGACCTAAAATGTACATATAAACCTAAAATGATGAATACATAAAAATAATTTCTAATATATAGAATTTGATAACTTCCATTCTATATTTTGGAAAAAATGATATAGCAACCTAAGGATTATAGGGAAGACATCTAATACGCATTAACCCATCCTTGATATTCTAGGGAGGTCCATAAATAAGTTGGCCTAAAGCAATAATACACATCAACAAGATATATCAGAAATAATGGAGAAAAACACATCAACCCTTGCAACATTTATCCCATACACATTTAAACACACATACACACACACACATATATATCAGGGAATTTTTAATACAAATAATTGCCAAAAAAAGTGCACATTTAAAAATATTTTTAATGAAAATAAATATAATTTGTTCCTATTTGTCAAAATCGAGAACCATAATTTGTAAATATATAATTATAAAATCACCCTTACATTATAAGTTCTGAAAACTCATATAAATAGATAGAAATATATATATTTACATATATATATATATATATATATATATATATATATATATATCATTATAAAATAAACTTAAATTGATAAAAATATATGTAACCCTTACAGCGGAATATCACAACATAGTAAAATAAATACAACACTATACTAATTTTGAAAATAGAGAGCCATTGAAAATAAATAAATATGGTATCACCCTTACTAAGATTTCTCTTAAAATAAAACAACATAATTATGAGAAAATAAATTTTTATAGAAAAAACCTTACATCAGAATATTAAAACAGTGTTTAAATAAATAAATTCCCTTACATGAATTGCATAAAATCGGATTTTTTTGCTGCTCTTCACCATCATCAGACTGAGAATTGGGTTGCTAAATCAATTTTCTCGGAACCTACAAAGGAAATTGATTCAAAATAGTGAAGAAAGTTGAGGTATATATGTAGATAGCAAAGAAAATTGATTCAAAAATATAATTTAAAAAGACCAAAACAGGATATCCAAAATATTATCCAAGAAAAAAATGGATCATAAACAAAAGAAAAGTAGAATACAACAATTGGAGCACAAATAAAGAAACAAAATCAGAAACTACAAAGGAAAATTGGAAACCCTTAGATCCAAATATCGAAACAACAAATACAGAAAGACAATCAGAACCTACAAATGGAAACACATGCCTACATCACTAGGTTGAGGAAAATATGAGACCCTCGGATCCATACCTCGATGTTTTCTTTGAAAACCCTAACTGTAACCGAACATTGGATGTCAGATGATGTTCAAGCAACTAGAGGTAGTGGGTTTGTGTGATTCGAGTGGGTTTGTGTGATTCGAGCTTCAATTCACTATGGAAGAGCATCGTTAATGGGTGGCTTCCATGTAAAGATTTTGATATCACAACAGGGTCGCAATAGGTTAGGGTTTTTAATTATATCGGGACACTTTTATCAGCATTTTTTTAAAAGTACTGATAAAAGGAATATTTATCAATTCTTTTTTAGTGCTGATAAAGGTAGGTCTTTATCGGTGCTAAAAAAGAACATGCAAAATACATTTTTATCAGCACTAAAGTTTTAGCACTGATAAATATGACTTTTATCAGCACTTTTTTAGCACTGATAAATCCTCATCTTTATCAGTGCTAAAGAAAGAGCTGATAAAGATTTCTTTTATCAACGCTTATTACTTAAGCGCTGATAAAGGATTTATAATTATAATTATAAATAATTTTTTTTGTATATATATATATACTTAATAAATATATATAAATATAAATATAGTAAATATATTTCTTATTAAAATATATTAATTATAATTTTATAATTATTTAAATATATATATATAATTATTTATTTATAATTATATAAATATTTTTAAAAAGTAATATTTATGTCATTATATATATATAATATGTAATATATATATAATATAAATATAAATACTGTAAATATATTCATTATTTATGTAAATTTATTATAAATTTAATAATTATTTAAATATATATAATTATTTATTTATAATTATATAAATAATTTTAGAAAAATATTTATTTATTTATAATTATAAATATATAATTTTATAAACATAGTATGTACATTTTTAAATATATTTATTTATGAATATATTAATTTATAAATATTTTTTTACAAATATTTTTTTAACATTATTAATGAATATCTAATTTTAAGTGCATGTATGTCAAAAATGAGTGAAATTGAATAAATTAAAAAAAGTACACTTTAATAATATTGAAAAAATGGATAAGTTTTTTGTGTGTGCATTTTATATAAAAATGAATTAATTACCTATATGTGAAATCAATATAACACACATTTTATCTATGTTAAATTGGAAAAACAATTGACATTCAATTATATGTCCATTGCTCTATGCAATTAGTCAGTATTTTTAATTCATATTATTTTTTATTTATAAACCATTATTCACTAAATATATGACTATTTAACATAAAGTGCATAAATATTTTGTAATATATAAATAATTTGAACCCTTTATCAGAATTAAAAATAAAGTGCAGATAAATGGTTAAATTTATCAGTGCTTTCTTTAGCACTGATAAAGATTCCATTTATCGGTGATTTTTTCTAGCAGATATAAATACCAACGCAGTTAAATGCCAGTTTTATAGTAGCGAGCCCAGCACCCCCACCACCACAACATCCAGTCCCGCCAGGATTGAAGCCTCAAACAGACCTAAACACAGCAACATAATCCCCTCAAGACCCCAACTCCCTAGAACCCAACAATAAACCCAGATCTACCCCAAACAACAACTCAATAATAAACCAATGAACCAACAAACACATCACCACAGCTCATCATGAAGAAAATAATTCAGAAATTTCCATCTCCTAATCAACCTCTTATTACCATACTTCTGGGGAACTACCTGCATGAAGTGAGTCGAGATCTAATAGTAAGCTCAACCTTCATACAAAGTGCACTGCCACTGTGATGGGGAGATCTATGTTACTAAGATTTCCTCTCCTTCCATATAAAATAAACTAAAGTATCCAACCCAAGCTTCCCCAAAACACTCTTAAAGGATTTCCCAGAGAAGGAGTGTAAACAGCAATCAATTATAGCAGGAAAGGAACTAGCCTTGCAATCAATCTCCATGAGGCACAAAAAGGAGGACCAAAGTCGGTGATTCATCAAATAGTTAAAAAAATGATTGATATCCTCGGTATCAACCTCACAGAGATAACATCAACTGGGAAAGGATAAACTTCTTTGTTATAGACAATATTGTGTAGGTAATCGATTCAAAATAACCAACCATAAGACAATGGAAAACTAAGAAGGAGAAACCTTTTTTCCTAACCAAGGAACTCTAAGGCACAATAGAAAATCATGGTTTGAGATCCTTTCAAACCTTATGAGTAGAAAACACTGACTTCTTATTCCAAAAAATACCATCAAAAGCACAACTAGGCTGAGGAAGTAGAAGAATTTGATGCCTGATGTCCCACAAATCAGCTGATGTAGCCAGTGAAGGATCTCAATCCCATTAGGGAAAAGGTTAGAAACTATCTCATATCTGGCAAGACTCGAGCCATAGAATACGATCCTCAATGGAGATACATATAAGACCACTCAGGATCCAAGAGACAAACCATAGGGATATTCTAGTACCATTCCCAATAGAAAAGAATATATGGTCCTTAAGAAAATATTGAAGGCCCAACAACTTCTTCCAAGTCCAAAAACAATTCCAAGGGACTTTAGCCACCCAAAATTTTGAACGCCCAAAAAAAATATGAGCCTAGTCCACCTAGAAAGAAGAAGAGGAAGGGGTACATAAGTCCTAAAGATGTCTAGCTATGGCCACTTTATTCCAATCAACAATCCTTTTAATACCAAAGCCCCATTTTCCTTAGGCTTATCCACAAAATCCCAAGCCACCTCTACACCGGAAATAGCAAGGGAAGGCCCCTTCCAAAGAAAGCACACGATCTTCAATTCTATAAACTTAACCACCTTCTTAGGATTTTTAATTTTTCATGGATTTTTAGGGTTTTTTAGGATTTTTATTGTTTTTACGGTTTGTAGGGGTTTGTAGGGGTTTTAGGGTTTTTTTGGGTTTTAGGGTATTTTAGGGGTTTTAGGGTTTTTTAGTTTTTTATTGTTTTATGGTTTTTTAGAGTTTTTTAACATTTTATGATTTTTAAGCGGTTTTTAGAGGGGTTTTAGTATTTTTATTGGTGTTTAGGTTTTTAAGGTTTTTTTTGGTTTGTATTGTTTTTGGTGTTTTTTTATGTTTTCTTGGATTTTAAGGGATTTTAGGTGTTTTAATTATTTTTAGGGTTTTTTTCATTTTTAGGGATTTTGAGGGATTTTAGGGTTTTCAACGTTTTTAGGGCCTTTTTAGGTTTTTAGGGTTTAATTTTTAGTTTTTAGGGTTTATAAGGTTTTTTAGTTTTTTTAACGTTTTTAGGAGTTTAAAGGGGTTTTAGGGTTTTACTGGGTATTTATGGAATTTTCAGGTTTTAATTTTTTTAGAGTTTTTATGGTTTTTAGGGGTTTTTCAGGGTTTTTAAGGTTTTTTATGTTTTCATAAATTTTTAGGGGGATTTTTAGCATTTTTATTGTTTTTATGGTTTTAGGGTATTTAGGTATTTTGAGTTTTTTGGGGATTTTTACGGTTTTTTAGAGTTTTTAGGGATTTTCAAGGTTTTAAGGTCATTTTGGGGGTTTTAGGGTTATTTTGAGTTTTTTAGGGTTTATAAGGTTTTTAGGGGTTTTTCAGGGTTTTAAGATTTTTTATGTTTTTATGGATTTGGGGGGGTTAGGGTTTTTATAGATTTTGAGTGTTTTTATGGGTTTTCAAGGGTTTTTAGGGGGTTTTCAGAGTTTTTAGGAACTTTTGTGGTTTGGGTATTTTTTTAAGTTTTATAGGGTTTTTAATGTTTTTAGAGTTTTTTAACATTTTTAGGGTTTTAAAGTGTTTTTAATTTTTTTTGTAGTTTTATGAATTTTTATGGGAATTTAGGGTTTGTTATGGTTTTTAAGGGTTTTAATGGATTTAGGGTTTTTTACATTTTCATGGATTTTTAGTGGTTATTTAAGATTTTTATGGAATTTTACGTTTTTAAGATTCTATGGATTTTGAGGGGTTTTAGGGGATTTTAGATGTTTTTAGGGTATTTTTGGATTTTCATTATGTTTTTTAGGGTTTTAAAGAGTTTTCATTGATTTTAATGTTTTTAGGTGCAATAAGTTTTTTTAGAGTTTTAATATGTTTGGGGTTTTTATGGGGTTTTAGGGTTTTTAAAGATTTTTACGGGTTATTATGCTTTTTAGGGTTTTTTCAAGATTTTTAGGGTGTTTTTAATTTTCATTGATTTTTTTTGCGTTTTTAGGTTTTTTAGGGGTTCTAGAAATTTTGAGTGTTTTTATTGATTTTCAGAGTTTTTACAGTTTTTAGGGGTTGTCAGGGTTTTTAGGGTCTTTATGGGGTTTTAGGATTTTTTTCTACTTTTTTAAGGCCATTAAGGTTTTTTAGATTTTTTTTATTTTTTAAGGGTTTTAATGGTTTTTAGTTTTTTTCATGGTTTTTAGGGTTTTTAGGGTTTTTATGAGTTTTTAGGGTTTTTAAGGTTTTGGGGGTCTTTATGGTTTTTAGGGTTTTTTGAGTTTTTTACATTTTCATGGATTTTAGGGTATTTTTTGGATTTTTTGGGTTTTTTGGGTTTTCAGGGATTTTTAGGGTTTTAGGGGTTTTCACGGTTTTTTAGGGATTTTAAGGTCTTTTGGGTTTTTAGGGGGTTTTCTTGAATATTTTAGTATTTTTAAGGTTTTTAAGAGTTTTTAACATATTTAGGGATTTTAAGGGTTTTTAGTGGTTTTAGGGTTTTATGGGATTTTATAGTTTTTAAAGGTTTTTAGGGGTTTTTATGGTTTTCATGGGTTTTTTACATTTTAAGGGATTTTTAGGGGGGGTTGGATTTTTATGGTTTTTAGTGTTTTTTCTCCATAGAGAATTTGAGGGGTTTTAGGGTTTTTATATTTTTTTATAGTTTTGATGTTTTTTAGAGTTTTTTAACCTTTTAAGGGGTTTAAAGGGTTTTTAGTGTTTTAGTGGGTTTTTATGGTCTTTATGGGTTTTTAACTTTTTAGGGGTTTGTGGTTTTGATGTGGTTTTTAAGGGTTTTACCCTTTCCTGGATATTTGGGGGGGGGGTTTAGGATATTTATGGGTTTTGGGGGTTTTTAGTGTTTTTAGGGATTTTTTGGGTTTTAGGGATTTTTAGGGTTTTTTCTGGGGTTTTAGAGGATTTTGGGGATTTTGGGGTCTTTTGGGTTTTTGTAGTTTTTAGGGGTTTTATGGTTTTTTGGGGGTTTTCGGTATATTATAGTATTTCATGTTTTCACAGAATGTTAGGGATTTCTTAGGATTTTTATGGTTTTTAGGGGTTTAGGGTCTTTTAGTGTTTTAGGGGTTTTTGAGTTTTTAGGTTTTTTTTTGGTTTTTTGTTATTTTCTAACGTTTTTTGGGGTTTAGGGGTTTTTAAATTTTTAGCGGGTTTTTATGGGTTTTAGGGTTTTTAAGGGTTTTAGGGGTTTTTATGGTTTTCAGGGGTTTTCAAGGTTTTCTGTTTTTATGGATTTTGAGGGTTTTAGGGTTTTTCAGGGAGTTTAGGGGTTTTTAGGGATTTTAGGGTGTTTTTTGGGTTTTTAGTGATTTTATTGAGTTTTTATGGGTTTTAAGATTTTCTGGGGTTTTGAATTTTTTGGGGTTTAAATGGTTTTTAGAGTTTGAAGTAGGTTTTTCGGGGTTTTATGAGTTTTTAGGGTTTTTATTGGTTTTTAGGGTTTTTAAGGTTTTTCAGGGTTTTTATTGTTTTTTTCATGGATTTTAGGGTTTTTTTTTGGGATTTGTATGGTTTTTATGGTTTTTAGTGATCTTGAGTTTTTTTAGGATTTTCAGGGGTTTTATGGGTTTTAGGGTTTTTAGGTTCGTTTTGGGTTTTTTGGGGTTTTTTAATTTTTTTAGGTGTTTTATGGTTTTTTAGAGTTTTTTAATGTTTTTAAGGATCTTATGGGTTTTAGAGTTTTAGTGTTTTTTGGGATTTTATGGGTTTTTAGGGTTTTTTAAGGGTTTTTATGGTTTTTAGGGGTTTTTAGAGTTTTAGGGTTTTTTACATTTTCATTGATTTTTATGGGTTTTTTGGGATTTTTATGGTTTTTATGGTTTTATATGGTTTTTAGGGGTTTTCACGTGTCTTTATGGTTTTCAGGGGTTTTCAGTGTTTTTATGGCCTTTTTGGGGTCTTAAGGATTTTTTAGTTTTTAGGGTTTTTAAGGTGTTTTAATGTTTTTAACATTTTTAGGGGTTTAAAGGGTTTTTAGAGTTTTTAGTGGGTTTATGGGGTTTTAGGATTTTTTAAGGCTTTTAGGGGTTTTTATAGTCTCGAGGAGATTTTTGCGGTTGTTAGGGGTTTTTACATTTTTAAGGATACTGAGGGTTTTTAGGATTTTTATAGTTTTAGGGTTTAGGGATTTGTGGGGGTTTTAGACTTTTTTGGGGGGGTTTTGGGTTTTTGAGGGTTTTAGGGACTTTTTGGTTTTACGGGTTTTTTTGAGTTTTTTATGGATTTTATGGTTTTCTAGAGTTTTTTAATGTTTTTAGTGGTTGAAAGGTTTTTATAAATTTTGTGGTTTTTAGGGTTTTTATGGGTTTTTAGGTTTTTTAAGGTTTTTAGGGGTTTTTATAGTTTTTAGGGGTTGTTTAGGGGTTTTAGGATTTTTTTAAATTTTCATGGATTTTTAGGGGTTTTTTATAATTTTTGTGTTTTTTATGGTTTTGTAGGGTTTTATGGATTTTGAGGGTTTTTAGGGATTTTCATGGGTTTTAAGGATTTTCAGGGTTTTTAGGGTCTTTCTTGGTTTTTATGATTTTTTGTTAATATTTCGGTGTTTTAAGGATTTTTGCAGTTTCTTAACGTTTTTAGAAGTTTTGAGTGTTTTTTGGAGTTTTTAGTGGTTTTTAGGGTTCTTAGGGTTTTTAAGGTTTTTAAAGGTTTTTAGGTGTTTTTATGGTTTCTAGGGGTTTTATGGGTTTTTAGTTTTTTTTATTTTTTTATGGATTTTAGGGGTTTTTAGGATTTTTATTGGTTATAGAGTTTTTTGGGATTCTAGGATTTTGAGCGGTTTTAGGGGCTTTCAGGTGTTTTATGGTTTTTATGTTTTTTCAAGGTTTTTAGGCTATTTTTGGGTTTTTAGTGTTTTTTGAGTTTTTACGGGTTTTAAGGTTTTTAGAGTTTTTAACGTTTTTAGTGGTTTTAAGAGTTTTTACACTAAACAAAATTTTTTAATGGGACGGGTGGTTACACCCGTCGCAAATACTAGGTATTTGCAACGTGTCCTGTCGTAATTACCTTTTTCATCTGTTAGCATTTGCGATGGATCTCGTCGTAAATGCTATGTCAGCAGGTAGGTATTTGCGACGGGACTAATCACAAATATCATTTTAATCACCACACCTAATTAATAGGAGGGGTTAACATTTGCGACGGGAATCCCGTTGCAAATACTCCCGTCACAAATAATCAAACCTATATATACCCTCATCAGATTTTTTCTCATTTCACAAATTTCTCAACTCCTTTCTCCCTCTCTACTCTCATATTTTTCTCTTCAATTTTTTCAAAGTTTAAAATTTTACATCATAGTGATTTTCAAGGTCTTACATCATACGAAAGATTCTGTTTTAATGTATTTATCCATTGCTTTTATTTTTTTAGTTAATTTATTTTATATTATATTAGTTTTAATTACTGTTAATTAGCGACAATTAAATTGAATTAGAATTAGATAGTTTTATTTTGCATTATTTATTTTTACAAATATGTTGTTTTAGTAAGATTTAGTTTTTTTAATTAACAGTAAATAGTATTAATTTTTAAGAATTGGTTCAATTGTCATTAATTAATAAAAATTACGTGTAATTAATATTAATTATTATTAATTAGTAGTAATTAGTTTTAATTATTATAATTAGTACTGATTACTATATATTATTATTAATTAGTAGGAATTAGTATTAATTAGTAATAAATTGTAATAATTCGCGGTAATTAGTAATAATTAATAATAATTAGTGGTAATTAGTAAAAATTAACAATAACTAGTAATAAATAGTAATAAATAGTAATAAATATTTATAAATTGTGATAGATACTAATAATTAGCAGTAATTAGTGGTAATTTATGATAATTAGCGGTAATTTGTAATAATTAGCGATAATTTGTAATAACTAGCAGTAATTAGTAATAATTAGCTGTAATTAGTAATAAATAGCTGTAATTAGTAATAAATATGAGTAAATAGTAATAAATATAAACAAATAATAATAAATTGTCATAAATTGTCATAATTAGTAATAAATAGTAATAATTAGAAGTAAATAGTAATAATTAATAATAATTAGCGGTAAATAGTAATAACTGGCAGTAAATAGTAATAATTAGAGCTAATTAGTAATAATTACTAATAATTAGTAATAAATATTTATAAATAGTAATGAATATTAATAATTATTAATAATTAGTAATAATTAGTGGTAAATAGTAAAAAATAGTGGTAACTAGTTATAATTAGCGATAGATAGTAATAATTAACGATAAATAGTAATAATTAGTAATAAATAGTTAAAATTAGCGATAAATAGTAATAATTAGTGATAGTTTGTAAAAATTAGTAATAAATAGTAAAAATTAGTAAAAATTATTAAAAATTAGTAAAAATTAGTAAAAATTAGTAATAAATATTAGTAATTAGTAATAAATATTAGTAATTAGTAATAATTACTAATAAATATTAATAAATAATAATAAGTATTAATAAATAGTAATAAATATTAATAAATAGTAATAAATATTAATAAATATTAATTAATACTAATAAATTGTAATAAATTATAATAATTAGGGGTAAATAGTAATAATCCGTGGTAATTGGTAATAATTAAAGGCAATTAGTAATAATTATGGGTAATTAGTAATAATTAGCATTAATTAGTAACAATTTGCGGTAATTAGTAATAATTAGCAGAAATTAGTAATAATTAGAGGTAATTAGTAAGAATTAGTGGTAATTAGTAACAATTAGTGGTAATTAGTAATAATTAGCGGTAATTAGTAATAATTAGTAATAATTAGTAATAATTAGTGGTAATTAGTAATAATTAGTGGTAATTAGTAATAAATAGTAATAAATATTAATAATTAGTAATAAATAACAGTAATTAATAATAAATAGCGACAATTAGTAATAATTAGCAATAATAAGTAATTTTTAGTAATAATTAGTAATAAAGAGTAATAAATGGTAATAAGTAGTAATAAGTAGTAATAAATAGTAGTAAATAGTTATAAATAATAATAATTAGCAGTAATTAGTAATAATTAGCAGTAATTAGTAATAATTAGCGGTAATTAGTAATAATTAGCAGTAATTAGTAATAATTAGCAGTAATTAGTAATAATTAGTAACAAATAGTAATAAATAGTAATAATTAGTAATAAATTGTAATAAATATTAATAAATAGTAATAATCAATAATAAATTGTAATAATTGGCTATAATTAGTAATAATAAATAGTAATAAATAGTAATAACTAGTAATAATTGGTAATAAATAGTAATTATTAGCGGTAATTAATAATAATTAGTAGTAATTAGTAATAATTAGAATTAATTAGTAATAATTAGAGTTAATTAGTAATAGTTAGCGTTAATTAGTAATAATTAGTGGTAATTAGTAATAATTAGAGGTAATTGGTAATATTTAGTGGCAATTAGTAATAATTAGTAATGATTAGTAATAAATAGTATAATTAGTAATAAATAGTAATAATGAGTAATAAATATTAATGATTAGTAATAAATATTAATAATTAGTAATAAATATTAATAATTAGAGACAATTAGAGGTAATTAGCGATAATTAGAGATAATTAGTGATAATCAGTGATAATTAGTGGTAATTAGCAGTAATTAGCAGTAATTAGAAGTAATTAGTAGTAATTAGCAGTAATTAGCAATAATTAGTGGTAATTAGCGGTAATTAGCGGTAATTAGTAATAATTAGCTGTAATGAGTAATAATTATTGCTAAATAGTAATAATTAGTGGTAAATAGTAATAAATAGTCGTAAATAGTATTAAGTAGATGTAAATAGTAATAAATTATCATAAATAGTAATAAATAGTAGTAAGTAGTTATAAATAACGATAAATAGTAATAAATAGTGGTAAATTGTAAAAAATAATACTCATTAGTAATAATTAGTAATAAATTGTGGTAATTAATAGTGATTAGTAGTAATTAGTGGTAAATAGAGGTAAATAGTAGTAAATAGTGATAAATAGTGGTAAATATAGATAAATAGTGGTAAATAGAGATAAATAGAGATAAATATCGGTAAATAGTGATTAATTTCCTTATCATTTTTCTATAATACTTATTTAGTTTTTTTCACAGATCTTTTGGGAAATCATGTTTTGTTTTCAACTATTTGTAACAAGCCACAAATGAGATAAAATGATTCTTTCTGCCAATCTAACCATGTTTTCCATATTCATTGTCTTTCTTTGTTGAACTGCCAATGCTATATATTGATTTGATGTTGTTAGCCGAAAAACATTTCTCATTGTTGAAAGATAGGAGAGTAAAGGAAAATCATGTGCCCATTGTGGTGACTTCTCATAATATAATGGGAACATGAGCTTATTCTTCTCTTCTGACTTTCAACAATGAGAAAAAAAATTCAGCTATGAAAATTGAGTCAATATGTAGTGTTGGGAGTTCAACATAGAAAGATAATGGAAACATGGTTACATTTGCAGTTAGGATTGTTTTGAGACTTTGGGATGTGTAATAATCAACCACACCTCAATTTGACACATAGTGAAACCAATATATACTATGGTAGGAAGAATGTGACGTGTAGATGACAACAATAATAGTAATAGGAGGAGAAGATGCATTGATGACTAGACATGGTTGGCATAAATTGGGGCAATAAAAAATTGGGATATGGTTGGCATAAATTGGTTTCATCATCTGATGAAGGTAAAATCTATTATTTATACGTATTTAGTAAATCATAGAATTTTCAATCTTAATTTGATTATAAATAACCAATTTGTGTCAACCATGTCTAATTTTATCATTAGGTCTCCAAAACTTAGGCAGGCATATTATGACGAATCGATGATAGTAGTAAAGTGGTAGGGAGAAGAAATGTTGATTACTAGAGCAACAAAACCAGTAGACGATGAAGTACATGTGATGTCTGAATCATGGTTTAGGGATGAATTTTTCTCCACCATCTCCTCCAGCTCCGCCAAAAGACCCTCTCCCTTATTGATGTATTTACTTTTTATGATAAAATATTTAATTGTAATTTTTTTGTAATATTATATATTTACATTTCTATATAGTGCATTTTTTATATTGTATTTAATATTGTGTTTTTTAATTATTTTATTTTATTTTTAATATTTTATTACTTTATCATTTAATTATTTTTTTTTATTTTTTTATGTTTTTATTATTTTATTAATTATTATTTTTATGTTTTTGTGATTATTGAGGTTTTTATTATTTTATAATTTTATTTATTTATTTATTATTATTATATTAATATTATTATAATTATAATTATAATTATTATATAAATATTTTTTATTAATATTATTTTTGTTATTAATATTATTTTTTAATATTATTTGATTATTATTATTATTATTTATTAAATTTTATTAATAGTAATTTTTTAGTTATTTGCGATGGAAAAACCTACCCGTCGCAAATAGTATTTGCGATTGGCCCATCACGACATGGTTTTTTAGAAAACTCACAGAACCTATTTCCGATGAACTGTAACGATAGTGTTTATTTTTAAAACTCGAAGAAACTATTTGTGATGGGTGAATTTCCCATCCCAAAAAATTCTATTTGCAATGCTATTTTCTCCAACAGGACCCCGTCCCAAATAACCTTTTACAATAGGGCGCTTTCATAAATTCCCCATCACAAATAACCTAATTTCAGTAGTGTTATAGTTTTTAGTGGTTTTTGGGGTTTTGGGGGGTTTTTTTAATGCTTTTAGGGCTTTTATAGTTTTTAGGGTTTTTATGTTTTCATGAATTTTTAGGGGTTTATTAGAATTTTTATGGTTTTTATAGATTTTGAGGGTTCTTAGAGTTTTAAGGGGTTTTAGGGTCTTTTGTATTTTAATTGGGTTTTTTGATTTTTTTAGAGTTTTAAAGGTTTTTTTAGAGTTTTCTATTGTTTTTATGGGTTTTAAGGGTTTTTAGAGTTTTATTGGTTTTTAGGGTATTTATGTGTTTTTATTGTTTTTAAGGTTTTTAGGGGTTTTTATGGTTTTTAGTGGTTTTTACAGTTTTTATGTTTTTTGACATTTTCATTGATTTTTAGGGGGTTTATAGAATTTTAATGGTTTTAGAGTTTCTTAGGGTTTTTAGGGATTCTTAAGGTTTTCAATGATTTTTAGGTTTTTCATGGGTTTTTAGGGTTTTAGGGTCTTTTCGGGGATTTAGGTTTTTTTAGCTTTTTAGGGTTTTATAGTTCGTTAACATTTTTAGGGGTTTTAAGAGTTTTTAGATATTTTAGTTGTTTTTAGGGTCTTTATGGATTTTTATTGTTTTTAAGGTTTTTAGGGGTTATTTAGGGTTTTAGGGTTTTTAAATTTTCATGGATTTTTAGTGTTTTTTTGGATTGTCATGGTTTTTTGGTTTTTTGAGGTATTTAGGGATTTTGAAGGTTTTCAGGGGTTTTTAGAGGTTCTAGGGTTTTTAGGGTCTTTTGTGTTTTTAGGATTTTTTTTTGATAATTTTAGGGTTTTTAAAGTTTTTTTATTTTTTTAATTTTTTTACATGTTTTAAGGTTTTTTGGAGTTCTTAGTGATTTTTTAAAGGTTTTTAAGGTTTTTAGGGGGTTTTAGGGTCTTCAAAGATTTTTAGGATTTTTTACATTTTGATGGATTTTTAGGGGGGTTTTAGAAATTTTATGCTATTTAGGGTTTTTATTTATTTTAAGGGTTTTTACGGTTTTCAGGGGCTTTTAGGAGTTTTAGGGGCTTTCAGGGTTTTTAGGAATTTTTATGTTTTTTTGGGTTTTTTAGGTTTTTTAGAATTTTTAACATTTTCAAGGGTTTTAAGGGGTTTTAGAGTTTTATAGGTTTTTAGGATTTATTTTTAGTAATTTTAAGGTTCTTACTAGTTTTTATGGTTTTCAAGGTTTTTTTGGGTATTTTGGATTTCTTAGGTTTTTATGGATTTTTTGGGTTTTTAGGATTTTTATAGTTTTTTGAGTTTTTAGGGATTTTGAAAAGTTTTTGGGGTTTTAAGGGTCTTTAGGGTTTCTAGGGTATTTTTGGGTTTTTAGTGTTTTTTTAAGTTTTTAGGGTTTTTATGGTTTTTAAGGTTTTTTAGAGTTTTTAAGGTTTTTTGGGGTTTAAAGGGTTTAAAAGTTTACTGATTTTTAGTGTTTTTATGTGTATTTAGGATTTTTCTGATTTTAGTGGTTTTATGTTTTTCTGAGTTTTTCAAGGTTTTAGGGTATTTTAAATTTTCATAGATTTTTTCCAAGGGGGTTATGATTTTAATGGATTTTAGGTATTTTTAGAGTTTTTAGGGATTTTCAGGGTGTGTAGGGTTTTGTAGGGCTTTAAGGTTTTTTGGGGTTTTTTTTTCAGGTTTTAGGGTTTTTTGGGTTTTATGATTTTTTTTAGTTTTTAGTGTTTTTAATGTTTTTAGAGTATTTTAATGTTTTTATGGTTTTTAAGGGTTTTTAGAGTTTTTAGTGATTTTAAGGGTTCTTATGGGTTTCAGGGTTTTTTAATGTTTTTAGGTGTTTTATGGCTTTCAGGGGTTTTAGGGTTTTAAGGTATTCTATGTTTTCATGGATCTTTATTGGTTTTTATGATTTTTTGGGTTTTTGGAGATTTTGATGGGTTTTAGGGGTTTTCATGGGGTTTTAGGTGTTTTTCATTGTTTTTAGGGTCTTTTGGGGCTATAGGTTTTTTTTTGAGTTTTAAGAGTTTTTAATGTTTTTTATAATTTTTAACATTTTAGGGGTTTAAAGGAATTTTAGAGTTTTTAATGGTTTTTAGGATTTTTTTGAGTGTTTAGGGTTTTTAAAGGTTTTTATGGGTTTGTGGTTTTCATGAATTTTTTGGGTATTTAGGGTTTTTACATTTTCAAGGATTTTTAGGGGTTTTTTATTTATTTTAGTGTTTTTAGGCAAAGAAGATACGAGGGACATGCTATTCCCGTCCCCCCCAAATTTATTTAGAATGAAAAGGAGACACACCAGACAAGGGAGGGGATGGGTCGATCGACCCACACCCAAAAGCCCCTTACAACCCATGCCAAAAAAAAGAAAAACAAAGAAAGAAAAAGACTCAAAAATAGACACAACAGCAGCATCACGTCACATCCAGCCAGTACCAGCATCCAGCAGCACTACATCCAACATTAACCAGCATCCAGCAGCTCATAGCTAAACAACGACCAGCATTCAAACTACAGCAACAAACGACATCCAGCAGCAGCAACCAGCCAACCAGCATCCGCACCCAACCAGCAACCAACATCCTCATTTTCAAACAACCAGCACCTCTTTCGACCACCGAACATCTCCCAGCATCCCACTTCCACTCCAACAACCATCCAAAAAACAGTAGCAACTCAAAGAGGAACCAACAACTAGCAACAAGCATCATACATCAACTCAGAACCGAACCAATCACACACCCCCACCAGCACTCAGACCATGCAGTGGAACCACATCTTACACCTCCTCTCAGAGCAGTAAAGAAAAGCCAGCAGCCCAGTAGCCAGCAGCCATTCCTTTCAAACTAGTCAAGGCCCAACATATAGAAAATTTCATCCAACAATACACATTTATCTTCACAACTAGCAGAACAGGACCAGCAACCCTTGTGCCAAGAACCAAACCTCAGCACACTGAGAGACGACAACCAGCACCACATGTTGTGGCCATCGACCATCACCGAACTAAACCCATACCACTTCAGGAACCAGCCACCACAACCCAACAAAACTCCTAGAACCCAACACTTATCCAGACCAGCAACAAGACCATAGCACAAAAAAGAAACCCAGAAACGAACCTGCCTCCGCGCTGAGTTCCAATGTGAGAAAACAACACCATCTCCTAACAGCCCAGGCCAAACCAAAGCCGCTGCTCCCCACACCGCATCGAGGATCAGCAAAGTCCCACCGCAAAAAATCCAGAAGAACCGAGGCCAGGCCTCTCCAGGCCCTTCATGGAGGAACAATCCGTCGAAGAAACGAAACGCCGCACCAAGAAGATGCCAGATCTGTGCTGTTTGTCATAGGAAAATGCTATCATCCGAAGCTGACATCCAAGGAAACCAGACTTTTGCATCTTCATAGCAAAGAACAGATCCGGGACCGCAACAACAAGATCCATTGTAACCGAACCAGATCGCCAGAAAGGAAACCGAACAAGGTTTACAGATCTACCAGGCCCAAGCCAAACCACCGCGGGAGACGATCCGAGCCAACACATCCCTGAAAAGCGCCACGTCGCCGCACTGGAACCATCCAAAAACACACCGCACCACCAAGCATCACCACGACCATGAAACTTCCAGATCCACCTCGAGAACAAATCGGTTGAAGTCACATCTGCATCTCCAAGCGCGAGCAAGGTGAATCTTTTAGAGAGGAGGGTTGATCGCTGAGAGAGGCGAGAGCCAGGATAGAGCGGCGACATCATTCTTTTCCTTCAGAATTTTAGTGTTTTTAGGGGTTTTAATGATTTTGAGGGTTTTTAGGGGGTTTCAAGGTTTTTAGAGTCTTTTTGGGATTTTAGGGATTTTTAGGGTTTTAATGCTTTTAAGAGTTTTTATGGGTTTTCTGGTTTTTTAATGTTTTAGGGATTTTTTATGGTTTTCAGGGGTTTTATATTATATTTAAGGGTTTTACATTTTCATGTAATTTTAGGGGTTTTTATTATTTTTATGGTTTTTAAGGTTTTTGGGTTTTTAGGGGTTTTACGATATTTTTTGGATTTTAGGGTTTTTAAAAAAAATTAAGGTTTTAAGTTTTTTTTTGAAAATTTTAACATATATATGGTTTTTAAGGGTTTTTAGAGTTTTTAGTGGGTTTTAGGGTTTTTTGGGTTTTGGGGGGTTTCAATGTTTTTAGGGGTTTTTATGGTTTTTCAAGTTTTTTCTGCATTTTTATGGTTTTTTTCATGGATTTTTATGGGGGTTTTAGGATTTTTATAGTTTGTAGGTTTTTTACTACTTTTAAGAGGTTTTAAGGTTTTTCTGTGAGTTTTTGGGTTTTTAGGGTTTTCAGGGTCTTTTTTGGTTTTTAGGTTTTTTTGAGTTTTATGGGTTTTAATGTTTATAGAGTTTTTTTTAACTTTTTTAGGGGTTTATGGTTTTTTAGAGATTTTAGTTACTTTTAGGTTTTTAGGGTTTTTTTGCAAGCTACTGTTTTTTAGAGTTTTTTATAGGTTTTTATGGTTTTCAGGGTTTTTAGGGATTTTGAAGTTTTTAGCGGTTTTCATGGATTTTTTGGGGTTTTAGGATCTTTTTGTAATTTTAGGGTTTTTTTTAGTTTTTCATGGTTTTTATGAGTTTCTAGATTTTGTAATGTTTTTTTTTGGGTTTTAAGGGTTTTTAGTGTTTTTAGTGGTTTTTATGGGGTTTATGGTCTTTTAAATTTTTAGAGGAATTTATGGTTTTTAGGGGGTTTTCAGGGTTTTTAAGGGTTTTTACATTTTCATAAAAAAATTTGGGTTTTTTGGGAATTTTTAGGTACTTTTTTGGGTTTTAGGGTCTTTTTGGGTTTTTAGGGGTTTTAAGGTTTTTTTGGGTTTTATCGTTTTAGGGGTTTTTGAGGGTTTTTAGGGTTTTTTACATTTTCATGGATTTTTATGGGATTTACAGTTTTTAGAGAATTTGAGGTTTTTTATTCTTTTTCTGAGGTTTTAAGTGATTTTATGGGTTTTTAGAGTTTTTAGGGTCTTTTGGGGTTTTAGAGGTTTTTAGAGTTTATAGTGCTTTTTATGGTCTCTAGGGTTTTTTACGGTTTTTAGGAGTTTTTATGATTTTTAGGGTTTTAAGGGTTTTTAGTGTCTTTTTGTCTTTTTAGTGTTTTTATGTTTTTTATGGGTTTTATGGTTTTTTAATGTTTTTAACGTTTTTAGGGGTTTAATGGGGATTTAGAGTTTTTAGTGGGTTTTTAGGGTTTTTATGGGGTTTTAGGATTATTTATGGTTTTTATAGATTTCAAGGTTTTTTAGGGTTTTTAGGTTTTTAGGTTTTCATGTATTTTTAAGGGCCTTTTAGTATTTTTATGGTTTTTAGGGTATTTTAGAGTTTTTATATATTTTGAGGGGTTTTATGGGGTTTTTAGTGTTTTTAATGTTTTTCAGGGTGTTTGGGATTTTTATGATGTTTTTGAGTTTTTTGGGTTTTATGGTTTCTTAAATTTTTTTAACAATTTTAGGAGTTTTAATGGTTTTTATAGATTTTTAGTATTTTTTAGGGTTTTGTGGGTGTTTAGGGTTTTTATGGTTTTTAGTGGAATTTATAATTTTCAGGGGTTTTTATGGTTTTTCAGGGTTTTTAGGGTATTTTAGGTTTCCATGGGTTTTAGGTATTTTTTAGGATTTTTATGGTTTTTAGGGATTTTGTGGGTTTTAAGGGGTTTTCACTATTTTTTGGGTGTTTAGTGGTTTTTAGGGTTTTAGGGTCTTTTGGGTTTTTTAGAGTTTTTTTAGTTTTTTGGTGTTTTTAATGTTTTTAGAGATTTTTAACATTCTTAATGATTTTAAGGCTTTTTATAGTTTTTAGTGGTTTTAGAGTTTTATGGGTTTTTATGGTTTTTAGTGGTTTTTTCAGTGTTTTTAGGGGTTTTAGAGGGGTTTTACGTTTTCAAGGATTTTAGTGTTTTTTTTGGATTTTTATGGTTTTTTAAGGTATTTGGGTTTTTGAGGGGTTTTAGGATTTTTCATTGGTTTTGGGGTTTTTAGGGGATTTCCTGGATTTTTGAGCCTTTTTGGGGTTTTTTGACTTTTTTGAGTTTTTAAGGTTTTTTAGAGATTTTTAATGTTTTTAGGGGTTTAAATGGTTTTTAGAGTTTTTATTGTTTTTAGGGTTTTTTTGCGTTTTTTACATTTTCATGGATTTTTAGGATTTTTATGGTTTTTTGGGTGTTTTAGGGTTTTTAGGGATTTTGATCCCTTTTAGGGATTTTTAGGGTTTTTCAGGGGTTTTATAGTCTTTTTAGTTTTTAGGGGTTTAATGTATTTTTAGAGTTTTTGGCGTTTCTAGGGTTTAAATGTTTTGTAGAGTTTTTAGTGGGTTTTGGGGGTTTTGGGGGTTTTGAAGGTTTTTAGTAGTTTTTATGGTTTTCAAGGGTTTTCAGTGTTTTTAGGGGGTTTTCATGTTTTCATGGATTTTGAATGTTCTTTTTTATTTTTAATGTTTTTAGTGTTTTTGGGTTTTTAGGCGTTTTAAGGTTTTTTAGAGTTTTTAACATTTTTATGGGTCTTAAGAGTTTTTATAGGTTTTAGTGGGTTTTTAAGGTTTTTATAGGGTTTTAGGGTATTTAAGTGTTTTATAGGTTTTATGGTTTTCAGGTGTTTTAAGGGTTTTTTACATTTTCCTGGATTTTTAGGGGTTTTTTAGGATTTTTATAGTTTTCAGGGTTTTAGGGATTTTTAGGGTTTTTAGTTATTGTCTGGGGTTTTGTGTTTTTAGGGGGTTTAGGGTCATTTGGATTATTATTTTTTCTAGTTTTTTAGGATTTGTAACGTTTGTTAGAGTTTTTTTAACATTTTGAGGGGTGTTAAGGGTTTTTATAGTTGTTAGTGTTTTTTAGAGTTTTTATGTGGTTTTTAGGGGTTTTTAGGTTTTTAGGGGGTTTTATGGTTTCCAAGTGTTTTTCAGGGTTTTTAGGGTTTTCTGTGTTTTTATGGATTCTTAGCAGTTTTTTTGGATTTTGATGGGTTTTTAGGGTTTTTAGGAGGTTTGGGGTTTTTTTGGGGTTTTAAGGGGCTTTTAGTTTATTTCAAGTTTTTAGGATCTTTTTGGGTTTTTTGGGGCGTTTTTTGAGTTTTTAGGGTTTTTAAAGTTTTTTATTTTTTTTAACAATTTTAGGGATTCTAAGGGTTTTCATAGTTTTTAGTGTTTTTTGGGTTTTTATGGGTTTTTAAGGGTATTTTAGGGTTTTAAGGTTTTCTATGGTTTTAAGGGGATTATCAGGTTTTTTAGTATTTTTTATGTTTTCATGGAGTTTTAGCAGTTTTTAGGATTTTTATCAATTTTAGTGTTTTTTAGGATTTTTACGGATTTTGTGCATTTTTATGATTTTTAGGGGTTTTAGGGGTTTTAGGGTTTTAGGTTCTTTTGGGTTTTTAGGGTTTTCTTGAGTTTTTTGTGATTTAATGGGTTTTTAGAATTTTTTTGACATTTTTAATGGTTTATGGTTTTTACATTTTTTTAAGGTTTTTATGAGAATTTATGATTTTAAGGGGTTTCTGAGGATTTTTATAGTTTTTTACGTATTCATGGATTTTTTGGGGGTTTTAGGATTTTTATGGGTTTTTGGGTTTTTTCGGTTTTTTTGAAATTTGAGGGTGTTTTGGGGGTTTTCATAGGTTTTTATGGGTTTTCAGAGTTTTTAGGGTCATTGGGGGGTTTTTTAGTGTTTTTTTTTACTTTTTTAGGGTTTTTACGGGTTTTAAGAGTTTTTAAACATTTTTAGGTTTTTTATGGAATTTGAGGGGTTTTAGGATTTTTTGGGGGGTTTTACGGTTTTAAGGTTTTTAGGGTCTTTTGGTATTTTAGAGATTTTTTTGAGTTTTTAGGTTTTTTTAAGATTTTTTAGAGTTTTTAATGTTTTTAGGGGTTTAAAGGGTTTTTAGAGTATTATTAGTTTTTAGAAATTTTAAGGTTTTTATGGGTTTTGATGGTTTTTTGGATTTTTAGTGATTTTTTATGGTTTTTATGGGGTTTTATGTTTTTAAGGGTTTTGGTGGTTTTTATGGTTTTAAGGGGTTTTTTATGTTTTCACGTAATTTTTTGGGATTTTTACGGGTTTTTAGGGGTTTTATCATTTTTTAGGGTTTTTAGGGTCCTTTTGGGGTTTTAGGGAGGTTTTTTTGAATTTTTATGGTTTTAAGGTTTTTAAAGTTTTATAATATTTTTAGGGGTTTTAAGTGTTTTAGAGATTTTTAATGTTTTTTTGGGTTTTTAGGGTTTTTAGGGATTTAAAACATTTTTTAGGTGTTTTATGGTTTTTAAGTGTTTTTGGGTTTTTTGAGTCCTTTACGTTTTCATGGATTTTTAGGGGTTTTTTTAGGATTTTTATGTTTTTTAGAGTTTTAGGGATTTTTTGGGTTTTAGGGGTTTTAGGGTTTTAGGGTATTTTTAAGTTTTTAAGAGTTTTTAATGTTTTTGGGAGTTTTAAGGATTTTTAGAGCTTTTAGTGGTTTTTATTGTTTTTATGGGTTTTAAGGTTTTTCTGTTTTTTTGGTTCCCATTGGTTATTAAGGGTTTTTAGGATTTTTTAGTGTTTTTAGGGTTTTTTGGGATTTTGAGGGCTTTTAGGGGCTTTCAAGGGTTTTTAGGGTATTTTTGGTTTTTATGGTTTTTTTGATTTTTTTTGGGTATTTGTGGTTTCTTAGGTGTTTAAAGGGTTTTTAGAGTTTTTTTAACATTTTTAGGGGTTTTAAAGGTTTTTTTGAGTTTTTAGTGGTTTTTGAGGGTTTTATGGGTTTTTAGGAATTTTTATGTTTTTTAGGGTTTTTATGGTTTTTAGGTTTCTTTAATGGTTTTAGGGTTTTTTAGTTTTTTATGGATTTTAGGGGGGGGGGGGGGTTTGGGTTTATATGGTTTTTATGATTTTCATGATTTGGAGGGTTTTTAGGATTTTTTGGGGTTTTTTAGGGTTTTTCAGTGTTTTAGGGAAATTTTGGGGTTTTTGGAATTTTTAGAGTTTTTTAGTATTTTAAAGGGTTCTTATAGTTTTTCTATATTTTCAGAGGTTTTTCAGGTTTTTTAAGGGTTTTCTTCAAGGATTTTTAGGTGTTTTCAGGATTTTTATTATTTTTAGTGGTTTTAGGGATTTTGAGGGTTTCTAGGGATTTTATGGGTTTTTCTAGTTTTTAGGGGTCTTAAGGGTTTTTAGGGTCTTTTCAGTTTTTAGGGTTTTTAGAGTTTCTGGTGTTTTTAAGGTTCTTTGGAATTTTTAAGGGTTTTCAAGGTATGTGATGTTTTTATGGTTTTCATGGGTTTTAAAGGTTTTTAGGATTTTTTATGTTTCCATTGATTTTTTGGGGTTTTTATGGTCTCTTAGGGTTTAATTGATTTTGAGGGGTTTTAAGGTTTTTCAGGGGTGTTTTTGGGTTTTTTGGATTTTTTTGAGTTTTTTTGGATTTTTGAGGATCTTTAATTTTTTTTAACATTTTTAAAGATTTTAATGGTTTTAGAGGCTTTTAGAGGGGTTTTAAGGATTTTATGGGTTTTAGAGTTTTTTATGGTTGTGGGGGGGGGAGGGTTATGGCTATTAGGAGTTTTTTAGGTTTATTAGGGTTTTTTACATTTTCATGGATTTTTAGGGTTATTTTTGGATTTTAATAGTTTTTAGGACTCTTTATGGTTTTTAGGGATTTTGAGGGTTTTATGGGTTTTAAGTAGTTTTTAGGGGTTTGGGTTTTTCAGGGTTTTAAGGACTTTTTGGATTCTCTTATTTTTTTAGGTGTTTTAAGGTTTTCTTAGAGTTTTTAGCATTTTTAGGGTTTTTATGGGGTTTTAAGGGCTTTAGTGGGATTTTAGGGTTTTTATGGGTTTTTAGAGATTTTATGGGTTTTAGGGGTTTTATGAGTTTTTTAGGGTTTTTAGGGTTTTTCGCGTTTCCATAGATTTTTAGGGGTATTTTAGGGTTTTTAGGTTTTTAGGTTTTTAGGGCTTTTAGGAATTTTGTGGGTTTTTATGGTTTTCAGGGGTTTGTAGGGGTTTAAGGTATTTTGGGGTTTTAGGTTTTTTTTTAATTTTTTGGTGTCTTAATATTTTTTAGAGTTTTTAAACATTTTTAGGGAATTATAATCATTTATTAAGTTTTAATAGGTTTTATGGGGTTTTATGGGTTTTTAGGGTTTTATGGTTTTTAGGGGGTTTTATGATTTTCATGGTTTTTTTCGGGTTTTTTACATTTTCAGGGATTATTAAGAAGTTTTTAGGATTTTTTTGGTATTTTCGGTTTTTAGGGAATTGATGGTTTTTAGGATTTTTCTAGGGGGTTTTATTTGTTTTCACGTTTTTTTGTGTCTTTTGGATTTTTAGGGGTTTCTTCTGAGTTTTTTTGGGGTTTTAAGGTTTTTTAAAGTTTTTAACGTTTTAGATGCTGAAAGTGCTTTTGGTGTTTTTAGTGGTTTTTAGGGTTTTTTATGGGGTTTTAGGGTTTTTTAAGGTTTTAGGGGTCTTTATGGTCATCAAGGGTTGTTTAGGGTTCTTAGGGTTTTTTGCGTATTCATGGATTCTAAGGAGTTTTTTAGGATTTTAATGGATTTTAGGGTTTTTTATGGTTTTATGGGTTTTCAAGTGTTTTTATTGTTTTTAGGGACATTTTGTGTTTTAGGGTTTTTTTGTTTTTTTTCTTTTTTTTCATATTTTTAAAGTTTTTTTAACATTTTAGGGGTTTTAAGGGATTTTATAGTTTTTAGTGTTTTATAGGTATTTAGGGGTTTTTAAGGGTTTTAGGGGTATTTGGGGATTTTATGAGTATTTAGGGTTACATAAGGTTTTAGGGTTTTTTTGGTTTTTAGGGGTTTTTCAGGTATTTTTATGTTTTCATGGACTTTTAGGGGGTTTTAGTATTTTTTTGGATTTTTATGGTTTTTTAGGGTTTTTAGGTATTTTGGGGGTTTTAGGGTTTTAGGGGGTTTTATGGTTTTTAGAGTATTTCTAAGTTTTAGGGTCCTTTTGGGGGTTTAGGTTTTTTTTTTGAGTTTTTAGGGGTTTTGGGTTTTTTTATAGTTTTTAACGTTTTTAGGTGTTTAAAGGGTTTTTAGAGTTTTTAGTGGATTTTTAGGGTTTTTAGGGGCTTTTAGGGTTTTTAAAATTTTTAGGGGTGTTGTGGTCTTTAGGGGATTTTCAGGGTTTTTTGGGTTTTTTATTTTTTCAGGGATTTTTTTGAATTTTTTTAGGATTTTTAGAGTTTTTAGGGGTTTAAAGGGTTTTTTGGTGTTTTGAGGTATTTCAGGGCTTTTCTGGGGTTTTTAGTGTTTTAGGGTTATTATGGTTTTCAGGGGCTTTTTGGGTTTTTAGCATTTTTTTAGTTTTTAAGGGTTTTCAGAGTTTTTTTTAACTTTTTTAAGGGTTTAAAGGGTTTTTAGATATTTTAGTGGTTTTTATACTTTTATAAGTTTTTAGTGGTTTTAAGGTTTTTAGAGGTTTTTAAGGTATTCAGAAGTTTTTCAGGGTTTTTAGGGTTTTAAATTTTTCATGGATTTTGAGGGTCTATAGTTTATTTTATGTTTTTGGGTTTTTGGGTCTTTTTAGGGTTTTAGGGGTTTTTGACTTTTTTTATTGTTTTAAGGTTTTAGTGTTTTTTAACGTTTTTAGGGATTCTAAGTTTTTTTTTGAGTTTTTAGTAATTTTGAGTTTTTTAGGGGTTTTTAAGGTTTTTAGGGGTTTTATGGTTTTCCTGGGTATTAAGGGTTTTTAGGGGTTTTCACATTTTCCTGGATTTTAGGGGGTTTTTAGGATTTTTAGGTTTTTTCAAGTTTTTAGGGTCGTTTTGGGTTTTAGGTTTTTCTGTGCTTTTAGGATTTTTATGGTCTTTTGGGGTTTTAGGGTTTTTAAGTTGTTTAGTGTTTTTAAGGTTTTTTAGAATTTATTAACACTTTAGGGGTTTTAAGATTTTTTAGATTATTTAGTGGTTTTAGGGGTTTTATGGGTATTTAGGGGTTTGTTAAGGTATCTAGGGGTTTTTATGGTTTTAAGGAGTTTTTAGGGTTTTTAGTGTTTTCATGGATTTTTAGGGGGTTTTATTATTTTTATGGATTTTAGGGTCTTTTAGTAATTTTGATAGATTTTGAGGGGTTTTAGAGTTTTTTCTGGTTTTTTATGTTTTTTTAGAGTTTTTAATATTTTTAGGGTTTTTAAGGGTTCTTAAAATTTTTAGTTGTTTTTTAGGATTTTTTTATTTTTTAGGGTTTTTAGCTTTTTGATGGTTTTAGGGATTTTAAGGGGATTTTAGGGTTTTTAGGGGTTTTCAGTGTTTTAGGGTCTTTTGGGGTTTCTAGCTTTTTTTTGAGTTTTTAGTGTTTTTATGGTTTTTTAGAGTTTTTAACATTTTTAAGGGTTTTAAGGGTTTTTATAGTTTTTAGTTTTTTTAAGGTTTTTATTGATTTTTAGGGTTTTTGAGGCTTTTAGTGGTTTTTATGGATTTTAGGGGTCTTTCAGGGTTTTTATGGTTTTTTACATTTTCATGTACTTTTACTGGTTTTAAGATTTTTATGGATTTTAGGGTTTTTTAGTTTTTTGGGACATTGAGGGTTTTCAGGGGTTTTAGGGCCTTTTGGGGGTTTATGGATTTTTTTTGATTTTTTAGGGTTTTAAAAGTTTTTAGATATTTTTAACACTTTTTAGGGTTTTAAAGGTTTTTAGATTTTTTTAGTGGGTTTTAAGGTTATTATAGGTTTCAAGGGTTATTTAAGGTTTTTAGGGATTTTTATGGTTTTTAGAGGTTTCTTAGGGGTTTTCTATGTTTTAAAGTTTTTTATGTTTTCTTAGATTTTTTGGGGCTTTTTAGGCTTTTTATGATTTTTAGGTTTTTTAGGGTTTTTAGGGATTGTGATGGTGTTTGAGGTTTTTTCAGGGTCTTTAGGGTTTTTAGAGGTTTTCAGGGTTCTTAGGTTCTTTTGGGGTTTTTTGAGTTTTTTTAGGGTTTTAAAGATTTTTTAGAGTTTTTTGACGTTTCAAAGGTGTTTTAATTTTTTTAGAGCTTTTAGAGGTTTTTTTGGGTTTTGGGGGTTTTTAATGATTTTATGGGTTTTTATGGTTTAAGGGGGTTTTCATGGTTTTTAGGGTTTTTTATGTTTTCATGGAATTTTATGGGTTTTTAGGTTTTTTATAGTTTTTATGGTTTTTATGGATTTTGAGGGGTTTATGGGTTTTATGTTGTTTTATGGTTTTTAGAGTTTTTTATTGTTTTTAGGGTCTTATTGGGGTTTTAGGGTTTTTCGAGTTTTTAGGGTTTTTAGGATTTTCTAGAGATCCTTAACATTTTTAGGGGTTTTTAGGGATATTAGGGTTTTTAGGGTTATTTTTGAGTTTTTTAGGGGTTTTAAGGTTTTCTAGAGTTCTATAACATTTTTAGGGATTTTGAGGGTTTTTAGAATTTTTAATGAGTTTTTAGTGTCTTTATGGGTTTTTAGGGGTTTAAAAGGTTTTTAGGGGTCCTTATAGTTTTTATGGGGTTTCCTGGGTGTTTAGGGTTTTTTATGTTTTTATGGATTTTAGGGGTTTTTTATAGGATTTTTATGGTTTTTTGGGTTTTTTTGGGTTTTTAGGGATTTTGTGATTTTTTAGGGTTTTTAGGGTTTTTAGGGCAAAGAAGGCTCAAGGCCAAGCTATTCTTGACACCCCAAAAAATTGATTATAAAAAGACACGAAGACACTGCAGACAAGGGAGGGGAGGGGTCAAATGACCGACACCCAAAAACCCTTAACAACCCAAGACAAAGATGCCAAAAAAAGAAAAGTCATAAAAAAGAAAAAAACACACAAAGCCAAACAAAGTCCCCAGCATCACCTTCCATCCAAGAAGAAACTGATATCCAGCAGCGTCAAAACCATCAACAACATCCCATTTCACTATCTCCAGCCTCCAGTATCTCCTCATCCCAGCACCCCAATTCAGTTCCAGCAACCAACAACACCAATTCCAATCAACAGAGCCATAGAAGTCTTCCAGCACCAACCACCTCCAAACCTCAAGGAAATCAGCAACCAATAACTAGCAGATCAACATCCAGCAACCATTACTTCCAAACCAAATAGCATCCAACAACCATAAAATGATACCAAACAACACCCATTCAAATAAAAACAAACCATGAATAGAAGTTCCCACATCCAACATACGACATATAGAACAACCAGCAACATAGGACCACCATCACCCATGCCCCAGACCAACAACTTTATTGCATCCCAACCTATCAGCAAGCAGTAACCAGCACCCAAGTTTCTGATACCCATCAAATAATTTCACACCTATAAAGCAAGCAGCAACACACCACCAATCTCTCGCAATGGAATACACCACTTGCCACAACAGCAACACAAGAAATAATAAAACCAGATCCATCGCAACCAGAAAAGCAAAATGAAAAACTCCAGCCAAGTGCGCAGCCCAGCAAACAGCCCAAACCATCAACGAACCAAACCAAAATTACAGGTAAGATTTTCCCACAAAGCAGAGTCCGATTGAAGCCACGATCCACCAGCACACCAGAAAAGAACAACCATCACAGAAACTTAAACAAAAATAAGGCCAAGGGATGAACCTGGATCTTATTCGCAGACTTATACCAAGAAGATATGAGAAACCACAGAACCGGAGCAAGCGCAGAATCACCATGTCGACACCAAACATTATGCATCCACGAAATACCAACACATCTCTAGAGAATCCACCAAATACCTTCTAAGCTTAGATTTGTGAGCGTAAAGGTAGATCGCAACCCCGACGACCAAAAAAGAAACCATCTGTGTGAAAGAGGCCCTCAACCCCACCGACCAGCCCACAGAAACCCCAGATCTGAAAATTCAACGCCACTCCGTGACTGAAAACTAGATGGGATATCTGTGCCCAATGCGTCATCAGCTTTAAATCGCTCCAGAATGAAGCGAACTGAAGGTCGCAAACCCACCAAAGCCATCTGATCATGATCATGCCAACGAGCCCCATCCAAGTCCAAAATCCAAGACGTGTAGGGGGGCCTAAGTCACTGAAGACCGAAAGAATCCACCTTCTTCAGACAGTAGATCACCGCCAGAGCAGACCGACACTGATAACTGAGAAGAAATGAGAAGCTGAGATCAACGATCCGAGCGGAAACCAAAAGCAAACATGTAGGAAGCAGCGATCGGGAGAGAGAGCCAGGAGAGTGCACTGCCATCCCTTAGGGTTTTTAGGGGTTTTTATGGTTTTTAGGTTCGTTTTGGGTTTTAACATTTTTTGAGTTTGTTAAGGTTTTATGGTTTTTTAGAGTTTTTAATGGTTTTAGGTATTTTAAAGGTTTTTAGAGATTTTGGTGGATTTTTTGGGTTTTGGTGAAGATTAAAGTTCTTTTTATGTTTTTAGGGGTTTTTATGGTTTTTAGGGGGGGGGTTAGGGTTTTTAGGGGTTTTTAAATTTTCATGGATTTTTAGGCAAGGAAGATGCGAGGGACGGGCTATTCCCGACCCCCCCAAAATTATTAGAAAGAAAAAAGAGACACAGCAGACAAGGGAGGGGAGGGGTCAAACGACCCACACCCAAAAACCCTTAATGACCCAAGACAAAAGACCCCAAAAAAAGAAAAATCAAGAACAAAAAAAGAAAACACACAAAGAAAAGAAGCCACCAGCATTATCCAGCATCAACCAGCATGCAACATCTCACAGCTAACCAACAACCAGCATCCAAACTCGAACAACGAACAACATCCAGCAGCAGCACGTCCATAAACCACAGCTTCAGCACCTCCCATCTGAGAAACAACCAGCATCTAGAACCACCAGCATCCCACATCACAGAACCACCAGCATCCAAGATCATAGAACCATCAGCATCAAAATCACAATCTTCACCATCACCAGCATTCAGCAGCTCACCACCAAGCAGCAACCAGCATCCAATCTCACAAAGACCAAAATCGATCACCTTCACACCAAAACAAGCAACTACCAACAACACATAACCATCATCCAGAGCAGGAACAATCACACAACTCAAACAGCTCTTCCAACAACCCAGAAGTTGCAACACATAACCAAAATGCAGCACCTCAATACAAGCCCAGCGAACAGCACCAACATCAGCCCATAGCGGAAGCATCCACCACCATAGGAAGATCCATAACAGAAGGATCCAACCATAGAATTCAGCAGTAAATTTGAGGCCAAAAAAACCGCTTTGGCACCGTCGTAATGAAAGGACCAAAACCATAATGCCACAAAACATAAAATGGATAGTATCAGAAGCATGAAACAAAGGTTGGGCAGAGGAACAGACCTGGAGCTTAATTGCGGAACGAGAATGAGCAAATTTGAAAACCTAGAAACCTGAATCAAACATGATACCACCAACCATCCACACCTTCTGCATCCAACGAGAAATGACGCAACACCATCGGAACCGCCGAACTTTGCCCAGTCACAACTCCACAAACAGATGAGAAGCATGCAACATCGAAATCTGAGAAAGCCAGACCCCCACAAAACGTCGTGGAGGAGGCCAGGAACCACGCCACCGAGGAAGTCTCATCCACTGTTGATATCTTTGAAACCGTTGACCCATCCTCATGGATTTTTAGGGATTTTTAGTATTTTTATGGTTTTTATGGTTTTTATGTTTTTTAGAGATTTTAAGGGTTTTTAGGAGTTTTCAGCAGTTTTTATGGTTTTTGTGGGTTTTTGTGGGTTTTTGGGTTTTCAGGGTTTTTTATGTTTTTTGGTTTTTATGGGTTTTAGAGTTTTTTATGTTTTTAGGGGTTTTAAGAGGTTTTATAGTTTTTAGTACGTTTGTATGATTTTTATGGGTTTTTAGAGTTTTTATGGTTTTTGTGGTTTATGGTTTTTGGTGGGTTTTTTGGGTTTTTATGGGTATTTTGTGGGGTTTTATGTTTTTTTTCTGGGGTTTCTAGGATTTTTATGCTTTTCCAGGGATTTTAGGGTCGTTTTTGTTTTTGTTTTTGAGTTTTTAGGGTTTTTAGAGTTTTTAAACATTTTTTGGGGTTTTAGAGTTTTTAGTGGGTTATTATTTTTTTATGTGTTTTTATGGTTTTCTAAGGTTTTTAAGGGTTTTAGGGTTATCAGGGGGATTTTATAGTTTTTAGGGTTTTTTTACATTTTCATGGATTTTTAGGGGTATTTAGGATTTTTATGGTTAATATATTTTTTTAGGGTTTTTAGAGATTTTGAGGTTTTTTAGGGTTTTTCAGGATTTTTAGGGTTTTAAAGGATTTCATGGTTTTTAGGGTCTTTTTGGGTTTTTATAGTTTTATTAACGTTTTTAGAGGTTTTAAGGTTTTTTAGAGTTTTTTATTGGGTTTTTATGTGTTTTTAAGGGTTTAGGGGTTTTTATGGTTTTTGAGGGGGTTTCTCTAGGTTTTATACATTTTCATGGATTTTTAGTGGTTATTTAGGATTTTTATGATTTTTATGGATTTTGGGGTTTTAGGGTTTTTAGGGTTTTTATGGATTTTGTTGTTTTTTAGGGTTTTTCCAAGATTTTAAAGGTTTTATTGTTTTTAGGGATGTTAAGGCATTTTGGGTTTTTAGGGGTTTTATGGGTTTTTAGAGTTTTTTTATAGTTTTTGGGGTTTTAATTGTTTTAGAGTTTTTAGTTTTTTAGGGTTTTCATGGGGTTTTAATGTTTTTTATTGTTTTTTGGTTTTTATGATTTTAAGGGGTTTTTAGGGTTTTTACATTTCATGGAATTTTTGGGGTTGTTTAAGATTTTTATGGTATTTAGGATTTTTTTATTGTTTATAGGGATTTTGAGGGTTTTCTAGGTCTTTAGGGTTTTCAGGATTTTTGGGTTTTTTTGTTTTTAGGGTTTTTATGGTTTTATGGTTTTTTGAGTTTTTTTTAATGATTTTAGGGTTTTTAATGGTTTTTAGAGTTTTTAGTGGGTTTTTAAGTTTTTATGGTTTTTTATGGTTTCTTAAGGATTTTAGGGTTTTTATAGTTTTCAAAAGTTTTTCACGGTTTTTTGGGTTTTTTACATTTTCATAGATATTAGGGGCTTTTAGGATTTTTGTGGAATTTAGGGGGTTTTTAGGTTTTTAGGGATTTTGAGGGGTTTTAGGGGTTTTTAGGGTTTTTAGGGTCTTTTAGGATTTTTAGGGTTTTTTTGAGTTTTTTAATGTTTTTAAGGTTTTTATATATTTTAACATTTTTACGTGTTTTAAGGTTTTTTATAGTTTTTAGTGGTTTCAGGGTTTTTATGGGTTTTTATGGTTTTTAAGGTTTTTAGGGGTTTTAGTGTTTAGGGGTTTTTTAGTTTTTTTACAAATTTTTATGTTTTCATGGATTTTTAGTGTTTTATGGGTTTTCTATGATTTTAAGGGGTTTTAGGGTATTTTTAGGGTTTTAGGGGTTTTTTGAGTTTTTTAGGGTTTCTAATGTTTTTAACATTTTAGGGGGTTGTATGTATTTTTAGAGTTTTTAGTGTTTTTAGGGTTTTATTTGTTTTTAGGGTTTTTATGTTTTTAAGGTTTTTTATGGTTTTCAGGGGGGTTTTGGGGTTTTAGGGTTTTTAGGGATTTTGTGGGTTTTTAGGGTTTTTCCAGTGTTTTTAGGGTTTTTATGGTTTGTATGGTTTTCATGGTATTTAGTGTCTTTTCAGGTTGTTCGGTTTTTTTTGTGTTTTAATGGTTTTTAAGGTTTTTTAGTGTTTTAAACATTTTAGGCGTTTTAAGGGTTTTTTATGTATTTAGTGGTTTTTTAGCGTTTTTATGTTCTTTTAGGGATTTTAAGGTTTTTAAGGGATTTTTATGGTTTTTAGGAGTTTTTTAGAGGTTTTAGGGTTTCTTATATTTTCAAGGATTTTGAGGGGTTTTTTAAGATTTTTATGGTTTTATGGTTTTTTTTATTTTTTATTATTTTTAAGGATTTTTTGTTTTTTTAGGGTTTTCAAAGGTTTTTATGGTTTTTAAGGGTCTTTTTTGTTTTTGGGTTTTTTTTTAATTTTTATGGGTTTTATAGTCTTTTAACATTTTTATGTGTTTTAAGGGTTTTTATAGTTTTTATTAGTTTTTAGAGTTTCAATGGGGTTTTATGTATTTTTAAACCTTTTAAGGATTTTTTGGTTTTTCTGGGGTTTTTTAGGGTTTTTTACATTTTCATGGATTTTTAGTGTCTTTTTAGGATTTTTATAGTTTGTAGGGGTTTTAAGTGTTTTTGGGATTTTGAGGGTTTTAAAGGTTTTTAAGGGTTTTTTGTGTTTTTCATGGTCTTCAGGGTCTTTCAAGGTCTTTTGGGGGGTTTATATTTTTTTGAGCTTTTTAGGGTTTTTATTATTTTTTCATTTTATGGTATTTAGGTATTTTAGGGTTTTTAGTTTTATATATTTTTTCTGGTTTTTAGTGATTTAGGGTTTTTAGGATATTTAGAGATTTTTGGATTTTTAGCAATTTTATTACTTTTTAGTAGATTTTATTTTTTTATCATTTTTGGGACTTTAGGGGTTCTGTATATTTTTTATGGGGTTCAAGTTTTTTTTTTTGGATTTTTGGAGTTTTCACGTACTTTTAGGGTTTTTAGGACTTTTATTGTTTTAGGGGCTTTCTGGGTTTTCTATGTTTTTTAATGTTCTTAGTATTTTGAGGGGGTTTTGACTTTTTATGGTTTATAGGGTTATTTTGGGTTTTAATGGAATTTTATTATTTTTTGAGTTTTAAATTTGTTAGGTTTATTTTGGGTGTTTTAGGGTAATATGGGTTTTTTAGTGTTTTAATGGTTTTTAGAGTATTAGGGGTTTTAGGTCCTTCTAGGGTGTTTAATCAGTTTTTGGGTTTTTAGGGTTTTAAAGATTTTGTGTTTCCTTAGGGGTTTCATTGTTTTAGGGTATTATAGGTGGTTTTAGTGTTTCTTTTGGTTTTATAGTTTTCATAGTGTTTTTATTGCTTTTAGGTATTCTCAAGGATGTCATGGGTTTTTAGTGTTTTAATTATTTTAATGTTTTTTAAGGTTATTATGGGATTCTTATGTTTTTTTTTGGGGGGGGGGGTTTATTTGTTTTTAGGGTTTTTATGTTTTCATAGATTTTTAAGGGTTTTTTAGGATTTTTATGGTTTTAAGGATTTTTTAGAGTTTTTTGATATTTTTAGGGTTTTTAGAGTTTTCCAAGGGTTTTATGGTTTTTAGGGTTTTTAGGGAGTTTTTAGGGCTTTAGGTTTTTTTATTTTTTTGGGTTTTAAGGTTTATTAGAGTTTTAACGATTTTTGGGTTTTAAGGCAAAGAAGGCTCGGGTCCAGGCTATTCCTGGCACCCCCCAAAATTTATTAAACAAAAGGACACAAACACTGCAGACAAGGGAGGGGAGGGGTCGAATGACCCACACCCAAAAACCCTTACAACCCACGCCAAAGAAAGAAAAACAAAGAAAGAAAAAGACACAAAAACAGAAAAAACCGCAGCATCATCACATCACATCCAGCCAGTACCAGCATCCAACAGCACTACATCCAGCGTTGACCAGCATCCAGCAGCTCACAGCTAACCAACAACCAGCATTCAGACTACAGCAACAAACAACATCCAGCAGCAGCAACCATTAAACCAACATCCACAACAAACCAGCAACCTGCATCCTCATTTTCAGACAGCTAGCACCTCTTTCGACCACCAATCATCCTCCAGCATCCCACTTCCACTCCAGCAGCATTTTTTTTTCACCAACACCAACATTACCATCAAATTCTGACCCAAGCAGATCAAATCAAACCATTTCAACAAACCAAACAACCCATCAAACCAAAGTAGCGCAAGAAAACCAGAAACACAAGGCCCCCCTCCCTCCAAGCCGCTGGATCCGACTTCGAAACACCGGTGCACGCCAAGATGATGACGAGACAGGGTAAAGCCAAGCAGAAGAATCGGAGCCGGAGGTCACCGTGGCAGACGCTGCGCACACCGGATCCGAAGCCAGAAGCCGCAATAGAAACAGCAACCATCGTGGCCAACGGTGAGCACACCGGAATCGAAGAGCACTCCGAAGCCGCGGTGAGATCCCGAAGCCGAAGACACTCCACAGTCGACACCAATCCAGTCGACATGAAGCGCCCAAGGCCGCGGGGAGAAACCGAAGCTAAGCGAAGCGAATTCAACACCGGACTGAAACCCCGAAGCCAGGAACACCGAGGTCGTTGCACGTCGACGCAGATCTGAAAACTCGAAACCACAAGCAAAACAGGTCTGGCGTCAAACATACCAGAGCCAAAGCGAGATCCCGAAGTTGAAGGGTTCGAAGCAGTTGCCATTGGACCAAAACCGAAGCCGATCCAACCAGATCCAACACCGATCTACGCCGAGCCAAAGCGAGGCAACCAGCGATGAATCCAGCCCGTGCCGGAGGAGGGGAGGGGAAGATCGGTCAGAGAAACCCTAGCTGCGCGAGGAGAGGGAAAAAGCCGCCGCTCCGAGGCCTTATGGTCTTTATGGTTTTCTTATAATTTTTATGGGTTTTTTTTGGGTTTTAAGGGTTTTTAGAGATTTTAGTTGTTTTTTGGGGTTCTTTAGATTTTTTTGGGGGGGGGGAAGAGTTTATAGTTTTCAAGAATTTTTAGGGATTTTAGGGTTTTTTATGTTTTCTTTTATTTTTTGGTTTTTTTAGAATTTTTATGGCACTTATGTATTTTTATGGTTTTTTGGGTATTTAGGGATTTTGAGGGTTTTTTGGTTTTTTGAAAGGATTTTTTTGTTTTTTTGTGTTTTTAGGGTACTTCATGGTTTTTTTGGGTCTTTTTTGGATTCAAGTGTTTTTTTTGAGTTTTTTAGTGTTTTAAGGTTTTTTAGAGTTTTTTAATGTTTTTAGGGGTTTAAGGGTTTTTAGAGTTTTTAGTAATTTTTCAGGGTTTTTATGGATGTTTATGGTTTTTAAGGTTTTTTGGTGTTTTTGCGGTTCTCAGGGGGTTTTTAGAGTTTTTTTACATTTTCATGGACTATTGGGTGTTTTTTAGGATTTTTAGGATTTTTATGGGTTTTTAGGGTTTTTAGGGGTTTTCAGGAGTTTTTAGGGTCTTTTTTCCTTTTTAGGATTTTTTTTTGAGTTTTTAGGGTTTTAATCATTTTTAGAGTTTTTTAACATTTTTGGGGTTATAAGGGTTTTTAGAGTTTTTAGTGGGTTTTTAGGGTTTTAAAGGGGTTTTAGGGTTTTTAAGGTTTTTAGGGGATTTATGGTTTTCATGGGTTTTTTAGGGTTTTTAGGCTTTTTACGTTTTCATGGACTTTTAGGGGGGGTTTTAGGATTTTTATGGTTTTTTGGGTTTTTTGGGATTTTGGGGATTTTGAGGGGGTTTTGGGTTTTTTAGGGGTTTTAGGGTTTTATGAGTTTTTAGGTTTTTAGGATTTTTTTAACATTTTTAGGGGTTTAAAGGGTTTGTATAGTTTTAATGTGTTCTTAGGGTTTTATGGGATTTTAGGGTTTTGTAAGGTTTTTAACGGTTTCTATGGTTTTGTAGGGATTTTTAGGGATTTTTATGTTTTCATTTATTTTTTTGTGGTTTTTAGGATTTCTATGGTTTTTAGGGTTTTTGGGGATTTTGAGGGGTTTTAGGGTTTTTAGTGGTTTTAGGGTTTTTCAGGGTTTTTGGATTTTTTTTTCTTGATTTTTAGTGTTTTTTCAAGTTTTTTTAGGGTTTTTAATATTTTTAGAGTTTTTTTAACATTTTTAGGGAAAGGAAGATGCGAGGGTCAGGATATTCCTAGCCCCCCCAAATTTATTAGCAGGAAAAAAAAGGAGACACAACAGACAGTGGGGGAGGGGTCAAACAACCCACACCCAAAAACCCCTTACAACCCACGCCAGAAAAGAAAAACAAAGAAACAAAAAGACTCAAAACAGACACAAAGCAGCATGATCACGTCACATCTAGCCAGAACCAGCATCTAGCAGCACCACATCCAATCATCCCAACAACACAGCAGCAGCAACACATCCAAACCAACCAGCCCCAGCAACCAACATCACCAAATCTGATATCACAGCCAAACACAACCAGCAGCATCAAACCACAGCACAAGCACCGCAACCAAGCACAGCCATCATCACCTTCCAACAAACAACAACCAGCAACTAGCAGCACAAAAGCAAACTCATCCACAGCAGCAGCAAAAACCAAATAACCACACATCATCCAGCATTCACCAGCAGCCAGCAACTCACAGCCAACCAATGGCCCGCTTCCAATATCACAATGTCCAACACCCAGTACCTTCTCACCAAGAAGTTCCCTCTCTAGAATCATAGAACCAACATCATCAACAGAACAAGATTCAGTTCCACCCAATAGAACCGATAGCCAGCATCCACATCGAAACCAAAACAGCAGCCAAAACACAGCACCTAACCTTCCCTCCAACAACAGCTTGGGGGGAAACCAGTAACTCGAAAACCAACCGAAGTTTAGCAGCAAATGCAACTCAATACCAAGCCATCCACCAGTCAAGAACACGCATACTAGCAAATTAAAGCAAACACAGCACAGTGTGACCATACCTTCATCAACAACAAGATCCAAGAACAAGAAAGCAGAACAAGAAGAGTAAACCTGCATCCTCGCCCTATTCATCCACGATGACCCTTCGAGAAGCCAACAAGACCCTCCTTGGGTCCAAAAAATTAGCGTAGAACCGATCATGGATCCATAAACGCTAGTGCGTAGAAGATGAAAATCCCGTCGAACCCGCTTATCACCAAGGTGAAGCCAGAACTCCGCCCGACAAAACCACCAGAGTGTCTTGCCACACCAGAGTTTCATCGGTCCAAACACACCTCTGTCCATTTGACAAAGCATCCATCGCACCTGCGTTGACTTCACCATCAACCTCTTCGACTTTGTCCAGATCACAAAAAAGTCATCACTGTTGCCGCCAAGGAGCGTAGAATCCAGATCTAGCAAAGCCGATCCAAATCGAAACAAAAACCAGACCAAGACGTCGCCACCGCAACCTGAAATAACCCACCAGATCTCAGCTCCATTAACCATCTGCCTCGAGAACCACCATCACGCCAGGGGAGAACACCTCTCGAACAACAAGCCATCTGCATCGCAAAGCCTAAAGAGGGGAAGATCAACAGAGCCACTGAAGAGGATTCCAAGATGGAACCCTAGAGATTGCCGAGTCGGGAGAAGCCCAGGAGAGAGCGGCGACATCTTTCAAATTGTGAGACCTTTTAACATTTTTAGGGGTTTTAAGGATTTTTAGAGTTTTAAGTGGTTTTAGGGTTTTTATGGGTTTTTTTTTATTTTTTAATATTTTTAAGGTTTTTAGGATGTTTTATGGTTTTCTGTAGAATTTCATGGTTTTTGGGTTTTTATATTGTTAGGTATTTTTAAGGGGTTTTTAGTATTTTTATGGTTTTTAGTGTTTTCATGGATTTTGAGGGGTTTTAGGGATTTTAAGAGGTTTTTATGTTTTTTTAGGGTTTTTAGTTTTTTTTGTGTTTTCAGGGTTTTTTGAGTTTTTTAGGGTTTAAGGTTTTTTAGATGTTTTTAACATTTTTATGGTTTTAAGGGTTTTTTGAGTTTTTAGTGGGTTTTCTTGGTTTTATGGGTTTTTAGGGTTTTAAGATTTTTTGGGGTTTTATGGTTTTTAGGGGGTTTTCAGGGTGTATAGTGTTTTTATATTTTCATGGATTTTAAGGGTTATTTAGGATGTTTATGGTTTTAGGGTGTTTTAGGATTTTTAGGGGTTTTTTTATTTTTTAGCATTTTTATGTTTTTTAGTTCTTTTTAAGGTTTTTTGGGGTTTTAAGGGTTTTAGAGTTTTTAGTGGTATTTTGGGTTTTTAATGTTTTAGGGGGTTTTATGGTTTTCTGGAGTTTTTCAGGGTTTTTAGGCTATTTTATGTTTTTATGGATTTTTAGCGTTGTATTTTCATTTTTATGGTTTTTAGGGTTTTTTAGGATTTTTTGGTATTTTGAGGATTTTGAGGGTTTTTAGGTGTTTTTAGGGGTTTTAGGGGTTTTCAAGGTTTTCAGGGTCTTTTGGGGTTTTTAGAATTTGTTTTGTGTTTTAGGGTTTTTAAGGTTTTTAGAGTTTTTTAATGTTTTTAGTGGTTTTAAGGGTTTTAGAGTTTTTAGTGCTTTTTGGGTTTTTATGGGTTTTAGGATTTTTTTTTAAGGTTTTTATTGTGTTTTATGGGTTTTTTATGGTTTTCTTGGGATTTTTAGGATTTTTAGGTATTTTGAGGGGTTTAAGGGGTTTTCAACGATTTTTAGGTGTTTTTAGGGGTTTTCAGGGTTTTTATGGTCTTTTTGGGTTTTTTGGGATTTTTTTTAGTTTTAGGGTTTTTAAGTGTTTTTAGAGTTTTTTAACATTTTTAGGGGTTTTAAGGGATTTTAGAGTTTTTAGTGTTTGTTTCTTCTAGGAAAGTATGAAGAATATATAAAAGGGGAAGGAATTTAAGTATGATAGGGTCACCCAAAGGGATAAATACCTAGCCCGAAGGCCAACAACAGTAGCAAATAATAAGAAAAACCCAGGACCAAGCCGGTATTCTGCACTCCACTGCCCATGTCCACTAGAAAGCATAACAGACAACAAAGGACAACATCACTCCCCGCCACCAAACTGATAAGACCACCAACTGAAAATTCGAAAGCAACCAGAGAACATCACAACAACCCACTCCATCCCACTCCACATTTGTAGTACAACCCACCAAGCAGCAGCCCGATGCAGTCCAATAGCCCATCCAACATCACATGCTCTAGCACCACCTAGTCCATAGTAACATGATCTTCAGCACATCCCAACCAACACCAGGCACACCATCATCCCCTGTACCCAACCAATACCAACCAGTCCTCTCCTGATACCTCCCAGTAGCTCCCATCACCCCTCAACAACATCACCCAACAACTCCAACACACTCCCATCACAACTCCCAGCGAACACAACCCAGCTCAAACAACAACCAACAACACAAATCCCTTCCAGGATCCTCACACAAGCACTCATCCCCAGCTACCAGTGATTGAAGCACCAACCCCCAACAAGCAGAAAACATCCCCCTTCCACCTCATGTGCCATCTTTCAAAGCCTCAGTTTCAGCTCCAAAATCCCAGCACACCATCACCTAGTATCCCAGATCCCATATCCAGCCCAACAATAATGATAAACACCAACAACAAAACAACATCACCCTACTCCCAGACTATCTCCAACAACCTCAGGCACCAGAATCCAAAACCACACCACCTCCAACATACATCATCAAACATCCAACTCCAGCAACATAGTACCTCTAGCTCCCAAAACCAGCACCCAACATCACATCCAAACACTCGCCCCCAACACTTCCAATCCAACAAAAGAAAATCCATCCCTCTATGTAGCACAACACACCATCCCCACAACTATCTCCTCATATCACCTCCTAACATCCACAAGTAGAATCCCTCCTGTAGTAAGTAGTGCCTCACATTTGTCACCCGATCATCCAGCATCAATCCCCAACAACACCACTCAGAAACACCCAATATCAACCACCTCAAACTGTAAGAGCATTACCCAAACCAAATAACAGCCCCACCTCCAGGGAAAACCAAGAAATGTCAAGCTCCACATCATGGGTTTTAGGGTTTTATGGATTTCATGGGGTTTTTTTTGGGTTTTTAGGGTTTTTACATTTTCTTGGATTTTAGGGATTTTAAATGATTTTTACTATTTTTAGGGTTTTAGGGGTTTTAGGAATTTTGTGGGTTTTAGGGTTTTTCTGGGGTTAGGGTTTTTAGGGTTCAGGGTTTTTATGGTCTTTTTGGTGTTTTAGAGATTTTTTTGAGTTTTTTAGGGTTGTTAGAGTTTTTTAACATTTTTATGTATTTCAAGGGGTTTTAAAGTTTTTATTGGGTTTTAAGAGTTTTATGGAATTTCAGGGTTTTTTAAGGTTTTAGGGGTTTTTTTATGGGGTTTTAGGGGATTTTTACATTTTCATGGATATTTAGGGGTTTTTTAGGATTTTTATGGTTTTTTGGGTTTTTTTATGGTTTTTAGATATTTTGAGGGTTTTTAGGGTTTTTAGAGGTTTCTAGTGTTTTTAGTGGTTTTCAGGTTTTTAGGGTCATTCTGGGATTTTAGGGTTTTTTTGGGTTTTTTTGGATTTTAAGGTTCTTTAGAGTTTTTAAAATTTTTAGGGGTTTTAATGGTTTTCAAAAAAAATTAGTAGGTTTTTAGGGTTTTAAGGTTTTTAAGGGTCTTATGGTTTTCTTGAGTTTTTTAGGATTTTTAGGGTTTTTACGTTTTCATGGATTTTAGGGGTTTCTTAGTATTTTGACGGCTTTTAGATATTTTTAGGGATTTTTGAGATTTCAAGGGGTCTTATGATTTTTAGGGGGTTTTAGGGGTTTTCAAGGGTTTTTTAGTCTTTTAGATTTTTAGGGTTTTTTTATTTTTTTGGTTCTTAAGGCTTTTTAGAGTTTTTTAATATTTTTACGGATTTTAAGGATTTTTAGATTTTTTATGGGTTTTATGGTTTCTATGGAGTTTTAGGGTTTTTACTAGTTTTAGAATTTTTTACTGTTTTTAATGGTTTTTAGGGTTTTTAGAGATTTTTATGTTTTCATGGATTTTAATGTGTTTTTTTGGATTTTTATGGTTTTTAGGTTTTTAGGGTTTTTAGGAATTTTGTGGGTTTGTAGGGGGTTTTCATGAGTTTGTCATGATCTTTTTTGGATTTTTAGGGGTTTTCTTGAGTTTTTTAGGGGTTTATGGGTTTTATTGAGTTTTTTAAACATTTTTTGGGGTTTAGGTTTTAAGGAGTTTTTCATAGTTCTTAGGTTTTTTTACGTCTTCATGGATTTTAATGGGTTTTTATGATTTTAATGGTTTTTAGGGTTTTTAGAGATTTTGAGGGATTTTAAGAGTTTTCAGGGGTTTTTACGGGTTTTAAAAATTTTCATGGTTTTTATGGTATTTTTGGGGTTTTATGGTTTTTTTGATTTTCTTAGGGGTTTTAAGGTTTTTAGGATATTTTTAACATTTTAGAGTTTTTAAGGGTTTTTTGAGTTTTTAGTGATTTTTTAGAGTTTTTATGGGTTTTTAGGATTTTATGGGTTTTTAGGATTTTATGGGTTTTAAGGGTTTTGATGGTATTTAAGAGCTTTTCAAGGTTTAAAGGTTTTTTTAATGTTTTCATGGATTTTTAGGGGGTTTTAGGATATTTATGTTTTTTAGTGTTTTTAGGGTTTTTAGGGGTTTTGTTGGGTTTTTTTTTTGAGTTTTTAAGGGTTTTGGTGTTTTTTAAGGACTTTAGGGTCTTTTGGGTTCTAGGATTTTTTTTAATATTTTATGGTTTTTACATCTTTTTATAGTTTTTAACGTTTTTATTTGTTTTAAGGATTTTTATAGTTTTTAGTGGGTTTTTAGGGTTTTTATGCGTTTTATGTTTTTTAATGTTTTTAGGGATTTTAATGGTTTTTTGGGTTTTTTCAGAGTTATTAGGGTTTTTTACATTTTCATGGATTTTAGGGGTTTTTTAGAATTTTTGTGGGTTTAAGGGTTTTATAGGGTTTTTAGCGATTTTGAGGGTTTTAGGTTTTTTTAGTTTCTTAGGCTTTTAAGGTTTTTTAGGGTTTTTAGGGTCTTTTTGGTGTTTTAGGTTTTTTTTGAGTTTTTTGGATTTTTTAGGGTTTTTAAAGTTTTTTAACATTTTAGGGTTTTATGGGTTTTTAGAGTTTTTAGTAGATTTGTAGGGTTTTTATGGTTTTTTGGGTTTTTAAGGTTTTTAGGGGGTTTTATGGTTTTCATGGGTTTCTTGAGGTTTAGGGTTTCTGACAGTTTCATGGATTTTTAGGGGGTTTTTTAGATTTTGATGGTTTTTAGGGATTTTTAGGGTTTTAGGGATTTTGAGGGGTTTAGGGTTTTTTAGGGGTATTTATAGTTTTTAGGGGTTTTTGGGTTTTTAAGGTATTTTTGGGTTTCTAGGGATTTTTTGTGTGTTCTTGGATTTTGAAGTTTTTTTAGAGTTTTTAACATTTTTAGCGATTTTAAGGGGTTTTAGAGTTTTCGTTGGTTTTTAGGGTTTTTATGGTTTTGGGATTTTTAAGGTTTTTATGGGTTTTTATGGTTTTCTGGGTGTTTTTTGGGTTTTTAGGATTTTTTACATTTTCATGGATTTTTAGGGGCAGTTAAGGATTTTTATTGGTTTTTAGGGTGTTTATGAATTTTGAGGGTTTTAGTGGTTTTTAGGGGTTTTTAGGGTTTTTAGGGGGTTTCAGGGTTTTAAAGGTCTTTTGGGTTTTTATGATTTTTTGGGTTTTTTTTCTGCATTTAATGTTTTGTAAATTTTTTAAGGTTTTATGGGTTTTGAGGGTTTTATGAGTTTTAAGTGTTTTTTTAGGGAATTTTGTGGTTTTTTACTATTTTTAAGGTCCTTAGGGTTTTTTATTGGTTTCAAGGGTTTTCCAGGGTTTGGGAGTTTTTTATGTTCTCATCTATTTTTGGGAGGTTTTTAGGATTTTTATGGGTTTTAGGGTTTTTTTGGGTTTGAGGGATTTTGCGAGATTTTAGGGGTTTTCAATGGATTTTAGGATTTTTAAGGGTTTTTTGGGTTTTTATGGTATTATTGGTGTTTTATTGTTTTTTGAGTTTTTAGGGGTTTTAAGGTTTTTTGAGTTTTTTAATTTTTTTAGGGGTTTAAGGGTTTTTAGTATTTTAGTAGTTTTTAGGATTTTTATGGGTTTTTAAGGTATTTAGTTGTTTTTATGGGTTTTAAGGTGTTTTCAGGGTTGTAGGGTTTTTTACATTTTCATATATTTTTACGGGTTTTTAGGGTTTTTATGTTTTTTAGTATTTTTAGGGTTTTTAGGGTTTTTAGATTTTTTTGGATATTTTAAGGTTTAAAGGGTTTTTTAGTTTTTTTGGGTTTTTAAGGTTTTTTGAGTTTTTAACGTATTTTGGGTTTTTTCAGGTTTTTAGAATTTTTAGTGGTTTTTAGGGTTATTATGGATTTTTAGGGTCTTCAAATTTTTTAAAGGTTTTATGGTTTTTATGGTTTTTTGTGTTTTTTGGGGTTTTAGGGTTTTTATAGGGTTTTTAGTTTTTTTATTAATTTTAAGGGTTTTAGTGGTTTTTTTGGGATTTTATGGGGTTTTTAGGTTTTTAGCGTCTTCTTGTGTTTTTTTGACTTTCTTAGGATTTGTATGGGTTTTTATAGTTTTTTAATGTTTTTAGGGATTTTAAGGGTTTTAGAGTTTTTAATGGCTTTTAGGGTTTGTTATGTTTTTTATGGGGTTTTATGGTTTTTATGGGATTTTCCATATTCTTAGTGTTTTTTATGTTTTCATTGATTTTTAGAGGTTTTTTAGGAATTTTATGGTTTTAATGGTTTTATAAGGATTTTTGGATTTTTTTTTCTGAGTTTTTTAGGGTCTTTAGTTTTTTAGAGTTTTTTAACATTTTTAGGGGGTTTAAGGGTTTTAAGGGTTTTTAGAGTTTTGAGTGGTTTTAGGGTTTTTATGTGTTTTAGGGGTTTTTATGATTTTTAGGGGTTTTATGGTTTTCAAGGCCTTTTTAGTGTTTTTAGGTTTTTTTACGCTTTCACATATTTTTAGGTGTTTTAAATAATTTTATGCTTTTAAGGTTTTTTAGGTTTTTTTGAGATTTCAATGGTTTTTAGGGTTTTTAAGGGGGTTTTTGGTTTTTAAGGTTTTTAGGGTTTATAGGGTCATTTTGGGCTTTGAGGGGTTTTTGAATTTTTTTCTAGTTTTAAGGGTTTTTCTAGATTTTTAAACATTTTTAGGGGTTTTAAGGGTTTTAGAGTTTTTAGTAGGTTTTTAGTGTTTTATGGGGTTTTAATGTTTATTGGGGATTTTATATTTTTGAGGGGGTTATCATGGTTTTTAGGGAATTTTAGGTTTTCATATATTTTTAGGGTTTTTTTTATTTTTATTGTTTTTAGGATTTTTAGGCTTTTTTAGAGATTTTAAGGGGTTTTAGGGGTTTTTAGGATTTTAGGTTAATTTGGAGTTTTAGGGGTTTTTTTGTGTTTTTAGGGTTTTTTATGGTTTTTAGAATTTTTAAAACATTTTTATAGGTTTTAAGGGATTTTAGATTTTTATTGATTTTTAGGGTTTTATAAGGTTTTTAGGGGTTTTTATAATTTTCTAGGTTTTTTATAGTTTGTTTTGTTTTCATGAATTTTTATGGGGTTTATGGATTTTTATGGTTTTTAGTGTTTTAGGGTTTTTAAGGATAATGAGGGTTTTTAAGTGTCTTTTTTGGTTTTTATGGTTTTTTGAGTTTTTTAGGATTTTAGGGTTTTTGTTATTTTTATGTTTTCAGGGATTTTAAGGGGTTGTAGGATTTTTACAATTTCTAGAGTTTAATAGGTTTTTAGAGCAAAAGAGGTGTGAGACCAGGCTATTCCCAACCCCCTCAGAATTTATTATGAAAAAAAAAAGAAACAGCAGGCAAGGGAGGGGAGGGGTCAATCAACCCACACCCAAAAACTCTTTACAACCCAAGACCCAAAAGACCCCAAAAAAAGAAAATTCCAAAAAGAAAAAAAGAAAAAAACACCGCAACAACTTCAACACTTCTCATCCAACAAGTCAACGTCTCCATCCCCATAAAGTCCCCATCAGCACCATAACCAGAAGAAGCATCTGACTCCATGGACTCCCATTCAGATGAATCATATTGCTTTAGGAAGGCAGTGTAATAATCTCTGAGACGTTGCTACTCCGAATTCCGTTGTGCCTTGACAGGACGACCTCCCTTGCCAGAGGAAACTGCCTTAGCTTTGCAAGAGGCTCTTGTGGAAACTGTCTTAGGCAAGGTCGAATAGTCCTTCCTTGGCTTCCTATTTTGGGGATCTGCAGGTTCTTTTTCCTTCCCATATGGCATGGCCACCTTGAGCAAGGCCTTCTATTTGATGATCATATTCATATTATGATTCATACTTCTACGATCCTCCTGGAAATAATCTTGTTTAGGGATGAAGGTGGCTTCCTGATTACGGGAGAAAAGGATCCAACACTGGGGCATGATGGGAACCACCAGGGCGGGTTCCTCTACATCCAGACAATGAGGGGGCACCACACCAGCCAGGGCCGGCTACAATTGTCCCTCCTCCCAATTCTGCTTGCTTTCATCCCCCTACAACTCAAGCAAACCCATACAGCCATGCCTGTCAAAAAGAGTCTCCTCATGTGCCTCTAGGACTGGCCCCATCACCTTCTCATGTGTGACGACATCCCCCTGCTTGGAATAATACCCCTTCTCAACTCTCTCCTCCTGCCCGCATGCCATTCCTGTCGCCAACAGTCCCCCTTTTTCAACCACCTCCTCCAACTTGTCCATTGTCCCCTGCTCCTCTGTCTTCTCCTGCTCAGGCATGACAGTCACCTTCAGCAGTCCCCCTAAGAACCGCTCTAGGGAAAACCTCTTCATGTTCTTCCATCACCCTCTACTCAACAACGTCTCCAAGTGCAGTAACAACCGGCTCTGTCTCCCCAGCAGATAGGTTTTTAGGGATTTTGAGGGGTTTTTGGGGTTTTTCAGAGGGCTTTAGGTGTTTTCAGGGTCTTTTTGGGATTTAGGGGTTTTTTTAGTTTTTTTAGAGTTTTAAGGTTTTTTATAGTTTTTTAATGTTTTTAGGGGTTTAAAGGGTTGTTAGAGTTTTTTTGTGGGTTTAGGTTTTTTAAGTTAGGGTTTTTATGGTTTTAGGGGGTTTTCAAGTTTTTTGGGTTTTTTATGTTTCCAAAGATTTTTTTGGGGGTTTTAGGATTTGTATGTTTTTTATGGTTTTTAGGGATTTTGAGAATTTTTAGGGTTTTTAGGGCTCTTGTATTTTTAGAGTTTTTTTTTGATTTTTTATTGTTTTTATCATTTTTAGGGTTTTTAAGGGTTTTTAAATTTTTAGTAGTTTTAGGTTTTTGGGGTTTTTTAAGGTTTTAATGTTTTTTATGGTTTTTGGGGGTTTTAGGGCTTTTATGTTTTCCTGTATTTTTTAGGATTTTTAGGATTTTTATGTTTTTAGGGACTTTAGGTTTTTTTATATTTTGATGGGTTTTAGGGTTTTAGATTTGTTTTTTGTGTTTTTAGTGGTTTTAGGGGTTTTCATAGTTTTTGGGCCATTTTTGGTTTTTAGGATTTGTTTAGTTTTTTAGGGATTTTAAGGTATTTTTAGAGTTCTAAACGTTTTAATGGGTTTTAGGAGTATTAGAGTTTTTAGTGGTTTTTATGGGTTTTTAGGATTTTTTAAGGTTTCTAGGGATTTTTATAATTTTCAGGGGTTTTTCGGGTTTTCAAGGTTTCTAGGGGTTTTTACATTTTCATGATTTTTAGAGGGGTTTTAGGATATTTATGGTTTTTTGGGTTTTTAATGTTATTAGGGATTTTGAGGGCTTTTAGAGTTTCTCAATTCTTTTTAGGGGTTTTGGGTTTTTCAAGGTTGTTAGGGTCTTCTTGGGGTTTTAGGGTTTTTTAGGGGTATAAAGGATTTGTAGAGTTTTTTTAACATTTTTGGAGGTTTTAAGGGTTTTAGATTTTTTTATTGGGTTTTTGGGTTTTTATGTGTATTTATGGGATTTTAAGGATTTTAGGGATTTTTATGGTTTTTATGGGTTTTAGGGGTTTTTCAGAGTCTTTAGGGTTTTTAACATTTTTAACGGTTTTTAAAGATTTTAAGGATTTTTATGGTTTTTAGGGGTTTTTCAAAGTCTCTAGGTTTTTTAGAAATTTTTATGGACTTTTGGGGGATTTTTATCATTTTTATGGTTTTTAGGTTTTTTTGGGGTTTTAGGGAATCTGAAGGTTTTTATGGGTTTTGAGAGTTATTTAGGGTTTTTAGTGCTTCTCAGGATTTTTAGGGTCTTTTGGGGGGGGGTTTAGGGTTTTTTTGGTTTTTTGTAGGGTTTTTAAGTTTTTTCAATGTTTTTAAACATTTTTAGGGGTTTAAGGGTTTTTAGAGTCTTTTGTAGTTTTTAGGGTTTTTATGGGTTTCAAGGTTTTTAGGGGGTTTTATGATTTTCATGGATTTTTCAAGGTTTTAGGGTTTTTTAAATTTTTGTGTACTTTTAGGGGTTTTTAGGATTTTTATGATTTTTAGGGATTTTTAGGATTTTTAGGTATTTTGATGGTTTTTTTGGATTTTTCATGGGTTTTTAGAGTTTTTAGGGGTTTTTTGGGTTTTTTGGGTGTTTGGATTTTTAGGTGTTTTTTGAGTTTTTTTGGGTTTTAAGTTTTTTTATAGTTTTTTAAAATTTTTAGGGGTATAAAGGGTTTTTAGATTTTTTTAGTGGGTTTTAGGGTTTTAAGGGGGTTTTGGGTTTTTTAACGTTTTAGGGGTTTTTAGGGTTTTTAGAGTATTTTAGTGTTTTTAGGGTCTTTTGGGTTTTTTGGATTTTTTTTATTTTTATGGATATTATGGCTTTTTAGAATTTTTTAATATTTTTTGGGGTTGAAAGGGTTTTTATAGTTTTAGTGTTTTTATGGGTTCTTAGATTTTTAAGGTTTTTTTTGGAGTTTTCTTATTTTCAGGGGTTTTTATTGTATTAAGGTTTTTTTATTTTCATGGATATTTAGGGGGGTCTTAGGATTTTTAAGGTTCTTTTTTTTAGTGTTTTTCTAGATTTTTATGGTTGGGGGGGGGAGTTTCAGGGGTTTCTAGGGTTTCTAGTGTTTTAAGGGTTTTTTTGGTTTTTAGGGTTTTTTGATTTTTTTGGGTTTTACGGTTTTTATAGTTTTTAATGTTTGTAGGGGTTTAGGGTTTATAATTGTTTTTAGGGTTTTTATGGGTTTTTAGGGAATCTTTAAGATTTTTAGGAGTTTTATTGTTTTCTTGGGATTTTTTGGGTTTTTATGTTTTTCATGGATTGTTAGGGGTTTTTTTATGATTTTAAGGGTTTTAATGATTTTTTTGGTTTTTAGGGGTTTTTACATCTTTTGTATTTTTAAGGGTTTTTATGGTTTTTAGGGGTTTTTTAGGGTTTTATGTTTTCATGGAATTTTATGGGTTTTTTAAGAATTTTAGGGTTTTTATCAGTTTTTAGGGTTTTTTAGGGTTTTAGGGTTTTTTTGGGGTTTTAGGGGTTTTTGACTTTCTTTGGTTTTTAAGGTTTTTTAGATCTTTTTAACATTTTTAAGGACTTGAATGTTTTTATAAATTTTAGTGGCTTTAGGGTTTTTATTGTTTTTAGGGGTTTATGGTCTTAATAGGTTTTCCTGTGTTTTTAGGGCTTTGGTTTTCATGGATTTTTAGGGGTTTTAGTATTTTTATTATTTTTAGGGGGTTTTAGGGTTTTATGGATTTTGACAGTTTTAATGGGTTTTTAGATTTTTTAGGGTTTTTAGAGACTTTTGGGTTTTTAGGGTTTTTTGAGTTTTTTGGGGTTTATAAGGTTTTTTAATGTTTTTTTTACATTTTTAGGGTTTAAAGGTTATTTAAAGTTTTTGGTATTTTTATGGATTTTTATTGCCTTTTAGGGTTCTTAATGTTTTTGGGGGTTTTATAGTTTTTTGGGGTTTTTAAGAGATTTTAGGTTTTTTTACATTTTCATGGATTGTTATGGGTTTTTAGGGTTTTTAGGAATTTTAAGGGTTTTAAAGGGTTTTTAGGTGTTTTTAGGGGTTTTTAGGGTTTTAGGGTCTTTTGGGGATTTCGGTTTTTTTTATTTTTTTTGGTTTTTAAGTTTTTTTAGATTTTTTTAACATTTTTTGATTTTTAAGGGTTTTAAGTGTTTTAAGGGTTCTTTGGGGTTTTTGTGTTTTTATGGGTTTTGTGGGTTTTATGGTTGTTTGTGGTTTTTCAGGGTTAATATGGGTTTTTACACTTTCATCAATTTTTAGGGGGTTTTAGTAATTTTATTTTATTTTTGGTTTTTAGGGATTTTGAGAGGTTTTAGGGGTTTTCAAGTGTTTTTAGGGTTTTTTTGGTATTTCAAAGATTTTAAGGACTTTTTTGTTTTTAGGGTATTTTTAGTTTTTTTTGGGATTTATTATTTTTTAGAGTTTTTTAATGTTTTAAGGGTTTTCAGGGTTTTTAGTGGATTTTTTGTGTTTTTTTGGGTTTTTAGGGCTTTCAAGGTTTTTTGTGGTTTTAATGGTTTTCATGGGGTTTTTAGGGTTTTTTAGGTTTTCAGGGATTTTTAGGGGTTTTTAGGATTTTTATGGATATCAGGGTTTTTAGGATTTTGAGTGTTTTAGGGTTTTCAGGGGTTTCTAGTGGTTTTTAGGGTTTTTAGGTTCCTTTTCGATTTTTAGGGCATTTTTGAGTTTTTAAGGGTTTTAAGTTTTTTTCGAGTATTTTAATGTTTTAGGGTTTTGAGGGGATTTAGAGTTTTTTGTGATCCTTTAAGATTTTTATGGGTTTTTCGGTTTTTTATGATTTTTAGTTTTTTTATGGTTTCTACGGGGTTTTAGGGTTCTGAACATTTTAATGGATATTTTGTGTATTTTTAGGATTGTTATGGTTTTTAGTTTTTTTAGTGTTTTTAAGGATTTTGAGGGTTTTTAGAGTTTTTTTGGGTTTTAGGGTTTTTCAGGTTTTTTGGGGTCTCCTTAGGTTGTTAGGTGTTTTTTTCTTGGGTTTTAAGGATTTTAGTGTTTTTTTACTTTTTTAGGGGTTTAAAAAGTTTTTAGAGATTTTAGTGGGGTTTTAGAGGTTTTATTGGTTTTGGGGGTTATTAATGTTTTTTGGGGGGTTTTATGGTATTCAGGGGTTTTTCTTGGTTATTTGGGGTTTTTAGGTTTTCATGAATTTTTAGGGGTTTTATACTTTTTACGGTTTTTATAGATTTTTTATTTTTTAGGGATTTTGATGTGTTTTAGGGGTTTTCAGCAGTTTTAAGGGGTTTAGGGTTTTTCTGGATTTATAGGGTCTTTTTTGGGTTTTAGGGGTTTTTTGATTTTTTTGGGGTTTAAAAGGATTTTATAGTTTTTCAACATTTTTAGGGTTTTTTAGAGTTTTCAAGTTTTCATGGATTTTAGGGGTTTTTATGTTTAAATGGATTTAAGGGTTTTTAAGTTTTTTATTATTTTTAGTTTTTTTGGGTTTTTAGGGATTTTGAGGGATTTTAATGTTTTTCAAAGATTTTAAGGGTTTTTTTGGGTTTTAGGGTGTTTTGGGTTTTAATTATTTTTTTGTATTTCAGGGGTTTTAAGGTTGTTTGGATTTTTTGAGCTTTTTTAGGGGTTTAATGGGTTTTTAGAGTTTTTAGTTGTTTTTAGGTTTTTATGGGATTTGGGGTTTTAAGGTTCTTAAGGATGTTTATGGTTTTTTGGGGGTTTTTCATGGGTTTTATGGATTTTTTCATTTTCATGGATTTTTAGGGTCTTTTAGGAGTTTTAGGGTTTTAGGGGTTGTAAGGATTTTATGTGTTTTTAGGGGTTTTCACGGGTTTTAGGGTTTTAGGGATTTTGGGATTTTTAGGGTTTATAGGATATTCTTGGGTTTTTAGGGGTTTTTTGAGTTTTTAATGTTTTTATGGGGTTTTAGAGTTTTTTAATGTTTTAAGGGTTCTAGTTTTTTTAGCGGTTTTTAGGAATTTTATGGGTTTTTTGGGTTTTTATGGGTTTTGAGGGTTTTTTAGGTTATTAGGGTTTGGTCTGGTTTTTAGGGGTTTTTAGGGTTTTTTATTTTTTTCATTTATTTTCAGTGATTTTTTTTTGGATTTTTATGGGGTTTAGGGGTTTTTATGGTCTTTTGGGTTTTTTTTCGTTTTTTTTTTTGATATTTTTAGGGTTTTAAGGGTTTTATAGTTTTTTAAAAAAAATCTGGGTTTTAAGGGTTTTGAGAGTTTTTTGTGGGTTCTTACAGTTTTTATGGGATTTCAGGGTTTTTTGGGTTTTTATGGTTTTTAGGACTTTTTATGGTTTTGAGGGGGTTTTCAGAGTTTTAATGGGTTTTTATGTTCTCACAGATTTTTAATGGATTTTAAGATTTTTATGGTTTTAGGGGTTTAGGGTTTTTAGGGTTTTTGAGGGATTTTAGGGTTCTTCAGGGGTTTTTATTGTTTTAGGGTTTTTAAGGATTTATAGGGTTCTTTTGGGTGTTGAGGATTTTATTTAGTTTTTTCTTTTTCTTAAGGATTTTTAGCATTTTTTAACATTTTAAGGGGTTTTAAGGGTTTTTAGATTTTTTAGTTTTTTTTAATATTTTTATGAGTTTTAGGGTTTTTATGGTTTTTAGGGGTTTTTTTGTTTTAAGGGTGTCTTAAGGGTTATTAGGGAATTTTATGTTTTCATTGATTTTTATGGGGTTTTTAGGTTTTTTTTATTTTTAGGGTTTTAGGGTTTTTATTGATTTTGAGGGGTTTAGGGTGTTTAGTGGGGTTTTAGGGTTTTTCAGGGTTTTGGGGTCTTTTGGCGGGTTTAGGGTTTTTTATGTTTTTAGGTTTTTTATTGATTTTTAGAGTTTTTGAACATTTTTAGGAGATTTAAGGGTTTTTTAGTTTTTTAGTGTTTCTTAGAATTTTTATAGGTTTTTAGGGTTTCTAATGTTTTTAGGGGTTTTATTTTTTTAGGGGGTTTTCAAGGTTTTTAGGGTTTCTTACATTTTCATTATCCTTTTGCGGGTCTTTAAAAATTTTATGTTTTTAGTGCTTTAGGGTTTTCAGGTATTGTGATGGGTTTTGGGGTTTTTCCGGTTTTTTGGGTCTTTTGGGGGTTTTAGGGTTTTTTTGATATTTTTTTGGGTTTTAAGGTTTTTTTGAGTTTTTAAATGTTTTTAGGGTTTTTAGATTATTTTTTTAGTTTCTTAGGGTTTTTATGGGGTTTTAGGGTTTCTTAAGGTTTTTAGGGGTTTTATGGTTTTTAGGAGTTTTTCTGGGTTTTTATGATTTTTTACATTTTTGTGGATTTTTAGGCGTTTTTTAGGATTTTTATGGTTTTTAGGGTTTTTTATATTTGTTATGGATTTTGAGGGTTTTTTGGGTTTTTTGGGTTTTTAGGTGTTTTTAGGGCCATTTTAGGATTTTAGGGTTTTTTAAGTTTTTTAGGTTTTTTAAGGTTTTCATTGTTTTTATTGGTTTTTAGGGTTTTTATGGGTTTTTAGGGTTTTCTATGTTTTTAGGGGTTTTATGGTTTTCAGTACCAAACTCATAAGCATCAACTTCCACAGTGATCTGGAGAGTTTTTTGGGATTTTAAGGGGTTTTAGAGTTTTAGAGGTTTTTTAGTGTTTTTAGTGGGTTTTTAGGCTTTTTAGAGTTTTTAGGGTTTTTAGGGTCTTTTTGGATTTTTTAGGGGTTTTAAGGTTTTTTTATAGTTTTTTAACATTTTAGGGGTTTTAAGGGTTTTTAATGTTTTTAGTGGATTTTATGGGTTTTTTGGGTTTTTAGCCTTTTAGGGGTTTTATGGTTATCAGGGGTTTTAAGGAGTTTTAAGTGTTTTTTACGTTTTCAAGGAATTTTTAGGGTTTTTGGGTTTTTAATGGTTTTTAGGGATTTTTAGCATTTTTATGGATTTTGAGGGTTTTAGGTTTTTTAGGGGTTTTTACGGGTTTTCAGGGTTTTTAGGGTCTTTTGGGTTTTTAGTGTTTTTTAAATTTTTAAGGATTTAAGGTTTTTTAGAGTTTTTAACATTTTTAGGGATTTCAAGTGTTTTTAGAATTTTTGGTGGTTCTTAAGGTTTTTGTGAGTTAAGGTTTCTATGTGTTTTAGGGGTTTTTCAGGGTTTTGAGGTTTTTTTATGTTTTCATTGATTTTTATGGGTTCTTAGGATTTTTGTGGGTTTTATGGTTTTTAGGTTTTTTAGAGATTTTGGGGATTTTTTATGTTTTCCGGGGTTTTTTGGATTTTTTAGTGTTTTTAGGGTGTTTTTTGGTTTTAAGGTTTTTTTATGTTTTTTAGGGTTTTTAAGGTATTTCGAGCTTTTTAAGTCTTTTTGGGGTTTAAAGGGTTTTTAGAGTTTTTAGTGGGTTTTTAAGAGTTTTGGGGTTTTAGGCTTTTTTATGTATTTAGTGGTTTTTATGGTTTTTAGCGGTTTTTTAGGGTTTTTAGGGATTTTTATGTTTTCATGGATTTTTAGGGGGGTTTAGTATTTTTATGGATTTCAGGCGTTTTTAATGATTTTTTTGGTTTTTTGGGTTTTCTGATGTTTTTATGGGGTTTTAGGGTTTTTAATGTCTTTTTGGGTTTTAGGGGTTCTTGAGTTTTTTAGGATTTTTGACATTTTTTAGAGTTTTTAATTTTTTTTTTATGTTTGAAAAGGTTTTAAGAGTTTTTAGTAGGTTTTAGGGGTTTAAAGGGTTTTTAAGATTTTAATTGGTTTTATGGTTTTTAGGGGTTCTTTGGGGTGTTTTAGGCTTCCATGGATTTTTAGAGTTTTTTTTGGAATTTTATAGTTTTTAGTGATTTTAGGGATTTTAATCATTTTTAGGGTTTTTATGGATTTTTAGGGTTTCTCAGGGTTTTTAAATTTTTTTAGGGTATTCAAGTTTTTTAGAGTTTTTTAACATTTTTTAGTGTTTTAAGGGTTTTTAGTGTTTTTAGTGGTTTACGGGTTTTATAGTTTTTTAGGATTTTTTAATATTTTAGGGGTTTTATGGTTGTTAAGGGTTTTTTCTTATTTTTAGGGTTTTTTTATGTTTTCTTGGATTTTTAATGTTTTTATGTGTTTTAGGGTTTTTTCAGGGTTTTGAGATTTTTTTTATGTTTCCATTGATTTTTATGGGTTTTTAGGATTTTTGTGGGTTTTATGGGTTTTAGGTTTTTAGAGATTTTGAGGTTTTTTTTGGTTTTCCAATGTTTTTAGGATTTTTTGGTGTTTTTAGGGTTTTTAGGGTGTTTTTCTATTTTTAGGTTTTTTATTTTTTTAGGGTTTTAAAGGTTTTTTGAGTTTTTTAAGTCTTTTAGGGGTTTTAAGGGTTTTTAGAGTTTTTAGTGGGTTTTAAAGGGTTTTGGGGTTTTAGGGTTTTTTACATATTTAGAGTATTTTATTGTTTTTTGGGGATTTTCAGGGTTTTTCGGGATTTTTATGGATTCATGGATTTTTATGGGGGTTTTGTTGAGTCAATAAGGTTTTCCTTATGACTTTTCCATTTCTTCTTATTTTGAAAATCACAAACACCTTATACTTAAGCAAATCTATATTTTATTTCTATAAGGAAATTTACCCTTACCTAGAATTCCTTATTCATATCATAAATTTGTCTAAGTATAAAATTCAGATTGAAGTCCAAAACCTCAGAATCATATAATACTTGGATATAAGGTATTCTGTTTTCCACTCCGAATTCCGGGTACGAACTCTCATGAAGTTCCACTCCGAATTCTGGATACAAACTCTCATGAAGTTCCACTCTGAATTCTAGATACGAACTCTCATTTAAATCCACTCCGAATTCTAGATACGAACTCTCATGTAGTTCGACTCCAAAATATGATGATGAATTCAGATTACAAATTCTCATTACGAATTCTGATAAAGAATTTTGATTACAAATTCTCATTACGAATTCCTTAGGGAAACAGAATCTGAATATCTTAGTACTCTAGACTCCGAATTCATTTTCCGAGTAGACTCTAAACTTTATCTTTGCTTACATTCCGAACATCAGTTTTACTTATGCTTACACTTGTTTCATTATAAAATGATGTTGTTCCTTCAGTTATTAACTTACCGTTTTTTGAGTGACACGTGTACAGGTCCCTCCAAAATTCAAGGTAGAATATGACCATTGGAGGAGGGAGCTAACCATTGGAGCTTCACCTATAAATAGTATCTCATTTGAAAGTGTTCGAGACTTTTGGAATTTTTTTGATCAGAACATCCTGAAGTGATTTATAGAGAGAGAGGCTCTTATCAACTCCCAAAGCTTTGTGCAGAAAGTTTGAACAGCTTGTTCAAACTTTTCCTTGTGCAGACTTGCTTCATGCAACTCTGATTCTTGCTGATTACAATCGAGGGCTTCGGGGATAGAAAGACAGAGGTTCCAACACCTTGAAGTTGAGGTCTTCCTTGCTTTGGAAGACAGAGGTGCCGACTACCTGATAGTTCAGGGCTTGCGGGGATTTCAAGACAGACTATGATCTTCGTATCGAGGGCTTACCCTGGTGTGGGTAAGACAGACTTTCTTGAAAGTATAAATCAAGGGACCACTTATCCAGGGTTGTTGGATACCCTTCTCTTTGTGTTAAAAGAGTTATTGTTTATTACTTGTAGTTTTACTACTTTGTTTTTCCACTGCATTTTGTATTGTTAAGGATAGTATAACATCCTTATACTTCCTTACTTGTACTCTGATTTAGTTAGATTCTATACACTTTAAGGTAGAATCTTAGTTGGTGTAAACTTTAATTGAGTTTCATTTTCGGAATCACTTTTCCAGAATCAAGCAAGTCTTTAGAACATAAAGGTGTTGTGAATTTTAGTTATCCAAAATTTCCCACGGGAATTTTTAAAAGGTACAATTCACCCCCCTCTTGTATCTGAGAATCTCATTACTATTTAGATCCTACGTTTGGTATTACAGAGTATGTCATACTCAGAGTTATACCATCCTAACAATTAGTATCAGAGGATTTGGTTCAATCTGAATTAATCTCACGATTAGATTCAGAAGGAAATTCTTGGATTCATATTTTTGGATTCATACTATTTTTCAGATTCATATTTTTGGATTCATATTTTTCAGAATCATATTAGGATTAACTTTTTTCTTAGAGATACAATATTTTTATTGCTTAGAATATTTTCTCTTGTTTACAAACTCATACTACTAACAAGTTTGTGTGCCAAAGTTTTTCTTAAGGATGACGGGTTTAAATGTTGGTTATATTGATAACATAAATCCAACTAGACCACCAATTTTTTATGGTAATTATTATGAATATTGGAGAGATCATAGGAAGACATTCATTATCAACACTGGGCTTGAAAACATTGTCATGCTTACTGGTGGATACAAAATTCCTAATAAGGAAGTTAGTGCTTTTACTAATCAAAAAAAGCATGAATGCCAACTCAACTATAAGGTACACAATACTTTACTTTTTTCAATGACTAGGAACATATATAGCCAAATTTCTTCTTTTGAAATAGCTAACTGTATATGTAAGAAACTTGAAGTTACACATTTTGGTACATCTAAAGTAATTGAGACTAGAAGAGCCATGCTCAGAGCTGAGTATCATGGTTTTAATTTTCCTTATGGAGAACCAATTTGTAAGGTGAAACAGAGATTCATGACTATCGTGAATAGCTTAAAATCTATGGGAGAGAAAGGTCTATATGATGAAGCCCTTGTTGACAAGATCATAGATATCATGCCCAATGAGTAGGAATCAAAGAGAACTGTTATTGATGAAAACAGAAAGGTTACTCAAATTTCTCTTGATGAACTATTTGGAACCCTTCTTCAACATGAGACTAGAATGAAGAGAGATGCTGACAACATTAAGTAGAAGAATTGGAATGGTAGTGTTGCTTTTACTACAACATCAAATCACATGAAAGCTAAGACTCCAAAGAGAGTTACTAGATCCAAGTCTAAGAAGATTATTATCCAGTCTGAATCTAGTGAGAGTGAAGTCTCAGAAAATGAGTTAGCTAATCTTTCTTGAAGGATGAACAAGATAGCTGGACAAAGAAATTTCCTATCCAAGTATAAGAAGAAGGAAAGAAAAGATATTAAAGATTCAGAGGTCACATGCTATGAATGCAAGAGAGCTGGACACATAAGACCATATTGTCCTTTGCTTAAAAATAAAGAAAGAAAAGAGAGGCATTCTGAAAGGAACAGGAAGAAGTTTTACAAAGTTAAAGATAAGAAAGTTCTGAAAGCTAATGACACCTGGAGTTCCAGTGGTGGTTACTCTTCAGAAGAATCATCAGATTATGAATCTTTAGGACAGAAGAATCTTGGTATTTTAGCCAGGCTACCCATTTATAACCACTGTTTGATGGCTAAGGTATACAATGCTGAATCCGTGACCAATATTTCTCTAAATTCTAATGATAGTAAGTATTATAACTCTTCGGATGAAAAATTTTCTTATGATGAAGAAAATACTTTACCTACCTATGAAGAAGTTTCTAGGTTTTCTGAACTTCTTGAGATTGAGAACTCAAAACTCATGAAAAATCTTGATAAGGAAAATTCTAGGAATGATATTCTTACTAAGGAAATATCAGATCTTTCTAAAGATCATGATAAAAAAATGCTGATTTTTAAAGTATTTCAAAAAATCTTGAGGAAGTAAATTCTGAGAAGAATAAACATTCTAAAGATCTAGAAAAAGTAATTTCTAAGAAAAATGTTTTTGAGCCTAACTCTAGCTCAAAGTCAGATGTTTTTGAAGACAAGAACTTAGTTATAAAACTCAAATCTGAAATATTTTCCTTGAGGCAGTGTTTGTCAAACTTTACCCTAGGTAAAGAAAATTTTGATAAAATGTATTCACAAATCCGACCTTGAAGAAATACTTCTGGTTTTGGTTACACTAGTTCCAAACTGATTTTTAGTAACAACTACTTTGTTCCTCAAAGTGCCCCATTCTGTACTAAATGTCAGTGTGGTGGTCACTGGGAAAAGAATTTTTCCTTAAACAAAACCCAATCTTTAGGATTTCATAAAGCTTATTTTTCTAAGAAGATATGGGTACCCAAAATTTTTCTTTCTGAAATTTCCGGATCCAAGAAAGTCTAGATTCCGAAAACCTAATTTTTTTCTTATTTTCAGGAAAATAGGGAATGTACCAACAAAAATACATGGTACATGGATAGTGTTTGTTCCCATCATATGACTGGGAAGAATTTATTCTTTCTCCCAATAGGTAAGAGAATTTTTACACACTTAACTTATAAGATCTTAGGAGCCAAGACTTACCTTGCCTTAGTGCAATGGAAGATCATTCTTGGTTGTGGAGTAGAAGGTTAGGACACTATAACCTTAGGAACTTATGAAAACTCTCTAAGAAAGGTTTAGTTAAGGATCTACCAGATCTTAGATTTGATTCTTCAAAAGTTTATGACCCTTGTCAATATGGAAAGCAACATAAATCAAGTTTTAAATTAGTCGGCAAAGTCTCAACTACTGATGCATTACAGCTAGTGCATATGGATCTTTTTGGTCCAACACAAACTGGAAGCATTGGGGGCAAGTACTATGTATTTGTTTTGGTTGATTATTATACTATATTTATGTGGGTCTATTTTCTAGAAAAGAAGTTTGAAGCTTTTTCTTATTTCAAAAGTTTCAGAGCCCAAGTCAAAAATGAGAAAAAACTTCCATTGAAAACTATTCATAGTGATCATGGAGGAGAATTTCAAAATTCTGATTTTGAAACTTTTTGTAGTAAAAAAGGTGTTACTCACAACTTATCAGCACCAAGAACACCTCAAAAAATGGTGTTGTTGAAAGAAGAAATAGAATTATTTAAGAGATAACTAGAACCATGTTGAGTGATTATTTTGTAGTCAAACATTTTTGGGCTGAAGTTGTAAGTACTGCTTGTTATACTATAAATCGAGTTTTGATTAGACCTTTTCTAAATAAAACTCACTATGAGTTATGGAATGGTAGAAAACCTAGACTTTTCTACTTTAAGGTTTTTGGATGCAAGGTATTCATTCTGAATACTAAAGATAACTTACACATATTTGCACCACAATCTGATGAAGGAATTTTCTTAGGATACTCCACAACTTCTAAGGCTTATAGAGTTTTAAACAGAAACACTTGTACTGTTGAAGAAAAGTAAATGTCAAATTTGATGAAACTAATCCCTTTATTTTCGAACAACCTCAACCTACATCCTCGGATGTGTTTTCAAAAACTGATTATCAACCTTTGATAGAAAATCTTTTTGATAAGGAAAATGTTCAAGAAGATGCTTCTGAAATATTTACTCTAGAATATTTCCTACCCTATGTTGATGAACAAGTTTTAAAAAACCCAAATCAGTCGTTTCTAAAGAATCATCCCAGTGATAGCATCATTGGTGATTTCAATCAACCTATAAGGACTAGAAGTTCCTTAAGAAATAAAATAGAACATCTAGCATTACATTCTCAATTGGAACCAAAAAACACTGATGAATATTTAGGTGATGATGATTGGATAAAATCCATGCAAGATGAACTAAATGAATTTGAAAGGAATAAAGTTTGGACCTTGATTGAAATACCTAAGGAAACTTCTATTATTAGAGTAAAATGGGTCTTCAGAAATAAGTGTGATGAAAATGGAGTCCTAGTTAGAAATAATGCTAGATTGGTTGCCAAAGGATATAATCAACAAGAAGGAATAGACTAGGAAGAAACCTATGCTCCAATATCTATACTTGAATCTATTCATATTTTACTTGCCTTTGCAGCATTCTTCAATTTCAAGCTTTTTCAAATGGATGTAAAATGTTCTTTCCTTAATGGTTATGTTCAAGAGGAAGTTTTTGTTGAACAACCTCCTAGATTTGAAGACACAAAACATCTTAATCATGTTTTTAAAATTACCAAAGCTTTGTATGGACTTAAACAAGCCCCTCAATCTTGGTATGATAGACTTACAAGATTTTTGCTTCAAAATAACTATGTTAAGGGAAAGGCTGATCCAACCCTTTTTATAAATAAATATAAGAAAAATGTTTTGATTGTTCAAATTTATGTTGATGACATTATATTTGGTTCAACTTAGCAATCTTTAACTGATTTATTTGCGGATCTAATAAAATCTAAGTTTGAAATGAGTATGATGGGTGAGTTAATATTTTTTCTTGGTTTTCAAATTTCTCAAAAACCAGAAGGAATCTACATATCCCAACATAAGTATATTAAAGATCTTCTTAAAAAGTATGGATATGACAACACTAAGAGTATAAGTACTCCCATCGGTACCTCAAACACACTTGATCTTGATGATGATGGGAAACCTGTAGATCAAACATCTTTTAGAGGTATGATAGGAAGTCTACTTTACTTTACAGCAAGTCAACCAGATATGATGTTTTCAGTATGCTTATGTGCAAGATATCAATCCAATCCTATGGAATCTCATTTAAAGGCAGTGAAAAGAATTTTTCGTTACTTAAAGGGAACCATGGATTTAGGACTCTTTTATACTTCTGTAAATGATTTTGTTTTAAAGAGTTTTTCATATACTAACTTTGGTGGATGTAGAATGGATAGAAAGAGTACATCTGAAACTTATAATTTTTTAGGAGATTCATTAGTTTCTTGGTCTTATAAGAAGAAAAACTCAGTAGCACTCTTCACTGCTAAAGCTGAATATGTAGAAGATGGAAGTTGTTGTGCTCAAGTGTTGTGGATGCAACACACACTCACAAACTATGGCTTGAGTTTTACTAAGACTCAAATTTTGTGTGATAACACAAGTGCCATCACCCTTAGTAAAAACCTTGCACACCACTCTTGTGCAAAGCACATAGATATTAGGCATAACTTTCTTAGGGATCACACACTAAAAGGAGATATCATTCTACAATTTATTGAAACACAAGATCAACTTACTGATATTTTCACAAACTCTTTACCCTCTGATATATTTGAATATATTAAACAGAAGTTAGGAATGATAACCATGAGGTAATCTTCCATCATTAATTTTTTTTAAACCATTCTCCTTACAGTAATAAACTCATTTTCATAGGGGGAGTACATCTCCTTGTAAAGTTTTTTAATTTTTTTAGCTAGTTTTTCAAAAAAAATCGTAATGAAGTTCTACACGTTTCTTGTAATGACGTTTTTCATATTTTTAGTAGGTAGTTTTTCAAAACAATTTCATAATGAAAATTTGAATTATAGGAATTTTCATAATTGAAATTTTCAGAACTTAAATTTTCGTAATGGAAGTTTTGGAAATGAATATTTCGTAATGAAATTCTTTAGAACTTAAATTTTCATAAAGGAAATTCTAAGAACCGAAACTTTCATAATGAAAATTTTCCTTACTCAGAATTTTCATACTGGAAATTCCCATAATGAAGTTTTTGTACTGGAAATTTTCGTAATGAAGTTTTCGTACAGGAAATTTTCGTAATGAGAATTTTTATAATGATAATTTTCGTAATGAAAATTTTCGTATTCATAATTTTTGTAATCGAGTTTTCGTACTGAGTTTTTTCATAGTAAAATTTTCTTCACGAAAAATATTACCTATTACGAATAAACTTCCTAACCAATCCGAAAGGTATAACTTCCTTACTTAAGTTTTCATAATCGTTTTTCTTAGTTTCTAGTAGTTTTATTTTTCTTATAAAATTTCTTGAATTCGTTTCTTCTTAAATACGAATGTTTTTGTTAAAACCTCAAAAGATCAGATTCAATATTTCCTTGCAGGTATGATTTCAACCGTTAGATTAGAACAGAGAGTTTTTCAAATGTTAGATTGGTTTTGGAAGTTCAAAAGTCATCTCCATTGCCTATATAAAGGGAACCCCCATTTGTGTCCCACATAGATTTCAAATCCCTCGCGTGTCAAAACCCTGCCTCATTTCTTAAAACCCGTTCCAAATCTATCAGAGCTCCTCAAATCCAAATGTATGCAGAAGATTCTTCTCAATATATTTCTACCACGAATCCAATATCTAAATAGCATGTGTACAGGGAAAGATTGGTCAATCCAAACTTTTACAAGTATGATTCTATCATCTCCAAGAATATCAAGCTGAATGGTAGGGAAGATGTATGCATATCTAAGACAAGTGTTCAAGATGTGGTATATCCAGAATTACTTATAGAGTTCTATGAATCGGTATGCTTCTTCGAGGAAGAGGGAAGATAAAAATTTTCTTTCAAGTCTTATGGGAAGACCTACAAACAAACTTACACCAAGGCGGCAAGCTTGGTGGAGCTGCATACGATGGAGAAGATGAATTTTGTTCACACAAAATACTGGATGTTCATGGTAGTTTTGTTAAGGTGAAGGCCTTGGAATGTATTGGGCTTGATGATGTAAAGACAACCAAGATATCTCACTTATCTTCTAACAATCGAATCCTTCAGCTATGGGTACAAGGTTTCTTGGTTCCGAGAAAGGGTGAAAAATATACCCTGAAGAAAAGTGATATATTTTTCTTAGACTTTTTAGTGAATCTAAGAAAAATAAATCTAATGAGGCATGTTCTTGTGACAGTTAAGAATATCAAGAATGGAAATTTGAGAGCCCAAATCATCATGTACCCTTCCTTACTATCAAATATGATAGTTCAGTTTCTGGATTCTTTCAAGATTGCATGAAAATCCAAGACTCGAAATTGCAAGGTCATGCTTGTTAGTGATGATACCTTGAAAAGGATAAATATGGCCTATTCCAATGAATAAGTAGAGTTTTATAATTTTCCAAAGGAAGAGGCAGAAGCCAATCCGAAAAATGTGGAGAAAGTTGAGCCAGTGAAGAAGGTTGGTAAGAAGAGGAAATTGAAAGAAGTGGTGGTAGAAGACAAGACCCCCAAAGCTAAGGAAACCCAATCCACACCTCCAAAGCCGAAAAATATAAATCATATCCAGATGAAGTAGTTGCTAAATGGAGGGAAGATAAGGAGAAAAGGAAATAAGGGTAACCTCAGTTTGTATTGGACCCTGGTAAAGCTAAATCCTTAAGGGAGAAGACGTCTGAATACCTTGAGAAGGTAGAAAAAGAGAAGAAAATTAAGAATAATTTGTCTAAAGCTAAAGTTGTGCAATCTATTTTGAGAGACACATAAGTTTCCTCTGAGAAAATTCCTGTTCCGAAAAATTTCCTTGTTGAACCATTACCAGAGACCCCTGGGAAGAACTTCTTCACTCTGGAAAAGTATAAATAGAAAGAATCTGTAGAAAGAGTAGAATAAGAAGAGGAAGTAGAGTAAGAAGAGGTAGAAGAAGAATTGGAAGAAGAAAGTGGTGATCTAGATGACTTGATTAAACAAGTAGAAGAGTATCAAGAGAAGGAAAACCCATCAGAAAAACCACCACTCCAAACTTCTGAGGCCGATTCCTCAAAGTTTGTTGCCCCAGGAAAGGGAGATGAGAAAGAGGGGAAGGAAGGTGATGAAAAGTAAGAAAAAAAATAGAATGAATTATCTGAGGAATAAAGCTATGAGAAGCACTTTCTTGAAGAAGGAGCGGAGAAGAAGAAACCAGATGAAGACAAAATTGTTCAACTATCTAAAAGTGAGGAAGAATCTCATGATTAAGAACCCATTCTGAATGTTGATAAGGGTAAGCAAGTGCTTATGTATACCCCAAAAAAATATATCCTAAGGAAGAAACATGTTGGTGGATCTTCAAGAAGAAAGCTAGTAGAAATTGAATAAGAACAATCTCCGAGCAAGGTGTTTGATTCGGAATCATCAGCACTGGGACATGACTTTGTTGTTGAGTCTCTGAAGAAATTGTTGGAAACTATTCCGATTTTCCCACCATATACTCCAGATTCCAGATGCTTCAACACAGCCTAAATCAGAAATCAGAATCTGTATCAATGGCGATGTATAAGTGTGTGAAGATTGAGGCTGACCATAGAAACTTTCTTATCAATTATGATGTTCACATAAAGTCATGCAGCAAGATGACTTTGTGGTCAAATAAAGTTGCTAAAGACTTGTCAGAGCTTGATCAATTTCATAATGATGTAAAAGAAGATTTTGATACAAAGGATTCAAATATGAAGAATATTCAGGATAAGCTAACCCATGAGAAAAATTCTTAGAACCAACAAGTGAAGGATCTAAACGGGAAGCTTAATTCTATTGCTCAAAGATGGAAAGGGGAAATAGATCTCCGGATTGAGATCGAAGAAAATTTTGTGAAGCAGGATGAAATTCTTAAGGCATAGTCTGAGGCTCTGAAGGATCAAGATGAAAGGATTAAAGCCTTATAAAAACAAGCTGAGGAGGATCAAAAAGACTTGAAGAAGCTGAAAACCATCTTGAAGAAGTTAATCCCCAAGGAAAAGGAAGACAAATAGACTCAATCCAATCTTTTGTTGCATTTGATTTTCCTTATAAAAAATTCTTCCAAGTATAATAAAATCATGGTTTCTTGTTTTCCTTGCATGTCTTTACTGATATTTCAGGTACCATATTTCTTTTTCATTCCCTTAAATTCTTTTTGAAAATCACAAAGGGGGAGAAGGAAAAAGAAGTAAAAAGAGAAAAGGAAAAATATAAAAGGGAGAAGAAAATTTTCTATGTAAAGAAGAACTATCCCTAAGTAAGGGGGTGCTTATCTAAGGGGTAGTTTCTCTTTACGAAGTTTTTCATTTCCATGATAATGAAAAATCCATTCCGGAAATCCAGAATACAATTCTTAGAGTTCCAAATCCTAAGGGGGGAGTTAGTTGTATTCACCATCATCTATGAACAAAGGGAGATAAGTTGTAATTTCAAAGTCTAAAGAAATTTTTCTAAGTACTTATATTCTTTTTCGAAAGGTTGTTTGTGCTTTCCAAAAATAGGGAGATTGTTGAGTCAATAAGGTTTTACTTATAAATTTTCCATTCCTTCTTATTTTGAAAATCACAAACACATTATACTTAAGAAAATATATATTTTAATTGTATAAGGAAAATTTTCTTAAGGAAAATTTTCTTAAGAAAATTTACCCTTACCTAGACTTCCTTATTCATATCATAAATTTGTCTAAGTATAAAATTTGGATTGAATTCCAAAACCTCGGAATCATATAATACTTGGATATAAGGTATTCTATTTTCCAATCCGAATTCCGAGTACAAACTCTCATAAAGTTCCACTGCGAATTCTGGATATGAACTCTCATGAAGTTCCACTCTGAATTCTGGATACGAACTCTCATCAAGTTACACTCTGAATTCTGGATACGAACTCTCATGTAGTTTGACTCCAAATTCTGATGACAAATTCAGATTACGAATTCTCATTACAAATTCTGATAAATAATTTTGATTACGAATTCTCATTACGAATTCCTTAGGGAAACATAATCTGAATATCTTAGTACTCTATACTCTGAATTCATTTTCTGAGTAGACTCCGAACTTTATCTTTGCTTATATTCCAAACTTTTATTTAATTTCATTCCGAACTTCAATTTTACTTATGCTTACACTTGTTTCATTATAAAACGATGTCGTGCCTTTAGTTATTAACTTACCGCTATTTGAGTGAAACATGTATAGGTCCCTCCAAAATTCAAGGAAGAATATGACCATTGGAGGAGGGAGCTGACCGTTGGAGCTTCACCTATAAATAAGATCTCATTTGAAAGTGTTCAAGACTTTTGGAATTATTGTGATCAGAACTTCCTGAAGTGATTTCTAGAGAGAGAGGATCTTATCAACTCTCAAAGATTCATGCAGAAAGTTTTAATAGCTTGTTCAAACTTTTCCTTGTGCAGACTTGCTTCATGCAACTCTGATTGTTGTTGAATACAATTGAGGGCCTCCGGGGATAGGAAGACAGAGGTTCCAACACCTTGAAGTTGAGGTCTTCCTTGCTAAGGAAGACAGAGGTGTCGACTACCTGATAGTTGAGGGCTTGCGGGGATAGCAAGACAGACTCCTATCTTCGTATCGAGGTCTTACCCTGGTGTGGGTAAGACATACTTTCTTGAAAGTATAAATCAAGGGACCTCTTATCCAGGCTTGTTGGATACCCTTCTCTTTAGGTTAAAAGAGTTATTGTTTGTTACTAGTAGTTTTACTACTTTGTTTTTCTACTACATTTTGTATTGTTAAGGAAAGTATAACATCCTTATACTTCTTTACCTGTACTCTGATTTAGTTAGATTCTATACGCATTACGGTAGAATCTTAGTTGGTGTAAACTTTTATTGAGTTTCATTTTCAGAATCAATTTTCCAGAATCACGCAAGTCTTTATAACTTAGAGGTGTTTTGAATTTTGGTTATCCAAAATTTCCTAAGGGAATTTTCAAAAGGTACAATTCACCCCCCTCTTGTATCTGAGAATCTCATTACTATTTTGATCCTACGTTTGGTATTACAGAGTATATCATACTCAGAGTTATACCATCCTAATAGGTTTATTATTTTTATGGTTTTCAGGTATTTCTAGTGATTTTCAGGTTTTTTTGGGTTTTTGGATGTTTTTAGAGGTTTTCAGGGTTTTTAATGTCTTTTTGGGGTTTAGGGTTTTTTGAGTTTTTTAGGATTTTTGACATTTTTCAGAATTTTTAATTTTTTCTAGGGTTTAAAAGGTTTTAAGTGTTTCTAGTAGGTTTTAGGGGTTTGTGGCTTTTTTTAATTTTTTTATTGGTTTTATGTTTTTAGGGGTTTTTAGGGTTTTTTATGTTTCCATGGATTTTTAAATATTTTTTAAGAATTTATAGTTTTTAGTGTTTTAATGGATTTTAATCATTTTTTGGGTTTTTCATGGGTTTTGAGGGTTTCTCAGGGTTTTTAGGGGTTTTTAAATTTTTTTAGGGTATTAGAGTTTTTTTAGAGTTCTTTTAAAAAAAATTAGTGTTTTAACAGTTTTTAGAGTTTTTAGTGGTTTAGGGGTTTTATAGTTTTTTCGGATTTTTTAATATTTTAGGGGGTTTTATTGTTTTTTTGGGTTTTTTTTGTTTTTACTGGTTTTTATGTTTTCTTGTATTTTTAGGGTTTTTTAGGATTTTTATGGTTTTTATGGATTTTGTGGGTTTTAGGGTTTTATAAGGGTTTTAGGGTTGTTCAGGATTTTTAGGGTCTTTTGGTGTTTTTAGGGCATTTTTTATTTTTTTAGGGGTTTAAAGGGTTTATTTATAATTTTTTAACGTTTTTCGATTTTTATGGGTTTGTTGAGTTTTTATTGGTTTTTAGGGTTTTTTCTCGGCTTTTAGGGTTTTTAATGTTTTTGGGGGGTTTCATGGTTTTTATGCTATTTTAAGTTTTCATGGAATTTTAGGGGGCTTTTTATGATTTTTATGGTTTTGGGGGTTTTTATGTATTTTAGGGATTTTGAGTGTTTTTTGGGGGTTTTCAGGTGTTTTTAAAGGTTGTCAATATTTTTATGATCTTTTGGGGTTTTAGGTTTTTTTGAGTTTTTTAGGCTTTTAAAGTTTTTAGTTGGATTTTAGGGGTTTTTTAGGTTTTTAGGGTTTTAAATTTTTTAGGGGTTTTATGGTTTTTAGGATTTTTTCAGGGTTTATGATTTTTTATGTTTTCAAGGATTTTTAGGGGGTTTTCAGGATTTTAATAGCTTTTAGGTTTTTTAGGGATTTTAGGTATTTTGAGGGGTGTTAGTATTTTTTATGGGTTTTAGGGGTTTTTTTAGTTTTTGGGTTCGAAAGGTTTTTTAGAGTTTTTAATGTTTTTTGGGATTTTAAGGGTTTTTTGAGTTTTTAGTGGGTTTTTTATGGTTTCTATGTATTTTTAGGGGTTTTAATGTTTTTAGGGTTCTTCATGGTTTTTAGTGGTTTTAAGGGGTTTTTATGTTTTCATGGATTTTTAGGGATTTTGGGATTTTTAGGATCTTTAGGGATTGTGAGGGTATTTAGAGGGTTTTCATGGGATTTTAGTGTTTTTAGGGGGTTTTCATGGTTTTTAGGGCCTTTGTGGGTTTTAGGGTTCTTTTGAGTTTTTTGGGTTTTTTATCGGTTTTAAGAGTTTTTAATTTTTTTAGGGGTTTTAGGTTCTCTAGGGTTTTTCATGGTTTTTTAGGGTTTTTAACATTTTCATGGATTTTAGGGGTTCTGTAGGATTTTTATGGTTTTTAGGTTTTTTTTGGTTTTTAGGGATTTTAAAGGTTTTTAGGGTTTTAAGGTTTTTAATAGATTTTTAAGGTTTTTAGGTGTTTTGAGGGGTTTTAGTTCTTTTAGTTGGTTTTTTAGGGTTTATGGTTTTTGATAGATTTTTAACGTTTTTAGGTGTTTTATAATTTTTTAGAGTTTTATTAGTTTTTAGGTGTTTTTATGGGGTTTTAAGTTTATAGGGTATTTAATGATATTCATGGGTCTTTCATGGTTTTTGTGGGTTTTATGTTTTCATGGATTTTTAGTGGTTTTTTAGGGTTTTTTTTGCAATTTTTAGGGTTTTTAAGGATTTTGATGTTTTTTGGGTTTTCATGGGGTTTTAGGGTGTTTTATTTGTTTTTAGGGCCTTTTGGGGTTTTAAGGGATTTTTTTGAGTTTTTAGGGTTTTAATATTTTTTAGAGTTTTTAAAGATTTTTATCGATTTTAAGGGTTTTTTGAGTTTTGGGTTTTTAGGGGTTTTATGGGTTTTTAGGCTTTTAAGGTTTTGGGGTTTTATGATTTTCATGGTTTTTTTCATGGTTTTAGGTTTTTTTATGTTTTCATGGATTTTAATTATTTTTAGGATTTTGTGGTTTTAAGGGTTTTTATGGATTTTGAGGGGATTTAGGGTTTTCATGTGCGTTTATGTTTTTTAAGGATATTTTGGTTTTTTTGGGTCTTTTTGGTTTTTTTATGTTTTATTTTTTGAGATTTTTATGGTTTTTAAGATTTTTAGAGTTTTTTAATGTTTTAGGGGTTTATGGGTTTTTAGATATTTTAGTGGTTTTTTGGGTTTTTATGGTTTTTTATGGTTTTTATGGTTTTTAGGGGATTTTTGGTTTTCAAGGGTTCCTCAAAGTTTTAGTGTTTCATACGTTTTCATGGATTTTTTGGGGGTCTGTAGGATTTTATTATTTTTCGTATTTTTAGGGATTTTGTGTGTTTTAGGGGTTTTCAGAAGTTTTTAGAGTTTATGGTTTTTCAGGGTTTTGGAATCATTTTGGGTTTTTATGTTTTTTTTATTTTTTTATTTTTAAGGTTTTTAGAGTTTTTAATGTTTTTAGGGGTTTAAATGGTTTTAAGAGTTTTTAAAAATTTTAAATGTTCTTATGGTTTTTAGTGTTTTTAATATTTTTAGGGGTTTTAAATGTTTTCTGGGGGTTTTCAGGGTTTTCAGGGTTTTTAGGGTTTTTTATGTTTTCAGGGATTTCTAGAGGTTTTTATTATTTTTAAATGTTTTTAGGGTTTTAAGAGATTTATAGGGTTTTTAGGGTTTATGTTTTTTAAGGTTCTTAGGGTTTTTTATAATTTTTAGGGATTTCTATGTTTTTTCGGTATTTTAGCTTTTCATCGAATTTTATGGGGTTTTAAGATTTTTATGTTTTTAAGGGTTTTTAGGGTATTGAGGGATTTTGAGGGTTTTAGGGTTCTTCAAGGGTTTTCTTGGATTTTAGGATTTTTTTTGGTTTTTGGGGTCTTTTTGGGTTTTATGATTTTTTATTTCTTTATGGGTTTTAAAGATTTTACAGGTTTTAAGGGTTTTTAGGTTTTTATGGTTTTTAGGGGTTTTATGGATTTTGAGGATTTTAGGGTGTTTTAGGATTTTTAGGGTCTTTTGGTGTTTTAGGGTTTTTTTTTTGAGTTTTTTCATGTTTTTATTGTTAATAGAGTTTTTTAAAGTTTTTTGGGGGTTTTAAGGGTTTTAGTGTTTTTGTTGTTTTAGTGTTTTTTATGGTTTTTAGGGGGTTTTATGGTTTTCATGGGTTGCTTGATGATTTTTTTATGGTTTTCAGGGGTAGTTCAGGTTTTTTAGGGTTTTTTACTTTTTCATGGACTTTTAGTGATTTTTTTGGATTTTTATGGGTTTTATCGTTTTTTATGGTTTTTAGGGGTTTTGGGGTTTTTAGTGTTTTTTATGTTATTGTGGATTTTAAGGGGTTTTTTTGAATTCTATGGTTTTATGGTTTGTTAGGGTTTTTAAGTATTTTTATGGGTTTTAGGGGGTTTCAGGGATTTTTATGGTCTTTTGGGTTTTCAGGGCTTTTTATGGTTTTTTGTGTTTTTCAGCAGTTTTAGTGTCTTTTGGGTTTTTAGGGATTTTTTTGATTTTTTTAGATATTTAATGGTTTTTTTGAGTTTTTTTGAGTTTTTTTGACACTTTTAGTGCTTTTATGATATTTTAGAGTTTTTAGTTGTTTTAAGGTTTTAATGGGTTTTTAGGGTTTTTATGTTTTTTAGGGGTTTTATGGTTTCAAGGGGTTATTCAGGTTTTTTGTTTTTTATGTTTTCATGGATTTTTAGAGGTTTTTTAGTTTTTTATGGTTCTTAGATATTTTTAGGGTTTCTAGGAGTTTTTATGTTTTTTCATGGTTTTAGGGGTCATTTGGGTTTTATGGATTTTTTAGGGTTTTTATTTTTTTTAGGGGTTTTTAGGTTTTTTAGGTGTTTAAATGGTTTTAGATTTTTTTTATTTGGTTTTTAGGGTTTTTATGGGTTTTCTGGTTTTTTTGATGCTTTTTAGGGGGTTTTATGGATTCTTACGTTTTCATGGATTTTTAGGGTTTTTAGGATTTTTAGGATTTTGGGGATTTTATTGATTATGGGGCCTTTTAGGCTTCAAGGTTTTCAGGGTTTCTGGGGTTTTCTGGGATTTAGATTTTTTTTAGGTTTTTAGGGTATTTTTGATTTTTTAGGGTTTTAAGGTTTTTTACGAGTTTTTTAATTTTTTATTGTTTTAATGGGTTTTTAGATATTTTAGTGGTTTTTACGGTTTTTTTTTTGGGTTTTAGGGGTTTTTGTGGGTTTTAGTGGTTTGTATGGTTTCCTTGTGTTTTCAGGGTTTTTATGGTTTTTTACATTTTCATGGAATTTTAGGGATTTTTAGGATTTTTATGGTTTTTATGGTTTTTAGTTTTTTATAGATTTTGTGGCTTTTTAGGGCCTTTTAGAGGTTTTTAGGTGTTTTCAGTGTTTTTAGGGTCCTTTTGGAATTTTAGGGTTTTTTGAGTATTTTGTGTTTTTGAAGTTATTAAGAATTTTTTAATGTTTTTAAGGGTTTTAAGAGTTTTTATGTTTTAGTGGTTTTTAGGTGTTTTATGGGTTTTTTATGGAATTTTATGTTTTTAGAGTGTTTTTTGGTTTTCAAGGGGTTTTTTGGGTTTTTAGGATTTTTTAAGTTTTCATTGATTTCTATGGGTTTTTTACGATTTGTTTGGTTTAAGGGTTTTCAGGTATTTTGAGGGGTTTTAGGTTTTTTAGGGGGTTTTTGGGTTTTTGGGGTTTTTAGAGTCTTTTTGGATTTTAGGGTTTTTATTGAGTTTTTAGGGTTTAATGGTTTTTAAGTGTTTTTATCATTTTAGGGGTATTATGGGTTATTAGAGTTTTTAGTGGGTTTTATGGGTTTTATGGTTTTTATGGTTTTTAAAAGTTTTTATGGGTTTTTATAGCTTTCAGGGGTTTTTTAGGGTCTTTAGGGTTTTTAACGTTTTCAAAGATTTTTATGGGTTTTAAGGATTTTTATTGTTTTTGGGTTTTCTTTGGTTTTTAGGGATTTTGAGGGATTTTATGGTTTTTAGGGGTTTTTTGGGTTTATACAATTTTAAGGGGTTTTAGGGGATTTTTGGGTTTTTAGGGTTTTTCTGATTTTTTTAGGGGATTTAAGATTTCTTGATATTTTTTAATGTTTTTAGGGGTTTTAAGGGGTTTTAGAGTTTTTAGTGTTTTGGGGTTTTTTAGTTTTTTAGGTTTTTTTTACGTTTTCATGGATTTTAGGTGTTTTTAGGATTTTTTTTTGTTTTTAGAGTTTTTTAGTGTTTTATGGATTTTGAGGCCTTTTAGGGTATTCTAGGGGTGCTTGGGATTTTTAGGGGTTTTCATAGTTTTTAGGGTTTCTTTGGGGTTTTTTTTATTTTTTTTGTGTTTTAAGGGGTTTTAGTGTTTTTAGTGGTTTTCAGTGTTTTTATGTGTTTTTATGATCTTTTAAGGGTTTTAAGGATTTTTTTTGTTTTTAGGGGGTTTTCAAGGTTTGTAGGGGTTTTCCCATTTTCATGGATTTATAGGAGGTTTTTAGGAATTTTATGGTTTTTAGGGTGATTATGGATTTTTAGGGTTTTGGGGGGTTTTATGGTTTTTTTGAGTTTTTTTGGGTTTTTAATGTTTTTAGAGTTATTTATTTATTTTTTCAAGGTTTTAAGTTTTATAGTGTTTTTAGTGGGTGTTTAGGGTTTTTATGGGTTTTTAAGGGTTTTTAGGGTTTTTAATGTTTTTAGAGGATTTTATGGTATCATGGGTTTTTCAGGGTTTTTAGGGTTTTTTACATTTTTATGGATTTTTAGGGATTTTATGGTTTTTATTTTTTTCATGGATTTAGGGATTTTCAAGGCTTTTAGGGTCTTTTTGGGTTTTTAGGGCTTTTTTGAGTTTTTATGAATTTTATTGTTTTTTTATTTTTTTTAAAATTTTTAGGAGTTTTAAGGGTTTTTAGAGTTTTTAATGGTTTTTAGGGTTTTTATGTGTTTTTAAGGTTTTTAGGGGGTTCTATGGTTTTTGAGGGGCTTTTCAGGGTTATTAGGGTTCTTTTATGTTTTGATGGATTTTTTGGGGGGGTTTTAGGATTTTTATGGTTTTTGGGGCTTTTTAGGGTTTTTAGGGATTTTGATGGTTTTTAGGGTTTTTATGGGGTTTCAAGGTTTTATGGTCATTTTTGGGGTTTTAGAGTATTTTTTGATTTTTTTAGGGGTTTTAAGGTTTTTTGGAGTTTTTAAACATTTTTAGGGGTTTTAGGGGTTTTAGGTGTTTTTAGAGTTTGTAGTAGTTTTTAGGGTTTTGATGGGATTTTTGGGGTTTTTAGGTTTTTAGGGGTTTTTATGATTTTCAAGGGTTTTTCTGTGTTTTTAGGGTTTTTTACATTTTCAAGGATTTTTATAGTTTTTTTATGATTTTTATGGTTTTCAGGTTTTTTAGGGTTTTTTGGGATTTTGAGGGTTTTTATGGCTTTTTGTGATTTAGGGTTTTCTCGGGTTTTTTTTTGTTTTTTTGGTTTTTAGGGGTTGTTTGAGTTTTTAGGGGTTTTAAGGTTCTTTAGATATTTTTAACATTTTTAGGGGTTTTAAGAGTTTTAAGAGTTTTTAGTGGTTTATAGAGTTTTTAGGGGGTTTTCTGGTTTTTTGGGTTTTTCGGGATTTTTACATTTTCATGGATTTTTATGGGGGGTTTTTTAGGATTGTTATTGTTTTAGGGTTTTTAGAGTTTTTCATGGTTTTTAGTGGTTTTAGGGGTTTTTAGGGTCTTCTTGTGTTTCTAGAGTTTTTTTTTGATTTTTTTGGGCTTTTAGAGTTTTTAATGTTTTTAGGGGTTTAAAGGTTATTAGAGTTTTTATTGGTTTTGAGGGTTTTATGGGTTTTTATGGTTTCTTAAGGGTTTTAGGAGTTTTATGGTTTTTAGTGGTCTCTAATGGTTTTTAATGTTTTTAAGTTTTCAAGGATTTTAGGCGTTTTTAATGGTTTTTATGATTTTTTCTCGTGTTTAGGGATTTTAGGATTTTTAGGTTTTTTAAGGGGTTTTTAGTGTTTTTAGGGATTTTCAAGGTTTTAAGGGTCTTTTGGGGATTTAGACTTTTTTTAGTTTTTTAGGTTTTTTCGATTTTTTTATCTCTTTTGGGGATTTTAAGGGTTTTTATAGTTTTTAGTGGTTTTTAAAGTTTTATGGGATTTTAGGGTTTCTAAGGGTTTTGGGGTTTTATGGATTACAAGGTTTTTAATGTATTTTAAGTTTTCATGGGTTTTAAGGTTTTTTTATTTTTATGGGTTTTGGGGGTTTTAGGGGTGTTAGGGAATTTGAGAGTTTTTATGAGCTTTTAGGCATTTTCATGATTTTAAGGGTTTCTGGATTTTTTGGTATTTTGAGGGTTTTTAGAGGTTTTTAGGTGTTTTTCTGGTTTTTAGGTTTTTTATGGGGTTTTTTTGGTTTTGGGTTTTTTTGAGTTTTTTAGGGTTTTTACTGTTTTTTAATGTTTTTAAATTTTTTTATAGGTTTTTAGCATTTTTATAGTTTTAGTGTTTTTATGGTTTTTTAGGGTTTTTAAGGGTTTTAGGAGTTTTTATAGTTTTATGTAGTTTTTTAGGGTTTTTTACATGTTCATTGATTTTTTGGGGTATTTTAGGATTTTTATGGCTTTTAGGGTTTTTTGGGATTTTGAGGGGTTTTAGGGTGTTTAGGGTTTTTAGGTGTTTTGGGGCTTTTAGGGACTTTTGGGTTTTTAGGTTTTTTTTAGTTTTTTAAGGGTTTAAAGGTTTTTTATTGTTTTTTAATATTTTTATGGGTTCTAAGGCTTTTTATAGTTTTTAGTTGGTTTTTAGGGTTTTTATGGTTTTTAGGGGTTTTATGGCTTGATGGATTTTTAATGGTTTTAGGTATTTTTTTACGTTTTCATGGATTTTTACGGGTTTTTAGGATTTTAAGGGTTTTTAGTGATTTTGACGGTTTTTAGGATTTTTCAGAGTTTTTTAGGGTTTTTCAGGATTTTTAAGGTTTTAGGGTTTTTATGGTTTTTTAGGGTTTTTAATGTTTTTAGATTTTTTTAACATTTTTTAATGGTTTTTAGTGTTTTTAGTGATTTTTAGGGTTTTTATGGAGTTTTAGGGTTTCTAAGGTTCTTAAGAGTTTTTAGGTTTTTATGGGTTTTTTCGGGGATTTTATGGATTTTATGGATTCTTAGCGGGGATTTAAAATTTTTATAGTTTAAAGGGGTTTTTTTTCATATTTTGAGGAATTTTGATGGTTTTATGGGTTTTCATGGGGTTTTAGGGTTTTTAAGGGTGTTCAGGGTTTTTTGGGTGTTTAGGGATTTTTTTCGGTTTTTGGGGGGTTTTGAGGTTTTTAGAGTTTTTTAAAGTTTTTAGGGGTTTTAAGGGTTTTTAGAGTTTTTAGGGTTTTTCTAGGGTTTTATGGGGTTTGAGGGGGTATTTAAGATTTTTAGGGGTTTTAAGGATTTCAATGATTTTTCCTGGTTTTTAGAGTATTTTACGCTTATATGGGTTTTAGAGGATTTAAAGCTTTTTAGGGAATTTGAGGGTTTTTAGGGTTTTTCTGGGGTTTTAGGGGTTTTCAAGGTTTTTACAGTTTTTTTTGGTTTTTATTGTTTTTTTAGTTTTATAGTGTTCTTAGGGTTTTTATAGTTCTTTAACATTCTTAGGAGTTTTATGGAATTTTAGTGGGTTTTAGGGTTTTTATAGATTTTTAGGGGTATTAATATTTTTAAGGGTTTTTATGGGTTTCCGGGGTTTTTTAGGTTTTTTGGGGATTTTTACCTTTTCATGGATTTTTTGGGGTTTTTATGATTTTTATGGTCTTTAGGGTTTTATGGATTTTTAGGGTTTTTAGGATTTTTTAGAGGTTTTTAGGGTTTTCAGTTTCTTTATGTCTTTTGGAGTTTTAGGGGTTTTTAAAGTTTGTTAGGGTTTTTAAGGTTTTTTAGAGTTTTTAATGTTTTAGGGGTTTTAAGGGTTTTTGAAGTCTTTAAATTTTTAGGGGTTTTAGGGTTTTAAGGGTTTTATGGTATTTAATGTTTTTCAAGTTTTTGAGGTTATTTTACATTTTCAAGGATTTTTAAGTGTTTTTAAGGATTTTATCGATTTTATTGTTTTTTAGGGTATTTAGGGATTTCGAGGGGTTTAGGTTTTTTCGGGTTTTTAAGGCCTTTTGGGAGTTTTTGGGTTTTTTGAGTTTTTTTGGGTTCTTAAGGTTTTTTGAGTTTTTTAACATTTTTAGGAGCTTAAACGTTTTTTAGTGTTTTTAGGGAATTTTTAGGGTTTTATGGGGTTTTAGGGTTTTTTAAGGATTATAGGGATTTTTATGGTTTTCTCAATTCTTTTAGGGTTTTTATGGTTTTTATTTTTTCATGGATTTTTGGGGGTTTTTTAGGATTTTTATGGTTTTTATAATTTTTACGGCTTTTAGGGATTTTGAGGGTTCATAGGGGTTTTTAGTGGTTTCAGGCTTTTTTCAGGGTTTTTGGGTTCTTTTGGGATTTTAGGGTTTTTTTGAGTTTTTTAGCATTTTTAAGGTTTTTAGAGTTTTTTTACATTTTTATGTGTTTTTACGATTTTAAGATTTTTTTGTGGTTTTTAGGGTTTTTAGGAGTTTCTAGAGGTTTTTAGGGTTTTAGGTATTTTATGGTTTTCAGGGGTTTTTAGGGTTTTTTACGTTTTCATGGATTTTAGGGGTTTATTTGGATATTTATGGTTTGTAGGGTTCTTAGGATTTGTTGGGATTTTAATGGGTTTTTGGGTTTTTGGGGATTTTATGGTTTTTAGGGTCCTTTGGGGTTTTAGGTTTTTTTAGTTTTTAGGGGTTTTAAGGTAATTTATATTTTTTAACATTTTTTAGGCTTTTTAAGGTGTTTTAGAGTTCCTAGTGATTTTTTAATATTTTTATCTGTTTTTATGGTTTTGAAGGTTTTGAGGGAGTTTTTATAGTTTTCAGGGGCTTTTCAAGGTTTTAAGGTTTTTTAGGTTTTCTTGGATGTTTAGGGGGTTCTTAGGATTTTTATGGATTTATGTATTTTAAGGATTTTAGTGATATTTAAGGGGTTTAGGGGTGTTCATGTGTTTTTAGATGTTTTTAGAGTTTTAAGGTTCTTAAGGGGTTTTTGTGTTTTTAGGGGTTTTAAGATTTTTTAATGTTTTTATGGGTTTAAAGGGTTTTTGGAGTTTTTAGTGGGTTCTTAGGGTTTTATGGGTTTTTAAGGTTTTATGGTTTTCAGGGGTTCTCAAGGTTTTTAGGGGTTTTTTTATATTTTCAAGGATTTTTAGGGGTTTTTTAGAATTTTTATGGTTTTTAAGGGTTTCTGGGATTTTAGGGTTTTCATGTTTTTGGGAGTTCTTTAATATCTTTAGGGGTTGTAAGGGTTTTAGAGTTTTTCATGTTTTTTGGGTTTTATGAATTTTTATTGTTTATATGGTTTTTTTTCTTTAATGGTTTTCAGGGGTTTTTCAGGGTTTTTAGGGTTTTTTACGTTTTTATGGATTTTTAGAGGTTTTTAAGGTTTTTTATGGTTTTTAGGTATTTTTATGGTTTTTAGGGATTTTGAGGGGTTTTCTAGGGGTTTTTAGAGTTTTTAGTGTTTTTAGGGTTTTTAGAATCTTTTCAGGTTTCTAGATTTTTTTGAATATTTTATGGTTTTTAATGTTTTTAGAGTTTTTTAACGTTTATTAGGTATTTAAGGTTTTTTTATATAGTTTTTAGCATGATTTTAGGGTTTTTAGGGTTTTATTTGGGTTTTTAGAGGTTTTTTATGGTTTCTAAGTTTTCATCGATTTTTAGCGGGTTTTAAGATTTTAATGGTTTTTTTTGGTTTTTTAAGATTTTATGGATTTTGAGGGGTTTAGGGTTTCTTAAGGGTTTTTTAGGTTTTTAGGGTTTCTAAGGGTTTTTATGGTCTTTTGGGTTTTTAGATTTTTTGGTTTTTTAGTGTTATTAATATTTTTTTGAGTTTTTAGAATTTTTAGTGGTTTTATGATTTTGTTTCTGCTTTCTTATGGTTTTTATTTATTTTTATCATTTTTAAGGTTTTTATGGTTTTATGGGGTTTGTATGGGTTTTAATTTTATTACCATTTCATGGATTTTCAAGGGGTTTTTAGGTTTAACCCTCAATCAGCCAATCCCCATGAAAATGATATCCCTCATAATTTCATGATGGATTTCTCCATTATTGAGGGCCATGAGACTAAGGAAGAGGGTCATGAGAATAATGAGGCTGCACAACTGGAAGTTGATGAGTCCTTTCAGGAAGATGCTGATAAGATATCCCAAGTGGAGGAAGACTTTCATTTGAAAGATCGAAAAGGAAAAAAAGGCTATTGTTGACCCTGATGGCTTCATCACCCTGAATCCCAGGAAAACTCGAAAACATAGGGAAAATGTCAATAGTGAGAGGAATATTATCACTAGATCATTATCTGCCAAGATTATTGAAAATGAGGTCCCTCCACAACCTGTCCCTATTGAACCCTTACCTGAATCCTCACAATCCTCTGATTGTTCTAACTCAGAAGCTTCCTCAAGTGAGGATGAGGAAAATGATCCTGCATTTAGGGATGCCTATCAATATGAGGAGAAAATGGATTTCTCAAAAGAACTTGACTCCTGGTTTGTAGAAAATGACACAAATGCCTTCCGAAAATATAAAAATGATAAAATCACTGCAGATGCTTATCTGGATATTAGAAAAAGTATGTTTATCAAAGTGGTTGAGGAATTTAAGAAAGACCCAAATTTTTATTTTAAATACATACCTTGGCAATGACTTCTGTCTACTGGTTCTTTGGAGTTTTTTCAGTTTTTTGTTCAGTTTGGGATTTTTATTTGCATTTTTCTGTCGATTAGAAACTGTATGACAACTGGATTTGTTTTGACCTCCTTATCTGGAAACATGATTACTCTTGGATCTCTCATTCATAATCTTGGACTTTATCTTCAATCTCCTTCTCTTTTCTTATTCTGGTTTTGAAAATGTGACTTTGGAGCTTATGAACATTTTTACATGCTTTTTTATGCCTCTAGTTTGGTTCCTAGAATCTGTCCAATTGTTTGGAATGCTATTACCACTAATGGATGAACATCAATGAGTGTATTGATGCAGCTATTTTTATTTTCTTGTCCCTACTGGCTTTGGAGGATTTTTATGCATTGGTTATGGTTTTTTACGCTGGTTATGAGACTGTTTAGCAGAATGGGTTTTTGGATTTCAGTGGAGATTCTTTTGTGATATATGTTGCTCATCTTAACACATTTTTCCTACTCTCGGTTTACAGTTTCGCCTCTCTTTAAAACGGAGTTGATTCTATTTTTGTTCACTGTTTTGATGGCTTGAGTGTGCTTTTGATCTGGTTTTTTTTCTCTGTTTTGCTGGCTTTCTGACTTGTGAGGAGGCCGGATGCATTGCTGCCTCTCTAAATTTTCTCTCCATCCTCATTAAGTTCCATAATTGTTGATGATGAAGGTTGGATTTGATCTTGGCTTGCTACATATTGCTACTGGTTTGTCTTGACTTCTTTATATGTGGCCTCTTTTATTCCCTACTGGTGTAAGCCATTTACACCTCGAGTCTGTAATGCTATTATTATTTTTAATAAATTCCTTCGAGGTCATGAATTGGGACACCATTTCATGACACCATCTTCTTTAAAAAAAAGGGGGGTTTAGGTTTTTTATTTTTTAGGGGTTTTTAGGGTTTTAGCGTTCTTCTGTGTTTTTAGTGGTTTTTGAGTTTTTAAGGGTTTTTATGGGCTTTTAGAGATTTTTAATGTTTTAGGGGTTTTAAGTGGTTTTTAGGGTTTTTATGGTGTTTTAGGGTTTTTTAAGGTTTTATGGGTTTTATGGTTTTTAGTGGTTTTTGAGGTTTTTCAGGGTTTTTTATGTTTTCATGAATTTTGAAGGGTTGTTTAGGATTTTTATGGTTCTAATTGTTTTTAGGGTTTTTAGGGTCTTTTGGGTTTTAGGGTTTTTTGAGTTTTTTAGGGGTCTAAAAGTTTTTTTGAGTTTTTTAATGTGTTTAGGGGGTTTAGTGTTCTTACATTTTTTAGTGGTTTTTTAGTGTTTTTATGGGTTTTAGTATTTTTTAAGTTTTTTAGGGGTTTTTAGGGTTTTTTGGGGGCTTTCAGGGTTTTTAGGGTTTTTTATGCCTTTAAATATTTTTAGGGTTTTTTTTATGATTTTTATGATCTTAGGGATTTTTTGGGTTTTTAGGGATTTTGAGGGTTTTAGGGGATTTCTGGGGTTTTTGGGGTTTTTAGGGTTTTTAGGGGTTTTAAAGTCTTTATGGGATTTAGTTTTTCTATTCTTTAGGGTATTTAAGGGTTTTAGAGTTTTTTAACGTTTTCAGAGGTTTAAAGGGGTTTTAGGGTTTTCAGTGGGTTTTTAGGGTTTTTATCGATTTTTAGGATTTTTTGGATTTTAAGGGTTTTTATGGTTTTTAGGGGTTTTTAGGGTTTGTAGGGGTTTAAAGGTTTTTTTTGGTTTTTACTATTTTTAGAATTTTTGAGGTGTTTTTAGTGTTTATGGGGTTTTATGGGTTTTCATGTTTTTTAGGGTCTATTGGGTTTTTAGGGGGGTCTTTTTTTGGGGTTTTAAGGTTTTTAGATCTTTTTAATGTTTTTAGGGATTTAAAGGGTTTTTATTATTTTCAAGAGGTTTTCTGGGTTTTTAGGGTTCTTACGTTTTCTTGGATAATTTGGGGTTTTTTAGGATTTTTTGTTTTTTTTTGGAATTTTATGGTTTTTAGTCATTTTGAGGGTTTTACGGGTTTTCATAGGTTTATAGGGTTTTTAAAGTTTTTTAGGGTTAAGGGCTTTTTGGGTTTTTAGGGTTTTTTTTGAAATTTTTGGGTTATTAAGGTTTTGAACTCTTTTAGGGGTTTTAAGGGTTTTTAGAGTTTTTAGTGGGTTTAAAGGGTTTTTATGGGTTTTTAGTATTTTTTTAAGGCTTCTAGAGATTTTTATGGTTTTCAAGGTTTTTTCATGGTTTTTAGGGTTTTTTCTGTTCTAATGGATTTTTAGGATTTTTTAGGATTTTTTTGTTTTTTGGGGGGTTTAGGGATTCTGAGGGGGTTTAGGGGTTTTCAAGGGTTTTAGGGTTTTTATGGGTTTTGGGGTGTTTTTTTCTTTTTATGTTTTTATGAATTTTTTTAGGGTTTTAGAGTTTTTTAATGTTTCTATGGGATTTAATGGTTTTTAATGTTTTTAGTGGTTTTTAAGGTTTTTATGGGATTTTGGGATTTTACGGTTGTTTGGGGTTTTTAAGGTATTCAGGTATTTATCAAGGCTTTTAGGGGTTTTTACGTTTTCATGAAATTTCATGGATTTTTTAGTGATTTTTATTGTTTTTTGGTTTTTTAAGGTTTTTAGGGATTTTCAGGATTTTAGGCTTTTTTAGTATTTTAGGATTTTTAGGGTCTTATGTTTTTTTGAGTTTTTTAGGGGTTTTATGGTTTTTTAGAGTTCTTAACATTTTTAGGGGTTTAGAGGTTTTTTAGAGTTTGAAGTGGTTTTTAGTGTTGTTATTGGTATTTATGGTTTTGAAAGATTTTATGGGTTTTATGGTTTTTAGGAGCTTTTCAGTGTTTTAGGGATTTCTATGTTTTCATGGTTTTTAGTGGATTTTTACAAATTTTGTGATTTTTAGGATTTTTAAGAAATTTGAGGGTTTTGGGGTTTTTCAAGGGTTATTAGGGTTTTTATGTTTCTTCTGGGTTTTTAGAGTCTTTTGGCCTTTAGATTTTTTTTTGAGATTTTAGGGTTTTATGGTTTTTTAGAGTTTTTAATGTTTTTAGGTGTTTTGAGGGTTTTTTTAGTTTTTAGTGGTCTTTTAGGGTTTTTATGGGGTTTACAGTTTTTTAATGTTTTTATGGGTTTTTATGGTTTTCAAGGTTTTTATGGGTTTATATGTTTTTATGGATTTTTGGGCGTTTTTAATATTTTTATGATTTTTAGGGGTTTTAGGTTTTTTAGGGGTTTTAGGGTTTTTTTGGGATTTTGGGGTTTTAAGGCTTTTAGGGTCTTTTTGGAGTTTTAGTTTTTTTTTTCTTTTTTTGGGTTTAAAAGGGTTCTTAGTGTTTTGAACGTTTTCATGGGTTTTAAGGGTCTTTAGAGTTTTTTTGTATGTTTTTAGAGTTTTATGGGTTTTTAGGTTTTTTAGGTCTTTTGGAATTTTTAGGGTTTTTATGGTTTTTTAAGTTTTCAAAGATTTTTATGGGTTTTTTGAGGGTTTTTATGGTTTTTTAGGTTTTTTAGGAATTGTGAGTGTTTTTAGGGTTTTTCAAGGGTTTAAAGGGTTTTAGAGTTTTAATGGGATTTTAGGCAAGGAAGATGCGAGGGTCAGGCTATTCCCGGCCCTCCCAAATTTATTAACAAGGAAAAAGAGACACAGCAGACAAGGGAGGGGAGGGGTCATTTAATGGGCTTTTAGGTTTTTATGTGGTTTTAGGGTTTTTAAGGATTTTAGTGGGTTTTATGGTTTTCAGGGGTTTTTCAAGGTTTTTAGGGTTTTTATGTTTTAATGGTTTTCTAGGGGATTTTTAAGATTTATAAGGTCTTTATGGTATTTTTTGATCTTAGTGATTTTGAGGGGTTTTAGGGGTTTTCAGGGTTTTTAATGTCTTTTTTAGTTTTGGGTTTTTTAGTTTTTATGGTTTTAAATGTTTTTATAGTTTTTAATTATTTTAGAGGTTTAAGGAATTTTAGAGTTTTAGCGGTTTTTTTGGGTTTATATGGGTTTCTATTATTCTTAATGTTTTAGGGGTTTTTGTTATTTTCAGGGGGTTTTAGGGCTTTTACAGTTTTTACATTTTCATGGATTTTTAAGGGTTTTTGGATTTTAATGGTTTTTAGGTTTTTTTAGGGTTTTTATGGATTTTGATGGTTTTTAGGGTTTTATGGATTTTGAGGGTTTTATAGGATTTCAGGGTTTTAGGGGTTTTCAGGGTTTTTAGGGTCTTTTGGGTTTTTAGGGGTTTTCTTGAGATTTTTAGGGTTTTTAAGGTTTTTAGAGTTTTTTAAAAAAATTAGGGGATTAAGGTTTTTAGTGTTTTTAGTTTTTTTAGGGGTTTCAATGGGTTTTTAAGGTTTTTAGGGGATTTTATGATTTTTAGGGGTTTTTCAGGGTTTTAGGGTTTATTTCATTTTCATCGATTTTAGGGTTTTTCTAGGGATTTTGAGGTTTTTTAGGTTTTTATAGGGTTTTTAAGGTTTTTCAGAGTTTTTAAGGTCTTTTGGGTATTTAGGGATTCTTTTGATTTTTAGTGGTTTTAAGGTTTTTTTAGTGTTTTTAACATTTTTAGGGGCTTTAAGGGTTTTTATATTTTTTAGTGGTTTTTAGGTTTTTATGGGTTTTTAGCGGTTTTTTAAGGTTTTTAGGGGTTTTATGGTGTTCAAGGTTTTTTAGGGTTTTTAGGGTTTTTGACATTTTAATGGATTTTTAGGGGGGTTTTATGATTTTCATGATTTTTAAGTCTTTTTAGATTTGTAAGGTTTTAAGGGGTTTTTCTGGGTTTTATAGGTTTTCAAGGGTTTTTTGGGGGTTTTGGAGTATTTTTGTGTTTTTGGCCTTTTTTGAGTTTTTTAGGATTTTTAGAGTATTTTAATTTATTTTAGGGTTTTAAGGGTTTTTAGAGTTTTTTGTGGGTTTTAGGGGTTTCATGGCCTTTTAGGGTTTTTAAGGTTTTAGGGGTTTTATGGTTTTTAGGGTTTTCAGGGTGTTCAGGGGTTTTTACGTTTTCATGGATTTTTGTTGTTTTTTTGGATTTTTATGTTTTTAAGGTTTTTGGGTTTTTTAGGGTTTTCTAGGGTATTTTGGGGTTTTAGGTGTTTTTACGGATTTTAGGGTCTTTTGGGTTTTTATAGGTTTTTAGGTTTTTTAGATATTTTTAATGTTTTTAGGGGCTTTAATGGTTTTTAGAGTTTTTATTGGTTTTAGAGGTACTGATGGGGTTTAAAGGTTTTAACAGTTTTTTGGGGTGTTTTAGGGTTTTTTGCATTTTGAGGGATATTTAGGGGTTTCTTAGCATTTTTATGGTTTTTAGGGTTTTTGTTTTTTAGGGATTTTGAGGGTTTTTAGGATTTTTTAGTGTTTTTAGGGGTTTTTGGGGTTTTTAGGGTCTTTTGGGATTTTTTGTTTTTTTTTTTGAGTTTTTAGGGTTTTAATGGTTTTTTAGACTTTTTTTGCATGGCATTTTTTTAGAATTTTTAAAATTTTTTAGTACATTTTAATATTTTTTATGGGTTTTTAGGATATCTAAAGTTTTTAGTATTTTTTATGATTTTAATGGGGTTTTCAGTGTTTTTAGGGTTTTTTATGTTTTCATGGATTTTAGTTGGATTTTAGGATTTTTATGGTTTTTAGGGTTTTTAGGTTTATTAGGGACTTTTTAGGGTATAGGGTTTTTCATGGGTTTGGGGTCTTTTGGGGGTGTTTTTGAGTGTTTTGGGTTTGTAAGGTTTTTTAATGTTTTTAATGTTATTAGGGGTTTAAGGGTTTTTAGTGTTTTTATTGGGTTTTTAGGGTTTTTATGAGTTTTTAAGGTTTTAGGGGGTTTTATGGTTTTCAGGTGTTTTTCAAGGGTTTTTAGGATTTTTTACATTTTCATGGATTTTTAGGGGTTTATTAGGTTTTTATGGTTTTTATAGTTTTTAGGGGATTTATTGATTTTGGGGGTTTTTATGATTTTTCAGGAGATTTTAGGGGTTTTATGGTTATTCATGGTTTCTAAGGTCTTTTGGGTTTTTAGGTTTTTTTATTTTTTTAGGCTTTTATGTGTTTTTATATTTTTTTAACAATTTACGTGGTTAAAGGTATTTTAGAGTTTTTAGTGGATTTTATGGTTTTTATGGGTTTTTAATGTGTTTTGGGGTTTTATGGTTTTTAGGGATTTTTAGGTGTTTTTATGTTTTCATGGATTTTTAGGGTTTTAGGGATTTTGAGTGGTTTTTAGGGTTTTTTAATAGTTTTAGGGGTTTTAGGGTTTTCTAGGGGGTTTAGGGTGTTTTGGGATTTTTATGTTTTTTAACGATTTTAGGGGTTTGAAGGGTTGTTATAGTTTTTAGTGATTTTTAGGGTTTCTATGGGTTTTGATGGTTTTTAATAGTTTTGGGGGTTTTATGGTTTTTAGGGGGCTTTCAGGGTTTTTAGGGTTTTTTACATTTTCATGGATTTTTAGGGGTTCTGTAAGTTTTTTATTCTTTAATGGTTTTTAGTTTTTCTTAAGAATTTTGAGGTTTTTTAGGGTTTTTATGTGATTTTAGATTTTTAGTGTAATTCATGGTTTTTAGGGTCTTTTTGCGGTTTTAGGGGTTTTTTTTTGAGTTTTTAGGGTTTTATAGTTTTTAGAGTTTTTTAATTTTTTTAGGGGTTCAAAGGGTTTTTAGTGTTTTAGTGGGTATTTAGGGATTCTATTATTTTCTAGATTTTTTAAGGATTTTAGTAGTTTTTATGGTTTTTAGGGGGGGTTTTGGGTTTTTGGGTTTTGTAGGTTTTTATTGATTTTTAGGGGGGTTTAGGATATCCATGATAACCATAAAACCCCTTAAAAACATTAGAAAACCCAAAAAACACATAAAAAACCTAAAAACCCACTAAAAACTCTAAAACTCCAAAAAATATTAAAAAATTCTATGAACCCTAAAACTCAAAAAAAAACCAAAAAAACAAAAAAAAGGACCCTAAAAACCCAGGATAAGTCTAAAACCTAAAAAAAACCCTGAAGAAATGCTAAAACCCCTCAAAATACCAAAAAACCCAAAAAACACAAAAAACCCCAAAAAAACCACTAAAAATCATAAAAACCCCCAAAACCATAAATACTCTAAAAACCCATAAAAACCCACTAAAAACTTTTAAACCCCTTAAAACGTAAAAAAACACTAAAAACACATAAAAATCCTGATAAAATTCTAAAACCCCTAGGAGGAAGATGCCGCCGCTCTCTCCCAGGCTTCTCCCGATGTGACGATCTCTAGGGTTCCATCTGGGAATCCTCTTCAGCGGCTCCATTGATCTCTCCCTCTTCATGCTTTGCGATGTGGATGGATTTCTATTCGAGAGGCTTTCTCCCCTGGCGCGATGGTGGTTTTCGAGTTGGATGGTTGACGACGATGAGATCTAGTGGGTTGTTTTAGGTTGTGGCAGCGACGGCTTGGTCTGGTTTTTGCTTCGATCTGGATCGACTTTGCTAGATCTGGTTTCTGCTTCTCTTCGGGTGTCGTCCATGTTGCTCCTTGTCGGCAGTAGTGATGCCTTTCCAGTGATTTGGACGAAGTCTAAGAGGTTGATGGTGAAGTCAACATAGGCGTTTCGATGAATGGAAAGAGGTGTGCTCGGCCTGATGGATCTTTGGTGCATCAAGATGCTCTGGTGGCTTTGTTGGGGGTGAGTCATGGCTTCTCCTTGGTGATAAGTAGGTTCGACGGGATTTACATCTTCTTCGCAATAGCGTTTACGGATCCGTTCTCGGTTCTGCGCTGGTTGTTTGGACCCGAGGAGGGTCTTGCTGGCCTCTCTGGCTTCACGACGGGTCATGGTGGATGAAAAGGGCGAGGGTGTAGGTTTTCTCTTTTGGTTCTACTTTCTTGTTCTTGGATCTTGCTGCTGAGGAAGGTATGGTCACCCTGTGTTGTGATCGCTTTGATTTGCTGGTCTGCGTGTTCTTGACCGGTGGTTGGCTTGGTTTTGAGCTTCCCTTTCTGCCAAATGATGAGGTCAAGGAGTTGTGGGTGTAGCGGAATGGGTTCACACGTGGATGCAGGTGGCCTTTTGTTTTTGGTTATGACGAGATGTTGGAATTGGTCTGCCCAGGAAGAGATGTTTCTTCATTTTTAAAATGTTATCTTTCGCTTGTTGTTGGTTGTTGGTCCTTTCATAAGTTGCTGCTGAATTCTGGTTGGATATCGATTTGCTGGTTTCCCCCCAAGCTGTTGTTAGAGGGCAGGTTAGGTTCTTCATTTTGGCTGCTGTTTTGGTTTTGAAGTGGATGATGGCTTTCTATTCTGTTGGGTGGAAATGGTCTTTGTTCTATTGTTTCTGATGGTTCTATGCTGCTGGAGATGGATATTCCTAGTGTGAAGGTGTTGGTGCTGGATCTTGTGAGATGGGATGCGGGTCATTGGTTGGTTGTGTGTTGCTGGTTGCTGGTGAATGCTGGATTATGTGTGGCTGTTTGGTTTTTTCTGTTGCTGCTACTGCAGATGAGTTTTCTTTTGTGCTTCTTGTTGCTGGTTGATGTTTGTTTGGATGTGATGATGGCTGCGTTTGGTTGTGGTGCTTGTGTTGTGGTTTGATGTTGCTGGTTGTGATTGGATGTGATGTCAGATTTGGTGTTGTTGGCTGCTGGTGATGGTTGGTTTGGATGTGTTGCTACTACTGTGTAGTTGTGATGTTTGGATGTGGTGCTGCTGGATGCTGGTACTGGCTGGATGTGATGTGATGATGCTGTTGTTGTGTCTGTTTTTGAGTCTTTTTCTTTCTTTGTTTTTCTTTTTGGCATGGTTTGTAAAGGGTTTTGGGCGTGGGTCATTTGACGCCTCCCCTCCCTTGTTTTTTGTGTCTCCTTTTTTCTTTCTAATAATTTGGGGGGGGGGGGAATAGCCTGACCCTCGCATCTTCCTTGCCATAAAAATCCAAAAACATAAAAAACCGTAAAAACCCAAAAAGACTCCAAAACCACTGAAAACCCATAAAAAACATAAAAACCAATGAAAACTCTTAAAAACCCTCAAAATATCTAAAAACCCTAAAAACTATAAAAATCCTAAAAACACCTAAAAATCCATGAAGACGTAAAAACCCCTAAACCCCCCCCCCCCCCTTAAAACCATAAGACCCCTAAAAACATAAAAAACACTAAATCCTCACAAAACCCAAAAAACCCACCAAAATATCTAAAAACCATTAAAACACCTAAAACCATTAAAAACTCTAAAAAACCAAAGAAACCCTAACGAACTCAAAAAAAAGTTAAAACCCAAAACGAACCTAAACACCCTGAAAAAAACCCAAAAAACCCTAAAAATCCCTAAAAACCCACAAAATCCCTAAAAACCCAAAAAACCATAAAAATCCTAAAAAACCCCCTAAAATCCACAAAAACATAAAAAAACCCTAAAACCTAAAAAACCCTAAAACCATAAGGACTCCTAAAACCCTTTAAAAACCCTGAAAAACCATAAAAACCCATTATAAAATATGAAAACCCTCAAAACCCCTAAAAATGTTAAAGAACTCTAGAAAACCTTAAACCCCTAAAAAAATCAAAAAACTCTAAATACTCTAAAATCCTTAAAACCCCTAAAAATTTTAAGGATCTCTAGAAAATCTTAAAAACCCTAAAAACTCAAAAAAAACCCCTAAAACCCCAATAAGTCCCTAAAACACAAAAAAAACTCTAAAAAACATAAAACTACAGAAAACCCCTAAAAACCCTCAAAATCCCTAAAAACTGTAAAAACAATAAATATCCTAAAAACCCACAAAATTCGATGAAAACATTAAAAACCCTAAAAACCATGAAAACCCCCTTAAACCATAAAAACCCATAAAAGCATTAAAAAACCTAAAAAACCACTACAAACTCTAAAACACTTAAACACCTTTGAAACATCAAAAAACTCTAAAAAATCTTAACAACCATAAAAAAACTCTAAAACACCCTAAAAACCCAAAAGACCCTAAGAACCCTGAAAACCTCTAAAAACCCTTAAAACCCCGAAAAATCCTTAAAAAACCCACACAATCCCTAAAAACCCGAAAAAAAACCCGAAAAAACCTAAAACCCATAAAAATCCTAAAAACCCCCTAAAAATCTAAGAAAATGTAAAAAAAAATAAAACACAAAAAACCCCTAAGAAACCCCTAAAAACCATAAAAATCCCTAAAAACCTTAAATAACACTAGAAACCTATAAAAACCTTAAAACCCACTAAAAAATATAAAAACCTTTGAAACCATAAAAAGAGTTAAAAATCTATAAAATCCTTTAAAAACCTAAAAAATCTAAGAAATCCCTAAAACCCAAAAAGACCCTAAAACCCCTAAAAACCCCAAAAAACCAATGAAAACCTTAAAAACTCTAAACCCCACAAAATCCCTAAAAACCCTAAAAAACATAAAAAACATAAAAACCCTGAGAAAACCCCTAAAAATCCATGAAAACATAAAAACCCTAAAACCCCAAAAAATTCTAAAATTAATTAAACCCATAGAAACCTTAAAAACCCCTAAAACTCCAAAAAAATCTCTAAAAACTCTAAAACCCCTTAAAATCCCTAAAAACATTAAAATCTCTAAAAAACCTTAAGATCCTAGAAAAAACTCAAAGAAAACTTAAAAACCCATAATTTTCTTAAAAACTTTGAAAAAAATCTAAAAACCCTAAAACCCCCAAAAAATCCCTAAAAACCCTCAAAGTCCCTAAAAACAAAAAACCCCTAAAATCCATAAAAATCCTAAAAACCCATAAAAACCCTAAAACACTAAAAACACTAAAAACCCTAAAAAACAATAATTTTTTTAAAAACCCTAAAAAAATATTAAAATCACTAAAAAACTCAAAAAAATCCAGAAAACCCAAAATGAACCTAAAACCCCTAAAAACCCTAAAATCCCCTTAAAACCACTAAAACCATCTGGTTCTGTGTTGTTGGTTATGGATCTGAATGGCGTGGAGGTGCTGGCTGCTGTGGAGGCTAGTGTTTTTGGTGTTGGTGGTTTGCTGTTGTTGGCTATGAGTCTCCTTTGTGGGAAGTTGTTGGGTGTTGGAAGGTGTACTGCTGGTCTCTAGTTACTGTTTAGCTGGGAAATGCAGAAGGGGTGTGGCCCTATGAATCTGGTTGCTGGTTGCTGGTTGTTGTTTGGCTGGGAGGTGCTGGATGCTGGTTTTTTTGAGTTTGGATACTGGTTGTTGGTTAGCTGTGAGCTTCTGGATGCTGGTTGATGTTGGATGGTGGTGGTGGCTGCTTGGTTGTGTGTGTGTTTTTTTTTTCTTTTTTGCTTTTTTTATTTTCCTTTTTTGCGTGTGTTGTAAGGGGTTTTCGGGTGTGGGTCGTTTGACCCCTCCCCTCCCTTGTCTGTTGTGTCTCCTTTTTCCCTTGATAATAAATTTGGGGGGGGGGGATAGCCCAACCTTTGCATCTTCCTGCCCTAAAACCATCAAAACCCTAAAAACCCTAAAAAACATAAAAATCCTAAAAAACAACTAAAAACTGTAAGAACCCTTAAAAACACTAAAAATGTTAACGAACTCTAAAAAAACATAAAAACCCTAAAAACTCAAAATATCATAAAAACCCAAAAACCCCCAAAAAACCCTAAAACCCCCTAAAAACCCGAAAAAACACTAAAAACCCTAAAAAATCCCTCAAAATCATAAAAAACCTTAAAATTCATAAAAATCCTAAAACCCGCTAAAAACCTTGAAAACACTAAAAACCATGAAAAACCCCTGAAAACCATAAAATCCCCTAAAACCTTAAAAACCCCTAAAACCCCCTAAAACCACAAAAAACCACTAAATAATCTAAAAAGTATTAAAACCCCTAAAAATGTTAAAAAAATTCTAAATATCCTTAAAAACAATAAACAACTCAAAAAACCCTAAAACCCCAAAAGACTATAAAAATCCTAAAAGCACAAAAAAACCTAAAAACAAAAAGACCCTAAAAACCTGAAAAAAAACCTAGATATCCTAAAACCCCCCTAAAATCCATGAAAATGTAAAAAACCCGAAAAACCTTGAAAACCCCCTAAAACCAAAAAACCCCTAATAACCTTTAAACCCCCTAAAAACATTAAAATCACTAAAAACTCTAAAAACACTTAGAACCCCTAAAAATGTTAGAAAACACTAAAAAAAGTAAAAAAAAACTCCTAAAACCCTAAAAGACCCAAGAAACCCTAAAAACATAAGAAAACCTATAAACCCTCGAAATCCCTGAAAAAAATAAAAACCTTAAAAAACTCCCAAATACCATAAAAACCTCTAAAAACCTTTAAACCCCTAAAAACACATAAAAACCATAAAAATCCTAAAAACCACTAAAATATCAAAAAACCCTTTAAACCCTTAAAAACGTTAAAAAATCCGAAAACCCTTAAAAACTCAAAAAAAACATTAAAAATCCAAAAAGACCCTTAAACCCTTAAAAACCCTAAAACCCCCAAAAAATCCCTAAAAACCATCAAAACTCCTAAAAACCCTTAAAAACCCAAAAAACCCTAAACACCCTAAAACAAAAAAAAATCTCAAAAAACTCCAAAAAATCCATGAAAAAATAAAAAAACCAAAAAACCCTAAAAAACTCCTGAAAACCACAACACCCATAAAAACATTAAAAACCCTAAAATCCCATGAAAACCCTAAAAACCCATTAAAAACTCTAAAAACCCTTCAAACACCTAAAAACATTAAAAACTATAAAAACCCAAAAAACTCAAAAAAAACCTTGAACCCCCAAAAGGACCCTAAAACTTAGAAAAAACCCAAAAAAACTTAATCCCCCCCTCGAAAAACCCTAAAAGACATCAAAATCACTAAAAACTCTAAAAACCATAAAAACCATAAAACCCATAAAAATACAACCCCCCCCCCCCCCAAAAAAAATCCATCAAAACATAAAAATCTCTGAAAAACCCCTGAAACCCAAAAAAAACCCAAAATCTTAAATAACCCTAAATACCCATAAAATCCTTAACAATCCACTAAAATATCTAAAAACCCTAAAAACCCCTAAAAACTCAAAAAAAAAACCCTAAAATCTCAAAAAGACCCTAAAAACCCTTGAAAACCCTAAAAATCCCTAAAACCCCTAAAAACCTAAAAATAATAAAAATCTTAAAAACACCTAAAAATTCAAGAAAATATAAAAAACACTAAAAACCCTGAATACCCCCTAAAACCCTTAAAAACCCGAAAAACCCATAAAACACCAAAAAGTTGAAAGCCCTTAAAACCCCTAAAATGTAAAAAAACTATAAAAACCTGGAAAAAAAATCTAAGAAACCCTAAAAACCTAAAACGACCATAAAAACCCCAAACACAATAAAAAACAATTAAAAAAATCCTTAGAATCCATGAAAACAAAAAAACCCTAAGAACTCTAAAAAACCCTTGAAGACCATAAAGCCCCCTAAAACCATAAAAAAAACCCTAAAACCCTAAAAAGCATAAAAACCCTAAAACCCACTAAAAATCCCCAAACCCCTTTAAACATCTAAAAACATTAAAAACTCTAAAAACATTAAAAACTGAAAAAAACTCAGAAAAAACCCTTAAAAATACAAAAGACACAAAAAACCCTGAAAACCAATAAAAACGCCAGAAAAAACACTAAAACCATAAATTCCCTAACCAACCTAAGAAACCAAAAAAATCCTGAAAACCCCTTAATAATCCATGAAAATGTAAGAAAACCCTAAAACCCCCTGAAAACCATAAACCCTAAAAAACCTTAAAAACCCTAAAAACCCATAAAAACCCTAAAAACCCACTAAAACTCTAAAAACACTTATAATTCCCAAAAAATGTTAAAAACACTAAAAAAATTAATACCCCAAAAAAACTCAAAAACCCTAAAACCCAAAAAGACCCTAAAACCCTTAAAAACCCTGAAACCCCTAATTACCAAAAAATTCATAAAAACCCTAAAACACCCCTAAAAATCCATGAAAACACGAAAAACCCTAAAATCCATGAAAAACCATGAAAAACCCCTAAAACCCGTAAAAACACCTAAAAACCATAAAATCCCTAAAAACCCATAAAAACCCAAAAAACCCACCAAAACCTTTAAAACACCATAAAACCCCTAAAAATGTTAAAAACTCTATGAAAACCTTAAAACCCCTAAAAACTAAGATAATCCAAAAATACCTTAAAACCCTGAAAAACCTAAACCCCTAAAAACTCCTTAAAACCCATAAAACCCCTCAAAATCCCTAAAAATCCTAAAAACCCTAAAAACCCCTAAAAACCCCTAAAAACCAATAAAATCCAAAAATAACCCTAAAAATCCATGAAAATATAAAGAAAATTCTAAAAAACCTAAAAAACCCCTAATAGCCATAACCCCCAAACCATAAAAAACCTTAAAACCCATAAAATCCTTAAAACCCCTCTAAAAACATCAAAAACCCCTAAAAATGTTAAAAAAATTAAACACTCTTAAAAATTCAAAAAAAATCAAAAAAAATCCTAAAAAACCCAAAAACCCCTAAAAGACCATAAAAACCGTAAAAACCCCTAATAATCCATGAAAATATAGAAAACCCTCAAAACCTTCAAAATTGCTGAAAACCATAAAAACACCAAAGACCATGAAATCCCTAAAGGCCCATAGAAACCTAAAACCCACTAAAAACTCTAAATACACTTAAAAACCTTACAAACATTAAAAATTCCAAATAACCTAAAAACACTAAAATCTCTAAAAACCATAAAAATCAAAAGACCCTAAAAATCCTTAAGACCCCTAAAAACCAGAAAAACCCCATAAAACCCTATAGACCCTAAAAATCCCTAAAAACCCTAAAAACTATAAAAATCCTAAAAACACCTAAAATTCCATGAAAACAAAAAACCCCTAAAAACCCTAAAAAACCTCTAAAAACCATAACCCCCCCCCCAAAAAAAACATTAAAAACCCCTAAAAACCCATAAAAACCATAAAACCACTAAAAACTCAAAAAACCCTTAAAATATAGAAAAACTATAAAAAACATTTAAAACACTAAAAATCTCGAAAAAACCCAAAAAACCCAAAAATTCACTAAAACCCGGAAAAACCTTAAAAAAACCAAAAAAAAAACTAAAAAACCCTAAAAACCATTAAAGAACCCTAAAAACCATAAAAACCTTAAAATTCCCTAAAAATTGATAAAACACTCAAAACCACTAAAAACTCAAAAAACCCTTAAAACCCCTAAAAATGTTAAATAACCAATGAGAACAAAAAAAAACCTAAAACCCTTGAAAGCCCCTAAAAGCCCTCAAAATCACAAAAATCCCAAAAAACCCTAAAAATCTTTAAAAATCCCTAAAAATCAATAAAAATGTAAAAAACCCTAAAAACCCTAAATAACCAATGAGAACCCAAAAAAACCTAAAAAACTTAAAAACCCAGAAAAACAATAAAAACCACTAAAAATGATGAAAAACCTTAAAAATCCAAAAAAAACTCTAAAAACCCCAAAAAGAACCTAAAAATCTTGAAACCCCCTACACCCCCTACACCCCTAAAACCTATAAAATCCCTAAAACCATAAAAACCATAAAAAACCTAAAACCCCCCTAAAAATCCATGAAAACGTAAAGGACTCAAAAAACCTTAAAAACACTAAAACCTATAAACCCCTAAAAAACCTTTTAAATCCCTAAAAACCCAAAAAATCCTAAAAACACTAAAAATCAATAAAACACTTAAAACCCCTAAAAATGTTATAAAACTCTAAAAACCTTAAAACCCTAAAAAATAAAGAAGAAAACGGAAGATGGCCGCCTTCTCTCCAGGTTTCTATCTCCCTGCGGCGCGATTTCCAGGTTTGATCCTGATCTTCTCCTTGGCAGCCTCATCGCATGGTGGCTCTTCCATTTCGAGAGTTGCGGTGCGGCCTTGGTGGTGCTCTTGTGGTGTGGTGATGGAAAATCTGGTTGATGGTGGATCTGTGTGTGGCATCTCTGGAAGAAGGTGGCCTCGGGAGTCGTCTTGCTTGTGGTCGGGTTTCTCCTTGTTGAACAGTTGTTGGGATTCGAAGATCTGGTTGAAGCGGCAGTTTTGGATATCTTGGTGGTTCTTGGCGGTGTTGTCCCTTTACGGTGGTGGTAAAAAATGGTACTTGAGGTTTCCCCTCTGCTGCAGTGGTTTCTAGAGGTGTGGTGCACCGGCCTTTCTTGGGTCTCGTGTGGAGCTGCGATTTTCAGGGTTCTGAACCCTCGGTTCCGATACTGCGTCGAGGATGCTTCTTGCCGTTGAAGGGTTCCGGGGACGATGCTCGGGTCAAGGCTTCTGCTTGGTCTAGATATCAGCATTTCTGGCTTCTTGGATGGTCTCTCTCAGCGAACAGATCTCCAAAGGTGCTGGGTTTTCTGGAGATGATGCTTCTATCAGTGTTGCGGTCTCTTCTCTCCCAGATCTGTGGTTGGGAGATTCTGGGTGGAATTCCTACGCTCTACAATTACAATTGATGCAGTACTGGTGTTCTTGTGTGGTTGGAGTGAAGCTGGAGGCTGCAGGTCATTTTGGTGGCTTTGGCTTCTTCTGCTGGTTTGATAGGTTAATGGTGTGTGCTCGCTCTGGTTCGGCTCACGCTATCGATGCAGCTCGGTTGATGTTATGGTATGATTTTATCAATTTGATATCGTGTTTTGTCTTTGTAAGATTCAATGGTTGTGGATGGCTCGATTTTCATTTGATGCTGGTATTGACTGCGGGTCCTGCTTCAAGTCGTGGCTGCTGGCTTCTTGTGGATAGTTATTTGCTGTCATTCCTATTGACGTTTCTATTTTCACGAGCACCCATCTCTACCATTGCTGCCCTTCCCAGCATGTTGGACTCCATTCTAGTATAGAATGAGGGTGTTTGTGGCGGTCTTGGGATGGTGTTGGTGGTAGTGCTCGGTGTCAGGGGAACGTCTTGGCAACGTGGCGTGGTTGATATCTGGCTGCAGGCTCTCGATCTGCATGTTGTTAAGGCTGTGAGTTTGATAGATGGTTGGCTGGTTGTGTAGCTGATGTTTGATGAAATTGGAACAGAGGCTGGTGGTTTCAGAATCTGGTATGTTACTGACGAATGTTGCTGATGAAAGAATGGTCACGGTTGCTGATGAGGGGATTGCTGCTTGATGTTGGAATTGGAGGTGCTGGTTGGATGCTGGTTTATTGGCAGTGAGATGGTGATGATGCTGTTGTGTCTTGTTTTTGTGTCTTTTTCTTTGTTTGTTTCCCTTTTGGGGCTTGCCTTTTGGGTATGGCTCGATTGAACTTGCCCCTGCCCGGTCTGCATTGTACTCTTTTCCTTTTCTAAATTTTTGTAGGGGGGTCGGGAATAGCCTGGTCCTAAACCTACCTTCGCCTAAAAAAATAAAAAAAACCCTAAAACCCTAAAGGGACCCTAAAACCCCTAAAAACCATAAAAACCCTAAAAACCCTGAAAATCCCCAAAATCCCTAAAAACCATAAAACCGTAAAAATCCTAAAAAACCCCAAAAATTTATGTGAGAATGTAAAAAAACCCTAAAAACCTAAAAAAACAACTTAAAACCATAAAACCACCAAAAACATCAAAAAAACATAAAACCCCATAAAAACTATACAAAAACACTAAAAACCTTAAAAACTATAAAAACCCCTACAAACCTCAAAAACCATAAAAACTACTAAAATTCTAAAAACCCTTTAAACCCCTAAAAACATTAAAAACTCTAAAAAACCTTTAAAACCCTAAAAACTGAAAAAACCCCAAAATCCAAAAACACCCAAAAAAACTTAAAACTGTAAAACCACCAAAAATCCCAAAAACCCCTCAAATTCCCAAAAAAAAACTAATAATATTTAAAAACTATTAAAACCCATAAAACCCTAAAAAGTAAAAAAAACACTAAAAACTCCCAAAGACCCTAAAAACACTGAAAAATCCTAAAAACCTATGAAAAACCTTAAAATACTCACAAAATTCCTAAAAACCCAAAAAACCCTAAAACCAATAAAAATTGTAAAACCTGAAAAAAAATCCATGAATACGTTAAAAACTCTAAAAATCTTGAGAAGCCCCTTAAAATCATAAATTACCATAAAAAACTTAAAAACTATAAAAACCCATAAAACCAATAATTGTTTTTAAAAAACTCTAAAAATCCATAAAATCACTAAAAACTCCAGAAAACTCAAGAAAACTCAAAATACCCAAAAGTCCCTAAAAGCTTAAATCCCCTAAAAACCTTAAAAACCCTATAAAATTCTAAAAAATCACAAAATCTATAAAAATCCTAAAAAATCCTAAAAAATCCTAAAAAATCCTAAAATCGATAAAAATCCTAAAAACCGCTAAAAATCCATGAAAACATAAAAAACACCAAAAACCCTGGGAACCCCCTTAAAACCATTAAAAATATTAAAACCCTTAAATACCTTTAAAACCCCATGAAAACCCTAAAACCCACTAAAAACTCTAAAAACCCTTAAAATCCCTAAAATTGTTAAAAAATCTAAAAAACCTTTAAACACTAAAAAACTCAAAAAAAAACCCCTAAAAACCCAAAAAGATTCTAAAAACAAAAAATAAACTAAAAACCCTTTTAAAACCCAAAAAAATACAAAAAAACCCTAAAAAATCTGAAAACGAGTCAAAATCCTAAAAATCTACTAAGAATCCATAAAAACGTAGAAAACCCTAAAAACCTTGAAAAACACCAAAAAACCAAAAAACCCCTAAAAACCTAAAACCCCCTAAAAACCACATAAAACTATAAAAAGCACTAAAAAATCTAAAAACCCTTAACACCCCTAAACATTCTAAAAAACACTGAAAACCCTAACCAACCTTAAAAAACTAGAAAAAACAATAAAAAATCAAAAAGACCCTGAAACCCCTAAAAACCCTAAAAACCTGAAAACCCCTGACAACACCTAAAACCCCTAAAAATTCCTAAAAACCCTAAAAATTATAAAAATTTTGAAGACCCCCTAAAAATCAATAAAAACCTAAAAAATCCTAAAAAACCTGAAAACCACTTGAAAAACCTAAAACCTATAAAAAACATAAATACCCTAAAAACCCATAAAACCCCCTTTTAACACCAGCACTAATGCACCATAAAAACCCTAAAAACCCACTAAAACCTCAAAAAACCTATTAAACCCTAGAAACATAAAAAATGGTAAAAAACATTTAAACCCCTAAAACTAAAAAAACAATAAAACACCATAAATACCATAAAAACCTTGAAAACCCTTAGAAACCCTTGAACATCCCTAAAACCCATCAAAATCCCTAAAAACCTGAAAACTCCCAAAAAACCATAAAAATCCTAAAAATCCATGAAAATGTAAGAAACCCTAAAAAACACTAAAAACACTAAAAACTCTAAAAATCATTAAACCCCTAAAAACATTAAAAAACTCTTAAAAACCATAAAAACTCTAAAAAGTCAAAAAAAAACCCCAAAAAACCAAAAAAGTCCCTAAAATCCCTAAAGGCCCTTAAACCCCCTAAAACCAATGAAAAACCCTAAAACCCATCAAAAAACCAAACAACCTTAAAAAACATTAAAAATCCTAAAAAAGCAGTAAATATCCCTGAAAATATAAAACCCCTCGAAAAACCCTAGAATCCCTGAAAACCCATAAAAACCATAAAAATTCATAAAAACCCTTAAAACCACTGAAAACTCTAATACCCCTTAAAACCATTAAGAATGTTAAAAATCTCTAGACACCTTAAAAACACAAAAAAAAACTCAAAAATCACCAAAAACCCCAAAAAGACCATATAAACCCTGAAAACCACTAAAAACCCAAAAAACCTTGAAAACCCCTCAAAACCCAATAAATCGCTAAAAACCATTTTTGTCCTAAAAAACCCTAATGCCAATGGAAACCTAAAAACCCTAAAAACCATAAAACTACTAAAAACAATAAAAAACCTAAACCCCCATAATACCCTAAAAACTACTAAAATCTATAAAAACCCTTAAAACCCCTAAAATGATTAAAAACTCTAAAAAACCATATAACCCAAAAAAACTCAAAAAAAAACCCTAAAAATCCAAAATACCCGGAAAAACATTAAAAACCCTAAAACCAAATAAAAACCCTCAAAATATATAAAAAATCTAAAATACCCTAAAAACCATAAAAATCCTAAAAGACCCTTAAAAGTCCATGAAAACCTAAAAATCCTTAAAAACCCTGAAAAACCTTACAAGCCATAAAAACCATAAAAAACCCTAAAACCCCATAAAACCCACTAAAAACTCTAAAACCCCTTTAAACCTCTAAAAACATTAAAAAACTCTATAAACATTAAAATCCCGAAAAACTCAAAAAACACTAAAAAGAAAAAAAGACACTAAAACCCTTGAAAAACCCTAAAAACCATCAAAATCTCAAAGAACCCTGAAAATCATAAAAACCCTTAAAACTGTAAAAAGCACAAAAGACCCTAAAAACTCTAAAAACCCCTAAAACCCTTAAGACATCTAAAAAATCATAAAAACCCTCAAAATCCCTAAAAACAGTAAAACCCATAAAAATCCATGAAAACATAAAAAATCCTAGAAAACCTCAAAATCCCCTAAAAACCCCAAAACCCCTAAAAACCTTAAAAACCCCTAAAACCCCAAAAAAACCCTAAAAACTAAAAAAGTACCTAAAAATAGAAAAAAAACCATAAAAACCTTTGAAAAACTCTCAAAATCTCTAAAAACCTTAAAAACCCTAAAACCATAAAAATTCTAAAAAACCCCAAAATATCTATGAAAATGTAAAAAACCCTGAGAGCCCCCTGAAAACCATTAATTTCCCTAAAAACATTAAAAACCCTAAAATCCCAAAAAAACCACCAAAAACAATAAAAACCCTTAAAACCCCAAAAAACATTAAAAAATATAAAAACCCATAAAAACCCTAAAAAATTAAAAAAACCCTAAAATTCGAAAAAAAATCCTAAAACACCTAAAAACCCATGAAAACCCCTAAAAACCAATGAAAACCCTAAAAACCTTCAAAATCCATAAAAACCCTAAAACCCCCCGAAAAACCATAAATACCTCTAAAAACCCCTAAAAATACTACCTAGCAAAAAAACCTAAAACCTAAAAATAACTGAAATCTAAAAAAACCCTTAAAACCCCTAAAAAAATTTAAAAAAATCTAAAAATATGAAAACACCTAAAAACCCAAAAAACTAAAAAATAACCTGAAAACCATAAAAACCAAAAAACCCACTGAAAAAACCCTAAAACTCCTCAAAATTAGTAAAAGTGCTAAAAACTATAAAAATACTAAAACCCCACTAAAAATCCATGAAAACAAAGAAAACCATAAAAATGCTAAAAAAACTTAAAAACTATAAAAACCTCTAAAAACATTGAAACCCCCCTAAAACTCAAAAACCCTTAAAACCCACTAAAAACTCTAAAAACCATTAGAAACCCTATATATGTTAAAATTTTCAAAAAAACCTTTAAACCTTAAAAAAATTAAAAGAAACCCTAAAATCCAAAAAGAACCTAAAAACCCTAAAAACCCTAAAAAACACTAAAAACCATATAAATTATAAAAACCCCTAAAAATCCATGAAAACGTAAAACCCCTAAAAATAATGAAAAACCCCATAAAACCATAAAACCCCCTAAAACCTTTAAAAACCCTGAAAACCCATAAAAACCCTAAAAAATAATAAAACCCTATAAAAAGCCCTAAAACCAGAAAAGACCCTAAAAGCCATGAAACCCCCTAAAAACTCTCAAAATCACTAAAAACCATAAAAAACACTAAAATCCCTAAAAATCCTAAAAACCCCCTAAAGTCCATGAAAACGCAAAAACCCTACAATGCCCAAAAAACCTGAAAACCACAAAACCCATAAAAACATAAAAAACCCTAAAAACCAAAAAAAATCCAAAAATCCATTTCAAACTCTAAAATCCCTTTAAACCCCAAAAAAGGTTAAAAAATTATAAAAAACCTTATAAACTCTAAAAACTAAAAAAAAACTAAAACCCAAAAAGACCCTAAAACCCCTGAAAACCCCTAAAACCTAAAAAAAAACCCTAACCCCGCTAAAAAACACTAAACCCCTTCGTTCGATTCTTTTTTTGGTTCGCGAATCAGCTACAGGTGCGTGCTCAACCTAGTCTCTCGGCTTCATCTTTGCTCCAATTTGTTGATGCTAGTTTAGGTTGGACCTTTTGGCATTCCATGTTCTCCTACTACTTGGTTGTGATTTTGGTTATGAAATAGTGCTGGTTTCTGGGTTTTCTGAGATGGTTTTGGCATTTTTTGTGCAATTGATAGTGGTATGTGCATTTCTATGCTACGAGATGTGGAATGCTGAAAGTTGTTTGGTTCGAAGACCATGACTGCTGGTTGTTGAGCTGCGATTCCTTGTTTGATGATGGGTTAGGATGTGCTGGTTGTTTCTTTATGAGCTGGAAGTTGATAAGAGCTGGTCGGCAAGGAGGCGGTGCTGCTTTTGTTGCTGATGCTGGTGTTTTGGTGTTGTCGTTCATTGGAGTTTGCTTCTTGTTTTCACTAGCAGTGGATCCTCCTGGGGAGGACATGCTAGTTGCTGGAAATGGGGTGACTGGAGTTGCTGGTTGTTGTTTGTTGGGAGGTGATGATGGCTATGTTTGGTTGTGGTGCTCGTGCTGTGGTTTCATGCTGCTGGTTGTCAGTGGTTGCGATGTCGGATTTGGTGCTATTGGTTGTTGGGGCTGGTTGGTTTGGACATGTTGCTGCTGCTATGTTGCTTTGATGATGGGATGTGGTGCTGCTGGACGCTGGAATGCCTTGGATGATAGAAATTGTGATGTTGGATGCTGGTTGCTGCTGAGCTGGGAGTTGTTGAAGCTATGGTTTATGGTCGTGATGTTTCTAGATGTTGATTGCTTGTTGAGTTTGAATGCTGGTCGTTGGTTAGCTGTGAGATGTTAGATGCTGGTTGATGTTGGATGATAGTGGTGGCTGCTTGGCTTTGTGTGATTTTACTTTTTTCGCTTTTTTGTTTCTTTCTTTTGGGGTCTTTTTTGTCTTGGGTTGTAAGGGATTTTTGGGTGTGGGTCGTTTGACCCCTCCCCTCCCTTGTCTGTTGTGTCTCTTTTTTCTTTCTAATAAATTTGGGGGGCTGGGAATAGCCCGACCCTCGCATCTTCCTTGCCAAAAAACCCTACAACCTCAAAAAACATTAAAAACCCTAAATACAAAATCCTACACACTCTAAAAATCCCTAAGAAATCTAAAAAAACATAAAATCCATTAAAATCCTAAACCCACCCCCCCCCCCCAAATTCCACGAAAATGTAAAATACCCTAAAACCTTGAAAAACTCCTAAAACCCATAAAACCCCTAAAATAATAAAAAAACCCTAAATATCCATAGAAACCCTAAGAATCCGTAAAATTTAAACCCCTTAAAACATTAAAAAAATCTAAAAACCCTTAAAAAACATAAAAACGCAAAAAACACTAAAAACCCAAAAAGACCCTACAAACCCTTAAGATCCTTAAAAACCCCTAAAAACCCCTAAAATCCAAAAAACTATAAAAATCCTTAAAAATCTCTAATAATCCATGAAAACATAAAAAACACAAAATACCCAGAAAAAAACCCCGAAAACCATAAAAACCCCGAAAAATCTATGAAACTCTAAAACCCTTGAAAATATTAAGAATTATAAAAAAACTAAAAAAACATAACAAATCCTAAAAACCATGAAAACCCCTAAAACCCCTAAAACCCCCTAAAAACCCTAAAGGAAAGAAGATGGAGCAAGGACGGGATCAGGGCGACCAGGGGGTCCCCTCGTCTCCTCCGAACCCTGTGGAGGTGAAGGTTGGGGATGATCCTCCGCGGCAGCCCGAACTGGTGGGGCACAAAGAGCTTTTTCAGCTTTGTGGATCTAAGAAATCGAGGGCGACATCCACTCGCGAGGTCTTGGAAGCATCTGGGTCCAAGAATAACTTTGAGAATGCTGTGAAATATGCGACCTCGCTCACCTTCACAGACTTTGATGCTCCCTCCCTGGCTGAGTTATTCGGAAGGGGCAGATTGTGCATGTCTCAGCAAATCGGGAATTGTTGGAAGAGCGGGTGAGCTTATGTCGGTTTTCCATCATTGTGAGGGTGATTATGTCAAAAGGATAAAATCTATGGAAAAGTGAGAATCTTTCCAAGCGCACTGCGGAGATATGGGGTTTTTCGGATCAGAAGATGACGGAAATGGGTCGGGGCTTCTACCATATTATCTTTCCCTCTGATGAGCACAAAAGGAGAGCCTGGGGATTTGGGTCTATGCACCTTAAACCCGGGCTGCTAAGGATTCAAGACTAGGACTAGAACTTTGATTTTTCAGCATCAAGAACACTTCTGCATAGATTTGGATCCGCATTTGCGAGTTGAATTGGTTTTATTGGCACCCGCGAATCTTGTGGGATATTGCTTCTACAGTCAGATTTCCTATTAGAATTGACAAGGAAACTGATAGCCCAAGATATGGGAACTATGCAAGAGTGTTGGTTGAGGTTGACATGGCTAGCACTCTTGTTGAAGAGGTGGTATTCAACACTCTCGAAGGCATCCTATCATTGGAGATCCAATATGAGAGGCGGGAAAATTTCTGTTCCTCTTGTGGGATCTTTGGCCATCTCGTCTCTGATTGCAGAAGGTCGATTTCCTGCTCGACCTGACTCTTAAAGGGGCATGATGCATCCAATTGCAGGAAGAACCATGGGCTGTACCCTCCAGTTGCAACTCCTGTTAGGGACCATCGTGGCCAAGCCTGTGGTGGGACTCAAACGGTTGCTGAGGGTGGGAAGGCAGATGTGGGTGCCACTACCCTCCTTGTAGAAAGTACCCTCGCATGCGCCACGGTGGACCCAGATTGTGGGGGTTTGTATGCGACCCCATTTTCAGTGATCCAAAAGGCTCCCTCCTACCCATCGGGAGTGACAATGGGGATAGAATTCTGTTGCTCTGAAGGTGCTCTGGGTGAGGTAGACACCCCAGAGGCGGAGCCTAGCACCATCCCGGACACTCCGGTGGTGGCCTGCATTGAGAAGGGTGAATCAAGTTTCCCTGCAGTCCCTGCAGTAGAGCCGGTTTTCTCACTGGTGGCCTTTGAAAAGGCTGCACGGAAGGTGAAGAAGGCTCCCTAGGAGGAGGCCATCTGCACTCTGAACAAATTTAATCCAATTAGTGGAGTCCTATGGAGCGACACGGTGGAATAAGAGCAAGCGGATGAGGGGACCGCTAATGCCCCCACGGAATCTCTTGAAGTCGTTGTCCAGGATTTTCCGAAGAAATACCCTACTGAGAAGTAGGCTACTAAACCCAAGAGGAAAAGAAGGAAAGGGAAAGGGAAAGGGAAAGGGTAATACCCCCTCCCCTGTTACCTCCAAGCCCCAATGAAGACTATGTTCTGTAATTGCCAAGGGATGGGGAACACCCCCACGGCTGCAGCCCTTAGGAACTTTCTCTCGCACAAGCCAATGCTTATTGGGTAATCTGAACCCATGATCAAGTCTAACAGTAAGAAAGGTTTTAAATAGTATGCTCTTGGATACTCCCTTGTCTCAACGAATGAAGATGGATATGGCATCAGAACCTTATGTGTATTGATGCATCATAGTGTCCAGATTGTCTCATTCACCTCAAGCCCGAAAATGATCTATGTTACAATCCATGGAGTGGATGGGATCCTCAACATTGCTTTTGTTTATGCTTCTTGTTCATAAATTACCCATAGGCACCTTTGGAGAGGGCTGGTTCAGATAATTGATGACATTGATCACAATTGGATAGTTATCGGCGATTTCAATATGGTCCTGAGACCGGAAGAAAAGCTTGGTCCACATTTTTTTCACGCTGCAGCAGTTGATTTTGCTCCATTCCTTGACCAATGTGGTACACCGTTAATGGTAGGTAGGCCAGCAAACTGGACAGGTGTTTTTCACACATGGGAGGTGGTGGTTCGCCTATCTTGTCTGGCTTCACCCTCCCAAAACTCAACTCAGATCACAATCCTCTTGTTGTTGAACTTAGGGAAAGAGTCCAAATATCCTCACCCCTAACATTTAGATTCAGAAATGCCTGGCTCACTGTTCCAGGATTCCGAGAAGAGGTGTTGGGAGCATGGAGTAATACCTTCTCTGGTAGTCCCCACTTTATCTTGATTTCTAAGCTGAGGGACGTTAAGCGTCAGTTGAAATATTGGAGCAAACGGTCCTTCTCAGGGTTGGATGGGGAGATCAAAGTGGATGAATCCCATCTTACCGAGTGTCAAATTAGAAACCATAGCCTAAGTGTACCATCAGAGGAAGAGCTTAGATTGCACTCTAAGCTGGATGAGCTTCTTTCCCTCAAAGAGAAACTCTTGAAGGCACAGTTCAATGTTAGATGGATTCAGTATGGGGATAACAATACTAAGTTCTTTCATCGCATAGATAAGGAAAGAAGAGTTATGAGTAATCTGAGTGCTTTCAAAGTTGGGGACTCAACCTTCACCACAGTGGAGGATATTGTGAAGGCTGCAGTGGAATACTTCCATGGGTTGTACACTGATGATGGGAAGACCTCCCCCATGATTTTTGACTCCATCCCGACGTGAAACACGAGATAGAAAAATGAGATCCTTACGAAGGCCCCTTCTGAGGGTGAAGTTAGGGAAGCTCTATTTTCTTTGAATATGGACAGCGCTGCTGGTCCGGATGGGTTTGGCAATAAGTTCTTCATGATCTACTGGGACATCCTCCATGATGATGTCACAAATGCAGTCAGGGAGTTTTTTCTCTCGGTCTCCATCCCCCATGGTGAAAATGCCAACTTCATCTCGCTGATCCCGAAGAAAGATAATGCCATTGTTATTAGTGACTTCCGACTGGTTTCCATTGGCAACACAATTTCAAAGATGATTAGAAAGATTCTGGTCCTTAGGTTGGGCAAGCTTCTGGGTGACATTGTGACCCCAAACCAATTTGGATTCACTCCCGGGCGATGCATCCAATCATAGTTATTCACTGCCTCGGAGGGGATTAATATTATGAGGAGGAAATCGAGAGAAGGTAGCTTTGCGCATAAGCTTGACATATCAAAGGCTTTTGATACTATGAAATGGAGCTTTATCTTTAAGGTCCTAGAACGATATGGATTCTCAAGTAGATTTATCAAGCTTATCTCTGTCATTCTTTACAGTGTCAGGGTCTCGGTTATGAACAATGGATCCCCCCCATGGCTTTTTTCAGTGCTCCCGTGGAGTGCGACAGGGTGATCCAATTTCGAGCTTTCTCTTTGAAATCGTGGAGGATTACATGATTTGATGCCTCCTTGATCTTGTACAAGCAGGGATTTATTCACCATTCAAGGCAGGTAAAGACCTGTATGTTCCCTCACATCTTCTTTACACAGATGACATCCTCCTGTTTGGGCATGCGGACAAGCACACGTTGTCCACAGTCAAGTAGATCTTCTACCATTATGAATGCGTGGCTGGGCAAGCCATAAGCTGGATGAAATCTTTGATTTTCTTTGGCAATGGGATCTCTCCTGCTAGACAGCTCCGCATCGCGAATGGGATGGGAGTTAAGCGCGGCTCCCTACCCTGTACTGGCCTCGGTGTGCCCCTCTTCTGGGGGAGAGTCAAGGGTGCCTACTTTGAGAGCATTGCTTCCAATATTACGCTGAAAATGTAGAAATGGAAGGGAAAGTATCTCTCCCAGGCTGGCAGGGTCTGCCTGGTGAACTCGGTCATCACCTCCATGTTCATGCATTCTTTTTCTGTATACAAATGGCTGGCTGCTCTCCTCAAAAGCTTGAATGCCAAAATAAGGAATTTTGTCTGGACTGGTTCAACCAGTGAGTGGAAATTGTTCTTAGTTTCATGGAAGCATTGCACAAATCCAATTGATTTGGGTGGTCTTGGTATCAAGGATCTACGGAGTTTCAATGATGGCATGATTGGGAAGTTTACCTGGAGTCTTCTTCAGCCTCAGATTGGTGGCCTAGATTTCATTGGGGAAAGATTTAAAAATAGGTTATGTGACGGTTTTGTTGGGTACTTGTCGTCCTCCATTTGGCCAGCTTTGAGATCCTCTTACCAAGATATAATGACTCAATCAAAATGGATCGTTTCACGGTCCTCCACCCTGAACTGATGGTTTGGCTAGATCAGACCCTTTTGGAGGTGATGACACCTCCCTGTGAAATGCAGACCTTAACCATTGATGGTCTCATCCAGCAGCAAGATGACCTAGGGACCTTGATCCCGAATGATCTTGCGATACAGATTCAACAATATGCCTTTGTAGACACTGATACCCTTATTTGGCGGCCCATCATAGTGGGTAAATTCAACACCCGCGACTTCCACCGCCTGAAGTGCCGACATGGGATGACCCTTCCATCGTGGCTGTCCAAATTCAGGGTTCCTTTCATCCACCTTCGCACTTTGTTCTAATATGGAAAATTTGGCAGAATCATCTTCCAACTCATGCCCAGATAAAACCAGTTGACTGGAATCTTGGTTCTGCTTGTTTTTTATGTAGGGTGGCGGAGGAACACTGTGATCACATCTTCCTGAATTGTACCTTTGCCTCTAGCCTCTGGTGTTATCTGTTGCAATGCTTCGGCATGAATTATTGACTCCATGGATCGATATGTGAATTTTTGCGAGTTCTGGTGGAGATGAAACAAAGTGATTAGGTTCATAATCTGCTGCTTTCTAGTGCGGCGGATATCATTCATTATGTCTGGGCTGCCCAGAATGCCTCCGCCTTCAACCGGCAGCCCCTTACACTGTATGTAGGAGTGGTTTCAGTGCACAAGATGTTCAGAATGCCTCGCGAATTCAAATAGGTTCGATGTGGAATGATGTTAATGATCTAACTCTATTGTGCTCTCTTGGGGTTGCTGGAAGATGCAAGAAACCAATGACCCTGAAGTTGGTTAGATGGATTCCCCCAATTCCAGCATGGTTTAAAGTCAATGTTGATGGTGCGGCACTGGGAGGCCCAGGGCCCTCAGGGTGTTGCGGCATCTTTCGTACCTCAATAGGGTTTTTCAAGGGCTGATTCTTTCATTTTATTGGAGATGGTTGTGCCTATGAAGTGGATCTTTGGTCCATTATAAAGGTTGTGAGATACGTGAGCCGGTTTGGGTGACAGCGGATCTGGATTGAGTCGAACTCGATGCTGGCGGTCGCTGCTATAAAGAAATCTTCCAGAGAGGTCCCATAGCGATTACTTCTATATTGGATTTAGTGCCTTCATACCTCCATATCTCTAAGCTTTACTATGTCTCATGCCTATAGGGAGGCAAATTCGGTGGTAGACGCTCTTGTGAAAAGGGCGATTGATGAAAGATGCTCGATGTGGTCCTTCGTGTCCCCATCTTTTTGTTCTCCCTTTTTTCATTCGGATATGAAGGGTGAGATCACTCTCACCCTTTTTGATCCATCTTGTAAATGTCTCTTTATGTTTTATTGATTTTGGGGGGCTAGGCTTTCCTAGCTCTGAACCTCTTCTTCCCTAAAAATCCTAAAAACCCTTATAATCCATAAAAACCCTAAAACTCTAAATAGAATAAAATTGCTAAAAACCCCATAAAAATCCATCAAAATTTAAAAAACCCTAAAACCCCCTTAAAACCATTAAAACCTTAAAAAATCAGTAAAAACTCCGAAAAAAAATTAAAACCCATAAAAACGTTAATAAAATATAAAAATCGTTAAAAACCCTAAAATTCTCAAAAAAATCCTAAAAACCCAAAAAAACCCTACAAAATATGACAATATAAAAAATCTTAAAAATCCATGAAAATGTAAAAAATCCTAAAACCCCAAATAACCCCTTAAAACCATAAAACCCCTAAAAACCTTAAAAAATCATAGAAACTCATAAAGACCCTAAAAGCATCTAAAATATCTAAAAACTCACAAAACCCCAAAAAATGTTAAAAAACTATAAAACCTCAAAAAAAACTCAAAAAAACCATAAACCCCCAAAAGACAAAAAAACCATAAAAACCCATGAAATCCCAAAAAATCATTAAAAACCCTAAGAATCCCTAAAATCCCTAAAAAATATAAAACCATTAAAATCCTATAAACCCCCTAAAAATCAATGAAAATGTAAAAAACCTAAAACCCATAAAAAACCACTAAAAAACCCTAAAAACCATATAACCATAAAAACACATAAATACCCTAAAAACCAATAAAAACTATAAAAACCCTTAAAACACATAAAAAATATTATAAAACTATAAAAAGCCTTTAAAACTATAAAAAACTGAAAAAAAAAACAAATTAAAACCCAAAAAGACCCTAAAAACTAAAAAATCCTATAAAACCCCTAAAAACCCCTAAAAACTCCAAGAACCCCCAAAATCCATAAAAACCATAAAAATCCTAATAAACCCCTAAAAATTTCTGAAAAAATAAAAAATCCTGAAAACCATAAAGCCCTAAAATCATTTTAAAAACCCCTAAACCCCCCCCCCCCAAACCAATAAAGACTCTAACACTACTATAAATTAGGTTATTTCTGGTGGGGAATTTGCGACAGAGGCCCGTCGAAAAGGGTTATTTGGTACAGGGTTTTGTTGGAGAAAATAGTGTCACAAATATTATTTTTTGGGATGGAAAATTCACCTGTCACAAATAGTTTCTTCGAGTTTTTAAAAAAAATCCTATCACGATAGTTCGTCGCAAATAGGTTCTTTGAGATTTTTAAAAAAACCATGTTGCGATGGGCCCATCACAAATACTATTTGTGACGGGTAGGTTCTCCCATCGCAGATAAGTAAAAAAATTACAATTAATAAAATTTAATAAAATAATATTAATAATAATAATAAAATAATATTAAAAAAATAATAATAATAAAATAATATTAATTAAAAATATTAAGGTTTTTAGTGGTTTTCAAGGGTTTTTAGGATTTTTATGTTTTTTAAGGTTTTTTAACAGTTTTAGGGGTTTTAAAGGCTTTTTTGGTTTTTTTGGGTTTTTAGGGTTTTTATGGGTTTTAGGGTTTTTTTAGGTTTTAGGGGTTTTTATGGTTTTATGGTTTTTAGGGGTTTTTAAAGGTTTTTATGTTTTTATGAAATTTTAATGGTTATTTAGGATTTTAGGGTTTTAGGGTTTTTAGCATTTTTATGGATTTTGATAGTTTTTTGGATTTTTCTGGGTTTTTAGGTTTTTACATGGATTTTAGGGTCTTTTGGGGGGTTTTGAGTTTTTAGGGGTTTTAAGTTTTATAGATTAATTAAATTTATTGGGGGTTTAAAGAGTTTTTATAGTTTTAGTGGGTTTTTAGTTTTTTTAATGTTTTTAGGGGTTTTATGGTTTTCAAGGGTTTTTAAGGGTTTTTAAGGGTTTTTAAGGGTTTTTATGTTTTTTATGTTTTCATGGTATTCAGGGGATTTTTAGGATTTTTATGGTTTTATGGTTTCTATGGTTTTAGGGATTTGAGTGTTTTTAGTGTTTTTAGGGGTTTTAGGGGGTTCTAGGGTTTTTAAGTTCTTTTTGTTTATTTTGGATTTTTTTAGTTTTTTTGAGGTTTTAAGGGGTTTTATAGTTTTTAAATTTTGAAGGGGTTATAAGGTTTTTAGATTTTTTAGTGATTTTTATGGTTTTTATGGTTTTCAATGGTTTTTAGGGTTTTAGGGTTTTTTTTTGTTTTCATGGTTTTTAGTGGTTTTTAGGATTTTCATGGTTTTTAGGGTTTTTTGGGCTTTTAGGGATTTTGAGTGTCTTTATGTTTTTAGGGGTTTTATAGTTTTTATGGTTTTTCCAGGATTTTTAGGTCTTTTTTGGTTTATAGGATTTTTTTGATTTTTTTGAGGTTTTACACTTCTTTAGATTTTTTAATGGTTTTAGGGGTTTAAAGGGTTTTTAGAGGTTTTAGATGTTTTTTTAGGTTTTTATGGTTTTTTAGGGATTATTAGGGATTTTTAGAGTTTTTAGTGTTTTTAGGGTTTTTCAAGGCATTTTAGTGTAATTCATGATTTTTAGGGTCTTTTGGGGGTTTTTAATGTTTTTTTAGTTTTTTAGGGTTTTAATTGTTTTTTATAGTTTTTAAGGTATTTCAAGGTTTTAATTGCTTTTAGAGTTTTTAGTGGTTTTTTATGGTTCTCATGGGTTTTTATGGTTTTTAATGGTTTTAAGGGGATTTTTTAGTTTTAAGGTGTTTTTCAGGGGTTTTATGGTTTTTTTACGTTTTCATGAATTTTTAGTGTTTTTTAGATTTTTACTATTTATAGGGATTTTAGGGATTTTGTTAGAATTTTTAGGGTTTTCTGAGGTTTTTTTGGGTGTTTTAGGGGTTTTGGGGTTTTTAGGGTCTTTTTGGCTTTTAGGGGTTTTTGAGTTTTTTTTTTGATTTTTAAGGGTTTATAATTTTTTTGAAGTTTTTAGGTGTGTTAAGGCTTTTCGATATTTTTATTGATTTTTAGGGGTTTTAGGGGTTTTATGGGTTTCTATGGTTTTAAGGGTTTTTATGGTTTTTAGGGTTTTTTCAAAGTTTTTAGGGTTTTTTTACATTTTCATGGATATTTAGGGGTTTTTTAAGATTTTTATGGTTTTTAGGGTGTTTAAAGATTTTCAAGGGTTTTAGGGTTTTTACGGGTTTTTACGGGTTTTCAGTTTTTTTAGGGTCTTTTGGTTTTTAGGTTTTTTTTAGTTTTTTGGGGTTTTAAAGTGTTTTAGTGTTTTTTTATCATTTTTAGGGGTCTAAGGGTTTTTAGAGTTTTTTGTGGGATTTTAGGGTTTCTATTGGTTTTGGGGTTTTTTAAGGTCTTAGAGGTTTTTATGGTTTTCAAGAGTTTTTCAGGGGTTTTAGGGTTTTCTAAATTTTCATGATTTTTAGGGGTTTTTTATGATTTTTATGAGTTTAAAGGTGTTTAGGGATCTTTGAGGGGTTTTAGGGGTTTTAGGGTTTTTCAGTGTTTTTACAACCTTTTTGGTTTTTTAGGATTTTTTGAGTTTTTTAAGTTTTTAAGGTTTTTAAGATTTTTTAAGTGTTTTTAATGTTTTTAGGGGTTTAAAGGGTTTTTAGAGCTTTTAGTGGGTTTTGGGGGTTTTATGGGTTTCTTTTGTAATATAAGGTTTTAGGGGTTTTTAGGGTTTTCTTACGATCTTTATGATATTTAGGGTTTTTAGGGTTTGGGGGGTTACTATTTTTAGGGGATTTTAAAGTTTTAGTTAATTCATGTTTTAGAGTATTTTTGGGGTTTTTAGGGTTTTTAGGCTTTTTAGTGGTTTTTCACTTTTTTATGGATATAAAGGGTTTTTAGAGTTTTTTGGTTTTTAGGGGTTTTATGGGTTTTTAAGGTTTTTAAGTTTTTAGGTAATTTTTATTGTTTTAGGGTTTTTTAGGGTTTTCAGGGTTTTTTTTTGTTTTTTATGGGGTTTTAGAGGATTTTTAGGATTTTCATGGTTTTTAGGGTTTTTAGGGGTTTTAGGGTTTTTTAGGATATTTGGTGTTTTTCAAGTGTTTTTGGGTTTTCTATGGGTTTTAATGTCTTTTAGGGTTTTTTTGAGTTTTTAGGTGTTTAAAGGTTTTTTAGAGTTTTTTAACCTTTTTAGGGGTTTTGAGGTTTTTAATTTTTTTAGTGGTTTCTTAGGGTTTTTATGGGCTTTGATGGTTCTTTAATATTTTTAGGGGATTTATGGTTTCTTATGGTTTTTATGGATTTTGATTATTTTTAGGGTTTTTTCAGGGGTTTTATGGGTTTTCATGGTTTTTAGTGTATTTTGGGGTTTTATGGTTTTGTTTAGTTTTTAAGGGTTTTAATTGTTTCTAGAGTTTTTTTTAACATTTTTAGGGGTTTAAGGGTTTTTAGTGGTTTTAGGGTTTTTATGATATTTGAGGGTTTTAAAGGTTTTTCAGGGGTTTTCAGGGTTTTTTGGGTTTTTTGCTTTTTCATGGATTTTTAGAGGTCTTTTAGGATTTTTATGGGTTTTAGGGGGTTTTAGGGGGTTTTAGGGTTTTAAGGGATTTAAAGGGTTTTTAGGGGATTTTAGGGGTTTTTAGGATTTTAGGGTCTTTTAGGGGTTTTAGTATGTTTTGGGTTTTTTTTTTTGGATTTTTGTGGATTTTTATGTTTTTTAATGTTTTATGGATTTTAAGGGTTTTTAGAGTTTTTATTGGTTTTTATGGTTTTTAGGGTTTTTTGAAGTTTTCAGGGGTTTTTTTGGGTTTTTAGGCTTTTCTACACTTACATGGATTTTTAGGGGATTTTTAAAAATTTTCTGATTTTTAGGGATTTTTAGGGTTTTTAGATATTTTGAGGGTTTTGGGGGTTTTTCAGAGGGTTTTGGGATTTTTCAGAGTTTTTTAGTGTCTTTTGGTGTTTATTAGTTTTTTTTGAGTTTTTTAGGTTTTTATGGTTTTTTAGAGTGTTTTAACATTTTTAGGGGTCTTAAGGGTTTTTAGAGTTTTTAGTGGTTTTAGGGTTTTTAAGGTGTCTTACTTTTTACGATATTTTTTGGGGTTTTATCATTTTTATGGTTTTTAGGGTTTTAGGGACATCAAGGGATTTTAAGGTTTTTAGGGTTTTTTTGGGGGGTTTAAGAGTTTTTTGGTCCTTTTGGATTTTTAGGTTTTTTTTGTGATTTTAAGGTTTTTTAGAGCTTTTAACATTTTTAGGGGTTTTAGGGGTTTTAAGGGTTTTTAGAGTTTTTAGTTGTTTTTTAGGGTTTTTACGATTTTTATGATTTTTAGGGTTTTTACTAATCTTTTCATTTTCATTGATTTTTAGGGTTTTTTTTGGTATTTTCAATGGTTTTGAGGGTTTTTAGGTTTTTTCAGGGTTTTTAAGGTCATTTTGAGGTTTTAGATTTTTCTTGAGTTTTGAAGGGGTTTTAAGGTTTTTTAGAGTTTTTTTAAACATTTTAGGGGTTTTATGGATTTTTAGAGATTTTAGTGGGTTTTTCGGGTTTTTAGGTTTTTTATGGTTTTCAAGGGTTTTTAATGTTTTTTACATTTTCATGAATTTGGGGGGTTTAGGATTTTTATGGTTTTATTATTTTTTATGGTGTTTAAGGGTTTAGGGTTTTTTAGGGGTTTTCTAGGTTTTAGGGTCTTTTGGGTTTTTAGGGTTTCTTGTGTTTTTGAGGGGTTTAAAGGTTTTTTAGCGTTTTTAATGTTTTTAGGGGTTTTAATGGTTTTAAGAGTTTTAGTAGTTTTTTAGGGTTTATATGGGGTTTTAGCGGTTTTAAAGTTTTTAGTGGTCTTCATGGGGTTTTCATGTTTTTTTTTTGGGTTTTTCTATTTTCATTGATTTTTTGGGATTTTTTTAGAATTTTTATGGTTTCTAGGGTTTTTAGGGTTTTTAGTGATTTTAAGGGGTTTTAAGTTTTTTAAATTTTTTTAGTGTTTTTCCGGATTTTTAGAGTCTCTTTGTGTTTTTAGGGTCTTTTGGGTTATTATGGTTTTAAAAGTTTTTAGTTTTTTAAAGGTTTTTTAGAGTATTATAAATTTTTAAGGGGTTATAAGGGTTTTTTGAGTTTTTAGTAATTTTTAGGGTTTTTATAGGTTTTTAGGGTATTTTAAGGTTTTTAGGGGTTTTATGGTTTTTAGGGGTTTTTATCATTTTTTATGGTTTTTATGGATTTTGATGGTTTTGAGAGTTTTTCTTCGATTTTAGGGTTTTTTAGGGTTTTTAGGGTTTTTTAGTTTTTTAGGGGCTTAATTTTTTTGAGTTTTTTAACTTTTTAGGGATTTTAATTTTTTTAGATTTTTTAATGGTTTTTATGGTATTAATGTGTTTTTAGGGTTTTTTAAGGTTTTTATGAATTTTTATTGTTTTTAGGGTTTTCCGGGGTTTTATGGTCATTTTGGGTTTTTAGGCTTTTTTGAATTTTTTAGTGTTTTATGGTTTTTAGAGTTTTTAACATTTTTAGGGGGTTTAAGGGTTTTTAAAGTTTTTAGTTGGTTTTTAGGGGTTTCATGGTTTTCAGTGGGTTTTCAAGGATTTAATGTTTTTTTACGTTTTCATGGATTTTTTTGGTTTTTTATGATTTTTTATGATTTTTAGGGTTTTTACTGTTTTTAGGGAATTTAGAGGGTTTTTAGGGTTTTTAGGGTTTCTGGGATCTTTTTGTAATCTTAGGGTTATTTAGAGTTTTTAGGGTTTTTAAGGGTTTTTAGAGTTTTTTAATGTTTTTAGGGGTTTTAAGAGTTTCTTTATTTCTTAGTGATTTTAAGGGTTTTTAGTGTTTTTTAGTGTTTTTTATGATCTTTAGGGGGTTTTAGGGTTTTTTTGGTTTTCATGGATTTTTAGGGGTTTTTTAGGATTTTTAAAGTTTTTAAGGGTTTTAGGGGTTTTAGGGATTCTGAGGGTTTTAATGGTTTTTCAGGGGCTTTTAGGTATTTTAGGGTCCTTCATGGGTTTTTAGGTTTTTTGGCTTTTTTGAGTTTTTTTGGGTTTTTATAGATTTTTAACATTTTTAGGGGATTAATGGGGTTTTAGAGTTTTTAGAGGTTTTTTAGGGTTTATGGGTTTTTAGGGTTTTTATGGTTTGTTGGGGTTTTGTTGTTATCAGGGGGTTTACAGGGCTTTAGGGTTTTCTAAGTTTTCATTGATTTTTAGGGGGTTTTAGGATTTTTATGATTTTTAGGGTTTTTAGAGATTTTGAGGAGTTTTAGGTGTTTTCATAGGTTTTAGGGTTTTCCTGGGATTTTTTGGTCTTTGGGGGGTTTTAGGTGTTTTATGATTTTTTAGATATTTTTTATGTTTTTAGGTGCTTTATGGGTTTTAGAGGTTTTAGTGGATATTTAGGGTTTTATGGGTTTTTAGGTTTTTAGGGATTTAAATGGTTTTCATGGGGTTTTTTAGGGTTTTTATGAATTTTTTTGTTTTCATGGATTTTTAGGGGGTTTTTAGGATTTTTTCGGTTTTTAGGTTTTTAGGGTTTTTTGGGATTTTTAGGGTTTTTTGGGTTTTTTGGGTTTTTTAGGGTTTTTTTGGGGTTTTATGGGTTTTCAAGGTTTTTAGGGTCTTTTTGGGTTTTTTGTGTTTTTAAGGGATTTTTATGGTTTTACAGTTTTTAGAGTTTTTTTAACGTTTTAGGGGTTTTGAGGGGTTTTGAGGGGTTTTAGAGGTTTTAGTGGGTTTTTAGGGGTTTTATGAGTTTTTAGGGTTTTTATGGTTTTATGTGTTTTTTATGATCTTCAGGGGTATTTCAGGGTTTTTAGGGCTCTTTACATTTTCTTGCATTTTTAAGGGTTTTAAAATATTTTTATGGTTTTTTGATTTTTAGGGTTTTTAGAGGTGTTGAGGCTTTTTATGGTTTTTTAGGGTCTTTTAGGGTTTTTAGTGTCCTTTTGGGTTTTTAGGGGGGTTTTAATTTTTTAGTGTTTTTAAGCTTTCAAGATTTTTTAATGGTTTTTAGTGGTTTAAAGGGTGTTTGGTTTTTAGTGTTTCTTAGGCTTTTGTGGTTTTTATGGTTTTTAGGGGTTTTATGGTTTCTAGGGTTTTTAGGGTTTTCTATGTTTTCATGTATTTTTTTGGGATTTTTAGGAATTTAATGATTATTGGGGTTTTAAGGGTTTTTTCAGGATTTTTAGTGCCTTTTTAGGTTTTCGGGGTTTTTTTGAATTTTTAGGTTTTATGGTTTTTAGATTTTTTAAACATTTTTATGGGTTTTAATTTTTTAGTGGATTTTTAGGGTTTTTAGGGTATTTTAATGTTTTTAGGGGGTTTATGGTTTTGAGGGTTTTTAGTGTTTTCTACGTTTTCATGGATTTTTGGGGGTTTTAGGGGTTTTATGGTTTTTAGGAGTTCTTCAAGGTTTTTAGAGGTTTTTGCATTTTCATGGATATTTTTGGGTTTTTTTTGGATTTTATGGTTTTTAGGATTTTTAAGGGTTTTTTGGGATTTGAGGGTTTTAGGGTTTCTTGGGGGTTTTAGGGGTTTTCATGGTTTTTATTGTTGTTTTGGGGTTTTAAGGGTTTTGGTTTTAATTTTTTGGTGGATTTTTAGGGGTTTTAGGGTATTTTAATGTTTTTAAGGGGTTTTATGGTATTGAGGGTTTTTAGTGTTTTCTACGTTTTCATGGATTTTTGGGGGTTTTAGGGGTTTTATGGTTTTTAGGGGTTCTTCAAGGTTTTTAGAGGTTTTTGCATTTTCATGGATTTTTTTGGGTTTTTTTTTGGATTTTATGGTTTTTAAGAGTTTTTAAGGGTTTTTTGGGATTTGAGGGTTTTAGGATTTTTTGGGGGGGTTTTAAGGGGTTTTATGGTTGTTTTGGGTTTTTAGGGGTTTTTTATGTTTTTTTATGTTTTTAAGGTTTTTTTAGTTTTTCACATTTATAGGGGTTATAAGGTCTTTTAGAGTTTTAGAGGTTTTTTATTGTTTTATTGGGTTTTTGTTTTTTTAAGGTTTTTAGGGGGTTTTATGGTTTTCAAGGGTTTTTAGGGGTTTTAGGGTTTTATATGTTTTCATTGATTTTTAGGTTTTTTTAGGTTTTTTTAGGATTTTATGGGGTTTTAAGGGTTTTCCGGGGGTTTTATGGTTTTTATGGTCTTTTGGGGTTTCGTTTTTTTTCAGGTTTTTAATATTTTTAGAGTGTTTTATGTTTTTAGGGGTTTTAAAGGTTTTTAGTGTTTTTAATGATTTTTATGGGTTTTGGGGTTTTTTTAATGTTTTTTGGTATTTTATAGTTTTCAAGGGTTTTTCATGGTTTTTAGGGATTTTTATGTTTTCATGGATTTTTTTGGGGTTTTTTGGTTTTTTGGGTTTTTTTGGGATTTTTTGGGGTTTTATGGTTTTTCCTGGGTTTTTAGGGTCTTTTGGGTTTTTAGGGTTTTTTTGAGTTTTCTAATGGTTTTGCGGGTTTTTAAAGTTTTTTTTATGTTTTTAGGGGTTTTTGAGTTTTTTGTGGTTTTTATGGGTTTTATTGGTTTTTAGGGTTTTTTAAGGTTTTTAGGGGTTTTATGTTTTTTGGGGGGTTTTCAAGGTTTTAGGGTTTTTTATATTTTTCTGGATTTTTAAAGGTTTTTAAGACTTTTATGATTTATTATATTTTTTAGGGTTTTATGGATTTTTAGGGTTATTAGGGATTTTCAAGGGTTGTAGGGTTTTTTGGGTTTTTAGAGTTTTCAGAGACTTTTGGGGGTTTGAGGTTTTTTTAGTTTTTTTGGGGTTTTCAGGTTTTTTGATTATTTTAACGGTTTTGGGGGTTTAAGGGTTTTTTGAGTTTTTAGTTCTTATTAGGGTTTTGGGGGTTTTTTGGGCATTTTAAGGTTTTATGGGTTTTATGGTTTTCATGTTTTTTGGAGGGTTTTAGGGGGTTACATTATCATGGATTTTTAGGAGTTTTTGAGGATTTTATGGTTTTTAATCATTTTAGAGATTTTTTAGGGTTTTAGGATTTTTCAGGTGATTTTAGGGTTTTAGGGGTTTTCAGGGATTTTAAGGTCTTTTTGGGGCTTTAGGGTTTTTTTAGTTTTTTAATGTTTTTATGGTATTTAGAGTTTTTTTAGCATTTTTATGGTTTTAAAGATTTTTTATAGTTTTTAGTGGTTCCTGGGTTTTTATGGGTTTTTAGGGTTTTTAAATGTTTTTAGGGGTTTTTATGATTTTTTTGGAGTCTTCACGGTTTTTAGGTTTTTTACATTTTCATGGATTATTAGGGATTTTTTAGGATTTTTTTAGTTTTTTAGGTATTTTTAGTTTTTTTATAGACATTGAGGGTTTTTTGGTTTTTCAAAGGTTTTTAGGATTTTTAGTGGTTTTCAAGGTTTTTAGGGTTTTTGGATTTTAATTGTTTTTATAGTTTTTCAGGGTTTTTAAAGCTTCTAACGTTTTTTGGGTTTAAAGAGTTTTTAGTGGGTTTTTAGATTTTTATGGGTGTTTTCTATTTTAAGGTTTTAAGGGGTTTTATGGTTTTCAATGCTTTTCCAGATTTTTATGGTTTCTAGGGTTTTTATGTTCTCATGGTTTTTAGGTGTTTTTTTTTATATTTTTATGGCTTTTTGGGTTTTTAGGGATTTTGAGGGTTTTTATGGGTTTTCATTGGTTTTTAGGGGTTTTCAAGGTTTTTAGTGTCTTTTTGGGATTTTAGGGGTTTTAAGGGTTTAGAGTTTTTTAAAAAAAAATTAGGGTTTTTAGGGGTTTTTAGATTTTTTAGTGGTTTTAGGGGTTTTCTCAGTTTTCTGTATTTTTTAAGTTTTTTAGGGGATTTTATGTTTTTTACTGATTTTGAGGGGTTTTACTATTTTTTCCAAGGATTTTAGGGTTTTTTGATGTTTTATGGTTTTAGGGATTTTTTTTTGTGATTTTTAGGGTATTTAAGTTTTTTAGAGATTTTTAACGTTTTTAGGGGTTTAAAGGGTTTTTAGAGTTTTTAGTGATTTTTTATGGTTTTTATGAGTTTTTAGAGGTTTTTAATTTTTTTAGGGGTTTTATGATTTTTTAGGGTTTTCTAGGTTTTTTAGGGTTTTTTATGTTTTCATGGATTTTAAGGGGGGTTTTGGATTTTTATGGTTTTAAGGTTTTTTAGGGTTTTTAGTTTGAGGGGTTTTTGGGGTTTCAGGTTCTTTTTTAGGTTTTTAGGGATTTTCAAAAAATTTAGGGACTTGTTGGGTTTTGGGGGTTTTTTTAGTTTTTTATGCTTTTTAAGGCTTTTAGATTTTTTAACCATTTTAATATTTTTTATAGTTTTTAGTGATTTTTAGGGTTTTATTCGTTTTTTAATGTTTTAGGGGTTTTTATTACTTCAAGGAGGTTTTTAGGTTTTTTAGGGTTTTAGGGTTTTTTAAAGTTTATTTGGATTTTTAGTGGGTTTTTTATAGTTTTTAGGGTTTTTAGGGATTTTGAGTGGTTTCGGAGTTTTTAAGGTTTTTAGGGGGGTTGGTTTTTTGGGTTTTATTGCATTTTTTGGTTTTTAGGTTTTTTTGAGTTTTTAGGTCTTTTCAGGATTTCAGAGTTTTTTAACATTTTAAGAGGTTTTAAGGGATTTTAGAGTTTTTACTGGGTTTTTAGTGTTTATATGGGTTTTCAACATTTTTATGATTTTTAGGGGATTATATGGTTTTCAGAGGTTTTTTTATGTTTCTAGTGTTTTTTACGTTTTCATGGATTTTTAGGGTTTTTAAGATTTTTATGGTTTTTGGGGATTTTTGGGGTCTTTAGGGATATTGAGAGTTTTAGGATTTTTCAGGGGTTTTTAGGGTTTTTATGGGTTTTTAGGGGTTTTAAGGTTTTTGAGTTTTTTTGGGTTTTTATTATATTTTAGTTTTTTTAATCATTTTTTGGGGTTATTTTTTTAGTTTTTTATTGGTTTTATGGGTTTTTATGGGTTTGTGATAGTTTTAGGGGTTTTAAGGTTTTCATGGTGTTTTTAGCATTTTTAATATTTTTTACGTTTTATATTGTTTTTGGGATTTTTAGGATTTTTATGGATTTAATTTTTTACAGTTTTTTGGTTTTTTGTTGATTTTTAGGGGTTCCCATGGGTTTTTAGGGATTTTAAGGGGTTTTAGGGTCTTTTTGGGTTTTTATGGATTTTTTTGAGTTTCTAGGGTATTTAAGGTTTTTTATACTTTTTAACCTTTTAAGGGGGTTTAAGGGTTATTAGATTTTTAGTGGGTTTTTATTGGTTTTTAGGGGTTTTATGGCTTTCAAAGATTTTTAGGGTTTTTTAGGTTTTTTAAATTTTCCTGGATTTTAAGGGGTTTTTAAAGATTTTTATTGTTCTTATGGTTTTTAGGGGTTTTATGGATTTTGAGGGTTTTAGGGCTTTTAAGGGGTTTTTTTGGGTTTTTCATGTTTTTTCAGGGTTGTAAGGTTCTTTATGGACTTTTAGGGTTTTTTTTAATTTTTTAGGGTTTTAAGGTTTTTTAATGTTTTTAACATATTTTTGGATTTTAATGGTTTTTAGTGTTTTTAGGGGTTTTATGGGTTTTTATAGGTTTTTAAGGCTTTTATGGGTTTTTATGGATTCTATGGGTTTTTTCTGGGTTTTTAAGTTTTTGTTACATTCCCTTGGATTTTTAGGGGGGGTTTAGGATATTTATGGTTTTTAGAATATTTACGGTTTTTAGGGTTTAGAGATTTTGAGGGATTTTAGGGTTTTTCATAGGTTTTTAGGGGGTTTTAGGGTCTTTTTGGGTTTTTAGGATTTTTTGGGGTTTTTTTTGTGTTCTATGGTTTTTTGGAGTTTTTTTAACATTTTTATGAGTTTTAAGGGTTTTTATATTTTTTTAGTGATTTTTAGGATTTTTACGGTTTTTATGTTTTTAAGGTTTTTAGGGGATTTTTTTTGGTTTTCTGGGGTATTTTAGGGCTTTTAGTGTTTTTACATTATCATGGATTTTTAGGGTTTTTTAGGATTTTTATGGGTTCTGGTGTTTTTTAGTGTTTTTAGTGATTTTGACGGTTTTAAGGGGTTTTCAGTGGGTTTTATGGGCTTTTAGGGTCTTTTTAGGTTTTTAGGGTTTTTTTTGAGTTTTTTAGGGTTTTAAAGCTTTGAACATTTTTTGGGGTTTTAAGGGTTTTTATAGTTTTTAGTTTTTTAGAGGGTTTATGGGTTTTTAGAGTTTTTATGGTTTTTTTGTGGTTTTTATGGTTTTCCAGGGTTTTCATGGTTTATAGGGTTTTTACGCTTTCATGGATTTTTTGGGGTTGTTTTGGATTTTTATGGTTTTTATGGGTTTTCAAGGTCTTTAGTGTCTCCTGTGTTTTTAGATGTTTTTTATATTTTAGTGTTTTATGTTTTATTAGATCTGTTTAAGGTTTTTTGGGTTTTTAAGGGTTTTTAGTGTTTTTAGTGGTTTTTAGGGTTTTATGTGTTTTTAGGGTTTTTAATGTTTTTTGGGGTTTTTATGGTTTTCTAGGGGGTTTTCAGGGTTTTAGGGTTTTTTATGTTTTCATGGATTTTTAGGGTTTTTTGGGATTTATATGGTTTTTAGTTTTCTTAGGATTTTTTGGGATTTTGAGGGTTTTTAGTGGTTTTTAGGGGTTTTAGAGTTTTTAGGGGTTTTAGGGGTTGTTTCATGTTTTTATGGTCTTTTTGGGTTTTTAGGATTTTTTTTTGAGTTTTTAGGGGTTTAAAGGTTTTTATAGTTTTTTAACGTTTTTAAATGTTTTATGGGTTTTAGAGTTTTAGTGGATTTTTAGGATTTTTATGGGTTTTTATGAATTTTAATGTTTTATAGGTTTTTATGGTTTTCCTAGGCTTTTAGGGTTTTAGGGTTTTTGCGTTTTTATGGGTTTTTTGTGTTTTTAAGGGTTTTAGAGGTTTTTTTTGGTTTTCAGAGGTTTTTAGGGGTTTTAGGGGGTTTTCAGGGGTTTTAAGGTTTTTAGGGATTTTTAGGATTTCTATGGTTTTTATGGTTTTTTGGGATTTTAGGGGTTTTCAAGGGTTTTTGAGGTTTATAGAGTTTCTTTGGGATTTAAGGGTCTTTTGGGTCTTTATGGTTTTTTTGAGTTTTTTAAAGATTTTTTAGGTTTTTAGAGTTTTTGAATTTTTTTATGGTTTTAATGGTTTTTAGATTTTTTGTGGTTTTGAGTGTTTTTATTTGTTTTTAAGGTTTTTATTGTTTTTATGGGTTTTATAGTTTTCAATGGATTTTAAGGGTTTTTTACGTTTTCATTGATTTTTAGGGGTTTTTTAGATTGATTTTTAGGGGTTTTTAAGATTTTTCTGGTTTTTAGGGTTTTTAGGGGCTTTAGGGATTTTGATGGTTTTTTGGGGTTTTAAGGGGTTTTAAGGGTTTTGCGGGTTTTTGGGGTTTTAGGGTTTTTTAGGGTTTTGAAGGCTTTTTAGAGATTTTTAAGGTTTTTATGGGTTTTAGGACTTTGAGAATTTTTAGAGTTTGTAGTGGTTTTTTAGGATTTTATGGGTTTTAAGGTTTTCTGCGGTTTTAGGGGTTTTTATGGTTTTTATAGTTTTGATGGGTTTTTCAAGGTTTTTAGGGTTTTTTATGTTTACAGGGATTTTAGTGGGTTTTTAGTATTTTTTAGGGTTTTTAGGGGTTTTCAGGGCTTTTAATGTCTTCTTGGGTTTTTAGGGGGGGTTTTTTGAGTTTTTTTGGGATTTTTATGGTGTTTTGGAGTTTTAATTTTTTTTGGGCAAAGAAGGCTCGAGACCAGGTGAACCTGGTCCCCCAAAATTTAGTAAAAAAGAGAAGCAACCGGAAAGACGTTTCAAGGAGGGATTACAAACCTGGGTGTGCAACTCACCCCTCATATCAGACTCCACAAACCATAAGCAGTAGGATGGGGCGACAAAAGACCACATCGAGCCCCTTACCACAATCACTTGCTTGGAAAGGGCATATCCACTATCGAGTTCACCTCTCGATAGGCATGTGTGACATGGAGATTGAGCCTTTGTAAAAGGGCAAGGCAATCCATCCATTGGGGAAGAATCCTCTAAGGGACTCTCCCAAATTTGTTTTTAAGGACCTCCACAACAAGGGCAGCTCAGTTGGGATGACGCGACAATTGTGGTTCGGCCCGGGGCGGCGCGATGAGGGCGTTTCAGCCGGGGCGGCTCACAGGGGTGCGGGCGGTGGTTCGGCCCAAACGGCGGCGGCGGCCTGGCTCGACAGTGGCTCGGGCACAGATCGGCTCGGCTATGGACAGTGTGGAGCGTCGGAGGCCGTGGGGTGGCGTGGGGTGCGGAGGCCGCGAGCTGCGGCACTGTTGCCTTCGTCGCCTTTATCCATTGCAAAGAACGCACCAAAGAAGAACGACGAAGGGTTCGGGTCATTCTTGTTTGGCCCGCACTCTCTGCGTTAGAGCTATAGCAGGTAGTTCACAGAAATTAATCATGAACGTGCAATGAAGATATTTAAAAGCATCAATCCCCACAACCCTCGTCAATCTCTATTCTCAATCCTACAAAATAATTTGAAGGGAAGAACATGGGAAGTGATAATTATATAGAAATAAACCCCTACCTTGAAGGTTATGTTGGGTATCGTCTATGCTTTAAAGACGGATTGGTGATCATCGTTCCCAAAGAAATCCTCCTCCAACATCACCACTTGTTTGAAGATCCTCCGTTCTTCGGTTTGTGGTTCGGGGTCGTTCATCACCGCCCGCTGGAACCGGCTCCATCCTCCAAGCATTTGGCATTGTAGCATTCCTTCAACAATTCGCAGCTTGGTGAAGCTCCCTGATACCCCTTCCCTAGCTCCATATTTATAGGAGAGGGGGAGGGTAAGTAACGTCGTAGAAAGTTAATGGGGATCATTAATTAGGAATCTTTTTTATTTTCACCAACATTGTTGTTACATAGATTGGAGGCTCAAGACATTTATTGGATTAACATGTCACTGGTACCACCTTACCACTTATCCGTTGGAGGAATAGAATAAAAATAAAAAAAATGTTATTTTATTTATTCTATTAAAAAGATCCAAAAAATAACTTTTTTCCAGACCTATTGCGGTCGAAGTGAAGCTTATATTAAGTTAATCCTGGTGCTGCAGATTCAACGGTGCGCTCATATTTTTAATATGAGCACCGGTTCAAAAGTTACAGAATGTCGCTTTCATGTTTACTGAACGTACCCAAAAAAAGTTTGTAAAATTATTATCAGTCACAGTTGAACCACACCGGTCGAGTTTAGGCTCTTCCTAGGTGAAAAACGCCCCAACAAACCCAACAATACTCTCAGATTTTCAATCCGAGTTACCGTTTAGAAGTTTATGAATTTTAAAATAAAATAATTGTCACTTAATTATTTTATTTACGACCAAAAACTAAATTTCTCTGGTGGATCGCGCCGTCATAGTTAGTATCTAATTAAAAAAGCATACCCTTAGGAGTTTAATAGTGGTATCGGATTTTTAATCTGAGTTACCGTTTGTGAGTTATAAGCATCTGAAAAATGAAACAATTTATTTAATTATTTTATTTACGATTATTTCATTTTTGGGTTTTCTCACAGGAGGCCCGCACTGACTAAACATAAGTCGCGCCTAGGGTAAACCTGCCATCTTGAGGACAACGGTGCCCTTAGATTTCTATTTAGAGTAACTATTTAAGAGTTATTCTACTTTTTTAAGAAAACTGCTTACGCGCATTAACTTAAGCTTAACAAAACTTTGACGGATCATTCCGGGCACTCCGGCCTCAGAATCGTGTGCCGTCAGATTTTATGGTCTCGAAATAATTCCATATAAAAAAAATTATATGAAATTTCTGGGACATTAAATTCTCCCCACCTTAGGGCTTTACGTTCCCAAAAGCCACAACATAGACTAAGGAAACAAATTGGGTACTGAACATGAATCTAATCCTCCTACTCCCATGTGCTATCCCGGAGGTTCCCGTGCTGCCAGCGAACGCACACCATAGGTATCGACCACCCACAAAGGACTCACTCCTATCGATCCTAAATCTCTACTATAACCTCCATAAACATCGCCCCATCATCTAAGTCCAGCTTTCCATGTTCAATGACATGTGATAGATTATGCACGCATATCCTTAGTTGCAACACATGGAAAGCATTATGCTCCCGGTGCATCTGTGGGGAAAGAGATAGACGGTATGCCACCTCACCCACTCTTCTGAGAAACCAGAGAGGTTCGATGAACCTTGGAGATAACTTACCGCCCTGGCCAAAACGTTGCAAACCTCATTGAGGTGAGACTCGTAGGAATACATGGTCTCCCTCCTCCCGCCGGAATAAGACTCCTAGCGGCTCTGTGCAGTATTCACTTGCTAATAAGTGATGCTAACTCTACCACTACTTCCTTCATCCCAGACCATCAGTACTGAAGCCAGAGGTCCTAGTACATCTTCACCACACCATGATGTACCGCTGAAGAAGATGTAAGGATATCCCTTGACACCTCCTCTCGAAACATCACTGGTACCATGGTGCATCCTCTGAAAAGGATGAAGTGCTCCCACCTTCATAAAATCCTTCAGGAGACTGTTCTGAGGGTATCTGAGCACATCAGGACTCGCAGTCAATGACTCAAGTTGTGCCTCCCGAATTCGCTGATGAATTGGGGGAGTGACCGTCATAGACTGTAGGTAACCTTCTTCATCTTTATCCACGATGGATATCTGCAACGTGGCTAGCTTCTATGTCACCTCACTCAGCAACTGCATACAAGACCTCTTACTGAGTGTGTCTCCTACCAAATTCCCCTTCCCAAGAGTATAGACTATCTCAAAGTCATAGTCCTGGAGGAACTCTATCCACTCCCATTGGGAACTAAAAACTCAAACTTCTACTGCCATGAGGGTAAGGGTGGTTGAATCAAGACTGATCAGCTGCACCCTCCTATGTATGAGTTTAACCTATGCTTCCTAGGTTTCCTTTTTTTTTTCCGACCAAGGAAAAACCTATTCCAACATTGTAGATAAACCACAACCTTTTTTCCTAATACAAGAAATCTAAGTATGAACTATGGATTTCCATTTCATACCCAAACTAACGTCGTAATTCCTTAACGCTTCCACCAAGAGTTTCCAACCAAAAATCTCACCTCAAGGGACAGATCACACTCTCAGCGTAAGTGTGATTATCGAGTCTCCTCCAAAAGGTATGAGGGTCAATTCAATGGCTTAACCAGAAACTCTAGTTCTTGAAAAAGATTTGTGGAAATAAGGAAAGTTTGGTACCTATTTCTATTAATACGGCTGCTAGTAGTAGACACAGACCGTACCCCGAATCATTCCTGGAGACCTTGGGTCACACTCCTTGACCGCATGCAGCCACTCTCTTCCTTTGTCCTCCAGCTCCCTGAGCCTGGTGGGGACCATATTAGGGTGGAGGTTGTAACATGTTGAAATGTATACCACCTCATTCTTCTCTCCTAGATTTTCTTCCACGTCTGCTGCAATGAAGATTCATCTGTCCCTAACACTTCTTCCCGAAACATTTTACATGCCCAAGTCTCTAATACTGGTGCCAGATTCCTGCTTTTTCTACTGCTAACATTCACTGGTTGTATCCGTTTATCCAAAGAACATTCAACCACAAAGGTTCTCTCTAGCACCCTAACATAAATAGAAAAGAAAAGAGGAATAGTGCTAGCTTGGATGTACCTAAACACACCTCACTCAGAATTTCGAGCCCTGAAGCACTGATCATATTGTATTCATAGAGTACCAGGAATGGTTGGTACACCTCGATGAATACTCAGCTACCGACATGTCATCCTGCCGAAGATGTAGAAGATATAGAGAACTCTAAGCTACCTCCTCAAGCCGGTCCTTAGCCGCCTGTGAGTCGGGCTCGCCTCGGAACCTGAGGGGTATCTGATTCTGAAACACGTGTAAGTCACTAAGCCTACATGCATCCTCTACCGGTACCGCCAGTTGTAACTGCTGACCAACGGGTAGTGATATAGATGACGCACTACCCGAAGGTACTATATTGGGAAATGGTCCATGTACCCAATACTCATCACTTTGCGGACCATCCTCATTGTCACTTACTGAAAAATACTAGTAGCTAAGATCACCATATGCTCTATTGGTGTCTCAACTAGGTGGAAAACTCTAGAAATCACCTCCAACCAGCTCTCAGCTACGTGTGAAACTATCTTGTCTCAAAACCTCGGAGGCCTCTGCTGGTGGAACTCGTGCAACGCGCTCAGTCAGCGTGCACCATCTGCCAGTGCGTCTCGTGTTATCTACTACCTAATGGGCAGTGTTGTTGTTGGTTCACCACCCGAACGTTTCAACATAGTAAGAGGGCCCTGCACCAGAGCCTCGTCGCTCAGTGGGCCGTCATTGTGTAGTCTCTCAGGAATCCTAGCTGGCTATCTATGCAGCGACATCCTGATAAGGAACATGTGAACCATAGTAAATAAATTATACCTGGTGAGCTGACTCCTGAGATCAAAAATAAAATCTTGGAAACACACACGCAATCAGTGTTTTCGTGTACTGAGTCGGAAATCAGAAGTCAAGGTCCTGGTGTATGGATACTTCAGTCATCACACCAATACTCGATTCCATAAACTGATAACCACACCTACAACAATTAACAATATTGCCATTAAAAATAATGATCAAAGTCCTATGTTCTACGATAAAACCGACTCCTCTTATACCAATTTGTCACGACCTGTCCCCCGGGGCTCGTTCCGTGACTACCCAAAGCCTGCCTTCCAAAGTCCAGGGGCTGGCGACTAGCACCGAAGACGTATTCCATAAAAATAGGAAGACATTGTCTTTATAACCTGTAATGGACACAACCAAGCACACAAAAAGATACGAACTCAAGTAAATTGAATAGTAAACAGATTGGGTATAGTAAGTAAACAAGGCTAGAATTCAAGCCCAATTGGAAAGTACAAGTATAACTAAAATAAAATACAACTGAAGAAAGAGAAAGAGTAGCTACTCGGTTGTTCTCTGAGGTTCCTACCTGAAGGGTAGGTACAGATCACCTCCTCAACACCCCACGTCCACCTGTCTCCTCTGCGTACTATCACGCCATATGGTTCACCTCCGGGCACCGTCCAGTCCTGGTACTCTCAACCTCAGTCGGCGCTGTCTGTCATCTGCATCCAACACAATGAGGTGTAGGCATAGCCCATGTAGGGGAGAGTATAATGATACTCATAAGGGACCCTGAGACCCTCAAGGTCTCACAAAATCCACCAAGGATAAACCACAAATAGTGAAAACAACTGATAACCCCACTTAGGTATATTCCCATACATATACCCAAGTTATCAAGTAAACTCATCTCAAACATGAGGAAAAAATCACAGAGTCCAACTCCAAATCCCATGGCTCAATTGTTCCACAAAGTAAGGAAAACCACAAAGGAAAGTACCACACAGGTATGCCACACAGAAGAATACCACCAAGGTATTACCACAAAGGAAAGTACCACACATGTTTGAACTCATCTCATACTAGGTAAAACTTAAGTACAATAGTAGAGATGATTAGATGTAATACTAAATAATCTTACTCTGTAAAAGAAGCTAACCCACACAGGATTGCTAGGAGCTAAACCACATAGGATCACTAGGAGTGGACCCACACAGGATATCTAGGAGCTTACCCACACATGATTGCTAGGAGCTGACCCACACAAGATCGCAAGGATAGGAGCTGACCCACACAGGATCGCTAGGAGCTGACCCACACAGGATCTCTAGGATAGAAGCTGACCCACACATGATCGCTAGGAGCTGACCCACATAGGATCTCTAGGAGATGACCCACAGAGGATCGCTAGGAGGTGACCCACACAGGATCGCAAGGAGTTGACCCACACAGGATCACTAGGATAGGAGCTGACCCCCACAGGATCGATAGTACATCGTCAGACCCACACATGACCCTAGTACATCGTTAGTACATTGTCATACCCACATATGATCCTAGTAGATCATTAGTACGTCTTCAGACCCACACTGGATCCTAGTACATCGTTAGTACATCGTCAGACCCACACAAGATCCTAGTACATCTTCACAGCTAGCTATAGTGTTCTCGCACTATGCTTGCTTGTCTCTAGGAGGATCCACTCCACAAGCCACGAGTCGATACGGAAACTGCCAAGAAGTCCCATGAAGAAGTATCTCAAAGGATCACCACATCATTGGGGTCTCAACACAACAGACGACATGTTAATCAGACGCATAGTCTGTGAGTTATTAGCAATTTAGTCCTGGGGGCCCAGTTGGATTCGTGGTCGATCCAACCCGACCGTACATCAACTTTATCCAAAACTCCAGTGGGGTATACTCAAAGAAACTGTCTCGCTCAAAGATTTCTAGTGTTATTGATGGTTCATCAAACGGACGTCTGGCGCCAAAGTTATGTCCAAAAGAATGTAAATTGGTCGTAGTTGGCCTCGGTCCGGTCCGACCCAGTTGGACCGACCTGACCCGACCCGGTCGGGTTGACCCGGCCTGACCTGCTAGGTCCGGCCTGGCCTGCGGGGCTGCCCGGCAGGCCACGAGGGGCCGCAGAGGGTCGCGGGTGGCCGCGAGGCCACAGAGGGGTGTCGTGAGGGTGGATAGGCCACAGAGGGTGCTGCGAGGGCAGCTCGGCTGTGGGCCGGCTCAGCCGCGAAGGGTCCTGTGAGGGTGGCTCGATCGCGTGCCGGCTCGGTAGTGGAGCGGCTCGGCTGCGTGTCGGCTCGTCCGCGGATGGCACGAGGCCGCATGGAAGCTCGACTGGGGTGGATTGCAGGGCCGCAATTAGTGCGTCTAGGGCAGCTCGGAGGGCCGCAATGAGGGCGGCTCAGTCGGGGCCGCGCGGTGAGGGAGGTTCGGCTCGGGGCGGCGCGGAGAGGGCGGCTCGGCAGGGGAGGCTCGCAGGGGTGGCTCGCAGGGGTGTGGACAACGCAGCTAGGCCATGGGAGGCGGCTCAGCCAGGACGACAGCGTCTTGGCCAAGATGGTGGAGGCGGCCTGGCTCGGCGGTGGCTCGGGCGCAGGTCAGCTCGGTTGCGGACAGCGCGGAGCGGCGGAGGCCACAGGGCGCAGAGGCCATGGGCGGCGGCGTCGTTTCCTTTGGCGCCTTCGTCACCTTCATCCATTGTGAATATCGCACCAAAGAATAATGGTGGAGGGGTCAGGCCATGTTTGTTTGGACCGCACCCTCTATGTTAGAGCGGTAGCAGGAGGTTCACAAAAATTAATCATGAATGTGCAAGGAAGATATTTAAAAACATCAATCCCCACAACCCTCTTCAATCTCTATTCCCAATACTGCAAAAGAATTTGAAGGGAAGAAAATGAAAATTTATAATCATATAGAAATAAACCCCTACCTCGATGGTACCATTAGATATCGTCTGTGGTTTGAAGATGAATGGGCGTTCATCGTTCCCGAAGTAAGCCTCCTCCAACGTCACCACTTGTTTGACGATCCTTTGTTCCTCAGTTCGTGGTTCAGGGTTGCTCGTCATCGCCCGCATGAACTAGCTCCATCCTCCAAGCGTCTGGCACCACATCTTTCCTTCAGCAATTCACTGCTTGGTGAAGCTCCTCGATACCCCTTCACTAGCTCCATATTTATAGGAGAGGGGGAGGGTAAGTAACGTCGCAGGGAGTTAATGGGTCTCATTAATTAGGAAGATTACTAATTTCCCCCAACATTGCTATTACACAGATTGGAGGGTCAGTCCATTTATTATCTTGACACATTGTCGGTCCCACCTTACCGCTTGTCGGTTGGAGGAATAGAATAAAAATAGAATAATAAAGTTATGTTATTTATTCTACTAAAAAGTTCCAAAAACTAACTTTTTCTCCAAACCTATTATGGTTGAAGTGAAGCCTACCTTAAGAGAATCTTAGAACTATGGATTCAATAGTTCCCTCAGATATTTAATCCAAGCACTGGTTCAAAAGTTACAAAATACAGTTTGCGCGTTTACTGAACGTACCCGAAAAAAGTTCAGAAAATTATTATTAGTCTCCCTTGACCAGCGCCATGTAGGTTAGGCTCTTCCTAGGTGAAACATTCCCCAAAAAACCCAACTATACTCATATATTTTCAATTCGACTTACCATTTATAAGTTATGAATTTACGGCCAAAAACTAACTTTCTCTGGTGACCCGTGCTGGCCAAAGTTAGTATCTACTTAAAGAAAGCATACCCTCACGAGTTCAGTGGTGGTCTCAGATTTTTAATCCGAGTTACCTTTTGTGAGTTATAAACATTTTAAAAATAAAATAATTTATTTAATTATTTTATTTACGATTATGCCATTTTTGGGTTTTCTCACAGGAGGCCCATGCCGACTAAACTTAAGTCATGTCTAGGGTAAACCCGCCATCCTGAGCGCAACGGTGACCTCATATTTCTATTTTGAGTAACCATTTAACATTTATTACACTTTTTCAGGAAAACTTCTTACGTGCATTAACTTAAGCTTAACAAAACATCGACGGATCATTCCAGGCACTCCGGGCCTCAGAATCGCGCGCCGTCAGATTTTGCGGTCTCGAAATAATTCCATTTAGATAAAAAAATTATATGGAATTTCCAGGACATTACACATTTTTAGAGTTTTTATTGGGTTTTTAGGGTTTCTATGTATTTTTAGGGTTTTTATAGTTTTAGGGTTTTTTTATTGATTTTAGGATTTTTACAGGGTTTTATGGTTTTTTACATTTTCATGGATTTTGAGGTGTTTTTTAGGTTTTTTATGGTTTTTAGGTTTTTGAGGGTTTTTAGGGATTTTGAGGGTTTTTAGGGGTTTTCATGGGGTATTGTTTTTAGGTATTTTCAGGGTTTTTAGTTTCTTTTTATATCATTTGGGTTTTTTTGAGTTATTTGGGGTTTTTAACAGTTTTTAGCGTTTTTTAACATTTATAGAGGTTTATATTTTCATGGTATTTTCATGGTTTTTAGGCTTTTTTACATCTTCATGGAAGGTTTTTTAGGATTTTTATGGTTTTTTTGATTTTTTAGGTTTTTTATGTTTTTGAGAGATTTTTAACATTTTAGGGGTTTTAAGGGGTTTTAGAGTTTTTAGTGGTTTTAGGGTTTTTGTGATTTTTTAGTGTTTTTAAGGTTTTTAATATTTTCAATGGTATTTAAGATTTTTTCAAGTTTTTTATGTGTTTTTACATTTTCATGGATTTTTAGGGGTTTTTTAGGATTTGTATGATTTTTAGTGTTTTTTAGGGTTTTTAGGGATTTTGAAAGTTTTTTGGGATTTTGGGGGTTTTTAGTGTTTTTCATGGTTTTTAGGATCTTTTTCGGTCCTATGGATATTTTTTGAGTTTTTTAGGGTTTTTAAGGTTTATTATAGTTTTTAACATTTTTATGGGTTTTAAGGATTTTTAGAGTTTTTAGTTGGTTTTCGGATTTTTTGGGTTTTTAGTATTTTTTAATGTTTCTAGGGATTTTTATGGTTTTTAGGTTTTTTTAGGGTTATTAGAGTTTTTTATGTTTTCATAGTTTTTTGGGGGGTTTTAGGATTTGTGTGGTATTTCGGGTTTTAGGGCTTTCAGGGATTTTGAGGGTTTTTAGGGTTTTCAGGAGTTTTTAGGGTTTAAAGATTTTTCAAGGTTTTTATGGTATTTTTGGGTGTTTAGTGTTTTCTTGTGTTTTTTTAGGTTTTAATTTTTTTTAGAGTTTTTATTGTTTTAGGGGTTTTATAGGTTTTTAGGGTTTTTAAAGGTTTTAGAGGGGTTTTAGGGTTTCTTGAACATTTAGGGTTTCTTATGTTTTCATGGATTTTTTTTTTGGGGGGGGGGGGGTTGGATTTTTATGTATTTTGTGGGTTTTTAGGGATTTTAGGGGTATTTACAATTTTTTGGGGTTTTCGAGGGTTTAAGGGTCTTTTGGGTTTTTAGGTTCTTTTTTTGAGTTTTTTTAGGATTTTGAAGGTTTTTTAGTGTTTTTAAACTTTTTAGGTTTTTAAGGGTTTTTAAAGTTTTTAGTGGTTTTTTACAGGTTTTATGGTTTTTTAGGCTTTTTAAGATTTTTAAGGGTTTTTATAGTTTTAGGGGTTTTTCAGGGGTTTTAGGGATTTTTATGTTTTCATAGATTTTTAAGGCGTTTTTAGGGATTTTGGGGATTTTTAGGGTTTCTATGGATTTGTAGGGTTTTTAGGGGATATTTAGGAGTTTTAGGGTCTTTTGGGTTTTTTTTTTGAGTTTTTTGGGTATTTAAGGTTTTGAAGAGTTTTTAACATTTTTGGGGTTTTGAAGGATTTTTGGTTTTAAGTGGTTTTTAGGGTTTTTACAGTTTTTTAAGGTTCTTTGGTGTTTTTATGATTTTCTAGGTATTTTCAAGGTTTTGGGGGTTTTTGAGGGTTTTTAAGGTTTTTAGAGCATTTTAACTCTTTTAGAGGTTTTAAAGATTTTTAGAGTTTTTAGTGGTTTTTTGGTTTTTTGGTTTTTAGGGGTTTTTAAGGCTTTTGGGGGTTCTTCAAGGTTTATAGGATTTTTTACATTTTTATGGATTTTTAGGTGTTTTTTTATTTTTATGGATTTTTAGCGTTTTTGGGGATTTTTAGGGATTTTATGGGTTTTTAAGGGGTTTTAAAATTTTTAGTGTTTCTTTGGGGTTTTAGGGTTTTTTTGGATTTTTAGGGTTTTTAAGGTTCTTTAGAGTTTTTTAATATTTTTAGAGGTTTGAAAGGTTTTTAGAGTTTTTTGTGGCTTTTATGGGGTTTTAGGGTTTTTTAAATGTTTGGGAGGTTAGGGTTTTACGGTTTTACATTTTTCCAATGTTTTTAGTGTTTTTTACGTTTTCTTTTATTTTTAGGGGTTTTGTATGATTTTTATGGTTTTATGATTTTTAGTGATTTTTATGGTTCTTTTTGTGTTTTTTCATGGGGTTTTAGAGTTATTAGGGGCTTTTAGGGTCTTTTGGGGGTTTTAGGGTTCTTTTTAGTTTTTTGGGGTTTTGGGGGTTTTTATTACTTTTTAACATTTTTAGGGGTTTAAAGGATTTTTAGAGTTTTCAATGTGTTTTTATGGGTTTTATGGGTTTTAAGGGCTTTTTAACGTTTTAAGGGGTTTTTATGGGTTTCAGGGGCATTCAGGATTTTTAGGGTTTTAATGTTTTTATAGATTTTTAGGGGGTTTTAGGATTTTTATGTTTTTAGGGTTTTTAGGGGTTTAGGGTTTTTAGGGATCTTTAGGGGTTTTTAGGTGTTTTTATGGTTTTAGGGTCTTTTTGGGATTTTAGCACTTTTTTAAGTTATTAAAGGTTTTTAAAGTTTTTTAGAGTTTTTAACGTTTTTAGCGGTTTTAATGGGTTTTAGAGTTTTAGTGGGTTTTTTGGGATTTTATGGGTTTTATGGGTTTTTACGATTTTTTAGGTTTTTAGGGGTTTTTTGGTTTTTAAGGTGTTCTCAGTGTTTTTAAATTTTTTTATGTTTTCATGTATTTTTTTTTTGGTTTTTATTATTTTTATGGTTTTTAGGGGTTTTTAAGATTTGTAGGGATTTTCAGGGTTTTTAGTGGTTTTCAGGGGTTTTTAAAGTTTTTTAGGGGCTTTCAGATTTTTTAGAGTCTTTTAGGTTTTTAATGGTTTTTAGGGGTTTTTAAGTTTTTTAGGGGTTTTATGGTTTCTTAGAGATTTTTAATGTTTTTAGGGACTTTAAGGGTTTTTATAGTTTTTAATGGTTTTTAAGATTTTCATGGGTTTTTAGGTTTTTTAAGGTTTTTATGTGTTTTTATGACTTTCATGGTTTTTTACGGTTTTGAGATTTTTTTTATATTTCCATTTATTTTTATGGGTTTTTTAGGATTTTTATCGGTTTTAGGGTTTTTAGGTTTTTTTGGGATTTTGAGGGTTTTTAGGTTTTTTCAGCATTTTAGGGTTTTAATGGGTTTTCAGGATTTTTAGGGTGTTTTGTGTGTTTAGGGTTTTCTTGAGTTTTTTATGGTTTTTAAGGTTTTCAAAGTATTTTAACTATTTTAGGGGTTTAAAGGTTTTTTATAGTTTTAGTAGGTTTTGGGGTTTTGGGTTTTTTAGGGTTTTAAAGGTTTTTAGTGTTTTTATTGTTTTTAGGTAGTTTCAGGGTTTTTAGGGTTTTTTACATATTCATGGATTTTTAGGGTTTTTTAGTATTTTTACTGTTTTCGGGCATTTTTAAGGGTTTTAAGGATTTTCTGATGTTTTATGGTTTTAGGGGGTTTTAGAGTTTTTTAAGGTTTTTAGGGATTTTTATGGTTTTTAGAGTGTTTCATGTTTTCATGGAATTTTAGGTGTTTGTTAGGATTTTTGGGGGTTTTAGTGTTTTTTGTTATTTTAAGGATTTTTATGGGTTTTAAGGGGTTTTAGGTTTTTATGGTTTCTTAGGGTTTTTAGGGACTTTTTGATTTTTAAGGTTTTTTTGAGTTTTTTAGGGGTTTCAAGGTTTTTATGGTTTTTAAGGTTTTTAAGGTTCTAGGGGTATTATGGTTTTAAGGGTTTTTCAAGGTTTTTTATGTTTTCATGGATTTTTAGGGTTTTTTAGGATTTTTATGGTTTTTAAGTTTTTTTAGGGTTTTTAGGTATTTTGAGGGTTTTTACGATTTTCAAGGGTTTTAGAGGTTTTAGGGGTTTTAGGGTCTTTTGGGTTTTTAGGGGGTTCTGTTTGAGTTTTTAGGTTTTTAATGTTTTTTTAGAGTGTTTTAACATTTTTAGATTTCTAAGGTTTTCTAGAGTTTTACTGTTTTTTATGGTTTTTCCTATTTTTTTAAAGTTTTTAAGGTTTTGGGAGGTTTTTAGGGTTTTTTAAGTTTTCATGGATTTTTAGTGGTTTTTTAGGATTTTTATTATTTTTTGGGTTTTTATGGTTTGTAGGGATTTTGAGTGTTTTTAGGGTTTTTAGTGTTTTTTGAGGTTTCTAATGTGTTTTTGGGTTTTTACGTATTTTTTGAATTTTTTAGGGTTTTTAAGGTTTTTAGAGTTTTTTAACGTTTTTAGGGGTTTTGAGGTTTTTAGGGGGCTTTTGGGTTTTATGGGGTTTTAGGGTTTTTAGGGGTTTTTAGGGGTTTTATGGTTTTCAGGGGTTATTCAGGGTTTTTAGGGTTTCCTATGTTTCCAAGGATTTTTAGCCGTTTTTTAGGATTTTTATGGTTTTTATCATTTTTTATGGATTTTAGTAATTTTGAGGAGTTTTAGTGTTTTGTGGGTTTTTAGGGTTTTTATGGGTTTTTATGGTTTTTAGGGTCTTTTTGGGTTTTTATGATTTTTTTAGTTTTTAGGGTTTTTTATGGATTTTTTAGGTTTTTAAAAGGTTTTTAGGGTTTTTTATGAATTTATGGGGGTTTTCAGGGTTTCTAGGGGTTTTTAAATTTTCATGGATTTTTAGGGATTTTAGGATTTTTATGGATCCTAGGTTTCTTAAGTTATTTAGGAATTATGATGGTTTTTAGTGTTTTTCATGGGTTTTTAGGGGTTTTCATTGTTTTTAGGGTCTTTTAGGTTTTTAGTTTTTTTTTGTATTTTTTCGGGTTTTTATGGGTTTTTAGAGTTTTTTAGCGTTTTTAGGGGTTTTAGGTTTTCAGGGGTTTTTTAGGTTTTTTTAAGTTTTCATGGATTTTAGGGTTCTATAGGTTTTTTATGGTTTTAAGGGGTTTTAAGGGGTTTTAGAGTTTTTAAGGGTTTTCAGAGTTTTTACAGTAATTTTGTGGTTTAGGGTTTTTTTGATTTTTTTTAGAATTTTTAAAGTTTTTGAGTGATTTTTAAGGTTTTTAGGTGTTTAAGGGGTTTTAGTGTTTTTAGTAGTTTTAGGGTTTTTAAGGTTTTTGAGAGATTTTAAACATTTTTATGTGTTTTAAGGTTTTTTGGAGTTTTTAGTAGTTTTTTGAGTTTTTTGAGTTTTTAATGTTTCTAGGGGTTTTAATGGTATTCAGGGTTTTTGTAAGGTTTTTACAGGTTTTTACGATTTCATGGATTTTTAGGGTTTTTGTGATTTTTAGGTTTTTTAGAAATTTTGATGGTTTTTAGGGTATTAAAGGGTTTTCAAGGTGTTTTGATGATTTGAGGGCCTTTTGGGGTTTTAAGGTTTTTTTTGAGTTTTCAGGGTTTTTAAGGTTTTTAATAGTTTTTAACATTTTTATTGCTTTTAAGGGGTTTTAGGGTTTTTAGTGCGTTTTTAGGGTTTTTAAGGGTTTTTAGGATTTTAGGGTTTTATGGGGGGGTTTTGGGTTTTTGGGGTTTTTATGGTTTTTAATTTTTTTAGGGTTTTAGAGTTTTTTACATTTTCATGAATTTTTAGGGTTTTTTAGGTTTTTTTTTGTTTTTAGGGTTTTAATTTTTGAGGGATTTTCAGGGGTTTTAGGTGTTTTCATGTGTTTTCATGGTTTTTAAGGATTTTCTAGGTTTTTAGGGTCTTTCTGGGTTTTTAGGTTTTTTTTTAAATTTTTATGGTTTTTATTGTTTTTTTAAAAAAAATTATCGTTTTACTAGTTTTATGTGATTTTAGAGTTTTAGCGTTTTTTTTGTTTAAAGGGTTTTAACATTTTTTAGTGGTTTTTAAGGTTTTTTTAGTTTTTAGGGTTTCTTAATATTTTTAGGGGTTTTTATTGTTTTCAGAGGTTTTTAGGGTTTTTAGGGTTTTTTATTTTTTTCATGGATTTCTAGAGTTTTTTATGATTTTTAATTGGTTTTAGGGGTTTTAAGTATTTTTAGGGTTTTTTAGGATTTTTAGGGTTTTTCAGGGGTTTTAGAGTTTTTAGTGTTTTTAGGGTTTTAGGGTGTTTTAGGGGTTTTTGAGTTTTTTTGGGCTTTTATGGTTTTGTAGAATTTTTAACGTTTTTGGGGTTTAAAAGGTTTTAAGATTTCTCAGTGGTTTTTAGGGTTTTTACAGGTTTTGCTATTTTTTAAGGTTCTTAGGAATTTTTATGGGTTTTTAGGGGTTTTTTTGGTATTTTAAGTTTTCATTGTTTTTTTGTGGTATTTTTAGGTTTTTAATGGATTTTATGGTTTTTTATGTTTTTTAAGGATTTTAAGGGGTTTTAGGGGTTTTCAAGGGTTTTTAGGGTTTTTAGGGGTTTCAGGGTTTTCAGTTTTTCGGTTTTTTTGAGTTTTATAGGGGTTTTAAGGGGTTTTTAGATTTTTTAACGTTTTTAGGGTTTTAAGGGTTTTTAGAGTTTTTTAATAAATTTTAGGGGGTTTTAGGGGTTTTTAGGGTATTTTGGGTGTTTAGGGTTTTTGTTATTTTTTATAATATATTTTTTATGGTTTTTAGAGTTTTTAATGTTTTTTGGCAAGGAAGATGCGAGGGTCGGGCTATTCCCGGCCCCCCCAAATTTATTAGAAAGAAAAAAGAGACTCAGCAGACAAGGGAGGGGAGAGGTCAATCGGCCCAAACCCAAAAATCCTTAACGACCCAAGACAAAAGACCCAAAAAAAGAAAAATCAAGAACGAAAAAAGAAAAAACACGCAAAATAAAACAGCCACCACCACCATCCAGCGTCAACCAGCATCCAGCAGCTCACAGCTAACCAACAACCAGCATCCAAACTCAAATAGCAATCCACATCCAGCAGCAGCACAACCATAAACCACAGCTTCAACACCTCCCATCCAAGAAGCAACCAGCATCCAGAACTGCGAGCATCTAACATCACAGAACCCCCAGCATCCAACGTCACATAGCCACTAGCACCAATTCCAAAAAACACAGCTATAGAAGTCTTCCAGCACCCACCACCTCCAAACCTCATGGAAAGCGGCAGCCAATAACCAGTAGCTCAACAACCAGCAACCATTACTTCCAAACCAAAAAGCATCCAGCAACCAGTAAATGGCACCAACCAACTCCCATTCAAAGGAAAGCAAGCCATAAACAGCAGCACCCACATAGAGCATATGACATATAGAATAACCATCAGCTTAAGACCACCATCGCCCATGCCCCAGACTAATAGCTTCATTGCATCCCAGCCTCCCAACAAGCAGCATCCAGCACCGAAGTTTCTGAAACCCAGCAAAATCTTTCACACCTAAAAAGACAGCTGCGCATGTATCCAACATACCATAGCAGACTATTCCGGAACCAAGCCACAGTATCCAGCGCCCCAACTTCAAGAACCAACACCAGAAGCGGTTCTCATCCAAACCATCCATAGTCACAAAGCAGCAAAGCTTGTAAAGCAGAGAATTCAATCAAGAAAATCCAGCAAAGAACCCATTGACCACCAAATGGACCAACACACAGCAACACTGAAGAAAACCTGCAGAAGAATTGGCCAGAACTGTAGGAGAGACAACATACCAGACCCTCCAAGATCTGATCATCCTAATCTGTGGAAAGATGGAATCGGCTTGAACCGCAGGCACCAACTCAATCCACCCACGCGACGTCTCCTTTGTCGATCCAAGAGACCACCGAGGAGTGCTATCCGAAAAGGCATATCTGAGTCGAAGCACCGCAACTGAGCCAAATCAAAGCCGCCATCTTGAAAAACCATTCTGTGCCGTCATCAATTGCCAAAAGCCCATCATCAGCCACCAAGGATCTTCACCATCATGGGTTTTAGTGTTTCTATGGGATTCTTGGGTTTTAAAGTTTTTTAGGGTTTTTTTTTGTTTTCATGGGTTGTTCAGGGTTTTTAGGTTTTTTTCATTTCCATGGATTTTAAGGGGTTTTTAACGATTTTTAGGGTTTTTAGAGTTTTTAGAAATTTTCATGGGTTGTTCAGGGTTTTTAGGTTTTTTTTCATTTCCATGGATTTTAAGGGGTTTTTAGGATTTTTTGGGTTTTTAGAATTTTTTGAAATTTTTTGGGGTTTTTTGAGGTTTTTAGGGTTTTTAAGTCGTTTTAGATTTTTTTAACATTTTTAGGGGTTTAAAGGGTTTTATATTTTTTATTGGTTTTTAATAGTTTTTATTGGTTTTTAGGTTTTTTAAAGCTTTTTAGCAGGTTTTATGGTTTTCAATGGTTTTTATTGTTTCTACGTTTTCATGGATTTTTATGGTTTTTTGGGTTTTATGGGTTTTATGGGTTATGAGTCTTTTTAGGGCTATTTGGGGTTTTTAGGGTTTCTAGGGTTTTTCAGGGTTGTAGGGACTTTGTGGGGTTTTGGGGGTTTTTTGAGTTTTTTATGGTTTTTAAGGTTTTTTAGAGTTTATTAATGTTTTTAGGGGTTTAAGGGTTTTTAGAGTTTTTTGTGGTTTTTTGGGTTTTAAAGGATTTTTAGGGGTTTTTTAATGTTTTTAGGGGTTTTATGGTTTCCAAGTGTTTTCAGGGTTTTTAGGGATTTTTACATTTTCATGGATTTTTAGGGGTTTTAGGATTTTTTTTTGTTTTTTAGGTTTTTAGGACTTTTAGGAATTTTGAGGGGTTTTTGGTTTTTCAGAGTTTTTTAGATTTTTTAAGTGTTTTCAAGGTTTTTAGGGACTTTTTGGGATTTTAAGGTTTTTTTGATCTTTTAGAGTTTTTTTAACGATTTAGGGGTTTAAAGGGTTTTTATAGTTTTTAGTGGTTTTAGGATTTTTATGGGTTTTGGGGTTTTAAATTTTTTAAGGATTTTTATGACTTTCAAGGGTTTTTTAGGGTTTCTAGGGTTTTTTACATTTTCATGGTTTTTATGGGGTTTTTAGGATTTGTATGGTTTTTATGTTTTTTCAGCGGTTTTTTGGGTTTTTTTGGGTTTTAGGGTTTTTTGAGTTTTAAGGGTTTTTATGGTTTTAAGGGTTTTATCATTTTTAGGGGTTTTAAAGTTTTAAGGTTTTTAGGGAAAGGAAGATGCGAGGGTCGGGCTATTCCCCCCCCCCCCCCCCCAAATTTATTAGAAAGCAAAAGAAACACAACAGACAAGGGAGGGGAGGGGTCGAACGACCCACACCCAAAAACCCCCTTACAAACCAAGACACAAAAGACCCCAAAAAAAGAAAATACACACAAATACAAGCAACAACCACCATCATCCAGCATCAACCATCATCAAACAGCTCACAGCTAACCAATGACCAGCATTCAAAGTCAAACAGCAATCAGCATCCAGCAGCAGCACGATCATAAACCATAACTTCAGCAACTCCCAGCTCAGCAGAAACCAGCATCCAGCATCACAATTTCCATCATCCAGCGCATTCCAGCATCCAGCAGCACCACATCCAATCATCACAGCAAAACACCAGCAGTAATACGTCAAAACCAACCAGCCCCAGCAACCAACAACACCGAAACTAACATCGCAACCAATCACAACGAGAAGCATGAAACCACAGCATGAGCACCGTAACCAAATGCGGCCATCATCACCACCCAGCAAACAAGGACCAACAACTCCATACACACCATTTCCAGCAACTAGCATGTTAACAGGGACATCAGCGCCCACATCCAGCATACCACAGCAGACAGTTCCCGAACCAATCCACAGTATCCAGCACTCCAACCTCAAGAACCAACACCAGTAGCAGTTCTCATCCCATCCATCTACAACCACAGAGCAGTAAAACTTGTGATGCAGAGGATTCAAACCAGAATATCCAGAAAAGAATCCATTGACATCCAAAAGGACCAGAACACAGCACAACCAAAGCAAAACTGCAGTAGCGGGAGGCGACCGCAAAACCGAAGAACCAGCTCGAGAAAGAAGTCATACCAGAGCGCAAACCTGGAGCTCAAGTGCAGATCGCCAGACCCCCTAAAATCGTCGTGGAAGGGGCCAGAAGCCACACCGCCGAAGAAAACCCATCCACCGTTGAAGGATTCAAAACCATTGACCCATCCATGGGGGAAACGTCTCCGCAACCGCAATCGGGAACATCTACGCAGACCAATCACCAGCAGATCTGGGAAAAACAAGGTCTGGCGCCGCCCCAAATAGCCGGCACCATGCCTTCTGCATCCAACACCAGAGAAGCCACATAAATCCTTCCAAGCTCAGATCTGCATCACCATGCACTCTATCAGCATCTGCAACCACGCGGAACAACGGGGAAAAGCCCCCACCATTCCAATCCAAGAGACGCAACACCGCACCAGAAGCCAGCCTGCACCATCGCCGAACCCATCTGGTGTGCCAAAGATGAAGGTCCACACCATCATCAAAACACCATGCCTCACCAGATCTCCACTCAGACCACATAGATTTGAGACAGAGAAGCCCTAAACTAGCAACAACCTCCAGATCTATCAAAACAAAGGCAGAAGACCCATCTCCATGGGACACAGCATCACCAAAATCTGACACTATCAAGCACCACCTAAGGTTGCCGAAGACCAACCCCACTGGGAACCGCCAAAGAAAACCACAACCATCATGGAGAAGCCGATCCAGAAAAGTCGAATCTCCAGAACCTGGAGAGTGCTGCGACGAGATAAAACCTCCAGGAGAGCAGGCCACCATCTTCTTTTAGCTATATTTATGTTTTTAGGGGGTTTTGTGGTTTTCAAATGTTTTTAGGGTCTTTAAGATTTCTTATGTTTAATAGATTTTAGAGGTTTTTTAGGATCTTTATTGTTTAAGGGTTTTTTTTGGGGGGGGGGGTAGGGATTTTGAGGGGTTTTACATTTTTTAGGGGGTTTTCAGGTTTTTACTCGTTTTTAGGGATTTTAGGGACTTTTTGGTTTCTTAGAGTTTATTTGAGTTTTTTAGGGGTTTTAAGATTTTTTAGCATTTTTAATGTTTTTAGGGGTTTTATGGGTTTTTATATTTTTAGGCTCTTTTTGGGTTTTATGGTTTTTTAGGGTTTTTTATTTTTTTCATGGATTTTTGGGGTTTTTTAAGGTTTGTTTTGGTTTTTAGGGTTTTTAGCAGTTTTCAGAGTTTTTAGAGATTTTTTGGTTTTAAGGTTTTTTGAGATTTTAGGGGTTTTTAGAATTTTTGTGTGTTTTTATGTATTTTTAAAGTTTTGAATGGATTTTATGTTTTTCATGGTATTCTCAATGTATTTAGTGTTTTTTATGTTTTCATGGATTTATAGGGGATTTTTAGGATTTTTATGGTTTTCAGGGTATTTATGGGGTTTTAGGGTTTTTAGGGGTTTAGGGGTTTTAAGGCTTTTTGGAGTTTTTTACTTTTTTCAAGGTTTTAATGGTTTTGGTGTTTTGATAGGGTTTTTATGGGTTTTTAGGGTTTTAAAGGTTTTGATGGGTTTTTATGATTTTTAGTGGTTTTCCATGTTTTTAGGGTTTTATACATTTTCATGTATTTTTATGTGTCTTTTACAGTTTTTATGGTTTTTAGGGGTTTTTAGGGTTTTTCAAGAATTTTAGGGGGTTCAAGGATTTTAGGATCTTTGGGGTTTTTTTTATGTTTTTATTCTTTTAATGGTTTTTTAGAATTTTGTAAGATTTTAAGGGATTTTTAGGGCTTTTAGAGTATTTAGTGTTTTGGGGGGGGGGGGGGTTTAAAGTTTTTTTGGGGGGTTTTATGGTTTTTGGGGCTTTTTAGGGTTTTAGGGGTTTTTAGGTTTTCGTGGACTTTTTATGGGTTTTTAGGGATTTAGGGTTTTTTCGGATTTTGAAGGTTTTTAGGGTTTTTAAGGGTTTTTTGGGTTACACATTTTTATGATTTTCAGGGATTTTTATGGTTTTTATGTTTTCATGGATTTTTAGAAGTTTTTTATGATTTTTATGGTTTTTAGTGTTTTTTAGGGTTTTTTGAGATTTTGAGGGTTTTTACGGTTTTTAGTGTTTTTAGGGGTTTTCATTGTTTTAAAGTTATTTTTGGTTTTTAGGGGGGTTTTGTGTTTTTTAGGGTTTTTAAGGTTTTTTTTGTATATTTTTAACTTTTTAGGGATTTTAAGGGATTCTAGAGTTTTTATTAGTTTATAGGTTTTTATGGGTTTTTAGGGTTTTAAGGTTTTTATGCGTTTTTATGGTTTTTAGTATTTTTAGGGATTTTTATATTTTCATATAATTTTAGGGGTTTTAAGTATTTTTAGGGGTTTTAGTGTTTTTCACATTTTTTTGGGTCTTCTTGTGCTTTTAGGGTTTTTTAGTTTTTTTCCTTTAAAGGGTTTTTATAGGGTTTTAGGGTTTCTTAAGGTTTTAGGGGTTTTATGGTTTTTAGGTGTTTTAAGGATTTTCAGGAGTTTTATGTTTTCATGTATTTTAGGGGTTTTTAAGATTTTTATGGTTTTTAGGGTGTTTAGTGATTTTGAGGATTTTTAGGGATTTTTAGGGGTTTTAGGGTTTTTAGGAGTCTTGAGGGTTTTTAGGGTATTTTTTTACGGGTTTTTTGAGTTTATTAGGTTTTTTAGATTTTCTTAACGTTTGTTGGGATTTTAAGGGGTTTTAGAGTTTTTTGTCTTTTTTATGGTTTTTATGGAATTTTATGGTTTTTGAAGGTTTTTAGGTGTTTTATGGTTTCCAGGGTTTTAAAGGGATTCAACATTTCCATGGGTTTTTAGGATTTTTATGGGTTTTAGTGTTTTTTAGGGTTTTTAGGGATTTTTAGGGTTTTCATGTGTTTTTAGGGTTTTTAGGGATTTTGATTGGTTTTAGTGGTGTTCGGGTGTTTTAGGGTTTTTACGGGTTTTCAGGGTTTTTAGGGTCTTTTGGGGGTTTTAGTGTATTTTTGATTTTTTAGCTTTTTTATGGGTTTTTATTGTTTTTTAACATTTTTATGGGTTTTTAGTTTTATATTGGTTTTAGGGTTTTTATGGATTTTTAATGTTTTTATGAGTTTTCATAGTTTTTCATGTTTTTTAAAGGTTTTTACATTTTTGTTGATTTTTAGAGGTTTTTTAGTATTTTATGGCTTTTAGGATTTTTTAGTATTTTTATTAATTTTAGAATTTTTTAGGGTTTTTAGGGATTTTGAAGGGGTTTAGGGGTTTTTAGAGGTTTTTAGGGTTTTTAGGGGTTTTTAGGGTTTTCAAAGTCTTTTGGGTTTTTAAGGAATTTTTGAGTTTTTTAGTATTTTTAAGGATTCTAGAGCTTTTTAATATTTTTATGGGTTTCAATGGGTTCTATATTTTTTAGAGGGTTTTTAGGGGTTTTAAGGTTTTTAGGGGGTTCTATCATTTTTAGGGATTTTTAAGTGTTTTTAGGGTTTTTTTTGTTTTTCATGGTTTTTAGTGTTTTTGATGGTTTTAGGGTTTTCAGGGTTTTTTACGGTTTTTCGATGTTTTTAGGAGTTTTTTGGGTTTTAGGGATTTTTAGGGTTTTAGGGTATTTAAGGTTTTTTTAGAGTTTTTAATGTTTTTAGGGGTTTAATGGTTCTAGTGTTTTTAGTGATTTTTAGGGTTTTTAGGGGTTTTTAGGGGTATTAAGGTTTTTTTGGGGTTTTCTAGTTTTTTAAGGGTTTTTCAGTGTTTTTAGGGTTTTTTACGTGTTCTTGTATTTTAATTGGTTTTTTAAGATTTTCATGGTTTTTAGGGTTTTTTAGGGTTTGAGGGGTTTTTAGAGGTTTTAGAGGGTTTAGGGGTGTTCTGGTTTTTTTTGTCTTTCGGGGTTTTTAGGGATTTTTTTGAGTTTTGGGGGTTTTTAAGGTTTTTAGAGTTTTTAAAAGTATTTTGGGGTTTTAATGGGTTTTAGAGTTTTTAAACCCCTAAAACCCTAAAAAACCCCAAAAAATCCCAAACCCCTCAAAATCCCTAAAAACCCAAAAGACCATAAAAATCCTAAACCCCCCTTAAAAATCTATGAAAACGTAAAAAACCCAAAAGACCCTAAAAAACTCATGAGAACCATAAAACCCCTAAAACCCACTAAAACATTAAAAAAACTCAAAAAACCCTAAAAACCTGAAAAACAAAAAAAAACCTAAAAAACCACTAAAAATCCATGAAAACATAAAACACCCTAGAAAAAATGAAAACCCCCTAAAAACTCTAAAAACCCTTAAAACCCTAAAAATGTAAAAAAACTCTAAAAAACCTTTAAAACCCAAAAAAACAAAAAAACCATAAAAACCCTAAAAACCGAAAATGACCCTAAAAACCCTGAAAAACCTAAAACCCCCTAAAACCCCCTTAAAACCATAAAACCCCACAACATCCCTAAAGACCATAAAACCCTAAAAACCTTAAAATACTAAAAAAACTTAAAAATCCATGAAAACCAAAAAGGCCATAAAAACCCTGAAAACCCCTTGAAAACCATAAAACCCATTAAAAACATTAAAACCTCTAAAACCCCATAAAAACCATAACAAACCACTAAAAACTATAAAAACAATTAAAACCCCTAAAAACATTAAAAACTCTAAAAATAATTTACAACCCTAAAATCCCCAAAAGACCCTAAAAACCCTGAAAACCTCTAAAAACCTTAAAACCCCTAAAAATACTAAAAACCCACAAATTCCCTAAAAATCCATGAAAACGTAAAAAAAACCTAAAAAACCTTGAAAACAATAAAACCATTAAAACCATAAAAAACCTCTAATGACTCTAAAAACCCTTAAACCCCCTAAAAACATTAAAAAACTCTAAAAAACCTTAAAAACCTAAAAAACTCTAAAAACCCTTAAAACCCCAAGAAGACCCTAAAAACCCTAAAGACTACAGAAAAACTTTTAAAATCCCAAAAAACCCTAAAAAACCTATAAACCATAAAAATCCTAAAAAACCCCCTAAAATCAACGAAAACATAAAAATCCTAAAAACATTTAAAACCCTCTAAAACCGTAAAAACCCCTAAAATGTTAAAGACCCTAAACCACTGAAAACTCTAAAAACCCTTAAAACCCCTAGAAATGTTAAAAACACTAACAAACCCTTAAAACCCTAAAAAAGAAAAAAAGGTCAAAATCCCAAGACCCTAAAGACCTTGAAAAATCCTAAAAACCTGAAAAAACACTAAAAAACATAAAACTCCTCAAAATCCCTAAAAAACCTAAAAAACACGAAAACAATAAAAATCCTAAAAATCCCTAAAAATCCATGAAAACATAAAAAACTCTTAAAACCATAAAACCCCTAAAAGCCTTAGAATCCATAAAACCACTAAAAACTCTAAAAACCACTAAAAATCTTTAAAAAGCTCTAAAAAGCCTTTAAAGCCCTAAAAAATTCAAAAAACCCCATAAAAACCCAAAAAGACTCTAAAAACCCTGAAAACCCCTAAAAACCCTAAAAACACATGAAAACCCCCAATACCACGAAAAATCCCAAAAAAACCAAAAAACACTAAAAAATATAGAAAACCTAAAAACCCTTAAAAATCATTGTAACTGGAAAAAATCCTGAAAAACCCCTAAAACCATAAAAAATCCTAAAACCCCTAAAAACCCACTAAAAAATATAAAAACCCCTTTAAACCCCTAAAAACATTTAAAAACTCTAAAAAGCCTTAAAACCCCTAATAATCCTAAAAACACAAAAAACCCCTAAAAACACTAAAATCCATGAAAATGTAAAAAATAATAAAAATCCAGAAAAAAACCTTGAAAATCATAAAAACCCCTAAAAACCCCTAAAAACCTTAAAAACCAAAAAAACCCAAAAACCCATAAAAACCTTAAAAACCCACTAAAAACTCAAAAAACACTTAAAAACCATAAAAGGTTAAAAAATTCTAAAAAACCTTTGAAACCCTAAAAAAACCCATAAAACCCCAAAAGACCCTAAAAATCCTAAAAACCCCCTAAAACCCTTGAAAACCCCTAAAACCCCCCAAAACCATAAAAATCCTAAAAACTCCCTAAAAATACATGAAAATATAAAAAACCGTAAAAACTGTAAAAACCCATGAAAGCCATAAAAACCCCAAAAACCTTAAAAACCCTAAAAACCTATAAAAATCCTTAAAAACCCACTAAAACTCTAAAAACCTTAAAAACCCTAAAAAACTCAAAAAAACCCAAAAAACAAAAAAAAAGACCCTAAAAACCCTAAAAAGCCCTACAAAACCTAAAAACCCCTAAAAACCGTCAAAATCCTTAAAAACCCTAAAAACCCATAAAAGAAAAAAAAATCCAAAAAACCTATAAAAACTGTGAAAACACTAAAACCCCCTAAAACCATTAAAAACTCAAAAAAACCTTAAAACCCATAAAAATCAAAAAACCACTAAAACCCAAAAAGCCCCCAAAACCCTGAAAAATTCTAAAAACCCTTGAAATACCCTAAACCACATGAAAATCCATAAAAACCCTAAAAACCATAAAAGCCTAAAAAACCCCAAAAAATCCCTAAAAACTAAAAAACCCAAAAAACCCAGAAAACTATAAAACCCCTAAAAACCTTAGAAACCCTAAAAACTGATAAACCCCAAAAAACCAAAAAAACTCTAAAAGCTCTTACAACCCCCAAAATCCTTAAAAAACTCTAAAAACCTTAAACCCCTAAAAACTCAAAAAACTCTAAAAACCCAAAAAGACACTAAAAATGTTGAAACCCCCTAAAAAAATTTGAAACCCCTCAAAAACCCTCAAAATCCTTAAAAACCATAAAAACCCTAAATACCATAAAAATCCTAAAAACCCCTAAAAATCTATGAAAACGTAAAAAACATTAAAAACCCTGAAAACCCCCCTAAAAAGCATAAAACCTGTAAAAATAATAAAAAACCCTAAAACCCCATAAAAATCCTAAAACCCCACTAAAAACTCTAAAAATCCTTAAAACCTGAAAAAATATTAAAAAACTATAAAAACCTTAAAACCATAAAAAATTCACAAAACCACTAAAAACCATAAAAACCCAAACAACCTCTGAAAATCCCTAAAACCCCTCAAAATCCCTAAAAACCCTAAAACCCCTAGAAATCCTGAAAACAATAAAAATGCTATAAAACCCCTTAAAATAGATCAAAAATTAAAAAACCCAAAAAAATAGAAAAACCCCGGAAATCCATAAAAACCCCTAAAAACAAAAAAAACCCAAAAAACCCAAAAAACCATAAAAACCTAAAAACCAACTAAAAATAAAAAAACCTTTTAAACTCCTAAAAATGCTAAAAACTCTAAAAAACCTTAAATACCCTAAAAAACTCAAAAAACCCCCAGAAACCCAAAAATACCCTAAAAATCCTGAAACCCCTAAAAATTATAAAAACCACCGAAAAACCCTCATAATACCAGAAAACCCAAAAAAACTCTAAAAACCATAAAAACCTAAAAAACCTAAAAACCCTTAAAAATACAAAAAACCTAAAAAACCCCTAAAAACCATAAAACCAAAAAAAAAACCATAAAAACACTAAAAACTCATAAAAACCTTAAAAAATGCTAAAACTCTAAAAACCCTGAAAACACCTAAAAGCCTGAAAAATCCCTATAACCCCCCCAAAACCCTCAAAATCCCTAAAACCCCAAAAATCCCTAAAACCCATAAAAATATTAAAAACCCCTAAAAATCCATGAAAACATAAAATACTCTAAAAACCCCGAAAACCCCCTGAAAACCTTAAAATCCTCTAAAAACATTAAAAAACCAAAAATCCCATAAAAACACTAAACGCCCACTAAAATATCTAAAAACCCTTAAAACCCCTAAAACATTAAAAAAATCTGAAAACCTCAAAAGCCCTAAAAACTCAAAAAAAACCTAAACAACCAAAAAGACCCTAAGATCCTTAAAAAACCCTAAAAAACCCGAAAAACCATAAAAATCGAAAAACCCCTAAAAATCTATGAAAACGTAGAAAACCCTAAAACCCAAAAAAGACTCTTAAAACCATAAAAACCCTAAAACATTAAAAAATCAAAAAACTCTAAAAACTCGAAAAACCATTGAAACCCCTAAAAATGTTAAAAAAACTTTAAAAACCTTAAAACCCTAAAAAACTCAAAAAAGATAAAACCCTAAAGGCCCTAAAAATCCTGAAAACCCTAAAAACACCTAAAATCCTAAGAACCCTCAAGATCCCTAAAAACACTAAAATTTCATAAAAACCCATTGAAATCCAAAAAACTCCTAAAAATCCATAAAAACATTGAACCCTCAAAAATCTGGAAAAAAAACCCCAAAAATCCATAAAAACCCCTAAAAACCTTAAAAACCCCTAAAAACTCATAAAAATCTAAAAACCCACTAAAAACTTTAAAATACACTTAAACCCCTAAAACGGTAAAAAACTCTAAAAAACCTTAAAAACCCAAAAGACCCTAAACACCCCCTAAAATACTTTGAAAAACAATAAAAACCCTCTGAATCCATAAAATCCCAAAAAACCATACAAATCCTAAAATCCCCTAAAAATCCATGCAAATATAAAAAACCCAAAAAACCAAGAAAATCTCTGGAAAACCATAAACCCCCTAAAAACCTTAAAAAACTCTAAAACCCCATAAAAACCTAAAACCCACAAAAAATATAAAAACCATTAAAACCCCTAAATTTTTTAAAAATTTATAAAAAACATAAAAAACCTAAAAAACTCAAATAAACCAAAAAACCCAAAAAGACCCTAAAAGTCTCAAGATCGCCAAAAAAACCTATACAAAAATAAAGACCAAAAAAATCATAAAAACCCTAGAAACCATAAAAACCCAAAAACCCATTAAAACCCTAAAACCCACTAAAAACTCTAAAAACCCTTTAAACCCCAAAAAACATTGAAAACCATAAAAACTCTAAAAACTCAAAATAACACATAAAACCCCAAAAATCCCGAAAACCCCTGAAAAACCCTAAAACCCATACAAATATATGAAAAACACTAAAACCATCAAAATCCATAAAAACCCTAAAAAACATAAAAACCATAAAAAACCTAAAAAGCCACTAAAAACCATGAATATGTAAAAAACCCTAAAACCTTCAAACCCCCCCCCCCTGAAAACCATAAAAACCATTAAAACCCAAAAAACTCTAAAAACCACAAAAAACACTAAAAAATCTTTAAAACCCTAAAAATGTTAAAAACTTTAATGGCCTTAAAAACCCAAAAAAACTCAAAAAACCCAGAAAGACCCTAAAAACAATGAAAACCCTTTAAACCCCTAAAAATGCTTGAAAAATCCTAAGACCCTCAAAATCCCACAAACCCCTAAAAACCCCAAAAACATTAAATCCTAAAAAAACTCCTAAAAATCCATGACAAAGTAAAAAACCCTAAAAACATAAAAAACCTTGAAAACCATAATAGACCCAAAAAACCTTAAAAACCATAAAAAAACCCTAAAACCCTAATAAAAACAAAAAACTTGAAAACCTCTTAAACCCCAAAAAATGTTAAAACACTATAAAAAACCTTAAAACCCCTAAAAACAAAAAAAAACCTAAAAACCCCAAAAGATCCAAAAAACCCAGAAAAACCTAAAAACCCATGAAAACCCCTAACAACCCTAAAAATCCATTAAACCCTAGAAACCCTAAAAACATCAGTGTCTTAAAAACACCCCAAAATCCAGAAAAACGTAAAAACCCCCAAAAAAACCAAGAAAACGTAAAAACCCCTAGAAACCCTAAAACCCCCTTAAAGCCTTAAAAACCCTAAAAACCAACTAAAAACTCTAAAACCCTTAAAACCCCTAAAAATGTTAAAAAAAACTCTAAAAAACCTTAAACCCTTATAAAACACCAAAAAACCCAAAAAATATAAAAAAACCCCAAAAAATCTAGGAAATAACCTAAAAACCCTCAAAGTCCCTAAAAACCCAAAAAACCATAAAAATCCTAAAAAACGCTAAAAAACCCTAAAAATCCATGAAAACATAAAAAAACCCCTAAAAACCATGAAAAACCCCTAAAACCATAAAACCCCCTAAGAACCTTAAAACCCCCCAAAAAACCCATAAAAACCCTAAAAACCACTAAAACCCCTTAAAACCCCTAAAAATGTTTAAAAACTCTAAAAAAATAAAAAAACCTAAAAATAACCAAAAAACCAAAAACGCCCTAAAAACCCTAAAAAACCCACAAAACCCACAAAATCCCAAAAAACCCAAAAAACCCAAAAAACCAAAAAATTCCTAAAAATCAATGAAAATGTAGAAAACCCTAAAAGCCCTGAAAACCCCCTAAAAACCATAAAACACCCTAAAAATCATTTAAACACTAAAAAACAATAAAACCCTAAAAACCATTAAAAACTCGAAAAACTCAAAATACCCTTATAACCCTATAAACGTTAAAAACTATAAAAACCTTAAAAAACCTAAAAAACTAGAAAAAAAACCCCAAACCCATAAAGACCATAAAAAACCCTAATAAACCCTAAAAACCCCTAAAATCCCAAAAAACCTCAAAATTCCTAAAACCCCTAAAAACCATAAAAATCCTAAAAATCCCTAAAAATCCAAGAGCATAAAGAACCCTAAAAATACATGAAAAACCCTTGAAAACCATAAAAACCCCTAAAAACCACTAACTCTAAAAATCCTTGAAAACCCTTAAAACCCCTCTAAATTCCCTAAAACCCTAAAAACCCAAAAATATATAAAAATCCTAAAAAACACTAAAAATCCCAGAAAATGTAAAAAACCCTAAAACCCTAAATAAACTCTGAAAGCCATAAAAACCCCTAAAATGATAAAACCCCTAAAATTCCACAAAAACCCTAAAAACCAATGAAAAACTCTAAAAAAACATAAACCCCATAAAAAACGTTAGAAACTCTAAAAACCTTAAAATGCTAAAAAACTGATACAAAAACCTAAAAACCCAAAATAACCCTAAAATCATTGAAAAACCCATAAAACCCTAAAAACCCATGAAAAAAAAACAGAAACCCTAAAAATCCCCAAAAAACCCAAAAAACCAAAAAAATCCAAAAAAAACTCCTAAGAATCCATGAAAACATGAAAATCCCTAAAAACCCTTAAATCAATGAAAACCATAAGAATCCCTAAAAACCATTAAAACCCTAAAAACATATAAAAACCATAGAAACAACAAAAAACTCTAAAAAACCTTAAAATTCTTGAAAAATTTAAGAAACTTTGAAAAACCTTAAACCCCAAAAGAACTCATAGAAACCCTAAAAGCAAAAAAATACACTAAAAACCGCAAAAATGCCTAAAACCCCTGAAAACCCCTTAAAACCCTCAAAATCCAAAAAAACCATAAAAATGCTAAAAAACCCTAAAAATCAATGAAAACATAAGAACCCTAAAAACACCTGAAAACCATAAAACCCCTAAAAACTTTTAAAAAACCTTAAAAACCACTAAAAACTCTAAAAACACCTAAAACCCCTTAAAAGGTTAAAATAATCTAAAAAATCTTAAAACCCCTCAAAAACTATAAAAAAACTCTAATAATCCAAAAAGATTCTAAAACCCCAAAAAGACTCAAAAAATCCAGAACAACCCTAAAAACACCTACAAAACCCTAAAACCCCTTAAAATCACAAAAAACCCTAAAAACCAAAAGAAACCATAAAAATCATAAAAATCAACAAAAATCAATAAAAACATAAAACACCAAAAAAACCCAGAAAAACCCACTGAAAACCCTAAAACCCCTAAAAACAAAAAAAACCCTAAAATACCACTAAAATTCTAAAAACCCTAAAACCCCAAAATACAAAAAAAACATCTAAAAAACATTAAAACCCCCAAGAATTTAAAAAAACCCTAAAACCCAAAAATACAATAAAACCCTCAAAAACATAAAAACCCTAAAAAACACTAAAACCCAAAAAATCCCTAAAAACCCTAAAAAAATTAAAAACCATAAAATCCATAAAAAAACCCTAAAAACCCTAAAAACCCCCTTAAAGCCCTAAAACCCATAAAACCCCTAAAATGTTAAAAAACTCTAAAAAATCTTAAAAACCCTTTAGAACTCAAAAAACCCCTAAAAACCCAGAAATACCATAAAAACCCTGAAAACCCCCAAAAACCTACAAACCCAAGAAAACCCAAAAACCCCCAATATCCAAAAAAACCAAAAAACTATAAAATCCATAAAAAACCCAAAACCCCCTAAAAATCCAAGAAAATAAAAAGAACCGTAAAAACCTATAAAAACCATAAAAACCCTAAAACCCTAAGAAAAATTAAAAACTCTAAAACCCTTAAACCCCTACAAACAATAAAAACTCTAAAAACCTAAAAGACACAAAAATGATAATAACCCAAAAAGACCATAAAAACTCAGAAGAAACCCTAAAACCTGTAAAAATCCTTGATGAATACCCCAAAAACCCCTCAAATTACCTAAAATCCATGAAAGTGTATAAAACCCTAAAAACCCTAAAAACCCTCCTAAAACCATAAAAAACCCTAAAAATCATAAATAACCCTAAAACCCTATAAAAACTCTAAAAAAACATGAAAACTATAAAATACCTTAAACCCCCTAAAAATGTTAAAAACTCTAAAAAACATAAAATCCCAAAAAAATCAAAAAAAAAACACAAAAACAAACTAAAACCCTTGAAAGACCCCAAAACCCTAAAAAAATACAACAAACCATAAAATTTGTAAAAAAATGCCTAAAAATCCGTGAAAAACAAAAAAAACAATAAAACCCTAAAACCCCCCTAAAAACCATAAAAACCCATAAAAACCTTAAAACCCCTAAAATACCATAAAACCCCTAAAAACCACTAAAAACTCTAAAAACACTTAAAACCCCTAATAATGTTAAATACTTTAAAAACCCTTAAAAACTCAAAAAACCCTTAAAACCCAAAAAGACCCTAAAAACCTTGAAAACCCCTAAAACCCCAAAAAAAAACCCTAATAATCCCCAAATACCCTAAAACCCCTAAAAACGCTAAAAACCCTAAAAATGTTTAAAACCCCTAAAAATCCATGAAAACAAAAAGCCCTAAAAGCCCTAAATACTTTTAAAAACCATCAAAACCCATAAAAACACTAAGAAACCCCAAAAAAATTAAAAACTTGAAAACCCCTGAAACATTAAAAAAAATATAAAAAATCGTAAAACCCCTAAAAGAAAAAACCCATAAAAACCCCAAAAGACCTAAAAAACCTTGGAAAACACTAAAAACATTAAAACCCCTAAAAAACCCTAAAAAACTTTAAAATCCCTAAAAAACATTAAATCCCTAAAAACCCATGAAAACATAAAAAATCTAAGACCCTGAAAACCCCATTAAACCATAAAACCCCTAAATAACATAAAAACTCATAAAAACCCTAAAAATACACTAAAATCTCAAAAAACCCTTTAAACCCCTAAAACGTTAAAAATCACTAAAAAACTTAAAATCCCTAAAAAACTCAAAAAACATAAAAAATGCCACAAATAGCCATAAAAATCCTAAAACCCTAAATAACCCTGAAAAACCATAAAACCCCCTAAAACCTTAAAAACCCTAAAACCCATAAAAACCATAAAACCCCTAAAAACATTAAAAAACTTTAAAAACCTTCAAAATACTAAAAAACTCAAAAAACCCAAAACCCCCAAAAGACCCTAAAATCCTTAAAAGCACAAAAAAACATAAAACCCAAAACACCTTAAAACTCTAAAAACCCTAAAAACCATAAAAAACCTAAAACCTCCTAAAAATCCATGAAAACATAAAAACCATAAAACCCTGAATACCCCCAGAAAACCATAAAACCACTAGAAACCATAAAAAATCCTAAAAACCACTAAAAATCTAAAAACATTTTAAACCCCTAAAAATAGTAATAAACTCTAAAAATATTAAAAACATAAAAAACTGAAAAAACCCTAAAACCCAAAAAAGACCTAAAAACCCCTAAAAACATCAGAAAACCCCTATAACACATCAAAATTAATAAAAACAATAAGACCCTGAAAACCCAGAAAACCCCTTGAAAACCATAAAAACCTTAAAAGCCCTAAAAACCCATAAAAACCCTAAAAACCACTAAAATTTCTAAAAACCCTTAAAACCCTTAAAAACATTAAGAAACTCTAAAGGACTGTAAAAACTATAAAAAACTCAAAAAAATACAGTAAAACCCAAAAAGACCCTTAAAACTCTGCAAAATCCCAAACACCCAAAAACCCCTGAAAAACCCCAAAACCCCGCAAAATCCCTAAAACACTAAAAATCCTAAAAACAACAAAAAACCTTAAAATCCCTAAAAATCGATGAAAATGTAAAAGCAACTAAAAACCCTAAAAACACCCTAAAAACCAGAAACACCCCTAAAAAATGTAAAAACCCTAAAACCACTAGAAACTATAAAAACCCTTAAACACCTAAAAATGTTAAAAACTCTAAAAAACTTAAAAACCCTAAAAACACACAAAAAAACCCTAAACCCAAAAAAGGACCCTAAAACCCAAAACCCCCTAAAACCCTAAAAGCCCTCAAAATCCATAAAAACCCTAAAAGCCCTCAAAATCCATAAAAACCCTAAAAACCCTAAAAAACCCTAATAACCATAAATATCCAAAAAAACCCTAAAAACCATGAAAAAAACCTGAAAAATAAAACCCCCCTAAAAACCTTAAATAACCCTAAATACCCAAAAAATCCTTAAAACCCAACTAAGAACTCTAAAAACCCTTAAAACCCCAAAAACATTATAAAACTCAAAAAACCCCTAAAAAATGCCTTAAAACCCTGAAAAACCATAAAACCCAGAGAAACCCTTAAAATCCCTAAAAACCCTAAAAACCCCAAAAACAAAAAAACCCCTAAAAATTCATCAAAATGTAAAAAACCCTAAAACCTTGAAAAACACCTAAAAACCTTAAAAACCCTAAATACCCATAAAACACTAAAAACCCACTAAAAACTTTGAAATCCCTTAAAACACCTAAAAATGTTAAAACTATAAAAACCTAAAAAAAAAACCTAAAATCCCAAAAAGACCCTAAAAAACCTGAAAATCCCTAAAAACCTTAAAAACACCTAAAAACCATAAAAACCATCAAAATCACTAAAACCCATAAAAATCCTAGAAACCCCTTAGAATCCATGAAAACGTAAAAAACCTTAAGAACCCTGAAATACACCTGAAGACCATAAAGACACCAAAAACCATAAAACCCTAAAACCCCATAAAAACACAAAAACCCAATTAAAACTCTAAAAACCCTTAAAATACCTAAAAACATTAAAACCCCTAAAAAACCTTTAAAACCTAAAAAACCCCTTAAAAACCTTAAAACCCTCAGGTCCCTAAAAAGCCTAAAACACCTTAAAAACCATAAAAAACCAAACCCCCCTTAAAAATTCAAGAAAAAGAAAAAAACCCATAAAACCCCTTAAAACCCACTAATACTCTAAAAACCCTTAAAGACTCTAAAAACGTTAAAAAACTATAAAAAAATCCTTAAAACCCCAAAAAAACAAAAAAAAATACCCTGAAAACCCAAAAGACCCAAAAACCCCAAAAAACACTAAAACCACCAAAAAACCCTAAAACCTCAAAATTCATAAAAACCCTAAAAACTCTTAAATATCCATGAAAACGTGAAAATCCCTAAAAACCTTGAAAACCCCTTGAAAACCATAAAAACCCCTAAAAACATTAAAATCCCTAAAAACCCATAAAAACCCTAAAAACACACTAAAGCTCTTAAAACCCCTGCTAATGTTAAAAAACACTAAAAACCCTTGAAAACACTAAGAAACATTTAAACCCCAAAAACCCAGAAAGACCTCAAAAACTAAAACCCCTAAAAACTCCTTAAAACTGCTAAAACACCTCAAAATCCCTAAAAACCCTAAAACGCCTAAAAACCATAAAAACCATAAAAAAACCCCTAAAATCAATGAAAATGTAAAAAACCCCCAAAACCCAGAAGAAAACCCCTAACAACCATAAAATCCCCCAAAACCATAAAAAACCCTAAAACCCATAAAATCCTAAAAAACTCACTAAAAACTCTAAAAACCCTTAAAACCCTAAACATGTTAAAAAAATCTAAAAAACATTAAGGACTTCTCAAAAAAACCTTAAAAACGGCAAAAGACCATAAAATCCTTGAAAAACCATAAAAACCCTAAAAACATTAAAAACCTTAAAACCCCTAAAAATCCATAAAAAACCTAAAAACCCATAAAAAATATAAAAACCCCTAAAAGGTAATGGGAATGTAAAAACCCCCCTTCAAAATTCCCGAAAAACCATAAAAACCCTAAAAACCTTAAAAACCCTAAAATCCCATAAAAACACTAAAAACCAACTAAAAACTCTAAATAGCCTTAAAAACCTTAAAAACTTTAAAAAACTCTAAAGAACCTTAAAAACATTAAAAACTATAAAACCCTAAAAAACCAAAAGACCCTAAAACCCATTAAAACCCATAAAAACCATAAAAACCCTAGAAAAACCCTAAAACCCTCAAAATTACTAAAAACCCAAAAAAATAAAAAACCTAAAAAACACCTAAACATCCAACAAAACATAAAAAGACCTAAAAACCATAAAAAACATCTGAAAACCATAAAACCCCCTAAAAAACATTAAAACCCGTAAAAACCCATAAAACCATAAAACCCCTAAAAACACTAAAAACACTAAAAACACTAAAAACACTTGAAACCCCTAAAAATGTTGAAAAACTCTAAAATCCCTTTAAAATCCTAAAAACTCTAAAAAACCCAAAATAATGAAAAAAAACATAAAACACTAGAAAAACCCTAAAATCCTTCAAATCCCTAAAATCCCTATTACACTAAACACCATAAAAATCCTAAAACCCCCTAAAATCCATGAAAATGTAAAAAACCCTAAAAATCCTTAAAAACCATACAAACCATAAAACCCCTAAAAACCTTAAAAATCCTAAAAACCAACAAAACCCTCAAAACACTAAAAACTCTAAAAAACCTTCAAACCCTTAAAAATGTTCAAAAATGCTAAAAAACCGTTAAAACCCTAAAAAACCTTAAATACCCTAAAAACTCAAAAAAACACTAAAAACCCAAAAGACCCTAAAACCCCCTAAAAACTCTCAAAATCCAAAAAAAACCCTAAAACCCTAAATAACCTCTAAATACAATAAAACCCCTAAAAACCCTAAAAACACTAAAACCCCATAAAAACCATAAAAAAACTCTCTAAATACTCTCAGAATTCTTAAAAACTCTAAAAAACACTAAAAAGCCCTAAAAATCTAAAAAGACATATAAAACCCTGAAAACCCCAGAAAACTCTTAAAACCCCTAAAAATCCCTAAAACCACTAAAAAAATAAAAATTCTAAAAACACGTAAAAATATATGAAAAATGTAAAACCCCCAAAAAATCATGAAAACATAAAAGACCCTAAAAACCCAAAAAACCCATGAAAACCATGAAAACCCTTAAAAACCTTAAAAACAGAAAAACCCATAAAAACCAAAAAATCACTTAAAACTCTAAAAACCTTTTAAACCCCTTAAAATGTTGAAAAAACTCTAAAAAACATTAAAACCCCTAAAAATAAAAAAAACCCTTAAACCCAAAACCCCCCCAAAACCCTTGAAAAACCCCAAACACACAAAATCCCTAAAAACACTAAAAATCCATAAAAATCATTAAAAACCATAAAACCTCTAAAAACCCTTAAAACCCCTAAAAATGTTAAGAACTATAAAAACCTTAAAATCCCTAAAAAAACCCAAAAAACCTCTAAAATCCAAAAGGACCCTAAAAAAAGAAAACCCTTAAAACCCTAAAACCCCTGAAAACCCCATAAATTCCCTAAAAACCTAAAATCCCTAAAAATCATAAAAATCCTTAAAAACCCCAAAAAATCCATGAAAACGTAAAAAAGAACCCAGAAATACTCAAAATCCCCATAAGACCATAAACCCCTAAAAATCTTTGAAAATCCTATTAACCCAAAAAACAACTAAAAAAACCATAAAAACTATAAAAAAAATAATAAACCCCTAAAAAAACTAAAAACTCTAAATACCCTTAAAACCCCTAAAAATGTTAAAAAACTCTAAAACACCTTAAAATCAATAAAAACTCAAAAAGACCCTAAAACTCCAAAAATACCCTAAAACCCTGAAAACCCCGAAAAATCCTAAAAATGCTTAAAAACCCATAAAACCCTCAAAATACCTAAAGAAAACAAAAAACCATAAAAACCATAAAAATCCTAAAAACCCCCTAAAAATCCATGAAAACATAAAAGCCCCTCAAAACCCTGAAAACCCCCTAAAACCCATAAATCTCATAAAATGCTTAAATACCCTTAAAACCCCATAAAATCCCTAAAAACCACTAAAAACTCTAAAAATCCTGAAAATCCCTAAAAACGTTAAAAAATATAAAACTTTAAAAACCCTAAAAAACTAAAAAAAATCCCGAAACCCTAAAAAGAACAGAAAAAACCCTAAAAACCCTAAACCCCTAAAAACCCAAAAAACCTAAAAAAACCCCTAAAGACACAAAAAACCTCTGACAACACCTAAAAACCCTTAAAATCCCAAAAAACCCAAAAAACTATAAAAATCATGAAAACCCCTAAAAAACTAAGAAAACATAAAAAACCTTTAAACCCTTGAAAATCTTTTGAAAACCATAGAACCCCTAAAAACCTTAAATAACCTAAAAACCCTCAAAACCCTAGAAAGACACTAAAAACTCTAAAAACTCTTAAGAACCCTAAAATTTTTAAAAACTCTAAAAAACCATTAAAACCCTAAAAAACTCAAAAAATCCCCCTAAAACCTGAAAGACCCTAAAAAAATAAAAAAAACCTTAAAAATGCCAAATCCTCATAAAACCCCTAAAAACTCTCAAAATCCCTAAAAACCCCAAAACACATAAAAAACTAAAAACCCCCTAAAAATCCCTAAAAACATAATAAACCCCTAAAAACCCTATACCCCATGAAAAGCATAAAAATTGCTAGAAACCTTAAAAAAACCTAAAAACCAATAAAAACCATAAAAACCCAAAAAAACCCACTAAAAAATCTAAAAACACTTAAAACCCTTAAAAATGTTAAAAAATCTAAAAACATTTAAATCCCTACAGACTCAAAAACAAAATCTCTAAAAACCAAAAAAGACCCGAAAACCCCCTGAAAAACCCTAAAACCATCAAAATTCCTAAAAATCCAAAAAACTCTAAAATCCATAAAAATCCTAAAAACCCCTAAAAATTAAAAAAAGGGAAAAACCCCTAAAACCCATGAAAACCCCCAGTAATCCCTAAAAACCCTAAAACATCATAAAAACCATAAAAATCCTAAAAATATATGAAAACATAAAAACCCTAAAAACCGTAAAAAACCTATGAAAACCATAAAACCTCTTTAAAATCTTAAAAAATCATAAAAACTCATAAAAACCCTAAAAATCCACTAAAAACTTAAAAAACCCTTACAATCACTAAAAACATCAAAAAACTCTAAAAACTCTAAAAACTCAAAAAAAACCCAAAAAACCAAAAAAAACCCTAAAATCCCCAAAATCCCATAAAAACCCTGAAACCCTTAAAAAATACAAAACCCCATAAAACCCCTAACAACCATAAAAACTATAAAAATCCTAAAAAATCACTAAAACTCATTGAAAACATAAAAAACCCTAAAAACCCTGAAAACCCTAAAACCCCTAAAAACCCTGAAATCCCTAAAAACACTCTGAAAAACGTAAAAACCCATAAAAACCCATAAAAACCCCAAAAGACCCTAAAAACCCCTAAAAACCCTAAAAACCCCTAAAAACCCTAAAAACGCCCAAAATACCAAAAAACACTAAAAAACTAAAAAAACCCCCAAAACCCATGAAAACATAAAAAACCCAAAAGACCCTTAAAAAATCTTGAAAACAATAAAACCATAAAACCCTTAAAAACCCCAAAACCCCATAAAAACCCTAAAAACAACTAAATCTCTATAAACTTCTAAAACCCCTAAAAATGTTAAAAATATCTATGAAAACTTAAACCCCATAAAAACTCAAAAAACCCTACAAATCCAAAAATCCCTGAAAAACAATAAATCCCCCTAAAAATCCTCAAAATACATAAAACCCCTAAAAAACCCGAAAAACCATAAAAATCCTAAAAGTCCCTAAAAATCCATTAAAACATAAATTATCTTAAAAACCCTGAAAAACTGTAAAAAAAACCCCATAAAACCATAAAAAAACATAAAACCCCATAAAAACCCAAAAAACCAACTAAAAACTCTAAAACCCCTAGAAACATTAAAACCCCTAAAAACTCGAAAAAAAACCTAAAAACAAAAAATACCCTAAAAACCATAAAAACTCAAAAATCCCTTGAAACCCCCTAAAGACACTGAAAAAATCAAGGGGATGTCGCCACTCTCTCTGGGGTTCTCCCTTCTAACGTTGCGATTTCCAAGGCTTCCTCTAGGATCCACCCTTGGCAGCTTTGTAGATCTCTTCCTGTTCGAGCCTTGTGATGCAGATCTGGTTCTTCTTATATGATCCTCCCCCCGGTGTTGCGCTTGTGGGTGAAGAGGCAGTTTTCTGGTCATGATGGGCTCTGGAGGCTCTGTTCGGGAAAGGGTAGCTTTGGTTTGGCATGGATCTTGCAGCGGACTGGCACTTCCTCGGCAGATCTGGTTACCTTTCCTATTAGGGCATTGCCTTGCTTGCGGTGGTTCCTCCTTTGACGGAGTAACTCCCTTGGTCAACACTCCGGGCGGTGCGGTTCTTGTGATGCGCGGATCCAGGTGGCTCGCATGTTTTCATGGAGAGGTGAGGTTTTGTGGAAGATTTGATATGGCCCTCCCCTTTCTAGACCTGGGGGTGGGACGTTTCTGGTGGTCTTCCTAGCTTAGCGACTGTTCTGGGTGACCGGTGCATGATTCTACTTTGGAGGTCTCCGGATCTGCTCCTTGGCTTGGGCCTTCGAGTGATGGAACCTCTTCCTCAGCTCGTGCCTCAGTCTCCAGGACTTGCACAGTGGATGAAGGTTTTTTTAATGCTCTGATTTGGTATTCTTTTCAAATCACGCAGCGGATTCAGGTGCGTATGTTTCTTCCCTTGATTCTTGTTGTTGATAGTGGTTATTGTTGGAAGTCCTTGAATCTTAAGACCTACGATTTATTGGTTGCGGTGCTGGTAATGAGCCATTGTGGGTTCTGGTTTCTGGATTTGCTGGGAAATTTTAGGCATGGTTTGGTGATGTTGTGCAATTCTGCTGGGGCGATTTGGAGCTGGGTTCTGTCTTTTGGGTGCTGGGTGCTGCGGCCTGGTCCTAGGTATGGGTGATGGTGGTGTGTTGTTAGCTCTGTTGTGGGGTGCGGATCATCGAGAGTTGTTGGCTGTCGGATTCTTTGGTGCTTGTTGATGTACTCTACTGGATAGGGATGTGTGGAAGCTGATGATTTTGGTACTGCTGGTTCTTTATTGCTGGTGGTGGAGCTTCCTCACGAGAAGGTGCTAGAAGTTGTGCACAGTGTGAATGGTTTTTGTTTGTTTATTGGCGGTGTTGTGGACCTGGATGTGGGTGATGGTGTTCTTGTTTTTTCTTCTAAATGGGTGTTGCTGGGTGTGAGCTAGTTTTTGTTGGATGTTGTTTGGCATGGATGTGATGGTTGTTGGACGCTGAGCTGTTGGTTATGGGATGCCGCTTTTCTTGAGGACTGGAGGTGGTGGGTGATAGAAGAAGGCTATGGTTACGAGTATTGGAATGGATTATACCGATTTCTGGAACTGAAGTGGGATGCTGGGAGATTGGTGACTGAAAGAGGCGCTGGTTGTTTGGACATGAGGTGTTGGATCCTAGTTGTTGCATGGCTAGGATGTGATAAAGTTACTAGTTATCATGTAAGTTCTGGTAGTTTTGTGTTGTCAGCGGCAGTTATGCTTGGTAAAGAGGTGATGGATGATGTGATATGTGCTGTGGGATGCTGGTTACTGGTTGGATGGGATCTGCTGATGGAGATGTCTTTATTTTTCTGCTTTGTCTGGTTTTGTGTGTCTTTTGGGTTTTTGGGGACTTTTGGGTTTTGTGGGGGTGTCCACGGTTTTTGGGTGTGGGATTATTGACCCCGCCCCTCCCTTGTCTTCTGTGTCTTTTCTTCTGCATCTTTTTTTTTATTAAATAAATTTGGGGGGGTGGGGGTCGGGAATAGCTTGTCCTTCGCATCTTCCTTGCCCCTAAAGATCCTCAAAATACCTAGAAACCCTAAAGACTATAAAAAACCTAAAAAATACAAAAAAAAAACTCCTAAAAATATAGGAAAATGTAAAGAACCCCTAAAACCTTAAAAACCCTAAAACCACTAAAAATCGTTAAACCCCTAAAAACCTAAAAAGATCCTAAAAAACCCTAAAAACCCCTGAAAACCCTTAAATCCTCTAAAAACCCTAAAACCCCTCAAAAATCCATAAAAACCCCAAAACCATAAAAATCTGAAGAAACCCCTAAAAATAAATGAAAATGTAAAAAACCATAAAAAACCTGAAAACCCTCTAAAAAACATAAAACCCCTAAAGACCATAAAAAAACCCTAAAAACCCAAAAGACCATAAAAAAACAAAAATTCCCTAAAAACCTTAAAACCTTTGAAAACCCTGAAAACCCTCAAAATATCCAAAAACCTTAAATAACCCTAAAAACCATAAAAAACATAAAAAACCCCTAAAAATCAATGAAAATGTAAAAAAAACCCTAAAAATCTTGGAAATATCTGAAAGCCATAAATTCCCATAAAGTCCTTAAAAACACTAAAAAACCATAAAAACCACTAAAAATACTAAAAATCGTTAAAAACCCTAAAATGATAAAACTTTAAAACCCCTTAAAAAACCTTAAAAACCCGTAAAAATCTTAAAAAGCTCCACCCCCACTAAAAACCCAAAAAGATCCTAAAAACCCTAGAACCCCCTAAAAACTCATGAAAACCCCTAAAAATCTTGAAAACGCCCCTAAAACCATAGAAACCCCTAAAAACCTAAAAACCCTAAAAACCTTAAGACCATAAAAACCTAAAAATCACTAAAAACTCTAAAAACCCTTAAAACCCCTAAAAATTTTAAATAATTATAAAAACCGTAAAACCCATAAAAAGGAAAAAAACCCTTAAAACCCAAAAGTGCCTGAAAACCATGACACCCTGAAAACCCTAAAAATCGTAAAACACACTGAAAACCCCTCAAAATCCATAAAAACCCTAAAAACTGTAGAAATCCTAAAAAAACCCCAAAAATCCATGAAAACATAAAAAACCGTAAAAACACGGAAAAAACATGAAAACCATAAAAACCACTAAAAACTATAAAACCCCCTAAAACACCATAAAACCCCTAAAATACCACTAAAACTCTAAAAACCCTTAAAACCCCTAAAATTTTTAAAAATTTCTAAAAAACCAAACAACCCCAAAAAACTCAAAAAAAACCTAAAAATCCAAAAAAAACCAAAAAACCCTAAAAAAACCTAAAGACCCTAAACCCCTTAAAACCCTAAAAACCCCTAAAAACCATAAAATCCTAAAAACCCTTAAATATCCATGAAAAATTAAAACCCGTTAAAAATGTTGAAAAAACCCCTAAAAACCATAAAACCCATAAAAACCTTAAAAACCCTAAAAGGCCCATAAAACTCTGAAAACCACTAAAATCTCCAAAAACCCTTACATCCCTAAAAATGTTAAAAAACACTTAAAAAGCATAAACCCCTAAAAACTCAAAAAAAACACCTAAAAACCCAAAAGGACCCTAACACCCTGAAAGACCCTAAAAACCCTAAAAACCCTAAAATCATTCAAAATCCCTAAAAACCTTAAAAACCATAAAAATCCAAAAAAAAACCCTAAAAATGAATGAAAAAGTAAAAAACACTAAAAACCATGAAAAACACTTAAAATCCTATAAAAACACTAAAAACCCATAAAATCCCTATAAACCACTATAAACTCTAAAAACATTTAAAACCCCTAAAAATGTTTAAAAACTCTAAAAAACCACAACACCCCCCCCCCCCCCAACTCAAAAAACCCTAAAAACCCTTAAAACCCCTAAAATCCCAAAAAATTTCTAAAAACCCTAAAAACCAAAAAATCCTAAAAACCCCAAAAAAATCTATAAAAAAAAACAAAAACCCCTAAAAACCCTGGTAACCATAAAACCCCTAAAAAATTGAAAACCTTAAAACCCCATAAAACCCCTAAAAACTATAAAAACTCTTTAAACCCCTACAAATGTTTAAGGTGGGTGCTGCAGCTGGATCCACTTCCGCCCCCCAAGACGAAGACGGGGGAGGGATTACTCTGCCCTTCCACGTCCCATGGAAACTAGGGCCTCTTCTCGAGCTGTTAGACTTAATCTAAAGGTGAATAAGCCAGAGCGGCTTTCAATTTCTGCAGAGCAAGAGAAGGCTGGGATAAAGCTGCTATCTAGGCTTGGCATGCACACTACGGGAAAAATGGGCATTTGCGACGGGTTATTTGCGACGGGGATAAATCCCGTCGCAAAAAGTCCGTTAAAAACTTATTTGCGATGGGGAAATTTCCCCGTCGCAAAAGGCATGGCGCGCTTTGCGCGCCAAATCGCGGGAAAGTTATTTGCGACGGGCGGTTACCGCTCGTCGCAAATAACCGGTGGTGGTAAAAGGTATTTGCGACGGGGGTATACCCCCGTCGCAAATAGTATGTCGGCAGGTTATTATTTGCGACGGCTCCCGTCGCAAATAACTATTTAACCGTTGACCGTAATAAATGCAAGCTAAGGTATTTGCGACAGCTACCGTCGCAAATACTACTATTTACGACGGGATACCCGTCGCAAATAGCCCTATCGCAAATAATCTAACCTATAAATACCCCCATCCGTTTTTTTTCATTCATTCTCAAAATCCATCTTCTCTTTCTCTCAAAACTCTATTTTTAGAGTTTAGCGTTTCTTGAGTTTAATTTTTTTTTCCGGAGTTGATATTGAAGTTTTCAACAACCATCAGAGATCAACCTGAGATCAATTTTAAAGGTATTTATTTTCATTTTAATTTAATATTTATTTTAAAGTTTTTATTAGTTTCAATTATTCTTAATTAGTTGTAATTTAATTATGTTTACATTGTTTTGTTACTTAATAAATTTAAATTATTAGTATTCATTGTTCATAGTTAAATGGTAATTAGGAATAATTAGGAATAATTACCAATAATTAAGAATAAATACTAATAATTAGTAATAAATACCAATAATTAGGAATAATTAGTAATAATTACCAATAATTACCAATAATTAGTAATAATTAGTAAATAATTAGTAATAATTACCAATAATTAATAATAATTACCAATAATTAGTAATAATTAGCAATAATTAGTAATAATTAACAATAACTACCAATAATTAACAATAATTACCAATAATTACCAATAATTACCAATAATTACCAATAATTACCAATAACTAGTAATAATTACCAATAATTAGTAATAATTAGTAATAATTAGTAATAATTACTAATAATTACCAATAATTCGTAATAATTACCAATAATTGGTAATAATTACCAATAATTAGTAATAATTACCAATAATTAGTAATAATTAACAATAATTAGTAATAATTAGTAATAATTAGTAATAATTACCAATAATTAGTAATAATTACCAATAATTAGTAATAATTACCAATAATTACCAATAATTACCAATAATTACCAATAATTACAAATAATTACCAATAATTACCAATAATTACCAATAATTACCAATAAATACCAATAATTACCAATAAATACCAATAATTACCAATAATTAGTAATAATTACCAATAATTAGTAATAATTACCAATAATTAGTAATTATTACCAATAATTAGTAATAATTACCAATAATTAGTAATAATTACCAATAATTAGTAATAATTACCAATAATTAGTAATAATTAGTAATAATTAGTAATAATTACCAATAATTAGTAATAATTACCAATAATTAGTAATAATTACCAATAATTCGTAATAATTAACAATAATTACCAATAATTACCCTTAATTAGTAATAATTAGAAATAATTACCAATCATTACCACTAATTAGTAATAATTAGTAATAATTACCAATAATTAGTAATAATTAGTAATAATTACCAATAATTAGTAATAATTAGAAATAATTACCAATAATTACCACTAATTAGTAATAATTAGTAATAATTATCAATAATTAGTAATAATTCGTAATAATTACTAATAATTACCAATAATTAGTAATAATTAGTAATAATTACCAATAATTACCAATAATTAGTAATAATTAGTAATAATTAGTAATAATTACAAATAATTACCAATAATTACCAATAATTATCAATAATTACCAATAATTAGTAATAATTACCAATAATTAGTAATAATTACCAATAATTAGTAATAATTTACAATAATTAGTAATAATTAACAATAATTCGTAATAATTACCAATAATTACTAATAATTACCAATAATTACCAATAATTAGAGGGTGTGGAGACTTTTTTATCATTTGCGGCATCAAATCCAGAATTTGTTTCAGAAGGAAAAATAAAATGCCCTTGTAGAAAATGTGCATTGAGAACATTTGACACGTTTGACAAAGTGGGGGGACATCTCTTGCGTTTTGGTTTTCAACCAGATTATGTTTTTTGGTATCAACATGATGAATGCAGTTCCAGAGTAGGTGATACCAACTTGATTTCGGATCCATCCTGGTTTCAAGATTTAGTACAAGATGTTGCAGGTTCATCTGTTCAACATACAGAAACTCCGGCTGATATAGATTCAAATCCTGAGTTGGCACCGTCTGCATTTTATGAGTTGTTGAGGTTTTCTGAGGATGCATTATATCCTGGCTGCAAGATGAGCAAATTAGAAGTAGTTGCAAAATTTATGGCTATCAAATCAGATAACGGAATGTCAAACACCTGTTTTGACCAGATATTTTCTTTGCTTAAAACACTGTTACCCGAAGGAAATTTTTTGCCTGCAAATTACTATGAGAGTAAGAGGCTGGTTTGAAATTTGGGACTTACTTGTCAGAAGATTCATGCATGTTCAAATGACTGCATTTTATATTCTGGGGAAAATGAGTCGTTGGATAGTTTCCCCACATGTGGGCAATTGAGATATAAGGAAGGGCAACATGGGAAGTCTGGTTTGATTCCTGTAAAATAGTTGATATATTTTCCGCTTACATTCAGACTTCAGCATTTATTCATGTCTAAGAATACAGCGACAATGATGTCATGGCATAAAGAGAATATTTCAACCGATAAAAGCTTGAATCATCTAGCCGATGGCGATTCATGGAAACATTTTGATAGAGTGCATCCATCCTTTTCTTTAGAAGCTAGAAATGTTCGACTTGGATTTTCCACTGATGGTTTCTGTCCGTTCGGATCTTATGGTAGTCAATATTCATGTTGGCCTGTTTTTTTAACTCCGTACAATTTACCTCCATGGATGTTGATGAAGGAGCCATATATCTTTTTGACTTTACTAATTCCAGGACATTCGAAGAAAAATATTGATGTTTATTTGAAACTATTGATTGATGAATTAAGTTTATTGTGGAGTACTGGTGTCAGTACATATGATGTTGCTACGAAACAGAATTTCATACTAAGAGCAGCATTGATGTGGACAATTAGTGACTTCCCGGCTTATGGGATGTTATCTGGCTAGAGTACACATGGTCAGAAATCATGTCCTTACTGTATGGGAGAGAACAAAGCATTTATGCTCATTCATGGAAAGAAACCTTGTTATTTTGACTGTCATCGCAGATTTCTTCCAGCTGATCATCCTTTTCGCAGAAACAGATCTCATTTCAGAAAAGGAACAATTGAAAAGGATGGACCTCCAAAAATGCTATCAGGTTCGGAGTTAAAATCAGTTGTATTTTTATTACCTCCAATCACTTTTGGTCCCACAATAAACCAACAGAAAATTTCTGGTTTTGGGAAAGAACACAATTGGATTAAACGTAGCATATTTTGGGATTTTCCATATTGGCCTGATTTGTTGGTCCGCCACATGTTGGATGTCATGCATATTGAGAAGAATCGTTTTGATAATTTTTTTCATACAGTTTTGGATACGCCAGGAAAGAGCAAAGACAATGTAAATGCACGTTTAGATCTTGCCCAAATTTGTAGGCGTCCAGAACTGGAACTGTTTGAGAATGTCAGAACAGAAAGGTTACTGAAACCAAAAGCAGCTTATACATTGTCTAAAGAAAACCGTTTATTATTTTATCAGTGGATTGCAGATTTGAGACTTCCATATGGTTGTGCTTCCAATTTTGGTAGATGTGTAAAGAATGGTCATATTACTGGATTAAAAAGTCATGATTGTCATGTTATAATGGAAAGACTTCTACCCATTGGATTAAGAGGTCTGTTGAATTTTGTGATTTGGGATTCCATAACAGACATGTCTCATTTTTTTCGGGAAATTTGTGCGGCTACAACAGATTATGATGCTCTATGCAAACTTGAAGAAGATGTTGTTGTAATTATATGTAAACTGGAAAAAATATTTCTGCCGTCTTTATTCGACTCAATGGAACATTTGATGTTACATTTGCCATATGAAGCCAAATGTGGAGGTCCAGTACAGTTTCGATGGATGTACCCATTTGAAAGATGCATGCAAAAATTGAAAAGAAAAGTACGTAACAAAGAATCTGTTGAAGGATCTATTGCAGGAGCTTATTTGCAAGAGGAAATAAATTTTTTCTGCTCCCATTATTTTGAATCTGAGTATCCTTCAAAACACAACCGAATGGGACGAAACCAGAGGAATATTGATGAAATCGACAATCAATTATCTGTTTTCAACCAACCAGAGCTTGGTTTTGGTGGAGTTTATGAATGCTGGCTTTCGGATGATGAACATCACAGAGCTCATACGTATGTTCTACTCAACTGTGAAGAGATGACATCAGTTGTACTGTAAGTGTTTATATCACTTATTCTATCATTTATGTTACAGTAAATAACTTTGTTTTTTATAGGTTGTATGATAATCATATCAAGAAAAAAATTCCACAAATTACAGCAGTTTCTCTCAAAGAACGCCGATAGAAAAATTTCTCTCAGTGGTTTAAAAAACTGGTAACATAAATTCTTTATCTTTTAGCAACTCATTCAATGTATAGTTTACTATATTGATAATTATTTCACAAATTTTCAGGTGTCTCGACATGCTGATAAAATTGACAAATGACTGTGTATATTGAGTAACCCACCTTCCAAACTTGTCAAAACTTATAATGCATATGTGGTGAATGGATTTTGATTTCACACACATGCATATGGGGAATCAAAAAAAACAATTAACAGTGGAGTTAGCTTAAGAGGATCTCATCATCGAGAAAATGAAGTTGACTTTTATGGCATACTTGATGAAATCATTGATCTCTGTTATCTTGGACAACATTACATAACCATGTTCAAATGTCGGTGGTTGGATACAGAGAGAGGCGTGCGTGTTCATCTGACTCATGGAATCATCGATATTAAATGTAAAAGTGTTCTCGCAGTAAATGAACCATTATTATTGGCTCAACAGGCACATCAAGTTTATTATGCAAAGTACTGTGCTACATCAAGAGACTTGACTGATTGGTGGAGTGTAATAAAAATCAAAATTCGAGACAATCAGTTTAGTCAAAGTGAATGTGCTTTCACTGATGTGAAATGAATTGAAGTTTTTCAAGAGAGTACTCAAAATCAATCTTTTTTACAAAGAGACATGAGTATCGATGACGACACCCCACATTTAAGAGTCGGTGATGAAAATGATGTTAATGATGTCACATATGAATTTGAAATGGTAAGAGATGAAGAAAATGGAACTCGAATGGATATCGATGATGTTGAGGAGGAATATGAAGATGACATTGACATATATAAAGATGATGATGAAGATGCACATTGATAGAATTCTATGGTAGTTATAAACAATCATAATATATATATATATGTATATATAATAGTAATTATCAATTATTTGCTAACAACATTAACATTTTCTGTTTCAGATGGACGATGACACATTTCGTGAGTTGGCGGATGCTGACCTGCCTTTCGATGCAGATGAGTTGCTGGCAGATGACCCTCAGCCTGCAGGCACTCCAGGGAGTACGCGGAGGGGGCGCGGTCTTTCACAATTGATGATTCCTAACCCTGTCCCCGAGCGACTCCACGTCTTGGGTTTGATCCACGCACACGGAGGTGTGATAACCTGTGGATTTGACTAAGATTTCATTAATCTATTCACATAATAAATGTTTATTATTTTTACATTTTTCCGCATATATCAGTCGGACAGGGCAACACTATTTTGCGCAACTATTTCTCTCAGCCGTGGACCACATGGGAGCAGATTCTCATTGATGTGCAGCAGGCCATGTTCGGCCATTGGTTGGTACGTACGTAGATAAATAATTTTTATTTTGAAAATTATTTCATTTCTAACTTGATATTTTGATTTATTTGTAGGGTTTATGGTATCCGATCGAGGATACCATGCGTGACTCCATCCACGAGGCATGGGAGGTGGCCATGTGTGATCACTTTTGTCAGTTTTTGCACAATTTAAGAAAAGCTGCCATGAAGAAAGCAGGAGTGTCAGATTTTGACGAGTCATGTAGAGCACACCGACCAGAGTACATTTCATCCCATGTATGGGATGGATTATGTGCGCACTGGTTGAGTGGTGCCTTTAAGAGGAGATCATCGGTGGGGAGGCAGAATCGGGGGAGACCGGAGGTGACTAATTGAGCTGGGAGTCGTTCTTTCAGTACTCATAGACAGCATCTGGTACGTACATTATTTATAAATATTTTATATAACTATAAATATTAACAGTTTATTTTTTATTCTTATAGGTTGTCGAGCACCCCGATATTACGGAGTACGACGTATATCGGAGGATGTATAGTGATCCTGCTACTGGGGAGCTCAGAGGTGATCGTCAGCATCACATCGTGGTCAGTATTATTTTTTTTCAAGTTTAAAAATTAACTACATATAATATATTCACAATTTTAATTTTAAATTGCAACTACATGAGTCATATGAGGCCGCAGCGTCATAGACCCGACCTGAGAGTCAGGATGAGTCATCAGATCAAACCAATGGCTGTCAGTTTGATGAGGTGGCATGGATGCAGGCCACCCAGTATGCCTTCGAGAAGGGACGGGTAGTTGGTATCAGCTCTCGACTGACTCCCGGAGATTATTATGGCAGTGCTGCGATGTCGGCGTCCAGCTCGAGAGGAGCTCGTGCATCTTCTTCTGCTACACAGTATGAGGATCAGTTGCGATCTCAGACTGTAATGATAGAGAGTCTCCGACAGGAGCAGGAGCAGATGCGTCAACAGCATGAGGAGGAGTGTCGACGCCAGCAGCAGTTGTACGAGGAGTGGATGAGTCGGTGGCAGCAGCAGCATCAGGAGCAGATGGAGTACATGCGCCGACTCACTCATGCTTTAGGGATGGAGTTTCCTCCACCACCATCTGCAGATCCCCCCCTCCTTCAGATTAGAGTTTGTTTTTATGTTATAAAATTTATTAAATCAAAATGTGATTTTTTTTTCTATTCATAGTTTCTGTCTCATTATAAAATATTAATAATATTATATTTTGAAATAACAATATTAATATGAATAATAATATTATTTATATTTTATAATATTAAATTTTATATATATATTAAAATTTTATAATATTATAATTTAATTATATTTTTTTGTAATATTTGAATTATTTTAATATTTGAATGTAAAATAATTCTATTATTTTTATATTAATTAAAATAACTTATTAATATTTTTTTATTTATGAATTATAATTCTAATATTATTATATTAATTAAATCATTTATTAATATTCTATTATTTTTTATTTTTGAATTATAATTATATTATTATTATATTAATTAAAATAATTTATTAATAATTTATTATTTTTATTTGTGAATTATAATTCTATTATTATATTAATTAAAATCATTTATTAATAATTTATTATTTTTTATTTTTGAATTATAATTGGATTATTATTATATTAATTAAAATAATTTATTAATAATTTATTTTTTTTATTTTTTTAATAGTATTTGCGACGGGATACTTTGCCCGTCACAAATAGTATTTAGTTTTTTATTTTTTTTAAAATAGTATTTGCGATGGGCCCGTCACAAATACTATTTTAAAAGTTTATTACAAATATACGGAGTAATATTTGCGATGGGAAGAATCCCTGTCGCAAAAAAAGTCTTTAGCGACAGTCCCGTCGCAAATAACTGTTGTTGCGACGCCGTTTTCAGCAAATGACCATTTTTCCCGTAGTGGCAAGAGGATTTTGAGTCTGGATGGGACTCAACGTACATGGGTTCTGAATCAAACTTCATCTTTGTTGATGTGGGTGATGACTTTGGTGTGGGCATGGGGTTTCGAGGTGCGGAGCTGGAGGACTTTGGTGGCGATGTTGAGTGATCCTCCCCTTGTGTGATTTTCCTTTTGTACTCTTTGACCTGTTTGCTTTTGTTTTTTCTTTTCTTCCTTTCTTTTTGTAGCCTTCGGGCTGAGGTCATAAGGGGTTTTGGGTGTGGATCGATGGATCCCTCCCCTCCCTTGTCTGCAGTGTCTGTGTCTCTTCTTTTAATAAATTTTGGGGGTTGCCAGGAATAGCCTGGACCCGAGCCTTCCTTTTCCCTACAAATGTTTAAAAACTCTAAAAACCCTAAAAAAATTAAAAACCCTAGAAACCCAAAATGACCCTAAAACCCCTAAAGAACCCTAAAAACACTAAAAACACCTGAAAAAACCTAAAACCCCTCAAAAACCCTAAAAACCCTAAAGAACCCTAAAACCATAAAAATCATAAAAAACCCTTTAAATCCATAAAAATGTAAAAAACCCTAAAACCCCCCTAAAAACCATAAAAACCCCAAAACACCTATAAAACCCCAAAACACCCATAAAAACAACTAAAAACTCTAAAAATCCATAAAACCCATAAAAACTCTAAAAACCTTAAAACCATAAGAAACTCAAAAATACCCCTAAAAACCCAAAAAAAATCTGAAAACCCCTAAAACTATTAAAAAAACTAAAACCCCTAAAAACCCATGAAACCCCTCAAAATAACTAAAAAACATAAAAAACACTAAAACCATAAAAATCTTAAATAACCCTAAAAAAATCCATGAAAACATAAAAACCCCTAAAACCCCCAAAAAAACTTGAAATTCACATAACCCCTAAAAACCGTAAAGAACCCTAAAAACCACTAAAATCTATAAAACCTCTTTAAAATCCAAAAAATGTTGAAAAGTTATAAAAACCTTTAAAATCCCTAAAAACTCAACCCCAAAACCTAAAAAGTCCATAAAACCCTGAAAACCCCTAAAAACACACAAACCCCTAAAAAAACCCCCCAAACCCCTCATAATCCCTAAAAACCCTAAAAAAATTTAAAAACATAAAAATCCTAAAAAAACCCTAAAAAACCATGAAAACATAAAAACCGTAAAAACCCCAAAAACCCATGAAACTATAAAACCCGCTAAAAACCTTAAAAACCCTAAAACCCATAAAAACCATACAAATCACTAAAAACTCTAAAACCCCCTAAAACCCCTAAAAATGTTAAAAAATCTAAAAAACATTAAAAACCCTAAAATAATCAAAAAACCCTAAAACCCAAAAATCCATAAAACCCTGAAAAACCCTAAAACCCCTAAAACCCCCTAAAAACCCTACACACCCTCAAAATCCCTAAAAAATATTAAAAAAAAATCCATAAATCCATAAATCCTAAAAGACCCCAAAAAATCCCTAAAAACATAAAATACTCTAAAAACTCTAAAAAAATATTAAAAACCATAAAACCCATAAAATTCTAAAAACTACTAAACACTCTAAAAAACATTAAAAACCCTAAAACATGAAAAACCCTTAAAACCCAAAAATTACCCTAAAACCCTAAAAACCCTCAAAACTATAAAAACCATAAAAATCATTAAAACCCCTAAAAACCGATGAAAATGTAAAAAACCCCACAAACCCTAAAAACCCCCCTAAAACCATAAAGACCTTAAAAACCCTAAAAATCCATAAAACACTAAAAACTACTAAAAACTTAAAAACCCATAAAACCCCTGAAAATGTTAAAAAATCTATTTTTGGAGAGAAGGGTTCCTTATTGAGAACTCAAAGCTCTCGAGAGTCACATGTTTGTCATGGATTATCCGATGCATTTTGAAACCAGATTCTCTGGGTGTTTTGGCTATTTTTCCTTGTTATAAGGTTCTCAATTGATGGGGATCTTCGCCAAAGGATTATGGTGGTTTTCGTCTGTTTAGTTATGGTGAAATAGTCTTGTTTGTAGGGTGGGAGTTCAAATTTCTTTTATCTTTATTGTGGTCTCTCACTCTTCAGGTCAAAGGGTTGATAAACCCATATTCCTAGTCGATGTGGTTTCTCTTAAGCCACTATTTGGTGGTTGGAGGCTGTGGGTTCGTCAGTTGGTGATGCTCCTATTTTGGGTTTCTAGCTGTTAGTTTGTGGGCCAACGACTCTCTTCTATTGGAATTTGGCTCTTCTCCAGATCTATTCAACATTTTCAGCTACCAGATGGTTGTCATTATGGTTTCTCAGGTTAGCTAATGCTAGCCTCTTCTTTTTTGGCAGCCCATGTCATCGGTTTGGTCATGGTTCTCAAGGTTTCACTAGTGTTAGGTTTTGGGAACGGTTCTCATTGATGTGTCAGGAGCATGTGCGATTGTCTCTTTTTTCACATCGTGTGGATAGGTGCACATGGTTTCATGGATTTTTTATCACTCATGTATCAACGAAGTCTTAGGGTTTCTACATTCATCTTCACCATTGCTAGTTTTTTTCTTCAGAGCTTCTGGTCGGGGGAGGATTGCTAGTTTTGGTTGTTCATGGTTGGAGATCCTATTTTGTGGTCATATTCACCAGGATTCTTGGTTATGTGGTGGTTTCACATGTGTTCATTAGTTCCTATGTGTCAGCTCTCAACATTTGTGGTCTGTCAGTTCACTGATGGTGTCTTTACCGACTAGATGTGCACCTTGTTTGTTGGGGATTCGGGTTCGATTGTTTGCAAGTTTTCACGGCCAACATCTCTGCTTTTATTGGCATTCTCATCCGGTGTGTCTTTGTTGAGGCCACTAGTTCATTGGAAACTTCATTAATGTTCCAGGATTGTTTTTCAGAGCATGTTGGTGCTTTTTTGGCTTCTGTTTTGACAATGGGTGGTTTAATGAAGCCGAATGTTTTTCAACCCTCCTAGTTAGCTGATTTGCAGGCAGATGGCTCGCTAGTCTCTGCCTTCGCTGGCTAGTGGTTTTCCTCGTTAGCTGTCTTGGTGGGGGTTGCAGATTGGATGAATCTATGATTTTCGACTATTTATGGTAGTTTTTTTGTTGTGATTCATTGGGGGTGGATACATCGGTGTTGTTCTTCTCATCCAGGTGCTTCTAGTTTGCGTGGATGATGTGCAGGTTCAGCTGGGTTCCATTGACAGGGGACGATTACTCAATAGTGTCATCTTTTTCATGCCTACTTTCATGTATTCTTATAAGGGTATATATTCAGTAGTGGATGAGTTGATTCTGTGTGTCTTTTGATTGGTGGAGTAGGGGATGCTTCATTTTAGGAAGTCGATTGTTGGTGGTTATATTGGAGGGGTTAGGTGGCTTGCAGGGGTAATGGGAGGTGGTGCGACTTTCGGGAGAGGATACGGGTGGTGTGCTGATGGGATCTACTGGGTAGTGTGTGGTGCTGGGAGAGGATACTGGGTGTTGTGTGTTTTTGGGAGCTATTGGGTGATGTGTGATTCTAGGAGATGCTAGAGGGGTTGGCTGGCTTACAGTGATGGGTGGTGGTGCGACTTCTGGGAGGTATTGTGTGCTTCTAGGAGCTGTTGGGTGTTGTGTGTTGCTGGAAGAGGATCTGGGTGTTGTTTGTTGTTGGGAGCTACTAGGTGTTGTGTGTTGTGTGCTGTTGGGAGGTAATCCTAGGTGGTGGGAGTTTATGGGAGTTGATGGTGGGTGTTGTGTTCCATTGGGAGTTGCTAGGAGAAGATGTTGGGTACGAGGAGCTGTTGGGTGTTGATGTTGGGTTTGAAGATGGTTTGGATGTTGGGTGCTACCATGGGGTGCTGGGAGTCTTTGTAGCCGCCGGTACTAGGTGTTGAGTTTTGTTGCTGAGGATTTGGATGTTGGTGCTTGAGGATACTAGAGATGGTTTTGGGTGCTAGTGATGGGAGTTTTTGTGATAGAGATGGTTTTTTTCTTGAGTTGGTGGTTGAGTTGGGCGCTGAGTAATGGGTGTTTGATTTGTTGGGATTTGCAAGTATTTCTTGGTCTCGTTTTCTAGGATATGGTTTGGTTGGGATTTATGGGGGTTCTTCGACTTGTTTTCATGGAATTGTTTTGATTGGCCTTTGCGAGGTTTCTCAGACCATTTTCCTGGCTATGGTTTGGATGGGATTTAAGAGGTTTCTCAGGCCCGTTTTCCAGGGTTTGGGTTGTTTTGGATTTGCGAGACTCTCAGGCCTTTTTCCTTATTATTTTTTTTGGGTTTTTGGGCCATTTGGTTCACACCTTTAGTTGATTACATTGTACTTTATTTCCTCTTCTTCTTTTATACCATGTTCTATTTTCCTTGCAAAAAAAATGTTAAAAACTCTAAAAAACCTAAAAAACCCAAAAAAACTTATAAAAAATCCTAAAAACTAAAAGGACCCTATAAACCTTAAAAACCTATAAAAACCCAAAAATCTCCTGAAAAAACTCTAAAACCCCTTAAAATCCATAAAAACCATAAAAATCCCAAAATAGCATAAAAATGCTAAAACCCCCCTAAAAAGCTAGGAAAATGTAAAAAACCCTAAAAACCCTAAAAACCCCTAAAAACCCACTAAAAACTCTAAAAACCCTTTAAACCCCTAAAAACATTAAAAACTCTAAAAATCTTTAAAATCCCTAAAATTTTGAAAAAAAACCCTAAAAACCCAGAAAAAACCCTAAAAACCGTAGAACCTGTGAAAACCCCTGAAACCCCTCAAAATCCCTAATAACCCTAAAAAATATAAAAACCATAAAAACCCAAAAAAAAACCTAAAAATCCATGAAAACAAAAAAACCCTAAAACCCTTAAAAACACCTTAAAACCATAAAACCCCTAAAAACATTAAACCCTCCAAAACCCCATAAAACCCTAAAAATAGCAAAAATATTTAAAAACACTTAAAACCACTAAAAACATTAAAAACATTAAAACCCTAAAACCCCTAAAAGACGCTAAAACCCTACAGAACCATAAAAACCCAAAAACTGCTGAAAACCCCTAAAAAACCTCAAAATCCCTTAAAACCCTAAAAAAACCCTAAAACCATAAAAATCAAAACCCCCCCTAAAAATCCATGAAAAGGTAAAAACCCCTAAAAACCCTGAAAACCCACTGAAAACCATAAAAACCCTTAAAACCCTTAAAAACCATAAAGAACCCTAAAAACCACTAAAAACCACTAAAAACTCTAAAAACCCTTAAAACTCATAAAAACATTAGAAAACTCTAAAAAACCTTAAAAACTCTAAAAAACCCAAAACAAACCCTAAACCCCTCAAAATTCGTAAAAACACTAAAAACCCTAAAACCCCTAAAACCCCCCCTCATAACCTTAAAAAACTAGAAAAACCCATAAAAACCCTAAAGACCTACTAAAAATCTAAAAACCCTTAAAACCCCTAAAAATGTTAAAAATCTATAAAAACCCTTAAAACCTTAAAAAACTTAAAAATACCCTAAAAACCCCAAAATAACCTAAAACCCCCTAAAATCCCTTAGGATCCCTAAAAACCCTATACTCTAAAAATCATAAAAATTCTAAAAGACCCCTAAAAATCCATGAAAATGTAAAAATACCTAAATCCCTTAAAACCCATAAAACCCCTAAAAACCTTAAAAAATCCAAAAGAACCCATAAAACCCATAAAAACTGCTAAAAGCTCTAAAAACCCCTAAAACATTATAAAAAAATTGAAAAAATCTTAAAATCCCTAACAAAATCAAAAGACCCCCCCAAAACCCCAAAAAGACCCTAAAAACCCGAAAACCTTAACAATCCATGAAAAACTATAAAACCCCTCAAAATTCGTAAAAACCCCAAAACCAATAAAAATAACAAAAATCCCTAAAAATCCATGAAAACATAAAAAACCCTAAAAACCCTGAAAACCCATTGAGAATCTTAAAACCCATAAAAAACCTTAAAAACCATAAAACCCATAAAATCCCTGAAAACCCACTAAAAACTCCAAACCTCTTTAAACCACAAAAAAATGTTAAAACCATTAAAAACACTAAAAACTCAAAAAACCCCTCATAACCCAAAAAGACCATAAAAACCTTGAAAACCTCTAAGAACCCTAAAACCCTAAAAAATTATAACATTATTTCCAACTCTTGGGTTTGTTGGCTGAAGAAGGAAACCAATGGTCCTGAGATTGGTTAGATGGATTCCTCCAATTCCAGCATGGTTGAAAGTCAATGTTGATGGTGCGACACTGGGAGCTCTGGGGCCCTCGGGGTGTGGTGATGCCTTTCGTACTTCCAGAAGGTTCGTCAAGGGATGATTCTTTTATTTTATTGGGGATAGAGGTGCCTATGAGGTAGAGCATTGGGCCATTATAAAGGCTGTGAAATATGTGAGTCGTTTTGGGTGGCAGAGGATTTGGATTGAGTCAGACTCGATGCTTGTGGTTGTGGCTCTTAAGAATTTTTCCAGGGATGTACCATGGGTACTACTCTCACATTGGATCGAGTTCCTTGATATCTCCCGGTCCCTCAGATTCAGTGTGTCTCATGTTTACAGGGAGGCCAACTTGGGGGCGGATGCTCTCTCGAAAAGGGCGATTGATGAAAGATGTTGGATGTGGTCCTTTGTGTCCCGATATTTTTTTTCTCCCTTGGTTGACTCGGATATGAAGGGTAAGATTCACTCTCACCCATGACGACCCATATTGTAATTGTCTCTTTATGTATTATTGATTTTTGGGGGGATAGGCTTGCCTAGCCCTGAACCTCTTCCGCCCTAAAAACCTCAAAAAACCCTACCAACCCAAAGAAACCCTTAAAATTGTGAAAACCCCTAAAAACACTAAAACCCCTGAAAAATCCTAAAACCTTCAAAATTACTATAAACCCTAAATACCCTAACAACCATAAAATCCTAAAAAATTCCTAAAAAACCATGAAAACATAAAAGACCCTAAAAATCCTAAAAAACCCTCAAAACCATAAAAACCCCTAGAAACATTAAAAACCCTAAAACCCCTAAAATCGTAATAACAACTAAAAACTCAAAAAACCCTCAAAACCATAAAAACCCCTAAAAACATTAAAACCTCTAAACCCCCTAAAACCCTAATAACAACTAAAAACTCAAAAAACCCTCAATCCTCAAAAAATGTTAAAATCTCTAAAAAAACCTTAAAAACCCTAAAAAAACTCAAAAAATACCTAACCCCTACCCCCAAGACCCTAAAAACCCAAAATCCCAATAAAAACCATAAAACACATAGAAAACCCCTAATAACCCTCAAAATTCATAAAATCCTAAAAACCCCTAAAACCCATAAAAGTCCTAAAAAATCCCAAAAAATCTAGGAAAATGTAAAAAACCCTAAATACCCTAAAAACCTTAAAAATCCATGAAAACCATAAAGAACCATAAAAACTCATAAAACCCTAAAAACCCTAAAAACCCTAAAAACTCTAAAACCCATTAAATCCCAAAAATCATTAAAAAACTCTAAAAACTATTAAAACCCTAAGAAAATTCAAAAAAAACCCTAAAACCCAAAAGGACCCTAAAAAACCTAAAAACATAGAAAAAATCCTAAAATCCATCAAAATCCCTAAAAACACAAAAAACCAAAAAAATCCTAAAATTCCCTAAAAATCCATGAAAACGTTAAAACCCAAAAAACCATGAAAACCCCTTAAAACCATGAAACCACATAAGAAACTCAAAAACCCCAAAAAACCATAAAAACTAAAAAATCTTAAAAACCCCTAAAGAAACCAAAAAAATTCCAATCCCCCCTTCCACAATGACCCTAAAAACGATACAAGACCCTGAAAAACCCTAAAGACCCAAAAATTCCCTAAAAACCCTAAAAACCATAAAAAACATAAAAAATTCTAAAAATCAATGAAAACATAGAAAACCCTAAAAACCTTAAAAGATTCTAAAAACCCTAAAAAAACCTAAACCCCCTGAAAACCATAAAAATCCTAAAATATCTAAAAAACTGTAAAAACATGAAAATCCTAAAAACCCCCCAAAAATCTAGGAAAACATAAAAAATCCTAAAACCCCCTCAAAACCGTAAAACCCCTAAAAACCTTAAAAACCCAAAAAAAACCTTAAAAAACCACTAAAACCTCTAAAAACGATTAAAATCCCTAAAAAATTAAAAAACTATAAATAATATTAAAACCCTAAAAACTCAAAAAAAACCTAAAACCCAAAAATACCCTAAAAACCCTAAAACCCCCTAAAACTATAAAACCCCTCAAAATCCCTAAAAACCCTAATAAACCCTAAAAACGACAAAAATTCTAAAAAACCCCTAAAAATACCTGAAAATGTAAAAAACCCTATAAACCCTGAAAAACTAATGAAAACCATAAAAACCCCTATAAACCATAAAAACCCTAAGAACCCATAAAACCCCTAAAAATCCACTAAAAACTCTAAAACCCATTTAAACCCCTAAAAATGTTAAAAATATCTAAAACCCATTAAAACCCCTAAAAACTCGAAAGAAAACCCTAAAAACTTAAAAATAACCAAAAACCATAAAAGACCCTAAAACCCAAAGAGCCCTAAAAATTGTAAAAACCCTCAAAATCCTTAAAACCCCTAAAACCCTAAGAATCATAAAAATTCTAAAAAACCACAAAAAATCCATGAAAACATAAAAACCCCTAAACCCCCCCCCTAAAAACCATAAGAACGCTTAAAACCCCCCAAAACATTATAAAACTCTACAAAATATTTAAAAGCCTAAAAACCCAAAATAGTCCAAAAAATCCAAAAATGACCCTAGAAACCCTGAAAACCCTTAAAAACCCCCTAAAAACCCTAAAACCTCTTTAAATTCCTTAAAACCCTAAAAACCCTAAAAACCATAAGAATCATAAAAACCTCTAAAATCCATGAAAACGTAAAAAGCACTAATACCCGTGAAAATCATAAAAGACCTAAAAACATTAAAAACCCTAAAAACTCATAAAAACCCTAAAAACATATAAAAACTATAATAAACAATAAATCCCCTAATACATTAAATACTCTAAAAACATAAAACTCAAAAAAACTAAAAAAACCTAAAAACCCAAAATAACCCTAAAAACACTAAAAGCTCTTAAAAACCATTAAAAACAATAAAAACCCCAAAATCCATAAAAACCCTAAAAAACATAAAAATCCAAAACCCACTTAAAAATATATGAAAACATGAAAAATCCTAAAACCCCATAAAAACCTTCAAAACCCTAAAAACACATAAAAACCATAAAACCACTAAAAACTATAAAAACCTTAAAATCCCTAAAAAGTTAAAAAAACTCTAAAAAACCATTAAACCTCCCAAAAACTCAAAAAACCCTAAAAACCCTAAAACCCCCTAAAACCCCCTCAAAAACTAAAAACCCTCAAATTTCTTAAAAACCATAAAAACTGAAAACAAAATCCAAAGACCCCCCTAAAAATCAATGAAAATGGTAAAACACTAAAAACCCATGAAAACCATAAAACCCCTAAAATCCTTAAAAACACTAAACCCCCATAAAATCCCGAAAAAATGCTACAAACTCTAAAAACCCTTAAAATTTTAAAATACTCTAAAAAACCTAAAAACCCTAACAAATTAAAAATCCTAAAAACCCCAAAAGACCCTAAAAACCCCAAAAAACTCTAAAAACCCTAAACAACCCTAAAAATGCCTGAAAACACTAAAACCCCATAAAATCTCAAAAAACCCTAACCCCCCCCCCCCCCACAGAGACCATAAATATCCTAAAAAATCCCTAAAAACAATGAAAATGTAAAAAACCCAAAAGACTTGAAAACCCCAGAAAACCGTGATAACCCCCAAAAAACCGTAAAAACCCATAAAACCCCAAAAACACTAAAAAACTAAAAACCCCAAAACCCTTAAATACTTTAAAAAAATCTAAACAACCTTAAAAACCCTCAAACACTAAAAAAACCCTAAAAACCCAAAAGACCCTAAAACCCTGAAAAACCCAAAAACCCTAAAAATCCCAAAAAACCCTAAAAACACTAAAAAAAATAAAAATACTAAAAACCATTAAAAATCCATGAAAATATAAAAAACCTTAAAAATCCAAAAAAACCCTAAAACCCATAAAACCCCCTAAAAACTTAAAAACGCTAAAAACCCTAAAAAACATTAAAAAATTTAAAAACACCTAAAATTATAAAAAACCCTAAAAACTCATAAAAAACCATGAGAAATTATAAAAACCGTTCAAACCCCTAAAAACATTAAAAACTATAAAAAAATTAAAAACCCTAAAACACTCAAAAAACATTAAAAACCCAAAATACCATGAAACCCTAAAAATTCCTAAAAACTCTAAAAATCATAAAAATCCTAAAAACCCTAAAAATGCATGAAAACATAAAAACCCTAAAACACCCTAAAAACTATAAAAACCCCTAAACACCTTTAAAAATCCTAAAACTCATAAAACCCCAAAAAACATTAAAAACACTAAAAAACATAAAACCCTAAAAAACTAAAAAAATCTAAAACCCCCAAAAGACCCTAAAAACCCTTGAAAACTCTAAAAACCCTCAAAATACCAAAAACCCTAAAAACCACTTAAAAACTATAAAAATAAAAAAAAACTAAAAACCCTAAAAATCTTAAAAAACCCTAAAAATCTTAAAAACCCCTAAAAACCATAAAACCCCTAAAAACCATAAAAAACCCCAAAAACCCATAAAATCCCTAAAAACCAATAAAAATCTAAAAACCCTTGAAACCCCAAAGAACGTTAAAAAACTTTAAAAACCTTTAAAACCTAAAAACTCAAAAAAACACGAAAAACTCTAAAGTCCCTAAAAACCCTAAAAACTCATCAAAATCCAAAAACCCCTAAAATAACCTAAACCCCCTCAAAATCCCTAAAACCCCCAAAAACCCATTAAAACAATAAAAATCCGAAAAACTCCTTAAAAATCCATGAAAACGTAAAAATCCCTAAAAATAGTAAAAAGCACTAAGAACCTTAAAAACCCTAATAGCCCATAAAAACCCTAAAAGGTCACTAACAACTCTAAAAGCCCTTAAAACTATAATCATGTTTAAAACTCAAAAAAATATTAAATACCCTAAAAACTCAAAAAAACCCAAAAACCCCTAGAAATCATAAAAACCCTAAAAAACACTAAAAATCCTTATAACCCCCCAAAACCATAAAAACCATAAAAATCCCAAAAACCACCTAAAAATCCATGAAAACATAAAAACCATGAAAAGCCCATAAAAACCATAAAACCCCTAAAAACCTTAAAAACCACAAAAACCAATAAATAACCAAAAAACCCCACTAAAACACTAAACACCCTTAAAACGCTTAAAAACGTTAAAAACTCTAAAAACCCATAAAACCCCTAAAAATTAAAAATATACCCTAAAACCCAAAAAGACTCAAAAACCCCTAAAAAAACCTAAAAAACCCTTGGAAAACACTAAAAACCATTAAAATCCCTTTAAACCTTAAAAAACTCTAAAACCCATAAGAATCCTTAAAACCACTAAAATCCTTAAAAACCACTAAAAATCGATGAAAATGTAAAATACCCTAAAAAACCCCTAAAAACCATAAAAACCCCTAAAATCCATAAAAACTCTAAAACCCCATGAAAACTTTAAAAACCTACTAAACACTCTAAAAACCCCATAAAACCCCTAAAAACATTAAAAAGCTCTAAAAACCATTAAAACACAAAAAAATTTAAAAAAACCTTATAAATCCAAAAGACCCTAAAAACCCTGTAAACCCTTTAAAACCCTAAAAACCCCTAAAACCCCTAAAAAACATCAAAATCCATAAAACCCCCCAAAAAACTTAAAAACATAAAATCCAAAAAACCCCTAAAATCCATGGAAACGTAAAAAATCCTAAAAACCCTTAAAAACCCTGAAAACCATAAAAAACTATAAAGACCATAAAACCCCCTAAAAACCTATAAAACCCCTAAAAACCACTAAAACTCTAAAACCCTTTAAACCCCTAAAAATGTTAAAAACACTAAAAAACATTAAAAAACCTAAAAAAACTCAAAAAAGACCCTAATAAGGTGGTGAATTATATTGAGGTAAAGATTTGGTGTTTTCTATAGAAGGTACCTTCCCTTGTTGTTTTTGGGGCCAAGGTGGCTTGATATTTATTGGTGAGGCCTAAAGAGGAAGGAGGCTTGGGGATTAAGAGGATTGAGGATCGAAATAAACCTATTAAGGCATGAAATGTATATAATTTATGTAAACCTTCTTATTCATCAATCTAGGTGAATTGGGATCATTCTTTTCTTCTTGGTTGTTCTCAGATTTGGATGGCCAAATTTCTATGGAATTGTTCTTGGACTTAGAGGAAGTTATTGGGGACTCTATATTTTTTAAGGATCACATCTATTTTTTGTTTGGGAATGGATTGTGTATTTCACTTTGGTTAAACTCTTGGATCCCTGGGGACTTATCTCCCCCTACGCTGATGATTGTATCATTTATGATTCTGGTTACCCTTCTTCTGCCAATGTACCAGACATTACTTTGAATGGGATTTGGAATCCTTTTTAGATATGTTTGCTGATTTTTGGGAACTTCATTAGTAGATTCTCCAACTTTCTCAGCCCAGAGGTTATGGTGTTGGGTTTCTATAGAATAGGCAACCCAAGTTTTCCATTTGCATGGTTTGGGAGGATATTAGGCCAAAATTTTCCTAGGTCCCCTAGAGTTTTTTATTTTGAAATAAGATCACCATTGTTAGGTTATCTTTTATTATATGGTTAGTTGTTCTTAATCGACTACCTTCTCAGGATAGATTACAACGTTGGGGTCCTTCTTTTCCTAATCATTTATTTTTATGCTAATTGGATGAGGAATATTTGGATAATATTTTTTTTTGACTGCTCCTTTTATAGGAAGTTATGGTTTCCCTTTTTGATCCTGTTAGGTTTGAATTCCTCCACCTCATCCTTTTCTAATGTGATTACCTGTTGTATTGATGTGTTTGATGGTGATTCGATTTCAAATGTCTTGGAAAGTCTTGGAGTGGAATATATTTTCTATATCAATTGGATAGAGAATAATTACCATTTGTATGGATCTCCTCATCATGATTTTAGCTACTTGTGGAATATTATGTAGTCTACTATTCAGTCAAGGTTCTTCTCTTATAGGTGGTTTCCTAATACTAGCACTAATCGGGAGCTTCTCGAGAGATGGAAATTTACCAGTTCTTTATTTCTTGATGTTGGTTAGCTGGTGATTATATTCTATTTTAGATGGGTGCTATAGTATGGTTGTGACTTTAGAAGCCTTGTTGGTGTGCTTTGATATCTAGTAGTGGTTTTGTTGTTCTGCTAGTTTTTTTCATCTTCTTACAGGTGTCCTAGTTGCTAGTGGGGTTGGATTGTTCTTGGGAGCTAGAGTTGGGTTTTTGTTAAGGGATGCTGGTTGGTCGGTTCTCTGGTGATGGAGTTGGTGGTGCTTTGGGCTATTTTACAAGCTACATGGATGCTGGTTGTGGTTTCTGTTTCAAACAGAGCTTTTCAGGTTAGGTGCTACTCGGGGTTCAACAAGTTGTGGAGTTGGTTGTAGTTGGTTAGAGGGATAATTCTTAGAGGCATTGGGGTGGATGATGAATGGGAGTAGGGGTTTATATGGGTGTTTGGCGCCTCATGCTGGTGGTGTTTTGGCTAGATGTAGGTGGCTGGATAGGGGATATTTTGGTGGCACTTTTGGGGATTTTCAGTTGGTTGTTTGGGGTTGGGGGGGGGGGTCTCTTGGTTGTGGGATTTTCTAGAGGGTGGGTTGTTGGTTGTGTGTGGGTGTGTGCATGTGTGTGGGTTGTGGTGCATGTGAGAATTCATGGCTATGTGCATGTGGTATGCGTATGTGCATGGTACGTGTGTGCGTGTGTGTATGTGCATGTGTGTGTGTTCCACATTGAGCCTATGGAATGGTGTTTGGGTGTTGGCTCCTTATGTGGGTTTTTTGGGGTGTGTGTGTTGGTCTCCTATGAATTTGGATTTTGGATGGTGTCTCTGCTAACTTGTGTGATATTGGTGTCTTTTGGTGGCATTGGTCTCCATTATTTATTGCTTGTGGATGACGGTGTCTTCTCAACTTTTTGTCTACTACCGCTGGTCGTGGGGAGATATGCTGACATGGAGGGTTCTCTAAGTGGTGGTGTTAGCTTCCCATCTGCTAAGATCATGTTCTACTTGATGGGTTTGTTTTGTTCCTACTATATAGTGTCTCTTGGTTGTGTTGGCTTCATATCTCATAAGTTGCTTTCTTGTGTGGCCTTGGCCATGTATTCTCTGTCCTTGGCTATCTTGTTTAACTATTGCTCCATAGGGATTTCATGGATCTTATTTGGTTTCATTTTTCTGGTTTGATCGAGCCTTCAACCTCCTATTTTGGGGTCTTCTTGTTTTACCCTTTGGTTGATTGTTTTTAATTAAACTTTCACCTACACATATTTTCTGTTTTCCTTCCAAAAAGAGCCAAAAAACTCCAAAAAACCCTAAAAATCCCTAAAAACTCTAAAACCCCTAAAACCACCTTAAAACCCCTAAAAACATTAAAAAAACTCTAAAAAACCTTTAAAACCCTAAAAAAGCTTAAAACCCTCCTAAATTTCCCAAAAGGCCCTAAAAACCCTAAAACCCTAAAAAAAACCCAAAAACTTGAAAACCCCTCAAAATCCCTAAAAACAATAAAAACCATAAAAACCATAAAAAAGTAAAACCCCCCTAAAAACCCAAAAAAACCCTAAAAACCCTGAAAACCCCAAAAAACCCCTTGAAAACCAATAAAAACCCTCACAATCACTAAAACCCATAAAAAAAATTAAAACCATAAAATCCTAAAACCTCCAAAAAAATCCATGAAAACGTAAAAAACCCTAAAAACCTCTAAAAATCATAAAAACGTAGAGAACCATAAAAACAAAAAAAAACCATAAAATCACCAAAAAACAATAAAAACCCCCAACACATTAAAAAACCCTAAAAATCCATAAAAACCCTAAAAACAAATAAATAATCTTAAAAACCTTCAAATCCCTACAAACGTTAAAAAACTCTAAAAAACATTAAACACCAAAAAATTCCAAAACACCCCAAAAAACACAAAAGACCCTAAAATCCCTAAAAAACCCTAAAAACCCTAAAAAATATGAAACTTTAAAAATCCCTAAAAACTATAGAAAACCCTAAAACCCATAAAAATCCTAAAAACCCCTACAAATCCATGAAAAGTTAAAAAACCCTAAAAAACACCTAAAAATCATATAAACCCATAAAACCTTAAAAAACTAAAAATTCATAAAAACCCTAAAAAATGATAAAAACTGTTGAAATCCTGTAAACCCCTAAAAACATAAAAAACTCTAAAACTGCTAAAAACCATAAAAACTCAAAAAAACCCTAAAAACCCAAAATATCCTAAAACCCTAAAAACCCCTGAAAATCCCTGAAAATCCTTGAAAGACACTATTCCCGAAGTAATTTTTTTGAGTTGAAAAACTACATAACTTCATCTGTAACATTTGATCCAACCACTAACCAAGACTTACGGAAGAAAGAGGCATTAAAAACATCTATCCCCAGAGATTAGTTAGGGTATGGAGAGAATAGCGCATTTTGTAAATCCTCAGTTCTACACTTTTATCAAACAAATCATAGTTGTGCTGACCAATAGAATAAGACAAAAAGGATCCAGACTCTTAGCCCGAATAGCCTAAAGGCCTTCTTTTTTTAATTTATTATGGATAACCCCCCTTTTAAGGGTTGAAGGGGAACCCGTACATGACCCATAGGCCCAAGGCACAAGGCCCGACAAACCCACAATACATGACCCGAAGGCCTAGAGGCATATCATGCCCAATAAATGACTCGTAGGCCCAGCCCACTTGAACTACCACTCCCTAGATTTCTATGTCATTGATCTCCTAGCTCTCCACATTGCATTGCTAATCAGCTAGCATTGCCCCGTACAAAGCTGCACGGGGCCTGGTCCCAATGGTGGCTGGCATACCCTCTCATTCTTCCAATCTAGTTAGCTCTGCACCTGGTGGCTACTACTCATGGTTCTATGATCCTCTTATGGGGCATGTTTTGTGTGAAATGGGCTACTCCATGGTCTACTTGACCCGAAGGCCCTGTGGCCCGAAGGCCTTTGATGACCCGAAAGCCCTGGAGACTCGTAGGCCCAAACCGGTGGCCCGAAGGCCCAAATCGGGTGAACAGTTCTGGCTGCTATAGTACCGAACAGTAACTGCTACAGTGACTGCTACATTACTGCTACAGTGCCCAGAAATTTTCCTTCACCCGGTTTTGAACTCGGGTCTCTTGGATGCTAAGCAGGAGCCCTTACCACTCGGGTACGGGCTCGTTGGCTTCCAGACTCTTTCTTCCCAGAAAGGATGAGGGATGTAAAGTACCAATAAGAGACAGGAAAATTTCAATAGTCTTACTATAAATAACATCCAAGATAGAGATAAAAAGTTCCATTTTCTCTATAAATAAGGAACAACTTTGAAGAGATGAATCTGGATTTCATGGAATTAAAGAATAAGGTAGAGTTGAGGTCCCCCTCCTTAAGAAATTAGACCCTATTCTTTTGTTTGGACGAAAAAAATCTCTTTAAGGTTAAGGATTTAATCCTCTACTTTTACTAAACATTGTTTCTTCTAGAATTTGGGATGACATTTTTTGTTTAAGGTTCAAACTTTCCAATCGGTTTCTAACAGGTTTATTCATAGAACTGAAAACATCTAATGATTCTATATCCATTTAGACCTACTTTCCAAAGGTAGGTGCACATTAGTTGTGGAATGATGAGGCTTAAGAATTTGCATTGGTTGAGAGGATGGGAGGTAAGGATCATCATTCCTTTTTAGGGTAATTATTACCTACTCCAGGACTCTCTTATAGGTTTAAGTTATGTTCATGAATCCTTATTAATTCACCAAGTAAGAAAATCAGTTTTCCTTTAGATTTGGCAATAAATGATTGATATATATGAGATTTAGAGAATCTTTTATATGTATTTTAGGTTCTTCATAGATGGATAATCATCTGTATGTATTGGAGATTCTTAGTCAATGGTATCCTTCAATACATTATATAGAAATCTCTTGGTCATTATGATGACCATACTGGTTTTAAAGCCACTCAGTGGGGAACTTGAAGTTTATTATCATTCAGAAGGACATGGATTATTTTAGATTTGGGATCATAACCGTAGATGGGCTACCTACATATCCTTGTAAAATAGGAATCATAACCAACGTAGTTCGGGAATTAAGATATAGTTTAACGTCAAATGGGACAGATGAGAATTAATGAGTGATGGGCTTGAACCTTAGAAAAGCTTCCTACGTAATCTACTTTTAAGGAAGAGATCAAAGTCCACATAGTTCGGTTAAGAAGTGTGAGGTTTATGCATGATTAATGGACCAAAGAGAGATGTAATAATTAATTTTACACTCTAATCCCACGTGAGTCATACTCAGTGTGAGAAACAATAGGTATCAGTAAATCTAACGATTGTGCCATAAAAGATGCATTCATAAGAAATGATGTGGGGCTTACATATGTGTGACTACCCAAGTAGGTGAAGACTAGGATTTATTTCTGAAAAAGAAGCCTAGGAACAAAGTATATAAAGATATTTGTGCTTTATGGAGATTTGGATACTCTAACTTGGGGTTTACTCTTTGGAGGATGCCCAAATTAGGGGGGACTTGGGGCTTACTCCTAAGGAGGATGCCCAAATTAGGGGGGACTTTAACTTATGATTGGGGCTTACTCTTAAAGAAAATTCCCAATTAAAGGGAAATTATAACTTATGATTGGGGCTTACTTTTGAGAAGGATTCCCAGATTAGGGAACTTAGGGCTTACTCCTAAGGAGAATGCCCATTAACAGGGAACTTGGGGCTTACTCCTAAGGAGGATGCCCAGATTAAAAGGAATTATAACTGGGGCTTACTCCTGAAAATGAGGCCCAGGTTAAGGGGACTTGAGATTTGGGGCTTACTCCTAAGAAGGAGGCCCAAATTAGGGATCTTCTCATCTTAAAGGACGAGGTTGAATGAAGGAAATCTCTAACCTTAGTGACATGAAGTTATGTAAATCACGTGGTTTTGAGAGATGTTCCATAGAATTCCTTTCAAGTAAGGAATCAAACAAATGAACCATGCCACAAATGGCTTTCAAGATGGTTTTGAATGATAAATCTTGAAGAGGAGAGGTGAAATTGAGGAAAGGAAGCGGATTGGAAGGAGGCGCGCAAGTATTGGTCTGGCACGCAAGTCCTAGTCGCGCAAGTATACTTGCGCGACATGAGTTCACTTGGGTGACGAAGAACCTGTAGGGTAATACTTGGGAGAGACTTCGCTCAAACCCTTAGTATTATCCCTAGATGCTTCCAGAAGGGTGGCGCGCAAGTTCCCTTGAGAGGGAAAGGTGGTGCGCAAGTGTTTCCATTTCCATTAAGGGTTGGACACTTAGGTGTGCAAGTGTTGATGATTTCTAACACTTAGGCCTTATTCTTCCTCTTTAGATCTTCCATTCTAGGTAATAAATTACCTTAGAAGTGTCCAGAAGAATTCAAGCAGAGACTAGGGCGACCAGAGCTTAATTCTGAGTTTTGGAAAATCCGTCTACGAAATGGGGGGCCCACAGGGGGTATTTATAGGCCACCTGAGGTTTCGGAAAATTTTCACTTAGGACGCGCAAGTGACTTGCGCGCCTTAATGCCTTTGTGAAATTCTTGATGTTTTTCCTCTTTATTGCTTGAGGTACTTCCCTTAGTCAATCTTTGGACTCTATGACGGAACCGAGCATCAACAAAAGTCTCCCCTTAGAGTTGGATCTGAAAAAAGGAAAGAGGGTTTAACTCTAAGGTAAAGGAGAAGACCAAGGATTTTGGGCGCGCAGGATGCGGTGCGCAGGATTCAGCGCGCAAGTTTCTGGATCACCTATAAATATAGGCATCACTTGGCGCAAAGCATCTAGCTTTCGAATGCTTCTTTCTCTTGTTTTCCAAGTGATCTCTCGTCGCACAAGTATCTTGGCTTTTCGCTTGTCCGCGCTTCTATTCATTGCGCCACACTTCCTCAGTCTGTTTTTGACTTGCGCGCCAGTACTAGTGTGGTAAAACTTGTGCGACCGGCTTAGACTTGTGCGCCAAAATTAGACTTTCTCACCTTAATGACTTAGCCATTTTTTCGATTTATTCACAAATTTTATGAAAAACCAACTTACTTAAAAGTTAATTTATTCGATCTTTTATCCAGATTCAATGGCTTCAAGAAGAATTAGATCGGCTGATGAGTTGGCTAGCAAGCAGATTGATGACATGATGAACATTATTGGCCATGATTACTATGAAATATACGAAAGCACTCTCCTATATTTGTCCAAGTATTTGAATAAGTATCATTTCAATTTCCCATAGAGCATTTACATGCCTTTATATGGTCATGGTCATCTGCAAGGATTCAACGTTCCAGATTCAAAGAACTATCTCCCGCATTCTTGGTTTCAAACTTACACTAACTTTTCTTCAGCAAATGTTTTAGTTGAAGGATAATTTTTCAATGTTGGAATAGTGGAGAAGGCCTACATAATGCATCATATACCTTGTGCCCCGGATCTGAAACCTCACAAGCCTGAGCTGCAGCCGCATTATTATCCCCCAATCTTCTGAAATTCTCAGATGGATCAATCCAAAGGTTGGAAGAATATTTGGGACTTCTGTCCTAGAGGATGTGTGAATCCGACTTGGATGTGGGCATATTGGGTGCGACAAACCTATGCAGAGTTTGTTGAAGATCTGAAGGGAGCTGCAATATATGAAGTTGTTTGGGCTAGGCAGACATATGTCTACAGAAATGATAACTTTTTTCCAGAGTTAATCAGCCGCTGGAGCCCAGAAACCAATTCTTTCCATTTGACTCATGGAGAAGTAGGCATCAGTTTGTGGGATGTCTACAAGATCTCGGGGGATCTAATTTTGGGTGATATGTATGATTAATTCATCCCCCCTAAGGCGACTTGGAATGATTCGGAGAAGACTCTGGATTTGGCTCGAGAATTATTGAAAATTTTCCACAAGATCAAGAATTAAAAGACCACCAAAACTCATTCCAGAAAGGATATTTATCCAGAGGAGTGGATGGATATGTTTCTTATCAATAAGAAGGAGAAGGACCCACCTGTACTCGTCCTACCAGCTGCCTCAGAACAGAGGAGAGGGGTGATCTTGGCACATTCTGGAAAACTCTAGAAGCGGGAGAGTTTGAAAAGTGGGGGTATGGAGTGGACCAAAGAATCCCAGAAAAGACCCGTCTGGCAGGATTTTTAGCTTTGTGGATCAGTTTTTATCTTCTGCCAGTTAGGGATTCGAATGGAGGCATCAGGCCAGGGACCTTCATTGTTGCAGCCAAGTTGGCTGAGAGGAAAATGGTTGGGTTGGCCACCCCAATTTTGGCAAAGATTCATAGGAGCTTACACCATGTCTATATGGGTAAGTCTCCTTTGAGAATAGAGATACCATTCCACGTTTTGTGGGGATGGGTGGCCACTCACTTCAGGACTACGCTATACAGAGCGGAGTACAGGTTCTTGGAAGTTCTTTCAGGCCATCAGTGTAGGCATAGTCTGGAATTTTTCCGTTGTCCCTCAACTCCTATGATATGATGGTGAGGCTGAGCATGTTCAAGGAATTCCATTTCTTTCATTATGGAAACCCGCCAACCGGGCGGTTTGTTGATGATGGAAAAACTAGCCTGGAATTGAGGTCAAACTGTTGGCTTGCATAGATGGTGTATTGGCCACCAGAATTGACGGAGAGATTATATGTGAGGCATATGCTCCATATAGATTTTCACACCAATTCAAGTGTCTGCAGTAGATTATTGTATCCCCTCCTATGCATGTCAGGTCAAAGCGACATCCAATGGTTTCCTAGAAACTATGGTTTCTGACAGCTATGGAGAAGACCCAGGTAGTGTTTGATCTACCAGTTGATAGAGCAGCAAGTCACTTGACTACATGGTATGTCGAGAACTGGGTAGCATCATACCCTGAAGGGGTCCTGAATCTTCTGATTCCTCATGTTGGAAAAAAATAACTGTCAGGAAAGAAACCCTTCATCTGGAAGGTGAAACTTCCACACCCGGAGCTGATTCACCGGGTTCCTCACCCGGGGTTGATTCACCGGATTCCCAGGATGGGGATGATGAGGCACGAAATGCGTCAAATTGGCCTCGTGCCATATAAAATCCTCCTTCCAGAGTTAAGATACCTACTCCATTAACTCCTGGTGAGTTATATAATTAAGGAAATTTAATCGCCATTATTTTATAGTGCAACAAGTTTCATTTTCTTATCCTTTATCTGTGATTGTAGGAGATGGGAAGAAGTTGAAGTCCAAGATTGTAGGACCCTCCTCACAGCCTTCTGGTGCACATGTTGAATATTTACGACCAGAGGCTATCCAGACATGGCATAGTTTATATTGAGATGCTGAAACCACCTAGATGGAATTATGTGAAGGTATACACATCCCTGGAGTAGGGAGTATTCGGGCTTCTACTGATATCCATTTTGAGGATAACCTCGATGAAGTGCGGGCCTATATCAGAGAGCTGGAGATTCTCATATATGCCACTGATGATTCCATTCCTATCACCAAGAGGGTGAAGGAATTGATGGATCGTGGCACCACTGAGGGGATTGGTGCTTCAGTAGATGAAGATTGGCATGATTACGTGACTCCTGAAGATTTAAGTCTCTTTCCTTATTTGCTTTGAAACTTGATTTCAGTTAAAACTTTGTTACTCAAGGAAATTACTTTCTTTATCCTGCATCTTTTAAAGAAAGGAATTGCTGAGCTTCATTCACCATAGTATATCCCTGGTGGTACTACCATCGGAGCTACTAAATCTACTCGCGAGCCGGGTGAGGTATCTCCAAGACAGAAAGCCATGGATGAGGAGATAGAAAGAGATTTTCACTCTCCAATACCTTTATTTGGAGTTGATAATGTCAACACAACCAAAAAGACAAAGAAACAATGACATCGAAGGAAGAATTCCACAGCTAAACGCTTCCTCAGTAGTGGTAAGTCCTTCGGATAGTCATGAATCCTAACTCATGAAAATATTGCTCAGATTTCTTGGGATTACATGGGCTTCTTCAATTTCTCCTTTAAGGGAGAGGACTGACCCTCCTCTGAGGATGACGAAGGGTGCTGGTGAATAGTTTCCAATTCATGCTAACCTGGTTGCTCCTGTTGTAGTTGCAAGGAGAGAAGAGCCTGCTTCTGGTAAATTAAAAATACTTCATAGAATGTTGAATGAAAACATCAACTAACTTCCATTATGTGATGCTTTAGGTTCAACACCTACACCAGAACATTTAGCGGCCACTGTAGCTGATTCCATAATTTTCATTAAAAAAAACCGGGGTTAGAGGTCGCAAGATAAAGGTCTCCAAGAAGACATATCAAATGCTCCCACTGGTGAGACTAACCAGGAATCTAAGATATCACTGTATGAAATGATGAATCTTGGCACATCTTTTGAAGAAATTTTAGATCATGTTAAATTACCATGTAATTTAGAAGATTTTGGGTGTGAGTTTTATCCTTCGTCCTATTAAAAATTTATTATTACATCTCTAACCATGATTGGTTGAAATGTACAGTTCCTTTTGAGCGATTTGTTGATCTTCCGATGCCTGAAGTGGGTGGAGAAAACCCTATTATTGCAGAGACGCTAGCTCAAGTGGAGCTTAACCCGGCAGAGCTTCCTGAAACCCATCCTAAAAATCCTATTGAATCTAGGAAAGATGGGGAAGAGCCTTCTCATACTGCTGATCTACCATTGGGTAAGAGATAATAATATTTGTGGTAGTAATTAATTTGCAAGACATCTAAACAACTTTTTTTATCCTTTGAAATTAACCAAAACTTTTAATTGACTATGCAGGGCTGTCAATTTCTGTGGCTAGATCTGGAGGTGAGGCCTCATCCTCCGCCCCAACGGGAGTAGAAAGTGAAGTACCAAGGGTCAGGGGGGAAGGAATAGAACAGGGCACTTATTTAAGTGCATTAATCCTGGACTATATTCCCCCTTGTGATAGTGATGATGAGTCAGACCCATAGGTGTAGAAGGCGCTCCAAATCTCACATCGCAAAGCATGGAAGAATATATAGAAGATCATATCTGAAGTGTCACGACTCGTCCTCGGGGCCCGTGTCGTGACTACCCCAATCCCTCCTTCCTTTGTCCAGGCAGGGGCTGGTGACTAGCACCAAAGGCTTAAATCCTGATAAAAGGGAAGGAATTGCCTTTATATAAGAAAACAAACACCACAAAGTACACAAGCTGAAGTAAATAGTAAGTAAATAGAGTACAAAAGTAAGTGATGGAAGTAAACAGGCCAGTATACAAACCCAACTGAAAGTGCAGTACCACTGAAAAGTAAAGTACAACAGCTGAAAAGTAGAGCAGAAACCACCAAGACGTCCTCTAGAACTCCCACCTGAAGGGTGAGTAAAGATAGTCTCATCGGCTCCTCGAGTCTGGTTGTCCACTTCGTGTACGTCCTACCTGATAGTCCACCTCCAGGTACCGTCCCGCTCCTCAATCCTCAACCATGACCAGCACTGTCTGTCGTCTGCAACCAACACAATGTAGTGCAGGCATAGCCCGTGTAGGGGTGAGTATACGATACTCAGTAGGGACCCCGAGACTCCCGAAGGTCTCCCAGAATCCACGAAGGATAAACCACAAAGGAAAGATACAATCACGAAGTATCAACCAAATCTACTTAGGTATATGCCCATACATATACCTAAGTCATCAATTCTAGTTTGGCTCTAACTTCCGAGCCCAAGTTCAACCTAGTCCACACAGGAAAGTACAACTCAATCCACACAGAGAAGCACAACCCAATTGACACAGGAAAGCAAGTCAATCATATCGAAGATAAAGATTGAAAGTCAAGACTCAGCTCACACAGGTATACTATTCACAAAGAGAGGTGGAGATTATTGATGTAGCCTCGGAATCATCTCCTCTGTCGAACCCACATAGGATCCAAGTACAGATGTTGTCGCTGCTGGACCCACGTAGGATCCAAGTATAGTAACCATCACTGTCGAACCCACGTAGGATCCAAGTACAGTCGTCATCGCCGTCGAACCCACGGAGGATCCAAGTACAGTCATCCTCACTGCCGAACCCACGGAGGATCCAAGTACAGTTGCCATCGTCGTCGCAGTCCCAGCCAGCTCTAGGGTTCCCACACACAGCACGCTCGATTCTGGGAGGTTCTGATCCATGATCCAAGGTTTTGATACATCAGCTATCATGAAGTCTAGAGTTGATGTATCACAAAGTTCCATCTCTTCAATAATAACTCAATGCGACAGACGGCGCGTCAATCGGACGCCTAGTCTGAGAGTTATTGGTTTTTTCATCTTAGGGGCCCAATTGGTTTTTAAGATAAAACCAACCCAACCGTACTCCAACTATGTCTAAACCTCAAGAAGAGTAATCCAAAATAACCGTCTCACTAAGAGGAATCTAACAAAGTCGACGGCACGTCAATCGGATGTCCGGAGCTCAAGTTATAAGTGTTTCTGCTCCGAGGTCCCGGTTGGTTTCGTGTTTGAACCAACCCATCCATACCCAAAGTTCTTATAAACCTTGAGTGTAATATATCTAAACGATCGTCTCGTTTTAAGGATCCCAATGAAACTGACGGTGCGTCTACCGGAGGTCCATAGCAAAAGATATGGGCGTTTGAACGGATCTGTCTGAAAATAGGGGGTTTGGGCCAGGTCCACCCAGCCCAATACCCCCCTGGGTCGGCCCGACCTGGGTCTGGGTCTAGCCCGTTTGGGTGTGGCTAGGCGCAGCCCGACGCGGGTGGCCTGGCCCGGCGTGGGCGGTCCGGCCCGGCGCGGGCGGTCCGACCCGTGGCTGGGCGCTCGGCTCGTGGTCGAGCGGGGCGCGAAGGGGGCGCCGCCCCTTGTCTCGAAACAGTGGACACGCGGGGTCCGTCCTAGTGAGCTGGATGAGGGTTTCAAACCCCCAGTCTTCCTAGAAACAGCCGGCCATAATGGCCGGTCGGTGAGGGTACCACGGGACCTGTGGTGTCCCGCCTCCTGGTGTGCCGGCGGCCGACCAAGCCCGGCCACCACCTGCAGAACTGCCACGGCCTATGGTCGTGGCTCTTCCATGGCTGGTGTGGTGTGATGGCGTTGCGCCCCTCCGATGCGGCCCGCCACGTCCGCGGCCTTTGGCTTCTCCAGTGTGGCGCGACGGCGCCGCGTACCTCCGCCGCAGTCCGCTCCGGTCGTGGTCCTCCTCGTTCTCGTGCGGTGCAACGGCACCGCGCCGCCTTCACCGCAATGATTCACGAAGACCAAGAAGAAAAGGGGAGGAGGATCAGCCATGTTTGTGCAGTCCCACCTCCTCCTGTTATAATGATAACAAGCGGTCATATTTTAATTCACAAAGATTGATAAACAAATCTGGATTGAAGAAAACCCCTACCTCAATTCAAGAAGGTTGATCGCTTGACGAAGGATGGAGATGCTTTTGTTGTTCTATTGACGTTGCCATGGAAAGATGGCGTCACTTCGTCAATGTCAAGAAGAAAGAATCCAAGGTTGACACCGGCGTTCTTGGCGTTCTTCGATGAGGAAGATGAAGTTCTTTCAGAGAAAAGAGCTCTCTCCCCCAATGTCTCCACACAACAATCCTAAATCCCCAAATAAAATAAGACTTACTCTTATTTTGTTATAACATGCCAAGCATTTCAATTTTAAAATTCATACACATAACTCAGTTAATTGATTAAGTGTGTTGGCATGATTAAAGAGGAGAGAGGGGAGAGTTACAAAATAATGGGGAGTTTCCATCTTTAAGAGGTGTTAGAGGATTTAAAAAATTTTGAAGGGGTGGGGCTCATGTGGGTCTCACCTCACAAATATCCTAACCAGATGAGTTAGAATCTAGTGGGTCCCACCCCAACTCCCATACTTAGGATAAAATCACTTAGGTTAGATGTAAAATTTGTTCCACAAATTTTATTTACTTCACATTTAATCCTCAAATTTTAACAACTCCTCCCGAGAAAACGCACCTTCGGAAAAGGTCCTCTTAAGAAAATACCGCCGCTGCGGTTTCATCGGTGCCCTCATATTTTGATTCCGAGCACCAGTTCAAAAGATAGAAAAACCCGCTCGTTCGTTCACTTAACGTACCCAAGCTAAACTTCAAAAATTGATTCTGGGCACACCGGGCCTCGAAATCGGGTACCATCAGAAACTACGTACTCGTAAAATCCCAAAGAAATTAAGAAAAAAATCATTGAAATTTACGGGTCTTTACATTACTCCCACCTCAGGGCTTTATGTCCCTGTAAAGATACAACATAAACTAGGGAAACAAATGAGGGTACTGAGCACGCATCTGAGCCTCCCGCTCCCATGTGCTTTCCTGGAGGTTCCCATGCTGCCACCTAATGCGCACTAGAGGAATCGACCATCCATATAGGACCCGCTTCTGTCGATCCTCTATCTCCACTGGGACCTCTGCAAAAGTCTCCCCATCATCGATGTCTAGCTCCCCGTGATCTATGATATGCGTCGTGTCATGCACATATCTCCTCGGTTGAGATACGTGGAAGACGTCGTGCTCCTGGTGCAACTGAGGTGGAAGAGCCAGGCGATAAGCCACCTCACCCATCCTGCTGAGAACCTGGAATGGTCTGATGAAGTGCAGAGATAACTTGCCACCCTGGCCAAATCTCCGTAATCCACGTCGAGGTGAGACCCGTAAGAAATCATGGTCACCATCCTCTAACTATAGTGGTCTCCGCCTCCTGTCAGCATAGGACTTCTGTTGGCTCTGAGCTGTCCTCATCCACTCCTAGATGACCTGCACCTTCTCTGTCGTGGCCTGGACCATCTCTGGTCCTATGAGTGCTGACTCCCCTGGATCAGTCTAGCACAGAGGTGATCTGTATGGTCGGCCGTACAATGCCTCATATGGTGCCATCCCGATGGTGGAGTGGTAGCTGTTGTTGTATGCAAACTCCACCAAGGGTAGTTGATCCTCCCAGCTATGACCAAAGTCGAGGACACATGCACGGAGCATGTCCTCGAGAGTCTGAATGGTTCTCTCTGTCTGGCCATCTGTCTGAGGGTGAACGACGGTGCTCAGGCGTAGCTACGTCCCAAATGCCTCCTGCAACCCCTTCCAAAGCCGAGAAGTAAAGAGAGCATCTCGATCGGAGACGATAGACGATGGCACACCCTAAAGCCGTACGATATCCTGAACATAGAGGCGTCCCAAGCTCTCCACTGAGCCCTGCTCTCTGATAGGTAGAAAGTGGGCCGACTTGCTGAGTCGGTCAATGATCACCCAGATGGAGTCGTGTCCTCTGGAATTACGTGGAAGCCCAGTAATGAAATCCATAGATATCCCATCCCACTTCCACTCTGGGACCTCCAAGGGCTGTACCAAGCCTGCTGGTACCTGGTTCTCTGCCTTCACCTACTGACTGGTGAGGCATCGAGAAACGAAATCTGCCACAACCTTCTTCATACCCGGCCACCAGCACTGTCGTTTGAGATCCTGGTACATCTTCGCTACTTCTGAATGTACTGCCAAAGGGGAAGTATGAAACTCCCTCAACACCTCCTCCTGCAAAGCAGCTGGTACCATGGCACATCCTCTCAAAAGAACGATGTACTTTCCTCCTACAAATAATCCATCAGGTGCATTTCCTGAGGATATCTGTGCACATCGCATCTCATAGTCAACATCCCCACGCTGTGCCTCTTTGACTCGCTGAAGTAGTGGAGGAGTGACTGTGAGGACTGAAGAAAGGCTGCCCCATCTCTATCCATGAAGGATATCTGAAAAACGGCTAACTACTATGTCGCCTCTCCAAGTAGTTGGATGCTCATCCTCCTACTGAGAGCATCGACTACTATGTTCCCCTTTCCAGGAGTATAGACTATCTCAAAGTTATAGTCCTGGAGGAACTCAATCCATCTCCGCTGTCTCAGGTTCAGGTCCTTCTACAAGAAGATGTACTTGAGACTCTGGTGGTCAGAATAGACTGTAAAGCGCTCACCCATTAGACAGTGTCACCACATCTTCAAGGTGAAGACCACTGTTGCTAACTCCAGGTCATGGGTAGCGTAGTTATGCTTGTGCTGCCTCAACTGTCGTGACCCATAGGTGATCACTACCCACTCCTACATCAGGACACACCTGAGTCTGGTCCCTGATGCATTGCAGTAGACTACGTACCCTACTCCCTCCTCTGGTAGCCTCAAGATGGGTGCACTGGTCAATCTCTGTCTCAGCTACTGGAAGCTCTGCTGACATCTATCTGACCACACGAAGGGTTTCCCCTTCTTCTTCAAAGTTGAAAGCGGTGCTGCAACTCTGGAGAAGTTCGGCACAAATCTCCAATAGTACCCATCCAGACCTAGGAAACTCTGCACCTCCATCATGCTCCTGGGTGGCTCCCAAGCTAGCACTACCTCGATATTCATAGGATCCACCGCAAATCCCACCTCAGAGATAACGTGCCCCAAGAAGTGGACCTCTCGAATCCAGAACATACACTTCGAGAGCTTACCATAAAGCTGGTGCTCTCGGAGTGTGTCCAGTACAACCCACAAGTGGTAGGCGTGCTCCTCCTCAGTAGTCGAGTAAATCAATATGTCGTCGATGAAGACCATGACAAATCGATCGAGGTAAGGCTGGAAGATCCTATTCATGAGACTCATGAACACTTCTGGAGTGTTGGTTATGCCAAAAGGCATAACCAAGAACTCATAGTGGCCATACCGACACCCGAAAGCCATCTTCTGCACATCCTCGTCTCGAACTCTGAGCTAATGATAGCCTGACTCGAGGTCTATATTTGAGAACCATCGTGCTCCCTTGAGCTGATCGAAGAGGCTGTCAATCCTCAGAAGTGTATAATTGTTCTTGATGGTCTCTTGGTTCAGGCGATGGTAATCGACACATAGTTGCAAGCTCCCGTCCGCCTTCTTGGTGAATAAAATCGGGGAAGCCCAGGGTGAAACACTGGGTCGAATGAATCCCTTACCCTACAAATCCTCCAGCTGTACCCGTAGCTCACGAAGCTCAGTAGAAGCCATTTGATATGCTGGTGTAGATATCGGTGTTGTCCCGGGGTACAGGTCAATATAGAATTCTACCTCTCTATGAGGAGGTAATCCTGGAACGTTGTCAGGAAAAACGTCTGCATACCGATCCACCACAATAGGAAAACTCAGACTCCTCAAGTCAACTGCTCCTAGGATGAGGCTAGCCAACTGATGAGTGATCGGTTGTCCTCTCCTCTGCGTGAGTCCATCCTGCGCTGCAAAGGCTCCCTTCTCACTGGTGAAGGTGAACCTGCTCCCATCGGTGTGGACACACCACACCTTGCACCTAATACAGTCAATCTGAGCATGGACCATAGATAACCAATCCATGCCCAAGATGACGTTGTAAGGACTCAACGCTGCAACAAGAAGATCCTAGCCGAAGCTCTCGCCTCCTAGAGTAAGCTCACATTTCCGGCACCAGTGCATAATCGTCGAGTCTACTCCTGTAGAAGTCTCTAGCCGTAAGGATCGAGCCAACGGCTCTGTCAGAATCTCCGAGATCCGAACAAGGGAAGCGGAAATGAAAGAATGAATCACTCCTATGTCTATAAGAACTACATCAAGGGTGGAGTAGACACAGATAGTACCTCGAATCATCTTAGGTGTGCAGTGGTCGTAGGCCTCCACTGCCTGAAGCTGAGCCTGCCTCTGCCCGCCAGCTCCATGTGGTCGGGGTGGACCTCCTGGTGGTGGTGGTGGTAGAGCTCTGAAGTTTCCTCCACCACCTTCTGCTCAGCCAGCTCCTCTACCTCATCTGCCTTCTCCCTGCGGACTACCACGGTCGAACCTCTGCCTCTTCCTGGGTGGTCCCTCAACCGTCGGTTGCTCCTCTGCATGGAGGGTCGGGCAGTCACGAGCCATGTGGCCCTGCCCACCACATGCATAGCACTATCTACCTCTCGTATGACTGGATCTACTGCGTGTGCCCCGCACCTTTGAGCCAGTATCTAGAGGTTGCCCACCTGATGGTCTGGTCCACTTGGACCCCTATGACATTTTTCGACTGCCAGGTGCAGAAGACTCCACTACGTGCTGCCCTACGGTAGGTCTCACTGCTGGTGTAGGCTCAATATGAAAGCTATCTACAAGGAGGGATCGCTCCAGTACTCCTTTCTGCGTCGGAATGCCGAGGGAGATCATTGAAGCCCTTATCTCATGCCTCAGTCCCTGCTCAAAGGTTCGGGCCCGGAAGAATGGGTCTCGTACCATGTCCGTGGAGTAGCGCGAGAGATCGGTAAACCTCACCGAGTACTGGGCTATTGTCATGCTGCCTTACCACAGCTATAGAAAATCCTGAATGTGCACCGTACAGAGGGTGGATGGAACGAACTCGAGTGGAAAAGGCTCTCGAAGTCCGACCAAAAGAGATATGCCTCGTCGTGCACCTGGAGCATCAAGCTCCACCATCTACCTACTTTCGCGTGCAGGAGACTCGCCACAAGATCACCATGATGTCAGCTGGTGTCCCTACTAATCTGAAGACTCTAACTACAGCCTCCAGCCAATCCCCGGCTGCCTAAGGGTCCGCCTCTCTATAGAACCTGGGCGGTCTCTGACGCTGAAACTCATGCAGTGCACTCAGGCGACATGCACTCTCAGCTGCTAGGTCTGGTGGCATCGGTGGCTTGGCGGGTAGAGGTACCACCGATGCCTCCGCTGTAATAGGGCCCTGCATCGAGGCCTCGTCACTCGGTGGGCTGCCATCTCGCACAAATCTCGGAACCCTAGCTGGCTGCCATCATGGGGCCATCCTGAAAAGAAACAAGTGCTCCACGGTCAATATAGTATACCTGGCGAGCTGACACAAGTAATCACAAAGAAAACTTTGAGACACACATGCAATCAATGTTTTCGTGCACTGAGTCGGAAATCAGAAGTCAGGGTCCTAGTGTATGGATACGTCGGTCTCCGCACCAACACTGGACTCCCTGGAATGATAACCACACTCAATACCCTTAACACTTTTGCTTAACATAGAAGAAAGATCAGATTCCTGAGTTATGCACTAGAACTGAACTCCTCTGATACCAATTTGTCACGACCCGTCCTCAGGGCCCGTGTCGTGACTACCCCAAGCCCACCTTCCATAGGTCAGGGGCTGGCGACTAGCACCAAAGTCATAAATCCAGATAAAAGGGATGGAATTGCCTTTATATAAGAAAACAAACACCACAAAGTACACAAGCTGAAGTAATACTAAGTAAACTGAGTACAAAAGTAAGGGTTGGAAGTAAACGGGCCAGTATACAAACCCAACTGAAAGTGCAGTACAACTGAAAAGTAAAGTACAACAGCTGAAAAGTAGATTAGCAACCACCAAGACATCCTCCGGAACTCCCACCTGAAGGGTGAGTACAGATAGTCTCGTCGGATCCTTGAGTCTGGTCGTCCACTCCGTGTACGTCCCGCCTGATAGTCCACCTCTGGGTACCGTCCCGCTCCACAAGCCTCAACCACGTTCAGCGATGTCTGTCGTCTGTAACCAACACAACGTAGTGCAGGCATAGCCCATGTAGGGGTGAGTATACAATACTCAGTAGGGACCCCGAGACTCCCAAAGGTCTCCCAGAATCCACAAAGGATAAACCACAAAGGAAAGATACAATCACGAAGTATCAACCAACTCTACTTAGGTATATGTCCATACATATACCTAAGTCATCAATTCTAGTTCGTCTCCAACTTTCGAGCCCAAGTTCAACCCAATCCACACAGTAAAGTACAACTCAATCCACACAGGGAAGCACAACTCAATCCACATAGGAAAGCAAGTCAATCATATCGAAGATAAAGATTGAAAGTCAAGACTCAGCTCACACAGGTATATTATTCACAAATAGAGGTGGAGATGATTTATATATCCTCTGAATCATCTCCTCTGTCGAACCCACATAGGATCCAAGTACAGATGTCATCGCTACCGGACCCACGTAGGATCCAAGTACAGTAACCCTTGATGCCGAACCCACGTAGGATCCAAGTACAGTCGTCATCGCTTCCAAACGCACAGAGGATCCAAGTACAATCGTCCTCCCTGCCGAACCCACGGAGGATCTAAGTACAGTCGTCATCGTCGTCGCAGTCGCAACCAGCTCTATGGTTCCCGCACACAACACGCTCGATTCCGGGAGGGTCCGCTCCATGAGCCAAAGGGTCGATACATCAACTGTCATGAAGTCCAGAGTTGATGTATCACAAAGTTCCGTTTCGTCAATAGGAACTCAACGCGATAGACGGCGCGTCATTCGGACGCCCAGTCTGAGAGTTATTGGCTTCTCCATCCTATGATCCAGGTTGGTTTTTAAGCTAAAACCAGCCCGACCATACTCCAGATACGTCCAAACCTCAAGAAGAGTAATCCAAAATAATCTTCTCACTAATAGGAATCCAACAAATTTTACGGCACGTCAATCGGACGTCCAAATCTCAAGTTATAAGTGTTTCCGCTCCGAGGGCGTGGTTGGTTTCGTGTTCGAACCAACCCGATCATATCCAAAGTTCTTTGAAACCTTGAGTGTAATATACCTAAACTACCATATTGTTCCAAGGATCCCAACGCAACTGACGGTGCATCGATCGGAGGTCTGTAGCCCATGGTATGAGCATTTGAACGGATCTGTCCGAAAATAGGGGGTTTGGGCCCGGTCCGACCCGGCCCAATACCCCCTGTGTCGGCCCGAACCGGGTTGACCCTACCCGGGTCCGGATCCGGCCCATTTGGGCGCAGCCCGGCCTAGCGCGGGCGGCTCGGCCCGGCGCGGGCGGTCCGACCCATGGTTGATCACTCGACTCATGTCCGAGCGGGGCGCGAAGGGGGCGCCGCACCTTGTCTCGAAACGGCGGACCTGTGGGGTCTTCCCTAGTGTGCTGGCCGGGGGTTTCAAACCCCCGGTCTTCCTAGAAATGGTCGGCCATAATGGCCAGCCGGTGAGGCTGCTGCGGAACCCGTGGGGTCCCGCCTCCAGGTGTGCCGACAGCCGGCCAAGCTGGGCCGCCTCCTGCAGAACCGCCGCGGCCTATGGCTGCGCCTCTTCCCCGGCAGGCACAGCGCGGCGACGCCGCACCCTGCCCCGGCCGCGGCCCACCCCGTCCGTGGCCCCTGGATGATCCGGTGTGGCCCAACGCTGCCCCACCCTCCTCCACGGACCGCTCCTGGCTGCGGCCTTCGACTTCTCCGGCATGGCGCGACGGCGCCGCGCACCTCCGCCGCGGCCCGCTCCGACCGCGGTCCTCCTCATTCCCGCACGGTGCAACATTATTGCGCTACCTTCACCGCAATGATTCATGAAGACCAAGAAGAAAAGGGGAGGAGGATCATCCATGTTTGTGCGTTCTGACCTCCTCCCGTTATAACGATAACAAGCGGTCATATTTTAATTCACAAATATTGATAAACAAATCTTGATCGAAGAAAAACCCCTATCTCAATTCAAGAAGGTTGATCGCTTGACGAAGTATGGATATTCTTTCATTGTTCCGTTGATGTTGTCGTGGAAAGACTGCATCTCTTTGTTAATGTCGAGAAGAAAGAAGTCGAGGTTGGCACCGACATTCTTGGCGTTCTTCGATGAGGAAGATGAAGTTCTTTCAGAGAAAAGAGCTCTCTCCCCCAATGTCTCCACCCAAAAATCCTAAAACCCAAAATAAAATAAGACTTACTCGTATTTTATTATAACATGCCAAGCATTTCAATTTTAAAATTCAAACACATAACTCACTTAATTGATTAAGTGTGTTGGCATGATTAAAGAGGAGAGAGGGGAGAGTTACAAAATAATGGGGAGTTGCCAACTTTAAGAGGGGTTAGAGGAGTTAAAGGAATTTGAAGGGGTGGGGATCGTGTGGGCCCCACCTCACAAATATCCTAACAAGAGGAGTTAGAATCTAGTGGGTCCCACCCCAACTCCCATACTTAGGATAAAACCACTTAGGATAGAAGTAAAATTTGTTCCACAAATTTTATTTACTTCACATTTAATCCTCAAATTTTAATAACTCCTCCCGAGAAAACGCACCTTTGGAAAAGGTCCTCTTAAGCAAATACCACCACTGCGGTTTCATTGGTGCCCTCAGATTTTGATTCCGAACACCGGTTCAAAATATAGAAAAACTCGCTCATTCGTTCACTGTACGTACCTGAGCTAAACTTTGGAAATTGATTTCGGGCACACTGGGCCTCAGAATCAGGTGTCGTCAGAAACTGCGTACTCGTAAAATCCCAAAGAAATTAAGGAAAAAAAATTCCTTGAAATTTACGGGTCTTTTCATGAAGTTCCTCTTGAAGAGCTATCTTCAAAGATCCTATGACTGTCATCCTTGTTCGTCATGTTAGGACTTGGCGGTTTTGAATATCAAGAGATCCATGCTACGGTGAAACAAGTCATCTTAAGGAGGGAGCGTGAGAAAAAGTACCATCCAGATCTGAACAGAGCAAGGTTGTTGACCAATATCATCCAATTCTAGGCTGAGGTGTCCTGAGCTGAGGCTGATCATGCTGCAAAGTTGAAGGAGCTGAATCATAAGATCAAGTAGAAAGTTTTTCAGCAGATGCACCTTCAGCAATAGTTAGATGTTGTTATTGGGGAACTTGACTAGCTTAACAATTCACTGGAAGGAGTTCAAATGAATGGTATGAAATCCATCACAGATGCCAAGAAAGCACTCCATCAAGCTGAATAGAATGAAGCTGGTCGAGTGAATGAACTTCATGTGGCTACTGATGAAGCTTGGGATGCCGTAAATCAAATGAAGAATTATGTTGAAAGACTCTTGTAATTCTTGAAAAAGAGAAGAGACTCCAGTCTATGGATGTCCTTCTAACTCTTGTGCATCAATGAAAAACACTTTCATCTTCAATCATTTCTGCCTACATTCTCTTTCTACTTGCTTTAATTAATTTTACCTAAGCCAATGGCCTAATAAGCATAATTTGATTTTTTCTAGGGTGATACAAACAACCCCACAAACTTTGCATCTTTTGTTGCTCAATATTTCCTAAATCATACAATATGTACGTTTAGCGAGTTGGGACTCGACTTTTATTCAAAGTTCCTTTTACAGGTTTCCAATTTAATGAGTACCCTGTCTCTTTTTGGAAGTTTAAAGTCATGCATGTTGGACATAAAAAATAGGATAATGTTTAAAGGTCGAATAGCTTTGACTGATTGGAGTAAAATTGACTCAATTCCTTGATAATTTGTTTGAAAACATATTACCACATTAAATTATGGGGGAAAACATGTAAACTATGACCTAATAAATTTTCAATCAGAGGTATGATATGAAAAAAGGGATAAAAGGAATTAGATGGATTATTTCTTAAGAGTGAAGTTACCACTATTTAACAAACCCGTTAGGGGGTTGAATTATGCAGGGCCACTTAAGGGCATTGGCTGCATAGTCAAATAATAGCATCTTTTGGATGACCGGTCTGTTATATAGACTACTTATGTAAGGCCACCTAGGGGAACGTGCTGCATAATCAAGAAAATGAAATCTCAGAAATTTCACCTTTCTATTGCTAAAAATCCAGTGGAAGTTTATGGAGATTCAAATTTTCCAAAGCATAGAGTCTGCTGTATGGAGAGAGGTACTTGAATATGGAGAGGATATTTCCAATCAATATTGTCAATGAATTGGATGAATGTCACTCCTACGAAGGTCTGACCCAAACATAGGGAAGGGAAATATAAATCATAGACTTGAATACTTTCAGATCATGAAAAATATTATGTGACAAATATGTTGGGGATGGCTATTTTTTTGCAGATACCTACATATTGTCATTAATACCAATAAGGACAAAAGAGTTTTTCCTCCCAAGAATGAAATTATAACTATTTGAAAAACCTGTTAGGGGTTTGAATTATACAGGGCCATTTAAGGGCATTGGATGTATAGTCAAATAATAGTATCTTTTGGCTGACATGTCTGTTATGTAGACTACTTATGCAAGGCCGCCTAAGGGAACGTGATGTATAGTTAGGCAAAAGAATTCTTGGGTATCAGACATTTTGTGACCAAAATTCAATAAAAGGGTTATGGAGATCTTGAAGTATTTAAGGTTAGGAGTATGACACATGAAAATGGGTATTGTACAATGCATGAAGGAGATAAATAGAACAATGCTGACCATAATCATGTTGTGGCTGGGTCCTGAATTGAGATATTGGACTTCACTACATATCTCATTAGGATGAGAATCAAGCCAAATGTAGTTCTTGAAATACAGTTTAACTTCATGCAGGACGAGGATGTAGGGGATCTTAGTTTAGGGTCATAGATCTCAGACCATAATGAGGAATAAACATTGTGTGTTTTATAAACCTGATGTGAATGAAGACCAGGGTTTTGCATACCACATTCATGTTTTCACAGGGGGACTTTTCAGCCAAGGGACAGAAAGTGGAATTTGGGGTTAGGCCCAAAGACTTGGGGCTGGATTCGAGGGATGCCCAAACGTTCCTACGTATCCCATAAGGATGAGAATCAAGTCATATGTAGTTCTTGAAATACCCTCTGTACATATTTGGTTTGTAAAAGTGAAGGGTGAAAAGGGACTTTAGTGCAATGATGGTTTGATCCAAGATTAAAGGTTCGAGCATTGCCATGTATGCACTTAGTCCTTGGAATATAACATGATTGGGGATAAATTTCAATAATGATTCCCTCTCATGTGAGGGCTTCAAAGACTATTGTAGTTTATTTTCATACAGGAGAAAAGTAATAATAGTTTAGGGTCATATGCATGGACCAGTGCTGCATAGTTTAGCGTCATGTAGCTAAGACGTATTTCTATGCAGTTTAATATCTTGCAGTGAGGACAGTGGGGTACTATATAGTTTAACATCATACAGAAAGTACGATGGTGAACCAATGTGAATATATTGGTTTGGGGGGGGGGGCTTCACAGATCATCATCGTATGAGATGGAGGTGAACCGATGTGAAGATGTTGGTTTTGGGCTTGAACCTCAGGAGGTTGCCTACGTACCCAGCCTAGAAGGCAAGGATCAAAATCCACGTAGTTTGATTAAGAATTAATTGGTGATCAATTTGTACTTGAGGACAACCCAAAGATGATGTTGGGACTTACGCGTGGTTAGCGGCCCAGAGAGGGTGTTATGGTTGAAGTTTACTCTAAGATCACGTGAGTCATACTCGGTGTGAGAAACAAGAGGTAACAAAAACCTTAACGATGCATATTTTAACTTCATGTAGGAAATATAAGAGAATGGACACAGTTTGATGTCATTTAGGAAAAAAGGGACACAGTTTAACATCATGTTGAACGATAGAGGGACCATGCAGTTTAAAGTCTTGCAGTGAGGACTATGGGTAGTTTAAGGTCACATGCATGGACCAGTGATACACAGTTTAGCATCATGTATCTAGGGAAACATAGTTTAACATCATGTTGGATGAGTATTTATTTGTGTTACACAAAATACTTCTCCATGAATCTTGCATTGGTTAGAGTTGTAACAAGTTATCCATCCATTGAGATTAAAGAATAAGCTCCATTAGAGTAGACCTTATCTATTGAGTAAGGTCCTTCCCATTTTGGATCAAGCTTGTGAGGTTTCTTTCCTAGTATCATTGAAGTTCTGAGGACCAATACCAATTCTCCTTGAATTAATGAACAAAGATGAACTTTTTTGTTGAAAGCCCATGCTATTTGATTCTGATAGACTTCCAAGTGGTGCAGGGTGCACGATCGTTTTTCATCTAATAATTCCAATTCATTCAATCTCTTTTGAGATTATTCATCTGTAGATGACTGCTCACAAATGGCTACTCTGAGTGAAGGTAATTGAACCTCAATGGGCAAGACTACTTCCGTTCCATATACCAATGAATATGGAGTTGACCGCGTAGTAGTATGGGTGGTGGTCCAATAAGCCCATAAAGCATGAAAAAGTTTATCAAGCCATGATTTCTTATATTTATCCACCATTTTTTACAGTATGTTTGAAAGAGTCTTATTTAAGGCTTCTATTTGGACATTGGCCGCTGCATGATACCGAGATGAATGGTTGGATTTGATGTTGTATTCTTGATACAACTTCCTTACCTCAGATGAACAGAAGTTGGTGCCATTGTCCGTCAATATGGTATGAGGGACACCAAATTTGGTAATGATGTTAGACTTGATGAAGATAACAATGATTTTAGAACTAACTTCTTTGAGAGGTATTACCTCTGCCCATTTGGAAAAGAAGTCAATAGCAGTAATAATATACTTAAACTACTTGGATGTAGCTGAAGGGTAAGGTCCTACTACATCCATTCCCCATGTGGAAAATGGCCATGAGTATTTAGATATATAAAGCAACTATGGGGGTTGATGAATGAATTTGGCACATACTTGGCAAGAATGGCACTTTTTAGTGAAATCAACACAATCTTGTATCATTTAAGGCTAGAAGTATCCAAGTCTATGAACTTTATCAGACAGTCTATGTCCAGACTGGTGGGCACCACAGACTCTTGCATGTACTTCTTACATGACAACCATTATCTCTTCACCATCAATACATCTAAAGATAATTCCATCAAAACCAAACTTGTAGAGAATTTTTTTTATGATCTGGACTATCATAAAGAGTAAAATTGACCACACGTCGCCGGAATTTTTCTTTCCTAGCTCTATCAGGTGGGAGTGTTCCATTTTGAAGGTATTCCTTAATAGATGTCATCCATCCTGTAGTATGACCATATGGTTCAGAAATGGGACTAATTTCATTGATTCCCTCTGTTTTGATTTGAACATAAGGTGAAACTGTATGATGGTGGGCAATACTGATGATTGTTTCATCCCGATTTGGATCTTCCAGAGCTGTGGCTACATTAGACAATGCATCAGCTTGAGCATTTTGTGATCATGGGACATAAGAAAATGTCAGTTCTAAAGAAAATTCTGCCATTAACTCTCTCACGTAATCATACAAAGGGATTAACTCTTGTTTTCTGATGGAATAGTCCTCATTGACTTGTTTGATTACCAGGTTTGAATCACCTTTAACCTTTAAGTGATTCACCTGTGCCTGAAGCGCCAAATCCAATCCTACAATGAGATCTTGATATTCTACTTCATTGTTTGTACCACCTTCCAACAATAATAAGGAATAGGGTAGAACTGCCTTTTTAGGGGAAATAAGTACAATTCCCAACCCAACTTTGTTGAATTTAGGATCTTCCATTTTCTTCTCTATTGGAATTCTCAAAGCACCGTCAAAGTACATTTCCCATGTTTGAAGATTATCTTGAATAGATAAGACTTTCTCATAAGGAAGTTCAATATCTAAAGATGTATCTTCTACTAAAGGGTGTTCAGCAAGAAAATCAGCTAGAGATTGGCCCTTTATTGCCTTTTGAGACACATACTAGATATCAAACTACTGCAAAATAACTTCCCACCTTGCTAGACGTCCTGTAAGAATTGGATGACTAAGGATAAATTTGAGTGGGTTATTGCGAGATACCAATTGGTCCTCATGATGTTGTGGGTAGTGTCTCAATTTTTGAACTGCAAAGATTAATGCTAGGCAGCACTTTTCAATACTTGAATATCGAGTTTCTTCCTCAATCATAGTTCGACTGAGATAGTAAAGACTATTTTCATTCCCAACATCATTCTTTTGGGCAAGGAAGGCACCCAATGATCGCTCTAAAGTTGTCACATAGAGGATAATTGGTCTTCCTTCAACAGGTGACATTAATACCAGTGGACTCAAGATATATCTCTTGAGAATATTGAATGCTTCTTGACATTCTTTAGTCCACTGGTAAGTGACTCCCTTCTTCATTAATTTGGTGAAGGGTAAACATTTTCCTGCCAAATTGGCGATGAAACGCCGAATATATTCCAAGTGTCCTTGAAGTCCTCTTAATTATTTCAAATTTCGAGGAGGTGACATACCAAGGATTGATTTTGTCTTCTTAAGATCAACTTCGATACCATGATGTCGTACAACAAAGCTGAGAAATTTTCTTGAGGTTACCCCGAAAGCACATTTCAAGGGGTTCATCTTCAAATTGTGTTGTAAAAGTTTGTGGAATATGATTTCCAAATCATCCAAGTGATTAGAACGTTTTCTGGATTTAACCACCAAATTGTCCACATAACATTCAACAAATTTCCCTAAAAAGGGTTCGAAGATACGGTGCATGGCACGTTGATATGTTGCACCTGCATTCTTCAGGCCAAAGGGAATTACCCGATATCAAAACACACCTTGAGGGGCTCTGAAGGATGTATATTCTTCATCTTCTGGAGCCATTCAGATTTGATTATACCCAGAATATCCATCCATGAAGGAAAGTTCTTCATAGCCAGTTGTTGCATCAATTAAGAGTTCTGTGATCGGAACTGGAAAATCATCCTTGGGACAATGCCAATTAAGATCTCTGAAATCAATGAAAACTATAATTTGTCCATTCTTATTTTTCACAGGGACAATATTATCCAGCCATTTGGGATACTGAAATTCTCTGATGAAGTTAGCTTTGATAAGCTTATCCACTTCAACTTCAATTTTGGAGGCATAAGTTGGATGTGTTCTTCTTGCGGCTTTCTTGAATCCTCGATGTTCTTCTGGTAAACCCAAATGACGAGTAGAAACATCAGAATCAATCCATGACATTTTTTTATAATTCCAAGAAAATACATCTAGATTTTTCTTTAAAAAATAAGTATACATTTCTTTCTCTTCAAGAGTCATGGCTGCACTAATTAAATTGGGGCATGGATCTTCTTTTGTACCCAGATTTATTTCTCTGAGTTCATCCACAGTGGTAGAGATACCCTCTTCAAATGTTGGAAGAGCATCTCTGAGATCTTCCCCTTCTTCTTCAATATGTGTTACTTCTTTTGTTTCTAATTTCATAGTAGATGATGAAGTAGAATTTCCATGATCAGGAGAGAAGTTAAAATTTGAACATCTTAAAGAAGAAGCTACCACTTCTGACCCTATTGACGATGAAGGGTCTTCTTTGGGTAATAAAGGGGAGATGACGGATTGAGAATAAACATCATAGTTCATCTCTGGCATTGCTATAACTTCTTCTGGCTTTTTTGATGATGTATAGAATTGCTGGATTTCAATGGATGAAATAAAGACATCTCCATTTGATCTTTCATCATTGCCTGGTGAATCAAAAATTTCTACCATGCTGTCTGGCTTGGTTTCCATAATTTACATTATGGAAGTTTCTATAAGAGTATTTAGATTTGGGTCTATCCTGTCAATTTGACTAATAGGCAACACATAATCTGTACTCACATGTATGAATGAGTTTACTGGAATATTTTCCAAACCATATGGAGCATTATTTTTGGTAACCTTCTTTGTCGTGGATATCTCCTTTCCCTCCATGTGATAGAATTATTCCTCAATGTATTGATATTCACATGTTTTGAATGGGTCTTTATCACCATACAATGTCCCAATTTGACCATTGAAACAATATTTAAGACATTGATGGTATGATGAAGGTATAGCCGCATGTTGATGTAGCCAAGGACTTCCAAGAAAAATGTTGAAGGCTGTGTCATGAAGAACAACCATGAAATCTGAATTGGATAAAAGGTCTCCAAACTGAGTTCTAAGTGTAATCTCACCCAGAGGTTCTTGTTCATTTTTATCATATCCTTGTAACATCAAAGTAGAAGGAGATAAATCAGATTCGGTGAGTCCCAATCGACAAAGTGTACGAATAGGGATGAGGTTGACTCTTGAACCATTATCAATGAAAACTCATCAGATGTCTACATCATTGACCTTTACAGATAAATAAAAAGGTCTAATATGTTCATGGACAACATCATATTCATCTTCATCTATAAAATATATCACTACATGGAATTCTGTAGGATTATTCTCTATATGGTAGATTTTAGCCACAAAAATTTCAGTTTCGAATTCCTGAGGACTTGAAAAAGTCTCAATGAGTGCCTCCCGAAGATCCTTTGATAGATTCAAGGCATCCAGAATTGATAACTTGGACGGTACTTGGGCCAAATGTTTCAAGACATCATACTTTTGGTCCAAAGGTCTGCGTTTCCCAACAGAAACATGTGGTTTTGCAGGTGCCTTATAATTTAATGCTTTGGAAGTAGATGCTTCTTGTATCAGGGTAGGAGTTGGAAATACTCATGGATTTGGCATATTAGACTGACTAGGTCTATTTATTTGCTGAGAGGAGGAAGGTATAACCTCTAACCAATCTTCTAAATTAACTGTGCCAGGATTGAATCTGCCATGTGTGGAAGAACTTTCTTGTTCGTGTTGAGCCCGCTGAAGGGATTTTCCACGAGTTTCTGCTTCATATACAGTTCTAGCAGGGGTAGGATTGAAATAGTGGCTTCTGAAATATCCATGTCTTCCCCTATTTCCTGGACCTCTCAAACTCCCTCTAATTCCTCTGTTTGATACAGGGAATTCAGGCTCATCAAGACCGAAACTGTGACTTGCATATGGATCTGTTAAGTGAATCATGTTAACAAAACCAAATATAAACTCTTCATGTGATGAAGATTCTACCTGATTAGACAATTTAGGCTATGCCGTTTGGTGGGGCGGTGCCCATGATTTTGAAGTATATGTCATAAAATCTATCAGAGTTAAAGACAACTTAGGCTTTGACATGAGCTCATATTCTTCTGACTGCTCTTCTTTCTTCAAATTATGTCACCTCTTTGAGAATTTTCCTTCTGATGAAGGGGGTTTTTCTGTGGAATTAATAACAGAAGACACAATTGGTTTCTTCAATTGCGTTCATAAAATGGCATGAGTTCGGTTGATCATTTTTCTGACCATTCAATCATTATATTTCTGCTCATTTTTGCTTTTTACTTTGTGCCACTCATCTTCTTCCTCTGTATCTTTAGCAATAACACATGCTACCTGGGCTGAAGAACCTTTCAGTTTTACTTGTCCTGAGTCCACCATCTTTTACAGAAGGTCTTTGAAGACAAAACACTCCTGGATGGGATGCCCCAACGTCTGATGAAATGGGAAATAGTTGAAAAGGTCTTCATCTCCTTCCTTGTTCGTACTTTTAGGCCTTGGAAACTGAACCAAATTATTTTCCAGAGATGAATTAAATTAACCAGGAACTTGTTCATTTTGGAAAGAATAAACTTTGTGCTTCAACTCATCAAATTGTTTCTGTGTTTGATCTCTTGGATCATCTTGACGAGATGGCCTCTATTTTTGACGCTCAGGAGGTGGACCCCTTCGATAAGATGAAGGTTTTGAAGTGGAAGTAGGTACAGATGCTTGTTTAAGTGTAAATGTAGTAGTCTCTGCTCTCCCCATTCTCCTTCCTAGAGCTGATGGAATTACACAAGTTTTAGTCTTATTCTCTATAATAGAATCTTTGATCTGTTGAGCGATTGAAGTAAGGTCTTGAAACCCTCCTACATATTTCACAGGGATCAACGGTGTGCATAATTCATCATGCAAATTTGCCACACAGATTGGCAATAACTCTTCTTGAGGGGTTCTAAGCTTAAGGAATATGTTAATCCCTTCCAGTAAGTAATGAAATACAAAACTCTTTCACTTTTCCTTTGCTTACAATTTTTAAGATCGAAAACTATCATCTTTGGAAATGTTGAGCTAAATTGAAGAAGGAATCGTTTACAGAGATCTTCCCACCCATTAATTGACTGATATTTCAAGCTTGTATACCTGACAAAAGCAGGCCCTTGTAATGACTGTACAAAACACCCGATCTTAACTACTTCTTGTTGTTGAGGAGTTCCCATCATAGGATCACTACAAGAAACAAAATGTGGTAAGTGTTGTTCTGGATCTCCCAAACCATTAAAATTTGGGAATGTGGTACTTGAAAAATTTGATGGGGGAGTAATTTCATCCACCCATTTAGGGTAAGATCTCTTTTTTGGTTGAATTTGTGCATGCTTACTTTCCATAGCTTACAAATGATCTGTTAATGACTCAATGGTAGTCATTAATTTTTGAGAAACATCTGGTTGTGCTTGGACCTGAGCAGGTTCAATAATTGGAGTTTGGATGGGTGTGGCGACCAGAACAACCACTGATGGTAGTATTGCCAGTTGTTGTTGCGTATGACCCATTGGATTGGACCTGTGAGGGTGCACTGGTAAAGGGGGATATTCTTGATCCATCCTAGTAGCTGCAATTAATTCCCTTGACTGACTGACTCCAGCACGCTTAGGAGGAAGACTTCCTTGAAGTAGTTCTGCATTCAACCTCAACTATTTCATTTTTTCTTCTTGATGCGTGAACCTTTCCTCTAATTAGGGTGATAGGCCTTATCCAGAGGAAGGGTGGAATGTAACCTAGATTTTACCCTTTTCCTTGGCATGTGCCTTTCTAGAGTATGGAAGGGAATTTCCCGAAGGAATATCTTGCCTCTGGGAAGCCCTCTGGCTTCTGGTACACACACCTTCTTCATTTATTTCTATGTGTATAGCCTCTTGAACATGAACTTATTCATCTGATCCCTCTGACTGAACCTCATGTTCTGGGGGATCAGTAATAATGGCATTGATGACATTTATCGATGCATAACACATTGCATCCCTTCTATCGGCATTTCTGTGATACTATCTTCTTCCATGTCCTTTATGAGACATTGCCTTTTGTTGAGTTGATCCATCATGAACTTCTTGATGAACTGTAATTTGGAGGGAATCTCCTGATAATTCAGCTCTGTGTTCCTCTTGTGGATTCTTCCCTAATCGAGAGAAGACTGAATTTCACTGAGGAAGAGATTAAGGATTTGAAAAAGTCCCCAGTCCGGTGGAATGGGGTTGTTCCTTCTTTTCCTACTCAACTCCTTGAATCTCATTTATTTATCCCAAGGGTTGGGCTAAAAAAGTCCCCAGTCAGGCAAGATGAGGTGGCTCTTGAGCTACTACATCTGAGACTTTCTTAAAAGCTCTCCTGATTTTGCGGACTTTATTCCAGAAGTTGGTTGGATGCATCAACCTATATCCACTCAAATCACCTATCTCAAATGACCATTGGATGATTTCTGACACTTCGGTCACCTGATGATGTGCATGATCTAAACAAGAAGCCTATTCGATATTCTCATTTTCCTGATGTAAGAGTAATTATACAACTTGTTCTTTGTATACCTGACTTTGGGAAGAACTAGTTGAGGCATGTTCTTGGGAAAGCCTTTGATTACACACAAAACCAGGTATCTGTGGCCGGCCATGGGCAATAACATTGCTTGAGACCACTTTTGGCGGGCTTTGTTGACTGAAGAGTACAGTGAAATGTAGTGCTCCATGAACACCCCATCCCCTATTATGAATACCAGATGGGGCATTGGTAATTAACTGGTGCAACCTTTTTAGTTTACCAAAGCATGCATGTTAAAGGGCTCTTTGCTGCTTTTCAACCTTCGGATATCGGGAAATTGAGAGAGATGCCAAATCAATTTGGCATTGTAACCCTTCCATTATCTTAACATGATTTTCATATTCATCATAAGATAATATTTTCTTATTCAAGTGACAAAGAATTTTCCACATGTTGAGACAAATATCATGAATACAATATTCCGTCAACATCTTTGTAATATCATACTGAGAGTCATCCAAAGGCCAAAACATGACCGGTACTTCACCTTTCTCCAGTTGTTTTCTCATATTCAGCACTTCCTTCTTATCATTCGATGAAGATTCTTCTACCTGATTAGACCAAAGCTAGTGTTTCTTTGTTGCTTCATCAGATTCAACAAGATTGGTAGAGAATTCATTTATCAAATTAGAATATGAATGACCCAGGGGTGGTTCGGAGAATGACCTACACCCCAGGCTATCTTCTGATTGAGAAAGTATTTCACCTGCTAGCGGTAAAGCATCAGACATTACTGGCTTCACATTTGCAAGTACCTTAATATAAGAGGGATTTCTCATTACTGCATTGTCCTTTGAAGAAATTTCCAGGCAATGCGAATTACTACCATGGAGAAGACTTTCACAGCTAAATTCATCATCATGGGGACGACCACCATGGTGGGTTACAGCAAAAGATGAAACCTTTTTCTCATTGATCTTCTGGCCACACAGAGGGTTATCATGGCTCTCATCTGAGGATGATACTTCAAGATCGATCGAACAGTCATGAAGAAAGCCTTCATGAGGAAGTGTCTGATGAAGAACTTCAGAATTTTTGTTTTTACTTATGGAATTTGAAAATGAAAGAGTAGAATCTTGAGTTGAAACAGATAATTGTCTGAGGGCTTCAAGAACTCCAGCATCGAGAAAGGCCTTATAACAGATTGGATTTTGATTTCTTGACTATGCTGGACAGGTCTTTTTCTTAGATAACTTCTTAATCACTTTGGAAACCACTTGTTGATGGAAGTGGTTATTATGAGCAGGTGTATGTGCCTACTCAGGAGAAATGGTTAGGTTAGGCTTATTATCTCCATTCAAATCGGGTGTATGTGCCTGACTTGATTGTTCGTATAACACGGGGGAGTATGCCCCACAACCCTCTTGGACTGGGATAGAGGTGTGTATCTATTCTGGAGTGATATGTTTATGAGTCACTCCACTAATAGGGATAGATCTATGATTCCTTCCCTGTGATGCTGCTGAAGTTGTTATAATATTCTGACAGGCATCCAGAATATGGGCAGGGATTTGCTTCTGATCTTTCACCATTATTAGAATGTGTTGGTGACTTCAGCTATCAGAATGGGAATATACGTCCATTATGTGCTTGGAGTACGTGTATGTGCTTGCTCATTTCCTCCTTTTCCTATCAGTGAATTCTGACAGTACTTATGCATAGGGGTAGAGAATTGAGTCTGGTCCAAATTTATCGTTGGAGCTTTTCGAATATTTTCTTCGGGTGATACCAAACAAGACTATTGGTTATCCTGATGAATTGCAGGTGTATGTGCCTACTGATTGTTCCCCACCACATTTGATTGGTGAGTTTCTTTGGCTGTAGTCAGACGAGCCTACTAACTAGCTGATAAATTATAAATAGGTTTATATTCCTACCTATAATACTCCATCGGAATTGCCTAGTGGGATTGGCATGTTACTGCCAGACGAGTCTACTGGGCAGTAATATCAGGACGGACGGTTGTGTATGCCCACTCATTGTTTTCCATCAATTTGTCTTGATGGACTTCTCTGGAGGGGCAGAAGTAAGAACCTGCTCCCTGTTGACCAGATTTCGCCTCTAATGGTTCGTCTTACGTGCTCAGGTCAAGGGAACCTAAGCCGAACCCCTAAAGGCGATACCCTCATCATGTTGAGGGTGCACTACTGCACGAGTCTGGTGATTATTGTTGATGGGATCCCTTAGGAAGGACTCATGTCTTCATGAATTAAGGCCTTGAATGACCTTCTCATTCACCTCCCCATAATATGGGAGGTATTGGTGATTGCGTTCTGGGGATAAAGATCTGAAACGGTTGGAAAAAGTGGATGGAACCACCTACTTCTTAACCACTGGTCATCACTGTCCAGACAACCAGGGTGAATTGTTAACTTGGAGGGCTTGTAGAGCGGCCTCCAGAGTCGGAATGGTACTGTGTTGATGGTATTCCTTAACCAATTCATTTGAGACCCAGCATTGCAGACGCTGAGTAGGTGATGTCGACCTCAGAGCGGACGGGGATCTAGCATTAGTAGCGGCTGAGGTATTCACAAGTGTGAATTTTAACGAACCCATTTCTATAATGCAGAGAGAGATCTTGGAAAAAAGTGTCTTTTTGATATAACAGACACAATCAAGATAAGTTTGGCCAGACTACATCTTTTGGATGAGCTCATATGTTATTGATTTCTTTTTTGGCCCTCACATTAAGTTAAATAGGGGCCTAACAAATAAGTAAAACATCATTTAACTTGGTTAAGGATTCACGTCGGGTTCACCATTTTTTTGTTTCTTATAGAAATGGGGATGACCTTGTTTGTTTAAGATTCAAACATTCCAATCGGTTTCTAACGGGTTTATTCATAGAACTGGAAACATCTAATCATTCTATATCCATTTGGACCTGCTTTCCAAAGGTAGGTTCTCATTAGTTCTAAACTGATGAGGCTTAAGAATTTTTATTGGTCGAGAGGATGAGAGGTCAGGCTCATCACACCTTTTTAGGGGAATAATTACCTACTCTGGGACTCTCTTATAGATTTAAGTTATGTTCACAAATCCTTATTAATTCACCAAGTATGAAAATGAGTTTTCCTTTAGATTTGGAAATCAATGATTGATATGTATGAGATTTAGAGAATCTTTTATATGTATTTGAGGTTCTTCATCGATGGAGAATCATCCATATGTATTGGAGATTCTTAGTCAATGGTATCCTTAAATACATTATATAGAAATCTCTTGGTCATTATGATGACCATACTGGTTTTAAAGCCACTCAGTGGGTCACTTGAAGTTTATTGTCATTCAGAAGGACATGGATTATTTCAGACTTGGGATCGTACCCATAAATGGGCTACCTATGCATCCTTGTTAAAGAGGAATCAGAACCCACGTAGTTCGGGAATTAAGATATACTTTAATTTCATATGGGACAGATGAGAATTAATGAGTGATGGGCTTGAACCTTAGAAAGGCTTCCTATGTACTCTACTTTTAAGGCAGAGATCAAATTCCACATAGTTCAGTTAAGAAGTGTGAGGTTTATACAAGAATAATGGCCCAAAGAGAGATGTCATAATTACTTTTACACTCTAATCCCACACGAGTCATACTCGGTGTGAGAAACAAGAGGTATCAGAAAATCTGATGATTGTGCCATAAAAGATGCCTTCATAAGAAATGATGTGGGGCTTACATATGTGTGATTTCCCAAGTAGGTGAATAATAGGATTTACTTCTGAAAAAGAAGCCTAGGAATAAGGTCCATAAAGATATTTTTGCTTTATGAAGATTTGGATACTCTAACTTGGGGATTACTCATGAGGAGGATGCCCAAATTAGGGGGGACTTGGGGATTACTCCTAAGGAGGATGCCCAGATTAAGGGGGACTTTAACTTATGATTGGGGCTTACTTCTGAAGAAGATTCCCAATTAAAGGAAACTTATAACTTATTATTGGGTCTTACTCCTTATAAGGATGCCTAGATTAGGGAACTTGGGGCGTACTCCTAAGGAGGATTCCCATTAACAGGGAACTTGGGGCTTACTCCTAAGGAGGATGCCCAGGTTAAGGGAAATTATGACTGGGGCTTACTCCTGAAAAGGAGGCCCAGGTTAAGGGGAATTGAGAGTTAGGGCTTACTCCTGAGAATGAGTCCCAAATCAGGGATCTTCTCATCTTAAAGGATGAGGTTGAATGAAGGAAATATCTAACCTTAGTGATATAAAGTTATTTAAATCATGAGGTTTTGAGAGATGTTCCACAAAATTCCTTTCATATAAGGAAGGAAACAAAGGAAACATGCCACAAATGAATTTGAAGAGGGTTTTGTAGGCTAAATCTTGAAGAGGATAGGTGAAATTGAGTAAAGTAAGTGAATTTGAAGGAGGTGCACAAGTATTGGTCTGGCACGCAAGCCCTGGTTACACAAGTATACTTGTGCGACATGAGTTCACTTGGGCGAAAGAGAACCTATAGGGTAATACTTGGGCGATACTTGGCTCAAACCCTTAGTATTATCCCTAGATGCTTCCAGAAGGGTGGCGAGCAAGTTACCTTGAGAGGGAAAGGTGGCGCGTGCAAGTGTTTCCATTTCCCTTAAGGGCTGGACACTCAGGCGCACAAGTGTTGATGAGTTCTAACACGTAGGACTTATTCTTCCGCTTTATATCTTCCATTTTAGGTAAGAAATTACATTAGAAGTGTTCAGAAGACTTCAAGTAGAGACTAAGGAGACCAGAGCTTAATTCTGAGTTTTGGAAAATCTGTCTCTGAAATGGGGGGGCCCACAGGGGGTATTTATAGGCCACCTGAGGTTTGGGAGAAATTTTACTTAGGGCACGCAAGTGACTTGCGTGTTATGTCTGGCGCACAAGTGACTTGCACGCCCAAGGTTGGCGCGCAGGTATACCTGCGCGCCTTAATGACTTTGTGAAATTCTTGATGTTTTTTCCTCTTTTTTACTTAAGGTACTTCCCTTAGTCAATATTTGGACTCTGTGATGGAACAGAACATCAACAAACATCCTTCTGGATTAAATAGTTAGATGGAACATTAATAAAAAAAGGAGTATTGACACTCTTCCATATCCATTCTAAGTAAATACAACTCGGAGGAATGTGGGGCAGAGACCTAGGCATGCATATTACAAAGATCCAGCTTTAACTTCATCAGTTTATAGTATATTTGGAACATCTTATAGCCTAAAAACCCAGCATTGTAAGAAATAGACACTGAGGAAAGGAAGAACTCATAATTACCCCAATGGTTAAAAAATTAAAATTCAATTTACCTAAAAAATACCTTCTCCAGTTATGATAATAATAGTGGTATGGTCAGAGAACCCAAAGGGAAGAAATTCAGCCATCGAAGAGGGAAAATTAAAAAACCAAGAAGAGTTGACCAAGGCCATGTCCATTTACCTTAACACCCCTTGAATTACCCTTCCTCCAAGAAAAACTCAACCAAAACATAAAATATCAACCAATCTAGAATCCACAATTCCTAGATTAGATTCCTCCATAAAGGAGATCCAATCAAAACAACCACTACATCTATCCTCTAGGAATCTCACTATATTAAAATCTCTAATAAAAATATGAGGAGTCTTAGTACCAAGAGACACACTACCAGAAATATCCTCCCAAATAACCCTTCGTTCATGAATGGAATTAAAGCCATAATCAAAAGAGATCAAGAAAGTATAATCCACATTGAAAGCCCTGAAAAGGCATTCAATAAGATGAGAAAATTCAAACTGAGGTTCAGTAATCAACAAATACAAATTCCACAAAACCAAGATATAATAGGAATAAGAAGAGGAAAAGTTAGTTGAGAAACTCTAAACTTGCATAATATTCATAATAATAGCATCCATATTACCACTCTTAATTTTAGATTCAAAAAGACATATACAAGATATCTTATGAGTAATGATAAGGTCTCAAGCCTCCAAAATTAAACATTGGAATTTAAGGTAAGGTCAAATATGCTAGAACCTAGACCCAATTTGATTGGTGCCCTCTTTGAGTCACATTCATCCACCCTGAGTAACTTGTTCATAAGGGGATTATCAATCAAAATTGAAGAAGAAGGACTAACCTGATTAGAATATTTCTATATTAGAGGGGAGGAATAAACTTCCTTGGAATAAAAAGAAATTAAATTGGATTTCACAATCCCAAAAGAAGAGTTTGATTCATTAGAAACCTTCTATAGACAAAGAGGAGAGGAGATATCAGGAACCAAACTAACATCTAATAAATATCGAGAAAAAATATAGCTTGGAAGAAGTGACCCAACCTCCTTAGATTCATAATGATTCAACCTTGAGTTTAGAGGCCCCGAATTAGGAACTAAATCATCGAATACCTTCTGAAAAGTAGGCCCAAGAGCAAGAACTGATTCACCAAAACCCTTCTGACAAATAGGAGAAGGAGAAATAGTTGGAACTAAATGAAAACAAGAGCCTTCACAAGAAACAACCATCAGATATAGTCCTTCAGGGATCTTAGAATAAACAGAAGGAAGACAAGTAGGGTTCAACCTAGAAGCATCGCCTTCTCAAGAAGTATCCACCAGCAAGCAACCAATAGAATTATGAATTGATATGCAAGAATCATTCATAGATTTAAGAGTAATAGGGTTATCCATGATAGGGGTTTTCAAGGTTTTTAGGGTTTTTTAAATTTTTAGAGATTTTAGGGCTTTTTTAGGTTTTTTATGACTTTTAGGGGTTTTAAGGATTTTGGTGGGTTTTACAAAATTTTAGGGTTTTTATGGATTTTTTTGGTTTTATGATTTTTGGTGGGGTTTGGGTTTTTTATTTTATTTTTAGGGGTTGTAATGTTTTTTAGAGTTTTTTAATGTTTTTAGGGGTTTAAAGGGTTTTTAGAGTTGTTAGTGTTTTTAGGGGTTTTAAGGGATTTGGGGGTTTTATGGTTTTCAAGGCTCATGGTTTTAAGGTTTTTTACATTTTTAGGGAATTTTATGGCTTTTTTGGATTTTTATAGTTTTTAATGTTTTTTAGGTTTGTTTGGAATTTTGAGAGTTTTCAGGTTTTTTTGGGTTTTTAAGGGTTTCAGGGTTTTCAGGGTCTTTTTGGATTTTTAGGTTTTTTTGAGGTTTTCAAGGTTTTAATATTTTTTAGAGTTTATATAAGTTTTAAGGAGTTTTAAGGGTTTTATGGTTTTAAGTGGTTTTTAGGGTTTTATTGGATATTAGGGTTTTTTAAAGGTTTTTCGTGGTTTTATGGTTTTTAGAGAGTTTTCAAGGTTGTTAGGGGTTTTTATGTTTTCAAGAATTTTTAAGATTTTTATAGTTTTTAGGGTTTTCAGGGTTTTTCGGGGGTTTAAGGCCTTTTAGGGTTTTTATGGTGTTTTGGGGGTTTTAAGATTTTTTATGTATTTTTAGGGTTTTTAAGGTCATTATAGTTTTTTAATGTTTTATGGGGTTTTAAGGATTTTTGGAGTTTTTAGTGGGTTTTGGGTTTTTTGGGTTTTTTTTATGGTTTTCAGGGGTTTATGCTTTTAAGGGATATTTCAGGTTTTTTAAGGTTTTTTATGTTTTCGGGGATTTTTAGGGGTTTTTTAGGATTTTTATGTTTAAGTATTTTTTAGGGTTTTTAGGGATTTTGAGGGGTTGTTGGTTTTTTCAGGGTTTTGGGGGTTTTTAGGGTCTTTCGTGGATTTTAGGTTCTTTTAGTGTTTTCTATGATATTTTAATTTTTTGGGGGTTTTAAAGTTTTTTAGTGTTTTTATAGTTATTAGGAGTTTAAAGGGTTTTTAGAGTTTTTATTGGTTTTGAGGGTTTTTATGTGTTTTTAGGGTTATTTGGGTTTTTTGGGTTTTTTTTTATGGTTTTCAGAGTTTTTAATGTTTTTATGCTTGGAGGGATTTTTAGGGATTTTTTATGATTTTTATGGGTTTTAGGGTTTATAGGGATTTTGAGGGGTTTTAGGGATTTTCAAGGTTTTTAGATTTTTTCCAGTTTTTAGGGTCTTTTTGGGTTTTTATTGTTTTTTTTGGTTTTTAGGGGGTTTAAGCTTTTTAAGAATTTTTAAATATTTTAGGGGTTTTATGGATTTTGAGATTTTTAAGTGTTTTTTTGTTTTTATGTGTTTTTAGGGGTTTTAAGGTTTTTATAGGTTTTTCAGTGTTTTTTGGATTTTCTACGTTTTTCAGGGATTTTTATGAATTTTTAAGGACTTTTATGTCTTTTAGGGTTTTTATGGATTTTGAGGGGTTTTAGGGTTTTTCATTATTTTTAGGGTTTTTGGGGTTTTTGGGTTTTTAGGTGGTTTTTTAGTTTGTTATGGTTTTTAAGTTTTTAATGAGTTTTTTAATATTTTTATAGGTTTAAAGGGGATTTAAGGGGTTTCGGTGTTTTTATTAGTTTTTTGGGGTTTTAATGGTTTTAGTGGGTTTTATGGGTTTTAGGGTGTTTTCTAGGTTTTAAGGGTTTTTAATGTTTTCATGTATTTTGAGGTATTTTTTAGATTTTTATGGTTTAGTGTTTTTTAGGGTTTTAAGGTATTTTGTGGTTTTTTAGGCTTTTTCATGGTTTTTTAGGGTTTTCAGGGGTTTTATGGTTTTTTGGTTTTAGGGTTTTTTCTAGTTTTTTAAGGTTTTTAAGGTTTTTTAGAGTTTTTAACATTTATAGGGGTTTTTAGAGTTTTTAGAGTTTTTATTTTTTTAGGGTTTTTATGGGGTTTTAGGGGTTTTAGGGGTTTTATGGTTTTTATGGGTTTTTCATGGATTTTAGGGTTGTTTATGTTTTCAGTGATTTTTAGGGATTTTTAGAGATTTTTATTATTTTTAGGGTTTTTAGTGATTTTGAGGGTTGGTAGGGTTTTTTGGGGTCTTCATGGTTTTTAGGGTTTTTCAGGATTTTAAGGGTCTTTTTGGGTTTCTACGAATTTTTTGAGTTTTTACGGGTTTTAAGGTTTTTTAGAGTTTTTTAAAAAATTTAGAGGTCTTAAGGGTTTTTTAGTGTTTTTAGTAGGTTTTATGGGTTTTATGGGTTTTTAATATTTTAAAGGTTTTTAGGGGTTTTTATGGTTTTCAAAGGTTTTTCAGGGTTTTTAGGATTTTTTTTGAATTTTTTGGAATTTTTAAGGATTTTTAGGAATTTTATAGTTTTTAGGGTTTTTAGAATTTTTAGGTATTTTGTGGGATTTTAGGGGTTTTAGGGTTTTTTTGTGTTTTATGGGTTTGTGAGTTTTGTAGGGTCTTTAAGGTTGCAAGTTTTTTTAGTATTTTTAGTGGTTTTTAAGGTATTATGGGATTTTTGGGGTTTTAATATTTTTATGGGGTTTATGGTTTTCAAGGGGTTTTCATGGTATTTAGGGGTTTTTACATTTTCAGTGATTTTTATGGTTTTTAGGGTGTTTTATAGTTTTTAGTGATATTGAGTATTTTTAGGTTTTTTTTCAGGTTTTTTCAGGGTTTTTAGGGTTTTTCAAGGGTTTTTAGGGGTTTTATGGGTTTTTAGTATCTTTTGGGGTTTTATGGGTTTTTTGAGTTTTTATGGCTTTTAAATATTTCTAGAGTTTTAAAGTTTATAGATTTTTAAAGGGTTTTTAGAGTTTTTATGGGTTTTTAGGGTTATTATGGGGTTTTAGGGTTTTTAAGGGTTTTAGGGGGTTTTATGATTTTTAGGGGTTTCTTCTAGGTTTTATGGGTTTTTGTGTTTTTAAGGATTTTTAGGTTTTTAATGGTTTTTATTATTTTTTTAGGTTTTTGGGATTTTTAGAGTTTTTAGGGGTGTTCAGGGTTTTTATGGTCTTTTTGGGTTTTTAGGTTTTTTTGAGTATTTATCGATTTTTAAAGTTTTTTTATAATTTTTAATGTTTTTATGGGTTTTAAGGGTTTTTAGAATTTTTAGTGGTTTTTAGTGTATTTATGGGTTTTATGGTTTTTTAAGGTTTTTAGGGGTTTTATGATTTTTAGGGTTTTCATGGGTTCTAAGGTATTTTATTTTTTTCAAAAATCATTATGGCTTTTTTAGGATTTTTCTTTTGTTTTTTAGGGGATTTTATGGTTTTGAGGGATTTTGAGGGATTTTAGGGGTTTTCAGGGTTTCTAGGGATTTTCATGGTTTTTAGGGACTTTTGAGTTTTTATGAGTTTTTAAGGGTTTTAAGTGTTTCTAGGGTTTTAAACACTTTTAGAGGTTTTAAGGGTTTTTAGAGTTTTTAGTGGTTTTTTGGGCTTTTAGGGGTTATAAGTTTTTAGGTGTTTTTATTGGTTTCAAGGGTTTTTAGGGTTTATAGGGTTTTTTACATTTCCATGGATTTTTAGGGCTTTTTTAAGTTTTTATGGTTTTCAAAGTTTTTTAAAATTTTTGGGATTTTGAGGGGTTTTTTTTGGGTTTTTAGGTATTTTTAGGGTTTTAGGGTTTTTTTGGTTTTTTTTGGGTTTTTAGGGTTTTTTTGAGTTGTTTAGCAATTTTTAGTTTTTTTAGAGTTTTTCAAGGTTTTTAGGGGTTTTAAGGGTTTTTAGAGTTTTTAGTGGGTTTTATGGTTTTTAAGGGTTTTAGGTTTTTTTTTGTTTTAGGGATTTTTATGTTTTTGAAGGGTTTTTAGGGGTTTTAAGGGTTTTTTATGCTTTCACGGGTTTTTAGAATTTTTTTGGTTTTTATTTTTTTTTATAGTTTTTAGGGTTTTTGAGTGTTTTTAAGGTTTTTAGGATTTTTTATTATTTTATGCATTTTTAGGGTTTTTTGTGTCTTTCGGGTTTTTAGGGTTTTTTTAGTTTTTTTGGGTATTAATATTTTTTAGAGTTTTTAACGTTTTTAGTTGTTTTAAGGGTTTTTAGATTATTTAGTGCCTTTTTAGGGTTTTATGGGGTTTTAGTGTTTTTAATGTTTTTGGGGTTTTTATATTTTTAGGGTTTTTTCATTGTATTTAGGGGGTTTTACATTTTCAGGGATTTTTAGGGGTTTTTTTATTTTTATGGTTTTCTGGATTTTTAGCATTTTTTTAGATTTTGAGAGATTTTGGGGGTGTTCAGGGTTTTTAGGGTCTTTTGGGTTTTCTATGGTCTATTTGAATTTTTTTGGTTTTTAAGGTTTAACGTTTTTAGTGTTTTAAGGAATTTTTGTGTTTTAGTGGCTTTAAGGGTTTCTATTAGTTTTAAGTGTTTTAGGGGATTTTTTTGGTTTTTTGGGGATTTTCAAGACTTTTAGGGTTTTTTTCATTTTCAAGGATTTCTAGGGTTTTTTATTATTTTATGGTTTTAGGGTTTTTAGGGGTTTTAGGGATTTTAAGGGGGGGTTTTGGGGTTTTTTAGGGGTTTTGGGTTTTGTTAAGTTTTTTAGGGTTTTTAAGGTTTTTTAATGTTTTTAATGTCTTCAAGGGTTTTTAGAGTTTTTTTAGTTTTTAGGGTTTTTAGAGATTTTAAAGACTTTTAATAGTTTTAATGGTTTTCATAAGTTTTTTAGTGTTTTGGGGGGTGTTTTAGGTTTTTATTGATTTTTTGTACTTTTTTAGGATTTTTATGGTTTTTAGGGTTTTTTAGGGTTTTTAGGGATTTTGTTGGTTTTTAAGGCTTTTCAGGGTTTTAGGATTTTTAGGGGTTTTAGAGTTTTTTAGGGTTTTTAGGTGTATTTTGAGTTTTTTAAGTTTTTTTAAATTTTTTAGATTTTTTTAATGTTTTTAGGATTTTAATGCTTTTCAAGTTTTTAGTGATTTTTTAGGGTTTTTTGTGTTTTTATGGTTTTTAAAGGTTTTAGTGGATTTCAGGGTATTTTATGTTTTCTAGGATTTTTCTGATTTTTATGATTTTAAGGGTTTTTATGGTTTTTAAGGGATTTCATGGTTTTTAAGGGTTTTCAGGTTTTTTTGGATGTTTAGGGTTTTTATGGTCTTTTTGGGGTTTTTCATAGTTTTTAGGGTTTTTAATGTTTTTTAGAGTCTTTAACATTTTTAGGGGTTTCAATGGTTTTTATTGTTTTGTGGGTTTTAGTATTTTAAATGTTATTATGGGTTTTTTTTATTTTCATGGGTTTTTCAGGGTTTTTAGGGTTTTTTACTTTTCAGGGATTTTTAGGGATTTTTAGGATTTTTATGGTTTTTAGGGTTATTTGGGAATTTTAGGGATTTTGAGGGTTTTAGGGTTTTTTTTGGTTTTTTTGGGTTTTTAGGGTCTTTTTGGTTTTCAAAGTTTTTTTGAGTGTTTTGCATTTTTAGGGTTTTTAGAGTTTTTTTTATCATTTTTAGGGGTTTGATGGGTTTTAGATTTTTTAGTGGGGTTTCAGGGTTTTTATGGGTTTTAGGGTTTTTATGGTTTTTATGGTTTTCAGGGTTTTTTTATGGTTTTAGGGTTTTTAGGTGTTTTTAAGTATTCATGGTTTTTTAGGGATTTTTAGAGTTTTAATATTTTTTAGGGTTTTTAGGGATTTTGAGGTGTTTTAGGGTTATTTGTATTTCTAGGGATGTTATTAGTTTTCAGGGTTTTCAGGGTCTTTTGGGTTTTCAAGGGTTTTTTTTGAGTTTTTAAGGTTTTTAAGGGGTTTTAGAATTTTTTAACATTTTCAGGGGTTTTAATGGTTTTTAGAGTTTTTAGTAGTTTTTAGGGTTTTTTTAATGTTTTAAGGGGGTTTTATGGTTTTTAGCTGCTTTTATGGTTTTTAAGGTTTTCTATGTTTTTAGGGAATTTAGGGGCCTTTTGGGATTTTATGGTTTTTAGGTTTTTTAGGGTTTTTTGGGTTTTGATTGTTTTTAGGGTTTTTCAAGGTTTTTTGTGTTTTTAGGTTATATATGGTTTTATTGGGTTTTTAGTGTTTTTTGAGTTTTTTTTTGAGTTTTTTAGGGTTTTTAATGTTTTTAGAGTTTTTTAACTTTTTAGGGGTTTTAGAGTTTTTAGGGGTCTTTTAGGGTTTTTATGGTTTTTAAGTGTTTTTCTGGGTTTTTCTAGGTTTTTTGGGTTTTTTATGTTTTCAGGTATTTTTTGGGCTTCTTTAGTATATTTATGTGTTTTATTATCTTTTAGGGATTTTGAGGGTTTGTAGGGTTTTTTAATAATTTTTAGGGTTTTAGTGGTTTTCGAGGTTTTTAAGGTCTTTTGGGGTTTTAGTGGTTTTTGAGGTTTTTAGGGTCTTTTTGGGGTTCAAGGGTTTTTTGTGTTTTTAAGGTTTTTTAGAGGTTTTAATGTTTTTAGGGGTTTAAAGGGTTTTTTGAGTTTTTTATGGGTTTTTAGGGTTTTTGGTTCATTTTAAGTATTTTAGTGCTTTTTATGGTTTTCAAGGGCTTTTTAGGGGTTTAAAGGTTTTTAGTGGTTTTAGGGATTTTGGGGGCGTTTTGGGAATTTTTTTTGTTTTTTGGATTTTTTTAGGGTTTTTAGGGATTTTGAGGGTTTTTAGGGTTTTTAGGGGTTTTAGGATTTTTATGGATTTTTGGGGTTTGGGGGGTTTTTTGAGTTTTTTGGGGGTTTTAATCTTTTTTTATAACAATTTTTGGGGGTTTTAGGTGTTTTTGAGTCTTAAGTGGTTTATAGGATTTTTAAGTTTATTTATGATTTTTAGCGGTTTTTATTGTTTTTAGGGGATTTTCAGGGTTTTTAGTCATTTTTATGTTTTCAAGGAATTTTAGAGATTTTTTAAGATTTTTATGGTTTTTAGGGCTTTTGGGGATTTTGGGAGTTTTTTTGGGTCTTTTGGGTTTTCTAAGGGTTTTTTGAGTTTTTAGGGGTTTAAAGGGTTTTTATAGTTTTAGTGGGTTTTTAGGGTTTTATGTGTTTTTAGGGGTTTTTAAGGTTTTTAGTGGTTTCATGGTTTTTAGGGGTTTTAATTTCTTCAGGGTTTTTAGGGATTTTTAAGGATTTTTATGGTTTTTAGCATTTTTAGGGTTTAGGTATTTTTATGGGTTTTAGGGTTTTTGTGGTTTTTTTAGTTTTTTAAGAGTTTTAAGGGATTTTATTGGTTTATAGGGAATTTTGGTGTTTTAGGTATTTTGAGGTTTTTAGGGGTTTTAATGTTTTTAGGGGTTTTAAGGTTTTTTATGTTTTTAGGGATTTTTAGGGAATTTTTTGGTTTTTAGGGTTTTTTGGGATTTTAAGCGGTTTTAGGGGTTTTCAAGGTTTTAGGTTCTTTTGTTTCTTTTAGGTTTTTTTTTAGTTTTTTAGGATTTTTTACATTTTAAAGTTTTTTAACTTTTTTACGGGTTTTATGGTTTTTAGAGTTTTTAGTGGTTTTTAGGGAAAAGAAGACTCGAGACCAAGCGTTCCTGGTCCCCCATTTTTTTTAAAAAAGTAAGAACAAAGCGTTACATGGAGGATTTACAAACACGAGTGTAAATTTAACCCTTCATATCAGAGTCCACAAAGGGAGAGCAGAAAGACGAGGCCACAAAGGACCACATCAAACTTCTTTCCACAATTGCTTGTTTGGATAAAGTATCTTCCACTAAGTTTACCTCCCTATATGCTTGTGTGACATTGAGAGTGAGAGACCGAAAAAGTTTGAGACATGCAATCCATTGTGGGAGAAGTCTTCATGGAACTCTCTTGGACTTTTTTCTTGAGAACATCCACCGCAAGCATCAAGTTGGATTCAAGCCAAACAACCTCCACCCGAATTGAACCGCAAATTTTCTCACCTTCATCATTGCCCAATGATTAGATTTGTATTCACATCCATATCCAATAAAATGGTAGAAGTAGCCTTTCCCAAAGCCTCTGTGTGTACGGAATATTCCACCAGACCATGAGGGGCCAGGTGCTCCCAAAGTCATGTCATTCACATTGACTTGGATATATGATGTAATTGGGGGTATCCAACGAATAAAATTTAGAACCATTGGTTTTTTGGTCTGGCCAGAAACTCCAAGCGTACATAAAATAATGATATCATTGAAATCATTAGGGTTTGGGGGGGTTAGGTTTTAATGGATTTTTATGACTTTTTATGATTTTTATAGTTTTTAGGGTTTTTAGGGTTTTTAGGGATTTTTCTGGTTTTAGGGTTTTCATGGGTTTTAGAGCTTTTTGGGTTTTTATGGGTATTTTGAGTTTTTTATTTTTTCATGGTTTTTAGATTTTTTTATGTTTTCTATGTTTTTTAGTGTTTTTTAGGATTTTTATGAATTTAAGGGTTTTTTAAGGTTCTTAAGATATTTTAGGGTTTTTAGGTGTTTTTAGGTTTTTTGGGGTTTTTAGGGGTTTTAAGGTCTTTTGGGGGGTTTTCATAGTTTTTAGGGTTTTTATTATTTTATAGAGTCTATCATTTTTAGGGGTTTTAATGGTTTTTAGTGTTTTTGTGGGATTTTAGTTTTTTGGCAAGGAAGGCTCGGGTCCAGGCTATTCCCGACACCCCCCAAAATTTATTAAAATAAAAGACACAAAGACGCTGCAGACAAGGGAGGGGAGGGATCCATCGATCCACACCCAAAGCCCCTTACGACCTCAGCCCGAAAGCCACAAAAAGAAAGGAATAAAAACAAAAAGCAAAAACAAACATGTCAAGAAAGTCCAAAAGGGAAAGCACACAAGGGGAGGATCAGTCAACATCACCAACAAAATCCTCCAACTCTGCACCACGAAACCCCATGCCCACACCAAAGCCATCGCCCACATCAACAAAACTGAAATCTAAGTCAACACCCATGTCCGTTGAGTCCCATCCAGACTCAAAATCCTCTTGCATGCCAAGCCTGGATAACAGCTTCATCCTAGCCTTCTCTTGCTCAGCGGAAATTGAAAGTTTCTCTCGCTTATTCACCTTTAGATTAAGTCTGACAGCTCGTGAAGAGGCCCTATTTGCCATGGGATGTGGGAGGGCAGAATAATCCCTCCTCCGTCTTCGACTCGGAGGGGCGGAAGTGGATCCGGCTTCAACACCTGCCTTCGCACAAGTGACACCATCACTGATAGCCGATGGTGTCTTCCCCTTCTTACATTCTGGCCCAGGAGTTTCAACACCTCCTCTGGTTCTTTCCTCCTTTGACCTGACCATAGAAGCGTTTATCCGGCGATCAGCCTTAGCAGACCTCTCCCGAAGCTTCTTAGATTCACCCTCAAGCGGGAACCTTTCCCGTTCAACCCACACCATCTCATACAACTGCACACAAAAATCTTCAGCAGAGGGAACACCATGAGGGACCATATCCCTCTACAGGTCCATGGACAGACCACCAGCGTTGCCAGCATTTCCAGGCAGAGGGCTCCAGAACTGGGCACTGGGAAGATCCTCAGCACCGGTTGTGCTATCAGAGGGAGGAGATAACACATGACCCATGTCAGGTCCCCCCACGCTGGGAAACCCGGACAGAACCAGAGGGGCATCACGCCAATTCATGTATTTCACCATGGGGATCCAGGTCTCCTCTTCCACCATAGACCTGTCCTCAGCTGAAGACAAGCTCCACTCATCCCAAATCCTCGGGCCCTGAGCAGCCACTGCCTCCTTCACGACATCTGCCACCAGCACATCCACCACAGAAGGCTCATCCAAGGCTGCAACCTGGAAGTTGTTTGGAGCAATCACAACAACCTCAACTTCTAGAAAGGATCCATCAGTGCTCTCATTAACCTTCAAGCCAGCTATATCATCTCGTCCCAGCTCCAGAGCACAGGGATCCTCCATATTTTCTTTCCCGACGCCCATCACAATAGCCTTCCCTAAATCTGTCTGCCTCCTAGGGGAGTCACCACACCCGTGAACACCTTCAGTAGAAACCCGATTATCCCTCTCAGCCAGCAACACTTCCTCCTCATCAGCATCTCCTGAAACACCAACACCTCCAGCAAGACTCACAATGAAACCACCCGAATCCATCAGGGAAACCTCTAAATCACTTCCAGCCAACAAAGCAGACGAGTAGGGAACATAAACAACCAAAGGTTGGGAGGAAACCACCCCCTTTTTCCCCTTCACCTCCACCAGAGGGGGCATCTCACCAGAATACATGCGAGTTAGAGAACCACCACCCCTGATAGGGCAAGAACATCCTCCAGATTGGTCATTGTGCCCAAAGCTCCAACAAGAAGAGCATAATATCATCCATTGCTCAAAGATAACAGGCTGTTCCATCTAAGTTCTTCCCCCACTGCAATCCAGACAGCATCCACAAGAGACTTCAAAGCATCAATTTCAACAAAGGCCCTTGGTTCAACCGGATGAAAAAGGACCCTTGTCCTACTATCCACACAAAGGAACCTCCCCACCAAATTCCCAAGCATCGAAATAGTAGAGATATTTTGAAAGGGAAGGGGAAGCTCAGGAAATCTCACCCTGGTAGCAGCAATTGGGGAACTCCGCTTTAGATGAAAGTCAAAGCTCCACCGAAATAGGGAGAAACGAGCGCCATTACACGACCGAGGAGCCGCTGACCAGGCAAGGACCAGGTCTTCCTCCGTGGCAAAGCGAATCATGATGTGGGAGCTATCAATTAGGTCCATAGTCACTCGAGCCCTAAGATTCCAGAAAGCCGATACGAACCTATCAAAAGTGACCACCGGGGGTCGCCGCATTGGGAAGATTGCAACCAGAGTCAGGCGGTGCCAGTCCGAAGACTCATTGAACTTCCGAATCGAGAGGGGAAGCTATGGACAACCTTCAAAAAACTCTGGAACCTTCGGGCAGAGACCGTTTTCAGGAAAGAGGGTAACAAGTCAGTAGAGGAGAGCGATGAGAAGTCCTATGAGTGAGGGTCCTCCCCCAAAGAGAGGGGGGGGGGGGGGGGGGAGGTGCTTCATTTTCCATCGTCTTCAACCTGGGAGGAAGCCGCCATCGCGAGGGAACCAAATCGCCAAAATTGCCAGAGTCGCCAGAGCCTCCATCTCTTTTAGTTTTTTGGGTTTTTAATGTTTTTATATTTTTTTAACATTTTAGGGGTTTTAGAGTGTTTAGTGGTCTTTTAGGGGTTTTATGGGACTTTAGGATTTTTAAGGTTTTCATGGTTTTTATGGTTTTCAAGGGTATTTATGAGTTTTTTGGGTTTTTTTATGTTTTCAAGGATTTTTTGGGCTTCTTTAGTATTTTTATGGTTTTTAGGTTTTTTTGGTATTTTGATGGGTTTTCAAGTTTTTTTAGTGGTTTTAGTGGTTTTCTGGGTTTTTAGGGTCTTTTGGGTTTTCAGGGGTTTATTGAGTTTTTAGGGTTTTAAATGTTTTCTTATATTTTTTAATGTTTTTATGTGTTTTTAGTTTTTTATGGGTTTTTAGGGTTTTTGGGTCATTTTAATTATTTTAGTGGTTTTTATGGTTTTCAAGGGCTTTTTAGGGGTTTAAAGGTTTTTAATGGTTTCAAGGATTTTTGGGATTTTTAGGTTTTGTTTTTTAGGGTTTTTATGGATTTTGAGGGTTTTGAGGGTTTTTTTAGGTTTTTTAGTTTTTTAATGGATTTTTGGGGGTTTAGGGGTTTTTTGAGTTTTTTTGGGTATTAAACTTTTTATATTTTTATAACATTTTTTGGGGTTTTAGGTGTTTTAGAGTTTTTAGTGTTTTTAGGGTTTTAATGTTCATTTAATATTTTTAGGGGTTTTTATTTTTTTAGGGGATTTTCAAGGTTTTTAGTCTTTTTTGTGTTTTCAAGGATTTTTATAGATTTTTTAATATTTTTTTGGTTTTTAGGGCTTTTAAATATTTTGAGGGTTTTTAGGGCCTTTTGGGTTTTGTAGGTTTTTTTTTAAGTTTTTACAGGTTTTAATGGTTTTATAGTTTTAGTGGGTTTTTAGGGTTTTATGTGTTTTTAGGGGTTTTTTAAGGTTTTAGGGGTTTTATGGTTTTTAGGGGTTTTTAAGGTTTTTAATTTTTTTTAGGGATTTTTAGTGAATTTTTAGGATTTTTATGGTTTTTAGTGTTTTAAGTATTTTGAGGGTTTTTAGGGTTTTTTTTGTGATTTTTTTGAGTTTTTAAGGGTTTTTTGGTTTTTTAGTTATTTTGAGGTTTTTAGGGGTTTTTATGTTTTTCAGGGGTTTTAGGGTTTCTTACATTTTTAGGTATTTTTAGGGGTTTTTTTTGGGTTTTTGGGTTTTTTTTTATTTTAATAACTTTTAGGGGTTTTAAGGTTTTTGGATCTTTTGTGTCTTCTAGGAATTTTTGAGTTTTTTAGGGTTTTTAAAATTTTTAGAGTTTTTTAAAGTTGTAGGGGTTTTATGGTTTTTATAGTTTTTAGTGGTTTTTCAGGCAAAGAAGTTTCATACCAAGCGTGTATAAGACTCCGAAATTTATTAAAAAATTAAGAACAGAGAGTTAAAATGAAGGTTTACAAACACAGGTGTAAATTTCACCATTCATATCAGAGTCCACGAAGGGACAGAAGAAAGACGGAGCCACAACGGACCACATAGAACTCCTTTCAACAATTTCTAGTTTGGATAAAGTATCTTCCACTGAGTTTACCTCCCTATATGAATGTGTGAAATTGAGAGTGAGAGCCTGGAAATGTTTGAGACATTCAATCTGTTGTGGGAGAAGTCTCCAAGGAACTCTCCTGGAGTTGTTCTTGAGAACATCCACCCTGAGGATTGAGTCGGATTCAATCCAAGGCAACCTCCACCCTAATTGAACAGCAAATTTGACCACCTTCAACATTGCCCAAATATCAGCTTCGTATTCACATCCATATTCAATAAAATGCTAGAAGCAACCTTCTAAAAAGCATATGTGTGTACGGAATATGCCTCCACACTCTAAGGGGCCATGTGCTCCCAATACAGCGTCATCCACATTGACTTTGATCCATGATGTAATTGGGTGAATCTAGTGAATAACCTTTAGAACTGGTGGTTTTTTGGTCCTACCAAAATCTCAAAGCGTATGTTAAATAATGATATCATTGAAATCATTATGGTTTTGGGGGGGTGTTTTATGTTTTAATGGATTTTTAGGACCTTTCTATGTTTTTTTATGGTTTTTAGGGATTTTGTGGGTTTTTAAGGCTCTTTCGAGTTTTTTAAGGTTTTAGGGTTTTTAGAGGTTTTAGAGTTTTTAGAGGATTTAGAGTTTTTGAGGGATTTTAGGGGTATTTTTAGTTTTTTAGATTTTTAAGGGTTTTTATAGTTTTTTAATGTTTTTAGGATTGTAAGGATTTTTAGAGTTTTTAGTGGTTTTTTCAAGTTTTATGTGTTTTTAGGGTTTTTAGAGGTTTTTGGGAATTTCAGGGTTTTTTATGTTTTCCAGGATTTTTAGGGCTTTTTAGGGTTTTTATGATTTTAAGGGATTTTTATGGTTTTTAAGATGTTTGGGGGGTTTTTAGGGTCTTTTAGGTTTTTAGGGGTTTTGGGGTTTAAGGTCTTCTTTGGGTTTTTCATAGTTTTTAGGGTTTTTAATGTTTTTTAGAGTCTTTAACGTTTTTAGGGGTTTCAATGGTTCTTAGTATTTTTTTGGTTATTAGGATTTTAGGGTTTTAAAGGTTTCTATGGATTTTTTTATGGTTTCATGGGGTTTTTTCAGGGTTTTTAGGGGTTTTTACTTTTTCAAGGATATTTAGGGGTTTTTTATGATTTTTATAGTTTTTAGGGTTATTTACAATTTTTAGGGTTATTTACAATTTTTAGGGATTTTGAGGGTTTTAGTGTTTTTTAGTTTTTTATGTATTTTTAGCATCTTTTGGGTTTTCAATGTTTTATCAGTGTTTTACATTTTTATGGTTTTTTATAGTTTTTTTAACATTTTTAGGGGTTTTAGAATTTTTAGTGGGGTTTCAAGGTTTTTAAGGGTTTTTAGGATTTTTAATGATTGTTAAGGTTTTTAGGGGTTTATATGGTTTTTGGGTATTTTGAGGGATTTTTGGGTTTCTACGTATTCACAGAGTTTTAGGGGTTTTATGGTTTTTATGTATTTTAGGGTTGTTAGGGATTTTGAGGTTTTTTGAGTTTTTTGGGGGTTTCTTGGGGTTTTTATTGGTTTTTAGGTTTTTTAGGGTCTTTTGGTTTTTCAAGGTTTTTTAGAGTTTTTTTTACATTTTCTAAGGTTTTAATGGTTTTTAGAGTTTTTAGTGGTTTTGAGTATTTTTTAACGTTTTAAGGGGTTTTCTAGGTTTCAGGGTTTTTAGGGTTTTTATGGTTTTTTACGTTTTCAGGGCTTTTAGGGCCCTCTTAATATTTTTATGGATTTTTTGGGTTTTTTGTTTTTTTTTGGGATTTTGATAATTTTTATGTTTTTTCCAGGGTATTTTTGTTTTTAGGTTATTTATAGTTTTATTGGGTTTTTAGGGTTTTTTTGAGTTTTTTTGAATTTTTTTGGATTTTTAAATTTTTTAGATTTTTTTTAATGTTTTAGGGGTTTTAAAGTTTTTAGTGGTCTTCTAGAGTTTTTGTGGGACTTTAGGACTTTTTAAAGTTTTTGGGGTTTTTATGGTTTTCAAGTATTTTTTTGGGTTTTTTGGGTTTTATATGTTTTCAAGGATTTTTTGGGCTTCTTTAGTATTTTTAAGGTTTTCAAGTATTTTTTTGGGTTTTGATAGTTTTTAGGGGTTTTCAGGTTTTTTAGGGTTTTTAGTGGTTTTTGGTGTTTTTAGGGTCTTTTGGGGTTTCAGGGGTTTTTTTGAGTTTTTACAGTTTTAATTTTTTTTAGAGTTTTTAATGTTTTTAGGGGTTTTAACGGTTTTTAGAGTATTTTATGGGTATTTACAGTTTTTGATTCATTTTAAGTATTTTAGGGGTTTTCTGGTTTTCAAGGGCTTTTTAGGGGTTTAAAGGTTTTTAATGGTTTGGGAGATTTTAGGGTTTTTAAAGATTTTTTTGTTTTTAGAGTTTTTAGGGTTTTTAGGGATTTTGAGGGTTTTTAGGGTTTTTTAGGGTTTTATGATTTTTATTGATTTTTGGGGTTTTAGGGTTTTTTGAGTTTTTTTTGGGGTTTTAAAGTTTTTTATATTTTATAACATTTTTTGAGGTTTTTAGGTGTTTTAGAATTTTTAGTGGTTTATAGGTTTTTTTGTTTTTTAATGGTTTTAGGGGTTTTTATTATTTTTAGGGTTTATAGTGTTTTTTATGTTTTCTGGGATTTTTAGAGATTTTATAATATTTTTATGGTTTTTAGGGATTTTAGGGATTTTGAGGGTTTTTAGGGTCTTTTGGGTTTTCTAGGGTTTTTTCGAGTTTTTAAGGGTTTTAAGGGTTTTTAGAGTTTTAGTGGGTTTTAGGGTTTTATGTGTTTTGGGGGTTTTTTAATGGTTTTAGGGGGTTTTATAGTTTTCAGGGGTTTTTATGGTTTTTAATTTTTTTCATGGATTTTTAGGGATTTTTTAAGATTTTTATGGTTTTTATGTTTTTAGGGTTTTAGGTATTTTGAGGGTTTTAGGGATTTTATTGTTTTTTTGAGTTTTTAAGGATTTTTAGTGTTTTTAGAGTTTTTAGGGGTTTAAAGGGATTTTAGAGTTTATTTGTGTTTTTTGGGTTTTTTTGGTGTTTTAGGTATTTTGAGGTTTTTAAGGGTTTTTATTTTTTTCAGGGGTTTTAGGGTTTTTCATGTTTTCAGGTATTTTTTGGGAATTTTTTAATTTTCAGGGTTTTTTGGGATTTTAAGGGGCTTTAGGGGTTTTCATGATTTTAGGGTCTTTTGTGTCTTATAGGGTTTTTTTATTATTTTAACATTATTAGGGATTTTGAGGTTTTTAGAGTTTTTACTTGTTTTTAGGGAAAAGAAGGCTTGAGACCAAGCATGCCTGGTCCCCCAAAATTTATTAAAAAAGTAATAATAGAGAGATACAATGAGGGTTTACAAACTTGGGTTTAAGGTTCACCGTTTATATCAGAGTCCATGAAGTGAGAGTAGAAAGATGGGGCCACAAAGGACCATATCGAACTCCTTTCCACAATTGTCTTTTTGGATAAAGCATCTTCCACTGAGTTCACCTCACTATATGCATGTGTGACAATGAGAGTGAGAGCCTGGAATGGTTTGAGACATTCAATCCATTGTGGGATAAGACTCCAAGTAACTCTCCTGGACTTGTTCTTGAGAACATCCACCGTGAGCATCGAGTCTGGTTTAAGCCAAAGCAACCTCCACCGGAATTGAACCAAAAATTTGATCACCTTGATCATTGCCCAAAGCACAGATTCTTATTCACATTCATTTTCAATAAAATGGTGGAATTATCCTTTCACAAAGCATTTGTGTGTATGGAATATTTCACCACACCCCGAGGGACTAGGTTCTCCCAAAGCCGCACTGTCTACATTGACTATGATCGATGATGTAATCAGGGGAATCCAGTGAATAAACTTTAGAACTTCTGGTTGTTTAGTCCTACCAGAAACTCCAAGTGTACTTAAAATAATGATATCATTGAAATCATTATCCATCAAACCTATTTGAATTTGAGAGGCCGCATGAACTGCATTATGAATAGGGATGACTCCACCATGAAAGGAGAGGCACTTCCTGTTGAAGGCAATTGCATTTCGGGAAGCTCAAATATAAGAGAGAACAACAACAATAGTAGTGAGAAAAAAATTGTGAACCTGCTCACTACATTTCCTCTTAGTAAGACTACTTAGTGAAACAGAGGCCTGTGCATACTGAATTGAAACCTGAACAACTACTTTAGGTAGTTCCATAACGCGGTTGTAAACCTGTACTGCACAAAGGTATGTTGAATGGTCTCCTCTACCGAAAGGTAGAAAAAGTAGGTTGATGCCAGACTGTAACCAGCCTTCTTTAGTGGTTCTTGAAAGGGAAGCCGGTTCTTACCCAATTTCCACAACATCAAGCGGTTTGCAGGTAGAATAAAATGTCTCTTGAAAAAGGAGATCCAAGATAGAGGATCAATGCCACGTGCACATTTATGCAGGTAAAAATCCCTTATATTTAGTGTTTTTTGTGGTTTTTAGGGGTTTTATAGTTTTCAAGGGTTTTTCAAAGTTTTTAGAGTTTTTTAGAGATTTTTAGGGTATTTTTATGATTTTTATGATTTTTAGTGATTTTTAGGGGTTTTACTGAATTTTAAGGGGGTTTAGGGTCTTTAAGGGTTTATAGGGTATTATGCTTTTTTAGGATTTTAAGGGTTTTTTGAGATTTTTAGGGTTTTTAAGGTTTTTTGAGTTTTTTAACGTTTTTAGGAGGGTTGGAGTTTTTATTATTTTTCAGGGGTTTTAGGGGTTTTTAATGTTTTTAGGGGTTTTAGTGAATTTTAGGGTTTTTATTATGGTTTTTAGAGATTTTTAATGCTATAATGAGCTCCACCTACTACTTAGACAACACACTCATGGGAGGGATGTGATTGCTAATCCACACAACAACGTACTTGGGTTGAGGCACAAAATTGGGGGATTTTGTGATATTGTATCACCAATATAACTTGTAGATTTATAAAGAAATAATGCTCAAGATCTAGGGGAAAACAGAAAAATTATCACACAATGGGGAGAAACAAAGCATAAGCTCTCAATTAAAATCTTGAAAGTCATACAAGTTCCAAAGGGGTCATACAATAGTCAATGGTCTAATACCCTAAAGTCATAAAGGCTAAACTACTTTGTTCCCTTAAATTCAAAATGAGAAAGTCTACCAAAGACTTTTTCAAAAAGTATCACACCATTTTCCATCTATAGCCCACCAAATTTGACTTTGAGTGCATAGCCCACTAGATCTGACTTTGGTGTCCAAAGATTCTATTCTAGAATCCTCCATGTTGGCCAAGGTTTAAACATCATGTTTGGGATTGAATAAGTGATATTATAGGCACATTTGACCGATCCATGCAAGGGAAGATTTATTGGGTGTTTAATGAAGTGAGATGGGCACCCATTGTAGCATTCAACGTCTTTAATCACTCTTGCATCATCAGGCCATGCAAATAAAACTCCTTTACCCGAGCAATTGACTTGGTGCCTTCAATATGGTTCTCATCATAAACATAAAAAACCTTGAAAACAATATAAACCCTAAAAACCCCTAAAAACCATAAAAAACCCTTAAACCCATAAAACCCTTATAAACCACTAAAAACTCTAAAAACCCATAAACCCTTAAAAATGTTAAAAAACTCTAAAAAAACTTAAAACCTTAATAAACTCAAAAAAACTCTAAAAACTCTAAAACCCCAAAAGACCCTAAAACCCCTAAAACCCCCTAAAAAAACCCATGAAAAACCCTAAAAATCCACAAAATCCTTAAAAACCATAAAAATCCTAAAAAACCCCTAAAACCCCTGAAAACGTAAAAAAACCAAAAAATCCTGAAAAACACCTGAAAGTCATAAAACCCCTAAAAACCATAAAAACCCCTAAGAACCCATAAAACACTAAAAAAATACTAAAATATATAAAAACTCTTAAAAACCCTTGAATTTTTTTAAAAATACCCAAAAAACCTTAAAACCCATAAAAACTAAAAAAAACCCAAAAAATCCAAAAATCCCTAAAAAATACTAAAACCCCTAAAAACCCTCATAATACATAACAAATCTAAAAAAATCCTAAAAACCATATAAATATTAAAAGACCCCTAAAAATCAATGAAAATGAAAAAAACCTTAAAAACCCTAAAAAACCTTGAAAACCATAAAAACCCATAAAACCCATAAAACCCCTAAAACCCCCTAAAACCCTAAAACCACTAAAAACTATAAAAACCCTTAAAACCCCTAAAAAATTTAACGGTTCAAGAAAGTAGATGGCAGTGCACTACCTTGGGAATATCTCTCACTCGACGCTTCTTCCAGGTTTTCCCCTGGATCCAGATCGAAGCTTCGGCGTTGGACCCCTTCCCAGTTCTAGGTGACGGAATGACCTGGATGTGATCTTCAGCCTAAAGATGGTGGTGGATTTCACGCTTTGAAGGTTTAGACTTCCCTGAGTTTCATTGCTATGGGTCTCGAACTTTGACGTGGTTCTGCCCCGTTGTTGGCGCATCCAGCCTCCGACGGCTATGGTGGTTGTGATGTCTTCAGATCGGTAAGATTTGGAATGGGTCGACTTCTGCCAGCAGCCGCGTATCGGGGTTGTTTTTTCAGATCTAGGGTTTCTACAGGCAGTTCAACGTGGACAAGGAGATCAACGGCAGAGTTGGTTTCTTTGGAATACCGGTTCTCCTCAAAAGGTGCTTCATTTCTACGGTTGTTGCGACGATCTGGTCTGGTGGTGCTGGTCAGATCCTTCTCAATCCTGCGTTGCTGAAGATCTTGGCCTTCAAGAATACCAGCAGAGTCCGGGCCCTCAATGAAATGGTTTTTGGCTTCAATGGGTGTTTCCTGGAGTCGCGGTCTTTGTGGGGAGTTATGGAAAGGCGACGCAGATGATCTCAACTCAGTAGCGGATTGTGCAGAAGATGCCGACCTAGTTTTGGTCTGCGCAAAGGATCCAGAGGGTTTGGCTTCGATCTGTTGTTGGTGTGCTTGGTCCTATGGATTGCACTTACAGATCTGCTCGTCAACGACTCGCGTATGGGGTTCAGGTTTGGTTTTCTGGTTCCATGGATTTGTCTACTTTTTATGCTTTTGTTGTGAGGTGGCTTATGCGGTGCTAGGATATAGTCATTTTGCAGGTCTTTCGTTCGTCAGGGTAACAAAAAGGCTTCTTTGGTCCCCGATTTTCTGCTGAAATTCTTGGTTGGAGACTGCCTTTTGCTGGAAGGGCTGTTTGGGCTGTGGAGCTGGCACTTCTACACCTTCGGTTGTGATTTTGGGTGTGCTATGCTAGACCGGTGTGTGTTACTTGGCTGAGATATGTTGAGAATGATGTCTTTGTGCTTGGTGCTGGTGTTTCTGTACTGCTGGGAATGTTTCTGCCTAGTATCGTGGTGATGGATGATTTGGTTGGTCCTTGGTTGAAAGGTGAGGAAATTGCTGATCTTATTTCTGCTAGTGGTAGTTCTGTTATGGTGAAGATGGTTCTGCCCTGTGTGGTGGAACGGGCTGAAGTGGGAGCTGGTAACTATGGAGATGTTGATGGATTGGTTGTGTTTTTTGGTAATGCTGTTGTGGGCTGGTTGCTTTTTGGCTAGAATGCGATAAAGTTTGCAGACTGGAATTTGGTGTTATTGGCTCTGTGTTGCTTGTGGTGGGCCTTCTTAGTGAGGAGGTGCTGGATGCTGGATTTTGTGAGAATGGATGATGGTTGTTGCATGGATGTGAACTCTGGTTTCTGGATTTTGTGTGTTTCTGGTGCTGACGGTTATGTGCTCCTGGTGGTGGCTTGTTTTGGTGAGAAGTTGCTGGATGCTGGTATTTGTGAGGTTGAAAGCTGGTCATTTCTTGGTAGCGAGCTGCTAGATGATGGATATTTCTGGATGAGGGTGTTGGTTGCTGTTTGGACATTGGTGTGCTTGCTTGGTTTTTCTTTCCTTTTTTTGATCTTTCTTTTTTTGGCGTGGGTTGTAAGGGGTTTTTGGGTGTGGGTCGTTTTACCCCGCCCCTCCCTTGTTTGTTTTGTCTCTTTTTTCTTTCTAATAAATTTGGGGGGTCAGGAATAGACCAACCATCGCATCTTCTTTGCCCTAAAAATTTTAAAAAAATCAAAAAAACCTTAAAATCCTTAAAAACCCCTAAAACACAAAAGTCCCTAAAAACCCTAAAAACCCTCAAAATCCCTAAAACCCCTAAAAACCATAAAAATTCTAAAAAACTCCTTAAAATCCATGAAAATGTAAAAAATCCTAAAAACACTAAAAACCCTTTGGAAACCATAAAATCCCCTAAAAACTTAAAAATCCCAAAAAACCCAAAAAACCAATAAAAACTCTAGAAACCCTTAAAACCCCTAAAAATCAAAAAAGATTCTAAAAACCCTGAAAACTCATAAAAACCCTTAAAACCCCTAAAAAATCGTAAAACCCTCAAACTCCCTAAAAACCCTAAATACCATAATAATCCTAAGAAACCCCTAAAAATCCATCAAAATGTAAAAAACACTAAAAATTCAAAAAATCTCTAAAAACGTTTAAAAAACCCTAATATCACAAAAATACCCTAAAAACTCAGGAAAAAAAAAATCCTAAAAACCTTTGAAAACCCCTAAACCCCTAAAAATCTCTAAAAATATTAAAAAACCATAAAACCATAAAAATTCTAAAAAACCCTAAAAATCCATGAAAATGTGAAAAACCATAAAAACCATCAAACCCCATTAAAAACCTTAAATTTACCTAAAAACATTAAAAACCCTAAAATCCCATAAAACAACTAAAAACACTAAAAATACATAAAACCCCTAAAAATTTTAAAAAACTCTTAAAAACCATAAAACCCTAAAAACTCAAAAAAAACTAAAACCCCAAAAGATCCTAAAACCCCTAAAAACCCACGAAGAACCCTAAATAACCTAGAAATCCCTAATAACCTTGAAAACCCTTGAAAACTATAAAAACCCCTAAAAACCTTAAAAACATTATCACAGTTTCTCTTGTCTAGTCTCTCACACATGTGGAGACCGCTCTTGGATGGTTGGTTTTGTGCTGATAGGGTGCTCTTGCCTGGGTTGCTGGGTGTTGGGTTTTAGAGACACTTTTTTTGGTTTGGTGGATTTTGACTGAAAATTAATTTTTTATTATTATCATAAAAACCCTTTTAAGGGCTGAGGGGGAACCCAACCAGACTTCAAGAACATAAGACATCAAACCATTCCCCAACAATCCAAAATCCAAAAACACTAAATCAAATCAACAGAATAAATCCCCTCCCCAACATAAGAACATGAAGTCCAGTTTCCACCTTTCCAACGCAACTCGACAAGTTTCCCCGTACAAAGCTTCACGAGCCTTGTACCGATGCCCAAGGACATACCCTCTCAAACATCCAAGTCTGAATCGCTAAGGTCAGGTAAAACTCATAGATCTAAACCTCATCTAGAGAACCCACTGAATTAAATCTGGAATCAGATACCCTTGAACCACAGACCATATGTGACACATAAAATCACACCATAACAGATTCACACGTCAAAACAGTTCATAGAAAGAAGTAGAATTCACCCAAAATAAAACACTAAGTAAAAGATTAAAAGCCATCACCAAAAACCAGCCTCCTGAATCATCAGAGTCGGTGCCAAATACACCACAAACTAAACCGAACTAGAATCTAATGCCACTGTAAATCTTGCTCGAGGAGACCATAGAACCACCCTAAGCACCCACAAGAAAAACAAAAAATGAAGGTGCAACCAAATACCGCAACATACTAGATCTCAATCGCAAACCTTCACTGCGTCGTCATGGACAGCCGAGCCCACCGAAGATTATGACCTTTGATGTCGTAGAATCTTGTCGCGACTACTACCCACGATGCCACCAGAACCTGTAAACCCTCAAAAAAGGGAACCAAACCATAAACACCATTGCAATCTGTTCTTTGGCTTGGGTTTCGCTTATTTGTTTTTGTTGTTTCCAAACTTTGGGTCATTTGTTTCAACCTTAGGTGATCATTTTTACTTCAATTCCTTTTTCCTTTTATATATAATGTTCTATTGGCCTCACAAAAACCCCTAAAAAACCTAAAAACTACTAAAAACTATAAAAACTCTTAAAATCCCCAAAAAAAATTAAAAACTCTAAAAAACATTATAACTACTAAAAAACTCAAAAAAAAACCCTAAAAACCCCAAAGACCCTAAAAACCCTGAAAACCCTAAACACCATAAAACCTACTGACAAACCATAAAACCCAGAGAAAGCCCTAAAAATCCCAAAAACTATAAAAAAATTAAAAAACCCTTAAAATCCTTGAAAATATAAAAACGCATAAAATCATCGAAAAAAATTTGAAAAACATAAAAACCTCTAAAACCGTAAAGACCCCCAAAAACCCAAAAAACCCTTAAAATCTCTTAAGACGTAAAAATTTTCTAAAAAATATTAAAACCTAAACAAACACAAAAAAACCCCTAAAAATCCAAAAAAGAAACTAAAAACCTAAAATTTTCTAAAAACCCTAAAAACCCCTAAAAACCTAAAACCAAAAAAACATAAAATCCCCTAAAAATCCAAGAAAACAAAAACCCCCTAAAAACAATGAAAAACCACTGAAAACCATAAGAACCCCTTAAAACATTAAAAAACCCTAAAACCCATAAAAACCCTAAAAACCACTAAAAACCTTTAAAAACGCTAAAAATGTCAAAAAAAACTATAAAAAAAATAAACCCTTAAGAGACTCAAAAAAACACTGAAAAACCCAAAACATCTGAAAAAACATGAAAAATCCTAAAAACCCTAAAATCCCTCAAAATCCCCAAAAACCCTAAAAACCATAAAAATCCTAAAAAACCCCTAAAAATAATGAAAGTGTAAAAAAACCTAACCCCCCTCCCAGAAAAACATAAAAACCCCTATAATCCTTTAAAATCACTAAAAATCCATAAAAACCTTAAAACCCCACTATAAACTCTAAAAACATTTAAATCCTCTAAAAATGTTTAAAAAATATAAAAAAACCTTAAAACCCCCCAAAAAATAAAAAAACCCTAAAAACCCAAAAAGACCCTAAACCCCTTAAAAACCCTTGAAAACCTCCAAACCCTCTCAAAATCCCTAAAACCCCTAAAAACCATAAAATCCTAAAAAAACTCTAAAAATCCATGAAAATATAAAAAACCTAAAAGCCTAAAAAAAACCTTGAAAACCATAAAACCTCTAAAAACTTGAAAAACCCTAAAAACCCATAATCCCCTAAAAACCACTAAAACTATAAAAACATTCCAAACCCCTAAAAATGTTAAAAAAATCTAAAAAACCATGGTTTTTGATGTTGGCTCATGGTGTTGGCTTCATGCTTATTTGGGTCATGTGCTACATGCTAGTTCTGGTTTGTGATGTCGGCTTCCTATTTGGAGATGTTCTGCCCTTTCTTGTTGCTCCTTAGGTAATCTTTAGGGGTGTTGTTTCATCTATCTTTGCTTGGATGACCCTTGAACCTTTGTTTTTGGGACACCTTGATCCACCTTTGGGTGATTGTTTGTAATTCATATTTTTCTCTTTATATATACATTCTATTTTCCTTGCAAAAAAAAACTATAAAAAACCTAAAAACCCCAAAAACCCCAAAAACCCTCAAAATCTATAAAAACCCTAAAAAAATATAAAAATGATAAAATCTTAAAAACACTCAAATATCCATGAAAATTTAAAAACCCTAAAACCCCTGAAAACCATAAATCCTCTAAAAACCTAAAAAATGATAAAACACCATAAAATCCACTAAAAACTCAAAAAACCCAGAAAACCTGACATGATAGTGTATTGGGTGTGCGGTATCCATTGGAGAAAATGCAGAAACACAAGTGATGGAAGTGAGAGAAAAGGAAATTAAAATAAATGCATGGAAATTAAAGGGGAGGGGTATGATCATTTAGGACCCCAAGGAGACTTGCCCCTTAAAACCCCTAAAAACGTTAAAAACCTCTAAAAAGCCTTAAAAACCCAAAAAAAAACTCAAAATGCCCTAAAACCCAAAAGACCCTAAATACCCTACAAACCCCTAAAAAACCTAAAAACCTCTGAAAACCCCCCAAAACCTCTGAAAATCCCTAAAAACCCTAAAAACACTAAAAACCCTAAAAACCATAAAAATCCTATAAAACTCCTAAATATCAATGAAAATGTAAAAATCCCAAAAAAACCCCTAAAAACATAAAACCCCCCAAAAACATAAAAACCCTAAATACCCATTAAACACTAAAAAACCACTAAAAAATCTAAAAACCTTTAAACCCCCTAAAAATCTTAAAATACTCTAAAAAAAATTAAAATCCCTAAAAACTTAAAAAACCCAAAAAACCCAAAAAGATCCTAAAACCCTAAGAACACTAAAAACTCTTAAAACATCTAAAAAGGCCAAAAACCCCTCAAAATACCTAAGAAGAAAACCCCCTAGATGGCGGCACAATCCCCTGTATCTCTCTCTCGCTTGACGCCTCTTCCCCCGATTTCTTCTCGGGATCTTGATGTTGGCCCCTCGATCTTCTCTCGGCAATGGTGTTCTCTCGATGTATCACTTGATCTCAAGACGATGTTCCTTTGGCGGCTTCGTCCTCCCCGAACGGTTCCCTTTCTCTCGACTTCGGAAGGAAGTATAATTCTTTGCTGACGCGCTTGGGTTTTTTTCACTTTGGAGGTTGCGAAGGTTGCTGCGGACTCAGACTGTTCCGATCTGGCTTGTGGCGATGAAGGATCATTGGCGGTTGGATTCCTTCATGGTTTTCTTTCACGGATCAGGGTTGACCTCATAGATCTGGGACCTCAGGCAGGTCAACAGAGTCAGTGGCCTCAACGATGGAGCAGAGTGCTCCAGCGACGCGGATTCTGGCCTCAACGACGGGTGATCTCTCCTGATTTGCTGCTTCGGTCTTCTACGCGTTTTGGTAAGGTGAGTTTCTGCGGCATTGATCTGCGGCTGGTTGTTTCCTGGGGGATTCTCTAGATCTGTGGTGGTCTTTGGCGGTTGGTGCTTGAGGCGGTGATGGTGGCTCTTAGATCTGCTCAAGGGTTGCAAGGGGAACATATGATAGCGGCTTGGCATCGGTTTGTGCGGAAATTTCATTTCCAGGTGCGTATGATTATGCCCTTGCTGCTCGCTTTTGATGTTGGTTCTGGTTGGAAGTCTTTGAGTCTTAAGACCCATGGTTCATTGGTTGCGGTGCTGGTCATGAGCCATTGCGGGTTCTGGTTACTGGATTTATTGGGAAATTTTAGGCGTGGTCTGGTGATGCTGTGCGATTCTACTGGGGCGATTTCTTGGAGCTGGTTTCTGTCTTTTTGGTGCTGGGTGCTGCAGCCTGGTCCTGGGTTTGGTTGCTGGTGGTGTGTTATTAGCTCTTTGGTGGGGTGTGGAGCCCCAAGAGTTGTTGGCTATTGGATTATTTGGTGCTGGTTGATGTACTTTGCTGGTGAATGCTGGATGATGGTGCTTCGTATGGTGAATCTCCTTGGTGAGGAGGTGTTGGATGCTGGATCAGGTGAGATTGGATATTGGTTGCTGCTTTGTGTGATTGGATGTTGGTTGCCGCCTGGTAGTGAATTGTTGAAGGATGGTGATGATGAGGCTTGTGATTTTGATGCTGGTGGTTATGTGATTTTGGATGATGGTGGTTCTGTGATGTTGGATGCTCGTGGTTCTGGATGCTGGTTGCTGCTTGGATGGGAGGTGCTGAAGCTGTGGTTTATGGTTGTGCTGCTGCTGGGTGTGTGGCTGCTGTTTGAGTTTGGATGCTGGGTGTTGGTTAGCTGTGAGCTGCTGGATGCTGGTTGATGTTGGATGATGGTGGTGGCTGCTTTGTTTTGTGTGTCTTGTCTTTTTTCATCCTTGATTTTTCTTTTTTGGGTCTTTCGTCTTGGGTCGTTAAGGGTTTCTGGGTGTGGGTCGATGGACCCCTCCCATCCCTTTTCTGCAGTGTCTCTTTTTTCTTTTTAATAAATTTGTGGGGCCCGAGAATAGCTTGACCCTCGTATCTTCCTTGCCCCCCCAAAATCCCTAAAAAACATAACAAACCCTAAAACCCATAAAAATCCTAAAACCCTCTAAAAATCCATGAAAATGTAAAAAACCCTAAAAACCCTGAAAACTCAAAAAGCCATAAAACCCCTAAAAACCATAAAAAACTAAAAAACGGCCTTAAAAACCCAAAAGTCTCTAAAAACCCAGAGAAACACTAAAAAATCCTATAAACCGAACTAATTACTAAAATGTTTGAAACCCCAAATAAAACCAAAAAACCATAAAAATCCAAAAAAATCCCTAAAAATCAATGAAAACATAAAACCCCCCCAAAAAACTCATAAACCCCCTAAAAATCCACTAAAAACTCTAAAAAGATTTTGAACCCCTAAAAATGTTAAAAAAACTCTAAAAAACCTAAAAACCAAAAAAAGATCGCAAAAACCATGAAAAACCATAAAACCCACTGAAAAACCCAAAAACCCTCAAAATCTCTAAAAACACTGAGAACCCCCTTAAAACCATAAAAAATACTAAAAACCCTAAAAACCACAAAAAAACTCTAAAAACACAAAACCCCTAAAAACATCAAAAAACTCTAAAAAACCTTCAAACCTAAAAAAAACTCAAAAAACCCCTTAAAACCCAAAAAGACCCTGAAAACCCAAAAAAATCTAAAAACCCTAAAACCCTCTAAAACCCCTCAAAATCCCTAAAAACCCTAAAGTCTATAAAAATACTAAAAAACCAAAAAAATTCCATTAAAACATAAAAACACCGAAAACACTAAAAGAAACACTAAAAACCAAAAAAAACCCTAAAGACTTTAAAAACCCTAAAAACCCATAAAAACCCTAAAACCACTAAAACACTAAAAAATCTTAAAAACCATAAATCGTTAAAAATTTTCTAAAAAACCTAAAAAACCTAAAAAATCAAAAAATAATCCTAAAAACCCAAAAGACCATAAAAACCCTAAAAAAACCATAAAAACCATAAAAACCCTAAAAACCATAAAAAGTCCTAAAACCCTCCTAAATTCCATGCAAATGAAAAAACACCTAAAAATAATGTAAAACCACTAAAAACCATAAAAACACCTAAAAACATTAAAAAACCCTAAAAACCACTAAAAACACTAGGAACCCTCAAAACCTCTAAAAATGTTAAAAAACTCTAAAAAATCTTAAAACCCTAAATAACTCAAAAAACCCTAAAAACCCCAACAGACACCAAAGACCCTAAAAATCCCTAAAAACCCTGAAAAATTACAAAACCCTTAAAATCCCTAAAAATTATAAAAATCCTAACCCCCCCTAAAAATCCATGAAAATTTTAAATCCCAAGAAACCATGAAAAAACACGGAAAAACATAAAAACCCATAAAACCTTAAAATGCTAAAAAGCCAAAAAAAAACCCAAAAAATGTTAAAAACTCTAAAAAAATTTCAAAAAGACCCTAAAAACAAAAAAAGGTGCTAAAAAACCTAGAAAATCTTAAAAACCTCTAAAACCCTCAAAATCCAAAAAAACCTCAAAACCCCTCAAAACCATAAAAATCCTAAAAACCCCTAAAAAGCCTTGAAAATGTAAAAAACCCTAAAAACCCTGAAAACTCCCTAAAAACCACAAACCCCCTCAAAACCTTAAAAACCCTAAAACCTCCTAAAATCCCTAAACACCAATAAAAACTCTGAAAACCCACAAAACTCCTAAAAATGTTAGAAAACTCCAAAAACCTTAAAACCCTAAAAAAACTCAAAAGAACCCAAAAAGACCCTAAAAATGAAAAAAATTGAAAAATCATAAAACCCTCAAAATCATTAAAAACCATAAAAAACCATGAAAACCATACAAATCCTAAAAAACCATCAAAATCCATGAAAACGTAAAAAAACACTAAAAACCCAGAAAAAACCTTAAAACCACAAAAGCCAGTAAAAACCATAAAAAACTTAGAAACCCAAAAAAACCACTAAAAACTCTAAAACCCATTTAAAATCCTAAAATCATTATAAATTATAAAAAAAAATATGAAAAAAACTAAATGATCTAATAAAACAATAAAACCAAAAGACCCTAATAACCCTGAAAACCCATAAAAAAAATAAAAAACTTAAAAAACCCCTGAAAATCCATGAAAACGTAAAAAACCATAAAATCCCATAAAATCACCTATAAACCATAAAACCCCTAAAAGCCTTAAAAACCCTAAAAACCCATAAAAGCTTAAAAATCGCTAAAAATCCAAAAACCCACAAAAACCTAAAAACGATAAAAACTCTAAATACCTTAAAAACCCTAATAAACTAAAAAAACCATAAAAGACCCTGAAAATACTGAAAACACCTACAGCTCTCAAAAAACCTTGCAGACTCTAAAAACCATTAAAATCCAAAAAAACCCCTAAAATTCATAAAAATCCGAAAAAACCCCTAAAAATCAACGAAATCATAAAAAACCTTAAAACCCCTTAAAACCCTAAAACTTCTAAAACCTTAAAAATCCAAAAAATCCATAAAAACCCTAAAAACCCATCAACACCTCTAAAAACCCTTAAAACCCCTAAAACTGCTAAAAACCTCTAAAACACCTTAAAACCCAAAAAAAATCCAAAAAACAACCCTAAAACCCAAAAAGAGACTAAAAACCCTGAAAAACACTAAAAACCCAAAAACTCCTAAAAATTCCTGTAAACCCTGAAAATCACTAAAAACCATAAAAATCCTAAAAATGCTAATAAACCATAAAAATCCATGAAAATGTTAAAAACCCTAAAAAACCTGAAAACCCCTTGAAAACCTTAAAAACCACTAAAAACACTAAAAAAAATCCTAAAAATAGATAAAAACATACTAAAATATCTAAAAACCCTTAAACCCCTAAAAACATTAAAAACCTCTAAAAACCCTTCAAACCCCTAAAAACTCAAAAAACCCAAAAAAACCTAAAAGACCCTAAAACCCAAAAATACATAAAATCTTAAAAGCCCTTGGAAAACCATAAAAATATAAAAAAACCTAAAAGCACCCTAAAAATTCATAAAAATGAAAAAAAACTCCCAAACCCCCCTTAAAACCCTAAAAACTCAAAAAAACCCTAAACCCCCCCAAAAAACCCTAAAACCCCTCAAAAACACTAAAAACCCTAAAAACTGCAAAATCTTTAAAAATTCTAAAAGACACTAAAAATTCATGAAAAAATAAAAAACCCTAAAAACCCTAAAAAAACCCTAAAAACATAAAAACTCCTAAAATCCATAAAAACCTTATAAACACATAAAAACCCTAAAAACCCACTAAAGTCACTGAAAATCCTAAAACCGCTAAAAATGCTAAACGACTCTAAAAACGTTTAAACCCCTAAAAACTCAAAAAAAACCCCTAAAACCCATAAACCCTAAAAACTATCAAAATCGCTAAAAATTCTAAAAACCCTACAAACCATAAAAATATTTAAAACCTTCTATATATCCATAAAACGTAAAAAAAACCTTGAAAAATCCTTGAAAAACTTAAAATCCCCTTAAAAACTTAAAAAAAATTCTAAAATCACATAGAAACCCTGAAACCCCACAAAAATTTCTAAAAACACTAAAACCCCCTAAAAACATTCTAGAACTCAAAAAAACCTTATCATGTAAAAAACCCCTAAAACCCCTAAGAACTCAAAAAACCCTAAAACCCAAAAGAACCTATAAAACCCAGAAAAAACTTAAAAACACATGAAAATCCTAATGACCCTAAAAATCCCTAAAAACTCTAAAACACTAAAAACCATAAATATCATAAAAACAACCCCTAAAAATCCATGAAAATGTATAAAACCCAAAAAACCATAAAAACCTTAAAATCCACTAAAACTATAAAAACCCTTAAACCCCCTAAAAACTTTAAAAAACTTTAAAAACCCTTAAAAGCCATAAAAAACTAAGCAAAAAACCCTAAAACTGAAAAAGACTACAAAAAACCTAAAAACCTTAAAAACCCTAAAAACATGTGAAAAATACCAAAATCCCTCAAAATCCCTAAAAACCAAAAAAACCTCCTAAAAATCCATGAAAACATAAAAAACCCTTAAAAATCAAAAAATACCCCCAAAACCAGAAAAACCCTTAAAAGGCTTAAAAAAACTAAAACCCCATAAAAACAATAAAACCACTAAAAACTTTTAAAACCCCTAAAAATGTTAATAACTCTAAAAACCATTAAAAAGCCTAAAAAACACAACCCCCCCCCCCCCCCCAAACCCTCAAAATCTCTAAATACCCTAAAAACCATAAAAATTATAAAATAACCCCTAAAAATACATTAAAACTCACCTTGAAAAACTCCAAAAAACATAAAACCACTAAAAACCTTAAAAACCCAAAAAATAAATAAAAACTGACAAAAAATCTAAAAATACTTAAAACCCCTAAAATCCCAAAAAAAACCCTAAAAACCTTAAACCCCCTTAAAAACACTAAAACCCCTCAAAAACCCTAAAAACAATAAAAAACCTAGAAAAACCCTAAAAACCTCCAAAACCTCTAAAAACCAAAAACCCCCTAAAAACCATAAAAACCTTGAAAAGATATAAACCCAAAAAAACCACTAAAAACTCTAAAAACCCTTAAACCCCAAAAAAATATTAAAAAATCTAAAAAACCTTTAAAATCCTCATAATCTCAAAAACAAATCCCCTAAAAACCCAAAAGACCCTAAAAACTCTTAAAACCCCCAAAAGCGTCTGAAAAATCCTAAAAACCCTCAAAATCCCTAAAAATAATAAAAAAACCTAAAAATAATAAAAAAACTAAAAAACCACAAAAAATACATGAAAACGTAAAAAAACCTAAAAAAATATAAACCATAAAACCCATAAAACCTGAAAACCCCTAAAAACCCATAAAAACCACTAAAAATCCTTAAAACCCTTAAAAAATCAAAAAAATCAAAAAAACCTTTAATACCCTAAAAAACTTAGAAAACCCCCTAGAACCCCAAAAATAACCTAAACACTTGAAAATCCCTAAAAAACCTGAAAATCCTTTAAAACCCTATAAAACCCTAAAACCCCAAAAAATCCTAGAAATCCCTAAAAACCATGAAAACATAAAAACCCTAGGAACCCTGAATAACCCCAGAAAAGCATAAAAACTCCTAAAAATGTAAAACATGAAAGCCCCATAAAAACCCTAAAAACTAATAAAAACTATAAAACCCTTAAAATCCCTTAAAGCATTAAAAACTCTAAAAATCCATTAAAATTTCTAAAAAATATCAAAAACCCAAAAAGACACTAAAAAATATTAAAACCCCAAAAACCAAAATAAACCCTGAAAACCCCCACAACTCCTTAAAATCCCTAAAACCCCTAAAACCCATGAAAGTCCTAAAAACCCCAAAACATCCCTAAAAACATAAGAAACCCTAAAAATTATGAAAATCCTTTGAAAACCATAAAACCCCCTAAAAACCTTAAAAACCCTAAAACCCCATAAAAACCCTAAAACCCCACTAAAAACTCTAAAACCCCTTTAAACCCTAAATCATTTAAATAAATATAAAACAACTATAAAAAATCTAACAAATTTGAAAAAACTATAAAAACCCACTAAAATCTCTAAAACCCAAAAACCTTAAAAACCCTTAAAACCCGTAAAAACCCCTAAAAACATAAAAAACCCTAAAAACCATAAAAAACAATAAAAACCCACGAAAACATAAAAAACCCACTAAAATATCTAAAAACCCTTAAAACCCTAAAAACATTAAAAAAACTCTAAAGACCCTTAAAAACCCTAAAAAACTCAAAAAAAAAAACTGTAAAACCCCAAAAAAGACCCTAAAGTCATGAAAACCCATAAAATTTCTAAAAATCCTAAAAATCCCTAAAAACGAAAAAAACCAAAAAAAACCCTAAAAACCCTAAAAACCCTAAAAACTCATAAAATTCCTAAAAAACCTAAAAAACCATAAAACACTTCAAAATAACTAAAAACCCTAAAAACTGAAAAAACCATAAAAATTCTAAAAAACTAATAAAATTTCATGAAAACATTAAAAACCCTAAAAATCCTCGAAAAATCCTAAAACCCATAAAAACAACTAAAACCGAAAAAAAAACTTATAAACACATAAAAACCCAAAAAACAACTAAAATCTTAAAAACCTCTAAAAAGGTTATAAACTCTAAAAACCCTTTAATCCCCTAAAACCTCAAAAAAAACCTAAAACTCCCAAAAAACCCTAAAAACTATCAAAATACCTAAAAATATGAAAAACCCTACAAAAAATAAACATCCATAAAAACCCTTATAAATCCATGAAAATGTAAATAAAACCATGAAAAACCCTTGAAAAACATAAAAACCCAATAAAACCCTAAAAACCCATAGAAACCCTAAAACCCCACTAAAATTTCTAAAAACACTAAACCCCCCTAAAAACATTAAAAACTCTAAAAAATATTACTCTGTAAAAAGGCACTAAAAACCCCTAAAAACTCAAAAAAACCCTAAAAACCCCAAAAGACCCTAAAAACCCATGAAAATCCTAATACCCCTGAAAATCCTTAAAATCCCTAAAACACTAAAAACCATAAAAATCATAAAAAACACCTAAAAATCCATGAAATTGTAAAAAAACCCAAAAAACCATAAAAACCCTAAAACCCACTAAGAACTCTAGAAACCCTTAAAACCCCTAAAAATGTTAAGAAAGTCTAAAAAACCTTAAAAACCCTAAAAAACTGAAAAACCCCTAAAAACCAAAAAAGACTCTAAAAACCCTAAAAACTCTAAAAAAAGGAACCATATTATAGACAACTATATCAGCTACATGAAATAAATACAAGTCCAAAGGACCAGAACCAAACCTGCAATCACTTTACGAGATGAAGAAGAAACCGAGGAACCTACATCGTCTCTTAAAGAGTCGAGCCGAGCCGAAAACACTACTAACCGTGCATCATCTAGAACCACTTATGCCAAATCCCTCTGCCAAAAAATCCAAGCCCCTCAAGGATCTGAAGCCGAAGGCCCGAGCAACACCACCGCATGGGAAAAGAAAATCCATCGAAGAAACGATAAAACACCTGCCGACTTAGATCCGTAGGGCACTACCAAATCCCACCTCTACTGATATTTCCCCCCACAAGTGCGAGGAAATCCACCACTCGGGAAAGGAAAAACTACGGAAGAAGCCAAGAAACACCCACCGCCATGGATCTATAGATCATTGTCAAACCCACCGCCGCCGCCTTGGATTCATGGAGTGTGAGAAAAGCTGCCACTCAGGAAAGGAAAATCCACTGAAGAATCTAGGAAACACCTACCCCTGCCTTGGATCTGAAGAGCGATGCCACAGCTTGATGCCGTTGCCTTGGATCTAAAGAGCGCTGCCCTAGGAGACACGAAGCTTGAGGAAAAGAACCAGGGGAGAGAGCCTTCATCTTAGAGTTTTTAGGGGTTTTAGGGTTTTTAGGGATTTTGATGGTTTTTAGGGGTTTTCAAAAGTTTTTAGGTTTTTTAGGCTCTTTTTGAGATTCTAGGTTTTTTGAGTTTTTAGGGTTTTAAAGGGTTTTTAGAGTTTTTAATCTTTTTAGGGGTTTAAAGGGGTTTTAGAGTTTTTGGTGGGTTTTTAGGATTTTCATGGGTTTTTAGGGGCTTTTAAGGTTTTTAGGGGTTTTTATGGTTACAAGGGTTTTATGGGTTTTTATACATTCATGGATTTTTCAGGGTTTTTTGGAATTTTTATGGTTTTTAGGATTTTTAGGGTTTTTAGGGAATTTGAGGGTTTATAGAGATTTTAGGGTTTTTAGTGTTTCTCAAGGTTTTTATTGTCTTCTTGGGTTTTTAGGGGTTTTTTAGGTTTTTAGCATTTTTAAAGTTTTTAGATTTTATTAACGTTTTTAGGGGGTTTGATGGATTTTAGTTTTTAGTGGTTTAAGGGTTTTTATGGGATTTTAAGATTTTTAAGGTTTTTAGGGATTTTTATGATTTTTAGAGGTTTTTCAGGGTTGTTTACGTTTTCATTGACTTTTAGAAGTTTTTAGGATTTTTATGGTTTTTAGGGTTTTTAGGGGGTTTTAATACTTTTTTGGTTTTTTCGGGGGTTTTTTTAGGTTTTTAGGGTTTTTAGGATTTTTTTGGGTTTTTAAGGGTTTTTTAGTTTTTTAATTTTTTATGGGTTTTTATAGTTTTTTATCATTTTAGGGGATTTAATGGTTTTAAGCGCTTTAAGTGGTTTTAAGGGTTTTTAGTCTTTTTTAATGTTTTTAGATGTTTTATGGTTTTCATGGGTTTTTAGGGGTTTGAGGGTTTTTTACGTTTTCATGGTTTTTAAGGGTTTTTTAGGATTTTTATGGCATTTAGGGTTTTTACTGGTTTTTAGGGATTTTAGGTGTTTTCATGGTTTTTAGGATTTTTTAGGATTTTAGGGTTTTTTAGAGTTTGAAGGGTTTAATGATTTTTTATAATTTTTTAACATTTTTAGGGGTTTTAAGTGTTTTTAGAGGTTTTGTGGTTTTTTAGGGTTTTTAAAATTTTAGGGTTTTTTTTGTTTTTAGCAGTTTTTCATGGTTTTTAGGGTTTTTATGTTTTCATGCATTTTTGTGTGTTTTTAGGATTTTTATGGTTACTAGTGTTTTTTATAGTTTTTAACATTTTTAGGGATTTAAAGGGTTTTTAGAGTTTCTAGTGTTATTTACAGTTTTTATGGGGTTTTAGGTTTCTTTTAAGGTTTTTAGAGGTTTTATGGTTTTCAAGTTTTTTATGGTTTTTATGGTTTTTATGTTTTCATTGAATTTTAAGGATTTTTAGGATTTTTATGGGCTTTATTGTTTTTTGTGTTTTAGGGATTTGAGGACTTTTAAAGTTTTTAGTGGTTTTTAGGGTTTTTAGGGTTTTTAAGGGTTTTCAAGTTCATTTTGGTTTTTCAGGATTTTTTAGTTTTTGAGGGGTTTAAAAAGTTTTATACTTTTTTAACGTTTTTAGGGGTTTTAAGGGTTTTTAGAGTTTTAGTAATTTTTAGGGTTTTATAGGGTTTTATGGTTTTTGGGGTTTTCACTGTTTTTAGGGTTTTTTACGTTTTCAAGGAATTTTAGGGGTTCTTTAGTATTTTTATGGTTTTGATTGTTTTTAGGGATTGTATGTATTTTCAGTGGATTTTAGGTTTTTTTAGGGTTCTAAGGGTATTTTAGGGGTTTTAATATCTTTTTGGGTTTTTAGGGGTTTTTTGAGTTTTTAGGATTTTTAATGTTTTTTAGAGTTTTTTATGTTTTTAGGGGTTTTAAGTGTTTTTAGTGTTTTTAGTGGTTTTTAGGGTTTTTATGGATTTTAGGGTTTTTATGGTTTTTAGGGGTTTGGGGGTTTTTAGAGTTTTTAGATTTTTTTTATGTCTTCATGGATTTTTTTGGGGTTTTTTAAATTTTTTATGATTTTTGGGTTTTTTAGGGTTTTTAGGGATTTTGAGGTGTTTTAGGGTTTAAAGTGTTTTTTTGGGGTTTTAGGGGTTTTAGGGTCTTTTTGGGATTTTAGGGTTTTTTTGAATTTTTGAGGTTATTTAAGGTTTTTTAGAGTTTTTAAACCTTTTTAGGCATTCTAAGTGTTTTTTTGTGTTTTTATTGGTTTTTAAGGATCTGTGGGTTTTTAAGGTTTTTAGAGGTTTTATGGTTTTTAGGGGTTTTCAGGATTTTTAGGAGTTTTTATGTCTACGTGGATTTTTTAGAGTTTTTAGGATTTTTATGGCTGTTAGGTGTTTTTAGGGTTTTTAGGGATTTTAGGGGTTTTTACATTTTCATGGGTTTTTGTGTTTTTTTTGGATTTTTATGGTTTGTTTGGATTTTTAAGTTTTTTAGGGATTTTGAGGGTCTTTAAGGTTTTTCATGGGGTTTTAGGGTTTTCAGGTTTTTTTGGGCCTTTTTGGATTTTTTGGGGTGTTTATGGTTTTTAGGAGGTTTTCAAGGTTTTTTTATGATTTCAGGGATTTTTAGGGTCTTTTAGGATTTTTATGGTTTTTAGAGTTTTATGGATTTTAAGGATTTTGAGGGATTTAGGTTTTTAGGAGTTTTTTGGGTTTTAGGGGTTTTAAGGGTTTTAGGGTCATTTAGGGTTTTTTTAGTTTTTTTGGGGTTTTAAGGCTTTTTAGTTTTTTTAACGTTTTTAGTGGGATTTTAGGGTTTCTATGGGTTTTTAGGGTTTTAAGGTTTTTAGGGATTTTTTATGGTTTTCAGGGGGTTTTCAGGGTTATTAGAGGTTTTTTACATTTTCATGGGTTTTAGGGGTTTTTATGGTTTTTATGGTTTTTAGGATTTTTTTAGGGTTATTAAGGATTTCAAGTTTTTTTGGTGTTTCCATGGGTTTTTATGGGTTTTCGAGTTTTTAGGGTCTTTTGGGTTTTAGCATTTTTTGAGTTTTTTAGGGTTTTTATGGGTTTTTAGAGTTTTTTAAAGTTTTTAGGGGTTTTAGGTTTTCAGGTTTTAGGGTTTCTTCAGATTTCATGGGTTTTAATGGGTTTTATTGGTTTTTTATTTTTTTAGGTTTTTAGGGATTTTGAGAGGTTTTAGGGGTTTTTTGGGTTTTCAGGGCATTTTTTGGTATTTTTGGGGGTTTATGGTTTTTTTTATTTTTTTAGTTGGTTTTTAGAGTTTTTATGTGTTTTTAGGGTTTTTAAGGTATTTAGGGTTTTTAAGTTATTTTTGGATTTTATTGATTTTTAGGGGGTTTTCAATGTTTTTATGGTTTTTTACGTTTTCATTGATTTTTTGGGTTTTTAGGATTTTTAGGTTTTTTAGTGTCTTTTAGGGTTTTTTGAGATTTTGATGCTTTTTAGGGGTTTCAAGGGTTTTTTGATTTTTTAGGGGTTTTGGGATCTTTTTGGGTTTTTTGGATTTTTTGAGTTTCTTAGGGATTTTAAGGGTTTTTAGAGTTTTTAACGTTTTTATGTGTTTTAAGTGGTTTTAGAGTTTTTAGTAGGTTTTTAGTGTTTTTAGTGTTTTTCAGGTTTTTCAGGGTTTTTATGTTCTTTATGAGTTTTTAGGGGGGGTTTTGAATTTTTTAGGGTTTTAAGGTTTTTAAAAGTATTTTAACATATTTTTGGATTTAATGGATTTTTAGATTTTTTAGGGTTTTTATGGGTGTTTATAGGTTTTTAAGGCTTTTAAGGGTTTTTATGGAATGCAGGGGTTTTTCTTAAGTTTTTAAGGTTTGTTACGTTTCCATGTATTTTTAGGGGATTTTTAGGATATTTATGGTTTTTAGGGTTTTAGGGATTTTGAGGGCTTTAGGGTTTTTCAAAGGTTGTTAGGGGTTTTCAGGGTTTTCATTGCCTTTTGGGGTTTTTAAGGTCTTTTTGGGTTTTTTGGTGTTCTAAGGTTTTTTAGAGTTTTTTTAACATTTTTATGGGTTTTAAGGGGTTTTATAGTTTTTAGTGGTTTTAGGGTTTTTTTAAGGTTTTTAGGGTTTTTTTGGTTTTCTAGGGTATTTCAGGGTTTTTAGTGTTTTTACATTATCATAGTATTTTAGGGGTTTTTTAGGATTTTTATGGGTTTTAGTGTTTTTTAAAGTTTTTAGTGATTTTGAGGGTTTAAAGGGGTTTTCTTAGGTTTTTATGTGTTTTTAAGGTCATTTTAGTTTTTCAGGGTTTTTTTGAGTTTTTTAGGGTTTTTAGAGGTTTTGAACGTTTTTGGGGTTTTAACGGTTTTTTGAGTTTTTAGTTGTTTTGAGGGGTTTTATGGGATTTTAGAGTTTTTATGGTTTTTAGTAGTTTTTAGTAGTTTTTATGGTTTTCAGGGTTTTTAATGTTTTTAGGGGTTTTATGGTTTTCTTGGGGGGGGTTTAGGGTTTTAGGGATTTTATGTTTTCATGGGTTTTTAGGTTTTTTGGGAATTTTATGGTTTTTTGTTTTTTAGGATTTTTGGGAAATTGATGGTTTTTTGAGGTTTTTAGGGGTTTTAGAGTTTTTAGGGGTTGTTTCAGGTTTCTAGGTTTTTTATGGGTTTTCAGGTTTTTTTTGAGTTTTTAGGGCTTTAAGGTTTTTAGAGTTTTTTAACGTTTTTAGGAGTTTTAAGGGTTTTAGGATTTTTAGTGGATTTTTAGGATTTTTAGTTTTTTTAGGATTTTTAATGTTTTTATTGGGTTTTATGGTTATTTTATGCTTTTCAGGGTTTTTAGGGTTTTTTACGTTTTCATGGATTTTTAAGGGGTTTTTATAAGTTTTATGTTTTTAGGGTTTTTTAGGGTTTTAGGGATTTTGAAGGGCTTTCAAAGGTCTTTAGGGGTTTTCAGGGTTTTCAGGGTTTTTAAGGAATTTTGGGTTTTAGGGTTTTTTGAGTTTTTTAGGGGTTTTAAGGTTTCTTAGAGTTTTTTTAATATTTTGGGGGTTTAATTGTTTTTATATTTTTTAGTGTTTTTAAGGTTTTTATGGGCTTTTATGGGTTTTTTGGGTTTTTAAGGTTTTTAGGGTTTTTATGGTTTTCAGAGGTTTTTCATGGTTTTTAGGGCAAAGAAGGCTCGGGTCCAGGCTATTCCTGGCACCGCCCAAAATTTATTAAACAAAAAGACACAAACACTGCAGACAAGGGAGGGGAGGGGTCGAACGACCCGCGCCCAAAAACCCTTACAACCCACGCCAAAGAAAGAAAAACAAAGAAAGAAAAAAATCACAAAAACAGACAAAACCGCAACATCATCACACCACATCCAACCAGTACCAGCATCCAACAGCACTACATCCAGCGTTAACCAGCATCCAGCAGCTCACAGCTAACCAACAACCAGCATTCAGACTACAGCAGCAAACAACATCCAGCAGCAGCAACCATCCAACCAGCATCCACAACAAACCAGCAACCTGCATCCTCATTTTCAGACAGCTAGCACCTCTTTCGACCACCAAACATCCCCCAGCATCCCACTTCCACTCCAGCAGCATTTTTTTTCACCAACACCAACATTACCATCAAATTCTGACCCAAGCAGATCAAATCAAACCATTTCAACAAACCAAACAACCCATCAAACCAAAGCAACGCAAGAAAACCAGAAACACAAGGCCCCCCCTCCCTCCAAGCCGCTGGATCCGACTTCGAAACACTGGTGCACGCCAAGCTGACGACGAGACAGGGTGAGGCCAAGCAGAAGAATCAGAGCCGGAGGTCACCGTGGCAGACGCTGCGCACACCGGATCCGATGCCAGAAGCCGCAATAGAACCAACAACCATCATGGCCGACGGTGTGCACACCGGAATCGAAGAGCACTCCGAAGCCGCGGTGAGATCCCGAAGCTGAAGACACTCCGCAGCCAACACCAATCCAGTCGACATGAAGCGCCCAAGGCCGCGGGGAGAAACCAAAGCTAAGCGAAGTGAATTCAACACCGGACCGAAACCCCGAAGCCAGGAACACTGAGGTCGTTGCACGTCAACGCAGATCTGAAAACTCGAAACCACAAGCAAAACAGGTCTGGCGTCAAACATACCAGAGCCAAAGCGAGATCCCGAAGTTGAAGGGTTCGAAGCAGTTTCCATTGGACCAAAACCGAAGCCGATCCAACCAGATCCAACACCGATCTATGCCGAGCCAAAGCGAGGCAACCAGCGATGAAGCCAGCCCGTGCCGGAGGAGGGGAGGGGAAGATCGGTCGGAGAAACCCTAGCTGCGCAAGGAGAGGGAAAAAGCTGCCGCTCCGAGGTTTTTAGGGGTTTTAATGGTTTTAGGGGGTTTTAGGATTTTTATGGTTTTTAGGGTTTTTGAGGGATTCTGAGGTTTTTGAGGGGTTTTAGGGGGTTTTATGGGTTTTTGAGGTTTCTAGAGTTTCTCTAGGATTTTGGGGTCTTTTGGGTCTTTAGGGTTTTTTTGAGTTTTTAAAATATTTTTTAGGTTTTTAATGTTTTTAACATTTTTAGGGTTTTAAGGGTTTTTATATTTTTTTTATGGTTTTTAGTGTTTTTATTTGTTTTTAGGGTTTTTAATATTTTTAGGGGTTTTTTGGTTTTGAAGATTTTTTAAGGGTTTTTACATTTTCATGGATTTTTAGGGGTTTTTAGGATTTTTCAAGTTTTTAGGGTTTTTAGGGTTTTAGGGATTTTGATGGTTTTTGGGGGTTTCAGGGGTTTTAAGGGTTTTTTAATTTTTACGGTTTTGAAGGTTTTTTAGAGTTTTTAATGTTTTATGGGGTTTAAAGAGTTTTTATAATTTTTAGTGGTTTTTTGGGTTTTTTGGGTTTTTTGGGTTTTTTGGGTTTTTTGGGTTTTTCATGATTTTTTTGGTTTTTTTGGATTTTTCTAGATTTCTGGGTTTTTTTTGGTTTTTTGGGATGTTGAGTGTTTTTAGAGATTTTCAAGGGTTTTAGTAGATTTTAGGGGGTTTTAGGTGTTTTCAAGGCATTAGGAACATTTTTGGATTTTAGGGTTTATTTGAGTTTTTATGGTTTTTAGAGTTTTTAATGTTTTTAGGAGTCTTAATGGTTTTTAATGTTTTTAGTGGTTTTTATGGGTTTTAGGGTTTTTTTACGTTTTTAGGGGTTTTAGGGTTTTTCATGCGGGGGTTAGGGTTTTTAATGTTTTCTACATTTTCATTTATTTTATGGGGTTTTTAAGTATTTTATAGTTTTTAGGTTTTTTAGGGATTTTGAGGGTTTTCAGTGGTTTTAGGGATTTTTTGGATTTTTAGGGTCTTTTGGGTAATTTTGATTCTTTTGGGTTTTTTAGATTTTTAGGGATTTTAAGGTCTTTTAGAAGTTTTTATGTTTTTTAGGGTATTTAGGTTTTTAGGTCTTTAAGGGTTTTTAGAGTTTTTAAGGTTTTTATGCGGTTTTAGGGTTTTTTAAGATTTTAGGGGTTTTATGGTTTTCAGTGTTTTTCATAGCTTTTACATTTTCATTAATTTTTATGGATTTTTTAGGATTTTTTGGGTTTTACGATTTTTAGGGATTTTCAAGATTTTAAGTGTTTTCATGGGTTTTTAGGGTTTTTATGGATTTTTAGGGTTTTTTTAGTTTTTTCTGGTTTGTAAGGTATTTAGAGTTTTTTATCATTTGTAGGGGATTTGAGGATTTTTTTGAGTTTCTGGTGGTTTTTTAGGATTTTATGGGTTTTCAGGTTTTCTGAGGTTTTTGGGGTTTTTTTATGGTTTTTATAGTTTTGATGGGGTTTTCAAGGTTTTTAGGGTTTCTTATGTTTTCGTGGATTTTAGGTGTTGCTAAGTATTTTTTAGGGGTTTAGGGGTTTTCAGGGCTTTTAATGTCTTCATGGATTTTTTGGGTTTTTTTGAGTTTTTTTGGGATTTTAAGGTTTTTTTGTAGTTTCTTAGGGGTTTTAAGAGTCTTTAGAGGTTTTAGTGGTTTTTTTAGTTTTTTTTGTTTTTAGGGTTGTTGAGGGTTTAGGGGTTTCATGGTTTTCAAGCTGTTTTCAAGGTTTTTAAGGTTTTTATGTTTTTATATATTTTTTGGGGGTTTTTTATGATTTTTATGGGGTTTAGGGGTTTTCTAGGGGTTTTAGGTACTTTGAAGGTTTGTAGGGATTTTTAAGGATTTTTAGGGGTTTTCGGGGTTTTTAGGGTCTTTTGAGGTTTTTAAGGTTTTTTGAGTTTTTTAGGTTTTTAAGGTTCTTTAAAGTTTTTTATCATATTTAGGGTTTTTAGAGTTTTTAGTGGTTTTATTGTATTTCAGAATTTTTTTTACGGTTTTTGAGGTGTTTTATGGTTTTCGTGGGGTTTTTAGGGTTTTTTACGTTTTAATTGATTTTTAGGGGTTTTTATGATTTTTATGCTTTTTAGGCTTTTTAGGGATTTTGAGGCTTTTTAGGGTTTTTAGGGGGTTTAGGTTTTTTAGGTTTTTTTCAGTATCTTTTGGGTTTTTAGGATTTTTTGAGTTTTTTATGGTTTATAGTTTTTTGGACTTTTTTAATGTTTTTTACATTTTTAAAGGGTTTTTAGATCTTTTAGTGGTTTTTAGGGATTTAAAGGTTTTTTGGGTTTTAAATTTTTTGGGGGGGTTTTATGGTTTTCATGGAATTTTCAGGGTTTTATGGTTTTTTTGTTTTCATTGATTTTTAGGGGTTTTAAAGGATTTTTATTGTTTTTAGAGTTTTTATGGGTTTTAGGAATTGTAAGGGCTTTTAGTTTTTTTTAGAGGGTTTTATTGTTTTTTGGGGGTTTTGAGGTTTTTATGTCTTTTGGGGGTTTAGGGGTTTCTTTTTGAGTTTTTTAGTGTTTTTAGAATTTTTTATGTTTTTATGTATTTTAAATGCATTTTGAGTTTTTAGTGGTTTTTAGTGGTTTTATGGGTTTTTAGGGTTTTTCGAGATTTTTAGGGGTTTTTTGGTTTTCAGGGGTTTTTATAGTTTTTTTTTGTTTTCATGTATTTTATGGGGGTTTTTAGTATTTTTATAGTTTTTTGGATTTTTAGGGTTTTTAGGGATTTTGAGGGGTTTTAGGGTTTTTGAAAGGATTTTAGGGTTTTTAGGGGTCTTCAAGTGGTTATGGTCTTTTTGATTTTTAGGGTTTTTTTAGTTTTTAGGGTTTTTAAGGTTCTTTAGATTTTATTACGTTTTTAGGATTTTAAGGGGTTTTTTTGAATTTTTAGTGTGTTTTTAGTGGTTTTCATGGGTTTTTACTATTTTGGGGGGATTTTATGGTTTTCAAGGGGTTTTCAGGGTTTTTACATTTTCATGGATTTTTGGGGTTTCTTAGGACTTTTCTAGTTTTTAGAGTTTTTTGGGATTTTTGGGATTTTGAGGTGGCTTACAGATTTTATGGGTATTTAGAGTTATTATGGGTTCTCAATGTTTTTATGGTCTTTCGAGTTTTTATGGTTTTTATGATTTTATTGGTTTTTATGATTTTTTTGGTTTTTATGATTTTTTTTGGTTTTTAATGTTTTTTAGAGTTTGTTAACTTTTTTAGGTATTTTAAGCGTTTTTAGAGTTTTTAGTGGGTTTTTAGGTTTTTTATGGGTTTTTAGGGTTTTTAAGGTTTTTAGGGTTTTTTTATTGATTTTAGGAATTTTTCGGGGTTTTAGGGTTTTTTACATTTTCATGGATTTTAAGGCTTTTTTTAGGTTTTTTATGGTTTTTAGGGTTTTTAGGGTCTTTATGGATTTTGAGGGTTTTAGGGGTTTTCATGGGTTTGTAGTGTTTTTAGGTATTTTCGGGGGTTTCAGGTTCTTTTTGTATTTTTTGGGGGTTTTTAACAGTTTTTAGAGTTTTTTAACATTTTTAGAGATTTATATTTTCAGGGGATTTTCATGATTTTTAGGGATTTTTACGTCTTCATGGATTGTTAAGGGTTTTTTAGGGTTTTTAGGGTTTTTTTGGTTTTTAGAGTTTTTTTGTTTTTTTAGGTTTTTTAAGGTTTTTGAGAGATTTTTAACGTTTTATGTTTTTTAAGGTCTTTTTGAGTTTTTAGTGGTTTTAGGGTTTTTATGGGTTTTTGGTGTTTATAAGGTTTTTAAGGGTTTCAATGGTATTTAGGTTTTTTAAATTTTTTTATGGTTTTTACGTTTTCATGGATTTTTAAGGGTTTTTTAGGATTTTTATGATTTTCAGTGTTTTTAGGGTTTTTAGGGATTTTGATGGGTTTTTTTTTGGGTTTTTAGGGGTTTTTAGTGTTTTCAAGGTTTTGAGGGTCTTTTTGGATTCTATATATTTTTTTGAGTTTTTTAAGGGTTTTAAGGTTTATTATAGTTTTTAAATTTTTATGGGTTTTAAGGTTTTTTAGAGTTTTTAGTTGGTTTTTAGGATTTTATGGGTTTTTAGGAATTTTTATGGCTTTTAGGGATTTTTATGATTTTTATGTTTTTTTTTCAGGGTTATTAGGGTTTTTATATTTTCATCGATTTTTTGGAGTTTTTTAGGATTTGTGTGGTTTTTAGGGTTTTAGGGCCTTTGGGGATTTTGAGGTTTTTTAGTGTTTTTAGGTTTTTCAATGTTTTTATGGTATTTTTGGGTTTTTATAGTTTTTTTGTCATTTTTAGGGTTTTAAGATTTACTAGAGTTTTTAACGTTTTAGGGGATTTATGGAGTTTTAGTGTTTTTAAATGTTTTAGGTGGTTTTAGGGTTTCTTGAGGGTTTAGGGTTTCTTATGAATTCATGGATTTTTAGTGTTTTTTTGGATTTTTATGGTTTTTATGGTTTTTTTCGGTATTTATGGATTTTGGGGGTTTTAGGGGTATTTACAGTTTTTAGGGTTTTTCAGGGTTTTTAGGGTCTTTTGGTTTTTAGTGTTTCTCGAGGGTTTTAGGGTTTTTTTTGATTTTTAGGTTTTTTTTTTTGATTTTTAGGGTTTTTTGAGTTTTTAGTGTTTTTAAGGTTTTTTAGAGTTTTTTAATGTTTTTAGAGGTTTCAAATGTTTTTAGAGTTTTTGTAGTTTTTATGGGGTTTTAGGGTTTTTTAAATGTTTTTTGGGGGGGGGGTGTGGGTTTTATGGTTTTCCAAGGTTCTTCAGTGTTTTTAGGGGGTTTTTCATTTTCTGAATTTTTAGGGTTTTTGTAGGATTTTTATGGTTTTTATGATGTTTAGTGATTTTTATATATTTTTATGTTTTTAGGGGGTTTTAGAGTTTTTAGTTGGTTTTTGGGTCTTTGGGTTTTTAGGGGTTTTATGGGTTTTCAGGGGGTTTAAGGTTTTTAGTGTTTCTCGAGGGTTTTAGGGTTTTTTTTATTTTTAGGTTTTTTTTTTATTTTTAGGGTTTTTTGAGTTTTTAGGGTTTTTAAGGTTTTTTAGAGTTTTTTAATGTTTTTAGAGGTTTCAAATGTTTTTAGAGTTTTTGTAGTTTTTATGGGGTTTTAGGGTTTTTTAAATGTTTTTTTTGGGGGGGGGGGTGGTGTGGGTTTTATGGTTTTCCAAGGTTCTTCAGTGTTTTTAGGGGGTTTTTCATTTTCTGAATTTTTATGGGTTTTGTAGGATTTTTATGGTTTTTATGATGTTTAGTGATTTTTATATATTTTTATGTTTTTAGGGGGTTTTAGAGTTTTTAGGGGTTTTAGGGTCTTTGGGTTTTTAGGGTTCTTTTTAGTTTTTTGTGGGTTTTAGGGTTTTTATTACTTTTTAACATTTTTACAGGTTTTAAGGGTTTTTAGAGTTTTTAGTGTGTTTTTAGGGGTTTTAAGGTGTTATTAAAGTTTTAAGGATTTTTTATGGTTTTCATGGGATTTTAGGATTTTTAGGGTTTTAATGTTTTCATAGAGTTTTAGAGGTTTTTAGGATTTTGATGTTTTTTACGGTTTTAGGGGTTTAGGGTTTTTAGGGTTTTTTGGGGTGTTTTTTGGGTTTTTAATTGTTTTTTTGGTTTTAGGGTCTTTTTAGGATTTAACACTTATTTTAAGTTCTTAAGGGTTTTTAAAAAAAATTATAGTTTTTAACATTTTTATGGGTTTTAAGGGTTTTTAGTGTTTTAGTGGGTTTTTTTTGGTTTTGATGGGTTTTTACGAGTTTTTTTTATTTTATGGGTTTTTTGGTTTTTAGGGTGTTCTGAGGGTTTTTAAGGTTTTTTACGATTTTATATATTTTTTTGGGTTTTTATTATTTTTATGGTTTTTAGGGATTTTTAATATTTGTAAGGATTTTGAGGGTTTTTACTGGTTTTCAGGGGGTTTGATGGTTTTTAGGGGTTTTTAGGGTTTTTAGAGTCTTTTGTGTTTTTAGGGGTATTTAGGGACTTTTATGTTTTTTAGGTTTTTTATTGTTTTTTAGTGTTTTTAGGTCTTTCAAGGGTTTTTAGAGTTTTTAATGGTTTTTAAGGTTTTTATGTGTTTTTAGGGTTTTTAAGGTTTTTATGTGTTTTTATGATTCACAGGGTTTCTCAGGGTTTTGAGATTTTTTATATTTCCATTTATTTTTATGGGTTTTTAAGGTTTTTAGGGCGTTTTTGTGTGTTTAGGGTTTTCTTGAGTTTTTAATGGTTTTTAAGGTTTTCAAAGTTTTTAACGGTTTTAGGTGTTTAAAAGGTTTTTATAGTTTTTAGTGGGTTTTGGGGGTTTTGGGTTTTTTAAGGTTTTTAGTTTTTTATTGTTTTTAGGGGGTTTCAATGTTTTTAGAGTTTTTTACATTTTCATGGTTTTTTAGGGTTTTTTAGTATTTTTCTTGTTTTTAGGCATTTTTAGGGTTTTATGGTTTTTTTGGTGTTTATGGTTTTTAGGGGGGTTTAGGTTTTTAATGTCTTTTTGGGTTCCTAGGGTTTTTTTGAGTTTTTTAGGATTTTTTAAAATTATAGATTTTTTAATGTTTTTAGGTGTTTAAAAATATTTAGGAGTTTTTAGTGGTTTTTTAGGTTTTTAGGGGTTTTAGGGTTTTTAGGGGGTTTTATGGGTTTTTATGGTTTTTAGAGTTTTTTATGTTTTCATGAAATTTTAGGGGGATTTTAGGATTTTTAGGGTTTTTAGTGTTTTGAGTTATTTTAAAGATATTTATTGGTTTTCAGGGGGTTTTTTGGTTTTAAGGGTTTCTCAGGGTTTTTAGGGTCTTTTTGGGTTTTAAGGGTTTTTAGTTCTATAAGATTTTTATGTTTTTAGGGTTTTTAAGGATTTAGGGGTTTTATGGTTTTAAAGGTTTTTAAAGGTTTTTTACGTTTTCATGGATTTTTAGGATTTTGAAGGATTTTTATGGTTTTAAATTTTCATAGTATTTTTAGGTATTTTGAGGGTTTTAAGGGTTTTTCAAGGGTTTTGAGCTTTTAGGGTGTTTTAGGTGGTTATTTTTGAGTTTTTTAGGTTTTTAATCTTTTTTAGAGTTTTTTAAAGTTTTTAAATTTCTATGGTTTTCTAGAGTTTTTAGTGGTTTTTAGGGTTTTTGGTGCTTTTTTTGGGTTTTTAGTGTTTTGGAGGGGTTTTAGGGTTTTTTATGTTTTCCTGGATTTTTAGGATTTTTTAGGATTTTTATGGTTTTTAGGTTTTTTAGGGTTTTTAGGGATTTTGACTGTTTTTACGATTTTTTGAGATTTTTAAAGTGTTTTTGGTTTTTACAGTTTTTTTGAATTTATTTATGGTTTTAAGGTTTTTAGAGTTTTTAACGTTTTTAGGAGGATTTTTAGTGTTTTTGGTAGGCTTTATGGGTTTTATGGGGTTTTATGGTTTTTAGGGGTTTTTAGGGTTTTTAGGGTTTCTTATGTTTCCATTGATTTTTAGCCATTTTGAGTATTTTTATGGTTTTTAGCATTTTTTAGGGATTTTATAAATTTTGTGGGGTTTTAGTGTTTTGTGGAGTTTTAGGGTTTTTATGATTTTTAGTGTCTTTTGGGTTTTTATGATTTTTTAGTCTTTAGGGTTTGAAAGGTTTTTTAGAGTATTTTAATGTTATAAAGGCCTTTTAGGGTCTTTAAATTTTTTTGTGGGTTTTTAGGGTTTATATAGATTTTTATGGTTTTTAAAGGCTTTAAGAGTTTTTTATAAATTTTAGGGGTTTTTAAATTTTCATGTATTTTTAGGGATTTTAGGAATTTTATGGATCCTATATTTTTTTGGTTATTTAGGGATTGTGATAGTTTTTAGTGTTTTTCATGGATTTTTAGGGGTTTTCATAGTTTTTAGGGTCATTTTAGTTTTTAGGGGCTTTAGGCTTTCAGGGGTTTTTCAGGGATTTTAGGGTTTTTTAGGTTTTCATGGATTTAAGGTTCTATAGGTTTTTTATGGTTTTAAGGGGTTTTTGGGATTTTAAGGGGTTTTAAGAAGTTTTATAGATTTTAGGTGTTTTTAGGGTTTTTAGGGTATTTTTTTGGTTTTAGGGTTTTTTGAGTTTTTTAGGATTTTAAAAGCCCTTGAGTGATTTTTAAGGTTTTTGGTGTTTTAAGTGGTTTTAGAGTTTTTAGTAGTTTTAGGGTTTTTATGGTTTTTGAGAAATTTTTAACATTTTTAGGTGTTTTAATGTTTTTCAGTAGTTTTTAGTAGTTTTTAGAGTTTTAATGGTTTCCAGGGGTTTTAATGGTATTCAGGGTTTTTTCAAGGTTTTTACGGGTTTTTGCGTTTTCATGGATTTTTAGGGTTTTTTGTGATTTTTATGTTTTTTAGAGATTTTGATGGTTTTTAGGGTATTCAATGGGTTTCAAGATGTTTTGATGTTTTTAGGGACTTTTTGGGGTTTTAAGGTTTTTATTGAGTTTTGAGGGGTTTTAAGGCGACTTTTTAACATTTTTATAGATTTTAAGGTTTTTAGTGCATTTTTAGGGTTTTTATGGGTTTTTAGGCTTTTAAGGTTTTTTGGTCAAGGAAGGTGCATGGTCAGGCTATTCCAGACGCCCCTAAATTTATTAGAAAAAAAAAAGATGCAACAGACAAGGGAGGGGAGGGGTCAAACGACCCACACCCAAAAAAACCCTTAAACCCCAAACCCAAAGAACCCAAAAAACCAAAAATCACACAAATACAAGAAAAAGAAGACATTAAGAATTGTTCCCAATATCATCTCTTAGCCAAACATCAACCAGCATCCAGTAGCAACATGACCATAAGCAACAACTTCATCAAAATTCATCATTATGATATCAGTATCACCACAGTAAAACCTGCCTCACCACCACTATATTTCATCACCTTACGATCAGCAACCATCAGGCTATAGTCCAATCTTACCTTACCTACAGCACTTAATAGTGTCGCCGCGCTGAGACGCTTCCTTGATGCCGCGCTGAACCACCAACACCATCCCAACACCGCCACTTGCACCATCATACCAACTGAAAGTGGAGTTCGGTGTGATGGAGAGGGCATAAGAGAAGAGGTGGGCGCACGAGACAAGGGGAACTAAAACGGTGAGCAGCCGCACCCCATTATCCAATTCCAACAGACACTCAGTTTCCAATAGCCAATATCTCCTTCAACAGATCCCAGCCAACCAGCGGCCATCACCCATCATCCCAGCTCCCAGCAACCAGCACCTCCTTTCCAACCATCTTCCAAATCCAAACATACCCTCCAAAGACCCAGAACATGACCAGACAACACCCCACACCTCGCATCACCTACATCATCCAGCACTAGCAGCATTTCATAGCTAGTCCATCCATACACAAAGCCAAAAATACTGCTTTGGAACCCCATAAAACCACAGGACAACAAATTAACCCGATCACAACACAAATTAATCCATCCCGCATCAACAGCATGAAACGAAGAAAAAGTCGAGGAACTAGAAAAATAGACTTGTATCTTCGGTACAAACCAATGGCCACCAGGAATGGGATCCCGCACCACCGAACCAATTACGCCACCAGTAAGCTGACATAAAGCCTTCTGAATCCCCGATCTCTTCCGAAACCAGTCATCGCGGCAACCGAACCACTGGAATGAAGCTATCGATGAAGCCCAAACTCCCGTCGCTGTTGAGACCCTATCTTCCATTGAGGCCCTCACCGCCACTAACCTGTCCATGGAAACCCCATATCCATGCACTCAAACCCAATCTGACCAGCAGGGTTCCCAAACTGTGTGAAATGCCAAAGGCCCCATTGGCTCCGTGAGCGCCCCCAATTCCTGCCACCCACAAGCTGAGATCTACAAAGGCCAATGCCAGAAGAAAGACAAGTTGGGGGTCACACTGGAGACTCCAGAGAGAAACTCACAGCCATAGAGCCGTAGCCAAATAAGCCAAGCCTTGCTTGGATCTGAAGTCGAAGGCACAAAAAAAATCACCTCTCGGAAAAGTCTAAGCCATTGAAGATAGGAAAGAACTACCGCCTTGGATCTAAAAAGCGCTTCCAAAGAAATTGTTGCCGAGATCGCCACCCACAAGCAGGAAAGGATGAAGATCCATCACTGAATCCCCAAGCAGAAGCCTGGAGGAACCCTGGAAGAAGCGTCGAGCAAGAGAGAGAGAGCCAGGAGAGTGCTCTACCATCCTTATTTAGGGATTTTTTTTTGTTTTTATGATTTTCAAGGTTTTTTAGGGTTTTAGAGTTTTTTACATTTTCATGGATTTTTAGGGTTTTTTGGATTTTATTGGTTTTTAGGGTTTTAATTTTTTTAGATATTTTCAGGGGTTTTAGGGGTTTTCATGTGTTTTCAAGGTTTTTAAGGATTTTTTGGGTTTTTAGGGTCTTTTTGGGTTTTTAGGGTTTTTTTGAGTTTTTATGGTTTTTAAGGATTTTTAGACTTTTTTATCGTTTTAGTGGTTTTATATGTTTTTAGAGCTTTTAGTGGTATTAGGGGTTTTTAATTTTATTAGGGGTTTTGGGGTTTTCAAGTGTCTCTTGAAGTTTTAGGGTTTCTTACATTTTCATGGATTTTTAGGGGTTTTTTTAGATTTTATGGGTTTTAGGGTTTCTTAGGGTTAATAGGGATATTGTGGGTTTTAGGGTTTTGCCGGGGCTTTTAGAGTTTGTAAGGTTTTTCAGGGTTTTAGGTTCATTTTTCATTTTTAGTTTTGTTTTTGAGTTTTTTAGAATTTTTATGGGTTTTTAGAGTTTTTAGCATTTTTTTAGGGTTTTGAGGGTTTTAAGATTTTTTAGTGGTTTTTTTGGTTTTTTTGGTTTTTAGGGTTTTTAATATATTTAGGGTTTTTTATTGTTTTTCGAGGTTTTTAAGGTGTTTTACATTTTCATGGATTTCCAGTGGTTTTTTGTTTTTGTGATTTTTAATGGGTTTTAGGTTTTTTTAGATTTATTAGAGATTTTTAGGATTTTTAGGGGTTTTCAGCGGTTTTTAGGGTTTTTAGTGTTTTTAGGGTTTTAGGGAGTTTTAGGATTTTTTGGGTTTTAAGGTTTTTTTGAGTTTTTTGGGATTTTATGGTTTTTAGAGTTTTTAATGTTGTTAGGGGGTTTAAGGGTTTTAAGAGTTCTAAGTGGGTTTTTATGGTTTTTATGGGTTTTTCTATTTTTTAAGGTTCTTAGGAATTTTAAGGGTTTTAAGGTTTTGTTGGGTATTTTAAGTTTTCTTCGATTTTTTGTGGTTGTTTAGGTTTTTTATGGTTTTTAGGTTTTTTAAGGATTTTAAGAGGTTTTAGGGGTTTTCATAGGTTTTTAGGGTTTTTGGGTTTTTTCGAGTTTTTCAGGGGTTTTAAGTGTTTTTGGAGTTTTTTAATGATTTTAGGGGTTTAAATGGTTTTTATAATTTTTATTAGTTTTTAAGGGGTTTTTAGGATTTTTATGGTATTTAGGGATTTTGAGGATTTTTAAGGGGTTTTAGGGGTTTTTAGGGTATTTAGGGACTTTTCGGTTTTCAGGGTTTTTTGATTTGTTTTGACTTTTTATGGTTTTTAGAGTTTTTTAAAGTTTTTTTGGGGTTTTAAGGGTTTTATAAATTATTTTGTGGTTTTTAGGGGTTTTATGGATTTTTAGGGTTTTAAAAGGGTTTTTTGGTGTTTTATGGTTTTCAGGGGGTTTTCTGGGTGTTTAGGGTTTTTTACATTTTCATGAATTTTTAGGGGTTTTTGTATTTTTAGAGTTTTTAGGGTTTTTAGGGATTGTGGTGGTTTTATGGGTTTTTATGGGTTTTAAGGGGGTTTTAGGGTTTTAGGGTTTTTCTATGTTTCAAGGGTCTTCTTGGGGTTTTATGTTTCTTATGGTTATTTAGAGTTTTTAAACATTTTTTAGGGTTTTAAGGGTTTTAGAGTTTTTCGTGATTTTTAGGGTTTTCATGGCCTTTTACAGTTTTTAAGGTTTTTAGGGGTTTTTCTAGGTTTTTAGGGTTTTTTACATTTTCATGGATTTTTTAGTGGTATTTTAGGATTTTTATGGTTTATATAGTGTTTGATGGTTTTTAGGGATTTTTAGGGTTTACAAGAGTTTTCAGGGTTTATATAATTTTTAGGTTTTTTCAGGGTTTTTAGGGACCTTTTTTTGGGGGGGGGGGGTTGGGTTTTTTGAGTTTTTTGGGTTTTAAGGTTTTTTGTTAGGGGTTTTAAGGGTTTTGGAGTTTCTAGTGTGTTTTTAGGGGTTTTATGGATTTTTAGGGTCTTTTTCGGTTTTTATTGTTTTTATGGTTTTAGGGGGTTTTAGGGGTTTTAGGGTTTTTTATGTTTTCATGGATTTTTAAGGGTTTTTTTTTGTATTTTTATGGTTTTATGGTTTTGAGGGATTTTGTGGGGTTATAGGGCTTTTCATGGGTTTTTTTGTTTTTTTGGGGTTTTAAGGGTTTATAGGGTCTTTTCGGTTTTAAGGGTTTTTTTTATTTTTTAGGGGGTTTAAAGAATTTTTGGAGTTTTTAATGGTTCTAGGGGTTTAAAAGGGTTTTTAGAGTTTTTAGTGGTTTTTATGGGATTCTAGTGTTTTTATGTTTTTTTGGTTTTCATGGGTTATTGAGGGTAATTAGGTTTTTTACATTTTCATGCTTTTTTTAGGAGTTTTATGGTTTTTAGGGTTTTTAGAAAATTTTTGGGTTTTTAGGTATTTCCATGGTGTTAAGGGTCCTTTGGGGTTTTAGTGGCTTTTGGAGTTGTTTAGTGTTTTTATGTTGTTTTATATTTTTTTTAACATTTTTAGAGGTTTTAGATTTTTTTCGTGATTTTTTAGAATATTTATTGTTTTTTTAGGTTTTTTAAAGGTTTTCAATTGTTTTTATGGTTTTTACATTTTCATGGATTTTTAGGGTTTTTTAATAATTTTTATGGTGTTTAGGGTGTTTAGGGTTTTTATGGATTATGATGATTTTTAGGGATCTTTTGGGTTTTTAGGGACTTTTTGAGGTTTTAGGGTTTTTTGTGTTTTTTATGGTTTTAAAGAGTTTTTAGAGTTTTTAATGTTTTTAGGGTTTTAAGGGTTTTATAGAGTTTTTCGTGGTTTTTAGGGCAAGGAAGATGCAAGGGTCGAGCTATTCCTTACCCCCCCAAGTTTATTAGAAATAAGATGCAGCAGACAAGGGAGGGGAGGGGTCAAACGACCCACACCCAAAAACACTTAACAACACAAAACCCAGAAAAAACAAAAAGATAACCATAAAGAAAACAAAGAAAGAAAAAGACTCAAGATACAAGAGACAACAGCATCACACAACTTATCCAATCAACACCAGCATCCATGAGTATCAGGTCCAGCCATTGTAGCCTCAACATCCCTTCTGCCCCTCCCAACTAGGCAGTAACCAGAGTCCAACATCACACCTTCCAGCAACCAGTGACTTCTCACCAAAAAGGCTCATCGCTAGCGACATCGAACCACCAACACCAAAATCACTAGCCTCCACATTAGTCATTTCCACCTTGCAAGGCAGGTCCATCGCCTACCGCACAAAACCACCAGCACCAGTAAAGGAAGCATCATCTTCATCACATCCTAGCCAAGTAACAGCCAACATTATATCATATCATATCCAGTAGCACAACCACGGGTAGAGAACCACCAGCATCCAAAGCAAGGACCAGTACGCAGCCTAGACAGCCCTTCCAACAAACCAGAAACCAAAATGTGTAACTAGAACGCAACACCTCATATCAATCCCAACAAATAGCACCAACATCAACCCATAGAAAAACTGTCCACCACCATAATAGTTCCATAACAAAAGTATCCAACCAAAAACTTCAGCAATATGCGCGGGGCCAAATAGACCACTTTGGCACCACCGGAAAGTAAAGACCGAGACCAGATCACCACAAAGCACAAACAGACTAGGAATAGCATCATGGATCAAAGATAGGGCTGAGGAACGAACCTGGGACTTCTGTGGAGACCGATAACAAGAAAATTTGAAAACCCAAAAAACTGGATCAAGGGAATCACCAGAAAGTTAAATCCATGCCTTATGCATCCAACAACACAACACCAGAGGGGCCACCATAAATCTCCCATGCTTAGCTCTGTAAGTGGATGGGAAGATTGCAACATCAACGAACGAGAAAACCAGGCCACCTCGCTGCATCGTCAAAGAGGCCAAAACCTGCGTTGCCAACAAAACCCCCACCACCGATGAAAACTTCTAAGCTGTTGGCCCATCCGTGGAGGCCCCATCTCTGCAAATGCGATCTGGAACTGAAAATGGAGACCGCTAGGGTTTCCAATCTCCAAAGAGTTGTCCGCTTCACCTCTTGGCGAAAAGAACTGATCTGAAATCACAACAAGCCTCGCAACCTCTAAAGCTGTCGAATCCCAAGAACACAGGCAAAGAATCCAAGATATGCTTGAATCTAAAGTCAAAGGACCATGAAAACACATCGCTCTGAAAAGACGAAGCCACCAAAAGAAGGAAACCACTATGTCCTTGGATCTGCAGAACACTTCAAGGGCACGCCGCCACCAAGAAGGAAGGGGTGGATATCCATGACCGAAGCCCCAAGCAAAATCCACTAGAAATCCTTGAAGACATGACGAGCGTGAGAGAGATCTAGGGGAGTGCGCCGCCATCCATTCGATTCTTAGAATCTAGTGGTTTTTAGGGGTTTTAAGGATTTTTGGGGGGGTTTTAATGTTATTTAGGGGTTTGTATGGTTTACAAGTGCTTTTCAGTGTTTTTAGTGCTTTTTACATTTTCATGGATTTTTAGGGGTTTTTAGGATTTTCTGTTTTGTAGGTTTTTAGAACTATTAGTAATTTTGAGGGGTTTAGGTTTCTTCATAATTTTTAGTGTTTTTAGGTGTTTTCATGGTTTTTAGGGACTTTTTGTGATTTTAAGGTATTTTTTTAGTTTTTAGAGTTTTTTTAACATTTTTATGGGTTTAAAGGTGTTTTAAAGTTTTTAGTGGTTTTTAGGGTTTTTATGGGTTTTGGGTTTTTAACTTTTTAGGTTGTTTTATGATTTTCAATGGTTTTTCAGGGTTTCTTGGGTTTTTTACATTTTCATGGTTTTTATGGGTTTTTAGGATTGGTATAGTTTTTAGGGTTTTTAGTGTTTTTTAATATTTTTAGGTTTTTTCAAGGGTTTTTAGGTTTTTTTGAGTTTTTAGGGGTTTATGGTTTTAATGGTATTATCATTTTTAGGGGTTTTAGGGTTTTTAGGTTTTTAGGGTTTTTTAAAGTTTTTTAGGGGGTTTTGTGGTTTTCAAAGGTTTTTTAGGATGTTTAAGTTTTCTTATATTTTAATAGATTATTAGGATTTTTAGGATCTTTATTTTTTTAGGGTTTTTTGGGGTTTTTAGGGATTTTGAGGGTTTTTATGGTTTTTAGGGTTTTTTAGGTTTTTACGCTTTTTTAGGGTTTTTAGGGTCTTTTTGGTTTCTTAGGTTTTTTTTGAGTTTTCATAGGGGTTTGAATATTTTTTAGAGTTTTTACTGATTTTAGGGGTTTTATGGGTTTTTAGAGTTTTTAGTGGTCTTTTTGGGTTTTATGGGTTTTTAGGGTTTTTTATGTTTTCATATATTTTAGGGTTTTTACATGATTTTTTTGGTTTTTAGGGTTTTTAAGGGTTTTCATAGTTTTTAGCGATTTTTGGGTTTTTAGGTTTTTTAGTTTTATAGGGTTTTAAAGGGTTTGGAGTTTTTTAAAGTTTTGCGGGGTTTTAATGTTTTTTGAGTTTTTAGGGGTTTTGCATTTTTGTATGTTTTATGGCCTTTTAAAGTTTTTAAGGGTTATTATTTTTTTCAGGGGATTCTCAAGGTATTTTGAGTTTTTTATGTTTTCATGGATTTATAGGGTATTTTTAGTATTTTTATGCTTTTCAGGGTATTTATAGGTTGTTAGGGATTTTCAGGGGTTTTAGGGTTTTAAGGTTTTTTAGAATTTTTTTATTTTTTCTAGGTTTTAATGGTTTTGGTGTTTTAGAGGGTTTTTATGGGTTTTTAGGGTTTTAATGTTTTTGATGGGTTTTTATGATTTTTAGGGGTTTTCCATGTTTTTAGGGTTTTATACATTTTCATTCATTTTTAGGGGTCTTTTAGGGTTTTTATGGTTTTTAGGGATTTTAGGGGTTTTTGGGGTTTTTTAAGAAATTTTTGGGCGTTTCTAGTATTTTAGGGTCTTTTTGGTTTTTTTAGGTTTTTATGGTTTTAATGGTTTTTTTTAATTTTTTTAATTTTTTATGGATTTTTATGGGTTTTAGAGTATTTTGGGTTTTTTGGTTTTTTTAGGTTTTTAGGGGGTTTTATGGTTTTTAGGGCTTTTTAGATTTTTTATAATTTTTTTAGGTTTTGATGGATTTTTATGGGTTTTAAGGGATTTTAGTGTTTTTAGGGTTTTTAAGGTTTTTAAGGTTTTTAGGGGTTTTTAAGGTTTTTAGGGTCTTTTTGGGGTTTTCTGAATTTTCACGGTTTTTAAGGGTTTTTACAGTTTTAGTGGTTTTAGTGTTTTGATGGGTTTTAGGGTTTTAAAAGGTTTTTAGGTGTTTTTATGATTTTTAGGGTTTATTTAGGGTTTTTATGTTTTCAAGAATTTTTAGAGGTTTTTTATGATTTTTATGGTTTTTAGTGTTTTTTAGGATTTTTTGAGATTTTGAGGGTTTTGTGTTTTTTAGTGTTTTAGGGTTTATCATTGTTTTTAGGGTGTTTTTTCTTTTTAGGGGGTTTTTGTTTTGTAGGTTTTTAGGAAACCATACAAACCCCTAAATAACATTAAAAAATCCCTAAAAATCTTTAAAACCACTAAAAACTATATAAACCCCTTAAACCCATTAAAACATTAAAAACTATAAAAACCATAAAAAACTTAAAAAAACCTAAAACTTCAAATAGTTCCTAAAACCTTGAAAAACTATAGAAACTCTAAAAGACCAGAAGAGCCCTAAAATCCTAATAATCCATAAAAACCCTAAAATCCCTAAACACCATAAAAATCCTAATAATCCCAAAAAATACATGAATACTTATAAACCATAAAAACACATGAAAACCTTTAAAAAACCTAAAAACCAACAAATATTCTAAAAAATCACGAAAAAAATCTAAAACCCCTAAAAATGTTAAAAAAATATAAAATGACTTAAAAACACTACTCAAAAAAACCACTAAAACCCCAGAATACCCTTAACACCATGAAAAAACCTAAAAACCCAAAATTTTTCTAAAAACCCTAAAAACCATAAAAATCCTAAAAAATCCATGAAAATGTAAAAAACCTAAAAACCCTGAATAAACCATGAAAACCAAAAAATCCTAAAAACTTATGGGGTATTTAGTATTTTTATGGTTTTTATGATTTTTTTTTTGGATTTTTAGATTTTTTCAGGGGTTTTAGGGTTTTTTGAGTTTTTAGGGTTTTATGGTTTTAAGGGTTTTATCGTTTTTAGGGGTTTTTAGGTTTTTAGGTTTTTATGGTTTTTAATGTTTTTGGGGGGTTTTGTGGTTTTCAAAAGTTTTTTAGGGTGTTTAAGGTTTCTTATGTTTTAATAGATTTTTAGGGTTTTTAGGATCTTTATTGTTTTAGGGTTTTTTTGGGGGTTTTTGGGGGTTTTAGGGATTTTTAGGGTTTTTATGGTTTTTAAGGGGTTTTTAGGTTTTTACACTTTTTCATGGGTTTTAAGGTCTTTTTGGGTTCTTAGGGTTATTTTGAGTTTTCATATGGGTTTTAATGTTTTTTAGAGTTTTTACTGTTTTTATGGGTTTGTAGAGTTTTTAGTGGTCTTTTTGGGTTTTTAGGGTTTTATATGTTTTCATGGATTTTAGGGTTTTTAAGGATTTTATTTGGTTTTTAGGGTTTTTAGGGGTTTTCAGAGTTTTTAGATATTTTGGTGTTTTTAGGTTTTTTGAGTTTTTTAGGGTTTAATAGTTTTTAGTGTTTTTTAAAGTTTTGAAGGGTTTTAAGGTTTTTTGAGTTTTTAGGGGTTTTGCATTTTTGTGTGTTTTTATGGCCTTTTAATGTTTTTAAGGGTTTTTATTTCTTTCAGGGGATTCTCAAGGTATTTAAGTTTTTTTATGTTTTCATGTACATATAGTGTATTTTTAGGATTTTTATGTGTTTCAGGGTATTTATAGGTTTTTGGGGATTTTAAGGGGTTTTAGGATTTTTATGGGTTTTCAAAGTTTTTTTGCTCTTTTCAAGGTTTTAATGGTTTTGGTGTTTTTAGAGGGTTTTATGGGTTTTAGGGTTTTAAAGGGTTTTTAGAGTTTTTAGGGTTTTTAGGGTATTTCCATGTTTTTAGGGTTTTATACCTTTTCATGGATATTTAGGGGTCTTTTAGGGTTTTTATGGTTTTTAGTGATTTTAGGGGTTTTTAGTGTTTTTCAGGAAATTTAGGGGGTTTCTTGGATTTTAGGGTCTTTTTTGGTTTTTTAGGTTTTTATGGTTTTTATGGTTTATTATAATTTTTTAAAATTTTTAGGGATTTTTATGGGTTTTAGAGTATTTAGTGTTTTTTTTGGGGTTTTTAGGTTTTTTTTGGGGGTTTTTTGGTTTTTTGGGGCTTTTTAGAGTTTTTATAATTTTTTAGGTTTTGATGGATTTTTATGGGTTTTTAGGGATTTTCAAGTTTTTAGGGTTTTTTAGGGTTTTTTAGGGTTTTTAAGGTTTTTATGCTCTTTTTGGGGTTTTTTGAATTTTCAGGGTTTTTAAGGGTTTTTACAGTTTTAGTGGTTTTAGTGTTTTGATGGGTTTTAGGGTTTTAAAAGGTTTTTAGGAATTTTTATGAATTTCAAGGGTTTTTTAGGGTTTTTATGTTTTCAGGTATTTTTAGATTTTTTTTTATGATTTTTATGGTTTTTAGTGTTTTTAGGATTTTTTGAGATTTTGAGGGTTTTATGGTTTTTAGTATTCTTAGGGGTTTTCAATGTTGTTAGGGTATTTTTTTCTTTTTAGGGGGTTTTTTTAAGGTTTTTAAGTTTATTTAGAGATTTTTTAAAATTTTAGGGGTTTTAAGGGCTTCTAGAGTTTTTATTTGTTTATAGGTTTTTTATGGGTGTTTGGGGTTTTGAAGGTTTTTAGGGGGTTTTATGGTTTTTAAGATTTTTAGGGATTTTTATGTTTTCATGGAATTTTAGGGGGTTTCAAGAATTTTTAGGGGGTTTAAGGTTTTCAAGGTTTTTTTGGGTCTTCTTGTGTTTTTAGGTTTTTTTAGTTTTTTTTGTGTTTTAAGGGTTTTAAGGGTTTTTATGGGGTTTTAGGGTATCTTAAGGTTTTAGGGATTTTATAGTTTTTAGGTGTTTTTAAGGATTTTTAAGACATTTATGTTTTCATGGATTTTTAGGGGTTTTTTAATATTTTTATGGTTTTTAAGGTGTTTAGTGATTTTGAGGATTTTTAGGGGGTTTAGGGGTTTTAGGGTTTTTAGGGGTTTTGAGGGGTTTTAGGGTCTTTTTTGGGTTTTTACAGGTTTTTTGAGTTTTTTAGAGTTTTTTTAACGTTTGTAGGGATTTAAAAGGGTTTTAGAGTTTTTGTTGTTATTATGGTTTTTATTGAATTATAAGGTTTTTGAAGGTTTTTAGGGGTTTTATGGTTTTCAGGGTTTTAAAGGGATTTAATGTTTTCATGGGGTTTTAAGGGGTTTTATGATTTTTATGGGTTTTTGTGTTTTTTAGGGTTTTTAGGGATATTTATGGGTTTCATGTGTTTTTAGGGGGTTTTATGATTTTTATTGGTTTTAGTGTTTTTAGAGATTTTGAGGGGTTTTAGGGGTGTTCGGGTGTTAGTAGGGTTTTTAGGGGTTTTCAGGGTTTTTAGGGTCTTTTGGGGGTTTTTGTGTTTTTTGAGTTTTTTAGGGTTTTTATGGGTTTTTATAGTTTTTTAACATTTTTATGGGTTTTTATTTTTTTAGTATTTTTAGGGTTTTTATGGGTTTTTACGAATTTTTATGGTTTTTTTGAGTTTTCATAGTTTTCCATGTTTTTACAAGGTTTTTTAAAAAAATTTATTTTTAGGGGTTTTTTCGTATTTTATGGCGTTTAGTATTTTTTAGTATTTTTATGGAATTTAGAATTTTTTAGTGATTTTTAGGGATTTATAAGTGATTTAGGGATTTTTAGAGGGTTTTAGGGATTTTAGGGGTTTTCAGGGTTTTCATGGTTTTCAAGGTCTTTTGGGTTTTTGAGGAATTTTTGAGTTTTTTAGTGTTTTTAAGGTTTTCAGGTCTTTTTAATATTTTTATGGGTTTCAATGGTTTCTAATATTTTTAGTGGCGTTTTAGGATTTTTATGGTTTTTAGGGGGGTTTATCGTTTTTAGGGATTTTTAAGGCTTTTTACAGTTTTTTACATTTTCATGGATTTTTTGGGTTTTTTAGGATTTTTATTGTTTTCATTGTTTTTATTGATTTTGATGGTTTTTAGGGTTTTCTGATTTTTTAGGGTTTTTAGGGTTTTTCGGGGTTTTTGGGTTTTTGGGGGGTTTTAGGTGTTTAAGTTTTTCTAGAGTTTTTAACGTTTTTAGTAGTTTAAGGTTTTTAGTGATTTTTGGGTTTTATGTGTTTTTATGGGTTTTAAGGTTTTTTAGGGTTTTCAAGTTTTTAAGGATTTCTCAGGGTTAATAGGGTTTTTTACGTTTTCTTTGATTTTTTGCGGTTTTTTAAAATTTTCCTGGTTTTTAGTATTTTTTAGGGTTTGAGGGATTTTTAGGGGTTTTATGGGTTTTTAGGGGTGTTCAGGTTTTTTGTCCTTTTGGGGTTTTTAGGGATATTTTTTTGTTTTTTGGGGGGTTTTAAGGTTTTTTGAGTTTTTAAAAGTATTTAGGGGTTTTTGAAGTTTTAGAGTTTTTTGTGGGTTTTATGGTTTTTGTGAGTTTTAATTGTTTTTATGGTTTTTACGGTTTTTATAGTTTTAATGGTTCTTTCAGGTTTTTAGGGTTTTTTACATTTTCATGGGTTTTTAGGGGTTTTATATTTTTTTATGTTTTTAGGGTTTTTAGAGATTTTGAGGGGTTTTGTGGTTTTTTTGGGGGTTTTAGGGAGTTTCAAGGTTTTTAGGGTCTTTTTGGTTTTTTAGAGTTTTTAGTTTTTTAGTGTTCTTAGGTTTTTAGGGTTTTTAACATTTTTATGGGTTTTCTATTTTTTTTGAGTTTTTAGTGGGTTTTTAGGGTTTTTATGGGTTTTTTGGATTTTTTAAGGTTCTTAAGGGTTTTTTGGTTTTCAGGGTTTTTATGGTTTTCAGGGTTTTTATGGTTTTTTAAGTTTTCCTGGATTTTTATGGGTTTTATGATTTTTATGATTTTTAGGGGGTTTTAGGGTTTTAGGGACTTTTAGGGTTTTTAGGGTTGTTCATGGGGTTTTAGGGGTTTTTTGAGTTTTTAGGGTTTTGAGGGTTTTTAGAGTTTTTAAATGTTTTTAGGGGTATTAAGGGTTTTTAGAATCTTTATCGATTTTTAAGGTTTGTATGGGGTTTTTAGGTTTTTATGGGATTTTATGGTTTTTGGGGTAGGTTTTTTTACGTTTTCAAGGATCTTTAAGTGTTTTTAAAATTTTTTATGGTTTTTATGGTTTTTAGGGAATTTGAAGGATTTTAGGGTTTTAGGGGTTTTTAAGGTTGTTAGGGTTTTTCAGGGTTTTTAAGTTCTTTTTGGGTTTTTTGGATTTTTAGGGTTTTTAGAGTTTTTAAAGTCTTTTAGTGTTTTTAAATTTTTTAGGGGTCAAAATTGTTTTTATATTTTTTTAAGGATTTTTTGGGTTTTTACGGTTTTTAGGAAGTTTTCATGGTTTTTACGGTTTTTTACATTTTCATGGATTTTAGGGGTTTTAGGATTTTTATGGTTTTTATAGTTTTTAGGGGTTTTAGGGGGTTTTAGGGTTTATAGGGATTTTCAGGGGTTTGTAGGATTTTTCAGGGTTTTGGGGGTCGTTTTGGGTTTTTTGAGTTTTTTAGTGTCTTTAAGTTTTTAGAGTTTTTTTAACAGTTTCATGTGTATTTAGGGTTTTTAGAGTTTTTATTGGTTGTTTAGTTTTTTAAGGGGTTTTTATGGATTTTAGTGGTTTTTATGGTTTTCAGGGGTTTTTAGGGTTTTGTAATTTTCATGGATTTTAGGTGTTTATTATGATTTTTATAGTTTGTATAGTTTTTAGGGTATTTAGGGATTTTAATGGGTTTTCAGTGTTTTAAAGGTTTTTTGGTTTTTTCAGGGTTTTTAGGGCCTCCTGGGATTTTATGTTTTTTGTGTGTTTCTAGTGATTTTTTAATGTTTTTATGGGTTTTTAGGGTTTTGAAGGTTTTTAGGGGGTCTTTATACTTTTCAAGGTTTTAATATTTTTTACGTTTTCTTTGATGTTTCGGGGGTTTTAGTATTTTTATGGTTTTAGGGGTTTTTAGGGATCTTAGTGTATTTTGAAAACCTTGAAAAAAACCCTGAATACCATTTAAACGCTTAAAAACCTTAAAAACCCTAAAAACCCATAAAAACCTAAAAACCCACTAAAAACTCTAAAAACCTTAGAAAACCCTAAAAATGTTTAAAATCTCTCAAAAAATCAAAAAAACCCAAAACCCAAAAATTACCCTAAAAACCCTAAAAACATAAAACCCCTAAAACCCCCTTCAAACTCTTAAAAACTATCAAAATCCATAACAATGCTAAAACCCATAAAAATGCTAAAACCCCCCTAAAAATCCATTAAGACGTAACAAACCCTAAAAAACGCTCAAAATTGCTAAGAAACCTAAAAACCATAAAAATCCTTAAAAACCCCTAAAGACCTTTAAAACCCCTAAAAACCTTAAAAACCTTAAAAATCCATAGAAACCATAAAACCCAAAAAAACCCTTAAAATCCCTAAAATTGTTAAAAAACTCTAAAAATCCTTAAAAACCAAAAAAAACCATAAAAACCATAAAAACCCAAAAGACCAAAAAAAACTTTAGAAACCCCTTAAAATCCCAAAAAATCAAAATACTCCTTAAAATCCCTAAAATTCCTAAAAAATCCTATAAACCAAAAAAATCCTAACCCCTAAAATTCTTGAAAATGTAAAAACCACGAAAAACTTCTAAAAACCATAAAACCCTTCAAAACCATAAAAACCCCTAAAAATCCATAAAAACCCTAAAACCCACTAAAAATTCTGAAAACTCTTTAAACCTCTAAAAATGTTTAAAAACTCTAAAGAACCTTTAAAACCTTAAAAACCCAAAAAAACCCTAAAAACCTAAAAGACCTAAAAAACCTTAAAATCCCTTAAAATCCTAAAAACATCTGAAAACCCAAAAAACTATCAAAATCCCTAAAAATTCAAATAATATATGGAAACATAAAAAACACTAAAAACCCTTGAAAAACCCTTAAAAACCAAAAAACCCAAAAAACCTTAAAATCCTAATAATCTATAAAACCCCTAAAACCCACTAAAAACTCTAAAAACTCTAAAAACCCTTAAAATACGTCAAAACGTTAAAAAACAATAAAAACTCTTAAAAACACAAAAAACCCCTAAAACCCCAAAAAGACCATAAAAACCCTGAATCCCAAAAACGTATAAAACCCCCTAAAAACCCTAAAAACCCACAAATCCCTAAAACCCCTAAAAACCCTAAAAATGATAAATACCCTTAAAAACCCCTAAAAATCTAAGAAAACGTAAAAAACCCTAAAACCCATGAAAACCATAAAATCCCCAAAAAACATTAAAAGCACTAAAACCATTAAAAAATCTAAAAACCATTATAAAAATGATAAAAAAAACTCCTAAAAATCATAAAAACCCAAAATCCCTAAAAACCCTAAAACAATAAAAATCCTAAAAACCCTAAAAACCCTAAAACCCCTTAAAAATAATAAAACACTCAAAAAACTTAAAAAATACAAAAATCCATAAAAACATAAAAACCACTAAAAACTCCAAAAAAACCCTTAAGACTCCTAAAAACTTTAAAAAAAACTATAAAAATCCTTTAAACCCCTAAAAAACTCAAAAAACTCCTAAAGACCCTAATAACATTGAAAAAACCTAAAAATCCTCATCATCCCAAAAACCCAAAAAAACACTAAAAACCATAAAAATCCAAAAACACCCATAAAAATCCATGAAAACATAAAAACCCTAAAAACCCTGAAAACCCCCTAAAAACCATATACCCCCTAAAACCATAAAAACCCAAAAAACCATAAAAACCATTGAAAACTCTAAAAACCCTTAAACCCACGAAAAACCCTTAAACCCACTAAAAACGATAAACTATAAAAACCTTAAAAACCCTAAAAACTCAAAAAAAAAACCCAAAAAACAAAAGACACTAAATACCCTAAAACCCCCTGAAAACTCCCAAAAACCATCAGAATCCCTCAAAACCCTAAGAACCATAAAAATCCTAAAACCCCATAAAAAACCACGAAAACATAAAAAACCCTTAAAACCATGAAAAACCCCGTGAAGACCATAAAAACCCAAAAAAAAATTAAAAAACATAAAAACCCATAAAAAAACTAAAAATCACTAAAAACTCTAAAAAGCCTTTAAAGCCCTAAAAACATTAAAAACTCTAAAAACCTTAAAAACCATAAAAAACTCAAAAAACCCTAAAATCCAAAAAAAGACACTAAAAATCATAAGAAACACAAAAAACATAAAAAACAATTGAAAACCACTAAAACCCATCAAAATCCCTAATATCCCTAAAAACCCTAAAAACCATAAAAATCATAAAAAACCCTAAAACCACTGAAAAACCTATAAAACCCTAAAAAACCTCTAAAAACCATAAAACCCTTAAATTCCATAAATACCCTAAAAACACTTAAATATATAAAATCCATTAAAACCCCTAAAAATGTTACAAAACTCTAACAAACCGTAAAAACCCAAAAAACTAAAAAAACCCTAAAAACCCATAAAAGACCCTAAAACCCTAAAAACTTTCAAAAACAGTAAAAACCCTCAAAATTCCGTAAAACTCTAAAGAACACAAAAACACATAAAAATCCTAATATAACCTTAAAAATCCTTGAAAATGAAAAAACCCAAAAAGCCTTAAAATCCCAAGAAAATCATAAAAACCCATAAAACTATAAAAACCCTAGAAAACGCTAAAAACCAAAAAATAATCTAAAAACCTTAAAATCGCTAAAAATTATAAAAAACTCTAAAACCCTAAAAAATTCAAAAACAAATCCTAAAACCCCCCAAAATACCCTAAAAACTAAGAAAACCCCTAAAACTACTAAAAGCCCTGAAACCCCTGAAAAACCCTAAAACCCCTAAAAGTCCTAAATAATCATAAAAAGACAAATACCCATAAAATTCCAAAAAACACCGCCTAAAAATCCATGAAAATTTAAAAAAACCCTAAAACCCCTCAAAAACTCCAGAAAACACTAAAACCCAGAAAAAGTTGAAAACCCTAAAAAACCATAAAACCCTAAAAACCACTAAAAACACTAAATACCCTTGAAACCCCAAAAACCTTAAAAAAAACTAAAAATCCTTAAAAACACAAAAAAAACAAGAAACCCCTAAACACACAGAAGATACTAAAAACCCTAAAAATGCAAAAACCATAAACATCCTAAATAACCCCTAAAAATCCATAAAAACTTAAAAAACCTCAACCCTATTAAACCCATGAAAACCATAAAACCCCCTAAAAATCCATAAAACCCACTAATAACTAAAAAAACCCTTAAACCCCCAAAAATGTTAAAAACTTATAGAAACATTAAAAACCTAAAAAATTCTCAAAAAAACCTTGAAAACAAAAAAAGACCAACAACCCTAAAAATCCTAAAAAAACCTAAAAAACCTCTGAAAACCACTGAAAACCCACAAAATCCCTAAAAAAACTAAAAACAGTAAATACCATAAAAATCCTAAAAAACCCTTCAAAACACTAAAAACATTAAAAACCATAAAAATCCTAAGAACCCCCTAAAAATACATGACAACTTAAAGACCCTAAAAACCCTAAAATACCACAGAAAACCATAAAACCTCTAAAAACCTTAAAAACCCTAAAACCCTAAAAACCACTAAAAACTAAAAAATCATTTAAACCCCTAAAAATGATAAAAAACTCTACAAAAGATTAGAAACCCAAAAAAAATCAAAAAAACAACTAAAAACAAGAAAAACTCCAAAACCCTTAAAACCATAAAACCCCATGAAAACCCTTAAACCCCTCAAAATATGTAAATACCCTCAAAACCATAGAAATCCTAAATAACCCATAAAAATCAATGAAAAGGTAAAAAACCCTAAAAACCTAAAAACCCTTAAAAACCTTACAAACCCATAAAATCCCATAAAACCCCTAAAAACCTCAAAACTCTAAAAACCCTTTAAACCCTAAAAACATTAAAAAACCATAAAAATCCAAAAAGATCCTAAAACCCTAAAACACCGAAAAAACCCTAAAAACCCTCAAAATCCCAAAAACCCCTAAAAACCCAAAAAACCATAAAAATCCTAAAAATCCTAAAAATCCCCTAAAAGTTCAGGAAAACCTAAGAACCGATAAAAACCATAAAATCCCCTTAAAAACTTTTAAACCCTAAAACCCATAAAAACCCTAAAAACCCACTAAAACCCCTTAAAATTACTAAAATTTTTAAAAAAACTCTAAAAACCCTTAAAACCCAAAAAACGAAAAAAAACCCCAAAAACGAAAAAGGACCCTAAAAACCCCTAAAACCCTAAAAAACATCCAAACCCTGAAAAATTCTAAAAACCATAAAAATCCTAAAAAACCCCTAAAAGTCCATGAAAATTTAAAAAATCTTAAAACCCCTAAAGACACTCTAAGAACCATAAAATCCCCTAAAAACCTTAAAAACCCTAAACACCCATAAGACCCTAAGAACCATGAAAAACTCTAAAAACCCTTAAACCTCTAAAAATGTTTAAAATGTATAAAACCTTAAAACCCTAAAAACCTAAATACACAAAAATCCTTTGAAAAAACTAAAAATCATCAAAATACCTAAAAACCTGAAAAAAAAACACGAAAAACCATAAAAATCCTAAATCCCCTTAAAATCCAAGAAAACATAAAAACCCACAAAACACCTAAAAACCATAAACCCTCCTAAAAACCTTAAAACCATAAAAAGCCACAAAACCCACAAAACCCACTAAAAACTCATAAAACCCTTAAAACCCCAAAAAACGTTAAAAACTCTAATAAAACTTAAAACACTAAAAAAATTTAAAAAAAACCCAAAACCTCCAAAAGACCTTAAAACCACAAAAACCCATAAAAACCTTAGAAAGAACCCTAAAAACCCTCAAAATACATAAAAACCCAAAAATACCCTAAAACCAAAAAATCCTAGAAAACCCCTAAAATTCATGAAAACATAAAAAACCCTAAAACCCCTTGGAAACCATAAAACAACCTAAAACCCTTTAAAACCCCTAAAAATACATAAAAACTCTAAAACCCCCACTAAAATCTAAAAACCCTTAAACCCCTAAAAAGGTTAAAATAATCTAAAAAACATTAAAAACCCTAAAAACCTAAAAAAATCTAAAAACTCAAAAGACCCTAAAAACCCAGAAAAACACTAAAACCCCCCCAAACCATTAAACACCCTTTAAAACCCTTAAAATCCCAAAAACAAATTTAAACCCCTAAAACTATAAAAATCCTAAACCCCCCTAAAAATCCACTAAAACATAAAAAACCCTGAAAACCTCCTGAAAAACCTAAAACCCCAAAAAACATTAAAAATCCATAGAACCCTATAAAAATCCTAAAAATTCTAATGACTATAAAACCCCTTTAAACCCTAAAAACACTAAAAAAATTGAAAAATCCAAAAACCCTCAAAAAACATAAAAACCCTAAAAAATAATAAAAACCACTAAAACTATAAAAATCCTAAAAAACCATGGAAACATAAAAAAGCCTAAAAACCAAAAAAAACTCCTAAAACCCATAAAACCCCTTAAATCCTTAAAAATCCAAAAAACACATAAAACATTAAAAACCAATAAATACTCTAAAAACCCTTTAAACCCCTAAAATGTTAATAAACTCTAGAAAAACTCAAACCCCTTAAATCTCAAAAAAACCTGAAAAGACCCTAAACACCATGAAAATCAAAAAAACCTAAAAACACTGGAAAAACCCTAAAAACCCATAAAATCCCTAAAACACCTAAAATCCCTAAAAACCTAAAATAACCTTAAAAATCCACATAAAAAACCCTGGAAAAACCCAGAAAACCATAAAAACCCTTAAAAACAGTAAAACCCCCAAAACCCATAAAATCCTAAAAAACACTAAAAACTATAAAAACCCCCAAAACCCTAAAAAATTGAAAACATTAAAAAACCTTAAAACTCTAAAAAACTAAAAACCCCCATAAAAACCCAAAAAACCCCAAAAACTGTAAAAATACTAAAAAAATCCCTAAAATCCATGAAAACATAAAAATTCGTAAAAACCCTGAAAAACCACTGAAAGCCCTAAAAACCCATAAAAACCCACTAAAAACTTGAAAAACCTTAAAAACCCTAAAAAATCAAAAAACCCTAAAGGAACCTTAAAACCCTGAAAACCACTAAAAACTCTAAAACCCCTAGAACCCCTCAAAATCCCCAAAAAACAAAAAACACATAAAAACCATAAAAATCCTAAAAAACCCCAAATGTCTTTGAAAACGTAAAAAACCCAAAAAATTGAGAAAACCCCTTGAAAAATATTAAAACCCCTAAAAACCTTAAGAAACCATAAAAAAACTAAAAACCCACGAAAAATTCTAAAAATCGTTAAAACCCCTTAAATTGTTAAAAAAACTCAAAAAATCCATTAAAATACCTATAAACTCAATGGCTTGAGTGTCTCAATCTCTTAGACTCTCAGCTTATGGGTCACCGTGTCTATAGAGAGGCCAACTCGGTGGAAGATGCACTCTCCAAGAAGGCAATTGAAGAACAGAGCTCACTGTGGTCTTTGTTGCCCCATATTTTAGTGTGTTGTATGTGGAATCTGATATGAAAGGTGAGGACCACTCTCAAATGTCTAAACCCTCCTTGTAGCCTTTGTTTTTGTTTTCTTTTAAAGTTTAGTGGGGCTTCAGCCTTGAAATTTTTTCTCCCTAAGAAACTCAAAAGAACCCTAAAAACCCAAAAAAGACCTTAAAACCCTAAAAAAAAACAAAACACATAAAAACCCCTAAAAACACTCAAAATACATAAAAACCCTAAAAACGATAAAAATCATTAAAAACATAAAACCCCCTAAAAATCCATGAAAACATAAAAAAACCATAAAAACATAAAAAAAACCCTAAAAAGCCTAAAAACCCAATAAAACTTGAAAAAACCTTAAACCCCAAAAAACTTTAAAGTACTCTAAAAACCTTTAAACCCTAAAAAACTCAAAATAACCTTCAAAACCAAAAAGACCCTAAAAACCGTGAAAACCTTAAAAACCCTAAAAACCCTGAAAAAAAGCTAAAAACCCTCAAAATCTCTAAAAACCCTAAATAAGTTAAAAACCATAAAAACATAAAAAAAACCCCTAAAAATACATGAAAACGTAAAAACCCCTAAAACCATGAATCCCCCCGATAACCATATAACCCCTAAAAACCTTAGAAAACCCTAAAACCCCAAAAAACCTAAAAACACACTAAAAACTCTAAAATCCCAAAAAATATTAAAAAATTCTAAAAACCCTAAAAACTAAAAAAACCAAACAAACCCAAAATGGCCCTAAAAACCGTAAAATGACTAAAAACCATAAAAAACCTCCCAAAACCTTAAAAACTCTAAAAACCCATAAAAACCCTAACACCCCACTAAAAACACTAAACACCTCGAAACCCATAAAAGCGTAAAAAATCACTAAAACCCTATAAAAATCAAAAAAATATAAAAAAGTACTAAAAACCCAAAGGACCCCAAAAACCCTGAAAAACCATAAAAACCACTGAAGACCCTTAAAACCCTCCAAATCTCTAAATCCCCTAAAAACTTAAAAACCATAAAATCCTAAAACCCCCTAAATATCCATGAAAATGTAAAAAAAACCTAAACCCCTAACTCCCTAAAAACCATAAAAACCCCTAAAAACTTTAAAAAACCTAAAACCTCACAAAAACACGAAGAACCCACCAAAAGGTCAAAAAAAAATTAAACGCCTAAAAACGTTAAAAAAATCTAAAAACCCATAAAACCTCAAAAAATAAAATACGTTAAAACCCCAAAAGAACCTAAAAACCCTAAAAACCCCTAAAAACCCTAAAAAATATCAAAATCCCTAAAATCCCTAAAAACCATAAAAATCCTAAGAAACCCCCAAAAAATCCATGAAAACATAAAAACGCCTAAAAACCCAGAAAACTGCCTAAAAACCGTAAAGACCACCAAAACCATAAAAACCCATAAAAACATTAAAAAACCCATTAAAACCACTAAAAACTCCAAAAAACACTTAAACCCCTTAGAAATGTCAAAAAACTCTAAAATCCTTAAAACCCCTAAAAACTCAAAAAATCCCGAAAAACGCAAAAAGACCCTAGGAACCCTAAAAAATCCTAAAAACCCTAACCCCCCAAAAAAACCATAAAACCCTTAAAATACCTAAAAACCATAAAAAATCCTAAAAACCATAAAAATCCTAGAAAACCCCAAAAAAATCATGAAAACATAAAAAACTCTAAAAACCCTTAAAACCCCTAAGAAACTCTGGAAAAATATTAAAATCCCTAAAAACCTTAAATAACCCAAAAAACCTATAAAACATTAAAACCCACTAAGAAATCAAAAAAACTTTGAAGCCTCTAAAAATTTAAAAATCTCTAAAGACATTTAAAACCCTAAGAAACTTTAAAATCCCTAAAACTCCAAAAGACCCTAAAAACCCTGAAAAACCCTAAAAACCAAAGAAACCCTTAAAAACCCTAAACCCCCAAAAATCACTAAAACCCCTAAAAGACCTGAAAACCATAAAAAACCTAAAAACCCCCTAAAAATCAACGAAAATGTGAAAACCCTAAAACCCCAAAAAAACCCTAAACACCATTACAGCCCCCTAAAAACCATAAAACCACTAAAAACTCTAAAATCCCTTAAAATCCCCAAAAACAATAAAAATCTCTAAAAATCCTTGAAACCCTAAAAAACTAAAAAAACCCTAAAAACCCAAAAAGACTCTAAAAACTATGAAAAACCCTAAAAACCCTAAAACCCTCAAAGTCCCTAAAATCTATAAAGCACTAAAATCTATAAAAATCCTAAAACCCCTAAAAATACATGAAAATTAAAAAACCCAAAAAACACTTAAAAACACCACAAATCCATAAACACACCTAAAAACTTAAAAACACTAAAAAACTATAAAAACCGTAAAAACCACAAAAAAGTCTAAAAAACCTTTAACCCCTAAAAAAATTATACAACTACAAAAACCTTAAACACACTAAAAAATTCACAAACACCCCTGAAAACCCAAAAGACCATAAAAACCCTAAATACCCCTAAAAATCCTAAAATCTCCTTAAAACCCATAAAACCCTAAAACCCTTAAAAACATAAAAATCCTAAAAAACACCTAAAAATTCTTGAATACATAAAAAACCCTAAAAACCCCAAAAAACTAATGAAAACCAAAACCCCTTAAAACATAAAAAAAACACTAAAAACCCATGAAAACCTAAAAAACCACTAAAAATCTAAAAACCCTTTAAAACCCAAAAAATGTTAAAAAACTCAAAAGAAACATAAAACCCCCAAAAAATCAATAAAACTCTAAAACCCCAAAATACCCTGAAAACCCCTAAAAACCCTAAAAACTCCCTAAAAACCATAAACCCCCTTAAAACCTTAAAAACCCTTAAAAACCCTAAAAATGACTAAAACTCTAAAAAAACTTTAAAACGCTAAAAACTCTACAAATTTTAAATACACTAAAAAACACAAAAAAAACCCCTAAATCCCCCAAAGTACCAAAAACCCTAAAAACATCAGAAAAACCCTATAAACCCTCAAAATCCAAGAAATCATTAAAACCCTAAAAACCCCGAAACACCATAAAATCCTATAAAAACCTTAAAAATCCCTAAAACCCCATAAAACCCCTAAAAGATGAAAAAATATCTAAAAACTCTTAAAACCCTTAAAAACATTAAAAAACTCCAAAAAATCTTTAAAATACTAAAAAACTAATAAAACAGTAAGAACCCAAAAAGTCCCTTAAAATCCTGAATAACCCCCAAAACCCTAAAAATCTTTAAAAAGCCTAAAACACCCTAAAAACCATAAAAACCACAAAAATACCAAAAAAACCCTAAAAATACATGAAAACATAAAAATCCCTAAAAACTCCCAAAAAACCACAAACACCCCAAAAAATATAAAAACCCCTAAAAACACTAAAAACCTTTTAAACACCTAAAAACGTTAAAAGCTCTAAAAACCCTTTAAAACCCTAAAAACATTAAAAACTTTCAAAAACCATTAAAACCCTAAAAACTCAAAAAAAACCTATACCCCCAAAATAACCCTAAAACCCCCTGAAAAAATATTTAATCCCTCAAAATCCCTAAAAAATATAAAAACCAGAAACATATTAAAAAACCCTAAAAATCAATGAAAACATAAAAAACCCTAAAACCTTATGAAAACAAAAAAAAACCTAAAAAGCATAAATAATCCTAAATACCCATAAAATCCCTAAAACTCTAAAACCCTTTAAACCCCAAAAAGTTAAAAAAACTCTAAAAAAACATGAATCCCCTCAAAACTATAAAAAAACCCTAAAACCCCAACCCCCCCCCCCCCCAAAGACACTAAAAATCCTAAAAACACTTGAAAACCCTAAAACCCCTCAAAATCCCTAAACACCCCAAAAACCCAAAAAATCATGAAAAAGTAAAAGACCCGAAAAACACTGGAAAACCCCTAAAAACCTTTTGAAACCCTAAATTCCCATAAAAACACTAAAAACACAGTAAAAACTCTGAAAACCCTTAAAACCCCTAAAACATTAAAAAACTATAAAAACTTGGAAAAAATAAAGAAACCCTAAAACCCCTAAAATCCATAAAAACCCTAAAAACACATGAAAACACATAAAAACATCAAAATACCTAAAAAGAATAAAAATATTTAAAAACCCCTTAGAATCTAGGAAAATGCAAAAAAAACCCTAAGAGCCCTGAAAAACCCCTAAACACCATAAAGACCCCTAAAACCATAACAAACCCTAAAATCCCATAAAAACCCTAAAAATCCACTTAAAACTTTAAAACCCCTTTAAACATCGAAAAAACATTAAAAACTCTCAAAACTATTAAAAACCCAAAAAAACTCAAAAAAAACTTAAAAATCCAAGACCCTAAAAACCCTGAAAATCCTTAAAAACCCTAAAACCCCCTAAAAACCCCACAAAACACTCAAGTCCCTAAAAATCCTGAAAAACCATAAAAATCTTAAAACCCCCCTAAAATACGATGAAAATTTAAAAACCCTAAAAGCCCTAAAAACACCTAATAACCATAAAACCCCTAGAGACCTAAAAATACACTAAAAACCTATAAAAACCCTAAAAACCTACTAAAAACAATAAAAACAATTAAAATACCTAAAAATGTTAAAAATTGTAAAAACCCACCCCTCCCTTGTTTTTTATTTTTTTCTCATCTTTATATAAATGGGGGGTCAAGGATAGCCTGGCCTCGCACCTTCCTTTGCACTAAAACCCCACGAAAAACCCATAAAACCCTATTTTTTTTAAAAAACTCTATAAAATCTTAAAAACCCTATAAACTAAAAGAACCCAAAACACCTTAAAAGCCTTGAAAAACCAACACTCCTTAAAACCTATAAAAGCACTAAAAATCCCTAAAAACCATAAAAATCGTAAAAAACACCTAAAAATCCATGAAAATGTAAAAAACCCTAAGAACCCTAAAAAATCCTCGACAGCTTTAAAATCCCCCAAAACCGTAAAAACCCTAAAAACAAATAAAATCCTTAAAACCCCCGCTAAAAACTCTAAAAACCCTTAAAACCTCTAAAAATGTTAAAAAAATCTAGAAACCCTTAAAAACCCAAAAAACACAAAAAAACCTAAAAATCCCAAAAGACCCCAAAATCCCAGAAAACCCAAACACTCATGAAAAACCGTAAAATCTCATAAAATCCATAAAACTAGTAAAAGACCATAAAAATCCTAACACCCCCCAAAAATCCATGAAAATGTAAAATACTCTAAAACCCTTCAAAACCCCTTAAAACCATAACAACCCTAAAAACCTTAAAAACTCTAAAAACCCATAAAACCCATAAAACCCACTAAAAACTCTAAATATCCTTAAAAACTAAATATGTTAAAAACCACCAAAGAACCTTAAAAACACTAAAAACTCTAAAAACCTAAAAGACCCTAAAAATCGTTAAAACCTCTAAAAATCGAAAACCCCCCAGAAAAACCCAGAAACCCTCAAAATCCATAAAAAACCAAAAAACTCTAGAACCCCTAAAAAGAATTAATATCCTAAAAAAACGCCTAAAAATCAATGAAAACATCAAAAACTCTAAAACCCTGAAAAACCTATACAAACCATAAAACCCCCTAAAAATTTTAAAAAATCCCTAAAAACCAATAAAAAACCCTAAAACATCTAAATACTCCTAAACCCTTAAAACCCCTAAAATTGTTGAAAAACTATAAAATCTTTTTTAAACCCTAAAAAACACAAAAATCACAAAAGTCTCTAAAACCCCAAAAAATCCAAAAAACCACAAAAACCCCAAAAAAACTTCAAAATACCTAAAATCCATAAAACGATATAAACACTAAAAACCCCTAAAATCCCTGAAAATGTAAAAAATCCTAAAAACCCTTAAAGAACCCTAAAAACCATAAAAAACCCTAAAAACCTTAAAAATACCCAAAACACCATAAAACCCTCAAAAACCACTTAAAGCTCTAAAAACCCTTAAAACTGCTAAAAAAGTAAAAAACTCTAAAAACCTTTAAAACCTTAAGAAACTTTAAATACCGAAAAAATATAAAAAAACCCTAAACCCCAAAAGACCCTAAAAAAGATTAAAACCCCTAAAACCCCTTGAAATCCCTAAAACCCTCAAATAACAAAAAAACCCTATAAAACCCTAAAAACCATAAAAACCCATGAAAATGTAAAAAACCCTAAATAACTAGTGAAAACCTTAAAAACACTAAAAACCTTAAAAACCTTAAAACCCATCAAAACCACTAAAAACTCTAAAAACCCTTAAAACTCCTAAAAACGTTAAAAAAACTAAAAAACTCCACAAACCCCCTAAAAACCTAGAAGACCCTAAACACCTCGAAAACCCCTAAAAACCCTCAAAATCATAAAAAACAATAAAAACTATAAAAATCCTAAAACCCCCTAAAAATCCATGAAAACATAAAGAACCCAAAAAACCCAAAAACCCAAAAAACCCATAAAAACCTTTTTAAACCCCTGAAACCACATAAAACCCTTAAAAACAACTAAAATCTCTAAAAACCCTTAAAACCCGCTAAAAACATTGTAAAACTCTAAAAACCTAACAAACATAAAAAAACTCAAACCCCCCCTAAAACCCCAAAAGGACGCTAAAAGCCCTGAAAACCCCTAAAAACCATTGAAAATAGCCCAAAATACATGAAAACAAAAAAAACATTGAAAACCCAAAAAAACCTAAAACCTAGAAAAACCCATGAAAACCATAAAAAATCCTAAAAACCTTAAAAACCCAAAAACCCCTAAAAAATCACCAAAAACTCCAAAAACCATGAAAACCCCTTGAAAGCCATCAAAACAAATAAAAACCATAAAAAACCATAAAAACCCTAAAAACTACTGAAAACTCTAAAAACACTTAAAACCGCTAAAAAAATAAAAACCCTAAAAAACCTTAAAAACATAAAGACTCAAAAAAATCCAAAAGACCCTAAAAACACTAAAAACCCCTAAAACCCAAAAACCCTAAAAAACCTAAAAACCCTAAAGTTCCCTAAAACACATAAAACACCAAAAAATCCCAAAATATCATAAAAATCCTTAAAAACCCCAGAAAATCCATAAAACCTTACAAACCCCTAAAAACACTGAAAATCCCCTGAAAAACCATAAAACCCCTAAAAATCATTAAAATCCCTAAAAAGCAAAAAAAAAACCCTAAAAACAAGTAAAAAAATCTAATAACCCTTAAAACCACTAAATTTTTTTAAAACTCTAAAACCCCTTAAAACCCTAAAAAAGTCAAAAAACACTAAAACTCTAAAAGACCCTAAAAACCAAGAAAACCCCTAAAACCTATGAGAAACCCTAAAACCTTCAAAATTTCTAAAAAAACCTAAAAACCCTAAAACCCATAAAAATCCAAAAACCCCTAAAAATCCTTGAATATTTAAAAAACTCTTAAAATCCTGAAAAACCCCTTAAACCCATAAATTCCGTAAAAATCCTAAAAAACCGCCAAAACCCTAAAAATCCTAAAAAATTGATAAAAATCCATGAAAACATAAAAACCCCTAAAAAATCTGAAAACAACTTTAAAACCATAAAAAACCCTAAAACCCTTAAATACCCTTAAAAACACATAAAAACCCTAAAACCACTAAACACTCTAAAACCTTTAAAATCCCTAAAAATGTTAAAAAAATATAAAAAACCTTAAAAACCATAAAAAACTAAAATAAAAATGACAAAAGACCATAAAAACATGAAAACCCCTAAAACCTAGAAATCCACAAAAACCAAAAATCCCTAAAACCCTAAAAAACCCAAAAAACCTTAAAAATCATAAAAAATCACTAAGAATCCAAAAAAAAACAGAAAAAAAACCCTGAAAACCCTAAAAAATCTCTAAAAACTAACAAATACCTAAAAACCTAAAAACCCATAAAACCCTAAAACCCATTAAAAATTCAAAAAAACCCTTAAAACACCTAAAAATGTTAAAAACACTAAAAACCGTACTAACCCTAAAAACTCGAAAAAACCATAAAACCCCAAAAGACCCTAAAAATCCTAAAAAACCCTAAAAACCCCTCACAACACCTAAAAACACTAAAAACCCATAAAACCCTAAAAACTATAAAAATCTTGAAAACCCCCAGAAAATCCATCAAAATGTAAAAAACCCTAAGAACCCTAAAAAACCCCCGGAAAACCATAAACCCCTGAAAACCTTAAATACCATAAAAATACATAAAAAATCTAAAAACCCACTAAAACCAGTAAAAACTTTAAAGACCCATAAAAATGTTAAAATCTCTAAAAAACCATAAAACCCCTAAAAAACTCAAAAAAAAACCCTGAAAACAGAAAAAGACCCTAAAACACAAAAAACGTTAAAAATAAAAAAAAAACCCTAAAAATCCATGAAAACGTAAAAAACCCTAAAAACCTCCCGAAAACCATAAAAACTACTAAAAACCTTAAAAACCCTAAAACCCATAAAAACCCCAAAACCCACTAGAAACTCTAAAAACACTTTAAACCCCTAGAAGCTTTAAAAAATCTAAAAACTTTAAAGCCCAAAAAACTCAAAAAACCCTTAAAACCCAAAAAGTCCATAAAAACCTAGAAAACCCCTAAAAACTAATACCCCCCCCCAAAACAACAAAATCACCAAAAACCTAAAAAACCCTAAAATCAATAAAAAACCTAAAGAACCCCTAAAAATCCACAAAAACATAAAAAACAAAAAAAACTCTAAAAACCCTAATACCCCTAAAAACCCCTAAAACCCCTAAAACCCCCTAAAAACGTTAAAACTAATCTAAAAAATTGTAAAAACTACAAAAACACAAAACCCCCAAAAACAATAAAAAGACCCTAAAATCCTTGAAAACCCCTAAAAACCATAAAACCCCTGAAAAACCCTAAAACCCCTCAAAAACCCTAACAACCCTAAAAATCATAAAAATCCTAAAACCCACTAAACCCCCCCCCCCAAACCCTAAAACCCCTGAAAAACATAAAAACGCATAAAAACCCTAAAAGTCACTAAAAACTCTAAATTCCCTAAAACCCTTAAGAATATTAAAAATCTCTAAAAAATACTAAAAAACTGAAAAAAAAACTCTAAAAACCAAAAAAGACACTAAAAACTGTGAAAAACCCTAAAATCCCAAAAAACAACTGAAAACCCTTAAAACCCACAAAATCCCAAAAAACCCAATAAAGCATACAAATCCTAAAAACCCATGAAAACGTAAAAAACCCTCAAACCCAGAAAATAATAAAACCCCCTAAAACTTTAGAAAACTCTAAAACCCTATAAAACCCTGAAAAACTACTAAAACATCTAAAACCCCTTAAAACCCCAAAAAATATTAAAAACTCTAAAAAACATTAAAAAATAAAAAAACACAAGAAACCCTAAAAATTCAAAAATCCTTAAAAAAACTAAAAACCCTAAACCCATAAAACCCCTCAAAATACATAAAAACTCTAAACAATCTTAAAAACCATCAAAATCCAAAATGACACCAAAAAATCCATGAAAATGTAAAAAACTGTAAAACCCTAAAAACCTTTGAAACCCATAAAAACCTACAAAAACCATAAAAACCTGTAAAACCCCAAAAAACCTAAAAAACTCTAAAAACACTTAAAAACCCTAAAAACCTAAAAAACTTAATAAAACCCTAAAAACACAAAAAGACTAAAAACCATAAAACCCTAAAAACCTTCGAAAACCCCTAAAAACCCTAAAACCCATAAAAATCCTAAAAATATATGAAAATGTAAAAAACACTAGAAAACTACTCAAAACCATAAACCCCTAAAAACCAAAAAAACCCTAAAAAACCTAAAACCAATAAAAACTCTAAAAACCCTTTAAATCCCCAAAAACCCAAAAGACCCTAAAACTCTGAAAAGCCCTAAAAACCCTTAAAACCTCTTAAAAAGCCTAAAACCCCTCAAAACCCCTAAAAATGTTAAAAACCATAAAAATCATAAGAAACCCATAAAAATCCACGAAAAATGTAAAAACCCCTAAAAACCCAAAAAGACCCTAAAAAATAAAAAGGTCTATAAAACCTGAAAAAAAAACCCAAAAAACCTCTGAAAACCCCCAAAACCCCTCAAAATCTCTAAAAACCTTAAAAACCCTAAAAACATAAAAAATACTAAAAGACCCCTAAAAATCTATGAAAATGTAAAAATCCCTAAAAACCCTGAAAATCCCATGAAAACCATAAATTCCCCAAAAAATCATAAAAAACCTAAAACCCCATAAAATACTAAAAAACCTTAAAACCCTAAAAAACATAAAAAACTCTAAAAAACCTTACAACCCCCAAAAAAACTCTAAGAACCCAAAAAGATCCTAAAACCCTGAGAAAACCTAAAAACCAATTAAAAAACCTAACCCCCCTCAAAATCCCTAAAAACCTTGAAAAACACTAAAAACCCTAAAAACCTATAAAAACCATTAAAAAGCCTAAAAAAACTTGCCTAGCAAAAAACCCTAAAAATCCTAAAAATAAATGAAATCTCTAAAAACCCTTTAAACACCTAAAAAAGTTAAAAAAAACTCTAAAAAACCTTAAAACCCACAAAAAACTCAAAAAACTCTCAAACCCCCAAAAGACCCTAAAAACCTTAAAAACCCAAAAACCCACTGAATAACCCAAAACCCCCCCAAAAAACCCTAAAAACCCAAAAAACTATAAAAAAACCTAAAAACCCCCTAAAATCTTAAAAACACCAAAATAACCCAGAAAACCATAAAAACTACTAAAACATTAAAAACCCCAAAAAACCCAAAAAATCTTAAAAAATCACTAGAAACTATAAAACCGCTTAAAAACCCTACAAATGTTAAATTTTTTAAAAAACCTTAAAGCCTGAAAATACTCAAAAAAACACAAATATTCAAAAGAACCTAAAAACCTTGAAAATCACTGAAAACCCCCTAAAACCCTAAAAACCCTAAAAACCATAAAAATTAAAAAAAAACCCAAAAAAATCAACGAAAACATAAAACCCCTATAAATAATGAAAAACCCCTTAAAACCATAAAACCCCCTAAAAATCTTAAAAACCCTTAAGAACCCATAAAAACCCTAAAACCCACTAAACTCTAAAAACCATTAAAAACCCTAAAAATGTAAAAAAACTCTAAAAAACCTTATACCCCTAAAAAACTCAAAATAACCCTAAAAATGAAAAACTACCTAAAAATTGTGAAAACTGCTAAAATAACTAAAGTCCCTCAAAATCTCTAAGAACCGTGAAAATCTTAAAACCCATAAAATTCATAAACCCCCCCCTTAAAATCAATGAAAATATGAAAACACTAAAAAATCCTTGAAAACAAAAAAACACTAAAAACATTCAAAAACAATAAAAACCCTAAAAACCCACTATAAACTCTAAAAACATTTTCAACCCCTAAAAACATTAAAAAATCTAAAAAACCTTAAAACCACAAAAATACTCAAAAAACACCCTAAATCCCAAAATGACCCTAAATCCCCAAAAAACACTAAAACCGATAAAATCCTAAAAAACTACTTAAAATCAATCAAAATATAAAAAAAACCTAAATACCCTAAATACCCTAAATACCATGAAAAACCATAAAACCACTAAAAAACTAAAAAACCCTAAAACCCCATAAAACCCCTAAAACCAATAAAAACTACAAAAAACACTTGAAACCCCTAAAAACATTTAAAAACTCTAAAAACCAAAAAAATCCCCTGAAAACCCCCAAAAGACACTAAAAACTCAAAAAACCCTAAAACCCCCTGAAAACCCCCAAATTTTTTGAAAACTCTAAAAACCCCAAAAGATCATAAAAATCCTAAAGAAACCCAAAAAATCCATGAAAATGTAAAAAACCCTAAAACCCTAAAAAACCACTAATAACCATGAAAACCCATTAAAACCTTAAAAAACCTCGAAAAACCCTAAAAACATTAAAACCCACAAAAAACTCAATAAAAACCATAAACATCCAAAAAGACCCTAAAAAACTTGAAAACTGCTAAACACCCTAAAACCCCCTGAAAACCCTTAAAATCACTAAAAACCTAAAAACACTAAAAACCATAAAAATCCTAAGAAACCCCTAAAAATCCTTGAAAATGCAATAACCCTAAAAACCCTGAAAACCACAAAACCCGTAAAAACTTTAAAAAAACTAAAAATTGAAAAAACCCTAAAACAAATAAAAACTCTAAAAATCATTTAAACGCCTAAAAATGTTAAAAAATTAAAAAACCTTAAAAAGATGAAAAACTCAAACCCCCCCCCCAAAAAAACCTAAAAAGTCCATAAAAACACTAAAAACCCCTAAAACCACACAAAAACCTCTAAACCCCTCAAAATATCAAAAAATCCCCAAAACCATAAAATCATAAAAAATCCTTAACGATCCATTAAAATGAAAAAACATTAAAAACCCTAAAAATCCCTAAAATCCAAAAAACCCAAAAAACCTTTAAAAACCCTAAAACTCAAAAAAAAACCCTAAAAAATCACAAAAAAACTCTAAAATCCATTATAACCCCTAAAAAATTTAAAAAAAACTCTAAAAAAACTTAAAAGCACTAAAAATATCAAAAAAATCATAAATCCAAAAAAACCCTAAACCCCTTGAAAACCCCATGCTCCCTCAAAATCCCTAAAAACTCTAAAAAACCTAAAATTCATAAAAATCTTAAAACCCCCAAAAAATCCATGAAAACGTAAAATACCCTAAAAACCTTGAGAAACACCTAAAAACCATATAACCCCTAAGACCCATTAAAAACACAAAACAAACCTTAAAAGTTATTAAAGTTTAAAACCCTTAAAACCCCTTAAAATAATAAAAAACTATAAAAAAACTTAAAACCCATAAAAAACTCAAAAAACCCCTAAAACACTAAAAAAGACCCTAAAACCAATAAAAAACCTTAAAAACCCTAAAATCACCTGAAAACCCCTAAAAACCCTAAAAATATAAAAAAAACTTAAAAAAACCTAAATACACAGAAAAAACCTTAAAAACCATAAAACCCCTAAGAACATAAAAATCCCTAAAAACCCTAAAAACCCATAAACCACTAAAAACTCTAAAAACCCATAAAAACCCTGAAAACATTAAAAATATCTAAAAAACCAAAAAAACCTAAAAAAATTAAAAAAAAATACTAAAAGCCAAAAAGACCCTAAAACCCCTGAAACCCCCTAAAAACCCTAAAAACCATTAAAATCCATAAAAACCTAAAAAACCATAAATAGTACAAAATTTCTAAAACCCCCTAAAAATCCATGAAAATGTAAAAAACATAAAAAATCCATGAAAACCCTAAAAAGCCATAAAACATTAAAAGCCCAAGAGCCTTAAAAACAGCTAAAAACTCTAAAAATCCTTAAGCCACCAAAAATGTTAAAAAACTCTAAAAAACATCAAAAACCCTAAAATTCTAAAAAAATCCTAACCACCCAAAAGACCCTAAAATCCCTAAAAACCTTTAAACCTCTGAATAACCCCTTAAAACCATTAAACCCCTAAAAACCTTAAAAAATCATAAAAACCCATAAAAACCCTAAAAAATAACTAAATTATTTAAATGCCTGTAAACCCCCTAAAATGTTAAAAAAATATAAAACCTAAAAACTCCAAAAAAACCCAAAACCCCCAAAAGATCCTAAAACCCTGAAAAATCATAAAACCATAACACCATAAAAACTCAAAAAACTATTGAAAAACCCTAAACCCTCTAAGAATCCCTAAAAACCCCAAAAAAAACTATAAAAACTATAAAACCCTAAAAACCCTGTAAAAATAAATGAAAAGGTAAAAAAACCTAAAAACCCTAAAAACCATTGAATACCAATAAAATCCCTAAAACCATTAAAAACCATAAAACCCCACAAAAACCTTAAAAACCAATAAAACTCTAAAAACATAAAACCCCCAAAAAAACAGTAGAAAACTCTGAAAAAACTTTAAAACACTAAAGAAGATTAAAAATCCAAAAAGACCATAAAACCCCTAAAAAGACCTAAAACTCTTAAAAACCATAAAAATCCCAAAGAACCCTCAAAATCCCTAAAAACCCTAAAACCCCTAAAAACCATAAAAATCATAATAAACTCCTAAAAATCCAGGAAAATGTAAAAACCCTAAAAAACCCCAAAAAATATAAAACCCTCTAAAAACATTTAAAAACCCAAAAAACAAAAAAAGATTCTAAAAACCCTTTAAACCCCTAAAAATGTTAAAAAAAACTCTAAAAACCCTTGAACCCCCTAAAAACACAACAAACACTAAAAACCCAATATGACCCTAAAAATCCTGAAAAATCAGAAAAACACTAAAAACATCTAAAATCCCCTAAATCCCCTCAAAATCCCTAAAAATTAATAAAACCCTCTAATCTATAAAAATTCTAAAAATCCATAAAATCCATGAAAATGAAAAAAACCCTGAAAACCCATTTATCCCCTAAAACCATAAAACCTTAAAAACCATAAGAACCCTAAAAACTAGTAAAAAATAAAAAAAAACCCATAACCCCTAAAAAAATTAACAAACTCTAAAAAAAACTTAAAAATACAAAAAACTAACAAAAAACCAAAAAACCCAAAAGACCCTAAAACCCTGAAAATCCCAAAAAAACCCTTAAAAATTGTTTAAAACCCTCAAAATCCCAAAAACCTTAGAAAACCCTAAAAACCTTAAAATTCCTAACCCCCCCCCCCCCAAAAAAAAATCCATGAAAATTTAAAAAAAACCCAAAACCTTGAAAAACTCATGAAAACCAAAAAAGCCCCAAAAATCCTTAAAAACCTAAAAACCCATAAAAACCCCCAAAACCACAAAAAACTCTAAAAACCCTTAAAACCACTAAAAATGTTTAAAAAATCTAAGAAAAATAAAATCCCTAAAAACTCAAAAAACCCCTTTAAACCAAAAAGCCCTTAAAACCCTAAAACCACTGAAAAACTCTAAAAACCTTCAAAAATCCATAATACCCTAGAAAACCCTAAAGACTACAAAAATTATAAGAAATCCTCAAAATCCATGAAAATGTAAAAACCCTTAAAAACCCTAAAAAATTTCTAGAGACTGTAAAAACCCCTAAAACATTAAAAAACCCTAAAAACTCATAAAAACCACTAAAAAAATAAAAACCCTAAAAACATTAAAAATACTAAAACACATTAAAACCCCTAAAATGGTTGAAAAACCTTAAAACCCCAAAAGGCCATAAAAACCGTGAAAACCGTGAAAACCCCTTAAAACCCTAAAACCCCTGGAAAACTCTAAAAACACTAAAACCCATAAAAGTACTAAAAAACCACTAAAAATCAATGAAAATTTTAAAATCCCTAAAATCTATAAAAATCCCCTAAAAATCATAAAAACCCATAAAAAACCTAAAACCCAAAAATACCCAAAAACTCACTAAAAACCCCAAAAACCCTAAATATTCCTAAAAATATTAGAAAACTATAAAAACCCAAAAAACCACTAAAAAATCAAAAAAACACAGAAAAATGACCCTAAAAACCTTGAAAACCAAAAATCCCGAAAATCCCCTAAAACTCCTAAAAACTCTCAAGATTGCTAAAAAACCTAAAAGCTATACAAATCCTAAAAACCTCTAAAACCCCTAAAACCCAAGAGAACCCCTAAAACCCCTAAAACTCCTAAAAACCCCTAAAACCCCTAAAAACCCATAAAAACCCTAAAACCCAATAGATGCACTAAAAATACTTTAAACCCCTAAAAATGTTAAAAACCCTAAAAAATATTAAAAAACATAAAAACTCAAAAAAAACCCAACAAACACCTTAAAATCCCTAAAAACCCTAAATGCCCTAAAAACTCTTAAAACCCCCAAAATCCCTAAAAACTGAAAACCCTTAAAACCATAAAAACCCCTAAAACCCTTAAAAAATACTAAAAACCCACTAAAAACTATAAAAATCCATAAAAACTTAAAAATGTTAAATAACACCAAAAACCCTAAAAATAAAAGAAAACCTAAACCCCTAAAAGACCCTAAAACCTCTAAAAACTATAAAAATCCTAAGAAACCCCTAAAAACCATGAAAACCTAAAAAACCCAAAAAAAAACCATGAAAACCCCCTTAAAACCATATAACCCCTAATAATAAAAAAACTCTAAAAACCCCAAAAGACCATAAAACCCCAAAAGTCCCTTAAAACCTGAAAACCCCTAAAACCCCTAAAACCCTTCAAAATCCCTAAAAACCCTAAAAACCCCTAAAACCCATAAAAATCCTAAACCCCCCCTAAAAATCCATTAAAATCTAAAAACCTTGAAAAACTCTTGAAAACCACAAAACCCCTAAAAACCTTAAAAACCCTAAAAACCCATAAGAAACCACTAAAAACACTAAAAATCCTTTAAACCCCTAAAAATGTTAAAAAACTCTAAAAAACCTTTAAAATCCTAAAGAACTCAAAAAACCCCAAAAACCCTAAAAAAACCTGAAAACCCCAAAACCCCTCGAATTCCCTAAAAACCCAAAAGAACCCAAAAAACCATAAAAATCCAAAAAAAACTCCTAAAAATACATGAAAACATAAAAAAAACCCTAAAATCACAGAAAAATCCCTAAAAACCCTAAAAACCCCTAAAACCTTTAAAACCCCAAAAACCCCATAAAACCCTAAAAATCACTAAAACCCCTAAAAATGTTAAAAAAACTCTAAAAAACCTTTAAAATGCTAAAATACTAAAAAACACCCTAAAACACAAAATGACTCTAAAAACCCTAAAAACCCTAAAAACCCCATGAAAACCCCTAAAGCCTCTCAAAATCCCTAAAATCCCTAAAAAATAAAAAAAATCCTTAAAAGCCCCTAAAATCCATGAAAACGTAAAAACCCCTAAAAACGTCTAAAAACCCTGAAAAACCCTGAACACCATAAAGACCTCCAAAAACCTTAAAAACCCTAAAAAATAATAAAAACAATGAAAAACTATAAAAACTATTAAAACCCCTAAAAACATAAAAAAAACTCTAAAAACATTTAAACCCCAAAAAACAGAAGAAGAAAAATCCTAAAAATCCTAAAAGAGCCAAAAAAACCTCTAAAACCCCTAAAAACTGTAAAATCCTTCAAACAACTTAAGCAAAACCCTAAAAACCCCTGAATACCCTAAAACCCTCTAAAATCCCTAAAACCCATCAAAATCCCTAAAACCATAAAAACTCGAAAACCATAAAAATCCTAAAAACTTCTAAAAATCCATGAAAATGTAAAAAACCCATGAAACCCATAAAAAATCCTAAAAACCATAAAAACACTAAAATCTCATAAAAACCATAAAACAAAAAAACTAAAAACACTCGAAACCCCTAAAATGTTAAAAGACTCTAAAAAACCTTAAAAATACTACAAATCTTTAAAAACCCCTAAAAACCCAAAAGACCCTAAAAACTATAAAAACTCATAAAAACCCTAAAAACCCTTGAAAATTCATGAAAACACTCAAATCCCTAAAAAACCTTTAAACCATAAAAATCCTAAAAACTCCCTAAAAGCATGAAAATGTAAAAGATCCTAAAAACCTTGAAAAACCCTGAAAACCGTAAACCCACCCAAAAATATTAAAACCCCTAAAACCCTTAAAAACTCCTAAAAATCCATAAAAACCAAAAAACTACTAAAACTATTAAAACCCTAAAAACTACAAAAATCCTAAAACCTTAAAAACTATAAAAATCCTAAAAAACCCCTAAAAATCGATGAAAATGTAAAAAACCTTGAAAACCTCCTAAAAACCATAAACCTATAAAAACCTTAAAAACATAAAAAAATCCATAAAAACCCTAAAAACCCATTAAAAATCTAAAATCCCTTTAAACCCCTAAAACAATAAAAAACTAAAAACCCTAGAAAGCTCAAAATAAAACCCTAAAAACCCAAAAAGATTGTAAAAACATTGGAACCCCTCAAAATCCCTAAAAAAACTAAAAACCCTAAAAATAATAAAATCTTAACAATCCAAAAAAACTCAATAAGAACCTTAAAAAACCAAAAAGACCAATAAAAACCCTAAAACCCCGTAAAAACTCCAAAAACCCTTAAAACCCCTAAAAATTTTAAAAACTCTAAAAAACCATGAAACGCTAAAACACTAAAAAAACACTAAAACCCCTAAAAGACCCTAAAAACCCTGAAAAACATTAAAACCCTTTAAAAACCCTAAAATCCCTCAAAAACCCTAAAAACCCTAAAATCTAAAAAAATCTTTAAAAAACCTAAAAATCCATGAAAACATAAAAAGCATAAAACCCCTAAAAACCTTAAAAAACAACAAAACGACTAAAACCCATAAAAAATAAAAAACCCATAAAAATAATGTAAAACAATACAAACACAAAAAACCCTTAATACCCCTAGAAATGTTTAAAAAGTATAAAACCTATAAAACCCTAAAAAACTCAAAAAAAACCATAAAAACTCAAAAAATTCTAAAAAACCTGAAAGCCCTAAAAACCTTAACCCCCTCCCCCTCTAAAAGACCCTAAAAACCATCAAAATCCATAAAACCCCTAAAACCCATAAAAATCCTAAAAGACACATAAAAATAAATGAAAATTAAAAACAAAATAAAAACCCTGAAAAACCTCTAAAAACAATAAAACCCCCCCAAAAAACATTTAAACCCCTAAAACCCATGAAAACCCTAAAAACATTAAAAACTCTAAAAACCCTTAAAAACCCAAGAAAATGAAAATAAAACCCAAAAAACCCAAAAAACTCCAAAAAACTCTAAAACCCCCTAAAAACTCAAAAAACCACTAAAAACCCTAAAGACCCTCAAAATCCCTAAAACCCCTAAAAATCCCTAAAAACCATAAAAATCCTAAAAACCCTAAAAATCTATGAGAATATAAAAAACCCAAAAACCCTGAAAAGTCCTTGAAAATCATAAAACTCCTAAAAACATTAAAAACCCATAAAAACCTAGAGAACCACTAAAAACACCAAAAATGTTTAAAGGTGCGAAAAACCTTAATACTCTAAAAACCCATTAAAGAATAGAAAACCTAAAAAAACCACTAAAAATCCATCAAAATGTAAAAACCATAAAAACTCGGAAAAACCCTCCAAAACCAAAAGAACCCCAAAAAACCATAAAAAACCCCTAAAAAACCAAAACCCCCAAAACCCCTAAAACCCCAAAAAATGTTATCAAACTCTAAAATCCTTAAAAACACTAAAAACTCAAAAAAAACCCTAAAATCCCTAAAAGGCTATAAAAACCCTGAAAATACCTAAACCCCCTTAAAACAACTAAATCCCCTAAAAACCATAAAACCCTATAAACTAATAAAAAACTCTTAAAAACCACTAAAAATCTAAAAACCCTTAAACCCCCTAAAAAACGTTAAAAACTCTAAAAAAACCTTAAAACACTTAGAAATAAAAAACCCCTAAAAATGAAACAGACCTTAAAATCTATGAAAACTCCATTAAAACACTAAAAACCACTAAATACTCTAAAAACCCTTAAAACCCCTAAATACATTAAAAACATTACAAACCTTAAAAAAACCTAAAAACCCAAAAGGACCCTAAAAACCCTTCAAAACCCTAAAACCCTAAAACCCCCCAAAAAAACCCCAAACCCTCAAAATCCCTAAAAACCTTAAAAAACATAAAAATCCTAAAAAACCTTTAAAAATCTATAAAAATGTAAAAACCCCTAAAGACCCTAAAAAACCCATGAAAACCATAAACCCCTAAAAATCGTAAAACTATAAAAACCCATAAAACCCACTAAAACATTAAAAAACTCTAAAAAACCTTAAAACCCATTAAAAACACAAAAAACCATAAAAACCTGAAAAACAATAAAATCCTAAAAACCCCTAAAAATCCATGAACACATAAAACACCGTAGAAACCATGAAAACCCTTAAAAACTCTAAAAACACTTAAAAACCTAAAAATGTTAAAAAAACTCAAAAAACATTTAAAGCCCAAAAAAACTATAAAAATCATAAAAACCTGAAATGACCCTAAAATCCCTAAAAACCATAAAAACCCATAAAAACCATCAAAATAACCAATGATTATAAAAAACCTTAAAAACCATAAAATGTTAAAAAACCCTAAAAATCCATGAAAACCCATGAAAACCATGAAACCCCTTTAAAACATTAAAAACCCTCACAAACCACTAAAAACCCTAAAAATAATTAAAACCCCTAAAAACGTTAAAAACTCTAAAAATCCTTTACAACACTGAAACCCAAAAGACCCTAAAAACCCTAAAAAGCACTAAAAACCTTTAAACCCCTCAAATTCCCTAAAAACCCTAAAAAACCATTAAAATCCTAAAGCCTCGTAAAAATCCATGAAAAAGTAAAAAAACTTAAAAACCATTAAAAACCCTTGAAAACAATAAAACCATTAAATCATTAAAAATTTGAAAAACCATAAAAAACCTCTAAAAACTCTAAAAACCCTTAAAACCCCTAAAAACATTAAAAAAATCTAAAAAACCTTAAAACCCTAAAAACTCTAAAAAACACTAAAGACCCAAGAGGGCCCTAAAAAACCTAAAAACCCAAGAAAATATATTAAAATCCATAAAACCCCTAAAAACCTATAAACTATAAAAATCCTAAAATAGCCCTAAAAATCAATGAAAACATAAAAAATCCAAAAAACATTGAAAACTCTCTAAATACCATAAAAACCCCTAAAACGTTAAAGAACCTAAAACCACTAAAAACTCTAAAAACCCTTAAAACCTCTAAAAATGTTTAAAAAAAACTCTAACAAACCCTAAAAACCATAAAAAACAAAAAAAAACAATCAAAATCCGAAAAGACCCTAAAGACCTTCAAAAACCCTGAAACCCCAAAAAAACCCTGAAAAAAAACCTAAAACTCCTCAAAATACCTAAAAAAATAAGTTAGAGGGGCCTCGGAGCGGTGGCTATTCTCCTCCCCTCATGTCTCTAGGGTTCCCCATCGGTTCTTCCTCCTTCCCCCTCCGGTGTGGTCCGACCTTAGTTATCGCGGTTTGTCTTGGATCGACGTCGATGGAGGTTGTTCCCATCTGTCATGGCTTTGTTGTTGACCCGGTGGTATCTTCATCTCACCTTGCGGCTTCAAAATCTTTCTTCGGCTTCGGATCATTCGTTGTTGGCTCCAGTTCGCACAAAGGTGACCCCAACTCTCCTGGCTTCAGGATCCTTGCCTGGCATCGGTCAGGATCGACTTTGTGTGGTCTGGCTCTGGGCTGGAATATCGGTAACTTCCTTTCCAGATCTGGGGTTTTTAGTGGCTTCGAGTGCTTGGTGTCGGGCTTGGCGTTTATGGTGTCCGGCCTGGCGTTCCCCTATCCTCAGGATCTTGTTGTGCCTTCTGTATGCTCGTCGCTGCCTCCGGGTTGACTATTGCCAGCTGCAGATGGATCCTCCTGGACTTCGGGTTCTGGTTGCGGCCTTGGTTTAGTGTCGGCCATATCGTGCTTCCGGCTCTGAATTCCTAGCCCAGCTTCTTCAAATCCGGATGATGGTTCTGGTGTGCTTCGGTCTGATGGGGGTTGGTTCCTGTGGCTTTGAGGGGGGAGGCTCGATGTTCTGCTTCTTATATCTTCTTACACTGTTGTTTCCTTACTGCTGGTAATCTGTAGTGATGTGTGTTTCTTGTGGTGGTCGCTGCTAGTTGTCGGTCTCTAATTGCTGTAAGATGTCGTTTCTTGATGGTTTATGCTCTGATGGTGTTTGGCTTGGGGCTGCTGGAGGTTGGTGGTTGTGACTTTGTGGTGCTGAATTTGGGATGATGAAATTGATGCAGATGGTTTCAGTGGTGCTGGATGATAGATGTTGATTAGTGGTCTTGGTGCTGCTGGATTCTAGTTATTGATTGGCTGGGAGGTGATGTTGGGGATATTTCTGTTTTTCTGCTTTGTTTGGCTTTGTGTGCTTTTTGGTTTTTCTTTTTGGCTTTTTTGGGTTTGGGGTTGTAAAGGGTTTTTATGTGTGGGTCGTTTGACCCCTCCCCTCCCTTGTTTGCTGCGTCTTTTCTATAATAAATTTGGGGGGGGGTCCAGAATAACCTGACCCTCGTATCTTCCTTGCCCTAAAAAATCTAAAAATCTTAAAGACAAAAAAATCCATAAAAACCCCTAAAAATCCTTGAAAACATAAAAAATCCTAAAAACCCAGAAAAACCTCTTAAAACCATAAAACCCCTAAAAACCTTAAAGACCATAAAACCACTAAAAACTCTAAAATCCATAAAAACTCTAAAAATCTTTAAAAAACTCTAAAATCCATAAAAACTCTAAAAATCGTTAAAAAACTCTAAAAAACCTTCAAAACCCTAAAAAACTCAAAAAAACCCCATAAAACCCCAAAAAGACTCTAAAAACCATGAAAACCCCTAAACCCCCCCAAAAAACTTGAAAACCCCTAAAACCACTCAAAATCCCAAAAAACCCAAAAAACACTAAAAATACTGAAAACCTAAAAAACCCCTAAAAATCTATGAAAATGTAAAAAACCATGAAAAACTCCTAAAACAACAAAACATCCAAGAATCCCTAAAAACCCACTAAATTTTTTAAAAGTCCTCTAAACCGCCTTTAAAAACCAAAAAAAACAATAAAACCCCAAAATACTCAAAAAGACCCTAAAAACCATAAAAACCCTAAAAAACCTAAAAACTCCCTAAAAACACTAAATACACTTATAATCGCTAAAAACCCTATGAAACTATAAAAACAAAAAATAACAAAAAAACCCTAAAATCCATTAAAATGTATAAAAACCCTAAAAATCCTTAAAAACCCCTGAAAATCATAAAAACCCTAAAACCCCTAAAATCCTTAAATACCCAAAAAACCCATAAAAACAATAAAACCCCACTAAAAGATCTAAAGGCACATAAAACTGACAAAAAGGTTTAAAAACCCTAAAGAACCTTTGAAACCCTAAAAAACTCTAAAAAAATCCATAAAACCCTAAAAGACCCTAAAAATATTGAAAACCCCCTAAAAACACTAAAAACCCTTGAAAACCCCTAAAAAACCTAAAAACCATAAAAAATATAAAAATCCCCTAAAAATAAATGAAAACATAAAAAACTGTAAAAACCCTGAAAACCCCTAAAAGCCATAAAACCTCTAAAAACCTAAAAAACTTTAAAAAACCCTGAAAACCCCACTAAAAACTCTAAAAACCATAGAAACCCAAAAAAATCCCTAAAACCCCTCAAAATCACTAAAAAGCCTAAAACCCCATAAAAGGGAAAAAAAATCCAAAAAAACTATAAATACTATGAAAACCCTAAAAACCCCTAAAAACATTAAAAAACTCAAAGAAACCTTAAAACCCAAAAAAACTCAAAAAACCCTAAAAACATTGAAAGCCCCCCAAAACCCTGAAAAATTCTAAAAACCCTTGAAATACCCTAAACAGCTTGAAAATTCTAAAAACCCTAAAAAACTAAAAACCATAAAAAACATAAAAACCCCTAAAAAATCCATAAAAACTTAAAAAACCTAAAAACCCAGAAAACTAAAAAACCCCTAAAAACCTTTAAAACCCTAAAAACTAATAAAAACCAAAAAACCACAACAAACACTAAAAACCCTTAAAACCCCTAAAAAACTTAAAAAACTCTAAAAACCTTAAAACCCCTAAAAACTCAAAAAATATGATAAAAAACCAAAAAGACACTAAAAACCTTGAAATCCCCTAAAAAAATTTGAAACCCCTAAAATACCCTCAAATTTCTTAAAAACCATAAAAACCATAAATACTATAAAATTCCTAAAAACCCCTAAAAATCTTTGAAAATGTAAAAAAACCCTAAAGACGCTGAAAAACCCCTAAAAAGCATAAAAACAAATAAAAATCATAAAAAACCCTAAAACCCCATAAAAACCCTACAACACCACTAATAAACTTGAAACCATAAAAAATTCACAAAACCCCTAAAAACCTTGAAAAACCAGAAAACCCCAAACAACCCCTAAAAAGCACTAAAAACCCTCAAAATCCCTAAAACCCCTAAAAATCCTAAAAACAATAAAAATGCTATAAAACCCCTTAAAATCCATTAAAAAGTAAAAAACCCAAAAAAAATCGAAAAACCACTGAAATCCATAAAAAACCCTAAAAACCAAAAACACCAAAAAAACCCAAAAAACCCAAAAAACCATATAAACCTAAAAACCCACTAAAAATAAAAAAACCCTTTAAACCCCTAGAAATGCTAAAAACTCTAAAAAACCTTAAATACCCTAAAAAACTCAAAACCCCCTTAGAAACCCAAAAATACCCTAAAAATCCTAAAAACCCTAAAAATTCTAAAAACCACCCAAAACCCATCATAATACCAAACACCCAAAAAAACTCTAAAAACCATAAAAAACTAAAAAACACTTAAAAATACATAAAACCTAAAAAACACTAAAAACCCTAAAAGACCCCTGAAAACCATAAAACCCCAAAAAACCATAAAAAACCCTAAAAACTCATAAAAACCCTAAAAACCACTATAACTTTAAAAAAATTTTAAAACCCTAAAAACTTTAAAAACACTAAAAAACCATAAAAACATAAAATAAACTAAAAAACCCTAAAACCCAAAACAAGCCTAAAAACACTGAAAACACCTAAAATCCATAAAAACCCCTCAAAACCTCAAAAAACCCTCAAAATCCCCAAAACCCCAAAAACCCAAAAACCCGTAAAAATCTTTAAAACACCTAATAATCCATGAAAACATAAAAAACTCTAAAAACCCACTGAAAACCATAAAATCCACTAAAAACCTTAAAAACCCATAAAACCTCTAAAACATTAAAAAACTCTAAAAACCTCAAAAACCCTAAAAACTCAAAAAAACCTAAAAACCCAAAAAGACATTGAGATCCTTAAAAACCCTAAAAACCCGAAAACCCCTTGAAACCCAAAAAACATCAAAATCCCTAAAAACCCTAAAAACCCCTAAAACCATAAAAATCCATGAAAATGTGCAAAACCCTAAAACCTTGAAAAGACTCTTAAAACTGTAAAACCCCTAAAACATTAAAAAACCCAAATTACACTAAAACTCTAAAAACCCTTAAAACCCCTAAAAATGTTAAAAAAATCTAAAAACCATAAAACCCTAAAAAACTCAAAAAGAGCCCTAAAAACCCAAAAGGTCTTGGAAAATCCTAAAAACCCCTATAAACTCCTAAAACCCTAAAAACCTTTAAACCCCTAAAAGGGTAAAAAACTCTAAAAAAACCTTAAAATCCCTAAAAACCCAAAAGACCCTAAAACCCCTAAAATCCTTTGAAAAACAATAAAACCCCTCAAAATACATAAAATCCCTAAATACTATACAAATCCTAAAATCCCCTAAAAATCTATGCAAATATAAAAAACCCAAAAAACCTAGAAAAACCCCCAAAACCATAAAAACCCCTAAAAACCTTAAAAAAATCTAAAAACCCATAAAAACCTAAAACCCAAAAACTTAGGGGTTTTTTGGTTTTTTGTGGTTTTTTAAGGTTTTTAGGTTTTTAGGTTTTTTTACATTTTCATGGATTTTTAGGCATTTTTAGTATGTAAATGGTTTTTAGGGTTTTTTAGGGTTTTGGAATTTGGAGGGTTTTGGGGGTTTTGGGGGGTTTTAGGGTTTCTTATGGTTTTTATGGTATTTTTGGGTATTTTTCCATTTTTTTAGGTTTTTATGGTTTTTTATAGTTTTTAACATTTATAGGGTTATAAGGGTTTTTCATGTTTTTAGTGGTTTTTATGGTTTTATAAGTTTTTAGTGTTTTGGGATTTTTGGGTTTTTGGGGTTTTTGGGGTTTTTAGGTTTTTAGTGTCTTTTTAGATTTTTTTGGGTATTTTTAGGCTTTTTAATTTTTTTATATTTTTTTAACATTTTTAGGGGTTTTAAGTGTTTTTAGTGGTTTTAGGGTTTTTATGGGTTTTTTGGGGTTTTATGGTTCTTAGGGTGTTTTATGGTTTTTATGGGTATTTTATCGTGTTTAGGGTATTTAATGTTTTCATTGATTTTTAGGGGTTTTTAGGGAATTTGAGGGGTTTTAGGGTTTTTCATAGGTTTTTAGAGTTTTTTTGGTGTTTTATAAGGGTTTTAAGGTTTTTTAGAGTTTTTTAACCTTTTAGGGATTTTAAGGGTTTTTGAGTTTTTAGTTGGTTTTTAGGGTTTTTTAAGGCTTTAGGGGGTTTTCAGAGTTTCTATGGGTTTTTACGTTTTCTGGGATTTTTTGGGGGGTTTTAATACTTTGATGTTTTTAGGGGTTTTAGTGTTTAATGGATTTTTAGGGTTATTAGGGGTTTTCTGGGGTTTTTAGGTTTTTTAGGGTTTTTTTATCTTTTGGGGGTTTTAATTTTTTAGTTTTATTAGGGGTTTTTAGGTTTTCAGAGTGTTTTAATGTATTTTTTGGGTTTAAGGGGTTTTCTAGTTTTTAGTTGTTATTTTGGTTTTAAGGGGTTTTTGGGTTTTTAAGGTTTTTTGGGGCTTTTATGGTTTTCAAGTTTTTTAGGTTTTTTAGGGTTTTTTACTTTATCATGGATTTTTAGGGGTTTTTTAGGATTTAATGTTTTGGGGGTTTTAGGGTTTTGAGTTATTTTGAGAGTTTTAGGATTTTTCAAGTGTTTTTAGGGGTTTTATGGGTTTTTAGGGTTTTTAGGGTCTTTCAGGGAATTTTTGAGTTTTTGAGTTTTTAGGTTTTTTAGGTTGTTTAGGTTTTTTTGGTTTTTTTGGTTTTTTTAGGTTTTTAAAGTGTTTAACATTTTCAGGGTTTGAAAGATTTTTTAGAGTTTTTAGTGGATTTTAGGGGTTTTTCTGGTTTTAAAAGGTTTTTAGTGTTTTTTATGGTTTTCAGGGGGTATTGAAGGGTTTTAGGGTTTTTTTACATATTCATGGTTTTAAGTGTGTTTTTAGGTTTTTTAGGGTTTTTATGGTTTTTAGGGTTTTTATGGATTTTGAGGGTTTTAGTGCTTTTCATAGGTTTTTAGGGTTTTTATGGGTTTTTAGGGTTTTAGGGTCTTTTGGGGTTTTAAGTGTTATTTTGAGTTTTCTAGGGTTTTTATGGTTTTCAATGTTTTTTCGGGTTTAAAGGGTTTTTAGAGTTTTTAGTTGGTTTTAGGGTTTTTATGGGTTTTAGGGTTTTTAAAGGTTCTAGTGGTTTTTATGTTTTTCAGGGGTTTTTAAGTTTTTTTATATTTTCATGTATTTTTAAGGGTTTTTCATATTTTTATGGTTTTTAGGGTTTTCTAGGGTTTTTAGGGATTTTGAGGGATTTTTTGTTTTTTCATGGGTTTTTATGGTTTTTATGGTTTTCAAGGTTTTTAAAGCCATTTGCGGGTTTTAGGTGTTTTTTTTATTTTTTTACTGTTTTAAAGGTTTTTTAGAGTTTTTTTAAATATTAGGTGTTTTAGGGGTTTTTTGAGTTTTTAGCAATTTTTTGGTGTTTTACGGGTTTTTAATATTTTTTAAGGTTTTAAGGGTGTTTTAGGGTTTTAGGGTTTTTTACATTTTTCATGGATTTTTAGGGGAATTTTATCATTTTTTTGGTCTTTATTTTTTTATAGGTTTCCTGGGGATCTTGAGGGTTTTAGGGTTTTAAGGGTTTTTAGGGTATTTTTGGGTTTTTAGATTTTTTTTTGAGTTTTTTAGGATTTTTATGTTTTTTATAGATTTTAAACATTTTTGTGGTTTTAAGGGTTTTTATATTTTTTGTGGGTTTTAGGTTTTTTGTGGGTTTTTAGAGTTTTTAAATGTTTTTAGGGGTTTTATGGTTTTTGAGGGATTTTCTAGGTTTTTTGTGTTTTTTATATTTGCATGGATTTTTAGGGGATTTTAGGATTTGTATGGTTTTTAGGGATTTTATGGATTCTGAGTATTTTTATTATTTTTGGAAGGATTTTAGGGGTTTTAGGGTCTTTTGGGTTTTTAGGTATTTTAATCTTTTTTAGAGTTTTTTACCATTTTATGGGTTTAATGATTTTCTAAAAATTTTAGTGGGTTTTTACGTTTTTTATGAGTTTTTTAGGGTTTTACGGTTTTTGGGTTTTTAGGGATTTCATGGGTTTTTCAGATTTTTGAGGGTTTAATGTTTTTATGGATTTTTAGGGATTTTTCGGATGTTTATGGTTTTTAGGGGTTTTTTAGTGTTTTTATGGATTTTGAGGGTTCTTTCTTTTTAATGTGTTTTTAGGGGTTTTTAGGATTTTCAGGGACCTTTTGAGTTTTTAGGGTTGTTTGAGTTTTTTAGGGTTTTAAGGTTTTTAGAGTTTTTAAACATTTTTAGGGGTTTTAAGGGGTTTTAGAGTCTTTAGTGCTTTTTGGGTTTTTTAATGTTTTAGGGGTTTTATGGTTTTAAGAGGCCTTTCAGGGTTTTTAGGGTTTTGTACATTTTCATGGATTTTTAGGGGTTTTTCAATTTTTATGATTTTTAGGGTTTTTTAGGGTATTTAGGGATGTTTATGTTTTTTTGGGTTTTAAGGGGTTTTTGGTTTTTTAGGGTTTTTAAGGGCTCGGGGCCTTTTAGTTTTTTAGGTTTTTTATTGTGTTTTTAGGGCTTTTGAGGTTTTTAGAGTTTTTTAATGTTTTAGGGGTTTTAAGGGTTTTTAGAGATCTTAGTGGGTTTTTAGTGTTTTTATGGGATTTTTGGGGTTTTTAAGGTTTTTAGAGGATTCTATGGTTTTCAGGGGGTTTCAGGGTTTTTAGAGGTTTTTATGTTTTCATGGATTTTTAGGAGTTTTTAATATTTTTATGGGTTTTAGGTATTTTTGGTATTTTTATGGATTTTGACAGTTTTTTAGGTTTTTCAAGGGTTTTTAGGGCTTTTAGTGTTTTTAGGGGTTTTAGGCTCGTTTTGGGTTTTAGGGTTTTTTAGTGTTTTTTTTGTTTTAAGGTTTTTTAGTGTTTTTAATGTTTTTAGGGTTTTAAAATGTTTTTTGAGATTTAGTAGTTTTTTAGGTTTTTTATGACTATTTAGGGTTTTTTATGATTTTTAGGGATTTATGGTTTTCAGGGGTCTTTTAGTGTTTTTTAAGCATTTTGTATTTTTAAGGGTTTTTAATGGTTTTAGGGTATTTTTGGGTTTTAGGGGTTTTTTGAGTTTTTAGTGTATTTAAGGTTTTTTAGAGTTTTTAGCATTTTTAGGGGTTTTGAAGGGGTTTTTTATTTTTAGTGGGATTTTAGGTTTTTTATGGTTTTTTGGGTTTTTTGGGGTTTTAGGGGTTTTTATGGATTTCAATGGTTTTTCGGTTTTTTAGGTTTTTTACTTTTTGATGGATTTTTAGGGGTTTTATAGCATTTTTATTTTTTTAGGATTTTTAGTGTTTTTAGGGTTTTTAGGGAATTTGAGGGTTTTTAGGGCTTTTCATGGGATGTTTGGGGTTTTCTGGATTTTCAGGGTTTTTAGGGGTTTTGTGAATTTTTTATGGTTTTATGGTTTTTTAGAGTTTTTAAACATTTTTTTAGGTTTTAAGGATTTTTATAGTTTTTTTGGATTTTTAGGGTTTTTATGGGTTTTTAGGTTTTTTTATGATTTTTACCGGTTTTTATACTTATTAGGGGGTTTTCAGGGTTATTTGGGTTTTTTTACATTTTCGTAGATTTTTAGGGTTTTTTGGATTTTTATGGTGTTTAGGGTTTTTACAGTTTTTATGAATTTTGAGGGTTTTTGATGGGTGTCAAAGTTTTTAGGGTGTTTCAATATTTTTAGTGTCTTTTTGGGTTTTTAGGGTTTTTTGAGTTTTAGGGTCTGTAGGGTTTTTTAGAGTGTTTAAAGGTTTTTAGGGGTTTAAAGTGCATTTAGAGTTTTTTGTGTTTTTTGGGTTTTATCAGTTCTTAGGGTTTTAAAGGTTTTTAGGGGTTTTATAGTTTTCTGGGTTTTTTCAGGGTTTTTTGGTTTTTTAAGTTTTTATGGATTTTTGGGGGTTTTAGGATTTTTATGATTTTTAGGGTTTTTAGGGTTTTTAGAGATTTTCTACTGTTTTAGTGTATTTCAAGGGTTTTTAGAATTTTTTATGATTTTGGGAGCTTTCTAGTGTTTTAGATGTTTTTTGAGTTTTTATGGGTTTTAAGGTTTTTTTGAGTTTTTTAATGTTTTTAGGGGGTTTTAGGGTTTTCATAGTTTTTATAGGTTTTTTGGATTTTTTTGCTTTTATGGGTTTCTAGGATTTTTAGGGATTTAAAGGGTTTTCAAGGATTTTTATAGTTTGTAGGGGTTTTAATGGTCTTTTTGTGTTTTTAGGGTTTTTTTTTGAGTTTTTTTTAGGGTTTTTTAGAGTTTTAGTGGGGTTTTATAGGTTTTATGGATTTAAGGTTTTTAAGGTTTTAAGGGTTTTTACGATTTTTTATGTTTCCATTTATTTTAGGGGGTTTTCGGATTTTTATGGTTTTGAGGGTTTTTTAGAGGTTTTCAAGGGTTTTTTGGGTTTTAGGGGGTTTTCAGGATTTTTAAGGTCTTTTGGAGTTTTAGGATTTTTCTGAGTTTTTTATTGTTTCAATGGTTTTTTAGAGTTTTTAAACATCTCTATGGGTTTTAAGTGTCTTTAGAGTTTTTAGTGGGTTTTATAATTTTTATGGATTTTTAGGGTCCTTTTGATTATTAATGTTTTTAGGGGTTTTTAGGGTTTTTATGATTTTCAGGGGTTTTTTAGGATTTTTAGGGTTTTTTACATTTTCAAGGATTTTAACGTTTTTTGGTTATTTTTTTGTTTTTATAGTTTCATAGGGTTTTTAGGGATTATGAGTGTTTTTCGTGTTTTTAGGGAGTTTTAACAGTTTCAATGTTTTTTAGGGTCTTTTGGGTTTTTAGGTTTTTTTGTGTTTTTAGGGTTTTTAAGGGTTTTTAGAGTTTTTAAATGTTTTTAGGGGTTTAAAGGGTTATTAAAATTTTTAGTGGGGTTTTAAGGGCTTTAGGATTTTTTAGGGGTTTTAAGGATTTTTTACATTTTCATTGATTTTTAGGGGATTTTTAAGTTTTCTATATTTTTATTGTATTTTGGATTTTTTGGGATTTTGAGTGGTTTTAGGGGGTTTCAAGTGTTTTGAGGTTTTTTAGGGGCTTTTAGGGTTTTTAGATTCTTTTTAAGTTTTTATGGGTTTTTTTAGTTTTTAAGGTTTTAAAGGCTTGGAATTTTGAGGAGTTTTAGGTTTTTTTCAGGGTTTTTTGGGTTTTTAGGGGTTTTCAAGTTTTTTAGGGTGTTTTCGAATTTTGATTGTTTTTTTTTTGTTTTTTATGTTTTTTAGGGTTTGTTAGAGTTTTTTTAACTTTTTTAGGGGTTTTAAGGGTTTTTAGAGTTTTTAGTGGTTTAAGGGTCTATAACGTTTTAGGGGGTTTTATGGTTTTTAGAGGGTTTTCAAGGTTTTTAGGATTTTTTATGTTTTCATTGATTTTTAGGTGTATTTTAGGATATTTATGGTGTATAGGTTTTTAGGGTTTTTTGGTTTTTTATGGATTTTAAAATATTTTCAGGGCTTTTATGGTTTTTAAGGTCTTCTTGGGTTTTTAGAGGTTTTTAGGGGGTTTTTGAGTTTTTAGGGTTTTTAAGGTTTTTTAGAGTTTTAATGTTTTTAGGGGTTTTAAGGGTTTTTAGAGTATTTAGACGTTTTTTATGGTCTGTAATTTTTTAAGGTTTTAATGGTTTTATTTTTTTCAAGTGATTTTCAAGGTTTTTAGGGTTTTTTACTTTTTCATCGATTTTTAGGAGGTTTTAGGATTTTAATGGTTTTTGGGTTTTTTAGGGTTTTTATGGAATTTGAGGGTTTTTAGGGGTTTTATAGTTTTTAGCGCTTTTGAGGATTTTTAGGGCCTTTTTGGTTTTTAGTGTTGTAAATGATTTTTTGATTTTTTTTAACATCTTTATGGGTTTTAATTGTTTTTAGAGATTTTGGTAGTTTTTTAGGGTTTTTAATGTTTTTAAGGGGTTTCATGATTTTCAGGGGGGTTTTCATGGATATTTAGGGTTTTTTTAGTATTTTATGGTATTTAATATTTTTTATGGTCTTTAAGGATTTTGATGGGTTTTATGGTTTTTAGGGGGATTTTAGGGTTTTCAGGGTTTTTAGAGTCATTTCGGGTTTTTATGGTTTTTTTAGTTTTTTTAGGTTTTAAAGGATTTTAGAGTTTTTTTTACATTTTTACAGTTTTAAGGGTTTTTAAAGTTTTTAAAGCGTTTTCATGGTTTCTAGGGTGTTTTATGTTTTCCTGGATTTTTAAGGGTTTTTAGGATTTTATTGTTTTTTGGGTTTTTAGGGTTTTTTGAGATTTTAATGGGTTTTAAGGTTTTTTAGAATTTTTTTAATCTTTTAGTGGGTTTTTGGGGTTTTACAATTTTAGGATTTTTAGGGTTTTGTGATTTTCATGGGTTTTTAGGTTCTTTGGTGTTTTTTACGTTATCATATATATTTTAAGGGGTTTTTAGGATTTTTATGGTTTTTAGGGTTTTTAGGTATTTTGAGGGGATTGCGGTTTTTTGGGGGGTTTTAGGGTTTTAGAGGTTTAAAAGGTATTCAGGGTCCCTTGGGTTTTTAGGGTATTTTTAAGTATTTAAGGTTTTTAATGTTTTTAATGTATTTAGGTGTCTTAAGGGTTTTAGAGTATTTAGTGGGTTTTTAGTGTTTTAATGGAGTTTTCAAAGATTTTAAGGTCTTTTAGATTTTTAGGGTTTTTTTATTTCTAAGTCTTTTAAGGGGTTTTAGAGTTTTTTCATGTTTTTAGGTGTTTTAAGGGTTTTTTATATTTTTAGTGGTTTTTAAGAGTTTTCTATTAGTTTTAGGGTTTTTATGGTTTTTAAGAGATTTTATTATTTTAAGGGGGTTTAGGTTTTTTATGGTTTTTTATGTTTTCATGGATTTTTAGGTGTTTCTTGGCATTTTATGGTTCTTATGGTTTTTTGGGATTTTAGGGGTTTTGAGGGGTTTTAGGTATTCTAAAGGTATTTTAGTGTTTCTAGGGGGTTTAGGTATTTTCAGGGATTTTATGGTATTTTAGGGATTTAGGGTTTTTTTTGAGTTTTTAGAGTTTTTAGGGTTTTTTGAGTTTGTTAACATTTTAGGGGTTTTAATAGTTTTTAGTGGTTTTGGTTTTTATGGGTTTTTATGTTTTTTAGGGGTTCTTCTGGTTTTGGGGTGTTTTTTAATAGTTTTCATGATTTTTACATTTTGATGGATTTTTAGGGGTTTTTTAGGATTTTTATTCTTTATTGGATTTTTAGGGTTTAAATGTTTTTCAGATCTTTTTAACAATTTTAGAATTTCTAGTGGTTCTCTAGGTTTTTTTGGGTTTTATGGGTTTTTATTTTTTTAGGATTTTTTATAGTTTTCAAGGACTTTTTAGGTTTTTAGGGTTTTTACATTCTCATAGATTTTTAGGGGTTTTAGGATTTTTCTGGTTTTTATGGTTTTTAGGGTTTTTAGGGATTTTGAGGGTCTTTAGGTTTTTAGTGGGTTTTTGGGTTTTTAGGAGTTTTTAGTGTTTTTTTTGGTTTTTAGGGTTTTTATTTTCATTTTATAGGGTTTTAAGGGTTTTTAGAGTTTTTAATGTTTTTAGGTTTTCATGGGTTTTTAGTGGTTTTAAGTTGTTTTTAGGGTGTTTTATGGGTTTTTGGGGTTTTTTTGGGTTTTTATTTTTTTTTCATTTTCATTAATTTTTATGTGTCTTTAGAATTTTTTGGGTTTTTAGGGGTGTTAGGGATTTTGATTGTTTTTAGGGTCTTTCAGGGGGGGGGTTAAGGTTTTTAGGGTTTTCAGGTTTTTTAGGATTTTTGATTTTTTATTGTTTTTTTGAGTTTTTTCGGGTATTATAAGTTTTTATACTTTTTTTACATTTCTAGGGGTGTTAAGGGTTTTTTTGAGTTTTTATTGTTTTCTTATATTTTTATGGGTTTTTTATTTTTTTGTGGTTTTTAGGGATTTTATGGTTTTCTAGGGTTTTTAGGGTTTTTATGTTTTCATGGATTTTTAGTGGTTTTTTAGGATTTTTATAGTTTTTTGCGTTTTTAGCAGTTTTAGGGATTTTAGGGTTTTTAAGGGTTTTCAGGTTTTCAGGGTTTTTAGGGTTTTTTAAGGGTTTTGGGGTTTTTTAGTGTTTTAGCATTTCATGGTTTTTAGAGTTTTAACATTTTTAGGGGGTTTCATGGTTTTTGGATTTTTTAGGGGGTTTTAAGGTTTTTATTGGTCTTTTTGGTTTTTTAAGGTTTTTATTGATTTTTATGGATTTTAGGGCTTTTTAGGATTTTTTTATTTTTGGGGTTTTTAGCATTTTTTGGGATTTTGAGGGGTTTCAATGTTTTTACGGCCTTTTTTGGGTTTTTAGGGTTTTATTTGGAGCTTTTTTAGGGTTTTAAGGTAAAGAAGGCTCGGGTCCAGGCTATTCCTGGCACCCCCCAAAAAATATTAAACAAAAATACACAAACACTGCAGACAAGGGAGGGGAGGGGTCGAACGACCCACACCCAAAAACCCTTACAACCCACGCCAAAGAAAGAAAAACAAAGAAAGAAAAAGGCACAAAAACAGACACAACCGCAGCATCCTCACGTCACATCCAGCCAGTACCAGCATCCAACAGCACAACATCCAGCGTTAACCAGCATCCAACAGCTCACAGCTAACCAACAACCAGCATTTAGACCTCATCCAGCATCCCAGCATCCAGCACCTCGCATCATCAAAACTCAAAAAACCAGCATCCAGCACATCCCAGCCAAACAACAACCAGCATAGCAAATATCTATCAGTACCAACATCACCATTTCAAACCACCACAACCATTCACCACCAGAAAAATAGACCACAACACCATCCAACCAACCAGCACCAGAACAACATCCAGCACCAACACCAAAACATCACAGCCACGCAGCATAACCATCCCATCCAATCAAGCTCTCCCCAGACAACCAATCCATCAAACCAACTCGCCATCAACCACATCAAATCAAATCCTCCATTGCATGTCAAAAACCAGTGCATAGAACCACAACCAAAGACCATAAGTAGCAGCAAGAGACAGAGAATCAGAAGAAACCAAATCCTCCCTCCTCCAAGCAACAGGACTCGAACTTGAGCACACCAAGCCATACCTACATCCGACATCGAACCAGGAAGACATTTGAGGGTTCAGGAGCATGCCGGGGTTGACACCGCACTCTCCAGATCTGGCGCAAGGCAAACGAAACGGAGGAGCCCTGCAGACAAGCCGACATCGGTACCACCAGATCTGCAATTGATCAGGAGCTGGAAGGGGGAGCAGCAACCGAAGGCGGGTCTCGAACCAGGCACGCCAGAGGCCGACTGGTGACCTTGAGTCGGGAGGGGAACCTTCGTAGCAACGAAACCGGGTCCTGAAACAAGGCACTCTAGAAGCTTAAAACGAACCTGAAGAACGAGAGGGGAACCTTCGCAGCATTTCGGAACCCGAAACCAGGCACCAAGAAGCAAGATCCGGAGGTGGGACGCGCATCGGGCAATCCGGGAAAGATCCCCCCATCCGAAGACCCAACGCATTAGATCTGGAGCAAAATGGGCGGGACCAACCAACCACCGGACCGACCATAACACGCAAATCCAACACCAGCGGTTGCCGAGCCAAAGCGGGACAGGAAGCACCGAGGTCGGACCTCGCCGGAGGAGGAAGGGGGAAGAAAGTAGAGGAAAACCTAGGCGGCACGAGGAGGAGAGGAGAGCCGCCGCTCAGAGGCGTCCTTTTAGGGTTTTAGGGTTTTAATGGATTTTTTATGTTTTTTAAGGTTTTTATAGGATTTATGGTTTATAGTGGGTTTTAGGGTTTTTAGGGTTTTTAGGGTTTTTTACATTTTCATCAAATTTAGGGGTCTTTTATGATTTTTATAGTTTTTATGGTTTTAGGATTTTTAGGTATTTTGTGTATTTTTATGGTTTTTAGAGATTTTTATTGTTTTTATGGTCTGTTAGGGTTTTTAGGGTTATTTTGAGTTTTTTCAGGTTTATAAGTTTTCTAGAGTTTTTTTAACATTTTTAGGGGGTTTTAGTGTTTTTAGAGTTTTTAGTAGTATTTAGGGTTTTATGGATATTTAGGGGTTTTTAAGGGTTTTAAGATTTTTTGGGGGGTTTTATGGTTTTCAGGGGTTTTTTAGGGTTTTTAGGATTTTTTACGTTTTCATGTATTTTTAGGGAGTTTTTTGGATTTTTATGGTTTTAAGGTTTTTTAGGTATTTAAGTATTTTCATGAGTTTTCAAGGGTTTTAGGGTTTTTATGGGTTCTCATGCTTTATAGGGACTTTTGGGTTTTTAGAGGTTTTTTGAGTTTTTTAGGATTTTTAAGGTTTTGTAGAGTCTTGAAACGTTTTTAGGGGTTTCAAGTGTTTTTAGTTTTTTTGTGATTTTATGGTTTTTATGAGATTTTAGGGTTTTTATTGTTTTTAGGAGTTTTTATAGGTTTCTTTGGTTTTTTACATTTTTATGGATTTTTAGAGGTTTTTTAGGATTTTTATGGTTTTTCAAGTTTTTATGGTTTTAGGGATTTGGAGGGTTTTTAGAGATTTTTGAGGTTTCTAGGGTAATCTTGGGTTTTTAGACTTTTCCTTAAGTTTTTTCAGGGATTTTACAGTTTTTAGGGGTTTTTCGGGTTTTTAGGCTCTTTTAGGATTTTTTTTATTCTGTTTTTTAGGGGTTTTTAATGTTTTTAGAGTTTTTTTTACATTTTAGGGGTTTTAATAGTTTTTCATGGTTTTTAGGGTATTTATTATTTTTTATGGGTTTTATGGTTTTTGGGGTTCTTTATGGTTTTTAGGGTTTCTCAGGGTTTTTAGAGGTTTTTAGGGGTTTTTACGTTTTTATGGATTTTAAGGGTTTTTTTGGTTTTTTTGGGTTTTTAGGGTTTTTAGGTATTTTCTGAGGTTTTTGGGGTTTTCAGGGTTTTTGGTTCATTTTGTGTTTTTAGGGTGTTTTTTGAGTATTTTATCATTTTAAAGGTTTTTAGAGTTTTTTTAACATTTTTTAGGGTTTTAAGTGGGTTTTAGGGGTTTTATGGGGTTTTAGGGGTTTTTATGGTTTTATGGGTTTTTATGGTTTTTAGGGGTTTTTAAGTGATTTTAGAGTTTTTTATGTTTTCATGGATTTTTAGGAGTTTTTTTTGGATTTTTACGGTTTTTTTGAGTTTTTTTGGCTTTTTAGGGAATTTGAGGGTTTTGGGGTTTTTTGATTTCTTTGGGATTTTAATTTTTTTTTTACAGTTTATTAACATTTTTAGGGTTTGAAAGATTTTTAGTGTTTTTAGTGGTTTCTTAGGGGTTTTACGGGTTTTTAGGGTTTTTAAGGTTTATAGGGGTTTTGTGGTTTTCAAGAGCTTTTTACGGTTTTTAAGGATTTTTACATTTTAATGGATTTTTAGGGATTTTTTAGGATTTTTATGGTGTTTAGGGGTTTATATGGTTTTTAGGGATTTTGAGGGGTTTTATGGGTTTTACAGTTTTTTTCGGGTTTTCAGGGACTTTTGGGGTTTTATGGTCTTTTTGGGTTTTTAGAGTTTTTTTTATTATGAGGGGTTATATGGTTTTAAGGGGGTTTTAAGGTTTTTTGGGTTTTTTAAGTTTTCATGGATTTTAGGGGTTTTTTAGGATTTTTATGGGTTTTAGAGGTTTTAAGGTCTTTTGGGTTGGTTTTCTTTTAGTTTTTAGGGTTTTTTAGTTTTTTTAACGTTTTTATGTGTTTATGGATTCATATAGTTTTTAGTGTGTTTTTTAGTTTTTTATGGGTTTTTAGTGTTTTTAAGGGTTTTCGGGGATTTTATGGTTTTAAGGGTTTTCATTTTTTAGGGCTTTGAGGGTTTTTAAGATTTTTTTGGGTGTTTAGGGGTTTTTAGGGATTTTAAGGTCTTTGTTTGGTTTTTTTGAGTTTTTATGTGTTTAATATTTTTTTAGGGTTTTTAACATTTTTAGGGGTTTAAAGGGTTTTTAATGTATCTATTGGGTTTTAGGGTTTTTATGGATTTTTAGGGGTTTTAGGGGTTTTATTGGGTTTTACGGGTTTTAGGGGTTTTAGAGGTTTTTTAGGATTTGTATAGTTTTTAGGTTTTTTAGTGATCTTGTGATTTTTTAGGATTTTTAGGGGGTTTTCGGGGTTTTAGGTTTTTCAAGGTTTTTCGGGTCGTTTTTTTATCTTTTTTGGAATTTTTAGGTTTTTTATGGTTTTTTATAGTTTTCTAATGTTTTTATGGATTTTTAGTGTTTTTAGAATTTTTAGTGGGCTTTTGGATATTTATGGTTTTTAGGGTTTTTATGGGTTTTGTGGTTTTTAGGGGGCTTTTAGAGATTTTAGGGACTTAAACTTTCTCATTGATTTTAATGGGTTTTTAGTATTTTTATGGTTTTAGGGTTTTTCAGGGGTTTTAGAGTCATAAGGGGTTTTCACAGTTTTTATGGCCTTTTGGGTTTTATGGTTTTTTAACATTTTTAGGGGTTTTAAGTTGTTTTAGTATTTTAAACGTTATTAGGGTTTTAATGGGTTTTTATAGTTTTTTGTGGTTTTATGAATTTTTAGGGTTTTTAATGTTTTTAGGGGTTTTTATTGTCTCTAAAAGTTTTCCAGGGTTTTAAAGGGAATTTACGTTTTCGTGGATTTTTAAGTTTTTTTAATTTTATAGTCTTTAGTGTCTTTTAGGGTATTATGGACTTTTGAAGGTTTTTAGAGTTTTTTTTTGGGGGGGGGGGTTAGGGTTTTAGGGACTTTTTGGTTTAAAGGGGTTTTTTGAGTTTCTTAGGGATTTTAATTTTTTATTGTTTTTTAACATTGTTAGTGTTTTTAAGGGTATTTAGAGTTTTTTGTGGTTTTAATGGGGTTGTGGGTTTCTAGGTTTTAAGTTTTTTTTGGGATTTTTTGGTTTTCATGAGTATTTCTGGGTTTTTAGGGGTTTTTTACATTTTCATGGATTTTAGGGGGGTTTTAGGATTTTTATGGTTTTTAGGTTTTTCTAAGGTTTTAGGGATTTCGAGGGTTTTTAAAAAAAATTATGGGGTTTTTGGGATTTTCAGGGTTTTAGGGTCTTTTGGGTTTTTATGGTTTTTTGTTAGTATTTTGTAATTTTAAGGTTTTTATAGAGTTTCTTAACATTTTTAGTGGTTATGGGTTTTTTTATTTTTTTAATGGTTTTTTGGGTTCTTATGGTTTTTTAGGGTTTTTAATGTTTTATGGTTTTAGGGGCTAAATGGGTTTTTAGGGTTTTTTCATTTTTATGGATTTTTAGGATTTTTAGGATTTTTATGGATTGTAGGGTTTTTGAATTTTTAGGGATTTTGAGGGGTTTTAGGTTCTTTCAGGTGTTTCTAGGGTTTTTATGATTTTTAGGGTTTTTAGGGGTTCAAGGTTTTTTAGATTTTTTAAACATTTTTAGGGGTTTAAAGGGGTTTTAGAGTTTTTATTTGTTTTTTGGGTTTTTTTGGGTTTTTAAATGTTTTTAGGGGTTTTATGGTTTTTGGGGTTTTGGAGTTTTTACATTTTCATGGATTTTTAGGTGTTTATTAGGACTTTTATGGTTTTTATGGGTTTTAGGGTTTTTAGGGATTTTGAGGGTTCTTAAGGGGTTTTAAGGTTTTTTAGGAGTTTTAGGGGTTTAGGGTCTTTTTTGTGTTGTCAGGGGTTTTTGGGGTTTTTAGGGGTTTTTAATGTTTTTTAGAGTTTTAAAGTTTTTTCTTATGTTTTCTAATGTTTTTATGGCGTTTAAGGTTTTTGGGAGTTCTAATTGGTTTTTAGAGTTTTTATGGGGTTTATGGTTTTTAAGGGTTTGAGGGGTTTTAATGGTATTCAATGGTTTTTTAGGGTTTTTAGGTTTTTTAACTTTTCATTGATTTTTATAGGGTTTTTAGGTTTTTCATGGTTTTTAGAGTTTTTTGGGTTTTTAGGGATTCTTTGGGGGTTTAGGGTTTTTCAAAAGTTTTTTGTTTTTTATGGTTTTATGGTTTTTCAGGGTTTTAGGGCCTTTTGGGGATTTTGGGGTTTCTTTTTTAGTTTTTTGGGTTTTATAGTTTTTTAACATTTTAGAAGTTTTATAGGTATTTAGATAATTTGGTTATTTTTTAGTGTTTTTATGGGTTTTCTATGATTTTTTAAGGTTTTTAGGGGTTTTATGGTTTTAAGGGGTTATTTGGGGGTTTAGGGGTTTTAGGGATTTTAGTGTCTTTTTGGGTGTTTAGGGTTTTTTTTGAGAATTTTAGGGTTTTTGAAGTTTTTTAGAGTTTTTTAAAGTTTTTAGGGGTTTTAAGGATTTTTAGAATTTTTAGTGATTTTTAAGGCTCTTAGGGGTTTTAATGTTTTAGGGGTTTTAGGGTTTTCATGGGTTTTTAGGGTTTTTTACATTTTCATGGATTTTTGGGGGGGTTTAGCAATTTTGTACTATTTAGGGTTTTTTAGGTTTTGATGAATTTTAACAGTTTTTATTGTTTTTAGGGATTTTCGGGGGTTTTAGGGTTTTCATTTTTCAGTATTTTTTTTAAATTTTTTAGGTTTTTTAGGTTTTTTAAATATTTTTAATGTTTTCAGGGTTTCTAAGGGTTTTTAGAGTTTTTAGTGGTTTTAGGGGTTTTTAGGGTTTTTAGTGTTTTTTAAGTTCTTAGGGGTTTTTTATGGTTTTCAAGGTTTTTTCTAGGTATCTAGGGGTTTTTAAGTTTTCATGGATTTTTAGGGGGTTTTAGGTTTTTTATAGTTTTTAGGGCCTTAGAGGTTTTCTGGGGCTTTAGGGTTTTTAAGGTTTTTCAGGGGTTTTAGGGTTTTTTGTTTTTTAGGGTTTTTTGAATTTTTTTAGGGGTTTTAATGTTTTTTATAGTTTTTTATTTTTTTAAGGAGTTTTAAATGTTTCAAATTTTAGTAACTTTTAAGGGTTGTTTTGTATTTTTAATGGGTTTTAGAGGTTTTATGGTTTTTAGTTGTTTTTCAACGTTTTTAGGGTATTTTACGTCTTCATGGATTTTTTGGGGGTGTTAGGATTTTTATGGATTTTAGGTTTTTTAGAGTTCTTAGGGATTTTGAGGGTGTATGGGCTTTTTCATGGGGTTTTAGGGTTTTCAGGGTTTTATGGTTTTTTTGGATTTATGATTTTTTTGAGTTTTTTAGTGCTTTAATTGTTTTTTAGAGTTTTCTTAAAAGTTTTTTGGGGTTATAAGGGATTTTAGAGTTTTTTGTAACTTTTAGGGGTTTTTTTAGTTTTAGGGTTTTCTAATGTTTTTTGGTTTTTTTTTTACTTTCAGGGATTTTTAAGGTTTTTATGGATTTTATGTTTTCGTGGGTCATTAGAGATTTTTTAGGAATTTATGGTTTTTAGGGTTTTTTGATATTTTGAGGGGGTTTGGGGTTTTAGGGGGGGTTTTAGGGGGTTTTAGGTTTTTTAGGGTTTTTCTGGGTTTTTTTGGTTTTTTATTTGAGTTTTTCATGTTTTTAATGTTTTTTGAATTTTTTAACGTTTTTTGGGGTTAAAGGGTTTTTTAGAGTTTTTACTAGTTTTAGGGTTTTTTTAGTTTTTAGTTTTTTTAAGGTTTTTATGGGTTTTGTGGTTTTCAGTGTTTTTAGGGTTTTTACATTTTCAAGGATTTTTAGGGGTTTTTAAGGATTTTTATGGTTTTTAGTTTTTTTTTAGGTTTTTAGTGATTTTATGGGTTTTTAGGGGTTTTAGGGTTTTTAGCAGTTTTCAGGGATTTTAGGGTCTTTTTGGGTGTTTATGGTTTTATTGGTTTTTTAGGGTTTTAAAGTTTTTTCTTGTTTTTAGGGGTTTAGGGTTTTTTACATTTTCATGGATTTTGGGGGGGTTTTTTAGGATTTTTATGGTTTTAGGGTTTTCTACAGTTTTTTGGAAATTTTGAGGGTTTTTGGGGGTTTTTAGAGGTTTTTTAGAGTTTTTAAATTTTTTTAGGGGTTTCAAGATTTTTTTATAGTTTTTATTAATTTTAGGGGTTTTATGGGGTTTTATGGTTTTTTAGTTTTTTAGGGGTTTTATGGTTTTTCAGGGTATTTAAGGTATTTAGGTTTTTTATATTTTCATTTATTTTTAGGGTTTTTTGAGGATTTTATCAGTTTTAGGGGGGTTTTCGGGTTTTTAGTGTTTTTTTGGGATTTAGGGTCTTTTTTTTTGTTTTAGTGGTTTTTTTGAGTTTTATTGGGGGTTTTAATTTTTTTTAGATTTTTTAAAGTTTCTTGGGGTTTAAAATGTTTTTAGAGTTTATAGTGCATTATTACGGTTTTTATTGTTTTTGAAAGTTTTTAGTGGTTTTTATGTTTTTCAGGGAATTTTTAGTGTTTTTAGGATTTTCTACATTTTCATTGATTTTAAGGGGGGGTTTATGAATTTTATGGTTTTTATGGGTTTTTAGGGTTTTTAGATATTTTGATGGAATTTAGTTATTTTAGCGGTTTTCACAATTTTTAGGGTCTTTTTCGTTTTTAGGGGTTTTTTGAGTTTTTAGGGGTTTAAGGTTTTTTAGAGTTTTTTTTTTATATTTTTAGGGTTTTTAAATGTATTTAAGGTTTAGTGGGTTTTAGGGTTTGTATGGATTCTTAGGGTTTTTTAATTCTTTTAGGGGTTTTATGGTTTTCAGGGGTTTTTCATTATTTTTAGGGGTTTTATGTTTTCATTGATTTTTTGGGGTTTTTCTTGAATTTTTATGGTTTTTAGGGTTTTGAGAGTTTTAGGGTTTTTAGGGGTTTTCAGGGTTTTTAGGTTCTTTTTGGATTTTTGGGTTTTTTTGAGTATTTTCAGGTTTTAGGGCTTTTAAATTTTTTTAACATTTGTAGGGTTGTTAAGGGGTTTTAGATTTTCTAGTGGTTTTTTAGGATTTTTTTGGGTTTTTTGGGGTTTTTAATGTTTTAGAGGTTTTTTTTGGTTTTCCGGGATATTTTGGTGTTTTTATGATTTTTTTTGTTTTCATGGATTTTTAGGGTTTTTTAGGATTTTTATAGTTTTTAGGGTTTTTATGGAATTTGGAGGATTTTAGGGTTTTTCAGTGGGTTTTAGGGTTTTTAATATTTTTAGGGTCTTTTTTGGGGGGGGGGGGTTGAGGGTTTTTTTGAGTTTTTTATGGGTTTCAAGGTTTTTAGAGTTTTTTTAAACTTTTTATGTGTTTAAAGGGTGTTTAGAGATTTCATTTATTTTTAGGGTTTTTATTGTTTTTTTGCTAGGAAGGTTTTTTTGAATTTTTATAGGTTTTTAGGGTTTTTAGTATTTTTCAAGGTTTTCAGGGATTTTGAGGGGGTTTAGGGTTTTTGATTGGTTTTTAGTGTTTTTTAGGGTTTTAGGATCTTTTTGTGATTTTAGGGATTTTTTTTATTTTTTTAGGGTTGTAAGGTTTTTTAGAGATTTTTATGTTTTTTAAGATTTTAAATTTTTTTAGTGTTTTTAGTGGTTTTTATGGGGTTTTAGGTTTTTTACGGTTTTTTGGGGAATTTATGGTTTTCAGGGGTCCTTTAGGGTTTTTAGGGATTTTTTCATTTTCATAGATTTTTAGGGGTTTTTTATTATTTTTATGTTTTTTAGGATTTTTATGGTTTTTAGAGATTTTGAGGGTTTTTGAGAGGTTTTTAGGGGTTTTACATGGTTTTATGAACTTTTTGAGTTTTAGGGTCTTTTGGGGTTTTTAGGGTTTTTTACATTTTCATGGATTTTTTTGGGTTTCTTAGGATTTTTTTAGTTTTTAATAATTTTAGGGGTTTTGAGGGGTTTTAGGCTTCTTATGAGTTCTTAAGGATTTTTAGGGGTTTTCAAGGTTTTTAGGGTCTTTTTGAGTTTTTGAGGATTTAAAGGGTTTTTAGATTTTTTAGTAGTTTTAGGGTTGTGGGGGTTTTTAGGGTTTTTAGGGTTTTTATGGTTTTGGGCAATTTTTTAGGGTTTTTTACATTTTCATGTATTTTTAGGATTTTTAGGGTTTTTAGGGTTTTTAGGGATATTGACGGTTTTTAGGGGTTTTCGAAGGTTTTTATGGTTTTAGGTTTTTTAGGATTTTTTAGAATTTTTTAACATTTTTAGGGGTTTTAAGTGTTTTTAGAGTTTTTTAGGTTTTTTATGGTTTTTGTTGGTTTTTATGGGTTTCCGGGGTTTTTAGGACTTTTAAGGTTTTTTACAGTTTCATGGATTTTTGGGGTCATTTTGGATTTTGATGATTTTGATGATTTTTTAGAGTTTTTATGTATTTTGAGGGTTTTAGGGGTTTCTAGGGTTTTTATTTTTTTTAAGGATTTTTGAACTTTTAGGGTTTTTTGTTTTTTTAGTTTTTAAGGTTGTTTAGAGTTTTTTTATATTTTTGGGGGTTTTAAGGGGTTTAAAATATTTTAGTAGTTTTTTAGGGTTTTATGGGGGTTTAGGGTTTTTAATGTTTTATGTGTTTTAATTATTTTCAGGGTTTTAATGTTTTTTACGTTTTCATGGGTTTTTAGAATTTTTATGCTTTTTTACATTTTTAGGGATTTTATGGGTTTTAAGGATTTTCATTTTTTTTGGAATTTTAGGGTTTTTTCACTGTTTTAGGGTCTTTTGGGTTTTTAGATTTTTTTTCAATTTTTTAGTGTTTTTTAGAGATTTTTAATATTCTTAAGGTTTTTAGGGAATTTGGAGTTTTTAGTGACTTTTAGGGTTAATATGGGTTTTTATGTTTTTCAGGGGTTTTTGGGTTTTTGGGGTTTTTAGTGGTTTTTAGAATTTTTATGGTTTTTTAGGGTGGTTAGGGTTTTTGAGGGGTTTTAGGGTTTTTAGGGGTTTTATGGTTTTTAGGGGTTTTCAGAGATTTTAGTGTATTTTTATTGTTTTTTTGGGTTTTTTGGGTTTTTGTAGTTTTTATGATTTTTTAGATTTGTTTTAATGTTTTTAGGGGTTTTAAGGGTTTTTGGGTGAAAAGATACCACTCACTGAAGTCATCACGGGAGAATGGAAGAAAAACCCTAGCACCACAGATCCGGGGATCACTGATGCTAGTTGTTTTGCCGAAGTAGTTGCGGGTAGATTTCCTCCCTCAGAATTGAAGACCTCTGATATCATTGCTCCAAAAACATATAGGCATAGAGGTTTATCAGTGATTGCATTTTTGAAAGATGAGGAACTCAATCTTTCCTTTGATCTTCGCTTTGTGCTTGTTGGAAGTTTTGTCAAGAATCATCCCTCGCTTCTATTTCCACACAAAAAACTGGAAAACCTCGGTTTCCTTAATATTCATATACGTCTGATGAATTCAACGCATGTTTTATTTCATTTTTCTTTGGAGAATGACTACAGTGTCTGGAATCAGGGCTCTTGGTCTTTTGGAGGGTCGTTTATGAAAGTTTTCAAGTGGACTCCGGACTTCGACATTGGTACTGAACCTCCTATCGTTCCTATCTGGATTGGGTTCCCCGGTTTACCCTTGCATATTTTCAAGCAGTATGCTCTCTTTGCAATTTCTAATCTATTTGGAATTCCAATTAGAATTGACTCAGCTACCTTGAATCTATCTCGGCCTTTAGTAGCTAGGATTTTCACTGAAATTGATATCTCTTGTGAACTACCTTCTCATTTCTGGATTTAAAATGAAGATTTTTGTTTTATTTAGGATGTTGTTTTTGAGAATGTTCCAGCTTACTGTAAATGTTGTTCTAGAATTGGTCATTTGATTGTGAGTCTCAAAAGTTTGAACCTCATCCACCTTGTTCCAGGCTCATTTGGGTGGAAAGGACTGCTTCCAAAAAGGATCAAACAATAAGGACTGCTGCTAACACACCACCCCCAAATACCATTGATATCTCTTCTTAAGAGGCTGATGATCAGCCTAGTTAGATTGAAGAAACCTATTTAAGTTCAAGATCCAGAAAAGGAAATAAACCACGGTTGATGCTAATGGATTCATCACCCCCAATCCTAGAAAAACTAGAATGTGTAGAGACTATTACCAGATTTAAAGAACTATTGTTACAAGGTCTCTGTCTCATGCCAAGATGGAAAATTCTGATCCTCCAGTGCCCCCGTTACTGGATGATGCCCCTTCACATCCCATAATTGTAGAACAATCATCTACCTCCTCTATGACCCCGCTTATAGGGATACCTTCCAAATTGATAAGAATTTGGATATCTATGAGGAACTCAGAGCTTGGATGGATGATAATGACGTAAATGCATTCCGACAATACAAGAATGGGGAAATGACAGCTGAAAACTACTTACAGCTCAGGAAGAGAATGTACCTTAGAGTGGTGGAAGAATTAAAAGGAAACCTCATTTTGATTTAAATGCTATTCCTTGGGAATAATAGTTGTTTTCAATCAATCCTTTATGATTTGATGTTTTGACTTTTACTTGCATCGATCTTTATGGGACTTTGAGGACTCTTTTAAGTTTCTATCTCCATTTTTGATCATATGTCATGGCAGATTGTATTCTTGGATTGCACTTTGTTGGTTTCCTTTTAGTCTTTCGTTTATCAGACTTCCCAGGTGATCTCAGAGACATATGGAGCATTGTTGTTGGTCTAAATTTTGGATCACATGTTGGTTGTCAATGCTACTTTTTTTCTCACTCCTGGATGTTGATGTGGTTCAGCAACATGAAGCATATTCTACTTGACTCCTCGGGTCTAGTCTGCTTGGTTGGCTAGGAGTTGATTGGTTCTGGAGCTTTCTATCTATATCTTCTTGTGGCTTAATTAACAATGCACTTATTTAGACTCTTGGTTTATACTACTCTTGTATAGGAAACATCTTCATAGGTTTCATATTCTGATGTGGGGAGAGAAGGTGGTCATTATTGCCAGTAGTTTTTCTGTGTATTTCTAGAGTTTCCAGAACCCATTTTTTGTTCCACTGGTTTGATGCGGTCTGCATTATAGTTGATCTTGGATGGTCTCTTTATGGAAAAAAAGAATTCTCTCATGAAACAGAGAGCAAGTCTGGAAACTCCTTTTTTTCTCCTCTATTCTTCATTGTCTAACCTGGATTGTCTCTACAACTTGGTGATGGTGTAAGCATATTACACCTCATGTTTCCATTGTAAAATTTTGATTTAATAAATTCCCGAGGCATGGACTAGTTTTCCCGTTCATGTCACTTTAAAAGGGGGGGGGGGGTTAAGGGTTTTTAGAGTTTTTAGTGGGTTTTTAGGGTTTGAAGGTTTTTATGGGTTTTTAGGGGTTTTTAAAGGTTTTAAGTTTTTTTTTATGTTTTTATGGATTTTTTGGTTTTTTATCATCTTTTATCTGTTTTAGGGTTTTTAGGGATTTGGGGGGGAGGGGTTTGGGGTTTGTAGGGGTTTTGGGGTTTTTAGAGTTTTTAGAGTTTTTTATGTTTTTGTGGATTTTTAGGGGTTCATTTGGATTTTTATGGATTTTAGGGTTTTTTTAGGGTTTTTGGGAATTTTGTTGTTCTTTTTTAGGGGTTTAGATGTTTTTAGGGGGTTTTAGGGTTTTTATGGTCTTTTTGTGTTTTAGGGGTTTTTCTGAGTTTTTTGGGTTTTAAGGTTTTTAGATTTTATAAAGTTTAAGGTGTTTAAAGGGTTTTTAGAGTTTCTAGTGGGTATTTGGGGTTTTTATGGGTTTTAGGGGATTTTAATGTATTTATTAGTTTTTATGGTTTTTGGAAGGTTTTTGAGGTTTTTAGTGTTTTTTATGTTTTCATGGATTTTTAGGGGTTTTTTATTTTTAAGGTTTTTTTAAGGTTTTTTTGGGTTTTAGGGTTTTTTTGAGTTTTTTAGGGGTTTATGGTTTTTTATAGGTTATAACATTTTTATGGGTCTTTAAAGTTTTTAGAGGTTTTAGTGGATTTTTAGATTTTTATGTGTTTTTATGGCATTTAAGGTTTTCAGAGGTTTTATGGTTTTCATGAATTTTTACATTTTGATGGATTTTTAGGGGGTTTTCAAGATTATTATAGTTCTTAGGGTTTTTATGGGTTTTTAGGGTTTTTAGGTGTTGTCAGGGGTTTTCAGGGTTTTTTAGGATTTTTAGGGTCTTTTGGGGTTATATGGTTTTTTTGATTTTTTATGGTTTGTACGGTTTTTTTGTGTTTTTTAACATTTTGAGGCGTTTTAAGGGGTTTTTAGATTTTTAAATGGGTTTTATGGTTTTTATTAGTTTTAAGGATTTTAGGGGTTTTGTAGTTTTTAGGGGTTTTTAGGGTTTTTAGGGTTGTTTATGTTTTTTTTGTATTCTTAGTGGTTTTTCATGATTTTTAAGGTTTTTCAGGTTTTTTAGTGTTTTAGGGATTTTAGGTTTTTTTTGTGGATTTTAGTGGTTTTTTGTGGTTTTTATGTTTTACGGTCTTTTGGGTTTTTTATTTTAGTTTTTTATGGTTTTTAAGGTTTTTTATATTTTTTATCATCTTTAGGGATTTTAAGAGTTTTAAGGTTTTTAGTGGTTTAAGGGTTTTTATGTGTTTTTAAGGGTATTTAATGGTTTTTGGGTTTCTTATGGTTTTGAGGGTGTTTTTAGGTTTTTTAGGGTTTTTTTGTTGTCAAAGATTTGTAGCAATTTTTTTTCTATTTTCAGGGTTTTTGGGGGTTTTTAGGATTTTTACGGAATTTCTAGGTTTAAGGTGTTTTTCATGATTTTTGGAGTTTTTTTATATATTCAAGGATTTTTGGGGTTTTTTGGATTTTTAATGGTTTTTTGGTTTTTTGGTTTTTTAGAAATTTTGAAGGTTTTAGAGGTTTTCATAGGTTTTTAGTGGGTTTCAGGGTTTTTAGGGTCTTTTGGGGTTTTTAGTGTTTCTAGAGTTTTTAAACATTTTTAGTGGTTTTAAGGGTTATTAGATTTCTTTAGTTGTTTTTAGGGTTTGTTTTGGGTTTTTAGGGCTTTTAAATATTTTTATTGGTTTTATGGTTTTCATGGGATTTTCAGTGTTTTTAGGGGTTTGTAAGGTTTTATGGATTTTTTGGCGATTTTTTAGGATTTTTAAGATTTTTTAGGATTTTTAGGTTTTTTATATGTTTTAGGGAACTTTAGGGTTTTTAGGTTTTTTGGGATTTTGGGTTTTACGGTTTTTATGGGTTTTTAGTGTTTTTTGGATCTTTTGGGTTTTTTTTAGTCTTTATGTTTTTAAGGTCTTTTAGAGTTTTTAAATTTTTTAGGGGTTTTAAGGGTTTTTAGAGTTTTTAGATGTTTTTTTTTTCGGTTTTTTGGGTTTTTCGAGTTTTTTATGGGTTTTGATGGCTTTCAAGGGTTTTTCAGTGTTTTTGCAGTTTTTGGTGGTTTTTTGGGTTTTTTGGTGTTTTAAGGTTTTTAGGGGGTTTTATGGTTTTCATGGCTTTTTCTAGGTTTTTAGGTTTTTTCTAGGTTTTTAGTGTTTTTTATGTTTTCATGTATTTTTTGGGGGGGTTTATGATTTTTATGGTTTTAGTGTTTTTTTAGGGATTTTGGGGTTTTTTCGGGGGTTTTTATGGTTTATATGGGTTTTCAGGGCTTTTAGCGTCCTTTCGGATTTTTGGGGTTTTTTGAGTTTTTTTTATGGTTTTTAAGGTTTTTAGAGTTTTATAATGTTTTGAGGGGTTTTAAGGGTTTTTAGAGATTTTAGTCGTTTTTAAGGTTTTTATGTGTTTTTAGGGTTTTAAAAGGTTTTTTAGGGGTTTTATGGTTTTCGGGGTTTTTTGGGTCCTTTATGTTTTCATGGATTTTTATAGCTTTTTAGGATTTTTATCGTTTTTAGGGTTTTTTGGGATTTTTAGGGTTTTTAGGGGTTTTCAAGGTGTTTAGGGTCTTCTGGGTTTTTAGGGGGTTTTTTTGAGTTTTTTAGTGTTTTTAACATTTTTAGAATTTTTAGTGGTTTTGATGGGTTTTAAGGTTTTTAATGTTTTTAGGGTTTTTAAGGTTTTCACTAGTTATTTAGGATTTTTTACATTTTCATGGGTTTTTATGGTTTTTAGTGTTTTATAGGGTTTTTTGTTATTTGAGTGTTTTAGGGGGTTTAAAGGGGTTTTAGGGGTTTTAAAGGTTTTTAGGGTCTTCTAGGGTTTTAGGGTTTTTTTATTTTTTTTAGGTATTTAAAGTTTCCTAGGGTTTTAAAGTTTTTTTAGAGTTTTTTAACATTTAAGGGGTTTAAAGGGTTTTTAGAGATTTAAGTGGTTTTTGATGGTTTTATGGCTTTTGGGGGGTTTTAAGGTTTTTAGGGTTTTTTATGGATTTTAGGGTTCTTTAAGGGTTTTTAGAGTTTTTTTTCATTTTCAGGGATTTTAGGGGTTTTTTAGGGTTTATATGGTTTTTATGATTTCGTGGTTTTATGGATTTTGAAAGTTTTTTGGATTTTTTTGCGGGTTTTTGGGGTTTTAGGGACTTTTAGGTTTTTCGGTTTTTAGATTTTTTTAGGGTTTTAAAAAGTTTTTATATTTTTTCAACATTTTTAGGGGGTTTAAGGGTTTAGGAGTATTTAGTCATTTTAGGGTTTTTATTTGTTTTTAGGTGTTTTTAAAAAATTTTAGGGGGTTTATGGTTTTTAGAGGGTTTTCAGGGTTTTTTATGTTTTCATGGATTTTTAGGCATTTTTTAGGATTTTTATTCTTTTTAGGGGTTCTAGAGTTTTTTGGATTTTTAGGGAAAGGAAGGTGCGAGTCCAGGATATCCCTGACCCCCCCCCCCCAAAATATATAAAGAAGGAAAAAAAGGCAAAAGACAAGTGAGGGGTGGGGTTTAGGATTTTGAGGGATTTTGAGGGTTTCTAGGATTTTTCTGGGGGTTTTCTAATTTTTAGGGGTTTTAACGGTTTTTAGGGTCTTTTAGGTTTTTAGAGTTTTTAGTGTTTTTAAGGTTCTTTGGTGTTTTTTAACCTATTTAGTTTCTTAAGGATATTTAGAGTTTTCTGTGGGTTTTTAGGGTTTTATGGGATTTTAGGGGTTTTAAGGTTGTTATGGTTGTTATGGTTTTAAGGGGTTTTGAAGGGTTTTTTAGGGTATTTTACATTTTCATGGATTTTTGGGGGGTTTTAGAGTTTTTATGATCTTTTAGGGGTATTATGGATTTTATGAGATTTTAAGGTTTTTCAGGAGTGTTTAGGGTTTTGTGGGATTTTAGGGTCTTTTGGGGGTTTTTGTGTTTTTTTGGGTTTTTAAGGGTTTCTAGATTTTTTTTAACATTTTTAGAGGTTTTAAAGGTTTTTAGTGGGGTTTATAAGGATTTTATTTGTATTTAGGGTTTTTTATGGTTTTGGGGGGTTTTATGGCTCTTAAGGGGTTTTTAGGGTTCTTAGGGCTTTTTGCATTTTCATGGATTTTTAGGGGGGTTTTTTAGGATTTTTATGGTTTTTAGGGGTTTTATAGGTTTTTAGTGTATTTTATGGTTTTTAGGGGGTTCTATGGTTTTTAGGGGTTTTTTAGGGCTTTTAGGGTTTTTGACATTTTCATGGTATTTTGGGGGGTTTTAGAATTTTTATGGTTTTCAGGATTTTTAGGGTCTTGAGTGTTTTGGGGATTTTTAGGGTTTTTAGGGATTTTTAGGGTTTTTAGGGGGTTTTTATGAGTTTTTTGGGTTTTTAATATTTTTTAGGATTTTTTAATATTTTTCAATTTTTAAAGGGTTTTAAAGTTTTAAGTGGGTTTTTAGGGTTTTTAAAGGAATTTAGGGTTTTTTAAAGTTTTAGGGGTCTTTATGGTCTTCAGGGGTTTTTCAAGGTTCTTAGGGTTTTTTGTATTTTCCTGGATTCTAAGGGGTTTTTAAATATTTTTATTTTTTTAGGTATTTTGATGGTTTTTATGGGTTTTCATGTGTTTTTAGGGTTTTTTGGGTTTTTTGGGTTTTTTGGGGGTTTTAGGGTTGTTTTGTGTTTTAGGGTTTCTTTATTTTTTTTCATATTTTTATAGTTTTTTAATGTTTTGGGGTTTTAAGGGTTTTCAAAGTTTTTACTACGTTTTTAGTGTTTTTATGGGAATTTAGGGGTTTAAATGGTTTTTAGGGGTTTTTCAGGGTTTTTAGGGTTTTTTACTTTTTCATGAATTTTTAGGTGTTTTTTAGGATTTTTATGGTTTTTTTGGTTTTTAGGTTTTTTAGGGATTTTGAGGGGGTTTAGGGTTTTCAATGGTTCTTATGGTTTTTAGGGTCTTTTGGGGTTTTAGGGGTTTTATGGGGTTTTTGATTTTTTATGGGATTTAAGTTTTTTATAATTTTTTAATGTTTTGGGGGTTTAAAGGGTTTTAGATTTTTAGTGGAGTTTTAGGGATTTTTTTGGGTATTTAGGATTATTTATGCTTTTTAAGGTTTTTTTTATTTTCATGGGTTTTTAGGGTTTTCTACGTTTTCATGGATTTTTAGGGGGTTTTTAATATTTTTATGGTTTTTAGAGTTTTTACAGATTTTAAGGGATTTTGAGGTTTTTTAGGGGGGTGTTAGGGGTTTTAGGGTCCTTTTGGGGTATATGGTTTTTCATGAGTTTTTAGAGTTTTAAAGGTTTTTTGGAGTTTTTTAACGTTTTTAGGGTTTTAAAGGGCTTTTAGAATTTTTTTAACGTTTTTAGGCCTTTAAAGGGTTTTTAGGGTTTTTTGAGGTTTTTATATTTTTAGGGGTGTTTGTGGTTTTCCAGGAGTTTTTAGGGTTTTTACGTTTTCATTGATTTTTAGGATTTTTTTGTATTTTTGTGGTTTTTAATATTTTTAGGGGTTTTAGGGATTTTTAGGGTGTTTTAGGCTTTTCAGAGATTTTTTGGGTTTTTACGGTTATTTAGGGTTTTAAGGGTCTTTTGGGTTCTTACTATTTTTTTAGTTTTTTAGGATTTTAATTTTTTTTAGAGTTTTTTAATGTTTTTAGGGTTTTAAGAGTTTTTAGATATTTTAGCAGATTGTAGGGTTTTATGGGTATTTAGGAATTTTTACGGTTTTTAGAGGATCTTATGGTTTTCTGGGGTTTTAGGGTTTTAATGCTTTCATGGATTTTGACGGTTTATAGGGTTTTTCTGAGGGTTTTTTTGGGTTTTTTTGGGTCTTTTGGGGTTTTAGGGGGGGATTTTCTTTGTTTTTAGTGTATTTAAAGTTCTTAGAGTTTTTAGCGTTTTATGGCAAAGAAGATGCAAGGATCATGCTATTCCCAACCCCCCCCCCACCCAAATTTTATTAAGAGAAAAAAAGACGCAGCAGACAAGGGAGGGGAGGGGTCAAATAAACCGCACCCAAAAAACCCTTACACCTAAGACACATTTAGCATTTTAGGGGTTTAAAGTATTTTTAGAGTTTTAGTCGTTTTATGGTTTTTAGGGGTTTTAGGGTTTTAGGGTTTTTTTTGGGTTTTTAGGGGTTCTTACATTTTTATGGATTTTTTGGGAGTTTTTAGGATTTTTATGGTTTTCAGGGTTTTTAGGGTCTTTTTGGGTTTTGGGGTTTTTTTGTTCATTTAGGATTTTTATGGTATTTTTTTGGTTTTAGGTTTTTTTTTGAGTTTTTTAGTGTTTTAAAGGTTTTTTATAATTTTTTAACATTTTTAGGGGTTTTAAGAGTTTTTAGAGTATTTAGTGGTTTTTAAGGTTTTATGGGCTTTTAGGGGTTTTGTGGTGTTCAACGTTTTTTAGGGTTTTTAGGGCTTTTACATTTTCACAGATTTTTAGGCGGTTTTAGGATTTTTATGGATTTTAGGGTTCCTTAGGGATTTTGAAGGATTTTGAGGTTTTTTAGGGTTTATCCAGGTTTTTAAAGATTTTTAGGGTTTTCAGGGTCTTTTGGGTTTTTAGGGTTTTTTTGAGTTTTTTAACATTTTTAGGGTTTTAAAGGGTTTTTAGATTTTTAGTGGTTTTTATAGGTTTTTATGAGTTTTTAGGTTTTTTTATGTTTTTAGGGGTTTTGGTTTTCAAAGGTTTTTCGGGGTTTTTAGGTTTTTTTACGTATTCATGGTTTTTAGGGGGTTTTTAGGATTTTTCTATTTTTAGGGGTTTTTATGGTTTTTAGGGGTATTTAGGGTTTTATGGTCTTTTGGGTTTTCAGGGGTGTTTGTGAATTTTTTAGTGTTTTTATGATTTTTAGAGTTATATAACATTTTTAGGGGCTTAAGTTTTTTTAGAGTTTTTAATGTTTTTTAGGGTTTTTATAGGTTTTTAGGGTTTTTAAGGTTTTTAGGGGGTTTTATGGATTTGAGGTGTTTTTTAGTGTTTTTTGGGTTTTTAATTTTCATGAATTTTGAAGGGTTTTTAAGATTTTTATGGATTTTGGTGATTTTATGGATTTTAGGGGCTTTGAGTTTTTAGGGTTTTAAGGGAAAGGAAGGCTCGGGCCAGGCTATTCCTGACACCCCCCAAAATTTATTATAAAACGACACGGAGACACTGCAGACAAGGGAGGGGAGGGGTCAAATGACCACACCCAAAAACCCTTAATGACCCAAGACAAAGACGCCAAAAAAAGAAAAATAAAAAAAACACACAAAGCCTGAAAAAGTCCCCAGCATCACCTTCCATCCAAGCAGAAACCAATGTCCAGCAGCGTCAAAACCATCAGCAGCATCCCATTTCATTATCTCCAGCCTCCAGCATCTCCTCATCCCAGCACACCGATTCAGTTCCAGCAACCAACAGTACCAATTCCAATCAACACAGCCATAGAAGTCTTCCAGCACAAACCACCTCCAAACCTCAAGTAAAGCAGCAACAAATAACCAGCAGCTCAGCAGCCAACAACCATTTCTTCCAAACCAAAAATCATCCATAAACCAGGAAATGACACCAAACAAAACCCATTCCACGAAAACCAAACCCTGAAAAGCAGCGCCCACATCCAGCATACAACATATAGAACAACCAAAAACACAGGACTACCATCGCCCATGACCCAGACCAACAACTTCATTGCATCCCAACCTATCAGCAAGCAGTAACCAGCACCGAAGTTTCCAATACCCAGCAAATCCTTTCACACCTCGAAAGCAAGCAACAACACACCACCAATCTCCAAACCATAGCAGCAGAACAAGGAAAAACCCACAAAACTGTATCCATTGGAAAACACAAGCCACCGACGCACCAGAAAAATGCAGAATCCAAACCTCGGGGGAGACAATGTACCAGATTCGAAGCACCATCAGGGACGAAATCAAGCAGCGAAGCAGAAATTCAAAGCAAAGCCACCGGAATTTCAGATCTGGAGCCAAGGTTGACTTCGCTGTCGACCTTGTAGACTTCACCCAAACCACCGGGAAACCATCAACGCCGCACCATAGAGTAACAAAGACAGCATCCGAGGAAGAGGAAGGTCCAGATCTACCAAAGCCGATCAAAAACATTGTGAAAACCATACCAAGCCGTCATCGCATTTCCCCATCACAACCCACCAGATCCCACCGCCATCAAGCATCTTCCTCATCTTCCACCATCACACTAGGGAAGAAATCCTCTAAACTCCATTCGCATCACAAAGCTTGATCTGGAAGCGATCTATGAAGCCGATGATAAGGGTTATGAGAGGGAACCTTGGAAATCTTCATGTCGAACAAGAGAGCCCAGGAGAGAGCAGCGACATCTTCTAGGGGTTTTTAGGGGTTTTAGGGGTATTTAGGGTTTTTATGGTATTTTGGGTTTTCAGGGGTGTTTGTGAATTTTTTAGTGTTTTTAATGTTTTTCGAGTTATATAACATTTTTAGGGGTTTAAGGTTTTTTATATTTTTTAGTTATTTTTAGGTTTTTATGGGTTTTTAGGGTTTTTAAGGTTTTTAGAGGTTTTTATGGATTTGCGGTGTTTTTCAGTGTTTTTTGTGTTTTTTAATTTTCATGTATTTTGAAGGGTTTTTAATATTTTTATGGATTTTAGTGATTTTATGGCTTTTAGGGACATTGAGTTTTTAGGGTTTTAAGGGTTTTTAGAGTTTTTAGGGTCTTTTGGGTTTTTAGGTTTTTTTTAGTTTTTTAGGGTTTTGAGGTTTTTAGAGCTCTTTAAAGTTTTTGGGGATTTTAAGTGATTTTAGAGATTTTAGTGGTTTTATGGTTTTTAACGGGTTGTAAAGGTTTTTAGGGGTCTTATTGTTTTTAGGGTGTTATGGGGTTTTTAGAGTTTTTACGTTTTCCTGGGTTTTTAGCTGGGTTTATGATTTTTATGGTTTTTCGGTTTTTAGGGTTTTAGTGATTTTTTGGGGGTTTAGGGTTTTTAAGGTTTTCTTTGGTTTTTAGGGCTTTTTAGGGGTTTTAGGGTCTTTTAGGGATATAGGGATTTTTAGTGTTTCTTAGTGTTTTAAAGGTTTTTAGAGATTTTTAACGTTTTTAGAGGCTTCAAAGGTTTTTATAATTTTTAGTGGTTTTTAAGGTTTTTATAGGTTTTTAGGGTTATTTAAGGTTTTTTGGGAATTTAATGTTTTTTCGAGGTTTCTTAGGGGTTTTAAGGGTTTTTATAATCTTTTATGTTTTCATGGATTTTTAGGGGTTTTCTAGGATTTTTATGGTTTTTAGGATTTTTTAGGGTTTTTAGGGATTTTAAGGGTTTTAGGGTTTTTGGGGGGGTTTTAGGGTTTTTAGGATTTTTAGGGTTCTTAGGGTCTTTTTTAGTTTTTCAGGTTTTTTTGAGTTTTTAGGGTTTTTAGATTTTTTTTGACATTTCTAAGCAGTTTAAGTGTTTTTTGGAGTTTTCAGTGGTATTAATGGGTTTTTTGGGTTTTTTAATATTTTTATGGGATTTTATTGTTTTAGGGGTCATTAGGGTTTTTAGGCGGTTTTATGGGTTTTTAGGGGTTTTTATGTTTTCATGGATTTTTAGGGGGTTTCTTAGGATTTTTTAATTTTTTAGGGATTTTAGGGATTTTGAGATTTTTTAGGGTTTTTAGGTTCTTTTGGGGTTTTGACATTTTTTAGTTTGTTAGGGTTTTTATGGGTTTTTAGAGTTTTTAACGTTTTTAGGGGTTTAAAAGGTTTTTTGAGATTTTGGTGGGTTCTTTGTGTTTTAGTGAGGTTTTAGTTTTTTTTAAATTTTTAGGGGATTTTATGATTTTTAGGGGGGTTTTAGGGTTTTTCACGTTTTCCCGGATTTCTAGGGGGTTTTAGGATTTTTATAGTTTTTAGGTTTTTAGGGGTTTTAGAGATTTTGAGTTTTTTTAAAATATTCAGTGGTTTTTATGGGTTTTCAGGGTTTTGGGGGTCTTTTGGGTTTTTATCACTTTTTTATATTTTTTGGATTTTTATGGGGTTTTAGAGTTTTTCACACTTTTAGGGGTTTCGAGGTGTTTTTTGGTTTCTAGTTGGGTTTTATGGGTTTTATGGGTTTTTTGAGTTTTTAAGGTTGGGGGGTAATGCTTTTTAGTGGATTTTAGAGTTTTTAGTGTTTTGGGGATTTTGAGGGGTTTTAGTGTTTTTAGGCATTCCAGGGTTTTTATGGCCATTTTGGGGTTTTTGGTTTTTTTTTTGTGTTTTTAGGGTTTTTAGAGTTCTCTAATGTTTTTTGGGGTTTTAGAGGTTTTAGTGTGTTTTTAGGTTTTTTAGGGGTTATATGGTTATCGGGGGGTTTCATGGATTTAGGGTTTTTTACGTTTTCATGTATTTTTAGGGGGTTTTTTGGTTTTTTATGGTTTTGAACTTTATTTAGGGTTTTTAAAGATTTTGAGGGTTTTAGTGTTTTTTTAGGGTTTTTAGGTTTTTAAATTTTTTCACAGTTTTTAGGGTCTTTTTGGGTTTTGAGGGTTATTTTGAGTTTTTTAGGGTTTAATGGTATTTAAAGCACTTTAATATTTTGGGGGTTTTAAAGTTTTTTTGAGTTTTATTGGTTTTTAGGGTTTTTAGTGATTTTTAGGGGGTTTTTTTAAGTTTTTAGGGGTTTTTATGGTTTTGAGGGGTATTTCTGTATTTATGGTTTTTTATGTTTTTTATTGTTTTTAGGGTTTTTATGGATTTTGAGGTTTTTAGTGTTTTTCAGGGGTTTATGGGTTTTGGTGTTTTTCAAGGTTTTTAAGGTCTTTTTGGGTTTGTTTTTAGGGTTCCTTTGAGTTTATTAGGGCATAAAAGTTTCGGGGCTGAATCCCCAATAAACATTAATGAAAAAAAAACAGAAGTCTACAAGTAGGGTTTACATGTTTGAGAGTGGACCTCACCCTTCATATCAGATTCCACATACGACACACAAAAATATGGGGCAACAAAATACCACAGTGAGCTCCGTTTCTTATTTTTCTTCTTGAAGAGTGCATCTGCCACCAAGTTTGCCTCTCTATAGACATGAGTGACCCATAAACTGAGAGTCTGATAGATTGAGACACTCAATCCATTGAGTTTATAGGTCTTGTAAGGGGTTTTTTGAGTTTTTTAAGAATTTAAGGGGTTTTAACGATTTTTAGATTTTTTTCGTGGGTTTTTAGGTTTTTTATGGTTTCTTAAGGTTTCTAGGGGTTTTTATATTTTTCTGGGGGTTTTCACAATTTTTAGGGGGTTTTACGTTTCTAGGGACATTATGGGTTTTTAGTATTTTTGTGGTTTTTATGGGTTTTTTGATTTTTAGGGATTTTGAGGGGTTTTAGAGGTTTTTAGTGTTTTCAGGGTTTTAAGGGTCCTTTAGGATTTTTAGGGTTTTTTGAGTTTTTTATAGTTTTTAAGGCTCTTAGAGTTTTTGGTGGGGTTTTATGGGGTTTTATGGTTTTTTATGTTTTTAGGGGGTTTTAGGGTTTTCAGGGTTTTTTCATGGTTTTTACGAATTTTTAAGTTTTCATGGATTTTTTAGTATTTTACGGTTTTTAGGGTTTCTAGGGGGTTGTTTGAGTTTTTTTAGAGTTTTTAGGTTTTTTAATATTTTCAATTTTTTAGTGTTTTGAGGGTTTTTAGTGTTTTTAGTGTTTTTTAGGATTTTATGGGTTTTGGGGGTTTTAATGTTTTCAAGGGTTTTTATGGTTTTTTGGGTTTTCGGGATTTTTAAGTGGATATTTTAGGTTTTTAGGTATTTTAGGGGTTTTATCGATTTTATGGGTTTTTAGGGTTTTTCCAGTGTTTTTAGGTTTTTTATGATTTTCATGGTGTTTAGCGTCTTTTCATGTTTTTAGGGTATTTTTTATATTTAAGGGTTTTAAGTTTTTATAGAGTTTATTAAAATTTCAGGGGTTTTAAGGGGTTTTAGAGTATTTAGTGGCTTTTAGTGTTTTTATGGTTTTTTTATTTTTAAGGTTTTATGGGGTTTTATGGTTTTCAGGAGTTTTTTAAGGTTTTTAGGCTTTTTTATGTTTTCATGGATTTTTTGGGGTTTTTTAGGATTTTCATAGTTTTAGGGTTTTTTATTTTTTAGCGTTTTAAGTATTTTGAGAATTTTTGGGTTTTTCAAAGTTTTTTTGTGTTTTTTGGGTTTAAAGGGTTTTTATAGTCATTCGTATTTTTAGGATTTTTATGGGGTTCTATGGATTTTTAATGTTTTTAGGGGTTTTCGGTTGTTCATGATGTTTTTAGGGTCTTATGTTTTCATGGATTTTTAGGGGGGTTTTAGGATTTTTATAGTTTTAGGGGTTTAAAGGTTTTTTTAGTATTTTGAGGGTTTTAAAGGGTGTTTAAGGGGTTTTTGGGTTTTTAGTGTTTTTATGGGTTTTTAGGGTCTTTTGGGTTTTTATATTTTTTTAGGTTTTTAGGGTTTTTAATGTTTTTTAGATTTTTTTAAACCTTTTTAGGGGTTTAAGGTTTTTTAGAGTTTAGTGGGGGTTTTAGTGTTTTTATGTATTTTTAGGGGTTTTAAATGGTTTTAGGGGGTTTTATGATTTCCAAGGGGTTTTAGGGTTTTTTATGTATTCATGGATTTTAGGGGTTTTTTAGGATTTTTTTGGTTTTCGGGTATTTTTTGTTTTTTAGGTATTTTGACGGCTTTTAGGGTTTTTCTAGGGTTTTTATGGTTTTTAGAGGTTTTAGGGTCTTTTGGGGGTTTTAGTTTTCTTTTTTAAATTTTTACTGTTTTAAGGTTTATTAGATTTTTTTAACAATTTTTGGGGTTTTAAGGGTTTTTAGAGTTTTTAGTGGATTTTTAGGGTTTTGTGGCTTTTTAGGGTTTTTACGGTTTTTAGGTTGTTTTATGGTTTTCAGTTGTTTTATGGATTTTATGTCTTCTTGCATTTTAGAGGGATTTAGTATTTTTATTGTTTTTGGGTTTTTTTCAGTTTTTTGAAATTTTGATGATTTTTTGGTTTTTTCAAATAATTTTTTGTTATTTAGGTCTTTTAGGGTTTTTTCATATTTTTTTTTCTTTTTATGGTTTTTGGGGTTTTTTATTTTTTTATTGTTTTAATGTTTTTTAGATTTTTTAAACATTTTTAGGGGTTTAAGGGGTTTTTAGAGTTTTTCATGGTTTTTAGGGTTTTAGTTGTTTTTAGGGTTTTATGGGTTTTATGGGTTTTTAGGGTTTTTAATGTTTTAGGGGTTTTATAGTTTTCTAGAGTTTTTCATGGTTTCTAGGGTTTTTTACATTTTCATGGATTTTTAGGCGGTGTTTTTAGGATTTTTATGGGTTTTAGTGTTTCTTATGATTTTTTTGGACATTGAGGAGTTTTAGGGTTTTTAGGGGTTTTAGGGTTTTTAGCAGTTTTAGGGGTTTTCTTAGTTTCTAGGGTCTTTTGGGTGTTTTTAGGATTTTTTGTTGATTTAATAGGGGTTTTAAGGGTTTTATAGTCTTTTTTTCAATTTTTTAGCGATTTTATGGGATTTAGATTATTTTATGGGTTTTTATGATTTTCTTGGGATTCTAGGGGTTTTTGGGGTTTTTTTCATTTTCACGGATTTTTAAGTGTATATTTGGATTTTTATGTGTTTTGGGGTTCTTTAGAGTTTTTAGGAATTTTGAGGGTTTATAGGGGTTTTGAATGTTTTTAGGGTTTTTAGGGTCTTTTTTGGGTTTTTTAGTTTTTTGGGTTTTTAAGGTTTTTAGAGTTTTTAACGTTTTTAGGGGTTTTAATGGATTTTATAGTATTTAGTGTTTTTAGGGTATTTATGGAATTTAAGGTTTTTATGTTTTTCAGTGGTTTTTTAGGGTTTTATAGGTTTTTCAGTGGTTTTAGGGTTTTTTAGGATTTTTATGGGTTTTAGGGTTTTTAGGATATTTGGGATTTTGATGGGTTTTATGGGTTTTCAATTGTTTTTTATGTTTTAAGTGTTTCTTTGGATTTTTAGGGTCCTTTGGTGTTTTAGGGGTTTTTTAGGGTTTTTAAGGTTTTAGAGTTTTTTAATGTTTTGAGGGGTTTAAAGGTTTTTTAGTATTTTTAGTGGTTTTTAGTGGTTTTTATGGGTTTTAAGTTTTTTTAAGTTTTTCGGGGTTTTATGGTCTTCACGGGGTTTTTTAGGTATTTAAGGGTTTTTTACGTTTTCAGGGATTTTTAGGGGGTTTTAAGATTTTTTATGGTTTTTAGGGCTTTGAGGGATTCTGATGGTTTTGGGGGGTTTTCAGGGGTTTTCAGGGGTTTTTAGGGTTGTTAGTGTTTTTTAATTTTTTAGGGTTTTTTTGAGTTTTTTTGAGTTTTTTAGGGTTTTAAGGTTTTTAGAGTTTAATGTTTTTAGTGGGTTTTTAGAGATTTCAATGGGTTTTTTACGATTTTTTTATGTTTTTTGGGGTTTTTATGGTTCTAGGGGTTTATTGTTTTTAGTGGTTTTCAGGGTTTTTAGGTTTTTTATGTTTTCATGGATTTGTATAGGGGTTTTTGGATTTTTTTTGTTTTTTGTGTTTTTTTGGGTTTTTTGGGATGTTGAGGATTTTTAGGGTTTTTAGGTGTTTTCAATGTTATTAGGGTATTTTTGGGATTTTAGGAGTTTTTTTAGTTTTTTAGGGGTTTTAAGGGTTTTTATAGTTTTTTAATGTTTTTAGGATTCTTAAGGGGTTTTAGAGTTTTTTAGTGGTTTTTATGTTTTTATGGATTTTTTGATTTTTATGTTTTTAGGGGGTTTTATGGTTTTTAAGGGGTTTTAGGATTTATATTGTTTTAGGGTTTATAGAGATTTTAGGTTTTTATGATTTTTTTAGTTTTTATCATTTTTTATAAAGGGTTTTTAGAGTTTTTAGTGTTTTCAGGGTTTTTTAATGTTTTTAGGGAATTTTATGGTTTTTAGGGGTTTTAGGGTTTTTTTACATTTTCTTAGATTTTTAGGGGTTTTAAGGGTAGAAGAGGTGTGAGGCCAGGCTATTACTGGCCCCCCAAAATTTATTAGAAAGAAAAAAAAGACACTGCAGACAAGGGAGGGGCGGGGTCAATCAACCCACACCCAAAAACCCTGGACGCCCCACAAAACCCAAAAGTACCCAAAAAATCCAAAAGACACACAAAAGCAGACAAAGTAGAAAAACAGAGGCATCGCTATCCGCATCCCTATAAACCCTCAAAATCCCAAAGACCCCTAAAAACCATAAAAATCCTAAAACCCCTAAAATCCATAAAAATGTAAAAAATCGTAAAAAACAATGAAAAACCCCTGAAAACCATAAAACCCCAAAAATCCATAAAAAAATATAAAAACAATTTTAACCCCTAAAAAAGTTAAAAACTCTACAAAAACTTTAAAAACTCTAAAAACCATAAAAAACCCAAAAACCCCAGAAGACCTTAAAAACCCTAACAACCCTAAAAACCCTAAAATCCTTCAAAATCCCTAAAAACCATAAAAACCATAAAAATTCTTAGAAACACCTAAAGATCCTTGAAAACTTAAAAAACCTTACCCTGAAAACCATAAAATTCCATAAAGACCTAAAAACCCCTTAAAAACCTTAAAAACCAATAAAGATTCTAAAAACCCTTAAAACCCCTAAACACATTTAAAAACTCTAAAAACCCTTTAAAACCCTAAAAACTAAAAAACACTTAAAACCCCATGAACAACCCTAAAAAAACCTGAAAATCCCTAGAAACCCTAAAAATCATAAAAATCATAAAAATCATAAAACCCATAAAAATCCATGAAAACATAAAAAACCTTAAAAACCCAAAAAATCCATAAAAACCCAAAAAACCCACAAAAAAAATCTAAAAACCATAAAACCCATAAGAACGTTAAAAAACTCTAAAAACCTTATGAACACTAAAAAACTAAAAATCCTAAAAACCCAAAAAGACCCTAAAAACCTTGAAAACCCCTAAAAATCCTTAAAAACCCTAAAAACATAAAAAACATGAAAAACATAAAACCTCTAAAAACCCATGAAAATGTAAAAAAACCCTAAAACCTGAGAAAACCATTAAAACCATAAAAACCCTAAAAACATTAAAAAACCCTAAAAACCCATAAAAACCATAAAAAGAAACTAAAAACTCTAAAACCCCTTAAAACTCCTAAATACATTTTGAAACTCTAAAAACCTTAAAAAGCGCAAAAAAAACTTTAAAAAAAATCCCTAAAAGCCCCAAAAGACCAAAAAAACCAGAACACCCCTTAAAACCCCTAAAAATCCCTCTAACCCTAAATTTTTTTAAAACCATGAAATTCTTAAAAAACCGCAAAAAATACAAGAAATCATAAAAAAACCTAAAAACCCTAAAAACCCTAAAACCCCTTAAAAACTCGAAAACCCCCCAAAACCTTAAAACCTATAAAAACCCATAAAACCCTAAAAATCACTAAAAACACTAAAAACCTTAAACCCGTAACAATGTTAAAAACACTAAAAATCATAAAATACCCTAAAACCCCCCAAAACCCCTAAAACCCAAAAAAACATAAAAACCCCGAAAAACCCTAAAAACCCTAAAAAACCTAAAAACCCTAAAAACAATCAAAATCACTAAAAAGAATGAAAACTATAAAATCCATGAAAATATAAAAAACCCTAAAAACCCTTAAAAATCCCTAAAAATGATAAAACCCCCTAAATACCATTAAAACCCTAAAAACCCTCTAAAAACATTAGAAATCATTGAAACCCATAAAAATATTAAAAAACTCTAAAAACCTTAAAAAACACTAAAAAACTCAAAATTTCCTTACAAAACCCAAAAGACCCTTAAAACCCTAAAACCCTCTTAAAACCCCTAAAATTCCTAAAAATCCCTAAAAACCCCTAAAAACTCTAAATTCCATAAAAATACTAAAAAATTCTAAATTCCATAAAATACAAAACCCCCCCTAAAAACAAAAAAATGTAAAAAATCTTGAAAAAACACGGAATACTATGAAAACTCCTAAAAACCTTAAAAATCCTTAAAAACCCATAAAAACCCTAAAACCACTAAAAAATAAAAAACACATAAAAATGTTAAGAAACCATAAAAACCCTAAAAAAACTAAAAAAATAACTAAACCTCCCCCGCCCAAAGACACGAAAAACCCTAAAAACCCCTAAAACCATAAAAAACCCAAACACCCCTAAAACCCCTCAAAATCCCTAAAAACCCTAAAACCAATAAAAATCATAAAACCCCCTAAAAACACATGAAAACCCTCAAAATCCCTAAAAGCCCTAAAAAACACTAAAACCCATAAAAATCATAAAACCCCTTAAAAACCCATGAAAATGTTGAATCCCTTTAAAACCCTAAAAATCATAAAACCCCTAAAAACCTTCAAAAACCTTAAAATTCCATAAAATCCCTAATAACGACAAAAAACTCTAAAACCCCTTAAAATCCCTACAAACTTTAAAAAAAACTCTAAAAACCTAAAAAAAACTCAAAAAACCCATAAAAACCCAAAAGACCCTAAAACCCCTCAAAAACCCTAAAAACCCTAAAACCCCTGAAAACCCCTAAAAATATTCAAAATCACTAAACACCCTAAAAACCATAAAAGTCTTTAAAAACCCATAAAATCCATGAAAACATAAAATTCCTGAAAATCCTTAAAACCCCCGAAAACTATAAAACCCCTAAAACCTTAAGAAACCCTAAAATCCCAATAAAAACCCTTTAAACCCAAAAAAAATAAAAAAAACCCTAAAAACACATGAAGACCCAAAAAACCCTTGAAAACCCCTAAAACCTCAAAAAATCCTTAAAACCCCCTAAAATTCCATGAAAACATAAAAATTCCTAAAAATCATAAAAACCACAAAACCCCCTAAATACCTTAAAAATCCTAAACACCAATAAAAAACCTATAAACCATAAAATTCAAGAAGCCCTTAAAACCCTTAAAAATGTTAAAAATCTCTAAAAAACCTTAAAAACCCTAAAAATAGAAAAAGCCCCCTAAAAACCAAAAATACCCTAAAAACCATGAAAAACCCTAAAAGAATAAAAACCATAAAAACTCTCAAAATCTCAAAAAACCATAAAAACCATAAAAAATCATTAAAAACCTCTAAAAATCCATGAAAACATAAAAACCCTAAAAAAACACTGAAAATCATAAAAATGACTAAAAACATTTTAAAACCCTAAAACCCATCAAAACACTAAAACCATTAAAAACTATAAAAACCCTTAAAACCCCTAAAAATTTAAAAAAAATCCTAAAAACCCAAAAAGACCCTAAAAACCTTAAAAAGACCCTAAAAACCCTAAAAACCCATAAAAATCCACGAAAACCTAAAAAATCCTAAAAACCATAAAATTCCTAAAAATACCTTATAAATCCATGAAAACATAAAAAACCCTAAATACATCGAGAATCCCCTGAAAAAAATAAAAACCCTTAAAAACTTTAAAGGGCCATAAAAACATACACAACCGCTAAAAACCCCTAAAAATAAAAAACCTTTAAACCCCTCAAAACATTTAAAAACTCCAAACCCTTTAAAACCCTAAAAAACTCAAAAAACCTAAAAACCCAAAAATCTCTAAAAACTCTGAAAACCCCTAAAACCCTAAAAACAAAAAAAATCCTAAAAAACATCATAAAATCCATGAAAACATAAAAAAAAACCCTAAAAAACCCATAAAATCCAAAATGACCACTAAAAACTCTAAAAACCCATAAAACCCCTAAAAATAGTAAAAACTCTAAAAAATCTTCAAACCCCTAAAAAAACACAAAAAAACCCTAAGAACCCAAAAAGACACAAAAAATCCTAAAAAGCATAAAAACCTAAAAAACCCATAAAAACCATAAAAACCCTCAAAATCCCTAAAACTCCCAAAAACCCTAATATAATAAATATACTAAAAAACCCTAAAAATCTATTAAAACATAAGAAACCTTAAAGACCCTAACAAACCTTTGAAAACCACACAACCCACTAAAAAATATAAAAAACAGTAAAACCTCTAAAATTGATAAACACTTAAAACCATAAAACACTAAAAAATCCAGAAAACCCTAAAATCCAAAGAGATGATAAAAACCCCAAAACCCCAAAAACCCCCTGAAAAAACCTAAAAACCTTCAAAATCCCTGAAAACCCTAAAAACATACAAATCCTAAAAACCCCATAAAAAACAATGAAAATGTAAAAAACCCAAGAAACCCTAAAAAACCCTTGAAAATCATAAAAAACCCTAAAAAATTAGAAATCCCCAAACCCTTAAAAACCACTAAAAACTATAAAAACCCTTTAAACCCCTAAAAATGTTAAAAAAATACTAAAAACTAAAAAAATACATTAAAATCACAAAAAATCCCTAAAAACCCTAAAAACACCTAAAACTCGAAAAAATATGAAAAAACCTAAAACCCCTCAAAATTTCTAAAAGTCATAAAAACATAAAAATTAAAAAATCCTAAAAACAACTAAAATTCCATGAAAATGTAAAAGCCTTAAAAAGATTGAAAAACACCTGGAAACCATACAAACCCCTAAAAACATTAAAAAACATAAAAATCCTTAAAACCCCTAAGAACCACTAAAAACGCTAAAAACCCATTAAACCCCTAAAACATTAAAAACTCTAAAAAAAACATAAAACCCATAAACAACTCAAAAAAACCCTAAAACCCCAAAAAATACCTAAAACCCTGAAAAACACTAGAAACCCGAAAAAACTAGAAGAGCCCTAAAAAGCCTCATAATCCATAAAAACCCTCAAAACCATAAAAACTATAAAAATCCTAAAAATACCTAAAAGTCCATGAAAACGTAGAAACCATTGAAAATCAAAAAACCCGCTAAAAAGATTTAAAAAAACTAAAAAGAAATAAAAACTCTAAAAAACACTATAAAATCTAAAACCCTTAAAACCCCTAAAAATGTTAAAAATCTAAAATGAATTAAAAACCCTAAAAACCTCAAAAAACCCATATACCCCCAAAAGACACTTAACACCATGAAAAAACATAAAAACCCAAATCTTTTCTATAAACCCTCAAAAGTATAAAAATCCTAAAAAATCCATGAAAATGTAAAAAACTTAAAAACCCTGAATAACCCATCAAAACCAAAAAAAAACCCTATAAAACGTAAAAACCCTAGAATCCCACAAAAACCCTAAAACCCACTAAAACCCCCTTTAAACCCCTAAAACCATTAAAAACTCCAAAATTCTTTAAAACCCCTTAAAAAATCAAAAAACCCCTAAAAACCCAAAAGACCCTATAAACCCTTAAAAACCCTAAAACCCCACAAAATCCCTAAAAATCGTAAAATCATAAAAATCCAAAAAACCCTTAAAAATACATGAAAACATAAAAAAACGTAAAACCCCTAACCCCCCCCCCCCTAAAAACCATAAAAACAATAAAAACCAAAAAAGAACTAAAAAACCATAAAACCCCTAAAAACCCACTAGAAACTCTAAAAACCCTTAAAACCCCTAACAAAAAACCTTAAAACCCCAAAACTCAAAAAAATCCAAAAAAACCCAAAAAAACCAAACGGTCCCTAAAAACTCTCAAAACCCCTAAAAATCCTATAAAACCTGAAAACTCTTATAAACCCTAAAAATCCCTAAAAACCCTCAAAAACCTTAAAAACCATAAAAATCCTAAAATTCCACTAAAATTCCATGAAAACATAAACAACTCTAAAAACCCAAAAAAACACCTAAAAACCATAAACCCCCTAAAAACCTTAAAAAACTGCAAAATCCCATGAAAACCCAAAAAAGTACTAAAAACTCTAAAACCCTTAAAACCCCAAAAAATGTTTAAAAACTCTAAATAAAAATAAAAAACTTAAAACCCCAAAAAGACCCTTGAAACCTAGAAAAACCCTGAAACCCTAAAAACCCCAGAAAATCCATAAAAACCCTCACAATCCCTAAAAACAATGAAAATACAAAAACCCCTAAAAATCCATGAAAATGTAAAAACCCCTAAAAACCCAGAAAAACCCTTAAAAACCATAAAACCCCAAAAAACCTTTAAAAACCCTAAAAATCTATAAAACCACTAAAAACCACAAAAAATTATAAAACCCTTAAAACCCCAAAAACTTTAAAAAACTATAAAAACCATAAAAATCAAAAAAAATTAAAAAAACCCTAAAAACCCAAAAGACCCTAAAAACCCTAAAAATCCCTAAAACTCCTAAAACCCCATAAAACACCTAAAACACCTAAAACCCCCAAAAAAATCCTCAAAATCCTTAAAACCCCCTAAATCATAAAAATTATAAAAAACACCAAAAAACTACTAAAAACTATAAAAACCCTTAAAACCCCTAAATGTTAAAAAACTCTAAAAACCCTTAAAGCCCCTGAAAAACTCAAAAAACCCCAAAAACCCAAAAACCCAAAAACCCCTAAAAACCCCTTAAAATCCTTAAAAAACCTAAAAACTCAAAAAACCATAAAAAACCTAAAAAACCACAAAAAATTGAAGAAAACTTAAAATACCCAAAAAACTCTGAAAACCCTTAAAAATCCCTAAGAACCATAAAAAATAGCAAAGCCCATAAAACCCATAAAACCACTTAGAGCTCTTAAAACCCTTAAAACCCATAAAAACGTTAAAAACTCTACAAAACCATAAAATCCCAAAAAAAACCCCTAAACCCAAAAAATCCTAAAACACCCTAAAACCCTAAAAAACCTAAAAACCCCAAAACCCATTAAAAGTGATAAAAAACCACTGGAAATCCATGAGAACATAAAAAAACCTAAAAACCTTGGAAAACAATAAAAACCCCTAAAAATATTAAAAAACCATAAAGACCAAAAAAACCTTAAAAACCACTAAAAAATCTTAAAAACCTCAAAACCCTAAAAAATGATAAAAACTCTAAAAAACCTTAAAAATCCTAAAAAACTAAAAAAACCTAAAAACCAAAAATGAACAAAAAACCGTGAAAAACCTTAAAATCTCTGAAAGCCCTGAAAAACCCCTAAAACCCACAATATCCCTAAAAACCCTAAAAACCCTAAAATCCAAAAAAAACCCTAAAAATCCTGGAAAATGTAAGAAACCCTAAAACTTTGAGAGACACTTGAAAACCAAAAAACCCCTAAAAAAATTAAAAAATCCAAAAAACCACTAAAATCTCTAAAAACACATAAGCCACTAAAATGATAAAAAAAGTCTAAAAAATGTTAAAAACCATAAAAAATCACAAAAAAAACCTAACAACCCTAAAAGAACCTAAAAATATAAAAAATCCTCAAAATCACTAAAAACACCTGAAAACCTCCAAAACCCTTTAAAATCTCTAAAAAATTAAAACTCTAAAAACCAAAAAAATCCAAAAATAACCCTAAAAATCCATGAAAATGTAAAAAACTCTAAAACCCTAAAAAACATTGAAAACCATAAACCCCCAAAAACCCTAAGGATGGAGGCACACTCTCCTGGATCTCTCTCTCACTCAGAACTTCTTCCTGGAAAACTCTCGGGAGTCTCCAGCGCGACCCCCGACTTGGCTTTCTTCTGGAATTGTCCTTCATAGATCTCAGCATGTGGGTGGCAGGAATTGGGGGCAGTCACAAAGATAATGGGTCCTTTGGTGTTTCGTGCAGTCTGGGAAACCTACTGGTCAGATTGGGTTTGAGTGTGCAGATTTGGGGTTTCCACAGATCGGTCAGCGGCGGCGAGGGTCTCAATGGAGGACAGGGTCTCAACGACAATGAGAGTTTGGGCTTCATCGACGGCTTCCTTCTGGTGGTTCGGTTGCCGTGGTGACTGGTTTTGGCAGAGATGGTGGATTCAGAAGGCTTTGTGTCAACTTTTTGGTGGCGTGCTTGGTTCGGTGGTGCAGGCTCTCTGATCTGTTGGTCAATAGTTTGTACCGAAGATGCATGTCTATTTTTATGGTTCCTAAGCTTTTTCTTCATTTCATGTTGTTGATGCGGGGTGGCTTAATTTGTGTTTCGATCGGGCTAATTTGTTGGCCTGTGGTTTTCTGGGGTGCCAAAGTGGTCTTTTTGGCTCTATATATGGATGGACTAGTAGTGAACTGCTACTAGTTCTAGATGATAGTTGTGATGCGAGGTGTGGGGTGTTGTCTGGTCATGTTCTCGGCCTTTAGAGGGTCTGTTTGGATTTGGAAGTTGATTGGAAAGGAGGTGCTGGTTGCTAGGATCTTGGATGATGGGTGATGGCCACTGCTTGGCTGGGATTTGTTGAAGGAGATGATGGCTGTTGGAAACTGAGTGTCTGTTTGAATTTGATACTGGTCTGCGGCTGCTCACCGTTGTTGTTCCCCTTGGCTCATGCACCCACCTCTGCTCTTGCAACCCTCCCCATCACACTGAACTCCACCTTGGTTTGGTATGATGGTGCAAGTGGTGGTGTTGGGATGGGGTTGGTGGTTCAGTGCAACATCAAGGGTGCGTCTCAGCGGGGCGTCGCTGTTAAGTGGTGTTAGATTGATAATCTAAGATTGAAGTATAGACTAATGTTTGTTGATCATGGTAAGGTGATGAAATATGGAGTTGTTGAGGTAGGTTTTACTGTGGTGATATTGATATCGTGCTGATGAATTTTGATGAAGTTGCTGCTTATGGTCATGCTGCTACTGGATACTGGTTGCTGTTTGGCTGAGAGATGTTGATGGGAACAATTCTGAATTTCTTCTTTGCTTGGTTTTGTGTGATTTTTGGTTTTTTGTGTTCTTTGGGTTTGGGGTTTAAGGGTTTTTTGGGTGTGGGTCATTTGACCCCTCCCCTCCTTTGACTGCTGCATCTTTTTTTCTAATAAATTTTGAGGGGGGGGGGGGTCCGGAATAGCCTAACTCTGCACCTTCCTTTCCCAGAAAACCCAAAAATCCTAAAAACCCCTAAAACCCTAAAAATTCACTAAAAACCCTAAAACCCCTTAAAATCTATTAAAACGTTAAAACCCCTAAAAAACCTTAAAAACCCTAAAAACTCAAAAAAAACCCTTAAAACCCCAAAAGTCCCTAAAAACATCAAAACACCATGAAAACCATAGAATACCCTAAAAACCATCAAAATCTCTGAAAAATCTAAAAAACACAAAAAACCCTAAAAATCCATGAAAACATAAAAACCTATCAAAACCTTGAAAAAAACCCTAAATACCATTAAACCCCTTGGAAACCTTAAAAACCCTAAAAACTCTAAAAACTCTAAAAACAACTAAAAACTAATAAAAACCTTAAACACCTAAAAATGTTAAAAATCTCTCAAAAACATTAAAACCCCTAAAACTACTAATAACACTAAAACCCCTTAAGACACATAAAAACCTTAAAAATCAGTCAAAAACTTTAAAAATCCAAAAAAAACTTAAAAACCCATAAACCACAAAAATAACCAGAAAACCATGAAAACCCCTAAAAACTCAAAAACCACTAAAACCCCTTAAAATCCCAAAAAACCACTTAAAACCATAAAAACCCTATAGAACCCTAAAATCCATGAAAACTTAAAAAACCCTAAAAACCAAGAAAACCCCCTGAAAACCTAAAACCCATAAAAATGTTAAAAAACTCTAAAAACCCATAAAACCCCTAAAAACACAAAAAAAAATCCATAAAACCCAAAAGACTCTAAAAACTGTGAAAACCCCTAAAAACCCATGAAAAACACTAACCATCACAATCCCTAAATAACCTAAAAAATCTAGGATCCATAAAAATCCTAAAATCTATAAAAATCCATGAAAATTTAAGAACCCCTAATACCTTTGAAAACCCCCTGAAATTCCTAAAAAACCAAAAAAGCCTTTAAAACCCTAAAAATCCATATAAACACTAAAAACCCACAAAAAACTTTAAAGACACTTAAAAGCTTTCAAACATTGAAATACTCTAAAAAACCTTTCAAACTCTAAAAACTAAAAAATCCTAAAAACCCAAAAAGTCCCTAAAAACCATAAAAAACCCATAAAAACCCAAAAAACCCACAAAACTCTAAAACCCCTCAAAAATTCTAAAACCCCTCAAAATTTCACAAATCCCTAAAAAATGCTAAAAACCATAAAAATCCTCAAAAATGAAAAAAAAACCATGGAAACATATGAAACCCTAAAAACCATGAAAAACCCCTGAAAATCATAAAAACCCATAAAACCCAAAAATCCCACTAAAAACACTAAAAAACCTCAAAACACTAAAAACGTTAAAAAACTCTAAAAACCTTAAAAACCCTAAAAAATTCAAAAAAACCGTAAAAACCCAAAAACACCTTAAAACCTCAAAAAACCCTAAAAACACTAAAAATCCCTAAAAACCATAAAAAACCAAAAAACCATAAAAATCCTAAAAACCCCCAAAAAATCTAGGAAAACTTAAGAAATCCTACACCCCCAAACCATAAAAACCCTAAAAAACAAGAAAATCCCTAAAACCACTTAAAACTCTAAAAAACCTTAGAAATCTCAAAATGTTAAAACACTCTAAAAAACATTCAAAACATAAAAACTCAAAAAGAACCCCCTTAAAACCCCTAAAACCTAAAAAACCCTAAAAACCCTCAAAATACCTAAAAACACTAAAAAACATAAAAACCATAAAAATCCTAAAAAACCCTAAAAATCCATGAAAATGTAAAAAACCTTGAAAAACCATTAAAACCATAAAACCCCTAAAACCTTAAAAACCCTAAAAACCCATAAAAATCTTGAACATCTAAAAACCCTTAAAACCCAAAAAAATGTTAAAAGACTCTAAAAAACCTCAAAACCCCTAAAAACTCAAAAAAGGACCGTAAAAAACCCGGAGAAACCCGAAAAACCTAAAAACCCCGAAAAACCAATAAATTCCTTAAAATAACTAAAAACGCTAAAAACCCTAAAATCCTAAAAAACCCCTAAAATTTCACGAAAACATGAAAAACTCTAAAAACCATAAAAAACCCTAAAAACTTTAAAAACCCAAAAAAACCCCTTAAAAACCACTAAAACCCACTAAAAATCGTAAAACATTTTAAACCCCAAAAAACATTAAAAAAACTAAAAATTTCAAAATTCCTAAAAAACTCAGAAAAAACTCTAAAAACCCAAAAAGACATTAAAAACCCTAAAACCCCCTAAAAACCATAAAACACCAGAAAGTCCCTAAAACCCCTAAAAATGATTGAAAACTATAAAAATACTAAAAAACCCTAAAAATAAATGAAAATGTAAAAAACCCTAAAAACCCTGAAACCCCCAAAAAACAATAAAAACACTAAAAACCATAAAAACCCAAAACCCCCAAAACCCACTAAAAACTATAAAACCCTTTAAAACCCTAAAACCATTAAAAACATTGAAAACCTTAAAAACCTTAAAAAACTCAAGAAAACCCTAACACACAAAATGCCCCCAAAACCCCCAAAACCCATAAAAACCCTAAAACGCCGGAAAACCCTAAAACCCCTCAAAATCCCCAAAAAAAACCTAAAAACCCTAAAACCCATAAAAATCCTAAAAACCCCATAAAAATAAATGGAAATATAAAAAAATCTCAAAACCCTGAAAAACCCTGAGAATCATAAAAACACGTAAAAACCTTAAAAACCCTAAAAACCCATAACAACCTTAAAAACCATTAAAAACTCTAAAAAACCCTTGAAATCCCTAAAAACATTAAAAAACTCTAAAAACCCATAAAAGCCTTAAAAAAACATAAAAAACCCTAAAAACCCCAAAAGACTCTAAAAACCTTGAAAAACCCTAAAAACCCTAAACCTCCATAAAAACCAGTAAAAACCCTCAAAATCCCTACAAATCTTAAAAAACCCTAAAACCCATAAAGATAATAAAAACCCAAAAAAAATCCATGAAAACGTAAAAAACCCTAAAAACCCTAAGAACACCCTGAAAACCAAAAAACCCCTAAAACCCAAAAAAATCGTAAAAACCCATAAAACCCAAAAAACCCACTAAAACTCTAAAAACCCTCAAAACCCCTAAACATGTTAAAAACTATAAAACCTTTAAAACCCCTTAATAAATTAAAAAAGTTCTAAAATCCCAAAAGACCCTAAAACCATAAAAACACATAAAAACCTCTGAAAACCACTTAAACCCTCAAAATCACTAAAAACACTAAAAAACTTGAAATGCCCCAGAAAACCCAAAAAAAACCCTAATAAACTTAGAAAACACTAAAACCCCTAAAATCCACTAAAAACTATAAATACCCTTAATACTCATGAAAATGTTTAAAAAACTCTAAAAACCCTTAGAACACCAAAAAAACCCTAAAAGACCCTAAAAACCCAAAAAAGAACCTGAAACCCCAAAAGACCCTAAAAACCCTGAAAACCCCTAAAAACCTTTGAAAAACCCTAAAAGCCCTCAAAATCCCTAAAAACCCTAAAAACCATAAATATCCTAAAACCCCCCTAAAAATAACTAGAAACGTAACAAACCGTAAAACCCCAGAAAAAACCCCTGGAAGCCAAAAAAACCCGTAAAAGCCTTAAAACCTATAAAAACCCATAAAACCCTAAAAACTCTAAAAACCCTTAAAATCCAAAAAATATGTTAAAACACTCTAAAAACCTTAAAACCCTAAAAAAATCAAAAAAACCCTAAAAACACACAAAGAACCTAAAAACCCTAAAAAACCTCAAAAACCCAAAAACCCCTTAAAATCCTAAAACCCTCAAAATCCCTAAAACCCCTAAAACCATAAGAATAATAAAAATCTTAAAAAACCCCTTAAAATCCATGATAATTTAAAAACCCAAAAAACCCTGAAAACCCCTGAAATCCATAGAAACCCCTAAAAACCCTAAAAACCCATAAAAACCCACTAAAAATCTAATAACCCTTAAAACCCCTAAAAACGTTAAAAAATATAAAAAACCTTAAATACCCTAAAAACTCAAAAAAAATACATAAAAACCCAAAAAGACCCTAAAAACCCTGAAAACCCCTAAAAACCCCTAAAAACCTCTGGAAAACCCTAAAAACAAACAAAACACCAAAAAACCCTAAAAAAACTAAAATCCATAAAAAACCTAAAAAACCCAAAAAAAATATATGCAAAGTAAAAAACACTAAAAAGGCTAAACAAAACCCATGAAAACCATAAAACCTCTAAAACCTTAAAAACCCCACAAAAACCCAAAACCCACTAAAAATATAAAAACACTTTAAACCCCTAAAAATGATAAAAAAAAATAAAATATCATAAAAACCCAAAAAAAACTCAAAAAAACCTAAAACCCTGGAAAACCCCTAAAAACCCTAAAACCCCTGAAAATCCTAAAACCCTGAAAATCCCCAAAGACTCCAAAAATCCATAATAACTATAAAAATATTTAAAACCCCTAAAAATTCATGAAAAAGTAAAAAACCCTAAAAACCTCGAAAAAACCTCTTAAAACCATATAATCCTCTAAAATAGTAAAAAGGTTGAAAACACATAAAAACACTAAAAACCCAATAAAAACTCTAAAAACCCTTAAAACCTCTAAAAATGTTTACAAAATCTAAAAGACTCACAGCCCTAAAAACTCAAAAAAAAACCTAAAAACTCAAAAAGACAATAAAAACCCAAAAAACCACACCCCTAAAAACCTTAAAAACTCTAAAACCCCTCAAAATCCCTAAAAACCCTAAACAACCCTAAAAATATAAAAATAAAAATAAACCACTAAAAATCCATGAAAACATAAAAAACCCTAAAAACCATAAAACCCCTCTCGAAGCCATAAAAACCCCTAAAACATTAAAAAACCAATAAAACCCTAAAAATCATTAAAAAATCCTAAAATGGTTAAAAACTCTAAAAGCCTTAAAAACCCTAAAAACACAAAAAAAGAAAACCCAAAAACCCAAAAAGTCCATAAATTTTTTGAAAATCCCTAAAAACCCAAAAAAAACACCTGAAACCCCTAAAACCCCTCAAACTAAAACCCTTAAAAACCCTAAAACCATAAAAATCTTAAAACCCCTTAAAATCCATGAAAACAAAAAAAAATCCCTAAAAACCTGGAAAACCCCTAAAAATCATAAAACCCCTAAAAAATTAAAAACACCTAAAAACACATAAAACCCTAAAAACTCACTAAAAACTCTAAAAACCCTTTAAACCCCTAAAAACGCTAAAAACTCCAAAAAAACCTAAAACCCCTAAAAAACAAAAAAAAATCCCCCAAACCATAAAAGATCCAAAAACCATAAATTCCTTGAAAAAAACACTAAAAACCCTCAAAATCCATAAAGTCCTTAAAAACCATAAAAATCTTAAAATCCCCTAAATATTCATGAAAAAATAAAAAACCCAAAAAACCTTGAAAACTCCTGAAAATGATAAAAACCTTAAAAAACTCTAAAAATCCATAAAAACCCTAAAAACCCTTTAAACCGATAAAAAAGTTAAAAATCTATAGAAAACCTTAAAACCCTAAAAGACTGAGAAAAAACTATAAAACCCCAAAAATACCTTGAAAACCCCAAAAAACCCTAAAGATCACTAAATTCCCTATAAAACTCTTACAACCATAAAAATACTAAAAGACCCCTAAAAATCGATGAAAACGTAAAAAACCCTAAAACCCTCAGAAACCCCTAAAAACAAAAAAAAACCCTGAAAAACATAAAAAATTCAGAAAACCAAGAAAGCCCCTAAAACCACTAAAAATTATAAAAACCCCTAAAACACATAGAAACGTTAAAATATTCTAAAAAATCTTAAAACTCCTAAAAAATAAAAAACCCCTAAAAACCTTGAAAACCCCTAAAAACCAATGAAAACCCATAAAACCCCTCAAAATCCCAAAAAACACTAAAAAACCAAGAAAACCATAAAAATCTAAAAAAATACATAAAAATCCACGAGAACATAAAAAACCCTAAAAAACATAAAAATCTGGAAAAAGCATTGAAAACCATAAAACCATTAAAAACCTTAAATTACCAAAAACCCAGAAAAACCCAGAAAAATCCTAAAAACCCACTAAAAACTCTAAAAACCCTTTAAACCCAAAAAACATTAGAATCCTTAAAAACCCTAAAAAACTAAAAAAAACCCAAAAACCCAAAAGACCCCGAAAACCCTGAAAACCCCTAAAAACCTAAAAACCACTGAAAAACCCTAAAACCCTAAAATCTATAGAAACCATATAAATACCTAAAAACCAAAAAAAATCCAAAAAAACCCCTAATAATCCATGAAAATGTAAAAGACCCTAAAAACCCTGAAGATTCCATGAAAATCCTAAAAACCCCTAAAAACCTTTAAAACCCCTAAAAACAAATAAAAACCCTAAAACCACTTAAAACTCTAAAAAATATTAAAAACCCTAAAAATGTTTAAAAAAACTCTAAAAACCTCAAAAACCCTAAAAAACTCAAAAAAACCTAAAAACCCTAAAAAGACCCTAAAACCCCTGAAAAACCCTAAGACCCTAAAATCACCTGAAAATTCCAAAAACCCTAAAAAATCTCTAAAAACCATAAACAACATAAAATCCTAAAAAACTCCTCAAAATCCATGATAATGTAAACCCCCTAAAGCCCCCAAAAAAACATGAGAACCATAAAACCCCTAAAACCTTAAAAATCCCTAAAACCCCAAAAAACCCTAATAACAACTAAAAACTCAAAAAACCGTTAAAATACTCAAAAAACCTTAAAAACCCAAAAAAGTCCAAAAAACCTCAAACCCCCAAAAGACCCTAAAAACCCTTAAAACAGTAAAACCCTTAAAAATCCCTAATAACCCTCAAAATCTATAAAAACCTAAAAAATCTTAGAAACTATAAAAGTCTTAAAACCCTCTAAAAATCTAGGAAAACATAAAAAACCCTAAAACCTTGAAAACCCCCAAAGAAACATAAAAACCCTTAAAAACATAAAAAACACTAAAACCCCATAAAATCCCTAAAAACAACTAAAAACTCTAAAACCCCTAAAATAACTTTTAAAACCTTCAAAACCATTAGAAAACTCAAAAAAACCCTAAAAACCCAAAAGACCCTAAAACTAAAAAAACCATAAAACCACAAAAAATCCCTAAAAATAAAAAACCCTAGATTATGCTTGGAAGTCACTCCTAATTTACTTATCTATATCCTGGGAAAATGAAACATAAGAAAGGGGTGAGCTCAAACGCTCAGTAAGGGTAAGAAATACAACAGAAGATAGCATAAACATAAGACATAGTGAATAATTGAAAACACATGCCTTTAAAAATAATGAACTCGAACACATTATGGCAGAAATATGAGCTGAGTAAATAATTCCATAATAAAACATAATCATGGGTATTCTACTAGTCAAATTACCACATGAAATTTCAATTACTAGCTTCATAATGAGGGAAGTGCATATGTCAGACATTCTGAAACATTTTTTTATGGCCTCGGCCAAGACGTTTAAAAATGATTAAGGCCTCGGCCAAAACCATATATCACATTGGGAAAGGTCTGGGCCAATTCCACTTCTATTTGTCTCATGAGACCTACCGATGCATCAAGGGGATATAGCGGACCCCACCCGTCACATAATAAGTCCAATGCATTCCTAATAATAGCAGGGATAAACATAAACAACATATACATTCATATTGAAACTATCATATGAAATGTAACTAACTTTTCCCAATCATTTAAACATAAAACACTAACCATGATGAGTAATATGGTGAACAGTTTTAGGATAGATCATCCGCAATAGATTTAGTCATAAACCATTAAATAAAATATGGTAGATGAAATCATAAATGATTAATCCCCATAATACATAAGAATCAACAAGTGTGTTGAATCAAACGAAAATACTCTTATAAAATCATTAAGCAATTCTTGAGATATATAATATTTTATTTTGAAAAGAAGGGTTCTTTTGGAAAAATATTTGTATAAAACCAGAATTGAAGTAAGATATTAATTTCATAATAAAATGAGTTATTTTATAAAGATAATGTTTTCAAAAAACAGGTTATAGAGTGCCCTTGAAAATAGGTAAGAATTTGAGAAATTCCCTTGAACTGGGCTTGTATTTTGGAAACAATTTTGAAAGTATCTTTTAATACGTGTAACTATCCATAAAATAAGGAAGGGTTCTGGTTGGTAAACATATATATAATACTCACATAGAATTTATGTGGAGTACATAACAATACATAAGAATTTCATTGAGTTAGTTAAACAATGAAAGTAACCCGAATGAAAATGGAAGTTCGGATTGAAAAACCTTTACCTTGTAGAGTAACTCCTAGAACTTGAAGTTTGGGACCTTGGGGGCTTAAGGAAACCTTGGGAGGACTCCTAGAGAGGTAAAACCACCAGATATTTGAGTATTAGGGATTTGGAATGAAATAAAATGAATGGATGAGTTGGTATTTATAGAAAAAGAGACGAAGTTTTTTAATAATTTCAAAGGGACACCTCATTAGTGGTTTTTTCCAAACCATGGGCTTGCCCATGGTATTTGCCCATGGTTTTATCCACTTGGGACACCTCATGTCATATGTTACTATAAAAAAGTATACCAGCCTTTTATTTTAATTATTATGTCATTGTGATGTCATTAAACTACCAAAAACTCAAAACTATATTTTTTACTATTCACGAAAAATTCAAGTATTTTAGAAAAATCCAAAAAATTCACCCCTACCATTTTTTGACGTGTAGAATTAAAAAATGAACTCCATTTTCAAAAATAATTTTCTAAATATTATTAATTTAATTTTTCAATAAAATCATAGTTAATTCAAAAAACAACAATTTTAAGGTATATTTAGTTTTATACCACATTGAAAAATTAATTAAGATCTTATTATCTTATTATCTTAAGAAAATAAAATAATACCATTATTTACTATTCATAAGGGTCATATTACTATTCATAAGGGTATGTTACTATTCACCATTTTTCAAGTTTATTCTATCAGACTCCAAATGACTTACTGGTCACAACTCTAGATGGAAATTTTTCGAAATTCAAAACACAGTAGAGGCAAAGTTGTGTTTAATAGATAGATTATAAAATAAATTCAATTTTTATTTTCAAAACCTTGGGGTGTTACATTCTCCCCTCCTTACAAAAATTTTGTCCTTGAAATTTACAAAATGTTACCTAAAAAGATTCGGGTATGTCTTCAATATAAGCTTCTGAGGATCCCTTGTCGCTTCCTCCATCTTATGGTTCCTCCAAAGAACCTTTACCAGACGAATCGTCCGATTTCTCAATACTTGTTCTCTGGTATCAAGAATCTTGATAGTCTCTTCATAATAAGACAGATCGGGCTCAAGTTATACTTCTTAATAAGTGAGTACATGTGTTGGGTATGACATGTATTTTCTTAACATTGACACGTGGAACACATTGTGAACTTTGGAGAGAATTGACGGTATTTCCAAACGGTAAGCTACGGCTCCAATTCAATCTAGAATTTCAGAAGGTCCAATGTACCTGGGACTTAATTTCCCCTTCTTTCCAAATCGTATAATACTTTTCTATGGAGATAACTTTAAGAAAACGTGATCACCTTCTTGAAATTATAAATCCTTCCTCTGGTTATCAGCATAGATCTTTTGCCTACTTTGAGCTGTTTTGATATGGTTTTGGATAATCTTCACCTTTTCTGTTGTTTCTTCAACAAGTTCTGGACCCACGAGATTTCTTTCACCAACATCATCCCAACAAGTTGGTGTATGATATATCTTCCCATATAATGTTTCATAGGGCGCCATCTGAATATTTGAATGGAAGCTATTATTGTAGAAAAATTCTACGAGAGGTAAATACTGATCTCACGTTCCTTGAAAATCAAGTGAGAAAGACCTCAACATGTCTTCCAAAGTTTGAATAGTCTATTCTATTTGTCCGTTAGTTTGTGGGTGGTAGGTAGTGCTCAAAGGAAGACCAGTATCTAGGGCCTTCTGAAGACTCTTCCAGAATCGTGATGTAAAAAGGGGATCACGATCAGATACAATTAATGAGGGTACACCATGAAGTCTTACAAATTCATTAATATATATTCTTGCTAATCTTTCAAGTGGTAAATCTTCTCTTATAGCAATAAAATGTTCTGATTTTGTAAGACGGTCAACAATGACCCATATCCCATCATTCTTTCTTGGAGTCTTTGGTAGCCCCATGACAAAGTCCATCGTAATATCATCCCATTTCCACATAGGTATAGGAAGGGGTTACATGAATCCTCCAGGATGTTGTCTTCCAACCTTCACATGTTGACAAACCAAACATCTTGACACGTAATCAACAATATCCCTCTTCAGGTGTATAGAGAAATTAGATCTATGATCATCATCCAATAGTTCCCTCTTTAGCTCAGGAATAGCAGAGACACAAAGCCTCTTTCCAAATTTCAAAATGCCACCTTTATATGCAAATTCAGTCAACTTCCCATCATTTATAGCTTTGATTTTCTTTTGAAACTCCTCATCATCATCCTGAAAACATTTTATCCTTTACATTAAAGAAGTTTTGGAAACTATTTGAAAAATTATTGATGTGTTACCTTCCTTGATAATTCTCATATCCATTTTTACTAGATCCATGAACATAGAATCCCTTTCAACTCTCATCTTGTCCAAAATTCCGTGGTCCTTTCTACTCAAAGCATATTCTACCTTATTTTACTTCCCCGAGTGGTAGTGTATTGTGTAATCATAGTCTTTGAGTAGCTCAATCCATATTTTTTGTCTCATGTTGAGTTCTTTCTGTGAGAATATATATTTCAAAACTCTTATGATCAGTATATATCTCACATTTTCACCATAGAAGTAATGTCTCCAAATATTTAGAGCAAATATTACTACTGCAAACTCAATATCATGAGTTGGATAGTTTTTTTCCTGAATTTTTAGCTGCCTAGATGCATAGGCAATCACTCGATCATTTTTCATAAGGACACAACCAAGTCCTCCGATGGTAGGGTTAGGATCGGAGAATTCACTAACCTCCTCTTCAAATCTTCAAAACATTATTCCCATTCCTTGGTCCATATGAAATTAACCCCTTTTTGTGTAAGCTTGGTCATTGGATTGGATAAATGGGAAAAGTTCTGAAAAAAATTCCGATAATAACCTGCTAAACCAATAAAACTACATACCCCAGTTATGTTCGTCTGAGTAGGCCATTCTTGCAGAGCATTTTTCTTCACAGGATATACAGATATTCCATCCTTAGAGACAATGTGGCTCAGAAAGCAAACTGATTAGAGCCCAAAATCACACTTTCTAAACTTACCATATAATTCATTTCTTCTCAGAGTCTTTAGAATAGTGCACATGTGATTTTCATGATCTTAATAGCTTTTAGAGTATACCAGGATATCATCAGTAAACACCACCACAAATTCATCAATATATTCCTTGAAAACTCTATTCATCATATCCATGAAAACATATGGTGCATTATTTATTCCAAAAGAAATTACTGTAAACTCATAATGCCCGTACCTGGTTCAGAATGCTATTTTTGGAATGTCTTCCTTCCTCACAAGTAACTGATGATATCTAGATCGAAGATCAATCTTCGAAAAATATTGGGCTCCATGAAGTTGATCGAATAAATCATCAATTCATGGCAGATGATACTTATTCGTTATTGTAATAGTATTGATTTCCATGTAATCAATGCACAACCTCATAGACCCATCTTTCTTTTTAATGAAAAGAACATGGGCTCCCCATGGAGAAACACTAGGGCGAATAAATGCTTTATCACTCAATTCCCCTTGTTGTTTCTTTAGATCCACTAAATCCATAGTGGCCATTCTATAAGGGGTATTTGATATGGGCCTTGAACCAGGAATTAAGTCAATGGAAAACTAAATTTCCCACTCTGGAGGATGTCCAGGTAAATCCTCTGGAAATACATCAATATATTCTTGCACAACAGGTACATATTCTATTTGAAGACTTCTTTCCTCACCCATATATATTGGGTTCTCTTCATCTCCAATAATTGAATTTAGTAGAGCTACTATGGGTGGATCTAGATGAGAACCAAATGGTTATGTTTCTTCTCTAAAGATAAGAAATTACTTATCATCATCAAAAATTGTAACCTCCTTCACCTTACAATAAATTTTCACATCATGATCCAAAAGACAATCCATACCAAGGATTACATTAAATTCAATCATGGGTATAACAATAAGATCAACAGATAAAGCACGTTTATATGACATAATGGTAACTGATTCACAAAAATTTGTTGCAATGATACTTTCCTTAGTAGTTCTGACTGAAAACTCCCTTAATAAGTCAAATTGGAAATATCTAATTTTCTTGGAAAACTGGGAGGATATGAAAGAATACGATGATCCAGAATCAAATGAAGCATTGGCTAATTTTGACGAAACGATTAAAGTACCTGCCACCATGTCATGCGGGACTTCAACCTATGTAGTTGTGATTGCATAAGCTTAGCCCTGTTTCCTTGGCCATTTCTATGGCATGTTTCCTTGGAACTTTGAAAAATCATTAGCATAGTGCCCCAAATCCCGAAAATTATAGCATTGAACATTAATAGCTTCTCTATTCCCCTTGCAATCACTAGCAAGATGGCCTTTCTGCCCACATTTATAGCATACTCTTTTTCCCTTTAAGCACACACCATGGTGTTTCCTTCCACAATTATCACAAGGTGGAAATTCCACTCTTCCCTTCTTCCCTATTTCCTTATTTCCTTTCCCAGAGTTTTCAGCAACCCTCTTCTTCTCTTGCTTTCCCTTAAAGTCATAAGACTTAGATAATTCCTTTTCTATCTTGATATCACATGAAATTATATCTTCATATGATTAGAAACTCTAGGAGACCAGAGCTCATTGAAGGAATGGCTTTAGGCCATAAAAGAATCGATCAATTTTGCTCCTTGTAATTCGTATGTATTCCACAGCATGCCTTGCTAACCTTGTGAAGTTAGCTTCATACTTTGAAACATTATCATCTTCCTTTTGCTTCAAGTGCAGAAACTTCCTTTCCATATCTGCTCGTTGTTCACGAGGAAACTATTTCTCTAGGAAAGTTTCCTTAAATTCCCTATGTTCCATCTCTTCTATCTCTTTTTCCTCCTTTGTGTTTTGAATTAACGACCACCACTGATCTTCATCTCCCGATAGACGAAAAATTACCATGACGACCTTCTCTCTTTCATTATATCCCAAAGTGAGAAATATCTTCTCTAGGGAACTTATCCACTGCTTAGCTACAAATGGGTTTGTAGCCCCATTTAATGATGGAGGTTGTTGTCGCATAAAGAGATCTGACATAGCTCCTCCACATGGTGGATCCGGATGCTCCATACAGGTAAGGTTATTGTTCATAACCTGAGTAAGTTGTCCCAATATAGTTAAAATTTTCTCATCACTCATCACATCACTAGATCCAACATCATTATCTTGTATCAGAGGGAAATCCCTACAGGGGACAAGCGCGTTCGATTGGTTTCCATTCCTTTCACTAGGTGCCATTTATAGATAATGGAATACACTATATTAGGTTATTAATCATAATGTATAATATTAACCAAACAAAATACTTAGCATAAATTTAAATCCTATGCATGAATAATCCCATAATCACAAAAATGGTTTCTTTTAAGAAAAAATTTCATTTAAATCCTTCATAATGTCTTGTAAAGAAAATGTGAATTATCCTAAGCATATACCCCAAGAGTGTAACAACCAAGAGTTCAGCAAGTCCCATTTTCATGTACTAGGATACCCTGGGTCAAGCTTGAAACTCCTTTTCAGAGCTTTCACTCCTAGGTACATCAGTGCCAGAGCCGCCTCTACCCGCTCGTATCTAGATAGGGATGTATTTCCTGAAAGATACACATAATCTATTCCTTACCAAAATACCAGGATGTTCTGGTATGTTTATCCTCAAAGATTATCTTAGGGACTCTTCCCTAATATACGTTTTCTAAATCTAGTTTCCAAGTTTTCTACTAAACTTCCTCTGATACAAACTGTAAGGACCCAACCCCAGTTTCCCAGAACCAGTGCCTTATTCAATTACATTGGCATATAAACAAGGAATAAGCATCCCGAAGAACCGACTAGTTTAGTATTATTAGAAAAAAGATACATACATAAGTTCAACTTTACATATTTAAAGGAAAACAACACTAAATTATTCCATTAGAAACATCCAAGCCTCCTAGATTATGCTTGCAAGTCACTCATAATTTACTTCTTCATATCCTGAGAAAATGAAACATAATAAAGGGGTGAGCTATAATGCTCAGTAAGGTTAAGAAATACAGTGGAAGATAGCATAAACATAAGACATGGTGAATAATTGAAAACACGTTCCTTTAAAAATAATGAACTTGAACACATTATGGCAGGAATATGAACTGAGTAAATAATTCCATAATAAAACATAATCATGGGTATTCTAATAGTCTAATAACCACATGTACTTTCAATTACTAGATTCATAATGAGGTAAGTGCATATTCTAGACATTCTAAAACATTTTTTCAAGGCCTCATCCAAGACGTCTAAAAATGATTAATGCCTCGGCCAAAACCATATATCACATTGGGAAAGGCCTCAGCCAATTCCATGACTATTTGTCTCATGAGACCTACCAATGCATTGAGGGGATATAGCGGGCCTCAATAGTCACATAATAAGTCCAATGCATTCCTCATATGAGTGGGGATAAACATAAATAACATATACATTCATATTAAAACTATAATATGAAATGTAACTAAATTTTCCCAATCATTTAAACATAAAACACTAACCATTCTGAGTAATATGGTGAATGGTTTTAGGATAGATCATCCATAATAGATGATGAGGATCATGGAAAACATGGGCATCACAGGGTTAGATGTGGACTTGATGAGGAGGTCGGAATGCACACAAGTGGACAAGACCCATTACGTGGAATCGAGGGCCCAAGGACAAGGGAGCGGACCAAGAGAATGAAGGAGGCCTTAAATGGGTTAATCATGGAATTCCAAGAGGAGGCCCAACACCCTTGATTGGGGGAAGCATCTGGGCCTATAATTACATTAATTAAGGCCCAAACATGTTTTTCAAAATCCAACCCAAGTTGTGCTACGAATTTTCAATCCCACCCCACCATGGAATCTTCAAAGTCAAAAGGTGGTGGGTTACTTGTCTTTACTTTTCCAAAAGTGTGTGCTACATGTCTCCTAAAGTCATGGGAAAGTGCCAAAGTTTTCAAAGTCATAATTTAGGCTTTTTGACTTGTGGAAACTAGGCATTAGACTAATTTAAAGAGCCACCCAATGTGTGATTCGAATTTCAAGTTTCTTTGGCTATAAATAGCCACCCCCTTGTACTCTTTTGACATCATGAATGAAGGTAATGTTATTATGGTGAGTTTTGCTTGAAAATTTTGTGTTCTTTCTTAATTCTTAAATTATAAAAGGATTGTTCATCCTTTTTGGCGTCTTGTGGCTAGAGTTCTTAGAGACAAGTTCTCTTTGGGTTCTACCTTGACCATTTCTCCCTTCCTTCTCATTTTCACTATTCTCGCACTACATTCACTTGTTTTCTTACGGAAATCAGGGTACTCAACGCGCAAAAATTTTACAAGGTTCCTAGGACACTTCCTAGAGGGTCTTTCATCGCGTATCATTTTGTATCAGATACAGGTTGCAAGAAACCAGTTTCCTTCTTTCTTATCATTTCTTCCATTTTCATTTCTCTTCGAATCAGACCGACATCAATTCTGGTTCATTTTATTCTGCACCTAAGGACATCATTTCTTCTTCTTTTTGGACATACAATATATCATTCTTGTAATTGAGAAGCTCATTTTTCTTCTCCATTTGGAATCATCAAAATCAAAGCTATACATAGTGAGATACATCAGGTTCAAATTTTCCGACAAATTCTACAATTTTAAAACCACGCAAATATCACATTGATTCCATTTGATGTTACAAATTATTGCTTCTCCTACATTTAAATATTGAAAAATTCATCTTTTTTTCTTCTGTATTTACTAAAAAATAGAGACAAAAAATAAATTAAAGGCTAATTTTTTTTGTAACATTTTGAATTCTACGTCCCATTTTTATTCTTCTTCATCCATTTTCTTTCCCTTCCCACATTTTTCATCTTGAATCCATTTTAAATTTTATCTTTTAATTCTAGTTCTAGATTTACACATTTCAATGATCCTTTCGATTTGTTGAAATTGGGTAAGAATGCTATAGGAAGCAAGTTGATTGGTAAAAGGCAAGAGTGTTACATTTTGATAAAATCCAAAATTGAGTGAAACACAAGAGAACATATTATTTTTGAGTGTAAACACGTGAGGGAGTGTGTGAGGTCCATTTTACTTTCTTTTCAATTTTTCTCATAGGATTCCTAAATGGTGGAGTCAATTAACACAAATAAATCGGACATGAAGTTGTTCATGAGGTTTGTACAAGAACAATTCCAAAGGTTGAATGTGAGGATGGATGAACTTCAATCGCCTTCCAATTCTAGATCACCACCAAGGAGGCGGGTTGTTGAAGAAGAGGAGGAGTTATCTGATTTTCATGAGTCTCCAATTTGGAGAAATCAACCACCATGGAGGCAAGCCAATGATTTTGGAGGAGTAAAGTTGAGGATCCCTTCATTCCAAGGTAATAATGATCCTGAAACTTACTTGGAATGGGAAAGAAAGGTCGAACATGTTTTTGGTGGTCACACCTATTCAGAGGAAAACAAAGTGCATTTGGCAGACAAGAAATTCACTAAATATGATAGTATATGGCGGGACTAACTACAAGTGAATCGACGATGAATTGGAGAAAGAACCATCCGCAATTGGGAGGAGATTAAAGTGGTAATGCGTAAGAGGTTCATTTCTAGCCATTATTATTGTGATTTGTTCCACAAGTTGCAGGGTTTGAAATAAGGGGCCATGAGTGTTGAGGAGTATCACAAAGAGATGGAGATCATCATGATTCGGGCCAATATTGATGAGGAGCGAGAGTCCACCATGGAAAGTTTTCTGAATGGCCTCAACTATGACATTCGAGACATAGTGGACATGCACCACTACTTGGACATAGAGGATCTACTTCACATGGATACTAAAGCGGAGAGGCAAGTAAAGGCAAAAAGGATGTGCCCTACATCTTATGGTAAGGATTATAGACCTTTATTCAAGTCACAAGAGCATGTAAGGGAACACAAAACTGATTTAAAGGAGTTTCCCAAACCAAAACCATTCTTTCTGGAATCCAAAGGTAAAATAGAGGGTAAAATTGTTTCCAAATCATGAGATATGAAATGTTTTAAATGTCAAGGATTGAGACATATTGCCTCCCAATGCCCAAACAAGAGGACAATGATTATTTTGGATGATGGAGATGTTCTTAGTGCTAGCTCAAGCGATGATGAAATATCATAACTTGAGGATGAGTCAGGTGTGGAAGTAGAAAGCCTCGTACATGGATAATTGCTTGTGTCAAGGCATGCTTTGAGTGATCAAACCGAAGGAGAACATGATCAAAAGAAAATGGAGAACATTTTTCATACTATATGCCTCATCAAAGATAAGCTATGTAGTTTGATTATTAATGGGGTAGTTAAACAAATGCAGCAAGTGGTTTGATGGTTGATAAATTGGGATTGGCTTCGACTAGGCATCCTAGGCCTTATAGATTGCAATGGTTAAATAATAGTGGGGATTCCAAAGTGACTAAGAAAGCACAAGTTCCATTTTCTATTGGGAAGTATGAAAACAAGGTGATGTGTGATGTTGTTACAATGAATGCTAGTCATATCTTGTTGGGAAAACTTTGAAAAATTTATAAGAGGGTCACACGTGATGGATATACCAATCAATATTCTTTTGAGTATAATGAGAGGACGGTTATTCTTATACCATTGAGGCCTTTTCAAGATTATGAAGACCAAGTGAGGATTGAGAGAGATTGTGACAAGAGAGAAAAGGAAAAGATATAAAAAAATAGAGAGAATGAGAAGAGTGGAAAAATCAAGAGTGAAAAAGGAGTGTTGAGTGAAAGCAAAAAAATGAGGGAAATAAAAGAGTTGAAAACAAGAGTGAAAATAAGAGTGAAAACAAGAGTGTTGAGGGAAAAGTGAGCTTATTTTCAGGAAAAATAGAGATAGAGAGAGCTTTAGAGGTGGAGTAAACTCTCATGATTCTATACAAGGGAGAATGTTTTACCACTAACTCTCCTAAACCTTCAATGCCTTATAGTGTTATGTATCTTTTTTAGGATTTTGGTGATGTTTTTTCCAAGGAGATTCCCGATGGCTTACCTCCCTTGCAGGGTATCCAGCACCATATCGACTTCCTCCCTAGAGAAACAATTCCCAATCGACCGGCTTATCGGGATAACCAAGAGGAGACTCAAGACATCTAACAACAAGTGGAAGAATTGCTAAGGAAGGGATTTTTTTGAGAGAGTTTGATTCTGTGTGCGATACTGGTAATCCTTGTCCCAAAAAAAGATGGTAAGTGTATAATGTGTGTTGATTGTCAAGCTATCAACAAAATCACGGTAAAGTATTGTTATCCCATACCTCGTTTGGATTATATGCTTAATGAAATCCATGAGGCATGCTTGTTTACTAAAATTTTCCTAAGGAGTGGATACCATGAAATTAGAATGAAAGAGGGAGATGAATGGAAAACCACATTTAAAACTAAGTTTGGATTGTATGAAAGGCTAGTTATGCCTTTTGGACTAACTAACGCCCCTAGTAAATCCATGAACTTAATGAATCATGTTTTCCATCATTCATTGGGAAATTTTTGGTTGTGTATTTTGATGACATCCTTGTTTATTCTAAGAACCTTGAAGAACATCACGAACATTTGAAACATGTTTTTGAGACACTTAGGAAAAATAGGTTGTTTTAAAACTTGGAAAAATGTACATTTTGTTTAAATTCAGTTGTTTTCCTTGGTTTTGTGGTAGGATATGATGGGATGAGGGTTGATAAATAGAAGGTGAAGGTGATTCGGGAGTGGCCAACACTAAATAATTTCAATGAGGTGGGGAGCTTCCATGGACTTGCAAGTTTTTACTGAAGATTCTTGAGGGACTTTTCAACCATTGCGGCACCATTGAATGAGTTGGTCAAGAAAGGGGTGAGCTTCAAGTGGGGAAAAGCTCAAGAAGTTGCCTTCTCCACACTCAAAGGTAAGTTGACCAATTCACCTCTCTTAATTCTACCCAACTTTTCTAAAGTTTTTTAGGTTGAGTGTGATACCTCTGGAATAGGAATTGGGGCTGTTTTAATGCTTGACTCTAAACCTGTCGCATACTTTTGTGATAAGCTTAATGGGGCTGCATTGAACTACTCTACCCATGAAAATGAATTGCATGCACTCAAAATAACTTTAGAAAATTGACAACATTACTTGTGGCCAAGGGAATTTGTGATTCATTCGGATCATGAAAGCATAAAATTTATTAAGTCACAAGGAAAGTTGAATAGGCGGCATGCAAGATGGCTTGAATTCATTGAAACATTTTCTTAAATCATTAATCATAAACAATTAAAAGAAAATGTTGTCACTGATGCTTTGTCTAGGAGATACTCTCTTATCACTTCTATGCATGATAAAAAACTTGGTTTTGAAATGTTGAAAAGCATGTATGAGAATGATGTGGATTTTTCTGAAATTTAGAAGTTGTGTCAAAAACATGGGAAAAGTGATTTTTACAAACATGATGGATTTATTTTTCGGAAAAATAAATTATGTGTTCCATATTATTCCATGCATTAATTGCTTGTTAGAGAAACTCATGGTGGTGGATTAATGGGGAATTTTGGGGCTGAGAAAACTTTTTCCTTATTGAGTGAACATTTTTATTGGACTCACATGCATAGGGATGTGGTTAGCATTTTTGGAAATTGTAATGTGTGTAAACATGCAAAGTCTAAAGTGGTTCCACATGGCTTATACACCCCTTTTCCCATTACTTCTCATCCTTGGGTTGATATTTCAATTGATTTTGTGCTCATCTTGCCAAGATCACAATTAGGTAAGGATAGAATCTTTGTGGTGGTATACAGGTTTAGTAAAATGGCTCATTTTATTGATTATTCTAAAACCAATGATGCAACTCATATCGCTAATTTGTTTTTTAGGGAAATTGTTAGGTTGCATGGATTACCCGAGAGAATTGTGAGTGATAGGGATGTCAAATTCCTTAGTCACTTCTGGAGGACATTGTGGAACAAACTTGGAACCAAATTTTTGTTCTCCACCACTGCACACCCAAAAACAGATGGTCAAATTGAGGTGGTCAATAGGAAAATTTCCACATTGTTGTGTATGGTTTTAACCCATTAACTCCACTTGATATATTACCATTTCCTACTAATCGATTTTCTAATCTTGAAGGTGAAAAGAAGGAAAAGTTTGTGCAGGAGTTCCATGAAAAGGTAAAGGACAACATTGAGCGGAAGAATGAACAAGTAATGAAGCACGCCAACAAAGTTCAGCATAAAATGGCGTTTCAACCTGGAGATTGGGTGTGGGTACACTTGAGTAAGGAGAGGTTCTTGGAGCAATGAAAATCAAAACTTAATCCATGAGGAGATTTTCCTTTCCAAGTCTTAGAGAAGATCAATGATAATGCCTAGAATATTGAGTTACCCAACAGGTATGGGAATGTTAGTGTCATCTTTAATGTTGTTGATCTTTCTCCCTTTGAATTTTCAGATTCGAGGAAGAATCCTTTTGAGTAGGGAGGAGATGATGAGGATCATGGCACACATGGGAATCGTGGGGTTGGAGGTGGACTTGATGAGGAGGGAAGAATGCACACAAGTGGACAAGACCCATTGTGTGGAATCAGGGGCCCAATGACAAGGGAGTGGACCAAGAGAATTAAGGAGGCCTTAAATGGGTTAATCATGGAATTCCAAGAGGAGGCCCAAAACCCTTGCTTGGGGGAAGCATCCGGGCTTATAATTACATTAATTAAGGCCCAAACATGCTTTTAAAAATCCAACCCAAGTGGTGCTACGAATTTTCAATCCCACCCCACCATGGAATCTTCAAAGTCAAAAGGCAGTGGGCTACTTGTCTTTACATTTCCAAAAGGGTGTGATACTAGTCTCCTAAAGTCATGGTCAAGTTCCAAAGTTGTCAAAGTCATCATTTAGGATTTTTGACTTTTGGAAACTAGGCATTAGGCTAGTTTAAAGAGACACCCAATGTTTGATTCTAATTTTATGTTTCTTTGGCTATAAATATCCACCCCCTTGTACTCTTTGGACATCATGAATGAAGGTAATTTTATTATGGTGAGTTTTGCTTGCAACCTTTGTGTTCTTGCTTAATTCTTGACTTATCAAAGGATTGGTCATCCTTTGTGGCATATTGTGGCTAGAGTTATTTGAGACAAGTTATCTTTGGGTTCTAACTTGAAAATTTCTCCCTTCCTTCTCATTTTCACTATCCTCACACCACATTCACTTGTTTTCTTGTGGTGATCTAGGTGCTCAACGCACAAAAATTATACAAGGTTCCTAGGACACTTCCTAGTGGGTCTTGCATCACGTATCAATAGAGTTAATCATAAAACATTAAATCAAATATGGTTGATGACATCATAAATGATTATTCCCAATAATACATAATAATCATCAAGAGCGTTGAATCAAACCAAAATACTCTTATATAATCATTAAGTAATTCTTGAGATATATACTCTTTTATTTTGAAAAAAGAGTTCTTTTGGAAAAATATTTGTATAAAACCAGAAGTGAAGTAAGATATTAATTTCATAATAAATTGATTTATTTTATAAAGATAATGGTTTCCAAAAATAGATTATAGAGTGCCCTTGAAAATAGGTAAGAATTTTAGAAATTCCTTTGAATTAGGCTTGTACTTTGGAAAAAAATTTGAAAGTATCTTTTAATACGTGTAACTATCCATAAAATAAGGAAGGGTTCTGGTCAGTAAACATATATATAATACTCACATAGAATTTATGAGGAGTACATAACAATACATAAGAATTTTATTTAGGTATTTAGACAATGAAAGTAACCCGAATTAAAATGGAAGTTTGGATAGAAAATCACTTACCTTAAGTCTGAATGTGTTCCCCTCTTGAAATTAAGGTCCTGGAATATGAAATTTGAATTATTAATAACTTAATTCATAACTTACTAGTAATTTATTTAGTTTATAATAATTATTTTTAGTTTATTTATGTCCTTATTGATATGTTATAATATCAAATTTCGTCATTCTAGAGTGTTCGTTTTCTTGATTTTCATAATCAGTTCTCTTGTTTTTAAGTAATGGAGTTCACGTGGAATGGATGTAAATCTACAGAATTGAATTTACATATTATTTATGAACATACATATGTGTTAATGTTCATTTATATCATTTTGTTACATGTAAATAGGATGAATCATTATATAAATTATTATTCACTTAGATTATTTAAGTGGTATTTTGATTATTAGGAACTAGTTTGGTCTTATGATTTAATAATATGTACATAGACTGGTTTATGAATATTAATTTGGTTATAATACATATATTATAGTCTGGTTCAACCATAAAAATGGTTTCATGACCAGTAATGAAGTAGAAAATGAAGAACGAAACTTCGTCATCCACAAAGGCTATAAATTTGAACCTATGGACGTTGATTTCGTTTATAAAATAAAAGGTAGAGAGAGAGAGATGATATTGATGATGGTTCATCCATTCACATGATATAATTATATTATATAGATGATACTTTAGTTATCATGGTCAATTGGATAGAGGAGGTGAGGAGAGGAAAGGAAAAGAGATGAACTTGAAAATAAAAGAAAAGTTGAGAGATCCCTTAAGAAAATTTAGCAACCTAATGGCGTCACTTAAAATTTCATAAAATGAAATGATGAGAACAAAAGGGTATATCATCATATGCAAATAAAAATGACAGTAATAGGAATACATAAAATTAAACCCCAACATATGAGAATGGAAATTTAAAGAGATAACATAAAAAGAAGTGTCGACTAAAAGAGGAGGGTGTAGGATTCCCTTACCTTGTAGAGTAACTCCTAGAACTTGAAGTTTGGGACCTTAGTGAATTAAGGAAACATTGGGAGGACTCATATAGTGGTAAAACCACCAGATATTTGAGGATGAGGGATTTGTAATGAAAAAAAACTAATGGATGAGTGGGTATTTATAGAAAAAGAGAGGGAGTTTTTTTAATAATTTTAATGGGACACCTCATTAGTGGTTTTTTCCAAACCATGGGCTTTCCCATGGTATTTTTTCATGGTTTTAGCCAATTGGGACACCTCATGTAATATGTTACTATACAAAAGTCTACCAGTCTTTTATTTTGATTATTATTTCATTATGATGTCATTAAACTACCGAAAACTCAAAGCTGTATTTTTACTATTCACAAAAAATTCAAGTATTTTAGAAAAATCTCAAAAACTCACCCCTACCATTTTTTGATTTGTATAATTCATAAATGAACTCCATTTTTCAAAAATAATTTTCTAAATATTATTAATTTAATTTTTAAATAAAATCATAATTAATTCGAAAAATAACAATTTTAAGGTATAATTAGTTTTATATCACATTGAAAAAATAATTAAGATCTCATTATCTTATTACCTTAAGAAAATAAAATAATATCATTATTTACTATTCATAAGGGTCATATTACTATTCATAAGGGTATGTTACCATTCACCAAAAATCAAGTTTGTTCTATCAGACTCCAAATGACTTACTGGTCGCAACTCTAGATGACCATTTTTTGAAATTCAAAACATAGTAGAGGCAAATTTGTGTTTAATGGATAGATTATAAAATTCATTCAATTTTTATTTTCAAAACCTTGGGGTGTTACATTTAGGAGTTTTTATGTTTTTGTGGATTTTTAGGGGGGTTTTAGGATTTTTTATGGTTTTCATGGTTTTTATGGTTTTTAGGGATTTTGAGGGGTTTTATGGAGTCTTCAGGGGGTTTTTAGGGTTTTCAGGGGTTTTTAGGGAATTTAGGGTCTTTTGGTGTTTTTAGTGGTTTTTTTGAATTTTTAAGGTTTTTAAGGTTCTTAGAGTTTTTTAAGATTTTTAGGAGATTTAAGGGTTTTTAATGGCTTTTAATGGCTTTTAGGGTTGGTAAGTTTTTTAGAGAGTTTATAGTTTTCAGGGGTTTTTCAGAGTTTTTATGGTTTTTTACGTTTCCATGGATTTTTAGGTGTTTTTAAGGATTTTTATGTTTTTTAAGGTTATTAGGGAATTTTGAGGGTTTTTTGGTTTTTTCAAGGGTTTTTAGGGTTTTTTAGGGTTTTGGGGTCTTTTGGGTTTTTAGTGTTTTTTAGGGTTTTTAGAGTTTTTTTAACTTTTTGGGTTTGTAGGGTCATTTATGGTTTTTAGGAGTTGTTATGTTTTTTAGGGGTTTTTTGGGTTTTTAGGGTTTTTTACATTTTCATGTATTTTTTTGGTGTTTTTAGTAGTTTTATGGTATTTTTTATGGTTTCTATGAATTTTGAGGGTTTTTAGTAGTTTTCTGGGGGTTTTAGGGTTTTTAGGGTTTCTCAAGTTTTTGAGGGTTTTAGGTTTTTTATGGTTTTTTGGGTTTTTAAGGTTTTTTATAAATTTTTTTCATTTTTTGGGGTTTAAAGGGTTTTTAGATTTTTTTAGTTGTTTTAGGGTTTTATGGGATTTTATAGTTTTTTATAATTTTTAGTAGTTTTTATAATTTTCAAGGATTTTCAGGGCTTTTATTTTTTTTACGTTTTCATGGATTTTTAGGGGTTTTAAGGATTTTTATGGTTTTTAGTGTTTTTTGGGTTTTTTGGATTTTTATGGATTTTAGTGTTTTTAGAGTTTTTGGGTTTAAATGAATTTTAGAGTTTTTAGTGGGATTTAGGGTAGTTGTGGGTTTTTAGGGGGTTTTGTTATTTTCTGGGGGTTTTAGGGTTTTTAGCGTTTTTAGCGTTTTTTACGTTTTCCTGGATTTTTAGGGTGTTTTTAGAATTTTTATGGTTTTTATGGGTTTTTTGGATTATTTGATATTTTTAGGGGTTTTAGGTTTTTCAAGGGTTTTATGGTTTTTAGAGTCATTCATAATTTTTAGGTTCTTTTTGGGTTTTTATGGTTTTTTAAGGTTTTTAGAGTTTTTAACGTTGTAGGGTTTTTTAGGGGTTTTAGAGTTTTGGGAGTTTTTTGATGGTTTTTATAGGTTTTTTGGGTTTTCAATGGATTTTAACAGTTTTTAGGGTTTTTGTGGTTTTCGGGATTTTTGGGGTTTTTTACATTTTTATTGATTTTGACGAGTTTTTTAGGATTTTTATGGTTTTTATGGTTTTTTAGGGCTTTTATGGGGTTTTAGGTTCTTTTTAGTTTTTTAGGGTTTTTTAGTTTTTTTTGGAATTTTATGTTCTTAGATTTTTTTAATGTTTTTTGGGATTTAAAGGGTTTTTTAGAGTTTTTAGTGGTTTTTATGCTTTTTAGGGATTTTTAGGGTTTTCTAAGGTTTTTTGAGGTATTTATGGTATTTAGGGTTTTTTACATTTTCATGGATTTTTAGGCGTTTTTAAATGTTTTAAGTAGTTTTAGAGTTTTTAGTTGTTTTATGGGTTTTTTAGGTTTTAGGGGTCTTATGATATTAGGGGTTTTAAGGGTTTTTATGATTTTTTAGGTTTTTCTGGGGTGTAGGGTCTTTTTGGGCTTTTAGGGGTTTTTTGAGTTTTTAGTGGTTTTAAGATTTTTTAGAGATTTTCAACATTTTTATGGGCATTAAGAGTGTTTATTGGTTTAGGGTTTTTTTTGGATTTTAAGGGGTTTAAAGTTATTATGGGTTTTTGTGGTTTTCAGGTGATTTTTAGGGTTTTTAAGATTTTTATGATTTTTTGGATTTTTTAGGGTTTTTAGGTATTTTTTGGGTTTTTCAATGGTTTTTTGAGATTTTTAGGGTATTTAAGGTTTTTAGATTTTTTTAAAGTTTTTAGGGGTTTAAATAGTTTTTAGAGTTTTTAGTGGTTTTTTAGAGTTTTTATGAGTTTCCAGGGCTTTATGGTTTTTTGGGGTTTTTATGGCTTTCAAGGGTTTTTCAAGGTTTTAGGGTTTTTTACATTTTTAAGTAATTTTAGGGGCGTTTTAGGATTTTTATGGTTTTTTGGGTTCTTAGGTATTTTGAGAGGGTTTAGGGGTTTTAAGGGTCTTTTATGGTTTTTAGGGGTTTTTTTGAGTTTTTTAGGGTTTTTAAAATTTTTAGAGATCTTTAACATTTTTAGGGGTTTTAGGGGATTTAGAGTTTTTGTTGGTTTTTTTGGGTTTTATGGTGTTTTAGGGTTTTTTAAGGTTTTCTGGGGTTTTATGGTTTTGAGGGGGTTTTTAGGGTTTCTATGTTTTCTTGGATTTTAGGGGGGGGTTTCAGATTTTTATGGGTTTTGGGGGTTTTTTGGGTTTCTAGGTTTTTTCAGATTTTTAGGGTCTTTTGGGGTTTTAGGGGTTCTTTTTGAGTTTTTTAGGGATGTAAGGTTTTTTGGATATTTTTAACCTTTTTGGGTTTTAAGGTTTTTAGAGTTCTCAGTGGGTTTTTAGGGTTTTTATGCATTTTTATGGTTTTTAAGGTTTTTTGGGGTTTCTGGTTTTTTGGGTTTTTAGTGTATTTTATGTTTTAATTAATTTTTAGGGATTTAAAGGATTTTTATGGTTTTTAGGATTTTTTGGGATTTTTAGGATATTTTAAGGGTTTTAGGGATTTTTATAGTTTTTAGGGATTTTTTTTCTCTTTTTTATTTTTTAGGTTTTTGAGGTTTTTTAGAGTTTTTCTAATTTTTTTTATCAGTTTTAAGGGTTTGGGAGTTTTTTGTGGGTTTTTAGGATTTTTAAGGATTTTTAGGGATTTTAAGGTTTTTTGTGGTTTTTATGGTTTTCATGGTTTTATCAAGGTTTTTATAGTTTTTTATTTTTTTCATGGTTTTTTTTTTTGGGGGGGGGGGGGTTTAGGATTTTATGTTTTTTAGGTTTTTTAGGGTTTCTAAAATTTTTGAGGGGTTTTAGGGTATTCAGTATTCTTAGGGTCTTTTTGGTTTTTCTAGATTTTTTGATTTTTTTAGTGGTTTTAAGGTTTTTAAGAGTTTTTGATGTTTTTTGAGGTTTTAACGGTGTTTAGATTTTTTAGTGGGTTTTAGGGTTTTATGGGTTTTTATGTATTTTTAAGGTTTTTAGGGTATTTTATGGTTTTCATTGGTTTCTTGAGGGTTTTTTGGGATTTTTATGTTTTCATGGATTTTTAGGGGGGATTTCGTATTTTTATGGGTTTTAGTGTTTTTTAGGGTTTTTAGGGATTTTGAGGGTTTTTATGGTGTTATGGGGTTTTAGGGTTTTATTGATTTTTTAGGGGGTTTATGGTTTTTAAGAGTTTTTAACATTTTTAGAGGTATTATGGATTTTTAGAGTTTTTAGTGGTTTTTAGGGTCTTTATAGGTTCTTTGGGTTTTTAATGTTTTAAGGGGTTTTTATAGGTTTCAAAGGTTTTTAAGGGGTTTAGGGATTTGGGGGGGTCTCATGGGTTCTTAGGGGTTTTTAGGGGTTTTCGGGGTTTTTAGGGTCTTTTTTGGTTTTTAGGATATTTTGAGTATTTTAGGGATTTTAAGGTTTTTTAGAGCTTTTTAACATGTTCAGGGATTTTAGGGTTTTTTACATTTCCATTGATTTTAGGGGGTTTTATTTTTTTATGATTTTTTGGTTTAATAGGGTTTTTATAGATTTTGAGGGGTTTTAGATTTTTTCATGGGTTTTTAGGGTTTTTTATAATTTTCTGGGTCCTTTTGGGTTTTATTTAATTTTTTATGTTTTTTATGGTTTTAAAGGTTTTTTAGAGTTTTTAACGTTTTTAGGAGTTTTAAGGGTTTTTATAAATTTTTGTGGTTTTTAGTGTTTTTATGGAATTTATGGGTTTTTAAGGTTTTTATGGGGTTTATATTTTTCAGGGGTTCTTTAGGGTTTTTAGAGTTTTTTACATATTCATGGATTTTTAGCGGTTTTATAGGACTTTTATGGTTTTTAGGTTTTTTTAGAGTTTTTAGGGATTTTGATCATTTTTAGGTTTTGTAAGCTTTTATGGGCTTTTAGGGTTTTTATAGTCTTGTTGGGTTATTTGGGTTTTTTTGAGCTTTTTATTGTTTTTATGGATTTTTTGAGTTTTTAAATGTTTTCTGGGTTTTAAGGGTTTTTAGAATTTTTAGTTGGTTTTCATAGTTTTGTGGGTTCTAGGGTTTTAAATGTTTTTAGGGGCTTTATGGTTTTAAGTGTTTTTTCTTGGTTTTTTACATTTTCATGGATTTTTTTAGATGTTATGGTTTTTAGGGATTTTAAGGGTTTTTCAGGTTTTTTAGGGGTTTTAAGGGTTTTTTCCGGATTTTTAGGGATTTGGAGGGTTTTCAGGTTTTACAGGGGTTTTAGGGTTTTTTATGGTTTTTAGGGTCTTTTGGGTTTTTAGGGTTTTCTTGAATTTTTAGGGGTTTTATAGTTTTTAGAATTTTTTAACACATATTGGGTTTTTAGGGTCTTTTAGCCTTTTTCATGGTCTGTTAGGGTTTCAATGGTTTTTAGGGTTATTAATGTTTTTAGGGGTTTTTTTTGTTTTTTGGGGGTTTTTTAGGGTTTTTTACATTTTCATCGATTTTTAGGGGTTTTCTGGGGTTGTAATGGTTTTTATGGGTATTCGAGGTGTTTAGGGGTTTTTAGGGGTTTTATGGTTTTTTTCTTGATTTTTTTAGGTTTTTAAGGGTTTTTAGAGTTTTTAAGGGTTTTTATAGTTTCATGGGGTTTTCAGGATTTTTATGGTTTTTTAAGTTTTCATGGATTTTTAGGGGATTTTTATGATTTTTATTGTTTTTAGGGTTTTGTGGGTTTTATGGATTTTTAAGGGATTTAGGGGTTTTTAGTGGTTTTTAGGGTTTTTAGGGTCTTTCAAGGTTTTTAGGGTTTTTAAGGGTTTTTAGAGCTTGGAGTGGTTTTTAGGGTTTTTATGGGGTTTTAGGGATTTTAAGGTTTTTTGGGTTCTTTAAGGTTTTCAGGGGTTTTAGGATTTTAGAATTTTTTAGGTTTTCATGGAATTTTTGTGGTTTATTCGGATTTTTATGGTTTTTTGATTTTTTGGGATTTTTAGGGGTTTTAGGGGTATTTAGGGTGTATTTAGGGTTTTTTTGGGTTTTAAGAGTCCTTTGGGATCTTAGGGGGTTTTATTGTGATTTTAGGGTTTTTAAGGGTTTTTAGAGTTTTTTAATGTTTATATTGGTTTTAAGTGTTTTTATAGTTTTTATTGGTTTTGAGGGATGTTATGGGTTTTGAGGGTTTTTATGCTTTTTAGAGGATTTATAGTTTTTAGGGGTTTTCAAGAATTTTTGAATTTTTTAGATTTTCATGGGTTTTTAGGATTTTTTATGGTTTTTAGGATTTTTTAGGGTTTTTAGGGATTTTACCAGTTTTTAGGGTTTTTAGTGGTTTTCATGGTTTTTAGGGTCTTTTGGAGTTTTAAGAGTTTTTTTTGAGTTTTTGGGTTTTTACGGTTTTTAGAGTTATTTAATGTTTTTAGGGGTTTTAAGTGTTTTTAGAGTTTTTAGTAGTTTTTAGGGGTTTTATGGGTTTTTATGGTTTTTAAGGTTTTTAGGGGGGCTTTATGGTTTTTATTGGTTTTTCTAGGTTTTTTGGGGTTTTTACATTCTTATGGATTTTAGGGCATTTTTAGAATTTCTACGATTTTTAGATTTTTTAGGGTTTTTAGGGGGGTTGTATTTTTAGGGTTTTAAGGTTTTTTTATAGTTTTTAACGTTTTTAGAGGTATTAAGTGTTTTTATAGTTTTTAGTGGTTTAATGGTCTTTATGGGTTTTTAGGGTTTTTTAAGGTTCTTAGGGGATTTATGGTCTTCATGGATTTTTCAACATTTTAAGGGTTTTTTGCATTTCATGGATTTTTAGGGGGTTTTAAAGGTTTTTAGTGATTTTGTGTATTTAAGGGGGTTTTAGGGTTTTTACTATTTTTAAAGGTTTTTAGTGATTTTGAGGGTTTAAGGGGTTTTTAGTGGCTTTTAGGTTTTTTCAAAGTTTTAGAGTCTTTGGGGATTTTAGGGATTTTTTAAAGTATTTTATTGTTTTTAAGGTTTTTTAGAGTTTTTAATGTTTTGAGGGGGTTTAAGGGGATTTAGAATTTTTAGTGGGTTTTAGGGTTTTTATGGGTTTTAGAGTTTTTTAAGGTTTTTATGGGGTTTTATGGTGTTTAAGGAGAATTTTCAGGGTTTTTTGAGGTTTTTATGTTTTCGTGGATCTTTAGGGGTTTTTATGGTTTTTTGGTTTTTAGGGATTTTGATGGTTTTTAGGGTTTTCAAGGGTTTTCAGGGTTTTTAGGGGTTTTTAGGGTTTTTAGGGTGTTTTGGGGTTTAAGGGATTTTTTTACTTTTTTTGGGTTTTAAGGTCTTTTAGAGCTTTTAATGTTTTAGGGGTGTTAAGGTTTTTTATTGTTTTTCACGAGTTTTTAGGGATTTTATGAGTTTTTAGGGTTATTTGAGAGTTTTAAAGGTTTTACGGTATTCAGGATTTTTTCAGGTTTTTAGGGTTTTTTACATTTTCATCGACTTTTAGGATTTTTTTTAGATTTTTTCGGTTTTTAGGATATTTCATAGATGGTTTGGATTTTTGGGATTTTCAGGGTTTTTGGGTATCTTTTGGTTTTTAGGGTTTTTTTGAGTTTTTTACAGTTTTTAATATTTTTTAGACTTTTAAAAAAAATTAGGGTTTAGAGGGGTTTTATAGAGTTTTAGTGGTTTTTAGGGGTTTTATGGGGTTTTAGGCTTTTCAAGGGTTTTTGGGGGTTTTATGGTTTTCATAGGTTTTTCAGGGTTTCTTACATTTTTGTAGATTTGGGGGGGGGGGTTGTATTTTAATGTTTTTTAGGATTTTTAGAGGTTTTAACAAATTTTGAGGGTTTTTACAGTCTTTAGTGGTTTTTAGGATTTTTATGGATTTTTAAGGATATTAGGGGGTTTTATGGTTTTCAGGGGGTTTTAAGGATTTTAGGGTTTTTTACATGTTTATAAATTTTTAGGGTCTTTTTTGGGGGTAGGGGTTTTAGGGGTTTTTTCGGATTTTTTGGGTCTTTTTTGGTTTTTAGGGGTTTTTTGAGTATTTTATGGGTTTTTATAGTTTTTTAAGGTTTTAGTGGTTTAAAATGTTTTTAAAATTTTTAGTGGTTTTTAGGGTTTTATGGGGTTTTAGAGTTTTTAATGGTTTTTAGGGGGTTTTAAGGTTTTTGGGCTTTTTTAAAGGGTTTTAGGGTTTTTTATTTTTTCATGGATTTTTCAGGGTTTTTAGGATTTTTATGGTTTTTAGGGTTTTTAGGGGTTTAGGGGGGTTTAAGGTCCTTTTGGGGTTTTAGGGATTTTTTGAGTTTTTAGGGTTTTTTAGTGTTTTTAGAGATTTTTACCATTTTTAGGGGCCTTAAGGGTTTTTAGAGTTTGTAATGGGTTTGAGGGTTTTATGGGTTTTGGGGGGTTTTAAGGTTTTGGGGGGTTTTATGGTTTTCAGAGGTTTTAGCTTTTTTTTTACATTTTCATAGTTTTTAAAGGATTTTTAGGATTTTTATGGGTTTTAGAGTTTTTAGGCCTTTTAGAGATTTTGAGGGTTTTTAGGGTCTTTCATGAGTTTTTTGGGTTTTTAGAATTTTTTTGGGGTTTTAAGATTTTTTTTGAGTTTTCTTAGGGGTTTATGGTTTTTTATATTTTTTTAACATTTTAGGGGTCTAAAGGGTTTTTAGGTTTTTTAGTGGTTTTAGGGTTTTTTTGGGTTTTTAGGGGTTTTTATGGTTTTCAAGGGTTTTTATTGTTTTTATGGTTTTTTACGTTTTCATGGATTTTTAGCAAATTTTTACGATTTTTAATGTTTTTTGGGTTTTTAGGGATATTTAGGGTTTTTAGGGGTTTTCAAGGTCTTTTGGGTCTTCTTGTTTTTTAGTGTTTTCTGGATATTTTCGGGGGTTATTGGTTTTTTAGAATTTTTTAAAGTTTCTAGCGGTTTTAAGGGTTTCTAGAGTTTTTTTGGGGGGTTTTGGGTGTTTTTTTTTGGTTTTTAGTCTTCTTAGGGTTTTATGGTTTTCAATGGGTTTGTAGGGGTTTTTGGATTTTTTACGTTTTTATGAATTTTTATGGATTGTTTAGATTTTTTAGGTTTTTTTGGGATTTTAGGGATTATGAGGGGTTTTAGGGTTTTCATGGGTTTTTAGGGTTTTGGGCGGTTTTTAGGCCATATTTGGGTTTTTAGGGTTTGTTTGAGTTTTTATGGGTTTTAATGTTTTTTTGAGTTTTTTAACATTTTATAGGTTTTAAGGGTTTTTATGCTTTTTTAGTATTTTCATGGTTTTTAGGTATTTTAATGGGTTTAAAGGGTTTTTCTATTTTAATAGGGTTTTTTACGTTTTCATTGATTTTTACGGGTTTCTGATGTTTTTTAGGTGTTTTTGGGATTTTGAGGGTTCATGGGGGTTTTCAGTGAGGGGGGGGGGGGTTAGGGGTTTTTAGGGTCTTTTTATGTTTTTAGGGTTTTTAAGGTTTTTTTAGAGTTTTTTAATGTTTTTAGGAGATTTAAGGGTTTTAGAGTTTTTAGTGGTTTTAGGGATATTATGCAATTTTAGGGTTTTTTTAGTTTTTTTCGAGTTGTTTAGGGATTTTAAGGTTTTTAAAATTTTTCTAGTGGTTTTAGGAGGTTTAAGGGTTTTAATATTTTTTTAGTGATTTTTATATTTTTATGGGTTTTTAGGGTTTTTATGGGTTTCTGTGTGTTTTCAAGGTTTTTAAGGCTTTTTACATTTTCATGGATTTTTAAGTGGTTATTTTGATTTTTACGGATTTTACGGATTTTATGTTTTTTAGGGATTTTAAGGGTTTTTGTGCTTTCAGGGGTTTTAAGGGATTTTAGGGTTTTTAGGGGGTTTTACTGTTTTTAGGGGTTTTTCATGTTTTTTTGGATTTTTTTTCATTTTTTTTGATATTTAGGGGTTTTTAGGATTTTTAGGATTTTTAGGGTTTCATAGGGTTTTTATGTATTTTAAGGGTTCTTAGGGTTTTTCAAGGTTTTTAGGGTTTTCAAGGTTTTCAGGGTTTTTAGTGTCTTTTTGGGTTTTTAATGTTTTTTACAGTTTTTTATCATTTTAGGTATTTTAAGGGGTTTTGTGGTTCTTAATGGGTTTTTAGGGGTTTATGGGTTTTTTGTGTTTTTAAGGTTTTTAGGGGGTTTTATGGATTTTTACATTATCATGGATTTTTTTGGAATTTTATGGTTTTTATGGTTTATAGGTTTATTAGATAGTTTTGGGTTTTTAGGAATTTTTAGGGTTTTTAGGGTCTTTTGGGTTTTTATAGTTTTTTTGAGTATTTTAGGGTTTTTAAGGTTTTTTGGAGTTTTTTTAATGTTTGTAGTGTTTTAAGGGGTTTTAGAGTTTTAGTAGGTATTTAAGGTTTTTATGGGTTTTTTTAAGGTTTGGGGGGTTTTATGGTTTTTAGTGGTTTATTAGGGTTTTTAGGGGTTTTAACGTTTTTATGGATTTTTAGGAGTTTTTTAGGATTTTTAGGGTTTTTAGGATTTTTAGGGATTTTGAGGGGTTTTAAGGTTTTCTTATATAGTTTTTGGGTTTTTAGGGCCTTTTGGTGTTTTAGGGTTTTGTTGAGTTTTTTCGGGTTTATAAGACTTTTTAGAGTTTTTTTAAAAAAAATTAGTGTTTTAAGGGTTTTTAGAGTTTTCATGGGTTTTTAGGGTCTTTATGGGTTTTTAGAGTTTTTTATGATTTTTTTGGGGTTTTGTGGTTCTTAGGGGTTTTTCTTGGTGTTTAGGGTTTTTTAGGTTTTCATGGTTTTTAGGGGGTTTTTAGGATTTTTAATGTCTTTAGGGTTTTTAGGGTTTCTATTGATTTTGAGGGGTTTTAGAGTTTTTGTGGGGTTTTTAGGGGTTTTAGGCTTTTAGGGTCTTTTGTGTTTTTAGGTGGGGTTTTGAGGTATTTAGGGTTTTTAAGGTTTTTGGAGTTTTTTAAGATTTTTAGGGATTTTAGGGGTTTTTTGAGTTTTTAGTAGTTTTAAGGGTTTTATGGGTTTTTAGGGTTTTTTATTTTTTGGGGGGGGTTTTACAGTTTTTAGGTGTTTTCAGGGGTCTTTCAAGGGTTTTAGGGTTTTTTTGTTTTCATGGATTTTTGGGGGTTTTAGGATTTTTATGGTTTTTAGGGTTTTATGGATTTTTAGGGTTTTAGGATTTTCGGGGTTTTAGGGGTTTTAAGGTTTTTTTACGATTTTTAGGTTCTTTTTCGGTTTTTAGGATTTTTTGAGTTTTTTATGGGTATAAGGTTTTTTGGGGTTTTTGTAAAAATTTTAGGGGATTTGAGGATTTTTAGAGTTTTTAGTGGTTTTAGGGTTTTAATGGGGTTTTTGGGTTATTTAAGGTCTTTAGGGGTTTTATGGTTTTTAGTTGTTTTCAAGATTCTTATGGTAAATTATGTTTTAATGTATTTTTAGGGGGTTTAAGGTTTTTTATGATTTTTAGGGGTTTTATCGATTTTTTACGTTTTTATGGTTTTTAGGGTATTTTTGGGTTTTAGTGATTTTGACGGTTTCTAGGGTTTTAAGTGTTTTTAGGGTCTTTTTGGTATTTAGGGTTTCTTTAGTTTATTTGGGTTTTTATAATTTTTTAATGTTATTAGGGGTTTTAAGGTTTTCTGATGTTTTTAGTGGTTTTAGGGTTTTATGGGTTTTTAGGAATTTTTATGGATTTTAGGGTTATTTATGGTCTGCAGAGGGTTTTTACGGTTTTTTACGTTTTCATTAATGTTTTGGGTTTTTTTTTTGATTTTTATGGATTTTTGGGTTTTTAGCGATTTTGAGGGCTTTTTGGGATTTTTGAAGGTTTTTAGGGGTTTTCGGGGTTTTTAGGGTGTTTAGTGTTTTTTTTGAGTTTTAAGAGGTTTTTTTGTTTTTAGGGTTTTGTGGGTTTTTTAAGGTTTTAAAGGATTTTATGTTTTTGGGGGGGTTTTCATAGTTTTTAGGGTTTTATATTTTCATGGTTTTTATGGGTTTTAGGATTTTTATGATTTTGAGGATTTGTTAGGGTTTTAACAGATTTTGAAGATTTTTCTAGGGTTTTACGGTTTTTAGGGATATTATGGTTGTTAGGGTTTTTTAGGATTGTGGGGATTTTTGTGTTTTTTAGAGTTTTTGAGGTTTTTTAGATTTTTTTAATGTTTTAGGGGTTTAGATGGTTTTTAGAGTTTTATGTAGGTTTTTAGGTTTTTTATGGGTTTTGAAGATTTTTATGGTTTTTAGGGGTTTTCTGGGGTTTACTGGATTTTTATGGTTTTTTACAATTTCATGCATTTTTAGTGGTTCTTTAGGATTTTTAAGGTTTTCATGGGTTTTAGGGTTTTTAGGTTTTTTTTGGGTTTTAGGTTTTTAGGTTTTTTTCAGTTGTTTTTTGGGTTTTTATGATCTTTTGGGTTTTTAGGGTTTTTATGAGTACTTGAAGGTTTTTAAGGTTTTTAGAATTTTTGTAACTTTGTTAGGGGTTTTAAGGTATTTATAGTTTTTAATGGGTTTTAGGGTTTTTAGGGGTTTTTAAGGCTTTTAGGGGCTTTTAGGGGTTTTAGGGGTTTTTCAGGGTTTTTTAGGGGTTTTAGGGTTTTTTCGATTTCATGGATTTTTAGTGGGATTTTAGGATTTTTATGGTTTTTAGGGTTTTTTTTGAGTTTTAGGTATTTTGAGTATTTTTTTGGGGGTTTTAGGGGTTTTCGGGTTTTTTTTTATTTTTTAGGTTTTTATGGTTTTTTAGCATTTCTAAATATTTTTATGGATTTTAATAGGTTTTAGTGTTTTTTGTGATATTTAGGGTTTTATGGTCTTTTAGGGTTTTTAAATATTTTTAGGGGTTGTATGGTTTTCAGGGTTTTTAGGGTTTTTTGTTTTTATTGTTTTTAGGTTGTTTTCAGGGTTTTATGGATTTTATGGTTTTTAGAAATTTTAGGTTTTTTGGGGTTTTCAAGGGTTTTAGGGTTTTCAATATTTTTTGGGGATTTCAAGGTTTATAGGGTCATTTTGTGTTTTTAGGCTGTTTTGGAGTTTTTAACATTTTTAGGGTTTTTAAGTGTTTTTAGTGGGTTTTAGGGTTTTTATGGATCTTACGATTTTTTAATGTTTTAGGGGTTTAATTGTTTTATGTGGTTTTTCAGGGTATTTTTATCTTTTGAGGGATTTTTAAGGATTTTTAAGGATTTTTAAGGATTTTTTAGGATTTTTATGGTTTTTGAGATTTTAGGTTCTTTAGGGATTTTGAGGGTTTTTATTGTTTTTCAAGGTTTTTAGGATTATTTTTAGTTTTTAGGGTTTTTATGGGTTTTTATAGTTATTTTGTGTTTTTATGGGTTTTAAGGTTTTTAAGAGTTTCTAATGGATTTTATTGGGTTCTTATGGTTTTTTAGGATTTTTTATGGTTTTTAGGATTTTCATGGTTTTAAGTGGTTTTTAGGGTTTTTTATGTTTTCATTGAATCTTCAGGGTTTTTTAGGATTTTTATGGGTTTTAGGTTTTTTAGAGATTTTGAGGGTTTTTAGGTGGTTTTAGGGTTTTTAGGTTCGTTTTGGGTTTTTAGTATCTTTTTTCAGCTTTAAAAGTGTTAATGTTTTTTAGAGTTTTTTTTGACATTTTTAGGTATTTTAAGAGTTTTTAGTTGTTTTGTCTTGCTTTTATGGGTTTTTAGGTTTTTTAAGGTTTTAGGCATTTTTATGTTTTCCGGTTTTTTAGGATTTTTTACGTTTTCAGGGATTTTTAGTGGGTTTTTAGGGTTTTTTAGGGTTTGTAGGGATTTTGAGGGGTTTAAAGGTTTTTCTAGGGTATTTAGGGTTTTTAAGGTCATTGGGTTTTTAGGGTTTTTTGAATTTTTTATGGTTTTCTAGAGTTTTTTAATATTTTAGGGGTTTTAGAGTTTGTAGTGGGTTTAGTGGTTTTATAGATTTTTAGTATTTTTTAAGGGTTTTATGGGGTTTTATGGTTTTCAAGAGGTTTTCATATTATTTAGGGTTTTTAGGCTTTCATGGATTTTTACGGTTTTTAAGATTTTTATGGTTTTTAGGGCTTTTTAGGGTTTTAGGGATTTTGATGGATTTTAGGGATTTTAGGCTTTTTCTTGGATTTTAGGGTCTTTTTGGGTTTTTTGGGTTTTTATGAGTTTTTTAGCTTTTGTAAGGGTTTTGGAGTTTTTTAAAAAATTTAGGGGTTTTAAGGGTTTTTGAAGTTTTCAGTGGGTTTTAGGGGTTTTATGGGTTTTCATTGGTTTTTATGGTTTTTAAGGGGTTTTCAGGGGTTTTTGTGTCCTTTTTGAGTTTTTTTGGGTTTTTTTAGTTTTTTTTGAATTTTAAGGTTTTATAGAGATTTTTAAGATTTTTCAGGGTTTTTAGGGTTTTTAGATTTTTTAGTGGGTTTTTAGGGTTTTATGGTTTTTTAGGGTTTTTTATGGTTTTCAGGGGGTTTTTAGGGTTTTATGGTTTTTTGTGTTTTCATGGATTTTTAAAAAAAAAATTGGTTTTAGAATTTTTTAGGGTTTTAGGGATTTTAGGGTTTTAATGCTTTCCAAGGTTTTTTAGGGTTTTCAGGGTTTTTAGATTATTTCATGGTCTTTTTTTGTTTTTTTGTGTTTTTAGGGTTTTTAATGTTTTATGGGTTTTTATGGTTTTAAGGTTTTTAAGTGTTTTTATGGTTTTCAGGGGTTTTTCAGGGTTTATAGGGTTTTTTACATTTACATGGTTTTTTTGGGTTTTTAATTATTTTTATTGATTTTTGGTCTTCTTAGGGTTTTAAGGGATTTTGTGGATTTTAAGGGTTTTTAGCGGTTTTTATGGTTTTTTCGGGTTTTTATGGTTTTTAAAGTTTTTAAGTGTTTTTATGGTTTTCAGGGGTTTTTCAGGGTTTATAGGGTTTTTTACATGTACATGGATTTTTTGGGTTTTTAATTATTTTTATTGATTTTTGGTCTTCTTAGGGTTTAAAGGGATTTTGTGGATTTTTAAGGGGTTTTAGCGGTTTTTATAGTTTTTTCGGGTTTTTAGTGTCTTTTTGGGTGTCGGGTTTTTTTAGTTTGTAGGGGTTTTAAGGTTTTTATAGTTTTTTAATGTTTTTATTTTTTTTGTTTTTTGGGTTTTATGGGTTTTTACCGTTTTTTATGGTTTTAGGGTTTTTATGGTTTTCCAAGGTTTTCATGGTTTTCATGGTTTTTTATGTTTTCATTGATTTTTAGGTTTTTTATGGATTTTGAGGGGCTTAGGATTTTCAAGGAATTTAGGGTTTTTGAGTTTTTTGTGGTTTGTAGGGTCTTTTTGGATTTTAGGGAGGTGTTTTTGAGTTTTTTAAGGTTTTAACGTTTTTTGGGGTTTTAAGTGTTTTTAGAGTTTTTAGTTGGTTTTTAGCATTTTTATGGGTTTTTAGGGTTTTTTAAGTTTTTTAGGGGTTTTATGGGTTTTAGGGGGGGGGTTATGATTTTTTAGGTTTTTTATGTTTTCATGGATTTTTAGAATTTTTTATGATTTTTAGGGTTTTAATGTTTTTTTGGGTTTTCTAGGATTTTGAGTGTTTTTAGGGTTTTCTGGGTTTTTTAGTGTTTTAATATTTTTCATGGTTTTTGGGCTTTTATGGTTTTTTAGTTTTTTAGTGGTTTTATGTTTTTTTACAGTTTTTTAACATTTTTTGGGGGTATAAGGGGTTTTAGAGTTTTTAGTGGTTTTTTAGTGTTTTTATGGATTTTAAGGGTTTTTTAAGGTTTTTAGGGGTTTTATGGTTTTAAGGGGGGGGGGTTAGGGTTTTTAGGGGGTTTTACAGTTTGATGGATTTTTAGTGGTTTTTTTGTATTTTTATTGTTTTTAGGTTTTTTATGGTTTTAGGGATTTTGAGGTTTTTATGATTTTTAGGGTTTTTTAGGGATTTTAAGGGTTTTTAGGGGATTTTGGGTTTTTAGGGTTTTTTATAGTTTTTAGTTTGATTTTAGGGATTTATGGGTTTTGAGGAATTTTTAATGTTTTTAGTGGTTTTATGGTTTTTAAGGGTTTTTGAGGTTTTTAGGATTTCTTATTTTTTTACATTTTCATGTTTTTCAAGAATTTTATGATTTTAGGGTGTTTAGGGTTTTTAGGGATAATGTGGGTTTTTAAATATTTTTAGGGGTTTTAGGAAAAGAAGGCTCAGGTCCAAGCTATTCCTGGCACCCTCCAAAATTTATTAAACAAAAAGACACAAACACTGCAGACATGGGAGGGGAGGGGTCGAACGACCCACACCCAAAAACCCTTACAACCCATGCCAAATAAAGAAAAACAAAGAAAGAAAAAGGCACAAAACAGACAAAACCGCAGCATCATCACGTCACATCCAGCCAGTACCAGCATCCAACCGCACTACATCCAGCGTTAACCAGCATCCAGCAGCTCACAACTAACCAACAACCAGCATTCAGACTACAGCAGCAAACAACATCCAGCAGCAGCAACCAGCCAACCAGTATCCACAACAAACCAGGAACCAGCATCCTCATTTTCAGACAGCCAGCACCTCTTTCGACCACCAAACATCTCCCAGCATCCCACTTCCACTCCAGCAGCACAGCAACAAACTCATCCATAGCAGCAGCAAATACCAAACAGCCACATGTCCTCACCAAGAACCAGCAAGCAGAGTACACTTCCATACAGCAGCCATCATCAAATTTCGTAAAATCCAGCATCCAACACCTTGCAGCCTCCACTATGTCGCACGAAGAGGTACAACCAACAACACAACAGAAAATAGCACATCGCCACCATCACCTCGAATTAGAACCCACAGCTTCATCACAACCCAGCATGCCAGCAAGCAGAGAATTCTCGGAGCAGTCGCAGCTTAACAACCAGCAGTCATGAGCTTCAAACCAGACAACTTTCAGCATTCCACACCTCTTAGTACAACAAACCGCAATCCACAAAAATCGCCGCTGAAGCACCTATCATCCCACCCTGCCTTGCCTCCTGCCACCCCGCCTCACATCCCATCTCGGCCTCACCTCTTGTCACCCTCGCATCCCCTAATCCTCATGTCTTCTCTATGCCTCTTTTCTCCACACTTCTTTTTCACTCACTACCTCTATACCAGTGATCTCTTCCTGCACTCACATACCTGGTTCATCATCGTTCTCCCCAATAAAGGATCTCCCTCCCATGTCTTTCCACTTCATGCTCATCTCTCTCTTCGCTCATGTTCGGTGAGGCGTTCTTCTTCTTAAATGTGATGTTGTGTAGGGTTAGTCTTGTATGGTGATTTCGAAGTTGTTTAGGTTTCTGTTGGTGTTTTATTTTTAGGTTTTCTTCCCCATAATTTCGGATCAACCCTCAGCTAGATTTGATCTTCACTTTCTCTGTTTCCATTTGGGGTATGTCTATTTATGCTTCAACTGCCTTCGATCCCCCTATCATTATGGGTGGCTTCAAATGTCATCTTTGGTGGTCCAGCTAGGTCTTGAAGATAGCCCTCTGAGCCCAGGGCGGCGTTGGTCTGTCCGTCTTGATCCAATGGGTATAGATGCTTCTTCATGATCATGATACCTAGAAGAGAAGGGTGTTTAGGTTAGTTCCCTCTTTTGGGTTTCTATTATTCTATTTATTGCACTGTATTTGGTGGGTGGATGCGATGGAGTTGTTGTTTGTTGGAGGTTCTTTGTTTGTCTCAAATGGATGTTGAATGAGCTGATTCAGACAAATTTTATGACGGTGTACCTATTTAATATTTTCCTAGTTTGGTTTTGATATGTGTTGAGATTCAAGGTTTTTGTCTATTCTTTGGGATACAATTCCTAACACTGTATGGTCAGCCTTTTCATTTTTCTGGTTCACAATATTTTTGACTAAAAAATAATACACTAAAAATGAAGATGGAAGTGATTCTAGGATGGATTTTTCTTCTCTAGAAGGTGAGTGCATGGTGAGGAACATGTGTTCAGAATTCTATTGATGTAAAAGAAAGAGGATCTCCACTATTTTTGATAGAAAATTCGAACCTTAATAACAATTCATATTTTTATGTTTCATAATTTTTATTTCATTCAAGTTTTGTTGTTGGTTGTCAAGGTTCTATTCATGTTCATTCCTTTATTTTTGGTTCTGTTATGATTTCCCATACTTTTTAATTATGGTACTTTGTGGTGGGGCGTTGGGGCTACTGAAATCTTGTTCTCTGTAGATGTTTGATGAATATATCAATATGGACACACATTTTTTCTCAAGTTCTATTTTAGTTTTTTAGTTTTTTTGGATATTTTAATCTCATTTGTGAGTGTGCTTTTATGAATTAGGGGTTGTATGCCCAGTTAATTGAGGTGGTCATTAAAGTGATGCAGATACTGGAGGAGAGTTACACTACTAGAAATTAAGCCTTTACCAATGGTTTCAAACCGTTGGTATACTATATACCAACGGTTTGGAAAATCGTTGGTTAAGTAAGCCATTGGGATATCCCATTACCAACAGTTTTATAATAACCATTGTGAAAGGTAGTGTAATTTCTAGTTTCCCAACGGTTTAAATAACTGTTGGTATATAGGATTATTCCCAACAGTTTCTACAACCGTTGTAAATACTATCATTTCCATGTTTTACCAATGGTTTACTAAAACCGTTGGTAAAAATATGTACAACACTATACCAACGGTTTTAGTAAACCATTGGTATAGTGTATTTCCATAATTTGGAAGCCCAGCCACATATTATCTCCTCCACTGCACACTCAACTACATACACCTACATACAATCTTAACAGCAACAAAAACACCTTCTATAGCACACAAAAGCACAAAAAAACAAGATACTCTTATAACCATGGAATGTACCACAATTATAATCATGTATATGAACCCAATTACCCTATGCAATACAGAATTCATAATTGAATTCTCAATTGAATACATGCAGAATGAATTATGTAATGAATTCTGAATTATGAATCAGTAACACATAAAAAATGAATTATGTTGCATACGGAAATTCTAAATTATATATAGCACATATATAATATGACATACAAGGGGTTGGGGGTGTCCCGGGGGGTAGGGGTGTCCAGGGGTGGGGGGTTGTCCACGGGGGTGGGGGTGTCTAGGGGGTGGGTTATATAGAATTAAGAATACATACAAAATTTCATTTTCGATAAAACATACATGATTGAATTCAGAAATTAGAAGCTAATAGCCCCAAAATAGAGTATCAACAGAATCTGAATATGTTTGGTCGGTTTTCCGTATACTAGTTGTTTTTACTTAAAATGATGTTCATTTTAAACAAAATACATACACTTGGAGTGATACCGTCCACACCGTGCCTCATATTGAGGTTGTTTTGACTCGTACATGTCACATATGACTCATGGATCGTTGTCATAAATTATCAATAGAATCCGAATGCGTTTGTTCGGTTTTCCATATTCCAGTTGTTGTTTTCACTTAAAATGTTTTCCATTTCAAATAAAGGTGAGACACTTTGAGTGGTTCCGGCCACACCGCACCACGGATTGAGGTGGAGTTGAATCATACACATTACATACAACCCATGGATCGTTGTGATAAAGTATCAACATAATCTGAATACTTTTGGTTGGTTTTCCATATGCCAGTTGTTGTATTCACTTAAAATGATGTCCATTTTAAACAAAAGAGAGACAATTAGAGTGATACCGGTCACACCACACCTTGTATTGAGGCAGGTTTGACTCGTACACGTCACATATGACCCTGGATCGTTTTCCTAATGTTTCAATAGAATCCGAATGTGTTTGGTCGGTTTTCCGTATGTCAGTTGTTGTTTTCACTTAAAATGATGTCCATTTTAAACAAAAGAGAGACACTTTGAGTGGCATCAGCCACACTGCACCTTGAATTGAAGTGAGGTTGACTCGTACACATCACATATGACGCATGAATTGTTTTCCTAAATTTTCAACAGAATCCTAATTTGTTTGGTCAGTTTTCTGTGTGACACTTGTTGTTTTCACTTAAAATCCTATCCATTTCAAATAAAAGTGAGACAGTTTGAGTGGTTCTGGCCACACCGGCCCTCATATTGAGGCGAGGTTGCTTTTACACGTCACATATGACCATATATTGTTCTCCTAAAGTTTCAACATAATATGAAGTCCTTTGGTTGGTTTTTCGTATGTCAGTTGTTGTATTCACTTAAAATGGTGTCCTTTTGAAATAAAAGAGAGACACTTTGAGTGGTGTCGGCCACACCGCACCTCGGATTGAGGCGGGGTTTATTCTTACACCTAAAAAATAACCCATGGGTTATTTTCCTAAAGTATCAACACAATCCAAATGCATTTGGTCAGTTTTCTGTATGCCAGTTGTTTTTACATAAAATAATATCCATTTTAAACAAAAGAGAGACACTTTGAGTGGTACTGGCCACACCGTGCCTCAGATTGAGGCGGGTTTGACTCGTACATATCACAAATGACCCATGGATACTTTTCCTAAAGTATCAATAGAATATAAATGTGTTTGCTAGGTTTTCTGTATACCAGTTGTTGTTTTCACTTAAAATGTTTTCCATTTCAAATAAAAGTGAGATACTTTGAGTGGTAACAGCCACACCATGATTCAGATTGAGGCGGAGTTGACTCGTACACATCAAAAATTACCCATGGATCATTTTTTTGAAGTATCAACACAATCCAAATGCGCTTTGTCGGTTTTCTGTATGCCAGTTGTTTTTTTCACTTAAAATGTTGTCCATTTCAAATAAAAGTGAGACAATTTGAGTGGTACCAGCCACACCATTCCTCATATTGAGGCGGGGTTGACTCTTAAATGTCAAAAATGACTCATGTATTGTTTTCCTAAATCATAAAAAGAATCTTAATGCATTTGGTTGGTTTTCTGTATGCCATTTTTTGTTTTCAATTAAAAGGTTGTCCATTTCAAATTAAAGTGAAACACTTTTAGTGGTACTGGTCACATCGTGCCTCAAATTGAGACATGGTATACTTGTACACGTCACAAATGACCCATGGATCGTTTTTCAAAGTATCAATACAATATGAATCCGTTTGGTCGGTTTTCCGTATGTCATTTGTTGTTTTCATTTAAAATGTGGTCCATTTCAAATAAAAGTGAGACACTTTGAGTGGTACCGGACACACAGTGCCTTGGTTTCAGGTGGGGTTAACTCATACATGTCACAAATTACCCATGTATTGTTGTTCTAAAGTATCAACACAATCCTAACATGTTTGGTTATTTTTCCATATACCAGTTGTTTTTACTTAAAATAGTATCCATTTTAAACAAACGAAATATACTTTGACTGGTTCCAGCCACACCGTGCCTTGGATTGAGACGGGGTTGACTGATACACGTCACAAATGACCCATGGATCCTTTTCCTAGAGTATCAACAGAATCTGAATGCGTTTGATCATTTTTTTTGTATGCCAGTTGTTGTTTTCACTTAAAGTGTTGTCAATTTCAAATAAAAGTGAGACACTTTGAGTGGTATCATCCACACCGTGCCTCAGATTGAGGTGGGGTTGACTCATACACATCAAAAATGACCCATGGGTCGTTTTTTTGAAATATCAACACAATCTGAATGTGTTTGGTCAGTTTTCCTTATGCCAGTTGTGGTTTTCACTTAAAATGTTGTCCATTTCAAATAAAAGTGAGACACTTTGAGTGGTACCAACCACACTGTGCCTCAGATCGAGGAGGGGTTGACTCATACACGTCACAAATTACCCATGGATCATTTTCCTAAAGTATAAATAGAATCCGAATTCATTTGGTTGGTTTTATGTATGCCAGTTTTTCTTTTCACTTAAAATGTTGTCTATTTCAAATAAAAGTGAAACACTTGGAGTGGTATTGGCCACACTATGCCTTAGATTGAGGTAGGGTTGACTCGTACATGTCAAAAATGACCCATGGATCATTGTGCTAAAGTGTCAACACAATCCGAATCCTTTTGGTCAGTTTTCCGTATGTTATTTGTTGTTTTCATTTAAATTGTTGTCCATTTCAAATAAAAGTAAGACACTTTGAGTGGTACCGGCCACACTGTGCCTTGGTTTGAGGCGGGGTTGACTCATACACGCCATAAATGACCCATGGATTGTTGTTCTAAAGTATCAACACAATCTGAATACATTTGGTTGGTTTCCCGTATGGCAGTTGTTTTTACTTAAAAGAGTATCCATTTTAAACAAAAGAAAGACACTTTGAGTGGTACCAACCACACTGTGCCTCAGATTGAGGCGGGGTTGACTTGTACACGTCAAAAATTACCCATGGATCCTTTTCATAAAGTATCAACTTAATTCGAATGTGCTTGGTCGGTTTTCTGTATGCCAGTTGTTGTTTTCACTTAAAATGCTATCCACTTCAAATAAAAGTGAGACACTTTGAGTGGTACCAGCCACACCGTGCCTTGGATTGAGGCAGGGTTGAATCAAACACATCAAAAATGACACATGGATCGTTTTTTTGAAGTATCAACACAATCTGAATGTGTTTGGTTAGTTTTTCATATTCCAGTTGTTGTTTTCACTAAAATGTTGTCCATTTCAAATAAAAGTGAGACACTTTGAGTGGTACGATCCACACCATGCCTCAGATTGAGACGGGGTTGACTCTTACTAATCAAAAATGACCCATGGATCATTTTCTTAAAGTATAAACAAAATCTGAACACGTTTGGTCAGTTTTCCGTATGCCAATTTTTGTTTTCACTTAAAATGTTGTCCATTTCAAATAAAAGTGAAACACTTTGAGTGGTATCGACCACACCATGCCTCATATTGAGGTGGGGTTGATTTGTACACGTCACTAATGACCCATGGATCGTGGTGCTAAAGTATCAACACAACATGAATTCGTTCGGTCAGTTTTCCGTATGCCATTTGTTGTTTTCATTTAAAATGTTGTCCATTTCAAATAAAAGTGAGACACTTTGAGTGGTATCGGCCACACCATGCCTAGTTTTGAGGAGAGGTTGACTCATACACATCAAAAATGACCCATGGATCATTGTGATAAAGTATCAACACAATCTGAATACGTTTGGTTGGTTTTCCATATGCCTGTTGCTTTTACTTAAAAGAGTATCCATTTTAAACAAAAGAGAGACACTTTGAGTGGTACCGGTCACACCGTGCCTCGGATTGAGGCAGGGATGACTCATACACATGACAAATGACCCATGGATCCTTTTACTAAAGTATCAATATAATACGAATGCGTTTGGTCAGTTTTTCATATTCCAATTGTTGTTTTCACTTAAAATGTTGTCCATTTCAAATAAAAGTGAGACACTTTGAGTGGTACCGGCCACACCGTGCCTCGAATTGAGGCGGGGTTGACTCATAAATGTCAAAAATGACCCATGGATCGTTGTGTTGAAGTATCAACAAAATCCGAATGCGTTTGGTCATTTTTCAGTATGCCATTTTTTGTTTTCACTTAAAATGTTGTCCATTTCAAATAAAAGTGAGACACTTTGAGTGGTACCGGCCACACTGTGCCTCAGATTGAGGCGAGGTTGACCCGTACATGTCACAAATGACCCATGGATTGTTGTAATAAAGTATCAATAGAATTCGAGGGGCTGTCCTAGGTTCATGGGATAGTATTTACATATTTTCTAAACAAATTCTTTCAAGGTTAAAAAAATAATTTCATTATATCAACTTCTAAAAAATTACAATTTCATTAAAATTGGGGGATTTCATAGAAAATCATCAAATCAAGTTTTATTATTTATAGATAAATAAATAAAGATAATGTTTCCTACCAAATTACACATATATTCAGGCACAATAACTCAATAAAAATCAAAGGTCAATAATATCAGTAAAAAATGTAACGGATTAATCTATCCCTCATCACCATCACTATCATCACCATAATATTCACCCTCACCCTTATCCTCATTGTTGTCCCCATCATCTTCCCCACCCTCCTCTTTGCTCTTGTACTCATCCTCAGCCTCCTCATCACCCTCCTCCTCTGCCTCGGCCTCCTCCTCACCCTCCTCCTCCTCCTCGACCTCCTCCTCACCCTCCTCCTCCTCCGCCTCGGCCTCCTCCTCTCCATAATCTCGACCACCACTAGAACTAACACCTATTTCACCATATATATAATTCATCGATAAAATATATTCCTCACAAGCCATGCTGGCCTCTGGTGGAAGTGTTGGACGTAAAGCTTCCATCAGTTTCATAAATGTAGTGTTTTCTATAGCAGACTGTGTTTCCATCTCTGTGGCCCTTTTTTCAGTCTGTTCTGCCTGTACCTTTACCTGGTGCAACTCGTTGGCACTATAACTCATACCTGAGGAGGGAAAATACCTCATCAGAACTATACTCTTCCCAAGCCAGCAGCATACTCTACCAGGGTGCTAATCTCCCAAAAACTGATGTAAGTGATCGTTTGGCCCAAAATTGTCAGGTTCTTGGGAATCAAGGGCCTCTAAAGAAGCCTGTTATAAATATAAATAGATTATTAAGTTATAAAATAGAGATTAAAATTTTAAATCTACAAATTAAAACTTACAATATGATTCTGAGTCGGTTCATTAACCGCACTTCCATCTTTCTTCTTTACACTCGAGCAAAACAATTTTGCTCGAGGTACACGTACTTCTATATTAAATTTATACCTCTACAATGACATTGAATGTAGAAAACCATAATTAAAAATAGGATATAGAAAAATAGTAATTTCAAAACTAAAATTATATAACAACATTAACAATCGAATAAATTACAGAGGAAGCAATAGAAATTTCAAGTCATAAAGAAAGATTATAAACTATCATACCAGCTGTCTCTCATGATCTGGCATCGTAGTACGTCCAAATATGTGGATGTATTTCTTAGTATCATTTTTTTTATTTCTTCAAGATGCATCCTAAATAAAATTCAATAATTATTATTAATGAAAAACATGAAAATTTTCATTTAAATACTTCTAATTTGATTAATACTATAAATTGGCTAGTCACCCAATGAGTAATCAAATGTCGATACATTTCTAATAGAAAATCATCCATGAAAGGGGCCGCCTCCAACTCTATTCCAACTCTATCACGCCCACCAATTTACAACTCATGCTTATAATCTCTCCAAAGCTCGCCTAAATCCTTTAGACGTGCTGGCTGGGAACCCTCACCATCGGGGAAATTAAACCATAGATGAAACCAGAATATCAATTCATATAAATGCAAAAATTAATATATTGCATTAAATACAACTGATTTTTTTACCCATATCTATGCCCATGCTTTATCCTTGACTTCATTTGGCCGTTGTCTCCATGAGAGCGGGCTGACAAGAATGATGTCAGAGTATTTGGAAAGCGTCACCAAAAAACTCCAACATCGCTGCCCTAATTTTTCAATCATTTGACTATCTTCATTGTAGTCCACAATCAACTGCGTGCGACGGTTCCACACTACACAATGCATGTACGCCACTACCCCCGCCTCCTATCAGTCAATGTATCTATTATGAAATAATAAAAAAAAATTATCAATACATGTTATAATGAAAATAAATAATGGTATAATAATTTTTTAGGGATGTATAAGTATACCTGTGGTAGTATGATTAATAGGCACCACTGGATCCGCAGAAACTGAAGGAACACCCTATACAGATGGTGTGAGTCCTAATGTATGCTCTGTAGGGATAGACTCTGGCAGAGTAGGAGTCGAAGAAGATGGAATATAAAATCCCAGAGAGATCGAAGAAGTAGTAAAAGAAGATGACAGGGATGGCTGGCCAAATGCTGGATGGGGAGTGGGAATCATCATCATATATGGTACAAACGGGTGAGGAGGGTCAGATGTAAAAGGTGGTGGAAACATGGGAGGCCTAAATATCTCATGTATCCCTAAAAGCACACTGGGATCAGAATGTGGGATGGATGTTATGTCAGTGGGAGGGGCAGGGTCTAATCGGGTACTCCGACCAGATCGTCTAGCTCCCGTACCACCCCCCTCGTACGAACACCCTGAGTGTTGGGATAACTACTCGGCTGCTCATCAAATAACTGTCTCCTAGTAGATGGATCCTGAAAAAATGTTTAAAAAAATTAATCACATGACATTATATATAATATAAATAAATATATTTGAAATAAAATACTCACTGTAGGCACTAGTGGTGGAATGCCCAGCTCAGTCATGCGACGATTGTTTTCCATAATCTGTTTTCATCACCTCTCTTCAATTGGTTTCATTTCCTGCATTTGAAAACAAATATGGAAGTAAATATAAAAGGATAACTAATGTGTAACCCAAAAAAATGAGAGGTAAAAGCAATTGTAAAAATTAAGGAAAAATGTAATTTCTTTAGCTTAGGTAGATGATACAGGTTTCAATATTAAATCAATTTGAATAGAACCAACCTTAACAACCCAACTAAAGGTAAACCAAAATAATTGAGAACATGAATGGATGATTTTATATATTTCCCACCACAACTTCATGTTCACAGTGAACTCTGAAAATTGATATATTGGAGCCATCAAAAGAAATAAATGGATTGGTTCTAATGGAAGTAGGTATGGTGTCAATTCCATCATCACCATCATAAAAAATATTTCTTGAAATTACTTCAACTATGACACCAAATTCAGGTTGAAGTTGGTCATTGATATAAAAAACTTATTTAGCCATTGATGCCAATACATATAGTTCTTTGGTAGCAAGAGTACGAGTCATATTAATTACTCAAAATCCACAATCATCAATAAATGTGCCATGTATCTTCATCGAATCAAAACAATGACATTTCATCATTGTGACTCTTCCATGAGAGTAATAATCCAAGATTATTATTTTTTCAACGACTCCATAATAACCCACATTTTCAAATCGTGGTCTACTATCTAATAAACTGTCATAACAATCTATTGTGTCAGTAACCATAACACCATCATGTTGTGTTCTCATGTTCTTTGCTCGTTCAGTGACAATAAATTTGTACCCATTGATAACAATTTATTTACAGTCATGAACCACGGTATTAGGACCAAAAGAAAAGCTCTTATTTTCTCAGAGACAGGTTCAGCAGGCAAACTCTATAACTGCAATATAAATGATTATTAAACTTAATTAAATATTGATTTAATTATTACAAATAGTAATATTTTTACCTTCAATTTTAACCAAGTAGAAAACTCTTTGCTATGCAAAGTCTCCCTCCTTCTCAAAGATAAATAATGATGCTTTATATTTATCATTGTTTTATGTTCCCTATAGATAAAAAATATGAATAGTTTAGCAGATATATATGTAATACATACATATTCAATTTAGTTACCTGATGTAGTCATCGAACAAATCATAGTTGAAAAAAACCGTGTGATGTGCCATCTCCCGCTCTTCAAGGATTAATGTCTTCAACGTATATGATCCAAGAATTCTTCCTCTTTGAGGAAGTGATAGAAAACTGGGTTCAATTTTCTCTTACTATTCTTCTTCATTTCTCATTGGTCTGTTCATTCTTGTAGTAAGATCATAAAAATACAGTGAGCAGAAATCCATACATTCTTGAGCCAAGTAACTATTCACGATAGAACCTTCCGAATGACTCCTATTTAAGACATAAGAATTTAATGTGTACATATTTCTTTCAGTTGGATACATCCAATAAAAATAAACATGTCCTCCGAGAAGTATTTCAGTGGGAATATGGACAGTCAGATGCAGCATGCATGTGAAAAATGATGGAGGAAGTATTTTCTCCAACTCACATAAAATTAATGGGGCATCTGTCAATGTTTTTTTCAAGAACGACTTGGACAATTTCTTAGCACAATGATCTCTAAAAAAACGGAATAATCAAATAACAGTCACCCTAACATTATTGGACAAAAGATGACAGATTGATATTGGAACCAAATCATGCATAAGAACGTGATAATCACGAGTCTTCAAAGATTTTAGCTTCAACTCTCTTATGTTGACACGTTTAGATATATTGCTTTAATAGACATCGGGGACTCTAATAGTCTCTAATACTTCCAAAAATTGTTTTTCTTCATAGGTGTAATCACATAAGAAGCACATGTAACTTTCCATTTATTTTCACTGATACACACATGATGCAATTCTGGTCCGATGCCCCAATCCACCAAGTCACGCCAAGACCGTAAATCATATTTTTTCATTCCCTTAATATTTAGAAGTATCGAAAGAAACATTTCACATATATTCTTTTCAATGTGCATTACGTCTAAGCAATGACATAACAAATTGGTTGACCAATAAGGAAAATAAAAAAAGATACCCATCTTCCTCCAATTGTAACAGGATTCAGTGGAAACATTCTTTCTCTTTCTAAATTTCATTTAACCCTTCCTGAATGAAAAAATGAAATCTTTCACTTCATTAATCACATTAGTTCCAGCCATACGCTGAGGTGCATCATCAGTCTCTATGGTATTATCAAATCTTCGATGATTATTTCTATATGGATGGTCCGTTGGCAAGAATCGTCGATGTCCCATAAAACTGAAACTATAGCGATGTCTTAGTCTTATGAATCTTGTATTCTTCATACAAACAAGACATGACATTTTTCCCTTCGTGCTCCTTCCAGACATCATTGCATAAGCCATAAAATCATTGATCGTCCACATAACTACAGCACGCATCTGAAATATGTCTTTCAAATATGCATCGTATGTGTGCACACCCACATCCCAAATAAGTTTCAACTCTTTTAGTAAAGGTTTCATGTATACGTCAATATCAATGTCGGGATCATAAGGGACAAATATGAGTATACTCATGAAAGTGAAAGGTTTTTTCATACACAACCATGGGGGATAATTATAAATGTGTATAAAAACTGGCCATGTGTTGTGCGAAGTCAGCATCTACCCAAACAGATTAAAACCATCGCATGAAAGACCCAACCTCACATTACACACGTCAGATGAAAAATCAGGATATTGAGAATCAAATATCTACCATGTAAATCCATATGTTGGGTGAACCAACTCATCATTAGTAATCTTTCTCTCGGTATCATGCCATCTCATTTTTATTGATATTTCATCAGACATAAAAATATTCTGGAGTCTGGGGATCAATGGAAAGTGCCACATTACTTTCTGTGGCACGCGGGATGATGTTCCATCAGATTTTGACTTTTATCGGGATGTTCCACATTTTATACAATCATTTCGTTCAGTGGTTTCTTCTTAGAATAAACTGTAATATTTCGAGCAAGCATGAATTTTTTTCCTCAAAAATCCAAGTTCCTCAACTAACTTCCATGCCATATAGTGGTTTGAGGGAATATCTGCATCATCTGGAAGTAAATCCGTCAAGAAGGTAAGAATGTAATCAATTGATCTATTAGAAATCCCATATATAGTTTTCCCATGAAACAATCAGATTAAAAATTCCAGCTTTTTCATTTTATCGCATTGTCGATATACTGGAGTCGTGGCAGCATCATTAAATTTTTTCAGCCTGAAAATATCATCATATTCATTAGATGTATCATCTGTCTTCATATCTAAGTCTTCTTGAGTTGAAATCCTTTCTTTTTCATGATGACGAATAAACGGAAACCGTTCACCTAACAAATTCTCCAGTCCAGTTATTTCATTTTGATCATCTGCAATTTGAGATTTCATTTTCTCCTCATTGTGATATCACACATATTTGTTTTCCTGAAAACCATATTTGGTTATCTGGTAGCTGACTTCTTCACGAGTCAACCATGGTATACCAACACAATTGGAACATGGGCAGTGTATGCGACCACTATCTGAAGCATTGAGAAATGAAAAATCTAAAAAGCTATCCAAATTGTTTTGAAAATCACTTGAGATCCGATCAGTTTCATACATCCAACTTCTATCCATTCTATAAAAATAATTGTTACAATTCATTTCTTCATAATCAAATCAATAAGATTGAAGTTTAATCGAAAATATATTTAAGTAAATGATAAAGGAATGAGTTTCTAGTTGATGTAGTGAACTATTGAAACAATTTAAAGATATACTAATTTAGTTATGTGTGCCTAAATTTGATGTGAGATGTGTTTTGTAATTTTTTCATTTATCAGATACAAGAAGACACCATAGACCTAATAGAACATTGTCCAATATATTACAAAGTGAAGGCTTTTCATGAAAGATGAAGAATGTGTAAAGAGTTTTTTTAAAATAAGTTATTGATGATAAAAAATGGAAATATTGTGAAAAGTTATTACATTTCATAACACTCAAACTGAAGTCCACATAAAGTTCCATATCACCCCACTAAAAAAAGGAAAACCACTTATCCCATAGAAAGTACCATATCCGTCCATTCCATACAAGTTCTATTGTGTTTTATCTCACATATGAATATTGATTTTTGGGAGTGAAATAGAGTGGATCATGAGATTTGTGTTCACAAAAGGAAGAGATAAAAACAACTTCATTTGTGTGAAGAATAATAATCCCATGGTCCTCTTGATATTTAAACCACATAGTCATGATTTTAGAGATGAACTTGTATCCATAAAACCATATAAGAACCACGATTCAATACATGTGTTTTTCTGATTTTCCCAGGTATTTTGAGGAACCCCTAAGTAGTGAAAATGTTCATTGTGTTTTAAAAAGGTGATTGAAATACTCATGTATGATATTGAAGGAAGAATTATTAATGGTTATATTAGGAAAACTAATATTCATTAATATTACGAATTTGACATTCTGTGAATTAGTTTCATGAAGAAGGAAGAAGTGCTACATGGGAGAAGGAGAGGTCCCACTGAGAGTTCTCTTTGAAGATATTTTATACATAAAGAACATTGGATTGTACAGTTAAGTATTTCTTATTTCTTCTGTGAAGAATAATTAGGGACCACATACTATTTTGTAAAGTTGAAGAAGATACTTCATATGTTCTATTGTGCAAAGGATAAGTGAACAGCGTGTCATTTTATATATATAAAGATTTTTATAGAAACATGATACATACTTGTTATGTAACACACATAGTGTTCAAAAAATGAAGATGAATAATATCTTCATGTTTGACATGATCTTAATGAAAGGAGTGATTTTCATGAAATACTATGAATAAATATTACAAACAATTTATTATGAGTTCATATACATGAATTTGTAATATTTGGAGCATTGAGATTAAAAAAAGAACTGTGAATCTTTAAAATTAGAACACAAGAAAGAGATCATGCCCTTATAAATGTATATGTGTAATGAAAACATTAATTGGAAAATGTGTACATTAATGTAGTGATTTGAGTACACAATTCATGATGGGAGTAGTGAATCATAAAATTTTACAAAATCCCTAGAAATAGGGAAAAATTACATGATCTTTCTAAATAGTGAAATAAATGGATAAATGTTGAGAATATAAGGATATACTTAGCTAATATGAGAATTGGTTGAAGTATTATAACCTGAATGGGGGAGTTGTAGCTAATTAGATGGAAGAGGTTCACCTGGGCGGGCTCTTCTAGGAGTTGGGAGAATGTGCTTTTGAAAATCAGGTGCTTCTGGGAGTCGAGGGAATGTGGTTCTATTTAAGTGAATTTGGGGGGGTGGGGCTTTCCCAACGGTTATTAAAAACCATTGGGAAAAGCATGGATTTCCCAACGGTTTCTTCAAACCATTGGGAAATCCTTCCTTAACCACACCTTTACCAATGGTTTATTAAAACTGTTGGTAAAGGATTCCAATACAAATGGTTCTTTTGAACCATTGGTATAAAAGTGTTGGGAAAGCTAGCCTTTCCAGTAATATTAGTTTGATGTCCTTTTGATGATAGGAATGAAAGGATGATACATGATGTCCTATATGATGTTCTTCATATTTTTTTCAATGATTCTATCTTAGTGTTATGGTTTTCCAGAATTAGAAACATTAAGGCCCCTATTCAGTGAACTCGCCTGGTAAGCACTGTATTATTCAAGTATGTCATGTAATTGGTATTTTTTATTGATTTTTTAATATATTTTTCCTTAAAATCATCTTATATCTTTTGCGCTTTATGTTATAAGCATCCTATATCTTGTGTTCTTTCATGTGAGCAATGAAACATGTACACCCTTCTTTTCCAATCCATGCATTTTCAGTTTTTGCATGCTTTACTTGTAGGGAAGTCATAGTCATTATCACATTAATGCCACTTTTTTTCTATGGTTCTAGGTAATGATTCAAAATAAATAATAGCAGCTTCTTAAGGCCACTTCTCAATTCCTTAAATAGACGAGCTCTTCTACTTCAAAGTGGAATACATGGTAATCCCAGTAGAACTACCACCAAGTATCAATTTTGGATTCTATATAATGTTTCTTCCTATGGTATACAAATAAGAAAATTACTTTAAAATTTATTTAGAAGATCCCTTATAGAACCCATTGGAAGAACGGTGCAAGATTTTAGCTCTGAACATGCCATGATAAAAGAAAGAACTGGTCACTGATCCACTTGACAAAAAAAATACCAACTTTTGTTCCCACGTAGGACTCTTGATGTTCATTAGGTCTATTTAAAAAAATCCACAAGCCAGTACTAACTTGTCATTTTCTTTTCTCAACTCAATCATATGACAACACTGAATCCAGATTTTCTCAAGTAATGGCATGACAAATCACTCAGTCCTCTCTCATTTATATCCAAATCAGGTCTGAACTTTTCAATATGTATTTGAATATTCTCAATGTACTTTTCATTTTTCATACTATCCAAGAATCTTCTCCCACAAACTCATTATTTATTTGGTTCTACAAATTCTTCTCCAGAGGAAAATCAAGAAGAATGATGCAGGGGTACACAACCCTTTTCTCATTTTTTTGGGGGTAAAAAAGTCTTTGTTGAACATTACACCTTTAATAACCTTTGAATCCTCAAATTGGTATCCAAATAATTTTTCAACCTTTATATACATAATGTAAATATCTTGCAAACTCGACGAAGGTCTACGCCAACTGTTACCATAGCATTGAGTGCTAAATATGATATGAGATCCCTAAAATGGCTAGTACATTTTGTACCAACACAACTCTTAACCACTCCAAACATTAAAACCTGATCATTCACATAGACATGCATTGTAATCTTGTCAAGTAGTGTAATTTCATCCTTAAGAACTTTTTTTGTAGGCTTGAAAATTTATTGTAGAACCTTGTTAGTGAAAATTATGTTACTTATAGGCTTTGATGATTTTATATTATCAAGGATTACCTTATTCCCTAATTAATATGTTGAAGAGTCCTTGAGGGAAGGTACTGGTGTGTTTGTGATTGGATAAGTAGTGTTCAAACCCTACTGATGCTGCAACTGATTGTTTTCACGTGGTTTTTTCTTGGTTTGATGTTTCTCTATCATTTATTACTTTTTTAGACCTCATAAAACTTTATATTATCCAAGAGATAAATATAAAAATTTATTGTGGGCATATATGATCGGAATTTAGTAATATTTTCAACATATGATCACTCTAATATGGATTTTTAGAGTGTTTTGTACAATTGAGAGTGGGGAACATGATGTTGATGTGAATAATTAGATTATTGGAGTCTTGTATTATATCTATCTTTGCATTGTTTTCTTTTTTGTAGTGTAATAACATTTAAACATATACAAAATGCGTCGTGGACATGAATTGTATGATTTTGAAAAATAATGGTGTCGTAATTTGATATTTTTTCTTATTTAAGCAAAGGTTTAATTTGGAATGTCATCTAATTCATGTTTCAATATTTTAATTTTCTATGTGATGTGGGTGTGAATCTTTGGATCATGGAAGAACATTCAACGTTCTCCTAAATCTAGAAGTCATTTCCATTTTTATGGATGGTATAACTTAGGCGAACCCTTCTTCATTATAATTTTATACAAGATAAAATTTTCCTTTTTCCATTATTATAATTTTTTAACTTTGGATTTGTTTGTTTCGTGTTGTTTCAACAATTTTCCCATGGAAGAATACAATCAATTTTGGTTATGTCATGTTTGAGTGGGCGAACTGCATGTGTATTCCCCACTACGACAGCGACAACCGATGCGTGAGAGAAACAAACGAATGAAGGTATGTTGTAATATTTGTTTCCACCACAACAACGACAAACGATTCATCCAAGAACTCCAAGCAATTAATTGGATATCTTGAGAAGAAAAATTGATGGTAATTTGGGTGAGTGAAGTGTTACATATTTCTAGATTTTGTACTATAATGTTTTTTATTCTTTTTATCTTGTTTTTATTGTTTTAATTATTATTTTTCACTTGAATATTTTCATTTAGTACAACCATTTTGGAAGAAAATATGAATTGATACTTAGGTGAGAAAAATCTTATGTTGAGACTTCCAATCTTCTACCATGTAAGTAGTTGTACATGCAACAAGGCTTTGTTGTTAGGTTCATCAATGAGGTGCAAGTTTGTGGGAATCATTGAGATTTTAGAAATTTTTCAAGCATGGGAAAAAGATTTCACGATAGAGACTCACGAGTGGTTTTGTCGACATGGAACAACATGGGGAGCATGCCATGGTGAAGAGGCAGATGACTACTGCATGCAACACATACTACTAGTCTGAACTATGGAATGAAAAATGATGTGTGTAATATTGGAGTTTCGTGTAAATTATTTTGAATACATTTAAATATATTTGTATCATGTTTCTTGGAGCTTCATTTCATGTTTGAAATGTTCAAATAAGATAATATTATCATTATTATATAATAAACAAAATAAATATATTATATATAATTAGATTAATAAATATAATATAAAATTTTAGAAACCAATATCTAAATACACACATATAATATTTTATTATGGTCTTATCAATCAACTTCAATTATCTATTGGTTAATTTTGTACTAAATTCCATTATTTATATTATTAATATTTTTCTAAGTTTTATCATGTGTAAAAATCATCTTTGGTTTGATAATTAAAACATGTGTATTATATATGATAAATTTAAAAATATAATATAAAATTTTAGTAGAAATAAAAATTTATAATTTTTATTTAAATGTAATTTATAAGAAGGTAATATATGTTGGTAATATTATTACAAACAAATATATTTATCATATAAATCTGTTGCTAAACACTTTGACCAACATGTGCATGATCTGTTGATATTATTATAATAGTAACAGAACTATTTTATCTGTATCAATAACATTTAGGGACAGAGTTTTTACTGACATTTTAGCGGTAGGAAAATTTTTGTTGATAAAATGTTTTACCAACAGAATATGAACTTTCAGCAACAAATATACCCATATTGGAAAAAGATAATTATTTTTTAGTGAAATATGTTGTTATAGATAACAAGGTATAGGTGTAGGCACACTACCTGCACGCCACACGTCCCCAACTAGGCCCAAAGTAGAAAACCTTGGGTTTGGTCCAGTTCCCACTAGAGAGTACATGGAAATTAGATCAACCACAATTTAAGCATAGGTGTGAAGCTAGGAGGACATGAACCCTGAACCTTAGGCTTCGATTCCAGCACCGCTGCCACTCCCCTCCCACCCTCAGTTGCAATTTTTTGATGTTTTATGGGTTTTAATGGTCTTGAGAGTTTTAGTGGGTTTTTATAGTTTTATAGGGTTTTAGGATTTTTCAGGTTTTTAAGGGTTTTTATGGTTTTCAGGGGTTTTTAAGGTTTTTAGGTTTTTTTTTACCTTTTTGTGGAATTTTAGGGTTTTTATTGGATTTATAGGGTTTTTAGGGTTTTTCACGGTTTTTGTGGTTTTTAGGTTTTGGGTTTTTTTTGGGGGGGGGGGGTAGGGTTTTTCATGTGTTTTTATGGATTTTTATGGTTTGTAGGGTCTTTTGGGGTTTTAGAGTTTTTTGAGTTTTTAGGTGTTTTAAGGGTTTTTAGATTTTTTCAGTTTTTTAGGGGTTTAAAAGTGTTTTAGAGTTTTTAGTGGGTTTTTAGGGTTTTTAGGGTTTTCTTAGGGTTTAAAGGATTTTTATGGTTTCAGGGATTTTTCATGTTTTTAGAGTTTTTTACATTTTCATGGATTTTTTGGAGGTTTTAGTATTTTTATTGTTTTTATGGGTTTTTAATGGTTTTAGGGATTTTGAGGGGTTTTTAGGGGATTTCAGGGGATTTTAGGGGTTTTCAGATTTTTTTATGTATTTTGGGGTTTTAGGGGGTTTTTTTGGGTTTTTAGTGTTTTTAGTGGATTTTTGTGTTTTTATTGGTTTTAAGGGTTTTTTATGAATTTTAGGGAGTTTTATAGTTTTTTTGTTTTCATGGATTTTTAGGGGCTTTTTTGGATTTCTATGGTTTTTAGGGATTTTGAGGGTTTTTAGGGTTTTAGGGGTTTTAGATTTTTTAGGGTTATTTAGGGTTTTTAGGGTCTTTTTGGGTTTTTAGGTTTTTGATGAGTTATAGTGGTTTTAATGGGTTTTAGAGATTTTTCATGTTTTTAGCAGTTTTTTGGATTTTTAAAGTTTTTCATGGGTTTTTTGAGTTTTTATTGCTTTTTAGGGTTTTTTATGTATTTTAGGAGTTTTATGGTTTCCATGGGGTTTCAAGGTTTTTAGGGTTTTTTATGTTTTCTTGGATTTTATGGGGTTTTTAGGTTTTTATTCATTTTTAGGTTTTTTATCATTTTTAGGTTATTTAGGGTTTTAGGGAATTTGAGGGTTTTTAGGGATTTTCATGGGGTTTTAGGGTTTCGAGTTTTTCTGGTTTTTTAGGATTTTTAAGGTTTTTAATTTTTTTTAATTTTTTTTAATGTTTTTAGTGGGTTTTAATGGTTTTAAGGGTTTTTAGGGAGGTTTTAAGGTTTTTAGGGGTTTTTCAAGGTTCTTACGTTTTTTACTTTTTCATGGATTTTTAGAAATTTTTGGTTTTAAGGTTTTTAGGGATTTTATGGATCATGAGGGTTTTTTGTGATTTTTAAGGGTTTTAGGGTTTTTAGGTTTTTTCAGGGTTTTTAGGATATTTTTGGGGTTTTAGGGAATTTTTTGAGTTTTTTAGGGTTTTTAAGGTTTTTAGAGATTTTAACATTTTTAAGGGTTTTAAGGGTTTCTAGAGTTTTTTGTTGCTTTTAATGTTTTTTAAGGTTTTTAATGTTTTTAGAGGTTTTTATGTTTTTTAAGTGTTTTTCAATGTTTTTAAGGTTTTTTATGTTTTCTTGTATTTTAGGGGATTTTTATGTTTTTTATGGTTTTTAGTGTTTTTTATGGTTTTTGGATATTTTGAGATCTTTGAGGGTTTTATGGGTTTTAAGGGTTTCTATTGGTTTTCGGGGTTTTTAAGGTCTTTTGCATTTTTGCGGGGTTTTTTTTGAGTTTTTAGGGGTTTAAAGGTTTTTGAGGTTTTTTAACATTTTAAGGGGTTTTGAGGGTTCTTAGTGTTCTTAGTTGGTTTTTAGGGTTTTTATGGGTTTTAGGGTTTTTAAAGATTTATAGGGGTTTTTTGGGCTTTTAGGTTTTTTTTGTGTTTAGGATTTTTAAGGTTTTTTAGATTTTTTCTACCTTTTCTGGTATTTTAAATTTTTTTAGTGTTTTTAGTGTTTTTAAGGTTTTATGGGTTTTTATTGTTTTATAAGGTTTTTAGGGGGTTTTATAGATTTCAAGGGTTTTCAAGGGTTTTTATGGTTTTGTGGATTTTTAGTGTTTTTTTATGATTTTTATGGTTGGTAGGGTCTTTTTGGGTTTTAGGGATTTTTAGGGTTTTAGGGTTTTTCAAGGTTTTTAGGGTTTGTTGGGTTTTTAAGGGCTTTAGGGTCTTTTGGATTTTAAGTGTTTTTATTTTAATTTTTTAGGGATTTAAATGTTTTTTTATATTTTTTAAAGATTTTTAGGGGATTTAAGGTTTTTTATAGTTTTTTATTGGGTTTTAGGGTTTTCTTGGCTTTCTAGGGTTTTTATTGTTTTTTGATGTTTTTATGTTTTTCATGGAGTTTTCAAGGTTTTTAGGGTTTTTATGTTTTCATGGATTTTTAGGGTTTTTTTTATGTTTTTATGGGTTTTAGTGGTTTTTAGGGTTTTTATGGATTTTTTGGATTTAGGGTTTGTCAAGGGTTTTAGGGTTTTAGGGTTTTTCAGGGGTTTTTGGGTCTTTTGAAGTTTTTAGGGTTTTTATTGAGTTTTTTAGGGTTTTAAGGTTTTTACCTTTTCTATCAGTTTTATGGGTTTTTATAGTTTTATGTGTTTTTAGGGTTTTTATGCATTTTCATTGGGTTTTCAAGGTTTTAGGTATCTTTATGTTTTCATGATTTTTTGGGTTTTTTGGGTTTTTTAGGATTTCTATGGTATTTTGCGGTTTTTAGGTATTTTGAGGGTTTTTAAGATTTTTCTAGGGTTTTGAGGGGTTTTAGGATTTTTCTGGGTTTTTAAGGTCTTTTGGGATTTTTTTATGTTTTTAGGCATTTTAAGGATTTTCAGAGTTTTTTTATGTTTTTAGTGATTTAAGGGTTTTAGAGTTTTTAGTGGTTTTCAGATATTTTATGGATTTTTAGGGTTTTTTAAGGTTTTTAGGGGTTTTATGAATTTCAGGGGTTTTTAGGGTTTTTTACATTCTCATGGTTTTTAGTTGGTATTTAGGATTTTTTGGGATTTTAGGGGGTTTTACAGTTTTTATGAATTTTGAGGGTTTTTAGAGTTATTTAGGGTTTTTAGGGGTTTTAGGGTTCTTATGGTGTTTTTGAGTTTTTTTGGGATTTTAAGGTCCTTTAGAGTTTTTAGCGGGTTTTTAGGGGTTTATGGCTTTTAAGGGATTTTAAGGATTTTAGGCATATGTGGTTTTCATGGGTTTTTTCAAAGTTTTTAGGGTTTTTATAATTTTTCATGAATTTTTAGGAGTTTTTTATTATTTTTTTGGTTTTTAGGTAAATTTAGGGTTTTAGGGATTTTGAGGGATTTTAGATTTTTTAGGGGTTTCAAGAGTTTTAATGGATTTTCAATGGTTTTAAGGTCTTTTGGGTTTTAAGGGTTTTTCCTTTAGTTTTTTTGGGTTTTTTCTGGATTTTTAGAGTTTTTAATGTTTTTGGGGTTTATAATGTTTTTAGAGTTTTTAGTGGATTTAAAGAGTTTAGGGTTTTCTAAGGTTTTTTGGGGTTTTATGGGTTTTTTCAGGACTTTTAGAATTTTTAGGATTTTCTAAGGTTTTGGGGTTTTTATGCTTTTAGGTGTTTTTTCAGGGATTTTAGGGTTTTTATATTTTCATGGATTTTTTTGGGGGGTTTTCTAGGATTTTTATATTTTTTAGTGGATTAGGGTTTTTAGGGATTTTGAGGGCTTTTAGAGGTTTTCAAGGGTTTTTAGGGTTTTAAAGAGTTTTTAGTGTTTTTAACATTTTTAGTGGTTTAAGGGTTTTCCGAGATTTCATGGGTTTTTATGGATTTTGAGGTTTTTAAGAGTTGTTACGGGTTTTTACGTTTTCATGGAATTTTTGGGGTTTTTTAGGATTTTTTAGTTTTTAGGGGTTTTTAGTATTTTTTAGTTTTTTAGAGTTTAAAGGTTTTATAGAGTTTTTTAACAATTTTAGAGGTTTAAAGTATTTTTAGTGTATTTAGTGATTTTGAGGGTTGTTATAGGTTTTTAGGGTTTTTACAATTTTTCATGGTTTTTATGGTTTTCAGGGGTTTTTCAGGGTTGTTATAGTTTTTTTATTTACCAGGATTTTTATAAGTTTTAGGATTTTTAGTGTTTTTTTGGGTTTTTTAGGGTTTTTATGGATTTTGAGGATTTTAGGGGGTTTTAGGGGTTTTCTGGGTTTTAAGGGATTTTCAGGGTTTTTAGGGTCCTTTCGGTTTTTAAGTGGTTTTTTTAGTTTTTAGGGTTTTTAAGGTTTTTTAGAGTTTTTTAAAAAAAAATTAGTGGTTTAAATAGTTTTTATAGTTTTTATTGGTATTTTAGGGTTTTTATGGGTTTTTAGGGTTTTTTAAGGTTTTTATGGGTTTTTATGGTTTTCAGGGTTTTTTAGGGTTTTTAGGGTTTTTTAATTTTTCATGGATTTTTTTTGAGTTTTTAGGATTTTTATGGCTTTATGGGTTTCGTAAGGTTTTTTGGGATTTTCACGGTTTTTAGAGGATTTCTAGGGGTTTTGGGTTTCTCAAAGTTTCTCAGAATTTTTATCGTCTTTTTCATTTTAGGGGTTTTTTTAGTTTTTAAGGGTATTTAAGATTTTTAGTGTTTTTTAACATTTTAAGGGTTAGATTTTAGTGGGGTTTAGGGGTTTTATGGGGTTTTAGGGGTTTTAAGGTTTTTAGGGGGGTTTTATGGTTTTATGGTTTTTATTATTTTTTACGTTTTCATTAATTTTTAGAGGGTTTTTAGGATTTTTATGTTTTTTTTGGATTTTTCACGATTTTGGGGATTTTTAGGGGGTTTAAGGGTTTTTAGAATTTTTAGGGTTTTGGGAGTTTTAGGATCTTTTGTAGGTTTTTAGGGTTTTATAGAGTTTTTTAAGGTTTTTTAGAGTTTTTTAATGTTTTTAGGGGTTTTAAATGTTTTTAGAGTTTTTTGTGGTTTTTAGGTTTTATGGGCTTTTATTGTTTTTTATGGTTTTTTGGGGGTTTTATGGATTTTAGGTAATTTTCAGTGTTTTTAGGGTTTTTTACATTTTAATGGATGTATAGGGGTTTTTAGGTTTTTTATGGATTTTAGGGTTTTTTAGGGTTTTTAGGGGTTTTGTGGGTTTTAGGGTTTTTTAGGGTTTGTACTGGTTTTTGGTTTTTTATGGTCTTTTTGGGTTTTTTTGTGTTTTTTAGGCTTTTATGTTTTTTCAGTGTTTTTTTAACATTTTTTGGTTTTTAAGAGTTTTTAGAGTTTAAATGGTTTTTAGGGTTTTTATGGGTTTTTAGGGTTTTAAAGTTATTACAATTTTCAAGAGTTTTTCTAGGGTTTTAGGGTTTTTTGTGATTTTTATGGTTTTTAGGGTTTTTTAGGAATTTTAGGGGTTTTGTGGGTTTTTTAGGATTTTAGGTGTTTTAGGGTTTCTATGGGTTTTCTAGGTTTTTAGGGACTTTTTCGGGTTTTAGGGTTTTTTAGTTTTCTAGGGGTTTTAAGGTTTTTTTATAATTTTTAACAATTTTAGGGGTTTTAATGGTTTTTAGAGTTTTTAGAGATTTTATGAGTTTTGGGGGTTTTTATGGGTTTTAGAGGTTTTTATTATTTTCAGGGGATTTTTAGGTTTTTAGGGTTTTTAAAGTTTTTAGGGATTTTTATGGGTTTTTCGATTTAAAAACCTAAAAATCACAAAAAATCCATGAAAATGTAAAAAACAAAAAAAAAACCATTAAACTATAAAAACCCCTAAAAACCCACAAAACCCAAAAAAACCACTAAAAATATAAAAACACTTAAAACCCGTAAAATGTTAAAAACGATACAAATACATAAAAATCCTTAAAAACTCTAAAAACCCCTAAAACCCAAAAGGATCCAAAAAACCTTGAAAACACATAAACACCCTCAAAATCCCTAAAAACCCTAAAAAACCATGAAACTGTAAAAAACCATAAAAACCACTAAAAACACCCTAAAAAATATTAAAACCCTTAAAATTTTCTAAAAACCCAAAAAACCACTAAAAATTATAAGAATCCCTTAAAACCCCTAAAAGGGTTAAAAACTCTAAAAAATATTTAAAACCCTAAAAACTAAAAAAACCCCAAAAACTCAAAAGACCCCAAAACCATAAAAAATCACAAAACAGCTAACCCCCCCCCCCGAAAGAACACCTACAATGCCCTAAAACCCCATAAAAACCCTAAAAATTAATAAAAACCATAAATACCAAAAAAAACTAAAAATCCATGAAAATGTAAAAATACACTAAAAACCCTAACCCCCCCTAAAATCCATAAAAAACCCCTACAACATTAAAAACCCATAAAACCTATAAAACCCAGCATAAATGATAAAAAACATTTAAACCCCTAAAAACATTACAAAACACTAAAAAACCATAAAACCCCTATTTACTCAAAAAAAACCTAAAAACATAAAAAAACCATAAAACCCTAAACTTCAAAAAAAAACACTAAAACCCCTTAAAATCCACAAAAACCCTTAAAAACCTAAAAACCATAAAAATCCTTAAAACCCCCTAAAAATCTATTAAAACATAAAAATCCATAAAAACCCTGAAAAGCCCCTGAAAACCATAAACCCATAAAAACCTTTAAAACCTTAAAACCCATAAAAACCCTAAAAACAATAAAAATATTAAAAGCTCTGAAAACCCTTAAAACCCTTAAAAACGTAAAAAACTCTAAAAAACCTTTTAAAACCTAAAAATCTAAAAAAGAACCCTCAAAATCCAAAAAACCCCTAAAAACCCTAAAACCCCTAAAAACCATAAAAATCCTAAACACCCCAAAAATCCATGAAAACATAAAATACCATAAAAAGCCTAAAAACACTAAAAACCATAAAACCCCAAAACCCTTAAAAAAAATCCTAAAACCCCATAAAGACCCTAAAATCCCACTAAGAACTATAAAAACCCTAAAAACCAAAAAAACGATAAAAATTTCTACAAAACCTTAAAAACCCTGAAAATCCAAAACACATAAAAATCCTAAAAACCTTAAAAATCCATGAAAATTTAAAAAACAAAAGAAACTAAAAAAACCTTGAAACCGATAAAATCCCCCAAAATACTAAAATACCATAAAACCCCATAAAAACCTAAAAAACTAAAAACTCCAAAACCCCTTAAAACCCATAAAAATGTTAAAAACTCTAAAAAACCTTAAAAACCATAAAAAAACTCAAAAAACCCGTAAAAACCCAAAAGACCATAAAACCCCTAAAAACCCTAAAAACACATGGGAAACCCTAAATATATTAAAAATCTATAAAACTCCAAAAAACCAAAAAACCATAAAAATCCAAAAAAAACCAAAAAAATCTATAAAAAAAGTAAAAAAATACTTAGAACCCCGAAAACCCCTGAAAACCATAAAAACCCCTAAAAATCATAAAAAACCCAAAAGAACCCTAAAACCATTAAAAACTCTAAAAGCCCTTAATACCCCTAATTTTTTTTTAAAAACTCTAATAATTCTTAAAACCCCTAAAAACAAAAAAAAATCCCTAAAAACCCAAAAAACCCAAAAAAAATGTTGAAAACCCTAGAAACCCCAAAAAAACCTAAAAAACCCTCAAAATCCCAGAAACCATGAAAAAGATAAAGACCATAAAAATCCTAAAGAACCAGTAAAAATCCATGAAAACATAAAAAACCCTAAACACCATGAAAACCCCTGAAACCATAAAAACCCTTAAAAACTATAAAACCCATAAAAAATAAAACCCCTAAAAAGCACTAAAAACCATAAAAATGCTAAAACCCATAAAAACATTAAAAAACTCTAAACAACCTTAAACACCTAAAAAACTCAAAAAAAACCCAAAACCCCAAAAGAACCTAAAAACCCTTGAAAACCCCTAAAAACCCTCAAAATATTTAAAAACCCTAAAAACACTAAAAATCATAAAAATCCAAAAAACCCCAAAAAACCCTGAAATCCCCCTCAAAACCATAAAAACCCTAAAACCTTAAAAAACCTTAAAAACCCATAAACCCCTTAAAACCCACTAAAAATCCAAAAACCTTTTAAACCGTAAAAATGTTAAAAACTCTAAAAACGTCAAAAAACCCTAAAAACTAAAAAAACACAACACCCAAAAGACCCTAAAAACCCTAAAAACCCCTGAAAAACCTTAAAATCCCTAAAAACCCACTAAAAACTCTTAAAACTCTTAAAACACCTAGAGAAATAAAAAGTCTTTAAAAACCCAAATGGCCTAAAACATGGAAAAACGACAAAAAACATAAAAAACTATGAAAAAAACCCTAAAATCCTTGAAAACCCCCTAAAAACATAAAAACCCCTAAAATCCCCTCAAAACCCTAAAACCCCCTAAAATATATAAAAACCCATTAAACCCTGAAAAACATTAACAACTCGAAAAAACCTTAAAAACCATAAAAAACTCAAAAAAAACCTAAAAATCCAAAATGACCCAAAAACCCAAAAAACCCCTAAAAACCTCAAAACCCCTAAAAACTCTAAAACCCTCAAAATACCTAAAAAACCCTAAAAACCATAAAATTCCTAAAATCCTTAAAAATCAATGAAAACATAAAAAACCATGACAACCCTGAAAAACCCCTAAAACCCAGAAAAACCCCTAAAAACCTTAGAAAACCCTAAAACCCCTAAAAATCACTAAAAACTCTAAAAATCTATAAAACCCCTAAAAACTCTAAAAAACCTTTAAAACCCTAAAACTTAACTTTTAAACCCAAAAGTCCCTAAAAACCATGAAAACCCCTAAAAACCCCTAAAAACCCTAAAAACCATCAAATTCCCTAAAACACTGAAAATTCTTAAAACCCATAAAAATCCTAAAAATCCCCTAAAAATCCATGAAAACATAAAAAACCCTTTAAAACCTTAAAAGCGCCTAAAACTGTGAGAAGCCCAAAAAACCCATAAAAACCTTAAACCACTAAAAACTCTAAAAACCCTTATGTAAAGACCCATAAATTTCAAGGAAATTTTTTTCTTAATTTTCTTTGGAATTTTACAAGAACGCAGTTTCTGACGACGCCTGATTCCGAGGCCCGGTGTGCCCGGAATCATTTTCTGAAGTTTGGCTCGGGTAAGTTCAGTGAACGGACGAGCGGGTTTTTCTAACTTTTGAACCGGTGCCCGGAATCGAATTCTGAGGGCACCGATGAAATCGCAGCGCCGATATTCGCTTAGAAATGCCTCTTCCGGAGTTGCGTTTGCTCGGGTGTGGTTTTTAATTTTCGGGCTTAAAGTTAAGAAATAAAATAATTTTGCGACAACTTTATTTTATTTCACTTAAGCCACTTGGAAGCCACTTGAAGCCACTTAAAGGAGGCTTGAACTGAGTTGAACTGGATAGGATGCTATCCAGAAATATCCTACCCCCTTGGTAGGATATTTGTGAGGTGGGGCCCGCACGAGCCCCGCCGTTTCTTTCCGCTAAGAAACGCACCCGTGAAAACTCGTCTTAATGAAAGTCAACCGACGCGTTTTCTAAATTCTTAACAGACCATTTAATTGGGCGGTTTATTTCGTGAATTAAATGGGTCGTTTCTTTCGTTGAATTAATTCAACGAATTGATGGATCGTTTCTTAACCAGTTTTTCAAATTCGTTGGCGTAATAATAAAATAAGACCAACGCTTAACCTCTGGTTATTTGCGCTTGAGAAGATTTGGGAGAACCCTCGCAACTTCTTCTCCCTCGCGAAGAACGCGAAGAACGCGAAGAATGCGAAGAACGCGAAGAACGCCGAACCCGGAAATCGACGACGCCTTCGCCCGAGACGTTCTTCCGATCTCCGATCTCCGATCTCCGATCACCGACCATTCGAGGTGAGTGCTTTCGGATTTCATCTCAAGTTCTTTTCTTTGGTTTTAAACGAAACACAGATTTCAATATTAATAATTTAAATCTGTTGTTCTTGATTCGTTGAGCTCGCCGACTCAACGCCGGAATCCGCGACGACGCGACGCCTCCCCGCGACGACGCGACGATCGATCTCTTCCGCGACGGTCTCTTCCGCGAAGAACGCCCGCGCACGACGATCATCAAGGTAGGGATTCATTTTGGAAAATTACCCCTTTTTAATTTTCTCGTGAACGTTCTTGAAAATTAAAAAGCCGGTTTTCAATGAACAGTTTTATTTTAATTAAAATTGTTGGATCATGTGTTGATCGTTTTTCTCCCGGTTGTTTATCTCTAACGCGGAGGGTGCGGGCCGAACGAACACGGCCCGACGACCCTCCGCCGTTCTTCATTTTGTGCGGATTTGACGGTCGACGACGGAACGTGCCGCAGCGGACGTTTGACGATCCCGTAGTAAAGAACGGATCTCGGGAGGAGCAACGGCGCAGACGGGAAAGAAAACGGGCCACCAGAGCGACGCCGGCGGCCCGCGGAAGTTGCCGGCGGCGCCCCGGCGCGCCGCCGGACGAAATCCTCCGCGGCTGAAGCCGCGGCGGCGGCGGCCAAACGGACCCGCGGCGCGCGGGTCCGGTTCATCCGGGCGGACGTGGCTCAGCGCGTCCGCGGCTCGCCAGCGCGGCCCGCACGCGGGCCGCGGTCCTTCCTCAAGCCGCGGGTCAGCGCCCGCGGCTTCCACCCGCGCGGCTCGGCCAAGCCGAGCCGGCCGAGCCGGACCGGCCCCGGCAGGGCCGGGCCGACCCAGGGGGGGGGGGGGGGGTCGGGCCCGAGCCCGTACCCCCCATCTTCGGACGTTTTCGTTCAAACGCCCGTATCTTGAGCTTCGTGCCTCCAAACGACTCGCCGTCAGCGGAAACGCGATCTATGGATCGAGACGGTCGTTTTGGTATATCGCACTCAAGGTTTCGGAATACTTTGAGTTCGGCCGGGTTGGTTCCTACACGAGACCAACCGGGCCCTCGGAGCGGAAACGCTCATATCTTGAGCTACAGACGTCTGATTGACGTGCCGTCAGCTTTGTTGATTTCCTCTAAGTGAGACGGATCTTTTGGCATACTCCGCACGAGGTTTGGACGCAGGTGGAGTGCGGTCGGGTTGGTTTTTCCTTAAAAACCAACCGGGCCCCTGGGACGAAAATGCCAATTTCTCTCAGACCGGGCGTCCGATTGACGCGCCGTCTGCGACGTTGAGTTCCTGTTGACGATACGGAACTTTTGGATACATCAACTTCGGACTTCGTGTCAGTTGATGTATCAGCCTCTCGGCTCGTGGAGCGGACCTTCCCGAACGAGCTTGCTGTGTGCGGGAACCCTAGTGCTGGCTGCGACTGCTACTTCGACAGCGACGACCGTGCAGAGATCCTCAGTGGACTGCGGCGACGACGGTGCAGAGATCCTCCGTGGACTCCGACGACGACCGTGCAGAGATCCTCAGTGGACTGCGGCGACGACTGTGCAGAGATCCTCAGCGGACTGCGACGACTACTGCACTCAGCGATCCTACGTGGATCAGTGCTACAGGTCCTGTGTGGGCCCGGTCCTGTGTGGGCCCGATCCTGTGTGGGTCCGATCCTGCGTGGGTCAGCGCTCAGCGGTTCTGTGTGAGCCAGCGCCTACAGGTCCTGCGTGGGCCCGGTCCTGTGTGGGCCCGATCCTGTGTGGGTCATCTCTCAGCGGTTCTGTGTGAGCCAACTTCTACAGGTCCTGCGTGGGCCAGATCCTGTGTGGGTCACTGCAAGGTTAGTACCTATTGATCCTTCGTGGGTCCGACGACTTAGATGGTTCAATGATCATCTTTATCGTCATCCGAAGAAGTATACCTGTGTGAGCTGAATCTTGTGTTACTCTCCTTTGTGGATTGTGTTGAGCTATCCTGTGTGGATTTACTGTTTACTCTCCTTTGTGGATTGTGTTGCTCTGTCCTGCGTGGGTATACGTTTTGCTTTCCTGCGTGGACTGGGTTGTTCTTGGGCTCGGACGTTGGAGCCGAACGGGAATTGAAGACTTAGGTATATGTATGGGCATATACCTAAGCCGTGTCAGATGTTACTTCGTGATTGTATCTTTCCTTTGTGGATTATCCTTTGTGGATTTCGGGAGACCTTCGGGGGTCTCGGGGTCCCTACTGAGTAGCTTATACTCACCCCTGTACGGGCTATGCCCGCACTTCGTGGTGTTGGTTGCAGACGACGGACAGCGCTGATCGTGGAGGAGGCGTGCGGAGCAGGACAATACCTGGAGGTGGACCACTGGGCGGGACGTACTCGGAGCGGTTAGGTGGACCCGAGGAGCAGTGGAGGCTATCTGTACCCACCCTTCAGGTGGGACTTCCGGAGGACGGCTCGACGCTGCAGTTTTCCCTTTTCAGTTGCTGTTTTTCCTTTCAGTTGTACTTTACAGTTGGGCTTGTATTTCCGGCCCCTTTTTACTTTCAGCACAGCTTGTACAGTTTTACTTAGTGTTTACTTTTCCGCTTGCTTGATCTGTGGTGCTTGTTTACTTTTCAAAGGAAATTCCTTCCCTTTTTGTTGGGATTTACGCCTTGGTGCTAGTCGCCAGCCCCTGGCCTATGGAAGGCGGGCTTGGGGTAGTCACAGCACGGGCCCCGAGGACGGGTCGTGACAAATTGGTATCAGAGGTGGTCGGTTCTACCGCAGACTCTGATCTTTCTTCTATGTGAAGCAAAAGTGTTTAGTGTATTGAGTGTGGTTATCAGTCCAGGGAGTCCAGTGTTGGTGCGGCGGCCGACATATCCATACACCAGGACCCTGACTTCTGATTCCCGACTTAATGTACGAAAACATTGTTTGCATATGTGTTTCAACTTTTCTTTGTGATTACTTGTGTCAGCTCACCAGGTATACTGTTCTGACCGTGGCATACTTGTTTCCTTTTCAGGATGGCACGACGACAGCAGCCAGCTAGGGTTCCCAGAGTAGGGCGTGACGACAGCCCGCCGAGCGACGAGGCCTCGGTACAGGGCCCGTTGACAGCAGAGGCACCGGCGGTACCTTTACCCGCCGAGCCCCCGATGCTTCCAGCACTGGCAGCTGACGACGCTCGACGCCTCGGAGCTCTGCACGAGTTCCAGCGCCAGCGACCACCCAGGTTCCGTGGGGAGTCAGACCCCCAGGCAGCCGAGGACTGGCTGGAGGCGGTCGTCCCAGTTTTCAGGCTAGTGAGGACGCCAGCAGACCTCATGGTAATCCTCGCGGCGAGCTTACTGCACGCAGCAGCCGGACGCTGGTAGAGCCTGATGCTCCAGGTACACGATGAGGCCTCCCTCATCTGGACGGACTTCGAGAGCCTCTTCCGCTCAGAGTTCGTCCCGGCCACCCTCCGAGCGGTGTGCATCCAGGAGCTTCTTCAGCTGCGGCAGGGCAGCTTGACGGTCGCTCAGTACGCGGCGAGGTTCACCGACCTTTCTCGGTACTCGACAGACATGGTACGGGACCCCTTCTTCCGGGCCCGGACCTTCGAGCAGGGTTTGAGACACGAGATCAGGGCATCGCTGATCTCCCTCAGCATCCTGACCCAGGCAGGAGTACTGGAGCGAGCCCTCCTGATCGAGAGCTTCCTGGCTGAGTCCACAGCGAGACCCACCGCAGGGCGGCAGATAGCGGAGTCTTCGGCAGCTGGTAGCCGGCGGATGACTCAGGGTCCCAGGCGGACCAGACCTTCCGGCAGGCGACCTCGGGACACTGGCTCAGCAGTGCAGGGCACCCGGCCCGGAGCCAGCCTTCCGAGAGGCAGACAGTGCTACGAGTGCGGCGGGCAGGGCCACATGGCTCGTGACTGCTCGACCCGTCGTACCGAGGGGCATCAGACGGTGGAGGGGCCACCCAGGCAGAGGCAGAGGGTCGACCATGGCGGTCCGCAGGGAGGAGGCGGACGAGGCAGAGGAGCTGGCCGAGCAGCAGGTGGTGGACGACGCTTTGAGGCTCTGCCACCACCACCACCAGGAGGCCCGCCCCGACCACAGGGAGCTGGCGGGCAGAGACAGGCTCAGCTCCAGGCAGCGGAGGCCTACGACCACGGCGCGCCAGAGATGATTCGAGGTACGATCTGTGTCTATTCCACCCTTGCTGCGGTTCTGATAGACACAGGAGCGAGTCACTCTTTCATAGCCACTGCCCTTGTTCGGAGCTCGGAGATTCCGACAGAGCCGTTGGCTCGATCCTTACGGCTAGAGACTCCTACGGGAGCAGACTCGACGATTACGCACTGGTGCCGGCAGTGTGAGCTTACTCTAGGAGGCGAGAGCTTCGGCTGGGATCTTCTTGTAGCGGCGTCGAGGCCTTACGACGTCATCTTGGGCATGGATTGGTTATCTACGGTCCATGCACAGATTGACTGCATTAGGCGCAAGGTGCGATGTGTGCGCACCGACGGGAGCAGGTTCACCTTCACCGGCGAGAAGGGAGCCTTAGCAGCACAGGATGGACTCACGCAGAGGAGAGGTCAGCCCATCACTCATCAGTTGGCTAGCCTCATCCTGGGAGCAGTTGACGTGCGGAGTCCCAGTTTTCCTGCAGTGGTGGATCAGTACACGGACATCTTTCCCGACGACGTTCCAGGACTACCTCCTCGCAGAGAGGTAGACTTTTATATTGACCTGTACCCCGGGACAACCCCGATATCCACTCCAGCATATCGGATGGCCCCCGCTGAGCTTCGAGAGCTGCGAGTACAGTTGGAGGACTTGCAGGGAAAGGGGTTCATCTGACCCAGTGTTTCGCCCTGGGCTTCCCCGATTTTGTTCGCCAAGAAGGCCGACGGGAGCTTGCGACTGTGTGTCGATTATCGTCGCCTGAATCAGGTGACAATGAGGAACAAGTATCCGCTACCCAGGATTGATGATCTCTTCGACCAGCTCAAGGGAGCACGGTGGTTCTCGAAGATAGACCTCAGGTCAGGCTATCATCAGCTTAGATTTCGAGACGAGGATGTGCAGAAGACGGCCTTCAGGTGTCGGTATGGCCACTTCGAGTTCTTGGTTATGACTTTCGGCGTGACCAACGCTCCAGCAGTGTTCATGAGCCTCATGAACAGGATCTTCCAGCCATACCTCGATCGATTTGTCATGGTCTTCATCGACGACATTTTGGTGTACTCGACGACGGAGGAGGAGCACGCCTACCACCTGCGTGTTGTACTAGACACACTCCGAGAGCACCAGCTTTATGGCAAGCTCTCGAAGTGTCAGTTCTGGTTATGTGAGGTCCACTTCTTGGGGCACGTCATTTCTGAGGTGAGAGTTGCAGTGGATCCTGCGAAGATAGAGGCAGTGCTAGCTTGGGAGCCACCCAAGAGCGTGACAGAGGTGCGGAGTTTCTTGGGCCTAGCCGGATACTATCGGAGATTTGTGCCAGACTTCTCCAGAGTTGCGGCCCCACTCTCAGCGTTGACGAAGAAGGGGAAACCCTTCGTGTGGTCAGACGGATGTCAGCAGAGCTTCCAGGAGCTGAGGCAGAGGTTGACCAGCGCACCTATCTTGAGGTTGCCTGAGGAGGGAGTTGGATACGTAGTCTACTGCGATGCATCAGGGACCGGACTCGGGTGTGTCCTGATGCAGGAGCAGGCCGTGATTTCCTACGGATCACGTCAGTTGAGGCCGCATGAGCAGAACTACGCTACCCATGACTTGGAGTTGGCAGCAGTGGTCTTCGCCCTGAAGACATGGCGACACTATCTGATGGGCGAGCGCTTCACAGTCTTTTCTGACCACCAGAGTCTTAGGTACATCTTCTCTCAGAAGGACCTGAACCTGAGACAGCGGCGATGGCTCGAGTTCCTCCAGGACTATGACTTTGAGATAGTCTATACTCCTGGGAAGGGGAACGTGGTGGCTGATGCCCTCAACAGGAGGACGGGCATCCAGCTACTTGAGGAGGCGACAGAGCAGCTAGCCGATTTGCAGATATCCTTCGTGGATAGAGACGGAGCAGCCTTCCTTCAGTCTCTCACAGTCTCTCCTCCACTTCTTCAGCGGGTCAGAGAGGCACAGCATGGGGATGTTGACTGTGAGACGCGGCGTGCACAGATATCCTCGGGACAGGCACCTGATGGTTTCTCCCTTGGAGCAGAGCACGATGTCCTTTTCAGAGGACGTACCTTGGTACCAGTCGCCTTACGAGAGGAGGTGCTGAGAGAGTTTCACACTTCTCCCTTGGCGGTACATCCTGGAGTGGCGAAGATGTACCAGGATCTCAGGCGACAGCACTGGTGGCCGGGCATGAAGAAGGCTGTGGCAGAGTTCGTTTCACGGTGCCTCACCTGCCAGCAGGTGAAGGCAGAGCATCAGGTACCAGTAGGCTTGGTACAGCCCTTGGAGGTCCCGGAGTGGAAGTGGGACGGGATATCTATGGACTTTGTGACTGGACTTCCACGCACTTCCAGAGGTCACGATTCCATTTGGGTGATTGTTGACCGACTCACCAAGTCGGCACACTTCCTACCCATCCGAGAGCAGGTCACAGTGGAGAGCTTGGGGCGTCTCTACGTTCAGGAGATTGTACGAATTCACGGTGTGCCATCGACTATCGTCTTTGATCGGGACGCTCGTTTTACTTTCCGGCTTTGGAAGGGGTTGCAGGAGGCGTTCGGGACGCGATTACGTCTGAGCACCGCCTTTCACCCTCAGACGGATGGTTAGACGGAGAGGACCATTCAGACTCTCGAGGACATGCTCCGTGCATGTGTCCTCGACTTTGGTCGCAGCTGGGAGGACCACCTACCCTTGGTAGAGTTCGCGTACAACAACAGCTACCACTCCACCATCGGGATGGAACCCTACGAGGCATTGTACGGCAGGCCTTGCAGATCTCCTTTGTGCTGGACAGACCCTGGAAAGTCAGCACTTGTGGGACCAGAGATGGTCCGGGCCACGACAGAGAAGGTCCAGGTCATCCAGGAGCGGATGAGGACATCACAGAGCCGACAGAAGTCATATGTTGACAGGAGGCGGAGACCACTAGAGTTCGAGGATGGCGACCACGTCTTCTTGCGGGTCTCACCTCGACGTGGTTTGAGGAGATTTGGCTGAGGCGGCAAGTTGTCTCCACGCTTCATCGGACCCTTCCAGGTCCTCAGCAGGGTTGGCGAGGTGGCTTATCGCCTGGCTCTGCCACCTCAGTTGCACCGGGTGCACGATGTCTTCCATGTATCCCAGCTGAGGAGATACGCGCACGACCCGACGCACATCATTGACTATGGGGAGCTAGACGTGGATGATGGAGCGACTTTTGCGGAGGTCCCAGTGGAGATAGAGGATCGACAGGAGCGGGTCCTACGTGGGCGATCGATTCCTCTTGTGCGCATCAGATGGCAGCACGGGAACCTCCAGGAGAGCACTTGGGAGCGGGAGGCTCAGATGCGTGCTCAGTACCCACATTTGTTTCCCTAGTTTTTGATGTATCTTTACGGGGACGTAAAGTCCTGAGGTGGGAGTAATGTAAAGACCCGTAAATTTCAAGGAAATTTTTTTCTTAATTTTCTTTGTAATTTTAAAAGAACTCAGTTTCTGACGGCGCCTGATTCCGAGGCCCGGTGTGCCCGGAATCATTTTCTGAAGTTTGGCTCGGGTACGTTCAGTGAACGGACGAGCGGGTTTTTCTAACTTTTGAACCGGTGCCCAGAATCGAATTCTGAGGGCACCGATGAAATCGCAGCGCCGGTATTCGCTTAGAAACGCCTCTTCCGGAGTTGCGTTTGCTCGGGTGTGGTTTTTAATTTTCGGGCTTAAAGTTAAGAAATAAAATAATTTTGCGACAACTTTATTTTATTTCACTTAAGCCACTTGGAAGCCACTTGAAGCCACTTAAAGGAGGCTTGAACTGAGTTGAACTGGATAGGATGCTATCCAGAAATATCCTACCCCCTTGGTAGGATATTTGTGAGGTGGGGCCCGCACGAGCCCCGTAGTTTCTTTCCGCTAAGAAACGCACCCGTGAAAACCCGTCTTAATGAAAGTCAACCGACGCGTTTTCTAAATTCTTAACAGACCATTTAATTGGGCGGTTTATTTCGTGAATTAAATGGGTCGTTTCTTTCGTTGAATTAATTCAACAAATTGATGGATCGTTTCTTAACCAGTTTTTCAAATTCGTTGGCGTAATAATAAAATAAGACCAACGCTTAACCTCTGGTTATTTGCGCTTGAGAAGATTTGGGAGAACCCTGGCAACTTCTTCTCCCTCGCGAAGAACGCGAAGAACGCGAAGAACGCGAAGAACGCGAAGAACGCCGAACCCGGAAATCGACGACGCCTTCGCCCGAGAAGTTCTTCCGATCTCCGATCTCCGATCTCCGATCACCGACCATTCGAGGTGAGTGCTTTCGGATTTCCTCTCAAGTTCTTTTCTTTGGTTTTAAACGAAACACAGATTTAAATATTAATAATTTAAATCTGTTGTTCTTGATTCGTTGAGCTCGCCGACTCAACGCCGGAATCCGCGACGACGCGACGCCTCCCCGCGACGACGCGACGATCGATCTCTTCCGCGACGGTCTCTTCCGCGAAGAACGCCCGCGCACGACGATCATCAAGGTAGAGATTCATTTTGGAAAATTACCCCTTTTTAATTTTCTCGTGAACGTTCTTGAAAATTAAAAAGCCGGTTTTCAATGAACAATTTTATTTTAATTAAAATTGTTGGATCATGTGTTGATCGTTTTTCCCCCGGTTGTTTATCTCTAACGCGGAGGGTGCGGGCCGAACGAACACGGCCCGACGACCCTCCGTCGTTCTTCATTTTGTGCGGATTTGACGGTCGACGACGGAACGTGCCACAGCGGACGTTTGACGATCCCACAGTAAAGAACGGATCCCGGGAGGAGCAACAGCGCAGACGGGAAAGAAAACGGGCCACCGGAACGACGCCGGCGGCCCGCGGAAGTTGCCGGCGGCGCCCCGGCGCGCCGCCGGACGAAATCCGCCGCGGCTGAAGCCGCGGCGGCGGCGGCCAAACGGACCCGCGGCGCGCGGGTCCGGTTCATTCGGGCGGACGCGGCTCAGCGCGTCCGCGGCTCGCCAGCGCGGCCCGCACGCGGGCCGCGGTCCTTCCTCAAGCCGCGGGTCAGCACCCGCGGCTTCCACCCGCGCGGCACGGCCAAGCCGGGTCGGACCCGGGTCGGGTCGACCCGGTTCGGGCCGACCCAGGGGGGGTCGGCCCGGGTCGGCCCGGGCCCGTACCCCCCATCTTCGGACGTTTTTGTTCAAACGCCCGTATCTTCAGCTTCGTGCCTCCAAACGACTCGCCGTCAGCGGCAACGCGATCTTTGGATCGAGACGGTCGTTTCGGTATATCGCACTCAAGGTTTCGGAATACTTTGAGTTCGGCCGGGTTGGTTCGTGCACGAGACCAACCGGGCCCTCGGAGCGGAAACGTTCATATCTTGAGCTACGGACGTCTGATTGACGTGTCGTCAGCTTTGTTGATTTCCTCTAAGTGAGACGGATCTTTTGGCATACTCCGCCCGAGGTTTGGACGCAGGTGGAGTGCGGTCGGGTTGGTTTTGCCTTAAAAACCAACCGGGCCCCTGGGACGAAAATGCCAATATCTCTCAGACCGGGCGTCCGATTGACGCGCCGTCTGCGACGTTGAGTTCCTGTTGACGATACGGAACTTTTGGATACATCAACTTCGGACTTCATGTCAGTTGATGTATCAGCCTCTCGGCTCGTGGAGCGGACCTTCCTGAACGAGCTTGTTGTGTGCGGGAACCCTAGTGCTGGCTGCGACTGCTACTTCGACAGCGACGACCGTGCAGAGATCCTCAGTGGACTGCGGCGACGACTGTGCAGAGATCCTCCGTGGACTCCGACGACGACCGTGCAGAGATCCTCAGTGGACTGCGGCGACGACTGTGCAGAGATCCTCAGCGGACTGCGACGACTACTGCACTCAGCGATCCTACGTGGATCATTGCTACAGGTCCTGTGTGGGCCCGGTCCTGTGTGGGCCCGATCCTGTGTGGGTCCGATCCTGCGTGGGTCAGCGCTCAGCGGTTCTGTGTGAGCCAGCGCCTACAGGTCCTGCGTGGGCCCGGTCCTATGTGGGCCCGATCCTGTGTGGGTCATCTCTCAGCGGTTCTGTGTGAGCCAACTTCTACAGGTCCTGCGTGGGCCCGATCCTGTGTGGGTCACTGCAAGGTTAGTACCTATCGATCCTTCGTGGGTCCGACGACTTAGATGGTTCAATGATCATCTTTATCGTCATCCGAAGAAGTATACCTGTGTGAGCTGAATCTTGTGTTACTCTCCTTTGTGGATTGTGTTGAGCTATCCTGTGTGGATTTACTATTTACTCTCCTTTGTGGATTGTGTTGCTCTATCCTGCGTGGGTATACATTTTGCTTTCCTGTGTGGACTGGGTTGTTCTTGGGCTCGGACGTTGGAGCCGAACGGGAATTGAAGACTTAGGTATATGTATGGGCATATACCTAAGCCGTGTCAGATGTTACTTCGTGATTGTATCTTTCCTTTGTGGATTATCCTTTGTGGATTTCGGGAGACCTTCGGGGGTCTCGGGGTCCCTACTGAGTAGCTTATACTCACCCCTGCACGGGCTATGCCCGCACTTCGTGGTGTTGGTTGTAGACGACGGACAACGCTGATCGTGGAGGAGGCATGCGGAGCAGGACAGTACCTGGAGGTGGACCACTGGGCGGGACGTACTCGGAGCGGTTAGGTGGACCCGAGGAGCAGTGGAGGCTATCTGTACCCACCCTTCAGGTGGGACTTCCGGAGGACGGCTCGACGCTGCAGTTTTCCCTTTTCAGTTGCTGTTTTTCCTTTCAGTTGTACTTTACAGTTGGGCTTGTATTTCCGGCCCCTTTTTTACTTTCAGCACAGCTTGTACAGTTTTACTTAGTGTTTACTTTTCCGCTTGCTTGCTCTGTGGTGCTTGTTTACTTTTCGAAGGCAATGCCTTCCCTTTTTGTTGGGATTTATGCCTTGGTGCTAGTCGCCAGCCCCTGGCCTATGGAAGGTGGGCTTGGGGTAGTCACGGCACGGGCCCCGAGGACGGGTCGTGACAAATTGGTATCAGAGGTGGTCGGTTCTACCGCAGACTCTGATCTTTCTTCTATGTGAAGCAAAAGTGTTTAGTGTATTGAGTGTGGTTATCAGTCCAGGGAGTCCAGTGTTGGTGCGGCGGCCGACGTATCCATACACCAGGACCCTGACTTCTGATTCCCGACTTAATGTACGAAAACATTGTTTGCATGTGTGTTTCAAGTTTTCTTTGTGATTACTTGTGTCAGCTCACCAGGTATACTGTTCTGACCGTGGCATACTTGTTTCCTTTTCAGGATGGCACGACGACAGCAACCAGCTAGGGTTCCCAGAGTAGGGTGCGACGACAGCCCGCCGAGCGACGAGGCCTCGGTACAGGGCCCGTTGACAGCAGAGGCACCGGCGGTACCTTTACCCGCCGAGCCCCCGATGCTTCCAGCACTGGCAGCTGACGACGCACGACGCCTCGGAGCTCTGCACGAGTTCCAGCGCCAGCGACCACCCAGGTTCCGTGGGGAGTCGGACCCCCAGGAAGCCGAGGACTGGCTGGAGGCGGTCGTCCGAGTTTTCAGGCTAGTGAGGACGCCAGCAGACCTCATGGTAATCCTCGCGGCGAGCTTACTGCACGCAGCAGCCGGACGCTGGTGGAGCCTGATGCTCCAGGTACACGATGAGGCCTCCCTCATCTGGACGGACTTCGAGAGCCTCTTCCGCTCAGAGTTCGTCCCGGCCACCCTCCGAGCGGTGCGCATCCAGGAGCTTCTTCAGCTGCGGCATGGCAGCTTGACGGTCGCTCAGTACGCGGCGAGGTTCACCGACCTTTCTCGGTACTCGACAGACATGGTACGGGACCCCTTCTTCCGGGCCCGGACCTTCGAGCAGGGTTTGAGACACGAAATCAGGGCATCGCTGATCTCCCTCAGCATCCCGACCCAGGCAGGAGTACTGGAGCGAGCCCTCCTGATCGAGAGCTTCCTGGCTGAGTCCACAGCGAGACCCACCGCAGGGCGGCAGATAGCGGAGTCTTCGGCAGCTGGTAGCCGGCGGATGACTCAGGGTCCCAGGCGGACCAGACCTTCCGGCAGGAGACCTCGGGACACTGGCTCAGTAGTGCAGGGCACCCGGCCCGGAGCCAGCCTTCCGAGAGGCAGACAGTGCTACGAGTGCGGCGGGCAGGGCCACATGGCTCGTGACTGCCCGACCCGTCGTACTGAGGGGAGCAGACGGTGGAGGGGCCACCCAGGCAGAGGCAGAGGGTCGACCGTGGCGGTCCGCAGGGAGGAGGCGGACGAGGCAGAGGAGCTGGCCGAGCAGCAGGTGGTGGACGACGCTTTGAGGCTCTGCCACCACCACCACCAGGAGGCCTGCCCCGACCACAGGGAGCTGGCGGGCAGAGACAGGCTCAGCTCCAGGCAGCGGAGGCCTACGACCACGGCGTGCCAGAGATGATTCGAGGTACGATCTGTGTCTATTCCACCCTTGCTGCAGTTCTGATAGACACAGGAGCGAGTCACTCTTTCATAGCCACTGCCCTTGTTCGGAGCTCGGAGATTCCGACAGAGCCGTTGGCTCGATCCTTACGGCTAGAGACTCCTACGGGAGCAGACTCGATGATTACGCACTGGTGCCGGCAGTGTGAGCTTACTCTAGGAGGCGAGATCTTAGGCTGGGATCTTCTTGTAGCGGCGTCGAGGCCTTACGACGTCATCTTGGGCATGGATTGGTTATCTACGGTCCATGCTCAGATTGACTGCATTAGGCGCAAGGTGCGATGTGTGCGCACCGACGGGAGCAGGTTCACCTTCACCGGCGAGAAGGGAGCCTTAGCAGCACAGGATGGACTCACGCAGAGGAGAGGTCAGCCCATCACTCATCAGTTGGCTAGCCTCATCCTGGGAGCAGTTGACGTGCGGAGTCCCAGTTTTCCTGCAGTGGTGGATCAGTACGCGGACGTCTTTCCCGACGACGTTCCAGGACTACCTCCTCACAGAGAGGTAGACTTTTATATTGACCTGTACCCCGGGACATCCCCGATATCCACTCCAGCATATCGGATGGCCCCCGCTGAGCTTCGAGAGCTGCGAGTACAGTTGGAGGACTTGCAGGGCAAGGGGTTCATCCGACCCAGTGTTTCGCCCTGGGCTTCCCCGATTTTGTTCGCAAAGAAGGCGGACGGGAGCTTGCGATTGTGTGTCGATTACCGTCACCTGAATCAGGTGACAGTGAGGAAAAAGTATCCGCTACCCAGGATTGATGATCTCTTCGACCAGCTCAAGGGAGCATGGTGGTTCTCGAAGATAGACCTCAGGTCAGGCTATCATCAGCTTAGAGTTCGAGACGAGGATGTGCAGAAGACGGCCTTCAGGTGTCCGTATGGCCACTTCGAGTTCTTGGTTATGCCTTTCGGCGTGACCAACGCTCCAGCAGTGTTCATGAGCCTCATGAACAGGATCTTCCAGCCATACCTCGATCGATTTGTCGTGGTCTTCATCGACGACATTTTGGTGTGCTCGACGACGGAGGAGGAGCACGCCTACCACCTGCGTGTTGAACTAGACACACTCCGAGAGCACCAGCTTTATGGTAAGCTCTCTAAGTGTCAGTTATGGTTACGTGAGGTCCACTTCTTAGGGCACGTCATTTCTGAGGCAGGAGTTGCAGTGGATCCCGCGAAGATAGAGGCAGTGCTAGCTTGGGAGCCACCCAAGAGCGTGACAGAGGTGCGGAGTTTCTTGGGCCTAGCCGGATACTATCGGAGATTTGTGCCAGACTTCTCCAGAGTTGCGGCCCCACTCTCAGCGTTGATGAAGAAGGGGAAACCCTTCGTGTGGTCAGACGGATGTCAGCAGAGCTTCCAGGAGCTGAGGCAGAGGTTGACCAGCGCACCTATCTTGAGGTTTCCTGAGGAGGGAGTTGGATATGTAGTCTACTGCGATGCATCAGGGACCGGACTCGGGTGTGTCCTGATGCAGGAGCGGGCCGTGATTTCCTACGGATCACGTCAGTTGAGGCCGATGAGCAGAACTACGCTACCCATGACTTGGAGTTGGCAGCAATGGTCTTCGCCCTGAAGACATGGCGACACTATCTGATGGGCGAGCGCTTCACAGTCTTTTCTGACCACCAGAGTCTCAGGTACATCTTCTCTCAGAAGGACCTGAACCTGAGACAGCGGCGATGGCTCGAGTTCCTCCAGGACTATGACTTTGAGATAGTCTATACTCCTGGGAAGGGGAACGTGGTGGCTGATGCCCTCAACAGGAGGACGGGCATCCAGCTACTTGAGGAGGCGACAGAGCAGCTAGCCGCTTTGCAGATATCCTTCGTGGATAGAGGCGGAGCAGCCTTCCTTCAGTCTCTCACAGTCTCTCCTCCACTTCTTCAGCGGGTCAGAGAGGCACAGCATGGGGATGTTGACTGTGAGACGCGGCGTGCACAGATATCCTCGGGACAGGCACCTGATGGTTTCTCCCTTGGATCAGAGCACGATGTCCTTTTCAGAGGACGTACCTTGGTACTAGTCGCCTTACGAGAGGAGGTGCTGAGAGAGTTTCACACTTCTCCCTTGGCGGTACATCCTGGAGTGGCGAAGATGTACCAGGATCTCAGGCGACAGCACTGGTGGCCGGGCATGAAGAAGGCTGTGGCAGAGTTCGTTTCACGGTGCCTCACCTGCCAGCAGGTGAAGGCAGAGCATCAGGTACCAGCAGGTTTGGTACAGCCCTTGGAGGTCCCGGAGTGGAAGTGGGACGGGATATCTATGGACTTTGTGACTGGACTTCCACGCACTTCCAGAGGTCACGATTCCATTTGGGTGATTGTTGACCGACTCACCAAGTCGGCACACTTCCTACCCATCCGAGAGCAGGGCACAGTGGAGAGCTTGGGGCGTCTCTACGTTCAGGAGATTGTACGACTTCACGGTGTGCCATCGACTATCGTCTCCGATCGGGACGCTCGTTTTACTTCCCGGCATTGGAAGGGGTTGCAGGAGGCGTTCGAGACGCGATTACGTCTGAGCACCGCCTTTCACCCTCAGACGGATGGTCAGAAGGAGAGGACCATTCAGACTCTTGAGGACATGCTCCGTGCATGTGTCCTCGACTTTGGTCGCAGCTGGGAGGACCACCTACCCTTGGTAGAGTTCGCGTACAACAACAGCTACCACTCCACCATCGGGATGGCACCCTACGAGGCGTTGTACGACAGGCCTTGCAGATCTCCTTTATGCTGGACAGACCCTGGAAAGTCAGCACTTGTGGGACCAGAGATGGTCCGGGCCACGACAGAGAAGGTCCAGGTCATCCAGGAGCGGATGAGGACAACACAGAGCCGGCAGAAGTCATATGCTGACAGGAGGCGGAGACCACTAGAGTTCGAGGATGGCGACCACGTCTTCTTGCGGGTCTCACCTCGACGTGGTTTGAGGAGATTTGGCCGAGGCGGCAAGTTGTCTCCACGCTTCATCGGACCCTTCCAGGTCCTCAGCAGGGTTGGCGAGGTGGCTTATCGCCTGGCTCTGCCACCTCAGTTGCACCGGGTGCATGATGTCTTCCACGTATCCCAGCTGAGGAGATAAGTGCACGACCCGACACACATCATTGACTATGGGGAGCTAGACGTGGATGATGGAGCGACTTTTGCGGAGGTCCTAGTGGAGATAGAGGATCGACAGGAGCGGGTCCTACGTGGGCGATCGATTCCTCTTGTGCGCATCAGATGGCAGCACGGGAACCTCCAGGAGAGCACTTGGGAGCGGGAGGCTCTGACGGCGCCTGATTCTGAGGCCCGGTGTGCCCGGAATCATTTTCTGAAGTTTGGCTCGGGTACGTTCAGTGAACGGACGAGCGGGTTTTTCTAACTTTTGAACCGGTGCCCGGAATCGAATTCTGAGGGCACCGATGAAATCGCAGCGCCGGTATTCGCTTAGAAACGCCTCTTCCGGAGTTGCGTTTTCTCGTGTGTGGTTTTTAATTTTCGGGCTTAAAGTTAAGAAATAAAATAATTTTGCGACAACTTTATTTTATTTCACTTAAGCCACTTGGAAGCCACTTAAAGGAGGCTTGAACTGAGTTGAACTGGATAGGATGCTATCCAGAAATATCCTACCCCCTTGGTAGGATATTTGTGAGGTGGGGCCCGCACGAGCCCCGCCGTTTCTTTCCGCTAAGAAACACACCCGTGAAAACCCGTCTTAATGAAAGTCAACAGACGCGTTTTCTAAATTCTTAACAGACCATTAAATTGGGCGGTTTATTTCGTGAATTAAATGGGCCGTTTCTTTCGTTGAATTAATTCAACGAATTGATGGATCGTTTCTTAACCAGTTTTTCAAATTCGTTGGCGTAATAATAAAATAAGACCAACGCTTAACCTCTGGTTATTTGCGCTTGAGAAGATTTGGGAGAACCCTCGCAACTTCTTCTCCCTCGCGAAGAACGCGAAGAACGCGAAGAACGCGAAGAACGTGAAGAACGCCGAACCCGGAAATCGACGACGCCTTCGCCCGAGACGTTCTTCCGATCTCCGATCTCCGATCTCCGATCACCGACCATTCGAGGTGAGTGCTTTCGGATTTCCTCTCAAGTTCTTTTCTTTGGTTTTAAACGAAACACAGATTTAAATATTAATAATTTAAATCTGTTGTTCTTGATTCGTTGAGCTCGCCGACTCAACGCCGGAATCCGCGACGACGCGACGCCTCCCCGCGACGACGCGACGATCGATCTCTTCCGCGACGGTCTCTTCCGCGAAGAACGCCCGCGCACGACGATCATCAAGGTAGGGATTCATTTTGGAAAATTACCCCTTTTTAATTTTCTCGTGAACGTTCTTGAAAATTAAAAAGACGGTTTTCAATGAAAAATTTTATTTTAATTAAAATTGTTGGATCATGTGTTGATCGTTTTTCTCCCGGTTGTTTATCTCTAACGCGGAGGGTGCGGGCCGAACGAACACGGCCCGACGACCCTCCGCCGTTCTTCATTTTGTGCGGATTTGACGGTCGACGACGGAACGTGCCGCAGCGGACGTTTGACGATCCCGCAGTAAAGAACGGATCCCGGGAGGAGCAACGGCGCAGACGGGAAAGAAAACGGGCCACCGGAGCGACGCCGGCGGCCCGCGGAAGTTGCCGGCGGCGCGGGTCACCGGCGCGGCGGCGCCCCGGCGCGCCGCCGGACGAAATCCGCCGCGGCTGAAGCCGCGGCGGCGGCCAAACGGACCCGCGGCGCGCGGGTCCGGTTCATCCGGGCGGACGCGGCTCAGCGCGTCCGTGGCTCGCCAGCGCGGCCCGCACGCGGGCCGCGGTCCTTCCTCAAGCCGCGGGTCAGCGCCCGCGGCTTCCACCCGCGCGGCTCGGCCAAGCCGGACCGGCCCTGGCCGGGCCGAGCCGGGCCAGCCGGGTCGGACCCGGGTCGGGTCGACCCGGTTCGGGCCGACCCGGTTCGGGCCGACCCAGGGGGGGGTCGGGCCGGGTCGGCCCGGGCCCGTACCCCCCATCTTCGGATGTTTTCGTTCAAACGCCCGTATCTTGAGCTTCGTGCCTCCAAACGACTCGCCGTCAGCGGCAATGCGATCTTTGGATCGAGACGGTCGTTTTGGTATATCGCACTCAAGGTTTCAGAATACTTTGAGTTCGGCCGGGTTGGTTCGTACACGAGACCAACCGGGCCCTCGGAGCGGAAACGCTCATATCTTGAGCTACGGACGTCCGATTGACGTGCCGTCAGCTTTGTTGATTTCCTCTAAGTGAGACGGATCTTTTGGCATACTCCGCCCGAGGTTTGGACGCAGGTGGAGTGCGGTCGGGTTGGTTTTGCCTTAAAAACCAACCGGGCCCCTGGGACGAAAATGTCAATATCTCTCAGACCGGGCGTCCGATTGACGCGCCGTCTGCGACGTTGAGTTCCTGTTGACGATACGGAACTTTTGGATACATCAACTTCGGACTTCGTGTCAGTTGATGTATCAGCCTCTCGGCTCGTGGAGCGGACCTTCCCGAACGAGCTTGCTGTGTGCGGGAACCCTAGTGCTGGCTGCGACTGCTACATCGACAGCGACGACCGTGCAGAGATCCTCAGGGGACTGCGGCGACGACTGTGCAGAGATCCTCCGTGGACTCCGCTGACGACCGTGCAGAGATCCTCAGCGGACTGCGGCGACGACTGTGCAGAGATCCTCAGCGGACTGCGACGACTACTGCACTCAGCGATCCTACGTGGATCAGTGCTACAGGTCCTGTGTGGGCCCGGTCCTGTGTGAGCCCGATCCTGTGTGGGTCCGATCCTGCGTGGGTCAGCGCTCAGCGGTTCTGTGTGAGCCAGCGCCTACAGGTCCTGCGTGGGCCCGGTCCTGTGTGGGCCCGATCCTGTGTGGGTCATCTCTCAGCGGTTCTGTGTGAGCCAACTTCTACAGGTCCTGCGTGGGCCCGATCCTGTGTGGGTCACTGCAAGGTTAGTACCTATCGATCCTTCGTGGGTCCGACGACTTAGATGGTTCAATGATCATCTTTATCGTCATCTGAAGAAGTATACCTGTGTGAGCTGAATCTTGTGTTACTCTCCTTTGTGGATTGTGTTGAGCTATCCTGTGTGGATTTACTGTTTACTCTCCTTTGTGGATTGTGTTGCTCTGTCCTGCGTGGGTATACGTTTTGCTTTCCTGCGTGGACTGGGTTGTTCTTGGGCTCGGACGTTGGAGCCGAACGGGAATTGAAGACTTAGGTATATGTATGGGCATATACCTAAGCCGTGTCAGATGTTACTTCGTGATTGTATCTTTCCTTTGTGGATTATGCTTTGTGGATTTCGGGAGACCTTCGGGGGTCTCGGGGTCCCTACTGAGTAGCTTATACTCACCCCTGCACGGGCTATGCCCGCACTTCGTGGTGTTGGTTGCAGACGACGGACAGCGCTGATCGTGGAGGAGGCGTGCGGAGCAGGACAGTACCTGGAGGTGGACCACTGGGCGGGACGTACTCGGAGCGGTTAGGTGGACCCGAGGAGCAGTGGAGGCTGTCTGTACCCACCCTTCAGGTGGGACTTCCGGAGGACGGCTCGACGCTGCAGTTTTCCCTTTTCAGTTGCTGTTTTTCCTTTCAGTTGTACTTTACAGTTGGGCTTGTATTTTCGGCCCCTTTTTACTTTCAGCACAGCTTGTACAGTTTTACTTAGTGTTTACTTTTCCGCTTGCTTGCTCCGTGGTGCTTGTTTACTTTTCAAAGGCAATGCCTTCCCTTTTTGTTGGGATTTACGCCTTGGTGCTAGTCGCCAGCCCCTAGCCTATGGAAGGCGGGCTTGGGGTAGTCACAGCACGAGCCCTGAGGACGGGTCGTGACACCTTAAAACTACAAAAAACATTAAAAACTCTAAAACCTTAAAACATATAAAAGAATAAAAAACCCTAAATACCCAAAAAGACCCTAATAACCCAAAACACCCTAAAAACCGTAAAAGACTTCAAAAAACCTAACAACCCTCAAAATCTAGAAAATCTCTAAAAAGCCTAAAAACCGTAAAAATCCTAAAAAACCCTTAAAAATCGATGAAAACATAAAAAAACTATAAATGTTGAAAAATAAATGAAAACCATAAAATCCTCTATAAAACTTAAGAACCTTGAAAAACCATAAAAACCCTATAAAAGCATAAAAACCCTATAAAACCATTAAAAATTATAAAAACCCTTAAGATCCCTCAAAATGTAAAAAAAACCTTTAAAAACATAAAAAAACTAAAAAAAAAAACAAAACACCCCTTAAAACCCTAAGACTAAGAGATGGTGGCACACTCTCCTGGTGCTCTCTCCCCCTCGAAGTGGAATCTAAGGTTTCTGTCGGATTCCCATGGAGATGGTAGCACTAGATCTTTTCCCCTGCCCTCTTGGCCTTGTGGGGGGAACTTGTGGCGATGGCGGGCTGATGCAGAGTCCTTCAGTGCGACAGTTTCTCTTCGGTGGATTCGTGTTTTCCAAGAGGCAGCATGGAACGGTGTTTCGGAACCCTTCGTGGCCCTTCCCTCTTGTGCTTACGGGGGGAGTTCTCGGTGACGACAGGCCTCAGCTGCGCTCTTTGGACCAAAGGCGGCAGGTGCTCTTCAGCGACTTCCCCTTTTCCGAGCAGCGGGTCAGCCCAAGTTTCCGGTGTATATAGAGGATGCGTAGTATATTGAAGCTTCAGTTCATCTTGGATCATCGGCCAATGGTGGTTCTTCCTCGTTCCAGTTCTCAGAGTCTCGATCTCGCGATGTAGATGGTTTGTACGGTGAACTGGTCTGATCTTCTTTCCAACTCGCAAAGCAGATGCAGGTGCGACGTGCGATTCAATGATTGGAAAGAGGTGTGCTTGGGCCAATTTCAAGGTATGCTTGTTAGATCTGGGTTCGATCTTGGCCATTCAAGTATCCTGGTGTTCAGCGCTTTAGATCCCATCTCTAGTGCGGCTGGGCGATTTGGTGGCTTCACCTGGGTGAGGATTGGCTCTGCTTTGGTGAAAGGCGTGGGTTCGGAGGGCTTCGCAACTTCTCGGTGGTGGCGTGCACGGTTCCGTGCTCAGACCTGCACTCCTCTCTTAGACCCGAGGAGTTTCTTTCCAGGTTTCGTGTCTTCAAGACGGTTCACGGTGGATGAAAAGGGTGAAGACGCAGGTTTTCTTTTCTAGTTTATATTCCTTGTCCTTGGTTCTTGCTACTGTTGAAGGCCTGATCATTTTGTTCTGTGTTCCTTCTATTATGATGGATTGCAGGTTTTTGAGTTGTGGATAGATCATCTGTGAGCTATTATTGTTGATAAATGTTGAGTTTGAGGAGTTGTGGATGAGGTAGAGTGGGTCCAGGTACGGGCTGCTGGAATTCATCTTGATAGGAGGAGATAATTGCTGCATTTTTAGTTATTGTTTATTGATTGTTGCTGGTTGTTGGTTTCTCAATGAGTTGTTGCTGGTTTTTGGTAGGACCTTGACTTACTGGATGATGAGTGACTGGACTTTGGTGATGCTTCCTAGTAGGGATAAATTTTTCTTTGTTCTTGTGCTGGCCATGATGAGGATTGCTGGTCGTTGCTTGTGTGTGTTGTTCTTTTGTGATTGTTGGACTTGGATGATGGAGTGCGGCTGGCCACCATTGTTGTTCCCCTTGACTCGTGTGCCCCACTCTACTCTTTCTTTCCTCCCCATCACACTGAACCCCATCTTGGTTTGGTATGATGGTTCATGTGGTGGTTTTGGGATGGTGTTGGTGGTCTAGCTCGGCATCAAGGGCGCATCTTGGCGGGGTGGTAGTGTTAAGAGGTGATGGCTTGTGAAGCTCAGTTTGTGGTCTTGGTTGATGGTTGATGATCTTGGTTCGGTGATGATGTATTATGGTGTTGTGACAAGGTTTTTTTTGGTGATGATGATATTGAGCTGATGAATGTTGAAGTTGATGTTGATGGCTAAGGTTTTGTTGGATGAGAAGTGTTGAAGCTGCTGCATTGTTTTTTCTTTTTTGATCTTTCTTTTTTTTGGGTCTTTTGTGTCTTGGGTTGTAAAAAGTTTTGGGTGTGGGTTTATTGACCCCTCCCCTCCCTTGTCTACTGTTTCTTTTTTCATAATAAATTTTAAGGGGTTCGGGAATAGCCTGGCATCACACCTCTTCTGCCCTTAAAGCCCTAAAAAACCCTAAAACCCCTAAAAACCATAAAAAACCTAAAAAACCCTTAAAAACCCATGAAAACATAAAAACACCTCAAAAACCTAAAAACCCATGAAAACTATAAAAATCCCTAAACATTAAAAAACCCTAAAAAACTAAAAAAACCCCAAAACCCCAAAAAACCCTAAAAACACAGAAAACCCATAAAACTCCCTAAAACCCCTAAAAACCTCAAAATCCATTAAAAAACTAAAAATCCACAGGCAATAAAAATCCTAAAAACCTCTAAAAATCCATGAAAACCAAAAAACCCCTAAAAACCATGAAAACCCCTAAATACCTTAAAACCCCTAAAACCCCTAAAAACCCACTAGAAACCATTTAAACCCCCCAGAAACATTAAAAACTCTCAAAAACCTTAAAAACCCAAAAAACTCAAAAAACCCTAAAAACCCAAAAGACCCTTAAACCCTGAAAAACCCTAAAAACCTCTAAAAAACTCTAAAACCCTCAAAATCTAGAAAAAACCTTAAAACTATGAGAATTGTAAAAAAACCCTAAAAATAAACAAAAGTATAAGAAAACCCTAAAAACACTGAAAAACTCCTAAAAACCTTTAAACCCCCCTATAAAAATTAAAAAAACATTGAAAACCCCTAAAAACCCTAAAAACCCAAAAGGACCCTAAAAACCCCTAAAACCCTTGAAAAACCCTAAAACCCCTCAAAATTCCCTAAGAACCTTAAAAACGATAAAAACCATAAAAATCATTAAAAACCCCTAAAAATCCCTGAAAACGTAAAAAACCATAAAAACCCTGAAAATACCTTAAAATTATAAACTCTCTAAAAATCTTAAAACCCCTAAAAGCCACTAAAAACCCCTTAAATCCCCAAAGGGATTCTTTCATTTCCCTTACAGCGTCAGGCAAGGTGATCCAATTTCTGGCCTCCTCTTTTCTCTGGTTGAGGATTACCTTAGCAGATGCATAATTGATCTCATTCAGGATGGTTTTTATGCTCCGATAAAAGTTGGGAAAGATCTTTATGTGACAACTCATCTTCTATATGCGGGTGACATTCTCCTTTTTGGGAAGGCTAATAGACGTACCCTATCCTCAATTAAATCACTTCTACAACATTATGAAGAGGTTGCGGGGAAATCGATTAATTGGAAAAATTCCTCTGTTATTTTTGGCAATGGGATTCCAGCCCCCAAGTAAAGCAGAATTGTCAAAACTCTGGGTGTCATGAGGGGTTCCCTACCTTTCATGTACCTGAGGGTTACCTTGTTCTGGGGAAGGTGAAAAGCGGATACCTTGAGGGAATTTTACTCAAAATCACTCAACAAATTGAGAGCTGGAAAGGAAAATGCTTATCTCAGGTGGGCAGAATTTGCCTAATCAATTCTTTAATTAAATCCATGTTTGTGCATGCTTTCTCCATTTATAGATGGCCGAAAAGTCTCGTCAAGATCTTGCAAGCAAAAATCAGAAACTTCGCATGGAAGGGCTACATGAATGAGAAGAATCTTGTATCTGTTGAATGGAAATAATGCACAAATCCCATCGAAATGGGTGGGCTGGGAATCAAGGACCTCAGGAAATTCAATGATGCCTTAATTGGTAAATTTACATGGAATATTTTCAACCTACAAGACATGATTCTTGACTTCTTGAGGGAAAGGTTTACTTCCAAACTATGTGATGAATTCCCTGGCTTCATTCCTTCTTCGGTTTGGACCACAATCAGGTCCCCATATATAATCATTTTTTCTAACTCTAAATGGGTGGTCTCAAGGCATTCGGTTTTGAATTGTTGGAAGACCACTTGGCTTGATCGGCCCATCCGTGAATCTGTCCAGCCCTCTTAGAATTTTAAGCATTGGTCCATCGCCGATCTCAACAATAAGATGAGCGAGATTGAAAGCATTCTGCCACAAAATATTATTGCCCAAATATAAAGTTACAGCTTCATGGATATGGACTGTCTTATTTGGAAGCTCAATATGGTTGGGCAGTTGAGTACAAAGGAGTTTTACCAGTTTGAATGTGAGCAGGGAATTAAACCCCCTGCTTGGCTCTCTAAATTTCGGAGGCCCTTCATTACCCCTTCTAGCCACCTTCTACTTTGGAAAATTTGGAGAAATAGACTACCAGTTCAAGAGAAGTTGAAAAGAGATGGGTGGTGCTTGGCCTCTGCTTGCCCGATCTGTCTTCAGGATGAGGAAAATTGGCAGCATATTTTTTCTTAATTTTTGATTGGCTGCTGGTCTTTGGGAGTATTTGCAGGGCATTTTCGAGCTGAAAATCTGCACGGACAGCACGCTCCCTTCTCTTTTCAGTAGTATTGTCGGCGTGTAATGCAGTCAACAGGTTGCCAACCTGCTTCTTGCTTCTACTTTGGCCCTTTCTGCTTTTGTGTGGGTAGCCCGGAATAAAGTGGTTTTTGATAACGCTCCATGCTGCCTCCGCACTGGTGTGGTGGCGATCCACAATGTCGTCCGCATGGCGTCTCATATCCAAGATGGTACGATGGCTAATGATGTTAATGATCTTATTGTGTTGAAAACTCTCGATGTTTCTGGAAGATGCAGAAAACCAAGGGACTTTAAATTCATTCGATGGATTCCACCAATCCCAGAATAGATAAAAGTCAATGTGGATGGTGCTGCTCTGGGTGTGCCTGGTCTCTCCAGTTGTGGTGACATTTTCTGGACGTACAGAGGATTTGTTAAAGGATGATTTTATCACTTCATTGGGAATGGGTGTGCATATGAAGCGGAGCTTTGGGCCATGATTAAGGTTGTCCAGTTTGCAGTTCACTATAGGTGGAAGCAATTATGATTGAATCTGACACGATTTTTGCGGTGGAAGCCCGCAAAAGAAAAACAAGGAAAATCCCATGGAGGCTCCTCCCACAATGGGTTGAGTGTCTGAGGACTTCTCAGGGTATGAACATTATGGTCACACATGCATATTGGGAAGTGAACAAGGTGGCAGATATGCTCTCCAAGAAAGCAATTGAGGATGGATGTTCCATGTGGTCATTTGTAGCGCTGGATTTTTGTACTCACCTTGTGGACTCAGACATGAAGGGTGACTTGCATACTTGGTTGTGCAGACTCTCCCTATAAAGCCTTGTACTTACTTTTTTGATAATAAATTTTGTGGGGTCAGGACACGCCTGACCCCGAACCTGCATTGCTTAAAAACTATAAAAACCATAAAATTTCTAAACCCCCCCATAAAAATCCATGAGAACATAAAAAATCCTAAAAACCCAAAAAAGAAATGAAAAAACTTTAAAAACCATAAAACCCCCTAAAAACCTTAAAAATCCTTAAAAAACCTAAAACCCCTAAAAACCCCTAAAAACCCCTAAAAACCACAAAAATTCTAAAAACACTTAAAACCCCTAAAAATGTTTAAAAACTCTAAAATACCTTTAAAACCCTAAAAATAAAACAAAAAATCCCAAAAGATCCTAAAAACCCTGAAAAACCCTAAAAATAGTAAAAACCATCAAAATCCCTAAAAACCCTAAAAAAATAAGACACCTAAAAATCCGCTAAAAATAAATGAAAACATAAAAAACCTTGAAAATCCCTGAAACACATAAAACCCCTAAAAACCATAAAAACCAATAAAACCCTAAAAACTAACTAAAAACTCTAAAACCCTTAAAACCCATAAAAACAATGAAGAACTCTAAAAACCATTCAAAATCCTAAAAAACCCTAAAACCCAAAAAAGTCCCTAAAACCCAAAAAAACCCTAAAAACCCTAAAAACCCTAAAAACCCATAAAAATGTTAAAAAAACAAAAATCCTAAATATTCTAAAAAAATAAAAAAAACCTAAAACCCCAAAACAACCTAAAAACATAGAAAACCCATAACCCCCCCCCCCTAAAAACTCCTAAAACAACAAAATCCATAAAAAATGTAAAAATCCACAAAGACTATAAAAATCCTAAAAACCCTCTAAAAATCCATGAAAACCAAAAAACCCTAATAAACCCAAAAATACCATGAAAACCCCTAAAAACTTTAAAAACCCTAAAACCCCATAAAAACCCTAAAAACATAATAAAAGCTCTAAAAACCCTTAAAACCCCAAAAAACACTAAACTCTAAAAACTTTAAAAACCCAAAAAAAACTCAAAAAACCCTAAAAACCCAAAAGACCCTTAAACCCTGAAAAACAGTAAAAACCTCTAAAAACTATAAAACCCTCAAAATCTTGAAAAAATCTTAAAACTATGAGAATCGAAAAAAAAGCCTTAAAAATCAACAAAAGTATAAAAAACCCTAAAACCCTGAAAAACTCCTAAAAACATTTAAACCCCCTATAAACATTAAAAAACAATAAAACCCCCTAAAAACCCAATAAAAATAGAAAAAACCCATAAACCCCTAAAAACGTTAAAAAAATCTAAAAACCCTAAAAGATACTAAAAACCCAAAAAAGACCCCAAAACCCAAAAAACCCAAAAAACCCTTGAAAAAACCAAAAACCCTTCAAAATTCCCTAAGAACCTTAAAAACCATAAAAATCCTCAAAACTCCAAAAAATCCATGAAAACATAAAAAACCATAAAAACACTGAAAACCCCCTAAAAACTATAAACTCCCTAAAAACCTTAAAAACCCTAAAAGCTATTAAAAACCATTAAATCTTCTAAAAATGTTAAAAAACTCTAAAAAAATAAAAAACCTTAAAAACACAAAAAATCCGCTAAAAACACCAAAGACACTAAATTCCCTGAAAACCCCTAAAAACCCTCAAAATCCCTAAAAACCCAAAAAACCATAAAAATTCTAAACCCCCCTAAAAATCCATGAAAACATAAAAAATCCTAAAGACCCTGAAAACCCGTTAAAACCCTTTGTAAACCATAAAAACCCCTAAAAACCTTAAAAATCCCTAAATCCCCTAAATCCCCTAAAAACCACAAAAAATCTAAAAACCCTTAAAACCCCTAAAAATGTTAAAAAAATCTAAAAACCCTTTAAATCACAAAAAATAAAACCTAAAATCCCGAAAGACCCTAAAAACCCTAAAAACCCCTAAAAACCATAAAATCATCAAAATCCCTAAAAACCCTAGAAACAATAAAAATCCAAAAAATCGGCTAAAAATCAATGAAAACGAAAAAAAAACCACAAAAACCTTGAAAACCCATAAAACCCCTAAAAACTATAAAAACACATAAAAACCCTAAAATCCAACTAAAAACTCTAAAAATACTTAAAACCCATAAAATGTTAAAGAACTCTAAAAACCGTTCAGAACCCTAAAAAACAAAAAAAACCTAAAAACCAAAAAAGTCCTTAACACCCTAAAAAACCCATAAAAACCCTAAAAACCATAAAACCCCCTAAAAATGTTAAAAAGATCTTAAAAACCTAAAAACCCTAAAAAACTAAAAAAAACCCAAAACCCCAAAACACCCTGAAAACACAAAAAACCCATAAAACCCCCCATAAAACCCCCAAAAACATCAAAATCTCTAAAAAACCTAAAAATCCATAAAGAATATAAAAATCCTAAAAAATCTCTAAAAATCCATGAAAACCAAAAAACCCTAAAAAGCCCCTAAAAACCATGAGAACCCCTAAAAACCTTAAAAACCCTAAATCTCCATAAAAACCATAAAAACCCACTAAAAACTATAAAAACCTTTTAAACCCCCAATCACATTAAAAACTCTAAAAAACCTTAAAAACCCTAAAAAACAAAAAAAGCCTAAAATCCCAAAAGACCCTTAAACAATGAAAACCCTTGAAAACCTCTAATTTTTTTTGAAAACCCTCAAAATCTAGAAAAACCCTTAAAACTATGAAAATTATAAAAACCCCCTAAAAATCAACAAAAGCATAAAAAACCCTAAAAACCTTGAAAAACTCCAAAAAACAATTAAACCCCCTATAAACATTAAAAATAATAAAAACCGCTAAAAACACTAAAACCCACTAAAAACCCTAAAAAATCATAAACCCCTAAAAACGTTAAAAAACTCTAAAAACACTAAAAACCTAAAAAGACCTCAAAACACTAAAAAATCCTAAAAACCCTTGAAAAACCCCTAAAAATTCCCTAAGAACCTAAAAAACAATAAAAACAATAAAAATCCATTAAAACCCCTAAAAATCCATGAAAACGTAAAAAACCCTAAAAACCCCCTGAAAACTATAAACTCTCTAAAAACCTTAATAACCCTAAAAGCCACTAAAAACCCTTAAATCCCCTAAAAATGTTAAAAAACACTAAAAACATTAAAAACCTTAAAAAACTCAAAAAAACCCACTAAAAATACGAAAAGACCCTAAATTCCCTGATAACCCCTAAAAACCCTCAAAATCCCTAAAAACCCTAAAAACCCAAAAAACCATAAAAATCCTAACCCCCCTAAAAATCCATGAAAACATAAAAAATCATAAAGACCCTGAAAACCCTTTAAAACCATTTGTAAACCATAAAAACCCCTAAAAACCTTAAAAATCCCTAAAAACCCTAAAAACCCCTAAAACCCAAAAATATCTAAAAACCCTTTAAAACCCTAAAAATAAAACCTAAAATCCCAAAATACCCTAAAAACCCTGAAAAACCCTAAAAACCATAAAAACCATCAAAATCCTTAAAAACCCTAAAAACAATAAAAATCCTAAAAATCCGCTAAAAATCGATGAAAACGTAAAAAAACTATAAAAACTTTGAAAACCCCTGAAACATATAAAACCCCTAAAACCCCTAAAACCCCATAAAACCCCTAAAACCCATCTAAAAACTCTAAAACCCCTTAAAACCCATAAAAACATTAAATAACTTTAAAAACAATTCAAGACCCTAAAAAACCCAAAAAAACAAAAAAGTCCCTAAAATCCTAAAAAACCCAAAAAAAAATCCCTCAAAATGCCTAAAAACCCTAAAAACGTTGAAAATCATCTGGAAACCATTAAACCCCTAAAAACCATAAGAAACTAAAAACTAATAAAACCCTAAAACCACTAAAAACTCTAAAACCCTTAAAACCACAAGAAATGTTAAACAACTCTAAAAACCTTAAAAATCCTAAAAATGAAAAAACACACTAAAAACCTAAAAGACCCAAAAAAATCCTAAAAACCCTAAAAAACAAAAAAAATCCCTGAAAAACCTAAAAACCCTCAAAATCCTTAAAAACTCTAAAGACCCTAAAACCATAAAAATCTTTTAAAACCCCCAAAATCCATGAAAACCTAAAAAACCTAAAAAAAATTTAAAACCCCTAAAAACATTGAAAATGCTAAAACCCACTAAAAACTCTAAAAACAATTAAAACCCCTAAAAACTTTAAAAAACACCAACAAACCATAAAAACCCTAAGAACCCAAAAATTCCTCAAAAACCCTAACCACCCTAAAAATTCTAAGAACCCCTACAATACCCAAAAGTGCTCAAAATACCAAAAAACTGTAAAAAACCCTAAAAACCATAAAAATCCTAAAAATTCCATTAAAATCCATGAAAACGTAAAAAATCCTAAAAACCCTAAAAAATACTTAAAACCTTAAAAAAACATAAAAACCCTAAAACCCACTAAAAACTCTAAATACCCTTAAAACCGCTAAAACATTAAAAACTATAAAAAACCTTATAAATCCTTAAAAACTCAAAAAACCCTAAAAACCCAAAAAGACTATAAAAACCCTAAAAACCCCTAAAAACCCTAAGAACACATGAAAACCCCTAAAACCTTCAAGATTCCTAAAAACTATAAAAAACCCTAAAAACCATAAAAATCCTAAAAACACCTAAAAATCTTAAAAAGCCCTAAAAATCATAAAAACCCCTAAAAATCGTTGAAAATGTAAAAATCCCTAAAAAACTAAAAAAACCTAAAAACCATAAACCCTTAAAAACCATAAAAACCCAAAAAAAACCCTAAATCCCGCCAAAAACTCTAAAAACCCTTAAACCCCCTAAAAATGTTAAAAAACTCTAAAAACATTAAAATCCCTAAAAATAAAAAAAACCCTAAAAATCTAAAAGACCCTAAAACCCCATAAAACTCCCCTAAAACCCCCTTAAATCCCTCAAAATCCCTAAAAATCATAAAAACCCTAAAAATTATAAAATTCCCAAAATATCCTAAAAGTCCATGAAAACATAAAAAACCCTAAAAACCCTAAAACCCTCTTAAAACTATAAAAACCCCTAAAAATTTAAAAAACCATAAACCCCTAAAACCACTAAAAACTCTAAAAGCCTCTTAAACCCCTAAAATGTTCAAAAACTCTAAAAAACCCTAAAACACTCAAAAAAATCCTAAAAACCACTAAAATCCTTACAAACCTTAAAAACCATAAAAATTCTAAAAAACCCCTAAAAATTCATAAAAATTTAAAAAACCTAAAACCACTAAAAAACCCCTGAAAACCTTTGAAACACCTAAAAACCTCAAAAATCCCTAAAATCCCTAAAAAACACTAAAAACTCTAAAAACCCTTAAAACCTATAAAAATGTAGAAAACTCTAAAAACTCAAAAAAACCCTAAAAACACAAACCCCCCCCCCCAAAAAAACCCAAAAAGACACTGGAAACCCTGAAAACCCAAAAAAACTCTAAAACCCTTAAAAATCCCTAAAAGCCCTCAAAATCACAAAAAATCCTAAAAAACCCTAAAACCCATAAAAATCCTAAAACCCCCTAAAAATCCATGAAAACTTCAACAACCCTGAAAACCCTAAAAAACAACCAAAAACCCTAAAAACACCTAATAACCTTAAAACCCCCAACAACCCATAAGAAACCTAGGAACCACTAAAAACTCTAAAACCTTAACACCCTAAAAATGTTAAAAAAACTCTAAAAACATAAAAAACTAAAAAAACTAAAAAAATCTAAAAATCCCAAAAAGAACCTAAAAACCTTGAAAACCCCTTGAAAAATACTAAACCCCCCAAAATCCTTAAAAACTGTCTAAATCCCTAAAAACCCTAAAAACCATAAAAATCTATGAAAACATAAAAAAACCCTAAAAACACTGAAAATCCGTCTAAAAACCCTAAAAACCCCTAAAACCCATTAAAACCCCTAAAAACCCATAGAAACACTAAAACCACTAAAAACTCTAAAAACCCTTTAAACCTCTAAAAACCATAAAAAACACCAAAAATCCTTAAAAACCCTAAAAACTCAAAAAGAACATAAAAATCCAAAAGTCCCTAAACCCTAAAAACCCCCAAAACCCCTAAAAATCTCTAAAGACCCTCAAAATCCCTAAAAACACTAAAAACCCTAAAAATGATTAAAATCCTAAAAAAACCCCAAAAAATCCATGAAAACATAAAAAAAAACATTGAAACACTTAAAACCTCTGAAAATAGTAAAAACCCCTAAAAACCCCTAAAACCCCTAAAACCCCACTAAGAACACTAAAAACCATTAAATCCACTAAAATGTTAAAAAACCATAAAAACATTAAAACCCAAAAAAACTAAAATAAATCTAAAAACCCATAATGACCCTATAAACCTTGAAAAACTATAAAATCCCTAAAAACCCATGAATGTCCCTAAAACCCCTCAAAATCCCTAAAAACCCTAAACACCCTAAAAACTTAAAAAATCCTGAAAACCCCCTAATAAATTTAAAAAACTCTCCTTGCAAAAAAAATTAAAAAAACTCTAAAAACCATAAAACCCTAAATTTTTATGGTTTTCATGGGTTTTTAGGACAAGGAAGATGCGAGGATCGGGCTATTCTCGACCCTCCCAAATTTTATTATGAAAAAAAGACGCAGCAGACAAGGGAGGGGAGGGGTCAAACAACCTGCACCCAAAAACCCTTTACAAACCCAAAACGAAAAAGACCACAAAAAAAGAAAGATCAAAAAAGAAAAAACACACAAAGCCAAGTAAGAAAGGTCCAGCAATAGTCCTAACCAAGCAGCAACCAACATCTAGCAACAGCTTCACCATCACCATACTCAGCAACTCCATCACCTCCAAAGCATCAACAACATCACATCTCAGCCAAGCAACAGCCAACGTCCAGCCCATCAGATTTCGACATCCAGCATCCCACTTCCAACTCATCAACCAGCGGCACCAACACCAAGCAACACCACCGTACCAGATTTCCAGCACCCACCACCTCCACTCAATAGGTTTTTAGGGGTTTGAGGGTTTTTTACGTTTTCATGGATTTTTATGGGTTTTTTAGTATTTTTATGCCATTTAGGGTTTTTAGAGCTTTTACCAGTTTCTAGGGATTTTTGGTGTTTTCATGGTTTTAGGGTTTTTTTAGGATTTTAGGATTTTTTAGAGTTTGAAGGGTTTTAAGGTTTTTAATAATTTTTTAATTTTTTTGGGGTTTTAAGTGTTTTGAGAGGTTTTGTGGTTTTTTAAGATTTTTAAATTTTTAGGTATTTTTTGGTTTTTATCTTTTTTTTCATGGTTTTTAGGGTTTTTTTATGTTTTCAAGGTTTTTTTGTGTTTTTTGGATTTTTATGGTTACTAGGGTTTTTTTTTATGGTTTTAGGGTTTTTTTTAGTATTTTAAGTTTTTAAGTTTTTTAGAGATTTTTAACAATTTTAGGGCTTTAAATGGTTTTTAGAGTTTCTAGTGGTATTTACGGTTTTTATGGGGGTTTAGGGTTTCATTTAAGGTTTTTAGGGGTTTGTGGTTTTTAGGTTTTTTAGGTTTTTTAAGTTTTTTTTTTTCATTGATTTTTAGAGATTTTTCGGATTTTTATGGGCTTTAGGGTTTTTAGGGTTTTAGGGATTTGAGGACTTTTAAGGTTTTTAGTGGTTTTTAGGGTTTTTAGGGCTTTTAAGGGTTTTCATGTTTATTTTGGTTTTTTAGGGTTTTTTTAGTTTTTGAGGGGTTTTAAGCGTTTTAGAATTTTTTTTAACATTTTTAGGGGTTTTAAGGGTTTTTAGAGTTTTAGTGATTTTTAGGGTTTTTATAGGGTTTTATGGTTTTTAGGGGTTTTCTTGGTTTTTAGGGTTTTTTACGTTTTCAATGAATTTTAGTGGTTTTTTAGTATTTTTATGGTTTTGATGGCTTTTAGGGATTTTATGGATTTTTAGTGGATTTTAGGTGTTTTTAGGGTTTTAAGGGTATTTCATGGGCTTTAATATCTTTTTGGATTTTTAAGTTTTTTTTTAGAGTTTTTAGGTTTTTTAATTTTTTTTAGAGTTTTTTATGTTTTTAGGGATTTTAAGGGTTTTTAGAGATTTTAGTGGTTTTTTGGGTTTTTATGGGTTTTAGGGTTTTTAAGGTTTTGAGGGGTTTGGGGGGGGGTTAGGATTTTTAGAGTTTTTTATTGTTTTCATGGATTTTTTTGGGTTTTTTCAAATATTTATGGTTTTGGGGTTTTTTTGGGTTTTTAGGGATTTTGAAAGGTTTTAGGGGTTTTTTGGGATTTTTGGGGTTTTAGGTTCTTTTTGGGATTTTAGGGGTTTTTTTAATTTTTGAGGTTATTTAAGGTTTTTTAGAGTTTTTAAACCTTTTTAGGTGTTCTAAGTGTTTTTATTGGTTTTTAGGGATCTAGGGGTTTTTAAGGTTTTTAGGGGTTTTATGGTTTTCAGACGGTTTTCAGGATTTTTTATGTCTTAATGGATTTTTTGGAGTTTTTTTAGGATTTTTATGGGTGTTAGGGGTTTTTAGGGTTTTTAGGGATATTCCCGACCCCTCCAAAATTTATTATCATGAAAATAGACATAGCAGAAAAGGGAGGGGATGGGTCAAACGGCCCGCACCCAAAAACCCTTAAAGACCACAAAAAAAAAAAGCAAAGAAAAGAAAACAAGAAAGAAATAACACAAAAGACCAAACATAGAATCACCAAACAACCAACAGCTTCAGCACGTCCAAACTAGCCCGCACCAGCATCCAACAATACCAATACCAGACACCAACATCTTTAGTAGTTTTTCTGGGTTTTTAGGGGTTTTTAAATTTTCATGGGTTTGGGGTTTTTATATTTTTATGGTTTTTTTGGGGGTTTTAGGGTTTTTAGGGATTTTTAGGGTCTTTAAGGTTTTTCATGGGGTTTTAGGGTTTTCAGGTTTTTTTGGGACTTTTTGGTTTTTTTGGGTGTTTATGGTTTTCAGTTGGTTTTTAGGTTTTTTTATGCTTTCATGGATTTTTAGGGGCTTTTAGGATTTTTATGGTTTTTAGAGTTTAATGGATTTTAAGTATTTTGAGGGATCTAATGTTTTTTAGGGTTTTTTGGGTTTTAGGGCTTTTAAGGGGTTTAAGGTCATTTGGGTTTTTTTGAGTTTTTTTTAGGGTTTTAAGGAATTTTAGATTTTTTTAACATTTTTAGTGGGATTTCAGGGTTTCTATGGTTTTTTAGGGTTTTAAGGTTTTTAGGGGTTTTATGATTTTCAGAGGTTTTTCAAGGTTGTTAGGGGTTTTTTACATTTTCATGGGTTTTTAGGGGGTTTTACGGTTTTTATGGTTTTTAGGATTTTTTAGGGTTATTAAGGATTTCAAGGTTTTTTGGTGTTTCCATGGGTTTTTATTGGTTTTCAGGTTTTTAGGGTCTTTTGGGTTTTATCATTTCTTTGACTTTTATATGGTTTTTATGGGGTTTTAGTGTTTTTTAACATTTTTAGGGGTTTTAGGTTTTCAGGTTTTACGGTTTCTTCGGATTTCATGGGTTTTTAGGAGGTTTTATTGTATTTTTATTATTTTGAAGGTTTTTATGGATTTTGAGCAGTTTTAGGGGTTTTAGGGGTTTTCAGGGCATTTTTTGGTATTTTTGGGGGTTTATGGTTTTTTTTGTTTTTAGTGGGTTTTTAGGGTTTTTATGTGCTTTTAGGTTTTTTAAGGTATTTAGGGCTTTTATTGATTTTTAGGGGGGTTTCAAGGTTTTTATGGGTTTTTACGTTTTCATTGATTTTTTTTGGGTTTTTTAGGATTTTTAGGTTGTTTAGTGTCTTTTAGGGTTTTTTGAGATTTTAATGCTTTTTAGGGGTTTCAAGGGTTTTTATGATTTTTTAGGGGTTTTGGGGTCTTTTTGGATTTTTAGGGTTTTTTGAGTTTCTTAGGGGTTTTAAGGTTTTTAGAGTTTTTTAACATTTCTATGCGTTTCAAGGGGTTTTAGATTTTTTAGTAGGTTTTTAGTGTTTTTAGGGTTTTAGGGTTTTTAAGGTTTTCAGGGTCTCTTCAGAGGTTTTAGGGTCTTTTACATTTTCATGGATTTGTAAGGGTTTTTTTAGGATTTTTTTGGTTTTTAGAGTTTTTAGTGTTTTTAGGGTTTTAAGGAAATTTGGATTTTTAGGTTTTTTTTTGAGTTTTTAGAGGTTTAACGATTTTTTAGAATTTTTTAACATTTTAGGAGTTGTATGGGTTTTTAGATTCTTTTGTGTGTTTTTAGGGTTTTTATGGGGTTTAGGGTTTTCTAAGGTTTTTAGGGGGTTTTAGGCTTTTCATGTGTTTTTCGAGGTTTTAGGGTTTCTTATATTTTCATGTATTTTTTAGGGGTTTTTTAGGATTTTATGGTTTTTAAGGTTGGTTAGGGGTTTTAGGGATGTTGAGGGTTTTTAGGGTTTTAAGTGTATTTTAGTGTTTTAAGGATTTTTAGCGTACTTTTGGGTTTTTAGGGTGTCTTTTATTTTTTTTTGGATTTTTAAGGTTTTTTTTAAAGTTTTTAACATTTTAGGGGTTTTAATGGTTTTTAGAGTTTTCAATGGGTTTTTCGGTTTTTTATGGTTTTTAGAAATTTTTATTTATTTTAGGGGTTATTATGGGTTTTAGGGTTTTTTTTGGTTTTTAGGGTTTTTTACATTTTCATGTATTTTGAGGGGGTTTTTATGATTTTAATGGTTTTTAGGATTTTTAGAGATTTTATAGGTTTTTTTAAGGTTCTTAGGGGGTTTTATGGTTTTTAGGGGTTTTCCAGGGTTTTTTTGATTTTTTATGATTTTTTGGACTTTTATGGGTGTTTAGGATTTTTATGGTTTTTCCTGATTTTAGGATTCTTAAGGATTTTGAGGGTTTTAGATTTTTTCATGGGTTTTAGGATTTTTGGGGGTTTTCAGTCTTTTTAGGGTCTTTTGGGGGTTTAGGGGGTTTTGAGTTATTTTACGATTTTTAAGAGCTTTTTAATGTTTTAAGGGGTTTTAACGAGTTTTAGAGTTTTATATGGTTTTTAAGGTTTTTATGCGGTTTTAGGGTTATTAAGGTTTTTAGAGGTTTTTATGGATTTTAGGGGGTTTTCAGGGTTTTAGGGTTTTTTAAATTTTCATGGATTTTTTTAGGATTTATATGGATTTTATGGTTTTTAGGGTTTTTAGTGATTTTTAGGATTGTTATGGGGTCTGAGGTGTTAAGGGGTTTTAGGTGTTTTTAGTGTTTCTAAGGACTTTTTTTGGGGTTTTAGGGTTTTTTTACTTTTTAGGGTTTTAAAGGGTTTTTCGAGTTTTTTAACGTTTTTAGGGTTTTAACGAATTTTTAGAAATTTTAGTAATTTTTTGGGTTTTTATGGGGTTTTAGGGTTTTTCAGGGTTTTAGGGGTTTTTATAGTTTTCTGGGGTTTTTCACAATTTTTAGGGTTTTTTAGGGTTTAATGGATTTTGAGGGGTTTTTTTGGTTTTTTAGGGTTTTTATGGTGTTTAGGGATTTTGAGGGTTTTTACGTATTTTTTGTGATTTTTAGGGGTTTTCGGGGTTTTTTGGCTCTTCTTGGGTTTTTAGGTTTTTTAGGGTTTTTTGAGTTTTTTAAGATTTTTATGATTTTTTTTGAGTTTTTTAACATTTTTATGGGTTTTAAGGGTTTTTGAGTTCTCAGTGGGTTTTAGGGTTTTCATGGGGTTTTCAAGGTTTGTAGTGTTTTTTAAATTTTCATAGATTTTTAGTGTGGTTTTAACATTTTTATAGTTTTTAGGGTTTTTATGGATTTTGAAGGTTTAAAGAGGTTTTCACGTTTTTTTAGGGTTTTTAGTTTTTTAGGTTTTTAGGGACTTTTTGGGTTTTTTAAGCTTCTTAATGTTTTTAGGGTTTTCAAGGGTTTTTAGGGTGTTTAGGTTTTTTCAGGTTTTTTTGTTTTCTTTGATTTTTAAGGGTTGTTTTGGATTTTTATAGTTTTAGGTTTTTGTGGTTATTAGGTATTTTTAGAGTTTTAGGGGTTTTTATGGCTTTTTAGGGTTTTTAGGGTGTTTTAGGGCTTATATGTTCTTTTGGGGGTTTTAGGGGTTTTTTTAGTTTCTAAGGGTTTTTAGAGTTTTTTTAACATTTTTTGGGTTTTAAAGGGTTTTATTTCTTTTAGTAATTTTTTGGGTTTTTATGTGTGTTTAGGGGTTTTTATGGTTTTCATTGGGTTTTTAGGGTTTTAAGGGGTTTTTACAATTTTCCTGGATTTTTAGGGGTTTTTTTAGGAATATTATTGTTTTTAGGGGTTTCAGGGTTTTAGATATTTTGAGGGTTCTTAGGGTTTTTAGGGGATTTAGGGTTTTTCATGTTTTTCAGGTCTTTTGGGTTTTAGGGGTTTTTTTATTTTATTTTTAGGTTTTTAATGGTTTTTCGAGTTTTTTTTAACATTTTTAGGGTTTTTAAGGGTTTGTAGATTTTTAGTGGTATTTGTGACTTTTTATGGGGTTTTTAGGGATTATGAGGGTGTTTAGTGTTTTTAAGGTTTTCGGGGGTTTCTAGGGGTTTTAATGGGTTTTAGGAGTTTTTTTTTGTTTTTATGGTGTTTTTTGAGTTTTTATGGGGTTTCATGTTTTTTACAATTTTTTAAATTATTAGGGGTTTTAATGATTTTTAATTGGTTTTGAAGATTTTTTACAGTTTTTAGGGGTTTTTATAGTTTTTTATGTTTTTTAGGGTTTAAGGATTTTTTTCATTTTCATGGATTTTTAGAATTTTTTTGATTTTATGGTTTTTAGGGTTTTTAGGGATTTTGAGGGTTTTTAGGGATTTCAGGTCCTTTTAGGTTTTTGTGGGGTTTTTAGTTTCTTTTTGGGTTTTTAGGGTTTTTTTTGTTTTTCAGGTTTTTTAATTTTTTTAGATATTTTTAACATTTTTTAACATTTTAGGGGCTTTTATTCTTTTCAAGGGGTTTTCAGGGTTTTATGGCTTTTTACATTTTCGTGGAATTTTAGGGGTTTATTAAGGTTTTTATGGTTTTAGGGTTTTTTTGGTTTTTTTAGGGATTTGAGGGTTTTTTGGATTTTTTGGGGTTTTTAAACTTTTTTTAGGGTTTTATGTTTTTTGATTTTTTAGGGTTTTTAAAGTATTTTGAGTTTGTTAACATTTTTATGGGTTTTAGAGTTTCTAGTGTGTTTTCAGGGTCTTTATGGGTTTTTGGGGTTTTAAGGTTAGGATTTTTTTGTGGTTTTTTAATGTTTTTCGAGATTTTGAGGGTTTTAGGGATTTTCCATGATTTTTAGGGGATTAAAGGTTTTTTATGATTTTTAGAGTATTTTTTGGGTCTTTTGAGTTTTTAGGGTTTTTAAGGTTTTTGGAGTTTTTAACATTTTTAGAGGTTGTAACCATTTTTAGAGTTTTTAAGGGATTTCAGGTTTTTAGGGTTTTTAGGGTTTTTTGAAGTTGTTAGGGGGTTTTGTGGTTTTCATAGGGTTTTCAGGGTTTTTAGTTTTTTCTACATTTTCATGAAATTTTAGGGGTTTTTTTGGATTTTTTTTTGTTTTTATGGTTTTTTAGGGTTTTGAGGAATTTTGAGGGGTTTTAGGTTTTTAGGGTTTTTAGGGTTTTTTGAAGTTGTTAGGGGGTTTTGAGGTTTTCATAGGGTTTTCAGGGTTTTTAGTTTTTTCTACATTTTCATGAAATTTTAGGGGGTTCTTTGGATTTTTTTTGTTTTTATGGTTTTTTAGGGTTTTGAGGAATTTTGAGGGGTTTTAGGGTTTTTTTGGGTATTTTGGTTTTTTTTGAGTTTTTAGGATTTTAAAGATTTTTTAGATTTTTAAACTTTTTAAGGGGTTTTAAGGTTTTTTTAGAGTTTTTAGTGGTTTTTAGAAATTTTAGGGTTTTTACATTTTCATTGTTTATATGGGGTTTTTGGATTTTTTGGTTTTAGGGTTTCTTAGGATTTTAGGGATTTTGATGGTTTTTAGTCTTTTTTAGTTGTTTTTTGGGTTTGGATCTTTTGGGTTTTTAGGGGTTTTTTGAGTTTTGTACGTGTTTTAAGGTTTTTTAGAGGTTTTTGACATTTATAGGGGTTTTATGGTTTTTAAGAGTTTATACTGGTTTTTATGGTTGTTATGAGTTTTTATGATTTTTATGGGGTTTAGGGGTTTTATGGTTTAAAGGTGTTTTTTAGTGTTTTTGGGGATTTCTACGTTTTCATGGGTTTTTAGGTGATTTTTAGGAATTTTATGATTTTTTTTTCGGATTTTAAGGATTTCGAGGGGTTTTAGGGGTTTTAGGGGATTTTAGGGTTTTTAGTGTTTTGTGGGGTTCTTAGTTATTTTAGGTTTTTAGGGATTTTTTAAGGGTTTTTAGGTTTTTAAGGTTTTTTATAGTTTTTTAACAGATTTATGGGTTTTAAGGGTTTTTAGAGTTTTTGATGTTTTAGTAGTTTTATGGTTTTTAGGTGCTTTTAAGGGTTTTTAATTTTTCATAGATTTTAATGATTTTTTAGGATTTTATGGTATTGTGGTTTTTCACATTTTTATGGATTTTGAGAGTTTTTTTTTGGTTTTTTAGGTTTTTTAGGTTTTTTCAAGGATTTTTGGGTCTTTTAGGGATTTTTGAGTTTTTAGGGGTTTTAAGGTTTTTTAGAGTATTAAAAGTTTGTAGGGGTTTAAAGAGTTTTAGATTTTTTGTGGGTATTATGGTTTTTATTTGGTTTTGTGGTGTTTTAGGTTTTTTTAATGTTCTTAGGGGTTTTATGGGTTTTAGTGGTTTTTATGGTTTTATTTAGGGGATTTTTAGGATTATTATTGTTTTATAGTTTTTATGGTTTTAGGGATTTGAGGGTTTTTAGGGTTTTTAGGGTTTTTAGGTGTTTTAGGGGGTTTCAGAGTTTTTAAGGTCTTTTTGTTTGTTTTGGATTTTTTGAGTTTTGTTTGGGTTTTAAGGGTTTTTATAATTTTAAACTTTTAAAGGGGTTATAAGTTTTTTAGAGTTTTTAGTGATTTTTTAGGGTTTTTATGGTTTTCAAAAGTTTTTAGGTTTTTTAGGGTTTTTTTGCTTTCATGGTATTTAGGGGTTTTTAGGATTTTTATGCTTTTTTGGTTTTTTGGGGTTTTTAGGGATTTTGAGTGTCTTTAGTTTTTTAGGGGTTTTAGGTTTTTTATGGTTTTCCAGGGTTTTTAAGGCCTTTTGTGGTTTATAGGGTTTTTTTTATAGGTTTTAAGGTTCTTTATAGTTTTTAATGGTTTTGGGGGTCTAAAGGGTTTTTGAAGTTTTTAGATGTTTTTTAGGTTTTTTATGGGCTTTTAGGGTTTTTGAAGTTTTTAAGGATTTTTAGGATTTTAATGGTTTTTAGAGTTTATTAGGGGTTTTAGGGATTTTTAGGGATTTTTAGAGTTTTAGAGGTTTTAGGGGTTTTCAGGGCATTTTATGTAATTCATGATTTTTAGGGTCTTTTGGGTTTTTAATGTATTTTATTTTTTTTATGGTTTTAAAGGTTTTTTTAAATTTTTTAATGTATTTCAAGGTTTTAATGGTTTTTAAAGTTTTTAGTGGTTTTTTAGGTTTCTCATGGGTTTTTATGGTTTTTAAATGATTTAGGGAATTTTTTAGTTTTAAGGGGTTTTTAGGCCTTTTAATGTTTTTTACGTTTTCATGAATTTTTAGGGGCTTTTTTGGATTTTTACAATTTTTAGGGTTTTAGGGATTTTTTAGAATTTTTAGGGTTTTCTAGGGTTTTTAGGGGGTTTTAGGAGATTTCAGGGTTTTTAGGGTCTTTTTGGTTTTTAGGGGTTTTTTCAGTTTTTAGGATTTTTAAGGGTTTATAAAGTTTTTCAACGTTTTAAGTGTGTTAAGTCTTTTCAATGTTTTTTTTGATTTTTAGGGGTTTATGGGTTTTTAGTAGTTTTTAATGTTTTTAGGGGTTTTTATGGTTTTTAGGGGGTTTTCAAGGCTTTTAGGGTTTTTTACATTTTCATGGATATTTATGGGGGTTTTTGGATTTTTATGGTTTTTATGGCGTTTTTGGATTTTGAGGGGTTTTAGGGTTTTTAGGGTTTCTTAGGGGTTTTTAGTTTTTTAGGGTCTTTTGGGTTTTTATTTTTTATTTTTTTTGATTTTTAGGGGTTTTAAAGTGTTTTGGAGGTTTTTTTTTATCATTTTTAGGTGTCTAAGGGTTTCTGGAGTTTTTTTAGGATTTTAGGTTTATTATAGGTTTTGGGTTTTTTAAGGTTTTAGAGGATTTTATGGTTTTCAAGAGTTCTTCAAGGTTTTTTGGGTTTTTTACGTTTTCATGAATTTTTAGGGGTTTTTAATGATTTTTATGAGTTCAAGAGTTTTCATGGATCTTTGAGGGGTTTTAGGGGTTTTCAAGTGTTTTTAGGGTTTTTTCATTGTTTTCAGGGTCTTTTTGGGTTTTCAAGATTTTTGAGTTCTTAAAGATTTTTAAGGTTTTTCCAAGTTTTTTAGTGTTTTTAGGGGTTTTAAGGGTTTTTAGAGTTTTTAGTGGGGTTTGGGGGTTTTATGGGGTTTTGGGTAATCTTAGGTTTTTAGGGTTTAGGGGTTTCAACATTTTTTGAAGGGTTTTTAGGGTTTTATTAGGATTTTTATGGTTTTTAGGGGTTTTAGGGATTGGGGGTGTTATTGTTTTTAGGGGATTTTAAGGTTTTTAGTTTTATTAAGGTTTTAGGGTATTTTTGGGTTTTTAGGTTTTTTAAGGCTTTTTTGAGATTTTTCACGTTTTTATGGGTTTAAAGGGTTTTTAGAGTTTTGTGGTTTTGGGGGTTTTTTGAGGGTTTTTATGGGTTTTTTACATTTTTATGGGTTTTTAGAGGTTTTTTATGATTTTTATGGTTTTTAGGGTTTTTATGGTTTTTAGTGATTTTTAGAATTTTTAGTGTTTTTCAAGGGTTTTTGGGTTTTCTAGGGGTTTTAATTTCTTTTAGGGTTTTTTGATTTTTTAGGTGTTTAATGGTTTTTTAGAGTTTTCTAACCATTTTAGGGGTTTTGTGGTTTTTAATGTTTTTAGTGGTTTCTTAGGGGTATTATGGGCTTTGATGGTTCTTTAATATTTATTAGGGGTTTTATGGTTTCAGGATTTTTAGGGCTTTTTTATTTTTTATGGATTTTTATAGTTTTTAAAGATTTTTATTGTTTTTATGGTTTTAGAAATTTTGATGATTTTTATTTTTTTTACGAGTTTTATGGGTTTTCATGGTTTTTAGGGTCTTTTGGTGTTTTATGATTTTTAAGAGTTTTTTAACATTTTTAGAGGTTTTAAGGGTTTTTAGTGGTTTTTGGAGTTTTATGGTATTTGAGGGTTTTTAAGGTTTTTAGGGGGTTTTATGGGTTTTCAGGGTTTTTTGGGTTTTTTTCTTTTTCATAGATTTTTTGGGGGTTTTTAGTATTTTTATGGGTTTTAGGGGTTTTTAGGGTTTTTAGGGATTTTAAGGATTTTTAGGGGTTTTAGGGTTTTAGGGTCTTTTAGGGTTTTAGTATGTTTTTGGATTTTTTGGATTTTTTTGGATTTTTATGTTTTTTAATTTTTTTTAACATTTTAGGGGTTTTAAGGGTTTTTAGAGTTTTTCTTGGTTTTTATTATTTTTAGGTTTTTTTTAGGTCTTGAGGGGGTTTTATTGTTTTCAGGGGGTTTTAGGGTTTGTAGGGCTTTCTACGCTTTCATGGTTTTTTAGCGGATTTTTAAGAATTTTATGATTTTTTGGGATTTTTAGGGATTTTAGAGATTTTGAGGGTTTTTTGGGGGTTTTGGGATTTTTAGATATTTTTAGTGTCTTTTGGTGTTTTTTTAGTTTTTTTTGGGTTTTTTAGGTTTTTAAGGTTTTTTAGAGTTTTTTTAACATTTTTAGGGTTCTTAAGGGTTTTTTGAGTTTTTAGTGGTTTTAGGGATTTTAAGGTGGGTTCTTTATGGTTTTTAGGGGTTTTCAGAAGATTTCATGGTTTTTAATGTTTCTTACTTTTTCACATATTTTTAGGGGTTTTTAGGATTTTTATGGGTTTTAGGGTTTTCGGGACGTCACGGGTTTTTAGGGATTTTTAGGGGGGGGGGGGTTGAGGTTTTTGGGTTTTTATGGTCCTTTTGGGTTTTTAGGGTTTTTTGTGTTTTTAAGGATTTTCAAAGTTTTTTAACATTTTTAGTTTTTTTTAGGGTTTTTACTATTTTTATCATTTTTAGGGATTTTAAGGATCTTTTCATTTTCATTGTTTTTTAGTGGGTTTTTTGGTATTTTCAAAGGTTTTTAGGGTTTTTAGGTTTTTTCACAGTTTTTAAGGTCATTTTGGGGTTTTAGGGTTTTCTTGAGTTTTGAAGGGTTTTTAAGGTTTTTTAGAGTTTTTTAACGTTTGAGGGGTTTTATTGGTTTTTAGATATTTTAGTGGGTTTTTAGGGTTTTTAGGTTTTTTATGGTTTTTAGGGGGTTTTATGTTTTTCAAGGGTTTTTAGTGTTTTTCACATTTTCATGGATTTAAGGGGTTTTTTAGGGTATTTATGGTTTTTATTATTTTTATGGTTTTTAAGGATTTTTAGGGATTTAGTGTTTTTAGGGTTTTTAGGGTTTTTTGAGTTTTTGAGGGGTTTAAAGGCTTTTTAGTGTTTTAAACGTATTTAGGGGTTTTAAGGTTTTTCAGAGTTTTAGTAGGTTTTTAGAGTTTTATATGGGGTTTTAGGGTTTTTAAGGTTTTTAGATGTTTTCTTGGGGTTTTCATGGGTTTTGGGGTTTTTACATTTTCATTGAATTTTTGGTATTTTTTATGATTTTTATGGTTTCTAGGGTTTTTTTGGGTTTTCAGTGATTTTAAGGGGGTTTATGTTTTTTAGCGTTTTTAGGTTTTTCATGATTTTTAGAGTCTCTTTGGGGTTTTAGGGACTTTTTGGGTTATTAGGGTTTTTAATGTTTTTAGGGTTTTTAAGGATTTTTAGAGTATTATAAATTTTTGAGGGGTTCTAAGTGTTTTTAGAGTTTTTAGTAATTTTTAGTGGTTTTATGGGTTTTTATTTTTTTATGGTTTTTAGGAGTTTTATGGTTTTTAGAGGTTTTTAGGGTTTTTAAGTGTTCATCGAATTTTATGGAGTTTTAAGGATTTTTATGGTTTTTATGGATTTTGAGGGTTTTGAGGGTTTTTCTGAGGTTTTATGGATTTTCAAGGTTTTTAGGGTCTTTTGGGTTTTTAGGGTTTTTTGAGTTTTTAGGGGCTTTAAAGTTTTTTAGATTTTTCTTAACTTTTTAGGGATTTTAAGGTTTTTTAGAGTTTTTAGTGGTTTTATGACTTTAATGTGTTTTCATGGTTTTTAAGGTTTTTAGGGATTTTTATGGTTTTTAGGGCTGTTTCAGTGTTTTTAGGGTTCTTCACATTTTCATGGATTTTTAGGGGGTTTTATGGATTTTTATGGTTTTTACGGTTTTTCAGGGTTTTCTGGGGTTATAGGGTCATTTTGGGTTTTTAGGTTTTTTTGACATTTTTAGTGTTTTAAGGTTTTTAGAATTTTTAAAGTTTTTAGAGGGTTTAAGGGTTTTTAAATTTTTTAGTTGGTTTTTAGGTTTTTATGGGGTTTAAGGGTTTTTATGGGGGTTTATGGGGTTTTTATGGGGTTTTAGGATTTTAAAGATTTTAGTATTTTAAAGGTTTTTAGAGTTTTTAAAGTTTTTAGAGGGTTTAAGGGTTTTAGGATTTTAAAGGTTTTTATGGGGAATTACTTCTTCTTCTTGGTTGTTCTCTTTTATTTCCATGGTTCATTTGGAGCCCCCTTCACGAGGAAAGTGGTGCGCCTGTGCTGGAGGCTTTCCTTCTCACCCTTGGAGTCCTTTGTGTTCCTCCCATGCAAGTCGCGCATCCCCAGTTCTTGGCGTGTGGAGAGAAACTTCGATCTTTGATCATCCATGTAGGGTTTTTGTCCTTCTTCTCTCTTAACTGTGTATCATGTGAGGTGGGTATAATAATGTTTTCTTCAGGGATGGATGAAACTGAACCTTAATGAAGATAATAAATGGTTTTTAAGGAATTAAGGGGGGTTTGTTTGATGATGTTGTTGTACTCTTTTATCTTCCTCTATATGTTGCGATTTGTATGGGATTATGTCCACTAAAAATCATGCTCATTGGTGGTCCTTCTTTGCACACTAATGAACTTTTGTCTTCTGTGATGATTGAATGGTTGTAACATGGAAATTGGTTAATCACATAAACTCGGTTGATTAAATAGATGTCTAGTGAACAAGAATCCTTGTGTGATCACCCTAGTTAACCAAAAGGAAAGAAGAAACTTAATGAATGGTGTGCTTGAATCTGAAAACTCCCTTACTCTATCTTGGTAACATGTGTTGTTGTTCTGTTGATGCTTGTGGGGTGACATAGATGGGGATGGGATCCCCTTCTATTGTGCAGTTGTTGGTTTGTGAATCTGAGGCCGTGTGGGCTGTATGTTGGAGCTTGGTTTGGTTCCAGTACATCGAGGGATCTCACAGATCCCTTTTGTTGTTGTGACTTTACAAGAGAACTGGGTGTGAATGCTTAAATTGTTGCTTGACTGTTTTTCCTTCCTTGGCTTATGGCTATGCCTGTTAGTTGCCCGATAGTGAATAATTATCTAGATGGAATCAGTTGAATGTGATAAAAATAATGGGTTCAATGGGGAGTTGTTTTCTGGGAATGAGTTGTGACTCGGTTGTGGCTGTTGTGATTTTTATGAATGAATAGTAATGAGGGTGTTTGTGTATGAGTTGGTTTTGGAACCCTTGGGTTGGGATGAGTGCTTGTTTACCTATATGTATAATTTAGTTCTTATGTTTTTTATTCACGCCCCACCCAAGTTGAGCACTTTGTGCCGAACACCCCCATATCATGGGGGAGGGTGTTTTTTCCAACACTCTTATGAGTGACTGGTTATTAACTTCTTTTCTGCTCCCTTTCCCAAATAGCCCAAGACTCTTTGGGCAGGTTGTGATGGCCTAAGGTCCATTATAGACCAAGATTATTCGGGCAGGGTATCCTGTGGTAGTTGGCCCAGGTGTGTGGGCAGGTTGTTTCCGAAGTTTCTTTGGGATGAGGCCCAGGTGTCTTCGGGCGTGACAGTAGTAATTCTGGCCCAGGTGTCTTCAGGCATGATAGTAGTTGTTCTGGCCCAGGTGTATATGGGTGTGGTTACGTGTGGTTGTTGTTCCCCAGGTGTCTGCGGGTGGGATGATTGGTTGTGGTAGCCTAGGTGTGTGCGGGCGGGGTATGGCAGTAAGACTGCGGTGAGAATGGAGGGGGAGGTTTGATGCATAAGATGTTTTCAATAACTAGTGGGAAAGTGGTGCGGGGTACCCAAACATCGATGTGTTATTACTATTACTTTACTTGACTTGCGTTATTTGGGGAGTGTGCCTTGGTGAGTTTTGGGTGGATAGTTTCCTTGCAAGGTGCTTTGGTTATCTCTTTTCCTCATGGGGCATTAGATTGTCTCCCCACTTGTGCATGAGGGCTTTTTGTTTCCCCTACTGAGTATACCTGTATACTCACCCTATGTATATAAAACTTCTTTCAAGTTACCAGGAGGACTATGAGGACCATTCCAGACCCTATTAGCTCAGATGATGGGATCATAGACGTTGCTGCTTTTTTTTTCTTTTGGGTACTTCCCTTTGGAGTTTTTCTTGTATTTTTAGCACTTTATTATTGGAACATGCATATGGTAATGTATTTTTTTGGCCTTACTGTTACTTCCAATTTTGGGTGTTGTTTGGGATTTACTATCTTATCTCTTGGTCTTACTAAATAAAAATGGTAATGCATTCCATATTATATGTGATTCTATACCCTTGGTTATACTCGCCACTCCAGGGCCTATTGAAGGCATGTCTCGGGGGTCATTATCCCTCCTTCAACATGAGGAAGGAAGGGTCTGGAAAATATACTTCCCCTTCCCTCATCTTGTTGAAGGTGGTTCGTGATAGAATGGTATCAAAGGTGATGGTTGAGAGATAGGATGGATTTCAGAGTTAGGCATAGTGAGGATTTCATGGGATGGTAGGGAAACAATGTTAGGCAATCTTGACGTGTGAAATAGGTTATGGAAGACTCGCTAGGACATGAGATTTTAGGTCCCCTTGTGATCTGATGCAAGGAATCTGGGCCTACCGAACGACGAAGTGAGGCTAAATTGATTTCAGGGTAGAGACCCTAGGAAAGGTACATGCATCATAATGACTTGTGTTCTTGTGTATCTTTGGTACTTTGGGGATTTAAAAATAAATAAAAATTTTAAGCAAAAATTGAAAATCAATCTTCTACACTACTCGGGCTTTGAAATTCCTTGTTTACCTTGCAGTTATGACACCAGAATGATGACCACGAGTAGTGAGGCCGATCGAGGCCTAGAAAGATGATTTGGCTGATTAGAAGAGGGCTGATCGAGAGGAGGAGGACGAATAGTGGCAGAGGATGCTTCGTGCCTTTCAGCAGTAGACCCGCAGGAAGTACGGGGGCATCATCTTGGACATGGAGACAGAGAGTTGGATTGAGGATCTAGTGATAGATTTCAGCTTAATCTGGGCTCCGACGGAGCACTGGGTTCCTCTGGCTGAATTCCAGATATGGGGAGTAGTGTGTCAGTGGTCGACGCTCTATCTTGGGGGGAAGAGGGAGGCTGAGGTTTCGTGGGCAGACTTTGAGAGGGAGTTCCAGGTGGAATTTCTCTCTTCCATGATGAAGGCGGAGTAGAGGCAGGAGCTACTCTACCTTCAGCAGGGAGCATGTTCGTGAGGGATTTGGGGATCAAGTTAAAGGATCTTCTTTGCCTTTCTTCGGAACTCTTTTCAGATGGGGAGTCTTAGGCGATATGTTTAGAGGAGGTGCTCTGACTTTGTCTTCAGTATTTTGTTACTCCCTTAACTCTACTGACACAATTGGAGGTTTAGAAGAAGGCTGAAGTGGTGGATAGGAAGCACACGCTGGGACGTGTGTAGTGAGAGGGGATCCAGTTGGGTTCATCAAAGGGAAAGTCCATCAAAAGAAGGCCTCCAGCATTAGGGCCGTCTAGGTTTCGTCCAGTGGAGAGTAGGCTCCAACAGTTATAGTTTCAATCTCACAGTCCATGCCCCTTCCTTATGGGCCCATGTCCAAGATGTTTCATTTTTGGCAGTCGTTGGAACCTTCGAAATCAGTGTCCGGACCGAGTACAGTAAAATGGGGGTGGAAAAGTTCGGTGCGCACCTCAGCAACATTAGTTTCTAGCCAGACCCTTTCAGCAACAGCAATAGGGAAAAAGATCTCCCGATCCTCCGGGAGCAGACGTTTCAGGAGGAGACCGACCGCAAGGTGGTCCTCAGGGACCTTGACCAGGGCATGGTCGGGGAGGTGGCTAACAGCCGATGGGCAGAGGAGCTTGGCGTTGGCAGTTGCACGCCACAGAGGTAGCAGTTACAACAGGACCAGAAGTCATTCGAGGTATGATCTGTTTTTCCAACATTCTTTTCTCTACCTTTTTTGATTCAAGAGATTCACACTCCTTTGTTGCACCCGGTCTTTCCCATGCTCTGGGTCTAGACGCAGAGGTACTTCCTGTGCCTTTGGTTTTGAGTACGCCAGTCAGAGGTCAGACTAGCTTATCTTATATTTTTTAGGGATGTAGACTGATTTTGGGACCACATTAGACTAGTGGATACCTTCTTTTTCTATAGATAAAACCATATTATGTCATTCTAGGCATATAATGGTTATTCTTGGTATGTTCTCTTATCGATTGCTTCAAAATAAAGATCGTGTTTTTAGATGTGGGTGGCTGAAGTTTGACTTTTGTCGGCAAGCAGGGTTGTTAGGAGGGCAGCCGGTGAGTGGAGCCCTCCTTTCCTTATTAGTTGAGCTATCATTGAAGTCGGCATATACAGAAATGGTGGAAATCCTAGAGATTGTTAGTGAGTCCATGGACATCTTCCCTAAAGAGGTATTGACTCTACCCCCTCGACGTGATGTTGAGTTCAGGATAGACTTACAACCCGGTGCCCATTCGATTTTGATGGCTCCCTATCAGATGGAACCTTTTAAGTTGCAGGAGTTGTGGATTTAGATTGACGATCTGATGAAAAATGGTTTTGTTCGACCAAGTACATCCCCATGGGGTGCTTCGGTCTTGTTCTTGAAGAAGGCAGATGGTGGTCTCAAGCTTTTTATAGACTACCAGAGACTGAATCAGGTAATGGTCAAGAAACGTTACCCTCTCCTGAGGATCGATGACCTTTTGGATCAGTTGAAGGGGGAAGTATGGTTCTCTAAGATCGACCTATGGTCAGGATATCACCAGTTGAGGGTGAATGAGGGTGACGTCCCAAAGACTGCCTTCAGGTGAAGATATGGGCACTTTGAGTTCATAGTCATGTTGTTCGGTGTCACGAACGCATGAGCCATGTTCATGGGACTCATGAACTCTGTCTTTTGGTAATATCTGTATCGATTCATAGTCGTGTTTATTGATGACATCTTGATCTACTCAAGATCAAAGGAGGATCACGTCGAGCATCTGAGGATGGTTTTGGAGGTCCTCCGACAACACCAGTTCTATGGGAAATTGTCCAAGTGTAAGTTATGGACACAAGAAGTACACTTCCTTGAACATGTGGTGTCAGAGCAGGGTAGAAGTGGACCCGTTGAAGGTCAAAGAGGTTGTTTATTGGGCATAACCCAAGAATGTGGCAGAGGTTTATAGTTTCCTAGGCCTAGTAGGTTACTACCGGAGGTTCGTGCCCAACTTCTTCCAAGTTGCAACACCCTTGACATCCTTGACCAGGAAAGACCAGGATTTCATGTGGAGTGGTTAGTGTGAGGCAAACTTCAGTTATCTGAAGGGGAATTTGGTTAGTGCCCCAGTGATGAGGTTTCCAGAAGAAGGTGTGACATTTGAGGTGTTCTGTGATTCTTTAGGCCAAGTCCTGGGGTTTGTGATAACGCAAAATTGGGGGGTGATCTCTTATGGGTCTAGGCAGTTATGTCCCCATGAGTGGAACTATACCACCCATGATCTGGTGATTGCAGCGGTTGTGTTCTCACTAAATTTGTGGCTGCATTACCTCATTGGGGAGTGTTTTGTGGTCTTCACGGATCACAAGAGCTTGAGGTACATCTTCTCCCATTGAGAATTGAACTTGCGGCAGCAGAGGTGTATGGAGGTCCTTCAAGACGACGACTTTAAAATTTCCTACACCTCAGGAAAGGGGAATGTGGTGCCCAATTCCTTGAGAAGGAAGTCGTAGAGGGATGTGATCTGAAAATCGACAGATGCTTGGAAGGAGATGGAAGATTTGGCTACCCTACACTTGGATGCAAGGGTGGAGGATGGTAGAGGCTGTCTGTTCCAGAAGATAGTACATTCCACTCTATTGCAGTAGGTGTAGGAGTCTCAGTGGGGGACTTAGAGATTGAAGTGATGTGTGATCGTTTTAACCAGGGCGATGCTCCGGAAGGATGGTTGGAATATGGGCATAACTGGGTTCTGTTTCGTGGAAATGCACAAGAGAGATCTTGGTGAGTTCCAAAACTCACCAATGGCGGTACACCCAGGAGTTTCCAAGATGTAACGGGGTTTGAGGGGTCAGTTTTGATGGCCTGGGTTGAAGTAGGAAGTGGCAGAGTTTGTGGAAAATTCCTCATGTGTTAGAAAGTGAAGGCTGAACATCGCATCCCAAGAGGTCTATTGCATCCTTTAGATGTAACCGAGTGGAAGTGGGATGACATCTCTATGGATTTCATCACGGAACTACCCAGGGTTCAAGGAGGCTATGATGCTATCTGATTAGTGGTAGACTGGTTGACAAAATCATCTCACTTCCTGGAAATCAAGGAGTTGAGTGCGGTGGGTGCCTTAACATAGAGGTATGTGGATGAGGTGGTGTGGTTGCATGGAGTTCCTAGATCCATAGTCTCAGATCAGGATACAAGGTTTACCTCACGGGTCTGGAAAGGATTGCAACATGATTTTGGCACCCATCTATGCCTCAGTACTGCTTTCCATCCCTAGACAGATCGGCAGACAGAATGGACCATCTAGATGTTGGGGGACATGCTACAAGCATGTGTTTTGGACCTCAAGGGATCATGGGTGCAACACTTTCCTTTGGTAGAGTTTTCCTACTACAATATCTATCAATCTACTATTGTCATGGCTCCATTTGAAGCTTTGTACGAGAGGTCGTGTCACTCACTCATGGGATAGGCAGACGTTGGGGAAGAAGGTGTTCTTGGCCTAGAGGTAGTTCAGAGCACGACGAAGAAGGTTTAGCTTATAAGGGAAAGGATAAAGGTGGCTCAGGACCGGCAGAAATCGTATGTCGATCATAGGAGGAGACTATTGGAGTTCTATGTTGGGGACCACGTGTTCTTGAAGTTCTCCCCTCAGCGTGGGAAATAGAGGTTCAGCAAGTGGAGTAAGATTTATCCCAGGTTCGTCAGACCCTTCGAGGTGTTGTGGCGAGTCAGTGAAGTTGCTTATCAGCTGGCGCGACCACCGCCGCAATAGAGGGTGCACGACATCTTCCATGTGTTCAAACTTCGTTGGTATCTACACGATGATTCGCATGTCCTCGACTGGGGGAAGCTAGATATCGAGTACGATGTAGAGTTTGTAGAGAAACTAGTGATGATCGAAGATCGTGAGGAGAAGGTTCTCTGTGGATGAACCATTCCCTTGGTTTGTGTGTTATGGAGGCATAGTGGCCTTGAGGAGAGTACCTGGGAAAGAGAGGCACAGATTCACGTCCAGTACCCAGAGATGTTTTTAGTTTTGTTCTGTTTTGTTTTTTACTTGTTTGTGATGTGGTTCTTGACCTTGTTAACTATGGAATGTGTTGTTTTTCTCATTCTCTAAATGTGTGTGAGGATTCCTGACTATGGTAAGTGGATGACCTGGTCCCTAATCAAGACACATTAAAGTGGATGCGATTAAACCCGTACGGGAAAGTCAGTGCTGCCCAAAGCAGATAGTATCTTGACATGGGGGAAGAGACTCCCTAATCCATATGACTGGAAAATATGACCTTTACATGTTTGTGTGGTTACTTGAGGGAGAGGTGTTCCTAGGTGTCGAGGAGGTTTACTCCTAAGAGGTATCTTTCGAGGTGGTTGTTCGGACCCCTCTCTTTCTTCCAGTCTAGTTAGGATTCTCGAGGGAAAGAATAGTTTGAGAGGTATCTAATTTAACGTCCTGAGATATGGCTCATTAAGGAGTTTTCCAAAAACTCAGTTCCATCAAACGGTTCCACTGAAACGGTGACACTGGTCACGGTCGCACACCAAAATAGTGGAACTGTAATGGCCGCACCGTCACGGTCGCACACTAAAATGGTGGCACCGCTTACGGTGACACCGTGAAGATTGTACCATGACAGTCACACACTGAAATAGTGGCACCGCTCACAGTGGCACCGTGACAGTGGCACCATTACGGTGTCTCACCGAACGGTGTCCCACCCTTCTTTTATTTTCCAATTTCTGACTTTCCACTCCCACAACGTACCTTTTGACATAAAAATGTTTTAATACCCCTTCAAAGCCATTTAAACCCCATAAATGATATCTAAAATCCCCCAAGAGCAAGGTGACCCTTGACTTACCAAAACGTGTGGTATTTTTCCTTGGTGTCACATCTTCTTCCCGTACTTTCCATTTCTGCCCCTATTATGTGTGTTTTCCTCTGTTTAAAGGAAACCAATTGACCCACGCCCATTATGTTCACCTCTCTGATGAGAATTATTAAATGACAATTAATTACATCATGTGTAACCACCCAACCGCGTGGTGAAACAACGATCCCCCTTTAAATCCGTTCAATATCTAATATCCCGTAACTCCAGGATCTCACCTTTTATCGCACGGGGAATTCCTTATTTTTCATGGCTGATCTATTTTCTTTACCTCGTTCATTTGGATCCCCCCTTACTGAGGCAAGTGGTGCACCTATGATGGATCCTTTCCTTCTCACTCTTGGAGTCCTCAGATTTCCTCCCCTGTAAGTCGCGCATCCCCAGTTCTTGGCATGTGGAGAGAAACTTTGATCATTGATCATCCACATTGGGTTTTTCCTTCGTCTCTCTTAACAGTGTATCATTCGAGGTGGGTATGATAATGTTTTTTTAGGGATGGATGAAACTGAACCTTAAAAAAGATAATAAATGGTTTTTAAAGAATTAGGGGGGGGTGTTTGATGATGTTGTTGTACTCTTTTATCTTCCTCTATATGTTGTGATATTTATAGGCTTATGTCTACTAAAAATCGTGGCCATTGGTGGTCCTTTGCACACTAATGAACCCCTATCTTCTATGATGGTTGAATGGTTGTAACATGAAAATTGGTTAAACACGTAAACTCGGTTGATTAAATGGATGTCCAGTGAACAAGAATCCTTGTGTGATCACCCTGATTAACCAAATTGAAAGAAGGAACTTAATGAATGGTGTGCTTGAGTCTGAAAACTCTCTTTATCTATCTTGGTAACATGTGTGGTTGTTCTGTTGATGCTTGTGGGGTGACATGGATGGGGATGGGATCCCCTGCTATTGTGAAGTTGTTGGTTTGTGAATCTGAGGCCATGTGGGTTGTATGTTGGAGCTTGGTTTGGTTCCAGTACATCAAGGGATCTGACAGATCCCTTTTGTTGTTGTGACTTTACAAGAGAACTGGGCGTGAATGCTTAAATTGATGCTTGGCTATTTTTTCTTCCTTGGCTTGTGGATATGCCTGTTAGTTGCCCGGTAGTGAAGAATTATCTAGATAGAATCAATTGAATATGATAAAAATAATGGGTTTGATGGGGATTTGTTTTCTGGGAATGTGTTGTGACTCGGTTGTGGCTGTTGTGCTTTTTATGAGTGAATAGTAATGAGGGTGTTTCTGTGTGATCTGGTTTTGGAACCCTTAGGTTGGGATGAGTGCTTGTTTACCTATATGTATAATTTAGTTTTTATGTTCCTTATACATGCCCCTCCCAAGTTGAGCACTTCGTGCCGAACACCATATCATGGGGAAGGGTGTTTTTCCCAACACTCTTATGAGTGGCTGGTTATTAGCTCCTTTTCTGCTCCCTTTCCCGAATAGCCCAAGACTCTTCAGGTAGGATGTGATGGTCTGAGGTCCATTATAGCCCAAGATTCTTCAGTCAGGGTATCATGTGGTAGTTGGACCAGGTGTGTGCGGGCAGGTTGTTTCCCAAGTGTCTGCAGGATGAGGCCCAGGTGTCTTCCGGAATGGCAGTAGTTATTCTGGCCCAGATGTCTTCAGGCGTGATAGTAGTTGTTCTGGCCTAGGTGTCTGCGGGTGTGGTTACATGTGGTTGTTGTGGACCTGGTGTCTACAAGCGGGCTGATTTGTTATGGTATCCCAGGTTTGCGGGAGGGGTATTATATTGGGACTGTGGTGAGAATGGAAGGGGAGGTCTGACACATAGTATGTCTTCAATAACCAGTGGGAAAGTGGTGCAGGGCACCCAAACATGGATGCGTTATTACTATTACTTTATTTAACTTGCGTTATTTGGGGAGTGTGCATTGGTGAGTTTTGGGTGGATAATTTCCTTGATAGGTGCTTTGGTTATCTCTTTTCCTCATGGGGCATTAGATTGTCTCTCCACTTGTGCATTAGGGCTTTTGGTTTCCTCTACTTAGTATACCTGTATACTCACCCTACATATATAAAACTACTTTCAGTTACCAGGAGGAATATGAGGACCGTGCCAGACCATATTAGCTCGGACGCACATTGCTTCTTTTTCTTTTTCTTTTGGGTACTTCCCTTTGGAGTTTTTCTTGTATTTGTAGCACTTTATTATTGGAACATGTATATGGGAATGGATTGTTTTGGCCTTACTTTTACTTCTAGTTTTGCGTGTTGTTTGGGATTTACTATCTTATCTACTGATCCTACTAAATAAAAAGGGTAATGCCTTCTATATTATATGTTATTCTATACCCTTGGTTCTAGTCTCCACTCCGAGGCTTATTGAAGGCGGGTCTCGGGGGTTATTATCCCTCCTTCAACTTGAGGAAGGAAGGGTCTAACAAATCTGCTGCCCCTTCCCTCATCTTGGTGAAGGCAGGTCATGACAGTTAGGATTTTGTTATTTTAAGGGGGGTTTCAGATATTTTAGGGGTTTTTATGTTTTCATTGATTTTTAGGGGGGGGGGGGGTAGGATTTTTATGATTTTTCAGGTTTTTTAGGGTTTTTAGGGATTTTGAGTGGTTTTATGGGTTTTCATTGGTTTTTGGGTTTTATGGGGATTTTATGGTCTTTGGGGGGGGGGGTTAGGGGTTTTATGATTTTTTATATATTTTTTATGTTTTCAGGTGTTTTAAGGGTTTTTAGAGGTTTTAGTGTATTTTTAGGGTTTTATGGGTTTTTAGGGGTTTTAATGTTTTTCATGGGGTTTTTAGGGTTTTTAGGATTTTTTTAAGTTTTCATGGTTTTTTTGGCTTTTTTAGGGTTTTTATGGTTTTTAGGGGTTTTTAGGGATTTTTGGGATTTTTAGGGTTTTTTGGTTTTAGGGGTTTTCAGGGTTTTTTGTGTTTTTATGGGATTTTTAGGGTTTTTATGGTTTTTAGAGTTTTTAACATTTTAGGGGTTTTATGAGTTTTTAGGGTTTTTAAGGTTTTTAGGCATTTTTGTGGTCTTCAGGGGTATTTTAGGGTTTTTAGGGCTCTTTACGTTTTCATGAAATTTTTAGGGTTTTAAAATAATTTTATGGTTTTTAGGGGTTTTAGGGTTTTTAGGGATGTTGAGGGTTTTTATGGTTTTCTAGGGGGTTTTAGGGTCTTTTAGGGTTTTTAGTGTCTTTTTGGGTTTCTAGGGATTTTTTTGAATTTTTTAGTGTTGTTAAGGTTTCTATATTTTTTTAAGGTTTTTAGGGGTTTAAAGGGTTTTTTGGTTTTTAGTGTTTTTTAGGATTTTTATGGTTTTTATGGTTTTTATTTTTTTTAGGGGTTTTATGGTTTCTAGGGTTTTTAGGGTTTTCTATGTTTTCATGGTTTTTAGGGGATTTTAGGAATTTAATGATTATTGGGGTTATAAGGGTTTTTTAGGGTTTTTAGTGTCTTTTTAGGTTTTTAGGTTTTTGTTTGAATTTTTAGGGTTTTTATGGGTTTTAGATTTTTTTAACTTTTTTAGGGGTTTTAATTTTTTAGTGGGGTTTTAGGGTTTTTAAGGGTTTTACAGGGTTTTATGGTTTTGAGGGTTTTTAGTGTTTTCACCATTTTCATGAATTTTTTTGGAATTTTTAGGGGTTTTATGGTTTTTAGGGGTTTTTTAAGGTTTTTAGGGGTTTTTATATTTTCATGGTTTTTTTTGTTTTTCTTGGATTTTTATGGTTTTTAGGGTTTTTAGGGATTTGAGGGTTTTTGGGGTTTTGGGGGTTTTTAGCGGTTTTCAAGGTTTTTGTGGTTGTTTTGGGTTTTTGAGGCTTTTTTTTCAGTTTTTTTGGTTTTTAATGTTTTTTATAGTTTTTAACATTTATAGGGGTTATAGGGACTTTTAGAGTTTTATTGGTTTTTTAGGGTTTTATTGTGTTTTAATGTTTTTATGGATTTTAGGGGTTTTTATGGTTTTCAAGGGTTTTTTAGGGGTTTTAGGGTTTTCTGCATTTTCATTTATATTTAGGATTTTTTAGTATTTTTATGGTTTTTAGTGTTTTTTAAAATTTTGTGGGTTTTTAAGGGTTTTTAGGGGGTTTTAAGGTTTTTATGGTCTCTTTGGGGGGTTTTTTTTTGGGTTTTTAAGGTTTTTAGAGTTTTTGTATGTTTTTATGGATTTTAAATGTTTTTAGTGTTTTAATGGATTTTAGGGTTTTTATGGGTTTTTGGTGTTTTTAAGGTTTTTTGGGATTTTATAGTTTTCAAGGGTTTTTCATAGTTTTTAGGGTTTTTTATGTTTTCATGTATTTTTAAGGGTTTTTTGGATTTTAATGGTTTTTGGGGTTTTGGGGGGTTTTGGGGGGTTTTATGGTTTTTCCTGGGTTTTTAGGGTCTTTTGGGTTTTTAGGGTTTCTTTGAGTTTTCTAATGGTTTTTCGGGGTTTTAAGGTTGTTTTTCATTTTTAGGGGTTTTAAGCGATTTTAAAGTTTTTAGGGATTTTATGGGTTTTTAAGGTTTTTACGATTTTAGGGGTTTTTATGTTTTAGGGTGTTTTCAAGGGTTTAGGATTTTTTATGTTTCCCTAGATTTTTAGAGGTTTTTAAGACTTTTATGGTTTCTATGATTTTTTAGGGTTTTATGGATTTTGAGGGTTTTTAGGGTTTATTGGGTCATTTGGGGGTTTGAGGTTTTTTTGAGTTTTTTGGGTTTTTAAGGTTTTTTTAGTATTTTAACGGTTTTGGGGTTTAAGGGTTTTTTGAGTTTTTAGTTGTTATTAGGGTTTAGGGGGTTTTTAGGGCTTTTAAGGTTTTTAGGGGTTTAAAGGGTTTTTTGTTTTTAGTGTTTTTTAGGCTTTTTATTGTATTTATGTTTTTTAGGGGTTTTATTGTTTCCAGGGTTTTTAGAGTTTTCTATGTTTTCATGTATTTTTAGGGGATTTTTAGGAATTTAATGATTATTGGGGTTTTAAGTGTTTTTTCAGGGTTTTTAGTGTCTTTTTAGGTTTTCAGGTTTTTTTTTAATTTTTAGGGTATTTATCGTTTTTAGATGTTTTTAACATTTTTAGGGTTTTTAATTTTTTTGTGGGTTTTTAGGGTTTTGAGGGTTTTGAGGGGGTTTTATGGTTTTGAGGGTTTTTAGTGTTTTCTATGTTTTCATGTATTTTTGGGGATTTTTAGGGGTTTTATGGTTTTTAGGGGTTCTTAAAGGTTTTTAGGGGTTTTTACATTTTCATGGATTTGTTAGGTTTTTTTATTTTTATGGTTTTTAGGGTTTTTTAGGGTTTTTTGGGATTTTAGGGTTTTAGGGTTTTTTTTGGGGGGGGGGGTTTAGGGGTTTTCGGGTTTTTATGGTTGTTTTGGGTTTTTAGGATATTTTTTTAGTTTTTTAGGTTTTAATTTTTTTTATAGTTTTTAACATTTATATGGGTTATAAGGTCTTTTAGAGTTTTAGAGGTTTTTTAGGGTTTTATTGGGTTTTAGTGTTTTTATGGTTTTTAGGGGGTTTTATGGTTTTCAAGGGGTTTTTAGGGGGTTTTGGGTTTTCTACGTTTTCATTGATTTTTAGGATTTTTTAGGATTTTTATGGTTTTTAGGGATTTTTAGGATTTTGTGGGTTTTTAAGGATTTTCAGGGGGGTTTAATGTTTTTATCGTCTCTTTGGGGTTTTTGTTACTTTTTTGGGGGTTTTAGGGTTTTAAAGGTTTTTAGAGTTTTTTTATGTTTTTAGGGGTTTTAAAGGTTTTTAATGTTTTTAATGGTTTTTAATGTTTTAGGGATTTTATAGTTTTCAAAGGTTTTTCATGGTATTTAGGGTTTTTTATGTTTTCATGGATTTTTAGGGGTTTTTTGGATTTTAATAGTTTTTTGGGTTTTTGGGGTTTTTTTATTTTTCTAATTGTTTTGCGGGGTTTTAATTTTTTTTTCATTTTTAGTGGTTTTAAGGGGTTTTATAGTTTTTAGTGGTTCTTAGGGATTTTATGGGTTTTTAGGGTTTTTTAAGGTTTTAAGGGGTTTTTATGTTTTTTAGGGGGTTTTCAAGGTTTTAGGGTTTTTTATGTTTTCCTGGATTTTTAGAGGTTTTTAAGACTTTTATGGTTTCTAAGATTTTTTAGAGTTTTTTTGGATATTTAGGGTTATTATGGATTGAAAATGGTTTTAGGGTATTTAGGGTTTTTAGGGTTTTTAGGGGTTTTAGGGTCTTTTGGGGGTTTGAGGTTTTTTTGAGTTTTTTGGGTTTTAAATGTTTTTTGAGTATTTTAACGGTTTTGGGGGTTTAAGGGTTTTTTGACTTTTTAGTTGTTATTAGTTTTTTTGGGTTTTTAGGGATTTTTAATGTTTTTAGGGGTTTTATGGTTTTCATGTTTTTTGGGGCTTTTAGGGGGTTTACATTGTCATGGATTTTTAAGAGTTTTTTAGGATTTTATTCTGTTTATGGATTTTAGATATTTTTTAGGGTTTTTGGATTTTTTAGGTGTTTTTTAGGTTTTTGGGGTTTTTAGGGGTTTTGGGGTCTTTTGGGGGTTTTAGGTTTTTTTCGAGTTTTTTAGGGGTTTTAAGGTTTTTAGAGTTTTTTTAACATTTTTAGGGTTTTAAGATTTTTTAGTGTTTTAAGTGGTTTTAGGGTTTTTATGGGTTTTTAAAGGTTTTTATGGTTTTTTATGATTTTAATGGAGACTTCAGGGTTTTTAGGGTTTTTTACATTTTCATGGATTATTAGGGGTTTTTAGGATTTTTTTCGGTTTTTAGGTATTTTTAGGGTTTTTATAGATTTTGAGTGTTTTAGGGGTTTTTTAGAGTTTTTTTGGGTTTTTAGGGGTTTTCAGGGTTTTCAGGGTCTTTTGGGTTTTATGGGTTTTTTTTAAATTTTATAGGTTTTTTAAGGCTTCTAACATTTTTTAGGTTTAAAGGGTTTTTAGAGTTTTTAGTGGGTTTTTAATATTTTTATGGGTTTTTGGTATTTTAAGGTTTTTAGGGGATTTATGGTTTTCAATGCTTTTTCTAGATTTTTATGGTTTTTAGGGTTTTTTATGTTCTCATGGATTTTTAGGGATTTTTTTTATATTTTTATGGTTTTGGAGTTTTTAGGGATTTGAGGGTTTTATGGGTTTTCATTGGGTTTTAGGGGTTTTCAAGGTTTTTTGGGGTTTTTTGGGTTTTTAGGGGTTTTAATATTTTTGAGTGATTTTAACGTTTTTAGGGGTTTTAGGGGTTTTTTAAATTTTTAGTGGTTTTAGGGGTTTTCTTGGTTTTTTGGATTTTTTAAGTTTTTAGGGGTTTTTATGGTTTTTAGGGGTTTTTTAGGGTTTTAGGGGTGTTTACGTTTTCATGGATTTTAGGGGTCTTTTAGTATTTTTAAGGTTTTTAGAGTTTGATAGGGAATTTAGAGATCTTTAGGGTTTTTAGGGGTTTTCATATTTTTTTTGGGTTTTTAGGTTTTTTCTGAGTCTTTTACCAAGGAAGGTGCAGGACTAGGTTGAGTGCCCAATCCCCCAGAAATATATTAATAAAAAGAGAGTACAAAGTGAAAAGCAAACAACACACCTCACAACATCATATGTCAGAAAGCATCAGAGAAGTCACCACCACCACCTTCTGAGAATTCATCTGGTTCCGCCGACTCCCATTCAGAGTGCAGAGTGTATTGACTTAGCATTTGGATGTATTGCTCCCTTAGACGTAGCTTCACTAGATACATGGGTTCAGTGAATCTATTTCGTCCCCTCTTTTGGTCTGTGTCTTTCAACATCCCATTTTTTGTAGAAGACCTGGTGGATATGGTCCTCGACATGTTGGAGTAATATTTTCTGGGTTTCCTCTTTGGTGGAGCGGTGGGAGCTCCATTGCTTTCGTTCCTTTTCACCCCATTTCTAAGAATCGCACTATAGGATTCCTTCATATGACCCTTTGAACGGCATCCTTGCTTCTCCTTCCCCTCAGACACCATTTGAGAGCCCTCATGCACCAAGGAGGCTATATCCCGGGAAGGTTCCAAGTTAGCATCCATAGGTGTCAAACACGAAGAATACTCCCCATTGTTCTGATTCTTGCTGCTTGCTTCTAAGCAGTCCTGCCCACCCAAGAATATCTCTTTGTCATATTTCTGCTCCAGAGCAGCATTCTCACTCACCACTTCCTCATCAATTTTTCCAACTGCTGTTTCAAGAACCTCCTTCACCAGTTTCAGGAGTTCACTTTTATGTGTCCCATCACATCCCCTCACTTGATTCCTACTCTCCTATCTCTTCAGCCTCCTTCAACTCTGCATTTTCCAGAACTACATAGCGGTTTGTAGAGAAATTTAGAAAATCATCAGACCTTGCCTTCACCAGAATAGCAGATGTATTCTGATGCGTATCCACAGGAGCATCAGAAAACTATTTTTTCTCGATCCCCCTGCCCATAAATTGAAAGTCATAGTTTGGACCATCCATGCCCAAGCCGCCAGCACCTTGCCTCAATTTTTCAAATTTATCATTCTCAGTATTGTGCACATTAGAGTCGTCTAAGTGAGTATGATCACCAAATGCACAAGCAGAATCCCTATTTCCACTCTGCTCCAAGCTTCCCTGTCTTCCCATGGCAGCTGAACTCAGAGAAATTTTAGTAGCCTACCTCAATTCCTCCTTGCATCATGATCGGTAGTACCAAGTTCCATGGGAGATCCCTTCATCATGTCCCCTGAGGACACCTCTCGAACCAAAGAAGGAGAAATCGAAACGTTCCCAAAGATTGGTATGGGTTGTACCTGACTGTCCTGATGCGCACCTGCTACTGGAGACTAAACAGCCGCATGAATGCTAGTCTCTTTCAGAATGGTGCCTCCACGCTAATTCCCATCTGCAGCATCAACACCACCCGACATTGCTGTAGTGAATGTCGTATTTGGGTTAGGACTCGGCTGGTCATCCAGTGTTTTCTTACGGCAATAAGCAGTATCATGTCCCTGCTTTCGACAACCATTGCAAAAAGGGGTCCAAGAATCATAGATAATATTTTGGGCATACCTGTACTCACCTTCAATCACAATCCACACCATTTTAGGGTTTTATTTTTTTCATAATGTTTTAGGGGGTTTTATGGATTCAAGAGGTTTTTTAGGGTTTTTAATGTTTTTTTATGTTTTCTGGATTATTAGTGGTTTTTTTTATTTTTATAGTTTTTAGGGTTTTAAAGGGTTTTTAGTTATTTTTAGGGGTTTTAGAGTTTTTAAGGTTTTTAGGGGGGGTTGGTTTTTTGTGTTTTTATTGTCTTTTTGGATTTTTAAGTTTTTTTTGTGTTTTTAGGGCTTTTGAGGCTTTTAGATTTGTTTAACATTTTTAGAGGTTTTAAGGGTTTTTAGAGTTTTTAGTGTTTTTATGGGTTTTCAACTTTTTTATGAATTTAGAGGATTATATGGTTTTCAGAGGTTTTTTGACGTATTTAGGGTTTTTTACGTTTTCATGGATTTTTGGGTGTTTTAAAGATTTTTATGGTTTTTAGGGATTTTTGGGGTCTTTGGGATTTTGAGGGTTTTAGTATTTTTCAAGGGGTTTTAGGGTTTTTATGGGTTTTAAGGGTTTTAGTGTTTTTTTGAGTTTTTTTGGGTTTTTATGATATTTTAGTGTTTTTATCGTTTTTAGGGGTTTAAAGTGTTTGTATATTTTTAGTGGTTTTTTGGGGGTTTTATGGGTTTTTGATGGTTTTAGGGGTTTTATGGTTTTCATGGGTTTTTTATAATTTTTAGTTTTTTTTACGTTTCACATATTTTTTTGGGTTTTTTAGGATTTTTAAGGATTTTGGTGTTTTTTAGGTTTTTCTAGTGTTTTGTTGGTTTTTAGGGGTTTCCATGGGTTTTTAGGGTCTTTTGGGGTTTTATGGATTTTTTTCGAGTTTTTAGGGTATTGAAAGTTTTTTAGATATTTTAACCTTTTTAGAGGTTTAAGGGTTATTAGATTTTTAGTGAGTTTTTAAGGTTTTTAGGGATATCTATGGCTTTCAGGGGCTTTTCAGAGTTTTGGGTTTTTTAAATTTTCATGTATTTTAAGGGGGTTTTATAATATTTTTATTGTTCTTATGGTTTTTAGTGGTCTTACGGATTTTGAGGGTTTAAGGGATTTTAAGAGGTTTTTTGGGGTTTTCAGGTTTTTCAGGGTTTTAGGCTCTTTATGGGGTTTTAGGGGTTTTTTTGAATTTTTTAGGGTTTTAAGGTTTTTTAGAGTATTTTAACATATTTTTTGGATTTTATGGGTTTTTAGAGTTTTTAGTGTTTTATAGGGTTTTTATAGTTTTTAAGGCTTTTATAGGTTTTTATGGCTTTTAGGGGTTTTTCCTATGTTTTTAAGGTTTGTTACGTTTCCATGTATTTTAGGGTGTTTTTCAAATATTTATGGTTTTTAGGGTTTTTAGGGATTTTGAGGGCTTTTAGAGTTTTTCAAAGATTTTTAGGGGTTTTCAGGGTCTTTTTGGGGTTTTAGATTCTTTTGGGTTTTTTGGTGTTCTAAGGTTTTTTTGAGGTTTTTAACATTTTTATGGGTTTTAAGGGGTTTTATAGTTTTTAGTGGTTTTTTGGGGTTTTAGGGTGTTTTAAGATTTTTAGGGTTTTCTTAGTTTTCTAGGGTATTTGAAGGTTTTTAGTGTTTTTACATTATCATGTATTTTTAGGGTTTTTTTAGGATTTTTATGGGTTTCAGTGTTTTTTAGAGTTTTTAGTGATTTTGAGGGTTTTATGGGGTTTTCATAGGTTTTTATATGTTTTTAAGGTCATTTTAGGTTTTCAGGGTTTTTTTAGTTTATTTGGGTTTTTTAAGTTTTTTAGGGTTTTTAGAGGTTTTGAACATTTTCTGGGGTTTAAAGGGCTTTTGAGTTTTAAGTTGTTTTTAGGGGTTTTATGGGGTTTTAGAGTTTTTATGGTTATTAGTGGTTTTTATGGTTTTCAGGAGGTTTGAGGGTTTTTAATGTTTTCAGGGGTTTTATGGTTTTCTAGTGGTTTGTTTAGTGTTTTAGGGTTTTTTATGTTTTCATGGATTTTTAGGTTTTTTTGGGATTTTTATGGTTTTTAGATTTTTAGGATTTTTGGGATTTTGACGGTTTTTAGGGGTTTTTACAGTTTTTAGGGGTTGTTGTAACAACCCATCCCCCGGGGCCTGTTCCGTGACTACCCCAAGCCCGCCTTCCTTAGGCCAGGGGCTGGCGACTAGCACCAAAAGACGTATTCCCTAATACTGGGAAGGCATTGCCTTTAAAACCTGTAAACACACACAACCATACATAAAGAAAGATACGAACTAAAGAAAATTGTATAGTAAAAGTGTGTTGAAAGTGAGAGGGTCCGGAATACAAGCCCAACAGTAAAGGTACAAGTACAACTGAAAAACAATACAACTGAAGAAAGAGAAAGACAGCTAATGGGTCATCCTCTGAAGTTCCTACCTGAAGGGTAGGTACAGATCGCCTCCTCAGCACTCCATGTCTGCCCGTCTCTTCTACGTACCGACACACCGTATGGTCCACCTTTGGGCACTGCCCAGTCCTGGTACCATCAGCCTTGATCAACAATGTATGTCGTCTGCACCAAACACAACAACGTGCGGGCATAGACCATGCATGGGTGAGTATAACGATACTCAGTAGGGACCCCAAGACCCTCAAGGTCTCACAAGATCTACAAATGATAAACCACAAAACATGTAAACCAATAGACAACCCTACTTAGGTATATGCCCATACATATACCTAAGTTATCATGTATACCCATCTCAATCAAGTGGAAAACACAGAGTCCAACTCAAAAGCCCAAAGCTCAACTGTTCCACAAAGGAAGGAAATACCACGAAGGTAAGTACCACACAAGTACGTCATACAGAGGAATACCACCAAGTTATGACCACAATGGAAAGTACCACACAGGTACAGATTTAGCTCACCCCAGGTATAACTTAAATACAAAAGTACAAAAGATTAGTCACAAAGTTAGATCATCTTATTCTGTCAAGAGGCTCTACTGCTGACCCACATAGGTTTTCTCGGTGCTGAACCACAGAGGATCGCTAGGTGATGACACAAACAGGTTTGTTTGGTGCTGACCCACATAGGATCGCTAGGTGCTGACCCGCACAGGATCTCTAGGTGCTAACCCACATAGGATCGATCGGTGATGACCCACAGAGGATCGCTAGGTGTTGACCCACACAAGATATCTAGGTGCTGACCCACACAACATCACTCGGTGCTGACCCACATAGGATCGCTCAGTGCTGACCCACAGAGGATCTCTCGGTGATGACCCATAGAGGATCACTAGGTGTTGACCGACACAAGATATCTAGGTGTTGACCCACACAACATCACTCGATGCTGACCCACATAGGATCGCTCGGTGCTGACCCACAGAGGATCTCTCAGTGCTAACCCACAAAGGATCTCTAGGTGTTGACCCACACAGGATCGCTCAGTGTTGAGCCACACATGGTCGCTATTCATTCTTCACATCACAGTCAACTAATGGGTTCCCGCACTAAGCTTTCTCATTTCCAGGAGAGTCCACTCCTCAAGACATTGTTCGATATTCCAACTTCCACGAACTCCCATGAATAAGTATCTCAAAGAACCTCAACGTCGTAGGGGTCTCCACGTAACATACGGTGTGTCAATCGGACGTCTGGTCTGTAAGTTATTAGCATTTTAGTCCAGAGGGCCTGGTTGGATTCGTACTTGATCCAACCCGACCATACCCCAACTTTATCCAAATATCTAGTGGGGTATACCAAAGAGACCATCTTGCTTCAAGGTTTCCAGTGCCGCTGACGGTTCATCAGACAGACGCTCGGTGCCAAAGTTATGTCTAAAAGAGAGCATAGGGTCGAAACTGGTCTGGGTCCAGTCCAACCCAATCGGACCAACCAGGCCCGACCCAGCCTGGGTCGACCCGGCCCGACCCGCTGGCTCCGGCCCGACCCGCGTTGGGTGGCCCGGCCTGGCGGCTAGGCCTGGGTAGGGGTGCGGGGGCCATGATGCTGTGTGGAGGGTCGCGAGGCGGAGAGGCCGTGGGGTGGCGCGGAGGGCCGCAGGATGGTGAGGCCACGGGACGGTGCAGAGGTTCGTGGGACTGTGAGGCTGTGGGGGCCATGGGGTGGTAGAGGCCACGGGGTAGCGTGAATGGCTACAGGATGATGAGGCCATGGGGAAATGCAAAGGGCTGCGGGATGACAAGGTCACGGGGGTCATGGGGCGGCGAAGGCCGCCGAGGTCGTGGGTGCCATGGAGGCTGTGGGGAGGCGGAGTCCGAGGGTGACACGGGGCGGCAGAGGCCATGGGTGCCACGGAGGTCGCTGGGCAGCAGAGGGGCCTTCACCTTCGTCACGGCCGGCAGTGTGCCGGCCGTCGTATCCGTTCGTTGTTGTGGCACAAAGTCGCCTTCTTCCATCACGAAGAACACACCAATCAAGAAGAACGGTGGAGGGGTCGGGCCATGTTTGTTTGGCCCACACCCTCCGCATTAGAGAGGTAGAAAGTGGCTCAACAAAATCTTGAATAAAGAATGTCAAACCCTATAACCTCCAGCAATGATTATACCCAAACTGCAAAAGAAATCATCTGCAGTTCAACTAGTTGGAGAGTTGATCCGCATTCTTTGTTTTAGAAGGGAAAACATGAGAATATATAATCATATACAATAAAACCCCTACCTCAGAGATTTTTTGATAGAGGTCATGAGTAAAGAGACAAAGTCATTGGGGATAGATGGGAGTCGGTGAAATCAGCGTTCCCTCAATCGTTGGTTCGTTGTCATTGAAGACGTTCCTCGAAGGCGTGAGCGTTCTTCGTTGTGGAGCGCATTCTTCGTTGGAGGACACGTTCTTCATTGGAGAGAATAATCCTCCCAAGGTTCCCCTCTCCCAATTCCACCCAAAATGTGAAATAGCCCCTTGTTAATTTAATTTTATCAAATTAATAATGTTGGCACAATTAATTGTACCATGTTGGCATAATAAATTGGCTCCAATTAATGGAAGGAAAGGATTAATGGGGAGTTGAAAGGTTTCTCCCCCATTAAGAGGGGTCGGGTGGTCCCCGCCTCTAAATTAAAAATGGGGGTTAGATCAGGTGGCCCCTACCTCTTAACATTCACATGGGAGGTTTAGGCTTGGGTGGTCTCCACCACCATAACCCACGTTGAGAGGTTTCAAAAAGAAAAATAAAAATGTTAAACATTTTATTTTTCTTATTCCATGAAAATCACAAAAACTAACTTTCCCCCTCGACCAACTACGGTCAAGGTGAATATCTCCCTAAGTGAACACCGACGCTACGAGTTCAACGGTGCCCTTGGATTTCAATTCCAAGCACCGGTTCAAAATTTAGAAAAACCCGCTCCCACATTTACTGAACGTACCCGAAAAAAAGTTTAGAAATTCATTCCAAGCACTCTGGGCCTCAGAATCACGTGCTGTCAATTTTCGCAGACTCGTAAAATTCCTATTTAATTTAAAAAAATACTTGGAAATTCTAGGTCTTTACAGTTGTTTCAGGTTTTTAGGGTCTTCTTGGGTTTTTAGGATTTTTTTGAGTTTTTAGGGGTTTTAATTTTTTCAGAGTTTTTTAACATTTTTAAGAGTTTTAAGGGTTTTAGAGTTTTAAGTGGATTTTTATAATTTTTATGGGTTTTTAGGATTTTCAATTTTTTTATGGGTTTTTATGGTTTTCTTAGGCTTTTTAGGGTTTTTAGGGTTTTTTACGTTTTCATGGATTTTTAAGGGTTTTTTTATAAGTTTTATGTTTTTAGGGTTTTTTAGGGTTTTTAGGGATTTGAAGGGTTTTAAAAGGTCTTTAGGGGTTTTAGGGTTTTTTTTGGTTTTTAAGGACTTTTGGGTTTTTAGGGTCTTTTGAGTTTTTTAGGGTTTTTAAGGTTTGTTAGAGTTTTTTTAAATTTTTGGGGTTTAATTGTTTTTAGTTTTTTAGTGTTTTTAAGATTTTTATGGGTTTTTGGGGTTTTTGAGGTTTTTAGGGATTTTTATGGTTTTCATAGGTTTTTTTGGTTTTTAGGTGGGTTTTAAGGGGTTTTAAGGTTTTGAGGGCTTTTTAGGATTCTTATGCTTTTTAGGATTTTCTAGGGATTTTAGGGACTTGAGGGGTTTTAGGGGTTTTTAAGGGTTTTTGAGGTTTCTAGAGTTTCTCTGGGATTTTAGGGGCTTTTGGGTCTTTAGGATTTTTTTTGAGTTTTTTTGATATTTTTTTGGTTTTTAGAGTTTTTTTAACATTTTAAGGGTTTTAAGGGTTTCTATATTTTTTATGGTTTTTAGTTTTTTATTTATTTTTAGGGTTTTTAATGTTTTTAGGGGTTTTATGGTTTTGAAGGGTTTTTAAGGGTTTTTAGGTTTTTATGTTTTCTTGGATTTTTAGGGGTTTTTAGGATTTTTTAGGTTTTTAGGGTTTTTAGGGGTTTTAGGGATTTTGATGGTTTTGGGGGGCTTTCAGGAGTTTTAAGGTTTTTTTAATTTTTAGGGTTTTGAAGGTTTTTTAGAGTTTTTTAATGTTTTTTGGAGTTTAAGGAGTTTTTATAATTTTTATTGGTTTTTTAGGTTTTTTTGTGTTTTTTGGGTTTTTATGGTTTTTAGGTGGTTTATGGTTTTAAGGGGTTGTTGGGGTTTTTTTTGTTTTCATGATTTTTTGGGGGTTTTTTTTGGATTTTTATGGATTTTAGGGTTTTTTTTGGTTTTTTGGGATGTGGAGGGATTTTAGAGGTTTTCAGGGGTTTTTAGGTGTTTTCAAGGTATCTAGGGTCATTTTTGGATTTTAGGGTTTATTTTAGGTTTTTAGGGTTTTTATGGGTTTTTAATGTTTTTAGGAGTCTTAATTGTTTTTAAAGTTTTTAGTGATTTTTATGGTTTTTAGGTTTTTTTACGTTTTTAGGGGTTTTATGGTTTTTCAGGGGGGGGTTTAGGGTTTTTAGTGTTCTTTACATTTTCATTGATTTTTATGGGTTTTTTTTAAGTATTTTATGGTTTTTAGGTTTTAGGGATTTTGAGGGTTTTTAGGGTTTTTTGTGGCTTTAGGTTTTTTCTGGGTTTTTAGGGTCTTTTTGGTTAATTTGGATTCTTTTGGGTTTTTTTTATCTTTTTTGGGATTTTAAGGTCTTTTAGAAGTTTTTAAGTTTTTTAGGGTTTATTTTTTTATGTCTTTAAGGGTTTTTATTGTTTTTAAGGTTTTTATGTGGCTTTTGGATTTTTTAAGATTTTAGGGGTTTTATGGTTTTCAGTGTTTTTCATAGTTTTTACATTTTCATTGAATTTTATGGGTTTTTTAGGATTTTTTTGGGTTTTATGGTTTTTAGGGATTTTTCAGGGTTTTAAGGGTTTTCATAGGTATTTAGGGTTTTTATGGGTTTTTTGGGTTTTTTTGAGATTTTTGAGTTTGTAAGGTATTTAGAGTTTTTTATCGTTTGTAGGTGATTTGAGGTTTTTTAGAGTTTGTGGTGGGTTTTTAGGATTTATGGGTTTTAAGGTTTTCTGAGGTTTTTCAGGTTTTTTATGGTTTTTATAGTTTTGATGGGGTTTTCAAGGTTTTTAGGGTTTGTTATGTTTTCATGGATTTTAGGGGGTTTTAAGTATTTTTAGGGGTTTTAGGGGTTTTTAAGGCTTTTAATGTCTTCTTGGATTTGGGGGGGGGGTTGAGTTTTTTTTGGGGATTTTTAAGGTTTTTTGGAGTTTTTTAGGGGTTTTAAAAGTCTTTAGAGTCTTTAGTGGTTTTTTAGTTTTTTTTGTTTTTAGGGTTATTAAGGGTTTAGGGGTTTCATGGTTTTCAAGGGTTTTTCAAGGTTTTTAGGGGTTTTTATGTTTTTATATATTATATGGGGTTTTTTATGATTTTTATGGGTTTTAGGGTTTTTTGGGGGTTTTAGGTATTTTGAATGTTTATAGGGATTTTTAAGGCTTTTTTGGAGTTTTCGGGGTTTTTAGGGTCTTTTGGGGTTTTTAGGGTTTTTTGAGTTTTTTAGGGTTGTAAGGTTCTTTAGAGTTTTTTTATCATATTTAGGGTTTTTATAGTTTTTAGTGGTTTTTTGGGTTTTTATGGGTTTTCAGAGGTTTTTACGGTTTTTAAGGGGTTTTATGGTTTTCGTGCGTTTTTTAGGGTTTTTAGGGTTTTTTATGTTTTAATGGATTTTTAGGGGTTTTTATCATTTTTATTCCTTTTTGGGTTTTTAGGAATTTTGAGGATTTTAGGGTTTTTAGGTTTTTTTCAGTATCTTTTTGGTTTTTAGGGTTTTTTGAGTTTTTTATTTTTTTATAGTTTTTTGGATTTTTTAATGTTTTTTACATTTTTAAAGGGTTTTTAGATCTTTTAGTGGTTTTTAGGGATTTAAATGTTTTTAGGGTTTTAAATATTTTTTTGGGGGTTTTATGGTTTTCATTATTGGGTTTTCAGGGTTTTATGGTTTTTTAAGTTTTCATTTATTTTTTGGGGTTTTAAACGTTTTTTATTTTTTGAGAGTTTTTAGGGGTTTTAGGGATTTTAAGGGGTTTTAGGTTTTTTGAGAGGGTTATAGGGGTTTTTAGGGGGTTTTGAGGTTTTATGGTCTTTTGGAGGGGTTTAAGGGTTTGTTTTTGAGTTTTTTAGTGTTTTTATAATTTTTAACGTTTTTAGGTATTTTAAATGTTTTTAGAGTTTTTAGTGGTTTTTAGAGGTTTTATGGATTTTTAGGGTTTTCTGAGATTTTTAGGGGTTTTTATAGTTTTTTATGTTTTCATGGATTTTTAGGGGTTTTTAGAATTTTTATATTTTTTTTTGATTTTTAGGGTTTTTGGGGATTTTGAGGGGTTTTCGGGTGTTTGAAAGGTTTTTAGGGGTCTTCAATTGTTTAGGGTCTTATTGATTTTTTAGGTTTTTTTTGAGTTTTTAGGGTTTTTAGGGTTCTTTAGAGTTTATTACGTTTTTAGGGTTTTAAGGGGTTTTTTTGATTTTTTAGTGTGTTTTTAGTGGTTTTATGGGTTTTCATGGGTTTTTATGGTTTTAGGGGATTTTATGGTTTTCAAGGGTTTTTCGGGGTTTTTACATTTTCATGGGCTTCGGGGGTTTCTTAGGACTTTTATGGTTTTTAGAATTTTTTTCGTATTTTATGGATTTTGAGGTGGCTTACAGATTTTAGGCGTTTTAGGGTTATTATGGGATTTCAATGTTTTTATGGTCTTTCGAGTTTTTATGGTTTTTATGATTTTATTGGTTTTTATGATTTTTTTGGTTTTTAATGTTTTTTAGAGTTTTTTAACGTTTTTAGGGATTTTAAGTGTTTTTAGAGTTTTTAGTGGGTTTTCAGGGTTTCTATGGGTTTTTAGGGTTTTTTAGTTTTTTAGTGTTTTTTTATTGATTTTAGGAAATTTTCAGGGTTTTATGGTTTTTTACGTTTTCATGGATTTTAAGGTGTTTTTTAGGATTTTTATGGTTTTTAGGGTTTTAGGGTTTTTATGGATTTTTAGGGTTTTTATGGGTTTTTATGGGTTTGTACTCTTTTTAGGTATTTTCGGGGGTTTTAGGTTCTTTTTGAATTTTTTGGGGTTTTTAACAGTTTTTAGAGGTTTAGATTTTCATGGTCTTTTCATGGTTTTTAGGGTTTTTTACGTCTTCCTGGATTGTTAAGGGGTTTTTTGGATTTTTTTTGGTTTTTAGAGTTTTTTTTATTTTCTTAGGTTTTTTAAGGTTTTTGAGAGATTTTTAAAATTTTATGGTTTTTAAGGGATTTTTGAGTTTTTAGTGGTTTTAGGGTTTTTATGGGATTTTTTTGTTTATAAGTTTTTTAAGAGTTTCAATGGTATTTAAGTTTTTTTCAAGGTTTTTATGGTTTTTTACGTTTTCATGGATTTTTAAGGGCTTTTTAGGATTTTTATGTTTTTTAGTGTTTTTAGGGGTTTTAGGGATTTTGATGGTTTTTGGGTTTTCAAGGGTTTTTAGTGTTTGTCAAGGTTTTGAGGGTCTTTTTGGATTCTATGGATTTTTTTGAGTTTTTTAGGGTTTTAAGGTTTATTGTAGTTTTTAACATTTTTATGGGTTTTAAGGTTTTTTAGAGTTTTTAGTTGGTTTTTAGGCTTTTATGGTGTTTTAGGATTTTTTATGGCTTCTAGAGATTTTTATGATTTTTAGGTTTTTTTCAGGGTTATTAGGGTTTTTATATTTTCATGGATTTTTTGGGTTTTTGTAAGATTTTTGTGGGTTTTTGGATTTTTAGGGCCATTAGGGATTTTCAGGTTTTTTAGGGTTTTTAGGAGTTTTTGGGTTTTTTAGGTTTTTCCTGGTTTTTATGTTATTTTTTGGATTTTAAGTTTTTTTAGAGATTTTAATGTTTTAGGGGTTTTATTGGTTTTTAGGGTTTTTTAAAGGTTTAAAGGGGTTTTAGGGTTTCTTGATGGTTTAGGGTTTCTTATGTTTTCATGGATTTTTAGGGTTTTTTTGGATTTTTATTGTTTTATAATTTTTAAGGGTATTTATGGATTTTGAGGGTTTTTAGGGTTTTAAGGGGTATTTACAGTTTTTAGGGGTTTTCAGGGTTTTTAGGGTCTTTTGGTTTTTTTGTGGTTTTTTGAGTATTTTAGGATTTTGAAGGTTTTTATGATTTTCTATGTTTCATCAAGGTTTTTTTGGGTTTCTAGGGATTTTTATGTTTTTATAGAATTTTAACATTTTTAGAGGTTTTAAAGGTTTTTAGAGTTTTTAGTGGTTTTAAGGTATTTTGGTTTTTAGGGGTTTTTAAGGATTTCTGGGGTTCTTTAGGGTTTTAGGGTTTTTTACATTTTTATGGATTTTTAGGTGTTTGTTTTCAGATTTTTATGGGTTTTTAGGGGTTTTAAGGATTTTTAGGCGTTTTATGGTTTTTCAGGGGTTTAAGGTTTTTAGTGTTTCTCGAGGGTTTTAGGGGTTTTTTTTTGGATTTTTAGGGTTTTTTTAGTGTTTTAGGGTTTTAAGGTTTTTTAGAGTTTTTTAATGTTTTTAGAGGTTTCAAATGTTTTTAGAGTTTTTTTAGTTTTTATGGGGTTTTAGGGTTTTTTAAATGTTTAGGGGGGGTTAGGGTTTTACGGTTTTCCATGGTTTTTTAGTGTTTTAGGGGGGTTTACATTTTCTGGATTTTAGGGGTTTTGTAGGATTTTTATGGTTTTTATGATTTTTAGTGATTTTCATGTTTTTTTCTGTTTCTCGGGGGGTTTTAGAGTTTTTAGGGGGTTTTAGGGTTTTTTTGGGTTTTAGGGTTCTTTTTAGTTTTTTTTGGGGGGGGGAGGTTAGGGTTTTTATTGCTTTTTAACATTTTTTGGGTTTTTAAGGATGTTTAGTGTGTTTTTAGGAGTTTTATGGGTTTTAAGGGCTTATTAAAGTTTTAAGGAGTTTTTATGTTTTTCAGGGGATTTCAGGATTTTTAGGCTTTTAATGTTTTCATAGATTTTTAAAGGTTTTTAGGATTTTGATGTTTTTTTGGGTTTTAAGGGTTTAGGGTTTTCAGGGGTTTTCAGGGTTTTTTTGGGTTTCTAGTTGTTTTTATGGTTTTAGGGTCTTTTGGGGATTTTAGCACTTTTTTTAAGTTATTAAGGGTTTTTAATGTTTTTATAGTTTTTAAAATTTTTAGGGGTTTTAAGGGTTTTTAGAGTTTTAGTGGGTTTTTTGGGTTTTTATGATTTTTTAAGTTTTTAGGGATTTTTTTGGTTTTTAGGGTGTTCTCAGGGTTTTTAGTGTTTTTTACGATTTCATATATTTTTTTGGGTTTTTATTATTTTTATGGTTTTTAGGGGTTTTTAAGATTTGTAGGGATTTTGAGGGTTTTACTGGTTTTTAGGGGGTTGTAGGGTTTTTTAGGGGTTTTCAGGGTTTTTAGAGTCTTTTGGGTTTTTAGCGATTTTTATGTTTTTTAGGGTTTTTATGGGTTTTTAGTGTTTTTAGGACTTTCAAGGGTTTTTATAGTTTTTAATGGTTATTAAGGTTTTTATGGGTTTTTAGGGTTTTTTAAGGTTTTTAAGGTTTTTATGTGTTTTTATGATTCTCAGGGTTTTTCAGGATTTTGAGAATTTTTTTATATTTCCATTTATTTTTATGGGGTTTTTAGAAATTTTATGGGTTTTACGGTTTTTTGGTTTTTTGGGATTTTGATGGGTTTTAGGGTTTTCCACCATTTTAGGGTTTTTATGGGTTTTTAGGGCCTTTTTGTGTGTTTTCTAGAGTTTTTTTAAGGTTTTCAAAGTTTTTTAATGGTTTTAGGGGTTTAAAGGGTTTTTATAATTTTTAGTGGGTTTTTGGTGTTTTGGGTTTTTTAGGTTTTTTAATGTTTTTAGTGTTTTTATTATTTTTAGGGGGTTTCAGGGTTTTTAGGTTTTTTTACATTTTCATGAATTTTAGGGTTTTTTAGTATTTTTATGGTTTTCAGACATTTTTAGGGTTTTAGGGATTTTCTGGTGTTTTATATTTTTTAGGGGGTTTAAGGGTTTTTAATGTCTTTTTCGGTTTTTAGGGGTTTTTTTGAGTTTTTTAGGATTTTTGAAAAATTTAGATTTTTTAATGTTTTTAGTTGTTTAAAAAGATTTAAGAGTGTTTAGTGGTTTTTAAGGGTTTAAGAGGTTTTTGGGTTTTTTAATATTTTTAGGGGTTTTAGAGTTTTTCATGCTTTCCTGAAATTTTTGGGGTTTTTAGGATTTTTAGGGTTTTTAGTGTTTTTAGTTATTTTAAATATTTTTATTGGTTTTCAGGGGTTTTAGGTTTTTAGGGTTTCTCAGGGTTTTTAATGTCTTTTGGGTTTTTAGGGTTTTTGAATTTTTTTAGGGGTTTTGAGGTTTTTTAGAGTCTTTTAGCATTTTTTGGATTTTAAGGGTTTTTATTTCTTTAAGATTTTTATGGTTTTTTAGGGTTTTTAAGGTTTTAGGGGTTTTATTGTTTTAAGGGTTTTTCAAGGTTTTTCAAGGTTTTTTACGTTTTCATGTATTTTTAGGCTTTTTAAGGATTTTTATGGTTTTTAAGTTTTTTAGGGTTTTTTTGTATTTTGAGGGTTTTTAGGGGTTTTCAAGGGTTTTTGAGCTTTTAGGGGGTTCTTTTTGAGTTTTCAGGTTTTTAAGGTTTTTAGAGTGTTTTTACGTTTTTAGATTTCTAAGGTTTTCTAGAGTTTTTAGTAGTTTTTAGGGTTTTTCTTGTTATTTTGGGTTTTTCAGGTTTTGGGGGGTTTTAGGGTTTTTTAAGTTTTCCTGTATTTTTAGGGGGTTTTAGGTTTTTATGGTTTTTAGGTTTTGTATGGTTTTTAGGGATTTTGAGCGTTTTTACGGTTTTTCGAGGTTTTTAAGGTGTTTTTGGTTTTTATGGTTATTTTGAATTTTTTTAGCATTTTTATGGTTTTTAGAGTTTTTTAACATTTTTAGGGGTTTTTTGGTTTTTTAGTATTTTTACTTGGCTTTTTGGGTTTTAGGGGTTTTTATGGTTTTCAGAGGTTTTTCAGGGTTTTTAGGGTTTCTTATATTTTCATGGATTTTTAGTCATTTTTGTGGATTTTTATGGTTTTTAGCATTTTTAGGGATTTTATAAATTTTGAGGGGTTTTAGTGTTTTGTGAAGTTTTAGGGTTTTTATGGGTTTTTATGGTTTTTAGGGTCTTTTTGGGTTTTTATGATTTTTTAGTTTTTAGGGTTTTTAGGGTTTCTCATGTTTCCATGGATTTTTAGCCGTTTTTGAGGATTTTTAGGGTTTTTTGTGGGTTTCTAGGGTTTATATGGATTTTTAGGTTTTTTAAAGGCCTTTAGGGTTTTTATAAATTTAAGGGGTTTTAGGGGGTTTTAGGGGTTTTTTAATTTTAATGGATTTTTAGGGATTTCAGGATTTTTATGGATCCTATATTTTATTTTTTATTTAGGGATTGTGATGGTTTTTAGTGTTTTTCATGGGTTTTTAGGGGTTTTCACAGTTTTTAGGGTATTTTGGGTTTTTAGGAGTTTTAGGTTTTCAGGGGTTTTTTAGGGTTTTTAGGGTTTTTAGGGTTTTTAGGTTTTCATGGATTTTAGGATTCTATATGTTTTTTATGGTTTTATGGAGTTTTTAGGATTTTAAGGGATTTTAGGGGTTTTAAGTGGTTTTAGAGTTTTTAGGGGTTTTCAGGGTTTTAAGGGTACTTTTTTGGTTTTAGGGTTTTTTGAGTTTTTTTAGGATTTTTAAAGTTTTTGAGTGATTTTTAAGGTTTTTAGGTGTTTTAAGGGGTTTTATAGTTTTTAGTAGTTTTTAGAGTTTTTAGAGTTTTAAAGGTTTCCAGGGGTTTTAATTGTATTTAGGGTTTTTTTCAAGGTTTTTACGGGTTTTTATGTTTTCATGGTTTTTTAGGGTTTTTTGTGATTTTTAGGTTTTTTATAGATTTTGATGGTTTTTAGGTTATTCAATGGTTTTCAAGGTGTTTTGATGTTTTTAGGGACTTTTTGGGGTTTTAATGTTTTTTTTGAGTTTTGAGGGTTTTTAAGGTTTTTTAGAGTTTTTAACATTTTTATATATTTTAAGGTTTTTAGGGTTTTTAGTGCATTTTTGGGGTTTTATGGGTTTTTAGGCTTTTAGTGTTTTTTGGGCAAGGAAGGTGCATGGTCAGGCTATTCCTGACCCCCCTAAATTTATTAGAAAAAAGACGCAACAGAAAAGGGAGGGGAGGGGTCAAACGACCCACACCCAAAAAACCCTTAAACCCCAAACCCAAAGAACACAAAAAACCAAAAAGCACACAAAGCCAAGAAAAGTAGAAATTCAGATTTGTTCCCATCAGTATCTCTCAGCCAAACAACAACCAGTATCTAGTAGCAGCATGACCATAATCAACAACTTCATCAAAATTCATCAGCACAATATCAATATCACCATACTAAAACATGCCTCAGCACTGCTATATTTCATCACCTTACCAAGATTTGCTACCATCAGGCTATACTCCAATCTTAGCTTACCTACACCATTTAATAGCGCTGACCCGTCGAGACGCGCCCTTGACGCCACGCCGAACCACCAACACCATCCCAACACCACCACTTGCACTATAATACCAAACCAAATTGGAGTTCAGCGTGATGAGGAGGGTAGCAAGAGAAGAGGTGGGTGCACGAGCCAAGGGGAACAACAACAGTGAGCAGCCGCACCCCAGTATCTGATTACAACAGACACTCAGTTTCCAACAGCCAGCATCTCCTTCAATAGATCCCAGTCAAGCAGTGACCATCACCCTGCATCCCAGATCCCAACAACCAGCACCTCCTTTCCAATTAGCTTCTAAATCCAAAAAAACCCTCCAAAGACCCAGAACATAACCAGAAAACACCCCACACCTCGCATCACATCCATCATCTAGCACTAGCAGCAGTTCACAACTAGTCCATCCATACAAAAAGCCAAAATACTGCTTTGGCACCCCAGAAAACCACAGTCCAACAAATTAACCCAATCGCAACACAAATTAATCCATCCCACATCAACAGGTTGAAACAAAGACAATGCCGAGGAACCAGAAAAACAGACCTACATCTTCAGTACAAACCGTTGACCAGTTGAGCTGAGAGCCCGCACCACCGAACCAAGCACACCACCTGCAAGACGATGCAAAGCCTTCCGAATCTACCATCTCTGTAGAAACCAGTCACCGTGGCAACCAAACCACCAGAAGGAAGCCGTTAATGAAGCCCAAACTCCCATTCCTATTGAGACCTTGTCTGCCATTGAGGCCCTCACCGCCACTGACCTATCCGCAGAAACCCCATATCCACGCACTCGAACCCAATCTGACCAGCAGGGTTCCCAAACTATGTGAAACGCCAAAGGCCTCATTGGCTTCGTGACCATCCCCAATTCCTTCCGCCCACAAGATGAGATCCAAGAAGTCCAACGCTAGAAGAAATCCAAGCTAGGGGTCGTGCTAGAAACTCCAAATAGAAACTCACCACCATAGAGTCGTCACCAAATAAGTCAAACCTTGATTGGATATAAAGCAGAAGGCACAAAAAAAGTCATCGCTCGGAAAATTCGAAGCCATTGAAGACAGGAAACCACAACATCCTTGGATCTGAAAAGCGCTTCTAAAGCAATCATTGCCGAGATCACTTCCCACAAGCAGGAAATGATGAAGATCCATCATCGAAGCCCTAAGAGGAAGCCACGAGGAAACCTGGAAGAAGCTACGAGTTAGAGAGAGATCCAAGAGAGTGTGCCACCATCCTTCCTTAGGTTTTTTGGGGTTTTTATGGTTTTTAAGGGTTTTTTTAGGTTTAAGAGTTTTTTACATTTCATGGATTTTTAGGGGTTTTTTTGTTTTTTTTTTGTTTTTAGGGTTTTAATTTTTTTATATATTTTTAGGGGTTTTAGGAGTTTTCATGTGTTTTTAGGGTTTTTAAGGATTTTCTAGGTTTTTGGGGTCTTTTTGGGTTTTTAGGTTTTTTTGAGTTTTTATGGTTTTTAAGGTTTTTTAGACTTTTTTATCATTTTAGTGGTTTTATGTGTTTTTAGAGCTTTTAGGGGTTTTTAGGGTTTTCTAAAAAAAATTAGGGGTTTTATAGTTTTCAAGTGTCTCTCGAAGTTTTAGGGTTTCTTACATTTTCCTGGATTTTTAGGGGGTTTTTTTAGATTTTATGGTTTTTAGGTTTTTTAGGGTTTTTAGGGATATTGTGGGTTTTAGGGTTTTGTCGGGGCTTTTAGAGTTTGAAAGTTTTTTCAGGGTTTTAGGGTCATTTTGGGTTTTTATGTTTTTTTGAGTTTTTTAGGATTTTTAAGGTTTTTTAGAGTTTTTAGCGCTTTTTAGGGTTTTGAGGGTTTAAAGATTTTTTAGTGGTTTTTAAGGTTTTTTTGGTTTTTAGGGTTTTTTAATATATTTAGAGGTTTTATTGATTTTCGAGGTTTTTAGGGTTTTTTACGTTTTGATGGATTTCCAGAGGTTTTTTGTGATTTTTAATGGGTTTTAGGGGGTTTTACGGTTTTTAGGGATTTTTAGGAATATTAGGGTTTTTCAGCGGTTTTTAGGGTTTTTAGTGTTTTTAGGGTTTTAGGGTGTTTTAGGATTTTTTGGGTTTTAGGGTTTTTTTGAGTTTTTTTGGGCTTTTATGGTTTTTTAGAGTTTTTAACATTTTTAGGGGTTTTAAGGGTTTTAAGAGTTCTAAGTGATTTTTTTAGGTTTTTTATGGGTTTTGCTATTTTTTATGGTCCTTAGGGATTTTTAAGGGTTTTAAGGGTTTTTTGGGTATTTTAAGTTTTCTTCAATTTTTTGTGGTTTTTTAGGTTTTTTATGGTTTTTGGGTTTTTTAGGTTTTTTAATGATTTTAAGGGGTTTTATGGGGTTTTCAGAGTTTTTAGGGGTTTTCAGGGTTTTTGGGTTTTTGGGTTTTTTGGAGTTTTTCAGGGGTTTTAAGAGTTTTATAGAGTTTTTTTAACATTTTTAGGGGTTTAAATGATTTTTATATTTTTGATTAGTTTTTAGGGGTTTTTTAGGATTTTTATGGTTTTGGGGGTTTTTTAGGGGCAAGGAAGATGCGGAGGCCAGGCTATTCCTAACCCCCCCCCCCCAAATTATTATTAGAAGAAAAGACGTGGAAGACGAGGGAGGGGAGGGGTCAAACAAACCACACCCAAAAACCCTTAACAAACCCAAACCTAAAAACCCAAAAAAGAAAAAACCAAGAAACACACAAGACCAAGAAAATAAGAAAAACAAAAAATATCCCATCAGCGTCTCCCAACCAAACAGCAACCAGCACCCAACATCAATAGGACCAAAATCAGCAGCATCATCAACAAGCATCCGCGCGATATCAACATCATCATAGAATCCCCTACTGTAGCGCCACCATATTTAAGCACCTTACCATGATCAGAATCCATCATTCTATACTGCAAACTTAGCTTATCAAACCAACACCACTTAATAGCTTCACCCCACCGAGATCCTTCAACAAATCCCAGCCAATCCGCCACCATCATCCAGCAGTCCAGATCCCAAGAGCCAGCACCTGCTTTCCAATCAGCTTCCAGCTCCAAACAAGCCCACCAAAGACCAAGAACATGACTAGGCAGTACCCCACACCTCTCAACGAATCCATCATCTAGCACAAGCAGCATCTCACAACTAAACCATCCATTCATCGAACCAAAGGACCATTTTGGCATTCCAGAAAAACACATACCAACAAAATAACCCAATTGTATCCCAACTTAATCAAACCTGCATCATCAACATGAAGCATAGACAAAGCCAAGGAACCAAAAAAACATACCTGCATCTTCGGAACAACCTGATGTCCAATAGATCGGAGAGCCCACACCACCAGAGCAAGAACGCAAATAGTAAGCCAACACAAAGCCTTCCAGAACCAGCATCTTCCATCGCAAAACCATAAGAACCACCAAAGCACTCCAAAACTCAGAACTTCAAGCATCTGCATCACCGACGACCGAGAGAGCCAAAGCATCGTGCTGCACCACCACCAAAGCAAGTCGCTGCGGTGGTCGGACCACCAAAATGAAGCCCAAAATCTCGCCGTCATAGAGACCATGTCTGCCATTGAGACCCTCACTTCCCTCACTACCGCTGACCTATCCAGGGATAGCAGCCAACCAGAGCCATCCGCCATAAGATAAGGCCCAAAACCGTAGAAAAATACCTGAATGATTTCTGAAAGTTGAAACCTGAGGGGCCAGATCCACAACATAGATAGGTGCAGCGGAGACCTCCCAAAGGAGGAACTATTCGAGGAGACCGCATGAATGAAGCACCATCCGAGAAGAAGCCATGTGTGGGTATCCGACCACCACCCAAGACTCCGATGCAACCTTTGATGAGGCCATGGACCCTGATGACCCGTCCATGGACTCAGATCAGCAGCCTCGACCTCAATCTGCGGCTCGCTTCTAGCGTCGACCAGAACAAACAGATATGAAGCAACACCATCCAAAGCCAACGAAACCCAATCACACCAGAAAGAAGCCCCGTAAGGATCTGAATTCGGAGGCCATAAGTTGTGAGAGGAATCTAGGGGAAACCCTAGAGGAGGCGCCGAGCGAGAGAGAGAGTCGGGGGAGTGCGCCGCCATCTTTTCTCCTTTGGTTTTTTTTCTTGGGGATTTTTTAGGTATTTTGAGGTTTTTTAGGGGGTTTAGTGGTTTTTCGGGTTTTTAGGGTTTTTAGGGACTTTTGGGTTTTTAGGGTTTTTTGATTTTTTTGATTTTTTGTGGTTTTTAGATTTTTTTAATGTTTTTTGGGGTTTAAAGGGTTTTAGATTTTTTTGTGGTTCTTAGGGGTTTTATGGATTTTTAGGGTTTTTAAAGGTTTTTTTGGGGTTTTATGGTTTTCAGGGGTTTTTCTGGGTTTTTAAAGTTTTTTACATTTTCATGAATTTTTAGGGGTTTTTGTATTTTTTGGTTTTTTAGGGTTTTTAGGGTATTTACGTATTGTGAGGGTTTTTATGGGTTTTAATGGGTTTTTAGGGGTTTTAGGGTTTTAGGGGTTTTATGGGATTCAAGGGTCTTCTTGGGGTTTTAAGTTTCTTATGGTTATTTATAGTTTTTAAACAATTTTTGGGGTTTTAAGGGTTTTAGATTTTTTAGTGTTTTTTAGGGTTTTCATGGGCTTTTACAGTTTTTAAGGTTTTTATGGGGTTTATGGTATTAGGGGTTTTTTTCTGAGTTTTTAGTGTTTTTTAAATTTTCATGGAATTTTTATTGTTTTTTACGATTTTTATGGGTTTTACAGTGTTTGAGGGTTTTTTGTTATTTTTAGGGTTTATAAGAGTTTTCACGGTTTATAGGATTTTTGGGGGTTTTATGGTTTTTAGGGACATTTTTTTGGATTTTTTGGGTTTTTTGAGTTTTTTGGGGTTTTAAGGTTTTTTGTTATGGGTTTTTAGACTTTTTATAGTTTCTAGTGGGTTTTATGGATTTTTAGGGTCTTTTTTGGTTTTTATTGTTTTTATGGTTTTGAGGGATTTTTTGGGCTTCTAGGGATTTTCTTGTTTTTTTTGGTTTTTTTGGGTTTTTTAGGGTTTATAGGGTCTTTGGGGTTTTAAGGGTTTTTTTTGAGTTTTGAAGGGGTTTAAAGGTTTTTTGGATTTTTTAATGGTTCTATGGTTTTAAAACGGTTTTTAGAGTTTTTAGTGGGTTTAAGGGTTTTTATGGGATTCTAGGGTTTTTATGTTTTTTAGGGATATTTGGGTTTTCATGGGTTATTCAGGGTTTTTAGGTTTTTTACATTTTCATTGATTTTTTAGGATTCTTATGGTTTTTAGGGTTTTTAGAAATTTTTTGGGTTTTTAGGTTTTTTCATGGTGTAAGGGTATTTTGGGGTCTTGGGGTTTTTTTTTTGAGTTTTTTAGTGTTTTTAAGTTGTTTTATATTTTTTTAACATTTTTATGGGTTTTAAGGGTTTTAGATTTTTTTCATGATTTTTTAGAATATTTATTGGTTTTAGGGTTTTTATTGGTTTTCAACTGTTTTTATGCTTTCTATGTTTTCATGGATTTTTTGGGATTTTTAGGATTTTTATGGTTTTTAGGGTTTTTAGGGTTTTTATGGATTATGATGATTTTTAGGGATCTTCTGGGGTTTTAGGGTTTTTAGGGTTTTTCAGGGTTTTAGGGACTTTTGGGGTTTTAGGGTTTTTTTGAATTTTTTTATGGTTTTTAAGGTTTTTTATAGTTTTTAATGTTTTTAGGGGTTTAAGGGGTTTATAGAGTTTTTAGTGGGTTTTATGGGTTTAAAGGATTTTTAGGGGTTTTTAATGTTATTTAGGGGTTTGTATGGTTTCTAAGTGTTTTCAGTGTTTTTAGGGATTTTTACATTTTCATGGAATTTTAGGGGTTTTTAGGATTTTTTTTTTGTTTTGTAGGGTTTTAGGAATTTTAGGAATTTTGTGGGGTTTAGGTTTTTTCAGAGTTTTTTAGGGTTTTTAGGTGTTTTTAGGGTTTTTAGGGACTTTTGGGGATTTTAAGGTATTTTTTTAGTTTCTAAAGATTTTTTTTAACATTTTTAGGGATTTAAAGGATTTTTATAGTTTTTATTGGTTTATAGGATTTTTATGGGTTTTGGGATTTTTATGTTTTTTGGGGTTATTATGATTTTCAAGGGTTTTTCAGTGTTTCTAGGGTTTTTAAAATTTTCATGGTTTTTATGGGGTTTTTTGGATTTGTATGTTTTTTATGGTTTTTAGGGATTTTTAGGATTTTTAGGTTTTTTCAGGGGTTTTTAGGGGTTTTTTTGGGTCTTTGTCATCTTTTGGGTTTTATGGTTTTTTTTTGTTTTTAGGGTTTTATGGTTTTAAGGGTTTTATCGTTTTTAGGGGTTTTAGGGTTGTAAGGTTTTTAGGGATTTTTAAAGTTTTTTAGGGGGTTTTGTGGTTTTCGAAGGTTTTTTAGATTATTTAAGGTTTCTTATGTTTAAATAGATTTTTAGTGTAACACCCCAAGCTTCTACGGTACGCTTCTCTTTGAATAATGTGATTGCGTGTGTTGTACGCAACATTAAGTTCTAACACAGCACAATCAATCAAACTAGCCGTTATTAATAGTAATACGTAATTTTTGAAATTTTATAAATTTTATCTCTCAAAATGGACTTCATTTTTGGATTCGGAATATCGAATTTATCCTAGGGTGAAATTTTGGAACTTTTCAGATAACATTTATATTTTGATGAATAGTGAAAATTACTAAATTTTAATTAAAAACAACTTTTTTAATTGAAATAATTTATATTGATAAATTATGAATTTGAGTGGTTTTAAAGTATATTTAGAATATATTTTTACCATTTAATACAATTTTGGTCATTGTACATAATTTTACAATTAAACCGGACATAAACAAGTGTCAATCTTTTGATAGTTATTATCTCTTAAAAACACGCTTTTTGTTTTAACAACGGGAATTAATTTTAAATTAATTTCTACCACTTCTGTGTTTTGAATTTGGAAAAATTGATTCCATATTTGGAATTAGGATGTTAATATTGTGTAAATAGGTAACTTTTATTTTTAGACATTTTGAATAATTACTTCGGTAAATATTTTATTTACCATGGTAAAGGGTAAATCCGGTAAATAAGGGTTAAAAAAATAATATTATAATAATACTAAATTACCCTAAAACGTGTCCTAACCTTATTGGTGGATACATTTCCAACCATGGTCATCTTTGAGTAAATTTTGGGACCCCATGGAGCCACTTGTAGGTGATAGGGACACTTTATTTTAATTAAGTTAAAATAAGTACAAAAATGGCATAAGCATATATCTTTTAGCAAAACAGTTTTTACATAGGGTTATATATGTTGTATTTTTGACTATAAATATTCATTATAAAGATAAAACTATTTCCTATATAATTATATTATATTTATAATTTTTAGACATTATATAATTTAATTTATTTATGACACAATGATGATGCAGTAATTACCATAATAGTGAAAAATTAAAATAATTGATATTATAAATACCCAAATAAATATAATTTGAGACTTTTTATGAATTACAATAATTTTCTAGGATAATATGACATGTTATGATTGATTTAATTAACTTTTTTCGAAGTAATCATTCTGTTATGATTTTTACAAAAATCAACTATTGAATAGTGTCAAAATTGACATAAAAGAGTTTTTAAAACAAATATTATATTATTAATTGATATTAAATTACTAAAAATCTAAGTTTCATCCAATAGACTTATATCATTATAGTTGTATCATTAATGTACTACTTTAGGGTATCTTGGAGGTATATAGTAAGTTTATTAACCATATAATATAAAAATACAAAGAGATATTATAAAAGTGAAACTAATTAACTTAGAGTTAATACTTAAAGATAAGGTTAATATAGTAACCCAAACCTGTCTAAATTATCTTTTTTGAGTGGTTTTCGACCCATACCCACCTTAACCTTTAAATAATACACTTTTTAGCCATTATAAACCGAATATGAATTTATTATAATATAATATTTCTAGCTTTTCCAAAGGTTCCCTCACCCCTCTTATAAAAGGGCACTCCACCTTCTCATTAATTCACACCTTCAAAGCCTTTTGATTCGGACAACCTCTGCCCAAATACTCTCTCAACTTCCCTCACTACAACCTAGATGCCTTATTTTGATCAGAAATCCAACCTAAAGATCTCTTTTCATCAAATCAAAAGGAAGAACTCGAAGAAGAGGTAATGTTTTCACCACCCTTTTTCAAATTCATTTCTTCTTCAACTTCTTATTTCTTTGTTATTCCCATTCTAAAATAATTAATCCAGTATCTCCTATATACTATAATATTATTATAAATATGGTACAACCATATTCAGTATTCTATCCATCCTTTGAATAACATGTCACCATACGTGTGTACGTACGGCTTACCATCTCCACGTCCTGGTGTAATTGTTATTCAATATATTATTATTTGGATGGGTATAATAATGATTTGTAATTCATGTAAATAATAAATATAACATGATAATTATTCCATATATATGATATACCATTCAATTATATAGTATTTTAATATCAAAAGAATGATATTGTCGCTCGTGCGTACGTACGGACTACCGTCTCCACGAACACGATGAGATTCATTCTCCATCGTATCCATTCAAGTATAATTATCATTTGATGATTTAAAACTAATGTTTAAGGACTTGATATCATTATGGATATGAATAAGATAAAACCTATCCATGACAAACATGGCTTACGTAACAAAACATATAAAAGAAAATGAGTAAGTTAACACCCGAAGCAACTATAATACTAAGATATTATTAAATCAATGTTAAAAGATCATATATGATATCATATTAATGTATATGATTCTTGTATAATTTAATAACAATTATTTCACCATTATATAGGAGGTTAACCTACCCTTAACCAAGGAAAAGTACGAGGTAAGGGTTTATTTCGCAATCTCTTCATTATCCGAGGTTGTTTATACATAATAATCTATTGGAATTTATTTATCATCCACATCCATGTTTCTTAAAAATGTATTTCAAAACATTTTACTATTTACAAGAGTATGGGTTAAAGTCATTTATAATATTGTTTGACTTTTTATAATAGGTTTATAAAGGAATCTTTCCATCATTTTCCAAACAAGGTGCTTTTTAACCTTTTCAACAGAATTAAGGTAACAATGTTTTTTTAACTTATATGGCAGGTGTGGCTATTTTCCGCCGTTATAAAATCTTCGAAGCTTCCCTTACAAGTTTATAAGAATATTTTCAAAGAAAATGTTTTATTTTATAAATATATGACTCTTAAATGATTTCAAAATAGAAAGAGATATTTCTCTAAAAAGAGTTTTGATTTCATCTATGTCAACATCCTTTGATGGATTTTACGCTTATTTGAAGTTGATTTATTATGATACAAAACTTCTATATTGTGTTGAAGGTTTTGTGATATGTTGTGGATGTTCTATTTTTATACCATTCATGGTTTATGGATAAAGTATTTACATTTTGTGTGCTAGTTTTAATATGAATGTTTATGTTATGTTTAAACCTGTTCATATGGGGAATGCATTGGACTTAATATGTGATGGGTGGAGCCCGCTATAGCTCCTCGATGCATCGGTAGGTCTCATGAGACAAACTAGTGTCTTGACACAAGGCCTCGACAAAATCTTATTTGTAGTCTTGGCATGAGGCCTTGGCTATGTGGTTATGATAGTCTGGCATTATGCATTCCATCATTATGAAAGTGGTTACTGATATTGCATGTGATTATTCGATTAGTATAATATCCATGTGAATAAGTAAATGACATTATTTCATTTTATTTTTTCCATACTATGTTGAAGTTAAAGTTTAAAAGGCTTTTGTTTTAGTTATACATTGCCTTAAATGTTTATTCTTATTTATGAAAGTTTCTGCTATATTGTTATCCTTATTGGGCATTTGAGCTCACCCCTTTTCTATGTTTTATTTTTTCCAGGATGTGAAGAAGTAAATTATGAATGACCTGTAGGGATAGTATGAGGGGATAAGAGTGTGGAATATGGATACTATGTTGTTGTAGTTGTCATTTTTATGATGTAATGTAAAACTTTATGAATATATCTAGTGTTTCCAAGGCTACTAAACTAATCGTTCTTTCGAGACTTGATCTCTCTTGTGATCATGCCATTGTTATTTAATAATGCACCGACTCTGGGTAACTAGGGTCAGGGCGTTATAGTTGGTATCAGAGGAAGTTTAGTACAAACCTTGGAAGCTAGATTTAGATAAACTCTGATTAGAGCACATAGACCTAAGATGGACTTTGAGGATTAGTATAGAAGAACTTCCTAGAATTTTGGTATTGTAGATATTTTGTGAGTTTTCCAAGCAATATATCCCTGTCTGGATACAAGCAGGTAGAGGCGGCTCTGGCACAGATGTACCTAGGGGTAAAACCCGAAAACACCGCTTTGAGCTAGACTCGAACAGGAACTGGTGCACAACAACGGGCCTTGCTGCACTCTTGGTTACGACACTCCCAGGGGATATGCCTAGGATAACTCTCATTTTCTTTACAAATCATTATGAAGGGTTTATGAGTATATACTTCCTCAAAGAAAACATTTTTATGATTATGGATTATATCCATAAATATTTCAATTTATGTTAAGTGTTTTATAAGTATGGAATTATGTATTTTGATTCATAAATTGATATAGTTTATGTCATTGTTTAGAAATGGCGCCTAGTAGAAGAAATGGAAACCATATCAATGCACACACTCCATGTAGGGATTGCCCTCCTGTTTAAGATAATTATAGTGGATCTGGTGATGCAATTGGTGCCGATCAGCTAATCACCATATTAGGACAACTCACTCAGGTTATGAATAATAACCGTACCCGTATGGAGCACCCTGATCCGCAACATGGAGGATCAATGTTAGATCACTTCATGAGGCAACAACTACCAACGTTCAATGGGAGTACAAATCCTTTAGTAGCTGAGCAATGGATAAATTACCTAGAGAATATATTTCAGGCTTTATGGAGTAGTGAAAGGTAAAAAGTTATCATGGCAGTTTACTGCCTCACTGGAGATGCTGATCAATGGCGGTCATTGATTCAAAACACAAAGGAAGATGATGAAGTATCAAATATGGAATGGAGGGAGTTTAAAGATCTGTTTTTAGAAAAATACTTTCCTTGCGACCATCGAGCAGATATAGAAAGGCAATTTCTGAGTCTGAGACAAAAGGAGGATGAGAATGTCACAAAGTACGAGGCTAAATTTACAAGGTTAGAAAGGTATGCTGGAGATTATATATGTAACCCAAGAAGTAAGATTGGTCATTTATTTGATGGGTTAAAACCATTTCTCCATCGAGCATTAGTCTCAAAATCCTTCTCGTCGTACGAAGACATTGTCTCATGTGCTATCAAGACAGAAAAGTAATTCTCTAAGTCTTATGACTTTAAAGCAAAGCAAGAGAAGAAGAGATCTGCTGATCAATCTGGGAATGGAAATAAGGGGAATAAGGGAAAGGTTGAATATCCATCCTGTGGTAAATGTGGGAAGAAACACCCTGGTACTTGATTGAAGGGAACAAGAGTCTGTTACAAGTGTGGTGAAAAAGGCCACCAAGGCCGTGATTGCAAAGGGAAGAAGGAAGCTACCAATGTTCAGTGCTACAATTCCAGGGAGATGGGACATTATGAAAATGAATTTCCTAAGCATCAGGGGAACTTACCTCAGAAAAGGCCAAGGGATCAAGGCCAAGCTTATACTATCACTACTGCTGAGGTAGAAGCTCCGAAAGACGTGGTGGCATGTAATTTAATGGTTTCCTCAAGTTTAGAAAATGCATTATTTGATTCTGGATCATCACATTGTTTCATATCTTCCCATTTTGCTAAGAAAATTAGATATTTCCAATTTGATTTAATAAGGGAGTTGTCAGTTAAAACTCCTAAGGGAAGTATCATTGTAACAATGTTTTGTGAATCAGTCCCCATTAGAGCACATAAATGTTCTTTATTTGCTGATCTCATCGTCATAACTATGATTGAGCTTGATATAATCCTCAGTGTGGACTGGCTTTCGGACTATGATGCGAAGATTTATTGTAAAAAGAAAGAGGTTATGATTCTTGATGATGATGATAAGGAACACATTATCTTTAGAGCAGAATCGTCACCACCTAATTCTTATTTAGATCCACCCCCAGTAGCTCAACTAAATTCAATTATTGGGGAGGAAGATAATGAAATGACTATGGGTGAGGAAAGGAATGTTCAAATAGAGTATGTACCTGTTGTGAAAGAATATGTAGATGTGTTTCCGGATGATTTACCTGGACATCCTCCAGAACGAGAAGTTGAGTTTTCCATTGATTTAATTCCTGGATCAAGGCCTATATCGAAGACCCCTTATAGAATGGCCACTATAGAATTAGTTTAACTAAAAAAACAACTAGAGGAATTGAGTAATACAGGATTTATTTTCCCTAGTGTTTCTCCATGGGGATCCCCTGTTCTTTTTGTTAAAAAGAAATATGGATCTATGAGGTTATGTATCGACTACAGGGAGATCAATGCTATAACAATAAAGAAAAAATATCACCTACCTCGCATTGATGATTTATTTGACCAACTGTATAGAGATCAATACTTTTAAAATATTGAACTTCGATCTAGATACCATCAGTTGTGTGTAAAGAAGGAAGACATTCCGAAGACAGCATTTCAAACCAGGTACGAGCATTACGAGTTTACAGTAATGCCTTTTGGATTGACTAATTCACCCTCTGTATTCATGGATATAATGAATAGAGTTTTCAAGGAATATCTCGATGAATTTGTGGTGGTATTTATTGATGATATCTTGGTATACTCCAAAAGCTACGAAGATCGTGAAAATCACTTGCGCATTATCCTGAAGACCCTGAGAAGACATGAATTATATGGGAAGTTTAGCAAGTGTGAATTCTGGATTCAGGAGATTTCTTTTCTTGGTCGTATTGTCTCTAAAGATGGAATTTTGAAATTTTGGAAGAGGCTTTGTGTTCCCGATATACCTGATCTAAAAAGGGAATTGCTGGATGATGCTCATAATTCCAATTTCTCTATACACCCCGGGAGCACCAAAATGTATAGAGATTTGAAGGAACATTTTTGGTGGGACAACATGAAGAGGGAGATTGCTGATTTTGTGTCAAGATGTATGGTTTGTCAACAAGTGAAAGCTGGAAGGCAACAACCTGGAGGAGTCATGCAACCTCTTCCCATACTAGAGTGGAAATGGGACAATATTACGATGGACTTTGTCATGGGGCTACCAAAGACTCCTAGAAGGAACGATGCAATATGGGTTATTGTTGATCATCTTACCAAGTCAGCACATTTTCTTGCTATAAGAGAAGATCTACCACTGGAACATCTAGAAAGATTATATATTAATGAAGTTGTGAGACTTCATGGAGTACCCCTATCGATTGTTTCTGATCGTGATCCTCATTTTACTTCAAGATTCTGGAAAAGTCTCCAGAAATCCCTGGATACTGAACTTCATTTGAGCACTGCCTACCACCCTCAAACAGATGGACAATCAGAACGAACTATTCAAACCTTAGAAGGCATGTTGAGATCCTTCTCACTTGACTTTCAGGGTATGTGGGATCAATATTTACCTCTGGTAGAATTTTCCTATAACAATATCTTCCATTCGAGTATTCAGATGGCACCATATGAAGCGTTATATGGAAAGAGATGTCGCACACCAACCTGTTGGGATGACGTTGGTGAAAGAAAACTTGTAGGCCCAGAACTAGTGGAGGAAACTATGGAAAAAGTGAAGATAATCCAAAACCATATCAAAGTAGCTCAAAGTAGGCAGAAGAGATATGTTGATAATCGAAGGAAGGATTTGGAATTTCAAGTCGGTGATCATGTTTTCCTGAAAGTATCTCCATGGAAGGGAGTTATACATTTTGGTAAGAAAGGTAAATTGAGTCCCAGGTACATCGGACATTTCGAAATTCTAGAACGAATTGGGGTTGTAGCTTACCAATTGGCAATGCCGCCTAGTCTCTCCAAAGTTCACGATGTGTTTCACGTATCTCTATTGAGGAAATACATGCCTGACCTAACGCATGTAATCACCTATGAAGAATTAGAACTGGAACCCGATCTGTCTTATTGCGAAGAGCCCGTCAGGAATCTTGATACGAGAGAACAAGTACTGAGAAACCGGATGACGCGTCTGGTAAAAGTTTTGTGGAGAAACCATAAGATGGAAGAGGCAACGTGGGAACCCGAGGAACTTATGATGAAGAACCACCCGAGTCTTTTCATGCGGTAGTATTCTATAAATTTAGAGGACAAAATTATTTGAATGAGGGGAGAATGTAACACCCCAATCTTCTACGGTACGCTTCTCTTTGAATAATGCGATAGCATGTGTTGTACACAACATCGAGTTCTAACATAGCACAACCAATCAAACTAGCCGTTATGAAAAGTAATACCGAATTTTTGAAATTTTATAAATTTTATCTCTCAAAATGGACTTTGTTTTTGGATTCGGAATATCGAATTTATCCTAAGGTGAAATTTTTGAACTTTTCGGATAACATTTATATTTTGATGAATAGTGAAAATTACTAAATTTTAATTAAAAACAACTTTTTTAATTGAAATAATTTATATTGATAAATGATGAATTTGAGTGGTTTTAAAGTATATTTAGAATATATTTTTACCATTTAATACAATATTGGTAATTGTACATAATTTTACAATTAAACCGGACATAAACCAGTGTCAATCTTTTGATAGTTATTATCTCTTAAAAACACGCTTTTTGTTTTAACAACGGGAATTAATTTTAAATTAATTTTTGCCACTTCTGTGTTTTGAATTTGGAAAAATGGATTCCATATTTGGAATCAGGATGTTTATATTGTGTAAATAGGTAACATTTATTTTTAGACATTTTGAATAATTACTTCGGTAAATATTTAATTTACCATGGTTAAGGGTAAATATGGTAAATAAGGGTTAAAAAAATAATATTATAATAATACTAAATTATCCTAAAACGTGTCTTAACATTATTGGTGGATACATGTCCGACCATGGGCATCTTTGGGTCTATTTTGGGACCCCATGGAGCCACTTGTAGGTGATAAGGACACTTTATTTTAATTAAGTTAAAATAACTACAAAAATGACATAAGCATATATCTTTTAGCAAAACAATTTTTACATAGAGTTATATATGTTGGATTTTAGACTATAAATATTAATTAAAAATCTAAAAATATTTCCTACATAATGATATTTTATTTATAATTTTTATACATTATATAATTTAATTTATTTATGACACAATGATGATGCAGTAATTACCATAATAGTGAAAAATTAAAATAATTGATATTATAAATACCCAAATAAATATAATTTGAGACTTTTTATGAATTACACTAATTTTCTAGGATAATATGACATGTTATGATTGATTTAATTAACTTTTTTCGAAGTAATCATTCTGTTATGATTTTTACAAAAATCAACTATTGAATAGTGTCAAAATTGACATAAAAGAGTTTATAAACAAATATTATATTATTAATTGATATTAAATTCCTAAAAATATAAGGTTCGGCCAAGAGACTTATATCATGATAGGTGTATCATTAATGGACCACTTGGGGGTCTCTTGGAGGTATATAGTAAGTTTATTAACCATATAATATAAAAATACAAAGATACATTTTTAAAGTGAAACTAATTAACATAGAGTTAATACTTAAAGATAAGGTTAATATAGTAACCCAAACCTATATAAATTCTATTGGTTGAGTGGTTTTCGACCCATACCCACCTTAAACTTTAAATAATCCACTTTGGAACCATTAGAAACCGAATATGAATTTATTATAAAATAATATTTCTAGCTTTTCCAAAGGTGCCCCTCACCCCTCTTATAAAAGGGCACTCCCCCTTCTCATTAATTCACACCTTCAAATCCTTTTGGTTCGGCCAATCCCTGCCCAAATACTCTCTCAACTTCCCTAAATACAACCTAGAGGCCTTAGTTTGATCATAAATCCAACCTAAATATCCCTTTTGATCAAATCAAAAGGAAGAACCCGAAAAAGAGGTAATGTTTTCACCACCCTTTTTCAAATTCATTTCTTCTTCAACTTATTATTTCTTTGTTATTACCATTATAAAATAATGAATCAAGTATCTCCTATATACTGTAATATTATTATAAATATGGTACAACCATATTCAGTATTCTATCCATCCTTTGAATAACATGTCACCATACGTGCGTACGTACGGCTTACCGTCTCCACGTCGTGGTGTAATTGTTATTCAATATATTATTATTTGGATGGGTATAATAATGATTTTTAATTCATGTAAATAATAAATATAACATGATAATTATTCTGTATATATGATATACCATTCAATTATATATTATTTTAATATCAAAAGAATGATATTGTCGCTCGTGCGTTCGTACGGACTACCGTCTCCATGAACGTGATGAGATTCATTCTCCATCATATCCATTAAACTATAATTATCATTTGATGATTTAAAAATAATTTTTAAGGACTTGATATCATTCTGGATATGAATAAGATACAACCTATCCACGAAAAACATGGCTTACGTAATAAAACATATAAAAGAAAACGAGTAAGTTAACACCCGAAACAACGATAATACCAAGATATTATTAAAACAATGTTAAAAGATCATATATGATATCATATTAATGTATATGATTCTTGTATAATTTAATACCAATTATTTCACCATTATACAGGAGGTTAACCTACCCCCAACCAAGGAAAAGTACAAGGTAAGGGTTTATTTTGTAATCTCTTCATTATCCGAGGTTGTTTATACGTAATAATCTACTGGGATTTCTTTATCATCCACATACATGTTTCTTAAAAATATATTTCAAAACATTTTTACTATTTACAAGAGTATGGGTTAAAGTCATTTATACTGTTGATTGAATTTTTATAATAGGTTTATAAAGGAATCTTTCCGTCGTTTTCCAAACAAGGTGCTTTTTAACCTTTTCGACAGAATTAAGGTAAGAATGTTTTTTTAACTTATACGGCGAGTGCGGCTATTTTCCGCCATTATAAAATCGTCGCAGCTTCCCTTACAATCTTATAAGAATATTTTCAAAGAAAATGTTTTATTTTATAAATATATGACTCTTAAATGATTTCAAAATAGAAAGAGATATTTCTCTAAAAAGAGTTTTGATTTCATCTATGTCAACATCATTTGATGGATTTAATGCTTATTTGAAGTTGATTTATTATGATACAAAACTTCTATATTGTATTGAAGTTTTTGTGATATTTTTGACTGTGGATGTTCTATTTTTATACCATTCTTGGTTTATGGATAAAGTATTTACATTTCGTGAGCTAGTTTTAATATGAATGTTTATGTTATGTTTAAACCTGTTCATATGAGGAATGAATTGGACTTAATATGTGACGGGTGGAGCCCGCTATAGTTCCTCGATGCATCAGTAGGTCTCATGAGACAAACTAGTGTCTTGGAAAAAGGCCTTGACAAAATCTTATTTGTAGTCTTGGCATGAGGCCTTGGCTATGTGGTTATGATAGTCTGGAATTATGCATTCCATCATTGTGAAAGTGGTTACTGATATTGCATGTGATTATTCGATTAGTAGAATATCCATGTGAATAAGTAAATGTCATTATTTCATTTTATTTTTTCCATACTATGTTGAAGTTCAAGTTTAAAAGGCTTTTGTTTTAGTTATACATTGCCTTAAATGTTTATTCTTATTTATGAAAGTTTTCGCTATATTGTTATCCTTACTGGGCATTTGAGCTCACCCCTTTTCTATGTTTTATTTTTCCCAGGATGTGAAGAAGTAAATTATGAATGACCTGCAGGGATAGTATGAGGGGATAAGATTGTGGAATATGGACACTATTTTGTTGTAGTTTTCATTTTTATGATGTAATGTAAAACTTTATGAATATATCTAATGTTTCCAAGGCTACTAAACTAATCGGTCTTTTGAGACTTGATCTCTCTTGTGATCATGCCAATGTTATGTAATAATGCACCGACTCTAGGTAAATGGGGCCGGGGCGTTACATTTAGGGTTTTTTTAGAATCTTTATTGTTTTAGGATATTTTGGGGTTTTTTGGGATTTTAATGGTTTTTATGGTTTTTATGGGAGGTTTTTACGGTTTTCATGGTTTTTGGGGTCTTTTTGGGTTCTTAGGGTTTTTTGAGTTTTCTTAGGGGTTTGAAGATTTTTTATATTCTTTACCGTTCTTAGGGGTTTTATGGGTTTTTAGTGTTTTTAGTTGTGTTTTTGGGTTTTCTGGGTTTTTAGGGTTTTAATAGGATTTTTTTGGTTTTTAGGGTTTTTAGGTTTTGTGAGTTTTTTAGGGTTTTAAAGGGTTTGTAGTTTTTTAATGTTTTGAGGGGTCACTACTGGAAATGGAAAATTTCCCAATGGTTCAAAACCATTGGGAAAGCCTGTAGAATCGTTGGTATATCTTATACCAACGGTTCTGCAAACCGTTGGTAAGTAAGGCATTGGGAAAGATTTTCCCAATGGTTTACATAGAACCATTGGGATATGTTAGAAAAATGAACCTATCCCAACGGTTTGGCACAACTGTTGGGAGAAACAACCATATGACTTCTTTCCCAACAATAATCAACTAACACATACATATACAATTATTATACCTGCAATAACCAACTAACACATACATATACAGAAAAAATTCATACACATTTAACATATAATGCATCTTGAAACTATAAACATCCAAAATTTAATCAGAATTCATAATGTAATTATAAACATACATAATTTATTTATAATTAAATTTAAAATTTAGATGAAAATTATATGTGGAATCTGGAATTCAATTCATAATTTGATCGTCTTTTTGTATACCAGATGTTTTTTACTAGAAATGATGTCCATTTTAAACAAAATACATACACCCAGAGTGATGTCGGCCACACCGCGCCTCGTATTGAAGTGGGGTTGACTTGTAAACGTCAAAAATGACCCATGGATTGTTGTGCTAAAGTATCACCTCAATCAAAATACGTTTGGTCGGTTTTCCGTATGTCAGTTGTTGTTTTCACTTAAAATGAAGTGCTTTTTAAATAAAAGAGAGACACTTTGAGTGGTGCCGACCACACTGCGCCTCAGATTGAGGCGGAGTTGACTTTTACATGTCACAAATGACCCGTGTATCTTTGTTCTAAAGTATCAACACAATCTGAATCCGTTTGGTTAGTTTTCCGTATGTACTTAAAATGTTGTCCATTTTAAACATAAGAGAGACACTTTGGGTGGAGCCGGCCACACAACGACTCTGATTGAGGCACGGTTGACTCTTACACGTCACATATGACCCATGGATCGTTTTCCTAAAGTTTCAACATATTCTGAATGTGTTTGGTCGGTTTTTCATATGTCAGTTGTTCTTTTCACATATAATCTTGTCCATTTTAAACAAAAGAGACACAGTTAGAGTGGTACCGGCCATGCCACACCTCGGATTTATATGGGGTTGACTCGTACACATCTCAAATGACCCATGGATCATTGTCCTAAAGTATCAACACAATCCAAATGCGTTTGGTAGGTTTTCCGTATGTCAGTTGATGTTTTCACTTAAAATGGTGTCCTTTTAAAACAAAAGAGAGAAACTTTGAGTGGTTCCGGCCATACCACACCTCATATTGAGGATAGGTTGACTCGTACACGTCACAAATGACCCATGGATCATTGTGCTAAAGTATCAACACAATCAGAATCCATTTGGTCAATTTTCCGTATGTACTTAAAATGTTGTCCATTTTAAACAAAAGAGAGACACTTATAGTGATCCCGGCCACACCGTGCCTCAGATTGATGTGGGGTTGACTTGTAAACATCACATATGACCCATGGATCATTTTCCTAAGGCATCAACACATTCCGAATGCGTTTGGTCAGTTTTTCAAATGTCAGTTGTTGTTTTCACTTAAAATGATGTCCATTTTAAACAAAAGAGAGACACTATGAATGGTGTCGGCCACACCGCGTCTTTTATTGAGGCGGGGTTGACTCATACACATCACATATGACCCATGGATCTTTGTGATAAAGTATCAACACAATCAGAATCTGTTTGGTTGTTTTTTCATATGCTAGTTGTTGTTTTCACTTAAAATGAAGTCCATTTAAAAAAAGAGACACTTTAAGTAGTTTTGGCCACACCGCACCTCGAATTGAGGAGAGGTTGACTTGTACATGTCATATATGACCCATGGATCATTATCCTAAAGTTTCAATGGAAACCGAATGCATTTGGTTGGTTTTCCGTATGTACTTAAAATATTGTCCATTTTAAACAAAAGAGAGACACATAGAGTGATCCCAACCACACCGCAACTCGGATTGAGCCTGGTTTGGATTTTACACGTCACATATGACCCATGGATCTTTGTGATAAAGTATCGACAGAATCCGAATGTGTTTGGTTGGTTTTCCGTATATCAGTTGTTGTTTTCACTTAAAATGAAGTGCTTTTTAAATAAAAGAGAGAAACTTTGAGTGGTTCCAGCCACACCGTGCCTCAGATTGAAGCGTGGTTGGCTCATACACGTCACAAATGACCCATGGATCATTTTTCTAAAGTATCACCACAATCAGAATCTTTTTGGTCAGTTTTCCATATGTTGGTTGTTGTTTTCACTTAAAATGAAGTGATTTTTAAATAAAAGAGAGACACTTTGAGTGGTGTCGGCCACACCATGCCTCAGATTGAGGAGATGTTGACTCGTACACATTACAAATGACCCATGGATCATTTTAATAAAGTATCAACACAATCAGAATCCATTTGGTTGGTTTTCTGTATGTACTTAAAATGTTGTCTATTTTAAACATAAGAGAGACACTTTGGGTGGTTCCAGCCACACCGTGACTCAGATTGAGGAGAGGTTGACTCGTACACGTCACATATGACCCATGGATCATTTTCCTAACGTTTCAATGGATTCCGAATGTGTTTGGTTGGTTTTTCATATGTCATTTGTTCTTTTCACTTATAATCTTGTCCATTTTAAACAAAAGAGACACAGTTAGAGTGGTACCGGCCACACCACGCCTCATATTTAGACGGGGTTGACTCATAAACGTCTCAAATGACCCATGGATCATTGTCTTAAATTATCAACACAATCTGAATGCGTTGGTCAGTTTTCCGTATGCCAGTTGATGTTTTCACTTAAAATAATGTCCTTTTGAAACAAAAGAGAGACACTTTGAGTGGTGCCGGCCACACCATACCTTGTATTGAGGCGGGGTTTATTTTTACACGTCACATATGAAACATGGATCGTTGTACCAAATAATCAACCCAATAGGAATTCGTTTGGTCTGTTTTCCGTATGTACTTAAAATGTTGTCCATTTTATACAAAAGAGAGACACTTAGAGTGATCCCTACCACATTGTGCCTCGGATTGAGGCAGGGTTGACTCATACACATCACATATGATCCATGGATTATTTTCCTAAAGCATCAACACATTCTGAATGTTTTTGGTTAGTTTTTCATATGTCAGTTGTTGTTTTCACTTAAAATGATGTCCATTTTAAACAAAAGAGAGAAACTATGAATGGTGTCAGCCACACCATTCCTCGGATTGAGGCGGGGTTGACTTGTACACGTCACATATGACCCATGGATCATTGTGCTAAAGTATCAACACAATCAGAATCTGTTTGGTTGGTTTTTCGTATGCTAGTTGTTGTTTTCACTTAAAATAAAGTCCATTTAAAAAAAAGAGACACTTTGAGTGGTGTCGGCCATACCATGCCTCGGATTGAGGCTAGGTTGACTCGTACATGTCACATTTTACCCATGTATCATTCTCCTAATGTTTCAACAGAAAAAAAAATACATTTGGTCGGTTTTCCATATATACTTAAAATGTTGTCCATTTTAAACAAAAGAGAGACACTTAGAGTGATCCCAGCCACACCGCAACTCGTATTGAGCCTGGGTTGGCTCATACACATCACATATGACCCATGGATTGTTTTTATAAAGTATTAACATAATCCAAATGTGTTTGGTCAGTTTTCTGTATGTCAGTTGTCATTTTCATTTAAAATGAAGTGCATTTTAAATAAAATACAGACACTTTGAGTGGTTCCAGCCACACCACGCCTCAGATTGAGGCGGGATTGACTCGTACACGTCACAAATGACACATGGATCATTGTGATAAAGTATCACCACAATCATAATCTTTTTGGTCAGTTTTATGTATGTCAGTTGTTGTTTTCACTTAAAATGAAGTGCTTTTTAAATAAAAGAGAGACGCTTTGAGTGGTGTCGTCCACACCACACCTCAGATTGAGGCGGGGTTGACTCGTAAATGTCAAAATGACTCATGGATCATTATGCTAAAGTATCCACACAATCAGAATTCATTTGTTTGGTTTTCCGTATGAACTTAAAATGATGTCCATTTTAAACATAAGAGAGACACTTTGGGTGGTGTCGTCCACACCACGACTCGGATTGAGGCGTGGTTGACTTGTACATGTCACATATGACCCTTGGATCATTTTCCTAAAGTTTCAACAGATTCTTAATGCGTTTGGTTTGTTTTTATTATGACAGTTGTTCTTTTCACTTATAATCCTGTCCATTTTAAACAAAAGAGACACAATTAGAGTGGTACCGGCCACACTGCACCTTGGATTTAGACGGGGTTGATTCGTACACGTCTCAAATGACCCATGGATAATTTTCCTAATGTATCAACACAATACGAATGTTTTTGGTTGGTTTTCTGTATGTCAGTTGATGTTTTCACTTAAAATGATGTGCTTTTGAAACAAAAGAGAGACACTTTGAGTGGTGATGGCCACACCGCACCTTGAATTGAGGCAGGGTTGATTCTTACACGTCACATATGACCCATGGATCGTTTTTTCTAAATTATCAACACAATCAGAATCCGTTTGGTCAGTTTTCTATATGTACTTAAAATCTTGTCCATTTTAAACAAAAGAGAGACACTTAGAGTGATCCCGACCACACCGTGCCTCGGATTGAGGCAGGGTTGACTCATACACGTCACATATGACCTATGGATCATTTTCCTAAAGAATCAACACATTCAGAATGCGTTTGGTCATTTTTTCATTTGTCAGTTGTTGTTTTCACTTAAAATGATATCCATTTTAAACAAAAGAGATACACTATAAAGGGTGTCGAACACATCGTGCCTCGGATTGAGACGGGGTTGACTTTTACACCTCACATATGAACCATGGACCATTTTCCTAAAGTATCAACACAATCAGAATCCGTTTGGTCGGTTTTTCGTATGCCAGTTGTTGTTTTCACTTAAAATGAAGTCCATTTTAAACAAAAGAGAGACACTTTGAGTGGTGTCAGCCACACTGTGCCTCAGATTGAGGCGAGGTTGACTCATACATGTCACATATGACCCATGGATCATTCTACTAAAGTTTCAATGTAAATCTAATGCGTTTGGTCGGTTTTCCGTATGTACTTAAAATTTTGTCCATTTTAAACAAAAGAGAGACACTTAGAGTGATCTCGGCCACACCAAGACTCGGATTGGGCCCGGGTTGGCTCGTACACGTCACATATGACCCATGGATTGTTGTGATAAATTATAAATAGAATCCAAATACATTTTGTCAGTTTTCCGTATGTCAGTTGTTGTTTTCACATAAAATGAAGTGCTTTTTAAATAAAAGAGAGACACTTTGAGTGGTTCCGGCCACACCACACCTCGGATTGAGGCGGGGTTGACTCGTACATGTCACAAATGATCCATGAATCATTGTGCTAAAGTAGTACCACAATCAGAATCTTTTGGTCAGTTTTCACTATAAAAAAAACATGTTTTAGCGGCGGTTTTGTGGCGGCAGTTCACAAAACCGTCGCTAAACCTTTTTCAGTGAAGATTTCGCGGCGGTTTTTAATAAACCGCCGCGAAACCCGAATTATTTTACACAGACGCTGACCCTTTCCCCCTTCCCCTTCACGATCCCTAACCCTCGCGACTCCGCACCCCCCGCGCTGTCGGCGACTCCCCACCCCCCGCCCTGCCGGCGACTCCTCACCCCCACGCTCTCCGGTGAAACCCGCACCCCCCGGCGCCCCCCTCGACCATCGGCGACCCCCTCGACCATCGGTGACCCCCGCGCCCCCCGTGCCCCCCGCGCCCTCCGACGACCCTGGCACCCCCCACGCCCCCCGCGGCCTTCGGCGACCCCCGCACCTGATTTGTGAGGTAATCTAATAACCTGATTTGTTTACATATTAGTGAATCGGGCTGGGGAATTGATATCATGATTATATGGTTCCTAGTCGGGGGGAATTGATTTTTATTTATAGTTGTTGAATAATGGGGACTTGTATCTAAACACTAATACCACTAATTGAATGTAATCTTCTATTTCCTGGGAATTTGCCTCTCTATGGAACTTTAGTGGAATCTAGTATTGTGGATCATGGAGTGCGCTAAGACTATACGCATCCTTATCCTACTATACTAGTATAATATGGTGCTTGATATGTGGGGGTGTTTCTACCTACACGCCTAGTTGGATGACATTGTGAGATGTCCCTAGAACAATGGCCCCATCACTAATCGACAATTCATAATGATCAGAATTTAGTAAAAAATATAGATATATTTTTGTTTTATCGTAAAAAATAACCAAGATATAACATGGTATTATGGGATTATATATATATATATACACAGACAAATCTCGTGATTTAAAATCAATGTACTCAATCATATGTGATAAAATTACCAATTTTTTATGTAACCAATGTCTCAGTATACTGAGTGAGGAAGCATGATGTCCATTTCTGGATGAATGGACATAATAGCTAGAACACAAACAGTTTTATCCCTAGACAAAATGCAACAATCAAGACTAGTTGACCAAATTCTGTTAAATTCTAAATAAAACATCACCAGGTTAATAAATATTAACACCCTCTTTAGGTTCAACCACCTCGGATAACATTATATAACATCCCAACCCATTAGACCCCGGAGCTAGTGGATAACTGGTCCACCGCAACTCAAAGAACACCTATATAGGCATGAGGCTAGAAACATGAACCAAAAATAATAATTACTATTGTAATATTTTTACTAATATATCATTATGCACACACCAATCCATATCTATTAAAAATGGTAGAGTTATAATATGTGAAGACATTGACCATTGTAGTAAAATTAAGGTTTTTAATAATTTTTAGTTTGTAAAAAATATTATGGTAGTATAATATAAAAATTAATGTAAATATATTCATTCCCAACATGAAATGTTTTCTAAAAATAATAGAAACTATATACGAAAAAATAGAATCAATCATGAATCACAATATCCAAGTCTCATCCACTGTACACAATTAAAGTCACAAAATAATCTCTAAACACCACCAAATCTACCATAGTTTTATCTGACCTTTTTATAATACATGAACATTTTGTACAATAACAATGAAAGGATGATTAGTCACATACCCATTATGAAATCTAGAAAATTGAATTTGGATAAATAAAAGGCATTATATAAGAATTCAGAACTACATAGAGAAATAATGAAATGGTACCCAATAATAAATATATATGTAAAATGATGAATCCCATAATAGAAAGACTGGGAATCTGTATCTATCCTACCAACCCAGGATGATGATTATTTTTATATCTTTAAAGATACATCGTTGATGACTAGTACCTCACTATTATATCCAAATAATTCATGAGGATGGATCCCACGTTTCCACTTCCCCACATGCCGATGGAGAGTAAACATAAAGGAAAGAGGACCCATTCTTGAGTGTGATGGTGGTGAATATATAGTACCTACACCCTAGTGTGATAGGGAGCACTCTCTCCAAGGATAGGGGACCCATGCCCTTGGGTGATTTGAGTGTACTGCTTCTCTATTTATATAATATGACTTGAAGTACCATTCTATATTGCACCAGGGTGTTGGTCCTATATCCATAAATATTGTATCCCCTTTCACACTAGGGTGTAGGTTCACAATAAACATTATGTAGAAATATATTATGTAATCCCTATAACCCTAGGAAGAGGGCCCTCCATCAAACAGGATGGTTCTCCCCAGGAACATGTTTTGTGGATCCACCATACACATTATGCCAAAACAAAGGAGGTAATACACTATTACACAATGTAGAGATTCCTCAATCCACGGTTGTTATGATCCATAAGATTATAGAAAATTGATGAGGTGTTGGTCCTCCTCAATAATTCCCTGAAAAAATTAGTTGATGATATTTCATTAGAGAAGTTGTGAAACCATTATTTTGGACTGGTATTTGAGATAGATATAACCTTTCTCTCCTTTTCGGTTTTCATTGAAGAACATATCTCTTTATTGTTGGGTTAGTTTTTCGTCAATCTTTAGGCTCAGATGTCTAATATTAACATGTATTCTATTCCTCCTATATCGGGTTTGGATGCGGAAGGTTGGGTATATATGTGCTCAAACCTAATTGAGTTTTTCCCACACATGTCATGTATATATAGATAATGTACAAATTAGTTGTGTATTATGTTGGGAAAAGGGATAATTGGGTTAATTTGACCTTACATGGTGGTCGGTGATTATAGATCAATAGTCGATCTCTCTATAATTCATTCGTTTCATATTATTGTCAGGATATGTAATATTTCCCTATTAGGTGTATATTTTTTCCATTTGTTTTCATATTACCTATTGTACTATTTTTTATTCTATAAAGTAAATAACATGATAGAATGTAAATATTTAGTTAATTTTCTCTTATTTTTATTATTATGAACTTATTCATATATATGGTTGGGTGCATGCCTACATGTACATTATGAAGAAGCCTACCATTATAATTATTCATTCTCGTCACTTATCTTTAAAAAATGGCCTATGGTGGAAAGAATTGGGTTTTGGTGGCCTAGTCTTCCACCGTGAGGAGGTCATTACTGCGTCGAGTCTCAAAAAACCATAATGGGAAATAAAAACACATGGGTCATAAAAATAATGAAATATCTAAAAAATTATTTCAATTATGACAAATATACATGCCACCTTATCAACAACTACATGACTTAAATATTTCAAAATACCAACATATATTCCTATGATGTAGACATTGTTTTTGGGAGAGGCAGATAGATAGAGAAGGGAAAGGGGAATAAATTATATGGTTAGGAAGAAGTATATGTAACCAACACATCAAAAAGGTGATGCTAATGTCAAATAGGACATCATTTTATTATAAACTACTTGCATCAACCTTGGATAAATTCCTCTACAACATCATTCATGGCCATGGTTGGGGTCAAACATGTAGTATTATTTCCATTATGTATGACTACATTTGATGTTACCTTTACATTGTTCTTCATTTATTTTTGGATTTTTTGGTTAGATTTTGGAGATTATTTACACTGGATCATTGTATAAATCATCTGATCTGATAATTATTTTTCTCAAAACTGATATGAGATGTCCCAACATTATTATCTCATGTTGTAACATGTCATTGGGTTAGAGGTACATCACCATTTATAATTTTTAAATAGTTTTAATTAAAATTAGATTAAGTTAAGTTAATTTGTTGATTGACTTGGTTCAACTTCATAGGTAATTTTTTTGGGATAAAGGTTGGAGTTCACCACAAACAATACATAAGTGGTTGGTTATTATATAGGTGTGATGAGGTGGGCTGGTGATTTTTAGGCAATTATTCCTTGTTGGTTTTAATTGAAATAAATTATAATTTTTATAATAAAATTATATAATTAACTATAAATTGTATATAATTATGTATTTGGTGTTGTGCCTTGAGATAGGTACTAAAGATATGATTTCAGATTTAAAAAATCATAGACAAGAGTTATAGGGTTGTTCTTAAAAAGTGAAAAAATAGAATTGATGTGAGTAGTCCTTCTGCATTTCCCATGTGTTTATGAATTTGATGTATGTATGTGTTTTACATTCTCACCACTATAGTGATCAAACCCTTTTAAAAAATTAAATTTTTTTATTAAAATAAAATTCTTATAAATGAGATTAATAATGTTTCAATGTCTAAGACAACCCTTGAATAAAAAACTGGTTCTTTATATGTCGATGGTTGAAGACATGATTATAAATGTCTGACATGTAATACTCAAACCTAGAGAGGTGACACTTCGATGAATAAAGTGAACATAGTGTCCCTCTTTATAGTTGGTTGTGTATGAAACCATTGAGAAACATCATTCCTCTTGGAGGACATCGAAGGTCAAGCCTAAACAATCACATAATGTCTCAGGTTTAAAATGCATTATGATCAGTTTTGATCACACGTCAATGGGGTGTTGTTTGAGGCAACATAAATGTGTGATCGATAGTGTTATGATAAGTGTGTATCCCGATATTCTTATTTCTCCTCAATGAGGTGTTGACGCTGTCTCCTATGGACCAGACTTGTTCTGTTGGTCTGAAGTGGTAAATGTGATCAATGAATCATCTTTATTATATTATGCATACTTTATGATCAATGGTTCATCTTTATTATATTATGTTTCTGTAATCTTACACTATCGTATATTTTTGTGTAGGCACATTGTGATATACATGGATAAAAGCTGGATCACATTACTGAGGAACACACCTTAATATGTTAAGGGTTTGAATGAGTTTTTAGATTTTGAAATTTCTAATCGATCCGTTGAAGGGAAAATAAGATGTCCATGTCCTAAATGTAAATTTAGAACATGGTTGAAGAGAGATGAAGTTTATGAACATTTAATACTGAAGCAATTCCCTGATCAATATTTGTGTTGGATTTGGCATGGAGAATCAAACAATACAGAAAGATTGAGGACTAATTTTAATCCATAGAATGAGGTCCCAAGTTTGTTGCCAATGGAAAATGAAATGCAAAACCTCATAAATGATGCATTCGGCACTGCAAGACACCACTATGAGCATCAAAACATATCAGAACAACCAGAAGATGATGCTACAAATTGCAACGTGACAAGTGATGTTTTTGAGACTGTAACACAAGCAGATCAAGATTGCAACATATCATTGGATCCTCCTCTTGATTCTGTGGAGCCAAATGTAAGGGAAAACCTCAGTGAAAAAAATGTGTTTCATGATTTAGTTGACGATGGAAATCAAGAGTTGTATAGTGGGTGTTTGAAATATTCAAAACTTTCATTTCTGCTGAAGTTGTACCATATCAAATGTCTTTGTGGAATTACAAATAAGGCAATGTCTATGTTATTGGAATTGATTCGTGATACATTTCCTGAAGCAAAAATCCCAGAATCGTTTTATGAGATGAAAAAAGTTTTAAACAAGCTTGGTCTGAATTATACAAAAATACATGCGTGTCCCAATGATTGTATGCTTTACTGGGGAGAGGATTCAAGTAGACAGAATTGTAAGAAATGTTCTTCTTCTAGATGGCAGTCAAAGGGTAATGTTGGAAGTATGACTGAATATAATTTCATGGATAAGAAGAAAAGGAACACACCTGCAAAAGTTTTGCGTTACTTTCCTTTGAAGCCTCGATTGCAAAGATTATTCATGTCATCAAAAACCGTCGAACACATGAAGTGGAATGCTGTAGATAATAACAATGATGGGTTAATGAGACATCCACGAGATTCCCAATCGTGGAAGACATTTGATTCATTACATCCAGATTTTTCAGCTGATCCTAGGAATGTTCGATTGGGATTGGCTGCCAATGGATTCAACCCATTTGGGACTTTGAGTACGAGTTATAGCATTTGGCCAGTTGTTTTGATCCCTTATAATCTGCCTCCATGGATGTGTATGCAATAAACATCTTTTATCATTTCGATGATTATTCCTGGAAAACAAATGCCTGGAAATGATATTGATGTATACCTGCAGACTTTTATTGAAGAATTGCAGGAGTTATGGAGCAACGGTGTTGAGACATTTGATGTTTCTTCTAAAACAATGTTCAAAATGCATGCTGCTTTAATGTGGACCATTAGTGACTTCCCAGGGCTTGGGAATTTATCTGGTTGGAACACTTATACGGGTTTGGCTTGTCCCGTTTTTAACTTTGATTTCGAGCCCAAACGGCTACCTCACAGTAGAAAATGGTGCTTCTTGTGCCATCGAAGATTTCTTGATGCATCTCATAGATTTCGGCTGAACAAATCAAAATTTAATGGTTCCATTGATCGTAGACCACCTCCAAAGTTGTTAACCGGTTCTGAAATATTGACACAGCTTGAAAATGTTAAAACAGAATTTGGGAAGGTTCATCATTTGAATGATAGCGGAAAACGAGTGCGAAGTGTATCGTCAAGTGAAATCAGAACGCAACAATGAAAGAAAAAAAGTATATTCTTCAAACTTCCGTATTGGGAATTTAATTATTTGCGCCACAATATTGATGTGATGCATATTGAGAAGAATGTATGTGATAATTTGATTTTCACATTACTTAATGAGCATGGAAAGTCGAAGGATCATCTCAATGCTCGCAAATACTTACAAGTAATGAACATAAAACATGATCTCTGGCCAGATGAGAATGAAAAGTATGCTCCGTCCATTTTTTCAATGAAAAATAGGGATAAAGATACGTTCCTTCAAATTTTAAAGAATGTGAAGGTATCTGATGGGTATTCGAGTAACATCTCGAGGTGTGTTGACTTGAAGAATCGTAAGTTATATGGATTGAAAAGTCCCGATTCACATATTTTGTTACAACAGTTACTACCATTGGCATTGCGTACATTATTACCTGAAAAAGTTACTACTGTTGTACTCCAATTCTGCACATTTTTCAGGCAATTATGTGAGAAAGATCTACATCCATTTCAGCTTGACAACCTACAGGAGAGGTTTTTATTGATCCTTTGTGCAATGGAGATGATCTTTCCTCCATCGTTTTTTACTGTCATGATGAATTTAACTGTGCATTTGGTTGACAAAGCTAAATTAGGAGGCCCCGTTCATTATCGATGGATGTATCCAATTGAGAGGTATTTTATTTATATGTTTCCAGTTAAGTAAACAATTTTTGGCATTTAAATAAATGCATAATATTTTTTTTTCACAGATATCTTGGGAATTTGAAAGCATACGTGAGAAATAAAGCTCAACCAGAAGGCTCTATTGCTGAAGGCTATTTGGCCGAGGAGTGTCTCACCTTTTGTTCTAGATATTTGGATGATATTGAGACAAGATTTAATCGAGTTGGACGTGTTGACGACACATCAAATCATTCTCAAATGCATCAGAAATCAAAAATATTTCCTGCTATTGGCCGATCAGTTGGGAGGACCTCATACGCGACACTAACAGAATTGGAATTATTACAGGCACATAGATATGTGTTGCTGAATAGTGAAATTGCAGATCCATTTATTGAAGAGTTAAGGACACAAACAAAGAGACGAATGAGAGGCCAAACATGAAATGAAAAAGATATAACGAAAGCTATGAATAAAGAGCTGGTAGAATGGTTTGCACGACGTGTAAGTTTATAAATATTGCAATAAATACGAATATTAGTTTGAGACATACAATTTGAAAATCTATTAATTTTTTTTTCAGATCATGAATACTGATACTCGAGTAGACTTGTCAGAAGATTTGATGTTTCTTGCTAGAGGTCCTATAAAACAAGTTAGAAAGTTCGGCGCTTATAATGTGAATGGTTTTAGATTTCGTACAGTCGATCGAGAAGTGGGTTTGAAAACACAGAATAGTGGTATATTTACATTTGCTGAAGTGGAATACTATGGAAAGCTGCATGATATTATTGAATTAAACTACCACGGGCATTTTTTTGTTGTTTTATTCAAATGAAAATGGGTTGATATTATCAGAGGTGTTAAAAGAGATTCCTTGCAATTTACTTCTGTAAACTTCTCTCGCTTGATGGATGTTGGTGATCGTGAACTGCATGATCCATATATCTTAGCATCACAGGAAAAAATGGTATATTATGTGAATGATGTGGTGGATGAATGGTGGAGTGTAGTTACTCACGTAATACAAAGAGATTTGTATGATATGGGTGATTAAGTGGAAGATTTGACCTCTGCAATTGAATTTCATCAACAACAGGAAGCATAATTATTTGTCCATCATGATATTGAAAATATTAGTCTAGCAAGGATGAATGAAGTGGATGAAGAAATGGAGTAGGAAACCGACATGATTGAAGAGGAAAATGATTGTATGTACAATTATTTATTCATTTAGCAACCACTTGTTTCATTTCTATAGTCATTCATTATCATTGTTATATATATTTTGTTTGTTAGTACTGGGCATCTATTATCATTTTTAATTTTTTTTTCTGCATAAATTTTTTGAAATATATATTTTGAACTTAATTTTATTTGATTAAATGACATGAATGCCAAGGAAGAAGCGGTACACCATTCCTTCTACTTCTGCGACAGATGACGATCCGTTTGTCCCCACGACATCTGAGGCAGCAGCTGCCTACATCCCTGCATCATCTCCCCCTGAACCATCTCTGACACCATCAGTGGATGCCTCATTAGAGGATGAGTCATTGCCTCCCCCTACAGGAGCCTCAGCAGTGGGGCAGCGACACGCCCCTTCCAGTTCATCACGGACATTCTGGAGGGTCACAGTCATAGGTACAAATTTTAATTAAATAAATTTATTGCATTTGTTTATAGTAATTTTTTGCTCATTGAAGATGAAAACAATGCAACCATGGAAAAACACATAAAAAGTTCTGATGTTTGGAACATTCATGGCGAGAAGATAGTGGTGCCATTTGATTCTTATGGGGTCCCGACGGATGACGCCGCAGGTTTACTTGGTCAGATTATAGGTCAGCTGGCAGCGAAGCCCATTTCCCTACCTATTTCATATGATGATTGGAGGCATATGCCTCCAAACTGGAAAAATGAAGTTTATGATTCTCAGATAAAGGTAATTTTATTACTTTATGGTTTAATTGAATGTCATGTTACTAATATATTCAAAATGAATTTCTGTATACAGATGTTCTTCCACTTTACCGTTGCTGATGTGATAGCACGGAAGTTGACATTGAAAAATCTTGGAAAAAAATGGAAAGATTTCATATGGAGGTTGTGGTGTGATGTCAACGATAATTCGTTGACCTTGCAGCAGATGTATGAGAAGCTACCCAGTGGGGTACCGAAAGAACAGTGGAAGGTTTTTGTCGATAGACATCGTGATGAGAAGCGGATGGTATTGAAATATATATTATTATATTATCCTCATTTTACATTTATACATGTACATGAAGAGGAGATAGACATTGAATACAATACTGTTAAATTGAATTTTATTTATTTCAGGATCTCTCAAGATAGAATGCTTCAAACCGGGCAAAGCAGGTCATCCCGCACACTGCGGGTTCAAAAAGATTTTCAAGAAGCCGAATGTCATTGGTAATCTTTTAATTAGTTTAAATATTTATAAGATAATATTATCTATTTAACATATTTAATTGTTGATTTATCTTTGTTTAATGCAGTCACAGAGTTTAGGGCATGACGCATCCCGAACAGAACTGTGGCTGGATGTTCATAAAAAAACAGATGGAAGTTTTGTTAATGAACCTGCCAGAGAAGTTGGGGTATGAAGTCAATTATTTATTATAATAACTTATTATCAGTTTTTACTATGTTAATATATATTGATATTTGATTTATAGGTAAAAATTAAAGAAATATGGGATGCCAATCCTGGGCAATCCTACTCAGTCTCCCAGGATGACCCGGTTGGTAAAGTCCTTGGGAAGGAGCATCCTGGTAGAGTGCGTGGGATGGGTTTGAGACCTGTACCATCTGAGGTCTTTCGCATGCCATCTGGGATTTCGGCTACATCTACTCCTGCTTATAGTCATTTCATACCTGAAGATGCTCAGAGGGAGATGTCTTCTCTACGAAACACAGTTCACCAGCAAGGGGATCAGATATCTGCTTTGCAGAAAGAGTTGCTTGAAATACATCAGTATATGAGCAGATATGCCCCCGGTGGTAGTGCATCGGGTAGTGGTGAGCAGGTAAATCACAAAAAAATCAAAATCATTTAGTTTGCAAACTTTTATTGGTTTTAAGTTTTATTATAAATATGCAACAATATTTAATTTTCAATATAATGTTCTTACAGGTGGTAGCAGGTGGTGGAGATGAAGGTGGAGAGGGTGACGATGCAGCATCAGATGATGAGTAGTAGTATTGTTGATGTGTTGAACAAGTATGATAACGGTTGGTTTGTATATGTAACATTTATGGCACATAGTTGCCACCAAACATTTCCATATATGTAACCCATATTAATACCATTTCTACTATATAGCAGCATTCGGGTAGCCCCATTGTGTAAGCTCGATTCATAAATGGATTGGGTGTTCTGACACGCTGGTCGGGTTGGTTTCATCTTTTATGACAAATGTTATGGAGTTTGTGAGTGTGAATCAGATAAGTGTCACATGTGCGATTAAGGTGAATCTAACCTAGTTATCTTATGAGTAGTTGGTCTATCTATTATTTTCATGACTAGAACACTCCTAATTTGGGGAACATCGTGTTAGATATAGTAAAAATGTCCTTCTAGGTAGTAGAAGTGATGGAAGTGTCTTAGAGGTGATGGAAGTGTCTCCAATCTTCTGATAATATTTATACTCTCTTAGTGTACTCTTGCTTATCAATGAGTATATCCCCTATCTTTATGTCATCCTCGATGCACTAAGAGAGCATCGGTTATATGGTGGGTCGAAAATGTCTTCTGAGAAAGATTGCATGACTAGTTTCAGTTAGGCTGATTGGCATTTGACTGTTTCTTTATAGTAAGGTCCCTATTATGGCCTCAGAAGTATTTAGGATTTCCCAATTAGAGGAAAAATTCCAATATTATCATTGGAAATCTTTGGATATTCTTTATAGGAAATTACAATGGTGGAGAATACTATGGTTCATAATTTTCTGTTAATGTTAAAACCTATGGTGGGGAGCACCATCGGTTGGATGCTTAAAGGGATGACGATGTGATCATTTATCTAGTTGAACGGGCCTAGGTAAGCACCAAAAATATCAAGTTTGGGTGGTATGATAGGTGCACACAGTTTGTCTAAAACTGTGCGAACCTGTAGTAGATAACCATGCGGCTAGAGTAGGTGAGAAGAAGTGCCCCACACGGGCTACACACAGTTTTCCAAACTGTGTTCCTAGCTCACATGGTTAGTGCCACTTAGGCATTATAATCACACAATTCATTACACATTTTTCACATGGTTAGGGTAAACTATGTGGGGAAACCATGTGAGGTAGGATTCCTAAGTAGTGGGAGTCTCACTGTTGGTGTACGGTTTGGAAATTCATATAGCCAAACCATGTGAACTATTCTTAAGGGTGAAATTACCATTTTTCCATTAATAGGTTAAATGTTTTACCTCCCTTTCTTTCCTCCTCCTTCTTCTCCAGCATTCACAACTCCCTCCTCTATGGGTTTCTCCACCTCCCTCCATTAGGATTTGATGGTTCTCCTTCATCCATCATCAGATTTTATCCCCATCGATCCCTAATTTATCAAGGTACAATATCTTTTCCCCTATTTTCAGGGTGGATGTATGTTTCTTAGATTTCTTCCCTTAGGGATTTTAGTTATTTTATTTATTCATGTACTAATGTGTATCATGCTACCTTCTATATGTATACTATTTTTTAGTTTTTTATCTTCATCTGGACATGAATTCATGGTTGTAAATTGCCATTGGCCTTTTATATTTAGTTTATATTATTCATCCAATGCTTTGTCTTTCATTTATTGTTGATTTAATTATTGTATGTTGTTTCTCTATTTATTATACCGCTATCCTACACTACCAAGAAGGGGGTCGAGATCCCCATGAAACCTAGGTGATCTCTATATTTTGGTTTGATTTATTTTTCAGGGCAGTGGTGTAGTAGAACCAATTTTTTTTTCCAGTTCAGCATTTAGCGGCGGTTAAAACCGCCGCTAAATGCCTTTCTGGGCAGCATTTAGCGGCGGTTTTTACCGCCGCAAAATAGGCGCATCAAACGGCATAATTTTGCGGCGGTTAAAACCTCCGCGAATAAAAAAGTGTGGCATACCCATAAAACCGCCGCTAAATGGAGAGAAACCGCCGGGAAATGAGACATCTACGACACATTTTTTAAACTGCCGCGAAATAGAAAAAACTGCCGCTAAAAGATTGTCGACACCAAGTTTAGGGGCGGTTTAAACCGTCGCTAAAAGATTGCCGACGCCAAGTTTAGCGGCGGTTTAAACCGCCACTAAATGGGATAAAAACCGCCGCTAAGGGATGCTTTTGTTGTAGTGTTTCCATATGTCGGTTGTTGTTTTCACTTAAAATGAAGTGCTTTTTAAATAAAAGAGAGACACTTTGAGTGGTTCCGGATACACCACACCTCAGATTGAGAAGGGTTTTACTCATACACGTCACAAATGACCCATGGATCGTTGTTCTAAAGTATCACCACAATCAAAATCTGTTTGGTTGGTTTTCCGTATGTACTTAAAATGTTGTCCATTTTAAAAATAAGAGGGACACTTTGGGTGGTGCCGGCCACTTCGTGACTCAGATTGTGGAACGGTTGACTCTTACACGTCACATATAACCCATGGATCATTTTCCTAAAGTTTAAACAGATTCCAAATCCATTTGGTCAGTTTTTCGTATGCCAGTTGTTCTTTTCACTTATAATCCTGTCCATTTTAAACAAAAGAGACATAGTTAGAGTGGTACTGGCCACACCGTGCCTCATATTTAGACGGGGTTGACTCTTACATGTCTCAAATGATCCATGGATCATTTTACTAAAGTATCACCACTATCGAAATGTGTTTGGTTGGCTTTCTGTATGCCAGTTGATGTTTTCACTTAAAATGATGTCCTTTTGACTCAAAAGAGAGACACTTTGAGTGGATCTGGCCACACCGTGCCTCATATTGAGGCGGGATTGATTCATACACATCACATATGACCCATGGATCGTTTTTCTAAAGTATCAACACAATCATAATCCATTTGGTTAGTTTTCCATATGTACTTAAAATGTTGTCCATTTTAAAAAAAATAGAGACACTTAGAGTGATCTCGGCCACACCGTGCCTCGGATTGAGGTGGGGTTGACTCGTACACATCACATATGACCCATGGATTGTTTTAATAAATCATAAACACATTCTGAATGCGTTTTGTCAGTTTTTCGTATGTCAGTCATTATTTTCACTTAAAATGATGTCCATTTTAAACAAAAGAGAGACACTATGAATGGTGTTGGCCACACCGTGCCTCGAATTGAGGCGGGGTTGACTCGTACACATCACATGTGACCCATGGATCGTTGTGATAAAGTATCAACACAATCAGAATCCGTTTGGTCAGTTTTTCATATTCTAGTTGTTTTTCACTTAAAATGAAGTCCATTTTAAACAAAAGAGAGACACTTTGAGTGGTGTCGGCCACACCGCGCCTTGGATTGAGACGAGGTTGAATCGTACACATCACATATGACCCATGGATCTTTCTCCTAAATTTTCAACAGAAAGAGAATGTGTTTGGTCATTTTTCCGTATGTACTTAAAATGTTGTCTATTTTAAACAAAAGAGAGACACTTAGAGTGATCCTGGTCACACCATGACTCGGATTGAGCTCGGGTTGACTTGTACACGTCAAATATGAGCTATGGATCATTGTGATAATGTATCAATAGAATCCAAATGGTTTTGGTCGGTTTTCCATATGTCAGTTTTTGTTTTCACTTAAAATGAAGTGCTTTTTAAATAAATGAGAGACACTTTGAGTGGTGTCGGCCACACCGCACCTCGGATTGAGGCGGGGTTGACTCGGACACATCACAAATGACCCATTGATCGTTGTGCTAAAGCATCAACACAATCATAATCCTTTTGTTCGGTTTTCCATATGTCAGTTGTTGTTTTCACTTAAAATGAAGTGCTTTTTAAATAAAAGAGAGACACTTTGAGTGGTGCCGGCCACACCGCGCCTCAGATTGAAAAGGGGTTTACTCATACACGTCACAAATGACCCATGGATCGTTTTTCTAAAGTATCACCACAATCAGAATCCGTTTGGTCGGTTTTCCATATGTACTTAAAATGTTGTCCATTTTAAACATAAGAGGGACACTTTGGGTGTTTCCGGCCACTCCGCGACTCGGATTGTGGAACGGTTGACTCGTACATGTCACATATAACCCATGGATCATTTTCCTAAAGTTTAAATAGATTACAAATCCATTTGGTCTATTTTTCGTATGCCAGTTGTTCTTTTCACTTACAATCCTGTCCATTTTAAACAAAAGAGACACAGTTAGAGTGGTACCGGCCACACCGTGCCTTGGATTTAGACAGGGTTGACTCGTACATGTCTCAAATGATCCATGGATCATTTTTATAAAGTATAACCACGATCCAAATGTGTTGGTTGGTTTTCTGTATGCCAGTTGATGTTTTCACTTAAAATGATGTCCTTTGGACTCAAAAGAGAGACACTTTGAGTGGTTCTGGCCACAACGTGCCTCAGATTGAGGCGGGCTTGATTCATACACACCACATATGACCCATGGATCATTGTTCTAAAGTATCAACACAATCATAATCCATTTGGTAAGTTTTCCATATGTACTTAAAATGTTGTCCATTTTAAACAAAATAGAGACACTTAGAGTGATTCCGGCCACACCGTGCCTCATATTGAGGCGGTGTTGACTCGTACACATCACTTATGACCCATGGATCGTTTTAATAAAGCATCAACACATTCTGAATGCGTTTGGTTAGTTTTTCGTATGTCTGTCATTGTTTTCACTTAAAATGATGTCCATTTTAAACAAAAGAGAGACACTATGAATGGTTCTGGCCACAACGCACCTCGAATTGAGGCGAGGTTGACTCATACACATCACATGTGACACATGGATCGTTGTTCTAAAGTATCAACACAATCATAATCCGTTTGGTCGGTTTTTCGTATTCTAGTTGTCGTTTTCACTTAAAATGAAGTCCATTTTAAACAAAAGAGATACACATTGAGTGGTGTCGGCCACACCGCACCTCGGATTGAGACAAGGTTGACTCTTACAGGTCACATATTACCCATGGATCGTTCTCCTAAAGTTTCAACAGAAACAGAATGTGTTTGGTCATTTTTCCGTATGTACTTAAAATGTTGTCCATTTTAAACAAAAGAGAGACACTTAGAGTGATCCTGGTCACACCACGAATCTTATTGAGCTCAGTTTGGTTTGTAAACGTCAAATATGAGCCATGGATCATTGTGATAAAGTATCAACAGAATCCGAATGCGTTTTGTCAGTTTTCCATATGTCAGTTGTTGTTTTCACTTAAAATGAAGTGCTTTTTAAATAAATGAGAGACACTTTGAGTGGTGTCGGCCACACCGCACCTCGGATTGAGTCAGGGTTGACTCGGACACATCAAAAATGACCCATTGATCGTTTTTCTAAAGTATCAACACAATCATAACCCGTTTGGTCGGTTTTCCATATGTCAGTTGTTGTTTTCACTTAAAATGAAGTGCTTTTTAAATAAAAGAGAGACACTTTGAGTGGTGCCGACCACACCGCGCCTCAGATTGAGGTGTTGTTGACTCGTACATATCACAAATGACCCATGGATCATTTTTCTAATGTATAAACACAATCAGAATCCATTTGGTCAGTTTTCCATATGTACTTAAAATGTTGTCCATTTTAAACATAAGAGAGACACTTTGGGTGGTTTCGGCCACACCGTGACTCGGATTGAGACGTGATTGACTCGTACATGTCACATATGACCCATGGATCATTCACTACAACAAAAACACTGTTTAGTGACGGTTGTTTAGTGGCGGTTTATAATAAACCGCTGTGAAACGTTGGTTTTTTTTAACACTTGACCCCCCTTCCCCCGCGACCCCGGGTCGCTGCTTCCCCCGCGACCCCGGCCCCCCGCTTCCCCCGGGGACCCCACGACCCTGACTCTGGAGACCCCGCGCGACCCCGGCGACCCTGGAAACCCCATGACCCCATGACCCCCATCCCCCCACGACCCCAGAAGTTGCATCGTCTTCCCCTCTAGGTAGGGTTTTGTTTCTCCTTCTTTAGGTTTTTTTGGTTTTCCAGTAGGTAGGTTTTTAGTATATAGTTTAATATGGGATTCATATGCATGTGTATCCTAGAATACTTTCTTATTGTGGATTGATTCATCCATATCTGCTTCAATTTCATATATTTTTGATAGGTTAATATCGAAAGGATTGTGAGATTAGAGCACCTTCAATTTTATTTCAATGATAAAACACTTTTTATTAGGATGATAAAATTTGGAATCTCTCAACATTTAATGTTTTCATGCCACATGGGGAATATCCTCCTGTATCAGGGTCATCGACCATCTGGCTATCTCGATTCACATCATCACATTCATTTTATTTGTCAACAAATATCTCAAATGTTGAGTATTTAACATGTTTTGGTCTCTTTAAACCATAGGTAGTTTCGAAAATAATGGGGTAATATCTAAGGTAGTATGTCTCAAGTGAGAGATATGGAAAGTTGGAATAAATTAGTCCATTCACCCAAACCCAAGAAATGGTCTAGTTGTTCAGCAATAAAGGTGTTGATCATGTTCCCTCGGAACCAAGTCTAAGGAATATCTGCATGTCCCATATCTGTAATCCCTACCCTCATTGTTGTATGATGGAACTACATCATGGAGGCGTGGAATGTACTATCACCCTATTTCTTTTTAGAATAGAACATAATTTTGTAATGTCCCCTACGTACCAAACCGTTCCAAGAAAATTGTCCCATAGTCTTGAAGAAGATTCCATGAATTTTATTTGTCACTATGAGAAAGACATCTATGAAGACCAAGAAAGTACCAAGAAGGGGTGTTCTAATAGTGAATAGAGGTAACAATGTGGTCTGAAAAGAATGATTAGATTCTATCATTAATGTATTCATTTAAAATAAGTAAAGGGACACCATAGTATCCATTAAAATGGATATGGAAGAACCCATGAAAGTTATCTAAGTTCCCAATACCAATCATGTACTTGAATTCGAATATGGATTCAGACTACAAAACCATATCATGGTGGCTTGAAGTGAAACTATGATAGATAATTTGAACTGATCCTGTGTTTCCAAGACCATGATAGTTATAGTATAAGGTTTTCATTATGATTGGTGGGGATGGTTAATGATAGCCTCTATAATTATAATTTAATGAATGGTTCCATCCTCTACCACATTCCACCTTTTGGATGGTCTCTCATTAACCAATGGATACTCCATACACTATTTTGAACCATTTCTTTGTGTTGAGTTTTGTTCACACCCTATAGCCCCTCTCACTCTCCTTTTCCACATATTTTATTTTAAATTACACTTAAATGATTATTTTACTGGTTTTTTTCATTATAGGGCAGTATGTAAAGGTGTAATGAGGCCTTCGGGGATAACCCTATATAGTGGGTCTATAGGGATCTTCTAAAAATTGGTTGTGGATGTTGATTTATTTGGAGCTAACCTATTAGGATTTGATACTGAATATCACACCTTTCCTCGAAGCATATAAATTTATCCCTATGGGATATTTCAGTCATGGAAGATAGTTCCACCTAAACCACATAATCAATCAATGGACTGATTGAGAAAATATCCAACCTACTACCATTAGATTCTATTGAATGAGAATGGTATTAATATTCCACTATTTGTAATTGTCATTCTTCACCAGTTGGTCTCTATTTCTTATTGACTCAGGCATTCATAATGTATGTTTTAAACCTTCCAAAATCATTCTATTCAATGTGATTGTTGTACCCTGAAGTTTAAACATTTGAGAATCATTTTAACAGTTAAATAAATTATGAAATTATATTCTTCTGAACCTTCCAATTTGGGTATGAATCTCTTTTGGATACCCCAAATACATAACATTAGATTCTCCTTTTATAATGTCTTATCAAAACCATGGTCCTTTTCATAGGATATTAAACTTTGTGACACAATGGTCTAAACATCATGACCATAAAATTAATGTCCCCCTCCAAGGTATTATATGATACTAATAATCCTTAATTCACATCAGGTTGTGTTTTGGAATATCTATGAAGACTAACCAATCATTGGTTCTATGTTTTTATATATAAAAATGTTAGCAGCTATAGGTCTGATAACCATGACATTAAAATATCTGAGTCATCCCCTAAGGATATATGCATATGTGTGTCAAGATCTACATTCATATCATATTTTTATTCCCCTCTTATATCGCTATATATATCACATAATTTTTTTCAAGGATACATTCCCTTAAACTCTATACATAGATTGGTCTATGAACAATGAAATTAAACACAGTGTGAATATCCATGAGATTGTTTATATGATCATTAGGATCAAAATTCATGTAATTCTCTCATTTTCATTGTTTTATAATATTCCACACCCTCATATTATATCCATGGTATATGAGATAAAAAGACAATAATATTTTTTCAATACATCTAATCCTAAAATAGAATAAAAATATTTTTATTTTTTTTTACATTAAAATATGTGCACAACACCTCATGGTTTTCTATAATAATGAAATTAGGCACCAAACTCACATCATTTTATTCAACACATTTCAAAATTCCAACCACCTCACATTCGATTAAAAATGAATTTCAATAAAAATATAAAAATTGGACTAACATTCAATAATTTAAAATACTAATTGAAAGATACATAGCACTAACTATGTTAGAAAAATATAATAAGAACCTAGGGAAATATTTGAGTACCCCCCTGATATGAATGCACATTGAAAAACATATGAAAAGTATGATAATTCAATAAAAATGGTAAATCCATAAAAATTTTCAAGTTAAACCCCTAAAAAGTGTATCTTTCTATAAATTCGTTTTTATTCCCACTAGAACCCACATTTAATGTCTCATGAAAAATTTATGGTGAAAATAAATAATAAAAATCACATAGGGACAACCATTCAACCATAGAAAAAATAGGGATATAGTCACTAGGCCACTCAAACATGGATAGTGTTAGATCACAAATTTTATACTCATGAACAACCTAAGGGTACTGTTTCCTCATTGCATGGGAAAAAATTGCTTGATATATAGTAAATTCTACATGACCTCAATCTGGTTATTGTATAATAACTTTATTAGCTATAAATATGTACATGAGAGTCAGATAAATAAAATATATCAATATAAACATGTTCCCCTACCCATGAATCCATGGTATGTTAATGATGTCCCCTATAATACATAGGATATATTTCTACATGATATATTTCACCAGAGGCTTATTCATCAATGTACTTATATTTAAAATTCAGTACTTTAATGATTGAGCATGATCTATATAGTAGTCCCTTTATCAGAACTGCAAAGAGCATGATTCCTACTCTTATAGTATACATAGATAAATCTAGATATCCTATCTTGTATCAACCTATAAATCTAATTTAAGTATTTAATTGATATAGTTCATTTAGATGTTATTGTTGTCCACTGTAATTTTCAAAAAGTATTATTTAGTTCTTATTCTGACCTAGAATACATGTTGATTTGTTGATGTTAAATCATTTTCAATCTCGGACACCATCATAGGATTCCTGAATCACTATCTTCCTTCATTAAGTGTTTTTCAAGGGTCAGTGGAAGTAGTTAGGTAGTTGGAACAAATTGAGGTGATCCTCAATTATCTTAGGGAACCTGATACTTTGTGTGTGAGAATTTTTTAGAACTGGATTTATAGTTTCAGTAGAGTCTTGTGGGAGTCAGTGGTACCTTCTTAACTTCATGAATGTATGAATTGGAATCTCATCAAGATTGATTTTTTTAATGGTTATTTCCTAAGGGAATGAATGTTGAGAAATAGACTGAGCTCGTGAGAATTTTTATTGGTGACAGATCAGTATGGGAGTATGTCAATAACCTTTCAAGGTTTGTTATATATTCTCCAAAGATAGGGGTCATCAATTATGAGAAAGATAATTTCTTTGGTTATGGTCTTCACCCAGACCTTGGTACATCTCTACTTTCTTTGGGCATAACATCCATTTTGGAGGTTGTCACTAGGGACATGTGAATGGAAGCTAAATATTCTTGGAAATCGATGGTTGTTCATTCCTTAGTTTTATCAGGTATGCAACAAATTAATAGTGGGAATGAAGAGAATCCAATGTGCAAGGAGTAGAGGCAGTATGAACCATAACATGATGAAAATGCCCATTCTTATAGAAATAGTTCATCTATTTTGTGCTTCCAGTTTAGGGACTTTGAGGAATTTTGAGACCCATTTATTGATATATCATTGAATTTTTCTCTATTATAGAAATTTTGTTCATCATTATTTGTTTTTGATGATGGGGTTATAGAAGATGTCTCATGTTTGATTCCTTGTTTTTTGTGTAGGCACATTGTGATATACATGGATAAAAGCAGGATCACATTATCGAGGAACACACCTCAGTATGTTAAGGGTTTGAATGAGTTTTTAGATTTTGCAATTTCTAATCGATACATTAAAGGGAGAATAAAATGTCAATGTCCTAAATGTAAATTTATAACATGGTTGAAGAGAGATGAGGTTTATGAACATTTAATACTGAAGCAATTCTCTGCTCAATATTTGTGTTGGATTTGGCATGGAGAATCGAACGTTACAGAAAGATTGAGCACTGATGTTAATCCGCATAATGAGGTCCCAAGTTTATCGACAATGGAAAATGAAATGCAAAACCTAATAAATGATGCATTTAGTACTACAAGAAACCACTATCAGCATCAAAACATATCAGAACAACTAGAAGAGGGTGCTACAAATTGCAACGTGACAAGTGATGTTTTTGAGACTGTAACACAGGCAGATCAAGATTGTCACATATCATTGGATCCTCCTCTTGATTCTGTGGAGCCAAATGTAAGAGAAAAATTCACTGAGGAAAATGTGTTTCATGATTTAGTTGATGATGGAAATCAAGAGTTATATAGTGGGTGTTTGAAATATTCAAAGATTTCATTTTTTCTGAAGTTGTACCATATCAAATGTCTATGTGGAATTAAAAATAAGGCAATGTTCATGATATTGGAATTGATTCGTGATGCATTTCCTGAAGCAAAAATCTCATAATCTTTTTATGATATGAAAAAAGTTGTTAACAAGCTTAGTCTGAATTATAAAAAAATTAATGCGTGTCCCAATGATTGTATGCTTTATTGGGGAGAGGATTCAAGTAGACAGAATTGCAAGAAATGTTCTTCTTCTAGATGGCAGGAAAAGGGTGATGTTGGAAGTCTGAATGAACATAATTTCATGGAGAAGAAGAAAAGGAGCACACCTACAAAGGTTTTGCGTTACTTTCCATTGAAGCCTCGATTGCAAAGATTATTCATGTCATCGAAAACTGCCGAACACATGAAGTGGCATTCTGTAGATAATAAGAATGATGGGTTAATGAGACATCCACGAGATTCCCAATCATGGAATACATTTGATTCATTACATATTGATTTCTCAGATGATCCTAGGAATGTTCGATTGGGATTGGTTGCCGATGGATTCAACCCATTTGGGACTTTGAGTACTAATTATAGCATTTGGCTAGTTATTTTGATCCCTTATAATATGCCTCCATGGATGTGTATGCAACAAACATCTTTTATCCTTTCTATGATTATTCCTAGAAAACAAATGCCTGGAAATGATATAGATGTATACTTGCAGCCTTTGATTGAAGAATTGTAGGAGTTATGGAGCAACGGTGTTGAGACATTTGATACTTCTTCTAAAACAATGTTCAAAATGCATGTTTCTTTAATGTGGACCATTAGTGACTTCCTTGGTCTTGGGAATTTATATGGTTGGAACACTTACATGGGTTTGGCTTTTCCCGTTTGTAACTTTGATTTTGATCCAAAACGGCTACCTCACAGCAGAAAATGGTGCTTCTTGTGTCATTGAAGATTTCTCGATGCATCTCATAGATTTCGGCTGAACAGATCAAAATTTAATGGTTCCATTGATCGTAGACCACCTCCAATGTTGTTAAATGGTTTTGAAATATTGGCACAGCTTGAAAATGTTGAAACAGAATTTGGGAAGGTTCATCATTTGAATGATAGCAGAAAACGGGTCCGAAGTGTATCGTCAAGCGAAACCGGAACGTAATAATGGAAGAAAAAAATTATATTCTTCAAACTTCCATATTGAGAATTTAATTTATTGCGGCATAATCTTGATGTGATGCATATTGAGAAGAATTTCTGTGACAATTTGATTTTCACATTGCTTAATGAGCATGGAAAGTCAAAGGATCATCTCGATGCTCGCAAAGACTTACAAGCAATGAACATAAAACGCGATCTCTGGCCATATGAGAATGGAAAGTATCCTCCGGAAATTTTTTCAATGAAAAATAGGGATAAAGATACATTCTTTCGAATGTTAAAGAATATTAAGGTATCTGATGGGTATTCAAGTAACATCTCGAGGTGTTTTGACTTGAAGAATCGTAAGTTACATGGATTGAAAAGCCACAATTCACATATTTTTTTACAACAGTTACTACAATTGGCATTGCGTACATTATTACCTGAAAAAATTACTGCTGTTGTACTCCAGTTCTGCACATTTTTTAGAAAACTATGTGAGAAATCTCTACATCTATTTCAGCTTGACAACCTCCAGGAGAGGTTTGTATTGACCCTTTGCGCAATGGAGATGATCTTTCCTCCGTCCTTTTTTACTGTGATGATGCATTTAACTATGCATTTGGTTGAGGAAGCTAAATTAGGAGGCCCTGTTCATTATTGATGGATGTATCTAATTGAGAGGTACTTTATTTATATGTTTTCCAGTTAAGTAAACAATTTTTGGTACTTAATTAAATGCATAATTATGTTTATTTTATTACACAGATATCTTGGGCATTTGAAATCATACGTGAGAAATAAATCTAAACCAGAAGGCTCAATTGCTGAAGGCTATGTGGCTAAAGAGTGTCTTACCTTTTGTTCTCGATACTTGGATGATATTGAGACAAGATTTAATCGAGTTGGACGTGTTGATGACACATCGACTCAATCTCAAATACATCAGAAATCCAAAATATTTCCTGCTATTGGCCGATCAGTTGGGAGGACCTCAAATGTGACACTGATTGAATTGGAATTATTACAGGCACATAGATATGTGCTGCTAAATAGTGAAATTGCAGATCCATTTATTGAAGAGTTGAGGATACAAACAAAGAGACGAATGAGAGGCTGAACACGAAATGAGAAAGATATAACGAAAGATGTTAATAAAGAGATTGTATAATGGTTTGCACGACATGTAAGTTCATAAATATTTCAATAAATACGAATATTAGTTTGACACAAACATTTTGTAAATCTAATAAAGTATATTTCTTTTTTCAGATCATGAATACTGATACTCAAGTAGAGGTATCAGATGATTTAAAGTTTCTTGTTAGAGGTCCTCTAAAAGAAGTTAGAAAGTTCGACGCTTATAATGTGAATGGATTTAGATTTCATACAGTCGATTGAGAAGTGGGTTTGAGAACACAGAATAGTGGTATATTTACATTTGCTGAAGTGGAATACTATGTAAAGATGCATGATATTATTGAATTAAACTATCGTGGACATTTTTTGGTTGTTTTATTCAAATGAAAATGGGTCGATATTATCAGAGGCGTTAAAAGAGATTCCTTGCAATTTACTTCTGTGAACTTTTCTCGCTTGATGGATATTGGTGATCGTGAACTGCATGATCCATATATCTTAGAATCGCAAGAAAAAATGGTATATTATGTGAATGATGTTGTCGATGAAGGGTGAAGTGTAGTAGCTCACATAATACAAATAGATTTGTATGATATGGGCGATGAAGTGGAAAATTTGACCTCTGAAATTGAATTTAATCAGCAAGAGGAAGCAGAATTATTTTTCCATCATGATATTGAAAATATTAGTCTAGAAAGGATGAATGAAGTGGATGAAGCAATGGAGCAGGAAACTGACATGATTGAAGGGGAAAATGATTGTATGTACAATTATTTATTTATTCAGCAACCACTTGTTTCATTTCTGCAGTCATTCATTATCATTGTTATATATATTTTGTCTGTTAGTACTCCATCTGTTATCATTTTTAATTTTTTTTCTGCATAATTTTTTTGAAATATATATTCTGAACTTAATTTTATTTGATTAAATGACAGGAATGTCAAGGAAGAAGCGTTACATTATTTCATCCAGTTCTGCGACAGATGACTATCCATCTAGCTCCCTCCCCACGACATCTGATGCACTAGCTGCCGACACCCCTGCACCATCTCCCCCTGCACCATCTCTCACACCATCTGTGGATGTCCCAGTAGAGGCTGAGTTATCGACTCCCCCTTCAGGAGCCTCAGTAGTGGGGTAGCGATGCGCCCCTTCCAGTTCATCCTGCACATACTCGAGTGTCACTATCATAGGTACAAATTTTAATTAAATAAATTTATTACATTTTGTTTATACTAATTGTTTTCTCATTGAAGATGACAAAAATGCAACCGTGGAGAAAAAAATAAAAAGTTCAGATGTTTGGAATCTGAATGGAGAGAAGATTGTTGTGCCATTTGATTCTAACGGGGTCCCTACGGATGATGCCGCGGGGTTTCTTGGCTAGATTCTAGTCCAGTTGGCAGTGGAGCCCATTTCCCTTCCCATTTCATATGACGATTGGAGACATATGACTCCAAGCTAGAAAAATGAAGTGTTTGATTCTCAAATAAAGGAAAATTTATTACATTATGGTTTAATTTAATGTCATGTTACTAATATGTTCAAAATGAATTTCTGTATACAGATGTTTTTCCACTTTACCGTTGCTGATGTGATAGAATGGAAGTGGACGTTGAAAAATCTAGGTAAGAAGTGGAAAGATTTTAAATGGAGATTGTGGTGTGATGTCAACGATGCTTCGTTGACCACGTTGCAAATGTATGAGAAGCTACCCAGTGGGGTACCAAAAGAGCAGTGGAAAGTGTTTGTTGACAGGCATCGGGATCAGAAGCGGATGGTATTGAAATATATATATTATTATATTATCCTCATTTTACATTTATACATGTATATGAAAAATAAATGACATTCAATACATTAGTATTAAATTGAATTTTATTTATTTCAGGATCTATCAAGACAGAATGCGTCAAACCGAGCGAAGCAAGTCACCCCGCACACTGCGGGCTCAAAAAGTTTTTCTAGAAATCGAAGTTCATTGGTAATCTTTTAATTAGTTTAAATATTTATAAGACAATATTATCTGTTTAATATATTGAATTGTTGATTTATCTTTGATTAATGCAGTCATAGAGTTTAGGTCATGAAGCATCCAGAACTGAACTGTGGTTGGATGTTCACAAGAAATCAGATGGATGTTTTGTTAATGAGCCTTCTAAATAAGTTGGGGTATGAAGTCAATTTTTTATCATAATAACTTCTTATCAATTTTTTCTGTGTTAATATATATTGATATTTGATTTATAGGTCAAAATTAAAGAACTATGGGATGCCAATCCTGCGCATTCCTACTCTGTCTCCCAGGATGACCCGGTTGGTAAAGTCCTTGGGAAGGAGTATCTTGGGAGAGTGCGCGGGATGGGTTTGGGACCCGTGCCATCTGAGGTTTTTAGCAGGCCACCGGGGATAGTTGCTGCATCTACTCCTGAATTTAGTCTGCCTGGAGATGCTAAGAAAGATATTGTTTCTTTACGAAACATAGTTCACCAGCAAGGGGATCAGATATCTGCATTGCAGAAAGAGTTGGCTAAACTACATCAGCAGATGAGCAGATATGCCCCCAGTGGGAGTGCATCGATTGGTGGTATCCAGGTAAATCATAGAAAATCAGAATCATTTAGTTTGCTAACTTTCATTTATTTTAAGTTTTAATATAAATATGTAACCGTATTTAATTTTCAATATAATGTTCTTACAGGTGACATCACAAGGTGGAAATGAAGGTGGATAGGGTGACGATGCATCATCGGACTCTGAGTAGTTTTATTGTTGATGTGTTGAACAAAAATGAAAATAGTTGGTTTGTATATGTAACATTTGTGGCACATAGTTGCCACCACACATTTTCATGTCCTAAAATTTACTTGATTTCTCACATTTCTTTTTATGCATTTTATTGATTTCTGATTTTTGTTTTTATGTCTTCATTTCTCGAGTGTGGTATACATCATTCCATTTAGGTCTGTGTTTGAATTGGTAGTCGAGATTTTGGATGACTAGGAGTTAAACCCATTGTTGATGTGTTGAACAAATTGGGTCATTTCATAGTGATCAAGGGGATAGTGTTGTGGACACTTTGGTGAGGCCCATTGTTGAAAATGTCTGATTTAAGCATCAAAAGTATCTAAACATGCTCTAGATCTTCTAAAATGTCATGAGAATGTTCTAAATCAAGGGTAGTTCACTAAGATATAGGTGTGACTGAGGGGTGATAAATTAGAATAAGTCCATGAATATAGGCAAGAATACTTTATAAATTAAAATATAATCTCAAAGATGGATGTCGACTTGATGCACAATTGGTATGTCTTATAAAAACATGAATTTTAAGAAAATAACTTCTACCAAATAATTCAATATTAGGATGGTTACAATGGACCATTTCCAACCATAACTGTTTTGATCACTGAACTATTACTGCATGACTTGAACTGCATTCCCAACACAATTTCCACTTAATCATGGTCTGTCTGGTAATTATTACCTATCATTATATCCCTGAATTATTTATATTATGATTCTTAATTCCATTTTTTGATTCATTACAAGCTATCCGGTCATGAAACTTTAATTACTGGAATTCCAGAACTTTCTTCTTTACCATTCATGACTATTCTTTCTACAACCACTCTCCCAAAGGTTACATTTTCCATGACCTTTGTGATTCTCCCCACCATAGGATTTTAATATTCATCATTTTAATAAAAATAGGAATCTAATTCCCATGAAAAACACTCTGTCCACCACTAAACATGGTTTCTGGATGTGAGTCGACATAATTATACCATGTTCCATCATGACAATCCATCCTTGGCATACGCTGAATCCTCATCTGGAACTAATATTCCATCCTTGAACAACCTGTGGTTCACTTCCTACCACATAGATTTACATCATCCACTTAATAATAAATAGAAATGGTCTATTCATAATCACATTTATTATGCAATCCTCATTCCATGCGCACACATTCAATCAACATCAATAACTACATCTTGAACTTTAACCCATATTGATGATGTTATAAAACTCGATCCTCTTACATAGTCATCCATAGAACTAGGATAACTTAGCTTTTCTACTAAAAACTTTGTTCTACATCACTCACCACAACATAGTTAATACCTAGGTAACCTCACTCAAGGAGTGATCAGTTAACACAACCATTTTAGATCCCACAACCCTAAACCAAGTAGTTATGTGATAATACCCCTCAAGGTGTTACCTGTGATTTCATCCCTCAAACTCTCAGTGACTAGAAATTTTTTCACAAAACACCACAGAACTCCCTCCACCAAACCTTAGTTAAATAGGAAATTTATATGATAATGAATACTAAATTGATGTTACATCAATGAAACGGGAACACCCATTTCATATAATTCATAGGACCAATGACATTGTGAATTATTGGTATTTTCTAGCCTACTCAAAAAATCAAACCCAAGGGTCACGTTATCCTACATAAACATTTAAGATGGATGATGACTTCTTGAGTCATACACCTTTGAAATTAAACTCACACAACTAACTAAACTAAATAAAATTAGATTGGCATGTCAGTCCCACTAATCTCAAGCATTAAAGATGCTCATAACACCAAGAAGTTTTACTTATCTCATGATCGCCTACCAACTTGGGGAATCATTCCACAACAAGAGTCCTACTCAATCCCAAAATACATAAAAAAACACATTCTATGACGAAAAACTAAAAAGATGCATCCAATGATGCATAATATCTCCAAGGATGCTAGAAAAACTAGGTTAACCCCTCACATAACATGAGGAATCAACTCTAATTCTAGGTTTGTTCCTAAAAGGTCACTAGAATATCCCACCTAACCTATATTACAACATAAAAAGATGTCAACTACGACTCACTGGAAATATACACATTCTTATAAAATCTATATCCCAATGTAACTCCAAAACTATTCCCACAATAGGATTTTTTATAACAATATATTTCTAATGTGTTATTTAAGCTATTTCATCAGTTCAAATTTATTATAAGTATTAAGGATGGTTTCTAGGCCACAAAACCAAAAAAAATCATTATATAAATGGGTTGGTACTAATATAACTACTAATTCATCAATTATCAATTTTTATAAGTAGAGTGGAATTGCTATGGATGATCTATCCTAAGAAAGTGAAGTTATAAGATTTAGTGGAATCTAGTTTGGGATGTTACAATATTGTATCAATGGAGTTTTATCTTCCTAGTATTTACTATTTAGGATATTGTATACATGAGTGTGAGGAATGTGTCGGAACCTTTGACTGTTTTTTCTAGTTTTATTTGTTTTTCAGGGCAGTGGTGCAGCAGAATCCAAGAATTATTTTTTTTATTCTGGGAAGCTTTTTGCGGCGGTTTTAACCACTGCAAAATCTATATTGGCGGTAGTTTAAACTGTCGTTAAACGTAAAATAAAATTTACTTTTAGCGGCGGTTATAACCGCCGCTAAATAGGAGCATCGTGGCTGCCTCATTCCGCAGCGGTTTACCTAAATTTAGCGGCGGTTTTACTGCCACTGTAAATTGAGTTTATTTGCGGCGGTTATAACCGCCGCAAATAAAGCGATATCCAGGGCTTGTAAAAATGCCGCTGAATTCAGGATAACCGCCGCAAAATGAGGCACCTATGACGCTTTCCTGAAACCACCGCTAAATGTTAAAAACCGCCGCTAATAGATTGTTGACGCCCTATTAGGCGATGGTTTCTGTAAACCGCCGCCAAACGGTGATTCTGTTGTAGTGGTTGTCCTAAATTTTCAACAGATTCCGAATGTGTTTTGTCGGTTTTTCATATGCCAGTTGTTCTTTTCACTTATAATCCTGTCCATTTTAAACAAAAGAGATACATTTAGAGTGGTACAAACCACACCGTGCCTCGGATTTAGACAGGGTTGACTCGTACATGTCTCAAATGACCCATGGATCATTGTCCTAAAGTATCAACACAATCCGAATGCGTTTGGTTGGTTTTCTATATGCCAGTTGATGTTTTCACTTAAAATGATGTCCTTTTGAAATAAAAGAGAGACACTTTGAGTGGTTCCAACCACACCGCGCCTCAGATTGATGCGGGGTTGATTCTTACATGTCACATATGACCCATGGATCATTATGCTAAAGTATCAACACAATCAGAATCCGTTTGGTCAGTTTTCCGTATGTACTTAAAATGTTGTCCATTTTAAACAAAAGAGTGACACTTAGAGTGATCCCAGCCACATAATGCCTCATATTGAGGTTGGGTTGACTCGTACATGTCAAATATGACCCATGGATTGTTTTCCTAAAGCATTAACACATTCTGAATGCGTTTGGTCAGTTTTTCGTATGTCAGTTGTTGTTTTCACTTAAAATGATGTCCATTTTAAACAAAAGAGAGACACTATGAATGGTTTCAGCCACACCGTACCTCATATTGAGGTGAGGTTGACTTTTACACGTCACATATGACCCATGGATCGTTTTTCTAAAGTATCAACACAATCAGAATCCGTTTGGTCAGTTTTCAGTTTGTCAGTTTTTGTTTTCTCTTAAAATGAAGTTCATTTTAAACAAAAGAGAGACACTTTGAGTGGTGTGTCCACACAGCACCTCAGATTGAGGCAAGGTTGATTCTTAAATGTCACATTTTACCCATGGATCGTTATCCTAAAGTTTCAATGGAAACCAAATGCGTTTGGTCGGTTTTCCATATGTACTTAAAATGTTGTCCATTTTAAACAAAAGAGAGACACTTAGAGTGATCCTGTCCGCACCGTGACTTGGATTGAGATCAGGTTGGATTTTACACATCATATATTACCCATGGATCATTGTGATAAAGTGTCAACAGAATCTGAATGCGTTTGGTCAGTTTTCCGTACGTTAGTTGTTGTTTTTACTTAAAATGAAGTGCTTTTTAAATAAAAGAGAGACACTTTGAGTGGTGTCGGCCTCACCGTGCCTCAGATTGAGGCAAGGTTGACTCGTACACGTCACAAATGACCCATGGATCGTTTTGATAAAGTATCATCATAATCAGAATCCGTTTGGTCGATTTTTCGTATGTTAGTTGTTGTTTTCACTTAAAATGAAGTGCTTTTTAAATAAAAGAGAGACACTTGGAGCATGAGTTAATAAGCTTACCAAGACATTCATATAATTCAAGACATAAAAAAATAGAATAATCCTAAATAACATTTCATGATCAAAGAAATAAAAAAAGGCATGTGAAATCAAGGAGGAGGGTGGGGGGATGTCTGGGTGTCCAGGGAGGAGGGTAGGGGGGCTCTCCGGGGGCTCTCTAGGGGGTGTTCAGGGGGTTGTCTGGGGACCAAGGAGGAGGGTGGGGGGCTATTCGAGGGGCTGTCTAGGGGGTTGTCCGGGGTCCAAGGAGGAGGGTGGGGGGCTGTCCGGGGGGCTATCCGGGGGGCTCTCCGGGGAGTTCCCAAACACACAAAACTCTACAAACATGCTCAAGATACACTGCAACCACTAAAAGACAACAACATCCATGAAAACAGACAATATATAAAATAAATCCACTCCAATACTATACTATGGTTCTAGATAAAACCAACAACTAGAATAGATTAAACATCAAATCTCAGTAATATTGGTCAAAAATGTAACGGATCAATTTGTCCCACATCACCATCACTATCATCACCATCATTATCACCCTAATCCTCATGTTCATCATTGTCCTTATTATCATCCACACCCTCCTCAACACCCTAATCCTTGCCCTCGCCCTCCTCCTCTCCCTCCTCCTCTACCTCCCCCTCCTCCTCTCCCTCCTCTTTCGCATCAAACTCCTCTCCATCACCATCGTCAGGATGGACATCCTCTTGACCACCACTAGAACTGTCACCTGGTGCACCATATATAGAACGTATCGACGACATATATTCATCAAATGTTGGGCTGGCCTCTGGTGGAATTGTTGGACGTAGAACTTCAATAAATTTCATAAATGCACTGTTTTCCCTAGCAGACTGTTTTGCCATCTCTATGACCCTTTTTTCAGCCTGTTCTTCCTGTTCCCTAACTTGCTGCAGCTCAATGGCACTTCAACTCGTACCTGGGGTCAGGGCTATCCTAGGTTGACAGCGTACTCTGCCAGAATGCTCCTCTCCCAACACCTGATGTAAGTGATCAGTTGGCCCAAAATTGTCTGGTTCTTGGCCATCGAGGGCCTCTAAAGCAGCCTGTTACAAATATAAATATATTATTAAGTTAAAAAATAGAGATTAAAATATAAAATCAATATATTAAAACTTAAAATCTACTGCTGAGTGGGTTCGTTGATGGCACTTACATCCTTTTTCTGTCTACTCGAGCAAAACAGTTTTGCTCAAGGCACACATCCTTCAATATTCAGTTTTTCCACTATAATGACATTGAAAACTAAATTTATATGAAAACTTTAGCGAACGATTAAATAATCAAGGAAACAAAATAAACTGTAAGTAGTAAAAAAAACTTATAAACAATTGTCATATCAGCTTCCTCTGATGATCTGACATCGTAGTACGTCCCAGTGTGTGGAGGTATTTTTTTGCGTCAATGTTTTTTTATTTTTTCCAGATGATTCCTAAATAAAATTCAATAATTAAAAGGATAATATTAATGCAAAACATGAAAGTTATTATTTAAATACCTCAAATGTAATTAATACCTTAAACTGAGTAGTCGTCCAATGAGTAATCATCTGCCGATACTGCTCTATAAGACAATCATCCACGACTGGTACCACCTCTAACTCAGTGCCAACTCTAGCACACCAGCTAATATATAACTCATGCTTGTAGGCTCTCTAAATCTCACCTAAATCCTTTAGACGTGCCGGTCATGCACCCTCACCATCGGGAAAATTAAATCAAAGCTGACACCAAAATAGTAATTCATATAAATACAAAAATAATTAATGGAATTAAATACAACTGATTTTTTACCCATATCTCCTCCCAATATCTATCCTTAACCTCATGTGAAAACTGTCTCCATGATAGCATGCTGACAGGAATGATGTCGGAGTATTCGGAAAGCATCACCAAAAAACTCCGACATTGTTGCCCTGTTTTCTCAACCATTTGGTTGTCTTCATTGTAATCCACCATTACCTGTGTGCGGCAGTTCCACAACGCATGCATGTGTGTACGCCCCTGCACCTGCCTCCTGTTAGTAGATGTATCTGTCATGAAAGAAAAACAAATATTTTATCAAAACATGTTATAATGAAAATAAATATTGGTATAAAAATATGTTAGGGTTCTATAAATATACCTGATCCAGTCTAATCGTTGAGCGCCGCTGGATCCACAGAATCTGATGGAACACCCTGTGGTGGAACAGGAGTTGAAGACGATGAAATATAGAAGCTTAGAGAGATAGGAGTAGAAGGAAAAGAGATGGGATAACTGTATGACCGGATTCTGGCTGGGGTGTGGGAATCATCATGGGATATGAAATAGATGGGCCAGAAGATGCAAAAGGTGGCGAAAACATGGGAGGCCTAAATATCCCGTGTGTCTCTAACGACACACCGGGATCAGAATGTGGGAAGGATGACATGTCAGTGGGAGGGTCATGGTCTAGTTGGGTACGCGGAACTGCTCGTCTACCTCTGGTACGAACCCCCCTCGTACCACTGGCATGAGTACTAGGACTAGTACTAGGCTCCTCGTCGAATAACTGTCGACGTATAGGTGGATCCTACAAAAATTTTTACAACAAAATTAATCACATGACATTATATATTCTTTAAATATATATATTTGAAATAAAGTACTCACTGCAGGCACTAATGGTGGAACGCCCATCTCCGCCATTCGACGATTGTTCTCCATCATTGTTTTCCTTCATCTCTCTTCAATTGGATGCATTTCCTACTTTTGAAAACAAATATGTAATTAATTAGAAAAAGGAAACTAATGTGTAACCCAAAAAACTAAATATATGAGGGAATAGGGAGATTCATTGGTAATTTAGCTCGATGTAGTGAACTATTAAAACAATGTAAAGAACAAGTACTCAAAAATTAAATTAAAATTTATTTATATTCATTTTCATTATGTCTATAAGAGACACATGCCTCAGGTCCCATTATGTGTTATAGGCATCCCAAATCATTCACTCATGTTCAATAACTCATTATTGGCACCTCTATGGCCATACCTTTCATTACCCAATTACTTCCCCAAGTCAAGCGCACCCCATGGGTGAATAAATTTTAGGTTTCTACACTAATAGGTTGCTCATGGCTTGTAAAAAGATTTAATTTCATAAAGTATATACAAAAACATTTATTTTTAAATTTGAGATTTATAATAAAGTATGTCAATGATAACAACATTACTGAATTAAACTTTTGACTTATCTATCATTTTTATGGATGTCTACACATGCCAGCATGGCTAGTGAAAAGAACCCCACCCTCATAAAAGTGAGTATTGGCAAAAAAGGACACCTAATATACAACTTACAATGGGAACCATATTTAATGGACCCTAAAGTTATATTAGTATAGTCATCTTGGGGGAAATGGAATATATGATCCTGGTTAACTGATGAATTCAAAAGCTCGTATTCCATATGTTGGACACTATCTAAGGTAAGAAATCATGTGAGGATGGGTATACATAATTCAATTTCTTACATGCTAGTGAGAATGAAGGCTTGAATTAATGACTTGAGTTCACTAATTAAATGAGGGTAGAGGTTTCATAGGCTGTGTAAACAGAATGATTAAATAAGGGTAGAGGTTGCATACACTGTGCATGGTGGGGGAGTCTCAACCAATTTAGAAACTAAAATAAATTCCCATCATAGGTATCAATAAGAAACATCAGCATCAAATGAAACTCCAAATAAAAAAGGACTAAAAACATAAAACACTTTTTATGTTATCCCACCAAAAAATGATCAAAAATGTCCCTATACATTTTCATACTTCCAGAAATTATAGAGAGTTTATAGTTATGATCTTCATCCACCTGCACACCCTCCCCACACCACTTGGAAAGCCCTACCCCCACCCCAATTGGACAACCCAGCCCCCCCCCCCCCAATTGGACAACCCTACCCCCACTCCACTTGGAACCCCCCCCCCCACCCCACCCGGACACCCCTACCCCCACACCCCACTTGGAAAACCCATCCCTCCCCCCCCCCCACCCCACCTGGACAGCCCTACCGTCACCCCACTTGGACAACCCATCCCCCCCACCCTACCTAGACAACCCTTCCCCCACCCCACCTGCACACCCTCCCAACCCCACTTGGACAACCCTGCCTGGACACCCCCCCCCACCCCACCTGCACACCCTCCCCCACCCCAAATTAAAACAGTAAACATAAAACAAAAAAATAGCCCTACCCCCACCCCATTTGGACAACCCAACCCCCTCCCCCACCCTACCTAGACAGCTCCTCCCCCACCCCACTTGGATAGCCCTGCCTCGACATCCTCTCCCACCCCATCTGCACACCCTCCCCCACCCCACTTGGATAGCCCTGCCTCGACATCCTCCCCCACCCCATCTGCACACCCTCCCCACCCTACTTGGATATCCCTGCCTCGACATCCTCCCCCACCCCATCTGCACACCCTCCCCCACCCTAAATTAAAACAGAAATTCATCCAAATCAAAACATAAAACAAAAATTCATAGATCCATAAATCCAAATCAAACAGAAAACAAAAAATCATAGAATCATAACAACAAAAAAAATATAGCACTTACTGATTTGTAGTTCATAACACGAAAAGTGTTGATTGAAGAGGATGTAAGGAGTTTCGGAAAGTGGGTAATGAGATACCTTCGGGAGAGACAGTCAGCTAGGGCTGCAGTCGCGCGTGGATATGGAATTAGGGGTTCTATGTATTTGGAGGAAAATTTTCCCAACGGTTTTAAAAACCCATTGGGAAAGGTATTCTTTACCAACGTTTTTGTATAACCGTTGGTAAGGGATATTATTTTTTAGATATTTCCCAACAGTTTCAATGAAATCATTGGGAAAAAGTGTTCTAATGGGAGATTTCCCAACGGTTTGAGGAAACAGTTGGGAAAAAGTGTTCTAATGGGAAATTTCCCAACGGTTTCCTGAAACCGTTGGAAAAAATGAACTATACCAACAGTTTTCTCAAACCGTTGGCATGAAAGTGTTGGTATATCCCACCATTATAGTAGTGAGTTTTAAGGTTTTTTGAGTTTTTAGGGGTTTTTAGCATTTTTGTGTGTTTTTATGGCCTTTTAAAGTTTTTAAGGGTTTTTATTTTTTCAGGGGATTCTCAAGGTATTTAGGGTTTTTTTTATTTTTTCATGTATTTATAGGGAATTTTTAGGATTTTTATGGTTTTTAGGGTATTTGTAGGTTTTTACAGCTTTTCAGGGGTTTTAGGGTTTTTATGTTTTTTTAGAGTTTTTTTTCTTTTTTCAAGGTTTTAATGGTTTTGGTGTTTTAGAGGGTTTTTTTGGGTTTTAAAGGATTTGTTGGGTTTTTATGGTTTTTAGGGGTTTTCCGTTTTTTTAGGGTTTTATACATTTTCATGGATTTTTAGGGGTCTTTTAGGGTTTTCATGGTTTTTAGGGATTTTTGGGATTTTTGGGTTTTTCGAAAATTTTAGGGGGGTTTCAATGATTTTAGGGTCCTTTTTGGTTTTTTTTAGGTTTTTATGGTTTTTTATAATTTTTTAAAAAAATTAGGGTTTTTATGGGTTTTAGAGTATTTAGTGTTTTTGGGGTTTTTTAGGTTTTTAGGGGGTTTTATGGGTTTTTGGGGCTTTTTATTGTTTTTAGAATTTTTAGGTTTTGATGGATTTTTATGGGTTTTTAGGGATTTTTGGGTTTTTAGTGATTTTGAAGGTTTTAAGGGTTTTTGGGGTTTTTGGGGTTTTTTAAGGTTTTTAGGGTCTTTTGGGGTTTTTTTGAATTGTAAGGGTTTTTTAGGGTTTTTACAGTTTTTAGGGGTTTTAGTGTTTTGATGGGTTTTAGGGTTTTAAAAGGCTTTTAGGCATTTTTATGATTTTTAGGGGGTTTTTTAGGGTTTTTATGTTTTCAGGGATTTTTAGAGGTTTTTTTATGATTTTTATGGTTTTTAGTGTTTTTTAGGATATTTTGAGATTTTGAGGGTTTTATGGTTTTTAGTGTTTTTAGGGTTTTTCATGGTTTTTAGGGTATTTTTTCTTTTTAGGGTTTTTTGTTTTTAGGGTTTTTAAGGTTTTTTAGATATTTTTAACATTTTTAGGGGTTTTTATGGTTTTTAGTGTTTTTAGGGTTTTTCATGGTTTTTAGGGTATTTTTTCTTTTTAGGGTTTTTTTAGGGTTTTTAAGGTTTTTTAGAGATTTTTAACATTTTTAGTGGTTTTAAGGGCTTCTAGAGTTTTTATTGGTTTATAGGTTTGTTATGGGTGTTTATGGTTTATCAGGGTTTTTAGGGGGTTTTATGGTTTTTAGGATTATTAGGGATTTTTACGTTTTCATGGAATTTTTGGGGTTTTAAAGATTTTTAGGGGGTTTAGGGTTTTTCAAGGGTTTTTTGGGTCTTCTTCTTTTTTTTTTTGGTTTTTTAGTTTTATGGGTTTTATGGGTTTTTATGGTGTTTTGGGTTTTTTAATGATTTAGGGGTTTTATAGTTTTCTGGGGTTTTTAAGGATTTTCATGAGTTTTATGTTTTCATGGATTTTTAGGGTTTTTTTAAGATTTTTATGGGTTTTAAGGTGTTTAGTGATTTTGAGGATTTTTAGGGGGTTTTAGGGTCTTTTTGGGTTTTTATGGGTTTTTTTAGTTTTTTAGAGTTTTTTTAACGTTTGTAGGGATTTTAAAGGGTTTTAGAGTTTTTTGTCGTTATTAGGGTTTTTATGGAATTTTAATGTTTTTGAAGGTTTTTTGGGGTCTTATGGTTTTCAGGGTTTTAAAGGGATTGAACGTTTTCATGGGTTTTTAAGGGGTTTTATGATTTTTATGGGTTTAAGTGTTTTTTAGGTTTTTTAGGGATTTTGAGGTTTTCATGTGTTTTTAGGGGGTTTTAGGATTTTTATTGGTTTTTGTGTTTTTTATGGATTTTGAGGGGTTTTAGGGGTGTTCGGGTGTTATTAGGGGTTTTAGGGGTTTTCAGGGTTTTTAGGGCCTTTTGGGGTTTTTTTTGTGTTTTTTAAGTTTTCTAGGGTTTTTATGGGTTTTTATAGTTTTTGGGGGTTTTATGGGTTTTATGGGTGTTTAAGGATTTTTAAGGTTTTTAGGAGTTTTTATAGTTTTCCATGTTTTTTCAAGGTTTTTTACGTTTTTGTTGATTTTTAGGGATTTTTTTGTATTTTATGGTGTTTAGGATTTTTTAGTATTTTTATGGAATTTAGAATTTTTTAGGGATTTTTAGGGGTTTTAGGGCAAGGAAGGTGTGAGGCCAGGCTATTCCTGGCCTCCCAAAATTTATTAAAAGAAAATAAAAGTAGACAAGGGCGGGGTGGGGCCAGACAGCCCACACCCAAAAGGCCTTGGACCCCCCATTACACCAAAACCCCAAAAGCAGAAGAGAAAAAGGAGGAACTACAAGTCAAAGTCTCCATCCCCATAAGGATCCCCATCAGCACCATAACCAGAGGAAGCATCTGACTCCACCGACTCCCATTCAGATGATTCATATTGCTTGAGGAATTCTGCACAATAATTCCTAAGATCCAAGTCCGGCTTCGCTTTGGTAGACCGGTTTTCCCTACCATGTGCATCTCCTTCACCTTTTCTAGCCTTGGAGGAGGCTCTAGTAGCCATTGGCCTAGGAAGGGAAGAATAGTCCCTCCTTGCCCTCCATTTAACTGGAGGGTCACTCATCACCTTGGCCTTTCTGTGGGCTGTATCAGCAGGCACTACCAAGTCACCCTGCCTACCACCTTCCGAAGCAGACCACGACTTTCACTTCTGATTGCAGCCAGAGGAACCAGAAAGACCCATCACCATTTGCTCCCTCTTGATCCTAGCCATGTTGGCATACATAAGGTCATCGCGGTCCCCAAAAATTTCTCCTAGCCTTATGTGCTCATCATTCTCATCCCCAAGAAAGACCATCGGTTGCAGATCTGGATTTTAGAAGATATCTTTTATATGTTGCTCAAGGGGGATTTCTGAATAGTCCAACATAATCGGGTCAGATAGCTCTATACAGGGGGCCAACTTCTCGAATATAACAAGATCGGAGCTCAGATCACGCTACTCAATGCTCCTCCTATCAGCATGAAGGATATCAAACTGCTTCTTGGTCTAAGGGGCATCACTCAGACCAATTCCAGGCACCGTAGCATCAATCAGAACTTGCTCCGGTGAATACACAGTGGGAGGGGGGTTTTCCATAGTCAAGACCCTTGATCCAACATGAGAGGAAGGTAGGTTTGCATCCTAGAGGGATTCATTATTAGCCTCTACATCCTGCAATTCATGTCCCACCAGACCCCCTTCCTCCACAGAGTCCAAAGGGTACAGGCCCGTGAACCGACCAACTGCTGGTGGGGGGGGGATAGAAAAGTCTCCCTCTCCGTCCCATGGAAATCTGGTCTTAAATTCATGATCACATCCCTGCCGGGGTCAGCCAGTAAGACCACAACCCCTACTTCACCAGGAGTGTCATCCCCCTCTTCAGGAGAGGCATCACCCCCCAGTCCCAAATCACCCTTCATTCACTTGAAAATTTCCTTGACCAAGATTTTCTACTCAGCACCCTATTGGGGGGATGATCCCCCTTCCTCCACCCTGTCGTCCCTCCAAACATCCAGCAGAGAGTCTTGAGGGTCATCATTTCTGACCTCTGGCTCCCCTATTGAGATCAACATCAGGGAGATGGCATCATTGCCACCCCTAACCACCACACCATCAGTACATCTGTATTCCCTTTTTCATATGACCAAGAGTAAATCATGAGACACATTAATTTTCCCATGATTCAAACACCACAAGATGCTTCCACCGAAGCTCTTCACCAATTTCAATCCAGAAAAAGTCAACTAGTTCCTTTGAGACATCAATTTCAACACAAAAGCTTGGGGTAACTGGATGACAGAGGTCCCTGGTTCGACTATCCACACACAGAAACCTTCCAACCAAATTCCCCAGCATAGTAATAATGGTCATGTTTTGAAAGAGTAGGGGGAGCTTAGGAAACCTTACCAAGATTTCCATCAGTGGGGAGTCACGATTAAGATGGAAATAAAAGTTCCACCGGAAGAGGAAAAAACCAGTGGCATCACATCTGTGAGGAGCTGTTGACCAGGCCCAAATAAGATCTTCCTCCAAAGAGAACCGAATCAGAATGTGACTGGAGTCGACCAATCCAACAGTGGCGCGGTCCCTGAGATCCCAATGCTCGAACACAAATCTATCAAAAACATCAATCGGGGGACGCCAGTTCAAAAACTTGCCTACAAGGGTCAGATTATGGAGGGAAGAGGCCTTGTTGAACTCCGTAATCAATAGCGGAAGCTTTGGCATACCTTCGTGCAAACCCAACACCTTAGGGAAAAGTTCAATTCGCGGGAAAGCTGAAAGCATATCAGAATCCGAGAAAGGTAAGAATCTATCTTTAACAGGGACAGAGACAACCCCTCCCCTGTAGAGGGGGAGGCCAGGGCGCAGCCATCAGCGTCGTCTTCAAGCCAACAACAAATCAGCAGAAGAATCATCGCGGGAGCAGATTGTAGCAGCCATATTAGGGTTTTAGAGGGTTTTGGGGGTTTTATGGGTTTTAGGGTTTTTAGGTTTTTTTTGGGTTTTTTGGGTTTTTTGAGGAATTTTTGAGTTTTTAGTGTTTTTAAAGTTTTTAGGGATTTTTAATATTTTTATGGGTTATAATGGTTTCTAAAGTTTTTAGAGGGTTTTATGGTTATTAAAGTTTTTAGGAGGTTTTATCATTTTTAGGGATTTTTAAGGGTTTTTAGGGTTTTTTACATTTTCATGGATTTTTGGGGTTTTTTAGGATTTTTATAGTTTTCATTGTTTTTAGTGATTTTGATGGTTTTTAGGGTTTTCCGGTTTTTTAGGGTTTTTAGGTTTTTTTCGGGGGTTTTTAGGATTATTTGGGTTTTAGGGTTTTTTTGCGGGTTTAAGGGTATTTACGGTTTTTTAGAGTTTTTAATGTTTTTAGAGGTTTATGGTTTTTAATGTTTTTAGTGATTTTTAGGGTTTTATGGGATTTTAGTGGTTTTAATATTTTTTAGGGTTTTTGAGTTTTTAAGGGCTTTTCAGGGTTTATAGGGGTTTTTACGTTTTCATGGATTTTTTGTAGTTTTTTTAGATTTTCATGGTTTTTAGGGTTTTTAGGAGTGTTCAATTTTTTTTGGGTCTTTTGGGGTTTTTAGGGATTTTTTTGAGTTTTTTGGGTGTTTTAAGGTTTTTAGAGTTTTTAAAAGTATTTAAGGGTTTTAAGGGGTTTTAGAGTTTTTAGTGGGGTTTTTTGGTTTTTTTTGGGTTTTTAGGGTTTTTTAAGGTTTTTAGGGTTTTTTGGAATTTATGGTTTTTTCAGGTTTTTAGGGTTTTTTACGTATTCATGGGCTTTTAGGGCTTTTATATTTTTTATATTTTTCAGGGTTTTTATATTTTTTATATTTTTTAGGGTTTTTAGGGATTTTGAGGGGTTTTATGGTTTTTTGGGGGGGTTTTAGGGGTTTTCAAGGTTTTTAGGGTCCTTTTGGGTTTTTAGGGTTTTTAGTTTTTTAGTGTTCTTAAGTTTTTTAGAGTTTTTTAACGTTCTTATGGGTTTTATGGTTTTTAGAGTTTTTAGTGTGGTTTTAGGGTTTTTAGGGTTTTTATGGTTTTTTTGGGGTTTTAAGGTTTTTAAGGGTTTTTATGGTTTTTAAGGTTTTTAGGGGTTTTTTTGTTTTCATGGATTTTTATGGAGTTTATGATTTTTATGATTTTTAGGAGGGTTTAGGGTTTCTAGGGACTTTTAGGGTTTTTAGGGTTGTTCATGGGGTTTTAGGGGTTTTTTGAGTTTTAGGGGTTTTTGAGTTTTAGGGGTTTTTGAGTTTTTAGGTTTTTAAGGGTTTTTAGAGTTTTTAAATGTTTTTAGTGGTTTAAAGGGTTTTTAGAATCTTTATTGGTTTTTAAAGTTTTTATGGGGTTTTTAGGTTTTTATGGGATTTTATGGTTTTCATGGTAGGGGGTTTTTATGTTTTTAAGGATCTTTAAGTGTTTTAAATAATTTTTATGGTTTTTATGGTTTTTAGGGATTTTGAAAGATTTCAAGGTTTTTAGGGGGTTTTAGGGTTGTTAGGGTTTTTAAGTTCTTTTTGGGTTTTTTTGGGTTTTTTAGGGTTTTTAGAGTTTTTAAAGTCTTCTAGGGTTTTTAACTTTTTTAGGGGTCAAAAAAAATTTAGATTTTTTGGGGTTTTATGGTTTTCAGGGGTTTTTCATGATTTTTAAGGTTTTTTACATTTTCATGGATTTTAGGGGTTTTTAGTATTTTTATGGTTTTTATAGTTTTTAGGGGTTTTAGGGATTTTGAGGGTTTATAGGGATTTTCAGGGATTTGTAAGATTTTTAGGGGTTTTGGGGGTCTTTTGGGTTTTTTGAGTTTTTTAGTGTCTTTTAGTTTTTTTGGAGTTTTTTTAACAGTTTCATGTGTATTTAGGGTTTTTAGATTTTTTAGTGGTTGTTTTGGGTTTTGAGGGGTTTTAGGGGTTTTTATGATTTTTAGTAGTTTTTAGGGGGTTTTGGGGGTTTTTAGGGTTTTGTAATTTTCATGGATTTTAGGTATTTCTTAGGATTTTTATAGTTTGTAGAGTTTTTAGGGTGTTTAGGGAATTTAATGGGTTTTCAATTTTTTTATGTTTTTGAGGGTTTTTCAGGTTTTTTAGGGCCTTCTGGGTTTTTTATGTTTTTTTTTTGATTTTTTAGTGATTTTTTAACGTTTTTATGGGTTTTTATGGTTTTGAAGGTTTTAGGGGGTCTTTATAATTTTCAAGGTTTTAAGATTTTTTACGTTTTCTTGTATGTTTAGCAGGTTTTAGTATTTTTATGGTTTTAGGGGTTTTTAGGGTTCCTAGTGTTTTTTGAAAACCTTGAAAAAAACCCTGAATACATTTAAATGCTTAAAAACATTAAAAACCCTAAAAACCCATAAAACCTTAAAAAAACCACTAAAAACTCTAAAAACCCTAGAAAACCCTAAAAATGTTAAAAATTTCTCAAAAACTCAAAAAAACCCCAAAACCCCAAAATTACCCTAAAAACTCAAAAAAAAAAAACATAAAACCCCTTAAAACTCTTAAAAACCCTCAAAATCCATAACAACGCTAAAACCCATAAAAATACTAAAACCCCCAAAAAAATATATTAAGACATAACAAACCCTAAAACCATGAAGAACACCAAAAAACCTAAACCCATAAAAACCCTAAAAACTCAAAAAATCCTAAAAATCCAAAAAAGAACTAAAAAACCCCCAAAATTGCTCAAAATTGCTAAAAAACCTAAAAACCATAAAAATCCTAAAAAACGCCTTAAAATCCATGAAAACATAAAAACACATAAAGACTTAAAAACCCCTAAAAAACATAAAAACACTAAAAACCTTAAAAGCCGAAAAAATCCATAGAAACCATAAAACCCAATAAAAATGCTTAAAATCCCTAAAAATGTTAAAAAACTCTAAAAAAACCTTAAAAAACAAAAAAACCATAAAAACCCAAAAGACCAAAAAAACCTTGGAAACCCCTAAAATCCCTTAAAATCCCAAAAAAATCAAAAGACTCCTCAAAATCCCTAAAATCACTAAAAAATCCTATAAACCATAAAAATCCTAACCCCTAAAATCCTTGAAAACGTAAAAACCCCGAAAAACCTCTTAAAATCATAAAACCCTTAAATCCCTTAAAAACTCCTAATAACCCTAAAACCCACTAAAAATTATAAAAAATCATTAACCTCTAAAAATGTTAAAAAACCCTAAAAAACCTTAAAAACCCAAAAAAACCCTAAAAACCCAAAAAGACCCTAAAAACCTGAAAAGCCCTAAAAATCCTAAAAACATCTGAAAACCCAAAAAACCTTCAAAATCCCTAAAAACCCTAAAAATATATGGAAACATAAAAAACCCTAAAACCCTTGAAAAACCCTTGAAAATGAAAAAAACCCCTAAAACTCATAAAAATCCTAAAAATCTATAAAATCCCTAAAACCCACTAAAAACTCTAAAAACCCTTAAAATACCTAAAAACGTTAAAAAACACTAAAAACTCTTAAAAACCCTAAAAAACTAAAAAAACCCCTAAAACCCCAAAAAAGACCATAAAAACCCTGAAACCCAAAAACCTCTAAAAACCATAAACTCCCAAAAACAATTAAAAACCCCTAAAAACCAATAAAAACCCTAGAACGTCTAAATACTCCTAAACCCTTACAACCCTAAAAATGTTGAAAAACTACAAAAACTTTTTAAAACCCTAAAAAACTCTAAAAACCTAAAAGTCCCTAAAACCCCAAAAAACCGCAAAAAAAAACCCAAAAAACATTCAAAATCCCTAAAATTACTAAAACCATGAAAACCATATAAACCCTAAAAAACCCCTAAAATCCCTGAAAATGAAAAAACCCCTAAAATCCCTGAAAATGAAAAAACCCAAAAAACCTTTAAAGAACCCTAAAACCCATAAAAAACCCTAATAATCTTAAAATCCCAAAAACTCCAAAAACCCTCAAAAACCACTTAAAGCTCGAAAAACCCTTAAAACCCTCAAAATGTAAAAAAACTCTAAAAATCCTTTAAAACCCTAAGAAACTTTAAATACCTAAAAAATATAAAAAAACCCTAAAACCCCAAAAGACCCTAAAAACCCTTAAAATCCCTAAAACCCCTTGAAACCCCTAAAAAACCTCAAATGACAAAAAACCCTATAAAACCCTAAAAACCATAAAAACCATGAAAATGTAAAAAAAACCTAAATAACTAGTGAAAACATTAAAAAACCCTAAAAACCTTCAAACCCATAAAAACCACTAAAAACTCTAAAAACCCATAAAACTCCTAAAAACGTTAAAAACACTAAATAACTCAAAAACCCCTAAAAATACAGAAGACCCTAAACACCTTGAAAACCCCTAAAAACCCTCAAAATCACAAAAACCTCTAAAAACCATAAAATCCTAAAAAAAACCCTAAAAATCTCTGAAAACATAAAGCACCCAAAAAACCCAAAAAACCAAAAAACCCATAAAAACCTATTAAAAACCTAAAAACTCATAAAAACCTTAAAAGCAACTAAAATCTCTAAAAACCCCTTGAAAACCCTAAAATAATTATAAAACTCTAAAAACCTTACAAACCATAAAAAAACTCAAAAAAACCCTAAAAAACCAAAAGGATGCTAAAAGCCCTGAAAAACCATAAAAACCACTAAAAATACCCCAAAATCCCTAAAAACCCTAAAAAATCTGAAAACCATAAAAATCAGAAACCCCCCCAAAAAATACATGAAAACATAAAAAACACTGAAAACCCAAAAAAAACCTAAAAACCTAGAAAAACCCATGAAAACCATAAATCCCCCTAAAAACCTTAAAAAACCAAAAAACCCTAAAAAATCACCAAAAACCCTGAAAAACCCTTGAAATCCATCATAACCAATAAAAATATTAAAGACCTTTAAAACCCTAAAACCACTAAAAACTCTAAAATCCATTAAAACCCCTAAAAAAATTAAAAACTCTAAAAAACCTTAAAAACATAAAGACTGAAAAAACCCAAAAGACCCTAAAAACACTAAAAACCCATAAAACCCAAAATCCCTAAAAAACCTAAAAACCCTAAAGTTCCCTAAAACACATAAAAACCCTAAAAATCACAAAATATGATAAAAATCCAAAAAAACCCAAAAAAATCCATAAAACCTTACAAACCCCTAAAGCCACTGAAAATCCCCTAAAAACCATAAAAACCCTAAAAACCCAAAACAAACCCTAAAAACAACTAAAAAAAATCTAATAACCCTTAAAACCACTAATGTTTTTTAAACACTAAAAAACCCAAAGACCCTAAAAACCCCAAAGACCCAAAAAACCCAGAAAACACCTAAAAACCTATGAAAAACCCTAAAACCTTCAAAATTTCTAAAAACCCTAGAAACCCTAAATCCCATAAAAATACAAAAACCCCTAAAAATCCTTGAATATGTAAAAAACTAAAAAAATCATGAAAAACGCCTTAAACCCATAGATTCTGTAAAAATCCTAAAAAACCCCCAACACCCTAAAAATCCTAAAAAATTGCTAAAAATCCATGAAAAAATTAAAAAAAAATAAAAACACCTGAAAACACCATTAAAACCATAAAAAACCCTAAAACCCTTACAACCCTTAAAAACACATAAAAACCCTAAAACTACTAAAAACTCTAAATCCCTTAAAATCCCTAAAAATGTTAAAAAATATAAAAAACCTTGAAAACCATAAAAAACTAAAATAAATAACCCAAAAAGACCATAAAAACATGAAAACTCCTAAAACACCTAAAATCCACAAAAACCTAAAATCCCCTAAAACCCTAAAAAACCCAAAAAACCTTAAAAATCATAAAAAACAACTAGGAATCCAAAAAAAATAAAAAACCCTGAAAACCCTAAAAAACCCCTAAATACTACAAAACCCCTAAAAACCTTAAAACCCATAAAAACCCTAAAACCCATTAAAAAATCTAAAAAACCCTTAAAACACCTAAAAATGTTAAAAACACTAAAAAACTGTACAAACCCTAAAAACTTGAAAAAACCATAAAACCCCAAAAGACCCTAAAAATCCTAAAAAACCCTAAAATCCCTTGACAACCACTAAAACCCCTAAAAACCCATAAAAACCCTAAAAACTATAAAAATATTGAAAACCCCCTAAAAATCCATCAAAACGTAAAAAACTCTAAAAACCCTGAAAAACCCCTGAAAACCATAAACCCCTGAAAACCTTAAATATCATAAAAACACATAAAATATCTAAAAACCCACTAAAACCTCTAAAAACTTTCAAGACCCATAAAAATGATAAAACCTCTAAAAAACCATAAAACCCCTAAAAACTCAAAAAAACCCTAAAAACCAAAAAATACCCTAAAAACACAAAAAACCTTAAAAATAAAAAAACCCTAAAAATTCATGAAAACATAAAAAACCCTAAAAACCTCCAGAAAACCATGAAAACTAATGAAAACCCTAAAACCCATAAAAACACCAAATACCCACTAGAAACTCTAAAAACCCTTTAAACCCTTAGAAACTTTAAAAAATCTAACATACTTAAAACCCAAAAAACTCAAAAATCCCCTAAAACCCAAAAAGACCATAAAAACCCTAAAAACCCCTAAAACTCCTAAAACCCCCCAGAAAACAACAAAATCCCCAAAACTCTAAAATCCATAAAAATCCTAAAGAACCCCTAAAAATCCATAAAAACATGAAAAAACAAAAAAAAACTTTAAAAACCCTAAAACCCCTAAAAACCCCTAAACCCCTCCCCCCAAATCCCTAAAAACCCTAAAACACACAAAAAACGATAAAAATCCTAAAAATCCATGAAAACATAAAAAACACTTAAAACCTTAAAAAAACCCTGAAAACCATAAAAACCCATAAAAACCATCAAACCATAAAGACTTAATGAAATCCTAAAAACCCACTAAAAAATCTAAAAACCCGTGAAACCCCTAAAAACATTAGAACAAATCAAAAAAACCGTAAAAACAACAAAAACAAAAAAACCCCAAAAAACAATAAAAGACCCTAAAATCCATGAAAACCCCTAAAATCACGAAGATGTTGCAGGTACGTGCCTGACCTAATCCCTCGGTTCTTTCCTCGATTCACACTGTTGAGGGTGGTTTTGGTTGGAATCGTTGGTATTTTTTGATCTTATGTTTACTGGTTGCGGCTGTGGAGGTGAGTCACTGCGAGTTCTGGTTATTGGTTTGGCTGAGAGGTGTTAGGTGTTGTCTGGTGTTGCTATGAAAGTTTTCCCGGGGACCTTCCTGGAGCTGGGTTATGTCCAAGGGGTGTTGGGTGCTATGGTTGGTACTGGGTTTGGATGCTAGTGGTCTATGGATAGCTATGTTGTGAGGCATAGAATGCTGGATGTTGTTTGGTCAAAATGATTTGGTTGCTGGATGTGGATCTTTGACCTCTTAGGAGATGATGGGTTAGGAGGTACTCGATGCTAGAACATGCCCCTTCTTGCTTTGATGAGGATTTGTTGGTTGTTGTTTGCATGTGATGTCTTTGGTTCGGTTCTGCCTGGGTTTCTGCTAGTGGAAGACAACTTTTGGTGGTAGTGCTAATACACGGTGTCTAGATGATCTGCTGGGTGACTGTCGGATTTGGATTCTGGGGTGCGAATTCTCACCATTGTCACTCCCCTTGACTCATTCACCCACCTCTACTCTTGCTGCCCTTCCCATCACACCGGACTCCATTTTGGTCTGGTATGATGGTGCATATGGTGGTGTTGGGATTGTGTTGGTCGTTCAGCTCGGCGTCAAGGGCGAGTATCGGTGGGGCGACACTGTTATGTGGTGTAGGTTTGATAATCTAAGATTGAAGTATAGGTTGATGGTTGTTGAAATTGGTACTGTCATGACCCGAACCTACCCGAGCTCGAGCCGCAACTACCCCAAGCCCGCCTCCACAGGCCAGGGGTTGGCGACAAGCACCGAAGGATAAACAACTCAGGGAGGCCTTTTCTTGAGTACCTGTACACACACACGTAGCTCACTCAATGTAGAAGTGCAGAGTAAGAAGAAAAGTAAAGTATCAACTGCTATAAATAGACCACAAAGTGCATCAACCTCTAAACAGTACAAAGCAAGTGATGAAGGTAAACTGAAAAGAAAAGGGGAAAAATATGCACCCAACCAGAAAAGTGCCACAATCCGGCAATATGTAAACAAAAGTAAAATAGCTGGGAGAGTCCCACACCTAGAACCCGACTATGACCACCGCACGTGATCCAATCTCCCAAAATCCTAAGCTCCTCTGATGTCACAACCAACCTGTTCATCATCTGCAAGGGCACACCAAGTGTGGGCAAAGCCCAAGCAGGGGTGAGTATAAAAATACTCAGTAGGATGCCCCAAAGACTCAAGGGAGAAACAAAGGGGGTACTGAAGAGGAGAGTGGTAGATCGAACAGGGAAAAGTAAAGGAGTACAACAGAGAGTGAAGTAAAGAGTACAGCTCAACCCAACAAGAGGAAGTGAGTAGACTCGTCCAGACACATAGAGCTAGAAGCGGTGAGAAGATGAACTTCTCGTCGAGTCTTCACTACCAATAACAGGAGAGTAGACTCGTCCAACCACGAGAACCTAGACACGGAAATCACGTGGAATACCCCACGTTTCTTCGCCTCTCCTGGAAGGAGAGTAACCAAAACCTAAGGAGTGGGTACTGAAACAAGGTATATACATATCCATATGCTCAATCAAGAAGCCCGAACAAGATCGTAAGGTGATCTCCATCCTGTAGCTCTGCCCAAGAAAGTGAGTAGCCAACAATCCTAGAAGTAAACACCATCGATGCCCAGTATCCATATGTATGCCCCGAACTGCAAGTCAAGGGGCTCAAATCACCGCACCTTGACACTATCCACTTTGGGCGGCACTAACTCGCCCGGAAGGTTTTAGGTCGCGTCACAGGGACGCGTCTCGGTGGGGAAAGCACCCCTCGTACTTGAGAGTTCTGGGGGAAGTCAAACCACACCTCATCACTGCCACAAAGTCGAGAGGTCTTATCAAAGTCGACAGGTTCCCACTGCCCAACCCCGCGAAAGGGTAATCCACTGGAGGGAGACCCAGAACCACTCTGGCCATCCCTGTTGGATGGTACCCCACTGGCCATCCCTACTGGATGGTACACCACTGGCCATCCCTTTTGGATGATACCTCACTGGTCATATCTCCTGGATGGTACACCACTGGCCATCCCTACTGAATGGTACCTCACTGGTTACCGGAACATGTAGTGGGAAACACGTCACGATAGATCGTGGAAGGAAGATATGATCTCGATACATAGCTAGGGAGTCTGCACTGAGGGTTCACTGGGGGATCCTTATCGTACTAGAAACAACCTATTAGGTAGAGAACAGTACCGGGGGGACCCACTCAACCCTTCTGGTCAAAACCATCAAGAACAGGAGGACCCTCTACGTCACGAGAGGTCAAAGGTATATTGATAAGAACAAGGCGCACACATGGGGCCCACAAAACATGTGGTCCAAACTCATCTCCAAACCGAGTTTACAAACGTTTTCAGGTAAAAACTACAACATGTACCTCCATGAATTCCCGTATACTCCCAAAGTATGCCGCATTTCCAGCCCAAGGGCTATCGTGCACACAACACCAAATTTCAATGCAAAAATGCATAAACATAACTTCGCCAACCTAATTCCTCCACAACCCTAGCATGGCCAACCACATCTCTTTAAACATTCAATTCACTCTCCCAAGAGTGAACGCGATCACAACCCATGGGTTCCCTACAAACACCGTAGGAAGAACCACCACGGTACACTATTCATGCTTCCACATTTAATGAGATCTTGAATGAGTCTCCGCAAATCCCAACGGATTGTACCATTGTAATCCTCATGAAAAAACACACGAGATCGACTGCTTACTCACCTCCAACAGATATTCGATGAAGAATTTGTCTAACACTACTTTATGCCCGAACGACGTCTCGTGGTCCCGAGCCTTGGCCTCGAAAATAGTCGGGCGCATCGCACCATTGCGATCTCCTCAGAAAGACACGTCAAATTGACTGCTTACTTGAGTGCAACGGATATCCAGAGAAAAAGATGCATTTTGTTGTACCACACACGAGCGATGCTTCTTGGGACCCGCATCCCGGTCCCAAAGCGCTATGAGTGGATCACACCATTGCGATTCTCTCAGAAAAGTACACAAGATTGACTAATCACTTGTCCAAAATGGACACCTGGTGATAAAGATGGAAATCACCACCAATTCCCAAAATGGTCCTCGTGGGGCCTACACCACCGTGATGAAATAAAGTATGAAGATTGCGTCATTGCAATGCCCTCATAAAAACACCCAGAATCGACTGCTTGCACGCCCCGAACGGACATCCGATGAAAAAGTTGCGAAACACGGCTCACAGTTTAAAAGACGGGTCATGGGGCCCATGCCTCAACTCCGGCATTAACGCCCGAAAGCTCCTTGGCAACCTCCGTCTTGACGCCAGGGTCACAACGCCTCTAACTGCGCCCAAATCGGACACTAGATGCGCTCACGCCATCCAAAACAAAATCTCGACAGTGCGCTAAATAGTATTTAGTGGACGATTTGTGTCGCCGAGCCCCCATCTCAGAAATTATAAATCCCCGAAACTATCTCAAAAACTCCGTCTCGATCCAAGGATTTCGCAGCTATAGACGGTACCCAAATCGGACACCCTGTGGATGATTTATTATTTATAAATTATTTTCATAATAATAATAATATTATTATTATTATTATAAACTTATTATTATTATTATTATTTATCTTTTTTTTAAACTAGACCAGCCATCCTAGCCGGTCTTCTTCCGCACGCTGCCCAGCAGGACCCACAAAGTGCGGGTCCTTGCTACTACTCCCCCCTCTCCGAGGCGCTGGCCTCAGGGCTCTTCCCGACTGCGACAACCCGAAGGCGTCGCCTGCGCCAGCTCCTCGTCGGCTTCCCCCCTTCGACCGCGATGGTCAGCTCTGCCTGGTCCTCCTGCTCGCTACCGACATCGCGGCACACCGCAGCAACCCCACGCCGCCGGCTCCCTGTTCCGCTGCGACACCACCGCACACATAGCCTCCCCCTTCACCGTACACACTGTCGTAGTCGAGCCCACCGAACACCGCGGCCCGCTCGGGTTCCTTCGCCTGAGCCCACCGTTGCAGGAACCTCGCCAGAAAAACTCCAAAAACCCGCAGATCTTCGCTGGAATGCTGCGGTCACCTCAGGTATCAGAAATTCGAACCGAAATGAGCATCAGAAATCTCAGAACATGTACTATGCATTTATGGGCCTCTCTCGACGATCAAACAGAAATTTGACGCATATTTATGGATTCAAAGGAGGTGAGAAAATTAAAAATGAAACCGCAACAATCCTACCTCTTGGGCGTAGCCCGACGCTTCGCGACAATCCTCCAAAAGCTGCAACACCTTAGAGAGAAGGTGCAGGGCTTGAGCTTGAGGAAGTTGGAGGCCTCCTTGGTTGAGAGCTCCTTCCTCCAGAGGAAGAACAAAAGGATGAGGAGAGGTGGGTAAGGGTTTCAGTAAAGAAAAAAAATTAATTAAAAAATTAATTAATTTAAACCCCCAATTTAACCCGCATCCAAAAATCTCGACGGGGTCGAGGTTAAGCCTCCCCTAGGGTAAAAACCACCTCCTGAGAACAACGGCGGTCTCATTATTTTAATCTGAGGTCCCATTCAAAATTTATAGAACTCAACAACCGAGGCTGCTAAATTATGAAAATGCCCCTGGTGGCATTTTTGACAGAAGACCCGCGCCCGTGAAAGTTACACCCATCCTAGTGTAAAAGGTAGGCTATGGACTCAACTGTGCCCTCATTTTTCCAATCCAATCCACTGTTTAAGAGATATCTGAGTTTAACCATTAAATGAATAAATTAATTATTTTATTTATCCATTTAATGTTTCGTTAACGGGCGAGGGGTCTCAACGTCCCGCACCGACATACTTTATGTCATTACTAGGGTAAAAAACCAATTTCGGACCCATTCTTGCACTCAGATTTCTGATCCAAATCACCTTTTAGGAGCTATCCCATTTATTTGGCGTGCCCAGTGTGAACGCACTGAAAATTTAATTCCATCCACACCGGGGCTCATAATCGCACGCCGTCTGAAGGCGCTACTCTGGAATAACATAAAAAACATTCCAAAGTATTTTATAGCAAAAACCAGGTTCTTACATCATTCCCTCCTTCAAGATTTTCATCCCCAAAAAGCAAAACTAGGGAACAACTTGGGGTACTAATCCCACACTTGGCTCTCCCGTACCCAGAAGAACTCTTGCACAGTCATGTGCCATTGCACACAGACCAAAGGATTTGATATATTCACGCGATGTCTTCCCTTGTCGATGACGTGAATAGGAGCACACACACTTCTTCTCAGGTGATCCACACGGGAGACGTCGTGCACCCACTCCCGACCTTGGGGTTAGGGAAAGGTGGTAGGGAACCTCACCATCCTTTGCACCGTCTCAAATGGCCCGAAGGCTCTTGGGGGTAGCTCACCTCCCCGAACGAACCCCTACGTCGCACGCTGCGACTGGAATCACCATTTGGACCTGGGACAAAGCCCGATGATTCCCTCCTTCAGAATATCCATATGATGAGACACTCATGGATATCTGGTCACGCAAGATTTCACAGTCGATGTATCCCAACCAAGACTCTCTTACATGCTCAGAAAGCGATGGAGTCTACACCATCGACTAATGGACATGGTTCTACACCTTCTATTCCACTAACACAGGGTTACACCAATGCCCCGCGTCACCCTGGTAACAACTCAAGCAAGGAGAAGGGAGAAAAGAATTTCATACACAGAGTCTAAAAATTATACAACAATAAGTAGAAGAGTTGTAAAGTGTACCTCTTATCACTTCATGCTCTACAGGATCGTAGACATCTAAAGCTCGCGGCTATCTGTGGTCCCAACTGTCAGCTTTCAGAGCCTAACATGGACCGCCTGGTGGTGATGGGAAGACCTTGTAAGGTCGTCCTCCACTTCCATCTCCTCCTGCTCCTCTGCAAGCACCATCTCTTTGGGTGCCACTCTAATCACGGCGCTGCCTCTGTCATGGTGGTGCACCCGCTGCCTGCCCGATATTCTCTGTATGTCTGGTCGGGCAGTCTCGTGCCCAGTGACCTTTCCCGTTGCAAGCATAACACCGACTCTCTTCGGGATGCACTGGTTCCCTCCAATGCCACTGTGTTGTACGACCACACCCCTGAGTCCGGTTATCGGAAACCCACCTGCATCGAGGTTCTATCACCCGATGCCCGCTAGCTGCGGCAGACGTCTCAGCTCTGTCGAGCCTGCTGCCCCCACCAACTGTAGAGCGTGATAGGAAGATCTCTGTCACCAGCTCCTGCTCTAGAACCCAGGCATATGTGGAAATTCCCAAGGGTACTATGATAGCACGAATCTCTCTGCGGAGACCCTACTTGAACTTCCAAGCTCAGAAGTTTCTTTCATGGACCAAGTCCGGGTAAAAACGTGCACGATCTGCGAAACTAGTCACATACTCGGTCACCGTCATCCCTCCCTGCTGAAACTACAGGATATCCTGGTTCTGAATGGATCATAAGAAATAGGGGTACAACTCCTCATGAAACAGAAGTTGAAAGTCTCCCCACGAAAGTGATGAATCATCAAGAAACTGAGTCACCAGACTTCACCAACGCCTAGCTACTCCGTGGAAAAGGTTGGCGGCCAAAGCCACCATAAGATCTGTCGGCGTCTGCACAAGCCTGAAGAGGCGAACCACTATCTCTAGCCCAACCTCTACTGTCTCAGGGTCTGGCTCACCACTGAAACTCAGCGGTCTCTGTCGTTGGAACTCACGGAGCACGCTCAACCTGCGCTCAAGCTCAGTCTACTCTGCTAAAGCTGTCTGCTGCTCACTAGGTGGGGGTGCTACTACTGTCCCACCCGGAGAAAGGGACTCGCATGATGGGTCCTAGACTGAGGCCTCGTCGCTCATAGGGTCGTCACCACGAACCAAAGCTGGTATCCTGGATGGCTATCTTCGCGGAAACATCCTGAATGTTATCAAAGAGTGTCGCGGTCAGATGAGCATATATTTATATAACAGTAACAACAATGGTGAGCTGATTCAATAAGGACAATAAAGACTCAATCCTATGTGATGCACAAACCAATTTTCCCTACAATGGGTGTCTCAACATTCCGAGTCAACAAGCGAGTTATTAGGGTCCTGGTGAATGGATACGTCTGCCGCCACACCATCACTGGACTCTCTGGCCTGAGAGCCGCTCTCAAGACACATTGACACCGTTGCCCTAGATCCCAACCAATTCCTTTTTAGGGACGTCCGAACAATGTCCCAAGGAATGAACCACCTTTGATACCACTTGTGAAAACTAGGCCCCACCTACCAATTTCCCCACAAACATGTGGGCCCCACACTAGGTCTCACCCACGTGCCCGAACGGGTTATTTGACTAATGATAGTCCCCACAGGCCAACACTTGTCTTTTCCAGTGTGCTTTGTCCTCACTTACACACACCCTGAGAGCCTCACTCAGCATGCCGAGTCAACAAGTGGGTTATCAGGGTCCTGGTGAATGGATACGTCTGCCGCCACACCATCACTGGACTCTCTGGCCTGAGGGCCGCTCTCAAGACGTATTGACACCATTGCCCTATATCCCAACCAATTCCTTTTTAGGGATGTCCAAACAATGTCCCAAGGAACGAACACATTTGATACCACTTGTGACAACTGGGCCCCACCCACCAATTGCCCCACAAACACGTGGGCCCCACACTAGGTCTCACCCACGTTCCCGAATGGGTTATTTGACTAATGACAGTCCCCATAGGCCAACACTTGTCTTTTTCAGTGTGCTTTGTCCTCACTCACACACACCCTAAGAAACTTCCCAAAAGGCCACCCATCCTGATCACTACTCCAGGCCAAGCATGCTTAACTATGGAGTTCTAATTAGATAGGCTCTAGAAAAGGAAGATTCACCTTGTTGACATGAGTCATATCATTTAGTCATTTAACCCTTTATCATTTGGGGGTGTTACAGTCACCCCCCCCCCTTTAGAGAACAATGTCCTCATTGTGGGCCCTACATCTCAACTCAGACAGTGCACCACACTTAAGGCTGGGTACCACCTCTGATACCACTTTGTCACGACCCGACCCTACTCTGGCTCGAGCTGCAACTACCCCAAGCCTACCTCCATAGGCCAGGGGCTGGTGACAAGCGCCGAAGTCTAAACAACTCGGAGAGGCCTTTGCCTGAGTACCTGTATACACACACACAACCCACTCAATGCAGAAGTGTAGAGTAAGAAGAAAAGTAAAGTACCAATTGCTATAAATAAACCACAAAGTGCATCGACCTCTAAACAGTACAAAGAAAGTGCTGAAGGTAAACTGAAAAGAAAAGGGGCAAAACACACAGCCAACCAGAAAAGTACCACAACCCAGCAATAGGTAAACAAAAGTAAAATAGCTGGGAGATTTCCACACCTAGAACCTGACTATGACCACTGCATGCGGTCCATGCTCCCGAAATCCTAAGCTCCTCTGACATCACAACCAACCTGTCCATCGTCTGCAAGGGCACACTAAGTGCAGGCAAAACCCAAGCAGGGTGAGTATAAAAATACTCAGTAGGATGCCCCGAAGGCTCGAGGGAGTAACAAAGGAGGTACTGAAGAGGTGAGCAGTAGATCGAACAGGTAAATGTAAATGAGTACAACAAAGAGTGCAGTAAAGAGTACAGCTCAACCCAACAAGAGGAAGGAAGTAGAATCGTCTAAACACAAGGAGTTAAAAGCGGTGAGAAGATGAACTTCTTGTCGAGTCTTTGATGCCTATAATAGGAGAGTAGACTCGTCCAACCACAAGAAGCTAGACACAGAAAACATGTGGCATACCCCGCGCGTCTTTGTCTCTCCTGGAAGGAGAGTAACCAAAACCCAAGGAGTGGGCACTGAAACAAGGTATATACATATCCATATGCTCAATCAAGAAGCCCAAATAAGATCGTAAGGGGATATCCATCCCGTAGCTTAGCCCAAGAAAGTGTGTAGCCAACAGTCCCAAAAGTAAACACCATCGATGCCCAGTATCCATACGTCTTCCCTGAACTGTAAGTCAAGGGGCTCAAATCACCACACCTTGACACTATTCGCTTTGGGCGGCACTGACTCGCCCGGATGGTTTTAGGTCGCGTCACAAGGACGCATCTCTGTGGGGAAAGCACCCCTCATACTTGAGAGTTTTGGGGGAAGTCAAACCACACCTCATCACTGTCAAATAGTCGAGAGGTCTTCTCAAAGTCGATGGGTTTCCACTGCCCAGCCCCGCGAAAGGGTAATCCGCTAGAGGGAGACCCAGAACCACTCTGGTCATCCCTGTTGGATGGTACCCCACTGGCAATCCCTGCTGGATGGTACACCACTGGACATCCCTACTGGATGGTATCTCACTGTCCATCCCTACTGGATGGTACACCACTAGCCATCCCTACTGAATGGTACCTCACTGGTAACCGGAACACGTAGTGGGAAACACGTCACGATAGATCACGGAAGGAAGATATGATCTCGATACACAGCTAGGGAGTCTGCACCCAGGGCTCACTAGGGGCTCCTTACCCTACTGGAAACAACCTTTTGGGTAGAGGATCGGGGCCCACGTAATGTGTTGGTCACCCCTATACCCAAATAACTCTACTAGGGTACACAAAGGGACGTGGAGATCTCCTTAGTCCTCTCAGGGAGATCATGCTCCAATCCGCTGAGTCATTGTCGAAGCGGACCAAGACAACTCACTCCAGAAAGTGGGAAAACACCCACACTATATGAACGCACGTAGTCGTAAATGATGTCGCAGTTCGATGAAAGGGATGTGATATTGGAACCCCTCAGCTAAAAGAACAGGGGAACCAAAACAACTCTACCAGTCAAACCATCGAGAACAGAACCAGGGGACCCACTCAACCCTGCTGGTCGAAACCATCGAGAACAGGACCAGGGGGACCCAATCAACCCTGTTGGTCGAAACCATCAAGAACAGGAGGACCCTCTATGTCACGAGAGGTTAAAGGGAAGTAGAGAAGAACATGGTGCACACATGGGCCCACACAACATGTGGCCCAAAATCATCTCTAAACCGAGCTCACAAACGTTTTCAGGTACAAAATACAACATGTACCTCCAAGCATTCCCGTATACTCCCAGAGTATGCCACATTGCCAGCCCAAGGTCTATCATGCACACAACAACAAATGTCAATGCAAAAAGGCGTAAACATAACTTCGCCAACCTGCTTCCTCCATGGCCCTAGCATGGCCAACCACATCTCTTTAACCATTCACTTCACTCTCCCAATAGTGAATGTGATCACACGCCAAGGGTTCCCTACAAACACCACAGGAAGAACCACCACCGGTATACCATTCATGCTTACACATTTAATGAGATCTCGAATGAGTCTCTGCACATCCCAGTGGATTGTACCATTGTAATCCTCATGGAAAAACACGTGAGATCGATTACTTAATTGCCTCCAACAGATATCTAACGAAGAAGTCATCTGACACCGCTTTACGCCTGAACGACATCCCATGGTCCCGAGCCTCAACCATGAAAATAGTCGGGCACATCACACCATGGTGATCTCCTCGGAAAGACACTTCAAATTGACTGCTCACTTGAGTGCAACATATATCTGGAGAAAAAGATGCATTTTGCCGTACCGCACATGAGCGGTGCTTCGTGGGACCCATATCCAGGTCCCAAAGCGCTACAAGAAGATTGCACCATTGCGATCCTCTCGAAAAAGTACACAATATTGACTAATCACTTGTCCAAAACGGACACCCGGTGATAAAGATGGAAATCACCGCCAACTCCCAAAACGCCCCTCTTAGGGCCTGCACCACCATTCAGAAATAAAGCATGCAGATTGAGCCATTGAAATGCCCTCGGAAAAACACCTAGAATCGACTGCTCGCACGCCCCAAACGGACGTCCGATGAAAATGTTACGAAACGCGGCTCATAGCTTAAAAGATGGGTCATGGGGCCCACACCTCAACTCCGGCTATAACACCCGAAAACACCTTGGCAATCTTCATCTTGACTCCAGGGTCACAACACCTCTGACTGCACCCAAATCGGACTCTAGACATGCTCGCGCCATCCGAAACAAAATCTCGACAGTGCGCTAAATAGTATTTAGCCGACGCATTGCGTCGCCGAGCCCCCGTCTCAGAAAATATAAACTCCTGAAACTGTCTCAAAAACTCCGTCTCGATCCAAGGATTTCACAGCTGTAGACAGTGCCCAAATCGGACACCCTGTGGATGATTTATTGTTTATAAATCATTTTCATAATAATAATAATATTATTATTATTATTATCATAAAATTATTATTATTATTATTATTATTATTATTGTTATTATTATTATTATTATTATTATTATTATTATCTTCTTTTTTTTAAACTAGACCGGCCATCATGGCCGGTCTTCTTTCGCATGCCGCCCAGCAGGACTCGTAAAGAGCGGGTCCTTGCTGCTGCTCCCCCATCCCCGAGGCGTTGACATCGGAGCTCTTCCCGACCGCGACAGCCCGAAGGCGTTGCCTGTGCCAACTCCTCGCCGGCTTCACCCCTTTGACCGCGACGGCCGGCTCCTCCTGGTCCTCTTGCTCACTGCCGACATCGCGGCACACCGCATCAACCACATGCCACCGACTCCCTGTTCCGCTATGACACCGCCTCACACACGGTCGACACCTTCGCCATACGCACTGCCGCACTCGAGCCCACCGAACGCCACGGCCCTCTCGGGTTCATCCGCCTGAGCCCACCGCTACTGGAACCTCACCGAAAAAACACCAAAAACCCACAGATCTTCGTTGGAACACTGCGGTCTCCTAGGGTCTCGAAAATTCGATCCGAAATGAGCATCAGAAAGCTCGGAACATGTAATACGAATTTATGGGCCTTGATCGATGATTAAACAGCAATTCAACGCATATTTATGGATTCAAAAGAGGTGTGGAAATTAAAAATGAAACTGCAATGATCCTACCTCTTAGGCGTAGCCCGACGCTTCGTGACGATCCACCGGAAGCCGCAACACCTTGGAGAGGAGGTGGAGGGCTTGAGCATGAGGAAGGTGGAGTCCTCCTTGGTTGAGAGCTCCTTTATCCAGAGGAATAACAACGGGATGAGGAGAGGTGGGTAAGGGTTTAAGTAAAGAAAAAAAATAAAATTTTAATTAATTTAAACCCCCCAATTTAACCCGCATCTGAAACTCTCGACGGGGTTGAGGTTAAGCCTCCCCTAGGGTAAAAACCACCTCCCGAGCACAACAGCGGTCTCAGAATTTTGATCTGAGGCCGCTAAATTATGAAAACGCCCCTGGTGGCATTTTTCAAAGAAGACCTGCGACCGCGAAAGTTACACCCCTCCTAGGGTAAACGACACGCTCCGGACTCAACTGTGCCCTCGGTTTCCCAATCTGATTCGCCATTTAAGAGATACCTAAGTTTAACCATTAAACGAATAAATTGATTATTTTATTTATCCGTTTAACGTTCCATTAACGGGCGAGGGGTCGCAACGTCCCACACCGACATACTTTATGTCATTCCTAGGGTAAAAACCCAATTTGAAACCCATCCGTGCACTCAGATTTATGATCTGGATTACCGTTTAGAAGATATCCCATTTATTTGGCATGCCCAGTGTGAATGCACTAAAATTTTAATTCTGACCACACCGGGGCTCAGAATTGCACGCCGTCTGAAGGCGCTGCTCTGGAATAACATCAAGAATATTCCAAAGTATTTTATAGCAAAAGCCAGGTTCTTATAGTTACGGTGCTGAAAGATGGTGTTGTTGAGCAGGGTTTATTGTGGTGCTACTAATATCGTGTTGAAGATTGCTGATGAAATTACTGCTGGTGGTTATGGTGCTGCTGGATGCTGGTTTCTATTTGGCTGGGGGGAGATGATGGGAACTATTCTGATTTTCTGCTTTGTTTGTCTTTTGTGTGTTTTTTGTGTTTGGGATTGTTAAGGGTTTTTTGGGTGTGGGTCATTTGACCCCACCCCTCCCTTGTCTGTAGTGTATTTTTTTTCTAAAAAATTTTGGGGGGACAGGAATAACCTGGTCCTGCACCTCTTCTATCCTTGAAAACCCCTAAAAACCATAAAACCCCTAAAAACCCTAAAACCCCTCAAAAACCCTAACAACCCTAAAAACCCATAAAAATCCTAAAAATCACTAAAAACCCCAAAAAACCTAAAGCCCCTGAAAAACATAAAAACCCATAAAAACCCTAAAAGTCACTAAAAACTCGAAATACCCTAAAACCCTTAAGAATATAAAAAATCTCTAAAAAATACTAAAAAACTGAAAAAAAAACTCTAAAAACCAAAAAAAACCCTAAAAAGTATGAAACCCCCTAAAATCCCAAAAAACAACTGAAAAACCCTTAAAACCCGCAAAATCCCTAAAAACCCAAAAAAGCATAAAAATCCTAAAACCCATGAAAACGTAAAAAACCCTCAAACAATGAAAATATTAAAACCCCTAAAACTTTTAAAAAAACCCTAAAAACTACTAAAATATCTAAAACCCCTTAAAACCACCAAAAATATTAACAAACTCCAAAAAACCTTAAAAACTAAAAAAACACCAAAAACATTAAATATTCAAAAATCCCTAAAAAACTAAAAATCCTAAAAACCTCTAAAACCCCTCAAAATACATAAAAATTCTAAAAAATCCTAAAAACTATCAAAATCCAAAATGACCCCTAAAATTTCATGAAAATGTAAAAACCCTTGAGACCCATAAAAACCTACAAAAACCATAAAAACAACTAAAACCCCATAAAAAACCTAAAAAACTCTAAATACATTTAAAACCCCTAAAAATGTTAAAAAATTATAAAAAACCCTAAAAACCTAAAAAACTCAAAAAAACCCCTAAAAACACAAACAGACTAAAAACCCCACAACCCTAAATACCTTAAAAAACCCATAAAAACCGTCAAAATCTCTAAAAACCCTAAAAACCATAAAAATCCTAAAAATACATGAAAATGTAAAAAACCCTAAAAAATCGCTCAAATCCATAAAACCCCTAAAAACCATAAAAACCCTAAAAACCCTAAAACCACTAAAAACTCTAAAAACCCTTTAAATCCCCAAAAACCCAAAAGACCCTACAAACCATGAAAACCCCTAAAACCCCTTAAAACCTCTGAAAAATCCTAAACCCCTCAAAACCCCTAAAAATGTTAAAAACCATAAAAATCCAAAGAAACCCATAAAAATCCATGAAAATTTAAAAAACCCTAGAAACCCAAAAAGACCCAAAAAACTCAAAAAAGTCCATAAAAACTAGAAAAACCCTAAAAACCTCTAAAAACCCTTAAAACCCTCAAAATCTCTAAAAAACTTAAAAACCCTAAAAACATAAAAATACTAAAAAAATCATAAAAATCTATGAAAATGTAAAAATCCCTAAAAACCCTAAAAAACCCCTCAAAACCATAAATTCCCCAAAAATTCGTAAAAACCTAAACCCCATAAAAACCACTAAAACCACTAAAAACCTTAAAAACCTAAAAAACATAAAAAAAAACTCTAAAAAACCTTACAACCCTAAAAAAAACAAAAAAAAGAACCCAAAAAGATCCTAAAACCCTAAAAACCCTAAAAACTAATCAAAAACCCTAAACCCCCTCAAAATCCCTAAAAACCTTGAAAAACACTAAAAACCCTAAAAACCTCTAAAAACCTTTAAAAAGCCGAAAAAACTTGCCTCGCAAAAAAACCCTAAAAACCCTAAAAATAAATGAAATATCTAAAACCCCTTTAAACCCCCAAAAAAGTTAAAAAAACTCTAAAAAACCTCAAAACCCACAAAAAATTCAAAAAAACCTCAAACCCCCAAAAGACCCTAAAAACCTTAAAAACCCTAAAACCCACTTAAAAACCCTAAAACCCCCCAAATGCCCTAAAAATCATAAAAACACCAAAATAACCCAGAAAACCAGAAAACCACTAAAACATTAAAAACCCAAAAAAACCCAAAAAATTCTAAAAAAGCACTAGAAACTATAAAACCCCTTAAAAACCCTATAAATGTTAAATTTTTTTGAAAATCCTTAAAACCTGAAAATACTCAAAAAAATCCAAAAAGAACCTAAAAACCCTAAAAGACCCCTAAAAACCTTAAAAACCCTAAAACCCCCTAAAAACCCTCAAAAACCCTAAAAACCATAAAAATCCAAAAAAACCCAAAAAATCAATGAAAACATAAAACCCCTAAAAATAATAAAAAACCCCTGAAAACCATAAAAACCCCTAAAAATCTCAAAAAACCCTAAGAACCCATACAAACCCTAAAACCCACTAAACTCTAAAAACCATTAAAAACCCTAAAAATGTAAAAAAACACTAAAAAACCTTAAACCCCTAAAAAACTCAAAAAAACTCTAAAAATGAAAAAGTGCCTAAAAATTGTGAAAACTGCTAAACTAACTAAAATCCATCAAAATCTCTAAAAACCCTAAAAACCCTTAAAAACCATAAAATTCATAAAACCCACCCTTAAAATCAATGAAAATGTAGAAAATACTAAAAAAATCCCTGAAAAACATAAAAAACACTAAAAACATTCAAAAATAATAAAAACCTTAAAAACCCACTATAAACTCTAAAAAAATTTTAAACCCCTAAAAACATTAAAAAATCTAAAAAACCTTAAAACCCCAAAAAACTCAAAAAACCCCCTAAAACCCAAAAAGACCCTAAAACCCCAAAAAACACTAAAACCCTGAAAGACCCCAGAAACCCCCTAAAACTGATAAAATCCTAAAACCCCCCTAAAAATCAATGAAAATATAAAAAAAACCTAAATACCCTAAATACCCTGAAAAAAATAAAACCACTAAAAAACTAAAAAACCCTAAAACCCCATAAAACCCCTAAAACCATTAAAAACTATAAAAAAACTCTTGAAATGCTTAAAAACATTTAATAAATCTAAAAAACATTAAACACCCTAAAAAACTTAAAAAACCTCTAACCCCCCTCACCCAAAGACACTAAAAACTCAAAAAAAACCCTAAAAACCTCTAAAAACCCCCAAATACCCCCCAGGAAAGATGGCGGCGTCGGAGCTCTCGTGATGGTCTCCCTGCGAATCGGCATGGAGGTTGACGACGACATAGCCTATGGCGTCATCGGCTTCACCTCACCCTGCTCCCTGGATAGGGGAGACGGTGGTTGGGTCCTCCTCGCGGCTTCCCTCTTCTCCTTCTTCTGCTCCTGTTCATCTTCCTCGCTTTCCAGAGATCGATGTCTGCCCTAAAGTTATGCTATGTGAGAATGGCGTGCCTTCGTTCCAGATCACTTCCCGTGAGTTCTCAATGGCCTCTACACTTATAGATCTCTCGCTGGTGGCCCGATTTTGAAGGATTCGACCCTCTGTGGATGATTTCAACAGGTTCGTTTCTTCTTCTTGGAATCTACGTGATCAGGTGGTTGTAGGCTTGCTGGACGCTCGACACTTTCTAATTCGCTTTAGGAATGAAGATGATCTTGTCTCTGCTTGGGCTTTTTCTCCTGTGGAAGGAGTCATGGTGCCGCCTGGATCTTCTCTTGGAGGACTGGAGGTGGATGGGGTCTCTGGTGAACCTTTGTTAGCGAATAAGGTAGTTTAGGGTGTCCCCTTGTGCAATATGTCCGATGTCTTGGATTCGGAAGAGCTGATTCAAGACCAGCACACTGTCCAAGTAAAGTTGGCTGGTGATTTTGATGAACAAGATGAGTAGAATATCTGCCCTGGTCCTCGAGGATCTGTTTTTGAGGATATGGGCAGGGGGCTATAGGTAGTGGCGCCATCCGTTGGCAATGAGGAGGCACCTGCTGGTGACTTTGTTTATCAAGAATGGAAAAATACATGCCTTGGGATTCAGGAAGCTGCTTGTGAGAATATGGGCAAGGAGGTGCAGGTGGGGACACCTTTCGTTGGCAATGAGAAGGTGTTTGCGGGCTCTGATGTGCAGTTCCTCCTACTTGGTAATGTGGCCAGTGACAATATTGATCTTTCTGGACAGGCAGTGGCAGAAGGGGAGGTAGCAGCAAGGGGGGAGTTTAGGGAGGATGGCCCTGAAGGTGTGGCTGGTTGCTAGTCCATGGGACTAGTTTCGAACGCGTATGAGGTGGGGATAGAGAGGGCGTCTAGTACTCTTTCCTGCCATATGTCTGAGCAGGGGGAGGTGGAGGTGAATGGGCAGGGGATAGTGGATAACTTGGAGGGGGAATCTTCTCAAGAGGGAGCACCTGAAGCAGAATCGGGGTGTGGGCAGGGGAAGGGACTTGGGACGGGCGATGCCCCTGAACACAGGGGTGCTACTGTGCCGAAGGCAGTTCCAAGGGAGGAGGGTATTTTGTAGCTGGCTGAAAATCCTGACTACTTGGCCAGGCATGAAGATGAGGGGACGGTCCTTCCTGGGGAGGATGGACAGTGGCCTATGGTTGATGTCGAAGAGATTGCAGAAATACCTGCCTTAGTGGCTATAAACTTGCCTCAGGATGAAGTTTTTGTTGAGTGCCCCCTTAATCAGGAAGCCTCCTCTATCCCGGATCAAGTCCATGGAATGGAAGCGGAGGAGCGCTCTTTTGAGATCATGAAGGTCAACGGGGTGGATGATCGTCCCACCTCGATCTCCTCAAAGAGGAGGCGGAGGCAGGACTATTCCACTCTCCCCAGACCCATGGTTACTCGGGCTTCTTCAAAGGCGGTTAAGCTGAAAGTCAAGGTTAATAATCGAGAGCATCCACATTCCATGGAACAAAAGAAATGGAGGGAGAAGTTTCTGACGCTCCTCAAGCTCAATGAAGATTATGAGTCAGGATGGGATGACTCTGACTCCTGCTTTGATGATGTGGCCTCTGGATATGGTGCGGATGGTGATCCTTATGGTTTGGTTTCTGTTTTGGACTTTGGTGGTGACGTTGACAGATCTGTTTTTCTTTCCTTCTCTGTTTTCCTTTTGAATTTTCTTTTTTGGGTCTTTGGGTTGGGGTTGTAAAGGGTTTTTGGGTGTGGGTCGTTTGACCCCTCGCCTCCCTTGTCTTTTGTGTCTTTTCTTTATAAATTTGGGGGGGGGGGGGAATCGCCTGACCCTCGAATCTTCCTTGCCCCCAAATACCCCCAAAATTTTTGAAAACCCTAAAAAACCCAAAAAACCATAAAAAACATAAAAAACCCAAAAAATCCATGAAAATGTAAAAAACCCAAAAACCCTAAAAAACCACTGACAACCATGAAAACCCCTTCAAACCTTAAAAAACCCTGAAAACCCCTAAAAACATTAAAAACATTAAAACCTTAAAAAAACTCAATAAAATCCATAAACACCCAAAAAGACCCTAAAAACCTTGAAAACTGCTAAAAACCCTAAAAACCCCTTGAAAACCCTTAAAATCACTAAAAACCTAAAAACACTAAAAACCATAAAAATCCTAAAAATCTTTGAAAATGCAAAAATCCTAATAACCCTGAAAAACCACAAAAGCCATAAAAACCCTAAAAAAACTAATAACTGAAAAAACCCTAAAACTAATAAAAACTCTATAACCCTTTAAACCCCTAAAAACGTAAAAAAATAAAAAAACATTAAAAACATGAAAAACTCAAAAAAACCCTAAAAACCTAAAAAGACCATAAAAACCATAAAAACCCCTAAAAACCACCCTAAAAACCCTAAAACCCTCAAAATATCAAAAAACCCCCAAAACCATAAAATCCTAAAAAATCCCTAATAATCCATGAAAAGGAAAAAAACCTTAAAAACCCAAAAAATCCCTGAAATCCAAAAAACCCAAAAACCTTAAAAAACCCCGAAACTCAAAAAAACTCTAAAAATCACAAAAAAAATCTAAAATCCCTTATAACCCCTAAAAACTTTAAAAAACTCTAAAAAACCTTAAAAGCACTAAAAATGTCAAAAAAAATCATAAATCCAAAAAAACCCTAAAACCCCTTGAAAACCCCATGCACCCTCAAAATCCCTAAAAACACTAAAAAACCTAAAATCCAAAAAAATCCTAAAACCCCCAAAAAATTCCATGAAAACGGAAAATACCCTAAAAACCTTGAAAAACACCTAAAAACCATAAAACCCCTAAAACCCATTAAAAACACAAAATAACCCCTAAAAGTTAGTAAACTTTAAAACCCTTTAAACCCCTTAAAACAATAAAAAACAATAAAAAACTTTAAAACCCAAAAAAACTCAAAAAAAATCCTAAAACACCAAAAAAGACCATAAAAACCTTGAAAAACCATAAAAACCCTAAAAGCCCCAGAAAAACCCTAAAACCCCTAAAAACTATAAAAACCTAAAAACCCCAAAAAATCCACGAGGATGTAAAAAACCCTAAATACCCAGAAAAAACCTTGAAAACCAAAAAAACCCCTAAGATCTTAAAAAACCCTAAAAACCCTAAAAACCCCTAAAACCACTAAAAACTCTAAAAACCCTTTAAACCCCTGAAAACAATAAAAATATCAAAAAAACCAAAAAAACCTAACAAAATTAAAAAAATACAAAAAACCGAAAGACCCTGAAAACCCTTAAAAACCCTAAAAAGCGTTAAAACCCTTAAAAACCTAAAAAACCCTAAATAGTACAAAATTGCTAAAACCCCCTAAAAATCCATGAAAATATAAAAAAACCTAAAAACCCATGAAAACCCTAAAAACCCATAAAACATTAAAACCCCTAAGAGCCTTAAAAACAAGTAAAAACTCTAAAATCCTTAAAACCCCTAAAAATGTAAAAAAACTCTAAAAAACATCAAAAACCCTAAAATTCTCAAAAAAACCCTAAACACCCCAAAAGACCATAAATCCCTAAAAACCCCTAAACCCTCGAATAACCCCTTAAAACTATAAATACCCTAAAAACCATAAAAAATCATAAAAACCCATAAAAACTCATACAAACCCTAAAAAACAACTAAATTATCTAAATACCTATAAACCCCCTAAAAATGTCAAAAAAACTATAAAACACAAAAAACTAAAAAAAAACCCAAAACCCCAAAATGATCCTAAAACCCTGAAAAAACATAAAACCATAAAACTATAATAACCCAAAAAACTGTTGAAAAACCCTAAACCCCCTAAGAATCCCTAAAAACCCAAAAAAACTCTAAAAACCATAAAAAACCTAAAAACCCTGTAAAAATCAATAAAAACTTAAAAAAACCTAAAAACCCTAAAAACAATTGAATATCAATAAAACCCCTAAAACCATTAAAAACCATAAAACCCTATAAAAACCCTAAAAACCAATAAAATCTCTAAAAACCTTAAATGCCAAAAAACATTAGAAAACTCTAAAAAAACTTTAAAACTCTAAAAAACTATAAAAAACACACACAAAAAGACCATAACCCCTAAAATCCCTAAAACACCTAAAAACCCTTAAAAACCCCAAGAACCCTCAAAATCCATAAAACCCTAAAACCCCTAGGAACCATAAAAAACCTAATAATCTCCTAAAAATCATGGAAAATGTAAAAAAAACTAAAAAACCCAAAAACCATAAAATCCCTAAAACATTTAAAAACCCAAAAACCAAAAAAAAACACAAAAACCCCTTAAAACCCCTAAAAATGTTAAAAAACTCCAAAAAACCTTGAACCCCCTAAAAACTAAAAAAACAAAAAAAACCCAAAATGACCCTAAAAACCCTGAAAAATCTGAAAATCTCTAAAAATAGCTGAAAGCCCCTAAAACCCCTTAAAATCCCTAAAAAATCAAAAAATCCATGAAAATTAAAAAAATCATGAAAATCCATTTATCCCCTAAAACAATAAAACCTTAAAAACCCTAAAAAACCATAAAAACCCTAAAAACCAGTAAAAAATAAAAAAACCCATAACCCCTATAACATTAAGAAACTCTAAAAAAACCTTAAAATACAAAAAACTAACAAAAAACCATAAAACCAAAAAAGACCCTAAAACCTTGAAAACTGCAAAAAACACATAAAAATTGTTAAAAAAACTCAAAATCCTAAAAAACTTAGAAATCCCTAGAAACCATAAAAATCCTAAAAACCCCCAAAAATCCACGAAAATGTAAAAAAACCCTAAAACCCAGAAAAACTCATGAAAACCAAAAAAAGCCCCAAAAAACCTAAAAACCAATAAACCCCCCAAAACCAAAAAAAACTCTAAAACCCTTAAAACCACTAAAAACGTTAAAAAACTCTAACAAAAATAAGATCCATAAAAAACTCAAAAAAACCCCTTTAAACCATAAATCCCCTAAAACCCTAAAACCCCCTAAAACCCTCCCTTGTCTGCTTGTTGTCTGTCGCGTCTCCTTATTCTAATAAATTGCTGGGGGGTCGGGAATAGCCTGATCCTCACATCTTCCTTGCCCTAAAAACATTAGAAAACTATAAAAAACCATGAAACCCGTAAAATTCAAAAAAACACAAAAGAACGACCCTAAAAACATTGAAAAAAATAAAACCCATAAAACCCCTAAAAATCCTAAAAACTCTCAAGATCACTAAAAAACGTGAAAACCATACAAATCCTAAAAAACATCTAAAACCCCTAAAACCCCTAAAACCCCTAAAAACCACTAAAACCCCTAAAAACCTATAAAAACCCTAAAACCCAATAGATGCACTAAAAACCCTTTAAACCCCTAAAAATGTTAAAAATCCTAAAAAAAATATTAAAAAACATAAAAACTCAAAAACAAAACCCAGCAAACACCTCAAAATCCCTAAAAACCCCTAAACACCCTAAAAACTCTTAAAACCCCTCAAAATCCCTAAAAACTAAAAACCCTTAAAACCATAAAAACCCCTAAAACCCTTAAAAAACACTAAAACCCCATAAAAAACCAAAAAACCCACTAAAAACTATAAGAATCCATAAACCCCTAAAACGTTAAAAAAACACCAAAAAACCGTAAAAACTAAAAGAAAACCTAAACCCCCAAAAGACCCTAAAACCTCTAAAAACCATAAAAATCCTAAAAAACCCCTAAAAATCCATGAAAACATAAAAACCCAAAAAACCTTGAAAACCCCCCATAAAACCATATAACCCCTAATAATAAAAAAACTCTAAAAACCCAAAAAGACTATAAAACCCAAAAAGTCCGTGAAAACCTGAAAAACCCTAAAACCCATAAAACCCTTCAAAATCCCAAAAAACCCAAAAAACCCCGAAAAACCATAAAAATCCTAAAAAACCCCTATAAAATCCATTAAAACGAAAAAACCCTGAAAACCCCTAAAAACCCTAAAAACCCTAAAAACCCTAAAAACCCCTAAGAAACCACTAAAAACACTAAAAATACTTTAAACCCCTAAAAATGTTAAACAACTCTAAAAACCCATTAAAATCCTAATGAACTCAAAAAACCCCAAAAACCCTAAAAAGTCCTGAAAAACCCAAAAACCCCTCAAATTCCTTAAAACCCCAAAAAACCCAAAAAACCATAAAAACCCAAAAAACTCCTAAAAATCCATGAAAACATAAAAAACCCCTAAAATCACAAAAAAACCACTGAAAACCATAAAACCCCCTAAAAACCTTTAAAACCCCCAAAACCCCGTAAAAACCCTAAAAACCACTAAAAACCCAAAAAATGTTAAAAAAACTCTAAACAACCTTTAAAATGCTAAAATAATCAAAAAACACCCTAAAACACAAAATGACTCTAAAAACCCTAAAATCCCCTAAAACCTATCAAAATCCCTAAAAACCCTAAAACCCCAAAAATCCTAAAAAGCCCATAAAATCCATGAAAATGTAAAAACACCTATTAACCTCTAAAAACCCTGAAAACCATGAAAACCATGAAGACTCCCAAAAACCTTAAAACCCCTAAAAAATAATAAAAACCCAAAAAACAATGAAAAACTCTAAAAACTATTAAAACCCCTAAAAATGTAAAAAAAACTCTCAAAATTTAAAAACCCTAAAAAACAGAAGAAGAAAAATCCTAAAAGAGCCTAAAAACCCTGAAAACCCCAAAAAACCAAAAAATCCATAAAAAACTTAAGGAAAACCTTAAAACCCCAAGAATACCATAAAAACCTCTAAAATCCCTAAAACCCCTCAAAATCCCTAAAACCATAAAAACTCAAAAAAACATAAAAATCCTAAAAAACCTCTAAAAATCCATGAAAATGTAAAAAACCCATGAAACCTATAAAAAATCCTAAAAACCATAAAACACCCTAAAATATCATAAAAACCATAAAACCAAAAAAACTAAAAACAATTGAAACCCCTAAAAATGCAAAAAGACTCTCAAGAACCCTAAAAAACCTAAAAAACTCAAAAAAACCCTAAAAACCCAATAGACCCTAAAAACCATGAAAGCTCATAAAGACCCTAAAAACCCTAGAAAATTCTTGAAAACACTCAAATCCTTAAAAAACCTTAAAATCATAAAAATCATAAAAACTCCCTAAAAGACCCAAAAACCCCTCAAATATCTAAAAAAGCTAAAACCCTAAAAACTATAAAAATCCTAAAAAACCCCTAAAAATCGATGAAAATGTAAAAAACCCTAAAAATCCTCTAAAAACCTTAAAAACATAAAAAATCCATAAAAAACCTAAAAATCCATTAAAACTCTAAAAACCCTTTAAACCCCTAAAAATAATAAAAAACAAAAAAACCCTAAAAACCCTAGAAAGCTCAAAATAAAACCCTAAAAACTCAAAAAGGCCGTAAAAACATTGAAACCCCTCAAAATCCCTAAAAATACTAAAAACCCAAAAAATAATAAAATCTTAAAAATCCATAAATCTCAATAAAAACATTAAAAAACCAAAAAGTCCAATAAAAACCCTAAAACACCGTAAAAACTCCAAAAACCCTTAAAACCCCTAAAAACGTTAAAAACTCTAAAAAACTATGAAACGCTAAAACACTAAAAAACCCTAAACCCCTAAAAGACCCTAAAAACCCTGAAAAACCTTAAAACCCCTTAAAAACCCTAAAAGCCCTAAAAAACCCTAAAAACTATAAAAATCCTAAAAACCCCTAAAAATCCCTGAAAACGTAAAAAGTCTAAACCCCTAAAATCCCTAGAGAACTACAAAATGACTAAAACCCATAAAAAATCCATAAAAATATTAAAAAACAAAAAAAAACAAAAAAAAACCCTTAACACCCCTAGAAATGTTAAAAAAGTATAAAAACCTATAAAACCCGAAAAACTGAAAAAAACCATGAAAACTCAAAAAATACTAAAAAACATGAAAACCCTAAAAACTTTAACCCCCATCCCCCTCTGAAAGACCCTAAAAACCATCAAATTCCCTAAAACACCTAAAAACCATAAAACCCCCCAAAAAACCTTAAAACCCCTAAAAACACATGAAAACCCTAAAACATTAAAAACTCTAAAAACTCTTAAAAAACCATGAAAATGAAAATAAAACCCAGAAAACCCAGAAAACCCCCCAAAAATTCTAAAAACACCTAAAAACCCAAAAAACCACTAAAAACCCTAAAGACCCTCAAAATCCCTAAAAATCCTAAAAATCCCTAAAAACCATAAAAATCCTAAAACCCCTAAAAATCTATGAGAATGTAAAAAACCCTAAAACCCTAAAAAGTCCTTGAAAATAATAAAACTCCAAAAAACATTAAAAACCCAAAAACCCCATAAAAACCTAGAGAGCAAATAAAAACTCTAAAAATGTTAAAACGATCTGAAAAACCTTAAAACTCTAAAAACCCCAATAAACAATAAAAATCCTAAAAAACCACTAAAAATCCATCAAAATGTAAAAACCATAAAAACTCTAAAAAAACCCCCAAAACCAGAAGAACTCCTAAAAACCATAAAAACCCATAAAAAACCAAAACCACTAAAAACCATTAAAACCACTAAAATTGTTAACAAACCCTAAAATCCTTAAAAACCCTAAAAACTCAAAAAAACCCTAAAACCTCTAAAAGACCATAAAAACCCTAAAAATATTTAAACCCCCTAGAAACCCTAAAATAGCTTTAGAATACCTAAAATCCCGCAAAACCCCTAAAATCCCTAAAAACCATAAGAACCTTAAAAATCCTATGTAACCCCTAAAAATCCATGAAAACATAAAAAACCATAAAAACCCTAAACCCCATTAAAACATTAAAATCCCGTAAAAACCATAAAACCCAAAAAAATAATAAAAAACTCTTAAAAACCACTAAAAATCTAAAAAACCTTAAGACCTCTAAAAATGTGAAAAAACTCTAAAAACCCTTAATACACTTAGAAATAAAAAACCCCTAAAAATACAAAAGACATTAAAATATCTAAAAACTCCATTAAAAGACTAAAAAACCACTAAATACTCTAAAAACCCTTAAAACCCCTAAAAAAATTAAAAACATTACAAACCTTAAAAACTCAAAAATACCAAACCCCAAAAGGACCCAAAAAACCCTTCAAACCCCTAAAACCCAAACCCCCCAAAAAACCCAAACCCTCAAAATCCCTACAAACCCTAAAAACTATAAAAAACCTAAAACCCCCTTAAAAATCAATGAAAACGTAAAAAACACCAAAGACCGTAAAAAACCCATGAAAAAAATAAATCACATAAAAATGTGAGACTGGACGCTGGTCGCTGCATGGTTGTGAGCTTGGGATGCTGGTTTCTGCTTGGTTGAGAAGTGCTAAAGGGGTGAAGGAGCTGCTAACTGCTGGAATTGGCTGAGATGGTGCTGAAGCTGCTGTGAGTTTGGCGTTGTGTCTTTTCTTCTTTTGATTTTACTTTTTTTGCGGTCTTTGTGGGTGTGTCTGTTAAGGGCTTTTGGGTGTGGGTTGATTGACCCCGCCCCTCCCTTGTCTGTAGTGTCTTCATGTCTTTTTTTCTAATTAATTTCTAGGGGAGTCAATAATAGCCTGACTCTGAGCCTTCCTTGCCATAAAACCCACTAAAACATTAAAAAGACTCTAAAAACCTTAAACGCATTAAAAAAATCAAGAAAACCTAAAATCCCAAAAAACTATAAAATCCTAAATACCCCTAAAAATCTATGAAAACATAAAACACCATAGATACCAAGAAAACCCCTAAAAATCTAAAAACCCTTAAAAACCTAAAAATGTTAAAAAAACACTAAAACCCCTTAAAACCCAAAAGAACTAAAAAAACTCCAAAAACCTGAAATGACCTAAAAACCCTAAAAACCCTAAAAACCCCTAAAAACCCCTAAATAGCATAAAACCCACCAAAATCCCTAAAGACCATAAAAAAACTTAAAATCATAAAATATTTAAAAAAAGCCTTAAAATCCATGAAAAACCCCTAAAAACCATGAAACCCCTTAAAAACATTAAAAAAATTAAAAACCCAAACAAACCACTAAAAACAATTAAAACCCCTAAAAATGATAAAAACTCGAAAAATACTTTACAATACATAAAACCAAAAGACCCTAAAAACCCTGAAAAGCTCTAAAATCCTTAAAACCCCTCAAATTCCCTAAAAACCCTAAAAACCCCAAAAACCATTAGAATCCTAAAACCTCCTAAAAATCCATGAAAAAGTAAAAAAAAACATAAAAACCTTGAAAACCCCTTGAAAACAATAAAACCATTAAAACCTTAAAAAATTGAAAAACCATAAAAACCCTCTAAAAACTCTAAAAACCATTAAAACCCCTAAAAACATTAAAAAAATATAAAAATCCTTAAAAACCCTAAAAACTCTAAAAACCCTTAAAAACCCAAGAAGACCATAAAAACCCTAAAAACCTGAGAAAAACTTTCAAAATCCATAAAACCATAAAAACCTATAAACTATAAAAATCCTAAAATATCCTTAAAAATCAATGAAAACAAAAAAAAAATCCTAAAAACATTGAAAACTCTCAAAATACCATAAAACCCCTAAAACGTTAAAGACACTAAAACCACTAAAAAATCTAAAAACCCTTAAAACCTCAAAAAATGTTTAAAAAACTCTAACAAACCATAAAAACCCTAAAAAACAAAAAAAAATGAAAAGACCCTAAAGACCTTGAAAACCCCCGAAAACTCTAAAAAAACCTAAAACTCCTCAAAATCCCTAAAAACCCTAAAAAATTGAAGACAACACAATACTTAAAACCCCCTAAAAATCCATGAAAACATAAAAAATTCAAAAAACCCAGAAAAAAACCGCTTAAAAACATAAAACCCCTAAAAACCTTAAAAACCATAAAACCACTAAAAACTCTAAAATCCATAAAAAACTCCAAAAATCTTAAAAAAAACTCTAAAAATCCTTTAAAACCCTAAAAAACTTAAAAAACCCATAAGAACCCAAAAAGACTCTAAAAACCCTGGAAACCCCTAAAAACCCTAAAAAGACTCGAAAACCCCTAAAACCACTCAAAATCCCCAAAAACCCCCAAAACACTATAAATATAGAAAACCTATAAAACCCGTAAAAATCAATGAAAATGTAAAACACCATGAATAACCCTAAAATAATAAAAATTCGTAAAACCCCTAAAAACCCACTAAAAAAATTTAAAAACCCTTTAAACCCCCCTTTAAAAACCCTAAAACCCTAAAAACGAAAAACCCCCCCTAAATACCCAAAAAGACCCTAAAAACCCTAAAAACACTAAAAACACTCATAATCCGTAAAAACCCTATGAAACTATAAAAACAAAAAATAACCAAAAAACCCCTAAAATCAATGAAAATGTAACAAAAAACCATAAAAATCTTGAAAAACCATGAAAATCATAAAAACCCTAAAACCCCTATAAACCTTAAAAACTCAAAAAACTCTAAAAACCCATAAAAGTAATAAAAAACCACTAAAAACACTAAAGACACTTAAAACCGATAAAAATGTTTAAAAACAATAAAAAACCTTTTAAACCCTAAAAAACTCAAAAAAGCCCTAAAACCTCAAAAGACCCTAAAAATCCTAACCCCCCCCCCCTAAAACCCCTAAAACCCCTTGAAAACCCCTAAAAACCCCTCAAAGCCATAAAAATATTATAAACCCCTAAAAATAAATGAAAAAATAAAAAACCTTAAAAACCCTGAAAACCCCTGAATCTGTTTGATGTTGGGATGGGATTTGATGAAGCTGTTGGTTCTGGGCATGGGCGCTAGTGGTTCTTTGTTTTCTGTTATACTTCTAGGTGTGGTATGATAGAAGCTGTTAGGATAAGAGGTTCTGGATACTGTAAAATGAGATGTTGGTTGATGGATGCTGCTTGGCTGGGTATGGTTGAAGAGGGTGCTTGCTGCCGAAAACTGAGGTGTTGGATTTTGGACGATGCTTGGCTGGAAAATGGTGAAGTTAATGTCTATGATTTTGGTGTTGGCGGTTCTGTGTTGCTGGTGGTGAACTTGCTTGGAGAAAAGGCGCTGGATGCTGGAAATTGTGATGATGGATACTGGTTACTGCTTATCTTGGAGGTGTTCAAGTTGTGGTGTGTGGTCTTGCTGCTGCTAGATGTGGATTTTTGTTTGGATGAGACTGCTACTAGGATCATTTCTGGTTTTATGCTTTGCTTATTTTTGTGTGCGTTTTGGTTCTTTGGGTTTTTTGGTTTTGGGTTTGTTAAGGGTTTTTGGGTGTGGGTCGTTTGACCCCTCCCCTTCCTTGTCTGCTGCGTCTTTTTTTATATTAATAAATTGGGGGGGGGGGGGGTCAGGAATAACCTAGCCTCGCACCTCTTCTTCCCTAAAACCCCTGAAATCCATAAAACCCTCCAAAACCTTAAAAACCTTAAAAACCTATAAAAACCCTTAAACCCCACTATAAAAACTCTAAAAACCTTAAAACCCAAAAAAACTCAAAAAACACCTAAAAACACAAAAAGACCCTAAAAACCCCTACAAACCATAAAAACCCCTAAAATCCCTCAAATCCCTAAAAACCTAAAAACCCATAAAAGAAAAAAAATCCAAAAAACCTATAAAAACTATGAAAACCCTAAAAACCCCTAAAAACATTAAAAAACTCAAAAAAAACCTTAAAACCCAAAAAACTCAAAAAACCCCAGAAAGCCCCAAAAACCCTGAAAAATTCTAAAAACCCTTAAAATACCCTAAACCACTTGAAAATTCATAAAAACCCTAAAAACCCTAAAAACCATAAAATGCCTGAAAACCCCAAAAAAATCAATAAAAACTTAAAAAACCTAAAAACCCTGAAAAAACCCAGAAAACTACAAAACCCCTGAAAGCCTTTAAAACCCTAAAAACTGATAAAACCCAAAAAACCATAAAAAAACTCTAAAATCCCTTAAAACCCCTAAAAACCTTCAAAAACTCTAAAAAACCTTAAAACCCTAAAAACACAAAAAAAAAAACCCCTAAAACCCCAAAAAGACACTAAAAACCTTGAATCCCCCTAAAATTCTTTGAAACCCCTAAAAAACCCTTAAAATTCTTAAAAACCGTAAAAACCCTAAATACCATAAAAATTCTAAAAATTCTAAAAAACCTTAAAAACCCTAAAAACACACAAAAAACCCCTAAAAACCCAAAAAGACACTAAAAACCTTGAATCCTCCTAAATTTTTTTGAAACACCTAAAAAACCCTTAAAATTCTTAAAAACCGTAAAAACCCTAAATACCATAAAAATTCTAAAAACCCCTAAAAATCTATGAAAATGTAAAAAACCCTAAAGACACTGAAAACCCCCTAAAAATCATAAAAACCCATAAACATCATAAAAAACCCTAAAACCCCATAAAATCCCTACAACCCCACTAAAAACTCTAAAAATCCTTAAAACCTGATTTTTTTAAAAACTCTAAAAACCTTAAAACCATAAAAAAATTCATAAAACCCTAAAAACCTTGAAAAACCAGAAAACCCCAAACAACCCCTGAAAAGCCCTGAAAATCCCTAAAAATCCCTAAAAACTCTAAAAAACCTAAAAATCCTAAAAACAATAAAAATGCTATAAAATTCCTTAAAATCCATCAAAAAGTAAAAAACCCAAAAACCCGAAAAACCCCTGAAATCCTTAAAAAACCATAAAAAACAAAAAAACCCAAAAAAACCAAAAAAAAAACTCTAAAAACCATAAAAAACATAAAAAAACCCTTAAAAATACATAAAACATAAAAAACACTAAAAATCCTGAAAGACCCCTGAAAACGTAAAACCCATAAAAAACCCTAAAACTCATAAAAAACCTAAAAAAACACGAAAACTTTAAAAAAAATTTAAAACCCTAAAAACATAAAAAAACAATAAAAAACATAAAAACATAAAAAAACTAAAAAACCCTATAACCCAAAACAAGCCTAAAAACCCCTGAAAACCCCAAAAAACACTAAAAATCTCTAAAAACCCCAAAAATTCCTAAAACCCAAAAATCCCTAAAACCCATAATCTCTAAAAACCCCTAATAATCCATGAAAACATAAAAAACTCTAAAAACCCACTGAAAACCATAAAATCCTCTAAAAATCTTAAAAAACCCGAAAATCCCATAAAAACACTAAAATCCCACTAAAATCTCTAAAAACCCTTAAAACCTCTAAAAAATTAAAAAAATCTATAAACCTCAAAATCCCTAAAAACTCAAAAAAAACCTAAAAACCCTAAAATACCTTGAGACCCTTAAAAACCCTAAAATACCGACAAACCCTTAAAACCCTAAAAACATCAAAATCCCTAAAACCCATAAAAACACTAAAAACCATAAAAATCGAAAAACTCTAAAAATCCATGAAAATGTGCAAAACCATAAAAACCATGAAAAGCCTCTTAAAACCATAAACCCCTAAAACATTAAAAAATCCTAAAAACCCTAAAAACTCTAAAAACCGTTAAAACCCTAAAAAACTCAAAAAGAACCCTAAAAACCCAAAAGGTCCCTAAAAATCCTGAATACCCCTCAAAACTCATTGAAACCCTAAGAACCCTCAAAATCCCTAAAAACACTAAAAAACCTTTAAAAACCATAGAAATACTAAAAACCCTTAAAAATCCATATAAACATTAAACCCTCAAAAATATGAAAAACCTCGGAAATCCATAAAAACGCCCAAAAACCTTAAAAACCCCTAAAAACCTTAACAACAGATAAAAACTTTAAAAACCCCTAAAAACTCATAAAAAACATAAAAACCCACTAAAAACTTCAAAAAACCTTTAAACCCCTAAAATGGTAAAAACTCTAAAAAACCTTAAAATCCCTAAAAACCCAAAAAGACCCTAAAAAGCCTAAAATCCTTTGAAAAACAATAAAAACCCTTAGAATCCATAAAATACCTAAAAAACATACAAATCCTAAAATCCCCTAAAAATCCATGCAAATATAAAAAACCCAAAAAACATAGAAAATCCCTCAAAAACCCAAAAACCCCTAAAAACCTTTAAAAACTCTAAACACCCATAAAAAACCTAAAACCCATAAAAAACCTAAAACCAAGAAACTTAGGGGTTTTTGGTCTTTTGGGGGTTTTTAAGGTATTTAGGTTTTTTTACATTTTCATGGATTTTTAGGGGTTTTTTAGGATTTAAATGGTTTTTAGTGTTTTTTAGGGTTTTAGGAATTTTGAGGGTTTTGGGGGTTTTTAGGGATTCTTAGGGTTTTTGGATTTTTTCCAGTTTTTTAGGTTTTTTAAGGTTTTTATAGTAGTTTTAACATTTATAGGGTTATAAAGGTTTTTCGAGTTTTTAGTAGTTTTTAGGGTTTTATTTGTTTTTAGTGTTTTAATGATTTTTAGGGGGTTTATGGTTTTCAGGGGGTTTTTAGGGATTTTAGGGTTTTCTAGGCTTTCATTTATTTATAGTATTCTTTTGGTTTTTTGGGTTTTTTGGGATTTTGTGGGTTTTGGGGTTTTTTAGTTTTTTTAGGGTCTTTTTGGTTTTTTTTGGGTATTTAAGTTTTTAGAGTTTTTTAACATTTTTAGGGGTTTAAAGGGGTTTTAGTGGTTTTTTGGGTTTTTTGGGTTTTTTGGGGTTTTTAAGGTTCTTAGGGGGTTTATGGGTTTTAGGGGTTTTTAGGACTTTTATTGTTTTTTGGGCTTTTAGGGACTTTGATGTGTTTTAAGTTTTTTCCAAGGTGTTTAGAGTTTTTTTTGTGTTTTATAAGGGTTTTTATAGTTTTTTTAACATTTTTAGGGGTTTTAAGGGGTTTTAGAGTTTTTAGTTGGTTTTTAGGGTTTTTAAGGCTTTAGGGGTTTTCAGGGTTTCTAGGGGTTTTTACGTTTTCTTGGATTTTTTGGGGGGGGTTTTAGACTTTTATGATTTTTAGGGTGTTTTAGTGTTTAATGGGTTTTCAGGGTTATTAGGGGTTTTCAGGGGTTTTTAGGTTTTTTAGGGTTTTTTGGATCTTTTGGGGTTTTTAGTTTTTTTAGTGTTTTTATGGGTTTTTAGGTTTTTTAGAGTCTTTTCATGTTTTTTGGGGTTTAAGGGTTTTTCTGGTTTTTAGTTGTTATTTGGGTTTTAGGGGGTTTTAGGGTTTTTTAAGGTTTTTTTGGACAAGGGAGATGCGAGGGTCGAGCTATTTCCCCCCCCCCCCCCCCCAAATTTTATTAGAAAGAAAAAAGAGAGTCAGCAGACAAGGGAGGGGTGGGGTCAAATGAACCACACCCAAAAACCATTTACAGACACACGCTCAAGAACTGAAAAAAAAAGAAAGATAAAAACACACAAGAAAAATAAAGACCGAAACATCTCTGACAACAACTCCCAGCCAACAACACACAAGCGCATCACCATCAACAGCTCCCATTCCAGCAGCATTGAGCATCCAGAACCACCAACATCCAACATCATAGAACCACCAGCTTCCAACACCACAGAACCATCAGCATCATAATCACAAGCATCACCTTCACCAGCATTTAGCGTCTCACCACCAAACAACAACCAGAATCCAATCTTATAGAAACCAGAAACCCGCACCCTCACACCAAAACTAGCTACCACCAACAACACATAGCCATCAACATCAAAAGCACACAACCACCTGCAACCAGAGTTCGCATCCAGACAACAACCATCCTCCTTCTTCCCAAAAACCAGTAGACAGCACCTCCCTTCATCACTTCGGGGCGAAGAAGCACCCCTTTTCAAGCACCACCAGCAACAATCACCTTCAAACCAGTCAGCATACAACATCTCACACCATCCAGCAACCACTAGTCCAGCCACAAATATCATCCAGCTCCAGAGTTTCAGGCAGTGAAGATTCCCTTTATCGCCTCATGTGCAAGCATCAGCAAAACGCCAGATTGTCCGAAGAAGCCGAAGAGCACTTGCTGCCGTGAGTCTCAGAGGCACCACTGAATCCCGTCGCCCCGAGCCGGAGCACCAAGATCTGACCCACTCATTCCTGGATCTGTAGCGGCGTGCTCCAGATCTAGGTGATTCCACCACGGATCTGCAAACACCGCTAACAGATCTAGCACGAAGCAAAGCGGATCTTGTCCACTCAGCCACGGATCTGCAACATCGAATGAAGGGGAGACCAACTCCCGTCAAATCCTCCATAGAAATGCAGCTTCGCATGCCGGTTTTAAATATGTTTTAGACTTTTCTATGGTTTTTAGGGGTTTTCTGGTTTTAAAAGGTTTTTAGTGGTTTTAATGGTTTTTTAGGGGGGGGGGTTGAAGGGTTTTAGGGTTTTTTACATATTCATGATTTTTAGTGGATTTTTAGGTTTTTTATGGTTTTTTACAGTTTTTTTGGTTTTTATGGATTTTGAGGGTTTTAGTGTTTTTCATTGGTTTTCAGGGTTTTTGGGGGTTTTTAGGGGTTTTAGGGTCTTTTTGGGTTTTAAGTGTTATTTTGAGTTTTTTAGGGTTTTTATGGTTTTCAATGTTTTTTTGGGTTTAATAGGTTTTTAGAATTTTTAGTTGGTTTTAGGGTTTTTATGGGTTTTAGGGATTTAAGGTTTCTAAAGGTTTTTATGTTTTTGAAGGGTTTTTAAGTTTTTTTATATTTTCATGGATTTTTAAGGATTTTTCATATTTTTATGGTTTTTAGGGTTTTCTAGGGTTTTTAGGGATTTTGAGGGATTTGTTGTTTTTTCATGGGTATTTAAGTTTTTTAGGGTTTTCAGGGTTTTTAAAGCCATTTGGGGTGTTCTACGTGTTTTTTTATTTTTTTAGCGTTTTTAAGGTTTTTTAGAGTTTTTTTAAAAAAAAATTAGGGGTTTTAGGGTTTTTTAGAGTTTTTATAAATTTTAAGGGGTTTTAAGGGTTTTTAGGATTTTTGTATGGTTTTTAGGGGTTTTACGGTTTTAAGGATGTTTTAGGGTTTTTTTACATTTTTCATGCATTTTTAGGGGACTTTTATGATTTTTTGGTCTTTATTTTTTTTATAGGTTTTTTAGGGATCTTGAGGGTTTTAGTGTTTTAAGGGTCTTTAGGGTCTTTTTGGGTTTTTAGGTTTTTTTGAGTTTTTTAGGATTTTAATTATTTTTATAGATTTTTATCATTTTTAAGGGTTTAAAGGGTTTTTATATTTTTTGTGGTTTTAGGTTTTTTATGGGTTTTAGAGTTTTTTAAGGTTTTTAGGGGTTTTTATGGTTTTCAATGGATTTTGTAGGTTTTTTGGGGTTTTTGTATTTGCATTGATTTTTAGGGGATTTTAGGATTTGTATGGTTTTAAGGGATTTTATGGATTATGGGGTTTTTTATTATTTTTCAAAGGATTTTAGAAGTTTTTGGGTCTTTTGGGGTTTTAGGGATTTTCATGTTTTTTAGAGTTTTTTACCATTTTAGGGGTTTAAAGGTTTTTTAAATTTTTTTAGTGGGTTTTTAAGTTTTTTATGAGTTTTTAGGGGTTTTTAAGGTTTTTAGGGGTTTTTATGGATTTTAGGGTTTTTCAGATTTTTTAGGGTTTAATATTTTTATGGATTTTTAGCGGTTTTTAGGATTTCTATAGTTTTTAGGGGGTTTTTTAGTGTTTTTAGGGATTTTGAGGTTTTGTTTTTTAAGGTTTTTTTAGGGGTTTTTAGGATTTTCAGGGACCTTTTGGGTTTTTAGGGTTGTTTTGAGTATTTTTAGGGTTTTAAGGTTTTTAGAGTTTTTTTAAAAAAATTGGGGTTTTAAGGGTTTTAGAGTTTTAGTGTTTTTTGGGGTTTCTTATTGTTTTATGGGTTTTATGGTTTTAAGAGGATTTTTTGGCTTTTTAGGGTTTTGTACATTTTCAAGGATTTTTAGTGGTTTTTTGATTTTTATGGTTTTTAGTGTTTTTTAATGTATTTAGGGATTTTGATGTTTTTAGGGTTTTAAGGGGTTTTTGGTTTTTTAGGGTTTTTAAGGATCTGAGGGTCCTTTTGGTTTTTTAGGTTACTTTTGAGTTTTAAGGGATTTTGAAGTTTATAGATTTTTTTAATGTTTTAGGGGTTTTAAGGGTTTTTAGAGATCTTAGTGGGTTTTTTGTATTTTTATGGGATTTTCGGGGTTTTTAATGTTTTTAGAGAATTTTATGGTTCTCAGGGGTTTTTTAGGGTTTTTAGAGTTTTTTATGTTTTCATGGATTTTTAGGGGTCTTTAAGATTTTTATGGGTTTTAGGTATTTTTTGGGTTTTTATGGATTTTGAGGGTTTTTTGGGGTTTTCAAGGGTTTTTAGGGCTTTTAGGTGTTTTCAGGGTTTTTAGGCTCATTTTGGGTGGTAGGGTTTTTTTAGTGTTTTTTAAGGTTTTTTAGTGTTTTAATGTTTTTAAGGTTTTAAAATGTTTTTAGAGATTTAGTGGGTTTTTAGGTTTTTTATGAGTTTTAGGGGTTTTTATGGTTTTTAGGGGTTTTATGGTTTTCAGTGCTCTTTTAGTGTTTTTTAAGTTTTATGTATTTTAAGGGTTTTTTTAGTTTTTTATGGATTTTAGTGTTTTTTTGGGTTTTCTGGTATTATGAGGGTTTTTTGGTGGTTTTTAGAATTTTAAGGGGTTTTCAGGATTATTAGGGTATTTTTGGGTTTCTAGGGATTTTTTGAATTTTTTAGGGTATTTAAGGTTTTTTAGAGTTTTTAGAATTTTTAGGGGTTTTAAGGGGTTTTTTATTTTTAGTGGGATTTTAGGTTTTTATGGTTTTTTGGGTTTTTTGGATTTTTTTGGTTTTTAGGGGTTTTTATGGATTTTAGTGGTTTTTCGGTTTTTTTAGGTTTTTTACTTTTTGATGGATTTTAAGGGGTTTTATAGCATTTTTATTGTTTTTAGGATTTTTAGGGTTTTTAGGGATTTTGAGGGATTTTAGGTCTCTTTAGGGGTTGTTTGGGGTTTTCATGTTTTTCAAGGGTTTTAGGGGTTTTGTGAATACTTTATGGTTTTAAGGGCTTTTAGAGTTTTTTAACATTTTTTCAGGTTTTAAAGATTTTTAGAGTTTTTAGTAGGGTTTTAGGGTTTTTATGGGTTTTTTGGGTTTTTTATGATTTTTATGGGTTTTTATACTTTTTAGGGGTATTTCATGGTTTTTAGGGTTTTTTACATTTTCATAGATTTTTTAGGGGTTTTTTGGATTTTTATGATATTTAGGTTTTTTATGGTTTTGAAGAATTTTGAGGGTTTTTTAGGGGCTAGAAATTTTTTTAGGGTGTTTCAAGGATTTTAGTGTTTTTTGGATTTTATGGGTTTTTTGATTTTTTAGGGGTTTTATGGTTTTTAGAGTGTTTTAAGGTTTTTAGGGGTTTTATAGTTTTCTGGGGTTTTTCAGGGTTTTTAGGTTTTTTAAGTTTTTATGGATTTCTTGGGGGTTTTTAGGCTGTTTATGGTTTTTAGGGTTTTTAGGGATTTTCATGTGGTTTAAGGTATTTTAAGGGTTTTTAGAATTTTTCAGGGTTTTGGGGGCTTTCTGGGGTTTTATGGGTTTTTTGAGTTTTTATGGGTTTTAAGGTTTTTTTGAGTTTTTTAATGTTTTTAGGGGGTTTTAGGGTTTTCATAGTTTCTATAGGTTTTTTGGATTTTTTTTCTTTTATGTGTTTCTTGTATTTTTAGGGATTTTGAGGTTTTTCAAGGGTTTTTATGGTTTGTAGGTGTTTTTATGGTCTTTTTGTGTTTTAGGGGTTTTTTTTGAGTTTTTTAGGGTTTTTAAGGTTTTTGGAGTTTTTAGTGGGGTTTTAAGAGGTTTTTATAGGTTTTTCGGTTTTTAAGGTTTTTCATGTTTTTATGGCTTTCAGGGGTTTTTAGGGTTTTTACGATTTATTTTGTTTTCATTAATTTTAGGGGGTTTTTAGGATTTTTATGGTTTTGAGGGGTTTTATGGGTTTTCAAGGGTTTTTAGGGCTTTTAGGGGGTTTTCAGGATTTTTAGGGCCTTTTGGGGTTTTAGAGTTTTTTTTGAGCTTTTTAGGCTTTAAATGGTTGTTTTGAGTTTTTAAAACTTTTTATGGGTTTTAAGTGTCTTTAATCTTTTAGTGGGTTTTTACTATTTTTATGGGTTTTTAGGGTCTTTTGGGGAAGAAGGCTCGGGTCCAGGCTATTCCTGGCACCCCCCAAAATTTATTAAACAAAAAGGCACAAACCCTGCAGACAAGGGAGGGGAGGGGGTCGAACGACCCACACCCAAAAACCCTTACAACCCACGCCAAAGAAAGAAAAACAAAGAAAGAAAAAGGCACAAAAACAGACAAAACTGCAGCATCATCACGTCACATCCAGCCAGTACCAGCATCCAACCGCACTACATCCAGTGTTAACCAGCATCCAGCAGCTCACAGCTAACCAACAACCAGCATTTAGACTACAGCAGCAAACAACATCCAGCAGCAGCAACCAACCAACCAGCATCCACAACAAACCAACAACCAGCATCCTCATTTTCAGATAGCCAGCACCTCTTTCGACCACCAAACATCTCCCAGCATCCCACTTCCACTCCAGCAGCACAGCAAAAACTCATCCACAGTAGAAACAAATACCAAACAGCCACACGTCCTCACCAAGAACTAGCAAGCAGAGTACACTTCCATATAGTAGCCATCATCAAATTTTGTAAAATCCAGCATTCCACACCTTGCAGCCTCCACCATCTCGCACGAAGAGGTACAACCAACAGCACAACAGAAAATAGCACAACACCACCAGCACCTCGAATTAGAACCCACAGCTTCATCACAACCCAGCATGCCAGCAAGCAGAGAATTCTCGGAACAGTCGCAGCTTAACAACCAGCAGTCATGAGCTTCAAACCAGACAACTTTCAGCATTCCACACCTTTTAGGGTCTTTTGGGTTTTCATGGTTTTTAGGGGTTTTTAGGGTTTTTATGATTTCAGGGGTTTTTCTGGATTTTTAGGGTTTTTTACATTTTCATGGATTTTAGGGTTTTTTTATTTTTTGTTTTTATAGTTTCATAGGGTTTTTAGGGATTATGAGTGTTTTCACATTTTTAGGGAGTTTTTGGGGTTTCAGGGTTTTTAGGGTCTTTTGGGTTTTTAGTTTTTTTGGTGTTTTAGGGTTTTTAAGGGTTTTTAGAGTTTTTAAATGTTTTTAGGGGTTTAAATGGTTTTTAAAAATTTATTGGGTTTTTAGGGGTTTTAGGATTTTTATTGTTTTAGGGTTTTTAAGGGTTTTTTTTTTACATTTTCATTGATTTTTAGGGGATTTTTAGGTTTTCTATATTTTTAGTGTTTTTTGGATTTTTTTAGATTTTGAGTAGTTTTAGGGGTTTTCAATGGTTTTTTGGGTTTTTAGAATTTTTTTGAGTTTTTATGGGTTTTTTATGTTTTTTAGGGTTTTAAAGTCTTTTTAGTGTTTTTTTTGAAATTTTTAGTCGTTTTTAGGCAAGGAAGATGCGAGGGTCGGGCTATTCCCGGCCCCCCCAAATTTATTAGCAAGAAAAAAAGTGACAGAGCAGACAAGGGAGGGGAGGGGTCAAACGACCCACACCCGAAAACCCCTTGACAACACACGCAAAAAAAAAGGAAAACAAAAAAGAAAAAAAATACAGCAGAAAAAACACACAACCAAGCAGCCACCACAACCAATCCTAAAATTTTTAGTCTTTTTAGTCTTTTTTAGGGATTTTAGTGTTTTTAGTGGTTTTTATGGTTTTTAAGATTTTTAGGGGTTTTATGGTTTAAAGGGTTTTTTTCTGGGTATTTAGGATTTTTTATGTTTTCATGGATTTTTAGGGGTTTTTATGGATTTTTTTTGCCTTTAGGGGTTTTAGGGATTTTGAATAGTTTTAGGTTTGTTTTCAGGATTTTTTTCGGGTTTTTAGGGTTTTTCAAGTTCTTTAGGGTGTTTTCATATTTTGATTGTTTTTTTGGTTTTTTAGGGTTTGTAAGAGTTTTTTTAATATTTTTAGGGGTTTTAGGGTTTTTAGAGTTTTTAGTGGTTTTGGGGTCTTTAAATTTTTAGGGGTTTTTATGGTTTTTATAGGGTTTTCAAGGTTTTTAGGATTTTTTATGTTTTCATTGATTTTTAGGGGTATTTTAGGATATTTATGTTTTATAGGTTTTTATGGATTTTAAAAGTTTTTCTGGGGTTTTTAGGGGTTTTAGGGTCTTCTTGGGTTTTTAGGGATTTTTAGGGGTTTTTTAGAGTTTTTAGGGTTTAAAGGTTTTTTAGATTTTTTTAATGTTTTAAGGTTTTTAAGGGTTTTTAGATTATTTAGAGGTTTTTTATGGTTTTTTAATTTTTTAAGGTTTTAATGATTTTATTGTTTTCAAGGGTTTTTTAACGTTTTTAGGTTTTTTTAAATTTTCATGGATTTTTTGGAGGTTTTATGATTTTAGTGGTTTTGGGGTTTTTTTAGGGTTTTTAGGGAATTTTAGGGTTTTTAGGGGTTTTCTGGTTTTTAGCGTTTTTCCAGGTTTTTAGGGCCTTTATGAGTTTTTAGTGTTGTAAATGATTTTTAGAGTTTTTAACATTTCTAGGGGTTTTAATTGTATTTAGATTTTAGTGGTTTGTTAGGGTTTTTAATGTTTTTAAGGGGTTTCATTGTTTTCAGAGGTTTTTCTTGGATTTTTAGGGGTTTTTTTAGTATTTTATGGTTTTTAATGTTTTTTATGGTCTTTAGGAATTTTGATGGGTTTTATGGTTTTTAGGGGTTTTCTGGGTTTTCTGGGTTTTTAGGATCATTTCGGGTTTTTATGTTTTTTTTAGTTTTTTTGGGTTTTAAATGATTTTAGAGTTTTTTTAACATTTTTATGGTTTAAAGAGTTTTTAGAGTTTTAGAGGGTTTTCATGGTTTCTAGGGTGTTTTATGTTTCTACCCACTATGGATTTTTAGGGGTTTTTAGGATTTTATTATTTTTCAGGTTTTTAGGGTTTTTTTAGTTTTTAATGGGTTTTTAGGGTTTTTATAGTTTTTTAATCTTTTAGTGGGTTTTAGGGTTTTATGGGGATTTAAAATTTTATGATTTTTAGGGGTTTTATGGTTTTCATGGTTTTTTAGGTTCTTTAGGGTTTTTAAGATTTTTATGGTTTTTAGGGTTTTTAGGGATTTTGAGGGGTTTACGGTTTTTGGGGGTTTTTAGGGTTTTATATGTTTAAAGGGTTTTAGGGTCCTTTTGGGATTTTAGGGTTTTTTGAGTTTCTAAGGTTTTTAATGTTTTTAATGTATTTTGGTGTTTTAAGGGTTTTAGAGTATTTTGTGGTTTTTTGGTTTTTTAATAGAGTTTTCATAGATTTTATGGTCTTTTGGATTTTTAGGGGTTTTTTTATTTCTAAGTGTTTTAAGGGTTTTAGAATTTTTTCACGTTTTTAGGGGTTTTAAGGGGTTTTAGAGGTTTATTGGTTTTTAAGAGTTTTTAATTAGTTTTTAGGGTTTTATTTTTTTTAGGGGATTTTATTATTTTAAGGGGGTTTAGGGTTTTTAGGGTTTTTATGTTTTCATGGATTTTTAGGTGTTTCTTAGGATTTTTATGGTTCTTATGGTTTTTTGAGATTTTAGGGGTTTTGAGGGGTTTTAGGCATTCTTAAGGCATTTTAGGGTTTCTAGGGGGTTTAGGTATTTTCGGGGTTTTATGGTCTTTTAGGGATTTTAGGGGGTTTTTTTGAGTTTTTAGAGTTTTTAAGGTTTTTAGAGTTTGTTAACATTTTTAGGGTTTTTATGGGTTTTAGTTGTTTTGGTTTTTTTGGGTTTTTATGGTTTTTAGGCGTTCTTCTTGTTTTGGGGTGTTTTTCAGAGTTTTTATGGTTTTTACATTTTGATGGATTTTTAGGGTTTTTTTAGGATTTTTATTCTTTATTTGGATTTTAGGGTTTAATAGTTTTTCAGATCTTTTTAACATTTTTAGACTTCTTAGCGGTTCTCTAGGTTTTATGGGTTTTTTATTTTTTTAGGAGTTTTTATAGTTTTCAAGGACTTTTTAGGGTTTTAGGGTTTTTTACATTATCATATATTTTAGGGGTTTTTTGAGTTTCTAGGGTTTTTTGGATTTTATTTTCATTTTCTAGGGTTTTTAAGGGTTTTTAGAGTTTTTAATGTTTTTACAGATTTCATGGGTTTTTAGGGGTTATGGTTTTTCGGGGTTTTTTAGGGTTTTTATTGTTTTTTTCATTTTCATTAATTTTTATGTGTTTTTTAGGATTTTTATGGTCTTTAGGGGTTTTAGGGATTTTAATGGTTTTAGGGGCTTTCAGAGGGGAGGAGAGGGGTTAAGGTTTTTAGGGTTTTCAGGTTTTTTAGGATTTTTTTAGTTTTTATGGTTTTTTTTGAGTTTTTAGGGTATTATAGGTTTTTATACTTTTTTAACATTTCTAGGGGTGTAAAGGGTTTTTTGGGTTTTATTGTATTTAAGATTTTTATGGGTTTTTTTATTTTTTTATGGTTTTTAGGGGTTTTATGGTTTCCTAGGGTTTTTAGGGTTTTTATGCTTTTTACATTTTCATGGATTTTTAGGGTTTTTTAGGATTTTTATAGTTTTTAGGGGTTTTGAGGGATTTTAGGGTTTTTAAGGTTTTTAAGGTTTTTAAGGGTTTTTAGGGTCTTTTAAGTGTTTTAGGGTTTTTTAGTGTTTTATCGTTTCATGGTTTTTAGTCTTTTTAACATTTTTAGGTTTTTTAGGGTTTTTGGATTTTTTACGGTGTTTTAGGGTTTTAATTGGTCTTTTTGGTTTTTAAGGTTTTTATTGATTTTTATGGACTTTAGGGCTTTTTAGGATTTTATTATTTTTAGGATTTTAATCATTTTTAGGGATTTTGAGGGGTTTCAATGTTTTTACAATCTTTTTGGGTTTTTATGGTTTTATTTTGATCTTTTTTGGGGTTTTTAGGGTTTTTATGGATTTGTTTATGTTTTTTAAGGTTTTTATAGGATTTATGGTTTTTAGGGGGGGTTTTAGGGGTTTTAGGGTTTTATACATTTTCATCAATTTTAGGGGTTTTTTGGGATTTTAATAGTTTTTACGGTTTTATGATTTTTAGGTATTTTGAGGGGTTTTATGGTTTTCAGAGATTTTTAGGGTTTTTAGGGTCTCTTAGGGTTTTAAGGGTTATTTCGATTTTTTCGGGTTTATAAGGTTTTTAGAGTTTTTTTAACATTTTTCGGGGGTTTTAGGGTTTTTAGTAGTTTTTAGGGTTTTATGGATATTTAAGGGTTTTTAAGGGTTTTCAGATTTTTTTGGGGGGGTTTAAGGTTTTCAGGGGTTTTTCAGTGTTTTTAAGATTTTTTACAGTTTGATGTATTTTTCGAGAGTTTTTAGGATTTTTTTGGTTTTAAGGTTTTTTAGGGATTTGAGTGTTTTTATGAGTTTTCATGGGTTTTAGGGTTTTTATGGGTTCTCATCGTTTTTAGGGTCTTTTGGGTTTTTAGAGGTTTTTTGAGTTTTTTAGGATTTTTATGATTTTTTAGAGTCTTTTAACGTTTTTAGGGGTTTCAAGTGTTTTTAGTTTTTTTGTGATTTTATGGTTTTTATGAGATTTTAGGGTTTTTTTATGGTTTTTCGGATTTTTTATAGGTTTCATGGGTTTTTTACATTTTCATGGATTTTTAGAGGTTTTCTAGGATTTTTATGGTTTTTCGAGCTTTTAGGGTTTTAGGGATTTTGAGGGGTTTTTGAGATTTTTGAGGTTTTTAGGGTATTCTTGGGTTTTTAGAGTTTTCCTTAAGTTTTTTCAGGGATTTTACGGTTTTTAGGGGTTTTCTGAGTTTTTAGGCTCTTTTAGGGCTTTTCTTCATCTATTTTTTAGGGTTTTTAATGTTTTTAGAGTTTTTTTACATTTTGGGGTTTTTATAGTTTTTTGCATTTTCATGGTTTTTAGGGTTTTTATTATTTTTAGGGTTTTTAAGGTTTTTGGGGTTCTTTATGGTTTTCAGGGTTTTAAGGGTTTTCTGAGGTTTTTAGGGTTTTTACGTTTTTATGGATTTTAGGTGTTTTTAGGATTTTTAGGGTTTTTAGGGATTTTGTGTGGTTTTAGGGGATTTCAGGGGTTTTAGGGTTTTTAGGTTCATTTTTTGTTTTTATGGTGTTTTTTTGAGTATTTTAGAAATTTAAAGGTTTTTTAGAGTTTTTAACATTTTTAGGGTTTTTAGTGGGTTTTAGGGTTTTTATGGGGTTTTAGGGGTTTTATAGGTTTTTGGGGTTTTCATTATTTTCAGGGGTTTTTGAGTGATTTAAGGGTTTTTTTATGTTTTCTTGGGTTTTTAGGAGTTTTTTTGGATTTTTATGCTCTACGGGAAATTCTGGTTTTTGCGACGGGTTATTTGTGACGGGATGGAGTCCTGTCGCAAATAGCCCCGTGAAAAGGTTATTTACCTCATCGAAAATAACTACTTATACTATTTGTGACAGGAACATACCCCACTTCACAAATAATATGTTGGTAGGTGACTATTTGTGACAGTACCCGTCGCAAATACTTTTTTAACCAGCGACCCTAATTAATACGGTGTGAGTTATTTGCGACGGGTCCCGTCGTAATTACATTTTTGCGATGGGACCCATCTCAAATACTTATTTAACCGGAAAACATAATTAATGCGGTGTAATTTATTTGCAATGGGTCTCGTCGCAAATACTTTTTTTGCAACGGGTCCTGTCGCAAATACATATTTAATCACCGACCATAATTAATGCGGTGTAAGTTATTTGCAACGGGACCCGTCACAAATAGTCCTGTCACAAATAATCTAACCTATATATACCCCCATCCGTTTTTCCTTCCCCACATACAACTTCTCTCTTTCATTTCTCTCTAAACACACTTTCAGAGTTAAAAGTTTTTGAAGTTGATTTTTTTTTCGAGCGGATTTTAAAATCTTCTAAACCTACTAAAGATCAAGTTTAAGGGTATTTATACTGAATTTAATTTATTTTTTTATATTAATTTTAATTATTGTTAAATAGTTGTAATTAAATTGTATTTATATTGTTTTTTTGTGAGCATATTTTCTGTTAATAAATTTAAATTATTCGTATTAATTATTAATATTTTGTGGTAATTATTAATTATTAATGATAATTAGTAATAAATACTAATAATTATGAATAAATAGTAATAATTAGGAATAATTAGGAATAATTAGTAACAATTATGAAAAAATAAGAATAGATATGAAAAAATAGGAAAAATAGGAATAATTAGAAATAATTATTAATAAATAGAAATAATTAGGAATAATTATTAATAAAAACAAATAATATTCCATAATTGTTAATAATTAGAAATAATGATCAATAATAGCCATAATTGTTAATAATTGGCAATAATAGTTAATAATAATCAATAATTGTTAATAATTAGCAATAATTGTTAATAATTATTAATAATTAGGAATAAATATTAAGAATTAGGAATAAGTATTAATAATTAGGAATAAGTGTTAATAAATAGGAATAACTATTAATAAATAGGAATAAATATTAGTAAATAGGAATAACTATTAATAATTATGAATAAGTATTAATAAATAGGAATAACTATTACTAGATAGTAATAAATATTAATAAATAGGAATAACTATTAATAAATAGGAATAACTATTAATAAATAGGAATAATTAGGAATAATTATTAATAATTAAGAATAATTTATTAATAATTATTAATAAATATGTATAATTATTAATAAATAGGAATAATTTAATAGAATAATTAGTTATAAATAGGAATAATTAGTAATAATCAGCAATAATTAGGAATAATTAGTAATAATTAGGAATAATTAGGAATTAGGAATAGTTAGGGATAGAGTTTCCCCCACCATCTCCTCCAGCTCCTCCACCTCCTCCGGACAAGTGTTTTTTTTTCATTTAAAAACATTTGAATTCAAAATTTGTAATATAATTTATTTACATTTTCTGTCTTTTATATTGGTGTGAATGTTACATAATTTAATTTTTTTTAATTGTTTGAAATTTTTGTGATTATTTGTAATTTTTTTTTCATATTTTCAATGATTTTTATTATATTTAAAGATTTCATTATTTGTAAATTTTGTAATTAGTTGTAATATTTTTAAAGTTTTTATTTATATTTTTTGATATTTTGTTTCAAAAACAGAAATCTTTTTGCGATGGGACGCTTTCCCGTCGTAAAAAACTTATTTGTGATGAAGTTTTCTAAAATGGGTCATTTGCAACGGGACCCCGTCGCAAAAAGTTATTTGTGATGGGATTTCATCGTAAATACCTAAATTTCCAGTAGTGATGGTTTTTCGGGTTTTTTGGCTTTTTAGGGAATTTGAGGGTTTTGGGGTTTTTTGAGTTCTTTAGGATTTTAAATGCTTTTTAGAGTTTTTTTAATATTTTTAGGGGTTTGAAGGATTTTTAGGGGTTTTAGTGGTTTCATATGAGTTTTATGGGTTTTTAGAGTTTTTAAGGGTTTTAGGGGTTTTATGGTTTTCAAGAGCTTTTCAGGGTGTTTAAGGGTTCTAGGTTTTAATGGATTTTTAGGGGTTTTTTAGAATTTTTATGGTTTTTAGGGGTTTTTAGGGGTTTATGGGTTTTACGGTTTTTCAGGTTTTCAAGGACTTTTGGAGTTTTATGGTCTTTTTGGGTTTTTAGAGTTTTTTTATTATGAGGGGGGTTATATGGTTTTAAGAGGGTTTTCAAGGTTTTTTGTGTTTTTTACGTTTTCATGGTTTTTTAGTGGTTTCTTTAGATTTTTATGGTTTTTTGAGGTTTTAGGGTGTTTGGGGGGTTTTGGTTTTCTTTTAGTTTTTAGGGTTTTTTTGTGTTTTTTAACGTTTTTAGGTGTTTATGGATTCTTATTGATTTTAGTGGGTTTTTTGGTTTTTTATGGGTTTTTAGTGTTTTTTAAGGGTTTTAGGGGATTTTATGGTTTTAAGGGTTTTCAGTTTTTAGGAATTTTGAGGGTTTTTAGGGATTTTAAGGTGTTTGTTGGGTTTTTTGAGTTTTTATGAATTTTAATATTTTTTTAGGGTTTTTAACATTTTTTGGGGTTTAATGGGTTTTTAGTGTATCTATTGGGTTTTAGGTTTTTTATGGGTTTTTAGGGGTTTTATGGGGTTTTATGGGTTTTATGGGTTCTATTAGGTTTCAGGGGTTTTAGGGGTTTTAGAGTTTTTTTAGGATTTGTATAGTTTTTAATTTTTTTAGTGATCTTGATAGTTTTTTTGTATTTTTTGGGGGTTTTATGGGTTTTAGGGTTTTCAAGGTTTGTTGGGTATTTTTTTGTCTTTTTTTAAATTTTTAGGGGTTTTATGGATTTTTTTTATAGTTTTCTAATGTTTTTAGGGATTTTTAGGGTTTTTAGAATTTTCAGTGAGTTTTTTGATATTTTTGTGTTTTAGGGTTTTTATGGGTTTTATGGTTTTGGGGGGGGGGGGGGGGTTTATAGATTTTGGGGATTTAAACATTTTCATTGATTTTAATGGATTTTTTAGTATTTTTATGGGTTTTAGGGTTTTTAAGGTTTTAAAAGTTTTAAGGGGTTTTCACGGTTTTCATGGTTTTTATGGCCTTTTGGGTTTTTAAGGTTTTTTAACCTTTTAGGGGTTTAAAGTGTTTTAGTATTTTTAATGTTATTATATTTTTAAATAGTTTTTATATTTTTTAGTGGTTTTTATGAGTTTTTATGGTTTTTTAATGTTTTTAGGGGTTTTAATATTCTCTTGAAGTTTTTCAGGGTTTTAAATGGCTTTTACCTTTTCATGGATTTTTTGGGTTTTTTTAGAATTTTTATAGTCTTTAGGGTTTTCTAGGGTATTATGGACTTTTAAAGGTTTTTAGTGTTTTCAGGGGTTTTAGGGTTTTAGGGACTTTTTGGTTTAAAGGGGTTTTTTGAGATTTTTAGGGATTTTATTTTTGTTAGATTTTTTTAATGTTTTTAGTATTTTTAAGGGTTTTTAGTGTTTTTTGTGGTTTTGGGGGGTTTTATGGGTTTTTAGGTTTTTAAGGTTTTTTGGGGCTTTTTTTTCTTTTAATGAGTTTTTGAGGGGTTTGGGGGGTTTTTGGGATTTTCCAAGTTTTAGGGTCTTTTTGGGTTTTTATGGTTTTTTGTTAGTTTTTTGTACTTTTAAGGTTTTTTAAAGTTTCTTAACGTTTTTATGGGTTATGAGTTTTTTTATTTTTTACTGGTTTTTATGGTTCTTATGGTTTTTTAGGGTTTTTTAGGTTTTAGGGTTTTAGGAGTTAAATGGGTTTTAGGGTTATTTTCATTTTCATGGATTTTATGGATTTTTAGGATTTTTAGGGAATATAGGGTTTTTTGAATTTTTAAGGATTTTGCGGGGTTTTAGGGGCTTTCAAGTGTTTTTAGCGTTTTTATGATTTTTCAAGGTTTTTAGGGTCATTTTGGGTTTTTAGTGTTTTTTGAGATTTTAGGGGATCATGGTTTTTTAGATTTTTTTTTTCATTTTTAGGGGTTTTAATGATTTTTAGAGTTTTTATTTGTTTTTTGGGTTTTTTGGGTTTTTAAATTTTTTTAGGGGTTTTTGGGTTTTTACATTTTTATGGATTTTTAAGAGTTTATTAGGATTTTTATGGTTTTTAGTGGTTTTAGGGATTTTAGGGATTTTGAGGGTTCTTAGGGGTTTTTAAGGGATTTTAGAAGTTTTAGCATTTTTAGGGGTTTTAGGGTCTTTTTTGGGGTTTTAGGGGTTTTTTAAAAGTTTTTTAGAGTTTTAATGTTTTTTTAGAATTTTTTAATGTTTTTATGGGGTTTAAGGTTTTTAGAGTTTTAATTGGTTTTTAGGGTTTTTATGGGGTTTAGGGTTTTTAAGGGTTTTAGGGGTTTTAATGGTATTCAATGGTTTTTTAGGGTTTTTATGTTTTTTACCATTTCATTGATTTTTACAGGTGTTTTAGGTTTTTAAGTTTTTTAGATTTTTTTGGTTTTTTAGGGATTCTTAGGGGGTTTAGGGGTTTTCAATAGTTTTTTGGGTTTTATGGTTTTATAGTTTTTCAAGGTTTTAGGTTATTTTGGAATTTTTGGGGTTTCTTTTTGAGTGTTTTGGGTTTTATAGTTTTTTAACATTTTTGGGGGTTTACAGGTATTTAAAACCTTTAAATACATTAAAAACATTACAAACCTTAAAAACTCAAAAAACCCTAAAAACCCAAAAGGACCCTAAAAACCCTTCAAACCCCTAAAACCCTAAAACCCCCAAAAAAACCCCAAACCCCTCAAGTTTCCGAAAAAACCTAAAAACCATAAAAATCCTAAAAACCCCTTAAAAAACTATGAAAATGTAAAAAAAAACCCAAAGACCCTAAAAACCCCATGAAAACCATAAAACTGCTAAAAATAGTAAAACTATAAAAACCCATAAACCCATAAAACCTAGTAAAACATTAAAAAAATCTAAAAGACCTTAAAACCCATTAAAAACTCAACAAAACCCTAAAAACCTAAAAAACAATAAACTTTTAAAAACAGCTAAAATTCCATGAAAACATAAAACTTCCTAGAAACCATGAAAACCCCTAAAAGCTATAAAAACCCTTAAAAAACTAAAAATGTTAAAACAACTCTAAAAGCGTTTAAAACCAAAAAAAAACTAAAAAAATAAAAAAAAACTTGAAATAAACCTAAAAACCCTGAAAACCCTAAAAACCCTTAAAAACCATAAAACCCATCAAAATCCCTAAAGACCATAAAAAACCTTAAAAACCATAAAATATTAAAAAAACCCCTAAAAATACATGAAAACCCTTGAAAACCATGAAACTTCTTAAAAACATTAAAAACCCTAAAAAACCACTAAAAACTCTAAAAACAATTAAAACCCCTAAAAACGTTAAAATCACTAAAAATCCTTTACAACATTAAAAACCCAAAAGACCCTAAAAACCCTAAAATGCTCTAAAAACCTTAAAACACCTCAAATTCCCTAAAAGACCCTAGAAAACCCAAAAATCATTAAAATCCTAAAACCTCCAAAAAATCCATGAAAAAGTAAAAAATCCTAAAAACCTTGAAAAACCCTTGAAAACAATAAAACCATTAAAACATTAAAAATTCGAAAAACCATAAAAAGCTCTAAAAACTCTAAAAACCCTTAAAACCCCAAAAACCCTTAAAACCCTTAAAACATTTAAAAAATATAAAAACCTTAAAAAACCCAAAAACTATAAAAAACCATAAAAACCTAAGAAGACCCTAAAACCCCTAAAAACCCGAGAAATTTTTTTACAATCCATAAAACCCTAAAAACCTATAAACTATAAAAATCCTAAAATAACCCTAAAAATCAATAAAAACATAAAAAATACTAAAAACATTGAAAAGTCTCTAAATACTATAAAAAAATCTAAAAGGTTAAAGACCCTAAACCACTAAAAACTCTAAAAACCCTTAAAACCTCTAACTTTTTTCAAAAAACTCTAACAAACCCTAAAAATCCTAAAAAACAAAAAAAAATCAAAATCCCAAAAGTCCCAAAAGACCTTGAAAACCCCCAAAAACCCAAAAAAACCATGAAAAAAAACCTAAAACTCCTCAAAAACCCTAAAAACCTAAAAAACCTGAAGACAAAAAAAATCCTGAAACCCCATAAAAATCCATGAAAACATAAAAAATCCTAAAAACCTAGAAAAAAATCTCTTAAAACCATAAAACCCATAAAAAACTTAAAAACCATAAAAACCACAAAAACTCTAAAATCCATAAAAAATTCATAAAATCTTAAAAAAACTCTAAAAAGCCTTTAAACCCCTAAAAAACTCAAAAAACCCATAAAAACCCAAAAGACTCTAAAAACCCTGAAAACACCTAAAAACCCTAAAAAACTTGAAAACCCCTAAACCACTCAAAATCCCAAAAAACACTAAAAATATAGAAAACCTATAAAACCCCAAAAAATCAATGAAAATTTAGAAAACACTGAAAAATCCCTAAAACAATAAAAAATCCTAAAACCCCTAAAAACCCACTAAAAAAATTTAAAACCCCTTTAAACCCCCTTTAAAACCCCTAAAATCCCTAAAAACGCAAAAAAAACCCTAAATACCCAAAAGACCCTAAAAACCCTAAACACTCCCAAAAAACACTAAAAACACTCATAATCCCTAAAAACCCTATGAAACTTTAAAAACAAAAAATAACCAAAAAATCCCTAAAATCCATGAAAATGTAAAAAAACCCTAAAAATCATAAAACCCCCTGAAAATCATAAAAACCCTAAAAACCCTAAAAATATTAAAAAACCCATAAAAAAATAAAAACCCACTAAAAACTCTAAATACACTTAAAATCGATAAAAGGTTTAAAAACTCTAAAAAACCTTTGAAACCCTAAAAAACTCAAAAAAGCCCTAAAACCCCAAAAGACCCTAAAAACCCGAAAACCCCCTAAAAACCCTAAAAACCCTTAAAAACCCCTAAAAACCCTAAAAACCATAAAAATACTAAAACCCCCTAAAAATAAATGAAAACATAAAAATCCGTAAAACCCTGAAAACCCCTAAATTTGTTTGATGTTGGGCTGGGATTCGATGAAGTTGTTGGTTTTGGGCATGGGCGCTGGTGGTTCTGTGTTGTCTGTTGTACTTCTATGTGTGGTATGCTAGAAGCTGTCAGGATAAGAGGTTCCGGATGCTGGAAAATGAGATACTAGTTGATGGATGTTGCTTGGCTGGGTATAGTTGAAGAGGGTGTTTGCTGCTGAAAACTGAGGTGTTGGAGTTTGGACGATGGTTGGTTGGAAAATAGTGAAGTTGATGTCTATGATTTTGGGGTGGGCGGTTTTGTGTTACTGGTGGTGAACTTTCTTGGAGTGAAGGCGCTAGATGCTGAAAATTGTGATGCTGGATCTGGTTGCTGCTTAGCTGGGAGGTGTTGAAGTTGTGGTTTATGGTCTTGCTGCTGCTGGATGTTGAATGCTGTTAGGATGGGACTGATGCTGGGATCTTTTCTGGTTTTATGATTTGCTTGTTTTTGTGTGCGTTTTGGTTCTTTGGGTTTTTGGGTTTTGGTTTTGTTAAGGGTTTTTGGGTGTGGGTCGTTTAACCTGTCCCCTCCCTTGTTTGCTACATCTTTTTTCATATTAATAATTTTTTTTTTTTTGGGGGGGGGGGTCGGGAATAGCCTAGCCTCGCACCTCTTCTGCACTGAAAATCCCTGAAATCCATAAAACCCACCAAAATCTTAAAAAACCTTAAAACCTATAAAAACCCTTAAAACCCCACTAAAAACTCTAAAAACCTTTAAAACCCAAAAAACTCAAAAAACCACTAAAAACACAAAAAGACCCTAAAACCCCTACAAACCATAAAAACCCATAAAACCCCTCAAAATCCCTAAAAATCCTAAAAACCCATAAAAGAAAAAAAATCCAAAAAAACAATAAAATCTATGAAAACCCTAAAAACCCCTAAAAACATTAAAAAAACTCAAAAAAACCTCAAAACCCAAAAAAAACTCAAAAACCCCAAAAAACCCAGAACGCCCCAAAAACCCTAAAAAACCATTAAAACCATAAAAAGCTTGAAACCCCCCAAAAAATCCATATAAAATTAAAAAACATGAAAACCTTTAAAAAACCCAGAAAACTACAAAACACCTAAAAACCTTTAAAACCCTAAAAACTGATAAGACCCAAAAAACCACAAAAAACTCTAAAAACCCTTAAAACCCCTTAAATACTTGAAAAACTCTAAAAATCCTCACAACCCCTAAAAACTTGAAAAAACCCCTGAAACCCAAAATGAAACTAAAAACCTTGAAACTCCCTAAAAATTTTGAAACCCCTCAAAAACCCTCAAAATTATTAAATACCGTAAAAACCCTAAATACCATAAAAATCCAAAAAAACCCATAAAAATCTATGAAAATGTAAAAAACCCTAAAGATGCCAAAAAACCCCTAAAAAGTAGAAAAAACCCATAAAAACCCTACAACCCCACAAAAAACTCTAAAAATTCTTAAAACCTAAAAAAATGTTAAAAAACTCTAAAAACCTTAAAACCATAAAAAATTCACAAAACCCCTAAAAACCATGAAAAACCAGAAAACCCCAAACAAACCCCGAAAATTCCTAAAAACCCTCAAAATCCCTAAAAAACCTAAGAACCCTAAAAATCCTAAAAACAATGAAAATGCTATAAAATCCCTTAAAATCCATCAAAAAGTAAAAAACCCAAAAAAACCGAAAAACCCCTGAAATCCATAAAAACCCCTAAAAACCAAAAAAAACCCAAAAAACCCAAAAAAACCAAAAAAACCTAAAAACCCACTTAAAAAACCCCTTAAAACCCCTAAAAATGCAAAAAACTCTAAAAAACCTTAAATACTCTAAAAACCTCAAAAACTCCCCTAGAAACCCAAAAATACCCTAAAAATCCTGAAAACACCTAAAAATTATAAAAACCACCCAAAACCCCTCATAATACCAGAAAACCCAAAAAAACTCTAAAAACCATAAAAAACCTAAAAAATGCTAAAAACCCTAAAAGACACCTGAAAACCATAAAACCCCTAAAAACCATAAAAACACTAAAAACTCATAAAAAACCTAAAAACCCACTAAAACATTAAAAACATTTTAAAACCCTAAAAACATTAAAAACACAAAAAAACCTTAAAAACATAAGAAACACTAAAAAACCCTAAAACCCAAAATGAGCCTAAAAATCCTAAAAACACCTAAAAGCCCTAAAAACCCCTGAAAACTCCAAAAAACTGTCAAAATCCCTAAAAACCCCAAAAATCCCTGAAACCCATAAAAAACTTTAAAACCCCTAATAATCCATGAAAACATAAAACCCTCAAAAATCTGAAAACCCCCTGAAATCCATAAAAACCCCTAAAAACCATAAAACCCCTAAAAACTCATAAAAACATAAAATCCCACTAAAAACTTAAAAACCATTAAACCCCTAAAATGGTAAAAAACTCTCAGGGTCCATAAAATCGCTAAAAACCATACAAATCCTAAATTTCCCTAAAAATCCATGTAAATATATGAAACCCAAAAAACCTATAAAATCCCTCAAAAACCATAAAAACCCCTAAACACCTTAAAAACTATAAAACCCCCTAAAAAACCTAAAACCCACAAACTTAGGGGTTTTTTTGGGTTTTTTGGGTTTTTTAAGGTTTTTAGGTTTTTTAATTTTTCATGGATTTTTAGGGGGGTTTTAGGATTTCAATGGTTTTTAGGGGTTTTTAGGGTTTTAGGAATTTTGAGGGTTTTGGGGGGTTTTAGGGTTTATTAGGGTTTTTATGGTCTTTTTTGGTTTTGGGATTTTCCAGTTTTTTAGGTTTTTTAAGGTTTTTTATAGTTTTTAACATTGATAGGGTTGTAAGGGTTTTTCGAGTTTTTAGTGGTTTTTATGGTTTTATTGGTTTTTAGTGTTTTGAATGATTTTCAGGGGGTTTTATAGTTTTCATGGGTTTTATAGGGCTTTAAGGGTTTTCTACTCTTTCATTGATTTTTAGGATTTTTTGGTTTTTTTGTTTTTTGGGATTTTGTGAGTTTTTGGGTTTTCTAGGGTTTTTAGGGTCTTTTTGGTTTTTTGGGTATTTTTAGGGTTTTTATGTTTTTAGAGTTTTTTAACATTTTTAGGTGTTTTAAGGGTTTTTAGTGCTTTTAGGGTTTTTATGGGTTTTTTGAGGTTTTTAAGGTTCTTAGGGGGGTTTTATGGGTTTTAGTGGTTTTTTTATGGTGTTTAGGGTTTTTATGTTTTCATTTATTTTTAGGGGTTTTTAGGATTTTTATGGTTTTTTCGGTTCTTAAGGACTTTGAGGGTTTTTATGGTTTTTCCTAGGTTTTTAGATTTTTTTGGTGTTTTATAATGGTTTTAAGGTTTTTTTGATTTTTTTAACATTTTTAGGGGTTTTAGGGCTTTTAGAGTTTTTAGTTGGTTTTTAGGGTTTTTAAGGCTTTAGGGGGGTTTTCATGGTTTCTAGGGGATTTTACGTTTTCCTGGATTTTTTGGGGGCTTTTAAGACTTTTATTTTTTTAGGGTTTTTTAGTGTTTAATGTATTTTTAGGTTTATTAGGGGTTTTCAGGGGTTTTTAGGTTTTTTAGGGTTTTTTGATCTTTTGGGCGTGTTAGTTTTTTAGTGTTTTTAGGGGTTTTTAGGTTTCTTTGAGTGTTTTAACGTTTTTTGGGGTTTAATGGGTTTTCTTGTTTTTAGTTGTTATTTGGGATTTAGGGGGTTTAGGGGTTTTTAAGGTTTTTTGGGGTTTTTTTGGATTTCAAGTTTTTTTAGGTTTTTTAGGGTTTTTTACTTTGTCATAGATTTTTAGGAGTTTTTTAGGATTTAATGTTTTTGGGGGTTTTTAGGGTTTTGAGGGATTTTGAGGGTTTTAGGATTTTTCAAGTGTTTTTAGGGGTTCTAGGGGTTTTCATGGTTTTTAGGGTCTTTTAGGTGTTTTTTGAGTTTTTAGATTTTCTTTGGGTTTTTTAGGTTTTTAATGATTTTAACATTTTTAGGGTTTAAAAGTTTTTTTAGTTTTTTTTGTGGTTTTAGGTGTTTTTATGGTTTTAAAAGGGTTTTAGTGATTTTTATGGTTTTCAAGGGGGTTTTGAAGGGTTTTAGGTTTTTTATATATTCATGGTTTTTAGTGGATTTTTAAGTTTTTATGGTTTTTATGGTTTTTATGGATTTTGAGGGTTTTAGTGTCTTTCATAGGTTTTTAGGGTTTTTAGGGGTTTTCAGGGGTTTTAGGGTCTTTTGGGGTTTTAAGTATTATTGTTAGTTTTTTAGGGTTTTTATGGTTTTCAATGTTTTTTGGGGTTTAAAGGGTTTTTAGAGTTTTTAGTTGGTTTTACGGTTTTTATGGGTTTTAGGGTTTTTATGGTTTCTAATGGTTTTTATGTTTTTCATGGGTTTTTAAGTTTTTTTATATTTTCATGGATTTTTAAGGGTTTTTTGTGTTTTTATGGTTTTTAGGGTTTTCTATGGTTTTTAGGGATTTTGAGGGATTTTTTGTTTTTTCATGGGTTTTTAAGGTTTTTAGGGTTTTCAAGGTTTTTAAATCCATTTGGGGGTATTAGGTGTTTTTTATTTCTTTAGTGTTTTAAGGTTTTTTAGAGTTTTTTAAAAATTTGTAGGTGTTTTAGGGTTTTTTAGAGTTTTTTTCATTTTTTAGGGGTTTTACAGGTTTTTAGGATTTTTAAGGTTTTTAGGGGTTTTACGGTTTTAAGGGTTTTTTAGGGTTTTTTTACATTTTTCATGGATTTTTAGGATACTTTTATGATTTTTTTGTCGTTATTTTTTATAGGTTTTTTGGGGATCTTGAGGGTTTCAGTGTTTTCAGGGTTTTTAGGTTCTTTTTGGGTTTTTAGGTTTTTTTGAGTTGTTTAGGATTTTTATGTTTTTTATAGATTTTTAACAGTTTTAAGGGTTTTAATGGTTTTTATATTTTTTGTGGGTTTTATGTTTTTTATGGGTTTTTAGATTTTTTAAGGTTTTTAGGTGTTTTTATGGTTGTCGAGGGATTTTCTAGGTTTTTTGGGTTTTTTATATTTGCATGTATTTTTAGGGGATTTTAGGATTTGTATGGTTTTTAGGGATTTTATGGATTCTAAGGGTTTCTATTATTTTTCAATGTATTTTAGTGTTTTTAGGGTCTTTTGGATTTTTAGGGCAAGAAAGGCTCGAGACTAGGCAAGCCTGGTCCCCCAAAATTTATCCCAAAAGAAAAGAAGAAACAGAGAGCTACAAGGAGGGGTTACATAACTGGGTGTGTAACTCACCTTTCAAGTCAGAGTCCACAAGCAAGGAGCAGGAGGGTATGGCCACAAAGGACCACAGTGCGAACCTCTCCACAATTGCCTTTATCATGGCCCATAATTCTGCTTCAAGGGCACACCTGTCGCCAATGAAGTGCTGGAAGCAACTTTTGAAAAATCCCCGATAGGTGTGGAAGACACCATCGCATCTAAGGGTTTTTCAGATTTTTGAGTGTTTAATGTTTTAATGGATTTTTAGGGGTTTTTTAGTGTTTTAGGTATTTCGAGAGTTCTTTGTTTTTTAAGGCATTTTTAGGGGTTTTCAGGATTTTTAGGGACCTTTTGGGTTTTTAGGTTTGTTTTGAGTTTTTTAGGGTTTTAAGGTTTTTAGAGTTTTTTATCATTTTTAAGGGTTTTAAGGGGTTTTAGAGTTTTTAGTGTTTTTTGGGTTTTTTAATGTTTTAGGGTTTTTATGGTTTCAAGAGGATTTTCTGTGTTTTTAGGGTTTTGTACATTTTCATGGATTTTTAGGGGTTTTTTGATTTTTATGGGATTTAGGGTTTTTAGGGTATTTAGGGATTTTGATGTTTTTAGGGTTTTAAGGGAAGGTTTTTGGGTTTTTAGGGTTTTTAAGGATCTCAGGGTCTTTTTGGTTTGTTAGTTTTTTTTTTTTTGAGTTTTTGGGGCTTTTGACATTTTTAGAGTTTTTAAAGATTTAGGGGTTTAAAGGGTTTTTAGATATCTTAGTGTGTGTTTTAGTGTTTTATGGGATTTTTGGAGTTTTTAAGGTTTTTAGATGATTTTATGGTTTTTAGGGGGTTTTCAAGGGTTTTTAGTGTTTTTTATGTTTTCATGGATTTCTAGGGGTTTTTAATATTTTTATGGGTTTTAGGTATTTTTGGGGGTTTTTGGGATTTTGAGGGTTTGTTGGTGTTTTTAAGGGGTTTTAGGGCTTTTAGGTGTTTTTAGGGTTTTTAGGCTCGTTTTGGAGTTTAGGATTTTTTTAGTGTTTTATTTTTTTTTTACGGTTTTTTAGTGTTTTAATGCTTTTAGGGTTTTAAAATGTTTTTATAGATTTATTAGGTTTTTAGGTTTTTATGAGGTTTTAGGGTTTCTTATGGTTTTTAGGGGTTTTATGGTTTTCAGTGGTCTTTTAGTGTTTTTTATGTTTTATGTATTTTTAATCGTTTTTTAGGTTTTTTATGGTTTTTATAATTTTTTGGGTTTTCTGTATTATAAGGGGTTTTTGGTGGTTTTTAGAATTTTTAGGGGTTTTCAGGATTTTTAGGGTATTTTTGGGTTTCTCGGGTTTTTTTCTTTTTTTTTAGGGTATTTAAGGTTTTTTTAGAGTTTTTAGAATTTTTAGGAGTTTTAAGTGGTTTTTTTATTTTTAGTGGGATTTTAGGTTTTTATGGTTTTTATGGTTTTTTGGGTTTTTTTTGGTTTTTAGGGGTTTTTATCGATTTTAGTGGTTTTTCGGTTTTTTTATTTTTTTTACTTTTTGATGGATTTTAAGGGGTTTTATAGCATTTTTATTGTTTTTAGGATTTTTTGGGTTTTTAGGGTTTTTAGGGTTTTTAGGGTTTTTAGGGATTTTAGGGATTTTGAGATTTTTTAGGGCTTTTCAGGGGTTGTTTGGGGTTTTCTGGTTTTTTAGGGTTTTTATGGGTTTTGTGAATTTTTTATGGTTTTAAGGGTTTTTAGAGTTTTTTAACATTTTTCAGATTTTACGGATTTTTAGAGTTTTTAATGATGTTTTTGGTTTTTTTGAGTTTTTAGGGTGTTTTATGATTTTTATGGGTTTTTATACTTTTTAGGGGGTTTTCAAGATTTTTAGGGTTTTTTTACATTTTCATAGATTTTTAGGGGTTTTTTGGATTTTTATCGTATTTAGGGTTTTTACGATGTTTAAGAATTTTGAGGGTTTTTAGGGGTTTCAATTTTTTAGGGTGTTTCTAGGTTTTTAGTGTCTTTTTGGGTTTTTAGGGGTTTTTTGGAGTTTTTAGTGGTTTTACGGTTTTTAGAGTGTTTAAAGGTTTTTAGGGGTTTTATGGGTTTTTAGAGCTTTTTGTGGTTTTTTGGGTTTTTTCAGTTTTTAGGTTTTTAAAGGTTTTTAGGGTTTTAATAGTTTTCTGGGATTTTTCAGGGTTTTTAGGTTTTTTAAGTTTTTATGGGTTTTTAGGGGTTTTTTAGGCTTTTTATTTTTATTAGTGTTTTTAGGGTTTTAGGGATTTTCAAGTGGTTTAGGGAATTTCAAGGGTTTTTAGAATTTTTCAGGATTTTGGGGGATTTCTGGGGTTTTAGGGGTTTTTTTATTTTTATGGGTTTTAAGGTTTTTTTTAGTTTTTTAATGTTTTTAGGGGGTTTTAGGGTTTTCATGGTTTTTATAGGTATTTTGGATTTTTTTTCTTTTATGGGTTTTTAGGATTTTGAGGGATTTTGAGGGTTTTCGAGGGTTTTTATGGTTTGTAGGGGTTTTTATGGTCTTTTTGTGTTTTTAGGGTATTTTTGAGTTTTTTTTTGGGTTTTTAAGGTTTTTAGAGTTTTTTGTAGGGTTTTAAGGGGTTTTTAGGTTTTTTTAGGTTTTTATGGTTTTTATGGTTTTTGGGGTTTTTATGGATTTCAGGGGTTTTCAGGGTTTTTATGATTTTTTATGTTTTCATTGATTTTTTTGGGGTTTTTTGGATTTTATTTGGTTTTTAGGGTTTTTAGGGGTTTTTAAGTGTTTTTAGAGGGTTTTTAGGATTTTTAGGGTCTTATGGGGTTTTAGGTTTTTTTGAGTTTTTTGGGGTTTCAATGGTTTTTTAGTGTTTTTAAAAGTTTTTTGTTTTTTTAGTGTCTTTAGAGTTTTTAGTGTGTTTTTTGGGGGTTTTAGGGTCTTTTGGGATTATAATGTTTTTAGGGGTTTTTAGGGTTTTCATGATTTTTAGGGGTTTTTTAGGATTTTTAGGGTATTTTACATTTTCATGGATTTCGGGGTTTTTTGGTTATTTTTTGTTTTTTTATTTTCATAGGGTTTTTAGGGATTATGAGTGTTTTTTGTGTTTTTAGAGAGTTTTCAGGGTTTCTGGGTTTTTAGGGTCTTTTTGGCAAGGAAGATGCGAGGATCGGGCTATTCCTGACCCCCAACAATTTATTATAATAAGGAGACGTGACAGACAACAAGAAGACAAGGGAGGGGAGGGGTCAATCAACCCACACCCAAAAACCCTTACAACCAAAGACACAAAAGATTAGGGTCTTTTTGGGTTTTTAGGTTTTTTTTTGTGTTTTTAAGGTTTTTAGGGTTTTTAGGGTTTTTAGAGTTTTTAAATGTTTTTAGGGGTTTAAAGGATTTTTAAATTTTTTAGTGGGTTTTTGGTGTTTTAGGAATTTTTATTGTTTTAGGGGTTTTTAAGGGGTTTTTACATTTTCATTGTTTTTTAGGGGATTTTTAGGTTATCTATATTTTAAGTGTTTTTTGGATTTTTTTAGATTTTGAGTGGTTTTAAGGGTTTTCAAGTGTTTTTAGGATTTTTAGGGGTTTTCGGGGTTTTTAGAGACTTTTTGAGTTTTTATGTGGTTTTTTAGTTTTTTAGGTTTTTAAAGGCTTTTTTGTGTTTTTTTAAAAAAATTAGTGGATTTTAGGGATTTTAGAGTTTTTAGTGGTTTTATGGTTTTTAAGGTTTTTAGGGGTTTTCATGGTTTTAAGGGTTTTTTTATGGGTTTTTAGGATTTTTTATGTTTTCATGGATTTTTAGGGGTTTTTAAAGATTTTTTTGCCTTAAGGTTTTTTAGGTTTTTTAGGTTTTTTCGGTTTTTTTGGGATTTTGAGGTGTTTTAGGTTTTATTTCAGGATTTTTTTGGGTTTTCAGGGTTTTTCAAGTTCTTTAGGGTGTTTTCAGATTTTGATTGTTTTTTTTTATTTTTAGGTTTTTTAGGGTTTGTTAGAGTTTTTTTAAAAATTTTAGGGGTTTTAAGGGCAAGGAAGATGCGAGGGTCGGGCTATTCCCGACCCCCCAAATTTATTAGAAAGAAAAAAAGAGACACAACAGACAAGGGAGGGGAGGGGTCAAACGACCCACACCCAAAGACCCCTTACAACCCACGCCAAAAAAAGAAAAGAGAAACCAAGCAAGAACACCAAGGTCCAAACAACAACCAACACCCTCATCCAGAAGTATCCAGCATCCAGCAGCTCGCTACCAAGAAATAACCAGCTTCCAACCTCATAAAAACCAGCATCCAGCAACTTCTCACCAAAACCAGCTACCACCATCAGCACATAACCATCAGCACCAGAAAACTTCATCGCATTCCATCCAAATAGCAACCATCCCACAGCAGATCCGGGCCCCCGGGAGGATCTACGGAGTCCGGGCCCCATCGATGTTGCAGGTACTGGATTCATGGTTTCTAGCTCCGACGGGTGATTCCTGGAGTTGCGGTTTTTGTGAGATGTCTTGGCAAGGAGGCTCAGATGATCTCGACTCGGCAGCAGATGGTGCAGAAGATGCCAAACAGTTTCTGGTCTGCGTAGAGGATCCAGAGGGTTTGGCGTCGATCTGCTGGTGGTGTGCGTGGTCCAATGGCTTGTGCTTACAGATCTGATCATCAAAGACTCATGCATAGGGTTCAGGTTTGGTTTTTTGGTTCCTTTGATTTGTCTACTTTTCATGCTGTTGTTGCGAGGTGGCTTAAGCGGTGCTGGGATCTGGTTGTTTTGCTGGTCTTTGGCTCGTCTGGGTATCAAAATGGCTTCTTAGGGGTTTTAAGGGTTTTAGAGTTTTTAGTGGTTTTAGGGTCTTTAATGTTATAGGGGTTTTTATAGTTTTTAGAGGGTTTTCAAGGTTTGTAGGATTTTTTTTGTTTTCATTGATTTTTATAGGTATTTTAGGATATTTATGGTTTATAGGTTTTTAGGGTTTTTGGATTTTTATGGATTTTAAAACACTCAAATTCCCTAAAAAACCCTAAAAACTCGTGAAACCCCTTAAAAACATTAAAAACCCTAACAAACCACTAATTACTCTAAAAACAATTAAAACCCCTAAAAATGTTAAAAACTCTAAAAATACTTTACAACACTAGGATTTTTTTCTTTTTTTTTAGTTTTTTTGGATTTTGTGGGTTTTTGGGTTTTTTAGCTTTTTTAGGGTCTTTTTGGATTCTTTGGGTATTTTTAGGGTTTTTAAGTTTTTAGAGTTTTCTAACATTTTTAGGGGTTTTAACGGTTTTTAGTGGTTTATTGGGTTTTTATGGGGTTTTTGGGTTTTTTAAGGTTCTTAGGGGGTTTCATGGTTTTTAAGGGGTTTTTATGTTGTTTAGGGTTTTTTAAGTTTGCATTAATTTTTAGGGGTTTTTAGGATTTTTATGGTTTTTTGGGTTTTTAGGGACTTTGAGGGTTTTTAGGGTTTTTCTTAGGTTTTTAGAGTTTTTTGGTGCTTTATAAGGGTTTTAAGGTTTTTTAGGGTTTTTAACAATTTTTGGGGTTTTAAGGGTTTTTAGAGTTTTTAGTTGGTTTTAGGGTTTTTTTAAGGCTTTAGGGGGTTTTCAGGGTTTCTAGGAGCTTTTATGTTTTCCAGAATTTTTTGGGGGTTTTTAAGACTTTAATGTTTTTTAGGGTTTTTTAGTGTTTAATGGATTTTTAGTGTTATTGGTGTTTTTCAGGGGGTTTTAGGTTTTTTTAGGGTTTTTTGGATCTTTTGGGGCTTTTATTTTTTTAGTGTTTTAGGGGTTTTTAGGTTTTTTAGACTGTTTTAACTTTTTTTGGGTTTTAAGGGGTTTTCTAGTTTTTAGTTTTTATTTGGGTTTTAGGGGGTTTTAGGGTTTTTAAGGTTTTTTGGGGCTTTTATGGTTTTCAAGTTTTTTTAGGTTTTTTAGGGTTTTTTACTTTGTCATGGATTTTTAGGAGTTTTTTAGGATTTAATGTTTTCGTGGGTTTTAGGGTTTTGAGAGATTTTGAATGTTTTAGGATGTTTCAAGTGTTTTTAGGGGTTTTAGGGGTTTTCATGGTTTTTAGGGTCTTTAAGGGTTCTTTGAGTTCTTAGGTTTTTTTTGGGTTTTTTAGGTTTTTAATGTTTTTAAAATTTTTAGGGTTTAAAATATTTTTTAGAGTTTTTTGTGGTTTTTAGGGGTTTTTCTAATTTTAAAAAAAATAGTGGTTTTTTAAGGTTTTTAGGGGGGTTTTGAAGGGTTTTAGGGTTTTTACATATTCATGGTTTTACATAATCCCTAAAAACCCTATGAAAATATAAAAAAATAACCAAAAAACCCTAAAAATCCTGAAAAACCCCTGAAAATCATAAAAACCCTAAACCCCTAAAAACCCAAAAAACCCATAAAAAAACCAACTAAAAACTCTAAAGACACATAAAACCGATAAAAAGGTTTAAAAACTCTAAAAACCTTTGAAACCCTAAAAAACTCAAAAAAACCCTAAAACCCCAAAAGACCCTAAAAATCCTGAAAACCCCATAAAACCCCTAAAAACCCTTGAAAATCCCCAAAACCCCTCAAAACCATAAAAATAATAAAAAACACCTAAAAATAAATGAAAACATAAAAAACAATAAAAACTTTGAAAACCCCTGAATTTGTTTGATGCTGGTCTGGGATTTGATGAAGCTGTTGGTTTTGGGCATGGGTGCTGGTGGTTCTATGTTGTCTATTGTACTTCAAGGTGTGGTATGCTAGAAGCTGTCAGGATAAGAGGTTCTGGATGCTGGAAAATGAGATGTTGGTTGATGGATGTTGCTTGGCTGGGTATGGTTGAAGAGGGTGCTAGCTGCCAAAAACTGAGGTGTTGGGGTTTGGACGATGCTTGGCCAGAAAATGGTGAAGTTGATGTTTATGATTTTGGTGCTGGCGGTTCTGTGTTCCTGGTGGTAAACTTGCATGGAGAGAAGGCGCTGGATGCTGGAAATTGTGATGCTGGAAATTGTGATGCTGGATACTGGTTGCTGCTTAGCTGGGAGGTGTACAAACCCAAAACCAAAAAACCCAAAGAACCAAAATGCACACAAAACCCTTAAAACCCCACTAAAAACTCTAAAAACCTTAAAAACCCAAAAAACTAAAAAATCTCCTAAAAACACAAAAGACCATAAAAACCCCTACAAACCATAAAAACCCGCAAAACCCCTCAAAATCCCTAAAAATCCTATAAACCCATAAAAGAAAAAAAAAACCAAAAAATCTATAAAAACTATGAAAACAACAAAAACCCCTAAAAACATTAAAAAACTCAAAAAAATATTAAAACCCCAAAAAACTCAAAAAACCTTAAAAACCCAGAAAGCCCTAAAAAAACTTAAAAATTCTAAAAACCCTTAAAATACCATAAACCACTTGAAAATTCCTAAAAACCCTTAAAGACCCTAAAAACTATAAAAATCCTGAAAGACCCAAAAAAATCCATAAAAACTTAAAAAACCTAAAAACCCTGAAAAAACCCAGAAAACTACAAAACCCCTAAAAACCTTTAAAACCCTAAAAACTGATAATACCCAAAAAACCACAAAAAACTCTAAAAACCCTTAAAACCCCTAAAAACCTTAAAAAACTCTAAAAAAGATTAAACCCCCTAAAAACTCAGAAAAAAACCTTAAAACCACAAAAAGACACTAAAAACCTTGAAACACCCTAATTTTTTTTTGAAACCCCTCAAAAACCCTCAAAATTCATTAAAATCATAAGAACCCAAAATACCCTAAAAATCCTAAAAATCCTTAAAAATCTATGAAAATGTAAAAAACCCTAAACACGTTGAAAACCCCCTAAAAAACATAAAAACCCATAAAAAACATAAAAAACCCTAAATTCCCATAAAAACCCTACAACCCCACTGAAAACTCTAAAAATCCTTAAAACCTGAAAAAATGTTAAAAAACTCTAAAAACTTTAAAACCATAAAAAATTCACAAAACCCCTAAAAACCTTGAAAAACCAAAAAACCCCAAACAACCCCTGAAAATCCCTAAAAACCATAAAAACTCCAAAATTCCTAAAACAATAAAAATTTTATAAAATCCTTTAAAATCCATCAAAAAGTAAAAAACCCAAAAATCCCGAAAAACCCATGAAATCCATAAAAAACCCAAAAAACCCAAAAAACCCAAAAAAAACATAAAAACCTAAAAACCTGCTAAATATAAAAAAACCCTTAAAACCCCTAAAAATTCTAAAAACTCTAAAAAAACCTTAAATACCCTTAAAAACTCATAAAAACCTCTAGAAACCTGAAAATACCCTAAAAATCCTGAAAACCCCCAAAAATTTTAAAAACCACCCAAAAATCCTCATATTACCAGAAAACCCAAAAAAAACTCTAAAAATAATAAAAAACCTAAAAAACCCTTAAAAATACATAAAACCTAAACAACACTAAAAACCCTAAAAGACCCCTAAAAACCATAAAACCCCTAAAAACCATAAAAAAACCTAAAAACTCACAAAACCTAAAAACCGACTAAAACTTTAAAAACATTTTAAAACCCTAAAAACATTAAAAACACTAAAAAACTTAAAAACATAAAAAACACTAAAAAACCCTAAAACCCAAAATGAGCCTAAAAATCCTGAAAACACCAAAAACCCTTGAAAACCCCTGAAAACCCCAAAAAACCCTCAAAATCCCTAAAAACCCCCAAAATACCTAAAACCCATAAACATGTTTAAACCTCTAATAATCCATGAAAACATAAAAAAATCTAAAAACCCAGTGAAATCCACAAAATCCTCTAAAAACCTTACAAAACCTGAAAATCCCATAAAACACTAAAATCTCTAAAAAGACTTAAAACCTCTAAAACATTAAAAAACTCTAAAAACCTCAAAAGCCCTAAAAACCCCAAAAGACCTTGAGATACTTAAAAAACCTAAAAAACCAAAACCCCTTAAAACCCTAAAAACATCAAAATCCCTAAAAACCCTAAAAACCATAAAAATCAAAAACCCCCTAAAAATCCATGAAAATGTGAAAAACCGTAAAAACCCTAAAAAGCCTCTTAAAACCATAAAACCCCTAAAACATTAAAAAACCCAAAAAACACTAAAAACACTAAAACCCCTAAAAATGTTAAAAAACTCAAAAAACCTAAAAACCCTAAAAAAACACAAAAAGAACCCTAAAAACCCAAAAGGACACTTAAAATCCTGAAAACCCCTAAAATCTTCTAAAAACCCTAAGAACCCTCAAAATCCCTAAAAACACTGAAAATCCTTAAAAACCAAAGAAATCCTAAAAACCCCTAAAAATCCATAAAAAATTAAACCCTAAAAAATCTGAAAAAAAACCCCCGAAATCCATAAAAAACCCCTAAAAACCTTAAAAACCCCTAAAAGCTCATAAAAACATAAAAACCCACTAAAAACTTTAAAAAACATTTAAACCCCTAAAATGGTAAGAAACTCAAAAAACCATTAAAATCCCTAAAAACCCAAAAAGACTTAAAACCCCTAAAATCCTTTGAAAAACAATAAATACCCTCAGAATCCATAAAATCCTTAAAAACCATATAAATACTAAAATTTCCTAAAAATCCATGGAAATACAAAAAACCCAAAAGACCTAGAAAATCCCTCAAAACCATAAAAAATCCTAAAAAACTTACAAAAATCTAAAAATCCATCAAAAACCTAAAACCCAAAAAACATAGGGGTTTTTTGGTTTTTTTGGGTTTTTTTAAGGTTTTCTTGTTTTTTTACATTATCATGGATTTTTAGGGTTTTTTTTAGGATTTCATGGTTTTTCGGGTTTTTTAGGGTTTTAAGAATTTTGAGGGTTTTGGGGGTTTTTAGGGATTTTTAGGGTTTGTTAGGGTTTTTATGGTATTTTTGGGTTTTTGTATTTTTTTCCACATTTTTAGGTTTTTTTAAGGGTTTTTATAGTTTTTAACATTTATAGGGTTATAAAAGGGTTTTTCGAGTTTTTAGTGGTTTTTAGGGTTTTTTTTGGTTTTTAGTGTTTTAATGATTTTTAGGGGTTTTTTTGATTTTTAAGGGTTTTTAGGGATTTTAGAGTTTTCTACGATTTCATTGATTTTTAGGATTTTTTTGGTTTTTTGGGTTTTTTGGGATTTTGTGGTTTTTTTGGTTTTTTAGCGTTTTTAGGGTCTTTTTGGTCTTTTGGGTATTTTTAAGGTTTTTATGTTTTTATGTTTTTAACATTTTTAGGGTTTTTTATGTTTTAATTGATTTTTAGGGGTTTTTAGGATTTTTATGGTTTTTTGGGTTTTTAGGGACTTTGAAGGCTTTAGGGTTTTTCCCTAGGTTTTTAGAGTTTTTTGGTGTTTTATAAGGGTTTTAGGGTTTTTTAGATTTTTCTAAACATTTTTAGGGGTTTTAAGGGTTTTTAGAGTTTTTAGTTGGTTTTTAGGGTTTTTAAGGCTTTAGGGGGTTTTAAGGGTTTCTAGGGGTTTTTACGTTTTCCTGAATTTTTGGGGGTTTTTAAGACTTTGATGTTTTTTAGGGTTTTCTAGTGTTTAATTGATTTTTAGGGTTATTAGGTTTTTTAGGGGTTTTTGGGTTTTTTAGGGTCTTTTGGATCTTTTTGGGGTTTTAGTGTTTTTAGTGTTTTTAGGTTTTTTTGAGTGTTTTAACGTTTTTTGGGGTTTAAGGGGTTTTTTAGTTTTTAGTTGTTATTTGGGTTTTAAGGTTTTTTATGGTTTTTTGGGGATTTTATGGTTTTCAAGTTTTTTTTATGTTTTTTAGGATTTTTTACTTTTTCATGATTTTTATGAGTTTTTTTGGATTTAATGTTTTTGGGGGTTTTAGGGTTTTGAGGGATTTTGAGGGTTTTAGGATTTTTCAAGTGTTTTTAGGGGTTTTAGGGGTTTTCATGGTTTTTAGGGTCTTTTAGGGGTTTTTTGAGTTTTTAGGTTTTTTTGGGTATTTTAGGTTTTTAACATTTTTAACATTTTTAGGGTTTAAAATTTTTTTAGAGTTTTTTTGGTTTTTAGGGGTTTTCCTGGTTTTAAAAGGTTTTTAGTAGTTTTTATGGTTTTTAGGGGGGTTTTAAAGGGTTTTAGGGGTTTTTACATATTCTTGGTTTTTAGTGGGTTTTTAGGTTTTGATGGCTTTTAGGGTTTTTATGGATTTTGAGGGTTTTTAGGGGTTTTTAGGGGTTTTAGGGTCTTTTGGGGTTTTAATGTTATTTTGATTTTTAGGGTTTTTATGGTTTTTAATGTTTTTGGGGTTTTAAAGGGTTTTTAGAGTTTTTAGTTGGTTTTAGTGTTTTTATGGGTTTTAGGGTTTTTAAGGTTTCTAGTGGTTCTTATGTTTTTCAAGGGTTTTTATGTTTTTTTATATTTTCAGGGATTTTTAAGGGTTTTTTGTATTTTTATGGTTTTTAGGATTTTCTAGGGTTTTTGGGGATTTTGAGGGATTTTTTTCATGGGTTTTAAGGTTTTTAGGGTTTTCAAGGTTTTTAAAGCCATTTGGGGGTTTTATGTGTTTTTTTTATTTTTTTAGTGTTTTTATGGTTTTTTAGATTTTTTTTTAAATTTTAGGGGTTTTAGGGGTTTTTAGAGTTTTTAGCAATTTTTAGGGGTTTTATGGGTTTTTAGGATTTTTTAAGGTTTTTAGGGGTTTTACGGTTTTAAGGGTGTTTTAGGGTTTTTTACATTTTTCATGGATTTTTAGGGGACTTTTATGATTTTTTGGTCTTTATTTTTTATAGTTTTTTGGGGATCTTCAGCGTTTTAGTGTTTTAAGGGGTTTTAGGGTCTTTCTGGGTATTTAGGTTTTTTTGAGTTTTTTAGGATTTTTATGATTTTTATAGATTTTTAACATTTTAAGGGTTTTAAGGGTTTTTATTTTTTATGGGTTTTTTGAGTTTTTTAAGGTTTTTAGTTGTTTTTATGGTTTTCAAGGGATTTTCTAGGTTTTTTGGGTTTTTTATATTTGCATGGATTTTTGGTGGATTTTAGGATTTGTATGGTTTTTAGGGTTTTTATGGATTTGGATGTTTTTTATTATTTTTCAAAGGATTTTAGTGGTTTTAGGGTCTTTTGGGTTTTTAGGGATTTTCAGGTTTTTTATATTTTTTACCGTTTTATGGGTTTAAAGGTTTTTTAAAGTTTTTAGTTGGTTTTTAATTTTTTAATGAGTTTTTAGGCGTTTTAAGGTGTTTCGGGGTTTTTATGGATTTCAGGGTTTTTTCTGATTTTTGAGGGTTTTATGTTTTTATGGACTTTTAGGGGTTTTAGGATTTCTATGGTTTTAGGGGTTTTTTATTGTTTTTAGGTATTTTGAGGGTTCTTTTTTTAAGGTGTTTTTAGGGGTTTTCAGGATTTTTAGGACCTTTTGGGTTTTTAGGGTTGTTTTGAGTTTTTTATGGTTTTAAGTTTTTTAGTGTTTTTTAACATTTTTAGGGGTTTTAAGGGTGTTTAGAGTTTTTAGAGTTTTTTGTGTTTTTTAATGTTTTAGGGTTATTATGGTTTTAAGAGTCTTTTCTAGGTTTTTAGGGTTTTGTACATTTTCATGGATTTTTAGGTGTTTTTCGAGTTTTATGGTTTTTATGGTTTTTTTGGGTATTTAGGGATTTTGATGTTTTTAGGGTCTTAAGGGGTTTTTGAGTTTTTAGGGTTTTTAAGGATATCAGGGTCTTTTTGGTTTTTAGGTTTTTTCTTGAGTTTTTAGGAATTTTGAGATTTTTAGAGTTTTTTTAATATTTTGGGGGTTTTAAGGGTTTTTAGTGTTTTTATGGGATTTTCAGGGTTTTAAAGGTTTTTAGAGGATTTTATGGTTTTCAAGGGGTTTCTAGGGTTTTTAGAGTTTCTTATGTTTTCATGGATTTTTAGGGTTTTATAAGATTTTTATGGGTTTTAGGTATTTTTGGGGTTTTAGGGATTTTGAGGTGTTTTGGGGGTTTTCAAGGGGTTTTGATGAATTTAGGTGTTTTTAGGGTTTTTAGGCTCATTTTGGGTTTTAGGGTTTTTTAATGTTTTTTTTGTTTTTAAGGTTTTTTAGTGTTTTTAATGTTTTTAGGGTTTTAAAATGTTTTTAGAGATTTAGTGATTTTTAGGGTTTTTATGAGTTTTTAGGGATTTTTATGATTTTTAGGGGTTTTATGGTTTTCAGTGGTCTTTTAGAGTTTTTAAGTTTTATGTATTTTTTAGGGTTTTTTAGGTTTTTTATGGGTTTTTGAGTTTTTTTGGGTTTTCTGGTATTATGAGGGTTTTGGTGGTTTTTAAAATTTTTAGGGGTTTTCAAGATTTTTAGGGTATTTTTGGGTTTCTAGGGGTTTTTTTGAGTTTTTTGAGTTTTTTAGGGCATTTAAGCTTTTTTTAGATTTTTTAGCATTTTAGGGGTTTTAAGGGTTTTTTTTATTTTTAGTGGGATTTTTGGTTTTTATGGTTTTTTGGGTTTTTTTCGGTTTTAGGGGTTTTTATGGATTTCAGTGGTTTTTCAGTTTTTTAATTTTTGATGGATTTTAAGGGGGTTTTTAGCATTTTTATTGTTTTTAGGATTTTTAGGGTTTTTAGAGTTTTTAGGGATTTTGTGTGTTTTTAGGGATTTTAAGGGCTTGTTTGGGGTTTTCTGATTTTTCAGGCTTTTTAGGGGTTTTGTGATTTTTTTATGCATTGAAGGGTTTTTGGAGTTTTTTAACATTTTTTCAAGTTTTAAGGATTTTTAGAGTTTTTAATGGGGTTTTAGGGTTTTTATTGGTTTTTATGGTTTTTTATGATTTTTACGGGTTTTTATACTTTTTAGGGGGTTTTAGGGTTTTTTACATTTTCATAGATTTTTAGGGGTTTTTTGTATTTTTATGGTATTTAGGGTTTTTACAGTTTTTAAGAATTTTGAGGGTTTTTGAGGGGTTTCAAAATTTTTTAGGGTGTTTAAAGGTTTTTAGTGTCTTTTTGGGTTTTTAGGGTTTTTTTTGAGTTTTTAGTGGATTTAAGGTTTTTTAGAGTGTTTTAAGGTTTTTAGGGTTTTTAAAGGTTTTTAGAGTTTGTTTTGTGGTTTTTTGGGTTTTATCAGTTTTAGGTTTTTAAAGGTTTTTAGGGGTTTTATAGTTTTCTGGGTTTTTTTAGAGTTTTTAGGTTTTTAAGTTTTTATGGATTTTTTTTGGTTTTTTATTCTTTTTATGTTTTTAGGGTTTTTTAGGATTTCTAGGGATTTTCAAGTGGTTTAGGTATTTCAAGGGTTTTTATAAATTTTCAGGTTTTTGGGGGATTTCTGGGGTTTTAGGGGTTTTTTGAGTTTTTATGGGTTGTAAGGTTTTTTGAGTTTTTTAATTTTTTAGGAGGTTTTAGGGGTTTCATAGTTTTTATTGGTTTTTTGGATTTTTTTTTTCTTTTATGGGTTTCTAGTCTTTTTAGATATTTTGAGGGTTTTAAAGGGTTTTTATGTTTTGTAGGGATTTTTATGGCCTTTTTGTGTTTTTAGGGTTTTTTCAGTTTTTTAGGGTTTTTAATATTTTTAGAGTTTTTAGTGGGGTTTTAAGGGTTTTTATAGGTTTTTTAGGGTTTTTAATATTTTTAGAGTTTTTAGTGGGGTTTTAAGGGTTTTTATAGGTTTTTTAGGTATTTAAGGTTTTTAAGGTTTTGGGGTTTTTATGGATTTCATGGGTTTTCATGGTTTTTACGATTTTTTATTATTTCATTGATTTTTAGTGTATTTTTAGATTTTTATGGTTTTGAGGGTTTTTAGGGGTTTTCAAGGATGTTTAGGGTGTTTTCAGGATTTTTAGGGTCTTTTTGGGTTTCAGGGTTTTTTTTTGAGTTTTTTAGGGTTTCAATGGTTTTTTAGAGTTTTAAAAACTTTTTAGGGGTTTTAAGTGTCTTTAGAGTTTTTAGTGGGTTTTTATTCGTTTTATGGGTTTTTAGGGTACTTTGGGTTTTTAAGGTTTTTTGGGGTTTTTAGGGTTTTTATGAATTTCAGGGGGGGTTTAGGATTTTTAGGGTTTTTTACATTTTCATGGATTTCAGTGTTTTATTATTTTTATAGTTTCATAGGTTTTTTAGGGATTATGAGTGTTTTTTGTGTTTTTAGGGAGTTTTTAGGGTTTCTGGGTTTTTAGGGTCTTTTTGGTTTTTAGGTTTTTTTTGTGTTTTTAGGGTTTTTAGGGTTTTTAAGGGTTTTTAAAGTTTTTAAATGTTTTTAGGGGTTGAAAGGGTTTTTAAATTTTTTAGTGGGGTTTTAGGTGTTTTAGGATTTTTTATTGTTTAAGGGGATATTAAGGGTTTTTTACATTTTCATTGATTTTTAGGGGATTTTTAGTTTTTCTATATTTTTAGCGTTTTTTTGGATTTTTTGAGATTTTGAGTGGTTTTAAGGGTTTTCAAGTGTTTTTAGGGTTTTTAGGGGTTTTAAAAGTTGAGTATTTTTTAGTTTTTATGGGTTTTTTTAAATTTTCAGGGTTTTTTGGGTCATTTCGGGTTTTTATAGTTTTTTAGTTTTTATGGGTTTTAAAGGATTTTAGAGTTTTTTAACATTTTTAGAGTTTTAAGGATTTTTAGAGATTTTAGCGGGTTTTCATGGTTTCTAGGGTGTTTTATGTTTTCATGGATTTTTTGGGGCTTTTAGGATTTTATTATTTTTCGGGTTTTTAGGGTTTTTTGAGTTGTTAATGGGTTTTAAGGTTTTTTAGCATTTTTTTAATCTTTTAGTGTGTTTTATGGGTTTTAAAATTTTATGATTTTTAGGCTTTTTATGCTTTGTGTGTTTTTTTCTTCTTTGGGTTTTTTGGGTTTTTTTTGGGTTGGGGTTGTAAATGGTTTTTTGGGTGTGGGTCGTTTGACCCCTCCCCTCCCTTGTCTGTTGTATCTTTCTTTCTACTAAATTTGGGGGGGGGGGTGGGAATAGCCTGACCCTCGCATCTTCCTTGGCCTAAAAAACCCAAAAAAACCATAAAAATCATAAAAAACCCTTAAAAATCAATGAAATTGTAAAAATCCCTAAAAACCCAAAAAAGCCCAAGAAAATCATAAATTCCCCTAAAAATATTAGAAGATAATAAAAACCTATAAAACTCTAAATACTCACTAAAAACTCTAAAACCCTTATAATCACTAAAAATGTTAAAAAACTCTAAAAACCATAAAACACTAAAAATCTCAAAAAATTCCTAAAACCCCAAAAGACCCTAAAAATCCTAAAACCCCCTAAAAACTCTAAAACCCCTAAAATCCCTAAAAACAATTAAAATACCAATAAATCCTAAAAAACCCTAAAACCCCAAAAAACCAAAAAACCCCTAAAAATCCATGAAAACATAAAAAACCATAAAAACCCTGAAAACCCCCCCAAAAACCATAAAATCCCCTAAAAACCCATAAAACCCTAAAAACCAATAAAAACACTGAGAACCTTTAAAGCCCCCAAAAACCTTGAAAAGAACTAAAAAACCTTAAAAACTCAAAAATCCCCTAAAAATACAAGAGACACTAAAAAACCTGAAAAACCCTAAAAATCCATGAAAACATAAAAACCCTATAAACCCTAAAAACCATAAAAAAACCATAAATCCCCAAAAACTACAAAAAATTCTAAAAAAATTTAAAAACCCTAACAATCTAAAAAAACCTTGAAAACCCAAAAAAAACCCTAAATACCAAAAAAATCATAAAAACCTGTGAAAACCCCTAAAACCCTCAAAATACCTAAAAAGACTAAAAAAACTAAAAAACACTAAAAACCATAAAAATCCTAAAAACCCTAAAATCCATGATAATGTAAAAACCCTAAAAACCCTGAAATACCCCAGAAATCCATAAAACTCCCTAAATCCTTAAAAAATCCTAAAACACTATAAAAACCCTAAAACCACTAAAAACTCTAAAAACCCTTAAAACCCCTAAAAATATTAAAAAATATAAAAAACCTTGAAAACCCTAAAAACTCAAAAAAAACCCAACTAAAAACCATGAAAATCACTAAAAACCTTGAAAACCGCTAAAAACCCTAAAAACCCTAAAAACCCTGAAAACCCTAAAACCCCACAAATTTTCTAAAACCCTAAAAACAATGAAAAACACTAAAACCCCTAAAACTTCTAAAAACCCTAAAAACCCAAAAAACCATAAAACCCCTCAAAATGCCTAAAAACCTAAAAACTATAGAAATCCTAAAAACCCAATAAAAATAAATGAAAATGTAAAAAACCCTAAAAACCTCTGAAATCCACAAAACCCCTAAAATAATTACAAAACCCTAAAATCCCATTGAAACCATAAAAACCCATGAAAAACTTTACAAACCCATAAAGCCCCTAAAAATGTTAAAAAAATCTAAAAAAACTTTAGAAACACTAAAAAGTCAAAAAAAACCCTAAAAACCAAAGAAGACCCTAAAAACCCTAAAAACCCCTAAAATTCCATTAAAACATAAAAACCCTAAAACCCCTGTAAAACCCCTAAAAACCAAAAAATCCACTAAAACCTTAAAAACCCAAAAGCCCCATAAAATTCTTAAACACCACTAAAAACTCTAAAAACCCCTAAAACCCAAAAAATATTAAAAAATCTAAAAAACCTTAAAACCACAAAAAACTCAAAAAAACTAGAAATAAAAAAAGGCCCTAATATACTTTGAAAATACTAAAAATCCCAAAACCCTCAAAATCCATAAAAACCCTAAAAACCATATAAATCCTAAAACCCCTAAAAGTCCATGAAAATGTAAAAAACTAAAAACCCTGAAAACCCCCTGAGAATCATAAAAACTCCTTAAAACCATAAAAACCCTAAACACCCATAAATTCCCAAAATAGCCACTAAAAACTCTAAAAAAACTCAAAACCCATAAAAAGTTTAAAAAGACTAAAAAACCTTAAAACCATAAAAAACACAAAACCCTAAAAACCCAAAAGACCATAAAAACAATGACAACCCCTAACAACCCTAAAAACACTAAAAACCCTCAAAATTTGTAAAACCCATAAGAAACCTAAAAACCCCTAAAAATCAAAGAAAACATAAAAACCTTAAGACCCTATAAACACCTAAAAACCATAAACCCCCTAAAAACCTTAAAAATCTTAAAAACCCATAAAACCCTAAAAACCCACTAAAAAATCTAAAAAACCTTAAAACCCCCAAAAAAGTTAAAAAACTCTAAAAAAACATAAAAATCATAAAAAAACAAAAAAAACCCCTAAAAACCAAAAAGGCCCCAAAGACCCCAAAAACACTAAAAACCCTAAAACCCTTAAAAACCCAAAAAAACCCTTAAAATCCCTAATAACCTAAAAATACCCTCGAAACCATAAAAATCCTAGAAAATCCCTAAAAATCCATGAAAACCTAAACTAACCTAAAAATACTGAAAAGCCTATGAAAACCATAAAACCCCCTAAAAACCATTAAAAACGCTAAAACCAATAAAAACCCAAAAAATCCACTAAAAACTCTAAAAACCTCTAAAAATCCTAAAAATGTTAAAGAGCTCTAAAAAAATATTAAAACCCTAAAAAACACTAAAAATCTAACTATCAAAAAAAGACACTACAAAAACCCTAAAAAACACTAAAAACCCAAAAGCCCCTAAAAACCTTTAAACCCTTCAAAATCCCAAAAAAAACCCAAAGAACCCTAAAGACTATAAAAATACTAAAAACCCACTAAATATTAATGAATACCTAAAAAACACTAAAAACATTGAAAACCAGATGAAAACAAAAAAACACTAAAAACCTTAAAAATCCCTAAATCCACATAAAAACCCTAAATTCTAAAAAAATCTTAAAAACTCAAAAGAACATAAAACCTTGAAAAACCCTAAGAACCTTTGAATAAACATAAAAGCCCCAAAATCCTTAAAACCCTAAAAATAATAAAAGGTCCTAAACCCATAAAAACCCTAAAACCCTAAAAACCCTAAAACCCCCTAAAAACCCTAAAAAACAATAAATACTCCAAAAAACCTTTAAAACCCTAAAAATGTTAAAAAATTTAAAAAACCTTAAAAATCCTTAAAACTCAAAAAAGAAAACCCTAAAAACCAAAAATATCCAAAATACCACAAAAACCATAGAAAACCTAGAAACACCGAAAAATCCCTAAAAACCTTTAAACACCCAAAACCCCTAAAATCCACATAAAACCCCTAAAAACCATAAAAACCATAAAAAAACCTTAAAACCTTAAAAACCTAAAAAACCCCACTATAAACTCTAAAAACCCTTGAAACCCCTAAAATGTTTTAAAACTCCGAAAAAAATTAAATACCTTAAAAAACTCAAAAAACCCCTAAAAACCCAAAAAGTCCCTAAAACCCGTGAAAACCCTAAAAATCTCTGAAAACCCCTAAAAACCCCTAAATATCCTAAATACCCTAAAAACCATAAAAATACTAAAACACCTCCAAAAATCCATGAAAACATAAAAACACATAAAAACCCTGAAAACCCCCCTAAAAACCATAAAACCAAGAAAAAATCCTAAAAACCCATAAAAACCCTAAAAACCACTAAAACTCTAAAATCCCTTAAAAACCTAAAAACGTTAAAAACTCTGAAAACTTTAAAACCCCTAAAAAACTCAAAAAAACCCTAAAACCCTAAAACCCTTTAAAGTCCCTAAAAACCCAGAAAAACTCTAAAACCACTAAAATTCCCTGAAAACACCTAAAACCACTCAAAATCCCAAAAAACAATAAAAAACACTAATGACTATAAAATTCTAAAAAACCCTTAAAATCCATGAGAACATAAAAAATCATAAAAACCGTGAAACCTGCCTGAAAAGCATAAAACCCCCCCAAAAACCCTAAAAACCCATAAAAACCCTAAAATCCAACTAAAAACTCTAAAACCCCTAAAACCCCTAAAATAATTACAAACACAAAAAAACCTTAAAAACCCTAAAATCTCAAAACAAAACCCTAAAACTCCAAAAAAAACCTGAAAAACCCTAAAAACATATAAAACACTTAAAATCCCTAAAAATCCTAAAAACCATAAAAAATCCTAAACAACCCCTAAAAGTGCCTGAAAATGTAAAAAACTCTAAAAACCCTAAACAACAACTGAAAACCATAAAAACACCTAAAAACTTTAAAACACCAATAAACCTATAAAATCCATAAATCCACTAAAATCTATAAACTCATAAAACTCCTAAAAATGCTAAAAACTCTAAAAACTTAAAAAAGCCCCCAAAAACCCAAAAGACTGTAAATACCTGTAAAACCCCTGAAAACCCCCAAAACCCCTCAAAATACCTAAAAATCCTAAAAAACCCCTAAAAATCCTTGAAAACGTAAAAAACCCCAAAACTCCTCAAAATCATAAAACCCCCTAAAAACCTTTAAAAACCCTGAATATTCATAAAAACCTTAAAACCCACTAAAATCTATAAAAACCCCTAAAACGTTATAAAACTCTAAAAAACTTAAAACCCCTAAAAAACCATAAAAAACCCTAAAACCCCTAAAAACTCCCCAAATCACGAAAAACCCGAAAAAACCCTAAAATTGTAAAAAACCTAAAAAACCCCAAAAAAATATATGAAAATGAAAAAATCATGAAAACTTGAAAAATCCTCTAAAAACCATAAAACCCCGGAAAACCTTTAAAAAACATAAAAAACCATAAAACCCCTAAAAATAATTAAAAACTCTAAAAACCCTTTAAACCCCTTAAAATATTAAAAAACTCAAAAATTCTTAAAACCCCTGAAAATTCAAAAAATACCCTTGAACCCAAAAGCCCTGAAAACCCTAAAAACCTTTGAAAACCCCTAAAACCCCTCAAAAATCCCTAAAAACAATAAAAATTCATAAAAACCATAAAAATCTTAAAAAACACCAAAAAACAAATAAAAACATAAAAAAAACAATAAAAACCCTAAAACCCCCTTTAAAACCATCCAAACCCATAAAAACCTTAATAAACATAAAAAACGCTAAAACCACTAAAAAAATATAAAATCCCTAAAAAGGATTAATACCCCTAAAAACTCAAAAAAAACACCTAGAAACCCAAAAATACCCTAAAAACCGGAAAAACCCTAAAAAGAAAAAAATCCTAAAAAACCCCTATAAACCTTGAAAACCCTTGAAAACCATAAAACCCCTAAAAGTATTTAAAATCCCATAAAAACTAAAAAAATAACTTAAAAAATCTGATAACCCTCAAAACCACTAAAAAAATTTAAAAACTCTAAAAACCCATAAAAATCCATAAAAACCCTAAAAAGTAAAACAACACTAAAAAACACAAAAGACACAAAAAATCCTGAAAACCCCAAAAAAACCTATGAAAAACCCTAAAAACACTCAAAATTCCTAAAAACCATGAAAACCAAAAAAATACTAAGAACCCCAAAAAATCAAAAAAAAACTATAAAAACAATAAACCACTAAGAACCCACTAAAATATATAAATACCCTTACAGACCAGCCCTTAAAAATGTTAAAAAACTCTAAAAAACATGAAAATCCCTAAAAAACTCAAAACCCCCTAAAAACCCAAAATACTCTAAAACCATGAAAGCCCCTAAAAATCCTTGAAACCCCCTAGAAGACCCTCAAAAATCAATCAAAAATCCTAAAAAACCCTAAAAATCATAAAAATTCTAAAAAAAAATTAAAAATCCATCAAATATAATGAACCCTAAAAATCCAGAAAACAATAAAAATCCCAAAAACCCTCAAAACCCCATAAAAACCCAAAAAACCCACTAAACACTCTAGAAACATTAAAATCCCTAAAAACGTTAAAAAATATAAAAGGCCTTAAGAACCCTAAAAAACTTTAAAAAATCCTAAAAACCCAAAGACCCTAAAAAAACTGAAAACCCCTAAAAACCCAAAAAACCCCTAAAAAGACCCAAAAACCCCTTAAAATTCCTAAAAACCCTAAAAACTCTAAAAACTATAAATATCCTAAAAAACCATTAAGTATCAATGAAAACATAAAAAATCCATTAAAACCTTGAAAAACCTATGAAAACCATAAAACCCCCTAAAAACCTTAAAATCCCAAAAAAACCTTAAAAATCTTAAAAACGATTGCAAACTCTAAAAACCCTTTAAACCCCAAATTTTTTGAAAAAACTCTAAAAAACCTTACAAACCCAAAAAAACTTGAAAAAAATGATAAAAGCTAGAAGGACCCTAAAAACAAAGAAAAAACTTAAAACCCCTAAAAACCCCTAAGAAAACCTAAAAACCCTCAAAATCCTCAAAAACCCTAAAAAACCTAAAATCCTGAAAAACCCTTAAAAACCATAAAACCCCTATAAACCTTAAATACCCAAAAAAACTCATAAAAACCCTAGAACTCCTAAAAATTCTAAAAACACTTAAGACCCCTAAAAATGCTAAAACAATAAAAACCATTAATACCCTAAAAACTGAAAATACCCTAAAAACCTAAAAAAACCTAAAAGCCCTGAAAAACCATAAAAACACTTGAAAACCCCTAAAAACACACAATATCCAAAAAAACCACAAAAAACCCTAAACCACATAAATATCCAAAAAAACCCCTAAAATCCATGAAAACATAAAAAACCCCTAAAAACATGAAAAACCCTAAAAATTGTAAAAAAAACACTACTAAAAAGCCATGAAAATGTAAAAAAACCTTAAAATCCGTGAAAAACCATAAAAACCCATAAAAACAAAAAAAACCCTAAAACCCCATAAAAACCCACTTAAAACTCTAAAAAACCTTTAAACCCCTAAAAACATTAAAAAACTCTAAAATATATTAGAACCCTAAAAAACTCAAAAAACACTAAAGACACAAAAAGAACCTAAAAACCTAAAACCCCATAAAAACCCTCAAAATCCCTAAAAACCCTAAAACCCATAAAAATCCTAAAAAACTTCTAAGAATCCATGAAAATATAAAAATCCCAGAAAACCATGAAAACCCCCTAAAACCCATAAAACCCCAAAAATCTTTAAAAACCCAAAAAATACTAAAAACTCTAAAAACCCTTAAAACCCCTAAACACCCAAAACGACCATAAAAACCCTAAAAACCCCTAAAACCCTTAAAAACTCTTAAAATATATAAAAATATGCAAAATTTATAAAACCCATAAAAACCAAAAAATTCCTAAGAAACCCCTAAAAATCCATGAAAATGTAATACCCACTAAAAAACATGAAAAATCCCTAAAAACCATAAAACCCATAAAAACCATAAAAACCCTAAAAACCCAAAAAGTCCCTAAAACCCAAAAAGTCCCTAAACACATTGAAAAAAAACGCTTAAAACCACTAAAAAGCCCTAGAAACCCTCAAAATCTCTAAAAAAATAAAACACCCTAAAAATTCTAAAAATCCATGAAAACGTAAAAAACCCAAAAAACACAAAAAACCCATGAAAACCATAAATTCCCCTAAAAATCCTTAAAAACCCTAAAACCCCATAAAAACCACTAAAAACACTAAAAATCCTTAAAACCTCTAAAAACTTTAAAAAACTCTAAAAAATATTAAAAACCCTAAAAACTCAAAAAAAAACCCTAAAAACCAAAAAAAATCTTGACCCCCCTAAAAATCAATGAAAAATTGAAAAACCCTAAAAACCCTGAAAAACCTATGAAAACTATAAAAAACCCTAAAACCCTTCAAAACACTAAAAACCCAGAAAAACCCTTAAAGGATTTGTAGTGTTTTTTAACATTTTTGGTGGTTTTAAGGGTTTCAGAGTTTTTAGTGGGTTTTGGGGTTTTTATGTGTTTTTATGGGTTTTTTAAGGATTTTAGGGGTTTTATGGTTTTTAGGGGGTTTTCAGAGTCTTTAGGGTTTTTTACATTTTGAAAGGTTTTTAAAGATTTTAGGGGTTTTTATGGTTTTTAGGGGTTTTTTAGAGTCTTTTGGGTTTTTTAAATTTTTATGGACTTTTGGGGGCCTTTTGGGATTTTTATGGTTTTTAGGTTTTTTTGGGTTTTTAGGGATTTTGAAGGTTTTTATGGGTTCTCAGAGGTATTTTGTTTTAGTGTTTCTCGGGATTTTTAGGGTCTTTTGGGGGTTTAGGGGTTTTTGGGTTTTTTTAGGGTTTTTAAGTTTTTTCAATGTTTTTAAACATTTTTAGGGGTTTAAGTGTTTTTAGAGTTTTTTGTGGTTTTTAGGTTTTTTATGGGTTTTTAGGGTTTTCAAGGTTTTTAGGGGGTTTTATTGTTTTCAAGGGTTTTTCAAGGTTTTAGGGTTTTTTTAAATTTTTGTGGACTTTTAGGGGTTTTTAGGATTTTTATGGTTTTTAGGGATTTTTAGGGGTTTTATGGATTTTGATGGTTGTTTGGGGTTTTCATGGGATTGTAGAGTTTTTAGGGGTTTTCAGTGTGTTTTGGGTGTTTTATATTTTTAGGTTTTTTTTTGAGTTTTTTAGGGGTTTAAGGTGTTTTTTATAGTTTTTTTAACATTTTTAGGGGGTATAAAGGGTTTTTAGATTTTTCATTGGGTTTTAGGGTTTTAAGGGGTTTTTTGGGTTTTTTAACGTTTTAAGGGGTTTTTAGGGTTTTTAGAGTATTTTAGTGTTTTTAGGGTCTTTTGGGTTTTTTGGGTTTTTTTATATTTATGGGTTTTAATGTGTTTTATACATTTTTAATGTTTTGGGGGGTTTAAAGAGTTTTTAGAGTTTTAGCGGTTTTTATGGCTTTTTAGATTTTTTAAGGTTTTAAGGGTTTTTCTAGTTTTCGAAGGTTTTTAGTGTTTTTGGGTTTTTTTTGTTTTCATGGATTTTTAGGGGGGTTTTAGGGTTTTTATGGTTTTTTTCATTTTTAGGGGGTTTTTTTCGATTTTGATGGTTTTGGGGGGTTTCAGGGGTTTCTAGGGTTTCTAGGGTTTTTAAGTGTTTTTTGGGTTTTTTTTGTTTTTTTTTGGGTTTTAAGGTTTTTTATAGTTTTTAATATTTGTAGGGGTTTTAGGGTTTATAGTCTTTTTTAGTTTTTTTATGGGTTTTTAGGGATTCTTTACGATTTTTAGGAGATTTATGGTTTTCATGGGGTTTTTCCGGGTTTTTATGTTTTCATGGATTGTTAGGGGTTTTTTAGGTTTTTTATGGGTTTTAGGGTTTTTTTCATTTTTAGGGATTTTGTGGGTTTTTAGGGTTTTTTATGGGTTTTAGGGTTTTTTGGGGATTTTTTCATTATTAGGGTCTTTTTTATGGTGTTTTTAGTTTTTTATGGGTTTTAAGGTTTTTTTGAGTTTTTAATGTTTTTTTGGGGTTTTAATGTTTTTTTGGATTTTAAGGGTTTTTAGACTCTTTAGTGGTTTTTAGTATTTTATGGATTTTAGGGGGTTTCATGGTTTTTAGGGTTTATATGTTTTCATGAATTTTTTGGGGTTTTAAGATTTTTTTTGGTTTTTAGGGGTTTTTACCTTTTTTGGATTTTGACGGTTTTTATGGTTTTTAAAGGGTTTCTAGGGTTTTAGGGGTTTATGGTTTTTAGGGGTTTTTTAGGGTTTTATGTTTTCATGGAATTTTATTGGTTTTTTAGGAATTTTATGATTTTTATCAGTTTTTAGGGTTTTAGGGTTTTTTTTGGGTTTTTGGGTTTTGTTGACTTTCTTAGGGTTTTAAGGTTTTTTATAGCTTTTCAACATTTTAAAGACTTGAATGTTTTTTAGAAATTTTAGTGTCTTTAGGTTTTTTATTGTTTTTAGGGGTTTTATTGTTTTCTTAGGTTTTCCAATGGTTTTAGGTCTTAGGTTTTCATGAATTTTTATGGGTTTTAATATTTTTATTATTTTTAGGCATTTTTAGGGTTTTAGGGATTTTGACAGTTTTAATGGGTTTTTAGATTTTTTATGGTTTTTAGAGACTTTTGTGTTTTTAGGGTTTTTTGTGTTTTTTGGGGTTTATAAGGTTTTCTAAAGTTTTTTAAAATTTTTAGGGGTTTAAAGGGTATTTATAGTTTTTTTTTATTTTTATGGATTTTTATTGCCTTTTAGGGTTTTTAAGGTTTTTTGGGGGTTTTATAGTTTTTAGGGTTTTTTACATTTTCATTGATTTTTATGGGGTTTTTTAGGATTTTTATGGGTTTTTAGGGTTTTAGGGATTTTAAATGTTTTAAAGGGTTTTAGGAGTTTTAGGTTATTTTTATTGTTTTTTGGTTTTTATATCTTTTTTAACATTTTTTTAATTTTTAAGGGTTTTTAGTGTTTTTAGGGTTCTTTAGGGTTTTAGGGTGTTTGTGGGTTTTATGGGTTTTTATGGTTGTCGGTGGTTTTTCTGGGTTATTATGGTTTTTTTAAATTTTCATGGATTTTTAGGGGTTTTTAGTATTTTTATGTTATTTTAAGTTTTTATGTATTTTGAGGGGTTTTGCGGGTTTTCCAGAGTTCTTAGGGTTTTTTGGTTTTTCAAACATTTTAAGGACTTTGTGTTTTTAGGGTCTTTTTAGTTTTTTAGGGCTTTAATATTTTTTAGAGTTTTTAAAGTTTTAGGGGTTTTAAGGGGTTTTAGTGGATTTTTTGTGTTTTTATGGGTTTTTAGGGTTTTCAAGGTTTTTACGGGTTTTTATGGGTTTCATGGGTTTTTAGGATTTTTTATGTTTTCATGAATTTTTAGGGGTTTTTATGATTTTTATGGATTTCATGGTTTTCGTAATTTTGAGGGGTTTTAGGGGTTTTCAAGGGTTTCTAGTGGTTTTTAGGGTTTTTAGGTTCCTGGGGTTTTAGGGCATTTTTGAGTTTTTAAGGGTTTTAAGTTTTTTTCGAGTCTTTTAATGTTTTTAGGGTTTTAAGGGGTTTTAGAGTTTTTCGTGAATTTTTAAGGTTTTATGGTTTTTATGATTTTTTTATGATTTTTAGTGGTTTTATAGTTTCTACGGGGTTTTAGGGTTTTTAACGTTTTAATGGATATTTCGTGTATTTTTTGGATTTTTATGGTTTTTAATTTTTTTAGGTTTTTATGGATTTTGGGGGGTTTTGGAGTTTTTTTAAGGTTTTAGGAGATTTCATGTTTTTTGAGGTCTCCTTGGGTTGTTATGGTTTTTTTAGGGGTTTTAAGGTTTTTAGTGTTTTTTAACGTTTTTAGGGATTTTAAGGGTTTTTAGAGATTTTAGTGGGTTTTAGGTGTTTTATTGGTTTTTGGGGTTATTAATGTTTTTTGGGGTTTTTATGGTATTCATGGGTTTTTCTTGGTTATTAGGGGTTTTTATGTTCTCGTGATTTTTTAGGGGTTTTAGAATTTTTATGGTTTTTATAGATTTTTGGTTTTTTAGGGATTTTGATGTGTTTTAGGGGTTTAGGGTCTTTCAGGATTTATAGGGTCTCTTTTGGGTTTTAGGGTTTTTTTGAGTTTTTTTGGGGTTTAAAGGGTTTTTAGAGTTTTTTTTAACATTTTTAGGTGTTTTTAGTGTTTTCAGGTTTTCAGGGATTTTAGGGTTTTTTACGTTTTCATGGATTTAAGGGTTTTTTAAGTTTTTTATTATTTTGGGGTTTTTTTGGGTTTTTAGGGATTTTTTTGGGTTTTTAATGTTTTTTAAAGGTTTTTAGGGTTTTAGGTTGTTTTGGGTTTTAATGTTTTTTTTGTATTTTAGGGGTTTTAAGGTTTTTTAGATTTTTTGAAAGTTTTTAGGAGTTTAATGGGTTTTTAGAGTTTTTAGTTGTTTTTAGGGTTTTATGGGTATTAGGGGTTTTAAGGTTTTTAAGGATTTTTATGGCTTTTTGGTGGTTTTCATGGGTTTTTGGGGATTTTTTCATTTTCATGGATTTTTAGTGTGTTTTAGGATTTTTAGGGTTTTAGGGGTTTTAAGGATTTTATGGGTTTTTAGGGGTTTTCAGGGGTTTTAGGGTTTTAGGTATTTGTGGGATTTTCAAGGTTTATAGGGTATTCTTGGGGTTTTAGTGGTTTTTTTGAGTTTTTAAGGTTTTTATGGGTTTTTAGAGTTTTTAATGTTTTTAAGGGTTTTAGAGTTTTTTGTGGTTTTTAAGATTTTTATGGGTTTTATGGTTTTTTATGGGTTTTTAGGGTTTTTTAGGTTATTAGGGGTTAGTATGGTTTTTTAGGGTTTTTATTTTTTCATTGATTTTCAGTGGTTTTTTTCAATTTTTATGGGGTTTAGGGGTTTGTATGGTCTTTTAGGATTTTTGTGTTTTTTTGAGTTTTTTAGGGTTTTAAGGGTTTTTAGAGTTTTTTAAAATTTTTATGGGTTATAAGGGTTTTGAGAGTTTTTTGTGGGTTCTTATGGTATTTATGGGTTTTCAGGGTTTTTCAGGTTTTTATGGTTTTTAGGACTTTTTATGGATTTCAGGGGGTTTTCCGAATTTTAATGGGTTTTTATGTTTTCACATATTTTTAATGGTTTTTAAGTTTTTTATGATGTTAGGGGTTTTCAGGAGTTTTCAGGGAATTTTAGGGTTTTTTAAGGTTTTTTTATTTTTAGGGTTTTTATGGTTTTTAGAGATTTTGAGGATTTAGTTGTTTTTGTGGGGTTTTAGGGTTTTTTAGGGTTTTTGGGTCTTTGGGGGGGGGGTTAGGGTTTTTTCAGCTTTTTAAGGTTTTTAATGATTTTTAGAGTTTTTGAACATTTTTTGGGGATTTAAGGGTATTTTAGATTTTTTTAGTTTTTTTTTGGAGTTTTTATAGGTTATTAGGGTTTCTAATGTTTTTAGGGGGTTTTATTGTTTTTAGGGGGTTTTCAAGGGTTTTAGGGTTTCTTAAATTTTCATTGATTTTTTGTAGGTTTTTAGGAATTTTATGTTTTTAGGGTTTTAGGGTTTTTAGGGATTGTGAGGGGTTTTAGGGTTCTTCAGTTTTTTTGGGTCTTTTGGGGTTTTTCGGGTTTTCTTTGAATTTTTTAGGGGTTTAAAGGTTTTTTTGATTTTTTAAATGTTTTTAGGGGTTTTAGATTTTTTTAGTAGTTCTTTAGGGTTTTTAAGGGGTTTTAGGGGTTCTAAAGGTTTTTACGGGTTTTATGGGTTTTAGGAGTTTTTCAGGGTTTTTATGTTTTTTTACATTTTCATGGATTTTTAGGCATTTTTATGGTATTTATGGTATTTATGGTTTTTTATATTTTTTATGGATTTTAAGGGTTTTTTGGGTTTAAAGGTGTTTTTTGGGTATTAGGTGTTTTTAGTGCCAATATAGGGATTTATGGTTTTTTAAGTTTTTTAGGCCTTTTATGGTTTTTAGAGTTTTTATTGGTTTTTAGGTTTTTCTAAGTTTTTATGGGTTTTATGGTTTTTAGGTGTTTTTTAGGGTTTTTTGGGTTTTTTCATTCCCATGATTTTTTATTGGGTTTTTAAGTTTTGTATGGTTTTTAGTGTTTTTAAGGTTTTTATTATTTTTAACATTTTTAGGGTTTTTAAGGTTTTTAATGGATTTTGTAGTTTTTATAAATTTTTATGGGGTTTTAAGGTTTTTGTTGGTTTTTCTGGTTTTCTGGTTTTTCTCAAGGGTTTTATGGTTTTTTTTGTTTTTAGTGTTATTTTAGTTTTCTAAAGTTTTTAATGTTTTAAGAGATTTTTAACATTTTTGGAGGTTTTAAGGGGTTTTAGAGTTTTTAGTGGTTTTAGGGTTTTTTACGTTTGTATGAATTTTTAGGGTTTTTTAGGATTTTTATGGTTTTTAGGGTTTTTAGGGAAAGAAAGGTGCAGGGCCAGGCTACTCTTAGCCCACCCCAAAATTTATTATGAAAAAAGAGGTGATATTGGAGACTGGGACGGGGCAGAGTCAATCGACCCATACCCAAAAAAAGCCCCAAAAATAAAAACAAAGAATGAAAGACACAAAAGACCAGACACAACAGCAACATAAACGCCTCATATCCAACCAACACTAGCATCCAGCAGCACCAATTCCAATCATCATAGCCATAACATTCTTTTAGCACCTCTCTAGCTCGGCAGTAACTAGTGTCCAAGAGCACACCTCAACCGCACCTCCTGCATCTCTGTCCTCGCCATTGAGAAGCCCTGCTAACGAGACACCACCTCTAGTCCTTCCAAGGAAAGAAACAACCAATAACCAGCAGCTCAGCATCCAGCAACCATCACTTCCAAGCCAATTAGTATCCAACAACCAGCACCTCCTCCCCAAAAGGATCTACCGCCAGCAATGCAGAACCATCAGCACCAAACTCATAAGCATCAACTTCCACAGGGATCATAAGGGGTTTTTGGGTTTTTAGGGGGTTTTAGGGTTTAATAGATTTTTTAGGGTTTTTAGGGATTTTAGGTTTTTTATAGTTTTTAGGTTTTTAGGGTCTTTTTTGGTTTTTTAGGGGTTTAAGGTTTTTTAGAGTTTTTTTAACATTTTTAGGGGTTTTAAGGGTTTTTAAAGTTTTTAGTGGATTTTAGGGGTTTTGTTGGTTTTTAAAGTTTTAGGGGTTTTATGGTTATCAGGGGTTTTAAGGAGTTTTAGGGGTATTTTACGTTTTCATGGAATTTTTAGGGTTTTTAGGTTTTTTATGGTTTTTAAGTATTTTTTGGCATTTTTATGGATTTTTGAGGGGTTGTATGGATTTTGAGGGGTTGTAGGGTTTTTAGGGTTTTCAGGTTTTATAGGATTTTTTGATTTTTATGGTTTTTTTGAGTTTTTCAGGGTATTATAGGTTTTTATACATTTTTAACATTTCTAGGTGTGTAAAGGGTTTTTTGAGTTTATATTGTATTTTAATATTTTTATGGGTTTTTTAATTTTTTCATTTATTTTATGGGTTTTATGGTTTTCTAGGTTTTTTTAGGCTTTTTACGTTTTCATGGATTTTTATGGTTTTTTAGGATATTTATAGTTTTTAGGGTTTTAGGGGTTTTGATGGATTTTAGGGTTTTTAAGGGTTTTATGGTTTTTAGGGTTTTTACGGTATTTTAAGGGTTTTAGGGTTTTTTTAGTGTTTTAGCGTTTCATGGTTTTTAGAGTTTTTAACATTTTTAGGGATTTTTCTGGTTTTTTTAGTTTTTATGGGGTTTTAGGGTTTTTATTGGTCTTTTTGGTTTATTAAGGTTTTTATTGATTTTTATGGATTTTAGGTATTTTTAGGATTTTATTATTTTTAGGGTTTTTAGCATTTTTAAGGATTTTGAGGGGTTTCAATGTTTTTACAGTCTTTTTGGGTTTTTAGTGTTTTATTTTGAGCTTTTTTTTGTGTTTTTAGGGTTTTTAGGGTTTTTTTATGGATTTTTTATGTTTTTTATTTTTTTATAGGATTTGTGGTTTTAGGGGGTTTTCAGGGTTTTTTTGGGTCTTTTACATTTTCATCGATTTTTTGGGTTTTTTAGGATTTTTATTATTTTTATCGTTTTATGATTTTTATGTATTTGGAGGGGGTTTATGGTTTTCAGATATTTTTAGGGTTTTTAGGGTCTCTTAAGGTTTTTAGGGTTATTTCGAGTTTTTTCGGGTTTATAAGGTTTCTAGAGTTTTGACATTTTTAGGGGGTTTTAGGGTTTTTAGAGTTTTTAGTAATTTTTAGGGTTTTGTGGATATTTAGGGGTTTTAAAGGGTTTTAAGTTTTTTTTGGGGGGGGGTTATGGTTTTCAGGGTTTTTAAGATTTTTTACGTTTTCATGTATTTTAGGGAGTTTTTAGGATTTTTATGGTTTTAAGGTTTTTTAGGGATTTGAGTGTTTTTATGAGTTTTCAAGGGTTTTAGGGTTTTTATGGGTTCTCATGGTTTTTAGGGTCTTTTGGGTTTTTAGAGGTTTTTTATAGTCTTTTAACGTTTTTAGGGGTTTCAAGTGTTTTTAGTTTTTTTTGTGATTTTATGGTTTTTATGATATTTTAGGGTTTTTATTGGCTTTTAGGAGTTTCTATAGGTTTCTTGGGTTTTTTACATTTTCATGGATTTTTAGAGGTATTTTAGGATTTTTTGGTTTTTCAAGTTTTTATGGTTTTAGTGATTTTGAGGGTTTTTAGGGATTTTTGAGGTTTTTAGGATATTCTTGAGTTTTTAGATTTTTCCTTAATTTGTTTCAGGGATTTTACAGTTTTTAGGGGTTTTCCAGGTTTTGAGGATCTTTTAGGGTTTTTAAAATTTTAGAGTTTTTTTTACATTTTTAGGGGTTTTAATAGTTTTTAGAGTTTTTCATGTTTTTTAGGGTTTTTATTATTTTATAGGGTTTTTAAGGTTTTTGGGGTTCTTTATGGTTTTCATGTTTTTTCATGGTTTTCAGAGGTTTTCAGAGGTTTTTATGATGTTATGGATTTTAGGGGATTTTTTGGATTTTTTGGGTTTTTAAGGTTTTTAGGGATTTCGTGAGGTTTTAGGGGTTTTAGGGTAATTTTTGTGTTTTTTGGGTGTTTTTTGAGTATTTTAGAAATTTAAAGGTTTTTTGGAGTTTTTAACATTTTTAGGGTTTTTAGTGGGTTTTAGGGTTTTTACGGGATTTAAGGGTTTTAAAGGTTTTTAGGGGTTCTTATGGTTTTCAAGGGTTTTTCTGTGATTTTAGGGTTTTTTATGTTTTCCTGGATTTTTAGGAGGTTTTTTGGATTTTTATGCATTACGGGAAATTCTGGTTTTTGCAATAGGTTATTTGCGACGGGATGGAGTCTCATCACAAATAGTCCCGTGAAAAGGTTATTTGTGATGGGAACCCTTACAAGTAACTACTTATTTGCGACGGGGTAAGGGTTCCTGTCGCAAAAGGTTTCGCGCCCACTGCGCGCCAAACCGCGGGAAAGGGTTTTTGCGACGGGAACATACCCCCCGTCACAAATAATATTGACTATTTGCGACGGGACCCGTCGCAAATACTTATTTAACTGGCGACCGTAATTAATACGGTGTAAGTTATTTGCGATGGTTCCCATCGCAGATACGATTTTGCGACAGGACCCATCGCAAATACTTATACTTTTCGCGATGGGAACATACCCCCCGTCACAAATAATATGTCAGCAGGTGACTATTTGCGACGGTACCCGTCGCAAATACTTATTTAACCGGCGGCCATAATTAATACGGTGTAAGTTATTTGCGATGGGTCCCATCGCAACTTTGTTTTTGCAACGGGATCCGTTGTGAATACTTATTTAACCGCTGACTGTAATTAATGTAGTGTAAATTATTTGTGACGGGACCCATCGTAAATACTTATTTAACCGACGAACATAATTAATGTGGTGTAACTTATTTGCGACGGGTCCCGTCGCAAAAACTTATTTAACCGCCGACCGTAATTAATGCGGTGTAAGTTATTTGTGACGGGACCCGTCGCAAATAGTCTCGTCGCAAATAATCTAACCTATATATACCTCATCCGTTTTTTCCTTCCCTACATTCAACTTCCTCTCTGATTTCTCTCTAAACTCACTTTCAGAGTTAAAAGTCTTAGAAGTCGATTTTTTTTCAAGTGGATTTTGAAATCTTCTACACCTACTAAAGATCAGGTTTAAAGATATTTATACTCTATTTAATTTAATTTTTGTATTAATTTTAATTATTGTTAATTAGTTGTAATTAAATTATATTTATATTGTTTTGTTTTCAGCATATTTTCTGTTAATAAATTTAAATTATTAGTATTAATTATTAATATTTACTGGTAATTATTAATTATTAATTATTAATGATAATTAGTAATAAATACTAATAATTATGAATAAATAGTAATAATTAGGAATAATTAGGAATAATTAGCAACAATTATGAAAAAATAATAATAGATACGAAAAAATAGGAATAAATACGAATAATTAGAAATAATTATTAATAAATAAGAATGATTAGGAATAATTATTAATAAATATGAATAATTAGCCATAATTATTAATAGTTAGCAATAATGGTTAATAATTAGCTATAATTGTTAATAATTAGAAATAATAGTTCATAAATAGCAATAATTGTTAATAATTAGAAATAATTGTTAATAATTAGCTATAAATGTTAATAATTATTAAGAATTAGGAATAATTATTAAGAATTAGGAATAAGTATTAAAAATTAGGAATAAGTATTAATAAATAGGAATTACTATTAATAAATAGGAATAACTATTAATAAATAGGAATAACTATTAATAATTAGGAATAAGTGTTAATAAATTGGAATAACTATTAATAAATAGGAATAATTAAGAATATTTAGCAATAATTACGAATGATTTATTAATAATTAGCAATAATTATTAACAAATGTGAATAATTATTAATAAATAGGAATAATTTAATAGCAATAATTAGTTATAAATAGGAATAATTAGTAATAATCAGCAATAATTTGGAATAATTAGTAACAATTAGGAATAATTGGTAATAATTAGGAATTAGGAATAATTAGGAATATAGTTTCCTCCACCATCTCCTCCAGCTCCTCCACCTCCTCCAGACAAGTGATTTTTGTTTTCTTGTTAAAAACATTTGAATTCAAAAATTTTAATATTATTTATTTACATTTTATGTCTTTTATATTGGTGTGAATGTTGCATAATTTAATTCTTTTTAATTTTTTTTAATTTTTGGGATTATTTGTAATTTTTTTAATATTTTTAAGGATTTTTATTATATTTAAAGATTTAATTATTTTTAAATTTTGTAATTAGTTGTAATATTTTTATTTTTATTTTTAAATTTTTATTTTATTTTATTTTTCTATTATTTTTTTAATTTTGTTATTATTATTTGCGACGGGCCCATCGCAAATATTTTTTTTTAATTCTTTATTATTATTTGTGATGCGTATATTTTCGAAGGAACTATTTGCAACCGGAAATATGCCCGTCGCAAATAATGTTTTGCGACAGACCCATCACAAATATTTTTCTGTTTAAAAAACGGAAATATTTTTACGATGCTGTTTTCTGCAACGGGTCATTTGCGACGTGATCCCGTAGCAAATAACCCATCGCAAATACCCGAATTTCTAGTAGTGATGGTTTTTTGGCTTTTAGGGAATTTGAGGGGTTTTGGGGTTTTTTGAGTTCATTAGGATTTTAATGTTTTTTAGTGTTTTTTAACATTTTTAGGGGTTTGAAGGATTTTTAGTGTTTTTAGTGGTTTCATAGGGGTTTTTTTGGGTTTTTAAGGTTTTTAGGGGTTTTGTGGTTTTCAAGAGTTTTTCAGGGGTTTTAGGGTTTTTTTAGTATTTTTATGATTTTTAAGGGTTTTTAGGGTTTTTAGGGATTTTGAGGGGTTTTATGGGTTTTACGGTTTTTTCGGGTTTTCAGGGACGTTTGGGGTTTTATGGACTTTTTGGGTTTTTATAGTTTTTTTATTATGAGGGGTTATATGGTTTTAAGAGGGTTTTCAAGGTTTTTTGTATTTTTTACGTTTTCATGGATTGTTAGGGGTTTCTTAGGATTTTTATGGATTTTAGAGGTTTTTGGGTCTTTTAGGGGTTTTGGTTTTCTTTAATTTTTTGGTTTTTTTGGTTTTTTAACGTTTTTATGTGTTTATGGATTCTTATTGTTTTTAGTGGGTTTTTGGATTTTTATGGGTTTTTATTGTTTTTTAAGGGTTTTAGGGGATATTATGGTTTTAAGGGTTTTCGGTTTTTAGGGATTTTGTGGGGTTTTAAGATTTTTTTAGGTTTTTACGGGTTTTTAGGGATTTTAATGTGTTTTTTGGGTTTTTTTGAGTTTTTATGTATTTTAATATTTTTAGGGTTTTTAACATTTTTAGGGGTTTAAAGGGGTTTTAGTGTATCTATTTGGTTTTAGGGGTTTTATGGGTTTATGGGTTTTTAGGGGTTTTAGGGGTTCTATTGGGTTTTAGGGGTTTTAGAGGTTTTTTAGGATTTGTATAGTTTTTATGTTTTTTAGTGATCTTGAGAGTTTTTAGGATTTTTAGGGGGTTTTATGGGTTTCAGGGTTTTCAAGGGTTTTAGGGTCTTTTTTTCTTTTTTTTTTCTTTTTTAGGGTTTTTATGGTTTTTAATAGTTTTCTAATGTTTTTAGGGATTTTCAGGAGTTTTAGAGTTTTCAGTGGGTTTCTGGATATTTATGGGTTTTAGGGTTTTTATGGGTTTTATGGTTTTTAGGGGGGTTTTATAGATTTTGGGGATTTAAACTTTTTCATTGATTTTAATGGGTTTTTTTAGTATTTTTATGGGTTTTAGGGTTTTTAGGGGGTTTTCAGGGGTTTTAGAGTTTTAATGGGTTTTCATGGGTTTCACGGTTTTTATGGCATTTTGGTTTTTTAAGGTTTTTAACCTTTTTAGGGGTTTTAATGTGTTTTAGTATTTTTTAACGTTATTAAGGTTTTAAAGGGTTTTTATAGTTTTTAGTGTTTTTTATGAGTTTTTAGGGGTTTTTAATGTTTTTAAGGGTTTTTATAGTCTCTAGAATTTTTCAAGGTTTTAAAGGGCTTTTATGTTTTCATGGATTTTTTGGGGTTTTTTTGAATTTTTATAGTCTTTGGGGTTTTCTAGGGTATTATGAAATTTTGAAGGTTTTTAGAGTTTTCAGGGGTTTTAGGGTTTACGGACTATTTGGTTTAAAGGGATTTTTTGAGATTTTTAGGGATTTTATTTTTTCTGAGTTTATTAACGTTTTTAGTATTTTTATGGGTTTTTAGAGTTTTTTGTGGGTTTGGGGGGTTTTATGGGTTTTTAGTTTTCTTAAGGTTTTGGGGGGCCCTTTTTGGTTTTCATGAGTATTTTAGGGTTTTTAGGGGTTTTTTACATTTTTTTGGATTTTTGGGGGTTTTTAGGATTTTTATTGCTTTTAGGGTTTTATAAGGTTTTAAGGATTTTGAGGGGTTTTAACAATTTTTATGTGTCTTTTGGGATTTTTAGGGTTTTATGGTCTTTTTGGATTTTTATGGTTTTTTGTTAGTGTTTTGTATTTTTAAAGTTTTTTAGAGTTTCTTAACATTTTTAGAGGTTATGGGTTTTTTATTTTTTACTAGGTTTTAGGGTTCTTATGATTTTTTAGGGTTTTTAAGGTTTTACGGTTTTAGGGGTTAAATGGGTTTTTATGAGTTTTTGAATTTTCATGGATTTTATGGGTTTTTAGTACTTTTATTGATTATGGGGTTTTTTGATTTTTTTTGGATTTTGAGTGGTTTTAGGGGCTTTTAGGTGTTTTTAGGGTTTTTATGATTTTTTAGGGTTTTTAGGGTCATTTTGGGTTTTTAGTGTTTTTTTATTTTTTAGGGGTTGAGGGTTTTTTAGATTTTTTTAACATTTTTAGGGGTTTTAAGGGTTTTTAGAGTTTTTATTTGTTTTTGGGGTTTTTAAATGTTTTTAGGGGTTTTATGGTGTTTAGGGTTTTGGGATTTTTACATTTTCATGGATTTTTAGGAGTTTAATAGGATTTTTAAAGTTTTTTGGGGTTTTAGGGTTTTTAGGGATTTTGAGGGTTCTTGGGGTTTTTTAAGGTTTTTAGGGGTTTTAGGGTTTTTAGGGGTTTTATGGTTTTTTTGGGTTTTTAGGGGGTTTTTAATGTTTTTTAGAGTTTCAAAGTTTGTTTAGAGTTTTCTAATGTTTTTATGGGGTTTATGGTTTTTAGAGTTTTTATTGGTTTTTAGGGTTTTTATGGGGTTTATGGTGTTCAAGGGTTTAAGGGGTTTTAATGGTATTCAATGGTTTTTTAGGGTTTTTAGGTTTTTTTACCTTTTCATTGATTTTTACAGGGTTTTTAGGTTTTTTATGGTTTTTAGAGTTTTTTTTGGTTTTTATGGATTCTTAGGGGGTTTAGGGTTTTTCAACAGTTTTTTTTTGGGTTTTTATAGTTTTATGGTTTTTCAGGGTTTTGGGGTCTTTTCGGGGTTTTGGGTTTTGTTTTTGAGTTTTTTGGGTTTTATAGTTTTTTAACATTTTAGGGGGTTTACAGGTATTTAAAACCCCTTAATACATTAAAAACATTACAAACCTTAAAAACTCAAAAAAACCAAAAAACCCAAAAAAACCCAAAAGGACCCTAAAAACCCTTCAAACCCCTAAAACCCTAAAACTCCCAAAAAAACCCCAATACCCCCAAAATCCCTTATAACCCTAAAAACCATAAAAATCCTAAAAACAACTTAAAAATCTTTGAAAACGTAAAAAACCCCAATGACTCTAAAAAACCCACAAAAACCCACAAAAACCATAAAACCCCTAAAAATTGTAAAACTGTAAAAACCCATAAACCCATAAAACCCAGTAAAACACTAAAAAAACTCTAAAAACCTTAAAACCCATTAAAGACTCAAAAAATCCTATAAACCTTAAAAAAATAAAATCCTAAAAACCCCTAAATTCCCTGAAAAACAAAACACCCAAGAAACCATGAAAACCCCTAAAAACTCTAAAAAGCCTTAAAAACCTAAAAATGTAAAAAAACTCTAAAAACATTTAAAACCCAAAAAAACTAAAAAAACCACAAAAACCTGAAATGAACCTAAAACCCTGAAAACCCTAAAAAACCTAAAAATCATAAAACCCATCAAAATCCCTAAAGACCATAAAAAAACTTAAAAACCATAAAATATTAAAAAACCCTAAAAATCCATGAAAACCCCCTGAAAACTATGAAATCCCTTAAAAACATTAAAAACCCTAACAAACCACTAATAACTCTAAAAACAATTAAAACCCCTAAAAATGATAAAAACTCTAAAAATCCTTTACAACACAAAAAAACCAAAAGACCCTAAAAACCCTAAAAAGCTCTAAAAACCTTCAAACCCCTCAAATTCCCTAAAAACCCTAAAAAACCCAAAAACCATTAAAATCCTAAAACCTCCTAAAAATACATGAAAAAGTAAAAAAAAACTAAAAACCATGAAACACCCTTGAAAACAATAAAACCATTAAAACCTTAAAAAATTGAAAAACCATAAAAAACCACTAAAAACTCTAAAAACCCTTAAAAACCCCAGAAGACCCTAAAACCCCTAAAAACCCTAAAAACCTGAGAAATTTTTTTAAAATCCATAAAAACTCTAAAAACCTATAAACTATAAAAATCCTAAAATAGCCCTAAAAATCAATGAAAACATAAAAAGTCCTAAAAACATTGAAAACTCTCTAAATACCATAAAAATCCCTAATACGTTAAAGACCCTAAAACCACTAAAAACTCTAAAAATCCTTACAACCTCTGAAAATGTTAAAAAAAATCTAACAAACCCTTAAAGCCCTAAAAACCAAAAAAAACAATCAAAATTTGAAAAGACCCTAAAGACCTTGAAAGACCCCAAAAACCCAAAAAAACCATAAAAAACCTAAAACTCCTCAAAATCCCTAAAAACCTAAAAACCTGAATAAAAAAAAAATCCTTAAAAACCCCTAAAAATCCATGAAAACATAAAAAATCCTAAAAACCCAGAAAAAACCTCTTAAAACCATAAAAACCACTAAAAACTCTAAAATTCAAAAAAAACTCTAAAAATCTTCAAAAAACTCTAAAAAACCTTTAAAACCCTAAAAAACTCAAAAAACCCATAAAAACCCAAAAAGACTCTAAAAACCCTGATAACCCCTAAAAACCCTAAAAACACTTGAAAACCCCTAAAACCACTCAAAATCCAAAAAAACTCAAAAAACACTAACAATATAGAAAACCTAAAAAACCCCTAAAAATCAATGAAAATATAAAAAACCCTGAAAAACCCTAAAACAATAAAAAATCCTAAAACCCCTAAAAACCCACTAAAAAAATTTAAAAACCCTTTAAACCCCCCTTTAAAAACCCTAAAAACCCAAAAACCCCTAAAAACCCCTAAGAACCCTCAAAATACCAAAAAACCCTAAAAAACATAAAAATCCTCATAAACCATTAAAATTCCATGAAAACATAAAACACCCTAAAAACCCAAAAAACTCTTGATAACCATAAAACCCCTAAAAAAATTAAAAAACCCAAAAAAACCCAAAAACTACTAAAAACTCTAAAAGCGATTAAAACCCATAAAAACGTTAAAAACTCTAAAAAACCTTAAAACCCCTAAAAAATCAAAAAACACGAAGAACCTAAAAATACCATAAAACCCCTAAAACCCCCTAAAAACAGCTAAAACCCCTAAAGCCCCTCAAAATCCCAAAAATCCCTATAACCCAAAAAATCCAAAAAAACCAAAAAAATCCATGAAAACGTAAAAAAAGATAAAAACCCTGATAACCCCTAAAAACCCTTGAAAACCATAAAAAACCCAAAAAACCTTAAAAAACCCTAAAAATCATAAGAACCATATAAAACCACTAAAAACTCTAAAAACTAAAAACCCTAAAAAATGTTAAGAAACTCTAAAAAGCCTTTAAAACCCTAAAAACTAACAAAAACCATAAAAACCAAAAAGACCATAAAAACCCCTAAAACACCCAAAATCTCAAAAACCCTGGAAAACCCTAAAAAACCCCCCAAAACCATAAAACCCCCTAAAAACCTAAAAACACCAAAAAACCCATAAAAACCCTTAAAATAACAAAAAAAATCTAAAAATCCTTAAAACCACAAAAAATGTTCAAAAACTCAAAAAGACCTTAAAAGCCCTAAAAAGCTCAAAAAACCCCTTAAAACCAAAAAGTCCCTAAAAACCCTAAATAACTCTAAAAACTCTCAAAATCCCTAAATCCCTAAAACCCCTTAAAACCATAAAAATCCTAAAAACTTTAAAAATCAATTAAAGCGTAAAAACCCCTAAAAACCCTAAAAAACTCATGGATACCATAAAAACCATAAAACCCCTAAAACCCAATAAAACCCGAAAAACCACTAAAAACTTTGAAAACCCTTTAAACCCCTAAAAACATTATAAACACTAAAACACCTTAAAAACCCTAAAAAACTCTAAAAAACCTTAAAAATCCAAAAAGTCTGTAAAAACTCTGAAACCCCCTTAAAACCATAAAACCCCCTAAAAACCCCTAAAACCCCTAAAAACAATAAAAATCATAAAATACCTATAAAAATCAATGAAAATGTATAAAACTCTAAAACATCTAAAACCCCCATAAAAACTCTAACACCCCTTAAAATCCATAAAAATATTAAAAACTCTAAAAACCTTAAAACTAGTAAAACCCAAACAAACCCATAAAAAACCCAAAACCCCTAAAAAATTTAAAAGCCCTTTAAACCCTAAAAACCTTAAAACTGTAAAAAAAAATCAAAAAAAACCCAAAAAACACCCTAAATCCCTGAAATCCCTAAAACTCCAAGAAAAACCCTAAAAACCCTCAAAATCCATAAAAACTAAAAACCCTGAAAACCCCTTAATAACATAAAAACCCCTAAAACTGCTCAAAAACCCAAAAAACCACTAAAACTCTAACAACCCTTAAATCCCCTAAAAATGTTAAAAACCCAAAAAAACCCAAAAAAACTAAAAAAAAACCCAAACCCCAAAAGACCATTAAAACCCAAAAGACCCTAAAACCCTTGAAAACAACTAAAAACCCTTAAAACCACTAAAAATCTAAAAAACCCTCAGAATCCCTAAAAACCCTAAAACCCATAATAATGCTAAGAAATCCCTAAAAATCCATGAAAACTTTAAAAAACCCTAAAAACCCAAAAAGACCTTAAAAACCCAAAAAGTCCCTAAAACCCTAAAAAACCCAAAAAAATAAAAAACCTAAAAGACCCCTAAGAATCCATGAAAACATAAAAAACCCTGAAAACCCCCTAAAAATCACAAAACCCCTAAATACCTTAAAAAATATAAAAACCCATAAACCCCCTAAAAGACTAGTAAAAACTTTTAAAACCCTTAAAACCCCTAAAAATATTAAAAAACTCTTAAAACCCTTTAAAAGCCTAAAAGACTCAAAAATACACTAAAAATAGAAAAAGGCCCTAAAAACCTTGAAAAGCCCAAAAACCCCTCAAATTCCCTATAAACCCAAAAAAACTCTAAAAACCATAATAATCCAAAAAAACACTAAATGTCCATTGAAACGTAAAAAACCCTAAAAACCATGAAAAACCCCTAAAAACCATAAACACCCCTCAAAACATTAAAAAATCTCTAAGAAACCTTTAAAATCCTAAAAAATGGAAAAAAGAACACTAAAACAAAAAATACTTTAAAACCTTTGAAAAGCTTTAAAAACCAAAGAAAATCTGAAAAACCCAAAAACCCCTCAAAATCCCTAAAAACCTGAATAAAACCTAAAAACCATAAAAATTGTAAAAAAACCCACAAAAATCCATGAAAAAGTAAAAAACCCTAAAACCCCCCTAAAAACCAAAAGCCACACTAAAAACCTTAAAAACTCTTAAACTCTAAAAAACCTTAAAAATAAAAAAAATATCCTAAAAACCCAAAGCCCAAAAAACCTCTAAAAACCTATGAAAACCCCTAAACCCCCACAAAATCTGAAAAAACACAAAAAATCTATGAACCTATAAAAATCCTAAAAAACCCCGAAAAATAAATGAAAACAAAAAAAATCATAAAAGCATGAAAAACACCAGAAAACCATTAAACTCCCACAACCTTAAAAAACCCTAAAATACCATAAAAATCACAAAAAAAGTCTAAAAAACTTTAAAACCACTAAAAATGTTTAAAAACTCTATAAAAATTTAAAACCCTAAAAAACTCAAAAAAACCCTAAAAACCCAATATGTCCCTAAAAAACTTGAGAACCCCTAAAAGCCCTGAAAAAATCCTAAAATGCTCAAAATCCATAAAAAACCATAGAAAACATAAAACATCTAAAAAATACCAAAACATCCATGGAAACGTAAAAAACCCAGAAAACCTAGAAACCCCCCTCAAACCATAAAAACATTAAAAAATCATAAAAAATCATAAATACCATAAAAACTAGGAAAAAATCTAAAAACCCTTAAACCACTAAAAACCTTAAAAAATCTAAAAAAACCCTAAAAAAACTCATAAAACCCCAAAAAATCCAAAAAGATACTAAAAACACTGAAAACCCCTAAAAACCCCAAAACCATCAAAATCCCAAAAAACCCTAACATTACACTAAAAATCATAAAATAATTAAAAACCCTTAAAATCCATTAAAATGTAAATAACCCTAAAACCCTCAAAACCATAAATATCCTAAAAAACTAAAATGACAAAAAAACCACATAAAAACCCTAAAAACACACTAAAAATTATAAAAACCATTAAAACCCATAAAAACATTAAAAACTATAAAAATATATTAAAACCATAAAAAATCAAAAAAACCCTAAAAACCTTGAAACCCCCTAAAAACCCTAAAAACCCTGAAAAAACCATAAAATCCCAGAAAATCCCTAAAAACCATAAAAACCCTGAAAACCCCCTTAAAACCCTAAAAACCATAAAACCCATAAAAACCCTAAGAACCCACTAATGCTATAAAAAACCTTAAATCCCTAAAAAAGTTAAAAATCTCTAAAAAACCTTAAAACCCATAAATAAAACTCAACAAAAACCTAAAACTCTCAAAATACCCTAAACCCCTAAAACCCTAAAGACCGTAAAAATGCTTGAAAACCCCTAAAAACTCTCAAAATCCCTAAAAACCCTAAAAACCATAAAAAAAAAAAAAAATCCTAAAGCCCCCCAAAAAATCAATAAAAACGTAAAAAACTTCAAAAACAATAAAAAACCCTAAAAATAATAAAAACCCCTAAAAACTTTAATCCCCTAAAAATGTATAAAAACACTACAACTCTAAAAACCCTTAAAACCCTTACAAACATTAAAAAACTCTATAAACCTTATAAACTATAAAAAACTAAAAAAATCCCTTGAAACCTAAGAGACCGTAAAAACCCTGAAAGCCCCTAAAAACCCCTAAAAACCCTAAAAGCACCTAAAAACCTAAAATACTTAAAAATTCTTAAAAACCATAAGACCTCATAAAAACCCTAAAACTCTAAAAACACTTTAAAGCCCCAAAAACCTTAACAAAATCCAAAAACCTTAAAAATCATAAAAAACATAAAAAACCCAAAATCTCGAAGAACCTTAAAAACCCAAAAGACCCTAAAATTCCTAATAACCCTAGAAACCCAAAAAAATATGAAAAACCCTAAAAACCCTATAAGACCTCAAAAACTCTTAAACCATAAAAACCAATGAAAACTAAAAAAACCATAAAACCCATAAAACCCATAAAAACTACTAAAAACTCTAAAAACCTTCAGGCCCCTAAAATGTTAAATACTCTAAAAACTCTAAAAACACAAAAAAAACTCTAAAATCCCAAACAGACACTAAAAAAATTGAAAACACATAAAAACAACTGAAAAATCCTAAAAACCCTAAACATCCCAAAAAACCCAAAAACCCCATAAAAATCCTAAAAAACCATAAAAATATATGAAAATCTAAAAAACCTAAAAACACTAAAAACCTCCTAAAAACCAAAATAACCCCTAATACCATAAAAAACCAAAAAAACCCATAAAAACCCTAAAAACCCACTGAAAACTTTAAAAACTATTTAACCCCCTACAAATGTTAAAAAACTCAAAAAACCCTTAAAAACCCTAAAAAAACTCAAAAAAAATCCGAAAACCCCAAAAGACCCTAAAAATCCTAAAAACCACTAAAACTCTAAAAATCCATGAAAACTCCCAAAAAACAATCAAAATCCCTAAAAACCTTAAAACCGTAAAAATCATAAAAATCCTAAAAACGCCTCAAAACCCATGAAAACAAACCCCCCTAAAAAAACCCTAAAAAACATAAAAATTCCCTAATAAACTACAAAAACCCTAAAAATGTATAAAAACCCTAAAAACCACTAAAAACTCCAAAAACCCTTTAAACCCCTAAAAACCCTAAAATCCCTAAAATCCCTAAAAAACCATAAAAACCATAAAATCCTAAAAAACACTAAAAGCCTTGGAAAACCTTTTAAATCCCCTTAAAACAATTAAACCCCCTAAAAACCTTAAAAAACCCTAGAAACCCATAAAAACCCTAAAAAGACAAAAAAAACTCCAAAAACTCTTAAAACCCCTAATAATGTTAAAAAACTCTAAAAAACCTAAAAAACCCTAAAAACTCAAAAAAATCTCAAAAAACCCAAAAGGACACTAAAATCCCTAAAAACCCTAAAAAAATTTAAAAACCACTAAAAACTCTCAAAATACCTGGTGCTTCCAGCCACGAAATCCCAGCCCGACTTCTTCCCAGCCTGACGACGGTTTTGATGTGCTTTAGTCTACTCGGTATTGGCTCTAGCGGCTTGGAGGGGGGAGGAATTGCTCTCTGTTTCTTCTAGTTTCTTGCAATTTTAATCAAAATTTGTTGGTATTTTGTTGTGGTGGGTGTTTTTTGTGGTTGCTGTTATTGGTTACTGATCGCTAATTGCTAGAAGATGATGTTTCTTGGTGGTGAATGCTATGATGGTGGTTTGCTTGGGGCTACTGAAGGTTGGTGTTTGTGTCTTTGTGGTACTGAAGCTGGGTTGATGAAGTTGCTGCATATGGTTTGGTTTTGCTGGTCGTTGGTCGCTGATGCACTGAGAGGTGATGTTGGTGACATTTTTTTTATGCTTTGTGTGTTTTTTTCTTCTTTGGGTTTTTTGGGTTTTTTTTGGGTTGGGGTTGTAAATGGTTTTTTGGGTGTGGGTTGCTTGACCCCTCCCCTCCCTTGTCTGTTGTATCTTTCTTTCTACTAAATTTGGGGGGGGGGTTTGGAATAGCTTGACCCTCGCATCTTCCTTGGCCTAAAAAACCCAAAAAAAACCATAAAAATCATAAAAAAACCTTTAAAAATCAATGAAATTGTAAAAATCCCTAAAAACCCAAAAAAACCCAAGAAAAGCGTAAATTCCCCTAAAAATATTAGAAGATACTAAAAACCCATAAAACTCTAAATACTCACTAAAAAATCTAAAACCCTTATAATCACTAAAAATGTTAAAAAAATCTAAAAACCATAAAACACTAAAAATATCAAAAAATTCCTAAAACCCCAAAAGACCCTAAAAATCCTAAAACCCCCTAAAAACTCTAAAACCCCTAAAATCCCTAAAAACAATTAAAATACCAATAAATCCTAAAAAACCCTAAAACCCAAAAAAAACCTAAAAACCCCTAAAAATCCATGAAAACATAAAAAACCATAAAAACCCTGAAAACCCCTCCAAAAACCATAAAATCCCCTAAAAACCCATAAAACCCTAAAAACCAATAAAAACACTGAGAACCTTTAAAGCCCCCAAAACCTTGAAAAGAACTAAAAAACCTTAAAAACTCAAAAATCCCCTAAAAAAACAAGAGACACTAAAAAACCTGAAAAACCCTAAAAATCCATGAAAACATAAAAACCCTATAAACCCTAAAAACCATAAAACCACTAAAAACCATAAAAAACCATAAATCCCCCAAAACTACTAAAAATTATAAAAAAATTTAAAAACCCTAACAATTTAAAAAAAACTTGAAAACCCAAAAAAAACCCTAAAAACAAAAAAAATCATAAAAACCTGTGAAAACCCCTAAAACCCTCAAAATACCTAAAATGGCTAAAAAAACTAAAAAACACTAAAAACCATAAAAATCATAAAAACCCTAAAATCCATGATAATGTAAAAACCCTAAAAACCCTGAAATACCTCAGAAATCCATAAAACTCCCTAAATCCTTAAAAAACCCTAAAACACTATAAAAACCCTAAAACCACTAAAAACTCTAAAAACCCTTAAAACCACTAAAAATATTAAAAAATATAAAAAACCTTGAAAACCCTAAAAACTCAAAAAAAAACCCAACTAAAAACCATGAAAATCACAAAAAACCTTGAAAACCGCTAAAAACCCTAAAAACCCTAAAAACCTTAAAACCCCACAAATTTCCTAAAACCCTAAAAACAATGAAAAACACTAAAACCCCTAAAACTTCTAAAAACCCTAAAAACCCAAAAAACCATAAAACCCCTCAAAATGCCTAAAAACCTAAAAACTATAGAAATCCTAAAAACCCAAAAAAAATAAATGAAAATGTAAAAAACCCTAAAAACCTCTGAAATCCACAAAACCCCTAAAAGAATTACAAAACCCTAAAATCCCATTGAAACCATAAAAACCCATGAAAAACTTTACAAACCCATAAAGCCCCTAAAAATGTTAAAAAAATCTAAAAAAACTTTAGAAACCCTAAAAAGTCAAAAAAAACCCTAAAAACCAAAGAAGACCCTAAAAACCCTAAAAACCCCTAAAATTCCATGAAAACATAAAAACCCTAAAACCCCTGTAAAACCCCTAAAAACCATAAAATCCACTAAAACCTTAAAAACCCAAAAGCCCCATAAAATTCTTAAACACCACTAAAAACTCTAAAAACCCCTAAAACCCAAAAAACATTAAAAAATCTAAAAAACCTTAAAACCCCAAAAAACTCAAAAAAAACTAGAAATAAAAAAAGGCCCTAATATACTTTGAAAATACTAAAAATCCCAAAACCCACAAAATCCATAAAAATCCTAAAAACCATATAAATCCTAAAACCCCTAAAAGTCCATGAAAATGTAAAAAACTAAAAACCCTGAAAACCCCCTGAGAATCGTAAAAACTCCTTAAAACCATAAAAACCCTAAACACCCATAAATTCCCAAAATAGCCACTAAAAACTCTAAAAAAACTCAAAACCCATAAAAAGTTTAAAAAGACTAAAAAAGATTAAAACCATAAAAAACACAAAACCCTAAAAACCCAAAAGACCATAAAAACAATGACAACCCCTAACAACCCTAAAAACACTAAAAACCCTCAAAATTTGTAAAAACCATAAGAAACCTAAAAACCCCTAAAAATCAAAGAAAACATAAAAACCTTAAAACCCTATAAACAAATAAAAACCATAAACCCCCTAAAAACCTTAAATATCTTAAAAACCCATAAAAACCTAAAAACCCACTAAAAAATCTAAAAAACCTTAAAACCCCCAAAAAAGTTAAAAAAACTCTAAAAAAACATAAAAATCATAAAAAAACAAAAAACCCCCTAAAAACCAAAAAGGCCCCAAAGACCCCAAAAACACTAAAAACCCTAAAACCCTTAAAAACCCTAAAAATCCTTAAAATCCCTAATAACCTAAAAATACCCTAGAAACCATAAAAATACTAGAAAATCCCTAAAAATCCATGAAAACATAAAATAACCTAAAAATACTGAAAAGCCTATGAAAACCATAAAACCCCCTAAAAACCATTAAGAACGCTAAAACCAATAAAAACCCAAAAAATCCACTAAAAACTCTAAAAACCTCTAAAAATCCTAAAAATGTTAAAGATCTCTAAAAAATATTAAAACCCTAAAAAACACTAAAAATCTAACTATCAAAAAAAGACACTATAAAAACCCTAAAAAACACTAAAAACCCAAAAGCCCCTAAAAACCTTTAAACCCTTCAAAATCCCAAAAAAAACCCAAAGAACCCTAAAGACTATAAAAATACTAAAAACCCCCTAAATATCAATGAATACCTAAAAAACACTAAAAACATTGAAAACCAGATGAAAACAAAAAAACACTAAAAACCTTAAAAATCCCTAAATCCACATAAAAACCCTAAATTCTAAAAAAATCTTAAAAACTCAAAAGAACATAAAACCTTGAAAAACCCTAAAAACCTTTGAATAACCATAAAATCCCCAAAATCCTTAAAACCCTAAAAATAATAAAAGGTCCTAAACCCATAAAAACCCTAAAACCCTAAAAACCCTAAACCCCCCTAAAAACCCTAAAAAAACAATAAATACTCCAAAAAACCTTTAAAACCCTAAAAATGTTAAAAAATTTAAAAAACCTTAAAAATCCTTAAAACTCAAAAAAAAACCCTAAAAACCAAAAATATCCAAAATACCACAAAAACCATAGAAAACCTAGAAACACCGAAAAATCCCTAAAAACCTTTAAACACCCAAAACCCCTAAAATCCACATAAAACCCCTAAAAACCATAAAAACCATAAAAAAAACCTTAAACCTTAAAAACCTAAAAAACCCCACTATAAACTCTAAAACCCCTTGAAACCCCTAAAATGTTTTAAAACTCCGAAAAACATTAAATACCTTAAAAAACTCAAAAAACCCCTAAAAACCCAAAAGACCCTAAAACCCGTGAAAACCCTAAAAATCTCTGAAAACCCCTAAAAACCCCTAAAAACCCCTAAATATCCTAAATACCCTAAAAACCATAAAAATACTAAAACACCTCCAAAAATCCATGAAAACATAAAAACACATAAAAACCCTGAAAACCCCCCTAAAAACGATAAAACCAAGAAAAAATCCTAAAAACCCATAAAAACCCTAAAAACCACTAAAATCTAAAACCCCTTAAAAACCTAAAAACGTTAAAAACTCTGAAAACTTTAAAACCCCTAAAAAACTCAAAAAAACCCTAAAACCCTAAAACCCTTAAAAGTCCCTAAAAACCCAGAAAAACTCTAAAACCACTAAAATTCCCCGAAAACACCTAAAACCACTCAAAATCCCAAAAAACAATAAAAAACACTAATGACTATAAAATTCTAAAAAACCCTTAAAATCCATGAGAACATAAAAAATCATAAAAACCGTGAAACCTGCCTGAAAAGCATAAAACCCCCCCAAAAACCCTAAAAACCCATAAAAACCCTAAAATCCAACTAAAAACTCTAAAACCCCTAAAACCCCAAAAATAATTACAAACACAAAAAAACTTTAAAAACCCTAAAATCTCAAAACAAAACCCTAAAACTCCAAAAAAACCCTGAAAAACCCTAAAAACATATAAAACACTTAAAATCCCTAAAAACCCTAAAAACCATAAAAAATCCTAAACAACCCCTAAAAGTGCCTGAAAATGTAAAAAACTCTAAAAACCCTAAACAACAACTGAAAACCATAAAAACACCTAAAACATTTTAAACACCAATAAACCTATAAAATCCATTAATCCACTAAAATCTATAAACTCATAAAACTCCTAAAAATGCTAAAAACTCTAAAAACCTAAAAAAGCCCCCAAAAACCCAAAAAAACGTAAATACCTATAAAACCCCTGAAAACCCCCAAAACCCCTCAAAATACCTAAAAATCCTAAAAATCCCCTAAAAATCCTTGAAAACGTAAAAAACCCCAAAACTCCTCAAAATCATAAAACCCCCTAAAAACCTTTAAAAACCCTGAATACTTATAAAAACCTTAAAACCCACTAAAATCTATAAAAACCCCTAAAACGTTATAAAACTCTAAAAAACTTAAAACCCCTAAAAACCCAAAAAAAACCCTAAAACCCCTAAAAACTCCCCAAATCACGAAAAACCCGAAAAAACCCTAAAACTGTAAAAAACCTAAAACCCCCCAAAAAATATATGAAAATGAAAAAATCATGAAAACTTGAAAAATCCTCTAAAAACCATAAAACCCCTGAAAACCTTTAAAAAACATAAAAAACCATAAAGCCCTGAAAACCCTAAAAAACCTTTGAAAACCCCTAAAAACCCTCAAAAATCCCTAAAAACCATAAAAATTCATAAAAACCATAAAAATCTTAAAAAACTCCAAAAAACCCATAAAAACATAAAAAAAACAATAAAAACCCTAAAACCCCCTTTAAAACCATCCAAACCCATAAAAACCTTAATAAACATAAAAAATGCTAAAACCACTAAAAAATATAAAACCCCTAAAAAGGATTAATACCCCTGAAAACTCAAAAAAAACACCTAGAAACCCAAAAATACCCTAAAAACCTGAAAAACCCTAAAAAGAAAAAAATCCTAAAAAACCCCTAAAAACCATGAAAAACCTTGAAAACCATAAAACCCCTAAAAATATTTAAAATCCCATAAAAACTAAAAAAATAACTTAAAAAATCTGATAACCCTCAAAACCACTAAAAACATTTAAAAACTCTAAAAACCCATAAAAACCCATAAAAACCCTAAAAAGTAAAACAACACTAAAAAACCCAAAAGACACAAAAAATCCTAAAACCCCCAAAAAAACCTATGAAAAACCCTAAAAACACTCAAAATTCCTAAAAACCATGAAAACCATAAAAATCCTAAGAACCCCAAAAAATCCAAAAAAACTATAAAAACAATAAACCACTAAGAACCCACTAAAATATATATACCCTTACAGAACAGCCCTTAAAAATGTTAAAATACTCTAAAAAACCTGAAAATCCCTAAAAAACTCAAAACCCCCTAAAAACCCAAAATACTCTAAAACCATGAAAGCCCCTAAAAATCCTTGAAAACCCCTAGAAGACCCTCAAAAATCAGTCAAAAATCCTAAAAAACCCTAAAAATCATAAAAATTCTAAAAAGAAAATTAAAAATCCATTAAATATAATGAACCCTAAAAATCCAGAAAACAATAAAAATCCCTAAAACCCTCAAAACCCCATAAAAACCCAAAACACCCACTAAACACTCTAGAAACATTAAAATCCCTAAAAACGTTAAAAAATATAAAAATCCTTAAGAACCCTAAAAAACTTTAAAAAATCCTAAAAACCGAAAGACCCTAAAAAAACTGAAAACCCCTAAAAACCCAAAAAACCCCTAAAAAGACCCAAAAACCCCTTAAAATCCCTAAAAACCCTAAAAAACTCTAAAAACTATAAATATACTAAAAAACCATTAAGTATCAATGAAAACAAAAAAAAAACCATTAAAACCTTGAAAAACCTATGAAAACCATAAAACCCCCTAAAAACCTTAAAATCCCAAAAAAACCTTAAAAACCTTAAAAACGATTGCAAACTCTAAAAACCCTTTAAACCCCAAAAATTTTGAAAAAACTCTAAAAAACCTTACAAACCCAAAAAAACTTGAAAAAAACCATAAAAGCCTAGAAGGACCCTAAAAACAAATAAAAAACTTAAAACCCCTGAGAAAACCTAAAAACCCTCAAAATCCTCAAAAACCCTAAAAAACCTAAAATCCTGAAAAACCCTTAAAAACCATAAAACCCCTATAAACCTTAAATACCCAAAAAAAACTCATAAAAACCCTAGAACTCCTAAAAATTCTAAAAACACTTAAGACCCCTAAAAATGCTAAAACAATAAAAACCATTAATACCCTAAAAACTGAAAATACCCTAAAAACCTAAGAAAACCTAAAAGCCCTGAAAAACCCTAAAAACGCATGAAAACCCCTAAAAACACACAAAATCCAAAAAAAACACAAAAAACCCTAAACCACATAAAAATCCAAAAAAAACCCTAAAATCCATGAAAACATAAAAAACCCCTAAAAACATGAAAAACCCTAAAAAATGTAAAAAAAACACTACTAAAAAGCCATGAAAATGTAAAAAACCTTAAAATCTGTGAAAAACCATAAAAACCCATAAAAACAAAAAAATCCTAAAACCCCATAAAAACCCACTTAAAACTCTAAAAAACCTTTAAACCCCTAAAAACATTAAAAAACTCTAAAATATATTAGAACCCTAAAAAACTCAAAAAACACTAAAGACACAAAAAGAACCTAAAAACCTAAAACCCCTAAAAACCCTCAAAATCCCTAAAAACCCTAAAACCCATAAAAATCCTAAAAAACTTCTAAGAATCCATGAAAATATAAAAATCACAGAAAACCATGAAAACCCCCTAAACCCCATAAAACCCCAAAAATCTTTAAAAACCCAAAAAACACTAAAAACTCTAAAAACCCTTAAAACCCCTAAACACCCAAAACGACCATAAAAACCCTAAAAACCCCTAAAACCCTTAAAATTCTTAAAATCTATAAAAATATGCAAAATCTATAAAACCCATAAAAACCAAAAAATTCCTAAGAAACCCCTAAAAATCCATGAAAACGTAATACCCACTAAAAAACATGAAAAATCCCTAAAAACCATAAAAACCCTAAAAACCCAAAAAGTCCCTAAAACCCAAAAAGTCCCTAAACACATTGAAAAAAATGCTTAAAACCACTAAAAACCCTAGTAACCCTCAAAATCTCTAAAAAAATAACACCCTAAAAATTCTAAAAATCCATGGAAACGTAAAAAACCCAAAAAACACTAAAAACCCATGAAAACCATAAATTCCCCTATAAATCCTTAAAAACCCTAAAACCCCATTAAAACCACTAAAAACACTAAAAAATTTTAAAACCTCTAAAAAATTTATAAAACTCTAAAAAAATATTAAAAACCCTAAAAACTCAAAAAAAAACCCTAAAAACCAAAAAAAATCATAACCCCCCTAAAAATCAATGAAAAATTGAAAAACCCTAAAAACCCTGAAAAACCTATGAAAACTATAAAAAACCCTAAAACCCTTCAAAACCCTAAAAACCCAGAAAAACCCTTAAAGGATTTGTAGAGTTTTTTAACATTTTTGGTGGTTTTAAGTGTTTCAGAGTTTTTAGTGGGTTTTGGGGTTTTTATGTGTTTTTATGGGTTTTTTAAGGATTTTAGGGGTTTTTATGGTTTTTAGGGGGTTTTCAGAGTCTTTAGGGTTTTTTACATTTTGAAAGGTTTTTAAAGATTTTAGGGGTTTTTATGGTTTTTAGGGGTTTTTTAGAGTCTTTTGGGTTTTTTACATTTTTATGGACTTTTGGGGGCTTTTGGGATTTTTATGGTTTTTAGGTTTTTTTGGGTTTTTAGGGATTCTGAAGGTTTTTATGGGTTTTCAGAGGTATTTTGTTTTAGTGTTTCTCGAGATTTTTAGGGTCTTTTGGGGGTTTTGGGGTTTTGGGGTTTTTTTTAGGGTTTTTAAGTTTTTTCAAAGTTTTTAAACATTTTTAGGGGTTTAAGTGTTTTTTAGAGTTTTTTGTGGTTTTTAGGTTTTTTATGGGTTTTTAGGGTTTTCAAGGTTTTTAGGGGGTTTTATTGTTTTCAAGGGTTTTTCAAGGTTTTAGGGTTTTTTAAAATTTTTGTGGACTTTTAGGGGTTTTTAGGATTTTTATGGTTTTTAGGGATTTTTAGGGGTTTTATGGATTTTGATGGTTGTTTGGGGTTTTCATGGGATTGTAGAGTTTTTAGGGGTTTTCAGGGTGTTTTGGGTGTTTTAGATTTTTAGGTGTTTTTGGAGTTTTTTAGGGTTTTAAGGTGTTTTTTATAGTTTTTTAACATTTTTAGGGGGTATAAAGGGTTTTTAGATTTTTCATTGGGTTTTAGGGTTTTAAGGGTTTTTTTGGGTTTTTTAACGTTTTCCGGGGTTTTTAGGGTTTTTAGAGTATTTTAGTGTTTTTTGGGTCTTTTGGGTTTTTTGGGTTTTTTTTATATTTATGGGTTTTAAGGTGTTTTATACATTTTTAATGTTTTTGGGGTTTAAAGGGTTTTTAGAGTTTTAGCGGTTTTTATGGGTTTTTAGATTTTTTAAGGTTTTAAGGGTTTTTCTAGTTTTCATAGGTTTTTAGTGTTTTTGGGTTTTTTTTTGTTTTCATGGATTTTTATTGGGGTTTTAGGGTTTTTATGGTTTTTTTCATTTTTAGGGGGTTTTTTTGATTTTCATGGTTTTGGGGGGTTTTCAGGGGTTTCTAGGGTTTCTAGGGTTTTTAAGTGTTTTTTGGGTTTTTTTTTGGGTTTTAAGGTTTTTTATAGTTTTTAATATTTGTAGGGGTTTTAGGGTTTATAGTCGTTTTTAGTTTTTTTATGGGTTTTTAGGGATTCTTTACGATTTTTAGGAGTTTTATGGTTTTCATGGGGTTTTTCCGGGTTTTTATGTTTTCATGGATTGTTAGGGGTTTTTTAGGTTTTTTATGGGTTTTAGGGTTTTTTTTCATTTTTAGGGATTTTATGGGTTTTTAGGTTTTTTATGGGGTTTAGGGGTTTTTGGGGAGTTTTTCATTATTAGGGTCTTTTTTATGGTGTTGTTAGTTTTTTATGGGTTTTAAGGTTTTTTTGAGTTTTTAATGTTTTTTTGGGGTTTTAATGTTTTTTTTGGATTTTAAGGGTTTTTAGACTCTTTAGTGGTTTTTAGTATTTTATGGATTTTAGGGGGTTTCATGGTTTTTAGGTTTTATATGTTTTCATGAATTTTTAGGGGTTTTATGATTTTTTTTGGTTTTTAGGGGTTTTTACCTTTTTTGGCTTTTGACGGTTTTTATGGGTTTTCAAGGGTTTCTAGGGTTTTAGGGGTTTATGGTTTTTAGGGGTTTTTTAGGGTTTTATGTTTTCATGGAATTTTATTGGTTTTTTAGGAATTTTATGATTTTTATCAGTTTTTAGGGTTTTAGGGGTTTTTTTGGGTTTTTGGGTTTTGTTGACTTTCTTAGGGTTTTAAGGTTTTTTATAGCTTTTCAACATTTGAAAGACTTGAATGTTTTTTATAAATTTTAGTGGCTTTAGGTTTTTTATTTATTTTAGGGGTTTTATTGTTTTCTTAGGTTTTCCAATGTTTTTAGGTCTTAGGTTTTCATGAATTTTTAGGGGTTTTAATATTTTTATTATTTTTAGGCATTTTTAGGGTTTTAGGGATTTTGACAGTTTTAATGGGTTTTTAGATTTTTTATGGTTTTTAGAGACTTTTGTGTTTTTAGGGTTTTTTGAGTTTTTTGGGGTTTACAAGGTTTTCTAAAGTTTTTTAAAAATTTTAGGGGTTTAAAGGGTATTTAGAGTTTTTTTTTTATTTTTATGGATTTTTATTGCCTTTTAGGGTTTTTAAGGTTTTTTGGGGGTTTTATAGTTTTTGGGTTTTTTACATTTCCATTGATTTTTATGGGGTTTTTTAGGATTTTTATGGGTTTTTAGGGTTTTAGGGATTTTAAAGGTTTTAAAGGGTTTTAGGGGTTTTTAGGTTATTTTTATTGTTTTTTGGTTTTTATATCTTTTTTTAACATTTTTTTAATTTTTAAGGGTTCTTAGTGTTTTTAGGGTTCTTTAGGGTTTTAGGGTGTTTGTGGGTTTTATGGGTTTTTATGGCTGTCGGTGGTTTTTCAGGGTTATTATGGTTTTTTAAATTTTCATGGATTTTTAGGGGTTTTTAGTATTTTTATGTTATTTTAAGTTTTTATGGATTTTGAGGGGTTTTACGGGTTTTCCAGAGTTCTTAGGGTTTTTTGGTTTTTCAAACATTTTAAGGACTTTTGTGTTTTTAGGGTTTTTTTAGTTTTTTAGGGCTTTAATATTTTTTAGAGTTTTTAAAGTTTTAGGGGTTTTAAGGGGTTTTAGTCGATTTTTTGTGTTTTTATGGGTTTTTAGGGTTTTCAAGGTTTTTATGGGTTTTCATGGGTTTCATGGGTTTTTAGGATTTTTTATGTTTTCATGAATTTTTAGGGGTTTTTAGGATTTTTATGGATTTCATGGTTTTCGTAATTTTGAGGGGTTTTAGGGGTTTTTAAGGGTTTCTAGTGGTTTTTAGGTTCCTTTTGGGGTTTTAGGGCATTTTTGAGTTTTTAAGGGTTTTAAGTTTTTTTCGAGTCTTTTAATGTTTTTAGGGTTTTAAGGGGTTTTAGAGTTTTTCGTGAATTTTTAAGGTTTTATGGTTTTTATGATTTTTTATGATTTTTAGTGGTTTTATAGTTTCTATAGGGTTTTAGGGTTTTTAACGTTTTAATGGATATTTCGTGTATTTTTTTGGATTTTTATGGTTTTTAATTTTTTTAGGTTTTTATGGATTTTGGGGGGTTTTGGAGTTTTTTAAGGTTTTAGGGGATTTCCTGTTTTTTGAGGTCTCCTTGGGTTGTTATGGTTTTTTTAGGGGTTTTAAGGTTTTTAGTGTTTTTTAACGTTTTTAGGGATTTTAAGGGTTTTTAGAGATTTTAGTGGGTTTTAGGTGTTTTATTGGTTTTTGGGGTTATTAATGTTTTTTGGGGTTTTTATGGTATTCATGGGTTTTTCTTGGTTGTTAGGGGTTTTTATGTTCTCATGATTTTTTAGGGGTTTTAGAATTTTTATGGTTTTAGGGATTTTGATGTGTTTTAGGGGTTTAGGGTCTTTCAGGATTTATAGGGTCTCTTTTGGGTTTTAGGGATTTTTTTTAGTTTTTTTTGGGGTTTAAAGGGTTTTTAGAGTTTTTTTTAACATTTTTAGGTGTTTTTAGTGTTTTCAGGTTTTCAGGGATTTTAGGGTTTTTTACGTTTTCATGGATTTAAGGGTTTTTTAAGTTTTTTATTATTTTGGGTTTTTTTGGGTTTTTAGGGATTTTTTTGGGTTTTTAATGTTTTTCAAAGGTTTTTAGGGTTTTAGGTTGTTTTGGGTTTTAATGTTTTTTTTGTATTTTAGGGGTTTTAAGGTTTTTTAGATTTTTTTAACGTTTTTAGGAGTTTAATGGGTTTTTAGAGTTTTTAGTTGTTTTTAGGGTTTTATGGGTATTAGGGGTTTTAAGGTTTTTAAGGATTTTTATGGCTTTTTGGTGGTTTTCATGGGTTTTTGGGGATTTTTTCATTTTCATGGATTTTTAGTGTGTTTTAGGATTTTTAGGGTTTTAGGGGTTTTAAGGATTTTATGGGTTTTTAGGGGTTTTCAGGGGTTTTAGGGTTTTAGGTATTTGTGGTATTTTCAAGGTTTATAGGGTATTCTTGGGGTTTTAGTGGTTTTTTTGAGTTTTTAAGGTTTTTATGGGTTTTTAGAGTTTTTAATGTTTTTAAGGGTTTTAGAGTTTTTTGTGGTTTTTAAGATTTTTATGGGTTTTATGGGTTTTATGGTTTTTTATGGGTTTTTAGGGTTTTTTAGGTTATTAGGGGTTAGTATGGTTTTTTAGGGTTTTTTATTTTTTCATTGATTTTCAGTGGTTTTTTTCAATTTTTATGGGGTTTATGGGTTTGTATGGTCTTTTAGGATTTTTGTGTTTTTTTGAGTTTTTTAGGGTTTTAAGGGTTTTTAGAGTTTTTTAAAAATTTTATGGGTTATAAGGGTTTTGAGAGTTTTTTGTGGGTTCTTATGGTTTCTATGGGTTTTCAGGGTTTTTCAGGTTTTTATGGTTTTTAGGACTTTTTATGGATTTCAGGGGGTTTTCCGAGTTTTAATGGGTTTTTATGTTTTCACAAATTTTTAATGGTTTTTAAGATTTTTATGATGTTAGGGGTTTTCAGGAGTTTTCAGGGAATTTTAGGGGTTTTTAAGGTTTTTTTATTTTTAGGGTTTTTATGGTTTTTAGAGATTTTGAGGGGTTTAGTGTTTTTGTGGGGTTTTAGGGTTTTTTAGGGTTTTTGGGTCTTTGGGGGGGCGGGTTAGGGTTTTTTAAGCTTTTTAGGGTTTTTAATGATTTTTAGAGTTTTTGAACATTTTTTGGGGATTTAAGGGTATTTTAGATTTTTAGTTTTTTTTTTGAGTTTTTATAGGTTATTAGGGTTTCTAATGTTTTTAGGGGGTTTTATTGTTTTTAGGGGGTTTTCATGGTTTTTAGGGTTTCTTACATTTTCATTGATTTTTTGTAGGTTTTTAGGAATTTTATGTTTTTAGGGTTTTAGGGTTTTTAGGGATTGTGAGGGGTTTTAGGGTTCTTCAGTTTTTTTGGGTCTTTTGGGGTTTTCGGGTTTTCTTTGAGTTTTTTAGGGGTTTAAAGGTTTTTTTGAGTTTTTAAATGTTTTTAGGGGTTTTAGATTTTTTTAGTAGTTCTTTAGGGTTTTTAAGGGGTTTTAGGGTTTCTAATGGTTTTTACGGGTTTTATGGGTTTTAGGAGTTTTTCAGGGTTTTTATGTTTTTTTACATTTTCATGGATTTTTAGGCATTTTTTATGGTATTTATGGTATTTATGGTTTTTTATATTTTTTATGGATTTTAAGGGTTTTTTGGGTTTAAAGGTGTTTTTTGGGTTTTAGGTGTTTTTAGTGCCAATTTAGGGATTTATGGTTTTTTACATTTTTTAGGCCTTTTATGGTTTTTAGAGTTTTTATTGGTTTTTAGGTTTTTCTAAGTTTTTATGGGTTTTATGGTTTTTAGGTGTTTTTTAGGGTTTTTTGGGTTTTTTCATTCCCATGATTTTTTATTGGGTTTTTAATTTTTGTATGGTTTTTAGGGTTTTTAAGGTTTTTATTATTTTTAACATTTTTAGGGTTCTTAAGGTTTTTAATGGATTTTTTAGTTTTTATAAATTTTTATGGGGTTTTAAGGTTTTTGTTGGTTTTTCTGGTTTTCTGGGTTTTCTCAAGGGTTTTAAGGTTTTTTGTTTTGTTTTTAGTGTTATTTTAGTTTTCTAAAGTTTATAATGTTTTAAGAGATTTTTAACATTTTTGGAGGTTTTAAGGGGTTTTATAGTTTTTAGTGGTTTTAGGGTTTTTTACGTTTGTATGAATTTTTAGGGTTTTTTAGGATTTTTATGGTTTTTAGGGTTTTTAGGGAAAGAAAGGTGCAGGGCCAGGCTACTCTTAGCCCACCCCAAAATTTATTATGAAAAAAGAGGTGATAGTGGAGACTGGGACGGGGCAGAGTCAATCGACCCATACCCAAAAAAAGCCCCAAAAATAAAAACAAAGAATGAAAGACACAAAAGACCAGACACAACAGCAACATCAATGCATCATATCCAACCAACACTAGCATCCAGCAGCACCAATTCCAATCATTGTAGCCATAACATTCTTTTAGCACCTCTCTAGCTCAGCAGTAACTAGTGTCCAAGAGCACACCTCAACCACACCTCCTGCATCTCTGTCCTTGCCATTGAGAAGCCCTGCTAACGAGACACCACCTCTAGCCCTTCCAAGGAAAGAAACAACCAATAACCAGCAGGTCGGCATCCAGCAACCATCACTTCCAAGCCAATTAGCATCCAACAACCAGCACCTCCTCCCCAAAAGGATCTACCGCCAGCAATGCAGAACCATCAGCACCAAACTCATAAGCATCAACTTCCACAGGGATCTTAAGGGGTTTTTGGGTTTTTAGGGGGTTTTAGGGTTTAATAGTTTTTTTAGGGTTTTTAGGGATTTTAGGTTTTTAGGGTCTTTTTTGGTTTTTTAGGGGTTTAAGGTTTTTTAGAGTTTTTTTAACATTTTTAGGGGTTTTAAGGGTTTTTAAAGTTTTTAGTGGATTTTAGGGGTTTTGTTGGTTTTTAAAGCTTTAGGGGTTTTATGGTTATCAGGGGTTTTAAGGAGTTTTAGGGGTATTTTACATTTTCATGGAATTTTTAGGGTTTTTTGGTTTTTTATGGTTTTTAAGTATTTTTGGCATTTTTATGGATTTTGAGGGGTTGTAGGGTTTTTTAGGGGGTTTTACGGTTTTTTACAGGTTTTTCGGGTTTTTCGGGTCTTTTGGGTTTTTAGGGTTTTTTAGTTTTTTAATGTTTTAAGGTTATTTAGATTTTTTTAACATTTTTAGGGATTTAAGGGTTTTTATAATTTTTAGTGGTTCTTAAGGTTTTTGTGGGTTTTTAAGGTTTTTATGTGTTTTAGGGGTTTTTCAGGGTTTTGAGGGGTTTTTTGTTTTCTTTGATTTTTATGGGTTTTTTAGGATTTTTATGGGTTTTATGGTTTTTAGGTTTTTTAGATATTTTGGGGATTTTTTTGGTTTTCTAGGGTTTTTAGGATTTTTTATTGTTTTTAGTGTTTTTAGGGTGTTTTTCTGTATTTAGGTTTTTTAAAGTTTTTTAGGGTTTTTAAGTTTTTTTGAGTTTTTTAAGTCTTTTAGGGGTTTTAAGGGTTTTTAGAGTTTTTAGTGGGTTTGTAGGGGTTTTGTTAATTTAGAGTTTTTTACATATTTAGTGGTTTTTATGATTTTCAGGGGGTTTTTCAGGGGTTTTAGGGATTTTTATGTTTTCATGGATTTTTAGGGGGGTTTAGTATTTTTATGGCTTCCTGGTGTTTTTAGTGACTTTTTTGGTTTTTTTGGTTTTTTTTATGTTTTTAGGGATTTTAGGGTTTTTAATGTCTTTTTGGGTTTTAGTGTTTTTTAAGTTTTTTAGGATTTTTGATGTTTTTTACAGTTTTTAGTTTTTTTATGGTTTAAAAGGTTTTAATAGGTTTTAGTAGGTTTTAGGGGTTTTAAGGTTTTCTTAAGGTTTTTATCGGTTTTATGGTTTTAGGGTTTTTAGGGTTTTTAGGGTTTTGTATGTTTCCGTGGATTTTTAGAGGTTTTTTAGGAATTTTATAGTTTTTATATTTTTTAGGAATTTTAATCATTTTTAGAGTTTTTATGGGTTTTTAGGGGTTTTTAAATTTTTGTTAGGGTATTCAAGTTTTTTAGAGTTTTTAAACATTTTTTAGTGTTTTAAGGGTTTTTAGAGTTTTTAGTGGTTTAGGGGTTTTATAGTTTTTTGGGGTTTTTTAATATTTTAGGGGTTTTATGGTTTTTAGTGAGTTTTTCTTGTTTTTAGGGTTTTTTTTTGTTTTCTGGGATTTTTAATGTTTTTATACGTTTTAGGTGTTTTTTAGGGTTTTGAGTGTTTTTTATGTTTCTATTGATTTTTATGGGTTTTTAGGATTTTTTTGGGTTTTATGGTTTTTAGGTTTTTTAGATATTTTGTGGATTTTTTTGGTTTTCCAGGTTTTTAGGATTTTTTAGTGTTTTTAGGGTTTTTAGGGTGTTTTTCAATTTCTAGGTATTTTTAATTTTTTTAGGGTTTTTAAGGTTTTTTGAGTTTTTTAAGTCTTTTAGGGGTTTTAAGGGGTTTTAGAGTTTTTAGTGGGTTTTTAGGGGTTTTGGGTTTTTAAGTTTTTTTACGTATTTAGTGTGTTTTTTTTGGTTTTTAGGGGTTTTTTAGGGTTTTTTGGATTTTTATGTTTTAATGGATTTTTAGGGGGGTTTACTATTTTTATGGTTTTCAGGTATTTTTAGTGATTTTTCTATTTTTTCGGTTTTTTTATGTTTTTAGGGGTTTTCAGGGTTTTAACGTCTTTTTGGGTTTTTGGGTTTTTTGAGTTTTTTAAGATTTTTGACGTTTTTCAGAGTTTTTAATTTTTTCTAGGGTTTAAAAGGTTTTAAGATTTTTTATTAGGGTTTAGGGGTTTATGGAATTTTTTAATGTTTTTATTGGTTTTATATTTTTAGGGGTTTTAGGGTTTTTTATGTTTCTATGGATATTTAGAGGTTTTTTAGGAATTTTATAGTTTTTAGTGTTTTTAGGGATTTTAATCATTTTTAGGGGTTTTCATGGGTTTTGAGGGTTTCTCAGGGTTTTTAGGGGTTTTTAAAATTTTTTAGGGTATTCAAGTTTTTTATAGTTTTTTAACATTTTTTAGTGTTTTAAGGGTTTTTAGAGTTTTTAGTGGTTTAGGGGTTTTATATTTTTTAGTATTTTTTAATATTTTAGGGGTTTTTATTGTTTTTTGGGGTTTTTTCTTGTTTTTAGGGTTTTTTTATGTTTTCTTGTCTTTTAGGGTTTTTTAGAATTTTTATGGTTTTTAGGGATTTTGTGGGTTTTAGGATTTTACAAGGTTTTTAGGGGTTTTCAAGATTTTTAGGATCTTTTGGGGGTTTTTAGGGTTTTTTTAGTTTTTTAGGGGTTTAAAGTTTTTTTATAATTTTTTAACGTTTTTAGATTTTTATGGGTTTCTTTAGTTTTTATTGGTTTTTAGGGTTTTTTTGGGCTTTTAGGGTTTTTAAGGTTTTTGGGGGTTTCTTGGTTTTTATGGTATTTTATGTTTTCATGGATTTTTAGGGGGGTTTTATTATTTTTATGGTTTTGGGTGTTTTTATGGATTTTAGGGATTTTGAGTGTTTTTTGGGGGTTTTCAGGTGTTTTTAGGGGTTGTCAGTATTTTTAGGGTCTTTTGGGGTTTTAGGGTTCTTCAAGGTTTTTTAGGGTTTTTAACATTTTCATGGATTTTAGGGGTTTCTGTAGGATTTTTATGGTTATTAGGTTTTTTGGGGGTTTTTAGGGATTTTAAGGGTTTTTAGGGGTTTTTATGGTTTTTAGGGTATTTTGGGGTTTTAGGTTTTTTAAGGTTTTTTAGAGCTTTTAGTTGGTTTTTTCGAGTTTCGAGGTTTTTTGAGAGATTTTTAACGTTTTTAGGTGTTTTATAATTTTTTAGAGTTTTATTAGTTTTTAGGGGTTTTATGGGGTTTTAAGTTTTCTAGGGTATTTAATGGTATTCATGGGTTTTTCATGGTTTTTGTGGTTTTTATGTTTTCATGGTTTTTTAGTGGTCTTTTAAGGATTTTTTATGGGTTTTTGCGATTTTTAGGGTTCTTATGGATTTTGATGATTTTTAGGGTTTTCAAGGGGTTTTAGGGTGTTTTATTTGTTTTCAGGGCCTTTTAGGGTTTTAAGGGATTTTTTTTAGTTTTTAAGGTTTTAATATTTTTTAGATATTTTTAAGATTTTTATCGATTTTAAGGGTTTTTAGAGTTTTGGGTTTTTAGGGTTTTATGGGTTTTTAGGCTTTTAAGGTTTTTTGGGGTTTTATAGTTTTCATGGTTTTAGGGTTTTTTATGTTTTCATGGATTTTAATTATTTTTAGGATTTTTTGGTTTTAAGGGTTTTTATGTATTTTGAGGGGATTTAGGGTTTTCAGGTGCGTTTATGGTTTTTAAGGATTTTTTGGGTTTTTGGGTGTTTTTGGTTTTTTTATGTTTTTTTGAGTTTTTTATGGTGTTTATGATTTTTAAGAGTTTTTTAATGTTTTAGGGGTTTTATGTGGTTTTAGATATTATAGTGGTTTTTAGGGTTTTTATGGTTTTTGAGGGGTTTTAAGGTTTTTTGGGGTTTTTTTGGTTTTCAGGGGTTCCTCAAGGTTTTAGGGTTTCATACGTTTTCATGGATTTTTTGGGGTTTTGTAGGATTTTATTATTTTTAGTATTTTTATGGATTTTGTGTGTTTTAGGGGTTTTTAGCGGGTTTTAGAGTTTAAGGTTTTTAAGGGTTTTGAAATAATTTTGGGTTTTTATGTTTTTTTAGTTTTTTTGGATTTTAAGGTTTTTAGAGTTTTTAATGTTTTTAGGGGTTTAAATAGTTTTAAGAGTTTTTAAATTTTTTAAAGGTTTTTAGGGTTTTTAGGGTTTTTAATATTGTTAGGGGTTTTAATTGTTTTCTGGTCGTTTTAAGGGTTTATAGGGTTTTTTATGTTTCCATGGATTTCTAGTGGTTTTTATTACTTTTAAAGGTTTTTAGGATTTTTTAGGTTTTTTAGAGATTTGTAGGGTTTTAGGGTTTTTTCAAGGGTTTTTAGGGTTTTAGGGTTTTTTTGGACTTTTATGATTTTGTAGAGTTTTAATGTTTTTAGGGGTTTTAAGGGTTTTTAGAGTTCTAAGTGGGTTTTTAGGGTTTATGTTTTTTAAGTCTCTTAGTTTTTTTTTGTTTTTAGGTATTTCTAAGGTTTTTTGGGTATTTTACTTTTTCATTGAATTTTAGGGGGTTTTAGGATTTTTATGGTTTTAAGGGTTTTTTGGGTTTTGAGGGATTTTGAGGGTTTTTAGGGTTCTTCAAGGTTTTTTTGGATTTTAGGGTTTTTTTTTGGTTTTTGGGGTTTATTGGGATTTTTGGATTTTTTTATTTTTATGGGTCTTAAGGTCTTTTAACGATTTTTTAGGTTTTAAGGGTTTTTAAGTTTTAAGGGTTTTAGGGGTTTTAGGGATTTTGAGGATTTTAGGGTGATTTAGGGTTTTTAGGGTCTTTTTGGGTTTTTAGGGGGTTTTTTTGAGTTTTTTCATGTTTTTATGGTTTTAAGAGTTTTTTAAAAAAAATTTGGGGGTTTTAAGGGTTTTAGTGTTTTTTTTGTTGTTTTCAGGTTTTTAAGGGTTTTTATGGGTTATAAAGTTTTTAGGGGGTTTTATGGATTTCATGGGTTGCTTGAGGGTTTTTTTATGTCTTTCATGGGTTTTTCAGGATTATTAGTGGTTTTTACTTTTTCATGGACTTTTAGTGGTTTTTAAGGTTTTTTATGGTTTTATGGGTTTTTTATGGTTTTTAGGGGTTTTTAGGGTTTTTAGATTTTTTATGTTTTCATGGATTTTAAGGGTTTTTTTATTTTTATTGTTTTAGGGTTTGTTAGGGTTTTAAGGATTTTTTTTGGGTTTTATGGCTTTTTAGGGGTCTTTATGGTTTTTCTGGTTTTCAGGGATTTTTATGGTTTTTTGCGTTTTTCAGGAGTCTTAGTGTCTTTTGGGTTTTAGGGATTTTTATTTTTATTTTTTTAGAGATTTAAAGGTTTTCTGGAGTTTTTTTAACAGTTTTAGGGCTTTTATGATATTTTAGAGTTTTTAGTAGTTTGTAGGGTTTTAATGGGTTTTAAGGTTTTTATGTTTTTTAGGGGTTTTTTGGTTTAAGGGGTTATTCCGATTTTTAGTTTTTTACATTTTCATGGATTTTTAGGGGTTTTTTATGGTTTTTAGAGATTTTTAGGGATTTTAGGAGTTTTTATGGTTTTTCATGGTTTTAGGGGTCTTTTGGGTTTTATGGATTTTTAGAGTTTTTAGGGTTTTTAATTGTTTTTATGGTTTTTAGAATTTTTAGGCGTTTAAAGGGTTTTAGATTTTTTTTAGTGGGTTTTTAGAGTTTTTATGGGTTTTTAGGTTTTTCTGATTCTTTTAGGGGGTTTTATGGATTCTTAAGTTTTCATGGATTTTTAGGGTTTTTTAGGATTTTTATTATTTTTGGAGATTTTATTGATTATGAGGCTTTTTAGGGCTCTTCAGGGTTTTTATGTTTTCTAGGGTTTTCTGGGTTTTAGGCGTTTTTAGGTTTTTAGGGTATTTTTTTTATAGGGTTTTAAGGTTTTTTTAGAGTTTTTTAATATTTTTAAGGGTTTAAAGGTTTTGTAGAGTTTTTAGTGGTTTTTAGTGTTTTTAGAGTCTTTTTTGGATTTTAGGGTTTTTATTGATTTTTTGGGGTTTAATGGTTTTTAAGGATTTTTATCATTTTTAGGGGTATTATGGGTTATTAGAGTGTTTAGTGGGTTTTATGGGTTTTAGGTTTTTTAGCGTTTTTAAATGTTTTGAGGGGTTTTTATAGCTTTCTGGGATTTTTCAAGGTTTTTAGGGTTTCTAACGTTTTCATAGATTTTTAGGGGGTTTTCAGGTTTATACAATTTTAAAGGGTTTTAGGGTCTTTTTTGGGTTTTTAGGGTTTTTTTGAGTTTTTTAGGGGATTTAAGATTTTTTAGAATATTTAATTTTTTAGGGGTTTTAAGGGGTTTTAGAGTTTTTATTGTTTTTTGGGTTTTATAGTTTTTCGGGTTTTTTTTTGTTTTCATGGATTTTAGGGGTTTTTAGGATTTTGTTTGTTTTTATAGTTTTTAGTGCTTTATGGATTTTGAGGCTTTTTAGGGTAGTCTAGGGGTGTTTAGCGGTTTTAGGGGCTTTCATAGTTTTTAGGGCCTCTTTAGGGTTTTAGATTTTTTGGGTTTTAGATTTTTTTAGATTTTTTTAGGTTTTAAGGGGTTTTAGAGTTTTTAGTGGTTTTTAGTGTTTTTATGTTTTTTATGGTCTTTTAAGGGTTTTAAGGATTTTAATATTTTTAGGGGGTTTTCAAGGGTTTTAGGGTTTTTCCCATTTTCATGGATTTATAGGAGGTTTTTAGGAATTTTATTGTTTTTAGGGTGATTATGGGTTTTTAGGGGTTTTGGGGTTTTAGGGTTTTTTATGAATTTAGTGGTTTTTTTGGTTTTTAGGGGTTTTTTCAGGGTTTTTAGAGATTTTTATGTTTTCATGGATTTTTAGGGGGTTTAGTATTTTTATGGTTTTTTGGCATTTTTAGTGATTTTTCTGGTTTTTTTTGGTTTGCTGATGTTTTCAGGGGTTTTGGGGGTTTTTAATGTCTTTTTGGGTTTTAGGGTTTTTTGAGTTTTATAGGATTTTTTATGTTTTTCAGAGTTTTTAAATTTTTCTGGGGTTTAAAAGGTTTTAAGAGTTTTTAGTAGGTTTTAGGGGTTTTAAGGGTTTTTAAGGTTTTTATTGGTTTTATGTTTTTCGGGGTTTTTTAGGGTTTTTAGGGTTTTTATGTTTACATGGATTTTTAGAGGTTTTTTAAGAATTTTATAGTTTTTAGTGTTTTTAGAGATTTTAATCATTTTTAGGGTTTTTCATGGGTTTTGAGGGTTTTTCAGGGTTTTTAGGGTGTTTTTGGGTTTTTAGGGGTTTTTAATTTTTTTAGGTTATTCAAGTATTTTAGATTTGTTTAACATTTTTTAGTGTTTTAAGGGTTTTTAAAGTTTTTAGTGGTTTAGGGGTTTTATAGTTTTTTGGATTTTTTAATATTTTAGGGGGTTTTATTTTTTTTGGGGGGGGTTTCGCGTTTTTAGGGGTTTTTATGTTTTCTTGGATTTTTAGGGTTTTTGAGGATTTTTCTGGTTTTTAGGGATTTTTTGGGTTTTAGGGTTTTACAAGGGTTTTAGGGGTTTTCAGGATTTTTAGTGTCTTTTGGGATTTTTAGTGTTTTTTTAGTTTTTTAGGAGTTTAATGGTTTTTTATAATTTTTTAAAGTTTTTAATTTTTTTGGGTTTGTTGAGTTGTTATTGGTTTTTAGGATTTTTTCTGGGCTTTTAGGGTTTTTAAGATTTTTGGGGGTTTCGTGGTTTTTATGGTATTTTAAGTTTTCATGGATTTTTAGGGGGGTTTTATGATTTGTATGGTTTTGGGGGTTTTATGGATTTTAGGGATTTTGAGTGTTTTTTGGTGGTTTTCAGGTGTTTTTAGGGGTTGTCAGTATTTTTAGGGTCTTTTGGGGTTTAGGGATTTTTTTTGAGTTTTTAGTTTTTTTAAAGTTTTTAATTGGCTTTTAGGTTTTTTTTGTGTTTTTAGGGTTTTAAATTTTTTTAGGGGTTTTATGGTTTTTTGGGGTTTTTCAGGGTTTATGATTTATTATGTTTTCATGGATTTTTAGGGGGTTTTCAAGATTTTTATGGTTTTAGGGTTTTTTAGGGATGTTAGGCATTTTGAGGGGTGTTAGTGTTTTTATGTGTTTTTAGGGTTTTTTTAGTTTTAGGGTTTGAAAGTTTTTTTAGAGTTTTTTAATGTTTTTAGGGTTTTTAAGGGTTTTTAGAGTTTTTTGGGGGTTTTTATGGTTTCTATGTATTTTTAAGGGTTTTTAGGTTTTTAGGGTTTTTCATGGTTTTCAGTGGTTTTAAGGGGTTTTTATGTTTTTAGGGATTTTTAGGGATTTTAGGATTTTTATGGATGTTAGAGTTTTTAGGCTATTTAGGGATTGTGAGGGTTTTTAGGGGTTTTCATGGGTTTTTAGTGTTTTTAGGGGGTTTTCAGGGTTTTTAGGTTCTTTTTGGGTTTTAGGGTTTTCTTGAGCTTTTTTAGGATTTTTATGGGTTTTTAGAGTTTATAATTTTTTAGGGGTTTTAACATTTTCATGGATTTTAGGGGTCTTGTTGGATTTTTATGGTTTTTAGGTTTTTTTGGGTTTTAATGGATTTTAAGGTGTTTTAGGGGTTTTCAAGGGATTTAGGGTTTTTAGGGGTCTTCAAGGCTTTTAGTGTATTTTTGGGGTTTTAGGGTTTTTAGGGGTTTTAAGGTTTTTGATAGATTTTTAAGGTTTTTAGGTGTTTTAAGGGTTTTTAGATCATTTAGTTGGTTTTTTAGGGTTTTAAGGTTTTTGAGAGATTTTTAAAGTTTTTAGAAGTTTTATAATTTTTTAGAGTTTTATTAGTTTTTAGGGGTTTTTATGGGGTTTTAAGTTTTCTACGGTATTTAATGGTATTCATGGGTTTTTCATGGTTTTTGTGGTTTTTATGTTTTCATGGTTTTTTAGTGGGTTTTTAAGGATTTTTAAGGGTTCATGCGATTTTTAGGGTTTTTAAGGATTTTGATGGTTTTTTGGGGTTTCAAGGGGTTTTAGGGTGTTTTTTTGTTTTTTGGGCCTTTTGGGGTTTTAAGGGATTTTTTTTTTAGTTTTTAGGGTTTTAAGATTTTTTAGATTTTTTTATGATTTTTATCGATTTTAAGGGTATTTAGGGTTTTGGGTTTTTAGGGTTTTTATGGGTTTTTAGGCTTTTAAGGTTTTTTGGGGTTTTATGGTTTTCATGGGGTTTTTCATGGTTGTAGGGTTTTTTATGTTTTCATGGATTTTAATTTTTTTAGGATTTTTTGTTTTTAAAGGTTTTTACAGATTTTGAGGGGATTTAGGGTTTTCAGGTGCGTTTATGGTTTTTAAGAATTTTTTGTGTTTTTGGGTGTTTTTGGGTTTTTTTATGTTTTTTTTGAGTTTTTATGGTATTTATGATTTTTAGGAGTTTTTTAATGTTTTAGGGTTTTCATGTGTTTTTAGATATTTTAGTGGTTTTTAGGGGGTTTATGGTTTTTGTGGGTTTTTAAGGTTTTAGGGTGTTTTTACTTTTTAGGGGTTCCTCAAGGTTTTAGGGTTTCATACGTCTTCATGGATTTTTTGGGGTTTTGTAGGATTTTGTTATTTTTAGTACTTTTATGGATTTTGTGTGTTTTAGGGGTTTTTAGCGGGTTTTAGATTTTAAGGTTTTTAAGGGTTTTGAAATCATTTTGGGTTTTTATGTTTTTTTAGTTTTTTTATTTTTAAGGTTTTGAGAGTTTTTAATGTTTTTAGTGGTTTAAATGGTTTTAAGAGTTTTTAAATTTTATAAAGGTTTTTATGGGTTTTAGGGTTATTAATATTTTTAGGGGTTTTAGTTTTTTTCTGGGGATGTTCATAGTTTTTAGTTTTTTTATGTTTTCATGGATTTATAGAGGTCTTTATTATTTTTAAAGTTTTTTAGGGTTTTTAGAGATTTATAGGGGTTTTAGTGTTTTTTAAGTGTTTTTAGGTTTTAGGGTTTTTTGTACTTTTATGGTTTTGAAGAGTTTTTATGTTTTAGGGGTTTTAAGGGTTTTTAGAGTTCAAAGTGGGTTTTTAGGATTTATGTTTTTAAGGTTATTAGGTATTTTTATTGTTTTTATGGATTTCTAAGGTTTTTTTGGGTATTTTACGTTTTCATCGAATTTTAGGGGGTTTTAGGATTTTTATGGGTTTAAGGGTTTTTAGGGTTTTGAGGGATTTTGAGGGTTTTTAGTGTTCTTAAAGGTTTTTTTGTATTTTAGGGTTTTTTTTGGGTTTTTGGGGTCTGTTGGTGTTTTAGGATTTTTTTTTATTTTTTATGGGTTTTAAGGTCTTTTAACAATTTTATGCGTTTTAAGGGTTTTTATGTTTTTATGCTTTTTAGGGGTTTTAGGGATTTTGAGAATTTTAGTGTGTTTTAGGGCTTTTAGGGTCTTTTGGGTTTTAAGGGGTTTTTTGAGTTTTTTCTAGTTTTTATGGTTTTTAGAGTTTTTTAAAGTTTTTTTGGCGTTTTAAGGGTTTTAGTGTTTTTTTGTTGTTTTAGGGGTTTTATGGGTTTTTATGGGTTTTAAAGGTTTTTAGGGGGTTTTATGGATTTCATGGGTTGGTTTATGGTTTTTTATGGTTTTCAGGGGTTTTCTAGGTTTTTAGGGTTTTTTACTTTTCCATAGACTATTAGTGGTTTTTTAGGTTTTTATAGTTTTTACGGATTTTTACGGTTTTAGGGGTTTTTAGGGTTTTTAGAGTTTTTTATGTTTTCATGGATTTTAAGGGTTTTTTCAATTTTTTATGATTTTAGGGTTTTTTAGGGTTTTTAAGGTTTTTTTGGGTTTTAGGGGTTTTTAGGGGTTTTTCTGGTTTTTCTGGTTTTCAGGGCTTTTTATGGTTTTTTGCATTTTTCAGAAGTTTTAGCGTCTTTTGGGTTTTTGGGGATTTTTTTGATTTTTTAGAGATTTAAAGGTTTTTTGGAGTTTTTTTAACATTTTTAGGGATTTTATGAGATATTATATTTTTTTTAGTGGTTTTTAGGGTTTTAATGGGGTTTTAGTGTTTTTATGTTTTTTTGGGGTTTTATAGTTTCAAGGGGTTATTCACGTTTTTAGTTTTTTTTACATTTTCATGGATTTTTTTTGGGTTTTTTTAGGTTTTTTATGGTTTTTAGAGATTTTTAGGGTTTTTAGGAGTTTTTATGGGTTTTCATGGTGTTAGGGGTCTTTTGGGTTTTATGGATTTTTAGAGTTTTTTTTGTATTTTTATTTGTTTTTAGTGTTTTTTAGCATTTTTAGGCGTTTAAAGGGTTTTAGATTTTTTTTAATAGGTTTTATGAGTTTTTTGGGGTTTATGGATTCTTACATTTTCAGGGTTTTTTAGGGTTTTTTAGGATTTTTATGATTTTTGGGGATTTTATTGATTTTGAGTCTTTTTAGGGCTCTTCAGGGTTTCTAGGGTCTCTAGGTTTTTCTAGGTTGAGGTATTTTTAGGTTTTTAGGGTATTTTTTATTTTTTAGGGTTTTAAGGTTTTTTTAGAGTTTTGTAATGTTTTTAAGGGTTTAAAGGGTTTTTAGATTTTTTAGTGGTTTTAAGGGGTTTTTGGGGTTTTGGGGTTTTTGTGTGTTTTAGTGGTTTGTTTGGTTTCCAGGTGTTTTCAGGGTTTTTATAGTTTTTTACATTTTCATGGATTAATAGGGCATTTTAGGCTTTTATGGTTTTTAGGTTTTTAGGGATTTTGTCACTTTCTAGGGTTTTTAGAGGTTTTTAGTTATTTTCAGGATTTTTAGGGTCTTTTTGGGATTTTAGGGTTCTTTAGTATTTTGTGTTTTTAGTTTTTTTAAGATTTTTTTAATTTTTTTAAGGGTTTTAAGAGTTTTTAGTGGTTTTTAGGGGTTTTATGGGTTTTTATGGAATTTTATGTTTTAGGGTTTTTTTGGTTTTTAAGGTTTTTTAGGGTTTTTAGGGTTTCTTAAGATTTCATGGATTTCTATGGGTGTTTAGGATTTGTTTGGTTTTAGGGTTTTTAAGGATTTTGAGGGGTTTTAGGTTTTTTTAGGGTTTTTTGGGTTTTTAGGATTTTTAGAGTCTTTTGGGATTTTAGGGTTTTTATTGTGTTTTTTGGGGTTTAATGGTTTTTAAGGGTTTTTATCATTTTTAGGGGTATTATGGGTTATTATAGTTTTTAGTGGGTTTTATGGGTTTTTAGGGTTTTTAAAAGTTTTGAGGGGTTTTTATAGCTTTCAGGATTTTTCAGGGTTTTTAGGGTTTCTAACGTTTTCATAGATTTTTAGGGGTTTTAAGGATTTTTATTATTTTTGGGTCTTCTGGAGTTTTTAGGGATTTTGAGGGTTTTTACGGTTTTTAGCGGTTTTTTGGGTTTATACAATTTTAAGCGGTTTTAGGGTCTTTTGGGGGGTTTTAGGGGTTTTTTTTGAGTTTTTTAGGGGATTTAAGATTTTTAAGATTTTTTAATGTTTTTAGGGGTTTTAAGGGGTTTTAGAGTTTTTAGTGTTTTTTGGGTTTTATAGTTTTTAGGGTTTTTTTATGTTTTCATGGATTTTAGGGGGTTTTAGGATTTTTTTTTTGTTTTTATAGTTTTTTAGTGTTTTATTGATTTTGATGCTTTTTAGGGTAGTCTAGGCGTGTTTAGGGTTTTTAGGGTCACTTTGGGGTTTTATTTTATTTTTTGATTTTTTTGGGTTTTAAGGGTTTTTAGGGTTTTTAGTGGGTTTTAGTGTTTTTATGTGGTTTTATGTGTTTTTATGATCTTTTAAGTGTTTTAAGGATTTTTATATTTTTTGGGGGTTTTAAGGGGTTTTAGGTTTTTCCTATTTTCATGGATTTATTGGAGGTTTTTAGGAATTTTATGGTTTTTAGGGTGATTACGAGTTTTTAGGTTTTGGGGGGGGGGGGTTTATGGGTTTTTTGAGTTTTTTAGGGTTTTTAATGTTTTTAGAGTTTTTTTATTTTTGTAAGGTTTTAAGGGTTATGGTGTTTTTAGTGGGTTTTTAGGGTTTTTATGGGTTTTTAGGGTTTTTATGGTTTTTAGGGGGTTTTATGGTTTCATGGGTTTTTCAGGGTTTTTAGGTTTTTTTACGTTTTCAAGGATTTTTAGGGTTTTTTGGTTTTTTAAGGGATCTAGGGATTTTCAAGGTTTTTTTTGGGTCTTTTGGGTTTTTAGGGGGGTTTTTAGTTTTTAGGGATTTTAAGGTTTTTTATATTTTTTCAAAAAATTTAGGAGTTTTACGTGTTTTTAGAGTTTTTAGTGGTTTTAGAGTTTTTATGTGTTTTTAAGGTTTTTAGGAGGTTCTATGGGTTTTTAGGGGCTTCTTGGGGTTATTAGGGTTCTTTATGTTTTGATGGATTTTTAGGGGGATTTTTAGGATTTTTATGGTTTTGGGGGATTTTTTAAGGTTTTCAGGTATTTTGAAGGTTTTTAGGGTTTTTATGGGGTTTTCAAGGTTTTATGGTCTTTTTTGGGGTTTTAGGGGTTTTTGAGTTTTTTAGGGGTTTTAAGGTTTTTTTGGAGTTTTTTAACATTTTTTGGCATTTCGGGGGGTTTTAGAGTTTGTAGTAGCTTTTAGGGTTTTGAGGGGTTTTTAGGGTTTTTATGGTTTTTAGGGATTTTTATGATTTTCATGGGTTTTTCTGTGTTTTTAGAGTTTTTTACATTTTCAAGGATTTTTAGTGTTTTTTATGATTTTTATGGTTTTTAGGGTTTTTTTGGGTTTTCCTGGGATTTTGAGGATTTTTATGGCTTTAAGTGATTTAGGGTTTTCTCAGGGTTTTTTTGGTTTTTAGGGGTTTTTTGAGTTTTTAGGGATTTTAAGGTTTTTTAGAGAATTTTATCATTTTTAGGGGTTTTAAGAGTTTTAAGAGATTTTATTGGTTAATAGGGTTTTTAGGGGTTTTTCTGGTTTTTCTGGTTTTTCGGGTTTTTTTTGGGATTTTTTCATTTTCATGGATTTTTATGGGGGGTTTAGGATTTTTATGGTTTTTGGGTTTTTAGGGTGTTTTAGGGTTTTAGGGTTTTAGGATTTTTACGGGTTTTTAGGCATTTGGATGGGTTTTTAGGGTTTTTCATGGTTTTTAGGGGTTTTAGGGGTTTTTAGGGTTTTTAGAGACTTCTTGTGTTTTTAGGGTTTGTTTGAGTTTTTTGGGGGGGTTTTAGAGTTTTTAACGTTTTTAGGGGTTTAAAGGTTATTGGAGTTTTTATTGGTTTTGTGGGTTTTATGGGTTTTTAGGGTTTCTTAAGGTTTTTAGAGGTTTTATGGTTTTTAGTGGTTTCTAAGGGTTTTTAATGTTTTTAAGTTTTCAAGGATTTTAGGGGTTTTTAATGATATTTATGGTTTTTATGGTTTTTTCTAGTGTTTAGGGATTTTTAGGGGGGTTTTTTAGTTTTTTTGGTTTTTTCGAGTTTTTTGACATTTTTCTGGATTGTAAGGGTTTTTAGAGTTTTTAGTGATTTTTAGGGTTTTTATGGGATTTTAGGGATTTTAAGGGTTTTATGGGTTTTATGGTTTACAAGGTTTTTAATGGATTTTACGTTTTCATTATTTTAAAGGTTTATTTTTATTTTTAAGGGTTTTAGGGGTTTTAGGATTTTTATGGAATTTGAGAGTTTTTATGGGCTTTTAGGCGTTTTTATGAATTTATAGGTTTCTGGGTTTTTCAGGGTATTTTGGGATTTTGGGGGGTTTTAGATGTTTTAGGTGTTTTCATGGTTTTTAGGGTTTTTATGGGTTTTTATGGGTTTTGGGGTTTTTTTGGAGTTTTTAAGGTTTTTACGGTTTATTAATGTTTTTAAAATTTTAATAGGTTTTTAGCATTTTTAGAGTTTTAGTGGTTTTATGGTTTTTTAGGTTTTTAAGGGTTTAAGGAGTTTTTATAGTTTTATGTAGTTTTTAGTGTTTTTTACGCGTTCATTGATTTTTAGGGGTATTTTAGGATTTTTTTTATGGATTTTAGGGTTTTCAGGGTTTTCAGGGATTTTGAGAGGTTTTAGGGTATTTAGGGGTTTGGGGGTTTTATGGTCTTTTGGGTTTTTAGGTTTTTTTTTAATTTTTTAGTGTTTTAATGTTTTTTTATTGTTTTTTAATATTTTTATGGGTTCCAAGGCTTTTTAAGGTTTTTAGGAGTTTTATGGCTTGATGGATTTTTAATGGTTTTTAGGGATTTTTTTTACATTTTCATGTATTTTAAGGGTTTTTAATGATTTTGATGGTTTTTAGGATTTGTCATAGCTTTTTAGGGTTTTTAGAGTTTTTTGAGATTTTTACGGTTTTATGTTTTTTATGGTTTTTAAGGGTTTATAATGTTTTTAGATTTTTTTAAACATTTTTGTGTTTTTAATGGGTTTTAGTGTTTTTAGTGATTTTAGTGATTTTTAGGGTTTTATGGAGTTTTAGGGTTTCTATGGTTCTTAAGAGTTTTTGGGTTTTTATGGGTTTTTCGGGGTTTTTAGGGTTTTTATGGCTTTTTAGCAGGGTTGTAAGATTTTTATAGTTTTATGGTTTTTTTCGGATTTTGAGGAATTTTGAGGGGTTTATGGGTCTTCTTGGGTTTTAAGGGTGTTCAGGGTTTTTTTGGGTGTTTATGGATTTTTTTCTGTTTTTAGGGGGTTTTAAGGTTTTTAGAGTTTTTAAAATTTTTTGGGGTTTTAAGGGGTTTTAGAGTTTTTAGGGGGTTTCTAGGGTTTTATGGGGTTTGAGGGGTTTTTAAGGTTTTTAGGGGGTTTTATGGTTTTCAATGATTTTTCCCGGTTTTTAGAGTATGTTAGGTTTTCATGGGTTTTTAGGTATTTAATGGTTTTTAGGGATTTTGAGGGTTTTTAGTGTTTTTCTGGGGTTCTTAGGGGTTTTCAAGTTTTTTAGGGTCTTGTTTTTGTTTTTACTGTTTTTTTAGTTTTGTAGTGTTCTTAAGGTTTTTATAATTTTTTAACATTCTTAGGGGTTTTATGGGCTTTTAGTGTTTTTAGGGTTTTTATGGTTTTTTAGGGGTTTTAAGATTTTTAAGGGATTTTATGGGTTTCAGGGTTTTTTTAGGTTTTTGGGGGATTTTTACTTTTCATGGATTTTTAGGGGTTTATATGGTCTTTCAGGTTTTATGGGTTTTCTGGATTTTTAGGATTTCTTTAGAGGTTATAGGGTTTTTAGTTTCTTTATAGATTTTGGGGTTTTAGGGGTTTTTAAAGTTTGTTAGGGTTTTTAAGGGTTTTTAGAGTTTTTAATGTTTTTAGGGGTTTTAAGGGTTTTTGAAGTCTTTATTTTTTTAGGGGTTTTATGGGGTTTTAGGAATTTTAAGGTTTTTATGGGATTTAATGATTTTCAGGGCTTTTAGGTTATTTTACATTTTCAAGGATTTTTAGGTGTTTTTAATGATTTTTATCGATTTTATGGTTGTTTATGGTATTTTGTGATTTTGAGGGGGGTTTGGGTTTTTCCGGGTTTTTAGGGACTTTTGGGGGTTTTATGGTTTTTTTGAGTTTTTTTGAGTTTTTTTGAGTTTTTTTGAGTTTTTTTGGGTTCTTATGGTTTTTTAGAGTTTTTTAACATTTTTTAGAGATTGAAGGGTTTTTAGTGTTTTTAGGGCATTTTTAGGGTCTTATGGGGTTTTGGGTTTTTAAGGATTTTAGGGATTTTTATGGTTTTCTCTGTTATTTTTGGGTTTTTACGGTTTTTTTCATGGATTTCTGGGGGTATTTTAGGATTTTTATGGTTTTTCTAATTTTTAGTGGTTTTAAGGATTTTGAGTGTTCATTGGGATTTTTAGTATTTTTCGGGCTTTTTCAGGGATTTTGGGTTCTTTTGGGGTTTTAGTGTTTTTTTTAGTTTTTTAGCGTGTTTAAGGTTTTTTAGAGTTTTTCAAAAAAAATTATGTGTTTTTATGGTTTTTAGAGTTTTTAGTGGTTTTTAGGGTTTTTATGGGTTTCTAGAGGTTTTTAGGGTTTTAGGTATTTTATGGTTTTCAATGGTTTTTTAGGGTTTTTTACATTTTCATGGATTTTAGGGGTTTATTTGGATTTTTATGGTTTGTAGGGTTCTTAGGATTTTTTGGGATTTTAAGGGGTTTTAAGGGGTTTTAGGGTATTTAGGGATTTTAGGGTTTTTAGGGTCTTTTGGGGTTTTATGTTTTTTTTAGTTTTTAGGGGTTTTCAGGTAATTTATATTTTTTAACATTTTTTAGGGGTTTTAGAGTTTCTAGTGATTTTTAATGTTTTTATTTGTTTTTAGGGTTTTGAAGGTTTTGAGGGGGTTTTTTAGTTTTTAGGGGATTTTCAAGGTTTTAATGTTGTTTTGGTTTTCTTGGATGTTTAGGGGGTTTTTAGGATTTTTATGGTTTTATGGATTTTAATGTTTTTAGTGATTTTGAGGGGTTTTAGGGGTTTTCATATGTTTTTGGGGTTTTTAGAGTTTTTAAGGTCCTTAAGGGTTTTTTTTTGTGTTTTTAGGGGTTTTAAGGTTTTTTAATGTTTTTAGGGGTTTAAAGGGTTTTGGGAGTTTTTAGTGGGTTCTTAGGCAAAGAAGGCTCGGGTCCAGGCTATTCCTGGCACCCCCCAAAATTTATTAAACAAAAAGACACAAACACTGCAGAGAAGGGAGGGGAGGGGTCGAACGACCCACACCCAAAAACCCTTACAACCCACGCCAAAGAAAGAAAAACAAAGAAAGAAAAAGGCACAAAAACAGACAAAACCGCAGCATCATCACGTCACATCCAGCCAGTACCAGCATCCAACAGCACTACATCCAGCGTTAACCAGCATCCAACAGCTCACAGCTAACCAACAACCAGCATTCAGACTACAGTAGCAAACAACATCCAGCAGCAGCAACCAGCCAACCAGCATCCACAACAAACCAGCAACCAGCATCCTCATTTTCAGACAGCCAACACCTCTTTCGACCACCAAACATCTCCCAGCATCCCACTTCCACTCCAGCAGCACAACAATAAACTCATCCACAGTAGCAGCAAATACCAAATAGCCACACGTCATCCAGCATTCACCATACACCATCCACTCAAAATCAACAAAATACCCGCATCCATCACCCAGTACCTTCTCACCAAGAAGGTCCCTTTCCAACAGCATAGAACAAACAACATCAACAGAACATGAATCATCACCACCCAATAGAACCGGTAGCCAGTATCCACAACAAAGCCAAAAAACCAGCCAAAAAGCAGCACCAATCCTTCTCCCCAACAATAGCTTTGGGGGAGGCCAGTAATGAAAAATCCAACCAAATTCTAGCCGAAGCAGCAACACAGAACCAGTCCAGCCACCAAACAAGAACACGCAAGCCAGCAAAATCAGTCGGACACAGGACATAGCGACTATACCTTCGCCAGTAGCAAGATCAATGAGCAAGAAGCCTGCACCTCTTCGGATCCGGACAGACAGCATCGAACCAAGCGCAACGCCAATGCTCGCGCGAAGTAGATGCAAAGCCCGACTAACCCGTTTGTCACCAGGATGTGGCCATACCTCCCCCCGACACCAGAAAGGCTCGTCACACCATAAAACCAGCAAGCCGAACCCTCCTACTCGGCAAAGCAACCATCTCATCGGGTTTTAATCTTTTTTATAGTTTTTAGCATGATTTTAGGGTTTTTATGGGTTTTTTTCGTTTTTTTTGGTTTTTAGGGGTTTTTTATGGTTTTCAAGGGTTTTCAGGGATTCTATGTTTTCATCAATTTTTAGCGGGTTTTAGGATTTTAATTTTTTTTCAGGTTTTTTAGGATTTTAAGGATTTTGAGGGGTTTAGGGTTTCTAAAGGGTTTTTTTAGGTTTTTAGGGTTTTTAAGGGGTTTTATGGTCTTTTGGGTTTTTAGATTTGTTTTAGTTTTTTAGGATTAATTAATGTTTTTTAGGGTTTTTAAACATTTTTAGTGGTTTTAATATTTTTTTTGTGATTTCTTATAGTTTTTAAATATTTTTCTCATTTTTAAGGTTTTTATGGTTTTATTGGGTTTTTAGGGGTTTTAAATTTTTACGCTTTCATGGATTTTCAAGGAGTTTTTAGGTTTTTTATTTTTTTAGGGTTTTAGGGTCTTTTGTGTTTTTAGTGTTTTTTTTTGAGTTTTTTATGGTTTTTTATGGATTTTTAGAGATTTTTATCATTTTAGGGGTTTTAAGGGTTTTAAGTGGGTTTAATAGTTTTTATGGTGTTTTAGGGTTTTTTATGGTTTTATGGGTTTTTATGGTTTTCAGAGGTTTTTCAGGGTTTTCAGCATTTTTTTATGTTTTCATTAATTTTTAAGGGTTGTTTAGGATTTTTATGGTTTCTAGTGTTTTTAGGGTTTTGTAGGGTTTTTAGGGTCTTTTTGGGGGGTTTTTTTTTGAGTTTTTTAGGGGTTTAAATGTTTTATTGAGTTTTATAATGTGTTTAGGGGGTTTGGTGTTCTTACAGTTATTGGTGGATTTTTAGAGATTTTATGGGTTTTAGTTTTTTAAGATTTTTAAGGGTTTTTATGGTTTTTAGGGGGATTTCAGGGTTTAAAGGGTATTTTTATGCCTTTAAATATTTTTAGGGATTTTTTATGATTTTTATGGTCTTAGGGAATTTTTGGGTTTTTAGGGATTTTGAGGGTTTTAGGGGATTTCTGGGTTTTTTAGGGTTTTAGGGTTTTTAGGGTTTTTAGGGGTTTAAAAGTCTTTATGGGATTTAGTTTTTTTATTCTTTAGGGTATTTAAGCTTTTTAGTGTTTTTTAATGTTTTAATGGATTTAAAGGGTTTTTAGAGTTTTTAGTGGGTTTTTAGGGTTTTTATCGATTTTTAGGGTTTTCAAGGATTTTAGGGGTTTAAAAGTCTTTAGAGTTTTTAGTGTCTTTTAAGGGTTTTTATGGGTTTTTAGCATTTTTTTAAGGCTTTTAGAGATTTTTATGGTTTTCAAGGTTGTTTCATGGTTTTTAGGGTTTTTTAAGTTGTCATAGATTTTTAGGGTTTTTTAGGATTTTTATGTTTTTTGGGGTTTTAGGGATTTTGGGGGGTTTTAGGGGTTTTCAAGGGTTTTTAGGGTTTTTTATGGGTTTTGGGGTGTTTTTTTCTTTTTATGTTTTTTAGGGTTTTTTGGGTTTTTAAGGTTGTTTGGGGTTTTTTAAGGTTTTCAAGTATTTATCAAGAATTTTCAGGGTTTTTACTTTTTCATGAAATTTTATGGATTTTTTAATGATTTTTTTTGTTTTGGTTTTTTAAGATTTTTAGGGATTTTGAGGCTTATAGGGTTTTTTAGTTTTTTAGGGCTTTTAGGGTCTTATGGGTTTTTTAGGGGTTTTTTGAGTTTTTTAGGGGTTTTATGGTTTTTTATAGTTTTTAAAATTTTTAGGGGTTTAAATATTTTTTAGAGTTTGAAGTAGTTTTTTAGGGTTGTTATTGGTATTTATGGTTTTTAATGATTTTAGGGGTTTTATGGTTTTCAAGAGTTTTTCAGTGTTTTTAGGGATTTCTATGTTTTCATGGGTTTTAGTGGATTTTTACAAATTTTATGATTTTTAGTATTTTTAGGGAATTTGAGGGTTTTAGGGTTTTTCAAGGGTTATTAGGGTTTTTATGGCTCTTCTAGGTTTTTAAAGTCTTTTGGCCTTTATATTTTTTTTAGATTTTAGGGTTTTAAGGTTTTTTAGAGTTTTTAATGTTTTTAGGTGTTTTAAGGGTTTTCTTTTAGTTTTTAGGGGGGTTTTAGGAATTTTATGGGGATTGCGGTTTTTTTAATGTTTTTATGGGTTTTTATGGTTTTCAAGGTTTTATGGGTTCATATTTTTTCATGTATTTTGGGCATTTTTAATCTTTTTATGATTTTTAGGGTTTTTGGGGTTTTTTAGGGGTTTTAGGGTTTTTTTGGGATTTTAGGGGTTTTGAGGGTTTTAGGGTCTTTTTGGAGTTTTAGGGTTTTTTTTATTTTTTAGCGTTTAAAAGGGTTTTTAGTGTTTTGAACATTTTTATGGGTTTTAAGGGTCTTTAGAGTTTTTTGTTGGTTTTTAGAGTTTTATGGGTTTTTAGGGATTTTTAAGTCATTTGGAATTTTTAGGGTTTTTATGGTTTTTTATGTTTTCAAAGATTTTTATGGGTCTTTTGAGGATTTTTATGTTTTTTTATGTTTTTTAGGGATTTTGAGTGTTTTTAGGGTTTTTCAAGGGTTTTAAGGGTTTTATAGTTTTAGTGGGTTTTTAGGGATTTTATGGGGTTTTAGGGTTTTTAAGTATTTTAGGGGGTTTTATGGTTTGCAAGGGTTTTTCAAGGTTTTAGGGCTTTATATGTTTTAAGGGGTTTCTAGGGTATTTTTAGGATTTTTAAGTTTTTTAGGGTATTTAGGGATCTTAGTGATTTTGAGGGGTTGTAGTGGTTTTCAGGGTTTTTAGTGTCTTTTGGGTATTGTTTTTTTTTTAGTTTTTATGGTTTTAAATGTTTTTATAGTTTTTAATGATTTTAGAGGTTTAAGGAATTTTAGAGTTTGAGCGGTTTTTTGGGGTTATATGGGTTTTTATTATTCTTATGGTTTTTAGGTGTTTTTGTTATTTTCAGGGGGTTTTCAGGGTTTTTACAGTTTTTACGCTTTCTTAGATTTTTAGGGTTTTTTGGATTTTAATGGTTGATAGGTATTTTTAGTGTTTTTATGGATTTTGATGATTTTTAGGGTTTTTAGTTATTTTGAGGGTTTTATGGGTTTCCGGGGTTTTTAGGGGTTTTCAGGGTTTTTTGGGTCTTTTGGGGTTTTTAGAGTTTTTCTTGAGATTTTTAGGGTTTTTAAGGTTTTTAGAGTTTTTTAATATTTTTAGGGGTTTAAGTTTTTTTAGTTTTTTTAGTTTTTTTAGGCTTTCAATGGCTTTTTTAGGGTTTTTAGTGGATTTTATGATTTTTAGGGGTTTTTCAGGGTTTTAGGGTTTATTTCATTTTCATCGATTTTAAGAGTTTTCAAGGATTTTTATGGTATTTTGGGTTTTTTGGTTTTTAGGGATTTTGAGGTTTTTTAGGTGTTTATAGGGTTTTTATGGGTTTTCTAAGTTTTTAAGGTCTTTTTGGGTATTTAGGGATTCTTTTGAGTTTTTAGTGGTTTTAACGTTTTTTAGAGTTTTTTAACATTTTTAGGGGCTTTAAGGTTTTTTATATTTTTTAGTGGTTTTTAGGTTTTTATGGGTTTTTAGTGTTTTTTTTGGTTTTTAGGGGGTTTTTTGGTTTTCAAGGTTTTTTAGGGTTTTTATGGTTTTGGACATTATCATGGATTTTGAGGGGGGGTTTTACGATTTTCATGGGTTTTAGATCATTTTAGGTTTTTAAGGTTTTTAAGGTATTTGAGGGGTTTTTTTGGGTTTTAGGGATTTCAAGGGTTTTTAGGGGTTTTAGGGTCTTTTTGTGTTTTTAGCCTTTTTTGAGTTTTTTTAGGATTTTAAGAGTTTTTAAATTTATTTCAGGGTTTTAAGGGTTTTTAGTGTTTTTATTGGGTTTTAGGGGTTTCATGGCCTTTTAGGGTTTTCAAGGTGTTTAGGGGTTTTTATGTTTTCATGGATTTTAGGGGTTTTTTAGGATTTTTATGCGTTTTAGGGTTTTGGGATTTTGAGGGGTTTCCAGGGTTTTTGGGGGTTTAGGGGTTTTTATGGATTTTAGGGTCTTTTTAGGTTTTTAGGGGTTTTTAGGTTTTTTATGGATTTTTAATGTTTTTAAGGGTTTTAATGGTTTTTAGAGTTTTTATTGGTTTTATAGGTTTTGATGGGATTTAAAGGTTTTTTACGGTTTTTGGGGGTTTTATGAGTTTTTAGGGTTGCGTTTTCATGGATATTTAGTGGGTTTTAGCATTTTTATGGTGTTTAGGGTTTTTAGTTTTTTAGGGATTTTGAGGGTTTTATAGGGTTTTTAGGGGTTTTCAGGGTTTTAGGGTATTTTTGGGATTTTATGTTTTTTTGAGTCTTTAGGGTTTTAATGGATTTTTAGACTTTTTTTAAGGCATGTTTTTAAGACTTTGTAAATGTTTTAGTGCATTTTAGGAGTTTTATGAGTTTTTAGAATTTCTAAAGTTTTTAGGATTTTTTATGATTTTCAGGGGTTTTCAGTGTTTTTACGGTTTTTTATGTTTTCATGGATTTTTTGTGGGTTTTTAGGATTTTTATGGTTTTAGAGTTTTTAGGTATCTTAGGGACATTTTAGGGTTTTAGGGTTTAGGGTTTTTTCATGGGTTTTGGGGTCTTTTGGGGTTTTTTTGAGTTTTTTTGGGTTTGTAAGGTTTTTTAAAGGTTTTAATGGGTTTAAAGGGGTTTTAGAGTTTTTATTGGATTTGTTGGGTTTCTTTGAGTTTTTAAGGTTTTAGGGGGTTTTAGGGGGTTTTATGGTTTCATGTGTTTTTTCAGGGTTTTTAGGGGTTTTTTACATTTTCATGGATTTTAAGGGGTTTATTAGGGTTTTTTATAGTTTTTAGAGTTTTTAGGGGATTTATAGATTTTGGGGGGGTTTTACGATTTTTTAGGGGATTTTATGGATTTTATGGTTATTCATGGTTTTTAAGGTCTTTTGGGTTTTTAGGGTATTTTAAAGTTTTTTAGGGTTTTATGGGTTTTTAGAGATTTTTAACATTTTTAGGGGTTTAAAGGTTTTTTAGTTTTTTTAGTGGATTTTATGATTTTTATGGGGTTTTAATGTGTTTTGGGGTTTTATGGTTTTTAGGGCTTTTTAGTTGTTTTTATGTTTTCATGGATTTTTAGGGGTTTTTTAGGATTTTAATAATTTTTAGGGTTTTAGAGATTTTGAGGGGTTTTTTAAGGGTTTTAGGGGTTTAAAGGGTTGTTAGTGTTTTTAGTGATTTTTAGGGTTTCTATGGGTTTTGAAGGTTTTTAATAGTTTTTAGGGGTTTTATGGTTTTGAGGGGTCTTTCAGGGTTTTTAGGGTTTTTAACATTTTCATTGATTTTTAGGGGTTCTGTAAGTTTTTTATTTTTTAATGGTTTTTAGTTTTTTTAAGAATTTTGAGGTTTTGGGGGGTTTTTATGGGATTTTAGGGTTTTTAGTGTAATTCATGGGTTTTAGGGTCTTTTTGGGTTTTATGATTTTTTTTAGTTTTTAGGGTTTTTATAATTTTTAGAGTTTTTAATGTTTTTAGGGGTTTAAAGATATTTTATAGTTTTTAGTGGTTTTTTCATGTTGTTATGGGTTTTTATGATTTTTAAGGTTTTAGGGGTTTTTATGGTTTGTAGCGGTTTTTCAGGGTTTTTAAGGTTTTCTACATTTTGATTTGTTTTTTGGGGATTAATAGGATTTTTTTGATTTTTAGACTTTTTAGGATTTTTTTATGGATTTTGAGGGATTTAATGTTTTTCAGGGGTTTTAAATATTTTTAGGGTTTTTCAGGGTTTTTAGGGTTTTTTATTTTTTGGGATTTTGTCTAGTTTTAGGGTTTTTAACGTTTTTTAGATTTTTTTAACATTTTTAATTATTTAAAGGGTTTTTAAAGTCTTTAGTGGTTTTTAGGGTTTTTATGGGGTGTTCAGGTTTTTTAAGGTTTCTTACTTTTTCATTGATTTTTAGGGGGTTTTATGATTTTAATGGTTTTTAGGGGTTTTTAGGGATTCTATGGATTTTGTGGGTTTTCTGGGGTTTTCAGGTTTTTTTCATTTTCATGGATTTTAGGGAGGGTTTTAGGATTTTTATGGTTTTTAGGATTTAGTTATTTTGAGTGTTTTTCAGTATTTTTCAGGCTTTTATGGTCTTTTTGGGTTTTTAGGGTATTTTTGATTTTTTAGTGTTTTTTAATGTTTTAGGGGGTTTTAGAATTTTTAGTGGTTTTAAGGGTTCTTTGGTATTTAATGGTTTTTAGAAGTTTTTAAAGTTTTCCGGTTTTTTGGGGTTTTTATGTTTTCATAGATTTTATGGGTTTTTTAGGTTTTTTATTGCTTTTAGTGTTTTTGGTGTTTTTAGGGATTTTTATGGTTTTTGGGGTTTTTAGAGGTATTTAGGTTTTTAGTGTTTTTTATGGTTTTTAGGGTCTTTAGGGCCTTTTTCAATTTTTTAGGGTTTTTAATATTTTTTAGAGTTTTTAACATTTTTAGGGATTTTAAGAATTTTTAGAGTTTTAGATGGTTTTTAGGGTTTCTATCGATTTTTAGGGGTTTTAGGGTTTTTATGGTTTTTAGGGGATTTTTGGGTTTTTTACCTATTCATTGATTTTTAGGTATTTTTTAGGATTTTTATGGTTTCTTGAGGTTTTAGGGTTTTCCAGTGTTTTTTTGGGGTTTTCATGGTTTTTAGAGTCATTTTGGGGTTTTAGAGTCTTTTTGGGTTATTGGGGGGTTTTTTGGTTTTCAGGGGTTTTTCATTTTTTGTAGGGTTTTCTTTGTTTTCATGAAATATTAGGGGTTTTTAGGATATTATGGTTTTTAGGGTTTTTTATGGTTTTTAGGGATTTTGAGAATTTTGAAGGTTTTCAGGGTATTTAGGTTTTTTAAGGGGTTTTTCAGGGTCTTAGGGACTTTTTGGGTATTTTTGTTTTTTTGAGTTTTTTAGGGATTTTAAGGGTTTTTAGATTTTTTAGTGTTTTTTTATTGTATTTATGGGTTTTTAGGATTTTTTATGGTTTTTAGGGGTTTTTAGGGTTTTTAGGGGTTTTCAGGGTTTTTATGGTTTTTCACATTTTCATGGATTTTTATGGGTTTTTTAGGGTTTTTAGGTTTTTTAAGTTTTTTTCGAATTTTGATGGGTTTTATGGTTTTTTTCAGGGTTTTTAGGTTTTTATTAAGTTTTAGGGTTTTTAAAATTTTTTATCGTTTTAGGGGTTTTAAGGTTTTCAGGGGGTTTTATGGTTTTCAGGGGTTTTTAGGTTTTTTATATTTTCATTGATATTTAGGGTTTTTAGGATTTTTATGGTTTCTTTATGTTTTTAAATGTTTTAGGGATTTTCAAAGGTTTTTAGGGGTTTTAAGGTTTTTTATAGTATTATAATTTTTTATGGATTTTAGAGTTTTTAGGATTTTTTAATGTTTGTAGGGATTTTTATGGTTTTAGGGGTTTGTTTGGGTTGTTTGGGTTTTTACATTTTCATGGATTTTAGGGGGTCTTTAGGATTTTTATAGTTTTTTGGGTTTTTAGGGGTTTTACGGATTTGAGCGTTTTAAGGATTTTTAGGGTTTTTATGGGGTTTTAGTGTCTTTTGGGTTTTTCGGAGGTTTTTTAAGTTTTTATGGTTTTAAGGTTTTTTATAGTTTTTAATGTTTTTATGGGTTTTAAGGGTTTTCTTAGTTTTTAGTGGGTTTCTAGGGTTTTTATTGGATTTTAGGGGTTTTAGTGTTTTTAGGGGTTATTATGGTTTTTAGGTGTTTTTGAGGATTTTTAAGGTTTTTATGTATTCATGGATTTTATGGGTTTTAAGTTATTTTAAGGTTTTTAGGGTTTTATGAGGATTTAAGGGATTTTGAGAGATTTTAGGGATTTTCAGGGGTTTTCTGGTTTTTAGGGTCTTTTGGGTTTTATGGTTTTTTTGAATTTTTTAGGGGTTGAAATGTTTTTTTAAAGTTTTTAACACTTTTAGGGGCTTTAAGGGTTTTTGAGTTTTAGTTCGTTTTAGGGTTTTTATGGATTTTAGGGTTTTTAAGGGTTTTAGGTGTTTTTAGGGTTTTCAGGGTTTTTTTGGGTTTTTTACATTTTCATGGATTTCAGGGTTTTTTAGGATTTTTATGTTTTTAGTGCTCTTTAAGGTTTTTCATGATTTTGAGTATTTTTAGGGTTTTTTTGTGCTTTAGGGTTTTTAAAAGTTTTTTAGGGTTTTCAAGGTTTTGAGAGTTTTTTAATATTTTAGGGCAAAGCAGGTTTGGGGCCTTTTTTTTAATATTTTAGGGTTTTTAAGGGTTTTTGGAGTTTTTAGTGGGTTTTAGGGGTTTTATTGGATTTTAGGTTTTTTTTAGGTTTTTGGGGTTTTTATGGGTTTACGGAGTTTTCAGGGTTTTTTTTGGGTCTTTTACGTTTTCATGGATTTTTAGGTATTTTTTTGGATTTTTATGGTATTAAGGTTTTTTAGGGTTTTTAGGATTTTGAGAATTTTTAGGGATTTTTCGGTGTTTTTAGGATTTTAGGGGTTTTCAAGATTTGTAGGGTCTTTTGGATTTTTGTTGTTTTTTTAGTTTTTAGGATTTTTTGATTTATTTAGATTTTTTTGATGTTTTTAGTGGTTTTAATGGTTTTTATAGTTTTTAGTGTTTTTTAGTGTTTTTTAAGGTTTTAGGGGTTTTTATGGTTTTTTACATTTTCATGGATTTTTAGGGGTTTTTGGGTTTTTATTGATTTTGAGTTATTTAAGGGGTTTTTGGTTTTTTTTGGGTTTTTAGGATTTTTAGGGTCTTTTGGGTTTTTTGGGTTTTATTGAATTTTTTAACATTTTTAGGGGTTTAAAGGGTTTTAGAGTTTTTAGCGCTTTTTTAGAGTTTGTATAGGTTTTTTGAGTTGTTTAAGGTTTTTAGGGGGTTTATGATTTTTAGGGGTTTTTAGGGTGTTTTATGTAGTGATCCTTGTTGGGCCCCACACCACACCACAACCAACCACGTCAACCAGCTATGTGGTGGCCAAACGCCTCTCCACATGCCACATGGCTGGTAATGCCCCCTTCCAATGGACTAGTTGTACTCATAATGCTCCTTGGTAGAATCTTATGCCAGAGCACCCGAGTTCAAGTTACAGGGGAGGCAGAATAAAATCCATGGAAGATAGGGGAAATACCTTCCACTTGGCATGTGGAGGGGCGTTCGGCCGCCACATGGCTGGATGACATGGCCGATTACAATGTGGCATGGGGCCAACCGAGGATCATTACATAAAAGGCGCCTTTTATGTAATGATCATCGGTGGGCCCCACACTACTCCTTAATCATCCACATCATCAGGCTTACACATGCCGGCCAAACACCTCTCCACTGTACAACCACATGGTAGGAACTATCCCCCTACCATACGAGGTTTTATTCTGCCTCCCCCATAATTTGAACTCGGGATCTCTGGCATAAGATTTCACTAAGCAACATTATGAGTACCACTAGGATCCTAGATATGTCAGGCTTTGACCTAATTATGGGTATGGACCGGTTAGTCGCATACTGAGCCCACATAGATTTCTATTGGAGGAGAGTGACTTTTAAGTCTCCTTAGGGTAACGAGTATGTTCACCATGGTTGAGGGAAGCAAATGTGGTTTGGGACCCTCTTGGGAGTTGTTAGTGTCTTTCTTTTGAGTTTCATTTTAGACACTTGACACATATAGTGGCATGAAATGATTTTCTAATCTTAGTTCGATATTGTATTCCCTACATTGATTATTAGGAGTTATTGGTATTGTCTATGGTTATATATGCTTTCACAATTGTTTATTTATTTCTGCCGGTGTATTAATCTGATAAAAGATGACATAGTCTCCCCATGATCGACTTATTAGACTCTGGCGTATAGGGAGACGCACTTGAAGTCATGTGGTGGTCCGGCTTGGGGCACCAGTGTGGGAAAACCAAGTCGAGATATTTTTATGTAACAATCGTCAGTGGGCCCCACACCACACTATAATCGGCCATGTCAATCATCCACGTGTTGACCAAATGCCTCCCCACATGCCACATAGAAGGTACCCTTAATGCTCCTTGGTGGACTCTTATGCCAGAGGTCCTGATTTTGAGTTATCAGGGAGGCGGAATAAAATCCTCGGATTGCATAGTACGTGCCACATGGAATGTGGAGAGGCGTTTCACCACCACATTGACGATTGACATAGACGATTACGGTGTGGAATAGGGCACACCAAGGATTGTTACATAAAAAATCCCTAAAAACCCTAACACTCCTGAAGACCATAAAATTTCCAAAAACCATAAAAAACTCAAAAAACGCTTACAAACCATAAAAAACACTAAAAACTCTAAAAAACTCAAAACCCATAAAAATGTTAAAAAAACTCTAAAAACCCTTAATACCCCTAAAAAGCTAAAAAACCCTAAAAACCACAAAGAACCTAAAAACCTTAAAAACCCTAAAAACTAAGAAAACAACCAAAATCTATAAAAACCCTAAAACTCCTAAAAACTATAAAAAACATAAAAACCGCCTATAAATCCATCAAAAAGCTAAAACCTTAAAAACCCAGAAAACACTAAAAAACCCCTAAAAAATCTAAAAACAATTAAACACCTAAAATTGCTAAAAAAACTCTAACAAACCATAAAAACCCTAAAAAACTCTAACAAACCATAAAAACCCTAAAAAACTCAAAAAAAGCGACAAAACTCCAGACCCTAAAAATCTTGAAAACCCCTAAAAACCCTAAACTTACTGGAAAATCCCTAAAACACCCCAAAATTCCTAAAACCATAAAAATCCTAAAAATTCCTTAAAAATCCATGAAAACGTAAAAAAATCTAAAAATCTTGAAAACCCCTTAAAACCATAAAAAACCCTTAAAACCCTAAAAACACACTAAAAGTCTTAAAACCATTAAAACCCCTAAAACATTAAAAAACTCTAAAATATTATAAATCCTAAAACTCAAAAAAACCTAAAACACAAAAGAAACCCTAAAACCCCTCAAAATGTTGAAAATACCTAAAGAACACTAAAAAAACTAATAATCCTAAAAAACCCTAAAAATCCATAAAAACATAAAAAAACTCAAAAAACACTAAAAACCATAAAACCCCTAAAAACCTTTAAAATCGTAAAAACCCATAAAACCCCTAAAACACACTAAAAACTCAAATAACCCTTGCAACTCCTAAAACGTTAAAAAACTCTAAAAAACCTTTTAGACCCTAATAAACCCTAAAAACAGAAAAATACCCTAAGAAACCTAAAAATCCCTAAAAACCCTCAAAACCTATAGAAAACCTATAAAACCCTAAAAACCATAAAAATCCTAAAACCCCATAAAATCAATGAAAACGTAAAAAACCCTAAAAATCCTGAAAAACTCCTGAAAACCATAATAACCCCAAAAAACCATAAAAACTCTAAAAACCCATAAACACCCAAGATAACCAATAAAAACTATAAAAACCATTAAAACCCATAAAAACTATAAAAAACCTTAAAAACCCTAAAAACTCAAAAAACCCTAAAACCATAAAACCCCTTAAAGCCCTTGAAAAACACTCAAAATAGCTAAAAACCCTAAAAACCCTAAAACCCATAAAAATACTAAAATCCCATAAAATCAATGAAAACATAAAAACCCTAAAAACCTTAAAAACTCCTGAAAATCATAAACTTTTAAAAACCTTAAAAATTCCTAAAAACACAAAAAAAAACTCTAAAAAAAACTCAAAACACTAACAACCCTTAAAACTCGTAAAAAATTTAAAAAAAAATCTAAAAAACCTTAAAACCCCCCAAAAGTAAAAAATCCCTAAAAACCCAAAAAGGCCATAAAAACCAAAAATACAATGTAAAACCCTAAAAACCCATAAACCCCTAAAAATCCTAAAACCCTTCAAAATACCCAATAATCCTAAAAAATCCCTAAAAATCAATGAAAAAGTAAAAACCCCTAAAAATCCCGAAAAACTCTTGAATACCATAAACACCCCCTAAAAACCATAAATCCCCTAAAAAACTTAAAAAACAATAAAACCCCAATAAAAATTCTAAACCCCTTAAAGGCCCTAAAAATGATAAAAACACTAAAAAACCTATAAAACCCTAAAAACTCAAAAAAAAACCCAAAACACCCTAAAACCCTGAAAAACCCTAAAAACCATAAAAATCCTAAAACACCCATAAAAATCTATGAAAACGTGAAAAACCCTAAAAACCATGAAAACCATTAAAATCCCTAAAAACCTAAAAACCCAAAAGAACGATCAAAAACCACTAAAAATCTAAAAAACCTTAAAACCCCCAAAAAAGGTTAAAACTCTAAAAAACCCTAAAACCCAAAAAACCCAAAAGACCCTAAAACCCTGAAAACCCCTCAAAAACCCTAAAACCCACTAAAAACCATAAAATCCTAAACCCCCTAAGAATCCATGAAAACAAAAGAAACCCTAAAAACCCCAAAAAACCATAAAACACCCCAATACCATAAAAAACCTTTAAACCCATAAAAATCCTAAAAAATAATAAAAACTATAAAAACTCTTAAAACTCTATAAAAAGTTAAAATACTCTAAAAAACTATAAAACCCTAAAAACTCAAAAAAAAACCATAATAACCCAGCAAGACCCTAAAAAACCAAAACCGCTATAAAAACCAGAAAACCCTATAAGTGCCAAAAAAAACCCTAAAACCCCTTGAAACCATAAAAATCCTAAAAAAGCTATAAATTCAATAAAAAGGTAAAAAACCCTAAAAAACATTAAAAAACCCTAAAACCCTAAAAATCCCTAAAATCCCTAAAAAACACTAAAAACAATTATAATCCTAAAAACCCTAAAAAATATACGAAAACCCCAAAAAAAACCCAAAAACCACTAAGAACACTTAAAAACCCTAAAAAATTAAAAAACTATAAAAACCCTAAAAAAACTCAAAAGAACCCCACAAAAACCAAAATGAAACTAAAACCCTTGAAAATCCCTAAAATCCCTCAAAATCCCTAAAACCTAAAAAACCCTAAAACCCATAAAAATCCTACACCCCCCCCCCCCAATCCATGAAAATGAAAAAAAAACCCGATAACCCCTGAAAATCATAAAAACCCTCAAAATCCCTAGAAACCCTAAAAACCACTAAAAACCATAAAAACCGAAAAAACCCTAAAAAGCAATGAAAAATGGAAAAACCCTAAAATCCTTGAAAAACCCCTTGAAAACATAAAAACCCCTAAAAACCATAAAAAACCCAAAAACCCCTTAAAAACCATAAAAACCACTAAAAACTCTAAAAACACTTAAAACCCCTACAAATGTTAAAAAAATCTAAAAAACCTTAAAAAACCTAAAAACTCAAGAAAACCCCTAAAAACATGAAAAATACCCTTAAACCTCTGAAAAACCCCAAAACCCTTAAAACCCCTGAAAAACATTAAATCCCTCAAAATCTGTAAAAATCCTAAAAAGTCTAAAAATCATAAAATTCCTATTAATACCCTAAAAATCTATAAAAATGTAGAAAAACTTAAAAACCATGAAAAATACCTAGAAACCATAAAAACCCCTTAAAAACCATTAAAAACCGTAAAAACCAATAAAAACACTAAGAACCACTAAAAACTCTAAAATTCTTTAAAACCCCTAAAAATGTTAAAAACTCTAAAATCCTTAAAACCTTAAAAAAATAAAAAAAACCCTGAAAATACACTAAAAACCCTGAATGATGCTAAAAATACTAAAAACCCTTGAAAATCTTTAAAACCCTCAAAATACCCAAAATACCCAACCCCCCCTAAAAATCTAGGAAAATCTAAAAAACCCAAAAAAAACCCTAAAAAGCCTGTAAAAACCATAAAACCCCTAAAAACATTAAAAAACCCCCCAAACCCATAAAATCCCTTAAATCACACTAAAACTATAAAAACCTTTAAAACCCCTAAAAATGATAAAAACTCTAAAAAACCATAAAAACTCTAAAACCTGAAAAAAAAACCCCTAAAACCCCCAAAAGACCCTAAAAACCAGAAGTACCCTAAAAAACTACTGAGAAAACCCTAAAAATTCTCCAAAATGAAAAAAAATGAAAACCCTCAAAAAATAAAAAACTTACAAAACACCTAAAAGTCCATGAAAACGTAAAAAACCCTAAAATTTCTAAAATGCATCTGAAAACCATAAAACTCCCTAAAAACATTAAAAACCTTGAAAACCCTAGGAACCCTAAAAAACTATTCAAAACTCTTTAAACCCTTTAAATCTCTAAAAACGTTAAAAAACTCTAAAAACCTTAAAACACATAAAAAACTCAAAAACCCAAAAAACAACATTTAAAACCCTAAAAACCTAAAACCCTTGAAAACCCCTAAAAACCCTCAAAATACCTAACACCCTAAAAACCATAAAAATCCTAAAAAACACCTAAAAATTCATGAAAACATAAAAAACCCTAAAAACCTTAAAAATACATAAAACCTAAAAGCCACTAAAATATATAAAAACTCTTTAAACCCCTAAAAGGTTAAAAATCTATATAAAGCCTTAAAAAACCTAAGAAACTCAAAAAAGAACCAAAACCCCAGAAAGACCCTAAAAACCCCAAATAACCGTAAAATATCTAAAAGCCCTTGAAAACCCTTAAAAACTCCAAAAAACCCAAAATCCCCTAAAAAACCTAAAAACCATAGATATCCTAATAAACCCCTAAAAATCGCTGAAAATGTAAAAAACCCTAAAAACCCTTAAAAACACTAGAAAATCCATGAAAATGTAAAAAACCCTAAAAACTCATAAAACACCTTAAAATCATAAAAACCCCTAAAAATATAAAAACCATAAAACCCTTAAAAACCACTAAAAACTCTAAAACCCCTTAATATCCCTAAAAACATTAAAAACTCTAAAAAATGTTACAAACCCTAAAAACATAAAAAAAACCCTAAAAACCGAAAAGACCCTAAAAACACCTGAAAACCGAAAAAAGTGTAAAAACCATAGAAAACCATATAAAACCCATAAAAACCATTAAAACACACTAAAAACTCTAAAAAAATATAAAAACCCCTAAAAACATTAATTTTTCTGGAAAACCTAAAAATCCAAAAGACCCTAAAAACCTTAAAACCCCCTAAAAACCCTAACAGCCCATGAAAAACACTAAAAACCCACAAAATACCTAAAAACACTAAACAACCTAAAAACCAAAAAAAAATCATAAAATACCCTATTTATCCACAAAAATGCAAAAAAACTTTAAAAACATCAAAAGACCTTAAAAATCCTTTAAGGTTATGTGCGAGTTGGCTCTGGTCTGTTCAATTATTTTGATGCTGCTGTGGGAATTGTCTTGTTCTGCTACATATTTTTGGTTGTGCGATGCTGCTTGGTTACGGGGTCTGGAAGAAATTTCTAGTTGTCGGAATCCTTGGTGCTGGATGCTGCTTGGTGTTGCGCTAGGATGCGATGAAGCCATTGATTATAGCCATGGGTGCTGTTGGTCCAGTGCTGTCGATGGGAACTACTGGTGGATGGATGCTGCATGGATGGGTACACTTGAAGGCGGTGTTGGTTGCTGGAAACTAAGGTGTGGGAGTTTGGTTGCTGCTTGGCTAAAGGATGAAGTCGCTGTCTATGGCTCTGTTATTGGCGGTTCTCTATTGCTAGTTATTGATTGTTGTTATTTCTAGTGGTTTGATGATGATGGTGGTGGATATGCTTTGGATTGGAAGCGATGGTCGCTGGATGCTGAGCAGATGGTCACTGGCTTCCGCTGTTATGGCTGTGATGATTGGAACTGGTGTTGCTGGTTGCTGGAACTGAAGCGGGGTGTTGGGAGATGTTTGGTGAGTGAAAGATGTACTGGTTGTTTGAAAATGAGGTGTTGGATCCTAGTTGTTGTATGGCTGGGATGTGGCAAGGTTTCTGCTTATGATTTTAGTGCTGGTGGTTCTGTGCTGATGGTGGTGGACATGATTAGAAAGGAGGTGATGGATAATGGAAGATGTGTTGTGGGATGCTGGTTGCTGTTTTGGTTTTTTGATTTTTCTTTTTTGGGGGTCTTTTGTGTCTTGGATTGTAAGGGGTTTTTGGGTGTGGGTTGATTGACCCCTCCCCTCCCTTGTCTCCTGTGTCTCTTTTTTCTTTATAATAAATTTGGGGGGGGGGGGATAGCCCGATCCTCACATCTTCCTTGCCCATGAGACCTCCAAAAACCCAATAAAAATCTCAAAACCATTAAAACCCCTCAAAACGTTAAAAAACTCTAAAAAACCTTTAAACCCCTAAAAACTCAAAAAACCCCCAAAAACCCCAAAAGACCCTGAAAGTCCTGAAAACCCAAAAAACCATAGAAAACCCTGAAAATCCTCAAAATCCCTAAAAACCCTAAAAACCATAAAAATCCTAAAATAACTCAAAAAATCCATGAAAACATAAAAAACCCTAAAAACCCCCTGAAAACCAAAAAACCCCAAAAAACCTTAAAAAACCATAAAACCCCCTTAAAAACCCACTAAAAACACTAAAAACCATTAAACCCTGAAATACATTTAAAACTCTAAAAAACCATTAAACCCCTAAAAAACTCAAAAAAAAAACTAAAAACCCAAAAGACCCTTAAAATCTTGAAAACCCCTAAAAACCCTAAAAACTAAAAATCCTAAATATCCTGAAAAACCTAAAAACCCAAAAAAACCTGAAAATCCTAAAAACCCCTAATATTCCAAGAAAACATTAAAAACCCTAAAAACCATAAATCCCTAAAAAAACCTTAAAAAACCCTAAAAACCCATAAAAAATCAAAAAACCCACTACAAAAATCGAAAAACCCTTAAAACCTATAAAAACGTTAAAAAACTCTAAAAAACCCCAGACCACTAAAAACTCTAAAAAATCCATAAAAACCTAAAAGACCTTAAAAACCCCGAAAACCCCTGAAAAACCTAAAACCCCCCCTAAAAACACAAAACACCCCTAAAAACCCTAAAATCCTAAAAAACCCCAAAAATACAAGAAAATGAAGGAACCCTAAAAATCACGACAAACCCCTGAAATCATAAATCCCCTAAAAACTTAAAAACCCATAGAAACCCTAAGAACTCTAAAACTCTTGAACCCCTAAAAACATTCAAAAAATCTAAACAACCTTAAAAACCCTAAAAAACTCAAGAAAAACCCAAAAGACCCTAAAACCCTGAAAACCCCTAAAAGACCATAAACCCCCGAAAACCCCTCCAAATCCCTAAAACCACTAAAAAAGCTAAAACCATAAAAATGCTAACAACCCCTAAAATTCCCTAAAAACGTAAAAAAACTCTAAAAACCATGAAAACCCCCTAAAAATAACAAAAAACACCTAAAAACCTTAAAAACAATAAAAACCCATAAAACCCCTAAAAACTTTAAAAAACTATAAAAACATTTAAAACCATAAAAACTAAAAAACCCCCAAAAGGACCCTAAAACCCTAGACCCCAAAAAACCCGAAAAGACCTGAAAAACCCCAAACCCCTCAAAATCCCTAAAAGGCCTAAAAACCCTAAAAACCATACAAATCATAAAAAAACTCTAAGAATCCCATAAAAATCTAGGAAAACATAAAAAAACCTAAAAACCTTGAAAAAACCCTAAAAACCATAAAAACATTAAAATACCCTAAAACCCCATAAAACACAAAAAAACCCACTAAAACTCTAAAATCCCTTAAAACCCTGAAAAATGCTAAAACCCTCAAATCCCTAAAACCCTAAAAAACACTAAAAAGTATAAAAATCCTAAAACCCCCTAAAATCCATGAAAACATAAAAAACCCTAAAAAACCTCAAAAAATCCTAAAAACCCATAACACCCTAAAAACCACAAAAAATGCAAAATACCCTTTAAACCTCTAGAAATGTTAAAAAACCTAAAAAACCTTTAATAACCTAAAAAACTAAAAAAAACCAAAACCCCCAAAAGTCCTTAAAAACCCGGAAAACCCCTAAAATCTCTAAAAACCCTAAAATCCCTCAAAATCTCTAAAAACCCTAAAAATCATAAAATACCCTTATAAATCCATGAAAACATATAAACCCATAACAATGTTGGAAACCATAATACGCCTAAAAATATTAAAAAACCATAAAACCCATAAAAACCCTAAAAACTCTAAAAACACTTTAAACCCCTAAAAAGTTAAAAACTCTAAAAAACCTTAAAACACCTAAAATAAAAAAGAACCTAAAAACTAAAATACCATAAAAACCTAGAAAAAACCCTAAAACCCCTTAAAAACCCAAAAAACCCCCAAAATCCCTAAAAACCCACAAAACCATAACATTTTTCAAATCCACTAAAAATCATGAAAACATAGAAATTTCTAAAAACACAGAAAAACTCCAAAAACCCATAAAACCCCTAAAATCCTTAAAAAACCCAAAATTCACATAACAACCTTAAAACCCCACTAAAAAATCTAGAAAACTGTAAAACCCCTAAAAACTCAAAAAAACCAAAAAGTCCATAAAAACCCTACAAAATTCCTAAAAACCCTAAAAAAACCGAAAAACCCTAAGACCCTCCAAATCCCTAAAAACCATAAAAAAATCCTAAAAACACATAATATTTCATGAAAATGTAAAAACCCCTAAAAACCTTGATAAACCCATAAAAACCATAAAAATCCTAAAAAACCTTAAAACCCATAAAAACACGAAAACCACTAAAAAATAAAAAAAACAATTAAACCCCCTAAAAACGTTAAAAACTCTAATAACCATTAAACCTCTAAAAAACTCAAAAAAACCCTAAAAACCCTAAAAACCTAAAAAAACAAAAAAAACTAAAATACCCTAAAAACCGTCAGAATCTCAAAAAACTCTAAAAGGCCAAAAAACCTAAAAAACCCTAAAAATCCATAAAAACATAAAAAACCCTAAAACCATGAAAAACCCCTAAAAACCATAAAAATCCCTAAAATCCTCAAACAACCATAAATACCCTAAAAATCCACTAAAAACAATAAAACCCTTAAAAACTCTAAAAGCATTAAAATCCATAATAACCCTAAAATCTCAAAAAAAAACCTAAAAACCCAAAAGGACCCTAAAACCCTAGAAATATTGTAAAAACCCAAAAAATCCATGAAAATCCTAAAAATACTCAAAATAACTAAAATCCCTAAAAAACACTAAAAACCAAAAAATCCTAAAAACCCCTAAAGATCCATGAAAACATAAAAAACCCAAAAAACCCTAAAAACCATTTAAAAAAAATTAAAAACCCTTAAGATCCCTAAAAATTTCAAAAATATCTAAAAACCTTAAAACCCCTAACCCCCCCCCCCCCCCGCCCAAAACCCCTAAAACCCCAAAATACCCTAAAACCCCTAGAAAACACCTAAAATCTCTAAAAACTCTAAAAGCCATAAAAAATAATAAAATTAAAATCCATAGAAGCATTAAAATCATTAATAACCCTAAAAACTCAAAAAAACCTAAAAACCCAAAAGACCATAAAAATGTTGAAAATGTAAAAAACCTAAAAACCCATGAAAACCCCAAAAAAGCCTCAAAATTCCTAGAATCCCAAATAACCCTAAAAACCAATAAATTCAAAAAACCCCTAAAGATCCATGAAAATGTAATAAACCATAAAAAACCTGAAAACCTCTTGGAAACAATAAAAATACTTAAAATCCCTAAAATTGTTAAAAAGCTCTAGAAACCCTAAAAACCCCAAAACCCCGAAAAAAAACCCCCCTAAATACCCAAAAGGACCCTAAAAACAGTGAGAACCCATAAAAAGCCTAAAAACCCAAGAAAGAACCTAAAAACGATAAAATTTTTATAAAAACTCTAAAAAACCCTAAAATGAAAAAAAATCCTTAAAACCCCTAAAAATCCATGTAAACGTTAAAAATTCTAAAAACCCTGAATACCCCTGAACACCATAAAAACACTTAAAAACCAAAAAAACCCCAAAAACCAATAAAACCCATAAAAACCAATAAAAACCCCTAAAAACTCTAAAAAAACTTCAAAACCCTAAAAACGTTAAAAAATTCTAAAAAACCTTAAAAACCCTAAAAATCAAAATAATAAACTAAAACAAAAAAGACCTTTAAACCCTAAAAAATCATAAAAATCATAAAACCCCCTAAAACCCCCTAAAAATGTTTAAAAACTCAAAAAAACATTAAAAACTCTAAAAAAATTCAAAAAAACCCAAAAAGACCCTAAAAACCCAACAAAGACCCTCAAACCTCTAAAAACCCACAGAATCAATAAAAACCCTAAAACTCTACAAACCGTAAAAATCCAAAAAAAAACCCTAATGATCCATGAAAACATAAAAACACTAAAACCATAAAAAACCTCTAAAAGCCCTAAAATCCTTTAAAATCTTAAAAAACCATAAAATCCCATAAAACCCTAAAAACCACTAAAAACCCCTATAAATTTTAAAAACTCAAAAAACCAAAAAAACCCTAAAAAACTAAAAACACCCTAAAAACCCAAAAGACCCTAAAACCCTAAAAACCCTTGAAAACTGAAAACCCCCTGAAAAACCCTAAATACCATAAAAATCCTAAAAACCCCTTAAAAATCCATAAAAACGTAAAAAACTCTAAAATCCATGAAAAACTCTAAAATCTATAAAAATCATAAAAACCTTAAGAACCCTAAAAACCCATAAAAACCCTATGATTCCACTAAAAATATTAAAACCCTTTAAACCAATAAAAATGTTGAACAACTCTAAAAAACCTTAATAACCCTAAAAACTTGAAAAAACCTAAAAACCCAAAAAGACCATAAAAACCCTGAGAAACCCTAAATACCCCTTAGAAACCCAAAAAACCCTCAAAATCCAAAAAAAATATAAAAAACCTGAAAAACCATAAAAATCCTAAAATCCCCATAAAAATTTATGCGAAATTAAAAAACCATAAAAACCCACAAAAAACTCTAAAAACCCTAAAAAACTGAAGAAGAAAAATCTAAAAACCTGAAAAAACACTAAAACCCTGAAACCCGTTAAAACCCTAAAACCCCATAAAAACTCTAAAAACCCACAAAATCTCTAAAAGCCATAAAAATCCCTAAAAACCACAAAACTCTTAAAAACCCACTAAAAGTCCATGAAAACATAAAAAACGCTAAAAACTCTGAAAAACCCCTGAAAATCATAGAAGCCCAAATAAAACTTAAAAATCCCTAAAAACCCATAAAACCATTAAAAACAAAAAAAAACTATAAAACCTTTTAAACCCCTAAAAACATCAAAGAAATCCAAAAAACCTTAAAACCCTAACAAACTCAAATACACCCTAAAAACCCAAGAAGACCCTAAAAACATTGAACAACCCAAAAAACCCAAAACCCCCTTAAAACTGATAAAACCCCTCAACATCCCTAAAGATCCTAAAAACCACTAAAAACCATGAAAATCATAAAAACCCCTAAAAATATATGAAAATATAAAATAACTCTAAAAACCTGGAAAACCCCTAAAACCCCTCTAAAAACTCTAAAAACCTTTTAAAGCCCTAAAAATGTGAAAAGACTCTAAAAACCCTTAAAAGGCCTAAAAACTAAAAAAATCCTAAATACCCAAAAGACCCTTAAAACCCTCAAAACTTTTAAAAACACGTGAAACCTCCAAAAAACACTCAAATACACTAAAAACTTAAAAAACCCCATAAAACCCCCTAAACATCAAGGAAAAAAAATTCATAAAACCCTAAAAACTATAAAACCCCCTTAAAACCTTCAAAACCCTAAAAACCCATAAAAACATTAAAAAACCACTAAAAACCCTTAAAACCACTAAAAACGTTAAAAAAACTAAAAAACCTTGAAACCCCTAACAACTCAAGAAAAAACCCCTAAAACCCAAAAGACCCTAAAAAACCTGAAAAAACCTAAAAACCCCTTAAAATCTCTAAAAATCTTAAAAATTCTACAAACCATAAAAATCCTATGAAACCCCTAAAATCCATGAAAACGTAAAAAACCCTAAAAACCCTGAAAATCCCCTAAAAACCATAAAAACCACTAATAACCTTAAAACCCCCTAAAAACCCATAAAACCCTAACGACCACTAAAAACTCCAAAAACCCTAAAAACACATGAAAATGTTAAAAAACTCTAAAAAACCTTAAATACACTAAAAACTCAAAAAACCCCTAAAACCCCAAAATTCCCCTAAAACCATAAATAGATTAAAAACCCCTATAAACCCTAAAAATCCCTAAAACCCCTAAACATAAATATCATAAAAATTCTAAAAAATCCCTAAAAATCCATGAAAAATAAAAAACTGTAAAAACCCTGAAAAACCACTAAAAACAATAAAAAACTTCTAAAATCCTTAAAAACCCTAAAACCCCATAAAACCCTAAAAACCCACTAAAAACTCTAAAACCCTTTAAATGCCTGAAAACATTAAAACTCTAAAAACCCATAAAAAATCAAAAAAAAACTAAAAAAACCTTAAAAACCCAAAAAAGACCTTAAAAACCCTGAAAGCCCCTAACAACCCTAAAAACCCCTAAAACTCTAAAACCCACCAAAATCCCTATAAAACCCTAAAACACCATAAAAACCATAAAAATTATTAATAACTCATAAAAGTACTTGAAAATATAAAAAAACCTAAAAAACCATTAAACCCATAAAAACATCAATACCCCAAAACCCTAAAAACCCAATAAAGTCTCTAAAAACCCTTTAAACCCCTAGAAATGTTGAAAACACTCTAGAAAACATTAAATATAATAAAAAAAACACAAAAACCCCAAAAATACCCTCAAAACTCTAAAATATCCTAAAAATCCATGAAAAACCCTAAAAACTGGAAAATCCCTAAAAACCCTAAAAAACCATAAAAAACATAAAAACCCCTAAAAATCAATGAAAATGTAAAAAAACCGTAAAAACCCTGAAAAACCCCTAAAAACCATAAAACCCTTAATCCCTTTAATAACCCTAAAAACCCACTAAAAACTTTAAAAACCCATAGAATCCCTATGAACGTTAAAAAAATATAAAACCCTTAAGAACACTAAAAAACTAAAAAAACCCTAAAAACCAAAATAGACCCTAAAAACCATGAAAACACCTAAAAACACTCAAAATCCCTAAAAACCAATGAAAACATAAAAAACCATAAAACCCCCCTAAAAAACTTTAAACCCCCTAAAAACCCGTAAAAACCATAAAACCACTAGAAACTCTAAAAACCCTTAAAACCCCAAAAACCTTAAAAACCCTAAAAACCCATAAAAAACCTAAAAATCACTAAAAACACTAAAACCCCTAAAGCTATGCATGGATGTTTTGGCCTACCTAAAACATCTTGATGGCACTTGTTGAAGATTTCTCTGAGAATATTAATAAGGAAGGACTGCCAGAATGGGGTGACACCATTTTACTTCCCCTTCAGAGCTGGTGGATGCATACCACTTTGCATGGAATGGTTTCTGTCAAGGAATTTCATATATTTTATGCTTCTTGAGTTGTCTGTTCTCTTCTTGTGTTCTTGACTTGTATCTCCCTTCATTCCCTACTCGTGTAAGCTATTTACACCTCATGCTTGTACTGTTACTTTTGCTTTTAATAAATTTCTTAGGGCATGAATTGAGCGACCAATTCATGCTACCACTTTTATTAAAAAAAATAAAACCCCTAAAAATGTTTAAAAACTCTAAAAAAACCCTAAATACACGAAAACCGCCCAGAAAACCATAAAACCCAAAAAACCCTCAAAACCCCTAAAAACCCTAAAACCCTAAAAACCATAAAAATCAGTAAAACCCCCTAAAAATCCATGAAATCATAAAACCCCTAAAAACCCTTAAAAATCCCTAAAAACCATAAAAATTTCTAATAGCCATAAAAACACTAAAATCCAACTAAAAACTATAGAAACCCTTAAAACCCAAAAAAATACTAAAAAACTCCAAAAACCTTAAAAACACTAAAAAACTCAAAAAATACGCTAAAAACCCTAAAAACCCCTAAAAACCCTAAACCCCTAGGAAAACCCCTAACCCCCCTCAAAATCCATGAAACCCCTAAAAACCCTAAAAGCCATAAAAATTTTAAAAAACCCCTAAAAATAAATTAAAATGTAAAAAACCATGAAAAACCACAAAAAAACTATAAAAAATCCTAAAAAACATAAAAAACCTTAAAAATCGATAAAAACCCTAAAACCACTAAAACTCTAAAAATGATAAAAATCCATAAAAACATTAAAAAACTTTAAAAAACCAAAAAACGCTAAAAATTTAAAAAATAAACCATAAAACCCAAAAAGACCCTAAAAACCCCTAAAAACACCAAAAACACCTGAAAACCCCTAAAACCTCTCAAAATCCTTAAAAACCCAAAAAAACTCTAAAACCCATAAAATCATAAAAAACACCTAAAAACCAATGAAAATCCTCAAAATCAATAAAAACCCTAAAAAATCTAAAACCCATAAAAATCATAAAAACCCTTAAAAACCCTTGAAAAAGTAAAAGACCTTAAAAGCCCAGAAAACCAGAAAACACCTAAAAACCTGAAAACCCCTAAAATACAATAAAACCCCTACAAACCACCAAATACTCTAAAACCCCTTAAAATCCCTAAAAATGTTAAAACTCTAAAAAACCTAAAAAAACATGTAAAAACCCTAAAAACCCAAGAAGAGCCTAAAAACCCTAAAACCCCTAAAACCCCTAAAAATCCTAAAAATCCTAAAAATCCCTAAATACACAAAAAACCATAAAAATCATAAAAATCTTTAAAACCCCCTAAAAACCCATGAAAATATAAACACCCTGAAAACCTTGAAAACACCTTGAAAACCATAAAACTACTAAAAACCTTTAAAAACATTAAAAACCAATAAAAACCCTCAAAACCACTAGAAACTCTAAAAATCCTTGAAACCCCTAAAATTTATAAAAACACTAAAAACACTTAAAATCCCAAAACAAACTAAAAAACACTGAAAATCCCTAAAACCCCTCAAAATCCCTAAACCCCCCTAAATTTCACAACCCCTCAAAACCCTCAAAATCCATTAAAACCCTAAAAAACCCTAAAAACCACAAAAATGCCTAAAAACCATAAAAACCATAAAAAACCATAAACACCCTTAAAAACCCTATAATCCAATAAAAACTCTAGAAACACTTAAATCCCTAAAAACGTTTAAAATATCTAAAAACCTTAAAAATCCTAAAAACTCAAAAAACACCTAAAAATATAAAAAGAACCTAAAAACCATAAAACCCATCAAAATCCAAAAAAAAAACTAAAAACCCTAAAACCCATAAAAATCATAAAAAACATTTAAAATCCATGAAAACGTAAAAAACGCTAAAAACCCTGAAACCCCATGAAAATCATAAAAACCCCTAAAAACATTAAAAAAACCGTAAAACCCCATCAAAACCCTAAAAACCACTAAAAACTATAAAATCCATTAAAACCCCTAAAATGTAAAAAAAAACTCTAAAAAACCTTAAAACACCAAAAAAACTCAAAAAACCCTAAAACCCCAAAAAGACCCCAAAAAATTTAAGAAAAAACCCTAAAACCCCCTAAAACCCATAAAAATCATGAAAATCCCTAAAAACCCGAAGACACCCTAAAAACCCCTAAAAATCTATGAAAACATAGGAAATCCTAAAACCCCTAAAAGCCCCTGAAAACTATAAAACCCCCTATTACCTTAAAAACCCAAAAACCCCAAAAAAACTACTAAAAACCATTATAAACCCTTAAGACCCCTAAAAACGTAAAAAAAATCTCAAAAACCTTTAAAATTCCAAAAACCTAAAAAATCAAAAAAACCCAAAAATACCCTAAAACCCTTGAAAAAACGCTAAAATCCCTAAAAACCCTAGAAACCCTAAAAATTCCTAAAAATTCTAAAACACTATAGAAACCCAACAACACCCCTAAAAATCCATGAAAATGTAAAAAACCCTAAAAACCATTAAAACCCCCTGAAAACCATAAAAACCCCTAAAACCTTTAAAACCCTAAAAACCCATAAAAACCCTAAAAACCACTAAAAAAACCCAAACCCTTAAATCCTTGAATAAATAATAAATACTCTAAAAAACCTTAAAACCCTAAATACTAAAATAAAACCCTAAAACCCCAGAAAAACCTTAAAAACCTATAAATACCCTAAAAACATTAAAATCCTTAAGAGCCCTATAAATATATGGGAACATAAAAAACCTAAATACGCTGAAAACCTCCTTAAAATGTAAAAAACATTAAAAAACATAAAATATCATAAAAACACATACTAAAAACCCCTAAAAACTCTAAAAAAATTAAAATCCCTCAAAACGTTAAAAAAAATCTAAAAACCCTTAAAATCCTAAAAAAACTCAAAAAAATCTAAAAACCCAAAAAGACCCTGAAAACTCTGAAAACCCCTAAAAAACTAAAAACCCCTAGAAAACCCAAAAAACCCTTAAAATACTTAAAAACACTAAAAAAACTAAACACCAAAAATTTCCTAAAAAACCCTTAAAATCCATGAAAACATAAAAAGCCTTAAAACCCAATAAAACCTAAAAAAACCAATAAAAACTCTAAAACCCCTTAAAACCCCTAAAAACATTAAAAACTCTATAAAATCATAAAACCCTTAAAAAAATTCAAACAAACCCTAAAATCCCAAAAGAACCTAAAAACCCTAAAAAACTTTAAAAACGTGAAAACTCCCTAAAAACCATAAAAACCTTCAAAATCCCTAACCCCCAAACCATAAAATAATAAAAAACCTAAAAATCTAGGAAAACGTAAGAAACCTAAAGACCCTGAAAGACTCCTTAAAACCATAAAAAACCCATAAAAACGTTAAAAACTCTAAAAACCATAAAACCATAAAACCCCTAAAAATGATAAAAACCCTTGAAAACCTTAAAAACCCTAAAAACCTCAAAAAAACCTCAAAACCCAAAAAGATGCTAAAAATCCTAAAAACAACTAAAAACCACTAAAAAACCTAAAACCCCCCAAAATCTATAAAAACCCTAAAAACCATACAAATGATAAAAACCCATAAAAATCCATGAAATCTTAAAAAACCCTAAAATCCATGAAAACCCCTAAAACTCATAAAACTGCGAAAAAAATAAAAAACCCTAGAAATCCAAAAAAAACCCTAAAAGCCACTAAAAACAATAAAACCCCTCAAAACCCCTAAAAACGTTAAAAAATTCTTAAAAACCTTAAAAACCCTAAAAACTCAACGAAAAAACTAAAAATCCCCAAAAGACCCTAAATACACTGAAAACACCTAAAACCCCTAAAAACAACTAAAAACCTGTAAAAACCCCTCAAAATCCCTAAATTACCTAAAAACCTAAAAAACATTAAAATCCTAAAAAAACCCCTAAAAATAAATGAATATGTAAAAAACCCTAAAACACTAAAAAATTCCTCGAAACTATACAAACCCCTAGAAACCATAAAAAAACCCTAAAAATCCGTAAAACCCCTAAAACCCACTAAAAACTCTAAAACCCCTTTAAACCCCAAAAAACAATGAAAAAACCAAAAAAAACTTTAAAAACCATAAAAAATTCAAAAAAATCCAAAAAACCCAGAAAAACCCAAAAATACCTAAAAACCATAAAAATATTAAAAAAACCCTAAAAATCCATGAAAACATAGAAAACATAAAAACCCATAAAAACCATAAAACCCGTAAAAATCTTAAAAAACATAAAAACCCATAAAAAATCTAAAAATCCACTAAAAAATCTAAAACCCTTAAAACCCCTAAAAATGTTAAAAAACTCTAAAACACTTAAAACCCTAAAAACTCAAAAAAATCCCTAAAAACCCAAATGATCCTTAACACCATGAAAACCCGTAAAACACCTAAAAATCCTAAAAATCTCAAAAACCCTAAAAAACATAAATATCCTAAAACACCCCTAAAAATCTATGAAAACATAAAAAAAACCTAAAAACCATGAACAACCCATGAAAACCATAATACCCCTAAAAAACTGAAAAACCCCAGAATCCCATAAAACTCTTAAAACCCAATAAAAACTCTATAAAACATTAAAACCCCCAAAACCTTTAAAACTAAAAAAAACCTTAAAACCCTTTAAAAACTCAAAAAACCCCTAAAATCCAAAAGACCCTATAAAACCTAAAAACCCCAAAAAAACAATAAATCCCCTAAAAATACCTCAAAAACCTAAAAAATACTAAAACCATAAATATCCAAAAAACCCTTAAAAATCCATGAAAAAGTAAAAAAACTCTAAAACCCCCTAAAAACCATAAAACCCATAAAACCTTAAAAGACCCTTAAAACCATAAAAAACCTTAAAACCACTAGAAACCCTAAAACCCCAAATAAAAAACATTAAAACCAACTCAAAAAAACCAAAAATTCCGTAAAACCTCTGAAAACCCCTAAAACCCCCTGAAAACCCCTAAAACCCCTCGAAAATCCCTAAAAACCCAAAAAACTGTAAAAACCATAAAAATTATAAAAAACCATTAAAAATCCATGAAAACATAAAAAACCCTAAAGACCTTAAATCCCCCCCTCAAAACCATAAACCCCCCCTGAAAATCATAAAAACTCTAAAACCCTTAAAACCCCATAAAACGTTTAAAAACTCTCACAAACCATAAAAACCCTAAAGAACTCAAAAAAACCTTAATACACTAAGAAGACCCTAAAATGTATTAAAAACCCTAAAATCCCACCAAACCCCTGAAAAATCATAAAAACCCGCAAAGTCCCTAAAAATCCTAAGAACCCTAAAAATACTAAAAAAATCTAAAAAATCCATAAAAATGTAAAAAACCCTTAAAACCCCCTAAAATGCATAAAACCCACAAAAAACCTTTAAACCCCCTAAAAACCCATAAAAACTTAAAAACCACAAAAAACTCAAAAACATGTGTTTCGATCCGTTTCCCTCCATGGGGATGGAGGACCGACGCGCCCGACTGTCGGTCTTACAGATGGAAGTGCCCCGCTCGATTTCTAAGGTCAGGTACACCGTTCTTCGTTTCGAAACGCCCAATGGTTCCATATCCAACGATACGTGGACCTACTTTCTAAAGGAAGGTGTCCGCTGGATGGTCTGAGCAGCGACGCTTAAGAACTCACATTGGTTGAGAGGATGGGAAGTCAGGCTCATCACACCCTTTTGGGGGGGGAACTATTTCCTGTTCTGGGACTCTCTTATAGATTTAAGACGTATTCATATGTTTGTGAATCTTTGGTTTATACCCAAACATAGTATCAGCGGATTTTTTCCGGGTTGGCAATGGTCAGTTGAACGCAGGGACTCAGAATCATTTACTCCTGAGGTTTACCATCCCTCATTGGGTTAATGACCTCGAGGAGTCCGGACTCACTGAGGCGGCACTATGAGTGGTGCAGTGAACCGGAGTGAAGATAGTTGGATCGACCAGTTGTTGGGATTGAACCTCAGGGAGGCTTCCTACGTACCCTGCCTAGGAGGCAGGGATCAAAGTCCACGTAGTTCGAATGTACAGTTTATCATCATGCGAGACAAAGGCGAACCGATGTGAAGGTTGTCGGAACAACTGGGTGGTGGGCTTGAACCTCTTGGAGGCTTCCTACGTACCCTGCCTTGGAGGCAGGGATCAAAGTCCTCGTAGTTCGCATAGGAGCGTCGGAGAAGCGACGTGGATGTGGACCTGGGGGTCCGATGGGGATCGGTCTTGAACCTCTTGGAGGCTTCCTACGTACCCTACTTAGGATGCAGGGATCAAAGTCCTCATAGTTCGCATAGGCTTAGGGCTTATGCTCTGAGGCAACCCAGGGTGATTGATTGGGACTTACACTCTGAGGAGGCCCATAAGAGGATGTCATGGTCAATGCTTACTCTAAGCCCATGTGAGTCATGCTCGGTGTGAGAAACAAGAGGCAGTAAGGACCAGAGGATCACATCGCGAAAGGTGCGTCCATGAGAAATGGAGTGGGGCTTATGCATGGAGTGGCCCATGGCGACAAAGCACAGTGAGAGAGGGAAAGGGGGTGCTCATGTGGATGTCTCCTCTCTTGCAATGCGTGAGGGATTCCTTCTAATGGGTATTTTACTACCCCCGAGGAGCCTTTAAAAAGTGTAGGGGTAGAAAGGGGATTCCCGAGCTCAGACTTTACATTACCGTGGGAATGTGAACCCAAGAATGCTCTGGGAATCTGCACAAGGGTCGGGGAAACCCCTTAACCTCTACTTACCGTGGGTATGTGAACTCAAAATGGCGTGATGATGCGCTTGAGGCTTACACCACGCTGATCTGGTGGCTCTGATGGAGGCCTCGGCTCAGGGCTGATGAATAGGCCAACGAGGGAGTCATGGAGTATCAGGTCGGATTGGAAGAATTTTATTTGGCTCAGGGAATGGGAACTCCGAAGGCTCTGATGGGTCACACGTATGAAGGAGTGGTGGTGCCGTTCGTGTAGGAAGGTGCTACGCGGCTGGAGAAGCTGTCCGTGAACCGGGGTGGTCCGTGGACTGAGGGGAATCCCGCGAACCGGGGTGGTTCGCAGCTTCGGGTTCGGTCCGCGTACCAGGGGGGTACGCGGAGGGTTCCACACGAGCAGCGGCGGGCAAGGGCGGCACCGATCAGGGGTTCATCGGTCGAGGCTTCACCCACATAGGAGGGTTCTACGCGATGCAGCAGATCAGAAAAGAGGCATAAACACCCTGGTCCGTGGGGAGTGCATCCGCGGAGGGGCTATGGTTCACGATATTCTCTTTTTTATGTTCTTTTAAGTTCATGGTTCACCAAATTATTATGCATTTTCGGTTCTTTATTAGTTTGTTCCTAGGTTTATACCTGCTCTGGTTCATGAACTGGAACTTCACTGTTTGCGAAATCCTAAGCCTTCCTTTGAAATCCTTCCACCCGAATCCGATCGCTCTTCTCTTCTTCCACCTTCGAATTGTCAGAATATGAATCCAATCCCCTTTTCCCTTCCCCCTCAGTCTCCTTTTATAGAGTGGGGAAAGAGATGTATCTGCAGTTACGTGACATCTTTTGCGGAGGCCCATGACCGAAAACCCGGTTTACGACTAACTTGGTCAATCCACGACTCACGGTGGGTACTGAGCACTTCTCCTCCCCTTGTGAACTAAACTCAAGGAGTTCTTCACGGCCACAGAGGGTTCTGCCTCCATTCCGCGAATGACAGCGGATGCGATTGAACCGGTCGACACGGTCCGCGGTTGGGGTGGTTCATGACGGTGAACCGAATCATCACCCATCCTGCCTCGCGACCGCGGAGGATCTTCACCTCCATTTTCCGAACGACGACAGTTCACAGAGGGGGTGCTTCGCGGGGCCTGGCCATGTCGTGTTTTCATGGGACCGGTCCATGGACCAGTCCTTCTTGTGTCCCTTCTTTGAATTTTCTCCCTTCTTTTCCCCAATCCTTTTGGGGGATTTGGGTAGAATCTCCTTTGCGGATTTTTTCAGGACCCTACAAATACCCTCCATCGGAATGGGGTCCGATCAGAACGAAGAGGAGGCCGTTCCAATGTAGAGTGGTCCTGAAACTAAGATGGTTTGCGGTAGAGAGTTGTAACCAGTAAGGGACCACGCCTATAAATACGGGGGGGGGGGGGGGCTTCATTTGTACTTTACTGAATTCTTCGTGAAACCAGAGCTCCCTCGCCTCCCCGTGCTCGTTCCTTCGTGAAGTGCTTCGTTCGCAAACCAGTTATGACTTTCGCGAACCATTCCTCCTTTGTGGTCGCCTTCACTCACGAACCAATTTCCCAACCACAAACCATTACTCTTGATTAATTAAAAAGTAAGTCACGACGGGCTGCGGAGGAACTCGCTCCGTGATGTTGATGGTCTGCGAACTGAAATACTTAAAAATTTCTAAGTCTTCCGAACATAACCACTTAAATTTAGGATTGAAATTCCGCTGAGCAATTTGGTTTGTGGTTTTCTGGCCAATGGTCCACAGGCCAGAGTGCTGCGAACTACTTTCACGAAGGGCTAGTCCGCGGGATGCAGTCATGGTGAACCATCCCTGCTTGAAGGCTTCTCGACGCCTTTGCCATACAGCTGGTATTTTTGTCTAGATTTTGTTATTCCAGACTAATGATTTTCTTGGTCTTCATAATACAGGGAGAAAATATGGTTCCTCCTCACCCTGTTCCTAGGCTTGCTGCAGAGCCCCTCTCAATTGGCGATCAACGTCTGAGGGACATGGACAACTCTGCTCAGGATGGAATCCGCCACTCCCCACCATCTTCCTTTCTTTCCGTTCGGCTCTCCAAGTCACAGCAAGAGTACCCCTTTCCTAACAGCCTTCCTGCCTATGGGTTTGGTTTGTTGTCCGATACCCCGATTCCGGTACCATCCCGTGACAACAATCTTGAAGCATGGATATTCACTACCACTATCCCTCGGTTCGTGATACCTGTCAACGGGCGGCTGACCCTGAGGGACACAGTTGTCGGATCTGTGTTGAATCACCTTCCAATATCTTTGACTGGAGAACAACGTCTACAGGAAGGAGCAATCCACTACTATCGAAGCATTTCCCACAATGCCATGGTAAGCGACCAGCATGGCTGGTCAGCGAATCGGGATCTCCGACCGGGAGGATTATTTAAGTCCTTGGATTGGGGGTGGCCCTTCTGGGTTCGCCAGAGCTGTGCGGAGTTTGAGGCAGAATTTTGAGTCGTAGGCCTTTATGAAGCTGCCTGGGTGTCCCAAACCTATACCTACTGGCCTCAAGCCCTTTCCAAGCAGCTTATGAGCCGTTGGAGCCCAGACACCAACACCTTCCATATGGTCTATGGGGAAGTGGGCATCAGTCTCTGGGACGTCTTTCAGATTTCAGGGGTCCCCATTGTTGGGGCTATGTATGACGAATTCCTACCTCCCCCTTCTGTGTGGGACAACGAAGGGATAACCCCTCCCTTAGTGAAGCGACTCATTGATATGGCCCAGGAACATTCGAAGGCTTCATCTCTGAAAAATCTTGTCCCTGGTCGTGAGGAGCATCCAAAGGATACGTCTCCAAGACAGCTTATTCCATATCGCGACGGGATCGAGGGCTTTGGCAAAGATAATCAGTCTGTAACTCTTCTGCGTAGGCCCACGACCTACCCTACAATGGAGTCCCGAAAGCAGAAGGGAAACTATTGGCTGGACATGGAGCAAGGCCAATTCAATGACTGGGGCTGGGAGCTTGTCCCAGATGTCGATCGGCTACTCCGTCTAGCGGCATTTCTGGCCATGTTTTTGAGCGGTTGGCTATTGCCTATACGTGAGTCTAGCAGCGTATGGGTCTCTACCTTTGTCATGGCAGCACCATTGGCTACTGGAAACATTATCAACTTAGCCATCCCAGTACTGGCCAAGATTTATCAGTTTCTTGGTAATATTACCGATGAGAGCCGGCCAAACCATGTGGCCGGCCCTTTTCAAATTCTCTGGGGATGGCTAGGCGTACACATCAAGAATTGCTACATCTTCATCAACCCTCTCCAGATTTTTGGCACCACCTGACGGCCATACTTGTAACTTACTAGCGGGGTTATGCCCGAAGATTGGGCATCCCAAGAGAAGGATAATCAACAGACAGTCTAGAACAGGTGTCTGCTATCGAGTCGAATCTCGTGTTATGATCATTTTAATTTCCATCCGATTTCTTCCCCAACTGAGGCCATCACAAATACCATAACAGAAGATTTTAGCAAGCGGGGATACCTCTTTTCCCTCCGAGAGGGCATTCTGGTAGCTTGCATTGGTGGGGAACTGATCTGCGAGGGGTACGCGCCTTGCCGATTTGTGCGTCAATTTGGCTGCGTCCAGGCACTGTGTCCTCCCGCACTCAATAGTGCCCGCGAGAATCGTCATTTAATGGTGGCCAGGCAACTATGGTTAATGTTTACCTGGGAGGATACCAGTTGCGAGGTTATGACTCCCACGCTTGTAGACTCCACACCCTTCTTATCCAAGAATTATGCTAACTCCTGGGTACAATCATACCCAAATGGCCAGCTAGGGACTTTGGTGCCTACCATTTCAAGTCCTAAGCCATCAAAGGGAAAGAGGAAGAGAAAGGGGGGTGACGCTTCAATTAGGCTGGGCAAAGTCCTTCACCACCCTGCTGGTCTCATGCTTCTAGGGAAGATCTTAACAGACAGAGGTGTATCCTCTCATGCCCTTGAGACTGCCCAAACGGGGGTGGTATTCCTGCAGATGCTGCCTTTCCATCGGCCAGTACCCCCGTTCTCTGTGGTAGTATCTTCAGGAGTCGAAAGTGGCATTTGACGGACTGGGTTACATATCCGCCCCTGTTGACATCCTTTATGATGTGGACCCAGAGCGGGTCAATAGGTATCTCCGGGATCTCGAAGCCTATATTTATGTGCGCCAAGGTCATGCGTTATTAACCCACCGAGTCTGGGCCATGCTGCATCTGGTGACTGATGAAGAGGGGGAAGGAAGTGACAACTCTTCAGGGGGCGATGATTTTGACGATCTCCTAAAAACTCTAAAAACCCTTAAAACCCCTAAAAACTCTAAAAACCCTTAAAACCCCTAAAAAGTTAAAAAACTCAAAAAAACTTAAGAACCTAAAAAAATTCAAAAAAAACAAAAAACCAAAAAACCTTATAAAACCCTTAAAACCAAAAAATTCATAAAAACCCTCTAAAAACCCTTCAAAATCCTTGAACACACAAAAAAACCCTAGAAACCCTAAAAGACTGTAAAACCCTAAAACCTCCTAAAAACTATAAATAACTCTGAAAAAACCTAAAACCCCTCAAAATCTCTAAAACCCTAAAAAAACCCTAAATACCATAAAAATTCAAAAAAACCCCTAAAAATCCATGAAAACATGAGAAACCCTAAAACCTCAAGAAACCCCTGAAAACCATGAAACCCCCTAAAAACCATAAACCCCCCCCCCCAAAACCCATAAAAGATTAAAAATCCAATAAAAACTCTGAAAACCCATAAACCCCTAAAATGTTAAAAAAACCCTAAAAACCCTAAAAAAACAAAAAATTCAACCCCCCCTAAAAATCCAAATAGACCCTAAAAACCTTGAAAAACATCAAAACCCTAAAAAATGAAAAATCCAAAAAGCCACAAATTTGCTAAAAACCCCAAAAACCCCCTTAAAACCACAAAAATTATAAAAACCCACTAAAATCCATGAAAATGTAAAAAAACCCTAATAACCCTGAAAAAACCCCCAAAACCATAAAAATCCCTAAAATCCTTAAAAAACATAAAACCCGTAAAAACCCTAAAAACCCACTAAAAACATTAAAAAACCATAAAACCCATAGAAATGTTAAAAACTATAAAAATTATAAAAACCATAAAAAATTAAAAAAAATCCTAGAACCCCAAAAGACCCAAAAGACCTTAAAATTTTCAAAAAACCCTAAAAACTCAAAAAACCATCAAAATATCTAAAAACCCTAAAAAACACTAAAAACCATAAAAATCCTAAAAAACCCCTAAAAATCCTTGAAAACATAAAAAACATTAAAAACCTTGAAAAGCGCCTAAATATCATTAAAAACCTTAAAAACCCCAAAACCCCATAAAACCCCTAAAACCCACTAAAAACTCTAAAAACCCTTAAAAACCCTAATCATTAAAAGTTTCTAAAAAACCTTAAAACCCCTAAAAATAAAAAAATCCCTAAAACCCCAAAAATACCACAAAAACCTAAATATCCTTGAAGCCCGTAAAAACCTCTAAAAACTCCTAGAAACCCTCAAAATCCCCAAAAACCCTAAAAACCATTAAAATCATAAAAACCCTTTAAAAATCCATGGAGACGTAAAAAACCTAAAAAACATGAAAAGCCCCTCAAAACCTAAACCTCTAAAAATGTTAAAAAACTCAAAAAACCCATAAAACCTCTAAAAAACTCAAAACCCCCCCTAAATTTCCAATAAAGAACCCGACAAACCCACGAAAAGCCCCTAAAAACCCTAAAACCCTAAAAACCATAAAAATCCTAAAAAATGCCTTAAAATCTATGAAAATGTAAAAACCTCTAAAAACCCTAAAAACCTTTAAAAACAATAAAAAACTCTAAAACGCGTAAAACCCACTAAAAAATATAAAAATCCTTAAAATACGTAAAAACATTAAAAAAATATAAAAAACCTTAAGAACCAAAAAATAAAAAAACCCTAAACATCAAAAAGACCAAAAAAACCTTGAAAACCCATAAAAACCCTAAAACCCCCTAAAATCAATGAAAACGTAAAAACCATAAAAAACCTTGAAAACCCATAAAAACCATAAAACCCCCTAAAATCAATGAAAATGTAAAAACCCTAAAAACCCTAAAAAACCCATGAAAACCATAAAACCCCTGAAAACCATAAAACCCTAAAACCCATAAAAACCCTAAAAAACCACTAATTTTTTTGAAAACCCTTAAAAGCCCTAAAAACGTTAAAAACTCTCAAGAACCTTAAAATCCCTAAAAATAAAAAAACCATAAAAATCCAAAAAGTCCCTAAAAACCTAAAAACCACTAAAACCTAAGAAAACCCCTAAAACCCCTCAAAATCCCTAAAAACCATAAAAAACCGAAAAACTGTAAAAAATCCTATAAAACCCATAAAAATCCATGAAAATGTAAAAAAACCCTTGAAAAACCTATGAAAACAAAAAAAACCCTTGGATCTGTTAGAGTACGTGATGTCAGATGGGCTATTGGAGTGGAGCGAGCTACTGCTTGGTGGGTTGTACTGCTAGTGTGGAGTGGGATAGAGTGGGTTGTTGTGATGCTCTTTGGTTGTTTTCAGATTTCTGATTGGTGGTCCTATTTGTTTGGTGGTGGGGAGTGTTGTTGGCCTTTGTTGTCTATTGTGCTTGCAAGTGGACAGGGGTGGTGGATTGTGGAATACTGGCTTGGTCCTAGGTTTTGCCTCTTGTTTGCTACCGTTGTTGGCCTTCAGGGTAGGTATTTTACCCTTTGGGTGACCCTCTCATACTTCAAGTCATTATCCTTTTATATATTCATTATACGCTCCTAGCAAAAAAACACTGGAAACTCTAAAATCTCTTAAAACCCCTAAAAACATTAAAAAACTATAAAAAACCTTAAAAATCCAAAAACTCAAAAAACCCACTAAAATCCCCAAAAGACCCTAAAAACCATGAAAACCACTAAAACCGCTAAAAATCGTTAAAAACTCCTAAAAACCCTTAAAATTCATAAAAAACCCTAAAAACCCTAAAAACCCTAAAAATACAAAGAAAACCATAAAAACCCATAAAAACCTTAAAAAAAATCCTAAAAACCCATAAAACCCTAAAAAACTACTAAAAACTTTAAAACCATTAAAACCGCTAAAATATTAAAAAACTCTAAAAACCATAAAAAAGACTAAAAACACAAAACAAATCCTAAAAACCCAAAAAGACCCTAAAACCTAGAAAACCCCTAAAACCCATAATAAAACTAAAAACCCTCAAAATCCCAAAAAATCATAAAAAACCCTAAAAACCATAAAAATCCAAATACATCCCTAAAAATCCAGAAAAATGTAAAAGACCCTAAAAACCTTGAAAAACTCCAGAAAACCATAAAACCCCCTGAAACATTAAAAACCCTAAAAACCCAAAAAACAACTAAAAACTCTAAAAACCCTTGAAACCCCAAAAAACCTTAAAAACACTAAAAAATCAAAAAAACTAAAAACCGTGAAACACCCTAAAAACCATAAACATAAAAAATAACCCCTAAAATCCATGAAAATATAAAAACCCTATAAAACATACAAAATCCCTAAAAACCATAAAACCCCAAAAAAGCTTAAAAACCCAAAAAACCCATAAGACACCTAAAAACCCACCAAAAACTCGAAAAACCATTAAAATTATAAATTTTTTAAAAACATCTAAAAACCTTACAAACCCTAAAAAACTAAAAAAACCCTCAAAACACAAAAAAAACATATAACCCTAAAAAAACTTAAAAACCTCTGAAAACCCATAAAACCCACCAAATCCCTAAAAACACTAAAAACACTAAAAACCATAAAAATACTAAAAACCCGTTAAAATTCCTAACAACATAAAAACCCTAAAAACATTGAAATTCCCCAGAATACTATAAAACACCCTAAAAACCTTAAAACATTAAAAAATCCAAAAAACCCATAAAAACTATAAAAACCTTTAAAACCCCTAAAAATGATAAAAAACTCTAAAAAAACCTTAAAAACCCTAAAAAACTCGAAAAAAACCCTAAAACCCAAGAAAAACTCCAAAAACCTTGAAAACCCCTAAAACCCCTTGAAAATCCCAAAACCCCCCTCAAAATCCCCCAAAACCCTAAAAACCATAGAAATCCTAAAAACCCCAAAAAAAATCAATGAAAACATAAAAAATCCTAAAAACCCAGAAAAACCCTATAAAACCATAAAAACCCCTAAAACCATACAAACCCTAAAATCCCATAAAATCCTAAAAACCCATTAAAAACTCTACAAACCCTTTAAACCCCTAAAAACTTTAAAAAACCCTGAAAACCTAAAAAGGCCCTAAAAACCCAAAAAATCCCTCAAACACTAAAACCCCTGAAAAACCCTAAAACCTCTCAAAATCCCAAAAACCCAAAAAACCCTAAAAAAACATAAAAATCCTAAAAAAATACCCAAAAAACCAAGAAAACATAAAAACCCTAAAAACCTTGGAAAACCCCTGAAAACCATAAATCCCCTAAAACCCTCAAAATCCCTAAAACCACTTAAAAACCCTAAAAACCCACTAAAAACTCTAAAAACCCTTATAACCCCTAAAATGTTAAAAAACTTTAAAAAAGCTTAAAACCCTAAAAACTCAAAAAAACCCTAAAAAGGAAAAAAGACCATAAAAAGCCCTAAAAAACCCTAAAAACCCTATTAACCATCAAAAACCCTAATAACCACAAAAATCCTAAAAAACCCAAATAGTCCATGAAAATGTAAAAAACCCTAAAACCCCCTCAAAACCGTAAAACCCAATAAAAACCTTAAAAACCCTAAACACCCATAAAAACCCTGAAAAACTACTAAAAACTCTAAAAAACCTTAAAACCCTAAAATACTCAAAAAACCCTAAAAACCCAAAAAGTCCTAAAAAATTGTGACATACACTGAAAACCCAAAAAACAAAAAAATCCTTTGAAAAAAATCTAAAATCCTTAAAAATCCTTAAAACCCCTAAAATCCAAGAAAATATTAAAAACCCTAAAAGCTCTAAAAATGCCTAAACACCCTAAACCAAAACCTTAAGAAACCCAAAAAACCCACTAAAACTCTAAAAACTCTTAAACCCCAAAAAACGTTAGAAAACTCTAATAAACCTTAAAACCCTAAAAAAATAAAATACCCTAAAACCCTAAAAAGTCCCTAAAATCCCTAAAAACCATAAAACCCCTGGAAAACCCTAAAAACCCTAAAAACCTCAAAAAACTCAAAACACCCCTAAAAACCATAAAAATCCTAGAAAACCCCTAAAAATCTATGAAAACATAAAAACCCTAAGAACCCACTGAAATGCTAAAAACCCTTAAAACCCCCAAAAAACATTAAAAACTCTAAAAAACATTAAAAACCCGAAAAAACTAAAAAAAACCTAAATATCCAAAAAGACCCAGAAAAACTTGAAAAAAACTAAAAAGCCCTAAAATCCATTGAAATGTAAAAAGCCTTAAAAACCCTAAAATACCCCAGAAAAACCTAAAAATTCCTCAAAACTTTAAAAACCCAAAAAACTAATAAAAACTATAAAAACCCATAAAAAATGTTAAAAGACTACAAAACACCTAAAAATAAAAAAAACCCCTAAAACCTAAAAAGACCCTTGAAAAACCCTAAAAATACTAAAAACCTTTGAAAACCCCTAAAAACTATCAAAATCCTTGAAAAACCTAAAAAATAATAAAAAACCCTAAAAACCATAAAAATCATAAAAGACAACTAAAAATACTTGAAAACATAAAAAAAACCTAAAACCCCTAAAAAACACCTAAAAACCATAAAAATCTCCCAATAAACCTTAAAATCCCTAAAAATTCATAAAAGCCCTAAAAAACCACTAAATACACTTAAAACCCCCAAAATGTTAAAAACTATAAAAAACCTTAAAAATCCTTAAAACACGAAAAATCCTAAAAACCCAAAAATACTCAAAATACCATGAAAACCGTAAAAACCGTAAAAACACATAAATAACCCCAAAAACCCACAAAATCCCTAAAAACCCTAAAATCCTTAAAAAACCAACCCCCCCCCCCCCAAAAACCTACATAAAAATCCTAAAACCCCTAAAAACCCTTGAAAACCATAAAATCCCTTAAAAATCTATAAAATCTTAAAAATCCATAAAATCTTCAAAAACAAGAAAAACTCTAAAAATCCATAAAACCACAAAAAACATTAAAAAACTTAAAAAAACCCCTAAAAACTCAAAAAAACCCTAAAACCCCAAAAGACCCAAAAAAAACCCCTTAAAATCACTTAAAACCCCTAAACACTTAATAATAATAAAAAACCCTAAAAATCCCTTAAAACATAAAAATTTGTAAAAACACAGAAAAACCCCGAAAACCATAAAAACCCCTAAAAACCTTTAAAACCCACAAAACCCTAAAAACTACTAAAAACTATAAAAAACTTTAAAACACCTAAAAATGTTAAAAAAAACATAAATACCATAAAACACTAAAAAACTCAAAAAAACCCTAAAAACCATAAAAGACTGTATAAGCTTGAAAAACTCTAAAAACCCCTAAATCCCCTCAAAATCCCTAAAAACCTGAAAAACACCTAAAACCCATAAAAATCCTAAAAGCCCCTAATATCCATGAAGATGTAAAAAACCCCAAAAAACATGAAAACTCCTAAAAACCATAAAACCCCTAAAATCCTTAAGAAACCATAAAAAAACATAAAAACCCACTAAAAACTCTAAAAATCATTAAAACCCTGTAAATCATTAAAAACCTCAAAAAACCAAAAAAATCATAAAAACCCAAAAAACCTTAAAAAGAAAAGAAAAACCCTTAAAAGCCTGAAAACACTAAAGACCTAGAAAACCCTCAAAATTCCTACAACCCCCAAAAAACCCTAAATACTAAAAAAATATTAAACCCTTAAAAGTCCATGAAAATGTAAGAAACCCTAAAACCTTGAAAACTCCCTAAAAACCTAAAAACCCAAAAACATTAGAAAAACCCTAAAAACATATAAATACCCTAAAAACTAAAAACTCAAAAACAATTAAAACCCCAAAACTATAAAAAACAATAAAAAACCTTAAAACCCCAAAAAACTCAAAAGAACCCTAAAAACCCAAAAGACCTTAAAAACCCTAAAAACCCTAAAACCTCTAAAATCTCTGAAAAAACCATAAAAACCATTAAAATCCATAAAAACCATTAAACCATAAAAAACATAAAAACCCACTAAAAATCCATGAAAATGTAAAAAACCTTGAAAAACCCCTCAAAAACCATAAAAACCCCTAAAACCATTAAAAACCATAAAAACCCATAAAACCCCAATAAAAACTCTAAAAAACGTTAAACCCCCTAAAAATTTAAAAAACTCTAAAAACCTTAAAACACTAAAAAAAATCAAAATAACCTAAAAACCCAAAAATACCTTAAAAACCATGAAAACCTTAAAAACCCTAAAAACCCTAAAAACCCTCAAAATCTCTAAAAACCCTAAAAAATATAAAAAATCATAAAAATCCAAAAAAACCCTAAAAATGTATAAAAAATTAAAACTCTGAAAAATCCATGATAACTATAAAACCTCCTAAAAACCTTAAAAGACCCTAAAAACACATAAAAACCCTAAAAACCCACTCAAAACTATAAAACCCCAAAAAATATTAAAAAAACTCTAAAAACCTAAAAACTCAAAAAAAAAACAAAAAAAACAAAAAATGACCCTAAAAACTAGGAAAAGTTTAAAAACCCTAAAACCCTTGAAGAAACCCTAAAACCCCTCAAAATCCCAAAAAACCCAAAAACCCTAAAAATCCACTAAAAACCATAAAAACCCCCAAAACCATAAAAACTCTAAAAACCCATAAAAACCCTAAAAAGACACTAAAAACTCTAAAACCCCTTAAAACGTAAAAAAACTCTAAAAACCCATAAAAATCCAAAAAAATAAAAAACCCTAAGAACCCCAAAAGACTCCAAAAACCCTGAAAACCCATAAAAACCATAAACCACTGAAAACTCCTAAAAACCCTAAAAATCTCTAAAAACCCTAAAAACCATAAAAATCCTAAAAATCCTAAAAACACCTAAAAATCCATGAAGACATAAAAAACCCTAAACCCCCTAACCCCCCTCCCCCCCCGATTTACAACCAAAATTCCAATTTAGGAGGGGCCTATGACCGGCTGCACCTTCCCCGCTGATAGCTCGACTGCTTCTTCCCCCTCGTGCCTCCTCCTTCCTCCTCTAGCCGCTTCGGGTGCCTCGGTGTAGGCTGGTTCATCCTTCGTTCGATGGTGGTTCTTCTTGCTCGTCAAAGATTCGGTTTCACGACGTCTGTCCAGGATTCCTCGCTTAGCGGCAGATCTGGGGCTACAGATTTGGCATCCTCTCGGCGTGGTTTTGGCTTGGGGCCCTCGGATCCGGGTCATCGTGGCTCAGCTTGCTGGTACCTTGAGGATGGACCAGGTGATGCTCTGGATCTGGCGTTTGCCTCGGCTCGACAATAGATCTAGTGTCATTCCTGGTTTGTTGTCGGTTCTGGCGGGCTCCAGGCGTGGTCGGCTTCGGTCCTTTGGGCCGGCGTCAGCGCCGCTGTCTTGGTTTGGGCGTTGGCCTCAGCAGCGACAGATCTGGTTCCATTCTCGGTCAGGTTTGCTTCTGGTGTGGGTTTGGTTTCAAGTCCTTGGGTTAGCATCGACACATCTTGGTGTGCTCTTGGTTTTGGCCTTCTTTCTCTTGAATGCTCTTGTCCGACTTTGGAGGTTCTCGGTGGCTTCTCCGTTGACCTCGGATTGGTGTCAGCTCTGGTGTGCTTCTGTTTCTGCGACGGCTGGAAGTCTTTCCTGCCAGGTTTCATTGGATCTTGGTATGGTTTTTGTGCCTCCCTGGACTGGCTTGGCAATGGCTATGGAGCGGCTAGGAGGGAGGAGGTAATGGTTTTGTTTTTTTTACCTGCTTGTGTTGCTGGTTCTTGAAATGGGGCATGGTGCTGGGCGTGGGATGGTGCTGGGTGAGGGTGATCTTGGATGCTGGTTGCTGGATGAGTGATTGGTCCTTTCTACTACGTGCTACTTGCTACTGCATCTAGTTTGTTAGTGATGTGTGTTGTTGTTTGATGGTTCTGTTTGGTTTGATGGGGATGTGTGCTACCGGATGCGGGTTGTGGCTATGATGATTGGTTTTGGTGTTGTTGGATGTTGGTGGTTGCTGGTCTGTTTGTTGGATGGTGATGATGCGTGATGTTGTTTGCGGTGATGGTGCTGTGGTTTGAAGCTGCTAGTGATGAATGGTTGTGGTGTTAGGTATTGGTGGTGTTGGATGCTGGTGCACGCTGGTTTGGACGTGCTGAAGCTGTTGGTTGTTTGGTGATGCTATGTTTGGTCTTTTGTGTCTTTTCTTTCTTGTTTTCTTTTCTTTGCTTTTATTTTTTTTGTGGTCTTTAAGGGTTTTTGGGTGCGGGACGTTTGACCCCTCCCCTCCCTTATCTGTTGTGTCTTTTTTCATGATAAAAATTTGGGGGGGGGGGGTCAGGAATAGCCCGGCCTCACACCTCTTATACCCTAACCCCCCCTAAAACCGAAAAAACCCTAAAAACTTAAAAAAAACCCTAAAACCCCGCAAAACCCCCAAAAAACCCACCAAAAGCTCTAAAAACCTTTAAAACACCTAAAACCATTAAAAACTCTAAAAAACCAAAAAACCCTATAAACTCAAAAAAAAAATTAAAACCAAAAACAAACATAAAAACCCTGAAAAAACCCTAAAAACCTTAAAAATCCCTAAAACCCCACAAAATCTCTAAAAACCCTAAAACCCCAAAAAATCATAAAAATCCTAAAAAAACCCCTAAAATCCATAAAAACATAAAAAACCCTAAAAACCATAAGCACCCCTAAAAACCAATAAAAACCCTAAAAATCCATAAAAACCCTAAAAACCCATTAAAAACTCTAAAAACCCTCAAAAGCCCTAAAAATGTTAAAGATCTCTAGAAAATCTTAAAAACCCGAAAAACTCAAAAAAACCCCCCAAAACCCCAATAAGACCATAAAACCCAAAAAAACTCTAAAAACAGTAAAATTACAGAAAACCCCTAAAAATTATAAAAACCATAAAACTACAGAAAACCCCTAAAAACTCTCAAAATCCCTAAAAATAGTAAAAACCATAAATATCCAAAAAACCCACAACATTCCATGAAAACTTAAAAACCCATAAAAACCCATAAAATCATTAAAAAACCCAAAAACACCAAAAAACCACTACAAACTCTAAAAACACTCAAATACCTTTGAAAAGTCAAAAAACTCTAAACAATCTTAAAAACCCGAAAAAAAATCAAAAAAATCCTAAAAACACAAAAAGACACTAAGAACCCTGAAAACCCCTAAAAACCCTCAAAACACTAAAAACCCCGAAAAAACCTCAAAAACCCACACAATCCCTAAAAACCCAAAAAAACCTAAAAACCATAAAAATCCTAAAAACCCTCTAAAAATCTAAGAAAATGTAAAAAACTTTAAAACATAGAATCCCCTAAGAAACCCCTGAAAACCATAAAAATCACTAAAAACCCTTAAAAACCTTAAATAACCCTAGAAACCTATAAAAACCTTAAAACCCACTAAAAAAATCTAAAAACATTTGAAACCATAAAAAGGGTTAAAAATCTATAAAAACCTTTAAAACCCTAAAAAATCAAAGAAATCCCTAAAATCCAAAAAGACCCTAAAACCCCTAAAAACCCCTAAAAACCAAAGAAAACCTTAAAAACCCTAAAACCCCAGAAAATTTCTAAAAACCCTAAAAAACATAAAAACTATAAAAACCTGAAAAACACCTAAAAATCGATGAAAACGAAATAAACCAAAAAACCCCAAAAAACTCTAAAAATAATTAAAACCCTAGAAACCTTAAAAACCCCTAAAAACATTAAAACCCCACAAAAAACTCTAAAAACCTTTAAAATCCCTAAAAACACTAAAAATATCTAAATACCCTTAAAATCCAAGAAAAAACTCAAAAAAACCTTAAAAACCCAAAAAGTCTATAAAAACTCTAAAAAAAATCTGAAAACCCTAAAAACCTCTAAAAATCCCTAAAACCCTCAAAATTCCTAAAAACAACCCCCCCTAAAATCTATAAAAATCCTAAAAATAGCTAAAAATACAAGAAAACTTAAAAAATCCTAAAAACTCTGAAAGACCCATAAAATCCATAAAATCCACTAAAAACCTTAAAACCGTAAAAACCCTAAAACCATAAAAACCCAAAAAACCCCTAAAAACACTAAAAACTCCAAAAACTCTAAAAACCCTAAAAACCCCTAAAAACATTAAAAAACTCTAAAAAATCTTAAAAACACTAAAAAACACAAAAAAATCTAGAAAACCCAAAATGGCCCTAAAACCCCTAAAAACCCTAAAATCCCCATAAAATCCCTAAAACCATCAAAACCCTAAAAACCCTAAAAAACATAAAAAAGCTAAAAATTAACTAAAAACTGTAAGAACCCTTAAAACACTAAAATGTTAAAGAACTCTAAAAAAACATAAAAACCTTAAAAAACTCAAAAAACCATAAAATCCCAAAAAACACGAAAAAACCCTAAAACCCCCTAAAACCCCGAATAAAAACACGAAAAACCCTCAAAATCCCTCAAAATCACTAAAAAACCCTAAAATCCATAAAAATCCTAAAACCCCCTAAAAAACCATGAAAACACTAAAAGCCCTGAAAAACCCCCGAAAACCATAAAACCCCCTAAAACCCTTAAGACCCCCTAAACCCCTAAAAACCACTAAATAATCAAAAAAAATTTAAAACCCCTAAAAATGTTTAAAAAATATAAATAACCTTAAAAACATTAAACAACTCAAAAAACCCTAAAACCCCAAAAGACCATAAAAATCCTAAAAGCACAAAAAAAGCTAAAAACCAAAAAGACCCTTGAAACATGAAAAAAAACCTAAATATCCTAAAAACCCCCTAAAATCCATGAAAATGTAAAAAAATCCTAAAAACCCTAAAACCCCCCTAAAAACCATAAAACTCCTAAAAACCTTAAAAACCCCTAAAAACATTAAATTAACTAAAAACTCTAAAAACCCCTAAAAATGTTAAAAAACACTAAAACCTTAAAACACTAAAAAAAGTTAAAAAAACCCCCTAAAACCCTAAAAATACACAAGAAACCCTAAAAACATAAGAAAACCTATAAACCCTCAAAATCCATGAAAAAATTAAAACCCTATAAACCTTGAAAAACTCCTCAAATACCATAAAAACTCTAAAAACCTTAAAAACCCCTAAAAACCCCTAAAACCCTAAAACCCTAAAAACCTTTAAGATATCAAAAAACCCTTTAAAACCTTAAAAACGTTAAAAAAATATGAAAACCCTTAAAAACTCAAAAAAATGCAAAAAACCCAAAAGACCCTTAAACACTAAAAAATCCTAAAACCCCCAAAAAACCCAAAAAACCTCAAAAACACTAAAAACCCTAAAAACCATAAAAACCATAAAACAAAAAAAATCTCAAAAAACTCCATAAAAATCTATGAAAATTTAAAAAACCCTAAAAATCCCCTGAAAAACACAACACCCCTAAAAACATTAAAAACCCTAAAATCCCACAAATACCCTAAAAACCCACTAAAAACTCTAAAACCCCTTGAAACGCCTAAAAATGTTAAAAACTATAAAAAACCTAAAAAACCCTAAAAACTCAAAAAAAAACCCTGAAACCCCAAAAGAACCCTAAAACTTAGAAAACCCCTAAAAACCCTAACCCCCCCAAAAAACCCTAAAAGCCCTAAAAATCCATAAAACACCTAAAAACCATAAAAACCCATACAAATACAAAAAACCCTAAAAATCCATGAAAACATAAAAATCCCTAAAAACCCCCTTGAAAACCAAAAAAACCCTAAAACTTGAAATAACCCTAAATACCCATAAAATCCTTAACAATCCATTGAAATATCTAAAAACCCATTAAAACTCTAAAAAATCAAAGAACAAACCCTCACAATAACTAAGATGGCGGCCGAGTCTCCGGGTGCTCTCTCTCGTTCTTCAGTGCTACTACTTTTCGATAAATCTTCAATGTTCTTTGGCGGTGACATCTAGGGATTCTCAATGGCCTGGGTGCAGTCTCGGATGCTCGATGGGATTGGCGATGGTCATGGAGACTCCCACTGGTGCTTCGGTGGGAAAGCATGGAGGGTTTCTAAGTCAACAATGAAGTCAACCCTGGCTCCAGATCTGTTTTGCGGTGGTTTTCCTGGCCTCGCAACGGCTTTAGACAGGTGCAACGACGTCGTTCCTGGATTTGCAATAGAGATTTGCAGCCACATATTGGGGTCGATTCTTCAGATCTGATGCATCTGCAGACGGGTCAACAGGGTCGAGGGCTTCATTCGCATGGTAAGGTGGAGCGGCAACTTGGTCTTCAGGCCTTCCCAGGGCTTTCCTCTCGGATGCGATGTGGTGTGTGTGTGACAGATATGGAATCTGCTTCCAGGGTTTCAAGACCCGCGGATCTGACAGTGGCGGTCCTTGATCGGGGAGGCAAGCTCAACGGCGGTCTCTGGAGGATGATAGGAATGACATGGTGGCTTGGCTTCTGGATTTTCACAGCTAATGCAAAGATACATGTTCATTCTCAACTTGCTTCTTTTCATGCTACTATCGAGATTTTGTATTTCTGCTGCTTGCTGAATGCTATGTTGGTCTCTGGAGGTGTTGTTTGTGTTCTTGTTGGCTGTTGTGGTGATGATGCTTGGTTTGGTTGTGAGATTTTGTTGCTGCTGGATCATGATCTTGTTGCAAGAGTGGACCCTCCCCGGGAGGATATGCTGGTTGCTATAAAGGGTGTGAATGGAGGCTGGTTGGGGAAAGGCTGTATTTTTTACTGGTTGTTGAATGCTAATTGGGGGCTGATGCTTGTGGCTATTTGGTTATTTGTTGTTGCTGCGGATGAGTTTTCTATTGTGTTGCTTGTTGCTAGTTGCTGTTTTTTGGGAGGTGATGATGGCTGCATTTGGTTGTGGTGCTTGTGTTGTGGTTTGATGCTACTGGTTGTGATTGGTTGTGATGTCGGATTTGGTGTTGTTTGTTGTTGGGGCTGGTTGGTTTGGATGTGCTGCTACTACTGTATAGTTGTGATGATTGGATGTGGGGCTGCTGGATGCTGGTACTGGCTGGATGTGACGTGATGATGCCGCTGTTGTGTCTATTTTTGAGTCTTTTTTCTTTCTTTGTTTTTATTTTTTTGGCATGGGTTGTAAGAGGTTTTGGGTGTGGTCCATTTAACCCCTCCCCTCCCTTGTCTGATGTGTCTCCTTTTTTTCTCTTTAATAAATTTGGAGGGGGGGGGGGGGGGGGGTCGGGAATAGCCTGACCCTCACATCTTCCTTGCCCTAAAAACTCAAAAAAACCCCCTAAAATCTCAAAAAGATCCTAAAAACCCTTCAAAACCCTAAAAATCCCCAAAAACCCAAAAGCCCTAAAAACCCTAGAAACCCTAAAAACCTAAAAATCCATAAAAATCCTAAAAACACATAAAAATTCATGAAAATATAAAAAACCTCAAAAACCCCCTAAACCCTTAAAAACCCTAAAAACCCTAAAAACCCATAAAACACTAAAATCTATGAAAGCCCTTAAAACCCCTAAAATGTAAAAAAACTATAAAAACCTGAAAAAAAATCAAAGAAACCCTAAAAACCTAAAACGACCCTAAAAAACCCAAACACAATAAAAACAATTGAAAAACTCCTTAGAATCCATGAAAACAAAAAATAACACTAAGAACTTTGAAAAACCCCTGAAGACCATAAAGACCCCTAAAACTGTAAAAAACCTTAAAAACCCATAAAACCCATAAAACCCACTAAAAACACCCAAACCCCTTTAAACATATAAAAACATTAAAAACTATAAAAAACATTAAAAACCCAAAAAAACTCTGAAAAAACCCCTTAAAAACCCAAAAGACACAAAAAACTCTGAAACCCAATAAAAACACAGAAAAAACCCTAAAAGAATCAAGTCCCTAACCAACGTAAAAAACCAAAAAAATCCTAAAAACCCCTTAATAATCCATGAAAATGTAAAAAATCCTAAAAACCCCCAAAAACCCCCAGAAAACCATAAAACCCCCCAAAAAACCATAAAAACCCAAAAAACCCATAAAAACCCTAAAACTCCACTAAAACTCTAAAAACACTTATAATTCCCTAAAAATGTTAAAAACACTAAAAAACCATAATACCCCAAAAAAACTCAAAAAATCCTAAAACCCCTAAAAACTCTAATTACAAAAAAAATTCCTAAAAACCTTAAAAACCTAAATACCATAAAACCCCCCTAAAAATCCATAAAAACATGAAAAACCCTAAAAACCCTGAAAATACACAAAAAACCACAAAACCCCTAAAAACCATAAAATCCCTAAAAACCCATAAAAACCCTAAAAACCCACTAAAACCCTTAAAAACCCATAAAACCCCTAAAAATTTTAAAAACTCTAAGAAAAACTTAAAACCCCTAAAAACTAAGAGAATCCAAAAAGACCTTAAAACCCTGAAAAACCCAAACCCTTAAAAACTCTTTAAAACCCATAAAACCCCTCAAAATCCCTATTAACCCTAAAAACCCCTAAAAACCTATAAAATCCAAAAATAACCCTAAATATCCATGAAAATGTAAAAAAAACCTAACAAACTTAAAAAACCCTAATAGCTATAACCCCCAAACCATTAAGAACCCTAAAACCCATAAAATCCTTAAAACCCCTCTAAAAACTTCAAAAATCATTAAAACCCCTAAAAATGTTAAGGTGACTTGCGGGTTCGAAACCCATCAGTCGTGATTTGAAAAACCCTAGAAGGATTCCGCCGCTCTCTCCAGGTTCTCTCCCGCTTTCGCGTTTTCCTGGTTTCCTTCTCGGCGGCTTCACTGCTCCCTTCAAGATCTTTTGGTGTGATGCAGATGCGGCGTTTGGCGATGGGGCTCCATGCTGGCGTGGATTGGTGCATACGACCTTCTTCTTGCGGCTCGTGGCTTGAGCGGTGATGAGACTCTCAATGTGCCACTTTGACCTCCCTGATGGAGAGGTGTTCATGAGGATGGAGGCGTGTCTGTGGGCGTCGGGGTCTCTCCTCGATAGATCTGGGCTCTGGTGGGATTTACTGGTTCTTTTCGGCTTCGTCTTGGACGGATTTTTGCAGCGATGTGGTGTGGGCGTGACAGATCTAGAATCTACTTCTAGGGTTCCGAGATCTGCAGATCTGATAGTGGCGGTCCTCGATCAGGGAGGTAAGGTTTGTGTCTGGCTCTTCCTTGTCGTTGATCTTGCGGCCCCTCCAAACCAGTGTTTGGGAGGTCTTTGGTGGTTTTTCTGGTTTTTATGGCTCGACGGCGGTCTCTGGCGGATGATAGCAGGGACGTGGTGGCTTGGCTTCTGGAAATTCAAGACTGATGCAAAGATATAGGTTCGTTTTCAACTCGCTTCTTTTCATGCTGCTGTCGAGCTTCTGGATTTCTGCTACTTGCTGGATGCTATGTTGGAATTTGGAGGTGCTTTATGTGTTCTTATTGGCCGTTGTGGTAATGATGCTTGGGTTGGTTGTGAGTTGTTGTTGTTGCTGGATCATGATCTTGTTGCAAGACTGGACCCTCCTGGGGAAAACATGATGGTTGCTGGAAAGGGTGTGAATGGAGGCTGGTTGGGAAAGGCTGTATTATTTACTGGTTTTTGAATGCTAATTGGGGGATGATGCTTGTGGTTGTTTGGTTATTTTCTACTGTTGTGGATGAGTTTGCTGTTGTGCTACTAGTTGCCGGTTGCTGTTTGTTGGGAGGTGATGATGGTTGCGTTTGGTTGTGGTGCTTGTGCTATGGTTTGATGCTGCTGGCTGTGATTGGTTGTGATGTCGGATTCGATGATGTTGGTTGTTGGGGCTGGTTGGTTTGGATGTGTTACTGCTATTGTGTAGCTGTGATGATTGGATGTGGTGATGCTGGATGCTGGTACCGGCTGGATCTGATGTGATGATGCAGCTGTTGTGTCTATTTTTGAGTCTTTTTCTTTCTTTGTTTTTCTTTTTTTTGGCGTGGGTTGTAAGGGGTTTTTGGGTGTGGGTCGTTTGACCCCTTCCCTCCCTTGTCTGTTGTGTCTCCTTTTTTCTTGCTAATAAATTTGGGGGGCCTGGAATATCCCGACCCACGCATCTTCCTTGCCCTAAAAATGTTAAAAAAAATTAAACACCCTTAAAAATTCAAAAAAACTCAAAAAAATCATAAAAACCCCTAAAGACCCTAAAATCACTTAAAACCCTAAAAACCCATGAAAAACCTTAAAATCTCTCAAAATCAATAAACACCCTAAAAGACCATAAAATCCCTAAAAACCCCTAATATTCCATGAAAATGTAAAAAACCTTAAACCCTTCAAAACTCTTGAAAACCATAAAAACACCAAAGACCTTGAAAACCCTAAAAGCCCATAAAAACCTAAAAACCCACTAAAAACTCTAAATACCCTAAAAAACCTTAAAAACATTAAAAATTCCAAATAACCTAAAAAACACTAAAATCTCTAAAAACCCTAAAAATCAAAAATACCCTAAAAACACTTAAGACCCCTAAAAACTAGAAAAAACCCATAAAACCCTAAAAACCCTCAAAATCCCAAAAAACCCGAAAAAGAATAAAAATCCTAAAAAACACCTAAAAATCCATGAAAACAAAAAAAACCCTAAAACCCCTAAAAAACCTCTGAAAACCATAACCCCCCAACTAAAACATTAAAACCCCCTAAAAACTCTAAAAACCCTTAAAACCACTAAAAATATAGAAAACTATAAAAAACATTTAAAACACTAAAAAACTCTAAAAAACCCAAAAAACCCCAAAATTCCCTAAAACCCAAAAAAAACTAAAAAAAAGCCAGAAAACCCTAAAAAACCCTAAAAACCCTTAAAGAACCCTAAAAACCATAAAAACCTTTAAAATATTTAAAAACTGATAAAACACTCAAAAAACACTAAAAACTCAAAAAACCCTTACAACCCATAAAAAGTTTAAATAACCAATGTGATATGGTACTGTATGCGAGTGTGGTATTTGTTGGCGAAAAATCCGGAAACACAAGTGTGGGAAGTGGGAGAAATTAAAATTAAATGAAGTGCGGAAGAAATAAAAGGGGAAGGGGATGATCAATTAGGACCCCAAGGATACTTGCCCCTTGAAACTCTAATTATAATGTGCCACAAAGGTTGATCACTCCTTTGATAATCCTTACTTGCATTCATTCAAGAACATAAGAAACACAAGCATAACAATGCTAGAAAACGCTCAAATTTGAAAATTCACCTTCAAGGGGTACAAGAGGTGGCTATTTATAGCCAAATGAGAGGAATACATGTCAAACTACCTATCCCACAAAAATCTAAAGCCTATCCCACGAATTTTACTTTGTTTACACATTTCCATGGCTTTAGGGGACAAGATATCTCTAAAGAAGACTTTTTAGAACCACCCTAAAGACTTTGAATATTCCCACCATGACTTTGGAGAGATGGGGCCCACCACTTTTGAATTTGGATATTTCATTCATGAAAGTGGATTAAATTTCGTGAAAGAATTTGGGTGGGCCTTTTAGGTACACTGTTGGGATTTAATAAGTGTGATTAAAGGCCCATTTGCTCCTCCCATACATGCATGTTGGGCCTCCTCTTGTAATTTCAAAATGAGGCCATGTAAATCCTCTTTCATCCTCCCCATTATTCCTCTTGTCATTGGGCCACCAATCCCATCCAATGGGTCATGTCTATTAATGCTCCTTCCACCATCAATTCCATGATCGCCCTCAACTCCTAGCTGCATGTGTGCACCATGATTCGAATCATCCCCTCCCTCATTAAAAGGATTCATCCTTGAATCTGCATATTCAAAAGAAGAGAGGTCATAAATATTAAAGGTCACACTCACATTTCCATACCTGCTGGGCAAGTCAATCTTGTAGGAGTTATCATTGATTCTTTCTAAAACTTGAAATGGACCATCTCCCCGTGGTTGGAGTTTTGATTTTGTTTTCTCTGGGAACCTTTCCTTCCTCAAATTCACCCACACCCAATCTCCGGGTTCTAGTACAACCTTATGCCTACACTTGTTTTATTTCTTCACATATTGTTCATTTCTTCTTTCAGTGTTGGATTTCACCTTGGCATGTAAATCCTGAACAAATTTTGCTGTCTCATCACCTACAAGATCAACAACCTCATTAGTAGGCAATGAAAGAATATCTAATGGAGTCATTGGGTTAAATCCATATACAATCTCAAAAGGTGAGAAGTTAGCAGTGGAATGCACTACTCAGTTATGTGCAAACTCTATGTGTGGAAAACATTTTTCCCAATGCTTTAGATTTTTTTGAATTATTGCATGCAAGAGGGTAGAAAGAGTTTTATTCACCACTTCAATTTGCCCATCAGTTTGAGGATGTGAAATAGTTGAGAACAATAATTTAGTTCCCAATTTATTCCACAATGTCCTACAAAATTGGATAAGGAATTTTACATCATTATCACTTACAATGGTTTTAGGCATTCCATGTAATCTCACAATTTCTTTGAAAAAAAATCTTCTATACGTATAACATCATTAGTTTTTGAGCATGAAATGAAATGGGTCATTTTTCTGAATCGATCCACAACAACAAAAATGCTATCTTTTCCTGATTGAGATTGAGGCAATCCCAACAAAAAATCCATAGAGATGTCGGTCCAAGGATGGGATGGAATTGTCAAAGGGGAATACAATCCATTAGGTTGAACCTTGGACTTTGCATGCTTACAAGTGGCACACTTAGCACAAATTGCAGTAACATATTTTATCATGCTTGGACAATAAAAATGTTCATGAAAAGTAGCTAGTGTTTTATCAACCCCAAAATACCCCATAAAACCACCCCATGAGTTTCTTTTACAATCAATTCTCAAGTTGAACAATTTGGAATGCACAATTTTTCCCTTTTGAAAAGAAACCCATCATTTTTGTAATAGTATTTAAATCCATGTTTTTCACAAGATGTCCAAATTTGAGAAAAATATCCATCATTTTCATATAGTCCCTTTAGTAACTCAAGTCCAAGTAATCGAGAATAAAGAGAAGTAAGAAGTGTATACCTTCATGAAAGAGCATCGGCAACCACATTTTCCTTACCTTTTTTGTGCTTGATCACATAAGGGAAAGTCTTAATAAATTCCATCCAAGATGTATGTCTCTGATTCAACTTGCCTTGGTACTTCAAATACTTAAGGCTTTCCTGGTCAGAAAAAATAATGAACTCTTTAGGCCATAAGTAATGTTGCCATGTTTCCAGGGTTCTTTTTAAAGAATAAAGTTCTTTATCGTAAGTTGAATAATTTAATATTTCCACATTCAATTGCTCACTAAAATAATAAATTGGACGTGACTCTTGAGTCAAAAAATCACCAATACTAACTCTCGATGCATCACACTCAATTTCAAATACTTTGGTGAAATCTGGTAGCCTTAAAAGGGGAGCATTGACCAATTTTTCTTTGAGTGTGTTAAAAGCTTTTTCTTGTTTTTCACCCCATTTAAAGACCACATATTTCTTTACAAGTTCATTAATAGGTGCAATGATGGATGAAAAATCCTTTACAAACCTCCTATAAAAGCTTGTCAATCCATGAAAACTCCTAACCTCAGTTGCACTCTTCGGTGTGGGCCACTCCTGAATTGCTTTGATCTTTTCATCATCCACACAAATCCCTTCCGACCATACAACAAAGCCAATAAACACAATAGAATCCATGAAAAAGGAACATTTTTTAATATTGCCATAAATCTGGTTTTCTTTAAGGGTCTTACACACCAAACGCAAGTGTTCAACGTGGTTGTCTAGAGATTTGCTATACACCAAGATATCATCAAAATAGACAACCATGAATTTTCCAATGAATTAACGAAGGATATGGTGTATTAATCTCATGAATGTACTTGGTGCATTAGTTAAACCAAATGGAATAACTAACCACTCATACAAACCAAACTTAGTTTTAAAAACATCCTTCCACTTATCTTCTTCTTTCATTCGAATTTGGTGGTATCCACTTTTAAGATCAATTTTATAAAACAAAGAGGCCCCATGTAATTCATCAAGAATGTCATCAAGTCGAGGGATAGGATAACGGTACTTAATTGTTATTTTGTTAATGGACTGACAATCTACACACATTCGCTATGTTCCATCTTTCTTGGGTACTAGGATCACCGGAATAACGCATAGACTCATGTTTTCCCTTACTAATCCCTTCTTCATGAGTTCTTTAACTTGACATTGGATCTCTCTAGTATCTTCTATATTAGATCGATATGTTGGCCTGTTGGGAATTGCAACACTGGGTATGAAGTCAATCCGATGCTCAATGCCTCTCAAATGGGTAATCCATTGAGTGTTTCTTCAGGAAACAAATCACCAAATTCCTGGATTAAAGTCACAACACAAGAAGGAAAAGAATGGTGAAGTTCATTAGTTTCAAGGTAATCATCCTTACTAATGATTAATAACACTTTTCCGCTTAATAAGGCACCTTTCACCTCACTTTTTCCAGAAAATAGACTCACCTTGCACTCAACACTCTTGTTTTTACTCTTATTTTCACTCTTGTTTTCAACTCTTTTATTTCCCTCATTTTTTTTGGCTTTCACTCAACACTCCTTTTTCACTCTTTATTTTTCCACTCTTCTCATTATCTCTATTTTTTTCCTTTTTTTCTTTTTCTCTCTTCTCAAAATCTCTCTCAATCCTCACTTGGTCTTCATAAGCTTGAAAAGGCCTCAATGATGTAAGAATAACCATCCTCCCATTATACTCAAAAGAATAAAGATTGGTGTATCCATCATGTGTGACCCTCCTATCAAATTTCCAAGGTCTTCCCAACAAGATATGACTAGCATGCATTGGAACAACATCACACATCACCTTGTCTTCATACTTCCCAATATAAAATGGAACTTGTGATTGCTTAGTCACTTTGACATCACCACTATTATTTAACCATTTCAATCTATAAGGACTAGGATGTCTAGTCGTAGCCAATCCCAATTTATCAACCATCAAACCACTTGCTACATTTGTACAACTACCCCCATCAATAATCATACTACAAATTTTATCTTTGATGAGGCATCTAGTATGAAAAATGTGCTCCCTTTTCCCTTGATCATGTACTCCTTCGGGTTGATCACTCAAAGCACGCCTTGCCACAAACATTTCTCCATGTATGGGGCTTTCTACTTCCACATCTGAATCATCCTCAAGTGATGACATTTCATCTTACCTTGAGCTAGCACTAAGAACATCTCCATCATCCAAAATAATCATTGTCCTTTTGTTAGGGCATTATGAGGCAATATGTCCAAATCCTTGACATTTAAAACATTTTATATCTTGTGATTTGGAAACAACCTTACCCTCCATTTTACCTTTGGATTCTATGAAGAATGGTTTTGGTTTGGGAAACTCCTTTGAATCAGTTTTGTGTTCCCTTACATGATCTTCTGGTTTGGAATCTTTAAACTTTAAAGAAGGTCTAGAATCGTTACCATAAGATGTAGGGCACATCCTTCTTGCCTTTACTTGCCTCTCCGCTTTCACTACTGGAAATATGATCTATACCAACGGTTTTGGTATATTTCACTAATTTGGACCTATACCAACGGTTTGGCCAAAACCATTGGTATAGGTCACATATATGGACCTATACCAATGGTTTTCTATACCAATGGTTTTGGAAAAATCGTTGGTATAGGTTCCAAAATCAAAGAACCTATACCAACGGTTCTCAAAACCATTGGTATAGGTCTATACCAACAGTTTTGAGAATCGTTGGTATAGGTACATGTATTTTTAATGGAATCTTATTACAGAGGATATTAAATAAATCAAAATTTAAAATACTTATGATAATATATATATATATATATATATATTTATTTATGAAATTATGTTCTCAAAAGTAAGTTAGGTTAGTGGTTAGGTCATTCAATCACAAACAGGAGTTGCTGGGATCCAAACCCACCAAATGATTGTTTTTCGAATTACATATACCAACAGTTTTATGGAACCATTGGTATATATTTTCATATTACTTAAAACAAGGGTTTTGAAAACCGTTGGTATAGGTGTATACCAACGGTTTTCTAAAAACCGTTGGTATAGACCTATCCCCACGACTTACTTGCCCACGGTTCTCTAAACCGTTGGTATAGGCTATACCAACGGTTTGGAGGCCTATACCAACGGTTCAAAACTGTTGGTATAGGGTATTTTTCAGTAGTGTTTGGTAGACATGTGAAGTAGATCCTCTATGTCCAAGTAGTGTTGCATGTCCACTATGTCCCGAATGTCATGTTTGAGGCCGTTCACAAACCTTGCCATGGTGGCCTCTCTCTCCTCATCAATATTTGCCTGAATCATGATGATCTCCATCTCTTTGTGATACTCCTCAACACTCATGGCCCCTTGTTTCAAACCCTGCAACTTGAGGAACAAATCATGATAATAGTGGCTAGAAATTAAACTCTTATGAATTACAACTTTCATCACTTCTCAATTGCAGATTGGTCTTTCTCTACTTTTTCATCGACTCACTTGTAGTTGGTCCCACTAAATACTAGCATAGTCAGTGAATTCCATAGCCACCAACTTCACTTTGTTTTCCTCCGAATAAGCGTGACAAACAAAAACATGTTTGACCTTTCTTTCCCATTCCATGTAAGTTTCAGGATCATTCTTACCCTGGAATGAAGGGATCCTAAACTTTACTCCTCCAAGATTAGTGGCTTGCCTCCATGTTGTTTGATTTCTCTGAATTGGTGACTCGTAAAAATCAGACAACTCTTCCTCTTCTTCAACAACCCGCCTCCTTGGTGGTGCTCTAGAATTGGAAAGGTATTGAAGTTCATCCATCCTCGCATTCAAACTTTGGAATTGTTCTTGTACAGCCCTCATGAACAACTTAATGTTCACTTCATTGGTGTTACTCGACTCCACCATTTAGGAACCCTTGAGAAAAATTGAAAAGAAAGGAAAATGGACCTCATACACTCTTTCTCTATTTTTTATCTCTCAAAAATTTCCTCACACTTTCTAGAACAACAACTCGGTTCCTACAAGTTTTATTAAATAGAATCAAGAAGACAACTAGTAGAAGTAATCAATTCATGGCAATCTTTAAAAATCAGAAATTTTAAGAGAGTTTGAATCAATGGAGTCCAAGAAATATGGGAGGTAAATGGGAGAAATAGTTATAGAATAAGGTTGGATATGGATGAAGGAAAGAAGATGATGGATAAGAAAATGCAATAAAATTTATAACTTATGAGCGAACACAATGTTTCATTTGAGTAGCTTCTTTTGTTTTTTTTTTGATTTTTTTTGATTTTTTTTCTTCTTCTTTTTTGCTACTCAATAAACAAGAATTGAGATACAAAGAGTGCACTTTTGGTGCTCAAAGTAAAAAAATAAAAAATTTACTAATATGACTTCAATTATGTAAATGGGTTAGATAACATGAACTTCAAACTCAAATGGAAATCTGCCTTGGAGATTGTTAGATTTCACAAGATTGAAACTATAGCACAAATTGATTTGGCTATATCTCCCAGTATAGGTGTCAGATTTTAGTGTTTCTGAATTGAGAAGAAAGATGAGATTATGAACTATTAAAATGAAATATTATATGTCTAGAAACTCAAAGAAAAATCAGACGAAAATGTGGAAGAAAGTTCTGTCTAGAATTGGTGATGGATGAAAATGGAATAAGGGGAAGAAAAAAAAGATGGGAGAAATAGTAATATGAAAGAACCTAGTTTCCGTAACCTCCCTTTGATACCAAATGATATGGTACTATATGAGAGTGTGGTATTCATTGGCGAAAAATCCAGAAACACAAGTCTGGGAAGTGGGAGAAATGAAAATTAAATGAAGTGTGGAAGAAATAAAAGGGGAAGGGGGATGATCAATTAGGACCCCAAGGAGACTTGCCCATTGAAACTATAATTATAAAGTGCCACAAAGGTTGATCAATTCTTTGATAAGCATTACTTGCATTCATTCAAGAACACAAGAAACACAAGCATAAAAATGCTAGAAAACACTCAAATTTGAAAATTCACCTTCAAGGGGTACAAGAGGTGTCTATTTATAGACAAATGAGAGGAATACATGTCAAACTACCTATCCCACAAAATTCTAAAGCCTATCCCACGAATTTGACTCTTTTTACACATGTCCATGGATTTAGGGGACAAGATATCTCTAAAGAAGACTTTTTGGAACCACTCTAAAGACTTTGAAGATTCCCACCATGACTTTGAAGACAAGGGGACCACCACTTTTGAATTTGGAGATTTCCTTCATGCAAGTGGATTAAATTTCGTGAAAGCATTTGGGTGGGCCTTTTAGGTTCACTTTTGGGATTTAATAAGTGTGATTAAGGGCCCATTTTCTCCTCCCATGCATGCATGTTGGGCCTCCTCTTGTAATTTTAAAATGAGACCATGTAAAGCCTCTTTCATCCTCCGCATTCTTCCTCTTGTCATTGGGCCACCAATCCCATCCAATGGGTCTTGTCCATTAATGCTCCTTCCACCATCAATTCCATAACCACCCTCAACTCCTCGCTGCATGTGTGCACCATGATTTACATCACAATGAGAACCAAAAAAACCCAAAAAACTCTTGAAACCCCCTAAAAGACCTTGAAATTCCAAAAAACCCAAAAAACCATAAAAATCTTTAAAAATCACTGAAAATCAATCAAAATGTAAAAATCCCTAAATAACCCTAAATAACCAATGAAAAAAAAACCTAAAAACCTTAAAAACCCATAAAAACAATAAAAACCACAAAAAACTCTAAAAAACCTTAAAACTCTTAAAAACAATAATAACTTTAAAAAATCAAAAAAGACTATAAAAACCATAAAACCCCAAAACCCCCTAAAAACCCCTGAAACCTACAAAATCCCTAAAACCATAAAAATCCTAAAAAACACCTAAAATCCATGAAAACATAAAGGACTCAAAAAACCATAAAACACCTAAAAAATATATAACCCCTAAATCCCTTTTAAATCCCTAAAAACCCAAAAAATCCTAAAAACACTAAAAATCTCTAAAACACTTAAAACCCCTAAAAATGTTATAAAAATCTAAAAACCTTAAAACCCTAAAAAAATCATAAAAACCCCCTAAAACCCCAAAAGGACCCTAAAAACCCTAAAAAATTATAAAAACCCTAAAACTCCATGAAAAAACCCTAAAATCCCTAAAAACATAAAACTGTAAAAATCCTAAAAAACCCCAAAATTTTATGTGAGAATGTAAAAAAACCCTGAAAACCTAAAAAACAACTTAAAACAACAAAACTACCAAAAATATCCAAAAACATAAAACCTCATAAAAACCATAAAAAAAACACTAAAAACCCAGAAAACTATCAAAACCCCTAAAAACCTTAAAACCCTTAAAAACCCTAAAAACTACTAAAATTCCAAAAACCCTTTAAACCCCTAAAAACATTAAGAACTCTAAAAACCTTAAAAAACCTAAAAACTCAAAAAAAAACCCTAAAATCCCAAAATACCCTAAAAACCTAAAAACTGTAAAACCCCCAAAAAACCCTAAAACCCCTCAAATTCAAAAAAAAAACTAAAAATGTTTAAATACTCTTAAAACCCATAAAACCCTAAGAAAGTAAAAAAAAGACACTAACCCCCCCCAAAGAGCCTAAAAAATTTGAAAAACCCTAAAAACCAATGAAAACCCTAAAACCCATAAAAATCGTAAAACCCCAAAAAATCCACGAATACGTAAAAAACTCTAAAAATCCTGAGAAGCCCCTCAAAATCATAAATTCATTTAAAAACCTTAAAAACTATAAAAACCCATAAAACCCCTAAATTTTTCAAAAAAACTCTAAAAAACCATAAAATCACTAAAAACTCAAGAAAACTAAAAAAACCAAAAGACCATAAAACCTTAAAACCCCTAAAAACCCTAAAAACCCTAAAAAATTCTAAAAACCCACAAAATCTGTAAAAATCCTAAAAAACAATAAAATCGATAAAAATCATAAAAACCGCTAAAAATCCATGAAAACATAAAAAAACACTAAAAACCCTTGGAACCCCCTTAAAACCATAAAAAACCCTTAAAACCCTCAAATACCCTTGAACCCCCAAGAAAACCCAAAAAACCACTAAAAACTCTGAAAACCATTAAAATCTCTAAAATTGTTAAAAAATCTAAAAAACCTTAAAACCCTAAAAAACTAAAAAAAAACCCTAAAAACCCAAAAAGATCCTAAAAGCCTAAAATAAACTAAAAAACCCTTTAAAACCCAAAAAAAACCAAAAAAACCAAAAAAACCCTAAAAACCCATCAAAATACTAAAAAACTACTAAGAATCCATTAAAACATAGAAAATCCTAAAAACCCTAAAAAACACCTGAAAACCATAAAACCCCTAAAAACCTGAAACCTCCTAAAAACAACATAAAAACTCTAAAAATCACGAAAAACTCTAAAAACCCTTAACACCCCTAAAAATGCAAAAAAAACACTAAAAAACCTAACAAACCTTAAAAAACTAGAAAAAACAATAAAAAATCAAAAAGACCCCAAAACCCCTAAAAGCTCTAAAAACCCAAAAACCCCTAACAACACCTAAAAACCCTAAAAATTATAAAAATCCTGAAGACCCTCTAAAAATCCATAAAAACATAAAAAACCCTAAAAACCCTGAAAACCAACTGAAAAACATAAAACCTTTAAAAACCTTAAATACCCTAAAAACCCATAAAAACCCTAAAAAACCACTAAAACGTCAAAAATAATAAAAAAACTTTAAACCCCTAAACACTCAAAAAAACAATAAAACACCAAAAATACCATAAAAACCCTAAAACCCCCTAGAAACCCCTGAAAACCCTAAAAGCCAACAAAATCCCCCAAAACCCTAAAACACCCAAAAACCATAAAAATCCTAAAAATCCATGAAAATGTAAGAAACCTTAAAAATCACTAAAAAAACACAAAAAACTCTGAAAATATTTAAACCCCTAAAAACATTAAAAAACTCTAAAATACATTAAAAACTTTGAAAAGTCAAAAAACACCCAAAAAACCAAAAAAGACACTAAAATCCCTAAAATCCCTTAAAAACCTAAAACCGATGAAAACCCTAAAACCCATCAGAAATGAAAACAACCTTAAAAACTGTAAAAAACCTAAAAATCAGTAAAAACCCTGAAAAAATAAAACCCCCCGAAAAAACCCTAGAAACCCTGAAAACCCCTAAAAACCATAAAAACTCATAAAAACCCTAAAAACCACTAAAAACTCTAAAGACCCTTAAAACCCTTAAGAATTTTAAATATATATAGAAACCTTAAAAACATAAAAAAAAACTCAAAAACAATAAATCCCCCAAAAAGACATGTTGGTTCGAGATCGAGTTCTGGTCTGTTGTGGGATGAGGTTGTTGCTGAGTTCTCTGCCTGTGATGCTTCGGGTGGCTCTATGGCCTCCTCGTTTGAGCGTGATGGTGGCAATGGGCCTTATTGTGTTTTAGTTTGTTTGCGGTGAAGCTCCCTTATGCATCGCCTTTGATTTCCTGAAGTTTGGTGATGGGATTTTATCTTTGATTTCATGTTTTTGTTGGGTGATTTTTGTTGTTTCTGTGAATTTGGTTTTGGTGCGATTCTATTTTGGTGCGGTTTGCTGGTCCTCAGAGTGTTGATTGGTTCCTGGTTGTGCTGCGGTGGATGTGGATTGGGGTGCAGTGTCCGTACGGCCTGAGCTTTCGCGACCTGTGATGTCTCTCTTGAAGGATTTGAAATTGGCATAACTTTGGAGGGCAGTGACGATTTGATGGAAGTTCTGGTCTCAATGGACCACGACTCAAAAGATTCTACAGTCGTTCACTGATAAGAAGATGCTCCAGATGAGGTTCAGGGAAAAGAAGTTTCATTGTTTCATGGATTTTCGGAATCAGATGTTTGAGAGGGTATGGCTTTGGCCATCGGTACCCAGCCTGTGCTCTTGGGCACGGGACAGCTAGTCGTGCCGTGATGAGACAATGCAAGCTGGTCTTAATGGTTCTTTTTGCTGGGGGAGCTTCTATATTATAGTGAGCACTACTTTTGATCTTGGGTTCGGTCAGTTGAAGACTCTTTTTTTTGTTTAAGTCTTGATGTCCTGATGGTTTTCCCCTTAGCCCTAAAAAGGGAGTTTATTTCAATAAAAAAAATAATTGTCACTTAGTAAAAAAGACCCTAAAAACCCTGAAAACCACTAAAAACCCAAAAAACCTTGGAAACCCCTTAAAACCCAAAAAATCCCTAAAAACCATAAAAATCCTAGAAATCCCTAATGCCAATGGAAACCTAAAAAACCATAAAAACCCTGAAAAACCATAAAACCCCTAAAAACAATAAAAACCCTAAACCCCCATAAAACACTAAAAACTACTGAAATCTATTAAAACCCTTAAAACCCCTAAAAATGATTAAAAACTCTAAAAAGCCATAATACCCAAAAAAAATCAAAAAACCCTAAAAATCCAAAATACCTGGGAAAACATTAAAAACCCTAAAAACCCCATAAAAACCCTCATAATACATAAAAACTCTAAAATACCCTAAAACCATATAAATCCTAAAAGACCCCTAAAAATCCATGAAAACCTAAAAAACCTAAAAAACCCTGAAAAACTTAAAAGCCATAAAAACCATAAATAACCCTAAAACCCCATAAAAACCCACTAAAAACTCTAAAACCCCTTTAAACCTCTAAAAACATTAAAAAACTCTAAAAAACCTTAAAATCCCAAAAAAATAAAAAAAAAGACTAAAAAGAAAAAAAGACACTAAAAACCCTTGAAAAACACTAAAAACCATCAAAATCCCTAAAAACCCTGAATATCATAAAAACCCTTAAAACTGTAAAAAACCCTAAAATCCCCTATAAACTCTAAAAACCCTTTAAACCCTGAAAAACTGAAAAAGACCCTAAAAAATCTAAAAACCCTTAAACCCCTTAAAACCTCTAAAAAAGCATAAAAACCCTCGAAATCCCTAAAAACAGTAAAACCCATAAAAATCCATGAAAATGTAAAAAATCCTAAAAAACCTCAAAACCCCCTAAAAACCCTAAAACATCTAAAAACCTTAAAAAACCCTAGAACCCCAAAAAGACCCTAAAAACAAAAAGCGTACCTAAAAAATAGAAAAAACCCCAAAAACCTTTGAAAAACCCTCAAAATATCTAAAAACCTTAAAAACCCAAAAACCATAAAAATCCAAAAAAACCCCAAAAAATCTATGAAAATGTAAAAAACCCTGAGAACCCCCTGAAAACCATAAATTCCCCTAAAAATATTTAAAAATCTAAAAACCCATAAAACCCTAAAAAACTAAAAAAATACCCTAACATTACAAAAAGATCCTAAAACCCCTAAAAACCCATGAAAACCCCTAAAAACCAATGAAAACCCTAAAAACCTTCAAAATCCATAAAACACTATAAAACCCCTAAAAACCATAAAAACATCTAAAACCCCCTAAAAACCTTAACTTGCAAAAAGACATAAACCTAAAAATAACTAAAATCTATAAAAACCCTTAAAACCCATAAAAAAGTTTAAAAAACTCTAAAAAATATTAAAACTCCTAAAAAACCCAAAAAACTGAAAAAGAACATGAAAACCCTAAAATCCAAAAAACCTACTGAAAACCCCTAAAACTTCTCAAAAGTAGTAACGGCCCTAAAAGCAATAAAAATACTAAAACCCCACTAAAAATCCATGAAAACAAAGAAAACCATAAAAATGTTAAAAAAACCTGAAAAACTATAAACACCCCTAAAATCATTAAACCCCCCCCCCCCAAAAAAAAACTCAAAAAACCCTAGAAACCACTAAAAACTCAAAAAACCCTTAGAAACCCTATATATATTAAAAAATTTAAAAAAACCTTAAAACCTTAAACAAATTTAAAAGAAACCCTAAAATCCAAAAAGAACCTAAAAACCCTAAAAACCCTAAAAACAATAAAAATTATAAAAACCCCTAAAAATCCATGAAAACGTAAAACCCCTAAAAATAATGAAAAACCCCAGAAAACCATAAAACCCCTAAAACCTTAAAAAACCCTAAAACCCTCAAAAACCCTATAAAAGGCCCTAAAAACCAAAAAAGACCCTAAAAACCCTGAAACCCCCTAAAACCCTCAAAATCACTAAAAACCATAGAAAACACTAAAATCCATAAAAATCCTAAAAATCCCTAAAATCCATGAAAATGTAAAAACCCTAAAACCCCCAAAAAAACCTGAAAACCATAAAACCCATAAAAAACATTAAAAACCCTAAAAACCCAAAAAAATACAAAAAACCATTTAAAACTCTAGAATCCATTTAAACCCCGAAAAATGTTAAAAATTTATAAAAAACCTTATAAACTCTAAAAACTAAAAAAACCTAAAATCCATAAAGACCTTAAAAACCCTGAAAAACCCTAAACCCCCTAAAAATCCTAAACCCCCCTAAAAACACTAAAACCCCTCAAAATCCCAAAAAACCATAAAAACCATAAAAATCCTAAAAACCCATAAAGATCCATGAAAACATAGAAAGTCTTAAAAATCCCCAAAACCCCTAAAATCCATAAAAACCCCTAAAAATCTTTAAAAATCCTAAAACCCATAAAACCCCTAAAAATCACTAAAAACTCTAAAAACCCTTAAACCCCTAAAAACTTTAAAATACTCTAAAAACCTTAAAAACAATAAAAACTCAAAACAAAACATAAAACCCAAAAAACCCCTAAAACACAAAAAACCTAAAATCCATTAAAATCCTAAACCCCCTAAAAACCCTACACACTCTGAAAATCCCTAAGAACTCTAAAAAAACCAAAAATACATTAAAATCCTAAACCCACACCCCAAAAAATCCATGAAAATGTAAAATAACCTAAAACCTTGAAAAACCCCTAAAAACTATAAAACCCATATAATAATAAAAACTCTAAATACCCATAAAAACCCTAAAAATCATTAAACTTTAAAACCCTTAAAACCCCTTAAAATAATAAAAAACTCTAAAAAACCTTAAAAAACCATAAAAACTCAAAAAACACAAAAAACCCAAAACGACCCTACAAACCCTAAAGACCCTTAAAAACCCTAAAAATCCATGAAAACCCCAAAAAACCCAAAAAACTATAAAAATCCCAAAAAACCCCTAAAAATACATAAAAACATAAAAAACCCAGAAATTCCCAAAAAAAACCCCTGAAAACCATAAAAACCCCTAAAAATATATGAAACTCTAAAACCCTTAAAACCCTTGAAAATGTTAAGAATTCTAAAAAACCCAAAAAAAGATAAAAAATCCTAAAAACCTTGAAAACCCCTAAACCCGCCCCCTAAAATCCCTAAAAAACCTAAATAGAATAAAATTGCTAAAACCATCCTAAAAATCCATCAAAACGTAAAAAACCCTAAAACCCTTAAAAACCCATGAAAACCCTAAAACCCCCTAAAAACCATAAAAACCTTAAAAACCACTAAAAACTCCAAAAAACCTTAAAACCCATAAAAACATTAAAAAAATATAAAAACTTCAAAAACCTAAAATTCTCAAAAAATCCTAAAAACCCAAAAAGACCCTAAAAACCCTAAAACGCCCTAAAACCCCTAGATCCTATAAAAAACCCATAAAACCTTCAAAATTCCTAAAAACCACAAAAACCCTAAAAACTATGACAAGCTAAAAAACCCTAAAAATCCAAACATAAAAAACCCTAAAACCCCAAATAACCCCTAAAAACCATAAAACCATTAAAAACCTTAAAAAATATAGAAACCCATAAAGAACATAAAATCAACTAAAATATCTAAAAACTCTTAAAACCCCTAAAAATGTTTAAAAACTATAAAACCTTAAAAAAACTCAAAATACCCTAAATCCCCCAAAAGGTCCTAAAACCCTAAAAACCCATGAAATCCCTAAAAATCGTTAAAAACCCTAAGAATCCCAAAAATCTCTAAAAAACTCTAAAACCATTAAAATCCTATAAACCCCCTAAAAATCAATGAAAAGGTAAATAAACCTAAAAACCATAAAAAACCACTAAAAACCAAAAAACCCCATAAAACCATAAAAACACATAAATACCCTAAAAACACATAAATAACCTAAAAACTAATAAAAACTCTAAAAATCCTTAGAACTCATAAAAGCATTAGAAAACTATAAAAATCCTTTAAAACTCTAAAAAACTGAAAAAACCAATTAAAACCCAAAAGACCCTAAAAACTCTAAAAACCCATAAAACCCCTAAAAATCCATAAAACCCCTAAAGCCCCTAAGAACTCCCAAAATCCATAAAAACCATAAAAACCCTAATAAACCCCTAAAAATTCATGAAAAAATAAAAAACCATGAAAAACATAAAATCCCTAAAAATAATAAAAAAACCCTAAAACCCCCCAAAAACCACTAAATACTCTAACACTAATGTAAATTAGGTTATTTGCAGTGGGGAATTTGTGACGGGGGCCCGTCACGAAATTTTATTTAGGACAGGGTTTCGTTAGAAAAAATAGCGTCACAAATATTATTTTTTTGGACGGGAAATTCACTTGTCGCAAATAGTTTTTTTCGAGTTTTTTAAAAAATCATGTCACCATAGTTCGTCGCAAATAGGTTCTCTGAGATTTTTAAAAAAACCATGTTGCGATGGGCCCGTCGCAAATACTATTTATTATGGGTAGGTTTTCTCATTCCAAATAACTAAAAAAATTATGATTAAAAAAATTTAATAAAATAATATTAATAATAATAATAATATAATATTAAAAAATAATAATAAAAACAAAATAATATTAATTAAAAATATTAAGGTTTTTAGTAGTTTTTTGGGGTTTTTAGTTTTTTTATGTTTTAAGGTTTTTTATAGTTTTTAACAGTTTTAGGGGTTTTAAAGGTTTTTGTAGTTTTTTTTGGGTTTTTAGGGCTTTTATAGGTTTAAGGGTTTTTTGAGGTTTTAGGGGTTTTTATGGGTTTTAGGGGTTTTTAAATGTTTTTATGTTTTCATGGAATTTTAATGGTTTTTTAGGATTTTATGGTTTTAGGTTTTTTAGCATTTTTATGGATTTTGAGAGTTTTTTGGGGTTTTTCAGGGTTTTTAGGTTTTTACATAGATTTTAGGGTCTTTTGGGGATTTATGAGTTTTTAGGGGTTTTAAGGTTTTTTAGAGTATTTAAAGTTGTTAGGTGTATAATTATATTTTATAGTTTTTAGTGGGTTTAGGGTTTCTATGGGGTTTTAGTTTTTTTAATGTATTGAGGGGTTTTATGGTTTTCAATGGGTTTTTAGGGTTTTTATGTTTTTTATATTTTCATGGATATTCAGGGGATTTTTAAGATTTTTATGGTTTTATGGTTTCTTTGGTTTTAGGGATTTGAGGTTTTTTAGTGTTTTTAGGGGTTTTATGGGGGTTTTAGGGTTTTTAAGGTCTTTTTGTTTGTTTTGTATTTTTTTAGTTTTGTCGAGGTTTTAAGGGTTTTTATAGTTTTTAACTTTCAAAGGGGTTATAAGGTTCTTAGAGTTTTTAGTGATTTTTAGGGGTTTTATGGTTTTCAAATTTTTTCAGGGTTTTAGGGTTTTTTTGTTTTCATGGTTTTTAGGGGTTTTTTGGATTTTCATGGTTTTTAGGATTTTTTGGGTTTTTAGGGATTTTGAGTGTCTTTAGTGTTTTTAGGGGTTTTAGGGTTTTTATGGGTTTTTAGGGTTTTTAATGTCTTTTTTGGTTTATATGGGGTTTTTTGATTTTTTTAGGTTTTACAGTTCTTTAGAGTTTTTAATGGTTTTAGGGGTTTAAAATGTTTTTAGAGTTTTTGGTTGTTTTTAGGTTTTTTATGGGTTTTTAGGGTTTTTGATGATTTGAAGGGTTTTTTTAATTTTCATGGATTTTAGAGATTATTAGGGGTTTTGGGGATTTTTAGGGATTTTTAGAGCTTTTAGTGGTTTTAGGGTTTCTCAAGGCATTTTAGTGTAATTCATTATTTTTAGGGTCTTTTTGAGTTTTTATAATGTTTTTATATTTTTTTTGGGTTTTAAAGGTTTTTTTATAGTTTTTAACGTATTTCAAGATTTTAATTGCTTTTAGAGTCTTTAGTGGTTTTTAGGGTTCTCAAGGGTTTTTATGGGTTTTAAAGGTTTTAAGGGGATTTTTTAGTTTTAAGGGGTTTTTAGGGTTTTTTTATGTTTTCATGAATTTTTAGGGGCTTTTTTGGATTTTTAATACTTATAGGGCTTTTAGGAATTTTTTTAGAATTTTAGGGGTTTTCGATGTTTTTTTTGTGGTTTTAGGGGTTTTCGAGGTTTTTAAGGTCTTTAGGATTTTAGGGGTTTTTTGAGTTTTTTAGGATTTTTAATGGTTTATAAAGTTTTTTGACGTTTTTAGTGTGTTAAGGCTTTTTGATGTTTTTATTGATTTTTAGAGGTTTATGGGGTTTTTAGAGGTTTTTATGGTTTTAAGGGGTTTTTATGGTTTTTAGGGGTTTTTTTAAGGTTTTTAGGTTTTTTTACATTTTCATGGATATTTATGAGTTATTTTGGATTTTTATGGTTTTTAGGGTGTTTAAGGATTTTGAGGGGTTTTATGGTTTTTATGGGTTTTCGGTTTTTTAGGGTTTTTTAATTTTTTGGTTTTTTTGAGTTTTTAGGGGTTTTAAAGTGTTTTAGAGTTTTTTTATCATTTTTAGGGGTCTAATGGTTTTTAGAGTTTTTTGTGGGATTTTAGGTTTTTTATAGGTTTTGGGGTTTTTTAAGGTTTTAGAGGTTTTTATGGTTTTCAAGAGTTTTTCAGGGTTTTTAGGGTTTTTTACATTTTTATGAATTTTAAGGGGTTTTTTTATTTTTATGAGTTTAAAGGTTTTTAGGGATCTTTGAGGGGTTTTAGAGGTTTTCAGGGTTTTTTTGGGTTTTTTAGTGTTTTATGGTCTTTTTTGGGTTTTTAGGATTTTTTGAGTTTTTTAAGGTTTTTAAGGTTTTTTCGAGTTTTTTAATGTTTTTAGGGGTTTTAAGGGTTTTTAGAGATTTTATTGGGTGTTGGGGGTTTTATGGGTTTTTTTATAATCTAAGGTTTTAGGGGGGTTTTGGGGTTTCAACATTTTTAGGGGTTTTTAGGGTTTTTTACACTTTTTTTGGATTTTTACGGTTTTCTTATGATTTTTACGTTTTTTAGGTTTTTTAGGGTTTTTTTTGGGGGGGTTACTATTTTTAGTGGATTTTAAGGTTTTTAGGTTTATTCATGTTTTTAGTATATTTTTGGGGGTTTTAGATTTTTTTAGGCTTTTTAGAGGTTTTTCACTTTTTTATGGATTTAAAAGGGTTTTTAGAGTTTTTTGTTTTTTAGGGGTTTTATGGGTTTTTAGGGTTTTTAAGATTTTCATGATTTTTTTATGGTTTTAGGGTTTTTTTAGAGTTTTCAGGGTTTTTTATGTTTTTATGGGGTTTTAGAGGATTTTTTGGATTTTTATGGTTTTTAGGTTTTTTATGGTTTTTAGGGATTTTAAATTATTTTAGTATTTTTTAATGGTTTTTGGGTTTTCTAGTGGTTTTAATGTCTTTTAGGGTTTTTTTTTGAGTTTTTACGTGTTTAAAGGTTTTTTAGAGTTTTTTAACCATTTTAGGTCGAAGGAAGATGCGAGTTTCTTAGGGTTTTTTTGGGCTTTGATTGTTCTTTAATATTTTTTAGGGGTTTTATGGTTTTTTAGGGTTTTTATGGATTTTGATGATTTTTAGGGTTTTTTTCATGGGTTTTATAGATTTTCATGGATTTCAGGGTCTTTTGGGGTTTTATGGTTTTTTTATTAGTTTTTAAGGGTTTTTAAGGTTTTTAGAGTTTTTATAACATTTTTAGGGGGTTTAAGGGGTTTTAGTGGTTTTAGGGTTTTATGGTATTTGAGGGCAAAGGAAGGTGCGAGGCCAGGCTATCCCTGACCCCCCCATTTATAAAAAGATGAGAAAAAAGCAGCAAACAAGGGAGGGGCAGAGTTAGACAACCCACACCCAAAGCCCTGAGAACCCACACAAAAAGTCCAAGAACCCAAAGTGCAAGACAACTACGAAACAAAATCATCACCCCCATATGGATCACCATCAGCTCCATAACCCGAGGAAGCATCAGAGTCCACCGACTCCCATTCAGAGGATTCATACTACTTGAGAAAGTATGCACAATATTTTATGAGTTCCACATCTGGTTTCACATTGGTAAGTCAATCTCCCCTTCCAAGAGTGTTGCCTTTACCTCTTCTGGACTTGGAAGAAGTTCTGGTCGCCATAGGCCTGGGTAGGGAGGAATAGTCCCTTCTAGCTCTCAATTTCACTGGATGGTCACTCTGAATCTTTCTCTTCCTTTGAGATGGGGCGGCAGGCGCAACCATGTCCTCCTACTTGCTGCATTCAGGGTCAGACTGCGGCCGTCTCTTTGGCTTACCACTAGATGAATCAGAAAGACCCATCATTTACTGCGCCTCCTTGATTCTGTTCAAACTGGCACACATGAGATCATCACGGTCCCCAAGGATTTCACCAAGCCTTATGTGCTCATCATTCTCATCATCTCTGAGGAAGATCACTGGCTACAGGTCCAGCTTGTGGAAGATATCGTAAATATGCTGCTCGAGCAGTATCTTCGAGCAATCCAACATAATCGGTTCAAACAGTTCAACAAAAGGTGGAAGCTTCTCGAACTAAACAAGGGACATGCTCTTATCAGGCTGCTCCGTACTCCATTTATCAAGGCAAAGGCTTCCAAAGGATTGCAGGGGTAAAAGTCTATCAGGAAGATCAAGCTCAGGAATAGTAAGGTCAAGCGGCACATGCTCCTGAGGGAATGTAGTGGTAGGGGGACGTTCAACATCCAAAGCCCAAGAACCAACAAAAGGGGAGAGCAGGTCTGCATCCTTAAGGGAATCATCAACTTCCACCTCCTGCGGGGCCAACCTCCCCTGGATCCTTTCCTAAATACCCATGGGGATCAGATGATTCATGTCAATGGATCTATTCAAGAAAAGAGTCAGCTTATGACCACAACCAGCATCCACTGAAGGGCTGGACAAAGGCATCCACTCCATTCCAAGGCAGGCCGACTTAGAGGCCAAGTATATGCCCCTACCAGTATCAGGCTGCGAGGCATCTCCCATTTCATAAGAGGCTTCTCTCCCTAGGCCTAAGTCACCCCACACTCTTTTGAATATTCTCTTGACGAAAACAGGCTCTCCTGCAGCAATCTGGGGGGGATAATCCCTCATCTTCCATCTTGTCAAAACCCCAAACGTCCAGCAGAGAATCCCTAGGGACTGCATTCCTTGCCTCCATGTCTCCTGTTGAGCTAACCATCAAAGGGATAAACTCCTTGTAAAACCTAGCCACCACACCATACCTCCGACTACAATCCCTTTTCAAATGACCAAGAGAAAAACAAGTGGAGCGGTAGTTTTCCCACGATTAAAAAACCACCGGCTGCTTCTGACGAAGCTCTTCACCAATCTCAATCCAGACAAAATCCACTAGTTCTTTTGAGACATCAACTTCAACACAAACCCTTGGAGAAACTGGGTGAAAGAGGGCCCTGGTTTGGCTATCCACACATAGAAACCACCCAACCAGATTCCCCAGCATAGAAAGAATAGATAAATTTTGGAAGGGAAGAGGGAGCTCAGGGAATCTTACCCAAATCGCCATCAGAGGGGAATCGCGATTCAAGTGAAATTCGAAATTCCACTGGAAAATGGAGAAGAGGGTAGCATCACATCTACGAGGGGATGAGGACCAGGCCTGGATGAAATCCTCCACTGACGAGAAACGAATCAAAATATGACTGGAATCAACCAGACCCACAGTGGCATGATCCCGAAGATCCCAATGCTCGAACACGAACCAGTCAAAGACATCAACCGGGGGGCGCCAACTCAAGTACTTGGTCACCAGGGTCAGACTGTGGAGTACAGAAGCCTTGTTGAACTCCACAATCGATAGAGGGAGCTTCGACATCCCTTCACGAAATCCCGACACTTTAGGGCAGAGATCAATCCGTAGGAAAGCAAGAAGCGAGTCAGGATCTAAGAATGGAGAGAATCTTTCCTAAGAAGGGGGCAAAAGCAGCCCCTCCCCCGCAGATGGGGGAGGCTAGAGCACCACCATTCTGTTGTCTTAAAGCTATCGATGGAGCGGCAGGAGCACCATCGCGGGAGCTGAGCAAGCGGAGCGTCATGCTTATGGTATTTGAGGGTTTTGATGGTTTTTAGGGGTTTTTTAGGGTTTTTTTCTTTTTCATGGTTTTTAGAGGTTTTTTAGGATTTTTATGGGTTTTAGGGGTTTTTAGGGTTTTAGGGATTTTAAGGGTTTTTAGGGGTTTTTATGGTTTTAGGGTCTTTCAGGGGTTTTGGTATGCTTTGGATTTTTTTATTTTTTTTGGATTTTTATGGTTTTTAAAGTTTTTTAATGTTTTATGGGTTTTAAGGGTTTTTATAGTTTTTCTTTGTTTTTATGGTTTTTAGGGTTTTTTGAAGTTTTCAGGGGGGTTAGGGTTTTTAGGTTATTCTACGCTTTCATGGATTTTTAGGGGATTTTTAAAAAATTTATGATTTTTAGGTATTTTTAGGGTTTTTAGATATTTTTGGGTTTTAGGGTTTTTGAGGGGGGTTTTGGGATTTTCAAATTTTTTAGTTTCTATTGGTGTTTTTTAGTTTTTTTTGAGTTTTTTAGGTTTTTAAGGTTTTTTAGAGTTTTTTTACATTTTTAGGGGTCTTAAGGGTTTTTAAAGTTTTTTGTGGTTTTAGGGTTTTTAAGGTGGTCATTATGGTTTTCATGAGTTTTTAGAAGTTTTCAAGGTTTTTAAGGTTTCTTACTTTTTACCAGATTTTTCGGAGTTTTTATCATTTTTATGGTTTTTAGGGTTTTAGGGACTTTAAGGGTTTTTAGGGTTTTTTGGGGATTTTTTGGGGGTTTTAGGGGTTTTTTTGTGTTTTTATGGTCCTTTTGAGGTTTTAGGGGATGTTTTTGTGTTTTAAAGGCTTTTTAGAGTTTTTTAAAAAATTTAGGGGTTTTAATGGATTTTAGAGTTTTTAGTTGTTTTTTAGGGTTTTTACGGTTTTTACTGTTTTTATGGTTTTTAGGGTTTTTAAGGATCTTTTCATTTTTATTGATTTTTACGGGGTTTTTGGTATTTTCAAAGGTTTTATGGTTTTTAAATTTTTCAGGGGTTTTAAGGTCATTTTGAGGTTTTAGGGTTTTCTTGAGATTTGAAGGGTTTTAAAGGTTTTTAGAGTTTTTTAACATTTTAGCGGTTTTATGGGTTTTTATAGATTTTAGTGGGTTCTTAGGGTTTTTAGGTTTTTTATGGTTTTCAATGGTTTTTAGTATTTTTTACATTTTCATGAATTTGCGGGGGTTTTAGGATTTTTACGGTTTTTATTGTTTTTTATGGTGGTAAGGATTTAGGGTTTTTCAAGGTTTTAGGGTCTTTTGGGTTTTTAGGGTTTTTTGAGTTTTTGAGGGGTTTAAAGGTTTTTTAGCATTTTTAACATATTTAGGGGTTTTATGGGTTTTAAGAGTTTTAGTAGGTTTTTAGGGTTTATATGGGGTTTTAGCATTTTTAAAGTTTTTAGTGGTTTTCATGGGGTTTTTACATTTTCATTGATTTTTTGGGATTTTTTAGGATTTTTATGGTTTCTAGGGTTTTTATGGTTTTTAGTGATTTTAAGGGGTTTTAGGTTTTTTAGTGTTTTTAGGGTTTTTCAGGATTTTAGAGTCTCTTTGGGTTTTTAGGGTCTTTTGGGTTGTTATGGTTTTTAAAGTTTGTCGGGTTTTAATGGTTTTTTAGATTATTATAACTTTTTAAGGGGTTATAATGGTTTTTAGAGTTTTTAGTAATTTTTAGGGTTTTTATGGGTTTTTTGGGTTTTTAAGGTTTTTAGGGGTTTTATGGTTTTTAGGGATTGTTAGGGATTTTACGTGTTCATGGAATTTTAGGGTGGTTTTAGGATTTTTATGGATATTTTATGGTTTTTATAGATTTTGAGGGTTTTGAGGGTTTTTCTGGGGTTTTATGGTTTTTCAGGGTTTTTAGGTCTTTTTGGGTTTTTAGGGTTTTTTTGAGTTTTTTAGGGGCTTTAAAGTTTTTTTTGAGTTTTTTTAACTTTTTAGGGATTTTAAGGTTTTTTAGAGTTTTTAGTGATTTTAGGGGTTTTAATGTGATTTTAGGGTTTTTTAATGTTTTTGTAGATTTTTATTGTTTTTAGGGTTGTTTCAGTGTTTTTAGGGTTCTTCACATTTTCATGGATTTTTAGGGGTTTTGCGGGATTTTTATGGTTTTTACGGGTTTTTAGGGTTCTCTGAGTTTTTTGGGTCATTTTGGGTTTTTAGGGTTTTTTGAGTTTTTTAGTGTTTTAAGGTTTTTAGAGTTTTTAAAAATTTTAGGGGTTTAAGGGTTTTTAAAGTTTTTAGTTGGTTTTTTGGGGTTTCATGGTTTTCAGTGGGTTTTCAAGGATTTTATGGTTTTTTTACATTTTCATCGTTTTTTTGGGTTTTTTAGGATTTTTTATGGTTTTTAGGGTTTTTAGGGAATTTAGAGGGTTTGGGGGGGGGGGGGTTTAGGGTTTCTGGGCTCCTTTTGGAATTTTAGGGTTATTTTGAGTTTTTTAGGGTTTTTAGAGTTTTTTAATGTTTTTAGGGGTTTAAGTGTTTCTATATTTTTTAGTGATTTTTAGGGTTTTTAGTGTTCTTTAGCATTTTTTATGATTTTTAGGGTGTTTTAGGGTTTTTTTTTGTTTTCATGGATTTTTAGGGTTTTTTAGGGTTTTAAAAAATTTTAAGTGGTTTAGGGGTTTTAGGGATTCTGAGGCTTTTTATGTTTTTTTTTCAGGGGATTTTAGGTATTTTAGGGTCCTTCATGGGTTTTAGGGTTTTTTGGGTTTTTTTAGTTTTTTTGGGTTTTTATAGATTTTTAACATTTTTAGGGGATTAATGTGTTTTAGAGTTTTTAAATTTTTTTTAGGGTTTATGGGTTTTTATGGTTTTTATGGTCTGTTGGGGTTTTGTTGTTTTCAGTGGGTTTTCAGGGCTTTAGGGTTTTTTAAGTTTTCATTTATTTTTAGGGGGTTTTTAGGATTTTTAGGATTTTTAGGGTTTTTAGGGTTTTTAGAGATTTTGAGGGGTTTTAGGTGTTTTCATAGGTTTTAGGGTTTTCCGAAGATTTTATGGTCTTTGGGGGGGGTTATGGGTTTTATGATTTTTTGGATATTTTTTATGTTTTTAGGTGCTTTAAGGGTTTTTAGAGGTTTTTGTGGATATTTAGGGTTTTTAGGGTTTTTAGGGGTTTTAGGGATTTAAATGATTTTTATTGGTTTTTTAGGGGTTTTATGATTTTTTATGTTTTCATGGATTTTTAGGGATTTTATAGGATTTTTTCAGTTTTTAGGGTTTTTTAGGGGTTTTTGGGGTTTTGGGGGTTTTTATGGATTTTTTGTGTTTTTTATGGGATTTTTAGGGTTTTATGGTTTTTAGAGTTTTTTAACATTTTAGGGATTTTGACGGGTTTTAGAGGTTTTAGTGGGTTTTTAGGGGTTTGATGAGTTTTTTAGGGGTTTTAAGGTTTTAGGTGTTTTTTACGATCTTTAGGGGTATTTCAGGGTTTTTAGGGCTCTTTACATTTTCATGCATTTTTAAGTGTTTTAAAATATTTTTATGGTTTTATGGATTTTAGGTTTTTTAGAGATGTTGAGGGTTCTTATGGTTTTTTATGGGTTTTTAGATCTTTTAAGGTTTTTAGTGTCTTTTGGGTTTTCAGGGGGGTTTGATTTTTTTAGTGTTTTTAAGATTTGTAGATTTTTTAAAGGTTTTTAGGGGTTTAAAGGGTTTTGTTTTTAGTGTTTTTTAGGCTTTTATGGTTTTTTTAGGTTTTTAGGGGTTTTATGGTTTCTAGGGTTTTTAGGGTTTTCTATGATTTCATGGTTTTTTTGAGGATTTCTAGGAATTTAATTATTATTGGGGTTTTAAGTGCTTTTTCATGATTTTTTTCAGGGTTTTTAGTGCCTTTTTAGGTTTTCGGGGTTTTTTTTGAATTTTTAGGGTTAAATGGTTTTTATATTTTTCTAACTTTTTTAGGGGTTTTAAATTTTTAGTGGGTTTTTAGGGTTTTTAAGGTTTTTAGGGGGTTTTATGGTTTTGAGGGTTTTTAGTGTTTTCTACGTTTTCATGGATTTTTAGGGGTTTTTAGGGGTTTTATGGTTTTTAGGGGTTCTTCAAGGTTTTTAGAAGTTTTTTACATTTTCTTGGATTTTTTGGGTTTTTTGGGTTTTATGGTTTTTATGGTTTTTTAGGGTTTTTTGGGATTTGAGGGTTTTATGGTTTTTTTGGGGGTTTTAGGGTTGTTCGGGGTTTTTATGGTTGTTTTGGGTTTTTAAGGTTTTTTTAGTTTTTTAGGTTTTTAAGGTTTTTTTATAGTTTTTAACATTTATAGGGGTTATAAGGTCTTTTAGAGTTTTAGTGGGTTTTTAGGGTTTTATTGGGTTTTAGTGTTTGTAAGGTTTTTAGGGGTTTTTTTGGTTTTCAAGGGTTTTTTAGGGGTTTTAGGGTTTTCTACGTTTTCATTGATTTTTAGGGTTTTTTAGGTTTTTTTATTGTTTTTAGGGTTTTTTAGGATTTTGTGAGTTTTTAAGGGTTTTTAGGGGGTTTTAAGGTTTTTATGGTCTTTTGGGGTTTTTGATATTTTTTTTTTGGGTTTTTCATGTTTTTAAGGTTTTTAAAGTTTTTTATATTTTAGGGGTTTTAATGGTTTTTAGTATTTTTAATGATTTTTAAGGTTTTTATGGGTTTTGGGGGGTTTTTTAAGGTTTTTATGGATTTTATAGTTTTCAAGGGTTTTTCATGGTTTTTAGGGTTTTTTATGTTTTCATGGATTTTTAGGGGTTTTTTGGATTTGTATGGTTTTTTGGGTTTTTAGGGATTTTTTGGGGTTTTATGGTTTTTTTCTGGGTTTTTATGGTTTTTTTGAGTTTTCTAATGGTTTTGCAGGGTTTTAAAGTTTTTTTACATTTTAGGGGTTTTAATGGGTTTTAGAGTTTTTAGTGGTTTGATGGGTTTTTAGGGTTTTTTAAGGTTTTTAGGGGTTTTATGTTTTTTTGGGGGCAGAAAAGGTGGGGGGTCAAACAAAGCTAATCCCATGATTTATTAAAGAACATAAAAGTAAAGTACAAAGCATTACAAAGGAGGCTTACATATCCTAGTGTGGGTCATCCCCTTCATGTCTGAGTCAACTGAAGACAGACAGAAGCCTGGAGTCCTGAAAGACCATACCGAAGTTCCTTCATCAATCGATCTCTTGGAAAGAGCATCTACAACCCAGTTTGTCTCCCTACATGCATGTGAAATGCTCAAGTTAAGCGTCTTGGCAGCATCGAGGCACTCGATCCAGTGCTGGAGAAGCCACCATGGTACAAGTCATGACTGCTTCCTGAAGGCCTCCACCGCCAATGATGAATCAGATTCAATCCAGAGCTTATTCCATTTGAAATGGGTTGCATATTGAATCGCTTTTATGATGGCCCAAAGTTCTGCCTCATACGCAGTACCGCTCTCAAGGAAGTGGTAAAAGCATCCTTTTACAAAGCCCCGAGACGTACGAAATACCCCGCAACATCCTGAAGGACCCGGCGCACCCATGGCAGTGCCATCAACATTGACCTTGATATAACCTGCAATCGGAGGGATCCACCTAATAAATTTCAACATCTTCGGTCTTCTGCATCTCCCTGGAATTCTAATTCTGCGCAAGACCAGGAAGTCATTCATATCATTATACATCTCCTCATCCTGGATACCTGCCGCCGCATGGATAGCCCTGTGAATGCTTACCACCCCTTCATGGAAGGAACCTGTTTCATTCTGATGTGCCACCGCATTTCTGGAAAACCAAACATAGGAGAGCAGTGCCGCCACCGCTGCCAGAAAAAGATTGTAAAGCTGTGGACTTAGACCGACCTCAGTTACCGCCCCAAGCAGAATCTCCAGCTCCTGTTGCCTACTCAAATTAAGAGGAATTCCAAAGACATCCTGAATATAAATCCATAGCTCAGAAACCATACTGCAGTGTATGAAAAGATGACTACTAGTTTCCTCCGCTCGCAAGCAAATGTTACAGCCTGAAATGATCTTCCATCCGGCCAGTTTTAGTGCTCCATGTAGAGGTAGTCTTCCTTTCCATATTTTCCATAGGAAAATCTGCCTTGAAGGAGGAATAAACGACTTCCTAAATTTGGAAAGCCACGCTAGAACAGAGGAGCTATGCTCACATTGGTACCAATATAATCCTTTGGTATCATGAATTTTGCACCGATAATGTTTCCACACTAAAGCATCAACATTGAAAAATTTGTATCTCTTTATTTCCATGGCTATCTTGCTCAGAAGGATGCAAGTCATGCTTTCAAAATTCTGCAAAAACTCAGAAATTTGCATATTCTGCATGCTGTCCGGCGGCTGAAGTATTGTATTTAGCAGAGTATCCAACCAAGTACTGGTCCAGCAGTTCAGGCCAGATTGCTTCGAGACAATCCACCTTGAATTGAAGATAATATCATGGTATGCTGCCTTGATGGAGGGCCAAACCGAAGAGAGAGAATAACCAGCGGATTAATTCATCAGCCTGTAGGCAAACCTATCATTTAGGAAATCCAGACATTCATTTTTAGAATTGATCAGATTCCAGACAAAGTTACCCAGTAGTGACTCATTGAACTTCCTCAAGTCCTTGATACCAAGGCCACCCATATCAATTGGTTCAGTACACTTTTTCCAGTCCACTGTGACCATCTTCCTTTCATTGATACACACTAGTGCAGAAAACATTTTTTACGTCGGTTATTTTTCATTATTTACGTCGGTTTTTAGGCGACGTTAATACGGACGACGTTATAAATAACGTTTTTTACGTCGGTTATTTAAAACCCGACGTAACATCCCTAACATCACGGTGTTTATAACGTCGGTTCATATAATAACCGACGTGATAAATATGCGCGGGGGGGGGGGGGGGGGGGGGGGGGGTTATCACGTCGGTTATTTTCTAAACCGACGTGATAAAACGCCTGGGATATCGTTTATCACGTCGGTTATGACATAACCGACGTGATTAACCCTTCCCCGGGCCTATTATCACCTAGGTTTCTTAAATAACGGACGTGATAAAAAGGCCTGGGAAACGTTTTAGCACGTCGGTTATCCAATAACCGACGTGGTAAATCGATTCCCAGGCCTTTTAGCACGTTGGTTATATTAAGAACCGACGTGATAAAAGGCCCGGGAACGGTTTAGCACGTCGGTTCTCGAAAAAAACCGACGTGATAAACCCCTACCGATTTATTTACCACGTCGGTTATAAAATAACCGACGTGAAAGCGATATATTTTTTTTAAAATAATTGCACTGCTCTCACCATAAAGTAACCAGAAACCAAACAACAAAAATAACCATGCCAGCCCTCCCCCAAGCCCCAACTGAACCCCACCCTCATCTATACCCACCTAACAACCTGGCCAGCCCTCCCCCACCACATTGGAGCCCCACCACAACCCTTGGACACCCCCCCACCCCTTGGACATCCCCCCACCCTCATTTACACCCCCACGACCCCTAGTACAGCCTCAAACACCCATTGGACACCCCTCCCATATCCCTTGGACACCCCCCACCCCTTGGACACCCCCCACCCCTTGGACAGCCCCCCACCCTCATTTACACTCCCAAGACCCCTAGTACAGCCTCAAACACCCATTGGACACCCCCCACACCTTGACAGCCCTCCCAGACCCCTTGGACACCCCCCCGACCCCTGGACACCCCCCCCCCCCCCGAGCCCTTGGACAACCCCAAACACCCCTTGGACACCCCTCCCATATCCCTTGGACACCCCCCCACCCCTTGGACACCCCCACCCCTTGGACAGCCCCCCCCCCCCACCCTCATTTACACCCAACCGGCCCCTTGGACAGAACTCCCAGACACCTTGGACACCACTCCCATATCCCTTGGACACCCCCCACCCCTTGGACACCCACCCACCCCTTCGACAGCCCCCCACCCTCATTTACACCCCCCGAACACTAGGAAAGCCCCAAACACCCCTTGGACACCCCTCCCATATCCCTTGGACACCCCCCACCCCTTGGACACCCCCCCACCCCTTGGACAGCCCCCCACCCCCTGGACACCCCCCGACCCCTTGGAAACCCCCCCAACCCCTTGGAAACCCCCCCATCCTCTTGGACAGCCCCAAACACCCCTTGGACACCCCTCCTATATCCCTTGGACACCCCCCCACCACTTGGACACCCCCCCCACCCCTTGGACAGCCCCCCCCCCCACCCTCATTTACACCCAACCGACCCCTTGGACAGCCCCAAACACACCTTGGACACCCCTCCCATATCCCTTGGACACCCCCACCCCTTGGACACCCCCCACCCTCATTTACACCCCCCCCCCCCGACCCCTAGGACAGCCCCAAACACACCTTGGACACCCCTCCCATATCCCTTGGACACCCCCCAAACACCCACCCACCCCCTTGGAACCTCTCCCCCCATACCAAAATCCAGACCAGAAAAACCATCAACAGTAGACCAAAACAAGAAGTAGAGAAAAATTAAACATTCACTTATATAACATTCAAAACTTACACTGTCAACTTCAAAAAAAACTAAATCCAACCTAAACGACTACGAAATACACAATTACATTGACAATATTCAAAATTACATTTTACATTACAAACAACTAAAAGTCAATCAAACCTGTAAAATAATTTGACCACTCCACTTGTAAGTGTTTGATATCTTCAGCAGTAAAGGGTTTAGGGTCATCAAAAAGATACAAAGGAAAAGGATAGTAGTCAACGTGTATAATGAATAAATCAAATTGAAATATTATGAGAAAGAGGAAATCTTACCAGGTCAAAACTCAGAACTGTCCCAGTTGTTATTATTTCATACATAAATCTTAACATGTAATATCCGCATTCGATGATGCCTTGTTGCTCATGACATTTCTGTTTGAATGAGTGTAAATTCAATATATTATTTTTATGTAATAAATCAAAATGTACAAATTATAAATGGATATTTACCTTCACATGTACATATTTGATCTTGAAATTCCTTTTCTTTGCGCTTTTTCAAAAGTGGACCCATGCCCTGTTAGAAAATAATACGAATGGGGTAAATTTAAAATTCATTATAATATATAAAACTATTGTGAAATTGAAACTTATGTTTCCAATGTATTCTTAAAACTTTCTCGCACATCATCATGGAGAGAGCATATCCAATAAAGTGCTTTCTCCCTAGGGAAAAAAACCCCTAACATCCAATGATCCCTGATAAAAGGAAATTTAACGTCAGTGGTTTTTTATGTTAAAAGATAATTAACTCTTTGAGAGGGATGTGTTTCATACCTCTCACAAAAAGGCATCATCCAACACTGTGTGATTACATTCTTTTCAAATCTATCAGCAATATAAATCATTATTTGTTCCTCATCCAATGCACATGCTTCAGGGGAAATCAATTGTGGGTCCACGAATCCATATACATCTGTCAGCTCATTCCTCTCAAAAATTTTATACAGATACCTAATACAAAGCAGACATAAGTATACATTTTTAATAAATATAACGCAAGGAAAAGGTGTTAAGACTTACATGATAAAAATTTGCACCACGTTGATGCCCAAATTATATCCAGTGACAAACTACATGATATCAGTTTTCATAATCCCCACACTTAGTTCACGTCCACAGACATGAGCTTCCATTGTAAAGTCATAATGATCTGCCAACAAATTTGAATATCTTGACAATTTGTCAAGACTGCTAGTATCTGCATCTGATGTCATAGCTATCTGTCTTTGTTGTTGTCTATACAGTATTTCTTTACCTTTGAAGTATTCCTGTAAAAATAAATTGAAAAATATATTAGTTTTCAAATGATAAAACATTAATAAAAATATAAAATAAAAGATATAACATCCATACCTCTATGGTAATGAGTCGAAGAAGTCTGGATGGCCAAAGTAAAAAATGGCCGATACTATGTCCAACTGTCGTCACCTCATCTGTAGGTAATGGTATCCGAGCTGATCTATCTATAATATCCTGTACAGTGACCCTCTGATTCTCTACCTCTAACTGTTGATGATGAACTGTATCTCCTATACAATATACCATCCCATATGCAACTATATGATGTTGAGGATCATCAACATACAACTCACAATAAGTAGGTAACTGCGGCGGAGGAGGAGGATCAAAAATGGGGTCCGCAGGCTGAGGTGGGGGAGTGGGAGCTACTGGGAGAGGTGGAGTGGGAGCTGCACCCTGAAATTGTCTTTGCAAGTCTGCAAACATAAACTGCACCGATGCTCTAATCTTTTCCTCCATTGTCGCATTAATATTATGGACTTCAGCCTCCAAGGATTCTATTTTTTTTTTATAAACTCCCTCAACGTTAGAAGTTGAGGAACGTGGCAACACTTTTCTTACCGATACACCTGCCGGATATCCTCTTACACGGCCAGGATGTTCGGGCTTTCCCAATGCCACAGATAAAATATCTTCCCTCCCAGATGGTGTAAATGTCCCCTGTGAACTCTGCTCCTCAAGAGAGTCCTGTAATAATTAATTGAACATTTCTATAATGATTGGAAATATATGACGAAAATAGTAAACTTAAATAAATAAAATAGATATCTTACAATCCTCTCAACTACGAGTCTCGATTCTTCCGAAAGATATTGTCCTTTTTTGCCCTTCCGAGCTCTTTTCCATTTCTCATGTCTAGATGGAGGGAATGGAGGGGCCACCTCTCCAGAGCTTGAAGACTCAGCTCTTAGTTGTTGAAATTTTTCTGCCATCATTTGTTCTTCCAATAATGCATACCCTCCCCGAGATAAACTATGAGGGTATACATTTTTAGATTGGATCTCTTGATGATCTTTCCTTGTTTGCTGTAAATTAAGAATAAGTAATCATTAACAAAACAATAATAAGATCATTTATATAAGAAAGCTTATAAAAGTTTACATTGCCCTTACCAAAAATGATTCTTTTCTTCTACTTTCAAAAAATTGTCTCCATGTGTCTTCATCTATAAAAGGATATATACGACATGGATTCTCACGACTCCTATGACCATAAATGAAATCAGATGAGAGGGTTGATTTGAAATCCCTCCATCTCCTAGCAGCCAACGATAAGCATTTCTTCCTGACTCCTCCAGTGTCAGGAATATCAAATGTCATCTGATAAAAAAGAGGTTAAAAATATTATATATACTAGAAACATTTAAAGAACAGTCAAACAATAGCAAAAGATCTTACCAAAATGGTCTCCCACAGCTGAGAAATTATCGCCTTATCCACACTTCTCCAATCATCATAGAGAATTCTTACTTTGCTCTTAGCCTGAGTTGCTACAAAACCCTTAAAATCTTTAGCATTTGGACCTCTAGGAAGATCATCATCATCAAACTCCATGACTATCCTCTCCTCCTTCGTACGGGCAAGTGATAATTTTGGTAAACGTGTGCACCCATGCTTACCAACCTTTGAACTCTTTTTCGTAATAGGAGCATGTGAATGTTCCTCCCCAGATGTATGACCAATATTCTCATCTCCAGAATCATGTGGCTGATCAACTGATTGATCTGTCATTTTCCTTCAAATCAAAAAAACAAACATTAGTTCACAAATATACAAATTCAAATATTGTAATACTACTTAATCAGAAAATAGAAAAGTGTACTAAATTACATAATAGTAAACATTGGTAATATGGTAAGCATGTTAAACAATGATAAACATGGTAAACACAGTCTGTTGTACCCCTCTCTCTTGGATTTTAATGATCACAATCACTCTTATTATGTTCTAACTTGTTTTCAAGTGTTTTTGTTGATAGGCAAAAGGTTACCAAGGAGTTGGCCCAAGAAAGCTGAAAAGTGGACTCACTGAGTCCACCGGTCAGCCGGTGTGAGCTCACCGGCCAGCTGAAGGACCCAGGAAGTAGACTTGCCCACTGCCTGGTGTCACTGGCCGGCCGCTGGCTCACCACCGACCGGCCGGTGGACCAGACAGAGCCTTCCTCTCTGTCTGGACCACCGGCCGGCCGCTGGATCACCACCGGCCGGCCGGTGGACCAGACAAAGAGCCTTCCTCGGTCTGGACCACCGGCCGGCCGCTGGATCACCACCGGCCGGCCGGTGGACCAGACAGAGAGCCTTCCTCTCTGTTTGGACCACCGGCCGGCCGCTGGCTCATCACCGTCCGGCCGGTGGACCAGATAGAGCTTTGCTGTCTGGACCACCGGCCAACCGGTGATCCACCACCAGCCAGCCGGTGCGCCCAGGACTTCTCCTCTTTACGGTTTTTATTGTTTTATCATTTTGGTTTGATACATGTTTTAATAAGTAAAAAATTTACAATATCTAACATTATATGAAAAAACTAAATGTAAACAAGAAATAAACACGTGTTACCTGTAATTTTAGGAATGTACAGTTGGATTGTTTTCCCAAATTCCTTCGTCGTGATCGTTCCTTATGGCACAAACCATGTCTTCAACATACTCATCATTATGTTCTGTTAATCTTTCCATGGAAGTAGGTATCTCACATAAATCAGCATCTTCATCAAATTCATCCTCACCAACATATTGTTTTTTCCCTTGTAAAACAACAGCCCACTGCATATCTGATTGATCTACTACATAGAAAATTTGTTTGGCATGTGTTGCCATTATAAAAGAATCAGCTGTGTCTTCCAATCTATTCAGATTAACAAGTGTCATTCCAAATTCATCGTGTCTGACACTGTTGTTACCGATAAACCATTTACAGTTAAAAACAGGAACTTTAATTTTAAAGTAATCAGCCTCCCATATGTCTTCAATCACTCCATAATATTCACTTGATGCCGAAATTGGGTTTCTGTCCTTAGCACTCGAAAAATGCATTGCTTCTGCAAACACCAATACACCACTATTCTGAACTGCACTTCTGTTGTCCTGAGCTTTCGTATGAAATGTATAGCCATTAATGTCATAAGCGGACCATGTTATCACATTTAAAGATGGACCACCCACTATCCATTTTAATGTCTCTGATACATCTGATCTACCAAGCAAGGTCTTTTTAAACCATGGCAAAAAAGTTTTGTTGTGCTCATTCAAAATCCACATTTCTTTCTTCTTTGGATGACATTGTTTCAACTCATTAATATGCAATGTGATATACGGTTGAACATCAGCTATGTTATTCAAGATTTATGATTCTAACTTCTTCATCTGTTCAGCTGACAGTGATTTGACTTTCAAGCCACGAATCCCCTTTCCCTCATTATTAACCCGTTCATGGCGAGATGGAGGCAAACCTATGTGTTGCGCCGTAGCCAAGTAGCTCGTACAAAACTCTGCTACCTCCTCAGAAATATACTTTTCAATAATGGAGGCTTCAGGTCGATATGGATTTTTAACATATCCCTTTAATATTTTCATATACCTTTCAAAAGGATACATCCAACGAAGATATACAGGTCCACAAAGCTTTATTTCTCGAACCAGATGAATCATTAAATGCACCATCATATCAAAAAAAGTTGGAGGAAAATACATTTCCAAATGACAAAGTATAAAAATTGCATCCTTTTCCAAAATGTTCAAAGCATTCACATCAATCGCCTTGTTACAAATTGAATTGAAAAAATAACACAACCTCATTATAGTCTTTCTGACACGGATGGGCAATATTCCACGCAGTGCAACTGGTAGAATTTGTTGCATCATGACGTGACAATCATGTGATTTCATACCTATCAACTTCAAGTCTTTCAATGAGACAAAATTTTTTACATTTGAAGAATAACCTTGAGGCACTTTGATATCATGAAGACACTGACAGAAGTTACTTTTCTCCCTCTTCGATAATGTATGACAAGCCGGGGGAAGAAATGTTCGTCTTCCTTTAGGAGTGGGAGCTAACTCCAAACGTATTCCCATTGATAGTAGGTGTAACCTTGCATTCAACCCATCTTTTGTATTTCCTTTAATATCTAGTAATGTTCCAATCAAATAATCACAGATATTCTTCTCCACGTGCATGACATCAATATTATGTTTGACTTCATGATACCTCCAATATGGTAGCTCAAAAAATATTGACCTTTTCTTCCAAATATGTCTATCATTACCAGATTTCTGTGTCTTTCCCAATGTCACATCAAGGTTTTTCACCCTCTCAAAATAAAAATCTGGGGATAAAGGTTTTGGAGCAGTATCAAATTCTTGTGAGCCATTGAATGCCTTTTTTAGTCTTCTATAAGGGTGATCCATAGGCAAAAACTTTCGATGACCCATGTACACTGTTTTCCTCCCATGATGCAATTGACAATATGACGTCTGTTGTTCGCAAATTGGACATGCTTTATGCCCTTTAACACTATATCCAGACAAATTTCCATATGCTGGGAAGTCATTTATAGTGAATAGAAGCACTGCATGCAGTTGAAAATATTCCATTTTATAAGAATCATACACCCTAATACCATCAGCCCATAACAGTTTCAAATCATCAATCAGCGGTGACAAGTATACATCAATATCATTGCCGGGTTGCTTTGGACCAGAGATCATGATACTCAACATGACATATTTGTGCTTCATACAAACTTCAGGAGAGAGGTTGTAAATTACCAATAAAACAGGCCATGAACTATGTGTGCTACTGAGGGTTCGGTATGGATTCATTCCATCTGTGCACAAGCCTAGTCTCAGATTTCTAATTTCATTTCCAAATGTAGGGTACTGGGCATCAATTTTCTTCCATTGTGGACAATCAGCTGGATGACGTATTTTCCCATCACATACCCGCTCATCAGCATGCCATCTTAACCTTTTTGCATCATGTGAATTAGCAAATAAACATTTGAAATGAGTAATTATAGAAAGATACCAAAATACCTTTGAAGGGAGCTTTGTAATCTCTACATACGCTTGTGATTTTTCTTTCACCTTATACCGTGATGTCCCACATTTAGGACACTCTTTCAGAAATTCATATTCCTTCCTATATATAATGCAGTCATTCGGACAGGCATGTATTTTCCTGTATCCCAATCCCATCGGGCATAATATTTTTTTGGCCTTATAATGTGAATCTGGAAGATCGTTATCTTTTGGAAGAATGTCTTTCATCAATTGTAGCAGCTCTGTAAAACTTCTGTCACTCCATCCATGTTTCGCCTTCAGGTTAATCAATCTTAACACCGCCGAAAAAACCGTAAAATCTGTACAACCAGGATATAATGGTTTTTCGGCATCACCATATAGACGTGCAACTGTCGGTTCTATCTCAATTTGTTCTACTACAATATCGCGAATCATTTCTTCAATTCCATCGGAGTTACCATCTTGCGATTCATTATCATCAGTGACATTCTGTCCAGTTTCGCCATGCCAAATCCAAGGGTTGTAACTCGGATTGAAACCATGACAAATCAGATGATCTTTTATCTCTCTACTTTTCAACTTCTTCATATTCAGACATTTCAGGCATGGACAGAAAAAAATGTCACTACTTGGAACATTTCGTTTAGCAAATTCCAAAAAGGCATCAACACCTTCCTCATATTCATTGCTCATTCGATGTGCCATAATCCAACTTCGACTCATTATTACCTATAACAAATAGAAAAAATATATATATTTTTTAGATAAGACAAATATATGTTTATATGAAAAAAATCATAATTTTAATGTAAACAATTTTGAAATATAAAACAAATTGATGTGTATTTAAAAAAATATGCTTGAATATTATTTTTTAAACAAAATATAGTAAGATATAACACCCCCCCTGGACACCCCCCGACCCCTCTGGACAGCCCCCCGCCCCTCCTGGACACCACCCCCACCCCCTACCCCCTTGGACACCCCCCTGGACATCCCCCAACCCTCTGGACAGCCCCCCCCCCCCCCACCCACCCGGACAACCCCAAATACCCTCTGGAGAGGCCGCCACCCACTTGGACAGCCCCCCACACCCATCCACCCCCTTGGACACCCCCTTGGACACCCCACCGACCCCTCTGGACAGGCCGCCACTCCCTTGGATAGCCCCCCACACCCACCCATCCCCTTGGACACCACCCTGGACACCCCCCGACCCCTCTGGACAGCCCCCGACCCCTCTAGAAAGCACCCCCACCCCTCCTGGACACAACCCCCCACCCCCGACCTGCTTGGACACCCCCCTGGACAGCCCCCAACCCTCTGGACAGCCCCCCCACCCCCTACCCCCTTGGACACCCCCCTGGACACCCCCCAACACCCACCCACACCCTTGGACAGCCCCCCACACCCACCCACCCCTTGTAAACCCCCCCGGACACCCCCCGACCCCCCCGGACACCCCCCCACCCCTCCTGGACACCACCCCCCCCACCCCCTACCCCCTTGGACACCCCCCTGGGCATCCCCCAACCCTCTGGGCAGCCCCCCCACCCACCCGGACAACCCCAAATACCCTCTGGAGAGGCCGCCACCCACTTGGACAGCCCCCACACCCATCCACCCCCTTGGAGACCCCCCTGGACACCCCACCGACCCCTCTGGACAGGCCGCCACCCCCTTGGACAGCCCCCCACACCCACCCATCCCCTTGGACACCACCCTGGACACCCCCCGACCCCTTTGGACAGCCCCCAACCCCTCTAGAAAGCACCCCCACCCCTCCTGGACACAACCCCCCACCCCCGACCTGCTTGGACACCCCCCTGGCCACCCCCCAACCCTCTGGACAGCCCCCCCACCCCTCCTAAACACCACCCCCACCCCCTACCCCCTTGGACACCCCCTGGACACCCCCCAACACCCACCCACACCCTTGGACAGCCCCCCACACCCACCCACCCCCTTGTAAACCCCCCTGGACACCCCCCGACCCCTCTGGACAGCCCCCCGCCCCTCCTGGACACCACCCCCACCCCCTACCCCCTTGGACACCGCCCTGGACATCCCCCAACCCTCTGGACAGCCCCCCCACCCACCCGGACAACCCCAAATACCCTCTGGAGAGGCCGCCACCCACTTGGACAGCCCCCCACACCCATCCAACCCCTTGGACACCCCCTGGACACCCCACCGACCCCTCTGGACAGGCCGCCACCCCCTTGGACAGCCCCCCACACCCACCCATCCCCTTGGACACCACCCTGGACACCCCTCGACCCCTCTGGACAGCCCCCGACCCCTCTAGAAAGCACCCCCACCCCTCCTGGACACAACCCCCACCCCCGACCTGCTTGGACACCCCCCTGGACACCCCCCAACCCTCTGGACAGCCCCCCACCCCTCCTAAACACCACCCCCACCCCCTACCCCCTTGGAAACCCCCCTGGACACCCCCCAACACCCACCCACACCCTTGGACAGCCCCCCACACCCACCCACCCCCTTGTAAACCCCCCTGGACACCCTCCGACCCCTCGGGATAGCCCCCCCACCCCTCCTGGACCCCACCCCCCACACCCTACCCCCTTGGACACCCCCTGGACACCCCCCAACCCTCTTGATAACCCTCCCACCCCCCTGGAATCACTGAAAATTTACCATAACAAGAAGTTGGGCCATTCAAAGAATGTTTTTAGGTGTGGAGGAAGAACTGAGTTTCAATAGATAGAGAAGGAACTCGACATTAGGTTATCTATTCCAGGTGTGGATTTGAAGGAGTTAATGTTTGTTCAGTGACCCAAGAGATTGAATCAGAAATTCAGATGTTGTGCCATTTTCTCATGATGAGGATGAATAATTGGTGGGGTTTGACTTTTAAATGGAGAGCTTAGCAGACCATCATATTTTCTATAGATCAGTAAAGGATGTTAGCATCGAACATAAGGCTTAAGGGATGCTTTCAGATCCAAATATGTATGTTGATGGATGCAATGGATCTAGTAGAGGTTCTAGAAATAATGGTGGTTTTATTTGTTTAGGATAAGTAGTGAAGAAAAAACTAGTTAATTTTTTACTTGCTGAAAAGAGGGTATCTAAAATTTTTAACATGCCGAGGGGAAATCTGGTGAGTCCTCCTCGTGAAACTTTGTTTTCAGGGGGTGAAAATGGTGATGTGATCCCAAATCCATGCACCTATGCCATGGTTGTGTGTGAATAAAGTAGTAACAACTGTAAAAGGGAAACCCATCCAAATGGACACGCCCCAACCCTCTCGGGGATTTATAGAAAACGATGAAAAATTAGTGAAATCATAAAATTAGTCAATATTGCAAGTCGAACAAATAGATATAGGGATGATAAATAAGATTATGGTGCCAAAACGAGTTAAAAGGGTTCGCAATCGAAGAATCTTAGCTAGTTTCAACAAAAAAATCACAACAAATATATATATATACTATCCGCGAAAAAAAACGAACGAGTGGGAGGATTACCTGAGTGCTGCGAGTTTAGATGATTGATCCGAGGAGATTAAATATGAGAAATGATGATCGCAAAACGAATCTAAACCAACGAAATGGATGAGCCGATTCAGGTTTACGCGCGAGAGAGACGAGTCGCGACTGTCGAAGGTAAACTCGCGAATGACAATCCACGGGTCTGGGTAAATTTTTAAATGAGTTATCACGTCGGTTATTCCATAACCGACGTCAAAAACATCTGCGGATTCTTTTTTAACGTCGGTTATAAAATAACCGACGTAAAAAGGCCTTCAAAAACCGCGTTTTTTACGTCGGTTATTGAATAACCGACGTAATAACTCGTACATATGTCGATTTGTTACGTCGGTTATTCAATAACCGACGTAACAAACACCCCCCGCTTCTGTTTTTTACGGAGGTTAATGTATAACAGATGTAAAAAACGAAGTCGCGCGATTAATAACGTCGGTTATAAAAATAACCGACGTTAAAGGTGTACCGAACACAGGTTTTTACGTCGGTTATTAAATAACCGACGTAAAAAACCTCGTTTTACATATTATGACGTCGGTTTTATATAACCGACGTAAAAAATGGTGACGTAAAAAACGTTTTCTGCACTAGTGACATCTCGTCCACATGAAGTTCCTGATTTTCTCTTGCATTTTCTTAAGCACACTGACCGGCCACCTGTAAATTGAGAAGGTATGCACCAGCATGGGTATTAAAACCGAATTGATCAGACAAACCCTTCCTGCTTGTGACAGAGATTTTCCTTTCCACCGGGCAAGTTGGTTGATGGCTCTTGCTGCAATCGATTCAAAATGAGAACATCTTGGCTTGCCCCAAAAGAGAGGAACCCCAAGGTACGTAAATGGTAACGAACTCCTCTTCACACCCATAATATGGGCATATCGTATCTGCCTAGAATTGGAGATTCCTTTTCCAAAGACGATGAATGATTTCCCCCAGCTAATAGATTGCCCTGCAACCTCCTCATAATGCCGGAAGAGCTTCTTTGTTGAAATAAGTGTTATACGGTTTACCTCCCCAAAAAGAATGATATCATCATCATAGAGCAGATGAGATGGTACATGAATGTCCCTACTTGCTTTAAGAGGTGTGAAGAAATTGTAATTAACCAAGCCAATAAGACAACGGCTTAGATAATCCTCAGCAATGGAAAAAAGAAGACCTGATAGAGGGTCCCCTTGCCGGACTCCACGAGAGTAGCGAAAGAAACCTTTTGGGGATCCATTTATCATGAAAGACATTCTTCCACTCTCCAGGATAGATTTTATAATCCTGATGAAATTGTTAGAGAAACATATTTTCCAAGGATATCGAAGATGAAACTCCATCTAATTGTGTCAAAAGCTTTGGAGATGTCAAGCTTTAGAGCAAAGCTGCCATGTCTGGTTTTCCTGTGCATAGCATTAACTCCCTCTGAGGCAATGTATAAACAAATTTTAATATTCCTTCCTGCAACAAATCCAAACTGATTTGGAGTAACAATATTGTTGAGGATCTTTGACAACCTGATAACAATGATTTTACTGATGACCTTCGGGATAGTGTTCCCAAGTGCAACTAGGCGAAAATCTTTGATGTCAATCGCATTCTCCAACTTTGGAAGCAAGGCAATGAAATTGGAGTTAGCCCCATGTGGTATAGATGCAGTAATGAAGAAGTCCTTTATCATAGAGGATACCTCAACATGCACAATATCCCAGAAAAACATGAAGAACTTATTGCTAAAACCATCAGGACCCACTGCACTGTCCATGTTTAGTGAAAATAGAGCAGTCTGGATCTCATCATCACAGGGAATAGCAGCCAGATGCATGTTCTGCTACTCATTGATACACAGTTCAATGGAATTTAAAAGTTGGAAGGTCTGCGATGTTCGGGGTTCTGTATATAGATCCTGGAAATAATCCACCACTACACTAGTTATATCAGGCTCTTCCGTAAAGAGGGCTCCATTTACCCGCACGACACTAAAAACTTTATTTTCCTTTTTCTCCTTCTGAAGACAGTGGAAGAATTTTGTGTTCTTGTCTCCTTCTTTGAGCCATGTCACATTGAACTAATTTCTTATCAACCTCTCTTTTAACAGAAGAAGATCATCCAGTTTCGAGGTAAGCCACAATTCCTCCCTCGAAGGCTCATGCTGCTGCTGGTTCAGAAGCTAGCAATGAGCAGGCTGAGATTCCGCCTCATTAATTTCATCGTCCAATTTGGAGAATGAATTCCTGCTCCATTCTCTCAGCTTTGATTTGATACTTTTTAATCTAGAGATCACTTTAAAAAAGGAATTGCCTTGGGTATTATGACTCCAGCCACTAATGACAGCTTCCCTGCACCTAGGAATTGTGAGCCATGCATTATTAAACTTGAAGGGTAGAGGGTATGACCTTGTTGGACCATCTTGAAATTTAATCACCAACGGGTTATGGTCCGAGTGATACTTTGGAAGGGTGTGCCCAGTAATTTCCACAGGCACCCCATTCTCATTTATTCGAAGAAAACATCTGTCGAGCTTACTAGCTTGCCTCCCATTTCTAGTGAACCTTCCCCATGTAAATTTATCCCCAGTAATTGGGATCTCTGTCAAATTGCAGGAATCAATGCAACAGGATAATTCATCTGCAGCAGCATGAATGAAATGAGGACCAATTTTCTCCTCAGGCCTTAGGACTGTATTAAAGTCCCCCACCACAATCCAGTGACAATCCACTTGATGCTTGATTCTTTCCAGATCTCCCCACATCTCCCATCTTCTGATGTAAGAACAGGATACGAAGGAGAAACAAGCTTGAAGGCCATAAAAACTCGCTAATATGGTTATAATTTGAGGGAATACTTCTACAAAAAGAAGTTGAACCCCTTGATGGTTAAGGATCCATAATGATTCACCTCCATTGGAATCCCCATTGTGTGCCGCTAGGGAGTAGCGAAGGGAACTCCAACTGAAGCCTTTCCATTTACTAAACTCAACCTTGGGCTCGGAAATTGCAATCAGCCCTGGTTTATAATGCGAGATAAAATATCTAAGAGCGGATGTCTTTGGGGAATTCCCAAGTCCTCTGCAATTCCAATATAGAATCTTCATTGATCTTGACGGTGTACCTTTCCACTCTTTTTCTTGGGTGGTCTTCCAGCCGGTCTCTTGCTAGGCTTGGATTCAATAACCAAGTTCGCCCTATCATCTTCATGTTGTTCTTGTGCCTGATCTGAGTCATCAGCCCAAAACTTACCTGATAGCGGAGAGAAAGTGTTCAATGAGCACATTCCTTCCTGCATGGTTTGACCTTTGGGGTTCCTCTTCGCACATTTATTTGAGGTAACTGTCGTGAATCCGTCAGCTTCTGCAACTCTCGGAGCATGTAATGGTTGCTCTAATGCTAGACTCGTAATAGGGGTCAGTGTCTCCTGAGGAGTTTCAGTAGATGACAATGCCTTACTTGAGACCACGATGACTGAGTGTGGCTCCACCTGACTCGGATCCTCAGTTTCTCTATCCAAAGGTGTGACAGGGGCATTCATTAGATCTGGAACAATCCCTACAGAAATAGTAGGGGAAGGAGAGCCAACACCGGCCTCCTTAGCACCCTTATCATCAGTTAGCACGACACCAGAGGCCGCAGGAGGTACCTTGTCCTCAGAGTCAGATATAGGCTCAACATTCCCTTCCTCCATTAAGGGAGCATCCAGAAAATTACTTCATTCGATTCCCTGATATCCCACACCCCCACCTCCACAGGTGCTAAGTTAGCTCCATCAGTAGCAGCAGGGGATTCAGAAACCTGGACAATAGGAACCTCCTTTTGATTACTGTAGTTAGTGCCGTGTGATCCAAAACCCCTGGCCTCCATGGGTCTTGAAATTCGGCCAGGCAGGGAGCTTCTTGTAGGTGCCAATGCCTCAAAAATCTTTGATTTTCCCTTTCTCTTCTGACAGTTAGCCTCAACATGACCTGTTGTTTTACAAAAGCCACAGGTCTTGTTCCTTCTACAGTCCGCTGTCGAGTGACCTATGAAATTGCATACATTGCACAACCTGGGCCTCCTTTCATATTGTATCTCCAAGGTGAGAGTGTCATCAATGGTGGTTAAAACATCCTCTTCAACAAGGGTGCTAGCCAAATCGATTTCCACCAGCACTCTCGCATAGTTCCCAAACCTCGGATTATCAGTTTCTCTGTCAATTCAAATAGGAAATCCAACTGCCGACGCGATATCCCATTAAATCCTGGGATGCTAGTACAACCTGTTCAGCTTGCAAATTCGAATCCATACCTGTGCACAAGTATTATTCACATTAGATGGATCAAAATTTCGGTCCCATTCTTGTATGCGAAGCAATCCTGACTTGAGGGAGAGAGAACCATAGCTCCACGCTTTCCTCTTCAATTCATCCGAAGGAAAAACCAGGTGATAAAACCCGCGCCCCATGGCTGTCATTCTCCAATCCGAAAATCCCCACATATCAGAAATGCGCTTCACCAGCTCAGAGAACTTCCAGAGGCGCTCACCCTTAGGGACCAAAACCCTTGAAATAATAGAATAATGACATAGATTGACACGTTCTTCTACAGCCTCTCTATCTGCTGTGACATGAGCAGTCCTCCCCTTTCTTATGATCCTCCCAGGCGAAGGAGCCTCAAAACCAGCAAAGGAGAATGAAGCATCCGATTTTACAACCTCGACGAAATTCCTTTTTTCCCTAGCCGATGGCAGTACAGTCACTTTTGACTTTTCAATCCTGGGATTGCATAATCATAAGAGCTCATTATGCCCCACTGGATCCTCCGAGCCCCTAGTCGGTGATGTAGAGGTACCCAACGGTGGCATATTCTGTTTCGATGTCGTCGCCCCAAGGGCTTCCGTTCCTCCTTGTTCTGCCATCCTCTTTCAGGTTTCTTCTTTTTTTGTGGGGTTTTCAAGGTTTTAGAGTTTTTTATGTTTTCCTGGATTTTTAAAAGTTTTTATGACTTTTATGGTTTCTAATATTTTTTAGGGTTTTAGGGATTTTTATGGTTATTAGGGATTTTCAAGGTTTTAGGGATTTTCAAGGGTTTTTGAGGGTCTTTTGGGGGTTTGAGGTTTTTTTATTTTTTTGTGTTTTTAAGGTTTTTAGAGTTTTTTAACGGTATTGGGGGTTTAAGGGTTTTTTTAGTTTTTAGTTCTTATTAGGGTTTTGGGGGCTTTGGGGGCTTTTTAGAGTTTTTAGGGGTTTTATGGTTTTCATGTTTTTTGGGGGGTTTTAGGGGGTTTACATTGTCATGGATTTTTAGGAGTTTTTGGGGATTTTATGTTTTTTATGCATTTAGAGATTTTTGAGGGTTTTAGGATTTTTCAGGTGATTTTAGGGTTTTAGGGGGTTTTAGGGATATTAAGGTATTTTGGGGGTTTTAGGGATTTTTTTAGTTTTTTTGGTGTTTTTATGGTGTTTAGAGTTTTTTTTAACATTTTTAGGGATTTAAAGATTTTTTAGAGTTTTCAGTGGTTTTAGGGTTTTTATGGGTTTTTATGGTTTTTAAAGGTTTTTATGGGTTTTTATGATTTTTATAGTCTTCAAGGTTTTTAGGGTTTTTTACATTTTCATGGATTATTAGGGATTTTTTGGATTTTTTGGGGTTTTTAGGTATCTTTAGGGTTTTTATAGATTTTGAAGGTTTTAGGGGTTTTCAAAGGTTTTTAGGATTTTTAGGGGTTTTTAGGGTTTTCAGGGTTTTTGGGTTTTAAGGGGTTTTTTAGTTTTTTAATGTTTTTAAAGCTTATAACATTTTTTGTGTTTAAAGGGTTTTTAGAGTTTTTAGTTGGTTTTTTGGATTTTTATTGGTTTTTGGTATTTTAAGATTTTTAGGTGTTTTATGATTTTCAATGCTTTTTCTGGATTTTTATGGTTTTTAGGGTTTTTTATGTTCTCATGAATTTTTAGGGTTTTTTTATTTTTTTATGGTTTTTTGGGTTTTTTAGGGTTTTTAGGGATTTTTGATGGTTTTTATGGGTTTTCATTGGTTTTTAGGGGTTTTCAAGGTTTTTTAAGAGTTTTTTAACATTTTTAGGGGTTTTTAGGGGTTTTTAGAATTTTTAGTGGTTTTAGGGGTTTTCTGGGTTTTCTGGATTTTTTAAGTTTTTTAGGGGTTTTTATGTTTTTTATTGATTTTGAGGGGTTTTACTGTTTTTTCCAAGGATTTTAGGGTTTTTTAATCTTTTATGGTTTTTGGGATTTTTATTTTTATTTTTAGGGTATTTAATTTTTTTAGATATTTTTAACGTTTTTAGGGGTTTAAAGGGTTTTTAGAGTTTTTAGTGAGTTTTTAGGGTTTTTATGAGTTTTTAGGGGTTTTTAATTTTTTTTAGGGGTTTTATGATTTTTAGCGGTTTTCCAGATTTTTTAGGGTTTTTTATGTTTTCTTGGATTTTAAGGGGGTTTTAGGATTTTTATGGTTTTAGGGTTTTTTATGGTTTTTAGTTTGAGGGGTTTTAGGGGTTTCAGGTGTTTTTTTGGGGTTTTAGGGATTTTCAAAATTTTTAGGGACTTTTTGTGTTTTGGGTTTTTTTTTGAGTTTTTAAGGTTTTAAGGCTTTTAGATTTTTTAACCATTTTATGAGTTTTTAGTGATTTTTTATGTTTTTATTCGTTTTTTAATGTTTTTGGAGTTTTTATGGATTCAATAGGTTTTTTAGGGTTTTTGGTTTTTTTTAAGTTTTCATGGATTTTTAGTGGTTTTTTTATTTTTAAAGTTTTTAGGGTTTTTAGGGTTTTTAGTGATTTTGAGGGGTTTTAGGGTGGGTTGGTTTTTGGGTTTTTTTTTTTGCCTTTTTTGGGGTTTTAGGGGTTTTTTTTGAGTTTTAAGGGATTTTCACGATTTTAGAGTTTTTTAACATTTTTAGAGGTTTTAAGGGATTTTAGAGTTTCTAGTAGTGATTTTTAGTGTTTATATGGGTTTTTGACATTTTTACAATTTTTAGAGGATTATATGGTTTTCAGAGGTTTTTTTATGTTTCTAGGGTTTTTTACGTTTTCATGGATTTTTAGGGGTTTTTAAGATTTTTATGATTTTTAGGGATTTCTGGTGTCTTTAAGGATTTTGAGAGTTTTAGGATTTTTCAGGGGTTTTTAAGGTTTTTAGGGGTTTTTAGGGTTTTTAGGATTTTTTGAGTTTTTTATGTTTTTATCATATTTTAGTGTTTTCTATCATTTTTATGGGTTAAAGTGTTTTTAGTTTTTTAGTGGTTTTTTGGGTTTTTATGGGTTTTTATGGTTTTAGGGGTTTTATGGTTTTCATGGGTTTTTTAGCATTTTTAATGTTTTTTACGTTTCACATAGTTTTTGGGATTTTTAGTATTTTTATGGATTTTAGTGTTTTTTACAGTTTTTTGGTTTTTTGTTGGTTTTTAGGGTTTCCCATGGGTTTTTAAGGATTTTAAGGGTTTTTAGGGTCTTTTTGGGTTTTTATGGATTTTTTTTTGAGTTTTTAGGGTATTTAATGTTTTTTATATTTTTTAACCTTTTTAGGGGTTTTAAGGGTTATTAGATTTTTTGTGGGTTTTTTTGGGGTTTTAGGGGTTTTTATGGATTTTAAGGGTTTTTTGTGTTTTTTGGGTTTTTTAAATTTTCATGGATTTTAAGGGGTTTTTTAAGATTTTTATTGTACTTATGGTTTTTAAGGGTTTTAGGGATTTTGACGGTTTTTGTGATTTTAAGGGGTTTTTTGGGTTTTTCAGGTTTTTCAGGGTTTTAAGGTTCTTTATGGTTTTTAGGGTTTTTTTTTGAATTTTTTAGGGTTTTAAGTTTTTTTAGAGCTTTTAACCTTTTTTTGGATTTTAAGGGTTTTTAGAGTTTTTAGAGTTTTTAGGGTTTTTATGGGTTTTTATATGTTTTGAAGGCTTTTATAGATTTTTATGGCTTCGAGGGGTTTTTTCTTGGTTTTTAAGGTTTGTTACGTTTCCATGGTTTTTTAGGGGGGTTTTAGGAAATTTATGGTTTTTAGGGTTTTTAGAGATTTTGAGGGATTTTAGGGTTTTTCAAAGGTTTTTAGGGGATTTCAGGGTTTTAGGGTCTTTTTGGGTTTGTAGGATTTTTTTTTGAGTTTTTTTGGTGTTCTATGGTTTTTAGACTTTTTTTAACATTTTTATAGATTTTAAGGGTTTTTAGAGTTTTTATTGATTTTTAGGGGTTTTAGGGTTTTAAGGTTTTTAGGGGGTTTTTTGGTTTTCTGGGGTATTTCAGGGTTTTTAGTGTTTTCACATTGTCATGGATTTTTAGGTGTTTTTTAGGATTTTTATGTGTTTTAGTGTTTTTTAGTGTTTTTAGTGATTTTGACAGTTTTAAGGGGGTTTCAGAGGTTTTTATGGGGTTTTAGGGTCTTTTTAGGTTTTTAGGGTTTTTTGAGTGTTTTAGGGTTTGAGAGCTTTTGAACATTTTTTGGGTTTTAAGGGTTTTTACAGTTTTTAGTTGTTTTTATAGGGTTTATGGGTTTTTAGAGTTTTTATGGATTTTAGTGGTTTTTATGGTTTTTTGGGATTTTTCAGGGTTTATAGGGTTTTCACTTTCATGGATTTTTTGGGGTTGTTTTTGGATTTTTATGGTTTTTATGGGTTTTCAGGGTTTTTAGTGTCTTCTATGTTATTAGAAGTTTTTTGAATTTTAGTGTTTTAAGTTTTATTAGATCTATTTAAGGTTTTTTATGTTTTTATGGGTTTTTAGAGTTTTTAGTGGTTTTTAGGGTTTTATGGGTTTTTAGGGTTTTTAATGTTTTTAGGGGTTTTTATGGTTTTTTGGGGGGGAGGTTTAGGGTTTTAGGGTTTTTTATGTTTTCATGGTCTTTTATGTTTTTTTTGGGATTTATAGGGTTTTTAGTTTTTTTAAGATTTTTTTTGGATTTTGAGGGTTTTTATTAGCTTTTAGGGGTTTTAGAGTTTTTAGGGGTTGTTTCAGGTTTTTATGGTCTTTTTGGGATTTTTGTATTTTTTTTTTGAGTTTTTAGGGGTTTTAAGGTTTTTAGAGTTCTTTAACGTTTTTAGCAGTTTTAAGGGTTTTCGAGTTTTAGTGGATTTTTAGGATTTTTATGGGTTTTTATGATTTTTAATGTTTTATGGGTTTTTAGGGTTTTTTACATTTTTATGGTTTTTTATGTGTTTTTTGCGTTTTTAAGGGGTTTAGGTGTTTTTTTGGTTTTCAGAGGTTTTTTTGGGTTCTTAGGGGGGTTTTAGGGGTTTTAAGTTTTTAGGGTTCTTTAGGATTTCAATGGTTTTTAGGGTTTTTTAGGGATTTTAGGGGTTTTCAAGGGTTTTTGAGGTTTCTGGAGTTTCTTTTGGATTTTAGGTTGTTTTGGGTCTTTAGGGGGGTTTTTTGAGTTTTTTTAAGATTTTTTAGGTTTTTAGAGTTTTTGAACGTTTTTAGGGTTTTAAGGGTTTTTAGATTTTTTGTGGTTTTTAGTGTTTTTATTTGTTTTTAAGGTTTTTAATGTTTTTATGGGTTTTATGGTTTTCAAGGGTTTTTTTCGTTTTCATGGATTTTTAGGGGTTTTTAAGATTTTTTTGGTTTTTAGGGTTTTTAGGGTTTTTAGGGGTTTTAGGGATTTTGATGGTTTTTTGGGGTTTTAAGGGTTTTTAGAGATTTTTAAGGTTTTTAGGGTCTTTAGGGTTTTTAGGGTTTTTTAGGGTTTTGAAGGTTTTTTAGTGTTTTTTAATGTTTTTAGGGGTTCAAAGAGGTTTTATAGTTTTTAGTAGTTTTTTAGGTTTTTTGGGTTTTTTGGGTTTTTAAGGTTTTTAGGGGGTTTATTGTTTTTAGGGGTTTTCAGGATTTTTTGGGGTATTTTTTGTTTTTATGATTTTTATGGGTTTTTATGGATTTTAGGGTTTTTGGGGTTTTTGGGGTTTTCGGGGGTTTTAGAGGTTTTCATGGGTTTTTAAGTGTTTTCTAGGTATTTAGGGTTTTTTGGGATTTTAGGGTTTATTTGAGTTTTTAGGGTTTTTAGAGTTTTTTAACGTTTCTAGGAGTCTTGATGGTTTTAAAAGTTTTTAGTGGGTTTTATGGGTTTTATGGTTTTTAAAATTTTTAGGGGTTTTATTGTTTTTCAAGGGGGGGGGGGTTAGGTTTTTAGTGTTTTTTACATTTTCATTTCTTTTTATTAGGTTTTCTAAGAATTTTATGGTTTTTAGGATTTTTAGGGATTTTGAGGGCTTTTAGGGTTTCCAGTGGTTTTAGGGTTTTTTTGGGTTTTTAGGGTCTTTTTGGGTATTTTGGATTTTTTGGGTTTTTTAGTTTTTTAGGGATTTTGAGGTCTTTTAGAAGTTTTTAAGTTTTTTAGGGTTTTATGTTTTTTAGGACTTTAAGGGTTTTTAGAGTTTGTAAGGTATTTATACGGTTTTAGGGTTCTTTAAGGTGTTTAGGTGTTTTATGGTTTTCAGTGTTTTTCATAGTTTTTACATTTTCATTAATTTTATGGGTTTTTTAGGATTTTTTGGGTTTTAAGGTGTTTTGGGATTTTCTGGGTTTTAAAGGTTTTCATGAGTTTTTAGGGTTTTTATGGGTTTTTATGGGTCTTTTGAGTTTTTTCGGGTTTGTAAGGTCTTTAGAGTTTTTTATCATTTGTCGGGGATTTGAGGATTTTTGTAGTTTTAGTGGTTTTTTTAGGATTTTATGGGTTTTAAGGTTTTCCGAGGTTTTGGGGGTTTTTTATGGTTTTTATAGATTTGATGGGTTTTTTAAGGTTTTTAGGGTTTTTTAGGTTTTCATAGATTTTAGTGGTTTTTTAGTATTTTTTAGGGTTTTTAGGGTTTTTTAGGGAATTTAATGTCTTCTTGGGTTTTAGGGGTTTTTTTAGTTTTTAAATATTTTTAAGGTTTTTTGGAGTTTTAATTTTTTTAGGGAAAAGAAGGCTCAAGACCAGGTGAACCTAGTCCCCAAAAATTTATTAAAAAAGAGAAAGAACCGACAAGACGTTAGAAGGAGGGATTACAAAATTGGGTGTGCAACTCACCCCTCATATCAGACTCCACAAACCGTAGGCAGAAGGATGGGGCGACCAAAGACCACATCAAGCCCCTTACCACAATCACCTGCTTGGAAAGGGCATATCCTCTACCGAGTTCACCTCTCGATAGGCATGTTTGACGTCGAGATTGAGCCTTTGGAAAAGGGTAAGGAAATCCATCCATTGGGGAAGAATCCTCTTAGGGACTCTCTAAGATTTGTTTTTAAAGACCTCCACGGAAAGCATCGAGTCTGATTCAAGCCAGAGAGGACTCCATCCAAATTGAACAGAAAACTCAATCGCCTTCATCATGGCCAAAAATTCAGATTCAAGGGTGCACCCATTTCCAATAAAGTGTTGAAAGCATCCTTTGATGAAACCTCGATGTGTACGGAAGACCCCGCCACATCTAGAGGGGCCCAGTGCTTCTAGTGCCGCACCATCCACATTAACCTTGATCTAGGAAGAGATCGAGGGAATCCAACAGATGAAATTGAGAGCCTGCAGTTTTTTTATCCTCCTAGAAACTCCAAGCATTCGTAACAGAATAAGATCATTACCATCATTTTCCACTGGACCTGTCTGAATGTGAGACGCTGCATGGACTGCCATATGCAGGGTTGCGACACCACCATGGAAGGAGAGTCCCTTTTGTTAAAATCAATCTTATTCTGGGAAACCTAGAAATAAGAAGTAATAGAAGAAATGGAAATGATCAAGAGGTTGGACACCTGCCTACAACAAGGCCAATTAACCAGGCTATCCAGCAGCTCAAACAATAGCCTGCTCAAGCAAGATGGGAACTCGAACAACTTCTACAAGTAGTCCCAAAGTGCAGCTACAAACCTGCATTGAAAAAAGGTATGATGTATGGGTTCCTCAGCACCAAGACAGAGGAAACAGACCGAGGTCAGGCTGTGTCTGGCCCGTTGTAGTTTCCCTTGAAGCAGCAGCCGATTTTTTCAGAGCTTCCAGAGTAGTAGATGGTTAGCCGGAGGGATAAAGGTCCTCTTAAACCTTGAAATCCAGGCTGGAGGAGCTAGGCCCTGTGCACATTTGGACCGATAAAAATCCTTCACATTGAGTTTCCCAAAAACATTAGGCTTCCATATTAAGGCATCCCTTTCAATAAAGATGTAATCTTGAATCTGCATGTAAGTGTCAGCTGGAATGAGAACTTCAAACTCTTCCGAGCAATTAATGAAACCAGAAATCCACATGTTCCTTGAATCAGCATGAGGCACCACACTATCCAACTAAATTTTTTAGGGGTTTTAAGGGTGTTTAGAGTTTTTAGTGGTTTTTTAGTTTTTTTGTTTTTCGAGTTTTTAAGGGTTTAGGGGTTTCATGATTTTCAAGGGTTTTTCAAGGTTTTTAGGGTTTTTATGTTCTTATATATATTTTTGGGGTTTTTTATGATTTTTATGGGTTTTAGGGTTTTTTTGGGTTTTTAGGGATTTTGAAGGTTTATAGGGATTTTCAAGGATTTCTAGGAGTTTTCGGGTTTTTAGGGTCTTTTGTGGTTTTTAGGGTTTTTTGAGTTTTTTAGGGTTTTGTGGTTCTTTAGAGTTTTTTTTATCATATTTTGGGTTTTTAGAGTTTTTAGTGGGTTTTTGGGTTTTTATGGGTTTTAAGAGGTTTTTTATGGTTTTTAAGGGTTTTTATGGTTTTCATGGGTTTTTAGGGTTTTTAGGGTTTTTTACATTTTAAGGGTTTTTTATGGGTTTTTATGATTTTTAGGGATTTTAGGGATTTTTTGGGTTTTAGGGTTTTTTAAGATTTTTAGGGTTTTATAGTTTTTGGGAATTTTTTAATGTTTTTTACATTTTTAAAGGGTTTTTAGAGATTTTAGTGGTTTTTTGGATTTAAAGGTTTTTAGGGTTTTAAATATTTTGGGGGGGTTTTATGGTTTTCATGGGTTTTCAGGGTTTTATAGTTTTTTAAGTTTTCATTGATTTTTAGGGGTTTCAAAGGATATTTGTTGTTTTTAGAGTTTTTACGAATTTTAGAGATTTTAAGGGTTTTTAGGTTATTTCATAGGGTTTTAGGGTTTTTAGGGGTTTTCAAGGTTTTCGAGGTTTTTATGGTCTTTTTGGGGTTTAAGGTTTCCTTTTTGAGTTTTTTAGTGTTTTTTGATTTTTTAACATTTTTAGGCATTTTAAATGCTTTTAGTGTTTTTAGTGGTTTTTAGGGGTTTTATGGATTTTTAGGATTTTCTGATATTTTTTGGGGTTTTTTGGTTTTCAGGGGTTTTTGTTTTTTTTATGTTTTCATGGATTTTTAGGGGGTGTTTATTATTTTTATAGTTTTTTCAATTTTTAGGGTTTTTATGATTTTTAGGGGTTTTAGGGTTTTTGGGAGGTTTTTAGGGTTTTTAGGGGTCTTTAGGGAGTTATGGTCTTTTTGATTTTTTCGGGGTTTTTTTGAATTTTTAGGGTCTTTAAGGATCTTTAGAGTTTTTTACGTATTTAGGGGTTTTAAGGGTTTTATGAATTTTAAGTTTTTTTAGGGTTTTTATGGGTTTTCAGGGGTTTTTAAGTTTTTTAGGGCATGTTATGGTTTTCAAGGGTTTTTTAGGGGTTTTAGGGTTTTTACATTTTCATGGATTTTAGGGGTTTATTATGATTTTTAGGGTTTTTAGGGTTTTTTTTTGGGATTTTAGGGATTTTGAGGTGGCTTAATGTTTTTAGGGGTTTTAGGGTTATTATGGGCTTTCAAGGTTTTTTATGGTCTTTAAAATTTTTATGGTTTTTATGATTTATTTTGTTTTTTTATGATTTTTTATGATTTTAAGGTTTCTTAGAGTTTTTTTAACATTTTTAGGGATTTTAAACATTTTTAGAGTTTTAGCAGGTTTTTAGGGTTTTTAGTGTTTTTAGTGTTTTTTAGTTGATTTTAGGATTTTTTAGTGTTTTAGGGTTTTTTTCATTTTCATGGATTTCAAGGCGTTTTTAGGTTTTTTATGGTTTTTAGTTTTTTAGGGTTTTTAGAGATTTTGAGGGTTTTTAGGGGTTTTTAGGTGTTTGTATTGTTTTTATGTATTTTCGGGGGTTTTAGGTTCTTTTTATATTTTTTGGTTTTTTTTTTGAGTTTTTTGGGGTTTTTAACAGTTTTTAGAGTTTTTTTAACATTTATATAGGTTTATATTTTCATGGGATTTTATGGTTTTTAGGGTTTTTTACTCTTCATGGAAGGGTTTTTAGGATTTTTATGGTTTTTAGAGTATTTTTTTTGATTTTTTAGGTTTTTAAGGTTTTTGAGATATTTTTAACATTTTAGGGTTTTTAGAGTTTTTAGTGGTTTTAGGGTTTTTATGGGTTTTTATTATTTTTAAGATTTTTAATATTTTCAATGTTATTTAAGGGTTTTTCATGGTTTTTATGTGTTTTTACGTTTTCATGGATTTTTAGGGGTTTTTTAGGATTTTAATGATTTTTAGTGTTTTTAAGGGGTTTTAGGGATTTTGATAGTTTTTTGGGATTTCAGTATTTTTTAGTGTTTGTTAAGGTTTTTAGGGTCTTTTTTGGGTCATATGGATAATTTTGTAGTTTTTTAGGGTTTTTAAGGTTTATTATAGTTTTTAATATTTTTATGGGTTTTAAGGATTTTTAGAGTTTTTAGTTGGTTTTTAGGCTTTTATGGGTTTTTAGTATTTTTTAAGGTTTCTAGGGATTTTTACGGTTTTCAAGTTTTTTTCAGGGTTATTAGGGTTTTTTCTGTTTTCATGGATTTTTGGGGTTTTTTTGGGATTTGTGTGGTTTTTAGGGTTTTAGGGCTTTCAGGGATTCTTAGGTTTTTAGGTTTTTCAGGAGTTTTTAGGGTTTTAAGGTTTTTCAAGGTTTTTATGGTATTTTTGGGTGTTTAGTGTTTTTTTGTGTTTTAAGGTTTTTTATAGTTTTTATCGATTTAGGGGTTCTATGGGTTTTTAGGGTTTTTTAAAGGTTTTAGGGGGGTTTAGGATTTCTTGAGGATTTGGGGTTTCTTATGTTTTCATGGATTTGGGGGGTGGATTTTTAGGGTTTTTATGGATTTTTAGGGTTTTATGGATTTTGTGGGTTTTTAGGGGTATTTACAGTTTTTTTTGGGTTTTTCAAGGTTTTTAGGGTCTTTTGGGTTTTTAGGGTTTTTTTTTGAGTTTTTAAGGATTTTGAAGGTTTTTTAGAGTTTTTAATTATTTTCGGGTTTTAAGGGTTTTTAAAATTTTTAGTGGGTTTTTACGGGTTTTATGGGTTTTAGGGTTTTAAGGTTTTTAAGGGTTTTCTAGTTTTCAGGGGTTTTTCAGGGTTTTTAGGGATTTTTATGTTTTCATAGATTTTTATGGTGTTTTTAGGGTTTTTGGGGATTTTAAGGGTTTCTATGGATTTTTAGGGTTTTTAGGGGATTTTTAGGGGTTTTAGGGTCTTTTTGGGCCTTTTTTGAGTTTTTTTGGGTATTTAAGGTTTTGAGGAGTTTTTAACATTTTTGGGGTTTTGAGGGATTTTTGGGTTTTAAGTACTTTTTCCAAGTTTTTTATAGTTTTTAAGGTTCTTAGGGGTTTTTATGATTTTCTAGGTATTTTCATGGTTTTTTGGGGTTTTGAGGGTTTTTAAGGTTATTAGAGAAATTTAACATTTTTAGAGGTTTTAATGTTTTTTAGATTTTTAGTGGTTTTAGAGTTTTTTGGTTTTTAGGGGTTTTTAAGGCTTTTTGGGGCTCTTCAAGGTTTTTAGGATTTTTTTTACATTTTTATGAATTGTTAGGTGTTTTTTTCTCAATTTTTATGGGTTTTTAGGGATTTTAAGGGGTTTTATGGGTTTTGAAGGGGTTTTAATATTTTTAGTGTTTCTCGAGGGTTTTAGGGTTTTTTTGGATTTTTAGGGTTTTTAAGATTTTTTAATATTTTTAGAGGTTTCAAAGGTTTTTATAGTTTTTTTGTGACTTTTATGGGGTTTTAGGATTTTTTAAATTGGGGGGGGGGGTTACGGTTTTATAGTTTTCCAAGGTTTTTAGGGTTTTTTACGTTTTTTGGGGTTTTGTAGGATTTTTATGGTTTTTATGTTTTTTAGTGATTTTCATGGTTTTATTGTGTTTTTCATGGGGGTTAAGAGCTTTCAGGGGCTTTTAGAGTCTTTGGGGATTTTAGGGTTGTTTTTAGTTTTTTGGGGTTTTTATTGCTTTTTAACATTTTTAGGGGTTTAAAGGGTTTTAGAGTTTTCAATGTGTTTTTAGGGGTTTTATGGGTTTCAAGGGATTTTTAACATTTTAAGGGTTTTAATTTTTTTTATAGATTTTTAGGGTTTTTATTATTTTGATGTTTTTTCGGGTTTTTAGGGGTTTAGGGTTTTTAGGGATTTTTAGGGGGTTTTAGGTGTTTTTGGGTTTTTGGGTCTTTTGGGATTTTAGCGTTTTTTTAATTTATTAAGGTTTCTTAAAGTTTTTTTATAGTTTTTATCGTTTTTAGGGGTTTTAATGGGTTTTAGAGTTTTAGTGGGGTTTTTGGGTTTTTATGGGATTTTATGGGTTTTTAAGAGTTTTTAGGTTTTTAGGGGTTTTTGGTTTTTAAGGTACTCTCAGGGTTTTTAGGGTTTTTTATGTTTTCGTGGATTTTTTTGGGTTTTTATTATTTTTATGGTTTTTAGGGGTTTTTAATATTTTAGGGATTTTGAGGGGTTTTAGTGGTTTTCAAGAGTTTAAGATTTTTTTAGGGGTTTTCAGGGTTTTTAGAGTCTTTTTGGTTTTTAATGGTTTTAGGGGTTTTTAAGTTTTTAGGGGTTTTATGGTTTTTTAGAGTTTTTTCATGTTTTTAGGGATTTCAAGGGTTTTTAGAGTTTTTAATGGTTTTTATGGCTTTTTAGGGTTTTTTATGTTTTTTATGTGTTTTTATGATTTTCAGGGTTTTTTAGGGTTTTGAGATTTTTTTTATATATTCATTTATTTTCATGGGTTTTTTAGGATTTTTATGGGTTTTTAGTTTTTTTTTAGATTTTGAGGGGTTTTAGGGTTTTTAGTTTTTTGGGATTTTGAGGGGTTTTAGGGTTTTCCAGCGTTTTAGGGTTTTTTATAGATTTTCAGGGTTTTAGGGTGTTTTTGTGTGTTGAGGGTTTTCTTGAGTTTTTTATGGTTTTCAAGGTTTTCAACGTTTTTTAACAGTTTTAGGGGTTTAAGGGGTTTTTATAGTTTTTAGTAGGTTTTGGGGGTTTTGGGTTTTTTAGGGTTTTTACGGTTTTTAGTGTTTTTACTGTTTTTAGGGAGATTTCGGGTTTTTAGGGTTTTTTTTACATTTTCATATATTTTTAGGGTTTTTTAGTATTTTTATGGGTTTCTGGAATTTTTAGGGTTTTTAAGGATTTTCTGGTGTTTTATGGTTTTTAGGGGGTTTTAGGGTTTTTAGGTTTCTTTAAGGTTTTTGGGGGGTTTATGGTTTTTAAATTTTTTCATGTTTTAATTGAATTTTACGGACTTTTTTAGGATTTTTAGGCTTTTTAGTGTTTTTTGATATTTTAAAATTTTTTATGGGTTTTCAGGGGTTTTTAGTTTTTTAGGGTTTCTCAGGGTTTTTAGGGACCTTTTGGTTTTTTAGGTTTTTTTGAGTTGTTTAGGGGTTTCAAGGTTTTTATGGTTTTAAAGTTTTTTAAGGTTCTATGGGTTTTATGGTTTTAAGGATTTTTCAAGGTTTTTTACATTTTCATGGATTTTTAGGGTTTTTTAGGATTTTTATGGTTTTTAAGTTTTTTAGGGTTTTAAGGTATTTTGAGGGTTTTTAGGGTTTTTAAGGATTTTTGAGGTTTTAGGGGTTTTAGGGTCTTTTGGGTTTTTAGGGGGTTCTTTTTGAGGTTTTTAGGTTTTTAAGGTTTTTTTAGAGTGTTTCAACATTTTTAGATTTCTAAGGTTTTCTAGAGTTTTTGAGGTATTTTGGGATTTTCCTATTTTTTAATGTTTTAAAGGTTTTGGGAGGTTTTTAGGTTTTTTTTAAGTATTCATGGATTTTTAGTATTTTTTAGGATTTTTATGGTTTTTAGGTTTTTTATGGTTTTTAGGGATTTTGATTGTTTTGGGATTTTTAGTGTTTTTCAAGGTTTTTAAGGTGTTTTTGGGTTTTTACGGGTTTTTTTGAATTTATTTAGGGTTTTTAAGGTTTTTAGAGTTTTTTTTAACGTTTTTAGGGGTTTTGAGGTTTTTAGAGTTTTTAGGGGGCTTTTTGGTTTTATGGGTTTTTAGGGTTTTTTTAGGTTTTTAGGGGTTTTTATGGTTTTCAGGGGTTGTTTAGGGTTTCTTATGTTTCCATGGATTTTTAGCCATTTTTTAGGATTTTTATGGTTTTTAGCATTTTTTTACAGATTTTAGAAATTTTGAGGCGTTTTATTGTTTTGTGGGTTTTTATGGGTTTTAGGGTTTTTATGGGTTTTGATGGTTTTTAGGGTCTTTTTGGGTTTTTAGGATTTTTTTAGTTTTTAGGGTTTGAAAGATTTTTTAGAGTATTTTAATATTTTAAAGGCTTTTAAGGGTCTTTAAAGTTTTTTGTGGGTTTTTTGGGTTTTTATGGATTTTTAGGGTTTTAAAAGGTTTTTAGGGTTTTTTTATGAATCACGGTTTTTAGGGTCTTTTAGGTTTTTAGTTTTTTTTGTCTTTTTTAGGGTTTTTAGAGTTTTTTAACATTTTTAGGGGTTTTAGGTTTTCAGGGGTTTTTCAGGGGTTTTTAGGTTTTCAAGTATTTTAGGGTTCTATAGCTTTTTTATGGTTTTAAGGGGTTTGGGGATTTTAAAGGGTTTAAGGGTTTTAAGGGGTTTTAAGGGGTTTTAGAGTTTTTAGGGGTTTTTAGAGTTTTTATGGAAATTTTGTGGTTTTCTGGTTTTTATTTACTTTTTTTTAGAATTTTTAAATTTTTTGAGTGATTTTTAAGGTTTTTAGGTTTTTTAAGGGGTTTTAGAGTTTTTAGTGGTTTTAGGGGTTTTAAGGTTTTTGAGAGATTTTAAACATTTTTAGGTGTTTTAAGGTTTTTTAGAGTTTTTTGTAGTTTTTAGTGTTTTAGGGTTTTTAAGGTTTCCAGGGGTTTTAATGGTATTCATGGTTTTTTTCAAGGTTTTTACGGGTTTTTACGTTTTCATAGATTTTTAGGGTTTTTTGTGATTTTTATGTTTTTTTAGAGATTTTAATGGTTTTCAGGGTATTCAAGGGTTTTCAAGGTGTTTTGATGTTTTTAGGGCCTTTTGGGGGTTTTATGGTTTTTTTTTGAGTTTTCAGGGTTTTTACTGTTTTTAAGAGTTTTTAATATTTTTATTTCTTTTAAGGGGTTTTAGGGTTTTTTGTGTGTTTTTAGGGTTTTTATGGGATTTTAGGCTTTTAGGTTTTTTTGGGGGTTTTGGTTTTTTGAGTTTTTTATGGTTTTCAAGTTTTTTTTAGGGTTTTAGAGTTTTTTACATTTTCATGGATTTTTAGGTTTTTTTGGGATTTTTTTAGGTTTTTAGGGTTTCAAATTTTTTAGATATTTTCAAGGGTTTTAGGCTTTTTCAGGTGTTTTTAGGGTTTTTAAGGATTTTCTGGGTTTTAGGGTCTTTTGGGTTTTTAAGTTTTTTTTGAGTTTTTATGGTTTTTAAAAAAAATTATCGTTTTAGTGGTTTTATGTGTTTTTAGAGCTTTTAGGGTCTTTTAGGGTTTTTATAAATTTTTATGGGTTTTTAATGTTTTTAGGGGTTTGGTGGTTTTCAAGTGTTTCTCAAAGTTTTAGTGTTTCTTATGTTTTCATGGATTTTTAGGGGTTTCATAGAATTTTATGGTTTTTAGTATTTTTTAGGGTTTTTAGGGATACTGTGGGTTTTAGGGTTTTGCCGGGGTTTTTAGAGTTTTTACGGTTTTTCAGGGTTTTTGGGTCATTTTGTGTTTTTAGGTTTTTTTGAGTTTTTAGGATTTTTAAGGGTTTTTAGAGTTTTAGAGTTTTTTGGGGTTTAAAGGGTTTTAATATTTTTTAGTGGTTTTTAAGGTTTTTTTTTGGTTTTTAGGGTTTTTTAATATTTTTAGGGGTTTTTATTGTTTTCCGAGGTTTTAGGGTTTTTTATGTTTCCATGGATTTTCAGTGGATTTTCAAGAATTTTATTGGGCTTTATGGGTTTTAGGGTTTTTTAGGATTTTTAGGGGTTTTCAGGGGTTTTAGGGTTTTTATTGTTTTTAGGGTTTTAGGGTGTTTTTGGGTTTTAGGTTTTTTTTTTGAGTTTTTTTGGGATTTTAAGGTTTTTTAGAGTTTTTAACATTTTTAGGGGTTTTAAGGGTTTTAGGAGTTCTAAGTGGTTTTTTAGGGTTTTTATGTGTTTTGCTATTTTTTAAGGTTCTTATGGATTTTTTAGGTATTTTAGGGTTTTTTGGGTATTTTAAGTTTTCATCGATATTTTGTGGTTTTTTAGGTTTTTTATGGTTTTTAGGGTTTTTTACATTTTTTAAGGATTTTAACAGGTTTTAAGGGTTTTTTGGGTTTTTTGGGGTTTCCGGGTTTTTTGGGTTTTTGGGTTTTTTTTTTGAGTTTTACAAGGGTTTAAGGGTTTTTAGGGTTTTTTAACGTTTTTAGGGGTTTTGAGGGTTTTTAGAGTTTTTAATAATTTTTAGGGGTTTTTAGGATTTTTTTGGTTTTTAGCGGTTTTTAGCGATTTTTAGGATTTTTGGGGGTGTTAGGGGGTTTTAGGGTTTTAGGGTCTTTTGGGGTTTTAGGGGTTTTTTTATTTTTATTTTTTGATTTTTTTATTTTTTATAGTTTTTAGAGTTTCTAAAGTTTTTTGGGGTTTTAAGGGTTTTAGAATTTTTTGTGGTTTTTAGGGGTTTTATGGATTTTCAGGGTTTTAACTGATTTTTTGTGGTTTTATGGTTTTCAGGGGGGTTTTCTGGGTTTTAGGGTTTCTTACATTTTCATGGATTTTTAGGGGTTTTTCGTATTTTTAGGGTTTTTAGGGTTTTTAGGGAATGTGAGGGTTTTTATGGGTTTTTAGGGGTTTTTTGGGTTTTAAGGGTCTTCTTGGGGTTTTTTTATGGTTATTTAGAGTTTTTAAACACTTTGGGGTTTTAAGGGTTTTAGATTTTTTATTGTTTTTATTGTTTTTAGGGTTTTCATGGGCTTTTATGTTTTTTAAGGTTTTTAGGGGGTTTATGTTTTTTAGGTGTTTTTCTAGATTTTTAGGGTTTCTTATGTTTTCATGGAATTTTAGTGGTTTTTTATAATTTTTATGGTTTATACGATGTTTTATGATTTTTAGGGATTTTTAGGGTTTATAGGGGTTTATAGGGTTTATAGGATTTTTAGGGGTTTTCATGGTTTTTAGTGACCTTTTGGGTTTTTTGGCTTTTTTTGAGTTTTTTTGGGTTTAAAGGTTTTTTGTTAGGGGTTTTAAGGGTTTTTAGACTTTCTAGTGGGTTTTTAGGGGTTTTATGGATTTTTAGGGGTTTTATGGATTTTTAGGGTCTTCATCGTTTTTTATTATTTTTATGGGGGTTTTAATGGTTTTAGGGTTTTTTATGTTTTCATTGATTTTTAAGGGTTTTTTGGATTCATATGGTTTAACGGTTTTGAGGGATTTTTTGGGGTTTTAGGGTTTTTCATGGGTTTTATTGTTTTTTGGGGGGTTTTAGGGTTTATAGGGTCTTTTGGGTTTTTAGAGGTTTTTTTGAGTTTTTAAGGGGTTTTAAGGTTTTTTTTGAGTTTTTAATGGTTCTAGGGTTTTTATGATTTTATGGTTTTTTTTTGTTTTCATGGGTTGTTCATGGTTTTAAGGTTTTTTACATTTCCATGGATTTTAAGGGTTTTTTTATGGTATTTAGGGTTTTTAGAAATTTTTTGGGTTTTTAGGTTTTTTTATAGTGTTAAGGGTCTTTTGGGGTTTTAGGGGTTTTTTGAGTTGTTTAGGATTTTTAATTCGTTTTAGATTTTTTTAACATTTTTAGGGGTTTTAAGGTTTTTAGATTTTTTTATTGGTTTTTAAGAATTTTTATTGGTTTTTATGTTTTTTAAAGATTTTTAGCAGGTTTTATGGTTTTTAATGGTTTTTAGGGTTTCTACGTTTTCATAGCTTTTTAGGGAATTTTATGGTTTTTATGGTTTTGTGGGTTTTTATGGGTTATGAGGCTTTTTAGGGCTCTTTGGGGTTTTTAGGGTCTCTAGGTCTTTTCTTGAGTTTTTTATGGTTTTTAAGGTTTTTTAAAGTTTTTAATGTTTTTAGGTGTTTATGGGGTTTTTAGAGTTTTTTGTGGTTTTTTGGGTTTTTAAGTATTTTTAGGGGTTTTTTTAAGGTTTTTAGGGGTTTGTATGGTTTCCAAGTGTTTTTCGGGGTTTTTAGGGCTTTTTATATTTTCATGGATTTTTAGGGGTTTTTAGGGTTTTTATTGGTTTTTTTGGTTGTTAGGACTTTTAAGAATTATGAGGGGTTTGAGGGTTTTTCAGGGTTTTTTTGGGGTTTTAAGTGTTTTTAGGGTTTTTAGGGACTCTTTGGAATTTTAAGGTGTTTTTTTACTTTTTAGAGTTTTTTAATAATTTTAGGGATTTAAAGGGTTTTTATAGTTTTTAGTGGTTTTTAGGGTTTTTATGGGTTTTGGGGTTTTTAATTTTTTAGGGGTTTTTATGATTTTCAAGGGTCTTTCAGGGTTTCTAGGTTTTTCTTACATTTTCATGGTTTTTATGGGGTTTTTAGGATTTGTATGGTTTTTAGGTTTTTTAAGCGTTTTTAGGGTTTTTTTGAGTTTTTATCATCTTTTTGGGTTTTAGGGTTTTTTGAGTTTTTATGGTTTAAAGGGTTTTAAAGTTTTTAGGGTATTTTAAGTTTTTTTGAGAAAGGAAGATGCGAGGGTCTGGCTATCCCCCCCCCCCAATTTTATTAGAAAGAAAAAAAGAGACACAACAGACAAGGGAGGGGAGGGGTCAAACGACCCACACCCAAAAACCCCTTACAACCCACACCAAAAAAAGAAAAATAAAAAAAAAAGAAAAGAGAAACCAAGCAAGCACACCAAGGTCTAAACAACAACCAACACCCTCATCCAGCAATATCCAGCATCCAGCAGCTCACTACCAAGAAATGACCAGCTTCCAACCTCACAAATACGAGCATCCAGCAACTTCTCACCAAAACAAGCCACCACCAGTAGCACATAACCATCAGCACCAGAAACACACAAAAGCCAGAAACCAGAGCTCACATCCATTCAAAATCCATCATCCATTCTCACAAAATCTAGTATCCAGCACCTCCTCACCAAGAAGGTCCACCGCAAGCAACACAGAACCAATAACATCGAATTCCAACCCACAAACTTCATCGCATTCCAGCCAAATAGCAACCAACCCACAACAGCATTACCAAAAAACACAACCAATCCAGCAACATCTCCATAATTACCAGCTCCCACTTTCAGTCAAGGACCAACCATCTTAGCCATCATCACGACGCCAAACAGAGACATTCCCGGCAGTACAGAATCACCAGCACCAAACACAAACACATCATTCTCAACATATCTCAACCAAGTAACACACACTAGACTAGCAAAACACACCCAAAAGCACAACCATGGGTGTAGAATCGCCAGCACCGTAGCCCAAACAACCCTTCCAGCAAAAGGCAGTCTCCAGCCAAGAATTACAACAGAAAATCAGGGACCAAAGAAGCCGTTTTGTTACCCCGACGAGCCGAAGACCAACAATACCACTAGATCCCAGCACCGCTTAAGCCACCTCGCAACAACAGCGTGAAAAGACAAAACCAAGGAACCATAAAACCAAACCTGGACCCTATGCGTGAGTCGTTGATGAGCAGATCTGTAAGCGCAAGCCATAGGACCAAGCACACCACCGGAAGATCGACGCCAAACCCTCTGGATCCTCTACACAGACCAATAATTGGTCGGCATCTTCTGCACAATCCGCTACCGAGTTGAGATCATCTGTGACTCCTTGCAATGACATCTCACAAAAACTGTGATTCCCGGAATCACCTGTCAAAGCCAGAAACTGTGACTCCAGTACCTGCAACATCGATGAGGCCCCAGATTCTGCAGATCCTCCCGAGGGCCAAGATCTGTAAAGTCAACCCCAAACCACAGCAGATATCCAGCAAGGTATCCGAGCTCCAAGGAGATGTTTGCTTCGCCGCAAGCCAGATCAGACCGATCTGAAACCACAGCAACCCACAAAACCTTCAGATTCGACGAAACCCAGGCATGCCAGCAGAGAAGTCCATCCAAAACCGAGATCCGGAGCAAGGAATAGAGAGAACGAAGCAGCCGAAGACCGAACACCATCGCCATCTTGAGACTAAAGAGCATGATTAGAGAGACCCATCACCGAGGAAGCAAGAATCCAGCGCCAAGATCCTGAGAAGAAACCTGGGGAAGACTTGGAAGAAGCATCGAGTGAGAGCAAGATCCAGGGGAGTGCTCCACCATCCTTTCAATGGTTTTAAGTTTTTAAGTGGGTTTTGTGGTTTTCAAAGGTTTTCAGGGTCTTTAAGATTTCTTATGTTTTAATAAATTTTTGGGGTTTTTTAGGATCTTTATTATTTAAGGGTTTTTTGGCGTTTTTAGGGATTTTGAGGGGTTTTACATTTTTAGGGGTTTTTTAGGGTTTTACAGGTTTTCAGGGTTTTAGGGTCTTTTTGGGTTCTTAGGGTTTTTGTTTGAGTTTTTTTAGGGGTTTTAATATTTTTTAGCGTTTTAATGTTTTTAGGGGTTTTATGCGTTTTTAGATTTTTTAGTGGTCTTTTTGGGTTTTATGGGTTTTTAGGTTTTTTTATGTTTTCATGGATTTTATGGGGTTTTTTTGGATTTTTTTGTTTTTTAGCATTTTTATGGGTTTTCAGAGTTTTTAGAGATTTTTTGGTTTTAAGCTTTTTTGAGTTTTTAGGGGTTTTTAGTGTTTTTGTGTGTTTTTATGGATTTTTAAAGTTTTTAAGGGTTTTTATGTTTTCCATAGGATTATCAATGTGTTAAGGGTTTTTTATGTTTTCATGGATTTATAAGGGCTTTTTAGGATTTTTATGGTTTTCACGGTATTTATGGGTTTTTAGGGTTTTTAGGGTTTTTATGGATTTTTAGCGTTTTTTTACCTTTTTCAAGGTTTTAATGGTTTTTTGTGTTTTAGAGGGTTTTTATGGGTTTTAGGGTTTTAAAACGTTTTGATGGGTTTTTATGGTTTTTAGTGGTTTTCCATGTTTTTAGGGTTTTATACATTTTCATGGATTTTTAGGGGACTTTTATAGTTTTTATGGTTTTTTAGGGTTTTAGTGATTTTAGGGGTTTTTAGGGTTTTTCATAAATTTTAGGGGGTTTGAAGGATTTTAGGGTCTTTGCGGTTTTTTAAGTTTTTAGGGTTTAATGGTTTTTTAGAATTTTTTAATATTTTTAGGGGTTTTAGAGTATTTAGTGTTTTTTTTGGGGGGGGGGGTTAATGTTTTACTGGGGTTTTATGGTTTTTGGGTCTTTTCAGGGGTTTTTGGGTTTTTTAGGTTTTTCTGGATTTTTATGGGTTTTTAGTGATTTTAGTGTTTTTAGGGATTTTGAAGGTTTTTAAGGGTTTTAGAGGTTTTAGGGTTAAGTGTTTTTATTATTTTCAGGGGTTTTTTATGGTTTTTATGTTTTCATGTATTTTTAGAGGTTTTTTATGATTTTTATGGTTTTTAGTGTTTTTTAGGGTTTTTTGAGATTTTGAGGGTTTTTATGGTTTTTAGGGTTTTTCCTCGTTTTTATATATTTTTAACTTTTTAGGGATTTTAAGGGCTTCTAGATATTTTATTGGTTTATAGGTTTTTATGGGTGTTTCGTGTTTTTTAAGGTTTTTATGGGTTTTTCTGGTTTTTAGGATTTTTAGGAATTTTTACATTTTCATGGAATTTTAGGGGGTTTTTAGGATTTTTATGGGTTTTCGGGTTTTTCAAGGTTTTTTTGGGTCTTCTTGTGTTTTTAGGGTTTTTTAGTTTTTTTGGATTTAAAGGGTTTTTATCGGGTTTTAGGGTTTCTTAAGGTTTTAGGGGTTTTATTGTTTTCAGGTGTTTTAAGGATTTTCAGGAGTTTTATGTTTTCATGGATTTTTAGGGGTTTTTAAGATTTTTATGGTTTTTAAGGTGTTAAGTGATTTTAAGGATTTTTAGGGATTTTTAGGGGTTTTAGGGTTTTTAGGAGTCTTGAGGGGTTTTAGGGTCTTTTTTGGTTTTTACGGGGTTTTTTTTAGTTTATTAGGTTTTTTAGAGTTTTTTAACCTTTGTTGGGATTTTAAGGGGTTTTAGATTTTTTTGTCATTTTTAGGGTTTTTATGGAATTTAAAGGTTTTTGAAGGTTTTTAGGGGTTTTATAGTTTTCAGGGTTTTAAAGGGATTCCACATTTTCATGGGTTTTTAAGATTTTTATGGGTTTTAGCGTTTTTAGGGTTTTTAGGTATTTTGAGGGTTTTCATGTGTTTTTAGGGTTTTTTAGGGATTTTTATGGGTTTTAGGGGTGTTTGGGTGTTTTTAGGGTTTTCAGGGGTTTTTAGGGTTTTTAAAGTCTTTTGGGGGTTTTAGTGTTTTTTTGATTTTTGTAGGGTTTTTATGGGTTTTTAGTTTTTTAGTGGTTTTAGGGTTTTTATGGGTTTTTTAAGGATTTTTAAGGTTTTAAGGAGATTTCATAGTTTTCCGTGTTTTTTTAAGGTGTTTTACATTTTTGGTGATTTTTAGGGGATTTTTAGTATTTTATGGATTTTAGGATTTTTTAGAATTTTTATGAATTTTAGAATTTTTTTAGTGTTTTTAGCTATTTTTAGGGGGTTTCGGGGGTTTTAGAGGTTTTTAGGGGTTTTTAGGGTTTTCAGAGTCTTTTGGGTTTTTAAGAATTTTTTGAGTTTTTAGTGTTTTTAAGGTTTTTAGAGCATTTTAATATTTTTATGGGTTTCAATGGTTTCTATACATTTTAGAGAGTTTGTAAGGGTTTTTAAAGTTTTTAGGGTTTTTTTAATCATTTTTAGGTATTTTTAAGGGTTTTTAGGGTTTTTTACTTTTTCATGCTTTTTAGTGATGTTGTTGGTTTTTAGGGTTTTCAGGGTTTTTTCGGGTTTTTAGGGTTTTTCGAGGTTTAATGGTTTTAGTGTTTTAGTGATTTTTAGGATTTTATGGGTTTTATGGGGTTTTAAGGTTTTTTGGTGTTTTCAAGTTTTTAAGGGTTTTTCAGGGTTTTTTACGTGTTCTTGGATTTTTAGCAGTTTTTTAAGATTTTCATGGTTTTTAGGGGTTTTTAGGGTTTGAGGGATTTTTAGAGGTTTTTAGGGGTGTTCTGGTTTTTCTTGGTCTTTTGGGGTTTTTAGGGATTTTTTTAGAGTTTTTTGGGGGGTTTTTAGAGTTTTTAAAAGTATATTGGTGTTTTAATGGGTTTTAGAGTTTTTAAACCCCTAAAACCCTAAAAACCCCCAAAGAACCCCAAACCCCTCAAAATCCCTAAAAAACCCAAAAAACCATAAAAATCCTAAAAACCCCTTAAAAATCTACGAAAACGTAAAAAACCCTAAAGACTCTAAAAAACTCATGAAAACCATAAAACCCCTAAAAACTAAAAATCCATAAAACCCCTAAAACCCACTAAAATATTAAAAAAACTCTAAATAAACTTAAAACCCATTAAAAACCCAAAAAACCCAAAAAACCTGAAAAACAATAATATCCTAAAAAACCCCTAAAAATCCATGAAAACATAAAACACCCTAGAAAACATGAAACCCCTCTAAAAACTCTAAAAACCCTTAAAACCCTAAAAAATGTTAAAAAACTATAAAAAACCTTAAAAAAAATAAATAAATAAATAAAACCCTAAAAACTCGAAATGACCCTAAAAATACTAAAAACCCTAAACCCCCTAAAACCCCCTAAAAACCATAAAACCCCTCAAAATCCCTAAAGACCATAAAAAACCTTAAAAATCATAAAATACTAAAAAACCCTAAAAATCCATGAAAACAAAAAAATCCATAAAAACCCTAAAAACCCCTAAAAACCATAAAACCCCTAAAAACATTAAAACCCTAAAAACCCATAAAAACCATAACAAACCACTAAAAACTATAAAAACAATTAAAACACCTAAAAATGTTAAAAACTCTAAAAAAACCTTTACAACCCTAAAAAACCCAAAAGACACTAAAAACCCTGAAAAGCTCTAAAAATCTTACAACCCATAAAAACCCTAAAAACCCTTAAATTCCCTAGAAACCCTAAAAAACCCCAAAACCGTTAAAATCCTAAAACATCCTAAAAATCTAGGAAAAAGTAAAAAAAACCTAAAAAACCTAAAAAAACCCTGAAAACAATAAAACCATTAAAACCTTAAGATATTGAAAAACCATAAAAACCCTCTAATGACTCTAAAAAACCCTTAAAACCCCTAAAAACATTAAAAAACTCTATAAATCTAAATACCTCTAAAAACCCCTAAAAACCCAAGAAGAACCTAAAAACCCTAAAAACCCTAAAAACCCCAGAAAAACTATTAAAATCCCTAAAAACCCTAAAAAACCTATAAACCATAAAAATACTAAAAACCCCTAAAAATCAACAAAAACCTAAAAAATCCTAAAAACATTGAAAACCCTCTAAAAACCATAAAAACCCTTAAACTTTAAAGACCCTAAAAACTACTAAAAACACTAAAACCCCTTAAAACCCCTAAAAATGTTAAAAAAAACTCTAACAAACCCTTAAAACCCTAAAAAACAAAAAAGGTCAAAATCTGAAAAGACCCTAAAGACCTTGAAAAACCCCAAAAACCCAAAAAAAAACTAAAAAAACCTAAAACTCCTCAAAATCCATAAAAAACCTAAAAAACCCAAAAACAATAAAAATCCTAAAAAACCCCTAAAAATCCATGAAAACATAAAAAACCCTAAATACCTAGAAAAAACCTCTTAAAACCATAAAACCCCTAAAAACCTTAAAATCCATAAAACCACTAAAAACTATAAAAACCCTAAAAACCACTAAAAATCTTTAAAAAAACTCTAAAAAGCCTTTAAAACCCTAAAAAACCCAAAAAACCCAAAAAAAATCCAAAAAGACTCTAAAAACCCTGAAAACCCCTAAAACCCCCTAAAAACCCTAAAAACACCTGAAAACCTCTAAAACCACTCAAAATCCCAAAAAACCCAAAAAACACTAAAAATATAGAAAACCTAAAAACCCTTAAAAATCAATGAAACTGGAAAAAACCCTGAAAACCCCCTAAAACCATAAAAAATCCTAAAACCCTTAAAAACCCACTAAAATATCTAAAAACCCTAAAATTTCTTAGATTTTTAGGGGTTTTAAGGGCAGAAGACGTGTGAGGCCAGGTTATTTCTGGCCCCACAAAATTTATTAAAAAGAAAAAAGACATTGCAGACAAGGGAGGGGCGGGGTCAATCAACCCACACCCAAAAACCCTGGACGCCCCCAAAAAACCCAAAAGTCCCCAAAAAATCCAAAAGACACACAAAAACAGACAAATCAGAATAACTAAGTCATCTCCATCAGCATCTCCCAGCCAACCAGCAACTAGCATCCCACATCACATTTTTCTTCATTCATCACCTCCTTGCCAATCTTGTCCACCGCCAGTAGCACAGAACCACCAGCACTAAAATCATAAACAACACCTTTATCACATCCTAGCCATAAAAAAAATAAGATCCAGCACCTCATTTTCAAACAACTAGAACATCTTTCGATCAACAAACATCTCCCAACACCCCGTTTCAGGGTTTTTAAATTTTTTAGTGATTTTTAGGGGTTTTATAGATTTTTAGGATTTTTAAGGTTTTTAGGGGTTTTTGGTTTTCAAGGTTTTTTCAAGGGTTTTGGGGGTTTTTTATGTTTCCATTTATTTTTAGGTGTTTTTAGTATTTTTATGTTTTTTTGGGGGTTTAGGGTTTTTAGGGATTTTGAGGGTTTTTTGGGTTTTCAAAGGTTTTTAGTAATTTTCGGGGTTTTAAGGTTTTTAGGGTCTTTTTGGGTTTTTAGGGTTTTTTCGGGGGTTTTAAGGTTTTAAAGGATATTTAGAGTTTTTTAACATTTTTAGAAGTTTAAAGATTTTTTAGAATTTTTAGTGGGTTTTTAGTGGGTTTTTAGTGGTTTTTAAGGTTTTTAAGGGTTTTATGGTTTTCAGAAGTTTTTCGGGGTTTTTACGTTTTCAAGAATTTTAGGGGTTTCTTATAATTTTTATGGTTTATTGGATTTTTTAGGGATTTTAGGATTTTGAGGAGTCTTATGATTTTTTGGGATTTTAAGGGTTTTTAGAGGTTTCCAAAGTTTTTTTGGCCTTTTGGATTTTTATGGTTTTTTTTTATTTTTTTGTTTTTAAGGTTTTTTAGAGTTGTTTAACATTTTTAGGGATTTTAAGGGTTTTTATTGGGTTTTATGGTTTTTATGGATTTTTAAGGTTTTTAATTTTTTTAGGTTTTTTATGATTTTTAGGGGTTTTTAAGGTCTTTAGCGATTTTTACTTTTTCATGGATTTTAAGGAGTTTTTTTAGATTTTTATGGTTTTTAGGTTTTTTAGAAATTTTGAGCGTTTTTTGGGGTTTTTGAGTTCTTTTTTGGATTTTTTGGATTTTTTTAGTTTTTAGGGTTTTTATGGGTTTTTAGTGTTTTTTTTTACATTTTAGTGGCTTAGGTTTTTAGGTGTTTTTCATGGTTTTTAGGGTTTGTTACGTCTTAATGGATTTTTTGGGGGTTTTAGTATTTTTTTGGGTTTCATCATTGTTATGGATTTTGAGGGTTTTTAAGAGTTTTAAGAGGTTTTAGGGGTTTTATGTTTTTAAGGGGTTTTATGTTTTTAAGGGTTTTTAGGGTAATTTTGGGGTTTTAGGGTTTTTTTTGAGTTTTTGAGAGATTTTTAACATTTTTTTGGGTATTCTAGGGTTTTTAGAGTTTTTAGTGGGTTTTTAGGTTTTTATGGGTTTTTAGGGTTTTTAAGGTATTTAAGCGTTTATATGGTATTAATGGTTTTTTTCAAGGTTTTCAAAAAACACTAAGAACCTGAAAAAACCATAAAACCATAAAAATACTAAAACCCCCTAAACATCCAAGAAAACGTAAAAAATCTTAAAACCTTGAAAATTATAGAGACCCCGTAAAAACCTTCAAAACCCTATAAACCCATAAAAACATTAAAAAATCACTAAAAACTCCAAAAAAACCATAAAAACCCAAAAGTCCCTAAAAACCCTGAAAAAACCTAAAAAACATAAAAACATTGAAACTCCATTAAAATCCCTAAACACCCAACAAACTCTATAAACTATAAAATTTCTAAGAAACACCTAAAATCCCTGAAAATTTACAAAACCCAAAAAACCTCGAAAACCCCCTGAAATCCATAAAAACCACTAAAAACCATAAAAACCCTATGGGCAGGGGATTGGGAATCCTCTGATGCGGATCCTCTTCTGGAACTACCGGAAGAACCCTATGGGAAGGCCCAAGAAGAAAGGGAAAATGGAAAAGACAAAGGTCGTGACCTTGAATTCTAATACCAGCCCTGTGAACGGGGCGACTTCTGCATAATATGATGTGGATCGTCTTTTGGAACTACCAGGGGATTGGGAATCCTCCCACTGCCTCAGTCCTTAGGCATTTCCTCACTTTCCAGAGGCTTATTGTTCTTGGTATTGCTGAGCCAATGATCCCGTTTGATAACTAGGCGGGTTTCAACTGGGGGAACCTTGGTTACTTTTGTGTTGCCAAGACCACTAATGAGAATGGTCTCAACACCCTTTGGGTGCTTAAGCATGATGACATCTAGTTGACATCTGTAGAGGTGTGTCCCCAAGTCATCACCTTGTCTGTCATGTGCAACTCTTCCCCTCTCTTTCTGTCCTTTGTGTATGCCTCCTGCTCCTATTTGAGGAGACGAGATTTATGGGAAACACCGATTACTCTTTATGGGCACATTGAGAATAGTTGGATTGTGATTGGGGACTTCAAAATTGTTGTGATTGGGGACTTCAACATTATTCTACGTCCGAATGAGAGGATTGGCTCCAACTTCTCTCGCTCAGCTACTGAGGACTTCTCCTTTTTCCTTGACGCTTGTGATCTCACGAAAGTCCCTGTTTCTAGAGACTCCTTCACTTGGGGGCGTTTCACTATAAATGAAAGGCATGCCAACAAGCTGGAAATATGTTTTTATAGGATAAATGATGCGAGCCTGCCCTTTGATGTCTCAGGCTTTACCCTCCCCAAGTTCCATTCAGATCATAATCCTTTGATTGTATATTGCTCCATAGGCACTTCAAGATCATCACCATTGCCTTTTAAGTTCAATAATGTCTGGCTTACGGTTCCTGGCTATAGGTAAATTTTCATTAGTGGCTGTAATAAAGACCTATGGGGAAGTCATTACCATAGTTTTGTCTTGAGGCTCAAAAAAATCAAAGCCTTGCTCAAAGAATGGAGCAGGGGATGCTTCTCTAGTCTGGATGACGACATTCGAGTTGCTGAGCATCAACTTTCCACCCACCAAGAAGCTAACCAACTCCTGCCCCTGCCCTCTCGAGAGGAGCTTCAGCTCCACTCCAAGCTTGATGATCTTCTAGATCTTAAAGAAAAGTTGTCCAAGAATCATTTCAACATTAGATGGCTCAAGGACGGAGATCTCAACTCGAAATTTTTCCATCGATTGCACAGGGAGAAAAAATCCAAAAAAGTGTCTAAAGGCTATCCGTATCTTGGGATCCACCTTCACCTCAGAGGATGATATTTCTATCGCTATTTTCAATCATTTTCAAGGGATTTACTTGGATGATGGAGGGGAGAGTATACTCTCCCCTTGATGGACTCCATCCTTCCACGAGTTGATGGGCAACATAATCGGGCTCTAATGATCCCCCCCTTAGGGAGGAAGTTAGGGCTACCTTCTTCTCTCTGAACATTGACAACACAGGGGAACCAGATGGTTTCACCAAAAAATTCTTCATGTCTTACTGGGATTTCATGCATGAGGGAATCATCAGTGTTGATCTGGAATTCTTTCTCTCTACTGTGTTCTCACATGGGGTCAACTCTAATTCCATTTCCCTGATTCCCAAAAGGGACAATGACATTGACATCAGTGACTTTCGATTGGTGGACATTGAAAACACTGTCCCCAGGTCAAGCCCGAAACTCCTTGTCAAAGCTTTTACTCCTAAGTACATTGGTTCCAGATTCGCCTCTACCTTCTTGTATCCAGACAGGGATGTATTGACTGAAAGATCAACATAATCTATTTCTTACCAAAATACTAGGACGTTATTGTATGTTTATCCTCAAATACTATCTTAGCGACTATTCCCTAATCTACATTTTCTAAATCTAGTTTCAAGTTTTTTACCAAACTTCCTCTCATACCAACTGTAAGGACCCAAACCCAGTTTCCCAGAGCTAGTGCCTTATTCAATTACATTGGCATATAAACAAGGAATAAGCATACCAAAGAACCGAGTAGTTTAGTATTATTGAAAACAAGATACATACATAAGTTCAAATTTACATATTGAAAGGAAAACAACACTAAATTATTCCATTAGAAACATCCAAGCCTCCTAGATTATGCTTTCAAGTCACTCATAATTTACTTCTTCATATCCTGAGAAAATGAAACATAAGAAAGGGGTGAGCTCAAATGATCAGTAAGGGTAAACAATACAGTGGAAGATATCATAAACACATGACATGGTGAATAATTGAAAACACATTCCTTTAAAAACAATGAACTTTAACACATTATGGAAGGAATATGAGCTGAGTAAATAATGCCATAATAAAACATAATCATGGGTATTGTACTAGTCAAATAACCACATGAACTTTAAATTACCAGCTTTATAACGAGGGAAGTGCATATGCCAGACATTCTAAAACATTTTTTCAAGGCCTCAGCCAAGATTTCTAAAAATGATTAAGGCCTCGGCCAAAACCATATATCACATTGGGAAAGGCCTCGACCAATTCCACGACTATTTGTCTCATGAGACCTACCAATGCATTGATGGGATATAGTGGGCCCCACCCATCACATAATAAGTCCAATGCATTCCTCATATGAGTGGGGATAAACATAAACAACATATAAATTCATATTGAAACTATCATATGAAATGTAACAAACTTTTCCCAATCATTTAAACATAAAACACTAACCATTCCAAGTAATATGGTGAATAGTTTTAGGATAGATCATCCATAATAGAGTTAGTCATAAAACATTAAATAAAATATGGTAGATTAAATCATAAATTATTAATCCCAATAATACATAATAATCAACAAGATCATTTAATCAAACGAAAACACTCTTATAAAATCATTACGCAATTCTTGAGATATATACTCTTTTATTTTGAAAAGAAGAGTTCTTTTGGAAAAATATTTGTATAAAACCAGAAGTGAAGTAAGATATTAATTTCATAATAAAATGAGTTATTTTATAAATATAATGGTTTCCAAAATAAGATTATAGAGTTCCCTTGAAAATAGGTAAGAATTTGAGAAATTTCCTTGAATCAGGCTTGTATTTTGGAAACAATTTTGAAAGTATCTTTTAATACGTGTAACTATACATAAAATAAGGAAAGTTTCTAGTTGGTAAACATATATATAATTATCAAATAGAATTTATGAGTAGTACATAACAATAAATAATAATTTCATTAAGGTAGTTAGACAATGAAAGTAACCCGAATGAAAATGAAAGTTTGGATGGAAAAATCCTTACCTTAAGTCCAAATGTGTTCCCCTCTTGAACTTAAGGTCATGGAATATGAAATTAGACTCATTAATAACTTAATTCAGAACTTATTAGACATTTATTTAGTTTATCATAATTATTTTTGGTTCATTTATGTCCTTATTGATATGTTATAATATCAAATTTCGTCGTTCCAGAGTGTTTGTTTTCTTGATTTTCATAACCGGTTCTCTTGTTATTAAGTAATGGAGTTCATGTGGAATGGATGTAAATCTCAAGAATTGAATTTAAATGTTATTTATAAAAACCCATATGTGTTAATGGTCATTTATATCATTTTTTTACATGTAAATAGGATGAATCATTAGATGAATTATTAATGATATTCACTTAGATTATTTAAGCGGTATTTTGATTATTAGGAACTAGTTTGGTCTTATGATTTAATAATATGTACATATACTGGTTCCTAAATACTAATTTGGCTATAATACATATATTATAGTCTTTTTCAACCATAAAAATGGTTTTATGACCAGTAAGGAAGTATAAATTGAAGAACGAAACTTCGTCGTCCACAAAGGCTATAAATTGGAACCTCATGGACGTTGATTTCGTTTATAAAATAAAAGGTGGGGAGAGAGACGATATTGATAATGGTTCACCCATTAACATGATATAATTCCAGTATATATATGATACTGGAGTTATCATGGTAATTTTGATAGAGTAGGTGAGGAGAGGAAAGGAAAAGAGATGAACTTGAAAATAAAAGAAAAGTTGAGAGATCCCTTAAGAAAATTTGGCAGCCTAACGGTGTCGCTTAAAATTTTATAAAATGAAATGATGAGAACAAAAGGGTATCTCATCATATTTAAATCAAAATAAAAGTAATAGGAATACATAAAATCAAACGCCAACATATGAGAATGGAAATTTAAAGAGATAACATAAAAGAAGTGTCGACTAAAAGAGGAGGGTGAAGGATTCCCTTACCTTGTAGAGTAACTCCTAAAACTTGAAGGTTGGGACATTGGGGACTTAAGGACACCTTGGGAGGACTCCTAGAGAGGTAAAAACACCATATATTTGAGGATTATGGATTTTTAATGAAATAAAACGAATGGATGAGTGGGTGTTTATAGAGAAAGAGAGGGAGTTTTTTAATAATTTCAAAGGGACACCTCATTAGTGGTTTTTGCCAAACCATGGGCTTGTCCATGGTATTTGCCCATGGTTTTATCCACTTGGAACACCTCATGTCATATGTTACTATAAAAAAGTCTATCATCCTTTTATTTTAATTATAATGTCATTATGATGTCATTAAACTACCGAAAACTCAAAACTGTATTTTTACTATTCACAAAAATTCAAGTATTTTAGAAAAATCCCAAAAATTCACCTCTACCGTTTTTCGATGTGTAGAATTCAAAAATGAACTCCATTTTTAAAAAATAATTTTTTAAATATTATTAATTTAATTTATAAATAAAATCATAGTTAATTTAAAAAATAAAAATTTTAAGGTATAATTAGTTTTATATCACATTGAAAAATTAATTAAGATCTCATTATCTTATTACCTTAAGAAAATAAAATAATATCATTATTTACTATTCATAAGGGTCATATTACTATTCATAAGGGTATGTTACTATTCACCAAAAATCAAGTTTGTTCTATCAGACTCCAAATGACTTACTGGTCACAACTCTAGATGACCATTTTTTGAAATTTAAAACATAGTAGAGGCAAAGTTGTGTTTAATGGATAGATTATAAATTGCATTCAATTTTTATTTTCAAAACCTTGGGGTGTTATATTTCGTATTTTTTATGTTTTCATGGATTTTTTGGGGGGTTTGGATTTTTATGGTATTTAGGGTATTTAGGGTTTTTAGGGATTTTGAGGGTTTTTAGGGGTTTTTAGGGTTTTTAGGGTTTTAGGGGTTTCCAGGGAATTTACGGTCTTTTGGTGTTTTTAGTGGTATTTTTGAGTTTTTTTAACATTTTTAGGAGATTTAAGGGTTTTTTAATGGATTTTAGGGTTTGTATGTTTTTTAGAGAGTTTATAGTTTTCAGGGGCTTTCAGGGTTTTTTTACGTTTTCATGGATTTTTAGGTGTTTTGAAGGATTTTTATGTTTTTTAAGGTTCTTAGGGAATTTTCAGGGGTTTTAGGTTTTTTCAAGGGTTTTTAGGATTTTTTAGGGTTTTGGGGTCTTTTGGGTTTTTATTGTTTTTCAGGGTTTTTAGAGTTTTTTAACGTTTTTAGGGGTTTATTGGTTTTTAGGGTTTTTAGTGGGTTTTTAGGGAGCTTTATTGTTTTTAATGTTTAAAGGGGGTTTAAATTTTTTTAGGATTTTTTGAGGGTTTTTTATGCTTTTGTTAATTTTTAAGGATTTTTCAAGATTTTGAGTGTTTTAGAGTTTTTTTAGAGGGTTTAAGAGGTTTTCAGGGTTTAAGGGTCTTTTGGGTTTTGGGGTTTTTGAGTTTTTTTGGGTTTTTAAGGTTTTTTAGAGTTTTTAATGTTTTTGGGGGTTTTAAGGGTTTTTAGAGTTTTTAGTGGGCTTTTAGGGTTTTTATGGGGTTTTTGGGTTTTTAAGGTTTTTAGGGGTTTTCGTGGTTTTTTGGGGTTTTTTAGGGTTTTTTGGTTTTTATTGATTTTTAGAGGTTTTTTAGGATTTTTATAGTCTTTGTGGATTTTTACGTTTTTTATGGATGTTTTGGGGTGTTTGGGTTTTTTTAGTTTTTTAGAATTTTTAGGTTTTTTGGAATTTTTTAACATTTTTATGGGGTTTTAGGGTTTTTATGGGTTTTTAGGGTTTTAGAGACTTTTTTTGTTTTAGGGACTTTTTTGGTTTTTTCGGGTAATTTTTATTTTTTAGGGTTTTGAATGGTTTTTAGAGTTATTCAACTTTTTTATGGGTTTTAAGGGTTTTTAGAGTTTTTAGTTGGTTTTTAGGTTTTTTATGGGTTTTTATGGTTGTTAGGGGTTTTATGGGTTTCAAGGGTTTTCATGGTTTTTATTGTTTTTTTCAGTTTTCATTGATTTTTAGTGGATTTTTAGTATTTTTATTTTTTTAGGGTTTTTAGGGATTTTGATGGTTTTTAGGGTTTTTAGGGTTTTTCACGTTTTTTAGGGTCTTTTGGGATTTTAGATTTTATTTTTATGATTTTAAAGGGTTTTTAGTGTTTTTTAAACATTTTTATCGGTTTTAAGGGTTTTTAGATTTTTTGGTTTTTAGGGGTTTTTAGGGTTTTAGGGATTTTTAATGTTTTTAGGGGGTTTTATGTTTTTAAAGGTTTTTCATTGGTTTTTAGGGTTTTCAGGATTTTTTATGTTTTCATGGATTTTTATGGGGTCTTTTATGGTTTTTATGGTTTTTATGGTTTTTAGGGATTTTGAGGGTTTTTAGGGTTTTTAGGGTTTTTAGTGGTTTTCAATGAATTTATGGTCTTTTGGTGTTTTAAGTGTTTTTTTGAGTTTTTTAAGGTATTTAAGGTTTTTAGTGTTTTTTAACATTTTAGGGGATTTATGGGATTTTTAGTGGCTTTTAGGGTTTTTAAGGTTTTTAGAGAGTTTATAGTTTTCAAGGGTTTTAAGGGTTTTTTATGGTTTTTTACATTTTCATGGATTTTTAGTGGTTTTTAATGATTTTTATGGGTTTTATGGTTTTTATGTGTTTTTAAGGTTCTTTGTGAATTTTGAGGGGTTTTAGGGTTTTTAAGGGTTTTTAGGGTTTTTAGGGGTTTTTAATGTTTTTTAATGTTTATAGGGGGTTTAAAGGCTTTTAGGAGTTTTTCAAAGTTTTTAGGGTTTTTTATGCTTTTGTTGATTTTAGGGGTTTTTTATGATTCTCATAGTTTTATGGGTTTTTCTAGATTTTGAGGGTTTCAGAGTTTTTTAGAGGTTTTAGGGTTTTTTAGGGTTTAAGGGTCTTTGGGTTTTTAGGTTTTTTTGAATTTTTTTGGGTTTTTAAGGTTTTTTAGAGTTTTTAATGTTTCTGGGGGTTTAAAGGTGTTTTAGTTGGTTTTTTTGGGTTTTCATGGGGTTTTAGGGTTTTTAATGTTTTTTGGGGTTTTCATTGTTTTTAGGGATTCTTCAGGGTTTTTTGGTTTTCATGGATTTTTAGAGGTTTTTTAGGATTTTTATAGTCTGTGGTTTTTTAGGTTTTTTAGGGATATTTAGGTCTTTAGGGGTTTTCAGGGGGTGGGGGTTTATAGTTTTTGGACTTTTAGGGTTTTTTATGGTTTTTAGGGTTTTTATGGGTTTTTAGGGTTTTTTAATCTTTAGGGGTTTTTATAGTTTTCAGGGGTTTTCAGTTTTTTTGTGTCTTTACGTTTTCATGGAATTTTAGTTGTTTTTTAGGTTTTTTATGGTTATTAGGGTTTTTCAGGGGGGGGAGTTAAGGGTTTTAGGATTTTCTAGGATTTTAAGGTCTTTTTAGGTTTTTTGGTTTTTTTTTTAGTTTTTCAGGGTTTTAAAGGGTTTTTAACATTTTTAGGGATCTTAAGGGTTTTTATGGGTTTTCAAGGTTTATAGGGGCTTTTGTGGTTTTCAGTTGTTTTTCAACATTTATAGTTTTTTTATGTTTTCATGGATTTTTAGGGTTTTTTAGGATTTTTATGGTTTTTAGGGGTTTTAGGGATTTTTGAGATTCTGAGGGTTGTTAGGGTTTTTAGGGAGTTTTGGGGGTTTTTAGGGTCTTTTTGGGTATTTAGGGTTTTTTATTCTTTTAGAGGTTTTAAGGTTTTTTAGTGTTTTTTAATGTTTTTTTGCAGTTTTAAGGGGTTTTAGAAAGTCTTTTAGGGTTTTTAGAAAGTTTTGGGGGTTTTAGGCAAAGATGGCATGGGTCCAGGCTATTCCCGGAACCCCCCAAAATTTATAAACAAAGGATACAGACACTACAGACAAGGGAGGGGAGGGATCAATCAATCCACACCCAAAACCCCTTACGACCTCAGCCCGAGGGCCACAAAAGGAAAGAAAAAAAAGAAACAAAGCGCAAGACCAAAAAAGACACAGTGTTCAAAAGAAAATCACACACAGAGAAGGTCAGTCAACATCGCCGCCAAAATCCTCCAGCTCCGCATCACGAAACCCCATGCCAACACCAAAGCCGCTGCCATCATCAGCAAAGCTAAAATCCGATTCATCACCCTGGTCCATTGAGTCCCATCTAGAGTCAAAATCTTCTTGCATGCCAAGTCTGGACCGCAGCTTCTCCATAACTTTTACCTGTTCAGCAGAAAAATAAGGCCTCTCTCGCTTATTCACCTTTAGATTCAGTTTGACAGCTCGTGAGGAGGCCCTATTTGCCATTGGGCGTGGGAGGGCAGAGTAATCCCTCCTCCTTCTTTTAGAGGTTTTAAGGTTTTTTAGAGTTTTTTAATTTTTTTTTTGCAGTTTTAAGGGGTTTTAGATTTTTTAGTGGTTTTAGATTTTTATGGGTTTTTGGGGCTTTTCACGGTTTTAGGGGGTTTTAAGGTTTTCAGGGGTTTTTTACGTTTTCGTGGATTTTTAGGGTTTTTTTAGGATTTTTATGTTTTTTAAGAATTTTTAGGGCTTTAGGGATTTTGATGGTTTTTAGGGTTTTCAGAGGTTTCTAGGGGTTTTTAGGGACATTTTGGGTTTTATAGTTTTTTTAAGTTTTAGGGATTTTATGGATTTTTAGAGTTTTATAGTGTTTTTAGGGGTTTTACAGGTTTTTATAGTTTTTAGTGATTTTTAGGGTTTTTAGGGGTTTTTAAGGTTTTTAGGGGTTTTCTCTGGTTTTCAGGGGTTTTTCATGGTTTTCATGGTTTTTTATGTTTTCATGGATTTTTAGAGATTTTAGGAATTTTATGGTTATTAGGGTTTTTTTGGTTTTTTAGGGTTTTTAGGTATTTTTAGGTGTTTTATGGTTTTTAGGGGTTTTAGAGTTTTTAGGGGTTTTCTAGGTTTTTGGGTCATTTTGGGGTTTTAGGAATTTTTGATTTTTTTATGGTTTTTAAGCTTTTTTGGAGCTGTTAATGTTTTTCAGGGTTTTAAGGGTTTTTAGAGATTATAGGGGTTTTAGGGTTTTGAGGGGCTTTTAGGGGTTTTTATGGTTTTTAGGGGTTTTTCAGGGATTTTAGGGTTTTTTATGTTTTCATGGATTTTTAGTGGTTTTTTAGGATTTTTATGGTTTTTATGGTTTTTTTATTTTACATAGTTGTTTAGGGTTTTTATTGTTTTCCATGTTTTAGGGACTTTTTTGGTTTTTAAGGATTTTTTATTTTTCTAGGGGTTTTAAGGGTTTTAAGAGTTTTAGTGGGTTTTTGGTTTTTAGTGTTTTTTAAGGTTTTTAGGGATTTTGAGGGTTTTCATGGGTTTTTAGGGTTTTTAGGGTCTTTTGGGTTTTGGATTTTTTTAGTTTTTAGGGATTTTTGATGTTTTTAAAGTTTTTAATGTTTTTAGGGTTAAAAAGGTTTTTGTATTTTTAGTGTTTTAGCAATTTTTAGGCTTTTTTGTGGTTTTTAGGGTTTTTTTATGTTTTTATCTATTTTTACTATTTCTTTAGGATTTTTATGGTATTTAGGTTTTTTATAGTTTTTATGGTTTTTAGGGAATTTGAGGGTGTTTTGGGTTTTAAAGGGGTTTCTAGGGGTTTTCAACATTTTTTGGGTGTTTTTTGGGTTTTTAGTGATTTTTTTTTCTTTTTTAGGGGTTTTAAGATTTTTTAGAGTTTTTAAAGATTTTTAGGGGTTTTAAGGGTTTTTAGAGTTTTTAGTGGTTTTAGGGTTCTTTTGGGTTTTTAGGTTTTTAAGGGTTTTTATGGTTTTGAAGGGATTTCGGGGTTTTAAAGCTTTTTTTTACTTTTTCATGGATTTTTGGAGTTTGTTGGATTTTTATGGTTTTTTGGTTTTTGGGGTTTTTGAGATTTTGAATATGTTTAGGTTTTCCCTGGTGTTTTATGGTTTTTTAGTGTTTTTATGGTCTTTTTGGTTTTTAGGGTTTTTTGAGTTGTTTTTAGGGTTTTTAGTGTTTTTATGGTCTTTTAGGTTTTTAGTGTTTTTTGAGTTTTTTTATGGTTTTAAGGTTTTTTAGAGTTTTTAACATTATTAGGGGTTTTAAGGGTTTTAAGGGTTTTAGAGTTTTTAGTTTTTTAGGGTTTTTATGGGGTTTTAGGGTATTTTAAGCTTTTGGGGGGGGGGGTTATGGGTTTTAAGGTTTTTTCAGGGTTTTTTTTCAATTTTCATGGATTTTTAGGGTTTTTTACGATTTTTATGGGTTTTGGGTTTTTAGGGCTTTTAAGGTTTTTTATATTTTTTATCGTTTTTAGGGATTTTAGGGTTTTTATAGTTCTTAATGAGTTTTTAGGATCTTTATGGGGTTTAAGGATTTTGTAAGGTTTTTGGAGTTTTATGGTTTTTAGTGTTTTTAAGGCTTTTTATGGTTTGTTAGGTTTTCTCGTATTTTAGGGTTTTTAGGATTTTTATGGTTTTTAGGGGTTTAGGGTTTTTTCAGGTTTTTTAGATTTTTAGGGTTCTTTTTTAGATTTTTTGGTTTTAAAAGATTTTCTTATTATTTTTTACATTTTTAAGGGTTTTCAGAGCTTTTAGTGTTTTTCGTGTTTTTAGGGTTTTTATGGGTTTTAGGGTTTTTAAGGTTTTTAGGGGTTTATGGTTTTCAGGGGTTTTTCAGGGTTTTTATGGATTTTTATGTTTTGATAGATTTTTAGGGGTTTTAAGGATTTTTATGGTTTTAGGTTTTTAAGGGTTTTTATGAATTTTAAGGGGTTTTAGTGTTTTTTTTTGGAGTTTAGGGTTTTTAGGTTTTTTAGGGTTTTTATGGTCTTTTTACGTTTTTAGGGGTTTTTTAGTTATTATAGGTTTTATGATTTTTTAGAGTTTTGAAATTTTTTTAGGGGTTTAAAAGGTTTTTAACATTTCTAGTGGGTTTTAGGGGCTTTATGGGTTTTTAATGTTTTAGGGGGTTTTAGGGTTTTTTTACATTTTCATGTATTTTTAGGGGGTTTTAGGTTTTTTTTGGTATTTATGATTTTTAAGGTTTTTATTGATTTTGTGGGGTTTTAGGGGGTTTTAGGGCTTTGTGGGTGTTCTTTCTAGGGGGGGGGGTGAGCTATTTTATGATTTTTTAGGGTTTTGGGGTCTTATGAGTTTTTTGGGCTTTTTTAGTTTTCAGGGATTTTAAGATTTTCTGGAGGTTTTAACCTTTTTAGGGGTTTTAAGGGTTTCTTAGAATTTTTAGTGGTTTTTTGGGTATTTTGGAATTTTTAAGGGTTCTAAGAGTTTTTAGGGTGTTTTAGCGGTTTTAAGGTTTTTTAGAGTGTCATTGTTTTTTAGGGTTTTTAGGGTTTTTAGGGATTTTGAGGGTGTTTATGTGTTTTCAAGGTTTTTTGGATCATTTTGGGTTTTAGGGTTTTTTAGAGTTTTTGAGGGTTTTTATCATTTTTTAACATTTTAGGGGTCTTAAGCGTGTTTATATTTTCTTAGTGGTTTTTAGGGTTTTATGGTGTTTTAGGGGGTTTTATGGTTTAATGGATTTTTTTGATTTTTTTGTTTTCATGGATTTTTTGGGTTTTTTATGTTTTTTATGGTTTTTAGGGTTTTCATGGTTTTTAAAGGGTTTTTGGGTGTTTTTGGTTTTTTAGGTTTTTCTCAGTTTTTTAGGGTTTTAAGGGTTTTTAGTGTTTTTTAACGTTATTAGGGGTTTTAAGGGATTTTAGAGTTTTTAGTGGGTTTTATGGGTTTTTAAGTTTTTAAGGGGTTTTTCTGGTTTTTAGGGGGTTTTCAAGTTTTTTAGTGGTTTTTACCCATTTTTGGATTTTTAGAGGTTTTTAAGGTTTTTTTTGTTTTTAGGGTTTTTAGATATTTTGAGGGTTTTTTGGGGTTTTCAGGATTTTTTGGGTTTTTTAGGGTTTTAGGGTCATTTTCAGTTTTTAGAGTTTTATAGAGTTTTTTAGGGTTTTTAATTTTTTTTTAGTTTTTGAACGTTTCTAGGGGTTTTAAGGATTTTTAGTGTTTTTAGTGGGTTTTATGGTGTTTTTGGATTTTCTTAGGGTTTTTAGGGGGTTTTATGGATTTCAGGGGTTTTTAGGGTTTTTTATTTTCATTGATTTTTAGGGGTTTTTTAGGATTTTTAGGGTTTTTTGAGTTTTTAAAGGTTTTAGGGATTGTGATGGCTTTTAGGGGTTTTCAAAGGTTTTTATTATTTTTAGGTTTTAGAGTCTTTTTGAGTTTTTGTGGTTTTTTATGTGTTTTTTTGGGTTTTTAATTCTTTTTAGATATTTTTAATGTTTTTAGGGGTTTTAAGGTTATTTAAAGTTTTTAGTTGGTTTGAGGGTTTTTATGTGTTTTTAATGTTTTTAGGGGTTTTTATTGGTTTTAGTGGTTTTATGTGTTTTTAGGGTATTTTACATTTCAAGGATTATTAGTGGTTTTTAGAATTTTTGTGGGTTTTGGAATTTTACAGATTTTGAGGGTTTTTTCAGGGGTTTTTATGGTTCTTAGGGGTTTTTAGTGTTTTTAGCATCTGTGGGTTTTTAGGGTTTTTTAGGTTTTTAGGGTTTTTAGGGTTTTTAGAGTTTTTAATGTTTTTTGGGTTTTAAGTGTTATTAGAGATTTTAGTGGGTTTTTAGGGTTTTTATGTGTCTTTAGGGGGGTTTTAATGTTTTTAGGTTTTTTATGGTTTTCAGGGGTTTTTCAGGGTATTTATGGTTTTTTACGTTTTCATGGATTTTTAGGGGTCTTTTAGGATTTTTATGGTTTTAGGGTTTTTCAGAGTTTTTAGGGATTTTTTGGGTTTTTAGAGTTTTTTCATGTTGTTTTAGGGGGTTTTCAGGGTTTTTAGGGTTTTAGGGTCTTTTTGGTGTTTTGGGCTTTTTCAGTTTTTAGGGTTTTTAAGTTCTTTTAGAGTTTCTTGACGTTTTTTTGGATTTTGAGGGCTTTTTGTTTTTTAGTGGTTTTTTAGGGTTTTAAGTTTTTTTAGGTTCTTTAAGGATTTTAGGCGTTTTTATGGTTTTCAGGGGTTTATTAGTGTTTTTAGGTTTTTTACATTTTCATGGATTTTTAGGGGGTTTAGGATTTTTATGGTTTTTAGGGATTTTAGGGTTTTTAGGGATTTTGAGGGGATTTAGAGTTTTTAGGGGGTTTTTGGTTGTTTAGAATTTTTTTTCGGGTTTTATCGCCTTTTTGGATTTTAAGGCTTTTTTGAGTTTTATAGGTTTTTTAATGTTTTTTTTTGAGTTTTTAACATTTTTAAGGGTTTTAAGGGTTTTTAGAGTTTTTAGTGGTTTTTTTAGGTTTTAGGGTTTTTCAGGGTTTCTAGTGGGATTTTAGGTTTTTAGGTTTTTTTGAGTTTTTAAGTCTTTTAAGGTTTTTTAGAGTTTTTAACATTTTTAGTGGTTATAGGGAGTTTTAGAGTTTTTTGTGATATTTTAGGTTTTTTTTGTGTTTTTAGGGTTTTTAAGGGTTTGAGGGGTTGTTTTGGTTTTAAGGGGTTTTTAAGATCTTTAAGGTTTTTTACGTTTTCATGGTTTTTAGGTGTTTTTTTGGAATTTTATGGTTTTTAAGTATTTTAGGGTTTTTAGGGATTTTGAGGGGCTTAAGGGGTTTTTGGGGGTTTTCAGGGGTTTTAGTGTCTTTTGGGTTTTTAGGGTTTTTTTTAAAAAAATAGAATTTTTAAGTTTTTTTACAGTTTTTTTACATCTTTATGGGTTTTAGGGTTTTTTGGGTTTTAGGGGTTTTTATGGTTTTCCGGGGGTTTTCAAGGTTTTTAGGGTTTTTTACTTTTTTTATGGATTTTTAGAGTTTTTTAGGATTTTGTGGATTATTAGGGTTTTAAAGGATTTTTAGGGTTTATTTGGTTTTTTTGGGTTTTTCAATGTTTTTAGGGCCTTTTTGGGTTTTTAGTGTTTTTTATAGTTTTTAGGGTTTGTTAGGTTTTTCATATTTTTTTAAACATTTTTACGGGTTTAAAGGGTTCTTATAGTTTTTAGTGGTTTTTAGGGGTTTTTTTTGGCTTTTTTGGGTTTTTAAGGTTTTTTAGGTTTTTTTGGATTTTTATGGTTTTTAGGGGTTTTAGGGTTCTTGAGGTTTTTAGGGTTTTTAGGTGTTTTCATGTTTTTTAGTTTCTTTTTGGTGTTTTATTGTTTTTTGAGTTTGTTAGGGTTTTTAAGGTTTTTATAGTTTTTTAACATTTTTTGGGCTTTAAAAGGTTTTTAGAGTTTTTAGTGTTTTTAAGGGTTTTTAGGGTTTTTAGGGTTTTTAGGGTCCTTAAGGTTTTTAGGGTTTTTATGGATTCTCATAGGTTTTTAAGGTTTTTTAGGGTTTCTTACATTTTCATGGATTTTTAATGGTTTTTAGAATTATTATTGTTTTTTGGGTTTTTTTGGGTTTTTTTGGGTTTTTTAGGTTTTTGAGGGGGTTTAAGGGGTTGTTTGGTCTTTTTGTGTTTTGTGAGTTTTTTTTTGAGTTTTTAGGTGTTTTAAGGTTTTTTAGAGTTTTTATCATTTTTTGGGGTTTAAACGGTTTTTAGAGTTTTTAGGGTCTTTTGGGGTTTGATAGGGTTTTATGGTTTTTAAGGTTTTCAGGGGATTTTATGGTTTTGGGGGTTTATTATGGTTTTTAGGATTTTTTTTGTTTTCATAGATTTTTAGGGGTTTTAAAGATTTTTATGGTTTTCGGGTTTTTTGTGTTTTTAGGGTAGAAGAGGTGTGAGGGTCAGGCTATTCCAGACCCCCCACATTTATTAGAGAAAAAAAGAAACACAATAGACAAGGGAGGGGAGGGGTCAAAGGACCCACACCCAAAAACCCTTAACATCCCCAACCCCAAAAACCCAAACGAAAAAACCCCAAAAGCACACAAAGGCCAGAAAAACAGAAAATCAGAGAAGTTCCCATCAGCATCTCCCAGCCAAATCGTTGCCAGCATCCAGCAGCACCAGCACCATAAGCAGCAACTTCATCACCTCCAAGCTAAGAAATCACTACCCCAAAAAAGCTCATAGATAACTAGACACTCACCTTCAGCACCTCCCAGCTAAGTAGCAACCAACATCTAGCAACACAATTTCCAGCATCCATTGGCTTCTTTCTAAGCGAGTTCATCACCAGAAACACAACACCATCAACGCTAGTAGTATAAGCATCGGAAACATCACATCTCAGTCAAGCAGCAGCCAGCGTCCAGCCCATCAGATTCTGACAGCCAACATCTCTTTCAACGGTTCCCAGCAAAGCAGGAAATGGTACCCAGTAGGACCAGATCCAGCTACCGACGATATCAAACCACCAGCACCATCGGACCCACCAGCAACATTGAACCACCAGCCATAAAATCACCAACCTCTATATCATCCAGCACCACCATGCTAGGTGGGTCCATCACCAGCCGTGCAGGAACACCAACACTAGAAACAAAACCATCATCTTCATCACAACTCAGCAAAGTAACAACTAAAATTCCAGCATATCACACCCGGCAACACAACCATGGGCATAGAACCTCCAGCATCCAAGACAAGAACCAGTCTGCAGCCCAAACAGACCTTCCAGCAACCTAGAAACCGCAATGCATAACCCGCACACAACGCCTCATATCAGCCCCATCAAATAGAAACAGACCACTTTGGAACCACCGGAAAGCATAGACCGAAACCATATCGCAGCAAAACACAAGCAGACCAGGAGCAACAACATGAATCAAAGATCGGGCCGAGGAACAAACCTAGATCTTCTGTGCAGACCAATAACTTGTCTGCATCTTCTGCACAATCCGCTGCCAAGCCGAACTCATCTATGCCTCCTTGCCATGACTTCTCACAAACCACCATATTTGAGGCCCCATCGTAGAGGACTGAAACCGCAAACCAGGAATCACCCGTCAAAGCCCGAAACCGTTACTCCAGAACCTACAACATCGATGAGGCCCCTGACTCCACTGATCTTCCCAAGGGAATCCTAGATCTTCAAAGTCAACCCCAAACCGCGACTGATTTCCAGAAAGGTATCCGAGCGCCAAGGAGACATCTGCTTCACCGCAAGCCAGATCGGACCGATCTAATACCACAGAAGCCCACGCAACCTTCAAATCTGAAGAAACCCAGGCGCTCCAACAGAGAAGTCCTTCCAAAGCTGAGATCCAAAGTGAGGAATGGGGAGAACGAAGCAGCCGAAGATAGAATGCCATCGACATCTTCAAACCAAAGAACACGGTCAGAGAAACCCATCGCCGATGAAGCAAGTATCCTAAAAACACCTAAAAACCATGAAAATGTCGAAGAGCGCAGTTAGAGTTTGTTAGGGTTTTTGTGGGGTTTTTAGGTTTTTAGGGGTTTTTATGGTTTTTAGGGTTTTTTTGGGTTTTTAGGGCTTTTTAGGATTTTTATGGTTTATATTTTAGGGTTTTTAGGGATTTTGAGGGTTTTTGTGTTTTTAGTGGTTTTAGGGTTTTGAAGGTTTTTCAAGGTTTCTAGGGTATTTTGGTTTTGTAGGTTTTTTTGATTTTTTAGGTTTTAAAAGTTTTTCATAGTTTTTAACATTTTTTGGGATTTTAAGAGTATTTCTAGTTTTTCGTGGTTTTTTAGGGTTTTGGGGATTTATGTGTTTTAGGGATTTTTAAGGTTTTTATGGGGTTTATGGTTTTCAGGGGTTTTTTAGGGTTTTTAGAGTTTTTAAGTTTCCATGGATTTTGGGGGGTTTTTAGGATTTTTATGGTTTTTTGGGTGTTTTGGGGTTTTTGGGATTTTTAGGGATTTTGATTGTTTTTTATGGGTTTGTCGAGATTTTTAGTAGTTTTTAGGGTTTTTAGGGTCATTTTGGGTTTTTTTTGAGTTTTTAGGGTTTTAAAGGTTTTTAGAGTTTTAACATTTTTAGGGGGTTTAAGGGTTCTAATATTTTTTAGTTTTCTTAGGGATTTTATGGGGTTTTAGAGTTTTTTAGGTTTTTAGGGGTTTTATGGTTTGAAGGGGGTTTTCAAGGCTTTAGGGTTCTTGAAACCCCTAAAAAAAATCCAAAAACCCTCAAAATCCAAAAAACCCTCAAAATCCATAAAAACCCTTAAAACCGTAAAGATCCTAAAAAACCCCTACAAATCCATGAAAATGTAAAAGACCCTAAAAACCTTGAAATATCCCTGAAAAACATAAAACCCCTAAAAATATTTAAAAACTATAAAAACCCATAATAAAATAAAAAATCACTAAAAACTCTAAAACCCCTTAAAACCCCTAAAAAAGTTAAAAAATTCGAAAAACCCTTAAAAAATATAAAGATACCCTAAAACCAAGAAAGACCATGAAAAACCTGAAAACCACTAAAAACTCTAAAAACCCCTAAAAAACCCTCAAAATCCCGAAAAATGCTAAAAAAATAAAAACCCTAAAATTCATAAAAAAAACCCTAAAGAACCATGAAACTATAAAAAACCCAAAAAACCCCTCGAAAACCATAAAACCCCCTAAAAAATATAAAGCCCCTAAAAACCCATAAAGGCTGAAAAATAAACTCTAAAAACTTAAAATATATATATTTTAGACCCCTAAAACATAAAAAAACAATAAAAACCCTTAAAAACCTCAAATACTCAAGAAAATCCCTAAAACCCCAAAAAGACCCTAAAAACCCTGAAATTACAAAAAAAACCTAAAAAACCTTAAAAATGATTAAAATCCAAAAAACTTCTAAAATTCCATGAAAACATAAAAAACACTAAAAACATAAAAATCCCCTGAAAATCATAAAAACCTCTAAAAACCATAAAACCCCCCAAAACCCATAAAATCTCTACAAACTCTAAAAACACTAAAAACTCTAGAAACCTTTAAAACCCCTAAAAATGTTAAAAAACTATAAAAAACCTTAAAATCCCTAAAAACTAAAAAAACCCTAAAACCCCAAAAGACCATGAAAACATAGAAAACCCATAAAAACCCTAAAACACCTAAAAACCTAAAAAACCCAAAAAACCCCTAAAATTCCTAAAATATCCTAAAACCCAAGAAAAACTCTTGAAAATTTCAATAAATTTAAAACCCTAAAAACCACTAAAAACCCTGAAAACTCATAAAACCCTAAAAATATTAAAAAAACACTGAAAAAACATAAAAGCCTAAAAAACTCAAAACCCCCCAAAAAGACCATAAAAACACTAAAAAATAATAAAAACCCTGAAATCCCCTAAAACCCACAAAATCCCTAAAAACCCTAAAAAACCTTAAAATCCATAAAAATCCTAAAAAGCCCATAAATCCATGAAAACGTAAAAAACCCTAAAAACACTAAAAACACTGAAAAATCCCTAAAATACATAAAACCCCCTAAAAACCATAAAAAACAATAAAAGCCCATAAAACCTAAAAACCACTAAAAACTCTAAAAACATTTAAAACACCTAAAAACATTAAAAAACTCTAAAAAACATTTAAAAACTCTGTAAAACCCTAAAAACCTAAAAAGGCCCTAAAACCCTAAAAACCCCCTAAAAATCCCCAAAATCTCGAAAAATCTAAAAAACATAAAAATCCTAAAAACACCCTAAAAATTAATGAAAACGTAAAAAACAATAAAAACCCAAAAAACCATAAAACACCCTAAAAACCTTAAAAACCCTAAAACCCCATAAAACCCTTAAAACCCAATAAAATCTTTAAAACCCCTAAAAAACCCTAAAAATGTTAAAAAACACTAAAAATCTTAAAAACCCTTAAAAAGCTAAAAAACCCCTAAAAACACAAAAGAGCCTAAAATTATGAGAAACCTTGAGAAACCCAAAAAACCCTAGAAAACCTCTAAAAATTCTGAAAATCCCAACAAACCTTACAAAACCCAAAAAACCATAAAAATCTTAAAAACTCCCAAAAATCCATGAAAAATTAAAAAACCCTAAAAACCTAAAAAACCTTGAAAACCTTAAAAAACCCATAAAAACCCATAAAAACCCTAAAATACCACTAAAAACAATAAAAACTCTTAAAACCACTAAAAATGTTAAAAAACTCTAAAAAACCTTAAAAACCCTAAAAAACTAAAAAAACCCATTAAAAACCAAAAGTACCCTAAAAAACCCTAAAAATCCCTTAAAACCTAGAAAACCCCTGAAAACCAATAAAACCCTCAAAATCCATAAAAACCATAAAAATCCTAAAACTTATAAAAATTTAGGTAAATGAAAAAAAACCCGTAAAAAACCTGAAAACCCCTTGAAACCCATAAAAACTATGAAAAAACCTAAAACCCCTAAAGACCTATAAAAATCCTAAAAATCACTAAAAACTCTAAAAATACTTTAAAATCCTAAAAATGTTAAAAAACTCTAGAAAATCTTAAAACCCTAAAAAAATAAAAAAAAATACTAAATCCCCCTAAAAACCCCCTAAAAATCCATAAAAACATAAAAACCCATAACAACTCTTAAAACCCTCAAAACCCATAAAATCCCATAAAATCCCTAAAAATCATTAAACCCCTAAAAATGTTAAAAACACTAAAAACTCTTTAAAACCATAAAACCCTAAAAACCCTTGATGATGCGAGATGCACGGGGTGGCCCGATCTTCACGGCGTAGGGCGGCGGATGATGGATGCGGTTTGGGGCTAAGTGATGAGTGAAGGGTATGGATAGTGGAAGCAAGTAGTCAACAAACGCTATATGGAGCATGACCTACTACTTAGACAACACACTCAAGGGAGGGGTGTGATGGCCAATCCACACAACAACGCACTTGGGTTGAGGCACGGAATTGGGGGCTTTGTGATCTTGGATCACAAATCTAACTTGTAGATTGACAAGGCAAGAATGCACAAGAGCAAGGGGGAAAACCCGGGATAATCCTCACACAACGGAGAGAAACAAAGCATAAGCTCTCAAATTAAGTCTTGAATGCCAATACAATGCCATGGGGTGGCTATTTATAGCCAAGGGGGTGATACAATGGTCAAGGGTCTAATACCCTAAAGTCATAAAGTCTAAACCTACCTTGTCCCCTTAAAATTTAAAAAGATAAAAGCCAACAAAGACTTTTGGAAAAGAAGCACACAACTTTCCAACATAGCCCACCGGATTTGACTTTGAGTGCATAGCCCACCGGATTTGACTTTGGTGTCCAAAGATGCCATTTCTAGAATCCTCCATGTGGGCAAGGCCTCCAAATTCGTGCAACCATGTGGGCCAAGTTTTAATCATCAATTTTGGGATTGAATAAGTGATATTATAGTCCCATTTGCTCCATCCATGCAAGGTAATACCCATTGGGCCTTTAATGAAGCAAGATGAGCGCCCATTGAAGCATTCAACCTCTTTAATCTTCCTCGTGTCATTGGGCCTTGCAAATCCAATTCCTCCACCCGAGCAATCAACTCTGTGCCTTCCGCATGGTTCGCATCATCCTCCCCCTCTTGAAAAGGAGTCGTCCTCGACTCTTCATCCTCTACACCCAAAAAAGGAGAAAGATCAGAAACATTGAAAGTGTCACTTACACCATACTCACCTGGCAAAGTTATCTTATAAGCATTGTTGTTAATCTTTTCAAGCACTCGGAATGGTCCATCGCCTCGTGGCATGAGTTTTGATTTCCTCTTTTCAGGGAATCTTTCCTTCTGCATATGAATCCAAACCAAGTCACCGGGCTCGAACAACATTTGCTTGCGACCCTTGTTTGCACGATCCATATATTTTTGGGTCATCTACTCGATATTTAACCTTGCCTTTTCATGGATTTTCTTGATGAATTCTGCACGCCCTTTCACATCCATATTAACTGCTTCCTGTAAAGGCAAAGGAACTAGATCAATAGGCGCAAGGGGGTTAAAGCCGTAAACTATTTCAAATGGAGAATATTGAGTAGTGGAATGCTTGGCCCTGTTATATGTGAATTCCACATGTGGCAGACACTCCTCCCAATTCTTGATATTCTTTTTGAAAATTGTTCGCAGAAGGGATGATAGTGTGCGATTCACCACCTCCGTTTGCCCATCGGTTTGTGGATGACAAGTAGTGGAAAATAATAACTTTGTACCGAGTTTTCTCCACAAGGTCTTCCAAAAGTAACTAAGAAATTTTGTGTCTCGATCCGACACAATGGTCCTTGGAATTCCATGATGCTTGACTACTTCCTGAAAGAAAAGTGTTGCAATGTTAGTGGCATCATCTGTTTTGTGACAGGGAATAAAATGTGCCATTTTTGAAAACCGATCCACCATAACAAAAATGGAATCTCTCCCCCTCTTGGTCCGTGGTAACCCCATAATAAAGTCCATTGATATGTCCTCCCAAGGGGTGTTGGGAATTGGGAGAGGAAGATATAGTCCATGTGGGTTCAGCTTTGATTTGGTTTATGGAAAACAATGCACTTTCCCACAAATTTCTCAACATATCTAGATATCCTAGGCCAATAAAAATGCTCACTAAGAACACTTAGAGTTTTTGAAACACCAAAATGCCCCATTAACCCACCCGAATGTGACTCCTTTAGTAAAAGTAAACGGATAGAGCAATTAGGAATGCAAAGCTTATCAATCCGAAATAAGAATCCATCATGTAAATAGAACTTTTCCCAACTAACTCCAGGTTTACAATGTTCATAAGGTTCTCTAAAATCACTATCAGTGGCATATAAATCCTTAATGTATTCAAAACCAAGAAGTTTTGAATCCAACAAGGATAAAAGAGAATATCTACGCGAAAGTGCATCGGCCACAGTATTTTCTTTACCCTTTTTATGCTTGATGACATATGGAAATGATTCAATGAATTCCAGCCATCTAGCATGTCTCCTATTTAGTTTATGTTGGCTCCTAAGGTATTTAAGAGCCTCGTGATCAGAATGGATCACAAATTCTTTAAGCCAAAGATAGTGTTGCCATGTTTCGAGTACTCTAAACAATGCATACAACTCTTTATCATATGTAGCATAGTTTAGAGTTGGGCCATTTAACTTCTCACTAAAATAAGCAATAGGCTTACCTTCTTTCATGATTACTCCTCCTATGCCAATTCCGCTTGCATCACATTCAATTTCAAAGGTCTTACCGAAGTCTGGAAGTGCAAGTAGAGGGGCGTGGGTGAGTCTCTCCTTTAGCGCATGGAAGGCTTTTTCTTGAGTTGTCCCCCATTTGAAAGGAACATTCTTCTTTGTCAATTCATTCAATGGTGCTGCTAGTGTGCTAAAGTCTTTCACAAATCTCCTGTAAAAACTAGCAAGCCCATGAAAACTTCTTACCTGTCCAACGGAGGTTGGAGTTGGCCATTCTTGTATTGCTTTGATCTTCTAGGTGTCCACTTCAAATCCATTGCCACTCACAACAAATCCAAGGAAAATAATCTTATCGAGACAAAATTCACACTTTTTTATGTTTCCAAACAGGTTTTCTTTCCTTAACACCTCTAGGACTTTTCTCAAGTGATCTACATGTTCATGCAAAGTCCTACTATACACCAGAATATCATCAAAGTAAACTACCACAAATTTTCCAATATATGCACGTAAGACATGATTCATTAACCTCATAAATGTGCTAGGTTCATTGGTGAGACCAAAGGGCATGACTAACCATTCATAAAGTCCATGTTTTGTCTTAAATGCAGTTTTCCACTCATCTCCTTCTTTCATCCTAATTTGATGGTAGCCACTTCTTAAATCAATTTTTGAGAAAATAGTTGAACCATTTAATTCATCTAGCATATCATCTAACCTAGGGATAGGATGACGATACCTGACTGTGATGTTGTTGATGGCTCTACAGTCAATGCACATTCTCCATGTTCCATCCTTCTTTGGTACTAGAAGGACCGGTACCGCACAAGGACTAAGACTCTCTCTCACATACCCCACATTCAACAACTCTTGAACTTGCCTTTGAATTTCTTTTGTCTCCTCTGGGTTGGTGCGATATGCTGGGCGGTTCAGTAGTGATGCTCCAGGTATGAGGTCAATTTGATGCTCAATACCTCTAATGGGTGGAAAACCCGGTGGCACCTCTTCGGGAAACACGTCTTCAAATTCCTGCAACAAAGACTCAACAACATGTGGCAAAGAAGATGTTAAGTCGTTAGTGTTCAACATCACCTCTTTGTATATAAGTACTAAGATATTTTGTTGAGAAATCAAAGCTTCCTTAACCTCACTCTTTTTTGCCAACATCACACTTTTCTCTCCTCTCAAATCTTTTTCCCCTCTTGATTTTTCTTTGCTCTCCATTTCTTTGCTTCTCTCATTTTCTATTTTTCCCTCATTCTCTCCTTTTTCATTTTCTCTCTTTCTTTCCTCATCACTCTTTTTTTTCTTTTCTCTCAAAATGTGATCTTCCAGAATTTGCTTGGGGGACATGGGGTTGAGGGTTATAGGTTCCCCTCGGAGTAGAAAAGAGTGACGGTTCAAGAAACCATCATGAGTAACACGCCGATCGTACTGCCATGGTCGACCCAACAACAAGTGGCATGCCTTCATAGGAACAATGTCGCACAATAGCTCATCTTTGTACTTACCGATGGTGAACAATACCTTAACTTGCTTGGTGACCTTCAGCTCTCCACAATCATTCAACCACTGAAGTCGGTATGGATTTGTATGCCTTAAATTCGGGAGTCCCAACTTATCCACCAACTCGGTGCTCACCACATTGCTACAACTTCCACCATCAACAATAACACTACATACCTTCCCATTGATCTTGCATCGTGTATCGAAAAGGTTCTCCCGCTGCTCCTTTTCTCCAACGGTCATTTTTGCACTTAAAACTCTTCTAGTGACAAGAATCTCGCCATCTTCCGCAAATTCTCCATTTTCAATTTCTGGAGATTCATCTTCCTCCTCTTCGGAGCTCTCTCCACCGGTCTCCCATTCTCCATACTTGTTGATGATCATGGTGTGACGGTTTGGGCATTCACTAGCAATGTGACCCCTTCCTTGACATTTAAAACAACGAATATCCCTATTCCTGGTTTGGTTAGCCTCAAAAGTAGGTTTCTTAGGTGGAAGAATTACCTTGTCACTTTTGCGATCAACCACCTCTTTTGCCTTTGATGGTTCTCCAATCTCCTGCCTTGGATTTTTCCATGGTGTGAAAGGGGTAGTGGGTTTCCTCATGTTGCTCCTCCTTTTGATTTGTTGCTCGATCTTGGTGGCTTGGTGGATCATATCTTGTATCTCTACATGGTGGTACATCTCCACTTGATCCGCAATCTCCTGATTGAGCCCATGTAAAAACCGTGCCATGGTTGCCTCCGGATCCTCCTCAACGTTTGCCCGAATCATGGCAATTTGCATCTCCTTGTAGTAGTCTTCTACACTCTTACTCCCTTGGATGAGGCGTTGAAGTTTGTTGTGGAGATCTCTATGGTAATGTGTGGGAACAAACCGCTTCCGCATGGTGAACTTCATGTCTTCCCAAGTGTTGATGGGACGTCCACCATATCTAGCCCTCTCCTTTTGAACTTGATCCCACCAAATTAAAGCATAATCAGAAAATTCAAGGGAAGAAAGTTTGACCTTTTTCTCCTCGGAATATGCATGGCATGAAAAGACCTGCTCGATCCGCATCTCCCACTCCAAGTATGCTTCTGGATTGCTTTTCCCAAGAAAAGAAGGGACCTTCACCTTGATCCCGCCAAGTAGTTCATCATCATGTTGTCTCCTTTGGCCTCCTCTCGGTTGTTGGTACAACCTCCTCCTTTGTGGGACTTCATCAAGATCATCATCAAAGTTCACCATCTCCTCGTCCATGATGTGGGGACGACGTGGTGCGGGAGCGCGTCGTGGGTTATCATGGAACATCCTTGTGCTTGGTTTATTCTCCAATTCATCAATCCTCTCATGTAACACCTCCAACTTCCGATCAAGAAGCTTCTCGAAGTGGCTCACCAAAGATTGCATTTGGAATTGCGTAGCTTCAGGTGCGGGAGATCTAATTCGACTTCCTTCATCGCTAACATGAGCAATTTTCTTCCCACGATCTTCTGCCAAGATAAGTTACACAAACACAAACACACACCGGGGGGGAACACACACAATGATACACACTCACTCACACACGCGAGATGTACACACTCACACAAGATGTTCACACTCACACACACAAAGATACACACTCACGCACGCAATATATACACACTCACACGCACAAGATGTACACACACACGCACACAACAAGATGCACACACTCACACACACAAGATATTTTTTTTTCTTATTTCTCTCCACTCTCAAAACTCAATTTGAATCCCAAGCTCTTATGAAATATAATACCTTGTTTAGGGCGATCAAGTGCCACCAATTCCTCCCCAATCAAGATTGTGTCGGGGGATGGTTTAACACAACCCGCTTGAGTGGTAAGGGGTTTAACAATGGTAAAGGGTCAAAAAGAGGGTGGAAAGAAGGGTAGATAGGTGGATTGTGGGTTTTTCCCGATTGTGCAAGATAAGATAAATGAATAACAATATGATCCAAATACAAAATGGGGATGAAGTAAAATGATGGAAAAAGTTATATGTGGAAATAGAAAGTGCTAATAAGGTAAAGCACAAAGGATTAATTGTATCCACTCTTTTTTTTTTGCTTTTGTTTTTGTCAATTCTCCCCAAAAAGTGTTGTGCTTGGAGTTTTAAAGCACAAGATGATTGAACGGAGAGTAAGACTTTTTTTTTCTTTTTCTTTTTTTTCGAAATCTCTCAAATAAAGGATGTGATTAATTTTGAAAAGCACAAAATGATGAGTTGAGAGAAATTTTTTTTTGCCGGATACAAATCACATATAGAGAATTAAATGCGGAAAGAAGATGAATGAAAATTTGGCTCAATTTATAATAATCCAAGCATGCACAAACTAGGACAATTCGGGAGGCTTTCAAGAAAAATGGATTTTTTTTTGTTGAATGGGTGAATAATATGGAAAGATAAGGAGGGTAATTAATAGAATTAAAGTAAATGAAGGGATAGACACCTACCGTGTCAACCGGTGCTCTGATACCAACTGATGTGAGATGCACGGGGTGGCCCGATCTTCACGGCGTAGGGCGACGGATGATGGATGCGGTTTGGGGCTAAGTGATGAGTGAAGGGTATGGATAGTGGAAGCAAGTAGTCAACCAACGCTATATGGAGCGTGACCTACTACTTAGACAACACACTCAAGGGAGGGGTGTGATGGCCAATCCACACAACAACGCACTTGGGTTGAGGCACGGAATTGGGGGCTTTGTGATCTGGGATCACCAATCTAACTTGTAGATTGACAAGGCAAGAATGCACAAGAGCAAGGGGAAAACCCGAGATAATCCTCACACAACGGAGAGAAACAAAGCATAAGCTCTCAAATTAAGTCTTGAATGCCAATACAATGCCATGGGGTGGCTATTTATAGCCAAGGGGGTGATACAATGGTCAAGGGTCTAATACCCTAAAGTCATAAAGTCTAAACCTACCTTGTCCCCTTAAAAGTCAAAAAGATAAAATCCAACAAAGACTTTTGGAAAAGAAGCACACAACTTTCCAACATAGCCCACCGGATTTGACTTTGAGTGCATAGCCCACCGGATTTGACTTTGGTGTCCAAAGATGCCATTTCTAGAATCCTCCATGTGGGCAAGGCCTCCAAATTCGTGCAACCATGTGGGCCAAGTTTTAATCATCAATTTTGGGCTTGAATAAGTGATATTATAGGCCCATTTGCTCCATCCATGCAAGGTAATACCCATTGGGCCTTTAATGAAGCAAGATGAGCGCCCATTGAAGCATTCAACCTCTTTAATCTTCCTCGTGTCATTGGGCCTTGCAAATCCAATTCCTCCACCCGAGCAATCGACTCCGTGCCTTCCGCATGGTTCACGTCACTTGAAAACCTCTTAAAGCCCTCAAAATCCCTAAAAACCCTAAAACAACTAAAAACTATAAAAATACTAGAAAACCCCCCAAAAATCCAGGAAAATATAAAAACCCTAAAATCCTTGAAAAAAACCAATAAAACCATAAAAACCACTAAAACCTTAGAAAATCCTAAAAACCCTAAAAGTCATGAAAAAACCCCTAAAAACCATAAAAACCCTTAAAAACCTTAAAAAACCATAAAACTCCTTAAATCCACTAAAATTTATATAAACATTATAAGCCCCTAAAAACATTAAAACTCTAAAAATCCAGAAAAACCCAAAAAAACTCAAGAAAAAAACCCTAAAACCCTAAAGGCCTTAAAACCCTTGAAAAACCATTAAAACTCTTTAAACCCCTGAACACCCTAAAACCCCTCAAAATCCATAAAAACCCTAAAATTCCTTAAAAACTATAAAAATATGAAAAACCCCCTAAACATTCATGAAAACATAAAATAATCCTAGAAACTTTGTAAAAACCCATGAAAACTGAAAACCCCAAAAATCCTTAAAATCCCTTAAAAGCCATAAAACCCCTAAAAACCTGCTAAAACCTCTAAAGATCCTTAAAATACCAAAAAAACTCAAAAAGACCCTAAGAAAATTGAAAACCCTGAAACCCCTAAAAACCCTCAAAATTCATAAAAACTGTAAAAACCCGTAAAATCCATAAAAATCCTAAAACCAACTAAAAACCATGAGAATGTAAAAAACCCTAAAAACCCCTGAATCCATAAAACCCCTAAAAACCTTAAAAAAACCTAAAACCCATAAAATATCTAAAAACCAATAAAAACTATAAAAATACTTAAACCACTAAAAACTTTAAAAAACTCTGAAAAAACCTTTAAACCCCTAAAAACATAAAAAAAACCCGAAAAACCCAAAAGACCTTAAAAACCTAGAAAAATTCTAAAACCCCTAAAAACCCTAGAAAAACCCTAAAAACCCTCAAAGTAACTAAAAACCCTAAAAGACCATAAAAATCCTAAAAAACCCAAAAAAATCATGAAAGCATAAAGATACCTAAAATTTTGAAAACCCAATGAAAATGCATAAAAACCCTAAAAACACTTAAAACTATAAAAACCATTAAAACACCTAGAAACGTTAAAAACTTGGCCCCAACCCACCCTTGTCTGCTTTCTTTTATTTTAATAAATTTTGGGGGGCCAGGAATATCCTGGCCTCACACCTTCCTTGGCCTAGAAACATTAAACACCTTAAAACCCTAAAAAATCAATAAAAAGCCTAAAAACTCCATGAAAATCGTAAAAATTTCAAAAAACCATAAAAACCCTAAAAATCCAAGAAAACCCTAAACGCGATAAAAACTATAAAAAACCATTAAATCCCCTAAAAACATTAAAAAAATATAAAAAAATTTAAATCCCTAAAAAACTAAAATAAAAACACTAAAAATACAAAAGACCCTCAAACCCTAAAAAAACCCAAAAAACCCAAAAAACCTTGAAAAACCCTAAAACCCTACAAATCCCTAAAACCCAAAAAGACCCTAACAACCATAAAAAACCTAAAAAACCACTAAAAATCCAAGAAATCATAAAAAAACCCTAAAATCCCTAAAAACCCTTGAAAATAATAAAACCCCCTAAAAACCTTAGAAAATCCTAAAAACCCATAAAAACCTTAAAAAACACTAAAATGTTTTAAATCCCTAAAGGAAGAAAAATCTTAAAAACCTTAAAAATCCTAAAAACTAAAAAAACCTAAAAGCCCAGAAAACCCAAAAAATCCCTGAAAAACCATTGAAAATGATAAAAACCCCAAAAAAATATTTAAAAACCCTAAAACACATAAAAACCCTCAAAACCCTTAAAAACGTTAAAAACTCTAAAAAACCATTAAACCCCTAAAAACTAAAAAAACCCAAAAAACGCAAAAGACCCTAAAAACCTCGAAAACTGATAGAAACCCTTAAAAGCCCTAAAAACCCTCAAAGATCTCAAAATCTCCAAAAACCATAAAAACACTAAAAAACATAAAAATCATAAAAAATCCCGAAAATACAAGAAAACTTAAAAACCCCTAAAAACCTTGAAAACTCCCTAAAAACATATAAACCTCTAAAAAATTTAAAAACCTAAAAAACGTTAAAAACAACAAAAAACTATAGAAACCCTTAAAAACCTTAAAATTTTTAAAATCTCTAAAAAACCTTAAAAACCCTAAAAAACCTAAAAACCATAAAACCCTTAAAAATCACAAAAAACCCTCAAGATCCATAAAATCCCTAAAAAACTCCAAAAACCAAAAAAATTCTAAAACCCCCTAAAAATCCAGGAAAAAGTAAAAAACTGTAAGAACCTTGAAAAACCATTGAAAACATTAAAAACACCCTAAAAACCCTAAAATCCCACTAAAAACATAAAAAACATTAAAAACCTTAAAATCATAAAAACTAAAAAAATTAAAAACCCTAAAACCCCATGAAAAACCCCCAAAACCCTTAAATACCCTAAAACCCTAAATACATTAAAAATGATAAAAAACCTAAAAAACTCATAAAAATCCAAGAAAATATAAAAACCCCTAAAAACCTTGAAAACCCCATGAAAACCATAAAACTCCTAAAAAACATAAAAAACCCTAAAACTGATAAAAACTCAAAAAACCCATGAAAAACTTTCAAAACCCTAAAAATTGCTAAAAAACGAGAAAAATCTCTAAAAACCATTAAAACCACTAAACTCATCAAAAACCTAAAAACTCGGACTCTAAAAACCTTGAAATACCCTAAAAACTCTAAACCCCCCTAAAAACCCCAAAAACCCTCAAAATCCCTAAAAACCATAAAAAATCCCAACGACCATAAACATACAAAAAAACGCCTAAAATCCATGAAAATAAAAAAATCCATAAAACTCCCTACAATTCATGAAAAAACCGTAAAACCCATAAAAACCTAAAAATCCACTAAAAACACTAAAAACCCTTGAAATGTTAAAAACCTTAAAAAACACAAAAAAACCACTACAACCCCAAAAGACACAATAAAATCTGAAAAAACACTAAAATCTTCTGAAAACACCTAAACCCCCCTCAAAATCCCTAAAATTATTAAAAACCCTTAAAAACCATAAAAATACTAAAAACCTCCTAAAAATCCATGAAAATGTAAAAAACTCTAAAAACTTGAAAAATCCATAAAACCATAAAAATCCTTAAAAACCTAAGAAAACCTTAAAAACCCATAAATGCCCTAAAAACACACTAAAAACTATAAAAAACTTTTAAACCCCTAAGAATATTGAAAAAATCTAAAAACTCTTAAAACATCTAAAAACTCAAAAAAACCCTAAAACCCCAAAAGACCCTACAAACCCTAAAAAATCCCTAAAAACCTATGAAAACCCCTAAAACCCCTCTAAAACCCCTAAAAATCCCCCAATACCCAAAACCCACCAAAACCCTGCAAAACCCTAAAAAATATAAATCCAAAAAACCCCTAAAAATCTACAAAAAGGTAGAAACCCCTAAAATCCTTAAAAACCGCTGAAAACCATAAAACCCCATAAAAACCTGAAAAACCCTAAAAACCCATAAAACTATAAAAACCCACTAAAAACTCTCAAAACCATTAAAACCCATAAAATGTTAAAAATTTGAAAACGAGGGTGGGAGGGAAGTGGAAATGGTGCTGGAATCAAAGCCTAAGGTTTAGGGTTCAAGTCCTCTTAGCTTCACGCCTATGCTTTAATTGTTATTGCTCTAATTTTTCCATACTCCCTAGTGGGAACTGGTCCAAGCCCAAGGTTTTCCACTTTGGGCCTAGTTGAGGATGTGTGGAATGCAAGTGGTGAGCCTACACCTATACCTCATTATCCATAACAACACGTTTCACTAAAAAGTAATTATCTTTTTCCAATAGGGGTATATCTGTTGGTAAAAGTTCATATTCTGTTGGTAAAACATTTTACCAACAAAAATTTTTCAATCACTAAAATGTTAGTAAAAACTCTATCGCTAAATGTTATTAAGATAGACAAAATAGTTTTGTTACTATAATAATAATATCAACAGATAATATATATTTTGGTCAAAGTGTTTAGCAACAGATTTATATGATAAATATATCTGTTGGTAATAATATAACCAACATATATTACCTGCTTATAAATTACATTTAAATAAAAATTATAAATTTTTATTTCCACTAAAATTTTATATTATATTTATGAATTTATCATATATAATACCCATGTTTTAATTATCAAACCAAAGATGATTTTTACACATGATCAAACTTAGAAAAAAGATTAATAATATTAATAATGGAATTTAATGCAAAATTAATCAATAGATAATTGAAGTTGATTGATAAGACCATAATAAAATATCATATGTGGGTATTTAGATATTGGTTTCTAAAATTTTATATTATATTAATTAATCTAATTATATATAATATATTTATTGTATTTATTATATAATAATGATAATATTATATTATTTGAACATTTAAAACAAGAAATGAAGCTCCAAGAAACATGATACAAATATATTTAAATGTATTCAAAATAATTTACACAAAAATCCATTATAAAACACATCATTTTTCATGCCATAGTTCACACTAGCAGTATTCCTTGCTTGCAGTAGTCATCCGCCTCTCCATCCTGGCATGCTCCCCATGATGTTCCATGCTGACAAAACCACCTGCGAGTCTTTATCATGAAATCTTTTTCTCACGCTCAACAAATTTTCAAAAGCTCAATGATTCCCACAAACTAGAACCTCATTGATGAACCTAACAACAAAGCCTTGTTGCATGTACTACTACTCACATGGTAGAATATTGGAAGTGGCGACATAATATTTTCCTCCCCTAAGTAGTAATTCATGTTTTCTGCCAAAATGGTTGTACTAAATGAAAATATTCAAGTGAAAAATAATAATTAAAAACAATAAAAAAAAGATAAAAAATAATAAAAAAACTTACAATACAATCTAGAAATGTGTAACACTTCACTCACCCAAATTACCATCAATTTTTCTTCTCAAGCTATCCAATTTAGTGCTTGGAGTTCTTGGATGAATCGGTTTTTGTTGTTGTGGTGGAAACAAATATTACAACATACCTTCATCCATTTGTTTCTCTCATGCATCAGTTGTCACTGTCGTAGTGAGGAATACGCATGCAGTTCACCAACTCAGACATGAAATAGCCACAATTACTTGTAGTCTTCCATGGGAAAATTGTTGAAACAACACGAAACAAACAAATAAAAAGTTAAAAAATTAGAATAATGGAAAAAGAAAAATTTTAACTTTTATACAATTAGAATGAAAAATGGTTCACCTAAGTTATAACATCCCTAAAAATGGAAATGACTTCTGGATTTAGGAGAACTTTGAATGTGCTTCCAAATAAAACCTTTTCTTAAATAAGAAAAATTATTAAATAAAGACACCATTCTTTTTCAAACTCATATAATTCATGGACACGAAGCATTTTGTACATTTTTAAATGTTATTACATCGCAAAAAATAGAACTCTATAAAGATAGTTATAATACAAGACTCCACGACTCCAATTATTCAAATCAACACCATGTTCCCCACTCTCAACTATACAAAACACTCTAAAAATCCATATCAAAGTGATCACATGTTGCAAATATTACCAAATTCTTATCATATATGCCCATAATAAATTTTTCTATCTATCTGTTGGATAATATAAAGTTTTATGAGGTATAACAAAGAAACAAATGATATAGAAACATCACACCAAGAAAACCCCACTCAACAACAATTAGTTGCAGCATCAGTAGGATTTGAACACTACTTATCCAATCACAAACACACCCATACCTTCCCTCAAGGAATCTTCAACATGTGAATCAGGGAATAAGGCAATCCTTGATAATATAAAATCATCAAAGCCTATAGCTTACCTAATTTTCACTAATAGGGTTCTATAGTAATTTTTCAAGCTTGTAATAAAAGATATTAAGGATGAAATTACCCTACTTTACAAGATTACAATGCATGTCTATGTGAATGATCATCTTTTAATGCTCGGAGTGGTGAAGAGTTTCATTGGTACAAAATTTACTAGCCGTTTTAGGGATCCCATATCAAATTTAGCACTCGATACTATGGAAACAGTTTGCATGGACCTTGATTGAGTTTTCAAGATATTGTCATTATGTATATAAAGGATTAAAAATTATTTGGCTACCAATTTTAGTATTCAAAGGATCTTAAAGGTGTAATGTTCAACAAATACTTTTTTACCCACAAAAAAATGAGAAAAGGGTTGTAAACCCCTACATCATTCTTCTTGATTTTCCTCTAGAGTACAAGAATTTTTAGAACCAAAAAAATAATGAGTTGGTGGGAGAAGATGGTTGGGGAGTATGAAAAATTAAAAGTACATTAAGAATCTTCACATACAGATCGAAAAGTTCAGACCTGATTTGGCTATAAACGAGAGAGGGTTGAGTGATTTGGCATGCCATTACTTAAGAAAATCTGGATTCAGTGCTGTCATATGAATGAGTTGAGAAAAGAAGATGACAAGTTATTACTGGCTTGTGGAATTTTTTTAAATAGACCCAATAAACATCAAGAATCCTATGTGGGAACACAAGATGGTATTTTTTAGGTCAAGTGGATCGGTGACCAGTTCTGTCTTTTATCATGGTGTGTTCGGAGCCAAAAGCTTGAACCATTATTCCAATGGGTGCTATAAAGGATATTCTAAATAAATTGTAGAGGAATTTTATTGTTTCTATACCCTAGTGAGAAACATTACCAAGAATCCAAATTTGATACTTGGTGGTAGTTCTACTGGGATTACCATGTATTCCACTTTAAAGTAGAAGAGCTCGTCTATTGAAGGCTTTGAGAAGTAGCCTTAAGAAGCTTCTACTATTTATTTTGAGGCATTACCTAGTACCCTAGAAAAAAAGTGGCAATAATGTGATAAGGAATATGAATTTCCTACAAGTAAAGCATGCAAAACTAAAAATGCTTGGATTAGAAAAGACAGGCGTACGGGTTTCATTACTCACATGAAAGAACACAAGATATGGTATTCTTATAACCTAATGGTACGAAAGATATAAGATGATTGTAAGGTAAAAGCTATTAAAAAATAGATGAAAAATAACAATTACATTCCATACTTTAATAATGCGGTGCTTTCCAGGCGAGTGCATAGAATAGGGGCCTTAATGTTTCCAATTATGGAAAACCATAACACTAAGATAAAATCATTGAAAAAAACCATGAAGAACATCATATAAAACAAAATCCTATACCATCCTTGCATTATTATCATCAAAAGGAAATCAAATTAACTCTCCTCTAACATCTACATCACTTCAATGACCACCTCTGATGAACTGTGCAAACAACCCCTAATTCCTAAAAGCACACTCACAAATGAGATAAAAATATCCAACAAAAAAATAACTAAAAAATAAAATAGAACCAGAGAAAAAAGGTGTGTCCAGAGAAAAATGAATAAAAAATATTGAAAAATATAAAAAAAAATATTTCAAGAAAGTAAAAAACCAAAATCGATTATAATATGTTTTTAATAAAACCTCATGAAAAAAATTACTTTGGTCGTAAAAATAATATATGTATATACTATGCTTACCTTAATTGGTTATTGATAAAATCTTTTTTTTGTTACTCTATAGTTTATTGTAACATTTTTTATTGATGGTAAAATATTTTTCAGTAACAGTCATTATTAATAACAGATTCATGTGATAGAAAAAAATGTTGGTATTAGTATGATAAAGTAATAGATTCAACTATTGATAAATGATATGTTGGTATTGAACAACCAACACTAACAGATATATCTATTGGTAAAAATAAGTGTTGTTATTAAAAATTAATCACAATAAAACATAATATCTGTTGGAAATTCTCATTTTTACCAACAAATATATTATCTGTTAATAAATTTTTGTTGGTAAAAGTTATTTTTTTGTAGTGCTTGCCTCATGAAATCGGCTAGGGTGGTAAGGGTGGGGAGAAGTTTGGGGTTTGGTCATGGGGTCATGTCCCTAGGAAAACAGTTTATCTGCATTTTCTTTGTTGAATCGCAATTGTACCCATAAAATGATAAAAAACTCAAACAAAACTTAAAAACCCTAAAATACTCAAAAAAATATAAAAACCCAAAAAGATCCTAAAAACCCTTAAATCCCCTAAATCCCCTAAAACCCCCTCAAAATCTTTAAAAACCGAAAAAATCCCTTAACACCATTGCTTCTCATAGAAGAAAGATTAGATTCTTGAGTTCTGTGGTAGAACCGAACTCCTTTGATACCAATTTATTACGACTCGCCCTCGAGGCCCGTGCCGTGACTACCCCAAGCCCGCCTTCCATAGGCTAGGGGCTGGAGACTAGCACCAAAGGCATAAATCCCGATAAAAGGGAAGGAGTTGCCTTTATAAAGTAAACAAACACCACAGAGTACGCAAGCTGAAGTAAACACTAAGTAAGCAGTAATAAAACGTGCTGAAAGTACAAGGGGCTAGAAATACAAGCCCAAAATAACGGTATAGCTACAGCTGAAAGTAAAGTACAACTCAAAAGACAATAGCTTAGAGGTGAAAATCCGCTCCTAGTTCATCCTCTGGCTCCCTACCTAAAGGGTAGGTACAGATCTCCTCCTCAACACTCCACGTCTGTCCGTCTCCATGGGTACTGACTCATCGTGAAATCCACCTCCGGGCACCGAATCGACGTGAGATCCTCCTCCGAGTACCGTCCAGCTCTACAAGCCTCAACCACAATCAGTGATGTCCATTGTCTGCAACCAACACAACGTAGTGCAGACGAACCCCGTGCAGGGGTGAGTATACGATACTCAGTAGGGACCCCGAGACCCCCGAAGGTCTCCCTGAATCCAAAAAGGATAAATCACAAAGAAAAGATACAATCACGAAGTATCGTCCAACACTACTTAGGTATATGACCATACATATACCCAAGTCATCAAATCCAGTTCAGCTCCAACTCACAAGCTCAAGTACAATCCAGTCCATTCAGGAAAGTAAGACTTAATCCACACAGGAAAGTATGACCCAATCCACACAGGAAAGCATAATCCAATCCACACAGGATATCAAGTCAATCGAAGATAATGATTGAAAGTCAAGACTCAGCTCACACAGGTATACTACTCATGAAGAGGGATGGAGATGATTATATGTATCCTCTAAATCATCTCCTCTACCGAACCCACGTTGGATCCAAGTTTAGTAGTCGTCACTAGCGAACCCACAGAGGATCCAAGTATAGTAGTCCTCATCGTCGAACCCACGGAGGATCCCATCATGGTAGTCGAACCCACGGAGGATCCCAGTACAATAGTCTTCCTCGTTGAAGACACAGAAGTTCCCAGTACGGTATTCGTCCTCGTCGAACCCACAGAGGATCCCAGTCCAGTAGTCTTCCTCATCGAACCCATAGAGAATCCCAGTCCGGTAGTCCTCCTCGTCGAACCCACTTAGGATCCCAGTCTGGTAGTCGTCCTCGTCGAACCTAGAGGATCCCAGTATATTCGTCCTCGTCGTCGTAGTCCCAACCAGCTCTAGGGTTCCCGCACACAGTGCGCCCGTTCGGGGAGGGTCCGCACCACGAGCCAAGGGGGTCGATCCATCAACCGACACGAAGTCCGGAGTTGATGTATCCCAAAGTTCTGTATCGCCTATAGGAACTCAACGCGACAGACGACACGTCAATCGGACGCCCGGTCTGAGAGTTTTTGGCTTTTCGTTCCAGGGGCCCAGTTGGTTTTTAAGTCACAACCAACCCAAACATACTACAACTATGTCCAAACCTCAAGCAGAGTAATCCAAAATAACCATCTCACAAAGACGAATACAACAAAGTTGAAAGCATGAAAATCGAACTTCCGGAGCTCAAGTTATAAGCGTTTCCGCTCCGAGGCCCCGATTGGTTTCGTGTTCGAACCAACCCGGCCATACCCAAAGTTCTCTGAAACTCTGAGTATAATATACCGAAACGACCATCTCGATCCAAGGATCGCTTCTCAACTAATAGTGCATCAATCGGAGGTCTGTAGCCCAAGATATGGGCGTTTGAACGAAGCTATTCGATTTTAGGGGGTTTTGGGTCCAGACCGACTTGGCCCAAGACCCCTGGGTCAGCCCGTTAGGGCGCGGTCCGGCCCGGCTGGCACGGCCCGGCCCAGCCGACACGGCCCGGCCCGGCGCGGGCGGCCCGGCCCGGGGCGGCCAATCCCTCCCGGTGCGGGTGACCACAGCTCGACACGTGGCCGAACGGGCGCAAAGGGGGAGCGCCACACCCTTTTTGCTGAACGGCGGACCCAGTGGGGTCTGCCCTAATTGAACCTGAGGGTTACACCCCCGGTTTGCTCGGAAAACGGCCGGCCATTTTTTCGGCCTTATGAACCACCGCGGGACCCGTGAGGTGTCCCGCCTCCTGGAGCTCCGGCGGCCGGCCGTGCCCGGCCGCCGCCTTCCGGTGAACTCAGCCGTGGGACCCTACGGTGCAGCCCTTCTGAAGCACCGGCGGCTGGGTTTCCGACCGCCCCTCCCTGCACCACCGCGGCCTTCGGCCGTGGCCTTTGTTTGACCGGCGCGACGCGACTGCGCCGCGCCCCTCCGCCGCGGCCCACCCCGGCTGAGGCCCTCCATGGTTCTCTGGCACAGCGTGGCGGCGCCGCACCCCTCCGCCGCGACCCCGCTCCGGCCGCGGCCTCTTTCGACCTCAACGGCGCCGCGCTATTTCACCGCGGTGATATTCCTCATTCCCGCACGGTGCCGTTGCACCGCGCCGCCTTCGTCCCAAACAGCAACGGTGAACATCAACAAAGGGGGAGGAGGATCGGTCGTGTTCGTGTGGTCCGACCTCCTCCCGTTAATTTGATAACAGGTGGCCAAAAATTAAACGATGAATGCCAAGAATAATCACATCGTAAAAACACACCCCTACCTTGAAGTAGTTGTCGAAAGAAGATTGTCGCGGGAAACGACGTCGCGAGGTAAAGCTCCGTACGTGCTTGACAGAGAGCATCCGAGGTGGAGCAGCGTCTCACAACAGCTGCGAAGGGGAGAAGAAAGGCACGACGATCACTCCTTGCGGTGATGGCGTTCTTCGTCGAGGTCTTGACGTTCTTTGCGTTCTTCAACGTGGAAGATGATGTTCTTCAAGACCAGAGCCCTCCTCTCCCAAAAATTCCCACACAAAAATACCCTCTAATAAAATAAGGCTTTGCCTTATTTTATTACTCATGCCAACTTTTTTCAAAACTCAAATTGAATTCACCAAATTAATTAACTTGTGTTGTCCAATTAATTAGGTGTTTTATTGGCATGTATTTTAATGTGGAAGAGTGGAAGAGTTACAAAATTAATTGCAAGAGGGTGGTTTAATGGGGTGTTAGGGAAATTGAAGGAGGTGGGGGCTCATGTGGGCTCCACCCCAACTTCCTCACAACTTCCTTTCCCTTAACACTTAAACCACTAGCGGTAAAATAAAAATATAATTGTAAAGAAACTATATTTTTATTCTTCACATTTTTTAACAAATCCTCCCGAGCAAACGCACCTTCGGGAAAGGTGTTCCTAAGCAATTACCGGCGCTGCGGTTTCATCGGTGCCATCGAATTTTGATTCCGAGCACTGGTTCAAAAGTTAGGAAAACCCGCTCGTTCATTCACTGAACGTACCCAAGCTAAACTTCGGAAATTGATTCCGGGCACACCGGGCCTTGGAATCAGGTGCCGTTAGAAACTGCGCACTCGTAAAATCCCAAAGAAAATAAGAAAAAGGATTCCTTGAAATTTACGGGTCTTTACAAAAACCATAAAAACCCTAAAGGCCCTAAAAAACCTAAAAACCCCCGAAAAACCTGAAAACCCTCCAAATCCCTAAAAACCCTAAAAACCCCTTTAATCCCCTGAAAAACCTAAAAACCCCTCAAAATCCCTAACAACCATAACATCTAAAAAAATCCATGAAAATGTAAAAAATTGAGAAAACCCACTTAAAACCATAAACCCCAAAAAAACCTTTAAACCCTAGAACACATAAAACCCTAAAAACCCACTAAAAACTCTCAAAACCCTTAACACCCAGAAAACATTAAAAATCTCAAAAAATCCTTAAAAACAATAAAAAACTCAAAATAACCCCAAATAACCCAAAAACACCATAAAAACCCTAAAAACCCCTAAAACCCTACAAAACCTAAAACTGATCAAAATACCTAAAAACCCTAAAAACTCTAAAAACCAGAAAAATCCTAAAAAACAGCTAAAAATCCATGAAAATGTAAAAAACTCTAAAAACCCTAAAGAACCCCTGAAAACTATAAACCCCCTAAAAACCTTAAAAACCCTAAAACTCCATAAAACACTAAAAACCATGAAATTTTTTAAAAACCCTTAAAAATCCTAAAAATATTAAAAACTCTAAGAAAACTTAAAAACCCTATTTTTTTTAAAAAACAATAAAAGCCAAAAGGAGCCTGAAAACTCTGAAAAACCCTAAAAACCCTCAAAATCCCTAAAAACCAAAAAAAACTCTAAAAATCTTACAAAAACTAAAAACCCCTAAAATTAATGGAAATGTAAAAAACCCTAAAAGCCCTGAATACGTTAAAAACCTCTAAAAAACCATAAAAGCCTTAAAATACTCAAAATATCCTAAAACCCTAAAAGACCCTAAAAACCCCTAAGAACCCATGAGAACCCCCCAAATCCCTAAACCCCTTAAAAAACCTCTGAAACCTATAAAAACCCCTTAAAACATTAAAAACCCTAAAAACCAGTAAAGACCCTAAAAAAGCAATAAAACTCTAAAAATCTATAATACCTCTAAAAATGTTAAAAAAACTCTTAAAAACCTTAAACCCCCTAAAAACCCAATAAAACCCTAAAACCCCATAACACCATAAATACACTACAAATCCCTAAAAACCCTAAAAAACTCTAAAAACCATAAAATCCTAAAACCCCCTAAAAATCCATGAATACATAAAAACCTAAAAAACCCTCAAGAAACCCATGAAAACCCAAAAAACCCCTAAAAATCTTAAAAATCCATAAAAACCACTAAAAAATCTAAAAACTATTAAAAACCGCAAAAAACGTAAAAAACTCCTAAAAACCTTAAAACCACTAAAAACTCAAAAAATCTTAAAAACCGAAAAGAACCCTAAAAACCCTGAAGAACCCTAAAACCTCTGAAAATCCTTAAAAATCATAAAAAACCTAAAAACAATAAAATCCTAAAAAATCCCCAAAAAACCATGAAAATCTAAAAAACCCTAAAAACTTTGATAAAACCATGAAAACCATAAAAACCCCTAAAAACCTTAAAAACCCTAAAAATCCATAAAAATCCAAAAAATCCACTAGAAACTCCCAAACCCTTAAAACCCCTAAAAACATTTAAAAACTCTAAAAAACCTCAAAAACCAAAAAAATAAAAAAAACAACAAAAACACAAAAAATGCCCTAAAAATTATAAAAATCCCTAAAACCCCCCTAAAATACCCTAAAAATCCCTAAAAATCCTAAAAACCATAAAAATCCTATAAAATCTCTAAAAATTCATTAAAACATAAAAAACCCTAAAAACCCAAAATACCAGAAAACCCGTAAAAACCTTAAAAACCCATAAAAACCCATAAAACCCCTAAAAACCACTAAGAACTCTAAAAAACATAAAACCCAAAAAAGTTAAAAATCTCCAAAAAACCTTAAATCCCTAAAAAACTAAAAAAGAACCCCTAAAAACCCAAGACCCTAAAACTCTGAAAAAAACTAGAAACCCAAAAAACCCCTAAAAACCTAAAAATCAAAAAAATACCATAAAAACCCCCAATAACCCATAAAAATCCTAAAACCCCCTTAAAATCGAAGAAAACGTAGATTCCCTCAAAACCCCTCAAAACCATAAAATCCCCAGAAAACCTAAAAAACCATAAAACACCATAAAACCCTAAAAACCCACCAAAAACTCAAAATCCCCTAAAATCCCTAAAAATGTTAAAAAAACTCTAAAAACATTAAAAACCCTAAAAAACTCAAAAAAAACCTAAAAACCATAAAAGATCCTTAAAAACCTAAAAACCCCTAAAAACCCCTTAAAATACCTAAGAACCCAAAAAACCATAAAAATCCAAAAAATCCCCTAAAATTCCTGGAAAATATAAAAAACCCTAAAACCTTGAAAAACCCTTGAAAGCCATAAAACCCCCAAAAAACCAAAAAAGCCCTGGAAACTCATAAAAACTCTAAAAAACCACTAAAACTCTTATAACCCTTTAAACCCCTAAAAACATTAAAAAATCCAAAAAACCTTAAATACCCTAAAAATATCAAAAAAACCACTGAAAACCCCCAAAAACCTGAAAAATACCTAAAAACCCTAAAAAATCCAAAAAACCATAAAAATCTTAAAAACCTCTAAAAATCCATCGAAATGTAAATACCCCCCAAAACCCTAGAAATCAAATGAAAACCATAAAAACCCATAATAACTTGAAACACCCTTAAAACCCAAAAAACCCTAAACCAATAAAAACTCAAAAAACCCATAAAGCCCCAAAAGACCCTAAACCCAATGAAAACCCTAAAAAATCATAAAAACCCTTAAAACTCCTAAAACCATAAAAACCCCTAAAACCTTAAAAAACTCATAAAAACCCTAAAACCACTAAAAACTCTAAAACTACTTAAAACCACTAAAACGCCTAAAAATCCATGAAAAATGTAAAAAACCCTAAATACCATAAATACCTCTAAAAGCCATAGAAAACCCAAAAAATCCTTAAAAAGCATACAAACCATTAAAAACTCAAAAAACCCTTTAAATCCCTAAAAACATTAAAAAACTCTAAAAAACTTAAAAACACAAAAAAAATCAAAAAAACCCTAAAAAACTAAAAAAACTGAAAACCCCTAAAAGACCAAAAAAACCCTAAAAACCGTAAAAATCCTAAAAACTCCTCAAAATCAATAAAAATGTAAAAAACCCCAAAAATCCTGAAAAACCCTAAAAACCCCTAAAAACCCAAGAATCCTGAAACCCCTAAAAACCCTAAAAACACCTAAAAATTGCTAAAAATCTTCAAAATCCCAAGAAACCCTAAAAAACAAAAAGGCCACAAAACTCCTAAAAACACCAAAAAATCCATGAAAATGAAAAAAAACCCTAAAAACCCTAAAACCCCCCTCAAAACCACAACAACTCCTAAAAACCATAAACGACCCTACAAACCCATTAAAACATTAAAAAACCTCTAAAAACTCTAAAACCCCTTTAAACATCTAAAACCGATAAAAAACTCTAAAAAACATTAAAAGCCCAAAAAAACTCTAAAAACACCTAAAACCTCTTAAAACCCTTAAAATCACATAAAAAATCCAAAACACTCAAAATACCTAAAACCCATAAAAAACCTTAAAACCATAAAAAATCTAAAAACCCACTAAAAATGCATGAAAATGTAAAAAATCCTAAAAACCATGGGAAACCCCTAAAAACAATAAAAAACCCTAAAAAACTTAAAAAACCCTAAATCCCCATAAAAACCCTAAAACCCACTAAAAACACTTTTAAAACCCTAAAAATAGTAAATACTGTAAAAAAACCTTAAAAACCCTAAAAACTGAAAAAAAATCGTAAAACCCCCCAAAGATCCAAAAACATTGAAAACCATAAAAATCCTAAAAATACATGGAAACATAAGAAACCCTAAAAACCTTGAAACCATAAAACCCCTAAAACCTGAAAAAAAAACATAAAACCCCTAAATAACCACTAAAAACTCTAAAAACCCTTGAAGCCCATAAAAATTTTAAATACTCTAAAAACCTTAAAACCCTTAAAAACCATTAAAAACTCAAAAAACCCCCAAAAAACCCAAAAAGACCTTAAAAACCCTAAAAACCTTAAAAATCAATGAGAACCCCCCCTAAAACCTTCAAAATCCCCCAAAACCCAAATAACCCTAAAAACCATAAAAAACCTAAAAAACACCTAAAAATCCACCAAAACGTAAAAAATCCTTAAAAACCCAAAAACCCACGAAACCCATAAAAACCCCTAAAAACTTTGAAAATTCCTAAAAACCCATAATAACCACTAAAAACTCTAAAAACCCTTAAAACCCATAAAAATGTTAAAAAACTTAAAAAACTCAAAACAACCCTAAAAATCCAAAAAGACTCTAAAACCCATGAAAATCCCTATAAACCCTAAAAATCCTCAAAATCCTTAAAAACTCAAAAAACCCCTATAACCTATAAAAATCTATAAAAATCCAAGAAAACCTAAAAAATAGTAAAAACCCTGAAAACTATAAAAACCCCTAAAAACCTTAAAAACTCTAAAAACCCATAAAAACCCCAAAACCCCACAAAAATATCTAAAAACCCTTTAACCCCTAAAAATTATAAAAAAAATCCAAAAACCCTAAAAACCCAAATTTTTTTAAAAAAACCCCTCAGAACACAAAAAGACCCTAAAACCCTAAAACCCATAAAAATCCTTGAAACCCTAAAACCCCTCAAAATCCTAAAAAATCCCTAAAAAACCCTAAAAACCACAAAAATCCAAAAAATCCCTAAAAATCCATGAAAACATAAAAAAACCCTAAATACCTGAAAACTCATTAAAAAACATAAAACCCCTAAAACCTTAAAACCCCCAAAAAATCACTAAAAACACTTTAAAACCCTAAAACTTTAAAAAAACTCTAAAAACATAAAACCATAAAAACTCAAAAAAAAAACAAAAAAACCCAAAAGACCCAAAAACCCTAAAAACACCCTGAAAATCCATAAAAACCCTCAAAACCCCTAAAACCCCTAAAAACCCCTAAAAACCCTTAAAAACCATAAAAACCTAAAAATACATGAAAATGTAAAAAACCCTAAAAAACTAGATGAACCCCCTAAAAACCTTAAAACCGCCAAAAAAACCTTTAAAATCCCAAAAAACCCATAAAAACCTCTAACACCATTTAAACCCCCAAAAAGGTTACAAAACTCTAAAAACCATTTAAAACCCTAAAAAACTCAAAAAAACCCCCAAAAACCCAAAAGACCCTAAAACCCTAAAAAAACTTCAAAATCCCTAAAAATCCAAAAAACCCTAAAAACCCCTAAAAACCCCTAAAAAAGTGAAAATCCTAAAAAAACAAAAAATCCATGAAAATGTAAAAACCCCTAAAAACCCTAAAAAATTCATAAAAAACCATAAACCCCCCTGAAAATGTTAAAAACCCAAAGAACCATAAAAACCATAAAAACCTCTAAAAACAAAAAAAAACCCTTAAAATTCCTAAAACGATGAAAAACTATAAAAAAACTTTAAAACCAAAAAAATATAAAAAAAAACTCTGAAAAACCAAAAGACCCAAACCCCCTGAAAAACCCTTAAAACCATAAAAACCCATCAAAACACCCCAAAACCATCAAAATACCTAAAAACCCTAAGAAACCCTAAGAACCATAAAAATAAAAAGAATCCTAAAACACTAAAAACTCTTTTAACCCCTAAAAATGTTAAAAAACGATAAAAACATTTAAAACCCACAAATTCTCTAAAAACCCTAGAAAATACTAAAAACCATAAAAATCCTTAAAAACACATAAAAATATATTAAAATATAAAAAACCCTAAAAAACATGAGAAACTTCTAAAAACCATAAAACCCCCTAAAAACCTTAAAAACCCTAAAACCCATAAAAAACCTAAAAACCACCAAAAACTCTAAAAACAATTAAAAACCCTAAAAACATTAAAAAAACTCTAAAAACCCTTAAAAAACTTAAAAAAACTCAAAAAAAACCCAATAAGACCCTAAAACACCAAAAAACCCTAAAAATCCAAAAACCACCTGAAAAACCCTAAAAACCTCAAAGGTCCCTAAAATCCCTAAAAACCCTAAAAACCATAAAAATCCTAAAAAACCCCTAAAGATCCATAAAAACGTAAAAAACCTAAAAACATTGAAAACCCCATAAAAACACAAAAACCACTAAAAAATCTAGAAACCGTTAAAACCCCTAAACCTTTTAAAAAAATCTAAAAAACCTTGAAATCCCTAAAAAACTCAAAAAACCCCCTAAAACCCAAAAAGAACCTAAAAACCCTAAAAACCCTAAAACCCCTGAAAGACACTAAAACCTCAAAATCCCTAAAGACCCTAAAACCCTTAATGACAATGAAAATCCTAATGAACCCCTAAAAATCCTGAAAATTCCCCTAAAACCCATAAAAACCCCCAAAAACCCTAAAAACCCTAAAAACTCACAAAAATCCTAAAAACTCACTAAAAACTCTAAAAACCCTTAAAACCCATAAAAATGTTAAAAAACTCAAAAAAACCTTAAAAAGACTAAAAATTCAAAAAAACCCTAAAAACCCGGAAAAGACCGTAAAAACCAGGAAAACCCTAAAAACCCAAAAAACCCAAAAATCTCTAAAAACCATAAATACCTAAAAACCCCAAAAAATTCTTGAAAATGTAAAAATCCCTAAAACCCCTAAAAATCCATAAAAATGTTAAAAAACCTAAAAACCCATAAAAAATCTAATAAACCACTAAAAAACTAAAAACCCACAAAACCACAAAAAATAAAAAAAACTATAAAAACCTAAAAACCACTAAAAACAAAAAAAACAATAAAAACCCTGAAATACCTCTGAAAAACCATAAAAATCTTACAAACCCATAAAAATCTATAAAACCCAAAAATACCACTAAAGACTCAAAAAACCATTAAACCCCCTAAAAATGTTAAAAATTCTAAAAAACCTTAGAAACCCTAAAAAAACTAAAAAACAAAAAAACCCCAAAAACCCCCAAAACACAAAAACCTTAAAAATCTCAGAAAAACCCCAAAACACTCAAAATCAATTAAAACACAAAAAACCATAAAAATCCTAAAAACCATAAAAATCATAAAGCCCCCTAAAAATCCATGAAAACATAAAAAACCCTAAAAACGACTAAAATCTCTAAAAACACTTAAAACCCCTAAATATGTTAAAAAAATTCTAAAAACCCCTGAAAACCTCTTGAAAACCAAAAAAACCTCTAAAAAAAATTAAAAACCCATAAAAACAACAAAAAACCATAAAAACTGTAAAAACCCATAAATCCCATAAAAACTTTAAAAAACTCTAAAAAACATTAAAACCCCTAAAATAATAACAAAATCTTAAAAACCCAAAAGAAATTAAAAATCCAAAAAATGCTAAATATCCCTAAAAACACAAAAAATCACTCAAAATCTCTAATCACCCAAAAAACCATAAAAACTATAAAAATCATGAACCCCCCCCCCCTTTTAAAACCTATGAAAATGTAAAAATGCAACCAACCTTGAAAAACACTAAAAACAAAAAAAACCATAAAACCCTAAAAACCCATAAATACACTAAAAACCCACAAAAATTCTAAATAGCGTTAAAACCCCTAAAAACCTTAAAAAACTCTAAAAAAGCCTAAAAATCTTTAAATCCCTAAAAACTCTAAAGAACATAAAAATCCTAACACCCCCTTCAAAATCCATGAAAACATAAAAAACCCTAAAACCCATGAAAAATACCTAAAACAATAAAAACCACTAAAAACCTGAAAAACCCTAAAACCACATAAAGCAATATGAATCATCAGAATGGGAGTCGGTGGAGTCAGATGCTTCCACTGGTTATGGTGCTGATGGGGGCCCATATGGGGATGAATATTTTTGACTTTTGTTTGTTGTTCGTATTTTTTTTCTCTTCTTCTTTTGGGTCTTTTGTGGTTTTGGTGTCTTGGGGGGTTTAGGGCTTCTCGGTGTGGGCTATTTGGCACCACCCTGCCCTTGTCTGCTGTGCTTTTTTTTTTAAATTTGGGGGGGGGGGGGGTTGGGAATAGCATGACCCTCGCATCTTCCTTGCCTAAAACCCCATAAAATACTAAAACCACTAAAAACTCTAAAAACCTGTAAAACCATTAAAATATATAAAAGCCTTAAAATCCTTAAAAACTAAAAAAACCCTAAAAACACAAAAGACCCTAAAAACTTCTGAAAACCCCCAAAAACCATCAAAATCCCCAAAAAAAATTAAAAAACCTTAAAAACCATAAAACCATAAAAATCTAGTAAAATGTAAAAAACCCTAAAAACCTAGAAAAACACCTTTGAACCATAAAAACCCCTCAAAAACATAAAAAACACTAAAAACATAGAAAAAACCCTAAAAACCCACTAAAACTCTAAAAACCCTTTAAACCACTAAAAATGTTTTAAAACTCTAAAAAACCTTAAAAACACTAAAAAACTCAAAAAAACCCTAAAAACCCAAAAGACACTAAAACATATGAAAAGACCTAAAGGCCCAAAAAAACACTTAAATCCCTAAAAACCCTCAAAATCCCCAAAAAACACTGATGGATTATGTTGCTGCTTACTGTGGATGTGGAGAATGGATGATTCACTGCTGGTCTGTTTTAGCTGCTGGTTTCTGGTTGCTGGATGCCTTTTGGTTTGGAAGTAATGGTTGCTGGCTGTTGAGCTACTGGTTATTGGTTGCTGCTTTCATTGAGGTTTGGAGATGGTTGGTGCTGGAAGACTTCTATGGCTGTGTTGATTGGAATTGGTGTTGTTGGTTGCGGGATCTGAATCGGGGTCCTGGGATGAGGAGATGCTAGAGGCTGGAGATAGTGAAATGGGATGCTGCTGATGGTCTTTTTTTTATTTTTCTTTTTTTTTGCGTCTTTGTCTTGGGTCGTTAAGGGTTTTTGGGTGTGGGTCATTTGACCCCTCCCCTCCCTTGTCTGCAGTGTCTTCGTGTCTTTTTATAATAAATTTTGGGGGGTGTTAGGAATAGCCTGACCCCAAGCCTTCCTTTCCCAAAAACCCTAATACCCATAAAACCCCTAAAAACACTAAAAACTCTAAAAAAACCGTAAAAATGTTAAAAAACGATAACAAACCTTAAACACCCAAAAAAACTAACCCCCCCCTAAAAACCCAAAGACACCTTCAAAACCTTGAAAACCCCTAAACCCCTAAAAACAATAAAAACCCTATAAATCCCTAAAAACTCTAAACCCCCAAAAAACCATAAAAGTCTTAGAAAACCCTTGAAAATCCATAAAAATGTAAAAAACCCTAAAAACCCCCTTGAAAACCATTAAACACCTAAAAAAATTAAAAACCCATAAAACATTAAAAACCCACTAAAAACTATAAAAACCCAACCCCTCAATTTTAAAAAAACTGTAATGAAACTTAAAAACCCTAAAAACTCAAAATACCCCTAGAAACCCAAAAGACCAAAAAGAACCTTTAACCCCTAAAACCCCTAAAAACCCTAAAAAACCATAAAAACCATAAAGATCCCTAAAAATCCTGAAAACCATAAAAACCGAAAAAATCCTAAAAAATACTAAAAATTCATGAAAAAGTAAAAAACCCTAGAAATTTTTAAAAACACCTGAAAACCATAAAACCCCTAGAAACCTTAAAAAACCATGAAAAACAATAAAAACCCCACAAAAAATAAAAATTCTAAAATCCCGTAAAAGCCCTAAAAATTTAAAAAAACACTAAAAACCCTTAAAACCCTAAAGAAGTAAAAAATAACTCTAAATAACCAAAAAGATACTAAATACCGTGAAAACCCCTAAAAAACCTAAAACCCCCAAAAAAGACCTTAAAAACCTGCAAAATCCATACAAACCCTAAAGACCACTAAAAAACATAAATCCTAAAAAACCCCAAAAAAATCCATGAAATTGTAAAAAATCCGAAAAACCTTGAAATTCACTAAAAACCAAACTCTAAAAAACCTTAACAACTCTAAAAAACTAAAAAAACATCTCAAATACCAAAAGACCCTAAAAAATCTGAAAACCCATAAAAAACATAAAAACCCCTGGAAACCCTAAAACCCTCAAAATCCTTAAAACCCTAAAAAATCCTAAAAGTAAAAAAAAATCCAAAAACCCCTTTAAAAATCCATCAAAATGTAAAATACCCTAAAAAACATAAAACCCATTAAAAAACATAAAAAATCTAAAACAACTAAAAACTCTAAAAACCCATAAAATGCTTAATAACTTTAAAAAACTCTAAAACCCTTAAAAACCCTAAAAACTCAAAAAAAACTATAAAAACTCAGAATAACCTAAAAAACTTATAAAACCCTAAAAACACCTGCAAAACCCTAAAAACTGCCAAAATCCATAAAAACAATAAAAACCCTATAAAACAAAAAAATCCTCAAAACCCCCTAAAAATCCATGAAAACGCAAAACCCCTAAAATCCACTAAAAACACTAAAAGCCTTTAAAACCCCTAAAAATGTTAAAAAAAACTCTAAAACCTGTACACGCCATAAAAACTAAAAAAATCCTAAAAACCCAAAGGACCCTAAAACCCTAAAAACCCTAAAAGCATTAAAAGCCCCAAAAAACCATAAAAACCCCCAAAATACCTAAACACCCTTAAAAACCATAAAAACCATAAAAATTATAAAAACCCCTAAAAATATATGAAAACATAAAAAACCCTATAACCCTAAAAAACACTGAAAACTATAATAACCCATAAAACATTAAAAACCCCTAAAAATTGATAAACAAATCTAAAAAACCACTAAAAATGCTAAAAACCCTTTAAACACCTACAAACTTTTAAAACCTCTAAAAATGTAAAAAATCCTAAAAACTAAAAAAACCCTAAAAACACAAAAGACCTTGAAAACCCCTAAAAACTCTAAAAACCCTTGAAAACCCCAATAAACCCTCAAATCCCTAAAACCCCTAAACACCTTAAAAACCATAAATATTCTCAAATCCCATTAAAATCCACGAAATTGTAAAAATTTCTAAAAACCGTAAAAAACCCCTGAGAACCATAAAAATCCTTAAAAATACTTAAAAAAACCTAATAACCCATAAAAAACCCAAAAGCATAGTAAAAACTCTAAAAAACTCTTAAAACCCAAAAAATGATAAAAACCCTAAAAAACTCAAAAGAAAACAGTAAAAACCAAAAAAGACCCAAATAACCTAAAAAAAACCCAAAAAACCTTGAAAAATCTAAATACCCTCAAATTCCCTAAAAATCCTAAAAAACCATAAAAACCATAAAAATCTTTAAAAACTCCTATAAATTGTTGAAAATGTAAAAAACCCTAAAACCCACTAAAAACAACCAAAAACCATAAAAACCCCTAAAAACCTTAAAAACCCAAAATACCCATAAAAACCATAAAAACCACTAAAAACTCTAAAAACTCTTAAAATCTCTAAAAACATTAAAAACTCTAAAAAACCTAAAAACCCTTACAAACTCAAAAAAGACCCAAAAGACCAAAAAAGAGCTAAAACCCTGAAAACCCCTAAAAACACTAAAAACCCCTAAAAACCCTAAAAACCCTAAAAACCCTCAAAATCCTTGAAAACACTAAAAATCATAAAAACCATAAAAAAGCATAAAACCACTTAAAAATCCATGAAAATGTAAAAAAATCTAAAAACCCTAAAAACCCCTAAAAACCATATAAACCCATAAATACTATAAAACCCTAAAAACCCAAAAAAACCCTAAAAACCACTAAAAACTCAAAAAATCGTTTAAAATACTAAAAAAATTAAAAAGTCTAAAAACTTTAAGACCCCTAAGAACTCAAAAAATCCCCTAAAAACTCAAAAAGAATCTAAAAACCATAAAACCACCTAAAATCCTTCAAAATTACTAAAAACCCAAAAAACCTAAAAACAATAAAAGTCCTAAAAAACACCTAAAAATCCATGAAAACATAAAATACCCGAAAACCCTAAAAATCCCCTTAAAACCATAAGAACCCCTAAAAACCTAAAAACACTAAAAACCTAGAAAACCCCTAAAACCCTTTAAACCCCTAAAAATGTTAAAAAAAACTATAAAAACCTTGAAAACCATAAAAACTCATAAAAACCCAAAAAAACCCAAAAGAACCTAAAAACCCTGAAAATCCAAAAAACCCTAAAACCCCTGAAAAACCTTAAAATAAATAAAAATCCTAAAACCCCCCTAAAAATCCATGAAAACATAAAAAACCATAAACCCTGAAAACCCCCCTAAAAACCATAAAAACCTTCAAAACCCTAAAATCCCATAAAAACCCTAAAAATCACTAAAAACTCTAAAAACCATAAAAACCCCAAAAAATGTAAAAAAAACTTATAAAAACCTTAAAACACCTAAAAACTCAAAAAAAACCCCTAAGACACTAAAAACTCTAAAAACTCCTAAAAACCTTAAAAAACCATAAAACCCCATAAAACACTAAAAAACCATAAAAAACTCTAAAACCCCTTAAAACCTGTAAAAAGTTAAAAAATCTAAAAAACCTTAAATCCCTAAAAAACTCAAAAAAAAATCCCAAAACCCCAAAACGACCTAAAACCTAGAAAAACCCAAAATACCCTAAACACCATAGAAAACATAAAAATAAAAAACACCCCTAAAAATCCATGAAAACGTAAAAAACCAAAACAAAAACCCAGAAACCCCTAAAAGATTAAAACCCTAAAACCCATAAAAACCCAAAAAATACTAAAAACTCTAAAATCCCTCAAAACCAATAAAAATGAAGAAAAAAGCTCAAAACCCTTAAATACCTTAAAAACCCCCAAAACCACCAAAAAACCCAAAAAAACCCAAAAAGACCTGAAAACCCTAGAACCCTAGAACCTTAAAACACCCTCAAAAACCCTAAAACCCCTCAAAATCCTTAAAAACATAAAAAATCATAATACCCCCAAAAATTCCATGAAATTCTAAAAAATCCTAAAAGCCTTGAAAACCCCCTAAACACCCACTAAAAACCCTTAAAGCCCCTAAAATGTTAAAAAACATTAAAAACTCTAAAAGACTAAAAATACCCAAAAATCCCTGAAAAACCCTAAAACCCCCTGAAAAATCCAAAAACCATCAAAATATCTAAACCCTAAAAACCCCTAAAAATCAAAAAAATCCTAAAAAACCCCTAAAAATACATGAAAACCTTAACAAACCTAAAAAAATATGAAAACCATAAAAACCCACAAAACCTTAAATAACCCAAAAAACCCATAAAAATGCCAAATAACTACTAAAAACAGCAAAAACCCTTAAAACCCCTAAAACTATTAAAAACCCAAAAAAAACCTTAAAACCCATAAAAAACTCACAAAAAACCCCTAAAATCACAAAAGGACCCAAAAAACCCAAAAAACACTAAAAACCCCAAAAACCCTAAAAACCCTAAAATCCATAAAAATACAAAAATCCCCTAATAATCCATGAAAATGTAAAAAACCCTAAAAACTCTGAAAACCACCAGAAAATGATAAAAACCCCTAAAAACATAAAATAACTTTAAAAACCCATAAAAACTATAAAACCCACTTAAAACTCTAAAACCCTTAAACCCCTAATTTTTTTTAGAAAACTCTAAAAATCATTAAAACCATAAAAACTCAAAAAAACCACTAAAACCCCAAGAAGACCCTAAAAACCCTTAAAACCCCTAAAAACCCAAAAAACGATTTAAAAACTATAAAACCGTCAAAATACCTAAAAACCTAAAAAAACCCTAAAACCCATAAAAATCCTTAGAAAGCTCTAAAAATCCATCTAAAAGTAAAAAACCCTAAAACCTTGAAATACCCCTGAAAACCATAAAACTCTATAAAACCTTAAAAACCCTTAAAAACTCTAAAATCCATTAATACCCCTAAAGACTTTAAAAGACTCTAAAAACACTATAAAACCCTAAAAGCTCAAAAAAATACTAAAAACCAAAAAAGACCTCTAAAAACCCAAAAAACCCTAAAGTCCCACTAAAACTTTATAAACCCTTAAACCCCCTAAAAATGATAAAAAACTCCAAAAACCTTAAAAACCCAAAAACAAAAAAAAAACCCTAGAAACTCAAAAAGACCCAAAAGACCCTTAAAATCCCTAAAAACCATAAAAACCCAAAAAACCATTAAAATCCTAAAAAACCCATAAAAATCTTAGAAAACATAAAAAACCCTAAAACCCATAAAAACTTTAAAAAAACCCTAAACCCTATAAAAACATTAAAAACCACATAAAACTCTAAAAACCCATAAAAACTCTATAAACTTAAAAAAATCTAAAAACCTTTAAAAACTCTAAAAAACTAAAAAAACCATAAAAATCCCAAAAGTCCCTAAAAACCCTAAAAACCTTAAAACCCCCTGAAAACCCCTAAAACCCCTAAAAATCTCTAAAAACACTAAAAACCTTCAAATTCCTAAAAAACCTTTAAAAATCTATGAAAACATAAAAATCCCTAAAAACACTGAAAAGTCCCCAAAAACCATAAAAACTCTCTAAAAACCTTAAAAACCCAAAAAATCCAAAAGACCCTAAAACACCTAAAAACCCTAAAAACCCTAAAAACCCTCAAAACTCGTAAAACCCCAAAAAACACTAAAACACTAAAAACCCTAAAACCGTAAAAATCATAAGAAACCCCTAAAATCCATGAAAACATACAAAAACCCTAAAATCCATAAAAACCATAAAAAACCTAAAAACCTTAAAAAACCCTAAAAACCCATAAAAATCCTAAAAAACCACTAAAAACTCAAAAAACCCTTAAAATACCAAAAAATGTAAAAACTATAAAAACCCTTAAAACCCATAAAAAACACTCTAAAAATCCTAAATACCCAAAAAAAACCCTGAAAAACCCTAAAATCCTCAAATTCCCCAAAAAAGCTAAAATCCATAAAAATCTTTAAAAACCTCTAAAAATCCATTAAAACGTAAAATACCTCTGAAAACCATAAAAATCCATAAGAACCTTAAAAAACCCTAAAAACCGTGAAACCTATAAAAACTACTAAAAATTCTAAAAACCCTAAAACCCCTAAAAATGTTAAAAAACTCCAAAAAACCTTAATACCCAAAAAAAAACTCAAAAAAACATGACAAAACCCCAAAATGACCCTAAAAACCCTGAAAACCCATAAGAACCCTAAAAACCTCTGAAAACCATAAAAAATAATGAAAACATAAAATACCCTAAAAACCTTGAAAAACCCCTGAAATCTATAAAAACCCATAAAAACCTTAAAAACCCCTAAAACCCCATAAAACCCTAAAATACCACTAAAAACTCTAAAAACCCTTAAGACCCCTAAAAATGTTAAAAACTCTAAGAAATCCTAAAAACCCTATTGAACTCAAAATCCAAAAAACCATAAAACACCCTAAAAACCCAAAAAACCATAAAAATCCTATAAAATCGGTAAAAATAATGAAAACATAAAAAACCCTAAAAATATAAAAACCCCTTAAAAATCATAAAACCCCCTAAAACTATTAAAACCCTAAACCCCCATAAAAACCCTAAAAACCACTAAAAACTGTTTAAAACACCAAAACATTAAAAAACTCTAGAAACATTAAAAACCCAAAAAAACTCAAAAATACACTAAAAACCTGAAAAATCCTGAAAAGCTTGAAAACTCTTAAAACTCTAAATACCCACAAACAGCCTTAAAACCCCTCAAAATATTTAAAACCTAAAATCCATTAAAACATAAAAAACCACTAAAAATCAATGAAAATGTAAAAAAAAGATATAAAAAATCCTGAAAACCCATGAAAACCATAAAACCCCTAAAAATGTTAAAAAACTCTAAAGAAGCTTAAAAAACCAAAATAACTAAAAAACTCTAAAAACCAAAAAAGACCCAAAAAACCCTAAAACCCCCTAAAACCCCAAGAAAACCCCCCAAACCCTCAAAATCCCTAAAACTTCTAAAAACCATAAAAATCCTAAAAAACCCCTAAAAATTCATGAAAATGTAAAAAAGTCTAAACACCTTGAACCCCCCCCCCCCCCGAAAACTATAAAAACCCCTAAAAACATTAAAACCCTAAAACCCAAAAAAACAACTAAAAACTCTAAAAACCCATAAAAATATTTAAAAACCCTTAAAAAATCTGCGAAAAAGTAAAAAACCATAAAAACCCTGAAAAACCCATTAAAACCATAATACCCTAAAAACCCATAAAAACTATAAAAAACTATAAACCCCTAAAAATGTTAAATAACACTAAAAAACCTTAAAAAAACTAATAAAACCTAAAAATCCAAAAAGACCCTAAAAATTCTCAAAACCCATAAAAACCCTAAAAATCCTTGAAAGACAATAAAAACCCTCAAAATCCCTATAACCCCGAAAAACCCTAAAAAACATAAAAATATTTAAAAACCCTTAAAAAATCTGCGAAAAAGTAAAAAACCATAAAAACCCTGAAAAACCCATTAAAACCATAATACCCTAAAAACCCATAAAAACTATAAAAAACTATAAACCCCTAAAAATGTTAAATAACACTAAAAAACCTTAAAAACCAAAAAAAACTAATAAAACCTAAAAATCCAAAAAGACCCTAAAAATTCTCAAAACCCATAAAAAACCTAAAAATCCTTGAAAGACAATAAAAACCCTCAAAATCCTTAAAACAATAAAAACCGTAAAAATCATAAAAAACTCAAAAATCCTTGAAAACATAAAAATCCCAAAAAACCCTAAGAAACCCCAGAAAACTCTAAAAACCCATAAAAACCTTAAAAACCTTAAAAACTATAAAAATCCTAATAAACCACTAAAAACTCTAAAAACCCTAAAACCCCCTAAAAAAGTTAAAAAACTATAAAAACCTTAAAAACCCTAAAAACACAAAGAAGCACTAAAAACCCAAAAATAACATAAAACCCCAAAAATCCCTAAAAACTATAAAAACCCTCAAAATCTCTAATAAACATAAAAAACACTAAAAACATAAGAATCCTAACAAACCCCTAGAATTCCTCAAAAACATAAAAACCCTAACAATCATGAAAAACCCCTAAAAACCATAAAAACACTTTAAACCCCTAAAAATGTTAAAAACTCTAAAAAACCTTTAAACCCCTAAAAACTCAAAAAACCCTTGTCTGTTCTGTCGCTTTATCTAATAATTTTTTTTTTGGGGGGGGGGGGGGTAGGAATAGCCTAGCCTGCGCCTTCCTTGCCCTAAAAAACCCAAAAAAATTAAAAAAACTCAAAAAACCCTAAAAACCCCTAAAACCCATGAAAAACCCTAAAACCCTAAAACCATTAAAATCCTATAAAACCCCTAAAAATCCATGAAAACATATAAAACCCTAAAAACCTTTTAAACCCTCTAAAACCATAAAACCCCCTAAAAACTTTAAAAACCCCCAACAAACCCTTTAAAAAATTGAAAAACCCTTAAAACCTCTGAAAACATTTAAAACTCTAAAGAACTTTAAAAACCCTAAAAAACTCAAATAAAACCTGAAAACCCAATGAAGACACTAAAAACCCTGAAAACGCTAAAAACCACTGAAAAACCTCTGAACCCCTAAAAATCCCTCAAAACCTCCCAAAACCCAAAAAACCATAAAAATCCTCAAAAACTACTAAAAATCCATGAAAACGTAAAAAAACCCTAAAAACACTTATAAACCCGTCAAAACCATAAAACCCCAAAAACCTTAAAAAAACTAAATATGCATAAAAAACATTGAACCCACTAAAAACTATAAAAACCCTTAAACACCCTAAAAATGATAAAAAACTCTAAAAAAACATTAAAATCCTATACACCCAATTGACCCCAAAATGCCTAAAAACCCCAAAAAAACCCAAAAACACCAGAAAAACTATAAAACCCTCTAAATCAATTGAACCCCTAAAAAACCCCCAAACTCGTAAAAATCCTAAAAATCCGTAAATATCCTTCAAAACCTAAAAAACTAGAAAAACCCCCAAACCCCCTGAAAACCATAAAAAAATCTAAAAACCTTTAAAAACCCTAAAACCCCATAAAAACTCTAAAAACCCATTGAAAACTCTAAAAAACCTTTAAAACCCCTAAAAATGTTAAAAAGCTTTAAAAACATTAAAAACCCTAAAAAACTCAAAAAGATTCCAAAAAACCCAAAAAGACCCAAGAACCCCTAATAACCCTCAAAGTCCGTAAAACCCCTAAAAACTCTAAAAATCATAAAATTCTTAAAAAAACCTTAAAAACCCTGAAAATGTAAAAAAACTCTAAAAATCATGAAAAACCACTAAAAAACAAAAAACCCTCTAAAAACCTAAAAAACCCTAAAACTCATAAAAACCTTAAAACTCATAAAAACCCTAAAACCCCCAAAAAAATCTAAAACCCTTATAGCCCCTAAAAACATTAAAAAACTCTAAAAACCCTTGAAAACCCTAAAAAAATCATAAAAAACCCTAAAAACTCAAAAACCCTAAAAACCCAAAAAAAACACTAAAAACCATGAAAACCCATAAAGGCCCCTAAAACCCCTAAAAACTCTAAAAAATGATAGAAAACCATAAATATCATAAAAAACCCTTAAAATTCCATGAAAATGAAAAAAATCCTAAAAACCCAGAAAAACCATTAAAACAGCCAAACACCATAAAAACCCAAAAAACCATAAAAACCAGAAAAATGCACTGAAAAAATGTAAAAACCCTTAAACCCCTGAAAATGTTAAAAACGCTAAAAACTCTTTAAATCCCTAAAAACTCAAAAAAACACTAAAAACCCAAAAAGAACCAAAAAACCCCTAAAAACCCTAAAAACCCTAAAAACCTTGAAACCTCTAAAAACCCTCAAAATTCCTTAAAAATCTAAAAACCATAAGAATCCAAAACAACCCTAAAAATCCATGAAGAAATAAAAAACCATAGATACCCGGAAAACCCCCTAAAACCCATAAAAACCCGTAAAGACCATAAAATCCTAAAAACCCATAAAAACCCTAAAAACCCACTGAAAAATATAGAAACACTTATAACCCATAAAAACTTTAAAAAACTCTAAAAACCTTAAAAATCCTAAAAAAATAGAAATTACCTAAGAACCCAAAAAGACCCAAAAAACCCTGAAAACCCTAAAACCCTAAAAAATCCTAAAAACTATAAAAATCCTAAACAACCCATAAAAATCCATGAAAACATAAAAAACACTAAAAACCACAAAAAACACAATAAAATCACAAAAACCCATAAAAAACTTAAAACACCTAAAGACCCATAAAAACCATAAAAGCCACTAAAAACTCTAAAAACACTTTAAACCCCAAAAATGTTAAAAAACACTAAAAGCCTTATAAACGCTAAAAAAACCCCTAAAATCAAAAAAGGCTTAAAAACACCTAAAAATCCCTAAAAACCATCAAAATCTCTAAAACCACTATAAAACCCTAAAAACCATAAAAAACCTAAAAAGCCCTAAAAATCCATGATAATGTAAAAAACCCTAAAAACCCTAAAAACCCCATGAAAACAATAAAACCCATAAAAACAATAAAAAACCCCAAAAACCATAAAAACCATAAAAATTCTAAAGACCATGAAAACCCTAAAACCTCTAAAAACCCCTAAAAACCTTCAAAATATCTAAAAATCCTAAAAAACATGAAAATCATAAAATACCCCCAAAAAATCCATGAAAATGTAAAAAAACCTTACAACCCTAAAAGACCCCTAAAAACCATTAAAACACCTAAAAACCTTAACATCCCAAAAAACCCTAAAAACCAATAAAAATTCTAAAAACCCTTAAAACCGCTAAAAATATTTAAAAACTCTAATAAAATACTTTAAAACTATAAAACACTAAAAAACCAAAAACCCAAAAAAAACCCTAAAAACCCTTAAAAACCCTAAACCCCCTGAAAACCCCAAAAGCCTATAAAGTATCTAAAAACCCTAAAGCCCCATGAAAAACATAAAAACCCCTAAAAACATAAAAAACCCAAAAAACCCACCAAAACACTAAAAACCCACCAAAAACCCTAAAAACCCTTAAAAACACCTAAAAATGTTAAAGAACTCTAAAAAACCATAAAAACCCTAAAAAACTAAAAAACCCCTAAAAATATCTGAAAAAACCTAAAAACCCTAAAAACCACACAATCCCTAAAACCCTAAAAACCATAAATATCATAAAACCCCTTATAAATCCATGAAAACGCAAAAAACAATAAAAACCGAGAAACACCCCTAAAAACCATAAAACCCCTAAAAACTTTAAAAAATCCTAAAACCCATAAAAACCCTAAAAACCACTAAAACCTCTAAAAATTCATGAAACTCCTCAAAACCTTTAAAACTCCAAAAAACCTTAAAAACCCTAAAAAATAAAAAAAAAACCTTAAAAAAGAAAAAAAGAAAGTAAGAACCCTAAAAAACCCTAAAACTTGTAAAAACGCCTAAAACCCTAATTACCCTAAAACCCCTAAATACCCTAAAAGCCATAAAAACCATAAAAACCATAAAAATCAAAAACCCCCTAAAAATCCTTGAAAACCTAAAAAACCATAAAAACCCTAAAAACCCCTAAAAATCATAAAAACTCGTAAAAACCTTAAAAACCCTAAAAACCCATAAAAACCCTTATAACCTGAAAAAAAAAATTAAAATGCTCTAAAAAACACAAAACCCTAAAAACCCAAAAGGACCTACAAACCTTGAAAACCATAAAAACCCCTAAAACCCCTAAAACCTCAAAACACTCAAAATCACTAAACCCCCCTAAAACCTTAAAAACTATAAAAATCTGAAACCCCCCCCTAAAAATCCATTAAAATGTAAAACACCATAAAACCCTTGAAAAAATGTTGAAAACCATAAAACCCCCTAAAAATATTAGAAAACCCTAAAACACCTAAAAATCATTAAAAACTCTAAAAACTTTTTAAACCCCTAAAAACATTAAAAATCTAAAGAAAAAATTATAAACCCTAAAAAACTTGAAAAACACAAAAAGAACCTAAAAACCCAAAAAACCCCAAGAAACCCTGAAAACCCCCAAAAAACCCTCAAAAAATCAAAAAATCATAAAAACCCTAAAAACCCAAAAAGCACTTTAAGATACATAAAAACATAAAAAAACCCTAAAAACCATGAAAACCACCAAAAAATCACTTGAAAAACATAAAAACCCATAAAAACATTAAAAATCCTAAAATAGACAAAGACCTTAAAAACCCTAAAATCCCTAAAAACCCTAAAATCCCATGAAAAACCCTGAAAACCAACAAAATCCATAAAAATCCTAAAAACCCCAAAAAAACCATAAAAATTCAAAAAAAAAACCCACTAAAAATCTATGAAAATGTAAAAACCCCTAAAAACCCTATAGTACCCCTGAAAACCATAAAACCCCCTAAAAATAGTAAAGACCCTAAAACCTTTAAAAACCCTACAAAACCAATAAAAACTCTAAAAACCCATAAAAACCCTAAAAATAGTAAAGACCCTAAAACCTTTAAAAACCCTACAAAACCAATAAAAACTCTAAAAACCCATAAAAACCCTAAAAATGTTTAAAAACTTTAAAAACTATAAAAAACCCTAAAAACTTAAAAAAAATCGTAAAACACCTAAAAAAAGCCCTAAAACCCCTAAAAACCTTTAAAACACTTGAAAAAATTTAAATTCTCACAAAATTCTTAAAAACCCCTAAAAATCCATGAAAATGTAAAAAACCCTAACCCCCCCAAACCATAAAATCACCATAAAACATTTAAAAAACATAAAAATCCATAAAACCCCTAGAAATCACTAAAAACTCTAAAAACCCTTAAAACCCCTAAAACGTTAAAAACTACCAAAACATTAAACCCCTAAAAAACTCAAAAAACCCGTAAAAAATAAAAAGACCAAAAAAACCCAGAAAATCCCTAAAAAATCAAAATCCCCAAAATCCCAAATGATCCATGAAAATGTAAAAAAACATTACCCAAAAAACCCTGAAAACCATAAACCACCCTAAAAACCCTAAAACTCTTAAAAATCATAAAAAACCATAAAACCCCATAAAAACCATAAAAACCCTCTAAAACTATAAAAACCCTCAAAACCCATAAAAATATTAAAAATCTCAAAAAACCTTATAACCCAAAAAAACTCAAAAAAATCCTAAAAACCCATAGGATCCTAAAAATCCTAAAAAACCTAAAAGCCCTCAAAATCCATAAATACCCCAAAAACCCTAAAAACCATTAAAATCCTAAAACCCCCTTAAAAATCCAAGAAAACATAAAAATACCTAAACCCCCCCCCCCCTAAAATACCAAGAAAACCTAAAAACACCTAAAACCCCATGTAAACCATAAAAACCCTTAAAACCACAGAAACCCTCAAAATCCCTAAAAACCTTAAATAATCCTAAAAACCCATAAAAACCAATAAAACCCATAAAACCAACCAAAAAACTCTAAAATCCCTTAAAACCCCTAAAAACGTAAAAAACTCAAAAAAAAAACTTTAAACCTTAAAAACTCAAAAAGAAACCTAAAAACCCTTAAGGACCCTAAAAATCCTAAAAACCCTAAAACCCCTCAAAATCCCTAAAAACCCTAAAATACCCTAAAAACCATAAAAACACTAAAAACTACTAAATATCCCTGAAAACGTTAAAAAAATATAAAAACCCTAAAACCCCTAAAACCCATAAAAACCCTAAAACCCACAAAAACCTTAAAAACAACTAAAAACTCTAAAAAAAACTTTAGTCCCCTAAAAACGATAAAAAATTATAAATATCTTTAAAACCCTAAAAAACTCAAAAAACCCCTCAAAACCAAAAAAGACCATAAACCCCCCAAAAAACCCTAAAAACCCCTAAAAACCTTAAAATCCCTCAAAATCCTAAAAAAACACAAAAACCCATAAAAATCCTATAAACCCCTAAAAATCCATGAAAACATAAAAAAATCTAAAAACCTAGAAAAACCCCTAAAACCCATAAAACATCCTAAAAACATCAAAAACCAATAAAAACCCAAAAAACCACTAAAAACTCTAAAAACCCTTAAATCACATAAAAACCTAAAAAAGCTCTAAAAATCTTTAAAATCCCTAAAAACTCAAAAAAAACATTTAAAACCCAAAAAGACCCTAAAAACCATAAAACCCCATTAAAAACATTAAAACCCCTCAAAATCCCATAAAAACCATAAAAACCCTAAAAATAATAAAAACCTTAAAAATCCTAAAACCCATGAAAACATAAAAAAAAACCTAAAACCCTAAAAACCCATGAAAAACCTAAAAACCCCTAAAAACCATAAAAACCCTAAAAAAACTAAAAACTCTAAAAACCGTTAAACCCCTTAAAAATCCTAGAAAACCAAAAAAATCCTTGAAAACATAAAACCCCTACAAACCACAAAACCCCAAAAATATTTAAAAATCCTAAAAACCTATAAAAACCCACTAAAACTCTAAAACCCTTTAAACCCCTAAAAGCATTATAAACTCGAAAAAAACTTAAAACCCCTAAAAAATCAAAAAAACCCCTAAAACTCGCTAAAAACTCTAAAAACCCTAAAAACCTTAAAAAACTATAAAAAACATAAAACTAAAAATACACAAAAATACACTTTAAACTCTGAAAACCCTAAAAACCCTTGCAAAACTCTAAAAACCCACAAAAATCCAAAAAACCATAAAAAACACAAAAAACCATAGAAATACTAAAAACCAATAAAAACCAAGGAAACATAAAAAACCCTAAAACTCTGAAAAGCCCGTGAAAACCCTAAAACCCCTAAAAACCTTTAAAACCATAAAAAACCATAAAAACCCTAAAACCACTAAAAACTCTAGAAACCCTTTAAACACCGAAAAAAATTAAAAACTCTAAAAAACCTCAAAACTTAAAAAACTCAAAAAACACTAATAACCAAAAAAGACCCTAAAACCCAGAAAAACCCTCAAAATCCTTGAAAAACCCTCAAAATATCTAAAAACTCTAAAAACCATAAAAATACTAAAATCCCCCAAAACTATATGAAAATGTAAAAAAACCCCAAAAAATCAATAAAAATGTAAAAAAGACCCAAAAGCCCCCAAAATCCCCCTAAAAACCATAAAATCCTAAAAACATTAAAAAACCCAAAAAACCCAAAAAACCCCTAAATACCCTAAAACGAAAACAAAAATCTAAATACCCTTAAAACCCCAAAAATGTTAAAAAACTCTAAAAACCATAAAAACCATAAAAAAACCCAAAACCCCAAAAGACGTTAAAAACCCTGAAAACACTAAAAACCTTTGAACACCCCTAAAATCCCTCAAAATCCCTAAAATACCTAAAAACCTAAAAAACTAAAAAACATAATAATCTTAAGAAACCCATAAAAATCTATGAAAACGTAATAAATCCTAAAAACCCATAGAAAACCATGACAACCCCTAAAACCCTAAAAATACTAAAAAACCTTAAAACCCAAAAAAAATACTAAAAAAACTAAAAACCCTTAAAACACCTTAATATGTTAAAAAATTAAAAATCTTAAAAACCTAAAAGAAATAAAAAATCACCTAAAATCCAAAAAGACCATAAAAACCCTGAAAACACATAAAAACCTAATAACCCTAAACACCCTCAAAATCCCTAAAAACCTAAAAACCCTAAAAATCATAAAAGTAAAAAAAAACCCAAAAAACCCAAAAAATCCTTAAAAAACTTAAAAAGCCCTAAAAAACATAAAAACATAAAAAACCACTAAAAACTCTAAAAACCTTAAAACCCCTAAAAACATGAAAAAACTCTAAAACCCATAAAAACCCTAAAACCCCACCTAAAACCCCATAAAGACCGTAAAAAGAAAGAAAACCCTTAAAACCCCAAAAAACACATGAAAACCCCTAAAAAATATCAAAATCAATGAAAACCCTAAAAGTCCCTAAAAACCAAAAGAAATCCAAAAAACCACTAAAAATCCATGAAAACGCAAAAAGCCCTAAAAACCATGAAAACCCCTAAAAAATATAAAAAATCCGTAAAAGATTAAAAAACCTTAAAACCCCATAAAATCCATAAAAACCCAGAAAAAACTCTAAAAACATTAAAACCCTAAAAACGTTAAAAAACTCCAAAAAATTATTAAAACCCAAAAAAAAACTCAAAAAACCCTAAAAACCCTAAAAGACGCTAAAAGACCCTAAAACCCCTAAAAACCTCAAAATCCATAAAAACCCCAAAAACCATATAAATCCACAAATACCCTAAAAATCCATGAAAACATAAAAACCCTAAAAACTCTAAAAACACCCTTAAAACCAATCCCTAAAAATGAATAGATGCCCTAAAAACCACTAAAAACTCTAAAAGCCTTAAAACCCCTAAAAACATTAAAAAACTCTAAAACCCATAAAAAAACTCAAAAACCCTAAAAAACTGAAAATACTCTAAAAATTTTAAAAACCCAAAAGAAAAACACTAAACCCTAAAAATACCTGAAAACCCCTAAAAACGGTCAAAATCCCTAAAAGCTTTAAAAAACTCTAAAAACCATAAAAATCTGAAAAAACTCCTAAAAATCCATAAAAATGTAAAAACCCCTAAAAACCCTGAAAACCATAAAACCCCCTAAAAACCTTCAAAACACTAAAAACAAAAAAAACACTAAAAAACCAATAAAAACACTAAAAACCCTTAAAACCTCTAAAATGTTAAAAAACTCTAAAAATCCTTTAAATCCCCTAAAAAAATCAAAAAACCCAAAAACACAAAAGACCGTAAAAACCTAAAAACCCCAAAACCCTTGAAAAACCCTAAAACCAATCAAAAACCCCAAAAAACCCAAAAAACCCTAAAAATTATAAAAATACTGAGACCCCCCCTAAAAATCCATGAAAAGGTAAAAATCACTAAAATCCCTGAAGAACCCTAGAAAACCATGAAAGCCCTAAAAATAAAAAAACCCTAAAACCCCATAAAACACTAAAAAACTAAAAACTCGCCTTTAAAACCCATAAAGACGTTAAAAAATTCTACAAACCCAAAAAAAACCCCTAAAATCCATAAAAATACCTAAACCTTAAAAGACTCTAAAAACCCTGAAAAACCCTAAAAATCATAAAAATCCCCAAAAACCCTAAAAACCAAAAAAACAATAAAAATCCTAAAAACCCGTAAAAGTCCTTGAAAATGTAAAAAACTCCAAAACACTGAAAACCCCCTAAAAACCATAAAACCCCCTAAAAAGCATAAAAAACCTTAAAACCCATAAATACCCTAAAACCACTAAAAACTCTAAAACTCCTTAAAACCCCTTAAAACCCCTAAAAATGTTAAAAACTCTAAAAATCCTTAAAACCTAAAAAACTGAAAAAAATAAGTCCTAAAAACTCAAAAATACCCTAAAAACCCTGAAAACACTAAAAACCTCTAAAAAACCTAAAAACCCTCAAAATCCCTAAAAACCCTAAAAACTATAAAAATCCAAAAAACCCCTAAAAATCCATAAATACATAAAAAACCCTATAGAACCTAAAAGACCTCGGAAAACCATAAAAACTCATAAAAGCCTGAAACACCCTAAAAACCTATATAAACCTTAAAAAACAAAAAACTCTAAAAATCCTTAAAACCCCTAAAAACTTTATAAAACTTTAAAAAACATTAAAAACCCAAAAAAACTCCAAAAAAAAACAGAAAACCCCAAAATACCCAAAAAACCCATAAAACCTATAAAATTCATAAAATCCCCTTAAAAAACCTAAATACCCTAAAAATTCATAAGAACCCTAAAAATCCCTAAAAACCATAAAAATCCAAAAAACCTCTAAAAATTTCTAAGCGTAAAAACCCTTAAAACCCCGAAAAACCATAAAAATCCCTCAAAAAATTTAAAACCCTAAAACCCATAAAAATCCTAAAATTGAATAAAAACTCTAAAAAACCTTAAAACCCCTAAAAAGGGTAAATAAAATACCATGGCTAATGCACTTTTACATATATATTATCTCTTATCTTTGCTAGATTCTAAACTCCTTGGTTCTGAATACATTAAGGATTTATATTCCACATATACAGGTTTGGGGGACCTTTTGGTCATTGCAAACCTAGAGTTACTTGGGAGAAGTTTTATTTGCATGATGGATTCTTATTTCGGATTGCTAAGATTTGTATTCAGAATTGCTCAATCTATTTACTTTTACTAAAGGAGTCAAATTATGGTGGGTTAATGGGACATTTTGGTGTTGCAAAAGCTTTAAGAATTCTAAGTGAGCAGTTTTATTAGCCTCGGATGTCTAGAGATGTTGAAAAGTTTGTGATAAAGTGTATTGTTTTCCATAAATCCAAATCTAAACTGAACCCACATGGATTATATCTTCCCCTCCCAATCCCCAATACCCCTTGGGAGGACATACCAATGAAATTTATTGTGGGGTTACCAAGGACCAAGAGGGTGAGAGATTCCATTTTTTTTGTTGATTGGTTTTCTAAAATGGAAAATTTTATTCCTTGTAACAATAGAGATGATGCCACTAACATTGCAATACTTTTCTTTTAGGAATTATAAAAACTCTGTGGAATTCTAAGGATGATTTTATTGGATCACGACACAAAATTCCTTAGTTACTTTTGGAAGACCTTGTCGAGAAAACTGGGTACGAAGTTACTATTTTCCACTAATTTTTATCCGCAAACTGATGGGAAAACAAAGGTGGTAAATCAGACACTATTATATCTTCTATGAACAATTTTCCTGAAGAATCTCAAGAATTTGAAGGAGTGTCAGCCACATGTGGAATTCACATATAACATGGCTAAGCATTCCACTTCTCAGTGTTTTTCATTTGGATTTTTTTACAGTTTTAACCCCCTTGTCGCTATTGATCTTGTTCATTTACCTTTGTAGGAAGACAATAATATGGATGCGAAAGGGCGTGAAAAATTCATCAACCAACTCCATGAAAATGTAAGGAAAAATATCAAGCAGATGACCTAGAAATACATTGATCATGCAAAAAAAGGTAGTAAGAAAGTGTTGTTCAAACCCAATGACTTAGTTTGGATTTTTATGTGAAAGGAAATATTTCCCAACAAGCAGAAATCAAAACTCATGACTTGAGGAGAATAACATTTCTGAGTGCTCATGAATATCAACAAAAATGCTTACAATATAGCTCTTCCAAGTGAGTATGGTGTAAATGTCACTTTCTATGTTTCTGATCATTCTCCTTTTTTGCGTGTAGAGGATGAAGAGTCGAGGATGAATTCTTTTCAATAGGGGAGGATGATGAGAACCATGTTAAAGAAACTGTGTCAATTGCCCAGGTAGAGGAGTTGGATTTACAAGGATCGATGATGTGAGGGAGATTTAAGAGGTTGAATGCTACAATGGGTGCCCATCTCATTTCATTAATGGTATTATGGATATCTCCTTGCATGGATGGACCAAATGGGCCTTGTATATCACTTATTCAAGCCCAAACACGATGTTTAAAGCATGGCCCAAAAAGTTCCTAAAAATACTTAAAACACTCAAAACAATAAAACTACTAAAAAACCCTAAAAACCCTTAAAATCCTTAAAAACCCTATAAACCAGAAAAATCCTAAAATCCCCTAAAAATGCATGAAAATTTAAAAAACACTAAAAACCACCTGAAAATCATAAAATCCCATAAAACCTTAAACCCCCATAACAACCCTTGAAACCCATTAAAAACTCTAAAAAACCCATAAAACCTCTAGAAACGTTAAAAAACATCTAAAAACCCGTATAAACCCTCAAAACTCAAGAAACACTAACAACCCAAAAGACCCTAAAAAACCTAAAAAACCCTAAAACCCAATAAAAACCCTAAAATCGTAAAACCCCTAAAAATCCCTAATAACCCTAAAACCCATAAAACCCATAAAAATTATAAAACCCCCTTAAATCCATTAAAACTTAAAAATCTCTAAAAACCCTGAAAAACCCTGGAAAACCATAAAACCCCTAAAAACCTTAATATACTTCAAAACCCATAAAACCCTAAACACCCATTAAAAACTCTAAAAACCCTTAAAAAACCTAAAAATGTTAAAAAAATCTAAAAACCTTTAAAACCATGAAAAAGGAACCCCCCTAAAAACCTTAAAACCCTAAAAACATGAAAATCCTAAAAACCCTCAAAATCCCAAAAATCCCTAAAAAGCCCTAAAAACTGTAAAAATCCTGAAAACCGTTAAAAATCCATGAAAATTCATAAAACACTAAACTGCCTAAAAAACACTTAAAAACCAGAAAACCCCAAAAAACAAAAAAACAAAAAAAACCCCATAAAAACCCAAAAAACCATTAAAAACTCTAAAAACCCTTCAAACCCTAAAAACGCTAAGAAACTCTAAGAAACCCTAAAATCCCTAAAAAAATAAAAAAACCCCTAAAAACAAAAAAGGCCCTAAAAACACTAAAAAATCCTAAAAAACCCTAAAAACCCTAAAACCCATAAAAATCCCTAAAAATTCAAAAAATCAAAAAATCCTAAAACCCACCTAAAAATCCATGAAAATGTAAAAAACCCTAAAATTTTGAAAAACCCATGAAAACAACAAAAACCCCTAAAACCCATAACACCCTAAAACCCCACTAAAAATTCTAAAAACTCTTAAACCCCTAATAACATTATAAAACTTTAAAAAACCTTAAAAATCCAAAAAAATCACAAAAATATTTAAAACACAAAAGACATTAAAAACCTTAAAAACCCTAAAACCCCCTAAAAGACCTAAAAACCTCTAAAACCCCTAAAAACCCTAAAAATCCCTAAAATGTTAAAAAAATCTAAAAACCATAAAAATCCTAAAAAACTCATAAAACCCCAAAAACCAAAAAGACCCTAAAAACTATAAAAACCCCTAAAAACCCTCAAAATCACAAGAAACCCTAAAAATCCCTAAAAATCATAAAAATCCTACTAAACCCAAAAAATCCATGAAAACGTAAAAGATCCTTAAAACCCTGAAAACTAGAAAAACCAATAAAAATAATTAAAAACCCCAAAACCCCCAAAACCCCTAAAAGCACTAAAAACTCTAAAAAGCATTTAAAACCCCTAAAAATGTTAAAGAGCTCTAAAAAGCCTTAAGAAACCTAAAAACCCAAAAAGATCCTAAAAACCCTAAAAAACCCTAAAACCCATAGAAACCCTAAAAACCATAAAATCCTAAAATACTCCTAAAATCCATGAAAATGTAAAAAACCATAAAAATACTGAAGTACCCCTGAAATATATAAAAGCCCCTAAAAACCTTACCCCCCCAAACCCATAAAAACCCCTATAACTCTAAAAAACATTAAAACTGAAAAAAAGACTCTAAAAGACCTTAAAAACCCAAAAAACCTAAAAAGACCCTAAAAACCTTGAAACACAATAAAACACCTAAAACCCCCTAAAACCTTGGAAAAATCCTAAAAACCCTAAAACACCCTAGAAACCATAAAAATCCTAAAAAACCCCAAAATTCCAAGAAAATGTAAAAAACCCTATAAACCCTGAAAAAACCCGAAAACTCACTAAAAACTCTAAAAACCCTAAACCACCTAAAAAGAATAAAAAAGCTATAAAAACCTTAAAAAGCCTAAAAAACTCAAAAAAACCCCTAAAAATCCCAAAAGACCCAAAAAATCCTAAAACCCCGTAAAAACCCCCAAACCCATGAAAAACTCTCAAAATCCCTAAAACTTCTAAAAAATGTAAAAAGCATAAAATTCCTTAAAAAAATCCATGAAAATGTAAAAAATACTAAAAACATTGAAAACCCCCTAAAAACATAAAAAACCCTAAAAACCTTAAAAACCCCTAAAAACCTTAAAAACCCATAAAAAACCTAAATACAACAAAAAAATATAAAAACCCTTAAACCCCCTAAAATGTTAAAAAACTCTAAAAATCCTGAAAACCCCTATAAACTCAAAAAAACCCTAAACCCCAAAAGGACCCTAAAAACTCTGGAAACCCCTGAAAAACCCTCAAAATCTCTAAAAACACTAAAAACCTTGAAAACCATAAATATCCTAAAAATAACTAAAAATGCATGATTTTGTAAAGAAGCCCAAAAACCTTGAAACAACACCTCAAAACCATAAATACCCCTTAAAACCTTAGAAACCCAAGAAACCAATAAAAACTTAAAATCCAATTAAAACTCTAAAAACCCTTGAACCCTAAAAAATGTTAAAAACTTATAAAAAGCTTTAAAACACCTAAAAAATAAAAAAAAGACAAAAAAACCAAAAAACCCAAAAAACACCGAAAATCCTTAAAAACCCTAAACACCTGAAAAACCCAACCCCTTAAAATTCTTAAAAATCCTAAAAACCCATAAAATCCCTAAAAACCACAAAAAAACTCTAAAAACCCTTAAAACTCCCAAAAAAATGTAAAAACACTAAAAAACCTTAAAAACCCTAAAAACTCAAAAAACACTAAAGACCCAAAAAAACCATACAAACCCATATAAATCCTAAAAATCATAGAAAACACATTAAAACCCTAAAACCCATCAGAATCGCTAAAAACCCTAAGACAGATAAAAGTCCCAAAATCCTGAAAAATCCATGAAAATGTAAAATCCCTAAAAACCCTAAACCCACCACCCTGAAAAAAATAAAACCATAAAAACTCAAAAAATAACCTAAAAACCCAAAATAGCTGTAAAAACCTTAAAACCCCTCAAAACCCCTCAAAATCCATGATAACTCTGAAAAATTGTAAAAACCATAAAAATCCTAAAAACCCCTAAAAATCCATAAAAACGTAAAAAAATATTAAAAATCATGGTAATCCCCTGAAAACCATAAAAATCCTGAAAACCTTAAAAGTCCACTGAAAACTCTAAAAACCCATAAAACCCCAAAAAATATTAAAAACCCTAAAAACCTTATAATCGCTAAAAACTCAAAAGGAAAACCCTAAAAACCCCTAAAACCTTTAAAAAACCCCAAACCCCCCTCAAAATACCTAAAAACCCTAAAAAAAGTATAAATACCCAAAAAACCTCTGAAAATCCATGAAAATATAAAAAAACACTAAAAATCCTAACCCCCCCCCCAAAAAAAATGAGTGATAGGGCGATGGTGGCACACTCTCCTTGTGCAATCTCCCCCTCGACGCGGTTTCTAGGGTTTCCTCTCGATCCTACTGGTGATGGAGGCTTTGGATCTTTGCCCCTGGCTACTTGGGATTTTGGGCAGCACTCTTGGCGTGGGCGAGCTTTTACTGTCTTCTTCGGTGCATATTTTTCTCTTCTGCAGCCTCGTGCTTCACAAGCGACGGCGCTGACCAGGGCGTCGGCACTGGATCCCTTCTCGGCCCTTTCTTTTAGAGGGAGATCCTGGCAACAGCGGTCAGAAACAGCATTCTATGGTTCAATGGTGGAAGGTGTTCTGTGGTGGCCTCCTCTTCTTTGAGCAGCGACCTTGTTTGGGCTTTCGTTGACTCTGGATGCGGCGTGGATTGGTTTTGCTTCTCCCCGGTGGGGGTCGTCAGGCAGCGACGACTCTTCCTTCTTTTAGATCTCAGGTTCTCAATCCCGCGTTGCAGGAGGATTGTTCTATGCCCTGGTTCGATCCTTTTGTCGGTTCGCGAAGCAGCTGTAGGTGCGTGCTCAACCTAGTCTCTCGATATAGTCTTCAATCCAGTTTGTTGATGCTAGATTCGGTCGGACCTCTTGGCATTCCATGTTCTCTTACTTCTTGGTTGTGATTTCGGTTATGAAAGGGTTCTGATTTCTGGGTTTGCTGAGATGGGTTTGGCGATATTTGTGCAATTTCTGGTGGTATGCGGTTAGCTATGCTACGAGGTGGGGAATGCTGAAAGTCATTTGGTTCGAAGACCACGACAGTTGGTTTTTGAGCTGAAATTCCTTGTTTGACGATGAGTTAGGATGTGCTGGTTGTTGCTTTATGAGCTGCAAGTTGATAGGAGTTGGTCGGCATGGAGGCGATGTTGCTTTTGTTGCTGATGCTGGTGTTTTGGTGCTGTCGTTTGTTGGAGTTTGCTGCTTGTTTCTTGATGCTTGTGGTCCTGTTTTACTGGCAGTGGATCCTCCTGGGGAGGACATGCTAGTTTCTGGAAATGGTGTGAATGGAGTTTCTGGTCATTGTTTGCTGGGAGGTGATGATGGTCATGTTTGGTTGCGGTGCTCGTGTTGTGGTTTCATGTTTCTGGTTATGATTGGTTGTGATGTCGGTTTTGGTACTGTTCGTTGCTGGGGATGGTTGGTTTGGACGTGTTGCTGTGATGATTGGATATGGTGCTGCTAGATGCTGGAATGCGCTGGATGATGCAAATTGTGATGCTGGATGCTGGTTGTTGGTTTCTACTGAGCTGGGAGTTGCTGAAGCTGTGGTTTATGATCATACTGCTTCTGGATGTTGATTGCTGTTTGAGTTGGAATGCTGGTCGTTGGTTAGCTCTGAGGAATCACTTACATCAATTCCCCCTATTGTCTCGCATCGTAATAGTAAAATAGACACTCTAGAGAAGAACTTATGTCCATTCTCCCTATGGTATACTACACCAGGTTCTCACGACCCTGTGTAAGTCAACAAGTACAACAAAGCGTATCAGCCAAAGTAAACCAGAATAACTAATTGCCTAACAGTCTACAACACAACAACATGTTAGAAAAATACAATCACTCCATCCTACAACACTAGGCATGAGAAACAGGCAAGGCAGCCTAATAGGCTAAGCATAACCAAACGGTCGTAAACAAAACATGCATGGGAAAACACTTCCAAAGCATAACAATTAACCCTATTCACAATCAAATAACCTCTACTCAATCATGCAAGCATAGTAGGCAATTATCAGGGAAAAAACAGTAAACACACAATACCCCGTTCAAGGGTATTAGGCAATTTGCACATATGACTCAAAGAATTTCAACATAATGGCACAAACCACCTACCTTGGCATTGTGAGATCGATATACTTGAATCTCAGGCCTTGAATCGCCTTATAATGTCATATATCTACAAAAAAATCTAAAATTTTCAACCAAAGATATCTTACAAGAGAGGAGAAAACAAGGGATGGTGTTATAGGAGAAGGGAGAACTCACCGATGCAATTCCAACGCAACCAACGGTGTTCGCACTACTACAAAAATAGGCAAGGGAAGCGCCCCCTTATATCAGCGCTAAGAAAAACCGCTGAGTTCACATTGTCGGACCTCCACCGCCCTCACTTCACGTTGCCGAACCTCCATTGCCCACTAAGTTCGCGTTGCTGGACCTCTTCCACCCTTGCTTCTCGTTACTGGACATCCTCCGCCCACTGAGTTCGCGTTGCTGGACCTCCACCGCCCTCAATCTTCAGTTTTCCAGACCTCTGCCGCCCGAAACACCCTCAAGCTTCGGTTTTCCGAACCTCCCTTTAAGGCATGTTTTCCATATATGTTTTTAATATTGTTCTCCTCTCCCATAACACATAACCATATGTTGATTTTTCATGATATATTTAATGGATATTTGAGATTGTGATGGTTGTAGGCTACATGATTCATCCTTTTCTGGAAACCTACAGATGTTTTAGGTTATTTACATTTAAAATCCCTTATGTTTCCTTCCATGGTTGTCTTATTTGGGTGGGTGTTCGAGATCATTAAGGTGGTTATTATTCCTTATTGTCCTCTGATTCACAACTTCTTGGTTAGATCTCAATCTTGATGTGTTGGGTGGTCTATCTTTTAAGAGATTAGTTTGCCATCTTTGTGCAAAAACCATTTTATATGATTTATTTATGGTTGGACATAGATAGGATTTGGTGTGTACTCAAATGACTAGGATTATGAAGTCTCTTGATGGACCAAGCACTGAGACGTGTTGGTGTCTACTTCAATGAGACCGTCGATGGGTGACACTCTATAGTGGGAATTCAAGGTTTCCATTGAGTACTTGATCAAGGAATAAATCCTTTTTAGTTTTTTACTTTCTTGTTGTTGGTTGAATCATTGATGGATATTGATTGTGTTATTTCATTTGGATTCATTGGTATGTTTTGGGTGTACCTTTCCTTAGGTTTCAAATTATGCTCTTAGTGGTTCTTCATGGTTAGTGGTTGTAGTCTCTTATTTGGGTGAAGGGATGTATTCTTAGTATATTTCCATCTTATGTCCCACCATTTTAGTGAAAATTTAAATGGTTGGGTGACCTATGATAGGTCTCTGGACATTATTGGGATTTTCTCTCTTCTTAGTGATGTAGACGTGTCATTTGGAGATGTATGATGTTCTTGGAGGATATACATTAAGGGTTCCTAGGAATATTGGTTATCTGTTCATTTAAATTTTTTCGTAGTGGTCCTCTATTCGGTGAATCTTCCTATATTTTGTGAATTGTCCACATAATAATTATTGGGTGGCATTTATTTTTGTCTCATCATTTTCTATCATTCGTACTATAATATTTATTCTAATAAAAAGAGGAACGATGGGGAGAATTGTAACATCTCAGTATCTCTTTCATCAAAGCAATGCTCTTTTAGTTTTTTTGGGTTTCTTGAGGGGTCATAGGATGTCCCAGACTGTCATAGAAGGTGTGGACGTGAACATGTAGGTTGAAAAGCTTCATGTGGTCCACCGAATGGTCGATGAGGGTAATTGGATAGGCAATGGGATTCACAATGGATACAAAAAAATTCTATAGCCGTCAGCTAGCTGGTGGGTCTATAGTGACTAGCCAGTGGGATAACCTATGGTTATAACATTTATACTATAACCACTATCTAGCTGGTGAGGGCCACTATCTAGACAGTGGTGTCGTTGTATATGAGAAAGCATCAAGGTAGTAGGGTAATTTCACCCTGATACCCCCATTTATTTATTTTATCTTCTCCCTAAAGTTTAACTCAACCCACTCAAGCCTTGGGAGCCCCTTTGGATAGTTTGGATCTTTTATCCTCATCACTTGGTGGATTGAAGTTTCATTCAAAATGGTGATTCTCTTTTGGTATTTATTTCTTTTCTTGAACTTCAATCTCTCTCCATCACTTGATTCTTTGTTCCTGGGGGCTATGGAAGCCTTGGTATTTACTAGACCTATAATTTTTATGGGGAATTATGGTTATAGTATCTCTTTTACCTTTTATTGAGATCCCTTTTATTTGATTCAATGTTCTTCAATTGAGTATACACATTCAGATTCATTGTGTTTTGATCCCAAATAATCCAAGTGGGTGTTTCTATACTATATCTTCTTTTTGGGATTCACGTGTTTCATGAATTCATATTTTATCCATTTGAAGTTGGTTAGACATGTTTTGATCATTTTTAAGCACAAAATAACCCTATTAATGAAAATAATATATGGAATGGATGGTATCTTGTTGTGAATTAACCTTTTTCAATGAAATAAATTAGGTTTCCTTCTACCGTTGGTGGATTTGATATTATAAATGAAAATCATGGTTTAAAATAAAGATAAGTTGATTCTTTAAATAAAATTCCAAATGGTTTGGCATGTGTTTGTTTATTGAAATTTTTTGGGAATGATTTCCAAAATAAATTAAAATGTCTTGTTTTTAAATGGTTTATGGTATTGGTATTTTAAAAAATTGAGGGGGATTGATTGTACTTTTGAAAAAAATACCTTCGATCCCATCCACCATCCATTGTTTGTTGGGGGTGACTTTAATGTCATTTCCAACCCAAAGTAAAGGAAAGTTAGAAGCCCATTCTAGAGGAAAGCCATCATGGAGTTTGTTCAGTTCATGGCTGGGAAGGGCCTCATTGATCTCAGCTTCTCAGGTGACAGTTTCACCTGGTGCAACAACTACAGGGGCCATCACCGCTTGTGGAGTCTATTGGATAGGTGTCTATCCAACATTAAATCCACTAACCTATTCTCAAATACCATGTTTTTCCATATTGCTCGAGGTATTTTGATTCACTCCCCCCTTTTGGTTTCCATTTCTTCTTGGCATGATCAACAAGAACGGTTTTACTTCCACCAGCAGTGGGTTAACATCCTAGGGTACCAGGAAATGGTTTTTTAAATATGGAATGAACCCTTGTAGGAGTTTCGGGCCACCTTCAACCTCAGTGACCTGACCTCGAACCCTGATAGGTGCGTGTTCGCCCCTTCCTCCTCAGGAACCTTCACCACCTGGGACTACTGTCGCATATGGGATCCTTCATAGTATTTTGATAGATGAAATGATACCTTTAGTTTATTGGATTATTAACACCAGTTTGAGATATATGTGTGACTATATACTTATTATATTTTCTTATTATTTCTTACATACCACCACTTGAGTCGAGGAACCTGATTGAAATCCATATTGGTACTTTGGTTCTGATGTGGATATGGTTTTTTATGTGTTTGTGACATGTGTATGTGTGGATATATGGGTACTTAGGCATGATGATATTGAATGTAGGGCAGAGACCTAGGAGTGGTAGATGTATCATTCATGATTATTCTTGTGTTTGGTCTGGGGTGATTTGATGAAACTATAATGAATCTAAAGTAATTATCTTTAATGAAGATGAATAAATACTAATGGTTAGGCTCTATTAATCTCTATTTTTATAAGGAAGTGGTTCTATTCTACTGTATTTGGAAGTCTTGTTTTGTGTACTTGAACCATAAATACTAATATTTGAGATTCAAATAGGATGAATATGAATAAAGATTTGATGGATGCTAATCGTTTAACAATAGAGTACGAGAACAGAGTGAAAGAGTTCATCAAGTTTGCAAAGGATCACACAAAGGATCCTTCTCAAATCCTTTTTCTGTGTTTACATTGTTGTTATTATAGACCACTTACTCCATAGGAGTTGGAAGAACATTTGATATGTGATGGAATAGATCGGAGTTATAAATGTTGGAATAAACACGGAGAAAAAGAGAATGTAGCTACTGGCTGGGATAAAACTGCATTTTATAGATCATCATATATGAATACAAATATGGATAATGAAGAAGACCGTATGGAGGATGTGATTACAGATGTCAATGATGATGAAGATCATATTGAGTAAATGACAAAGACAATTGAAGATGAACTCTGTGATTGCCCAAAATTGTTTGAGAGGTTAAAGAGTTGTGCAAAGACGCCATTGTATGTTTCTTGAACTAAGTATACAACATTGTCAGTTGTACTTAAGTTGTATAAATTGAAAGTAGGCAATAGATGGAGTGATGTCAGTTTTACAGAACTACTTTCTCTCTTGAATGACATGCTCCCGGAAGATAATGAGCTCCCAAGATGGACATATGAAGCTAAACGAATGCTACGCTCGATGGGTATGATTTCTGAAAGAATACATGCATGCCCGAAAGACTGTATATTGTTTCACAAGGGGAACAAATCACTTACAGAATGCCCAAATTGTGGTGCTTCTTGATACAAGAAAGATAAATCCAATCCTACGAAAGTTTTATGGTACTTTCCAATCATTCCAAGGTTTAGGCGTCTATATGGAAGTGAAGAAACTGCAAGACAATTGTCGTGGCATTTAGATAAAAGACTCATGTGGATACGAAGCTAAAAGATGGTAATAGTCATATAGTGGTTTTCTAAGAGAATAATATGGAGAGGAAATTCAAGATTTCATTGCTGCTGAAAATGTAAATGAGATCCTTAAAAACGGTTGGCTAGGCGTCACAGTTTTAAATGAATATATGAGGCATGTTTCCATGAATTGATTTTCTAAAAGATATAATGTGAAAATTATGACTAAATGCATTTTATATTGTTGACAGACACATTTATGAAAAACAGTTGAAGGAATTTTCCCATGAGCCAAGATTTGGACTCGTTAGTCCTTATATCATATCAACACACCTAACAAAAATAAAGCCATCAAAAAGGGATGCAATAGTGAATGGATTGCTGAAAACATTTGAAAGCAAGATTACATATGACAAACTTTTCCTAATACCAACCATACAGGGGTAATACTATACGATTAAAGCATATCAATTATATTTTCACTTCTTTATTACTTATTCCTTTTTGTGTTTTTAGGCAACATTGGTTGCTAATTGTGATGAACTTGGATACTCAAAAGATTTAATTTTTGGATTCAAAGCAAGGATATTCATCAAATTGACCACGCATGATGGAGTTTGTGAATCTGTAAGACACTACATCTTACATTTTAGGTCTAAACATCAAGTAATATAATTTATATTATCTTTTACTGAGGATTCTATTATGATAGGGCGGTGTATCATTATCGTCTAAAAAAGGAATTAGGACATGGGTTAAGCATAAGGAGGTGAGCAAGTACTACGTCTGGACAAATATTAGGGAATATATAATAAAATTTCACTATCCAAACACATCTCAACACAAGTTACTTATTCTCCTAATGATCAATTTTTTTGCAATGTCCAAAGCAAACAAACGATAATGATTTTGGTTATTATGTTTGTAAATTTATGAAAGAGATCGTTTTTCATCAACAAAATAACATCCCTAAAGAGGTATTTTCAAAAACAACTACTAGTTCGTTTAAGTTATTTATTAATTATTTATTTTTATATTTTGCAGTACTACTCTGACTACCGAAAAGCCTCATACTCACAAGACGATACAGATGTGTTCTGAAACGAGTGGGTCACATACCTGATGGTAAATTGTACACAAATACAATGAAGATCTGACTTGGGGACATGTACAATTGGTGGTCATTTTTTAGAGGGGTTAAGGGGATCAAAAGATGAAACATTGTTGTATGTAAATGTTCGTAGGAAAATTGTAATTGTTATTAAATAAAACATCCTTTCTATAATGAGTCATTTTCCCATTTTAATAGATGATATGCACCAGCAACATGCAAGAATGCTGAACCACTCAAAGGGTCACTATTTTGTTTAAAATGGACACGATTTTAAGTGAAAACAACAACTGACATACGGAAATACGACCAAACGCATTAAGATTGAGTTTATCCTTTAGGAGAATGATCCAAAGGTCCTTGGTAACATGTAAGAGTCATCCCCGCCTCAATCTGAGGCACGGTGTGGCCGGTATCACTCAAAGAGTCTCTATTTTGTTTAAAATGGACACGATTTTAAGTGAAAACAACAACTGACGTACGGAAATCCAAAAAAACGCATTTGGATTGTGTTGATCCTTTAGTATAACGATACATGGTTCCTTTGTGACATGTAAGATTCATCCCTGCCTCAATCCGAGGCATGGTGTGGCTGGTACAACTCAAAGGGTCTCTCTTTTGTTTAAAATGGACACGATTTTAAGTGAAAACAACAACTGACCTACGAAAATCCAACCAAACACATTCATATTTTCTTGATTCTTTAGGATAAAGATCCAAGGGTCCTTAGTGACGTGTATGAGTCATTCCCGCTTCAATCCGAGGCACGGTGTCACCGGTACCACTCAAAGGGTCTCTCTTTTGTTTAAAATGGACACGGTTTTAAGTGAAAATAACAACTGACGTACGAAAATCCGACCAAATGCATTAGGATTGTTTTGATCCTTTAGGAGAATGATACATGGGTCCTTTTGATGTGTATGAGCCATCCCCGACTCAATCTAAGGCACGTTGTGGCCGGTACCACTCAAAGGGTCTCTCTTTTGTTTAAAATGGACAAAATTTTATTTGAAAACAACAACTGACCTATGAAAATCTAATCAAACGCATTCGGATTGCCTTGATATTTTATAATAACAATCCAAGGGTCTTTGGTGATGTGTATGAGTCAACCCTACCTCAATCCAAGGCACGGTGTGGCCGGTACCACTCAAAGGGTCTCTCTTTTGTTTAAAATGGACACGATTTTAAGTGAAAACAATAACTAACATACAGATTTCCAAACAAACGCATTAGGATTTTGTTGATCCTTTAGTAGAATGATCAATGGGTCTTGGTTACATGTATGAGTCATCCCTACCATAATCCGAGGCATGGTGTGGCTGATACCACTCAAAGGGTCTCTTTTTGTTTAAAATTGACACAATTTTAATTGAAACAACAACTGACCTTAGAAAATCCAACTAAAAACATTAGGATTTCCTTGATATTTTATGAGAATGATCCAAGGGTCCTTGGTGACGTGTAAGAGTCATCTCTGACTCAATCTGAGGCACGGTGTGGCCAGTACCACTCAAAGGGTCTCTGTTGTTTAAAATGGATATGATTTTAAGTGAAAACAACAACTGACATAAGGAAATCCGACCAAACGCAATAGGATTGTGTTGATCATTTAGGATAACGATCCAGGGGTAAATTTTGATGTGTACGAGTAATCCTTGTCTCAATCCGAGGCACGGTGTGGCCGGTACCACTCAAAGGGTCTCTCTTTTGTTTAAAATGGACACGATTTTAAGTGAAAACAACAACTGACCTACGAAAATCAGACCAAAAGCATTAGGATTGCCTTGATACTTTTGGAGAATGATCCAAGGGTTCTCAGTGATGTGTATGTGTCATCTCCGCCTCAATTCAAGGCACGGTGTGTCCGATACCACTGAAAGGGTCTCTCTTTTGTTTAAAATGGACACAATTTTAAGTGAAAACAACAACTGACGTACGGAAATCTGGCCAAACGCATTTGGATTGTGTTGATATTTTAGGATAACGATCCACGGGTCCTTTGTGATGTGTATGAGTCATACCCACCTCAATATGAGGCACGGTGTGGCTGGTACCTCTCAAAGGATCTCTCTTTTGTTTAAAATGGACACAATTTTAATTGAAAACAACAACTGGCCTATAAAAATCTGACCAAACGCATTCTGATTGTGTTGATCCTTTAGGAGAACGATACAAGGGTACTTTGTGACATTTACTAGTCATATCCGCCTCAATATGAGGCATGGTGTGGCCAGTACCACTCAAAGGGTCTCTCTTTCATTTAAAATGGACACGATTTTAAGTGAAAACAACAAGTGACCTACAAAAATCCAAAAAAATTCATTCAGATTGTGTAGATCCTTTAGTAGAATGATACACGGGTCCTTTTTAACTTGTAATAGTCAACCTCGCCTCAATCCAAGGCACAATGTGACCGCTATCACTCAAAGGGTCTCTCTTTTGTTTAAAATGGACACAATTTTAATTGAAAACAAAAATTGACCTACGAAAATCCGAACAAACGCATTCGGATTGCCTTGATATTTTATAAGAACAATCCAAGAGTACTTGGTGACATTTATGAGTCAACCCTGCCTCAATATGAGGCACGGTGTGGCCGGTACCACTCAAAGGGTCTCTCTTTTGATTAAAATGGACACGATTTTAAGTGAAAACAACAACTGACCTACGAAAATCTGACCAAACGCATTCGGATTGTGTTGATCCTTTAGGAGAACGATCCAAGAATCCTTTTTTACATTTATGAGTCAACCCCTCCTCAATCCGAGGCATGGTGTGACCGCTATCACTCAAAGCGTCTCCCTTTTGTTTAAAATGGACACAATTTTAATTGAAAACAACAACTGACCTACGAAAATATGACCAAACGCATTCCTATTGCCTTGATCCTTTAGGAGAACGATCCAAGGGTCCTTGGTGATGTTTATGAGTCATCCCCGCCTCAATAAGAGGCACGATGTGGCCAGTATCACTCAAAGGGTCTCTCTTTTGTTTAAAATGGACACGATTTTAAGTGAAAACAACAACTGACGTACAGAAATCTGACCAAACGCATTCGGATTGGGTTTATCCTTTAGTAGAATGATAAAGGGGTCCTTTTTGACGTTTATGAGTCATCCTTTCCTCAATCTGAGGCACGTTGTGGCCGGTACCACTCAAAGGGTCTCTCTTTTGTTTAAAATGGACACAATTTAAATTGAAAACAACAACTGACCTATGAAAATCTGACCAAACGCATTCTGATTATGTTGATCCTTTAGGAGAACGATCCAATGGTCCTTTGTGACATTTAAGAGTCATCACCGACTCAATTTGAGGCACAGTGTGGCTGGTACCACTCAAAGGGTATCTCTTTTGTTTAAAATGGACACAATTTTAAGTAAAAACAACAACTGACCAATGGAAATCTGACCAAATGCATTCGTATTGTGTTGATACTTTAGGATAATGATACATGGACCCTTTGTGACGTGTAAGAGTAAACCCTGCCTCAATCCGAGGCACGGTGTGACCGCTATCACTCAAAGGGTCTCTCTTTTGTTTAAAATGGACACAATTTTAATTGAAAACAACAACTGACCTAAGAAAATCCAACCAAAAGCATTCATATTACCTTAATCATTTATAAGAATGATCCAAGGGTCCTTGGTGATGTGTATGAGTCAACCCCACCTCAATCTAAGGCATGGTGTGGCTGGTACCACTCAAAGGGTCTCCCTTTTGTTTAAAATGGACACGATTTTAAGTGAAAACAACAATAGACCTACGGAAATCTGACCAAACGCATTCAGATTGTGTTGATCATTTAGGAGAAAGATCCAGGGGTCCTTTGTGATGTGTATGAGTCAACCCCGCCTCAATCTGAGGCACGGTGTGACCGCTATCACTCAAAGGGTCTCTCTTTTGTTTAAAATATTTTAATTGAAAACAACAACTGACCTACGAAAATCCAAACAAACGCATTCGGATTGAGTTGATATTTTATGAGAATGATCCAAGGGTCCTTGGTGACGTGTAAGAGTCAACCCTTCCTAAATATGAGGCACGGTGTGGTCGGTACCACTCAAAGGGTCACTTTTTTGTTTAAAATGGACACGATTGTAATTGAAAACAACAACTGACCTACAAAAATCTGACAAAACGCATTAGAATTGTGTTTATCCTTTAGGAAAACGATCCACAGGTCCTTTGTGACATGTACAAGTCATCCCTTCCTCAATCCGAGGCATGGTGTGGCCACTATCACTCAAAGGGTCTCTCTTTTGTTTAAAATGGACACTATTTTAATTGAAAACAACAACTGGCCTATGAAAATCCAACCAAACACATTCGGATTGCCTTGATCTTTTATAAGAATGATCCAAGGGTCCTTGGTGACGTTTACAAGTCAACCCCACCTCAATCTGAGTTACAGTGTGGCCGGTACCACTCAAAGGGTCTCTATTTTGTTTAAAATGGACACGATTTTAAGTGAAAACAACAACTGACCTACGGAAATTCGACCAAATGCATTCGGAATGTTTTGATCCTTTAGTAGAACGATCCAATGGTCCTTTTTGACGTGTACGAGTCATTCCAGCCTCAATTCGAGGCACGATGTGGATTCTATCACTCAAGGGGTCTCTCTTTTGTTTAAAATGGACACAATTTTAATTGAAAACAACAAAAGACCTATGAAAATCAGACCAAACACATTCGGATTGTCTTGATCCTTTAGGAGAACGATCCAAGAGTCCTTTGTGAGGTGCAAGAGTCAACGCCACCTCAATCTGAGGCACGGTGTGGCCGCTAGCACTCAAAGGGTCTCTCTTTTGTTTAAAATGGACACAATTTTAACTGAAAATAACAACTGGCCTATGAAAATCCGATCAAACGTAGTCAGATTGCCTTGATCTTTTATAAGAATGATCCAAGGGTCCTTGGTGACATGTACGAGTCAACCCCACCAACCCCCTGGACCGCCCCCACCCCCCTGGACACCAATCCACTCCCTGGACACCCCCACCCCTCTGGACACCCCCACCCCCTGTAAAGCCCCCCCCCGACACCTTGTACACCAGCCCACCCCTCTGGAAAGCCAACCCTGGACACCAATCCACCCCCTGGACACCAATCCACACCCTGGACACCCCCACCACTCTGGACACCCCCACCCCCTGTAAAGCCCCCCCGGACACCAATCCACCCCCTGGACCGCCCCCACCCCCCGGACACCAATCCAACCCCTGGACACCCCCACCCCTCTGGACACCCCCACCCCCTGTAAATCCCCCCCCCGACACCTTGGACACCAGCCCACCCCCTGGAAAGCCCCCCCCCCCCCGAACACCCCTACCCCCCCTTGGACAGCCACCCAAACCCTTAAAGAACCCCCAACCCCCTGAATTCTGAATTGAATTCTTTATGTACTTAATTAACTTATGAATTATGTGTTAATGGTGTATGACTATACTTGTTGTATGGGTATAATTAGTCTAATTAGCTTATGATTTATGTGTTAATTTTGTATGGGTATACTTGCTTTAATTAGCTTATTGAGATGCTGATTTTTTTGCAGGTGTCCGGGTGTGCTGTTGTATATTTTTTCATAGCAGCAGAGAGGGCATTTATCAGTGCCTTTTTAGCACTGATAAATAGTTCTTTTATCAGCACTAAAAAGAGCGCTGATAAACTATACCTTTATCAGCGCTAAAGAAGCACTGATAAAGGATCAGTTTATCAGCGCTCTTTTAGCGCTCATAAAGGTTTCCCTTATCAGCGGTTTTTTAGCGCTGATAAATACCCCTTTATCAATGCTCAGTAAGCGCTGATAAAGGGTACCCCCCTTTATCAGTGCCGAGCTTTATACCGCTGTTAAATCCCGTTTTTAGCGCTGTTAATGCCCGTTTTTGTAGTAGTGTTGATTTGGGGGATAGACGCTCAGTTGGGGGCTCAGAAAAGATTCACGGTGTACATACACTCTCAGAAGAACTAGGTCGAGAAGGAGGTGTTTCTGTTCATCAGAAGTGACCCTGGTACGTTTAATGAAAGAAAAGAAAGTACACGGTGGGTACTTGCCCTCGGGCCCCGCTTTAAGTGGCCTCCAGGTCACCACACACGGCTGTGTGCTCGGCCATTACACGACCATCACATGGTTACGTGCGGCAACTGATTACACGACGTGTACTCATAAAGTACATGGCATGTACTTAAGAAACTTCCAGAAAGTCCTCTTTTCCCTAAAAACACTAGAAAAAGGAAAACATACTTGAAAAGAAGATCCTGGTTCTTACACCCTGAAAATCATAAGAACCATATAAAGCCACTAAAAACTCTAAAAACTAAAAACCCTAAAAAAGTTAAGAAACTCTAAAAAGCCTTTAAACCCCTAAAAACTGACAAAAAACCAAAAAACCCAAAAATACCATAAAAAACCCTAAAAACCAATGAAAACCCCTAAAACACCCAAAATATCAAAAAACCTAGAAAACCCTAAAAACCAGAAAAAATCCTAAAAAATCCCTACAAATCCCTGGAAATGAAAAAACCCCAAAACACCCGGAATCCATAAAAACCCCTAAAAACCAAAAACCACCTAAAAACCCATAAAAACCCTTAAAATAAAAAAAACTCTTAAAATCCTTAAAACCACAAAAGATGTTCAAAAACTCAAAAAGACCTTAAAATCCCTAAAAAGCTCAAAAAACCCCTTAATACCAAAAAGTCCCTAAACCCCTAAAAAACCCCTAAAAACCCTAAAAAACTATAAAAACACTCAAAATCCCTAAATTCGTAAAACCCCTTAAAACCATAAAAATCCTAAAACCCTAAAAATCAATTAAAGCGTAAAAACCCCTAAAAACCCGAAAAAATCATGGATACCATAAAAACCATAAAACCCCCAAAACCCCACAAAACCCTAAAATCCACTAAAAACTCTGAAAACCCTTTAAACCCCTAAAAATGTTATAAACACTAAAACACCTTAAAAACCCTAACAAACTCTAAAAAACCTTAAAAACCCAGAAATTTTGTAAAAACCCTGAAAACCCCTGAAAACCCTAAAACCCCCTAAAGACCCCTAAAAACCCTAAAATCCCTAAAATCCCCTAAAAACAATAAAAACCCTAAAAACAAATAAAAACAATGAAAATGTAAAAAAAACCTAAAAACTCTAACCCCCCCCCCCCTAAAAACTCTAAAACCCCTTAAAATCCCTAAAAACATTAAAAACTCTAAAAACCCATTAAACCCCTAGAAACATTAAAAACTTTAAAAGACATAAGAACCCAAAAAAACTCAAAAAACACAAAAAACACAAAAATACCCTAAAAACCTTAAACCCCTGAAAACACATGAAAACCCCTAAACCCTAAAAATCCCTAAAAACCAAAAACCCATAAAAATCCTAAAAAACCCTGAAAACCCCCTAAAACACATAAAAACCCCTAAAAACCAAAAAAACACTAAAAACTCTAAAAAATCTTAAAACCCCTAAACACCCAAAACGACCATAAAAATCCTTTAAACCTCTAAAACCCTTTAAACCTCTGAAAAAGCCTAAAAACACACACAATACCTAAAACCCGTAAAAACCATAAAATTCCTAAGAAACCCCTAAAAATCTATGAAAACCTAAAACCCAATAAAAAACCTAAAAAATCCCTAAAAACCATAAAACCCCTAAAAACCTTAAAAACCCTAAAAACCCCAAAAGACCCTATAACCCAAAACGCCCCTAAACACATTGAAAAAACACTTAAAATCTCTAAAAAACCCTAGAAACCCTCAAAATCTCTAAAAAACATAAAACACCCTAAAAATTATAAAAATCCATGAAAACATAAAAACCCCTAAAAACCCTAAAAACCCATGAAAACCATAAATTCCACTAAAAATCTTTAAAAACCCTAAAACCCCATAAAAACCACTAAAACACTAAAAACACTAAAAATCCTTAAAACCCCTAAAAACTTTATAAAACTCCAAAAAATCTTGAAAACCATAAAAACTCAAAAAAAAAACATAAAACCCCAAAAAGATCCTAAAAACCCAAAACCCCTAAAAACCCAAAAAACCCTCAAGACCCTAAAAATCCAAAAAAAACCCTAAAAACCAAAAAAATCTTAAATCCCCCTAAAAATCAATGAAAAGGTGAAAAACCCTAAAAACCCAGAAAAACCTATGAAAACTATAAAAACCCCTAAAACCCTTCAAAACCCAAAAAACCCAGAAAAACCATTAAAGCCCAATAAAAACACTAAAACCCCTTAAAATTCCTAAAAAACGTTAAAAACTCTAAAAAACCTAACCCCCCCCCCCAAAAAAAAAACTCAAAAAACCCTAAAACCCCAAAAGACCCCAAAGCCCCTAAAAACACAAAAAACCCTACTCCCCCCCTGAAAAACCCTAAAAACACTCACAATTCCTAAAACCCTAAAACCATAAAAAACCTAAAAACCCTAAAAATCCATGAAATTGTGAGAAACCAAAAAACACTTGAAAAACCCCTAAAAATGATAAAAACCCCTAAAAACAATAAAATCCCTAAAAACCCATAAAACCCACTAAAAACCTTAAAAACCTAGAAAACCCCTAAAAAATTTAATAACTCTAAAAAACCTTAAAACCCTAAAAAACTAAAAACACCCTAAAAATCCAAAAAGACCTTAAAAACCCTGAAAACGCCAAACCCCTAAAAACTCCTGAAAACACATAAAACCCTAAAAATCCATAAAAATCCTAAAAACTATAAAAATCCTAAAAACCCCTAAAAATTCATGGTAATGTAAAAACCCCAAATAACCCTAAAAACCCCATGATGACAATAAAACCCCTCCAGACCATAAAAGACCCTAAAAACCCATAAAATCCTTAAAACCCCACTAAAAACTCTAAAAAACCTTAAACCCAAAAAAGTGTCAAAAAAATCTAAAAAACCTTAAAACCACAAAAAAAACTCACAATAAACCTAAAAACTCCAAAAGGCCCTAAAATCTTCTAAAACCCTAAAAACCCTAAAAACCCATGAAAACCTCAAAACCCATTAAAATATATAAAAACCCTAAAAATCCATAAAAACTTAAAAAAAACCCCCTAAAAATGATTGAAAACGTAAAAGCCCCCTAAAAACCCTTCAAAAACCTTGAAAACCATAAAAACCATAAAAACCATAAAAACCCTAAATGCTCATAAAAACCCTAAAACCAACTAAAAACTATAAATACCCTTAAAAATAGTAAAAAAAATTAAAAACTCTAAATAACCTTAAAAAAACAAAAAACTATAAAACCCTAAAACCCCAAAAGACCCTAAAAACCATTAAAACCCCTAAAAACAGAAAAACCCCAGAAAACTCTAAAAACCTTCAAAATCTCTAAAAATCCTAAAACCCTAAAAAATTTAAAAAACTTAAAAAATGCCTAAAATCCATGAAGGGGAGCTGTATAAAGTGGAAAATGGAGATCCAGGCCTAAAAATCCATGAAAACATAAAAAACCCAAAAAGCCTTGAAAACCCTATAAACACCATAAAACCCCCTAAAACTTTAAAAACATCTAAAAACCCATAAAAACCTAATAATGACTAAAAAAATCAAAAACACCTTAAAACCCCCTAAAAATGATGAAAAACTATAAAAACCCTTTAAAACCTGAAAAAAAAAATCTAAAACACTCTAAAAAACCCCAAAACCCAAAAGACCCCAAAATCGTAGAAAACCGTAAAAACACCAGAAAAGCCAAAAAACCCTGAGAATCCCTAAAATCCCTAAAATCCTAAAAACCATAAAAACCTAAAAAAACCATAAAATCCATGAAAACGTAAAAAAACCCTAAAAACCCGTAAAAACCCTAAACACCATAAAACCCCTAAAACCCATAAAAACCCTAAAAACCCATAAAACCCACGAAATAATCTAAAAACCCTTAAAACACCTAAAACATTGAAATTTTTTAAAAAGCTTTAAAACCCTATGAGTCCTTAAATACCCTAAAATATCAAAAACCCTAAAAATCCTAAAGTTCCTAAAAACCTAAAAACCCTTGAAAACGGCAAAAACCCCTTGAAATCCCAAAGAAACCCTAAAACCAATAAAAATCTTAAAAAACCCCTAAAAATATATGAAAATGTAAAAAACCCTAAGAACCTTAAATAACCATTGAAAAGCATAAAAACCCCTAAAACCCTATAAACCCATTAAGACCATAAAAATAAAAAAGCTATAACAACCCTTAAAACTCATAAAAATGTTACAAATTCTAAAAAACAAAAAAAAACAAAAAACCAAAAGACCCTAAAAACCCTAAAAACACCTAGAAACCCTAAAAAAACATGAAACCCATAAAATCCATCAAATCCATAAAGACCCTAAAAACCATATATATCTTAAAAATCCCTAAAAATCCATGAAAACGTAAAAAAACTAAAAAAACCCTGAAAAACCCCTTAAAAACTTGAAAAAAAACCTAAAACCCAAAAGGACCCTAAAAACTCTGAAGAAACACTAAAAACCCCTGAAAACCCCCAAAAATCCCTAAAAACCCAAAAAAATCATAAAACTGCTAAAATCCAAAAAAACCCTAAAATCTAAGAACCCCCCCCCCCCCCCCGAAAACCCAAAAAACCCCTAAAAACCTTAAAAAATGTAAAAACCTATAAAAATCCTAAAAAACCACTAAAGAATCTAAAAACCCTTAAAACCCATTAAAACATTAAAAAACTCTAAAAATACTTAAAACCCATAAAAACTCAAAAAAAAAACCCATCAACCGAAAAACCCAAAAAAAACCATGGAAAACTGAAAACCCCTTGAAAAACCCTAAAATCCCTCAAAATCTCTAGAAACACTAAAAAATCATAAAAGCCATAAAAATTATAAAACCCCCTAAAAATCCATGAAAACAAAAAAAACCCTAAAACCCTGAAAAACCCCCTGAAAACCATCAATACCTTTAAAAACTTTAAAAAACCCAAAAAACTACTAAAAACTCTAAAAACCCTTACAATCCCTAAAACGTTAAAAAACTCTTATAAACCTTAAAAACCCTAAAAAATCAAGAAAAACCTAAAACCCTAAAACCCCTAAAACCCCTAAAAACACACAAATTCCCTAAAAAACCTAAAAAACCCTAAAAATAATAAAATCCTAAAAAACACCTAAAAATCCATGAAATTGTAAATAACCCTAAAAATCCCTAAAAACCCCTGAAAACCATAAATCCTTAAAATATTTAAAAACCTAAAAACCCATAAAAACCCTAAAAACAACTAAACATCTAATAACCCTAGAAACCACTAAAAGCATCTAAAAAATCTAAAAAACCTTAAAACCCCAAAAAAGTCAAAAAAGACATTAAAAACCCCAAAAGACCCTAAAAACCCTGAAAAACCCTAAAAACCTCAAAATTCTAAAAAACCCTAAAACCCTAAAAACCATAAAAATCCCAAAAACCTCTAAAAATCCATGAAAAGGTAAAAAAAGCCTAAAAATCCTAAAAAGCCATTTAAAACCATAAATTCACCTAAAAATCTTAAAAACTGGAAAAAAATATTAAAACACCTAAAATAACTAAAACTCTAATTACCCTTACAACCTCTAAAAATGATAAAAAATCTAAAAACCATAAAATCCCTAAAAAAAATCAAAAAAATCCAAAAAACCCCGAAAAGATCCTAAAAACACTAAAACCCCTTGAGAAACCATAAAACCCCTCAAAATCCCTAAAACCCCTAAAAACCTCAAAAACCATAAAAATCCTAAAAAAACTCTTATGAATCAATGAAAATGTAAAAAAAACCCTGAAAACCCTAAAAATCCCTTGAAAACCATAAAACCCCCTAAAACCCTAAAAAACCCAAAACCACTAAAAACTCTAAAACCCCTAAAACCTAAAAAAGAATGTAAAAACCATAAAAACCCCTAAAAACCAACTAAGAACTCTAAAAACTCAAAAAAACCATAAAATCCTAAATTAATAAAAACCCTAAAAACCCAAAAAGACCCAAAAAACCCAGAAACCCCCCCAAAATCCCCCAAAACCCTTAAAAACCCAAAACCCCTCAAAATCCCAAAAAACCCAAAAAAACCCCAAAAAACCATAAAAATACAAAAAATGCCTTAAAATCCATGAAAATGTAAAGAAACCCTAAAAAACCTAAAAATACCCCCAAAACAATAATAACTACTAAAAATCTTAAAAAACCCTAGAAACCCATAAAAACCCTAAAAACCCACTAAAAACTCTAAAAATCCTTAAAACTTCTAATAACATTAAAATCTCTAAAAAACCTTAAAACCCCTGAAAACTCAAAAAAAAAACCCTAAAAACCAAATAGACCCTAAAAATACTGAAAACCCCTAAAGAACATCAAAATCCCTAAAGACTCTAAAAAACCCTAAAACATATAAAACTCCTAAAAACCCATAAAATTCACAAAAACGTAAAAACCCTGAGAACCCTAAAACACCCTAAAAACAATAAAAAACCTAAAAATCCATGAAAACATAGAAAACCTGAAAAACCCAAAAAAAAAACCCGAAAACCATAAAATCCCTTAAAACCTTAAAAAATCCTAAAAACCCTAAAAAACCAAAAAACCCCACTATAAACACTAAAACCCCTAAAAACATTAAAAATCTCTGAAAAACCTCAAAAAATATAAAAACTCAAAAAAAAAACCTAAAATACCCGAAAATCTCTAAAAACCCCAAAAAACCCAAAAAACCCTAAAAATGTTAATGCCCTCAAAATCCCTAACAACCCTACAAGAACAAAAAAATCCCAAAAACTACTAAATATCCATGAAAACATAAAAAACCCTAAAACCATAAAAACCCTAAAACCCCCATAAAAACCCTAAAACCCACTAAAATCTCTAAAAACCCTTCAAAACCTTAAAAATGCTAAAAAATTATAGAAACCCTTAAAAACACTAAAAACTCAAAAAACCCCAAAATAACCAAAAAGACCATAAAAACCTTGAAAACCCCCCAAACCCCAGAAAAACCCTAAAAACCCACAAAATCCATAAAAACCCTAAAAATCCTAAAAGCACCCTAAAACCCATGAAAACGTCAAAAACCCTAAAAAAACCTGAAAAGCCCTTGAAAACCATAAAAACCACTAAAAAGCTTTAAAAACCCTAAAACCCCATACATACCCTAAAAACTACTAAAATATCTAAAAACAATTTAAACCCCTTAAAATGTTAAAAATCTCTAAAAAACCCTAAAACCCATAAAACTCCTAAAAATCCAAAAAGCCCTAAACACACTAAAAACCCAAAAAAACCCCATAAAAACCCTCAAAATACATAAAAACTCGAAAAACCATAAAAATACGAAAAGACCCCTAAAAACAAAGAAAAGGTAAAAAAACCATAAAAACCCGGAAAAACCCTGAAAAACCTTAAAAACCAAAAACACCCATAAAAACCATAAAAACCATAAAACCCTGTAAAAACCCTAAAAACCGCTAAAACTCTAAAAACACTTAAAACCCCAAAAACGTTTAAAAAAATTCCAAAAAACCATTAAAACCCAAAAAAAACTCAAAAAAACCCTTAAAACACAAAGGACCCTAAAAACCCTTAAAACCATTGAAAACCCTAAAAACCCACCAAATCCCTAAAAACCATAAAAATCCAAAAAATTCTTAAGAATCCATGAAAATGTTAAAACCACTGAAAACCCTGAAAAAACCCCTAAAAACATTAAAAATTCTCGAATCCACTAAATACTCTAAAACCCCTAAAAACCCCTAAAAATCCCAAAAGACCCTAACAACCCTAAAAATCCCTAGAACCCTTTAAAACCTCTAAAAAATCCTAAAACCCCTCAAAATCCCTAAAACCCCCTAAAAACCATAAAAATGTAAAAAACCCTAAAAACCCTGAAAACCCCTAAAAACATAAAACCCCTAAAAATATTAAAAACCCAAAAGACCCTAAAACCCCAATAAAGTCCCTAAAACCCCAGAAAAAACCCTAAAAACCTCTGAAAACCCCTAAAAATCCTAAAAAATTCTAAATATTTTTAAAAAACCTAAAAATCATAAAAAACCTCAAAAAACCCTAAAAACCCTAAAAAACCACTGAAAACCATAAATTTCCCTAAAAACCTTAAAAACCCCTAAAACCACATAAAAACTACTAAAAAGACTAAAAATCCTTAAAACCCTAAAAATGTTAAAGAAAACTCTAAAAAACCATAAAACCCCTAAAAAGGTTAAAAACTCTAAAAGAACCTTTAAACCCTGTAAAATCTCAAAAAAACCCTAAAAGACGTTAAAAACCCTAGAAACCCTAAAACCTAGTGAAACCCCCTAAAAACCATCAAAAGCCCTAAAAACCCTTAAAAATCCTAAAAAACCCCTAAAAATCCATGAAAACATAAAAAACCATAAAAACACCAATAAATACTAAAAGCATAAAAACCCCTAAAACTAAAAAAACCCACAAAAATCCATAAAAACCCTAAAAACCACTAAAAACTCTAAAAATTATTAAAATCTATAAAAACGATAAAAATTTCTAGAAAACCTTAAAACCCGAAAAAACTAAAAAAAACCCTAAAAATCAAAAATTAACCTAAAGACCCTAAAAATTTCTAAAAAAACTAAAACCCTATAAAACCCAAAAACAATAAAAATCCTAAAACCCCCTAAAAATCCATGAAACTGTAAAACCCCTAAAAATAATGAAAAACACTTAAAAATCATAAACTCCCCTAAAAACCATAAAAACCACTAAAAACTCATAAAACCCTAAAAACCACTAAAAACCCTTAAAACCATAAAAATGTTAAAAAAAACTCTAAAAACCTTGAACCCCTAAAAAACTCAAAAAACCCTAAAAAAACTAAAAACCCCTAAAATCCCTCAAAATCCCTTAAAACCCTAAAAATCCATAAAAACCTTAAAAAACCCCTCAAAATCAATAAAAACATAAAAAACCCTAAAAACCCTAAAAACCCTATGAAAAGCCCTGAAAAACATATAAACCCCTAAAAACCTTTAAAAACATAAAAACCCATAAAAACCCTAAAAACCACTATAAACTCTAAAAACATTTAAAAACCCTAAAAATGCTAAAAAACACTCAAATACCATTAAACCCCTAAAAGAACCTAAAACCCCTGAAAAACCCTAAAAACCCCACTACCACAAAACATGGAAAGGGAAGCGCTACCCTTTATCAGCGCTAAACAGAAAGTGTTGATAAAGGGGTATGCATTTATCAACGCTAAATAGAAAGCGCTGATAAAGGGGTATGCCTTTATCAGCGCTAGTTAAAAGCAATGATAAATATGACCTTTATCAACACTTTTTTTAGCACTGATAAAAGGGCACATTTATCAGTGCTTATTTTAGCACTGATAAAAGTTTTTATTCTTAATTTATATAAAATTATAATATTTATCAGTGCTAAAATAAAAGTGCTGATAAAACATATATTTATCAGTGCTTAGCGTTGATAAAACATACCTTTATTAGCGCTTTTAATGAGCGCTGATAAAGGTTCCAGCGGTTTCTATTTAATAACCCTAACATGCCCTCGTCTCTCGCACGCGGTAAAGCTTTCGTGGAAGCTGAATCAAGACCCTCTTCCGTTGTGACTTCTCCTCCTTGTTCACGCCGCATCCTCATCTTCATCCTCCTCCTCATCCTCCTCCTCCTCTTCCTCCTCCTCCTCTTCCATCGCTGTTGGGTTTTTCTCCTCCACCGCTGCCTCTACGCCGTTGGTTTTGCTCCTCTGCTGTGACCGCCACTGTCTCCTCCACCGCGACCACCGCTGCCTCTGTCACTGTGACCACCGCTGCCTCCGCCGCTACTGGTCAGTGTAGGTTGTTTTAGATAGAAGGTGTGTGAGAACCTATAGTAAGTGGTTGGTTTGGTTCACTAGATGATGTGTGTTTTGAGGTGGGGATAAGAATGGCACCCATGGGCTAAGGATTTTGTAAGAATTGATGTAAGGGGTTTGTGTGAGGTCCCAATGGTCGTTAGCATGTGACTCATGATGGTAGCGAGTTAGTGAGTTTTGGTGGTTGGGGGAGACTAATGAGTGGGGTTATCTTGGTGTTATGAATACCTTAGATACATAAATCCATGGTAGATTCTTTGACATGAGGGATTGATGCATATTAGGTGTTATCAAGTTGATAGCGAAGGAATGGTCCTACCTTGTATTTGTATAATGGAAGCACTCTCTATTCTTGAGTTTTGGTGTTATGACTGGGTTGAGGGACATGATCATTTGGATTCCAAACCATATTGATTTATATCATGGTTTTAATGTGACCATCACTATTGAACCAAGATGGATGGGTTTAGGGTAATGAAACATGGGTATATTCCTTTGGTTTTGGAATAATGTTGGGTAACTGGTGATTGTGTGGTGAGTTTTGGCATGGTGTGATGTTAAGATTGGAAAAGAGTACTAGGGGTGTCCCATTGGAAATATGTGTGTTCCCCCTTAATTTTTGTCAAGATGTATGGGTAGGCTCATTGAGTTTGAATAGGGATATGATCCTACTCACTAGATACCACGTGTTGTGTTGAAAAGATTGTACCATGAAGTTTAAAGTCATGTGATTAGGATGCATGTGTCGTGAAAGGTGTGATAACAGAGTATTGATCAGGGCTTACTCATTTGGGATATGCTATCTAGAATAAACTTGGGGATTATACCTAGTAAGGAGGACCTATTGGTCAGGGATCACCTATTGTATGTTCATCTTTTATATTTTAAAAATTCTGTTGAACTCATTCTATCGAAAGTGGGTTATATAATTTCTTGTTATCTTAAGGTGTGTTTAACCATGGTGTGGGTTGATTTTGGTTTTAGTGGGTTCTTGGGGTTTATGGGATGTGGTAAATGGTGTACTCGGTTTTAGATTATTTTATTCTCACGAGTTTCCCCTATTTTATGTTTTCTTTTCAGTTGGAAATCTCCTCTATTGTGCGCCTCTCCTCTGCCACGAATGCACCTCTGTCGTGTGCTTAACGACACCTTCGCAGTGAGTTTTCTCCTGTTACTCATTGGTTTCCTCTTGTTCTCATGTTATTAATGTTTGATATTGATGGTTATAATGTTAAATGTATGGGCTAAATGCCCTGCTGAAAATCGTGGTTGTTGGTGGTCCTTGTTTGTGCACTAAATGAATTGCATGTTGGTTGGTTCTTGTTGAACATTTGAATATAAAAATTGGTAATTTATGTATACTTGACTTATGAATGAATGCCCAGGATGATAAAAATTCTGTGATAACCCCTGAATTAACAAAAAAAATTGAATAAGGGATGCTTTGTAAAATCTAAAATTGTGATTGTTTGGTTTGTATGGTGTTGCGATTGTGAGCACGATTGTGTTTTTGTATTGTGTTGTGGTTGTTGGCGTGATTGATATGAAATTTGTTTTCCATGTTGTAGTTCTTCCACCATTGAATATCAATCCAAACTTTAGCCATTTCAATGGCACCACCACTTTGTTACTAGTGCAATTCCACTGATCCTAAAAAATCACTTCTAGAGGACTCTATGAGACACTTCATGGTGTGAAGATGATGTTTTTCAGATTCTATATATTTTTAAAATACATGGTATGTAGTCTTGTTATGGAACATGCTTCACCATACATGGATTTCATATAGATTTTAATGCTAGACAACAGTTATCTCCAAATTTACACCACATAACTCATCTTCTGACTCAAACTTGGAATAAGTTTTATTTTAAATGTTACATGTCATGTGAACGTAGGTCACACACAATGTATCTCCAAGACATATACTTCAGCATGAAACCATGTACATGAAATGAAATAATGGTAGAACCATATTATATGTGTTTTACTTCACTCACACCATGTATAGATACCATATAAACTTGATGTGTATAGACTATACGCCCCTAGTGGTCATGTAAGGACTACACACCGTGTATTCCACAAAAATGTGATGCATAGCCGGTGAAGTGACTCATTTTGTATCTAAAGTACATGCCTTTAGCTCAAGTTGTTCTATATGTCATGTATTTTCAAAGTCATCATGCATTATTTGTAAGACTAACTTGGAATTAATTTGATATATGTCAGATTAAATTAGTTATTTTATCCATAGACGATGTTCACCATACTGGACACACCATGTATATGGATTTCACAAGAGTTTAGAAATGGTAGTATAAAACCAACCTTGACTGAGATGATAATATTTCATGTATGAGTATACCATTATTAATATATTCTCATGTAGATCACAATATTATGATTCCCTCATTCATTGGAAATTGCACACAATGTGGTTTGGATATTTTAATTATCTTCACTCTACTTGAGAGTTGACAAGTGACAAGTGAGATGTTTGGAGAAAATATGGAGTATGGTACTCCCCTTTGTTTCGGTGAAGAGTCCTCCATGTATAGGTTTTAGGTACTCCATGGAGATATACAAAAGACATGGCACAATCCCCCGTATATAGATAGAGTTCAAGTACTTTCACATGTTTTGGGGTAGGTTCCTCTATTTCATTGTAGAGGCATTTGTACCATGATTTTTTTTATAAAACCCAAACAATGCTACTTTATTAATTAAAACATAATATTAGTAAAGTTCGAGATCGAACCCATAAAGATAATTAATATTAATAAATAATGGATGAATGCCAATCGGTTAACAAAAGAGTATGAAGATGGTGTGAAAGAGTTTCTCAAGTTTGCAGAAGATCATGCATGTGACCCTTCTCAAATCCCCTGTCTGTGTTTACGCTGTTGTTATTCAAGACAAATTAGTCCAGAGGAGTTGGAAGAACACATGATTTGTCACGAAATAGATCGAAGTTATACATGTTGGAATAAACATGGGGGAAAAACTAATGTAGGTAGTGGCTCAGATAACACGACATTTTATGGAAGATCTGATATGATTACAATTGTGAATAGTGAAGACAATCATATGGAGGGTGTGATTACAAATGTGAATGATGATGAAGATCGTATTGAGTAAATGACAAGGACAGTTGTAGATTAACTTCTTGATTGCCCAAAATTGTTTGAGAAGTTAAAGAGTTGTGCAAAAATGCCATTGTATGCTGGTTACACTAAATATACAGCATTGTCAGCCGTACTGAAGCTATAAATTTTAAAAGAAGGCAACGGGTGGAGTGACGCCAGTTTTACGGAACTACTTGCTCTCCTGAATGACATGATCCTAGAAGATAATCAACTCCCAAACTAAACATATGATGCCAAACGAATGCTACGATCGATGGGTATGATCTCTGAAAGAATACACACCATGTGCTATGGAAGGAGGCTCGTGTAAATAAAGAGGGGATACTGATAGATGAAAACACACAAAAAGTGTGGGAAACATGTGTTAGTATGACATAATATAAATTCGATTTGTTTTAAATCGCTATTACATTACAATGACTACTTATTTTTCTATGTTTTCTATCTGACATAGTCACAGGAATCAACAACACCCGCACCAGATGCAGACATACTTTCAGCAGCCTTGAAGTGGCCATACCAGTTTGGCCACATTAGAGGTGAGGGTTTTGGGGTTACACCCTGAACATATTTTAAAAAACAAAAACAAGCGGACGATGAAAATGAAAAAATGTAAAAGCTGCAAGAAAAATTAGATATTTTTCAAGAATAATTACAATATCAGAGAGAGATGATAGAAACATTGATGGGGGAGAGGAAATGAGAATAAATAACTCAACAAAAACCCATGTGTGGCGATCCCGCCCCACCCCCACCAGCTTTGAGGAAAGCCATTCCCCTAAAAAACTTGACTTATCAATGTTTTAATAATTGTTTCTGTGAAATGTGATTCACATAGACACTGATACCTTTCCTGTACTAATATTCTACAGGGTGAAAATGATTGTGATTTATATCTAGAAAATCCCACCTATCACCTTGTAGTGAGGGATATAATGTTCAATATGCAGAACGACATGCTACACAACAGACAGCTTCCAACAGATCATTTCAGAGTGTCAATTAACGTAGCTAATGGGTCGAGTGCTGAGCTACCTATTCCAAATGATGATGACAAAATTCATCGCATGTTCGTCAGTTCTTGTAAAAAAATGTCGACAAGGAGGTATCCATTTCCAAGTTATTTTTCAAGATGGACCTTTAGCATTTAATGAAAAAAGGTCTGAACCAATGAATGTTATTACATAACGACAAAGAGAAGGGGGTGAAATGAAATATCAGCTCAAAACTATCTCAAGGATCAACCAAACGATTGAAAAGGTCTAATGAGAGCACCTTCACCCCACCCATTATATATCCACAGTTAATATCATTGCAGGCTCATGTGGATACAAAGTTGATAGACAACAATGCTCACACAATTGTTTTTGAAAAAAATATGTATGAAAAGGAAACATCAGATTTCATTAGTGCTAAAAATGTAAATGAAATCCTCAAGTATGAATGTCTAGGCACCTCAGTTGTAAATGTATACATGAGGTATGTTTTCATGATTTGATTTTACAAAAGCTGATATACTCTGATAATAATGACAAAATACATTTTATATTTTTCGCAAGTGTATATATGAAAAAAATTTGAAGGGATTTCCCCATGAACAAAAATTTGGACTCGTTAGTCCTCACACCACCTCTTCAAAAGAAGAAATAGATTCTAATAAAGAGGCTGCAATAATTTCATCCCTGCTCAAATCGTTTGAAAACAAAATTACGGATGACAGACTCTTTTTAATACCAACGATGCAGGGGTAAAACTCTACAATTTAATCATATCAACTATATTTTCATTTCTTTATTTACTTATTCCTTTTTGTATTTTTAGGGAGAATTGGATGTTGATTGTAGTCAATTTGGATACTCCAAATATTTATTTTTTGGATTAAACGCATGTATATCCAACAAACCGACGATGCTTGATGGTGTTTGTTAATTTGTAATACACTAGATCCAAAATTTTAAAACTAAACATCTAGTTATATAATTCATGTTATCTTTTAATGAGGATTCTGTTATGATAGGGCGGTGCATCAATATCGTCTAATGCATGGAATGAAACAGGGCATAAGGATAACCAAGCCTATAAGATCTAAAATTGGAAAAGTATCCGGGTATATATAATAAAATTTCACTATCCAAACACATATCAAAACAAATTACTTATTGTTGTCGATGTTTCTACATTGTACAAAACAAACAAACAGAAAGGACTGTGGTTATTATGTTTGTAAATTTATGAAAGAGATCATATTTCATCAACAAACTAGCATCCCTTCCGAGGTATTTTCAAAAATAATTACGAGTTCATTTAAAATATTTATTAATCCTTTGTGTATTTATATTTTTTCAGTTCTACTATGACTGTCTCAAAAACTCATATTCAGAAGATGATATAGATGTGTTTAGAAACGAATGGGAAACATACCTGATGGAAGATTGTACACAAATAGTATGAAGGTGAATTCCTACTAATGTTATCCATATATTATCATTGATATCTCCCTCGTTTACACTTACTGAGCATATACGATCACCCTTTATTATGTTTTATATCCTTAGGTTATGAAGAATGGTTTTAGATATGATTTGTCTTTCTAGTAAATCATAACTCATTGGACAACGATCCATGAGTCATTTGTGAGGTGTACAAATCAACCACACCTCAATCCGACGCACGGTGTGATCGGTATGGCTAAAAGTGTCTGATATCAGTTTGAAATTGACATTAGCTATAGAAAACAACACAAGTGACATACGGAAAACTGAGAAAACACGTTCAGATTGTTTTGATACTTTAGGAAAATTATCCATTAGTCATTTGTGAGGAGTAATAATTGACCGCACCTCAATCCGACGCATGGTGTGATCGGTATGGCTAAAAGTGTCTGATACCAGTTTCAAATTGGCATTAACTTTAGAAAACAATACTACTGACATACAGAATATTGAGAAAACACATTCAGATTGTTTTGATACTTTAGGAAAACGATCCATGAGTCATTTTTGAGGTGTATGAATTGACTGCACCTCAATCGGATTCATGGTGTGACCGGTATGGCTAAAAGTGTCTGATACCAGTTTTAAATTAACATTAACTTTAGAAAACAACACTACCGACATATAGAAAACCAAGAAAACGCATTCGGATTGTTTTGATACTTTAGGACAATGATCCATGAGTCATTTGTGAGGTGTAAAAATAGACCTCACCTCAATCTGATGCACGGTGTGACAGGTATGGCTAAAAGTGTCTGATACCAGTTTGAAATTGACATTAACTTTAGAAAACAACACAACTGACATACAGAATACTGAGAAAATGTGTTCGTATTGTTTCGATAATTTAGTACAACGATCCATGAGTCATTTTTGAGGTGTAAGAATCGATTTCACCTCAATCCGACGCACGGTGTGACCGGTATGGCTAAAAGTGTCTGATAATAGTTTCAAATTGACATTAACTTTAGAAAACAACACAAGTGACATACGAAATACCGAGAACACATGTTCAGATTGTTTTGATAATTTAGGACAACGGTCCATGATTAATTTGTGAGGTGTACAAATCTAACGCACCTCAATCCGACACACGGTGTGATTGGTATGGCTAAAAGTGTCTGATACTAGTTTAAAATTGACATTAACTTTAGAAAACAACACTACTGACATACGGAAAACCAAGAAAATGCATTCAAATTGTTTTGATACTTTAGTAAAATGATCCATGATTCATTTTTGAGGTGTACGAATCGACCACACCTCAATCCGACACACAGTGTGATCAGTATGGATAAAAGTGTCTGATATCAATTTGAAATTGACATTAACTTTAGAAAACAACACTACTGACATATGGAATACCAAGCAAATGTGTTCGGATTGTTTTGATACTTTAGTAAAATGATCAATGAGTCATTTTTGAGGTGTAATAATTGAACTCACCTCAATCCAATGCACGGTGTGATCGGTATGGCTAAAAGTTTCTGATAGCAGTTTGAAATTGACATTAACTTTAGAAAACAACACTACTGACCTACAGAATATAGATAAAACACATTCGTAATTTTTTGATACTTTAGGAAAACGATCCATGAGTCATTTTTGAGGTGTAAGAATCGACCGCACCTCAATCCGATGCACGGTGTGACCGGTATGGCTAAAAGTGTCTGATACCAGTTTCAAATTGACATTAATTTTAGAAAACAACCCTACTGACATATAGAATACTAAGAAAATGCATTCTTATTGTTTTGATACTTTAGGAAAATGATCCATGAGTCATTTTTGAGGTGTACAAATCGACCGCACCTCAATCTGAAACTTAGTGTGACCGGTAGGGCTAAAAGTGTCTAATACCAGTTTCAAATTGACATTAACTTTAGAAAACAACACTACTGAAATTCAGAATACCAAGAAAATGCATTCGGATTGTTTTGATACTTTAGGACAACAATCCATGAGTCATTTGTGAGGTGTAAGAATCGACCTCACTTCAATCCGACGCACGATGTGACCAGTATGGATAAAAGTGTCTGATACCAGTTTGAAATTGACATTAACTTTAGAAAACAACAATATTGACATACGAAATACTAAGAAAACACGTTCGGATTGTTTTGATACTTTATGAAAACGATCCATGAGTCATTTGTGAGGTGTACGAACTGACCGAACCTCAATCTGACGCACGGTGTGACCAATATGGCTAAAAGTGTTTGATATCAGTTTCAATTTGACATTAACTTTAGAAAACCACACAAGTGACATACGAAAAACTGAGAAAACACATTCGGATTGTTTTGATACTTTAGGAAAATGACCCATGAGTCATTTGTGACGTGTAAAAATTGACCGCACCTCAATCTAACGCATGGTATGATCGGTATGGCTAAAAATGTCTGATATCAGTTTGAAATTGACATTAACTTTAGAAAACAACACTACTGACATACGAAATACTGATCAAACGCATTCAAATTGTTTTGATACTTTAAGACAACGATCCATGAGTCATTTTTGAGGTGTATGAATTGACCACACCTCAATCCGAGGTATAGTGTGACCAGTATGAATAAAAGTGTCTGATAACAGTTTCAAATTGACATTAACTTTAGAAAACAGCACTACCGACATACCGAAAACCGAGAAAATGTGTTCGGATTGTTTTGATACTTTAGGATAATGATCCATGAGTCATTTGTGAGGTTTAAAAATCAACTGCACCTCAATCTGATGCACGGTGTGACCGGTAAAGCTTTTCATTAGATAAAGAATCAGTATTTATTAAATGAGATAAATCATCCAAAAACATATTGATTTTACATTATTCTCTTTCATTGTTATCAGAATGAAAACATTTGAGTTTATCATTTCCATATTTTAGTTTCAAATTTCCATATTAATGTATTCTTTCATATTAATGTTTTAATTTATTTCATTATTGTATTACTAACATAATATTCGTTTTCTTATATAGGTGAATTTTTTTCCTTGAGTTCAGATGCTTTGTTCGGCAACAAATACCGTGGTTGACAATTTTTGAGAGAGGATCACATATATCAAAGGACGAAACATTAATGTTTATAACTATTTTTGTATAATTGTAATTGTAACCATGTAAAACATTGTTTGAAATGTATATAGCAGTGTGTTTTTTTGTATTCATGATGTTAAGTAAATGTATATAGGATTGTTTGTCAAAATATTGTGTGTGCGTGCTGTTTTGTACAGGTATGTAGGTGCTGTTTTGTACAGGTGAAGGTGCTGGTTTGTGCAGGTGCAGCTGAAGGAGCCTTTATCAGCGCTATATTGAGTGCTGATAAAGGACACCTTTATCAACGCTATCTTGAGCACTGATAATAGGGCCCTTTATCAGCGCTATCTTGAGCGCTGATAATATGGCCCTTTATCAGCGCTCAAGATAGCACTGTAAATGCCAGCATAGATAAGGGGGGGGGGGTCTCCTTTATCAGCGCTTTTTGGAAAGCTGATAAAGGGGACCCCCCTTTATCTTCGCTGGCATTTACAACACATTTCTAGCGCTGTTAATGTCGGTTTTTAGCACTGATAAAGGGCCAATTTGTAGTAGTGCCCCTAAAAATCCTAAAACCCCTAAAAATCCCTAAAATCCCTAAAAACAATAAAATCCAAAAAAACCCCCAAAAAATCAATGAAAATATAGAAGTACCTAAAAACCCTAAAACCCCCTAAAAACCATAAAACCTCTAATAACCTGAAAACTCCTAAAAACCCTAAAAACCACTAAAAATTCCTTAAACCCCAAAAATATTTCAAAACTCCCCTAAATACCCTTAAAAACTTAAAAACCCTAGAAACCTAAAAAATACCCTAAAAAACCCGAAAAAACTTAAAACCCCTGAAAACACCTAAAAGTCCTAAAAATTACAAAAAACCCAAAAAAACCATAAAAATATTCAAAAACACCAAAAAAATCATGAAAATCTATAAAACCCTAAAAACCCAGAAAAACCCCAAAAAATAATAAAAACACCTAAGAACTTTAAAAACCATAAAAACCCACAAAAACAATAAAAACTCTAAAAACCCATAAAACCCCTAAAAATGTTAAAAACTCTAAAGAACCTCCAAACCCTAAAAAACTCAAAAAAACCCAAAAAACCCAAAAGACCCTAAAAATATTGAAAACCGCTAAAAACCCTAAGAGCCCCTAAAAACCCCTAAAACCCTCAAAATCGCTAAAAACCCTAAAAAACTAAAAACCATAAAAATCCTAAAAACACCCTAAAAATCCATTAAAATGTTAAAAACCCTAAAAACCCCAAAAAACCCCTAAAAACCACAAAACCCCAAAAAAGCTAAGGAAACCCTTAAAACTGATAAAAATCCTAAAACCATTAAAAACTCTAAAAACACTTAAATCCCTTAAAAACGTTAAAAATTTATAAAAACCCTTAAAACCTCTAAAAGGCTAAAAAACCCCAGAAGAAACAAAAACCCTAAGAAGCCCTGAAACCCCGCAAAACCCCTAAAAATCCCTAAAAACCATAAAAAACCCTCAAAATCCTAAAAATTCTAAAAAACACCCTAAACATCCATGAAAATGTAAAAAACCATAAAAACCCAGAAAACCACTAAAAGCCATAAAACCCTCTAAAAACCATAAAAACCTCTAAAAACCATAAAAACCCTGAAACCCATAAAAACCCTAACAATCACTAAAAACTCAAAAAATCCTTAACACCCATAAAAATGTTAAAAAAACTCTAGAAAACCTTAAAAACCCTAAAAAACCCTAAAAGCCATAAAAATATCCTACACACCTTCAAATCCCTAAAAGGCTAAAGTCTCGAAAATCCATAAAAATTATAAAAAACCCCCAAAAATCATTGAGAATGTAAAATACACTAAAAACCCAAAAAAACTCCTAAAAACCCCTGAAAACTATAAAAAACCCAAAAAACCCATAAAAACACAAAAAAAGACTAAAAACTCTAAAAACCCTTAAAACCCCTTAAAATATTAAAAAAGCTAAAAAACCTTAAAAACCCAAAAAAAAAACTAAAAAATACCCTAAAACCCAAAAAAAACCCCTAAAAACATAAAAACCCCTAAAAGTCAATAAAAACCCCAAAAACGTAAAAATCCTAAAAAACATCTAAAATTCCATGAAAACATAAAAATCCCTAAATACCTAGAAAAACACCTCAAAACCACAAAAACCCCTAAGAACTTTAAAAAACCCTAAAAACTCATAAAAAATCTAAAAAGCTGCTAAAACTATAAAGACCAATAAAACCCATGAAAATGTTAACAACTCTAAAGAACCTAAAAACCAAAAAAAAAACTAAAAAAAATCCTAAAAACTGAAAAATCCTAAAAACTGAAAAACCCTAAAAATCCTAAAACCCCTAAAAACCACGAAAAACCATAAAACCCTAAAAACCCTAAACAACATAAAAATACTAAAACCCACTAAAAATACATGAAAACGTAAAAAATCCTAACGAACCTAAAAAAACACTGAAACCCCTAAAAAACCTTAAAAACCATAAAACCCCTAAAATCCCACTAAAACTCTAGAAACCTTTAAAACCCCAAAAAATGTTAAAAACTCTAAAAACACATTAAGAACCCTAAAATTCTAAAAAAACACTAAAACCCCCAAAATAACATAAAACCCCTAAAAAACCCTAAAACAACTAGAACCCTAGAAAAACCATGAAAACCCTCAAAATCCCTAAAAACCATAAAAAACCAAAAAACCCTAAAAATCACTGAAAATGTAAAGACCCCTAAAACCCTTAAAAACCTTTTAAAACTGTAAAAACCATAAAAACCCTAAAAATACATAAAAACCCTAAAAACAACTAAATTATCTAAAAATCCTTAAAACCCTTAAAAATGTTAAAAAAATTAAAACCCCAAAACCTTGAAAACCCATCAAAACACTAAAAACTGTTGAAAAACCCTAAAAACCTTCATAATCCCAAAAAACTCTAAAAATCCCTAAAAATTGTAAAAATCCTAAAACCCCCCAAAAAATCCATGAAAAGGTAAAAAACACTGAAAAAACACTTAAAAACATAAAACCCCTAAAAACTTTAAAAACTATAAAAACGCATAAAAATCCTAAAAACCACTAAAAACTCTAAAAAGCCTTAAAAACCATAGAAACATAGAAAACTAAAAAAACATTTAAAGCTCTAAAAACTCAAACAAACCCCTAAAAACCAAAAAGATCCCACAACCCCTAAAAAATCCTAAAACCCCTAAAACCCCCTAAGAACCCTAAAAATACTGAAAAACCCTAAAAACATAAGAATCCTAATAAACCCCTAAAAATCCATGAAAACATAAAACGCCCTTAAAACCCTGAAAACTCTTAAAAACCATAAAACCCTTAAAACATTAAAAAACTCCAAAAAAACCAAAAAAAACCATTAAAAACTCTAAAAATGCTTAAAACCCATAAAAACATTAAAAACTCTAAAAAAAACTTAAAACCCCTAAAAACCTCAAAAAAAACACTAAAAACCTAAAAATAACCAAAAAAGCCTAAAATCCCCTAAAAACACAAGAAATCCCCTAAAACCCAGCAAAATCCCAAAAAACCCGATAACCCATAAAAAATCCTAAAAACCCATAAAAATCCTAAAAACCCATAAAATCCATGAAAACGTAAAAAATGATAGAAACCCTGAAAACCATAAAAACCCCTAAAAACATTAAAAAATTCTAAAAACCATAAAAACCACAGAAAACCACTAAAACTCTAAGAATAAAAACCCTATAAACTTAAGAAACTCTGAAGAGCCTTTAAACCCCTAAAAACTATAATAAAATCATAAAACCCAAAAAGACCATTAAAACCCCTAAAACCCCCAAAATCTCAAAAACCAAGGAAAACCCTAAAAACCATTAAAATCCTATAAAACACCTACAAGTCCATGGAAACGTAAAAAACCCTAGACTCTGAAAAACCCCGGGAAACCACAAAAACCCATAAAAACATAAAAAACACCTAAAAATCCATAAAAACCCTTAAAATAACTAAAAAAACTCTAAAAATACTTAAAACCACAAAAATTGTTCAAAAACTAAAAAAAAACCTTAAAATCCCTAAAAAGCTAAAAAAACCCCTTAAAACCAAAAAGTTCTTTAAACCCTAAAAAACCCTAAAAATCCTAAAAACTCTAAAAACCGTCAAAATCCCTAGAACCCTTAAAACCCTAAAAATCCTAAAAACCCTAAAAATCAATTAAATATTTAAACCCTAAAAAATTAATGGATACCATAAAAACCTTAAAACCCCATAAAACCCTAAAACCACTAAAAACTCTGAAAACCCTTTAACCACCTAAAAACATTATAAACACTAAAACGCCTTAAAAGCCCTAAAAAACTCTAAAAAACCTTAAAAACCCAAAAAGGTTGTAAAACCCTGAAAACCCCCTAAAACCCTAAACCCCCCTAAAAACCCTAAAAACCACTAAAAACGATGAAAATCCTAAAAAACTATAAAAATCAATGAAAATGTAAAAAACCCTAAAAATGCTAAAAAAAACCCTAAAAACACTAAAACCCCTTAAAATCCCAAAAACCATTAAAAACTATAAAAACATTAAAACCATTAAAAACCAAAAAACCCATAAAAACTAGAAACCCCTAAAAACTCTAAAAACCCTTTAAACCCAAAAAACGTTAAAAACCCTAAAAACCAAAAAATAACTCAAAATAACCAAAAAACGCCATAATTCCCTTAAAACACTAAAACTCCTAGAAAAACCCTAAAACCCCTCAAATCCCTAAAAACTAAAAACCTTGAAAACCCCTTAAAAACATAAAAACCCCTAAAACTGCTCAGAAACCCATAAAAAACCCTAAAACCCATGAAAACTCTAAAAATCCTTAAAACCCCTAAAAACGTTAAAAAACTCAAAAAACACAAAAACCCTAAAAACTCAAAAAAAAACCCAAACCCCAAAAGACCCTAAAAACCCAAAAAGACACTAAAACCCTTGAAAATGCCTAAAACCCCTTAAAACCACTGAAAAGGCCTAAAAACTCTCAGAATCCCTAAAAACCCCAAAACCCATAAAAATCCTAAGAAACCCCTAAAAATCCATGAAAACATAAAAATCCCTAAAAAAGCTGAAAACCCCCTAAAATCCATAAAACCCATCAAAACCTTAAAAAACCCTAAAAACCCAAAAAATACTTTAAAAACCCAAAAAGTCCCTAAAAACCCTAAAAAACCCTAAAAACAATAAAAATCCTAAAAGACCCCTAAGAATCCATGAAAACGTAAAAAAACCATGAAAACCCCCTAAAACCCATGAAACCCCTAAAAACCTTAAAAACACTAAAAACCCATAAACCCACTAAAGGACCAGTAAAAACTATAAAACACCTTAAAACCCCTAAAAATGTTAAAAAGCTCTTAAAAACCTTTAAAACCAAAAAAAACTAAAAAATACCCTAAAAACGCAAAAGGCCCTAAAAACCATTAAAACCCCTAAAAACTCTTTAAAACCCATAAAACCCCTCAAATTCTTTAAAAACCCAAAAAACCCCTAAAAACCATAAAAATCCAAAAAAAACCCCTAAATGTTCATTGAAATATAAAAAAACCCTAAAAACCCTGAAAAACCCCTAAAAACAATAAACACCCCTCGAAACGTTAAAAATCTCTAAGAAGCCTTAAAAACCCTAGAAAAAAATCCCTAAAACCAAAAAGACTCTAAAACCTCTGAAAACCCTTAAAAACCAAAGAAAACCAGAAAAACCCTAAAACCCCTAAAAATCCCTAAAAAACCTAAAAAATCCTAAAAACCATAAATATCGTAAAAAAACCCCTAAAAATCGATGAAAATGTAAAAAACCCTAAAACCACCCTAAAAATCATAAAACCCCATAAAAACCATAAAAACCGTAAGAAAACCAAAAACTCTAAAAATCCTTAAAACCATAAAAATGTTAAAAACTCTAAAAAACCTTAAAACCCCTAAATACTCAAACCCCCCTCCCCACTAAAACCCCAAAAGACCCTAAAAAATCTAAAACCCCCTAAAAACCTTAAAACCTCTAAAAAATCTATTAACCTTTAAAGTCCCTAAAAACCATAAAAATCCCAAAACCCCTAAAAATACAAGATAATGTAAAAAAACCCTAAAAACACTGAAAACCCCAAAAAATCCATAAAACCCCTAAAAACCTTAAAAATATCAAAAACCACATAAAAATACTAAAAACCACTAAAAAATCTAAAACCCTTAAAACCCCTAAAAATGTTAAAAACTCTAAAAAACCATAAAAAACTGAAAACTCAAAAAAACCTAAAAACCCTAAAAGACCCAAAAAAAACCCTGAAAAACCCTTGAAAACTCATGAAACCCCTAAAACCACAAACTTTCTAAAAACCCTAAAAACTACAAAAAACATAAAAATCCTAAAAAACCCCAAAAATCCATGAAAACATAAAAAATCCAAAAAACACTGAAAACCACTTAAATCCATAAAAACCCCTAAAAACCCAAAAAACCACTAAAAACTCAAAAAAACTATTTAATCCCCAAAAAATGTTAAAAAAAATATAAAAAACCTTAAAACCCTAAAAACCTGAAAAAGCCCCTAAAAACCTGAAAAAGCCCCTAAAAACCATAAACCCCCCTAAAAAGCATTAAAAATCATAAATCTCCATACATACCCTAGAAACTACTAAAATATCTAAAAACAATTAAAACCCCTTAAAAATGTTAAAAAGCTCTAGAAAACCTTAAACCCATAAAACCTCTAAAAATCGAAAAAGCCCTAAAGACACTAAAAACCCAAAAAACCCAATAAAAACCCTCAAAGTACTTAAAAACTCTAAAACCCCTAAAAACCATAAAAATCCTAAAAGACCACTAAAAATCCATGAAAAAGTAAAAAACCATAAAAACCCTGAAAAACCTTGAAAACCATAAAACCCCATTAAAACCCTAAAAACCGTTAAAACTCTAAAAACCATTAAAACCCCTAAAAACGTTTAAAAAAATCTAAAAAACCATTAAACTTGAAAAAAACTCAAAAAACCCTAAAAGCACAAAAGACCATAAAAACCCTTAAAACCATTGAAAACCCTAAAAACCCACCAAATTCCTAAAAACCATAAAAATCCTAAAAACTCTTAAGAATCCATGAAAAAGTAAAAACCCCTAAAAACCCTGAAAAAACCCTAAAAATGTTAAAAATCCAAAAAACCATGAAATAATCTAAAACCCCTCAAAACACCTAAAAACCCCAAAAGACCGTAAAAGCCCTAAAAACCCCTAAATCCCTAAAAACCTCTAAAAAATCCAAAAAACCCTCAAAATCCCTAAATACCTCTAAAAACCATAAAAATCCTAATAAACCCCTAAAAATCCCTGAAAATGTAAAAAACCCTAAAAAACCTGAAAAACGCCTAAAAACTATAAAACCCCTAAAAACCTTAAAAACTCAAAAAGACCCTTAAAACCCCAATAAAGTCCCTAAAAACCTAGAAAAAACCCTAAATACCTATAAAAAACCCTATAAATCCTCAAAATCTCTAAAAATCTTAAAAAACCCTAAAAATCATAAAAAAACCTAAAAAAACTCTAAAACCCCTAAAAAACCACCGAAAACCATAAATCTCCCTAAAAACCCCATAGAAACAACTAAAAAGACTAAAAATCCTTAAAACCCTAAAAATGTAAAAAAAATCTAAAAACCCTTAAAACCCCTAAAAATGTAAAAAAAAATCTAAAACCCTTAAAACCCCTAAAAATTCAAAAAAACCCAACAAACCCAAAAAGATCCTAAAAACCCCGAAAACCCTATAAACCAATGAAAAACCCTAAAAAATCTCGAAATCCCTAAAACCCATCAAAAACATAAAAACCCCTAAAAACCTCTCACGTTTGCTCTTATCTAGTCTCTCGCGGATGTGGCGACTGCTCTTGGCTGATTGGTTTTGTGCTGACAGAGTGTTGTTGCTTGGGTTGCTGGGTGATGGGTTTTAGTGATACCTTTTTTGGTTTGGGGGCTTCTAGCTGCTCATGTTGGGGAGGAGTTTTTTGTACTTATGGTTCTTATTGTCATTCGGTGGGCTGTGTTGGGCTTGCAGGTTGGTGGCGTGTTGTTTCATTATTGGCTGGGGCGCGTCTAGCCATGAAATTGTGCAGATGCTTGCTTGTGGATAGGAATAGTGGAGTGCAAAAAGCTAGTCTTCAACTTAGGTTTCACTTATTTATTTGTGTTGTTTTTGTCCTTCAGGTTGGTTGTTTCACCCTTGGGTGATAGTTTGTACTTCAATTCCTTTTCTATTTTATATATCATGTTCTATTTGCCTTACAAAAAAACCTTAAAACCAAAAAAAATTATAAAAACCCATAAAAGCCCCAAAAAGGTTAAAAACTCTAAAAAACCTTAAAACCCCATAAAAACTCAAAAAAACCCTAGAACCCTAAAAGTCCCTAAAACCCTGAAAACCCTAAAACCCATTGAAAACCCCTAAAACCCCTCAAAATCCCCCAAAACCCTAAAAAAATAAAAAACCTAAAAAACCCCTAAAAATCCATGAAAGCATAAAAAACCATAAAAATGCCAAAAAACACTAAAAAGCATAAAAACCCCTAAAAACTATAAAACCCCCCAAAAATCCATAAAAACCCTAAAACCACTAAAAACTCTAAAAATTCTTAAAATCTCTAAAAACATTAAAAATTTCTAAAAAACCTTAAAACCCGAAAAAACTAAAAAAACCCCTAAAAATAAAAAAAAACCTAAAAACCCTAAAAAATTCTAAAAAAAACTATAACCCCTTAAAACCCTAAAAATCCTAAAAACTATAAAAATCCTAAAATCCCCTAAAAAACCATGAAACCGTAAAACCACTAAAAATAATGAAAAACCCTTAAAAACCCCCCAAAACTCATAAAACCCTAAAAACCACTAAAACCCTTAAAACCATAAAAATGTTAAAAAAACTCTAAAAACCATAAACCCCTAAAAAACTCTAAAAACTCTAAAAACCTTGAAAACCCCCAAAATCCATCAAAATCCCTCAAAACCCTAAAAAACCATAAAAACCTTAAAAAACCCCTCACAATCAATAAAAACATAAAAATCACTAAAAACCCTCAAAAACCCCTGAAAAACATAAAACCCCTAAAAACCTTTAAAAACACTAAAAACCCAAAAAAAACTCTAAAAACCACTATAAACTCTAAAAACATTTAAAACCCCTAAAAATGCTAAAAATATCTCAAAAACCTTTAAACCCCAAAAAAGACCTTAAAACCCCTAAAAATCCCTCAAAATCCCTAAAATCCCAAAAAACAATAAAATCCAAAAAAAACCCGAAAAAATCAATGAACATATAAAAGTACCTAAAAACCCTAAACCCCTGAAAGCCATAAAACCCCTAATAACCTGAAAACTCCTAAAAACCACTAAAAATTCTTTAAACCCCTAAAATATTTCAAAACTCCCTTAAATACCCTTAAAAACATAAAAAATCCTAAAAACCATAAAAACCCAAAAAAATACCTAAAAAACCCTAAAAATCTTTGAACCCCTAAAAACCCCTGAAAACCCTTAAAAGTTCTAAAAATTTCTAAAAACCATAAAAATCCTAGAAAACCCCTAAAAATTCATGAAAATGTATAAAACCCTAAAAACCCAAAAAAATGCCTCCAAAAACAAGAAAAACACCTAAAAACATTTAAAACCATAAGAACCCATAAAAATTCTAAAAACCCATAAAACCCCTAAAAATGTTAAAAACTCTGAAGAACCTTCCAACCCTAAAAAACTCAAAAAAAAACCCAAAAACCCCAAAAGACCCTAAAAATATTGAAAACCGCTAAAAACTCTAAAAGCCCCTGAAAACCCCTAAAACCCTAAAAATCGCTAAAAACCCTAAAAAACACTAAAAACCATAAAAATCCTAAAAACACCCTAAAAATCCATTAAAATGTTAAAAAACCTAAAAACCCAAAAAAACACCTAAAAACCACAAAACCCCAAAAAGCTAAAGAAACCCTAAAAAACAATAAAAACCCTAAAACAATTAAAAACTCTAAAAACCCTTAAATCCCCAAAAAACGTTAAAAATTTATAGAAACCCTTAAAACATATAAAAAGCTAAAAAAAACACAGAAGACAAAAAAAAAAACCCTAAGAACACCTAAACCCCCCCCCAAAACCCCTCAAAATCCCTAAAAACAATAAAAATCCTAAAAAACCCATAAAATCCATGAAAACGTAAAAAACCTTAAAACCCTGAAAACAACTAAAAGTCATAAAAACCTCAAGAAACCATAAAAACCCTGAAACCCATAAAAACACTTTAAATCACTAAAAACTCTAAAAATCCCTAACACCCATAAAAATGTTAAAAAACTCTATAAAACCTTAAAAACCCTAAAAATACCTAAAATCCCTAAAAATATCCTACACACCCTCAAAATCCCTAAAAGGGTAAAAGCCCTAAAATCCATAAAAATCATTAAAAAACCCAAAAAAACTCTTAGAAACCCCTGAAAACAACAAAAAACCCAAAAACCCATAAAAACACAAAAAAGACTAAAACCTCTAAAAACCCTTAAAAGACCTTAAAATATTAAAAAATCTAAAAAACCTTAAAAACCTAAAAAAACTCAAAAGTACCCTAAAACCCCAAAAAAGACCCTAAAAACCCTAAAAAACCCTAAAAACCAATAAAAACCCCCCCAAACCATAAAAATCCTAAAAAACCTCTAAAAATCCACAAAAACATAAAAATCCCTAAAAACCTAAAAAAAAACCCCTCAAAACCATAAAACCCCCTAAGAACCTTAAAAAACCATAAAAACTCATAAAAATTCTAAAAAGCCGCTAAAAACACTAAAAACCCATAAAACCCATGAAAGTGTTAACAACTCTAAAGAACCTAAAAACCCAAAAAAAACTTTAAAACTGAAAAAATCCTAAAAACCCTGAAAACCCCTAAAAACCAGTGAAACCCACAAAAAACCCTAAAAACCCTAAATAGCATAAAAATGTTAAAACCCACTAAAAATACATTAAAACGTAAAAAATCCTAACAAACTTGAAAAAACCCCGAAACCCCTAAAAACCTTAAAATCCATAAAAACCCTAAAAGCCCACTAAAACTCTATAAACCTTTAAAACCCCTAAAAATGTTAAAAACTCTAAAAAACATTAAGAACCCAACAATTCTCAAAAAAACACTAAAAGCCCAAAAAGACCCTAAAACCCTAAAAACCCTAAAATCCCTAGAACCCTTGAAAAACCATGAAAACCCTCAAAATCCCTAAAAACCATAAAAATCCAAAAAAACCCCCCAAAAAATCCCTGGAAATGTAAAATACCCTAAAACCCTATAAAACCTTTTAAAACAGTAAAAACCCTTAAAACCCTAAAAACCTATAAAAACCCTAAAAAAAACTAAATTAACCAAAACCCCATAAAACCCATAAAAATGTTTAAAACATTTAAACCCTAAAACCACCAAAAGACCTTAAAACCTTGAAAACCCATAAAACCCTAAAAACCATTAAAATTTTGAAAAACCCTCATAATCCCGAAAAACTCTAAAAATCCCTAAAAATCGTAAAAATCCTAACCCCCCCCCTAAAAATCCATAAAAAGGTAAAAAACCCTGAAAACCACTTAAAACCATAAAACCCCTAAAAACCTTAAAAACTATAAAAACCCATAAAAACCTTAAAAACCACTAAAAACACTAAAAACCCTTAAAACCCATAGAAACATAAAAAACTCAAAAAAACATTTAAAGCTCTAAAAAACTCAAACAAACCCCTAAAAACCCAAAAAGACCCCAAAACCCCTAAAACCCCCAAAACCCCTAGAAACCCCAAAGAACCCTCAAAATACCGAAAAAACCCTAAAAAACATAAAAATCCTAATAAATCCCTAAAAATCCATGAAAATGTAAAACACCCTAAAAACCGTGAAAACTCTTGAAAACCATAAAACCCCTAAAAACATTAAAAACCCCCAAAAAACCAAAAACCACTAAAAACGCTTAAAACCCATAAAAATGTTAAAAACTCTAAAAAACCTTAAAACCCCTATAAAACTCAAAAAACACTAAAAACCTAAAAATACCCAAAAAAACCCGAAAACCCCATAAAAACACCTGAAAGCCCCTAAACCCCCTCAAAATCCCAAAAAACCCTATAACCCATAAAAATCCTAAAAACCCATAAAATCCATGACAACGTAAAAAATGATAAAAACCCTGAAAAACCTCTGAAAACCATAAAAACACCTAAAACTTTAAAAAACCCTATAAACCATCAGAACCACAAAAAACCAATAAAAAAATCTAAAAGTAAAAATCCTTAAAAAGTTAAGAAACTCTAAAAAGCCTTTAAACCCCTAAAAACTAACAAAAAATCATAAACCCCAAAAAGATCATAAAACCCCTAAAAACCCAAGAAAACCCCTAACCCCCCCCCCCCAAAAAAATATCAAAAACCCTAGAAAACCCTAAAAACCATAAAAATCCTAAAAAATCCCTACAAATCCATGGAAACGTAAAAAAACCCTAAAGACCCAGAAAAACCTCGGAAACCATAAAAACCATAAAAACTTAAAAAACACCTAAAAACACCTAAAGACCCATAAAAACCCTTAAAAACAAAAAACTCTAAAAATCCTTAAAACCAAAAAAAAATCAAAAATCAAAAAAACATTAAAAGCCCTAAAAAAATCAAAAAACCCCTTAAAACCAAAAAGTCCCTAAAACCCTAAAAAACCCTAAAAACACTAAAAACCCTAAAAAATTATAAAAACCTTCAAAATCCCTAAAACCCTAAAAACCCTTAAAACCCTAAAAATCCTAAAAACCCTAAAAACCAATAAAATCTTAAAACCCTAAAAAATTTGTGGATACCATAAAAATCTTTAAACCCCATAAAACCACTAAAAACTCAGAAAACCCTTTAAACACCTAAAAACATTATAAACACAAAACACCTTAAAAAACCTAAAAAACTCTAAAAAACCTTAAAAACCTAAAAGGTTGTAAACACCCAGAAAACCCTTTAAAACCCTAAAACCCCCTAAAAACCCCTAAAAATGATAAAAATCCAAAAAAAACTATAAAAATCAATGAAAATATAAAAAAACCTAAAAACGCTAAAAAACCCCTAAAAACTATAAAACCCCTTAAAATCCCTAAAAACATTAAAACTCTAAAAACCTTAAAACCAGTAAAACCCAAAAAACCCCTAAAAACCCAAAACCCTATAAACCTTAAAACCATAAAATAACTCAAAAAAACCCAAAAACACCATAAATCCCAGAAAACCCTAATACTCCTAGAAAAACCCTAAAACCCCTCAAAATCCCTAAAAACTAAAAACCCTGAAAACCCCTTAATAACATAAAAACCCCTAAAACTTCTAAAAAACCCATAAAAAACCCTAAAACCCACTAAAACTCGAAAAACCCTAAAACCCACTAAAACTCGAAAAACCCTTAAAACCCCTAAAAACGTTAAAAACTCAAAAAAGAAACCCAAACCCCAAAAGACCCTAAAAACCCAAAAAAGACCCTAAAACCCTTGAAAATCCATAAAAACCCTTAAAACCCCTGAAAAAGCCTAAAAACCTCAGAATCCCTAAAAACCCTAAAACCCATAAAAATCCTCAAAACCCCTAAAAATCCATTAAAACAAAAAAAAAAACCAAAAAAAGCTGAAAACCCCCTAAAATCCATAAAACCCAAGAAAACCTTAAAAAACCCTAAAAACCCAAAAAGACCTTAAAACCCAAAAAGACCTTAAAAACCCAAAAAGTCCATAAAAACCCTAAAAACCCTAAAAACTATAAAAATCCAAAATGAACCCTAAGAATCCATGAAAACGTAAAAAAACCCTGAAACCCCCCTAAAAACCACAAAATCCTTAAAAACCTTAAAAACACTAAAAACCCATAAACCCCCTAAAAGACCAGTAAAAACTCAAAAACCCCCTGAAACCCCTAAAGATGTTAAAAAACTCTTAAAAACCTTTAAAACCCTAAAAAACTCAAAAATACCCTAAAAACACAAAAAGGCCCTAAAAACCTTGAAAACACATAAACCCCTCAAATTCCCTAAAAACCCAAAAAACCCCTAAAAACCATAAAAATCTAAAAAAACCTAAATCTCCATTGAAACGTAAAAAAAACTCTCAAAACCTTGAAAAAACCCCTAAAAACTATAAACACCCCTCAAAGTGTTAAAAATCTCTAAGAAACATTTAAAACCCTAAAAAAATTCCTAAACCAAAAAGACTCTAAAACCTTTGAAAAGCCTTAAAAACCAAAGAAAACCTAAAAACCCTAAAACCCCTCAAAATCCCTGAAAATCCTAAAAAAATCTAAAAATCGTAAAATTCGTAAAAAAATTCCCTAAAAATCCATGAAGAAGTAAAAAAACCCCTAAAACCACCCTAAAACGCTTAAAACCCCCTAAAACCCATAAATACCCTAAAAACTGAAAATTATAAAAATCCTTAAAGCCACAAAAATGTAAAAAAACTCTAAAAAACTTTAAACCAAAAAATACTCAAAAAAACCCTAAAACCCAAAAAGAACCTAAAAACTCTAAAAACCCTAAAACCCCAAAAAACCCTATTAACCTTCAATGTCCCTAAAAACCATAAAAATCCCAAAAAAACCCTAAAAATACAAGAAAATGTAAAAAACCCTAAAAACCCTAAAACCCCCAGAAAATCCATAAAACCCCTAAAAACCTAAAAACCCCTAAAACCTCACAAAATCCCTAAAAACCACTAAAAAAATACAAAACCCTTAAAACTCCTAAAAATGTTAAAAACTCTAAAGACCCTTAAAAAACTCAGAACTCAAAAAACCCCTGAAAACCCTAAAAGACCCTAAAAACACGAAAAACCCCTTGAAAACTCCTGAAACCCCTAAAACCTCGAACTCCCTAAAAACCCTAAAAACCGCAAAAACCATAAAAATCATAAGAAACCCCAAAAAATCCATGAAAATATAAAAATTCTAAAAACACTGAAAACCCCTTAAAACCATAAAAACCCCAAAAAACCTGAAAAACCACTAAAAACTCTAAAAACCATTTAATCCCTAAAGAATTTTTAAAAAATATTAAAAATATTAAAACCCTAAAAAAGTAAAAAAAAAACCCTAAAACCCTTAAAAGACCCTTAAACCCTCAAAATCCCTAAAAACCCTCAAAACCATGAAAATGCTAAAAAAACTAAAAAATAATGAAAACTTAAAAAACCCTGAACAACGCCTGAAAACCATGAAACCCACTAAAACCACATAAAAACCCTAAACAACAACAAAAAACTCTAAAAACCCTTAAAAACCCTAAAAACTCAAAAAAAACCATAAAACCCTAAAAAATCAAAAAAACCTTAAAACCTGAAAAGACCGTAAAAACCCTGAAAAAACCTAAAACCCATGAAAACTACTAAAACCCTCAAAATCCCAACAACCCCTTAAAAACATAAAAACCATAAAAATCCTAAAACCCCTAAAAATCCATGAATACATAAAAAAACCCTAAAAATTGGAAAAATCCGTAAAAGCCATAAAACCCCCTAAAAACCTTTAAAAAACTGAAAACCCATAAAAACCCTAAAAAAATAAAAACTCTAAAAACCCCTAAACACATAATAACTTTAATAACTCTAAAAAAGCATTAAAAACCTTAAAAAGCTCAATAAACAGAAAAAAGTCCTTAAAATCCAAAAAAAACCCTAAAACCCCTAAAAACCCAAAAAACACTAAAAACATTAAAAAATACCTAAAACCCTAAAAACCCTAGAAACCTAAAAACCATAAAAATCCTAAAAACCCATAAAAATTTATTAAAATGTAAAAAACCCCGAAAACCCCTAAAAAACCCCCAAAACACTACAAAACACCCAAAAACCTAAAAAACCCTTAAAACCATAAAAACTAATAAAACCCATAAAACCCCTAAAAATAGTAAAAACTCAAAAAAAACCTTTAAATCCCTAAAACCCAAAAAACCCCCTAAAAACCCTTAAGGACTCTAAAAATCCTAAAAATCCTTGAAAAAACCCAAAAACCCTCAAAATCCCTAAAAACCCTAAAAACCCCTAAAAATCATAAAAACACTAAAAACGTCTAAATATCCATGAAAACACTAAAAACCCTAAAAACCCTATAACCCTTAAAACCCATAAAAAACCCTAAAACCCCACAAAACCTTAAAAACTCTAAAAAGCCTTTAATACCCTAAAAACATTAAAAAATTATAAACAACTTTAAAACTCTAAAAAGCTCAAAAAACCCCTCCAAACCCAAAAGACCCTTAACCACTAAAAAACCCTAAAACCCCCTAAAAACCTTTAAATCCCTCAAAATCCATAAAAACCCAAAAACAAATAAAAATACTATAACCCCCTAAAAATCCATGAAAACATAAGAAACCTAAAAACCTAGAAAAACCCATAAAACCGCCTAAAAACCTTCAAACCCCTAAAAACCAATAAAAACCCTAAAAACCACTAAAAAATCTAAAAACCCTATAAATCCTTAAAAACATAAAAAAGCTCTAAAAACCTTTAAAACCCCTAAAAAATAAAAAAACCATTAAAACCCAAAAGACCCTAAAACCCTAAAACCCCCCCAAAAACATTAAAACCCCTCAAAATCCCAAAAAACCATAAAAACCCTAAAAATAATAAAAACCTTAAAAATCCTAAAAACCCATGAAAACATAAAAATCCCTAAAACCCTAAAAACCCCATGAAAACCTTAAAAACCCCTAAAAACAAAAAATCTCTAAAAAACCTTAAAGATACTAAAAACTCTAAAAAATGTTAAACCCCATAAAACGTTAAAAAACTCAAATACCCATAAAACCATAAAAACTCAAAAAACTCCAAAACCTTAAAAACCCTGAAAACCCAAAAAAGCTCTCAAAATCCCTAAAAACCTTTAAAGACCCTGAAACCCAAAAAATTCATAGAAAACCAAAAAAAAAGATTTGAAAACATAAAACCTCTGAAAACCACCAAACCCCAAAAAACATTAAAAACCCTAAAAACCTATAAAATCCCTAAAACCCCACTAAAAACTATAAAACCCCTTTAAACCCCTAAAAGAGTTAAAAACTATAAAAAACCTTAAAATCCCTAAAAACACAAAACACCCTAAAAACCCACTAAAAACTCTAAAAATCCTAAAAACCATAAAAAACTCTAAAAAACCTTAAAAACTAAGAAAACTAGAAAAACCCAAAAGACACTTAAAACCCTGAAAACACTAAAAACACCTAAAAAATCTATAAACCCTGAAAATTCCTAAAAACCATAAAAAACACAAAAAACCATAGAAATTCCAAAACCCCCAAAAAACCAAGAAAACATAAAAACCCCTAAAACCCTAAAGAGCCAATGAAAACCATAAAACCACTAAAAACCATAAAATCCTAAAAAGCCATAAAAACAATAAAACCACTCAAAACTCTAAAAACCATTTAAACACATAAAAGCATTAAAAACTCTAAAAAACCTTAAAACCGTAAAAAAAATCAAAAAACACTAAAAACCAAAAAAGAACATAAAACCCCAAAACAACCCTCAAAATCCATGAAAAACCCTAAAAACCCATAAAATCATAAAACCCCCAAAAACTTTATGAAAATCTAAAAAAAACCCCAAAACTCCATGAAAATGTAAAAAAGACCCAAAACCCCCAAAAAATCCTAAAAACCATAAAATCCTAAAAACATTAAAAAACCCAAAAAACCCATAAAAACAATAAAAAAATAAAACCACAAAAAAAATATAAAAATCCTTAAAAACCCAAAAAATGTTTAAAAACTCTAAAAAACCATAAAGACCCTAAAAAACACAAAAAAACCCAAAAACCCAAAAACCCAAAAACCCAAAAAGATGATGAAATCCCAAAAAACACTAAAAACCTTTAAAAACCCATAAAATCCACCAAAATCCCCAAAATAACTAAAAAACTAAAAAACATAATAATCCTAAGAAACCCATAAAAATCCATGAAAACGTAATAAACCCTAAAAACCCTAAAACCCCCTAGAAAACCATGATAACCCCTAATACCCTAAAAATCCATAAAACCCTAAAAACTACTAAAAAAACTAAAAAACATTAAAACCCCTTAAAATGTAAAAAAAATCAAAATCTTAAAAATCCAAAAGAATTAAAACAACCTAAAAATCCAAAAAGACCATAAAAACCCTAAAACCCCCAAAACCCGTAAAAACTTTGAAAATCCTAAAAACCCCAAAAAACTTTAAAAAACCATAAAAGTCCTAAAAAACCCCTAAAAACCCTAAAATCCATTGAAAACCATAAAAATCCATAAAAAACTTAAAAATCCAAAAAAAAACATTAAAACCTAAAAAACCACTAAAAACATTAAAAACCCTTAAAACCCCTAAAAACGTGAAAAAACTCCAAAAACCATAAAAACCCTATAAAAACCATAAAATCCCAGAAAGGCTGTAAAATTCCTAAAAACCCATAAAACCCCAAAAAACACACGAAAACCCCTAATAATATCAAAATTCATAAAAGCCCTAAAAGTCCCTAAAACCCATAAAAATCCAAAAAAGCCACTAAAAATCCATGAAAATGTAAAAAGCCATAAAAACCTTGAAAACCCCTAAAAAATAAAAAAACACCTAAAGAGATTAAAAAAGATTAAAAACACAAAAAAATCCATAAAAACCCACAAAAAACTCTAAAAACCTTTAACAACCCTAAATACGTTAAAAAACTCCAAAAATATTAAAACCCATAAAAAACTAAAAAAAACCTAAAACCCTAAAAGACCCTAAAAACCCCAAAACTCCCTAAAAACCCTAAAACCCTCAAAATCGATAAAAACCCTAAAAACCATGCAAATCCAAAAATACCCTAAAAATCAATGAAAACGTAAAAAACCTAAAAAACTGTAAAAACACCCTTAAAACCATGAAACCCCTAAAAACAGTAAAAACCCATAAAAATGAATAGATTCCCAAAAAACCACTAAAAACTCTAAAAACCTTAAAACCCCTAAAAACTTTAAAAAACTCTAAAAACCTTAAAAAACTCAAAAAACCCTAAAAACCCTAAAAACCTTAAAAGACTCTAAAAACTTGAAAATCCCAAAAAAACAAAAAAACCCTCAAAATGCCTGAAAACCCCTAAAAATCGTTAAAATCACTAAAAACTCAAAAAACCCCTCAAAACCATAAAAATCCAAAAAAACTCCGAAAAATCCATGAAAATATAAAAACCCCTAAAAACACTGAAAACCCCCTGAAAACCATAAAACCCCCTAAAATCCTTAAAAACACTAAAAACCAATAAAAACACTAAAAAATCAATAAAAACTCTAAAAACCCTTAAAACCTCTAAACTGTTAAAAAAACTCTAAAAACCCTTTAAATCTCTGAAAAAACTCAAAAATACTAAAAACCCAAAAGACCCTATAAAACCTAAAAACCCTAAAACCCCTAAAAACCCTAAAACCCCTCAAAATACCTAAAAACCATAAAAATCCTATGACCACCCTAAAAATACACGAAAAGGTAAAAATCCCTAAAAACCCTGAAACCCCCTTGAAAACCATAAACCCCTAAGAATAATAAAAAACCCTAAAAACCCATAAAACACTAAAAAACACTAAAAACTCTAAAACATCTAAAACCCCTAAAGGTGCTAAAAACTCTATAAACCATATAAAACCCTAAAAACCATAAAAAATCCCTAAAAACCCTAAAAAACAAAAAAACCTACAAAAATCCTAAAAACCCATAAAAATCCATGAAAATGTAAGAAACGCTAATAACACTAAAAACCCTTTAAAAACCATAAAACCCCTAAAAACTATAAAAACCTTAAAAACCCATAAAAACCTAAAAACAACTGAAAACTCTAAAACTCCTTAAAACCCCTAAAAATGCTAAAATCCCAAAAAATCATTAAGACCTAAAATACTAAAAAAAACTAAAAACCCAAAATTACCCTAAAACCCCTAAAAACCCTAAAAGCCTCCAAAAAACCTAAAAACCCTCAAAATCCCTAAAACCCTAAAAAACCATACAAACCATAAAAATCCAAAAAATCCATGAAAACATAAAAACCCTAAAACACTAAAAATCCCCAAAAAACCATAAAACCCCCTAAAAGCCTTAAAAACCCTAAAACCCAATAAAAACCCTAAAAACCACTAAAAACTATAAAAATACCTTAAAACCCCTAAAAACTTTAAAAAACTCTAAAAACCTTAAAAACCCAACAAAACTCAATAAAAAACCAGAAAACCACAAAAGACCCAAAAAAACCAATAAAAACCATAAAACCCCTTAAAAAACCCAAATACCCTAAAAATACATAAGAATCCTAAAAATCCCTAAAACCCATAAAAATCCTAAAAATTACTAAAAACTCTAAAAACCCTTAAAACCCCTAAAAAGGGTAAAAAAATACAATGGCTAATGCACTTTCATGTAGATATTATCTCTTATATTTTTTGGATTCTAAACTCTTTGTTTTGAATACATTAAGGATTTATATTCCACAGATATATGTTTTGGGGAACCTTTTAGTCATTGCAAACCTAGAGTTAGTTGGGAGAAGTTTTATTTTCATGATGTATTCTTATTTTGGATTGATAAGGTTTGTATTCCCAATTTCTCTATCTGTTTAATTTTACTAAAGGAGACAAATTATGGTGGGTTAATGGGACATTTTGGTGTTGCAAAAACTTTAAGAATTATAAGTGATTATTTTTATTAGCCTAGGATGTATAGAGATGGTTAAAAAATTGTGATAAATTGTATTTTCTTCCATAAATACAAATATAAAATGAACCCACGGGAATTATATCTTCCCCTCCCAATCCCCAATAACCCTTGGGAGGACATACCAATGAAATTTATTGTGGGGTAATCAAGGACCAAGAGGGTGAGATTCTATTTTTTTTGTGGTGGATTGGATTCCTAAAATGGAACATTTTATTCCTTGTCGCAAAACAAATGATGCCACTAACATTGAAACACTTTTCTTTTAGAAAGTAGAAAAACTCTATGGAATTACAAGGATAATTTTATTGGATCATGACACAAAATTCCTTAGTTTCTTTTGGAAGACCTTGTAGAGAAAACTGGTTACGAAGTTACTATTTTCCACTAATTTTCATCTGAAAACTGATGGGAAAACAAAGGTGGTGAATTAGACACTATCATCTATTCTATGAGCATTTTTCATGAAGAATATCATGAATTTGGAGGAGTGTTAGCCCCATGTAGAATTCACATATAACATGGCTAGGTATTCCATAACTCAAAATTCTTTATTTCAAATCGTTTACGGTTTTAACCCCCTTGCCCTATTGATCTAGTTATATTGCCTTTGTAGGAAGTAAATTATATGGATGCAAAAGGGAATGAAGAATTCATCAAGAAACTCCATGAAAATGTAAGTAAAAATATCAATCGGATAACCCAGAAATACATTGATCTTGCCATAAATGGTCGCAAGCAAGTGTTGTTCAAACCTGATGACTTAGTTAGGATTTTTATGCAAAAGGAAATATTTCCCAATAAGAAAAAAATCAAAACTCATGATGTGAGAAGATGAACCTTTCTGAGTGCTCAAGAATATTAACAACAATGCTTACAAGATAGCTCTTCCAGATGAGTATGGTGTAAGTTCCACTTTCAATGTTTCTAATCTCTCTCCTTTTTGGGTGTAGAGGATGAAGAGTCGTGGAAGACTCCTTTTCAAAAAACCCTAAAAACTTGAAAAACCCATGAAAACAATAAAAACCCCTAAAAACCATAAAAAAACCTAAAACCCATAACACTCTAAAAACACTTTAAACCCATAATAATGTTATAAAACTCTGAAAACCCTTAAAATTCCTAAAAACTCAAAAAACATACTAGAAACCCAAAATACACTAAAAGCCCTTAAAACCCCTAAAATCCCTAAATACCTCTGAAACCCCAAAAAACCCTAAAAATCCCTAAAATGTTAAAAAATCTAAAAACCATAAAAATCCTAAAAAACTCAAAAAACCCCCAAAACCAAAAGGACCTGAAAAACTCTTAAACCCCTAAAAACCCTAAAAACCCTAGAAACCCCTAAAACCCCAAAAAATCACAAAAAACCCTAAAAACCCCTAAAAACCATAAACATCCTATTAAACCCAAAAATCCATGAAAACGTAAAAAATCCTTCAAACACTGAAAACTAGAAAAACCCATAAAAACAATTAAAAACCCTAAAAACCCTAAAAACCCCCTGAAACCACTAAAAACTCTAAAAACCATTTAAACCCCTAAAAATGTTAAGAACTATAAAAACCTTAAACAACCGAAAAACTAGAAAAAAACATAAAACCCCAAAAAGATCCTAAAAACCCTGAAAACCCCTAAAAGCCCTAAAACCCTTGAAGAACCCTAAAAACCCTAAAACCCATAAAAACCCTAAAAAATATAAAAACCATAAATATCCCAACCCCCCCCCCCTAAAATCCATGAAAATGTAAAAAACCATAAAAATACTAAAGAACCCCTAAAATATATAAAAACTCATAAAAACCTTAACCCCCCCCCCCCCAAACCCAAAAAAACCACTAAAACTCTAAAAACCATTAAAACCCCAAAAATGTTAAATAACTCTAAAAACCTTAAAAACCCTAAAAACTCAAAAAACCCCACCTAAAAACATAAAAAGACCCCCAAAACCTTGAAACACCATAAAAACCCTAAAACCCCCCTAAAAATCCCTAAAACCTTGGAAAAATCCTATAAACCTAAAATACCCTAGAAACCATAAAAATCCTAAAAACCCCCCTAAATTCTAAGAAAAATGTAAAAAATCCTATAAACCATGAAAATCCCGAAAACCCATTAAAAACTCTAAAAACCCTAAACCACCTAAAAAGAATAAAAAACTATAAAAGCCTTAAAAATCCTAAAAAACTCAAAAAAACCCCTCAAAATCCCAAAAGACTCAAACAAAATCCTGAAACCCCGTAAAAACCGTAAAACCTTTGAAAAACTCTCAAAATCCCTAAAACTCCTAAAAATCGTAAAAAGCATAAAAATCCTAAAAAACACCATAAAAATTATTGAAAATGTAAAAAATACTAAAAACATTGAAAACCCCCTAAAAGACATCAAAACCCCTAAAAACCTTAAAACCCACAAAACCCCTAAAAACAACAAAAAACTCTAAAAAACCCGTAAACCCCCAAAAAAGTTAAAAAACTCTAAAAAGACTTAAAACCCTTAAAAAACTCAAAAAAACCCTAAACCCTAAAAGGACCCTAAAAAATCTGAAAACCCTTGAAAACCCCTAAAAACCCTAAAAACCCCTAAAACCCTAAAAACCTTGAAAAAAATAAAATCCTAAAAACAACTAAAAATCCATAAAAATGTAAAAAAGCCCAAAAACCTTGAAAACCCCCCTCAAAATCATAAATACCCCTTAAAACCTTACAAACCCAAAAACCTAATAAAACCATAAACCACTTAAAACTCTAAAAACCCTTGAACCACCTAAAATGTTAAAAACCTCTCAAAACCCTTAAAACACCTAAAAAAGACTAAAAAACCCAAAATTCCCTAGAAACACTAAAAATCACTAAAATCCCTAAACACTTGAAAAACCCTAAAAACCCACAAAATATGTAGAAACCCAAAAAAACCCCAATACCATAAAAATCCTAAAACCCCCCCTAAAAATCCAGGAAAACGTAGCAAACCCTAAAAACTCGGAAATACCCCTAAAAACCTTAAAAACCCTAAAAACCAATAAAATCCATAAAAACCCAAAAAAACCTCCAAAAACCCTTAAAACCCCAAAAAATGTGAAAAATGTTAGAAAACTTTAAAAACCATAAAATCTCAAAAAACAATAAAAATCCATAAAAACCCCTAAATTCCTAATAAACCATAAAAATCACTAAAAACATATAAAAACCCTAAAACCCATAGACTCATAAAAGTACCAAAAACCTAAAAATCCATGAAAATGTAAAATCAATAAAAACCCTAAAAACCTCCCCAAAAACAATAAAAACCCTAAAAACTCAAAAAATAAAAACTCAAAAAATAACCTAAAAACCCAAAATAACCATAAAAACCTTGAAAATACCTCAAAACCCCTAAAACCCCTCAAAATCTATGATACCCCTGAAAAATTGTAAAAAACATAAAAAACCTAAAAAACCCTAAAAATCCATAAAAACGTAGAAAAACCCTAAAAACCATGAAAACCCCCTAAAAACCATAAAAATCCCCAAAAACCTTAAAATCCCACTGAAAACTCTAAATACCCTTAAAACCCCCAAAAATGTTAAAAAAACTCTAAAAAACCTTATAACCACTAAAAAATTCAAAAAGAAAACCCTAAAAGCCCTAAAAGACAATAAAAACCATAAAACCCCTGAAAAACCCCGAAAACCAATCAAAATCCCTAAAACCCTAAAAAGTATAAAAACCCAAAAAAACCTCTAAAAATCTGTGAAAATATAGAAAAACACTGAAAACCCTAACCCCTCCCCCCCCAAAAAAACCATAAAATCCTTAAAAATCCCTAAAAAATAACTAAAAACTCTAAAAAGATTTAAATCAACAAAAAATGTTTAAAAACTATAAAAAAACCTTAAAAACACTAAAAAACTCACAAAAACCCAAAAAACCCCAAAAGACCCTAAAATATTCAAAAAACCTAAAAACAAAAAACCCTTAAAAGCCCCTCAAAATCCCTAAAACCCCTAAAAATGATAAAAATCCTAAACAACCCCTAAAAATCCATAAAAATGTAAAAAAATATAAAGACCCTCTAAACCCTCTAAAAAACATAAAACACCTAAAAACCCAAAAAATCTCAAAAAAACAACTAAAAACACTAAAACACCTTAAAACCTCTAAAAACATTGAAAAACTCTAAAAACCCTTAAAAACCCTAAATAACTCAAAAAAAAACATGAAAAACCCAAAAGGACCCTAATAACCCTGAAAAACCCTAAAACCCCTTAAAACCCTTGAAAAACTCTAAAAAACCTCAAATTCCTAAAACCCCTAAAAACTCTAAAAGCCATAAAAATACTAAACCCCCCTAAAAATCCATTAAAAACATAAAAAACATTGAAACCCCCTGAATACCCCATGAAAACCATTATTTCCTATAAAAGCCTTTAAAAACCCAAAGAACCAACAAAAACCATAAAAACAACTAAAAACTCTAAAAACATGTAAAACAGCTAAAAACATTGAAAAACTCTAAAAATCAATGAAAATGTAACAAAACCTAAAACACCCAAAAAAACCACTGAAAACCAAAAACCCTTAAAAACCTTAAAACCCCAAAAAACCCAAAAAAAACCCAATAAAAACTTTAAAAACCCCTTAAACCCCTAAAAATGTTAAAAACACTAAAAAACCTTTAAACCCTAAATAACTCAAAAAACCCATAAAACACCCAAAAGACCAAAAAAACCATGAAAAAACATCAAAACCCAATAAACTCTGCTAAAACCCTCAAAATCAATAAAACCCCAAAAAATGTAAAAAACCATAAAACCCTAAAAAACCATGAAAACCATGAAAACAATAAAAACCCCTAAATAGCCCAAAACACATAAAAACACTTAAGACCTACTAAAAACTCTAAAAACACTTAAGACCTACTAAAAACTCTAAAAACCCTTAAACCCCTTAAAAAGTTAAAAAACTCTAAAAAATATAATAACCTTTAAAAAACTCAAAAAAACCCCTAAAAACCGAAAGACCCAAAATATCCTGAAAACCCCTAGAAACCCAAAAAATCCCTGAAAACCTCAAAAAATACTCAAGATTCCAAAAAATCCTAAAAACCCTAAAAATTATAAAAAACCCCTAAAAATACATGAAAATGTAAAAATCCCAAAAAACAATTAAAACCCCATGAAAACCATAAAAACCCCAAAAAATTATTAAAAACGCTAAACACCCACAAAAACACTAAAAATCCATTAAAAACTATAAAACCCAAAAAACGTTAAATAACTCTGAAAAAACAGTGAAACACAAAAACCCTAAAAACCCATAAAACACAAAAATCCTAAAAACCCCGAAAACCCAAAAACCCAAAAACCCCTAAAAACCCTAAAAACTTGAAAATCCCTAAAAACCCTAAAAAACCCTAAAAAATATAAATCCTAAAAAACAATTAAAATCCATAAAAATGTAAAAGACCATAAAAACCATGAAAACCCTAAAAACCATAAAAACCACTAAAACCTTAAAAAACCCTAAAACCCCATAAAAACCCTAAAGACTGAATAAAAACTAATAAACCCCTTAAAACCACTAAAAATGTTAAAAAACTCTAAAATATCTTAAAAACCCTAAAAACTCAAAAAAATCACAAAAACCCCAAAACACTTGAAAACCCCTAAAAACATAAAAACCCCCTAAAAACCCCTAAAAAACCTAAAAAATCCTAAAAAGCATAAAAATCATATAAATCCTAAAAATCCATGAAAATGTAAAAACATTAAATACCGCTAAAAACTATAAAACACCTAAAATCTTACAAAACCCAAAAAAAACTTAAAAACCAATAAAACTACAGAAAAATCCAAAAAAACCCTCAAAACCCATCAAAATAATAAAAATCATGAAATCCATAAAAAGTCTAAAAAACTTCTCAAAACGGTGGTGGATTCTGCACTTCGACAACATCGTCTTCCCTGAGTGCTCTGGACTTCGGACTTCGACATGGCTTTGTTCCGTTGCTGGCACGTCTGGCTTCCGACTGCTATGGTGGTCGTGATGCCTTCAGATGTTCTTTCTTGGGTCGACATCCTCTAGCAGCCGCAGATTGGGGTTGTTTTTTCAGATCTAGGGTTTCTGCAGGCGGGTCAACGTAGTCAAAGGGCGTAATGGCAAAGCTGGTTGCTTCGATGTTCAGGTTCTTTTCAGAAGGTGCTGCGTTTAGGCGGATGGTGCGACGATCTGGTCTGGCGACGCTGGTCGGGGTCTTCTCTATCTTACATTGCAGAAGCTCGTTTCTTCTGTTGGTTCGCGAAGCAGCTGTAGGTGCGTGCTCAACCTTGTCTATCAGCTTCGCCTTTGCTCCAGTTTGTTGCTTCTTGTTTCGGTCGGACCTTTTGGCACTCCATGTTCTCCTACTTGATTTCGGTTCTGAAAGGACGCTGGTTTATGGATCTGCTGAGATGTGTTTGGTGATTTTTGTGGATTGCGGTTTGCTGTACTAAGAGGTGTGGAATGCTGAAAGGTTGTCTTGTTTGAAGCTCATGACTGCTGGTTGTTAAGCTGCGACTGTTCCGAGAATTCTCTGCTTGCTGGCATGCTGGGTTGTGATGAAGCTGTGGGTTCTAATTCGAGGTGCTGGTGGTGATGTGCTATTTTCTGTTGTGCTGTTGATTGTACCTCTTTGTGCAACATGGTGGAGGCTGCAAGGTGTTGGATACTGATTTTACGAAATTTGATGATGGATGCTGTATGGAAGTGTACTCTGCTTGCTGGTTCTTGGTGAGGACGTGTGGCTGTTTGGTATTTGCTGCTGTTGTGGATGAGTTTGTTGCTGTGCTGCTGGAGTGGAAGTGGGATGCTGGGAGATGTTTGGTGGTCGAAAGAGGTGCTGGCAGTCTGAAAATGAGGATGCTGGTTGCTGGTTTGTTGTGGATGCTGGTTGGCTGGTTGCTGCTGCTGGATGTTGTTTGCTGCTGTAGTCTGAATGCTGGTTGTTGGTTAGCTGTGAGCTGCTGGATGCTGGGTAACGCTGGATGTAGTGTGGTTGGATGCTGGTACTGGCTGGATGTGACGTGATGATGCTGCAGTTTTGTCTGTTTTTGTGCATTTTTCTTTCTTTGTTTTTCTTTCTTTGGCGTGGGTTGTAAGGGTTTTTGGGTGTGGGTTGTTAGACCCCTCCCCTCCCTTGTCTGCAGTGTTTGTGTCTTTTTGTTTAATAAATTTTGGGGGGTGCCAGGAATAGCCTGGACCCAAGCCTTCTTTGCCTAAAAATAATAAAACTCCTAAAAACCTCAAAAAAACCAAAAAAACACATAAAAATACACCAAAACTGTAAAAACCCTTTAAACCCCCTAAAATGTTTAAAACACTAAAAACATTAAAAGCCTAAAAAACACAACAAAACACCTAAACCCCAAAAGACCTTAAAAACCATGAAAAACCCCAAAACCCCATAAAAAATCCTAAAAACCATCAAAATCCCTCAAAACCCTAAAGACCCATAAAACCATAAAAATCGTAAAAATCATCTAAGAATCAATGAAAACATAAAAAACCATAAAAACCCTAAAAACCCTTGAAAACCATAAAAAACTCTAAAAACCCTAAAAACACTAAAAAACCACTAAAAACTCTAAAAACCATCAAAACCCTAAAAACGTTAGAAAACTCTAAAAACCCTTAAACCCCTTAAATACTCAAAAAAATCTAAAAACCCAAAAGACCCAATAAAACTCTGAAAACACCTAAAAACCCTCAAAATCCTTAAAATACAAAAGACCCTAAAAACTATAAAAATCATAAAAACCCCATAAAATCCATGAAAATGTAAAAAACCCAATAAAACCCCTAGAAACCATAAAAACATTAAAATAGCCTAAAACTACTAAAAACCCTAAAACCCACTAAAAACACTAAAAACCCTTAAACCCAAAAAAGTTAAAAACTCTAAAAAACCATAAAACCCTAAAAAACTCAAAAACCCTAAAAGACCAAAAGACCCTAAAACCATGAAAACCCTAAAAACCTTCAAAATCTATAAAACCCCTAAAAACCCTAAAACCATAAAAATAATAAAAATCCCAAAAAATCCAAGAAGCCCATAAAAACATAAAAACCCTATAATCCTAGAAAAACCCCTAAAGACCATGAAACCCACTAAAAACCTTAAAAACCCCTAAAAACCCCTAAAAACCCATAAAACTCTAAAAACAATAAAAACTCTAAATTTCGTTAATACCCCAAACAACATTTAAAGACTCTTAAAACCCTCAGAACCCAAAAAAACTCAAAAGAAACCCAAAAGACCCTAAAACCCCTAAGAACCCCTAAAAAACCTTGAAAACCCATAAAAACCCTCCAAATCCATAAAAACACTAAAACACTAAAAAATATAAATATCCTAATAAACCACTAAAAATCCATTACAATGTAAAAAACCCAAAACAAAATGAAACCCCATGAAAACTATAAAACACATAAAAACATTAGAAAACCCTAAAACCCCATAAATCCCCTAAAATCACTAAAAACCCAAAAAACACTTAAAACACCTAGAAATGTTAAAAACTCTATAAAACCTTAAAAATACTAAAAAACTAAAAAAATACCCTAAAGACCAAAAAAGACCCTAAAACCTTGAACAACCCTAAAACTAATAAAAACACATGAAAATCCCTAAAATTCTCAAAATCCCTAAAAACCATAAAAAACCTAAAAACCACAAATATCCTAAAAACCCCTAAAAACCTTGAAAATGTAAAAAATCCCTGAAAACCCCCTAAAAACAATAAAAAGCCCTAAAACATTAAAAATAACCAAAAACCAATAAAAACTGTAAAAAATCACTAAAAACTCAAAAACCCTTAAAACCACTAAAAGTGTTAAAAAACAATAAAATCCCATAAACCCCAAAAAACCCTGAAAACCCCAAAAACCCTAAAAGACCATAAAACCCCTACAAAACCCTAAAAACCCTAAAAACCCTAAAACCCATTGAAAAACCCAAAAACCCCTTGAAAACCCCTAAAACCCCTTGAAAACCCCTAAAACCCCTCAACATCCAAAACCATAAAAAATCTAAAAAACCCTTAAAAATCAAAGAAAATACAAAAAAGCCTAAAATCCCTAAATAACCCCTAAAAACCTTGAAAATCCCTGAAACCCCACAAAACTCTAAAAACACTAAAAACTCTAAAAACCCTTTAAACCCCTAAAAATATTAAAAATTCTAAAAAACCTTAAAAACCCTAAAAATTCAAAAAAATCCCTAAAAACCATGAAAAACACTGAAAACCCTGAAAACCCTGAAAACCAATCAAAATGACTAAAACCCTAAAAACCATAGAAATCCTAAAAACCCCATAAAAATCAATAAAAATGTAAAAAACGCTAAAAACCCCTAAAAACCATAAAACCCCTAAAAGCATTACAAAACCCTAAAATCCCATAGAAACCATAAAAACCCATGAAAAACTTTACAAACCCATAAAGTCCCTAAAATGTTAAAAAAATCTAAAAAACATCAGAAACCCTAAAAAGTCAAAAAAAACCCGATAAAAACCAAAGAAGACCCTAAAAACCCTAGACCCCCGAAAACCCAAAAAACCCACTAAAAACCCCTAAAAACCCACTGAAAACCCGTAAAAATCTCTAAAACCCATAGAAACCCTAAAGCCATAAAATCCTAAAAAACCCCTCAAAGTCCATGAAAACATAAAAACCCCTAAAACCCCTAAAAACCATAAAAAACCATAAAACCCATAAAATCCCAAAAAACCACTAGAAACTTCAAAAACCCTTAAAACCCTAAAAACATTAAAACACTCTAAAAAACATTAAAACCCCAAAAAACTCAAAAAAACTAAAAAGAAAAAAAGACCCTAATAAACCTTGAAAACACTAAAATCCCTAACACCCTCAAAATCCCTAAAAACAGTAAAACCCATAAAAATCCTAAAAAACCCTAAAAGTCCATGAAAATGTAAAAAAAACTAAAAACCCTATAAACCCTCCTGAGAACCGTAAAAACTCTAAAAAACCATAAAACCATAAAAATATCAAAAGGCCCTAAAACCTAAGAGAACATAAGAACAATGAAAACCCCTAACAACCCTAAAAACCTTTGAAAACCAATCAAAATTCTTAGAAACTTTAAAAAACTCCAAAAACTCTAAGAAAACATAAAGAACCTTAAAAGCCTATAAACACCTAAAAACCTTAAACCCCACTAAAAACCTTAAAAAACCTAAAAACCCATAAAACTTTAAAAACCCACTGAAAACTCTAAAAAGCATTAAAATTCTTCAAAAAAAATAAAAAACCCCCTAAAAACCCAAAAGGCCCAAAAATCTCTAAAACCCTTAAAATCCCTAAAAACCTTAAAATACCCTAAAAAGCATAAAAATCCTTGAAACCCCCTAAAAATCCATGAAAACGTAAAATACCCTAAAAACGCTGAAAAAAAATGAAAACCATAAAATCCCCTAAAACCGTTATAAACACTAAAACCCATAAAAACCCTAAAAACCCACCAAAAACTCTAGAAACCCTTAAAAACCCTAAAATGTTAAAGTTCTCTAAAAATCATTAAAACCGTAAAAAACAAAAAAAAAATCTAAAAATCAAAAAAGGACCCTAAAAACCCTAAAAAACACTAAAAACCCAAAAGACACAAAAAAACCTTTAAACCCCTAAAAATCCTAAAAACCCCCTAAATATCAATGAAAACCTAAAAAACCATAAAAACCTTAAAAACCCCCTGAAAAATAAAAAAATACACTAAAAACCGTAAAAACCAATAAAATCTATAAAACCCCTTAAAACCCCTAAAAAAGTTAAAAAAATATAAATACCACTAAATGTAAAAACCCTGAAAAACTCCTGAAAAACATAAAAACACCCTAAAACCTTAAAACTCTAAAAACACATAAAAACCCTAAAAAACCACTAAATACTCAAAAACCCCTAAAAACCCCAAAAAGGTAAAAACTCTAAAAAACATTGAAAACCCTTAAAACTCGAAAAAATCCTAAAAAAAAAAGATCCTAAATACCATGAAAACCATAGAAACCCTAAACACCAAAAAATCCCTCAAAACCCTCCAAATCCATAAAAACCCTTAATCACCCAAAACCCCAAAAAATTCACATAAAACCCCTAAAAACCATAAAAACCAAAAAAAACCCATTAAAAACCTTAAAACCCCCAAAAAATACTAAAAACTCTAAAAACCCTTGAAACCCCTAAAAATGTTAAAAAAACTCTAAAAAACCTTAAACACCCTAAAAACTATAAAACCCCCTAAAAAAAGAACCTAAAACCCCTAAAAATCTCTAAAACCCCCTAAAACCCCTCAAAATCCCTAAAAATCCCTACCAACTCAAAAAAACCCTAAAACCCCAAAAGCCCTAAAAATCCAAAAAACCCCTAAAACCACTAAAAACACCTGAAAACACCTAAACCCCCTCAAAATCCCAAAAAACAATAAAAAACACTAACAACCATAAAAATCTTAAAAAAGCCTTAAAATACATGAAAACATAAAACCCCCCAAAACCAAGAAACCCCCCAAAAAAGCATAAGACCCCTAAAAACCCTAAAAAACCATCAAAACCCTAAAATCCCACTAAAAACTCTAAAACCCCTAAAATTATTACAAACACAAAAAACCCTAAAATCTCAAAAAAAACCCCTAAAACCCTCAAAATCCCTAAAACCCTAAAAAACATAAAAATCCTAAACAACCCCTAAAAGTCCATGAAAATATAAAAATCTCTAAAAACCCTAAACAACCACTGAAAACCATAAAAAACCGCTAAAAACATTAAAAACCCTATAAACCTATAAAATCCAAAAACCACTAAATTCCCTAAAAACCTATAAAACTTCTAAAATGCTAAAAACTCTAAAAACCTCAAAAAAAACCTCAAAAACCCAAAAAGACCCTAAAAACCTTTAAAACCCATGAAAACCCCTAAAACCCCTCAAAATCCCTAAAAATCCATGAAAACGTAAAAAACCCGAAAAACTCTGGAAAACCCCTCAAAAACATAAAACCCCCTTAAAACCTTTAAAAACCCTAAATACCCATAAAAACCTTAAAACCCACTAAAATCTCTAAAACCCCTTAAAACGTTATAAAACTCTAAAAACCTTAAAACCCCTAAAAAACCAAAAAAAACCTTAAAATACGAAAAGGACCATAAAAACCCAAAAAATCCCTAAAAACCCACAAAATCACGAAATACCCTAAAAAACCCTAAAACCGTCAAAAACCTAAAAAACACCAAAAATATATGAAAATGTAAAAAATCCCGAAAACTCAGAAAAACCCCTAAAAACCATAAAAACCCATAAAAACCTTTAAAAAACTTAAAAAACCATAAAACCCTAAAAATAACTAAAAACTATGAAAAACCCTTTAAACCCCTAAAATGTTAAAAAACTCTAAAAATTCTTAAAACACCTAGAAACTCAAAAAATACCCTTGAACCCAAAAAACACGAAAAACCCTAAAAACGTTTGAAAACCCGTAAAAACACTGAAAATCCCTAAAAACCATAAAAATCTTAAAACCCCCCTAAAAATACATAAAAATTTAAAAAACACTAAAAAATCCTTAAAACCACCCAAACCCATAAAAACCTTAAAAGACCATAAAAACCTTAAAAAACCTTAAAAACCCTAAACAACTAAAATCTCTAAAACCCCTTAAAACCCCTAAAATGGTTCAAAACCTTAAAACCCTAAAAACAAGAAAAAACACCTAAAAATCCAAAATACCCTAAAAACCCTAAAAAACCTTAAAAACTCTAAAAACCATAAAAAAACCTCAAATTCTCTAAAAACCTAAAAACCCTAAAAAAATCCTATAAAACCCATAAAAACCCATAAAAAAGTAAAAACCTTAAAAACTCTGAAAAGCCCCTGAAAACCATAAAAACCCTAAAAATATTTAAAACCCCATAAAAACAATAAAAATAACTAAAAAAATATAAAAAACCTCAAAACCAATAAAAACATTTAAAAACTCTAAAAACCCTTAAAAAGTCAAAAAAACACTAAAACCCACAAAAGACATGAAAAATCCTGAAAACCCCCAAAAAACCTATGAAAAACCTTAAAAACACACAAAATTCATAAAAACCATGAAAAACATAAAAACCCAAAGAACCCCTGAAAATCTTTGAAAATGCAAAAAACCCTAAAAATCTGAAAAAACCCCCTTAAACCAAAAAATCCCCTAAAAACCTTATAAATTATAAAAACCATAAATTCCCATAAAAACATTATATATTGTAAAAACCATAAAACCACTAAAAACCCACTAAATTCTATAAATGCGCTTACACCCCAGCCCCTAAAAATGTTAAAAACTCTAAAAATCCTGAAAATCCCTAAAAGACCCTCAAAATCAATCAAAAATCCTAAAAAATCTGAAAACCCATAAAATTCTAAAAAACCTCTTAAATACCCATTAAATATAAAGAACCTAAAACCCTAAAAACAATAAAAAACCCAAAACCCTTAAATACCCTTAAAACCCCACAAAACCCCACGAAACCCACTAAAAACTCTAAAACCCATAAAATCCCTAAAACGTTAAAAAATATAAAAATCCTTAAGAACCCTAAAAAAAACAAAATAATCCTAAAAACCCAAAACACCCTAAAAACCCTAAAAACCAATAAAACCAGAAAAAACCCTGAAAGACCCAAATAACCCATAAAATCCCTAAAAACCCTAAAAGACTCTAAAAACTATGAAAATCCTAAAACAACACAAAGAATCCATGAAAACATAAAAAACCCTTAAAAACTATAAAACCCCCTAAAAACCTTAAAATCCCAAAGAAAACATAAAAACCTTAAAAATCACTAAAAACTCTAAAAACCCTTTAAACCCCTAAAATTTTGAAAAAACTATAAAAACCTTACAAACCCAAAAAAACTTGAAAAAAATCATAAAAACCCAAAAGGACCCTAAAATCCAAGAAAAATCTTAAAACCCCTAAAACCCCTGATAAAACCTAAGAACCCTCAAAATCCTCAAAAACCCTAAAAAACATAAAATCCTGAAAAAAAAACCCTAAAACCCATAAAACCCCTAGAAACCTTAAATACCCTAAAATCCCATAAAAACCCTAGAAATCCTAAAAATTCTAAAAACACTTAAGACCGCAAAAATGTTAAAAACACTAAAAAATCATTAATGCCCTAAAAGCTGAAAAAAACCCTAAAAACCAAAAAGACCCTAAAAACTCCGAAAATCCCTAAGAGCCCCTAAAAATACTAAAAAACCCCCCAAACCCTAAAAAACCCTAAACCCCATAAAAATCCTAAATAACCCTAAAATATATGAAAAAATAAAAAAACCCTAAAAACCTTGAAAACCCTCAAAACCGATAAAAACTATAAAAAACCTTAATAACCATAAAACCCCAATAATACTCTAAAAACCCTTAAAACCCCAAAAACAATAAAATCTCTAAAACACCATAAAACCCCTAAAAAACACTAAAAACCCAAATAGACCCAGAAAACCCTTTAAACCCATAAAACACTTAAAAACCCTAAAAACCATCAAAATCCCTAAAAACCCTAAAATCCATAAAAATTCTAAAAACCCCCAAAAATCCATAAAAACCTAAAAAACCCATAAAACCCTAAAACCCCCCAAAAAAACCCTAACCCGCCAAAAAATCCCTAAAAACCCTAAAACATCCTAAAAACCAAAAAAATCATAAAAATCCATGAAAACGTTGAATACCCTAAAAATCCATAAAAACCCCTGAATACCATAAAAAACCATAAAACCCCATAAAACCTTAAAACCCACTAAAAATCCTAAAAACATATAAAACACCCAAAAAAATTAAAAAACTCTAAATAACCATAAAACACTAAAAAGTAAAAAGAACCCCAAAATCCAAGAAAGACCCTAAAATCCCAGAAAAACCTTAAAAACCCAAAACCCCTAAAAAACCCTAAAACCCTAAAAATTCCTAACAACCCAAGAAACCAGAAAAAAATAATCCTAAAAAACCACTAAAAATCCATGAAGACATAAAAAAACCCTAAAAACCCTAAAAACACTGAAAACCCCCGGAAAACCATAAAACCCCTAAAACCCCCAAAAAATCATAAAACCACTAAAAACTCTAAAAACCCTTAAAACCCATAAAAATGTTAAAAAATCTAAAAAAACATAAAAACACTCAAAAAATAAAATAAAAACTCTAAAAACCCAAAAAGACCCAAAAAACCCTAAAAATCCCTAAAAACCATACAAGACATAAAAACCCCTAAAACCCATGAAAACCTAAAAAACCCTAAAAACCCTAAAAACACCCTGAAAACTATAAAAACCAATAAAAGCCTTAAAAACCCCTAAAACCCAATAAAAACCCTAAAAACTGATAAAATATCTAAAATACTTTAAAACCCCTTAAAAATGTTAAACAACTCTAAAAATCCTTAAAACCCATAAAAACCTAAAAAATCCAAAAAGCCCTTAAAATCACTAAAAATCCTAAAACCCCCCTAAAACCCCTCAAAATACATAAAAAATCTAAAAAACCCCCAAAACCATAAAAAACTAAAAGATCCCTAAAAATCCATGAAAACATAAAAAACATTAAAAACCCTAAAAAAGCTTAAAAACTATAGATTTTGATAAAAACAATAAAACCCCTAAAACCCCATAAAAATCCTAAAACCCACTAAAACTCCAAAAACCCTTAAAACCCCTAAAAATGTTAAAAACTATTAAAAACCTTAAAAACCCTAAAAACTCAAAAAACCCTAAAAACACAAAAAAACCCTGAAAACCCAAAAAACCCTTGAAAACCCCTAAAACCTCTCAAAATCACTAAAAACCCTAAAACCCTAAAACCATAAAAATCCTAAAAAAACTGAAAACCCCTGAAGACAAGAAAACCCCTAAAACCCTTAAAGGCCACAAAAACCCATAAAACCACTGAAAACTCTAAAATCCCTTTAAACCCTAAAAACCCAAAAGACCATAAAAACCCTAAAAACTCTTAAAAACTCTTAAAAAACATAAAACACTCAAAATCCCTAAAAACCATAAAAATCCTAAGAAACCCCTAAAAAACATTGAAAATTTAAAGAACCCTAAAAGACATGAAAACCCCCTAAAAACCATAAAAACATTAAAACCCATAAAAACCCATAAAAACCCAAAAAGTCCCTAAAAACTTGGAAAAACCATGAAAACCACCGAAAAACCCCAAACCCCTCAAAATCTCTAAAAACCTTTAAAACCCTAAAAACCATAAAAATCCATGAAAAAGTAAAAAACCCTAACCCCCCCCCCTAAAAACCATAAATTCCCCTAAAACCTTAAAAACCCTAAAACCCCATAAAAACCACTAAAAAAACTAAAAATCCTTAAAACTCCTAAAAACATTAAAAACTCTATAAAACCCTAAAACCCTAAAAAACTCCAAAAAACCCTAAAACCCACAAAAGATCCTAAAAACCCCTGAAACCCCACGAAAACTGTAAAAACCTCAAAATCCTTAAACCCTCAAAAAACCCCCAGAAAACAATAAAATCCCCTAAAACCCTCTCATATTTTCTCTTCTTTGGTCTCTCGTGGATGTGGAAACTACACTTGACTGGTTGGTTTTGTGTTGATAGGGTGTTATTGCTTGGGTTGCTGGGTACCGGGTTTCAGAGATGCAGTTTTGGTTTGGTATTTTTTTGGATGCTCATGTCGGGGAGGATGTTTTTGTGATTTTGGTTCTAGTTGTCTTTGATGGGCTTTGTTGGGATTGTAGGTTGGTGATGGTCTATTTCTTTCTTGGATGGGGTGCATCTAGTCATGGACTTGTGCAGAAGCTTCCTTGTGGATAAGAATAGTGGACTGCAGAATGCTAGTCTTCGGCTTGGGTTTTTCTTCTAGTTTTTTTGTTTTCGACCTTTAGGTTAGTTGTTTAACCCATGGTGACCGTTTGTAATTCAATTCCTTTTCCCTTTTATATATCATGTTCTATTTTCCTTACAAAAAATCCCTAAAAAACCTAAAAACCACTGAAAGATCTAAAAACCCTTAAAACCCATTAAAAAGTTAAAAACTCTAAAAAACCATAAAACCCCTAAAAGTTAAAAAAAAACCTTAAAACCCCAAAAAGACCCTAAAAACCCTGAAAACCATAAAAAAACCTAAAACCCGTAGAAAACCCTTAAAACCCTTCAAAAGCCCTACAAACCCTAAAAACTATAAAAACCCTAAAACCCCCAAAAAGTCCACGAAAACATAAAAAACCATAAAAATGTCGAAAACCCTAAAAACTATAAAAACCATTAAAAACCTTAAAACACCAAAAAAAAACCCCATAAAACCCCTAAAATGTAACTAGAAACTCTAAAAGACCGAAAAAAAATCCTAAAAGCTTTAAAATTTTCTAAAAAAAATTAAAACCTAAAGAAACTCAAAAAAACCCTAAAAATCCAAAAAAGAACCTAAAAAACTAAAAAAATTCTAAAAACCCCTTAAACCCCTAAAAAATCCTAAAAACCATAAAAATACTAATACCCCTAAAAATCCCTGAAAACATAAAACCACCAAAATCAATAAAAAACCCTTGAAAAACATAAAAATACTAATACCCCCTAAAAATCCATGAAAACATAAAACCCACAAAATCAATAAAAAACCCTTGAAAACCATAAAAACCCCAAAACTCTAAAACCCCTAAAAATGTTTAAAAAATTTAAAAAACCTTAAACCCATAAAAAACTCAAAAAAACCCTAAAAACCCAAAATGAACCTAAAATCCCTAAAAAACACTAAAATTCCTCGAATTACCTAAAAACCCTAAAAACCATAAAAACCATAAAAATCCAACCCCCCAAAAAAACTCAATTAAAATGTAAAATATCCTAAAAACCCTAAAAAACCCCAGAAAAACATAAAACCCCTAAAAAAGTTTAAAAACCCTAAAACCCATAAATAGGACTAAAAACTCTTAAAACATTTAAAACCCAATTTTTTTTTAAAAAAACTATAAAAACCTTAAAACACCAAAAAAACTCAAAAAACCCCTAAAACTCCTGAAAACCCATAAAACCCCTTCAAAATCTCTAAATCCCCTCAAAATCCCTAAACACCCTAAAAACCCTAAAATCCTAAAAAATCCCTAAAAATCCATGAAAATATAAAAATCCTAAAAACCCTAAAAAACCCCTAAAATTCATAAAACCCATAAAAATCTGAAAAACACTAAAAACCCCTAAAATCCCTAAAAACCACTAATAACTATAAAAACTCTTTAAACCTCTAAATTTTTTTAAAAACCCTAAAAAACATTAAAACCCCTAAAAACTAAAAAAACCCTAAAAGACCAAAAAACCCTCAAAATCCAGAAAAACCCTAAAAAAACCCTAAAAACCAAAAAATCTTTAAAACCCCTAAAAATCCACGAAAATGTGAAGAACACTAAAAACCAAAAACACCCCTAAAAACTATAAAAACCCCTAAAAACCTTAAAAACCCAGAAAACCACTAAAACTCTAAAAACCCATAAGACCCCCAAAAAAACGTTAAAAACTCTAAAAAACCTTAAAACCTTAAAGAACTTAAAAAAACGCTAAAAACCCAAAAAGACACTAAAAACACATAAAATCACTAAAACCCAATAAAACCACTAAAAACCCATAAAACCCTTAAAAATAACTAAAAACTCTCAAAAAAATAAAAACCATACAAATCCAAAAAAACCCCTAAAAATCCAGGAAAACATAAAAAACCCTAAAACCCCAAAAAATGTTGAAAACCACAAAACATCAAAAAACCTTAAAAGGCCCTAAAAACCGATAAAACCCTTAAAACCCATTAAAAACTATAAAAACTCATTAAAAAACTAAAACATTAAAAACATAGAAAAAACATTAAAAACACTAAAACTAAATAAAAACACTAAAACCCCAAAAGGCTCATAAACCCCTGAAAACCCCTAAAAATCCTAAAAACTCCTAAAAACCCTTAAAATCCCAAAAAAACCTAAAACCCAAAAAACCAAAAAATCCTAAAACCCCCTAAAAATCCATGAAAACGTAAAAAACCTTAAAACCCCAGAAAACCCTAAAGCCATAAAAACCAAAAAAATCATAAAAACCCCTAAAAACCATAAAAACCCTAAAAATCACTAAAACCTCTAAAAACCCTTAAAACCACAAGAAAAATTATAAAATTCAAAAAAACCTTAAAACCCTAAAAAAACTCAGAAAAACCCTAAAACTAAAAAAACCCCAAGAGATTGAAAAACCCTAAAACCCCTAAAAACCCTACACACCCTAAAAATCCCTTAATATTATAAAAGATCCTAAAATACAAAAAAATCCTAAAAAATCCAAAAAAATCATGAAATCGTAAAATACCCTAAAAACTCTAAAAAAATCCTAAAAACCATAAAAACTCCTAAAAACCATAAAAAAAACCCGTAAACCCATAAAAACAATTAAAAAATCTAAAACCCCTTAAAACATTAAAAAACTCTAAAAAACTTAAAATCCCTAAAAAACTCAAAAAACCCTAAAACCCCAAAAAAGACCCTAAAAACCCAAAAAAACCTTAAAATCCCTAAAAATTCTAAAAACCCCTAAAAAGAATAAAAACCATTAAAATCCTAAAAAACATAAAAAAAATAAAAAACCCCCTTAAAATCCATGCAAACATAAAAATCCCTAAAAATCCAGAAAGACCCCTGAAAACTATAAAATCCCCTAAGAACTTTAAAAACCACTAAAACCCCATAAAACCCCTAAAAACACAAAAAACTCTAAAAACTCATAAAACTAGTGAAAATGTTAAAAAACTATAGAAAACATAAAAAGGCCAAAAAAACCTAAAAAAATCCTAAATATTGAAAAGACCCTTGAAACCCTAAAAACCCTAAAAACCTCTAAAAACCCTAAAAACTCTTAAAATCAATAAAAACACCAAATAGCATAAAAAATTTTAAAACTCCCCTAAAAATCCATAAAAATGTAAAAAACCCTAAAAATCCTAAAAAACCTAAAACCCCCAAAAATATTAAAAACTCTAAAAACCCACCAAAAACTCTAAAAACACTTAAAACTCTTTAAACTTTCAAAAGAGATAAAAATCATTAAAAACTAAAAAATTATCAAAAAAACATTAAAAACAACAAAAGAACCTAAAACCCCTAAAAAGCCTAGAACCCCTTAAAACCCATGACCCCCACCCCCAAATCCCTAAAAACCCTAATACAAAAAAAAAACAATAAAAATCCAATAAAAATCCCTAAAAATCCATTAAAACATAAAAAAATCCTAAAACCCTGAAAAACCCCTTAAAACCAAAAAACCCAGAAAAACCTTTAAAAACCATAAAACCGATAAAAGCCCTAAAAACAACTAAAATGACAACAAAACCTTAAAACCCAAAAAAATGTTAAAACCCTACAAAACTCAAAAAAACACTAAAACACACATAAGAGCCTAAAACCCTGAAAACTATAAAAACCCTAGAAACCATTAAAAAACTCTAAAGATGCTCAGAATCCCTAAAACCCGTAAAAACTGTAAAAATCCCAAAACCCCCCTCAAAATCCATGAAAAAGTAAAAAAACCTAAAACCCCATTTAAAACCATAAAAACCATAAAACCTATCAAAACCCTAAAAACTACTAAAAATTCTAAAAACCCTTAAAACCCATAAAACATTAGAAAACTATAAAAACCCTTAAAAACCATAAAATCTATCAAAACCCTAGAAACTAATAAAAACTCTAAAAAACCCTTAAAACCCATAAAACATTAGAAAACTATAAAAACCCTTTAAAACTCAACAAAACTCAGAAACAACCCACAAAACCCAAAAGATCCTAATAACCCAAAAAAACCCCTAAAACCCCGAAAAAATCTAAAAACCCTAAAAACCATAAAAATCCTAATAAAAACCTAAAAATCCCTGAAAACATAAAAACCCCTGAAAATACTAAAATCCCCTGAAAACCATAAAAACCCTAAAAACATTAGAAAACCCAAAAAACCATAAAAAACTCTAAAAATACCTTTAAACCCAAAAAAATGTTAAGAAACTCTAAAAACCTTAAAAACCCTAAAAAACTAAAAAAACTAATCACCCAAAAAGACCCTAAAACCCTTAAAAACCTAAAAATACATGAAAGCTCATAAAACCCCTCAAAATCCCTAAAAGCCCAAAAAACCCTATAACCTATAAAAATCCTAAAACCCCTAAAATCCATTCAAATGTAAAAACCCCTAAAAACCATGAAAATTCACTTAAAAACAATAAAAACCTAAAAAACCTTATAAAACCTTATAAAACCATACGAACCCTGAAACCACAAAAAACTCTAAAAGCCCTTAAACCCCCAAAAAATGTTAAGAAATTCTAGAAAACCTTAAAACACCTAAAAACTAACAAAAAAACATAAAAAACCCTAAAAGACCCTAAAAACTCTAAAACCCCTTTAAAACCCTCAAAAATCACTATAACCCTAGAAAACCCTAAAAACCATAAAAATCCTTAAAAACCCTAAAACCCCTCAAAATTCCTAAAAACCGTTAAAACCCTAAAAACAATAAAAAACATAACAAACACAAAAAAATCCATGAAAACATAAAAAAACCCTAAAAACCCTGAAAGCACTCTCAAACCCATAACACCCACTAAAAAATTATAAACCCCCTAAAATCCCATAAAAACCCTATAACCACTAAAAAATCTAAAAACCCTAAAAACCCTAAAAAACTCTCAAAAACCCAAAAAACTAAAAAAAAGACCTTAAAATCCTAAAAAACCCTAAAGAAACAAAAAAACCCTAAAAATCCCTTAAATCCCAGAAACCAAGAAAATCCTAAAATCCCCTAAAATTCATGAAAACATAAAACACCATAAAAACCATTAAAAAACCTAAAACCCATAAAAACCCCAAAAAACCTTTAAAAACACAAAAATGCATAAAAAACTCAAAACCACTAAAAACTCTAAAAAACCTTAAAAATCGTAAAAATTGTTAAAAAAATCTAAAAACCCTTTAAAACCCTAAGAAACCTTAACTTCCCTAAAAAACTAAAAGAAACCCAAAAGAACCTAAAAAACTTAAAAACCCATTGAAAACCCCTAAAACCCTTGAAATCCTAAAAAACCCAAAAATCCCTAAAAGCAGTAAAAAACTTAAAAAACCACTAAAAATCCATGAAAATGTAAAGAACCCCAAAAACCCTAAATAACCACTGAAAACCATAAAACCACTAAAAACTAAAAAACCCTATAACTAATAAAAACCAAAAACCACTAAAAACTCTAAAAACACTTAAATCTCCTAAAAACATAAAAAATTCTAAAAAACTCAAAAAAATCCCTAAAACCCCAAAAATACCGAAAAAACCTTAAAAACCCCCCAAAACCATATAATCCCCTAAAAACCCCTAAAACCCCTCAAAATCCTAAAAACCTCTAAAAACCATGAAAATGTAAAAAACCTAAAAAAACACTGAAAAACCACTAAAATCCATAAACCCCCTAAAAACCTTTAAAAACCCATTAAAACCTTAAAACTCACTAAAATATCTAAAAAACCCTAAAAACCCCAAAAAAAATTTAAAACTATAAAACCTTAAAACCCCTAAAAAACTCAAAAAAACCTAAAAACCCAAAAAGGACCCTAAAACCCTTAGAAACTCTAAAAACCCTAAAAACCCCAAAAAATGGGCCATTTTACCGCTGAATGTAGGCATGGTAGAAGATGCAGAGAGGCTGTGATACTGAATCACGGAGTTCTTGATTCGGGTTTTCTGATGCGGATTTACATGCGTTCAGGGGATCAAGTGGTTATACCATCTGAAGAGGTCCCCCTGAAGTTAGCTTCAAAGCCTGTACCGAGGGTCTCAGATGTTTTTCACAGGATGAAGCAGGACCTTGGATTCATGGGTGACAAGGTGACGATGAAATCTTTGGAGGGGGGCAGTGATCTTGTTGTGCAGGGCAGCATGCATCATACTTTGGTTGATAATGGGATGGTGGTGGATGGTGACTGGAGGTCTATTGCATGTAATGTAATTTATGGAAGATTTGGGATCCAGGCTCCCACTGGTGTTGCTTGTGAGGGGGAAGCAAAGGGACTGCAAGACAATTCAACCGCAGTGTAGGCTGGGGTAGAGGAATTGGATGCCTCGGTGTCTGCTGGACATCTAGGAGTGGCTCTTGTTGGGAATGTGGGAGGGTTGGCTGAGATGAAAAACAATAGTCATGTCAGTGGGAAGGATGGAAGAAAGGTAGTTCAAGCTTTGGCTTGCACCCCCTTGTGTAACAGGTTTTCGTGTCTCAAGGTTTTATCTGAGGGTGTGGCTACCGCAATGGAGGTTGTGGGTGCGTAGGAGATGGTGGAGGAACAAGGGAAAGCGGACAATCTGGAGGGAGGGACTCAAACTGCCGATCAAAGTATACTGAAGGAACCCTTCCATGATTTGTGTTGCTCCAGTTCTGGGATGGGGATACGGGCTTTTGATGAGGGGGTTGCAGACTAAGGGCTTGTGGCTGGGCAGGCTGACACTGCTGGGGGTGCGCTTGTGGAAGGGAAGGTGTATGAGTAGGGGGAGGGAGCTGAGCATAGAGATGTGGCCCACTTCAGTCAGGTGCTGGGGGAGGAGGCTAAGTAGGGGGAGGTTCATGGGCAAGGGGAGGTGGCGAAGTAGTGTTCTGTGGTGATAGAGGGTTCCCCGCAGCATGGGTAGGGGCCTTTGGCTTTGGTGGTTCATGAAGGGGCTTCTGCTGGTGAATCTTTTTAGGGGACTCTGGCTCGGTTTTCCTATGAGCAGGGGGAGGCTGCTGAACTTAGGGAGGTGATGGAGCCAGTTGTGGAGGTCTGCAAGTTGCCTAGGGAGGAGGGGCGATTGCAGCTGGCCTTGGCTAGTGTGGTGTCTCCCAGCGTGCTGCGTGGGGATCTTGCAGACTGCTCCCTAAATTAAGAAGCCTCCTTCATCCCTGGTCAAGTTCTTTTCTTGGAGGATTCTCGACAGATGAATTATAATATGGATATGATCAGTAAGGAGAGGACCTTGCTAGAGGTGGTCATTCCATTTGGGAAGGAAATTTTTTTTGCAGGGGTCTCTTTAGACCCCCAAAAGGGAAAGCTGAGGAAGGACTACTCCACTTGGCCATATACAGTGTCCACAAGAGCCTCTTGAAAAGATAAGGAACTTTCCTCTGGCAGGGGAGGTCGGTCTGTCACGACGAAGCTTAATGTGGAGCAGTAACATCTCAGAGATTACTACACTTCCTTTTAAAGTAATACGAATCATCAGAATGGGAGTCGGTGGAGTCAGATGCCTCCTCTGGTTATGGTGCTGATGGGTATATGGGGATGGAGACGTTGATTTGTAGTTCCTAATTCTTTCTCTTGTACGCTTAGGGTCTTTTGAAGTTTTAGTGTCTTGGGGGGTCCAGGGTTTTTAGTGTGGGTTGTTTGGCCCCACCCCATGCTTGTCTGCCTTGATTTTATTTTAATAAATTTTGGGGGGCCAGGAATAGCTTGACCTCTCACCTTCCTTGACCCTTAAAATGTTAAAAATATCTAAAAATACATAAAACCCCTAAAAAACACAAAAAACCCTTAAACCCAAAAAACCCCGAAAACGTTAAAACCCTTGAAAAACCCTAAAAACCCTTTAACACACAAAAAAACATAAAAGCCATAAAATTTTAAAAAACCCCTAAAAATCCATAAAAACCTTAAAAACCCTGAACACTCTAAAAGCAACTAAAAAAATCTAAAACCCATTAAAACCCCTAAAAAGGTTAAAAAACTCTGAAAACCTTAAAACCCTAAAAACTCAAAAAAAAACCCTGAAAACGCCAAGGACCCCAAATGCCTAGAAAAACCCTAACACCCTAAAACCCCTAAAAGACTAAAAACCCTCAAATTCCCTAAAACCCCCAAAAAATCATAAAAAACATAAAAAACTAATAAAATCCATGAAAACGTAAAAACACCTAAAACCCCAAAACCCCTTGAAACCCCATAAAAACCCTAAATATAACAAAAAATCTAATAACCATTAAAACCACTAAAAACGTTTAAAAACTCTAAAAACACATCAAACCAGTACAAAAAGTAAAAAATACACTAAAAAACCCAAAAGACCCTGAAAACCTAGAAAAACCTTAAAAAAATAAGAAAAAAAGTAAAAACCCTCAAAATTCCTAAATGCCTAAAAACCCTTAAAACCATAAAAATCCTAAAAACCCCTAAAAATTCATGATAACATAAAAAACTTTAAATATTCTAAAAACCCCCTTAAAACCATAAATTCTCCTAAAAACCATTAAAAACTCTAAATACCCTAAAAACCCCTAAAAATGTTAAAAAAACTCTAAAATCCATAACATCTGAAAAAACTCGAAATAAACCCAAAAATACCCTAAAATCATTAAACCCCTCAACACCCTAAAAACCCATAAAAACCATCAAAATCCCTAAAATCCAAAAAACCCCCAAAACCCCCTAAAAATTCATGAAAACATAAAAAACTCTAAAAACCCTTAAAACCTCATGAAACCATAAAACCCCACAAAACCCTTAAATATCATTAAACCCCATAAAAAACCCTAAAAACCAATAAAAACTATAAAAACCCTTAAAATCCAAAAAAACATTGAAAGTTCTAAAAAACCACAAAAGCCCAAAAAACTAAAAAAATACCCTAAAACCCCCAAAAGACCCTAAAAACTTGAAAACCCTTAAAACCCCAAAAACCCCCTAAAAACCCAAAATACTCTCAAAATCCCTAAAAATCCAAAAAAACCCGAAGTATTCTAAAACCCCACTTAAAACCATAAATTCCCTAAAAACCACTAAAAAATATAAATACCCTTACAACCCCTAAAAATGTCAAAAAACTCTAAAAAAACCTTAAAATCCCAAAAAAAATTAAAAAAAACCCTAAAAACCCAAAAAGACACTAAAACCCTTAAAACCCCTAAAGACCCTAAAAACTCTAAAAACCCCTAGAAACCCTCAAAATTCTAAAAATCCTAAAAAACCCTAAAACCCTTAAAAATCCATGAAAACATAAAAAGGCCTAAAACCTTGAAAACCCCATGAAACCATAAAACCCCCCGAAAACCCTTAAATACCATTAAACCCCATAAAAACCCTAAAAACCAATAAAAACATTAAAAACCCTTAAAATCCATAAAAACGTTAAAAAATCTTAATAACCATAAAAACCCAAAAAAACTAAAAAAATACCCTAAAACACCAAAAAGACCTTAAAAAAACATGAAAAACCTTAAAACCCCCCCAAAACCCTAAAAACCCCCAAATACCCTCAAAATCCCTAAAAATCCTAAAAAAACGTAAAAACCATATATTTTTTAAAAACCACTAAGAATCCATGAAAATGTAAAATTACCTAAAAACCCTGAAAACCCCCTGAAAACCATAAAAACCTCTAAAACCTAAAAACACTAACAAATCTAAAACCCACTAACAACTCTAAAAGCCCTTTAAACTCCTAAAAATATTAAAAACTTTAAAAATCCTTACAAACCCTAAAAAACTCAAAAGAAACCATACAAAATGAAAATACCCTAAAACTACTGAAGAATCTAGAAAACACTAAAACCCCCTAATAGCACATAAAACCCCTCAAAATCCCCTCAAACCATAAAACCCCTAAAAACTATAAAAATCATGGAAAACCACTAAAAATCCACGTAAATGTAAAAAACGTAAAAAAACCCAGAAAAACCCCTAAAAACCATAAAACCCTTAAAGACATTAAAAATCCTAAAAATCCACAAAAACCCATTAAAAACTCTAAAAACTCTTAAGACCCCTAAAAATGTTCAAAACTCTAAAAAACCTTAAAACCCAAAAAACTCAAAAAAAAAACTCTAAAACCCCCAAAAGACCCTAAAAACCTTTAAAACCCCTAAAACCCCCCAAAACCCCTAAAAAACTAAAAAAACCCAAAAATACCTGAAAACCCCAAAAAACCATACAAATTTCAAAAAAACCTAAAAATCCATGAAAACATAAAAAAACCCCTGAAAACCCCCCAAAAACCATAAAAACTACTAAAAACCTAAAAAACCCTGAAAATCCTAAAACCCACTAAAATTCTAAAAACACTTTAAACCTCTAAATACATTAAAAACTCTAAAATACCTTAAAACCACTAAAAACTAAAAAAAAACATAAAACTCCAAATAGACCTTAAAAACCCTAAAACCCCCAGAAAAATCCTAAAAACCATTAAAGTCCCTAAAAACCCTAAAAAACCCTAAAGTCCATAAAAATCCTAAAAAACCCCTAAAAATCCAAAAAATGTAAAAAATAATTAAAACCCTAAAAAAACACTTGAAAACCCTTAAACCACACCATATCCCTAAAAACCCTAAAATAATTTAAAAACCATAAAAATCCAAAAAATCCATGAAAACCCTAAAAACCATAAAAAATAACTAAAAACCATAAAAAACTCCAAAACCTTAAAAAACCCTAAAAACCCTAAAAACCCACTAAAAAACCTTTAAACCCCTAAAATCATTAAAAAACTCAAAAAACCCTAAAACTCAAAAAACTCAAAAAAACCCAAAAAACCAAAAAAAGACCCCTAAATCCATAAAAAACCGCTAAACCCCCCTTAAATCCCATGGGAAAATGGTTTATCTACATTTTCTTTGTTGCATTGTGTTCCACTTTTGCAGTTGTACCCATAAAACGTTAAAAAACTATAAAAAAACTTACAAACCCTAAAATACTCAAAAAAATATAAAAACCAAAAAAGACCCTAAAAACCCTTAAATACCCTAAAACCACCTCAAAATCTTTAAAAAACCACAAAATATTTAAAAACCTTAAAAACCCAAAAACCATAAAATTCCAAAAAAAACCTTGAAAGTGTAAAAAAAATAAGAAATAATGAAAACCAAAAAAACACAAAAAACAATGAAAAACCACTGAAAACCATAAAACCCTAAAAACACATAAAACCCTAAAAAACCACAAAAAAACACTAAAAACCCTTAAACCTCTAAAAATGTTAAAAATAACTACAAAACTTTAAAAAACTCAAAAATCCCTAAAAACTAAAAAATACCTAAAAACCCTAAAACCCCTAATACCCCCTAAAACCACGCAAAATCCCTAAAAATCCTAAAGAACCAAAAAAAACCAAAAATTTGTAAAAAAACTTTATTGATCAATGAAAATGAAACCCCCCTAAAAACCCAAAAAATCCCTTGAAAACAACAAAGACCCCTAAAAGCCTTTAAAACCCTAGCAACCCATAAAACTCTAAAAACCCACTAAAAATGTTAAAAAACTCTAAAAAACCATAAAAAACCTAAAAAAATAAAAAAAAACATAAAAAAACAAAAAAACCCTTAAAACCTAAAAACCTCTAAAAAATCCTAAAACCCCCAAACTCCAAAAAAAACACTAAAAACCCTAAAAACAATAAAAAAATATAAAAAAACCTGTAAAAATCCATGAAAAAGTCACAATTCCTAAAAACCTCGAAAACCCTTAAAAACCCCTAAAAAATTAATAGAAGAGGAGAGGCCTCAGAGCAGCGGCTCTTCTCCTCCCCTCACATCGCTAGGGTTCCCCTTCATTTCTTCCTCTTTCCCCCTCCAGTGTGGTCCAGCCTCAGTGACCATGATTTTTTTCTTGGTCTGCATCGATGGAGGTTGCTCCCATGTATCACGACTTCGATCTTGTCCCGGTGGTGGATTCGTCATGCTTAGTGGCTTCGATATCTAGATTCGGATTCGGTTCGCTCTCTTCTGGATCTAGCTCATGCAACGGTGACCCCAAATCTTCTAGCTTCATGATTCTTTTCTAGCATCGGTTGACACTGGCTCTTCCGATTCAGTGTCTTCCTTTCCAGATCTGGGGGTTTTTGTGGCTTCAAGAGCATGGCATCGGGTGTCGCGTTCCTGGTGTCCATTTTGGCGTTCCTCCATCTTCGGGATCTCGTTGTAGCTTTTTCGTGTCCGTTGCTTCCTCCAGGCTGATTGTTTCAGGCTGCAAACGGCTTCTCCTAGACTTTGGGTTCTGGTTGCGGCCTTGGAATGGTGTTGATTCCCTTCCCAGCTTCTTCTCAGCCCGATGACGATTCTGGTGTGCTCTGGTCTACTTGGGCTCGACTCCTATAGCATGGAGGGGGGAGGCCCGAGGTTCTGATTCTTTTCTATTTTCTTGCGCTGTTGTTCTCTTGCTATTGGTAATCTGCTGTGGTGTGTGTTCTTTGGTGGTGGTTGCTGCTGGAAGATGCCTCTGCTTTATGGGTTCTACTGTGATGGTGTTTGACTTGGGGATGATGGAGGTTGATGGTTGTGACGTTGTGGTGCTGAAGTTGGGTTGATGAAATTGCTGAAGGTGGTTTTGGTGTTGTTGGATGATAGTTGATGATTGCTCGTTTTGGTGCTGATGGATGCTTGTTAATGATTGGTTGAGAGGAGATGTTGGGGACTTTTTTGCTTTTCTTCTTTGTTTGGAATGGTGTGCTTTTTGGTCTTTCTTTTTGGGGTTGTGTGGTTTTGGGGTTGTAAAGGGTTTTTGGGTGTGGGTCGTTTGACCCTTCCCCTCCCTTGTCTACTTCGTCTTTTCTTTAATAAACTTGGGGGGGGGGGGAGGGGGAGGGAATAGCCTGACCCTCGCATCTTCCTTTCCCTAAAAAAATTAAAAATTCCTCAAACCCCATAAAACCCTAAAAACACATTAAAAACTCTAAAACCCCCAAAAAATGTTAAAAACTCTAAAAAACCATAAAAACCCAAAATTCCCTAAAACCCCTTAAAATCCCTAAAGACCCCTAAAATCCATAAAAACCCCAAAATCCCTAAAAACCGTAAAAACCCTAAAAACAATAAAAATCCTAAAACACCACTAAAAATCCACGAAACTTTAAAACCCCCTAAAAACCCTTAAAACCCCTTTAAAACCATAAAACCCCTAAAAACATAAAAACCCCTAAAAATCCAAAAAAACTCTAAAAACCACTAAAAATTTTAAAACCCCTTAAACCCCCTAAAAACGTTAAAAAATTATAAAAAATCTTAAACCACTAAAAAACTAAAAAACCATAAAAGCCCAAAAAGCAAAAAAACCATGAAAAATCTTAAAAACCTTAAAAACCCAAAAAACCCTATTAACCTTCAAAATCCCAGAAAACCCAAAAAAAACCTTAAAACCCCAAAAATAATAAAAAATTCTAAAAATCCATGAAAACATAAAAAAAACCTAGAAAACCCTAAAACCCCTCTAAAACGCATAAAACCCCTAAAAACTTAAAAAACACATAAAAACGCTAAAAACCAACTAAAAACTCTAAAAACATTTAAAACCCCAAAAAACCTTAAAAACCCTAAAAAACTCAAAAACACCTCCCTAAAATAAAAAATACCCTACATACCATAAAAAACTCAAAAACCCTAAATACCCTGAAAAACCTAAAACCCCTCAAAATCCATAAAAAAACCTAAAAATCAATGAAAACATAAAAAACCCTAAAAACATTGAAAACCCCATAAAACCATAAAAACCATAAAAACCCAAAAAACACTAAAAATATAAAAACATTAAAAAACTATAAAAACCATAAAACCCCTACAAACTCAAAAAAAACCAACACCCAAAAAGACTCTAAAAACCGAAAAAACCATAAAAACCATAAAAACCATAAAAACCCTAAAAGCATTAAAAAACCACAAAATCCCTAAAAAACCTAAGAAGACCTAAAAACCATAAAAATATTTAAAAACCAAAAAAATCCATGTAAACTTAAAAAAACCCTATAAACCCTGAAAACCCCCTGAAAACCATAAAAACACTAAGAAACCATAAAAACCGAAAAAACCCATAAAAACATTAAAAACCGTAAAAACCCATAAAAACCAAAAAAGACCATGAAAAAAACTAAAAACCCTATTAACCCAAAAAAACCATGGAAAGCATTAAAAACCCTCAAAATCACTAAAAAACCTAAAAAATTATAAAACCAAAAAAAATATTAAAAATCCCCTAAAAATCCATGAAAACACAAAAAACCAAAAAACCCCGAAAACCCATTGAAAACTATAAAAACCCCAAAAACCTTAAAAAACCCAAAAACCAATAAAACCCATAAAAAACTCCAAAAACACTTAAACACTGAAAAATCTTTAAAATCTCTATAAAACCTTAAAATTCAAAAAAAACTAAAAAAAACCCAAAAAACCAAAAAAGGACCCTAAAAACCCCGAAAACCCCCTAAAAACCATAAAAACCATTGGAAATCCCTAAAATCCAAGAAAATGTAAAAAAACCCCATAAAAATCCCTAAAACCCATAAAAACCCTAAAAACCCATAAAACCCCTAAAACCCACTGAAAACTTTAAGAACCCTTAAAACCCCTAATTTTAAAAAAAAATCCAAAAATCTTAAAAACCCTAAAAAACTCAAAAAAACCCAAAAACCCAAAAAGACTCTAAAATCCATGAAAAGGCCTAAAATACCTAGAAACCCTAAAAATCCCTAAAACCCTAAAAATCCCTGAAAACCATAAAAATCTTAAAAACCCTAAAAATCCAAGAAAAACTAAAAACCCTAAAGAATATGAAAACCCCTGGAAAACAATAAAACCCCTTAAAACCCTTAAAAAAACTAAATACCACTAAAAACCACTAAAAACTCTAAAACCCCTAAAATATTAAAAAAATCTAAAAAACCATAAAAAATAAAAAAACCCTAAAAACCCAATGACCTTAAAAACCCTAAAAAACCCTAAATACCCTAGAAAAAACTTAAAACCCTTCAAAATCCCTAAAAACCCAAAAAAACCATAAAAACCATAAAAATCCTAAAACCCCCAAAAAATACCTGAAAACGTACAAAATCCTAAAAAACTTGAAATCACCTGAAAACCATAAAAATCCCTAAAACCTTAAAAAAACATAAAAACCCATAAAAACAAGAAAAAACCACTAAAAACTCTTAAAATACCTAAAAATGTCAAAAAACTCTAAAAAACGTAAAAACTTGAAAAGCTGAAAAAAGCACTAAAAACCCAAAACGAACCTAAAACCCCCTAAAAACACTCAAAATCTCTAAAAAACCAAAAACCCATAAAAATCCTAAAAAACCCTGAAAAATCAATGAAAATATAAAAAACCCTAAAAACCACTGAAAACCATGGAAACTCCTAAAAACCATAAAAATCCTAAAAATCCATAAGAACCCAAAAAATCCAAAAAATCCATAACAGCCCAAAAAATCCATTAGAAACTCTTAAAAACCATAAAACCTATAAAAACGTAAAAAAACTATAAAAACCCATAAAAATCCTTAAAACTAAAAATAAACCTAAAAACCTTGAAAAAAACTAAAACCCCTCAAAATCCATAAAGAACCTAAAATCTCAAAAAACCATAAAAATCCTAAAAAATCCCTAAAAATATCTCAAAAGGTTAAAAAACTCTAAAAAACCAGAGAAAACCATAAAACCCCTAAAAACATTAAAAAATCATAAGACCCATAAAAACCCTAAAACCCAATAAAAACCCTTAAAACCCTAAAAATGTTAAAAACTCCAAAAAACATTAAAAAATCAAAAAAATCCCAAAAATCCAAAAAGACCCTAAAACCTTGAAAACCCCAAAAAACATTGAGAACCCTAAAAACCTTGAAAACCCCCCCAAAACCTAAAATCGCTAAAAACAATAAAATACCACTCAAATCCATAAAAACCCTGAAAACAACCTAAAAATCAATAAAAATGAAAAAAATCCTAAAAACCCTGAAAACCATGAAACCCCTAAAAATATTTAAAAACCCTAAAAGACCATAAAAACCATAAAATATCACTAAAAACTATTAAAAAACATAAAAACATTAAAAACAATAAAATACCATAAACACCTAAAGAACCCAAAAAAAACCCAAAAAACACTCAAAATCCCTAAAACTCCAAAAAACCCTAAAAACCATAAAAAACATTAAATCCCACTAAAAATCCGTGAAATCATAGAAAACCCTAAAAACCATGAAAAAATCTTGAAAACCCCTAAAACCAATAAAAACCCCTCAAAGCCTTAAAATACCATAAAAACCTCAAACCCCTTAAAAACTATAAAAACCCTTAAACCCCCTAACAAAGTTAAAAAAAATTCTAAAAACCTTAAAAACCCCCAAGTACTCATAAAAACCCCAAAAACCCAAAAGACCATAAAAACCATAAAAACCCTGAAAAAAACTAAAAAACCTAAAACCCTAAAAAACCATAAAAACCATAAAACCATAAAACCATAAAAATCCTAAAGATCCCCAAAAAATTCATTAAAATGTAAAAAACCCTTAAAACCCTGAAAACCCCTTAAAACTATAAAAACCCCTAAAAATCTTCAAAACCCTAAAAAACCCATAAAAAACCTAAAAACCTACATAAAACTCTAAAAACCCTCTAAACCCCTAAAACATTAAAAAAATCTAAAAAACCTCAAAAACTCTAAAAAACACAAAAAACCTAAAAAAACCCTAACAACCATGAAAACCCTATAAAACCTTGAAACCCTAGAAAAACCTTCAAAGACTATTAAAATCCTAAAAACCCTCAAAATCATAAAAATCCTAAAACCCATAAAAACCATGAAAACATAAAACCCTAAAAACTATGAAAAACCCCTCAAAATCATAAAATCCTTAAAAACCATAAAAAAACCCTTAAAACCTATAAAACCCTAAAAACAAAAAAAAACCCACTTAAAAATCTTATAACTCCTAATTTTTTTTAAAAAAATCTAAAAAACCTTTAAAGCCCTAAAAACTCAAAAAAACACTAAAGACCCTAAAAATCCAGAAAGACCCTAAAAAATCCAAAAAACCCAAAAAAACTCTCAAAATCGTTAAAAACCCAAAAAACCATAAAAATCATAAAAAACCCCTAAACATTAATAAAAAAGTAAAAAAACCTAAAACCCCTCTAAAGACCATAAATACCCCTAAAATCATTAAAAATCTCTAAAAACCCATAAAACCATAAAAACCACTAAAAACTTTAGAAAACCTTAAAACCCCTAAAAACGTTAAAAAATTCTAAAACCCTAATAAACTAAAGAAACCCTAAATACCAAAAAGACCCTAAAACTCTTAAAACCCTAAAACCCCTCAAAATCACTAAAACCCTAAAATACCATAAAAACCATAAAAAATGTAAAAAATACATAAAAATTCATGCAAACATAAAAAATCCTAAAATGCTAAGAAACCCAAAAAAATCCATAAAAACCCTTAAAACCATAAAAACTCTAAAAACCCCTAAAAACCCCTAAAACAACTAAAAACTCTAAGAACCCTTAAAAACATTAAAAAACTATTAAAACCTTAGAAACTCTAGATATCTAAAAAAACCCTAAAAACTAAAAGACCCTAAAAACCATGAAAACCCCTAAAAGTGCCTAAGATACCAAAAAACCACAAATCCCTAAAACTCTAAAAACCATAGAAATCCTTAAAAACCCCTAAAAATCCATTAAAACATAATTTACCATAAAAATATTGAAAACAATTAAAAACCATAAAACCCCTCAAGGCCTTAAATAACCCGAAAACCCCATTAAAACCCTAAAAATAACTAAAAACCCTCAAATCCCCTAAAAATGTCTAAAAACCCCCAAAAAACCTTATACCAATAAAAAATAAAAAAAACCTAAAAACGCAAAAAGTCCCTAAAAACCGTAAAAAAATCTTAAAAATCCTAAAATTCCAAAAAACCCCAAAAACCTTCAAAATCCATAAAACCCTAAAAAACATAAAAATCATAAACCCCCCCAAAAAATCCATGAAAACATGAAAAACCCTTAAACCATTGAAAGATCCCTCAAAACACCTATAAACTATAAAACCCCTAAAAATTAAAAACCCTAAAACCCATAAAACCTTTAAAGCTACTAAAAACTCAAAAAACCCTTAAAATCCCTAAAAATGTTAAAAAACTCCAAAAACCTTTAAAACCCTAAATACCTCAAAAACCCCCACCTAAAAACAAAAAAGTCCCTAAAAAGCCTAAAAACCCCAAAAAACCCACCAAAATCTCTAAAACCCGTCAAAATCAATAAAAACCCTAAAGACTTTAAAAATCCTAAACCCCCCTAAAAACCATGAAAACCTAAAAAACCCCAAACTCCATGAAAAACCCCTGAGAAACATAAAACCCCCTAAAAATCGTAAAAAACTCTAAAAATCCATAAAGACCCTAAAAACCCATGAAAAACTCTAAAACCCTTAAAACACTAAAAATGTTAGAAAAACTCTAAAACTATATAAGAAAACCTTTAAACCGCTAAAATCCCTAAAAATCCTAAAAACCCTAAAAATCCTAAAAAACTCCTAAAAATCCATAAAAATGCAAAAACCCATAAAAACTCAGTAAACCCCTAAAAACCGTAAAACACCCAAAATCATTAAAAAACCATAAACCCCATAAAAACCTTAAATACCTACTAAAACTCTAAAACCCCTTAAAACACTACAAACATTAAGAAAAATTTAAAAACCCTTAAAAACCCTAAAATACTCAAAAAAATCATAAAAACCCAAAAAGACTCTAAAAGTCCTGAAAATCCCTAAAAACCCTAAAACTATCTAAAAATCCTATGAAACCATAAAAACCATAAAATTCCTAAAAACCCCTAAAAATCCATGATAATGTAAAAAAACCATAAAACATCCTAAAAACCCTAAAAACCCATAAAACCCCTAAAATCCCATTAAAAACTCCAAAACCCCTTAAAATATATAAATTGTTTAAAAACTATAAAAACCCATAAAACCCTAAAAATAATAAAAACACTAAAAACCCAAAAAGACACTAAAAACCCTAAAAACCCTAAAAACCATGAAAATCCCTAAAACCCCTTAAGATACATAAAAACCCTCAAAACCCTAAAAATCATAAAAATCCTCAATACCCCTAAATATCCATAAAAATGAAAAAATCCAAAAAAACCTGAAAGACCCCTGAAAACCATAAAAACCCCTAAAAATCCTAAAATCCCTTAAAACCCCTAAAAACACCAAAACCCTCAAAATCCTTAAAAAGCTAAAAACCGTAAAATCCATAAAAATAAAAAAACGCCCTTAAAAATCCGTGAAAATGTAAAAAGCCCTTAAAACCCCAAAAACACACGGAAAAGCATAAAAACCCTAAAAATATTTAAAACTGTAAAAACCAATAAAAAACCTAAAAATCACTAAAAAATATTTAAACAATTAAACCCCCTACAAACACTAAAAAAATTCTAAAAACCTTAAAATCCCTAAACAACTTGAAAAAAAATAAAAAACCCTAAAATCGTATAATATCCCTAAAAACCACTAAAAAATATAAAACCCTTAAATCTTCTAAAAACATTAAAGAAATCTAAAAAACCTTAAAAATCCTAAAAACCCCTAAACCCCCCCCCCCCAAACCCCCGCAAACCCTCAAAATCCCAAAAACCCCTAAAAACCACAAGAAACCTGTAAAAACCCATGAAAATGTAAAAAATCCTAAAAAAATAGAAAAACACTTAAAAACCATTAAAACACCTAAAAACCACAAAAACAATAAAAAATCATAAAAACCCTAGAAACCCACTAAAAAAATTAAAAACCCATAAAACCTATAAAATGTTAAAAAAACTCTAAAAAACTGTAAATCCCATAAAAACTCATAAAACCCCTAAAAACCCAAATATGACCAAAAAACCCTACAAAACCCCAAAACCCTAAAAACACCTGAAACCCCTAAAACCCCTCATAATTTGTAAAAACCCAAAAAACCCTAAAAAAATAAAAAATCTAAAAAATCCCTAAAAATTCATAAAAACGTAAAAAATCCAAAACCCCCTGAAAACCCATTCAAAACCATAAAAACCTAAGAAGATTAAAAATAAAAAAACACCAAAAAACCCAATAAAAACTCTAGAAACCCTTAAAATAGCTAAAAACTTTAAAAATTTCTAAAAAATTATAAACCCCTAAAAATCAAGAAAACACTAAAAACCGAGAGACCCTAAAGACCTTGAAAACCCTTGAAAACCCCTAAATAACCCTGAAAAACCCAAAAAAACTCAAAATTCCTAAAAACCCTAAAACCATAAAAATCCTAAAAAATTGCTAAAAATCCATGAAAACATAAAAAACCATAAAACCATAAAAACCCCTTGAAAACCATAAAACCCCCTAAAAACCATAAAGACCCCTAAAACCCAAAAAACCCCTAAAACCACTGAAAACTCTAAAACCCCATAAAACCCCTAAATATGTTAAAAATTATAAAAAACCATAAAACCCCTAAAAGAACTAAAAAAATCCTAAAAACAGAAAAAAATTGCTAAAAACCCAAAAAACCCAATGAAAATCACCAAAACCCCTCAAAATCCCTAAAAAACCCTAAAACCCATAAAAATCCTAAAAACCCTCTAAAAACTATGAAAAAGTAAAAAAAATCTAAAATCCCTGAAAACTATAAAACCCCCCAAAACCTTAAAAACCCAAACAACCCATAATAACCCTCAAAACCCACTACAAACTATAAAAACCCTTAAAACCCCTAAAATGGTAAAAATCTCTAAAAATGCTCAAAAACCCTGCAAACTCAAAAAATCCATAAAACCCAAAAGAACCCTAACCCCCCACTGCGTAAACCCCTAAAAACACTAAAAACCATAAAAATCCTAAAAAACCTTAAAAATCCATGAAAACATAAAAAACCCTAAAAACCCTTTAAAAACCTTGAGCACTATAAAACACCCTAAAACCTTTAAAAAATCTAAAAACCCATAAAACCCATAAAACCACTAAAAAATCTAAAAACCATTTAAACCACTAAAACCTCAAAAAACTATAAAAAACCATTAAAAACTCAAAAAAACCTAGAAACTCAAAAACACCCTAAAAATCCTGAAAAACCCTAAAACCCCGACCCCCCCCCAAAAAAAAGACCCTAAACGCCCTCAAAATCCTTAAAACCCCTAAAAAACACCTAAAACTATAACCCCCCCCCCCAAATCTATGAAAATGTAAAAAACTCTAAAACCCTTAAAACCCCCCTGAAAACCATAAAACCCCCTAATATCTTTAAAAAACCATAAAAATCCATAAAAACCCTAAAAACCCACTAAAGACTGTAAAAAACCTCAAAATCCTTTAAACCCCTAAAACCCCCCAAAACCCATTAAAATCCACCCCCCAAAAAATCAATAAAAATGTAAGAAACCCTAAAAAACCTCTGAAAACCATAAAACCCCCAAAAAACCTTAAAAATCCTAAAACCCCATAAAACCCCTAAAAACCAATAAAAACTCTATAAAACACTTTTAAACCCCTAAAAATGTTAAATGAAACTCTAAAAAATATTTAAAACTGTAAAAAACTTAAAAAACCCCTAAAAACCAAAAAATACCCCAAAACCTTAAAAATCCATAAAACCCATTACCCCCTATGAAATATCCTAAAAACCTTAAAAATGCCTAAAAACACTAAAGAATCCTAAAAACAAAAAAAACCCCAAAAAACCCCTAAAAGTTGATGAAAATGTAAAAATCCATAAAAACCTAAAAAAACCCTGAAAACCGTAAAACCTCTAAAAACCTCAAATAACCCTAAAAACACATAAAATCACAAAAAACTCACGAAAAACAATAAAACCCCTTAACACCCCTAAAACATTAAAAACTCTAAAAAACCTTAAAAACCAAAAAAAGTAAAAAAAAATTCCTAAAACCCCAAAACACCCTAAAAACCCAAAACCCCCCTAAAAACCCTGAAAACCCTTGAAAACCCTAAATACCATCAAAATCCCTAAAAACCCAAAAAAACCCAAATAACCATAAAAAACCCATAAAAATCCACGAAAACATAAAAAACCAAAAAAACCCCTAAAAACTCTATAGCCCCATAAACCCCGTCAAAACATTAAAAACTCCAAAAAACGTTAAAAACCATAAGATTCTTAAAAAATCCAAAAAAACCCAAAAGACTCTAAAACCTTGAAAAACCCTAAAAGCCCCTAAAACCCCCTTAAACCCTCAGAATCACTAAAAACCTTTAAAAATAGTAAAAACCCTAAAACCACCTTAAATCCAAAAAAAATCACAAAAAACCTTAAAAAACCCCAAAAAATGCATGAAATGTAAAAAAACCCTTAAAACCTTGAAAAAAACTTGAAAACTATAAAACCCCTAAGAACCTTAAAAAAACCCTAAAAACCCATAAAGACCCTAAAACCATAAAAACTCTAAAATCCCTTAATACCTCTAAAAATGTTAAAAAACTATAAAAAACCTTAAAACCCTAAAAATAAAAAAACCCGAAAAACCCATAAATCCTTAAAAATACTTGAAAACCCCTAAAACCCTCAAAATCCCTAAAACCCCCAAAAAAATGTAAAAAACATAAAATTATAAAATCCCCCTAAAATCCCTGAGAACAAAAAAACCCCAAAAAACCCAGAAAGACCCCTAAAAACCATAAAGCCCCTAAAAATTTTAAAAACCATAAAACCCCAAAAAACTACTAAAAAATCTAAAAACACTTAAAACCCCTAGAAACATTAAATAACTCTAAAAAATTTAAAAACCCAAAAAACTAAAAAAACTCTTAAAACTCCAAAAGACCATAAAAACAATAAAAACCCCTAAAAACCCTAAAAACAATAAAAACCCCTAAAACCCCTAAAAACTGGTAAAATCCCTAAAAACCCTAGAAAATCCTAAAAACCATAAAAATTCACCTAAAACACAAAAAACCCTAAATACACCCTAAATAACCCTAAAACCCCTCAAAATCCCTAAAAACCCTAATATCATAAAAATCTGAAAAAACCACAAAAATTCCATGAAAACATAAAAAATCCTAAAATCCAAAAAACCCTTGAAAACCTTAAAAACCCCAAAAACCTTAAAAACCCTAAAACCCCATAAAACCCCTGAAAACGTCAAAAACTCTAAAAACCTTAAAAACCCTAAAAATTCAAGAAAAAAACCCAAAAAACCAAAAAAGACCCTAAAAACATTGAAATACCCTAAAAGCTTTGAAATACCCTAAAAACCCTAAAAACCCCTAAAACCCTTAAAAACCCCCAAACCCTAAAAATAATAAAAATCCTAAAAAACCCCAAAAAATCCATGAAAACTTAAAAAACTCTAAAAATCCTGAAAACCCCATGAAAATATAAAAACCCCTAAAACTCTAAAAACTCTTAAAAACCTAAAAAAATCAAGAAAATCCCCTAAAACACCCAAAATACCCTAAAAACCTCAAAAAACCATAAAAACCATAAAAACCCCAGCAAACCCATAAAAATCGATGGAAATGTAAAAACCCCTAAAAAACCCTAAAAATTCCCTAAAAACCAAAAAAACCATAAAACATAAATAACCCTAAAAACCATAGAAACACTAAAAAACCAAGAAAAAGTCTAAAAAACCTTAAAACCCCAATACGTGTTAAAATATTATAAAAACCATAAAAATCCTAAAAATTCAAGAAAACCCTAAAAACCCAATTGACCCTAAAAACCCCTAAAACCCCTGAAAACCCTCCAAATCCCTAAAAAACCTAAAAAATCCTTAAAACCCAAAAAAAACATGAAAACCACTCAAAATCCCTAAAAACCACAACATCCAAAAAAATCCATGAAAATGTAAAAAACTGAGAAAAACCACTTAAAACCATAAAACCCCTAAAAACCTTTAAAACCCTAGAACTAACAAAACTCGAAAAACCCACTAAAAATTCTCAAAACCCTTAAAACCCATAAAACATTAAAAAAACTCAAAAAATCCTTAAAAATAACAAAAAATTAAAAAAAACCCAAAAAACCCAAAAACACCAAAAAAACCCTAAAAACCCCTAAAACCTTACAAAACCTAAAAATGATCAAAATCCCTAAAAACCCTAAAAAACCGAAAAATCCTATAAAACCGCTAAAAATCCATGAAAAAGTAAAAAACTCTAAAAACCCTAAACAACCCCTGAAAACTATAAACCCCCTAAAAACCTTAAAAACCCTAAAATTCCATAAAAACCCAAAAAACCAAAAAAAATTATAAAAACCCTTAAAACTCCTAAAAATATTAAAAACTATAAAAAACCTTAAAAACCATAAAAACTTAATTTTTTTTGATAAAATCCAAAAGGAGCCTGAAAACTCTAAAAAACCCTAAAAACCCATGAAAAACGCTAAAACCCCTCAAGTTTTTTAGGGTCTTTTAAAATTTTTAGTATTTTTTGAGGTTTTAGGGTTTTATTGGGTTTTTAGAGTCTTTTAATGTCTTTAGGGGTTTTAATGTATTTTAGAGTTTTTTGGGTTTTTAAGGTTTTATATAGTTTCATGGTTTTTTGGGGTACTTTAGGGTTTTAGGGTTTTTTACTTTTAGATGGATTTTTAGAGCTTTCAAAGGATTTTTATGGGTTGTAGGGTTTTTTTATGTTTTTTGTTATTTTGATGTTTTTATAGTTTTTAAAGCATTTTTAGAGGTTTTAGGTTTTTTTTTGAGTTTTTAGGGTTTTAATCCATTTCAGAGTTTTCTAAAAAAATCAGGGCTTTTAAGGGTTTTAGAGTTTTAAGTTGGTTTTTAGGGTTTTTATGGGGTTTTTAAGTTTTTTAGGTTTTTAAGGGTTTTTATCATTTTCTGGTGGTTTTTAGAGTTTTTAGGGTTTTTTACATTTTCATGGATTATTAGGGGATTTTTGCATTTTTATGGATTTTAGGGTTTTTTAGGGTTTTTAGGGTTTTTAAGGGCGTTTAGGGTTTTTAAGGGTTTTAGGGTTTTTAGCGTTTCTAAGGGGTTTGGGGGTCTTTTTGTGATTTTAGGGTTTTTTTAGTTTTTTATGGGTTTTAAGGTTTTTTTGAGTTTTTAATAGTTTTATGGGTTTTAAGGGTTTTTACTGTTTTTAGTAGTTATTTGGGGTTTTTATGGGTTTTTTGGGTTATTTAAGGTTTTAGGGGTTTTATGGTTTTCATATTTTTTAGGGTTTTTTATGTTTTCATGTATTTTTAGGGCTTTCTTAGGATTTTTATGATTTTTAGGGTTTAAGGATTTTGATGGTTTTTAGGATTTTTCAAGGGGGGTTAGGGTTTTTAGGGTTTTTTAGGGTTTTTTTGGGTATTTTTAGTCTTTTATAGTTTTTAAAGTTTCTTAATATTTTTAGGGGATTTAAGGGTTTTTAGTGGGTGTTTAAGGGTTTTTATGGTTTTCAGGGGGTTTTCAAGGCTTTTAGGATTTTTTAGAATTTCATATACTTTTTGGGGGTTTCTAGGATTTTATGGTTTTTGAGTTTTTATGTTTTTATGGATTTTGAGGGGTTTTAGGGTTTTTCGGGGGGGGGGGGGGTTTAAGGTTTTAGGGTTATTGGGGTTTTTAGGCCTTTTTGGGTTTTTTGGGGATTTTGGTGGTTTTTGGGGGTTTTTAAGGTATTTAATGTTTTTTGAACTTTTTTCATTTTTAGGGGTTTTGAGGGATTTTAGAGATTTTAGTGTTTTTTGGTTTTTATGGGTTTTAGGTTATTATTCTTTTAGGGGATTATGGTTTTCATGGGTTTCTGGGTTTTTTTTGGTTTTTTACGTTTTCATGGATTTTTAGGGGTGTTTTTTTATTTTTATGTTTTCTAGGGATTTTAGGGATTTTGGGAGGTTTTAGGGTTTTTAGGGTATTTCGGGTTTTTCTGGGTTTTAGGGTGATTTGGGATTTTTGGAATTTTTTTTGAGTTTTTTAGCAATTTAAGGTTTTTTATATTTTTTATCTTTTTAGGGGTTTTAAGGGGTTTTATAGTTTTTTGTGGTTTTTTAGTGTTTTATGGGGTTTTACAGGTTTTTAATGTTTTTAGGAGTTTTTAGGAGTTTTTAGATTTTTTATGGTTTTAGGGTTTTTTTGAGTTTTTAGGTGTTTGAAGGTTTTTTTGAGTTTTTTTAACTTTTTTAGGCGTTTTTATGGTTTTTAGAGTTTTCAGTGATTTTTTGGGTTTTTATGGGATTTTAGGGTTTTTATGGTTTTTATGGTTTTCAGGGGAGTTTTGAGGGTTTGAATGGTTTTTTATGTTTTCATGGATTTTTAGGGGGGGTTTATGATTTTTATTTCTTTTAGGGTTTTTAGGGTTCTGATGGATTTTGATGGTTTTTATGGGTTTTTAGGGGTTTAGGGTCTTTTGGATTTTCAGGGTTTTTAGGTTCTTTTGGGTTTTTGGGGTTTTTTTGCGTTTTTTTGCGTTTTTTAGTTTTTTGGGGTCTTTAGTAATTTTGAAGGCTTTTATGGGTTTTTATGGTTTTTATAGTCTTTTTTAGTTTTTAGGGGTTTTTTGGGTTCTTAAGTGTCTTAAGGTTTTTTATAGTTTTTATCATTTTTAGTATTTTAAACGGTTTTTGAGTTTTTAGTGGTTTTTTGGGTTTTTGTGGGTTTTTAGGGTTTATATGGTATTTTTGGGTTTATATGATTTTTAGGGGTTTTCAGGGTTTTTAGGCTTTTATACATTTTCATTGATTTTTAGGGGGTTTTATGATTTTTATGGTTTTTATAGTTTTTAGTGTTTTCAACAATTTTGAGGGTTGTTAGGTGTTTTTAGGGTTTTTAGGGGTTTTTAGTATTTTTTTTTGGGAATTTGAGGATATTTAGGATTTTTTAAGGTTTTTAGGGTTTTTCCATGTTCTTCGGGTCTTTTCGGGGTTTTAGTGTTTTCTTTTGAGTTTTTTTAGGGTTTTAAAAGTTTTTTTAGAGTTTTTAGCGTTTTTAGGGGTTTTAAGAGTTTTTTAGAGTTTTTTCTGTTCTTTTAGGTTTTTTATGGGTTATTAGGGTTTTTAAGGTTTTTAAGGATTTTTATGGTTCTCAGGGGTTTTTTTAGGGTTTTTAGCAATTTTTACAATTTCAAGGATTTTATTGGGCTTTGAGGATATTTATGGTTTTTAGGGTTTTTAGGGGTTTTATGGATTTTGAGGGGTTTTACGGGTTTTCAATTGTTTTTTGAGTTTTTAGGGGTTTTCAAGGTCATTTGGATTTTTAGGGTTTTTTTAGTTTTTAGGGTTTTTACGTTTTTAGAGGTTTTTAATTTTTTTAGGGGTTTAAAGGGTTTTTAGTGTTTTTAGTGGTTTTTTAGATTTTTTTATCAATTTTTAGATTTTTTAATGTTTTAGGGGTTATTATGGTTTTCCGTGTTTTTTAGGGTTTTAGGGTTTTTTATGTTTTCATATATTTTTAGGGGTTATTATAATTTTTATGATTTTTATGGTTTTAAGGGTTTTTAGGGATTTTGGGGGGTTTATGGTTTTTAGGGTTTTTAGGGTTTTAAGGGGGGGTTTTGGGTTTTTAGGGTTTTTTTAGTTTTTATGGTGTGTACAGGTTTTAGAGTTTTTTAACGTTTTAGGGGTTTTAAAGGCTTTTAGAGTTTTTAGTGGTTTTTAGGGTTTTTTCGTTTTCATGGATTTTTAGGGGGTTTTGAGGATTTTTTTGGTTTTTAGGGTTTTTATTGTTTTTATTGATTTTGACATTTTTTAGGGTTTTGCAAGGTTTTTAGGGTTTTATAAGGTTTTTATGTTATTTTGGGTTTTTATAGTTTGTTTTGAGTTTTTAGGGTTTTTAAGGGTTTTGGAGTATTTTTAATGTTTTTAGGCATTTTAGAGGTTTATAGAGTTTTTAGTTGTTTTAGATTTTTTAATTTTTTAGTGGGTTTTATGTTTTTTGGGGTATTTTACATTTTGACGTATTTTTAGTTTTTTTTTTGAGTTTTTAGGGGTTTTAAAGGTTTTTAGATGTTTTTTTAGTTTTTTAGAGTTGTTAAGGTTTTTTAGAGGTTGGTTTTTAGGGATTTTTATGGTTTTCAAGGGCTTTTCTGTGTTTTAGGGTTTTTTTCTGGTTTTTTTTTATGTTTTTAGGGTTTTTATGGTTTTCAAGGGGTTTTCAAGGTTTTTCAGATTTTTTTCAATTTCATGGACTTTTTTTGTTTTTAGGATTTTATGGGTTTTAGTGGTCTTTAGGGTTTATGTGGATTTTTCAGGTTTTTAGGGTCTTTTATGGGGTTTTAGGGTTTTTAGGGGTTTTCCCGGTATTTAGGGTCTTTTGGGTTTTTACAATTTTTTTTGAGTTTTTTAGGGTTATAAGGTTTTTTAGAGTTTTTTTACATTTTTAGTGATTTTAAGGGATTTTATAATTTTTATTCGTTATGGGGTTTTTATTGGTTTTTAGGGTTTTTTTAGGTTTTTAGGGGTTTTATGGTTTTCAGGATTTCTAGGATTTTTTACATTTTCATGAATTTTTAGTGTTTTTTAGGATTTTTATGGTTTTTAAGGTGGGTTTTTAGGGATTTTGATGGTTTTCATGTTTTTTTGTGGTTTTTAGGGCTTTTAGGGGTTAAAGGGTCTTTTTTATCTTTTAGGTTTCTGGGTTTTTTTTTGAGTTTTTAGGGTTTTTATGGTTTATTTGAGTTTTTTAGAAAATTGAGGGGTTTTGAGGGTTTTTATTATTTTTAGTGGTTTTCTAGGGTTTTATGGGTTTTTAATTTTTTTTATGGGTTTTATGGTTTTCGAGGGGGTTTTCAGGGTTTTTTACATTTTCATGGATTTTCAAGGGGTTTTTAGGATTTTTATGGTTTTTATGGGTTTTATAGTTTTTGGGATTTATAGGGTTTTTAGGGGTTTTTAGGGGTTTTGGGGTTTTCAAGGTTTTGAAGGTATCTTTGGGTTTTTAGGGGGTTTTTGGATTTTTTTAGGGTGTTTAAGGTTTGTTAGAGTTTTTTAACATTTTTAGGGTTTTTTAGAGTTTTAGTGTTTTTAGGATTTTTATGGGTATTAGAGTTTTTAATGTTTTTGGGGTTTTATGGTTTTTAGGGGATTATAGGGTTTTTTAAGTTTTCATGGATTTTTAGGGTTTTTTTAGGATTTTTATGATTTTATGGGGGTTTCAGTGTTTTTTGGGAGTTTGAGGGTTTTTAGGGATTTTTAGTGTTTTTTGGGTCTTTACGTCTTTTCGGGAGTTTTAGCGTCTTTTGGGTTTTTAGGGTTGTTTTGTTTTTTTTAGGGTCTTTAAGGTTTTTTATATTTTTTAACATTTTCAGTGGTTTAAAGGGTTTTTAGAGTTTTTAATGGGGTTTTAGGGTTCTTCTAAGCTTTTAGTGTATTTATGTTTTTGAGGGGTTTTTATAGTTCAAAGGTGTTTTTCTAGGTTTTTAGGGTTTTTTACGTTTTCCTAGATTTTTAGGTGTCTTTAGGATTTTTATGGTTTTTTAGGTTTTTTAATTTTTTAGGGATTTTGATGGTTTTTGGAGTTTTTCAGGAGTTTTAAGGGTTTTTAGGGGGTTTCCAGATTTTTAGGGTCTTTTGGGTATTTAGGGTTTTTTTAGTTTTTAAGGATTTTAAGGCTTTTTAGTGTTTTTTACATTTTTTAAAGGTTTAAGGGTTTTTAGAGTTTTTAGTGGTTTAGGATTTTATGGGGTTTTAGGGTTTTTAAGGTTTTTGGTGATTTTTATTGTTTTAGCGATTTTTCCTGGGTTTTAGGGTTTTTTATGTTTTCATGGATTTTGATGGAGTTTTTAGGATTTTTATGTTCTTTAGGGTTTTTAGGGATTTTAAGGATTTTTTGTGGTTTTAAGGTTTTTTTGGTTTTTTTAGGTTTTTATGGTTTTTTGAGTTTTTTATGATTTTTAATGGAATTTTAGAGTTTTTTAATGTTTATTGGGGTTTTATGGGTATTTAGAGTTATAGTGGGTTTTTAGCGTTTTAAGGGTATTTAGAGTTTTAAAAACTATGAAAAACTTTTAAAACCTAAAGAATAAAAAAAAACCACAAAACCAAAATACACTAGAAACCTTGAAAACCCATCAAAACCCTAAAACCACTGAAAGCACTAAAAACCCTCAAAATCTCTAAAAACCCTAAGAGATGGCGGCACACTCTCCTGGAATTCTCTCTCGCTCGACGATTCTTCCAGGCTTTCCCCTGGATCCAGATCGAAGCTTCATCGGTGGATCCTTACTCCTTCGTTCTCGGAGATGGTATGACCTGGATGTGATCTTCGGCCTCAAGACAGTGGTGGATTCTGCACTTCGACAACATCGTCTTCCCCGAGTGCTCTGGACTTCGGACTTTGACACGGCTTTGTTCCGTTGCTGGCACGTCTAGCTTCCGACTGCTAAGGTGGTCGTGATGCCTTCAGATGTTCTTGCGTGGGTCGACATCCTCCAGCAGCCGCAGATTGGGGTTGTTTTTTCAGATCTAGGGTTTCTACAGGCGGGTCAACGCAATCAAAGGGCGCAATGGAAAAGGTGGTTGCTTCGGCGTTCAGGTTCTTTTCAGAAGGTGCTGCGTTTAGGCGGATGGTGCGATGATCTGGTCCAGCGACGCTGATCGGGGTCTTCTCGATCTTACATTGCAGAAGCTCGTTTCTTCTGTCGGTTCGCGAAGCAGCTGCAGGTGCGTGCTCAACCTTGTCTATCAGCTTCGCCTTTGCTCCAGTTTGTTGCTGCTTGTTTCGGTCGGACCTTTTGGCACTCCATGTTCTCCTACTTGATTTCTGTTCTGAAAGGATGCTGGTTTAAAAACCCTTAAAATCCAAAGAGACCATAAAACCCGAAAAAAATCCTAAACACCCAAAAAACCCCTGAAAAACTCTAAATCCTCTCAAAATCTCTAAAAACTGTAAAAACCATAAAAATCCTAAAAACCCTTAAAAATCCATGAAAATATAAAAAACCCAAAAAACACTAATAAACCCCTAAAAACCATAAAAATGCCTAAAATCCTTAAAAACCTAAAAATACCCAAAACCCTAAAAACCACTAAAAATCTAAAAGCCCTCAAAATCCATAAAAATGTCAAGAAAATCTAAAAAAACTTAAAAACCCTAAAAACTAAAAAAGCCCCCAAACCCCAAAAAGACCCTAAAAACCCTAAAAAAACTTGAAAAAACCCTAAAAACCCATGAAATCCCTAAAACCCCTAAAAACAATAAAAATCCTAAAATACCCCTAAAAATCCATGAAAACGTAAAAACCCTTAAAAACCCTGAAAAACCCCTGAAAACCATAAAAAACCTAAAAACCTTAAAAACCCCTAAAGAACCATAAATAAAAACACTCGAAAACCCACTAAAATCTCTAAAAACTTTTAAAACCCTAAAAACATTAAATAAAATTCTAAAAACCCTTAAAACTCGAAAAACCCATAGATGCTAAAAACACTAAAACCCCTAACAACCATAAAAACCCCTAAAAAACCCCTCAAAATCTGTAAAAATGTCAAAAACCACAAAAATTCTAAAAACCACTAAAAATCCTTGAAAATGTAAAATACCCTAAAAACACATAAAAACCACTAAAAACCATAAAAATCCCTAAAAACTTTAAAATTGGCATGGGTTGTAAGGGGTTTTTTGGGTGTGGGTCGTTTGACCCCTCCCCTCCCTTGTTTGTGGTGTCTCCTTTTTTCTTTCTAATAAATTTGGTGGGGCCGAGAATAGCCTGACCCTCACATATTCCTTGCCCTAAAAACTTTAAAAACACATAAAAACCCTCAAACCATCTAAAAACTTTAAATAACCTTAAAACCCCTAAAAACGTTAAAAATATCTAAAAAGAACTAAAAACCCAGAAAAACACAATAAAAAACCACAAAACCCCAAAAAAACTATAAAACCTAAAAACAATAAAAACCCTTGAAAACCCCTAAAATCCATCAAAATCCCTAAAACCTTTAAATAATCTAAAAACCAAAAAAATCCTTGAAAATAAAAAAACCCCTAAAAACCCTAAAAACCCCTTGAAAACCATAAAACCCCTGAAAAACCTTAAGAAAATCAGAAAATCACATAAAACCCTCTATAAACTCCAAAAACCCTTAAAACCCCTAGAAACATTCAAAAACTCAAAAAATTTTAAAACCCCTAAAAAACCCCAAAAAACTCTAAAAACCCAAAAGACCCTAAAAACCCCAAAAAACCCTGAAAAACCCAAAAAAACCCTTAAAATATCTAAAAACCCTAAAAACAAAAAAACCTTAAAAACTTCTAAAAATCCAAAAAAGCATAAAAACCAGAAAAAAACCTGAAAAACCCCTAAAAACCATAAAAAGCCCTTTAAAACTTAAAAACCAATAAAACCCTAAAACCCACTAAAACTCTAAAATCCCTTAAAACCCCTAATAATGTTAAAAAACACTAAAAACCCTTAAAACCATAAAAAAACTAAGAAAAACCTAAAAACCCAAAAAGTCCCAAAAAACCTTTAAAAACCATGAAAACCCTAAAACCATAAAAAACCTAAAAGACCAAAAAATCCATGAAAATGTAAAAAAAAATCAAAAAAACCATTAAACCATAAAAACCCCTAAAAACCCATAAAACCCTAAAAACCCACTTAAAATATAAAAACATTTTAAACCCCTAAAAATTTAAAAAATGAAAAAAATACATAAAAACCCTTAAAAACTCTAAAAAACCCTAAAAACCCAAAAGGATCCAAAAAACCTTGAAAACACAGAAACACCCTCAAAATCCCTAAAAACCCTAAGGGGAGTGGGCTGAAGGTTGTTGATGCTGGGTGTGACGGAGGGAGTGTGGACCAGCAGCCGGGATCTTCGGGCCAGATCAGAGGGGATGCATCCTTGGTGGTTCATGAAGTAGCTCGTCCTGCTAGTGAGATGGAGGCAGTTGTTGCTGCACCTGGAGATGTTGTTGAGAAAAGGGTGATGGAAGAACATGAAGAGGTTTTCCCTGGAGCGATGCTTAGGGGGACTGCTGGAGGTTAGTGTCAAGTGCCTGAGCAGGAGAAGGCGGAGGAGCAGGGGACAATGGACAAGTTGGAGGAGGCGATTGAACAAGGGGGACAGTTGGCGATAGGGATGGCGTGCGGGCAGGGGGAGAGAGCTGAGAAGGGGGATTATCCCAAGTAGGGGGATTTCGTCACACAGGAGAAGGTTATGGGGCCATTCCTGGAGGTACATGAAAAGACTCTTATTGACAGGCCTAGATGTATGGGTTTGCTTAAGTTGTTGGGGGAGGAAAGCAAGAAAAATTGGGAGGAGGGACAATTGCAGTCGGCCCTGGCTGGTGTGGTGCCCCCTCTTTGTTTGGCTGTGGAGGAACCCACCCTGGTGGTTCCTAGCGTGCCCCAGTGTGGGATACTTTGCTCCCTTAATTAGGAAGCCACCTTCATCCCTGACCAAGATTATTTCCAGGAGGATCGTAGAAGGATGAATCATTATATGAATATGATAATCAAAGAGAAGTCCTTGCTCGAGGTGGCCACGCTAGATGGGAAGGAAAACAAAACTACAGGGTTCTCTTCAGATCCCCGAAAGAGGAATCCGAGGAAGGACTATTCCACCTTGCCTAAGACAGTGTCCACAAGAGCCTCTTGCAAAGCTAAGGCAGTTTCCTCTGGCAGGGGAGGTTGTCCTGTCAAGGCACAGCTGAATTCGGAGCAGCAACGTCTTAGAGAGTATTACACTACCTCCCTAAAGCAATATGATTCATCTGAATGGGATTCAATGGAGTCAGATGCTTCTTTTGGTTATGGTGCTGATGGGAACCCTTATGGGGATGGAGATGTTGACTTGTTGGATGAGAAGTGCTGAAGCTGCTGCGGTGTTTTTTCATTTTTCATTTTTCTTTTTTTGGGGTCTTTTGGGTATTGGGCTGTAAAGGGTTTTTGGGTGTGGGTTGATTGACCCCTCTCCTCCCTTGTCCGCTATTTCTTTTTTTTTCATAATAAATTCTAAGGGGGTCGGGAATAGCCTGGCCTCACACCTCTCCTGCCCTAAAAACCATAAAAAACCATGAAACTATAGAAACCCTAAAAACCACTAAAAACACCCTAAAAACTATTAAAACCCTTAAAAGTTCCTAAAGACCCTAAAAACCACTAAGAATTCTAAGAATCCCTTAAAAACCCTAAAAAGGTTAAAAAAAACTCCAAAAAATCTTAAAAACACTAGCATTAAAAAAACCCAAAAAACTCAAAAGACCCCAAAACCATAAAAAATCATAAAACAGCTAACCCCCCCCCAGAAAGAACACCTACAAAACCCTAAAACCCCATAAAACCCTCAAAATTAATAAAAACCTTAAAACCATAAATACCAGAAAAACCTAAAAAACCCTAAAAATCCATGAAAATGTAAAAAAAACACTAAAAACCCTAAAACCCCCTGAAATCCATAAAAACCCATAAAATATTAAAAACCCATAAAACCCCTAAAACCCACTAGAAATGATAAAAACCATTTAAACCCCTAAAAACATTACAAAACTCTAAAAACCATAAAACCCCTATTTACTCAAAAACCCTAAAAACATATAAAGACCCTAAAAACCATCAACTCCAAAAAAACACTAAAACCACTTAAAATCCATAAAAACCTTTAAGAACCTAAAAATCATAAAAATCCTTAAAACCCCCTAAAAATATATTACAACATAAAAATCCATAAAAAACTTGAAAAATCCCTGAAAACCATAAACCCCTAAAAACCTTAAAAACCCTAAAACCCATAAAAACCCTAACAACACTAAAAACACTAAAAGCTTAGAAAACCCTTAAAACCCTTAAAATCGTAAAAAACTCTAAAAACCTTTTAAAACCTAAAAATCTAAAAAAGAACCCTAAACATCCAAAAAATCCCTAAAAACCCTAAAACACCTTAAAACCATAAAATTCCTAAACACCCCTAAAATCCATGAAAACATAAAAAACCATAAAAAGCCTAAAAAACACTAAAAACAATAAAACCCCAAAACCCTTAAAAATTCCTAAAACCCTAAAAGACTCTAAAATCCCCCTAAGAACTATAAAAACTCTAAAAACCATAAAAACGATAAAAAATTCTACAAAACCATAAAAACCCTGAAAACCCAAAACCCATAAAAATCCTAAAAAACCCTAAAAATCCATGAAAGTTTAAAAAACTAAAAAAAACTAAAAAAAACCTTGAAACCCAAAAAACCCCCAAAAATCTTAAAATACCATAAAACCACATAATTACCCTAAAAAACTAAAAACTCTAAAACCCCTGAAAATCCCTAAAAATGTTAAAAACTCTAAAAACCCTTAAAAACCATAAAAAACTCAAAAAAACCATAAAAATCCAAAAGACCATAAAAACCCTAAAAACCCTAAAAACACATGGGAAACCCTAAATATATTAAAAATCTCTAAAACCCCAAAAAGCCATAAAACCATAAAAATCCAAAAAAAAAACAAAAAATCCATAAAAAGGTAAGAAAAGCCTTAAAACCTCGAAAACCCCTGAATACCATAAAACCCTAAAACCCTTAAAAAACCTAAAAACCCAAAAGAACCCTAAAACCATTAAAAACTCTAAAACCCCTTAAAACCCATAAAATGTTTAAAAACTCTAAAAAATCTTAAAACCATTAAAAAACAAAATAAAATCCTTAAAAACCCAAAAAAAATGTTGAAAACCCTAGAAACCCCTAAAAACCCAAAAAACCCTCAAAATCCCTAAAAACCATAAAAAAACCCTAAAGACCATAAAAATCCTAAAGAACCAGTAAAAATCCATGAAAACATAAAAAACCCAAAACACCATGAAAAACCTCTGAAACCATAAAAACCCCTAAAAACCTTAAAACCCATAAAAACATATAAACCCTAAAAACCACTAAAAACCCAAAAAATTGCTAAAATCCATAAAAACATTAAAAAACTCTAAACAACCTTAAACACCTAAAAAACTCAAAAAAACCCAAAAAACCCAAAAGAACCTAAAAACCCCTGAAAACCCCTAAAAACCCTAAAAATATTTTAAAACCCTAAAAAACACTAAAAATCATAAATATCCAAAAAACCCCAAAAAACCCTGAAATCCCCCTAAAAACCATAAAAATCCTAAAACCTTAAAATAACCTTAAAAACCCCTAAACCCCTTAAAAACCACTAAAAATTTAAAAACCTTTTAAACCTTAAAAACATTAAAAACTCTAAAAACATCAAAAAACCCTAAAAACTAAAAAAACCCAAAACCCAAAGACCCTAAAAACCCTAAAAACCCTCAAAATCCCTAAAAACCTTAAAAAAACTAAAACCCAAAAAACCCTAAAAATCCATGAAAACCCAAAAAACCAAAAAAACCTAAAAATCCACTAAAAACTCTTAAAACTCTTAAAACCCCTAGAAAAATAAAAAATATTTAAAAACCCAAAAGGCCCTAAAACATGGATAATCGATAAAAACCCTAAAAAACTATGAAAAATAAAAAAACACCAAAACCCCTGAAACCCCCCCTAAAAACTATAAAAACCCCCTAAAATCTCTAAAAAATATTAAAACCCTAAAAAACATTAACAACTCTAAAAAACCTTAAAAACCATAAAAAACTCAAAAAAACCTAAAAACCCAAAATTACCCAAAAACTGAGAAAACCCATAAAAACCTTAAAACCCCTAAAAACACTAAAACCCCTCAAAATACCTAAAAACCATAAAAAACCCTATAAAACCCTAAAAACCATAAAATTCATAAAATTCCTAAAAATCCATGAAAACATACAAAACCATGACAACCATGAAAAACACCTAAAAACCAGAAAACCCCAAAAAACCTTAGAAAACCCTAAAAACCTTAAAAATCACTAAAAACTCTAAAAACCTATAAAACCCCTAAAAATGCTATAAACTCTAAAAAACCTTAAAAACCCTAAAACTTAAAAAAACTTTAAAACCTGAAAAGTCCATAAATACCCTGAAAACCCCTAAAAACCTCTAAAAACCCTAAAAACCATCAAATTCCCTAAAACACTAAAAATTCTTAAAAAACATAAAAATCCTAAAAAACCCCTAAAAATCTGTGAAAACATAAAAACCCCCTGAAAACCTAAAAAATGCCTAAAACCGTGATAAGCCCAAAAAACCCATAAAAACCTAAAACTACTAAAAACTATAAAAACCCTTAAAACCCTTAAAACTGCAAAAAACATTAAAAACACTAAAAACGTTAAAAAATCTAAAAGAATAAAAAACACTAAATACCCAAAAAGAGCATAAAAACCCAAAAACACACTAAAACCACTAAAATACTTGAAAAAAAAATTAACCCTAAAAATCTCAAAAAATCCTAAAAACCCTAAAAACCATAAAAATCCTAAAAAACCCTTAAAAATCCATGAGAACATAAAAAAACTATAAATGTTGAAAAATAACTGAAAACCATAAAATTCCCTATAAACCTTAAAAACCTTGAAAAACCTTAAAAACCCAATAAAACCATTAAAAATTATAAAAACCCTTAAGATCCCTAAAAATGTTAAAAAATACATAAAACCCTAAAAAACTCAAAAAAAACCAAAAAACCCCTAAAAATCCTAAAAAACCCCTAAAAACCAAAAAACCCAAAAAACCATAAAAAACCTAAAAAACCCCTAAAACCCATGAAAACTTAAAAACACCTAAAAACCTGAAAACCCATGAAAACAATAAAAACCCCTAAACATTAAAAAACCTTAAAAACCCATAAAAACCCTAAAAACCCGAAAAACCCTAAAAATGTCAAAAAAACTATAAAAAACCTAAAACCCTAAAAAACTAAAAAAACATAAAACCTCAAAACACCCTAAAAACACAGAAAACCCACAAAACCCCCTTTAAACGCCTAAAAACCTCAAAATACCTAAAAACCCTAAAAATCCACAAACTAAAAATCCTAAAAACCTCTAAAAATCCACGAAATCCAAAAAACCCAGAAAACCCCTAAAAACCATGAAAACCCCTAAAACCCCATAAAAACCCTAAAAACTCACTAAAAACCTTTTAAACCCCCAGAAACATTAAAAACTCTCAAAAACCTTAAAAACCCAAAAAACTCAAAAAACCCTAAAAACCCAGAAGACCCTTAAACCCTAAAAAATCCTAAAAACCTCTAAGAAAACTCTAAAACCCTCAAAATCTAGAAAATCCCTTAAAACTATGAGAATCGTAAAAAACCCTTAAAAATCAACAAAAGTATAAAAAACCCTAAAAACACTGAAAAACTCCTAAAAACCTTTAAACCCCCTATAAACATTAAAAAACAATAAAAACCACTAAAAACCCTAAAAACCCAAAAGACCATAAAAACCTTAAAAACCCTTGAAAAACCCTTGAAAAACCCTAAAACCCTAAAAAATCCCTAAGAACCTTAAAAACGATAAAACCATAAAAATCCTTAAATACCCCTAAAAATCCCTGAAAACGTAAAAAACCATAAAAACCATGAAAAATCCCTTAAAACTATAAACTCTCGAAAAACCGTAAAAACCCTAAAAGCCACTAAACCCCCCTTAAATACCCTAAAAATGTTAAAAAATTCTAAAAACCTTAAATACTTTAAAAAACTCAAAAAAACAATAAAAACACCAAAAACCCTAAATTCCCTGAAAACCACTAAAAACCCTAAAAAGCAATTAAAAACCATAAAACCCCCTAAAAACCTTAAAAATCCTTAAGAACCCTAAAAAACCCTAAAACCCACAAAAATTCTAAAAACCCTTAAAACCCCTAAAAGTGTTTAAAAACTCTAAAAACCCTTTAAAACCCTAAAAATAAAACCTAAAATCCCAAAAGATCCTAAAAACTCTGAAAAACCCTAAAAACAGTAAAAACCATCAACACCCCTAAAAACCCTAAAAAAATAAAAATCCACTAAAAATCAATGAAAACGTAAAAAACCATAAAAACATTGAAAATCCCAGAAACACATAAAACCCCTAAAAATCATAAAAGCCCATAAAAACCCTAAAAACCAACTAAAAATTCTAAAAACCCTTTAAACCCATAAAAACGTTGAAGAACTCTAAAACCATTCAAAACCCTAAAAAATAAATAACCCAAAAAACCAAAAACGTCCCTAAAACCCTAAAAACCCATAAAACTCTAAAACCCCTAAAAATGTAAAAAAACACTAAAAAACCTAAAAATTCTAAAAAACTAAAATAACCCTAAAACCCCAAATCATCCTAAAAACACAGAAAATCCATAAAAAACCCCTGAAAACACCTAAAAACCACAAAATCCATAAAAAACATAAAAATCCACAAATACTATATAAATCCTAAAAAACCACTAAAAATCCATGAAAACCAAAAAACCCTGAAAACCCCCAAAAAACCATGAAAACCCCTAAAAAACTTAAAAACCCTATAAAAACCCTAAAAACCCACTAAAAACTCTAAAAACCCTTAAAACCCCAAAAAACACTAAACTCTAAAAAACTTTAAAAACCCCCAAAAACTCAAAAAACCCTAAAAACCAAAAAGACCCTTAAACCCTGAAAAAACCTAAAAACCTCTAAAAACTCTAAAACCCTGAAAATCTTGAAAACCCGTTAAAACTATGAGAATCCACAAAAACCCTTAAAAATCAACAAAAGCATAAAAAACCCTAAAAACACTGAAAAACTCCTAAAAACATTTAAACCCCCTATAAACATTAAAAAACAATAAAACCCCCATAAAAACCTAAAAAACCCATAAACCCCTAAAAACATTAAAAAACTCTAAAAACCCAAAAAATAATAAAAACCCAAAAGACCCCAAAACATTAAAAACCTATAAAAACCCATAAAACCCTTGAAAAAACCTAAAACCCCTTAAAATACCCTAAGAACATGAAAAACCATAAAAATCCGCAAAACACTTAAAAATTCATGAAAATATAAAAAACCATAAAAACCCTGAAAAACCACTAAAAACTATAAACTCTATAAAAACCATAAAACCCCTAAAATCCATTAAAAACCATTAAATCTCATAAAAATGTAAAAAACTCTAAAAAACTAAAAAACCCTAAAAAATAAAAAAAAACACTAAAAACACCAAAAGACCCTAAAAATCCCTAAAAACCCTAAAAACCCAAAAAACCATAAAAATACTAATCCCCACCCTAAAAATCCAGGAAAACATAAAAAATCATAAAAACCCTGAAAACCCCTGAAAAACCTTTGAAAATCATAAAAACCCCTAAAAACCTTAAAAATCCCTAAATCCCCTAAAAACCCCAAAAAATCTAAAAACCCTTAAAACCCCTAAAAATGTTAAAAATCTCTAAAAACCATTTAAAACCCTAGAAACAAAACCTAAAATTCCAAAAGACCCTAAAAACCCTGAAAACCCTTAAACCCCATCAAAATCCCTACAAACCCTAAAAACAATAAAAAATGGACTAAAAATCCCAACTAAAAACTCTAAAAAGCCTTAAAACCCATAAAAACGTTAAAGAACTCTAAAAACCATTAAAAACCCTAAAAAAATAAAAAAAACCCTGAAAACCAAAAAGGTCCCTAAAACCCTAAAAACCCTAAAAACCCATAAAAACACTAAAAACCATAAACCCCCTAAAAATGTTAAAAAAATATAAAAAACCTAAAAACCCTAAAAAACTAAAAAAAAACCCCAAAACCCCAAAACACCTTGAAAATACAAAAAACCCATAAACCCCCCTGAAAAAACCATAAAAATCCTCAAAACACCTAAAAATCCATGAAAATATAAAAAAACATAAAAACCCTGAAAACCCCCTAAAAACTATAAACTCTTTAAAAACCATAAAACCCCTAAAAGCCATTAAAAACCATTAAATCTCATAAAAATGTTAAAAAACTCTAAAAAACTAAAAAACCGTAAAAAATCAAAAAAAAACACTAAAAACACCAAAAGACCCTAAATTCCCTGAAAACCCCTAAAAACCCTAAAAATCCCTAAAAACCCTAAAAACCCAAAAAACCATAAAAATACTAAACCCCCCCTAAAAATCCACGAAAACATAAAAAATCCTAAAAACCCTGAAAACCCATGAAAAACTTTTGAAAACCATAAAACCCCTAAAAACCTTAAAAATCCCTAAATCCCCTAAAAACCCCTAAAAATCACAAAAAAAATCTAAAAACCATTAAAACCCCTAAAAATGTTAAAAAGCTCTAAAAACAATTTAAAACCCTAAAAATAAAACCTAAAATTCCAAAAGACCCTAAAAACCATGAAAACCCCTAAAACCCATCAAAATCCCTAAAAACCCTAAAAACAGTAAAAAAAATAAAAATTCAGCTAAAAATCACAACTAAAAACTCTAAAAATCCTTAAAACCCATAAAAACGTTAAAGAACTCTAAAAACCATTCAAAATCCAACAAAAATAAAAAAAACCCCTAAAAACCAAAAATGTCCCTAAAACCCTAAAACCCCATAAAACCCTGAAAACCATAAAACCCCCTAAAAATGTTTAAAAAAATCTAAAAAACCTAAAAACCATAAAAAACTAAAAAAAACCACAACCCCAAAACACCCTGAAAAAACAAAAAACCCATAAAACCCCCTGAAAACCCCTAAAAACATAAAAATACCTAAAAAACCTAAAAATCCATAAAGACTATAAAAATCCTAAAAAACCTCTAAAAATCAATGAAAACCAAAAAACCCTGAAAATCCCCTATTAACCATGAAAACCCCTAAAACAATAAAAACCCTAAATCCCCATAAAAACCCTAAAAACCCACTAAAAAATCTAAAAACCCTTTAAACCCCCAATCACATTAAAAACTCTAAAAAATCTTTAAAACCCTAAAAAACACAAAAAAGCCTAAAATCCCAAAAGACCCTTAAACCCTGAAAAACCCTAAAAACCTCTAAAAATTTTCAAAAGCCCTCAAAATCTAGAAAAACCCTTAAAACTATGAGAATTATAAAAAAACCCCTAAAAACAACGAAAGCATAAAAAACCTTAAAAACCCCCCAAATACTCCAAAAAACCTTTAAACCCCCTATAAATATTAAAAAACAATAAAAACCCCTAAAAACACTAAAAACCCAGTAAAACCCTAAAAATCATAAAAAATGTTAAAAAACACTAAGAAACACTAAAAAACCAAAAGACCTAAAAATACTAAAAAACCCTTTAAAAATCCCTCAAAATTCCCTAAGAACATAAAAAACATAAAAATCATAAAAATCCTTTAAAACCCCTAAAATCCATGAAAACGTAAAAAACCCTAAAACCCCTAAAAAACCCTGAAAACTATAAAATTTCTAAAAACCTTAATAACCCCAAAATCCACTAAAAAACCCTTAAATCCCCTAAAAATGTTAAATATCTCTAAAAACCTTAAAATGTTAAAAACCTCAAAAAACCACTAAAAACACCAAAAGACCCAAAATTCCCTAAAAACCCCTAAAAACCCTAGAAACCCTGAAAATCCCTAAAAACCATTAAAACCCTAAAAAAATAAAAATCCTAAAATCCTTTAAAAATCCATGAAAATATAAAAAATTATGAAAACCCTGAAAAACCTTTCAAAACCATAAAAACCCCTAAAACCCTTAAAAATCCCTAAAAACCCTAAAAACCCCTAAAACCCAAAAAAAATCTAAAAACCCTTTAAACCACTAAAAATGTTAAAAAACTCTAAAAACCCTTTAAAACCCTAAAAATAAAACCTAAAATTTCAAAATACCCTAAAAACCCTAAAAAACCCTAAAAACCATAAAAACCATCAAAATCCTTAAAAACCCTAAAAACAATAAAAATCCTAAAAATCGGCTAAAAATTGATGAAAATGTAAAAAAACTATAAACACCTTGAAAACCCTCGAATCCCATAAAACCCCTAAAACCCCTAAACCCCTAAACCCCTAAAAACCAATAAAAACCCTAAAACCAACTAAAAACTCTAAAAACCCTTAAAACCCATAAAAACATTAAAGAACTTTAAAAACAATTCAATACCCTAAAAAATAAAAAAAACCAAAAAAATCCCTAAAACCCTAAAACCCCCAAAAAAATCCCCCAAAATTCCAAAAAACCCAAAAAACACTAAAAATCCTCTAGAAACCATTAAACCCCTAAAAACCATAAAATCATAAAAACTAATAAAAACCCTAAAACCACTAAAAACTCTAAAACCCTTAAACCAAAATAAATGCTAAACAACTCTAAAGAACCATAAAAACCCTAAAAATGCAAAAACACATTAAAAACCTAAAAGACCCAAAAAAATCCTAAAAACCATAAAAAACAAAAAAAAAACCCTGAAAACCCTAAAAACCCTCAAAATCCCTAAAAACTCTAAAAACCCTAAAACCATAAAAATATTTTAAAACCCCTAAAATCCATGAAAACCTAAAAAAACCCTAAAAAACCTTTTAAACCCCTGAAATCATAAAACCCCTAAAAACATTAAAAACACTAAAACCCACTAAAAACTATAAAAACAATTAAAACCCCTAAAGACTTTAAAAAACAACAAAAAACCATAAAAACCCTAACTAAAAAACCCTAAAAACCCAAAAATACCTCAAAACCCCTAACCACCCTAAAAATCCTAAGAACCCCTACAATCCAAAAAAACGCTCAAAATAGCCAAAAACTGTAAAAAAGCCCCAAAAACTATAAAAATCCTAAAAATTCCATTAAAATCCAAGAAAACGGAAAAAATCCTGAAAACCCTAAAAAATACTTAAAAACCAAAAAAACCCTTAAAACCCTAAAAACCCTAAAAACCCACTAAAAACTCTAAATACCCTTAAAACCCCTAAAATGTTAAAAATTATAAAAAAATCTTATAAATCCATAAAAACTCAAAAAACCTTAAAAACCCAAAAAGACTATAAAAACCCTAAAAACCCCTAAAAACCCTAATAACCAATGAAAACACCTAAAACCCTCAAAATTCCTAAAAAGCCTAAAAAACCCTAAGAACCATAAAAATCCTAAAACCCCCTAAAAATCCTAAAAACCCTAAAATCGTTGAAAATGTAAAAATCCCTAAAAAACTAAAAAAAACATAAAAACTGTAAACCCTTAAAAACCATAAAACCCCAAAAAACCCTTAAATCTTGCTAAAAAACTCTCAAAACCTTTAAACCCCCTAAAAATGTTTAAAAACTTTAAAAAACCTTAAAATCCCTAAAAAATAAACCCCCCCTAAAAATCCAAAAGACCCTAAAAACCCAAAAAACCCCTAAAAACCAAAAAACACTCAAAATCCCGAAAAATCATAAAAAACCTAAAAATTAAAAAAAATTGAAAATATCCTAAAATTCCATGAAAACATAAAAACCCTAAAACCCCATTAAAACAATAAAAACCCCTAAAAACTTTAAAAAACCATAAAACCCATAAAACCCCTAAAAACCACTAAAAAAATCTAAAAGCTCTTAAACCCCTAAAATGTTAGAAAAAATCTAAAAAACCCTAAAACACTTAAAAAACCCTAAAAACCCCTAAAAGCCTTAAAAACCCTAAAAACCATAAAAATTCTAAAAAACCCCTAAAAATCCATAAAAACGTAAAAAACCTAAAACCACTAAAAAACCCCTGAAAACCTTTTAAACCCCTAAAAACCTCAACGAACCCTAAAAACCCTAAAAAACACTAAAAACCCTTAAAACCTATAAAAATGTAGAAAACTCTAAAAACTCATAAAAACCCTAAAAACTCAAAAAAACCCAAAAACCCAAAAAGACAGTGGAAACCCTAAAAACACAAAAAAAAACTCTAAAACCCTTAAAAATCCCTAAAACCCATTAAAATCACCAAAAATCCTAATGAACCCTAAAACCCATAAAAATCCTAAATACCCCCTAAAAATCCATGAAAACGTCAACAACCCTGAAAACCCTGAAAAACACCTAAAAACCATAAAACCCCCTAATAACCTTAAAAAACCTAACAACCCATAAGAACCCTAGAAACCACTAAAAACTCAAAAACCTTAACACCCCTAAAAATGTTAAAAAAAACTCTAAAAAACATAAAATAACCTAAAAAACTAAAAAAAAATCCAAAAAACCCCAAAAGAATATAAAAACCTTGAAACCCCCTTGAAAAATACTAAACCCCCCAAAATCCTTAAAAACCGTCTAAATCCCTAAAAACCCTAAAAACCATAAAAATCTATGAAAACATAAAAAACCCTAAAAACACTAAAAAACCCTCTAAAACCCCCTAAAAACCTTTAAAAACCCTAAAAATCCATAAAAACACTAATACCACTAAAAACCCTAAAAACCCTTAAAAACCATAAGAAACACCAAAAATCATTAAAAACCCTAAAACTCTAAAAAACCATAAAAATCCGAAAGTCCCAAAAACCCTAAAAACCCCTAAAAAACTCTAAAGACCCTCAAAATCCCTAAAAACACTAAAAACCCTAAAAATGATAAAAATCCTATAAAAACCGCAAAAAAATACATGAAAACATAAACAAAACCATGGAAACCCTTAAAACCTATGAAAACAGTAAAAACCCCAAAAAACCCATAAAAATCCTAAAACCCCATAAGAACACTAAAAACCATTAAAACCACTAAAATGTTAAAAAAAATATAAAAACATTAAAACCCAAAAAAAAAACTAAAAAAACTCTAAAATCCCATAATGACCCATAAACCTTGAAAACCCATAAAAACCCTAAATACCCATGAATGTCCCTAAAACCCCTCAAAATCCATAAAAACCCTAAACACCATAAAAAACTTAAAAAAATCCTGAAAACCCCCTAAGAACTTTAAAAAACTATCCTTGCAAAAAAACTTTAAAAAACTCTAAAAACCCTAAAAACCCTAAAAAACTTTTAAAACACATAAAAACCCAAAAAGAACATGAAACCCTAAAAACCCCTAAACCCCCCTAAAAGCCTTAAGAACCCCTAAAAAACACTAAAAACCCTAAAAATATTTAAAAACCCCTAAAAACCCATAAAAATCATAAAAACCCACTAAAAATCTAAAAATCCTTAAACCTGTAAAAATGTTAAAAAAATCCAAAAAACCTTAAACCCCTAAAAAATCAAAGATTCCCTAAAAACCCAAGAAGGCCCTAAATACCTTGAAAACCCCTAAAAACTACCGAAAACCCCTTAAAACCCTCAAAATCCCCCAAAACCCCCAAACCCCCTAAAAACCTTAAAATTTTTAGAAAATCCCTAAAAATCCATGAAAATGTAAAAAACCCTAAAAACCTTGAAAATCATAAAAACCCCTGAACCCCTTAAAATACCGTAAAAATCCATAAAAACCATAAAACCCCAAAAAAATATTCAAAAAACCTTAAAACCCCTAAAAGTTTTAAAAAACTTAAAAAACACTAAAAACACTAAAAAACTCAGAAATAACCTAAAAACCCCAAAATACCCTAAAAACCACTAAAATCCCATGAAAAACGCTAGAAACCTTCAAAATCTTTGAAAACCACAAAATTCCTAAAAATTCCCAAAAATCCCTAAAAATGTAAAAAAACCCTTAAAACACTGAAAAACCAATCAAAACAATAAAAAACCTAAAAACCTTAAAAACCCTGAAAACACTAAAGAACCACTAAAATCTCTAAAAACTATTAAGCCCCCTAAAAATGTTAAAAACTCTAAAAAACCTTAAAACCCCTAAAATATCAAAAAAAAAAACCTAAAACCCTAAAAATAACCTAAAAACCCTTAAAACACTTTAAAATCCTAAAACCCCTTCAAAATCCATAGAACATTGAAAATCCACAAAAACCCTAAAAACTATAAAAATCCTAAAAATACCTAAAAACCATGAATATGTAAAAACACCTAAAAACCCCTAAAATAGCATAAAAACCCTAAAAATCCCTAAAAATCCTAAAAATATAAAAAAACATAAAAACCATAAAAATCCCTTAAAAATCATTGAAAAAATAAAAAACCCTAAAAACCTCTAAAAACCATAAACCCCCAAAAAAACTTAAAAACCCTTAAAACTCATAAAACCCCTAAAACCCACTAAATTTTTTGGGGTCTTTTGCATCTTGGGTTGTAAGGGGTTTTTGGGTGTGGGTCGTTTGACTCCTCCCCTCCCTTGTCTGCTGTGTCTCTTTTTTCTTTCTAATAAATTGGGGGGGGGGGGGGGAATAGCCCGACCCTCGCATCTTCCTTGCCCTAAAACCCACTAAAAACTCTAAAAATACATGAAACCCCTAGAAATTTTAAAAAACTATAAAACCCCTTAAAAACACGAAAAACTCAAAAAAAAATCCTAAAAACCACTAGTAATGGTTCTCCTCTTCGTCGAGCGCTCCTCTCCCTCTCATGATTGGCTTGGCATGCATTGAGAAATCTGGTGAGAGGCCTTTGAGATTGATTCTTATGGTATTGATCAGCAAAGGAATGGTCTCATCAAAAGGGTGCACAATTTGGTTCCTTCTTGGTTTTAGATGGTAAAGTTGTGTGTAGGTTATCCTGAGCTCAGGAATCAGAAACTGTGGTTGAAGATACTACCTTGGTCAGGGATGGAGTTGGGGTTTCTGATTTTACAAATGGAATGGAGGTTGTTATGCCTTATCCTTCATTAGAGGTGGGTGGTTCGTGCCCTAATTTGGTTGTGGTTGGAGTTCCAGATAAGATTGTGAAGGTATCATCTGAGGTTTCTAAAGCTACTAAGGTTTCTTCCTCAGTGGTGGTTGGAGATCCTAAGGTGTTTGTCAAAGATGTGGTGGATGGTTTGTCGCTCCCATTTTCTAGAGTGGTGGTGGATGACTCATTGCTCCCAGGTTCTAGAAATGTTGTTGGATCTTCTTTGGCTATGGATGCGACATTGGGGGATTTGGAATCTTATCTGCATTTCATGGATTTGGGGTTTCATCGTCCGATTTCTAGTTGGAAATTTATAAAGTTTTTCTTCCATCTACGAGTCTTCAAAAACGTGGGTCCATATGGAGCAATACCTTGGTTGGGTACTTTTTGGAGAAAAATCTATCATTCCTAAGGTGGCTCGGATTGCTACTGATTTCTGGGGCAAGGACTTGATCGAAACCTTGTGCAATGATGAATGGTTATTCTTCTTCAAGTTTCATGATTCTTGTAATATTGATGATATTATTTTTTCAGGGCCATGGTTCTTTGTAAGTTAGTTCATGGTCCTTTTCTCTTGTCATTCGGGGATTTCTATCAACACAGAGTCTTTCTCTGTGTTCCCAGTGTGGGTGAAATTCCAGAACTTCCCTCTTGAGGCCTGGTCTAATAAAGGTCTTCGTTATATTGAAAGTGTAGTATCTAGACCTCACTTTGTAGAAAAAATCCACTATTAATATTAATATAATTAGGTTTGTGAGGATTTTTGTAGAAATCTTGTCTAGGTAGGAACTCCCAGAGGAGATTGTTATGGATTTGGGGGTTGATTCATCCACTTCCATTCGGGTTGAATATGGATGGGTTCCTAAAACATGCAGATTCTGTAAAATTTTTGGTCATCACTTCAATTAGTTCTTGAAGAAACCCAAGAGTGATTCCCAAGTAGGGTGGACCAAATTCACTCCTTATAATAGAGTTTACATAAGGAAGGATTCGTCATGCGATCATGCTTGGGTTGATGCTTTGGAGCATAATGGAAGGGTTTCTCCTTTTAATCCTTTGAAGAAGGATCCTGAGTCTAGGGGAGCCGTTGGTAGTTCATTTTCTTCTCTTCCTTTCCCTACCATCTTAAAGAAAATTTTTGGTGTTCCAACTCACAATCCTTTTGATGGTTTATCTATGGATCCTTCTTATAAAGATTATGCGCTTGTGGTTCCAAAGATTCTAGATGGAGGTGTCAATACAATTTTTGGGGATATTTCTATTAGTTTTGAGTTGGATTTGGTTCCTTGTGGCAAGGAGGATGGATCCTCTCTTCCTGGCCAAGACTCTGAGGATCAGAACTCTGACTCTCCTCTTTGCCATTCCTCTTCTACTGGCGGGATGGATTTCCCAAAAGGTTTAGGTTCCCCTAAACCTGATTCTAATTCTATTGTGCAAAGTTCCCCTGAGTCTCTAGGGGATGTTGCTGGTAATTTTATTTTGAACTTGGCAGGTGGGACTCCTTCATCAGACAAAGTGTCATATGACTAGGATAGTCTTGATTCTTCTGCACTTAGAGAAAACCCTCTTAGGGATAGATTAATCAGGGTGAATTAATGTTATTTGAAGAGGGTTCTAGTCATATCTATCCCCAATGTGGTTTTCACAATCCATCATGTTTCTAATGTTTAGTTTTTGTGTTTAAAATATAAGAGGCCTCAATACTCTTGAGAAGAAAAGGGTGGTTGGGGACCTTATTTCTTTGAATAATTTGTCATGTTTATGGATTGTGGAATTTAAGGTTAAATGTGCTAACCTTGCTGCTATCCAGAGAAATATTATTCCAGGTTGGAGATGCTATAATAAATATTCCTCATGCTCTTTTGGATGAATTCTTGTTTTTTGGAACCCTTGTTTGATGTCTCTTGAGCCATTGTTTGAATCTCCCTAGATTATTGAGTGCTCTGTCAAGGCAGTTAAGGTGGGAATTTCCTTCAGGATTTCTTTTGTTTATGGTTCAAGATATGATGCGGAGAGGGGAAGCCTTTGGGGTTTTATTTCCAGACAATGTTTGTCTTGGTCTAAGCCTAGAGTTATTCTTGGTGATTTTAATGTCGTCAGGTTCCTTGTGGATAGATTGTGAGGATACTTGGATTGGACTGCATCATGGAGGATTGCAATTCAAGAATTGTTAAAGCTAATTTGGAAGATCTTCACTCTGTTAGTATGAGATTTTATTAGATAAAGGGTAGCTCAGGGGTTTTTAGGAAGTTGGAAAGAGAGATTTTCACTCTTGATTGGATGTCTATATTTTCTTATTCTATTATGGAGTTCCTCCCCTTTGGTTTATTAGATCATACTCCCATTATTATAAGAACCAGTGAAGGCCTTTATTCTGGGAAATTACCTTTCAATTTATTTAATTATTGGTTTGATTATGAAAAATTCCTTTATTTGGTTGCTTCAGGGTGGAACGTGCAGACTTCTGGATGTAAAATGTTTCAGGTTTACCAAAAAATTAAAAGGGTCAAGAAGGATATTCATGATCTGCATGCGGCGGTCTTAGACCAGGTGCCCTCTGGAATAGAATAGGTTATATCTGAGTTACCAGCTTGTCAATATGCCCTTTTCTTGGATGGTCCCTCTGATTCCTTGATCCAATAGGAGGTTAGGTGTAAGGAAATGAATAAAGAATTTTCTTTAAAGTATGTCCTTTCAGCCAAACAAAAGAGTAGGGTCCAATGGATTAAGGAATGCGATCTCAATTCTACCTTCTTCTTTAACTTTGTTGGGAATAAATTCAATTATTCAAAGTTGGTTCTCCTCCACCATGGTTATGGGACTTCTAATTCTAATAGGGGTTTTATTATTACCAATGTTCTTGATTTTTATCAATCTCTTATTGGGTATGTGCATGACTCTACTTATACCAGAAGGGTGTTCCTATCCCCCTTTCTGTCTATTTCCTTAGACCAAATTTAACATGATATTTTGGATAATTTATTGATCTTGGTAGATGTTTATCATGAACTCCTCTCTCTTCATCCTAATAAATCTCATGGGCTGGATAGTTTCAATGATTTCTTTTTCCACAAGGCTTGGTTGATTGTTGGTCCAGATGTGACTGAGGCGGTGCTTGATTTTTTTAGATCTAAGAAGCTGCTCTATGAAGATAATGGCTCCATCCTTACTTTGATTCTAAAGGTTACAAATGCTAGTTCCCTCTTTGAGTTCAAGACTTTCACTTGTTTTAACTCTATCTACAAGTGTATTTCCAAGATATTATTAGCCAGAATGAGGTGGATTCTCTCTAAATGCATCAATAAGGCTCATTCATCCTTTTTTAAGGAAGGAAAATCTCTGATAATATCTTAATTTCCCAGGACTTGTTGCATGGTTATCACCTAGACTCTAGTGTTCCACACCATACTTTCAAAATTGATCTTTTCAAGTCCTTTGATTTGGTCAGATGGGAATTTCTTTGGGATGCTTTGAACCTCCTTGATTTTCCTACCAAATCCTCTTCTTGGATTAAGAAGTTTGTCTCCTCCTCTACGTTCTCTATAAATATTAATGGGATTTCACGTGGTTTTTTCCTAGGGAATAGAGGATTAACACAATGAGATCCCCTTTCCCCATCCCCTTTTTTCTCTACATGGATGCATTTTCTGATATCTTTGAGTCTCTTATTTCATCATTAGGATGTTTCAAGTTTCACTAGAGGTGTGGTAATACTTCAATTTCGCATCTTTGTTTTACTAATGATCTTTTGTTATTATCCTTTAGCAATATGGACTCTATGTTAGAGCTAAAGTGCACTCTAGATCTCTTTTCTTCCTTGTTTGTGATGTCAATCAACCTCTTGAAATCATTGATGTTCTCTACTGGCATTCCTCCTGAGGTTTGGGGAAGTATTGGGGAAGCTATGGGTTTTAATCAAGTATCTCTTTTGCTTTGTTACCTTGGGGTTCCCTTGATTACTACCAAGATTAGGGCTTCTAATTGTGTTGTTTTAGAAGATAAGATTGTTAAGAGGATCAACTTTTGGATGAATAATTTCTTCTCCTTTCCCGGTTGTTTTCATCTTGTTCAATCCATTGTTTTTAGTATGCAAGCTTACTGGTGTTACCAATTCATCTTTCATAGAAAAGTGGTGAAATCCAATAATGCCAATCTTATATGTTTCCTTTAAAATGGGTCCTCTCTTGTGGTGTTAGGGACCAAGGTGGCTTGGGATTTGGTGGATGGGCCCAAATTTGAAGGTGGTTTAGAGATTAAGAATATCAAGGATTGGAATAAATTTATGATGATAAAGAATGTGTAGAATTTATGTGACCCTTCTTACTTATCGATCTGGGTGGATTGGGATCGTAATTTCCTACTTGGGTGCTCTCAGTTTTTGGTGACTAAAGTTCCATGGAATAGCTCATGGACTGGGAGGAAGCTATTGGGTATTTGGGATATTATTAAAGATCATATCTACTTTTTGATTGGGTATGGATTGAGTATTTTACTCTAGTTTGACTATTGGCTCCCTAGAGGCTCCATTTGTTCCTCCACTAATGATCATATCATTTATGGTTCTGGATTTACATCTTTAGCCATGGTTTATGATATCATTTTAGATGGGGTTTGGAACTCACCTCTTTCCGTCTCTACTGAGTTATGGGATATTCATCAGGAGATTATTCAACTTTCTAAGCCCAGGGGTTCCTATGATGGGATTCTTTGGAATAGGTAATTAAGGTTTTCCATTTGTATGGTGTGGGAGGATATTAGTACAAAGTTTTTCTTTTTTCCCTAAAAAGGTTTAGTTTGGAATAGGGTTACCCCCACTAGGTTCTCTTTTATTTAGTGTTTATCTATTCTTAACCGTTTTCCCACTTAGGATATATTGCAGTGAAGGGGTCTTACTTTCTTGAACTTTTTTTTTCTTTTCAAATTGTATAATGAGGATTTGGATCAACTTTTTTTAAAGTGTACCTTTTCCAGGAAGCTATGGTCTTCTTTTTTATGCCTGTTGGAATTGGACTAGTCTGTTACTTTCTTCTATAATTCTATTAATTATTGTATTAGTACCTTTGAGGATAACTTGATGCTAAATGTTTTGGGGAGACTTGGGGTGGCTTCACTTATGTATTTCATATGGAAGGAATGGAACTATTGGTTGTATGTATCACCTCATCATTATGTTATATATGTGGGGCATAAGATGGATTCTACCATTTGGTCAAGGCTCTTCTCATACATTAAGTTTCTGAATGTTAGTACTAATAGGGAGTTGGTCCAAAGCTAAAATTTTCCAACTTCTTTTATGCTCAATGGCAGCTAGTTGGGTTCCTTGGGTTTTCCTTCTTGTGTTTATTGTGGGGTGAGGTTAGATCCTTAGGTTGGTTGTGTTATTTTATTGGTATCCTAGGATATATTTTTGGGTTTTTTGTTTGGGGTTGCAGGTTTGGCCTTCTTTTGTGGATATAGAGGGGCTATTTTGGGAGTTTGGCTTGGGAAAGTAGGTGTTTTCAGCTATAGGATGTGTCCTACTACTAAGGGGATGCTATTGCTGTCTGGTTGGATGGATGTTGGCTACAGGATGTTGAGGAATTTTTTTTGTTGGTTCAGAGTGTTTTTTGTTGGTTCCACCCTTCTGTGGTCTAGTTCAGATGAGGGATTGTTATGCTAGCTTCAAGTGCTACAATTGGGTGGATAGATCTATTCTTGTTTTTTTGTTGGTTGTGTATGTTGTTTATTGGATTTTTTGTTGGGGTTTTTAGGAATGGTGCTTCTTGTGGTTTTTTTCATTGATTATGTTTGGATGGAGGATTGGGTTTAAGGGGTAGATTGTTTAGGCTTGTTGTTCTGGGTGCTCAGAGGGTTTACTGTGGGTTGGGTGTTCAGTCCTGTGGATGGTGCAGGGTGTTAGATACTTGGGGAGTGATATGATATTGTATGGTCATGTGGTATTCATTAGTGAAAATGCGAAAACACAAGTGATGAAAGGCAGGGAAATGAAAATTAAAAGAAATGCATGGAAATAAAAGGGGAAGGACCCTAATGAGACTTTCCCCTTATAATCCTAATTATAAAGCTCCAGAAAGGTTGATAACTCCTTTAATGATACTTACTTTTATTCACCTAAGAACACCAGAAATATAAACATAATAATTCTAGAAACTCTCAAATTCGAAATTAACCTCCAAGGGGTACAAAGAGGTGGCTATTTATACCTAAACGAGAGAGATACATGTCAAACACCTAGCCCAGAAAAGTCTAAAGCCAAAAAATGATTTTTTTTGACTTTTTTTACTCATGTTCATGGATTTAGGGGACACGATATCAATGAAGAAGACTTTTTGGCACCACCCTCCAACCATGAATTTGGAGACAAGGGACCCACAAATTTTTTACATTGGAGATTTCCTTCATGTAAAAGGGATATTTTTGAAGATCGGTATAAAGTTTTTTTTCTTCAAGAAATAATTCCCCAAATTTCTATAGTAAAGACACAACACAAGAATGAAAATAATGGTTAAGTTCAATAGTTTCAAGGTAAGCATATTTACTAATGAGTAATAACACTTTCTTGCTCAATAAAGTACCTTTCACCTCACTTTTTCTAGAAAATAAAATCACCTTTCACTCAACACTCTTGTTTTCATCTCTTTGATTTCCCTCAATTATTTTTATGTCACTCATCTCTCCTTTTTCACTCTTAATTTTTTCAATCTTTTCATTTTTTCTCTCTTTTCATTTTTTTCTCAATTCATCGCACTCTTTTTCATCACTCAAATTTTTTCCCATATTATTTTTCACTCATTTCTTTTTTATTTTTTTTATTATTTCTCTATTCTCACTTAATCTTCATATGATTGTATGGGACTTAGTGGATTCAAAATAATATTTCTACTGCTGAAATGAAAATAGAAGCGGTTAGCATAGCCATCATACATCACCCTTCGACCAAATTTCCACGATCTCCCAATTATCAAATGGAAGGTCTACATTGGAGAAACATCACAAAGAACCTCATCCTGATATTTTCCAATGAAAAAATAAACTAGGCATGTTTTTTGACCCCCACTTCTCCACTATCATTCAACCAATAAAATCTATAAGGCCTAGTATGCCTTATTGTAGGAAAACTCAACTTATCCACCAACAAAGTACTAGCCACATTAGTAAAACTTCCACTATCAATGATCATACTACATACATTCTTCTTGATGTGTCATTTCATATTAAAAAATATGCTCATTCTTCTCCTCATCATAATCATTTTTTGGTTGAATGTTTAAAGATCTTCTTGCCACCAATGAATATCTATATATAGGTTCTTCAAATTCTACATCTAAACTCTCCTCAAAAGGTAGCATCTCATGATTTCTAGAGTGCTCAATAAGGATGTCTTCAATATCCAAAACCATCATAGTCTTTTTTTAGGCATTGAGATGAAATATGACCATGTCCTTGACACTTAAAACACTTTATATCATGATATTTAAAAGGGAAATTCGTGTCAATTTTCCCTTTTGAATCAGTGGGGAAGAACTTATTTTTGTCCTCTTCTCTATGTTTTGGAATAAATTTTGAATCCATTGGTTTTGTTTCATTCTAATTAGAAGTTGATTTGGCCTCTTTCCGATTATCCTTCCAAAAATTTGGGTAACTTACTTGACTCCTTTGAGAATGTACTTACCTTTTGACCTTCAGCACCTTATTAAGAAACTCCTCCATGTTAACGTAGGTTTGAAGTTCCACCACATCTCTAATTTTTAGATTCAATCCATTGATGGACCTTTCCATGGTATCTTCATGATCCTCCATCAAGTTGGCTCGAATCAACAATATCACCATTCCCTTAGGGGTTTTAAGGGTTTTAGAGTTTTTAGTGGTTTTCAGGGTTTTTTCAGGGGTTTTTAGGTTTTTGTAGGTTTTATGGTTTTTTTAGGTTTTGCAGTATTTTTAGGGTTTTTTACATTTTCACGGGTTTTTATGGTTTTTTAAGGATTTGGATGGTTTTTATAATTTTTAGGTTTTTTTATTTTGAGGGTTCCTTAAGGGGTTTTTAGGGGTTTTCATGGATTTTAGGGTCTTTTTGGTTTTTATGATTTTTTTCATGTTTTTTAGGTTTTTTAAGGTTTCTTAGAGTTTTTAACGTTTTAGGGGTTTAAAGAGTTTTATATTTTTAGTGGTTTTTAGGGTTTTTATGGGGTATTAGGGTTGTAAATGTTTTTAGGGGTTTTATGGTTTTTAGGTTTTTTTTATGGGTTTGGATATTTTTTACGTTTTTATGGATTTTTCAGGGGGGGGGGATTTTTACTATTTTTAAGCATTTTAGGGTTTTAAGGAAGGAAGGTGCAAGGCCAAAGTTTATTAGAAAAAAGACATAACAGAAAAGGGAGGGGCAGAGTCAATCAACCCACACCCAAAAACCCGCAAAAAGAAACAACAACTACAACAGGACACCAACAACACTAAGACCATAAACCACAACTTCATCACCTCCCAACCAATTAGTAACCCGCATCCAGCAGCTCAGATCCTAGAATCCAAAACCTCCTATCCAATCATCTCCTAGCCATCTTCAGCTCAGTCTCTAGCATCCAACACCTCCTAACCAATCAGCTCCTAGCCTTTCTCAGCTTATATTCAAACATCCAGCACCTCTTGACCAAACAGCTACCATCATTTAGCACACATTGCCAGCAAAACAGGACCACCAGTAACCACGCCCAGAAACATTCCATAGCACCCAACACCCTTTAGACCGAACCCAACTACTCTAGTATCCTAGAATTCACACAATATCACCAGAGAGTGCCAAATGCCTCTTACCAATTCCAAGAACCAGAACCCATAGTGACGAACAAACAAACGAACCATAGAAAACAAATAGTAGATTCTAAAAAAGGTGCTCCAACTAGAACATCTAGCGATAATCGCAGAACCAAAGCACCATTTTGGCATCTCAAGAAAACCGCAGACCAAAAAAGGAACCAGATTACAGACAACTATATCTACTACATGAAACGAAGACAAGTCCAAAGGACCAGTACCAAACCTAAAATCGCTTTACGAGATGAATAATAAACTAAGGAAACTACACCATCTCTTGACGAGTTGAGGTAATCTGAAAACACTACTAACCGTGCATCATCTAGAACCACTGATGCCAAATCACTCTACCAAAAAATCCAATCCCTGCAAGGATCTGAAGTCGAAGGCCCGAGCAACACCACCACATGGGAAAGGCAAATCCACCAAAGAAACGAGAAAACACATGCTGACTTAGATCCATAGGGCACTGACAAAGACCACCTCCACTGATATCTCCCACCACAAGCATGAGGAAATCCGCATCTTGGGAAAGGAAAAAATACTGAAGAATCCAAGAAATACCCACCTCCATGGATCTGTAGATCGTTGTCGAAGCCCACCGTCGCCACCTTGGATTCATGGAGCGTGAGAAAAGCTCCCGCTCAGGAAAGGAAAAGTCACTGAAGAATCTAGAAAACACCCACCCTCGCCTTGGGGCTAAAGTGTGATGCCATAGCTTGTTGTCACCGCCTTGGATCTGAAGAGCGCTGCCCTAGGAGACACGAAGCTCGAGGGAGAGAACCAGGGGAGAGAGCCTCCATCTTAGAGTTTTTAGGGGTTTTAATGGTTTTAGGGTTTTTAGGGATTTTGAGGGTTTTTAGGAGTTTTTAAAGGTTTTTTGGGTTTATGGGTCTTTCTGAGATTTTAGGTTTTTTGAGTTTTTTTAGGGTTTTTAAGGTTTTTTTGAGTTTTTAATGTTTTTAGGGGTTTAAAGGGTTTTTAGAGTTTTTGGTGGGTTTTTAGGGTTTTCATGGGTTTTTAGGGGTTTTTGGGGGTTTTTTTGGTTTCAAGGGTTTTTATGGGTTTTTATGCTTTCATGGATTTTTAGGGGTTTTTTAGAATTTTTATGGTTTTTAGGGGTTTTTAGTGTTTTTAGGGAATTTTAGGGTTTTTATAATTTTTAGGGTTTTTAGTGTTTCTCAAGGTTTTGACGGTCTTCTTGGGTTTTTAGCTTTTTTAAGGTTTTTAGATTTTATTAACGTTTTTAGGGGGTTTGATGGATTTTAGAGTTTTTAGTGGTTTAAGGGTTTTTATGGGATTTTAGGGTTTTTAAGGTTTTTAGGGGTTTTTTATGGTTTTTAGGGGTTTTCAGGATTTTTTACGTTTTCATAGACTTTTAAAAGTTTTTAGAATTTTTATGGTTTTTAGGGTTTTAGGGGTTTTAATGGTTTTTTGGTTTTTTAGGGGTTTTAATGGTTTTAACCGCTTTAAGTGGTTTTAAGGATTTTTAGTCTTTTTTAATGTTTTAGATTTTTTTATGGTTTTCATGGGTTTTTAGGGGTTTGAGGATTTTTTACATTTTCATGGCTTTTTAAGGGTTTTTATAGGATTTTTATGCCATTAGGGTTAATAGGGTTTTTTACCGGTTTTTAGCGATTTTAGGTGTTTTCATGGTTTTTATGGTTTTTTTAGGATTTTAGGGTATTTTAGAGTTTGAATGGTTTTATGTTTTTTTATAATTTTTTAATGTTTTTAGGGGTTTTAATGTTTTAAGAGGTTTTTTGGTTTTTTTGGTTTTTAAGTTTTTAGTGGTTTTTTTTTGTTTTTAGCAGTTTTTCATGGTTTTTAGGGTTTTTTATGTTTTCATGGATTTTTTTATGTTTTTAGGATTTTTATGGTTACTAGGGTTTTTAGGTTTTTATGGTTTTTTCAGGGGGTTTTTTGGGTTTTTAGGATTTTAGGGACTTTTTGGTTTTTAGGGGTTTTAGGGTTTTTTTTGTTTTTTTTAATTTTTTTTATCATTTTTTATCATTTTTAGGGCTTTAAAGGTTTTTTAGAGTTTCTAGTGGTATTTACTGTTTTTATGGGGTTTTAGGGTTTCTTTTAAGGTTTTTAGGGGTTTTATGGTTTTTAGGTTTTTTTAGGGTTTATATGGTTTTTTTGTTTTCATTGATTTTTAGAGATTTTTTGGATTTTTATGGGCTTTAGGGTTTTTTGAGTTTTAGGGATTTGAGGAATTTTAAGTTTTTTAGTGGTTTTTAGGGTTTTTAAGGGTTTTTAGTTTTATTTTGGTTTTTCAAGTTTTTTTTAGTTTTTGAGGGGGTTTAAGGGTTTTTTACTTTTATAACATTTTTAGGGGTTTTAAGGGTTTTTAGAGTTTTAGGGATTTTAGGGGTTTTATAGGGTTTTATGGTTTTTTGGGGTTTTCATGGTTTTTAGGGTTTTTTACGTTTTCAAGGAATTTTAGGGTTTTTTTTATTATTTTTATGGTTTTGATGGTTTTTAGGGATTTTATGGATTTTCAGTGGATTTTAGGTGTTTTTATGGTTTTAAGGTTATTTTAGGGGCTTTAATATCTTTTTGGTTTTTAGGGTTTTTTTTGAGTTTTTAGTATTTTTAATGTTTTTTATAGTTTTTTATGTTTTTAGGGGTTTAAGTGTTTTTAGAGTTTCTAGTGGTTTTTTAGGTTTTTATGGGTTTTAGGGTTTTTAATGTTTTAAGGGTTTTGGGGGGTTTTTAGGGTTTTTAGAGTTTTTTATGTTTTCATGGATTTTTTTGGGTTTTTTCAAATTTTTATGGTTTTTGGGTTGTTTAGGGTTTTTAGAGATTTTGAGGGGTTTTAGGGGTTTTAAGGGTTTTTTTGTGCTTTTAGGGGTTTTAGGGTCTTTTTGGAATTTTAGGAGTTTTTTTGAAATTTTGAGGTTATTTAAGGGTTTTTAGAGTTTTTAAACCTTTTTAGGTGTTCTAAGAGTTTTTAGTGTTTTTATTGGTTTTTTGGGATCTATGGGTTTTTAATGTTTTTAGGGGTTTTATGGTTTTTATGATTTTTTGGATTTTTTATGTCTCCATGGATTTTTTGGAGTTTTTTAGGATTTTTATGGGTGTTAGTGGTTTTATGGTTTTTATGGATCTTAAGGGTTTTCAGGGTTTTTCAGGGGTTTTAGGGTTTTTAGGGTTTTAGGGTCTTTTGGGTTTTTAGGGTTTTTTCGAGTTTTTAAGATTTTTATGGTTTTTTAACATTTTTAGATTTTTAAAGGTTTTTTTATTTTTTTAGTGGGCTTTTGGGCTTTTTTTGGGTTTTAGGGTTTTTTAGGTTTTTTGGGGTTTTTATGGTTTTCAGAAGTTTTTCGGGGTTTTTAGGGGTTTTTACATTTTCATGGGTTTTGGGGCTTTTTTGTATTTTTATGTTTTTTTGGGTTTTTTAGGGTTTTTAGGGATTTTTAGGGTCTATAAGGTTTTTCATGGGGTTTTAGCATTTTCATGTTTTTTGGGTCTTTTTGGGTTTTTTGGGGTGTTTATGGATTTCAGGAGGTTTTTAGGGTTTTTTATGCTTTCATGGATTTTTAGGGGCTTTTAGGATTTTTATGGTTTTTAGAGTTTTATGGATTTTAAGGATTTTGAGGGATCTAAGATTTTTAGGGGTTTTTTGGGTTTAGGGGTTTTAAGGGTTTTAGGGTCATTTGGGTTTTTTTGAGTTTTTTTAGTGTTTTAAGGATTTTTAGATTTTTTTAACATTTTTAGTGGGATTTTAGGGTTTCTATTGTTTTTTAGGGTTTAATATTATTAGGGATTTTTATAGTTTTCAGGGTTTTTTTAGGGTTGCCAGGGGTTTTTACATTTTCATGGGTTTTTAGGGGTTTTTAAGGTTTTTATGGTTTTTTAAAATTTTTAGGGTTATTAGGGATTTCAAGGTTTTTTGGTGTTTCCATGGGTTTTTATGGGTTTTCAGGTTTTTAGGGTCTTTTGAGTTTTAGCATTTTTTTTTGAGTTTTTAGGGTTTTTATTAGTTTTTAAAGTTTTTTAACATTTTTAGGGGTTTTAGGTTTTCAGGTTTTAGGGTTTCTTCGAATTTCATGGGGTTTTAGGGGGTTTTATTGTATTTTTATTATTTTTAGGGTTTTTAGGGATTTTGAGAGGTTTTTGGGTTTTTAGGGGTTTTCAGGGCATTTTTTGGTATTTTTGGGGGTTTATGGTTTTTTTATTTATTAGTGGGTTTTTAGAGTTTTTATGTGTTTTAGGGTTTTTAAGGTATTTAAGACTTTTATTGATTTTCAGGGGGTTTTCAAGGTTTTTGTGGTTTTTTACATTTTCATTGATTTTTATTGGGTTTTTTAGGATTTTTAGGTTTTTTAGTGTCTTTTAGGGGTTTTTGAGATTTTGATGCTTTTTAGGGGTTTCAAGGGGTTTTATGATTTTTTAGGGGTTTTGGGGTCTTTTTGGATTTGTAGGGTTTTTTGAGTTTCTTAGGGGTTTTAAGGTTTTTTAGATTTTTTTAACATTTCTATGCGTTTAAGGGGTTTTAGAATTTTTAGTAGGTTTTTAGTGTTTTTTAGTGTTTTAGGTTTTTTAAGGTTTTCAGGGTCTCTTCAGAGGTTTTAGGGTCTTTTACATTTTCATGGATTTGTAGGGTTTTTTAGGATTTTTTTGGTTTTTAGAGTTTTTAATGTTTTTAGGGTTTTAGGGACTTTGGGGTATTCAGGTTTTCTTTGAATTTTTCGGGGTTTAAAGGTTTTTTAGAATTTTTTTAACATTTTAGGAGTTTTATGGGTTTTTAGATTCTTTTGTGTGTTTTTAGGGTTTTTATGGGGTTTAGGGTTTTCTAAGGTTTTAGGGGGTTTTAGGCATTTCATGTGTTTTTCGAGGTTTTAGGGTTTCTTACATTTTCATGTATTTTTAGGGGCTTTTTAGTATTCTGTGGTTTTTAAGCTTGTTTAGGGGTTTTAGGGATATTGAGAGTTTTAGGGTTTTAAGGGGATTTTAGTGTTTTAAGGATTTTTAGGGTTTTTAGGGTACTTTTGGGTTTTTATGGTGTTTTTGATTTTTTTTGGGATTTATAAGTTTTTTTAGAGTTTTTAACATTTTAGGGGTTTTAATTGTTTTTAGAGTTTTCAATAGGTTTTTAGGTTTTTTACGGTTTTAGCAATTTTTATTGATTTTAGGGGTTATTATGGGTTTTAGGGTTTTTTTTTGGGTTTTAAGGGTTTTTTACATTTTCATGTATTTTGATGTGTTTTTTATGATTTTAATAGTTTTTAGGATTTTTAGATATTTTAGGGGTTTTTAAGGTTCATAGGGGTTTTTATGGTTTTTAGGGGTTTTCCAGGGTTTTTTGGATTTTTTTATGATTTTATGGATTTTTATGGTGTGTCTAGGATTTTTATGGTTTTTTCTATTTTTTGGATTCTTAAGGATTTTGAGGGGTTTTAGAATTTTTCATGGGTTTTAGGATTTTTTGGGGGTTTTCAAGGGTTTTAGGGTCTTTTTGGATTTTGAGTGGTTTTGAGTGGTTTTACAGCTTTTAAGAGTTTTTTAATGTTTTAAGGGGTTTTAATGATTTTTAGAGTTTTATATGGGTTTTAAGGTTTTTATGGGGTTTTAGGGTTATTAAGGTTTTTAGAGGTTTTTATGGATTTTAGGGGGGGTTTTGGGTTTTAGGGTTTTTTAAATTTTCATGATTTTTTTGTGGTTTTTTAGGATTTATATGGATTTTATCTTTTTTATGGTTTTTAGGGATTTTTAGGATTTTTATGGGGTTTGAGGTGTTAAGGGGTTTTAGTTGTTTTCAGTGTTTCTAAGGACATTTTTTGGGGTTTTATGGGTTTTTTACTTTTTTAGGGCTTCAAAGGGTTTTTAAAGTTTTTAACATTTTTAGGGTTTTAAAGGGTTTTTAGAAATTTTAGTAATTTTTTGAGTTTTTATGGGGTTTTAGGGGTTTTCAAGGTTTTTAGGGGTTTTTATTGTTTTGAGGGTTTTTTCACAATTTTTAGGGTTTTTTAGGGTTTAATGGATTTTGAGGGATTTTTTTGGTTTTTTATAGTTTCTATGGTGTTTAGGGGTTTTGTGGGTTTTTAGGCATTTTTTTGTGCTTTTTAGGGGTTTTCAGGGTTTCTAGGGCCTTCTTGGGTCTTTAGGGTTTTTTTGAGTTTTTTAGGATTTTTATGGTTTTTTTGAGTTTTTTAACATTTTTAAGGGTTTTTAGGGGTTGGATTTTTCAGTGGGTTTTAGGGTTTTCATGGGGTTTTCAAGGCTTTTAGTGTTTTTTACATTTTCATGGATTTTTAGTGGGTTTTTAGGATTTTTATGGTTTTTACGGTTTTTATGGATTTTGAAGGTTTATAGAGGTTTTCAGGTGTTTTTAGGTTTTTTAGTTTTTTAGGGTTTTAGGGACTTTTTTTGTTTTTATGGTTTTTGTGATTCTTTAGGGGTTTTAATGTTTTTAGAGCCTTTTAATGTTTTTCAGGGTTTTTTTTGTGTTTTTATAGTTTTAGTGTGTTTTTTGGGTTTTTAAGCTTCTTAGGGTTTTTATGGTTTTCAAGTGTTTTTAGGATTTTTCAGGTTTTTTAAGTTTTCATGGATTTTTAAGGGTTGTTTTGGATTTTTATAGTTTTAGGGTTTTTTATGGTTATTTGGTATTTTTAGGGTTTTAGGTGTTTTTATGGGTGTTTTAGGGCTTATATGGTCTTTCTAGGGTTTTAGGGGTTTTTTTAGTTTCTAAGGGTTTTTAGAGTTTTTTTGACATTTTTTGGGTTTAAAGGGTTTTATTGTTTTTAGTAATTTTTTGGGTTTTTATGGGGTTTTAGGGTTTTATAGTTTTTAGTGGTTTTTATGGTTTTCATGGGTTTTTCTGGGTTTTAAGGGGCTTTTACAATTTTCATGGATTTTTAGGGGTTTTTTAGGAAAATTATTCTTTTTAGGGGTTTCGGGGTTTTAGATGAATTGAGGGTTCTTAGGGTTTTTATGGGATTTAGGGTTTTTCATGTTTTTAGGGTCTTTTAGGTTTTAGGGGTTTTTTTAATTTTTTTTAGGTTTTTAATGGTTTTTCGAGTTTTTTAACATTTTTAGGGTTTTTAAGGGTTTGTATATTTTTAGTGGTATATGTCACTTTTTATGGGGTTTTGAGGGATTATGAAGTTGTTTAGTGTTTTTCATTGTTTTTTGGGGTTTCTAGGGGGTTTTAGGGGTTTTAGGGTTTTTTGGGGGGTTTTATGGTTTTTTTTTGAGTTTTTATGGGGTTTCATGTTTTTTTTACGATTTTTTACATTTGTAGAGGTTTTAAGGATTTTTAATTGGTTTTGAATATTTTTTAAGGTTTTTAGGGGTTTTTATTGTTTTTTTTGAGTTATTTTAGGGTTTTTGGATTTTTTTCATTTTCGTGGATTTTTAGGATTTTTTTGGATTTTTATGGTTTTTTGGGTTTTTTGGGATTTTGAGGGTTTTTAGGGATTTTAGGTCCTTTTAGGTTTTTCGTGGGGGTTTTAGTGTCTTTTTGGGGTTTTACGAGTTTTTTTATGTTTTTTAGGTGTTTTAATTTTTTTAGATATTTTTTACATTTTTTAACATTTTAAGGGGCTTTTATTCTTTTCAGGGAGTTTTCAGGGTTTTAGGGTTTTTTTACATTTTCTTGGAATTTTAGTGGTTTATTACGATTTTTATGGTTTTAGGGCTTTGTTGGGTTTTTTAGGAATTTGAGGGTTTTTTGGATTTTTCAGAGTTTTTAAGGTTCTTTTAGGGTTTTAGGTTTTTTGATTTTTTAGGGTTTTTAAGGTATTTTGAGTTTTTTAACATTTTTATGGGTTTTAGTGTTTCTAGTGTGTTTTGAGGGTCTTTATGGGTTTGTGGGATTTTTAAGGTTAGGATTTTTTGGTTTTTATGGTTTTTTAATGTTTTTTGGGATTTTGAGGGATTTGGGGATTTTCCATGATTTTTAGGGGTTTAAAGGTTTTTTAGGGTTTTTAGTGTCTTTTTGGGGTTTTTTTTGAGTTTTTAGGGTTTTTAAGGTTTTTGGAGTTTTTAACATTTTTAGAGGTTTTAAGCGTTTTTGGAGTTTTTTGTGGGAATTTAGGTTTTTAGGTTTTTTTGAAGTTGTTAGGGGGTTTTATGGTTTTCAGAGGTTTTTCAGGGTTTTTAGGATTCTCTAAGTTTTCATGAATTTTTAGGGTTTTTTTTGGATTTTATTGTTTTTATGGGTTTTTAGGGTTTTGATGAATTTTGAGGGTTTTTAGGGTCTTTTTGGATATTTGGGTTTTTTTGAGTTTTTTAGGATTTTAAAGATTTTTTAGATGTTTATAAATTTTAAGGGGTTTTAAGGGTTTTTATAGTTTTTAGTGGTTTTAAGGAATTTTAGGGTTTTACATTTTCATTGTTTTTAGGGGGTTTTAGGATTTTTTGGTTTTAGGGTTTATTAGGATTTTAGGGATTTTGATGGGTTTTAGTGTTTTTCAATTGTTTTTTGGGTTTGGATCTTTTTGGGTTTTTAGGGGTTTTATGAGTTTTGTAGGTGTTTTAAGGTTTTTTAGAGGTTTTTGACATTTATAGGGGTTTTATGGTTTTTTAGAGTTCATACTGGTTTTTATGGTTGTTATGAGTTTTTATAGTTTTTATAAGTTTTTAGGATTTTTATGGGGTTTAAGAGTTTTTATGGGTTTAAGGGGTTTTTAGTGTTTTGGGGGATTTCTACGTTTTCATGGCTTTTTAGGTTATTTTTAGGAATTTTATGATTTTTTCAGTTTTTAAGGATTTTGAGGGATTTAAGGGTTTTTGGGGGATTTTAGGGTTTTTAGTGTTTTTTAGGGTTTTTTTTGTTTTTAGGGATTTTTAGGGTTTTTAGGTTTTTAAAGATTTTTTATTGTTTTTTAACAGTTTTAGGGGTTTTAAGGGTTTTTAGAGTTTTTTTGGGTTTTTAGGGTTTTTATGGGTTTAGTTGTTTTTTGATGTTTTAGGAGTTTTATGGTTTTTAGGTGTTTTTAAGGGTTTTTATGTTTTCATAGAATTTTAATGGTGTTTGGGTTTTTCGCATTTTTATGGATTTTGAGAGTTTTTTTGGGTTTTTCAGGGTTTTTAGGGTTTTTCAAGGATTTTTGTGTCTTTTGTGGTTTTTTGAGTTTTTAGGGGTTTAAAGAGTTTCAGAGTTTTTTGTGGGTTTTATGGTTTTTATGGGGTTTTAGGTTTTTTTAATGTTTTTAGGGGTTTTATGGTTTTCAGGGGTTTTTTATGCTTGTTAGGTTTTTTATGTTTTCATGGATATTCAGGGGATTTTTAGGATTTTTATGGTATTATGGCTATTATGGTTTTAGGGATTTGAGGGTTTTTAGGGTTTATTAGGGGTTTTAGGGGGTTTCAGGGTTTTTAAGTCTTTTGGTTTGTTTTGGATTTTTTGAGTTTTGTTTGGGTTTTAGGGTTTTTATAGTTTTTAACTTTTAGAGGGTTTATAAGTTTTTTTAGAGTTTTTCGTGATTTTTTATGGTTTTTATGGTTTTCAAAGGTTTTTAGGGTATTTAGGGTTTTTTTGTTTCCATGGTTTTTAGGGGTTTTTAGGATTTTTATGGTTTTTGGGGTTTTTTGGGTTTTTAGGGATTTTGAGTGTCTTTAGTGTTTTTAGGGGTTTTAGGTTTTTTTACGGTTTTTCATGGTTTTTAAGGTCTTTTGTGGTTTATAGGGTTTTTTTTATTTTTTGAGGTTTTAAGGTTCTTTAGAGTTTCTAATGGTTTTGGGGGTTTAAGGGGTTTTTAGAGTTTTTAGATGTTTTTTAGGTTTTTTATGGGTTTTAAGGGTTTTTTAAGTTTTCAATGTTTTTTTGGATTTTCATGGTTTTTAGAGTTTATTAGGGTTTTTAGGGATTTTTAGGGGTTTTTAGAGTTTTTAGTGGTTTTAGGGTTTCTCAAGGCATTTTAGTGTAATCCATGATTTTTAGGGTCTTTTTGGGTTTTTAATGTATTTTTAGTTTTTTAGGGTTTTGAAGGTATTTTATAGTTTTTAATGTATTTCAAGGTTGTAATGGTTTTTAGAGTTTTTAGTAGTTTTTAGGGTTCTCATGGGTTTTTATGGTTTTTAAATGTTTCAGGGGATATTTTAATTTTAAGGGGTTTTTTAGGGCTTTTATGGTTTTTAATTTTTCATGAAATTTTAGAGGATTTTTTGGATTTTTACTATTTTAAGGGTTTTAGGGATTTTTAAGAATTTTCAGGGTTTTATAGGGTTTTTTTGGGGGGGGGAGGTTTTTTCAGGGTTTTTAGGGTCTTTTTGGATTTTAGGGTTTTTTTTAGTTTTTTAGGATTTTTAAGGGTTTATAAAGTTTTTCAATGTTTTTAATTATGTTAATGCTTTTTGATGTTTTTATTGATTTTTAGAGGTTTATGGTTTTTAGGAGTTTTTAAGGTTTTTAGGGGTTTTTATGGTTTTTAGGGTTTTTTCAAGGCTTTTAGGGTTTTTTACATTTTCAGGGATATTTATGGGGTATTTAGGTTTTTTATGGTTTTTAGGGTCTTTTGGGATTTTTAGGGGTATTAGGATTTTTAGGGGTTTTCTTAAGGGTTTTCAATTTTTTTAGGGTCTTTTGGGTTTTTATTTTTTATTTTTTTTTACTTTTTAGGGGTTTTAAAGTGTTTTGGATTTTTTTAATCATTTTTAGGGGTCTAAGGGTTTTTAGAGTTTTTTTGTGGGATTTTAGGGTTTTTATAGGTTTTGGGTTTTTTTAAGGTTTTATAGGATTTTATGGTTTTCAAGAGTTTTATAGAGTTTTTTACATTTTCATGAATTTTTAGGGGTTTTTTATGATTTTTTTGAGTTTAAAGGTTTTGAGGGATCTTTGAGGGATTTTAGTGGTTTTCAAGGGTTTTTAGGGTTTTTTCATTGTTTTTAGGGTCTTTTGGGTTTTTAGGATTTTTGAGTTTTTAAAGGTTTTTAAGATTTTTTCAAGTTTTTAAAATTTTTAGTGGGTTTTGGGGGTTTTATGGGGTTTTTGGGTAATCTAAGGATTTTCGGGGGGTTTAGGGGTTTCATCATTTTTTAAGGGGTTTTAGGGTTTTTTACATTTTCATGGATTTTTATGGTTTTCTTAGGATTTTTCTGATTTTTATGGTTTTTAGAAGTTTTAGGGATTTGGGGGGGAGTTATTGTTTTTAGGGGATTTTATGATTTTTAGGTTTATTTATCTTTTTGGGTATTTTTGGGTTTTTTAGGGTTTTTAAGGCTTTTTTGAGATTTTTCACAATTTTATGGGTTTAAAGGGTTTTTAGAGTTTTTTTTGTTTTTAGGGGTTTTTGGGTTTTTTATGGTTTTTATGGTTTTTTCGAATTTTTAGTGTTTTTCAAGGTTTTTTGGGTTTTCTTAGGGTTTTAATGTCTTTTAGGGTTTTTTGAATTTTTAGGTGTTTAATGGTTTTTAGAGTTTTCTAACCTTTTTAGGGGTTTTTGGGTTTTTAATGTTTTTAGTGGTTTCTTAGGATTTTTATGGGATTTGATGGTTCTTTAAGATTTTTAGGGGTTTTATGGTTTCAGGATTTTTAGGGCTTTTTTCTTCTTTATGGATTTTTATAGTTTTTTAAGTTTTTTATTGTTTTTATGGTTTTTAGGGATTTTGATGATTTTTAGTGTTTTTAGGGGTTTTATGGGTTTTCATGGTTTTTAGGGTTTTTTGGTGTTTTATGGTTTTTTAGAGTTTTTTAACATTTTTAGGGGTTTTAAGGGTTTTTAGTGGTTTTAGGGTTTTTATGGTATTTGAGGGTTTTTAAGGTTTTTATGGGGTTTTTTGGTTTTTTGGTGTTTTCAGGGTTTTTTGGGTTTTTTGCCTTTTCATAGATTTTTAGGTGTTTTTTAGTATTTTTTGGGTATTAGGGGTTTTTAGGGTTTTTAGGGATTTTAAGGGGTTTTAGTGGTTTTAGGGTTTTAGGGTCTTTTAGGTGTTTTAGTATGTTTTTGGATTTTTTTTTTGGATTTTATGGTTTTTAAAGTTTTTTAACATTTTAGGGGTTTTAAGGGTTTTTAGATTTTTTTAATTGTTTTTATGGTTTTTAGGGTTTTTTAGGTTTTGAGGGGGTTTTATTGTTTTCAGGGGGTTTTTAGGGTTAGTAGGGCTTTCTATGCTTTCATGGATTTTTATCGGATTTTTAAGAATTTTATGGTTTTTAGGGATTTTTAGGGTTTTTAAAGATTTTGAGGGTTTTTAGAGTTTTTTTGGGGGTTTTGGGTTTTTAGTGTCTTTTGGTGTTTTTTAGTTTTTTTGGGTTTTTTAGGTTTTTAAGGATTCTTAGTGTTTTTAAACATTTTTAGGGGTCTTAAGGGTTTATTGAGTTTTTAGTGGTTTTAGGGTTTTTAAGGTGGGGGGTCTTTATGGTTTTCAGGGGTTTTTAGATGTTTTCAGGGTTTTTAGATGTTTTCAGGGTTTTTAAGGTTTCTTTCTTTTTCATGGATTTTAGGCGTTTTTAGGATTTTTATAGTTTTTAGGGTTTTATGGAATTCAAGGGTTTTTAGGGATTTTCAGGGTTTTGGGGGGTTTTGGGGTTTTATGTTTTTTTTTGTGTTTTAGGGATTTTTAGAGTTTTTTAACATTTTAGGGGTTTTAAGGGTTTTTAGATTTTTTTAGGGTTTTTACAGTTTTTATGGTTTTTCGGGTTTTTAAGGATCTTTTCATTTTCATTGATTTTAGGGGTTTTTTGGTATTTTCAAAGGTTTTTAGGGTTTTTAGGTTTTTTCATATTTTTTAAGGTCATTTTGGGGTTTTAGGGTTTTCTTGAGTTTTGAAGGGGTTTTAAGGTTTTTTAGAGTTTTTTAACCTTTTAGGGGTTTTATGGGTTTTTAGAGATTTTAGTGGGGTTTTAGGGTTTTTAGGTTTTTTATGGTTTTTAGGGGTTTTTATGGTTTTCAAGGGTTTTTAGTGTTTTTTACATTTTCACGGATTTAAGGGGTTTTTTAGGTTTTTTAGGTTTTTTATGGTTTTTATTATTTTTATGTGTTTAAGGATTTTTAGGGATTTAGTGTTTTTAGGGTTTTTAGGGTTTTTTAGGGTTTTAGGGTCTTTTGGGTTTTTAGGGTTTTTTGAGTTTTTGAGGGTTTTAAAGGTTTTTTAGTGTTTTTAACGTATTTAGTGGTTTTAAGGGTTTTTAGAGTTTGAGTAGGTTTTTATTGTTTATATGGGGTTTTAGGGTTTTTAAGGATTTTAGATGTTTTCATGGGGTTTTCATGGTTTTTTTTTGGGGTTTTACATTTTCATTGATTTTTTGGGAATTTTTAGGATTTTTATGGTTTCTAGGGTTTTTTAGGGTTTTAAGTGATTTTAAGGGGTTTTATGGGTTTTTTAGTGTTTTTAGGGTTTTTCAGGTTTTTTAGAGTCTCTTTGGGGTTTTAGGGTCTTTTTGGGTTATTAGGGTTTTTAAAGTTTTTAGGGTTTTTAAGGGTTTTTAGTGTATTATAACTTTTTGAGGGGTTCTAAGGGTTTTTAGAGTTTTTATTAATTTTTAGTGGTTTGTGAGTTTTTTTAAAGGTTTTTTGGGGTTTTATTGGTTGTTAGAGGTTTTTAGGGTTTTTACGTGTTTACGGAATTTTAGTGAGTTTTAAGGATTTTTATGGTTTTTAGCATTTTTTATGATTTTTATGGATTTTGAGGGTTTTGAGGGTTTTTATAAGGTTTTAGGGATTTTCAAGGTTTTTAGGGTCTTTTGGGTTTTAGGGTTTTTTTGAGTTTTTTAGGGGCTTTAAGGTTTTTTAGAGGTTTTTTTAACTTTTTAGGGGTTTTAAGGTTTTTTATATTTTTTAGTGGTTTTATGGTTTTAATGTGTTTTCATGGGTTTTTATAGTTTTCATCTATTTTTATGGTTTTTAGGGTTGTTTCAGTGTTTTTAGGGTTCTCCACATTTTTATGGATTTTTAGGGATTTTTAGGGATTTTTATGGTTTTTACGGGTTTTTTTTCAGGGTTTTCTGGGGTTTTAGGGTCAATTTGGGTTTTTAGGTTTTATTGACATTTTTAGTGTTTTAAGCTTTTTATATTTTTTAATGTTTTTAAAGGGTTTAAGGGTTTTTAATGTTTTTAATTGGTTTTTAGGGTTTTTATGGGGTTTTAGGATTTTGAAGGTTTTTAGGGGTTTCATGGTTTTTAGTTTTTTTTCATGGATTTTAGGGGTTTTTACGTTTTCATGGATTTTTTGGGGTTTTTAGGATTTTTTTAGGGTTTTTAGGGTTGTTAGGGAATTTAGAGGGGTTTGGGGTTTTAGGGTTTCTGGGCTCTTCTTGGATTTTTAGGGTTATTTTGACTTTTATAGGGTTTTTAGAGTTTTTTAATATTTTTAAGGCACGGAAGATGTGAAGGTCGGGCTATTCTCGGCCCCCCAAATTTATTAGAAAGAAAAAAAGAGACACAACAGACAGGGGAGGGGAGGGGTCAAACGACCCACACCCAAAAACCCCTTAATGTTTTAGGGGTTTTCAGGGTTTCTAGATTTTTTAGAGATTTTTAGGGCAAGGAAGATGCGAGGGTCGGGCTATTCCCGACCCCCGACCCCCAAATTTATTAGCAAGAAAAAAGGAGACACAACAAACAAGGGAGGGGAGGGGTCAAACGAACGACACCCAAAAACCCCTTACAACCCATGCCCAAAAAGAAAAACAAAGAAAGAAAAAACTCAAAAATAGACACGAAAGCGGCATCATCACGTCACATCCATCCAGAACCAGCTTCCAGCAGCACCACATCCAATCATCCCAGCAACACAGCAGCAGTAACACATCCAAACCAACCAGCCCCAGCAACCAACAACACCAAATCTGACATCACAACCAATCACAACCAGCAACATCAAACCACAGCACAAATACCGCAACCAAACGCATCCATCATCACCTTCCAACAAACAGCAACCAGCAACTAGCATCACAACAGCAAACTCATCCGCAGTAGCAGCAAAAACCAAACAACCACACATCATCAAGCATTCAGCAGCAACCAGCAACTCACAACCAACCAATGACCGACATCCAATATCACAAGGTCCAGCACCCAGTACCTTCTCACCAAGAAGGCCCCTCTTCAGCAGCATAGAACCAACAACATCAACAGAACAAGATTCAGTGCCACCCAATAGAACCGATATCCAACATCCACATCAAAACCAAAACAGCAGCCAAAATGCATCACCTAACCCACCCTCTAACAATAGCTTGGGGGGAAACCAGCAACTCGAAATCCAACCAAAGTTTAGCAGAATCAGGAACTCAATACCAAGCCAGCCATCGGTCAAGAACACGCAGACCAGCAAATTAAAGCGAACACTGCATAGTGTGACCATACCTTCGTCAGCAGCAAGATCCAAGAACAAGAAAGCAGAACCAGAAGAGCAAGCTTGCATCCTCGCCCTATTCATCCACCATGACCCTTCGAGAAGCCAAAAAAGCCAGCAAGACCCTCCTCGGGTCCAAAAAAGTAGTGCAGAACCAAGTGCGGAGCCATAAACACCAGCGCAAGGAAGACGCAAAGCCCGTCAAACCTGCTTATCACCAAGGCGAAGCCAGAACTCTCCCCGAAAAAACCACCAGAGCGTCTTGCCGCACCAAAGATCCATTGGGCCGAGCACACCTCTGTCCATTCAACGAAGCATCCATCGCACCTGCGTTGACTTCAACATCAACCTCTTCGACTTCATCCAAATCACTGGAAAGGCATCACCGCTGCCGCCAAGGAGCACAGAATCCAGATCTAGCAAAGCCGATCCAAATCGATGCAAAAACCAGACCAGCCATCGCCGCCACAACCTGAAACAACCCACCAGATCTCAGCTTCGTCAACCATCTTCCTCGAAAACCACCATCGCGCCAGTGTAGAATGCCTCTCGAACAGTAAACCATCCACATCACAAAGCTTGAAGAGGGGGAGATCAACGGAGCCACTGAAGAGGATTACAAGATGGAACCCTAGAGATCTCTGCATCGGGAGAAACCCAAGAGAGAGCATCGACATCTTTCTTGAGGGGTTTTTCTAGATATTTTTAGGGTTTTTAATGGTACTTAGCGGTTTTTATGATTTTCAACAGGTTTTAGGGCTTTTTTTTGTTTTCACGGATTTTTAGGGGTTTTTTTAGGATTTTTAATGTTTTTAAGTGTTTTAGCGGTTTGAGGGATTCTAAGGGTTTTTATGGTTTTTCAGGGGCTTTTAGGTATTTTAGGGTCCTTCATGGGTTTTAGGGATTATTCTGTTTTTTGGGGTTTTTTTGAGTTTTTTTTTGGGTTTTTAATAGTTTTTATAGATTTTTAACATTTTTAGGGGTTTAATGGGGTTTTAGAATTTTTATAGATTTTTTCGGGTTTATGGGGTTTTAGGGTTTTTTATGGTTTGTTGGTGTAGTGGCCCGGGCAGTGCTCATTAAGGAGTTCTCCAAAAATTCGGTTCCATCAAACAGTTCCACCGAAATGGTGACATCGGTCATAGTGGCACCAGTCACGGTCATACACCGAAATGGCGGCACCATTACCGTGGAACAGTGACGGTCGCACCGTGATGGTGGAACTGTGATGGTCGCACCGTGATGGTGGCACCACTTATGGTGTCCCACAAAACTGGTGGCACTGTAACGGTCGCACACTGAAATGGTGGCACCGCTTACGGTGACACCATAACGATCGCACCATGATGGTCGCACACCAAAACAATGGCACCGCTCATAGTGGCATCGTGACCATGACACTGTTATGGTGTGTCACCAAACGGTGTGCCACCCTATGTTCCTTTTCCATTTTCTGACTTTTTTTGCTCCTGCAACGTATGTTTTGACGTAAAAATATTTTAATACCCCTTCAAATACATTTAATTACCATAAATGATATCTAAAATCTCCCAAGATTCGGGCGGCCCTTGAATTACCAAAACGTGTAGCCTTTTTCCTCAGTGTCACACCTTTTCCCCATACTTTCCAATTCTGCCCCTGTTACGTGCGTTTTCCTCTGTTTAAAGGAAACCCTTTGACCCACGACCGTTATGGCCACATCTTCGATGAGAATTATTAAATGACAATTAATTTCATCATGTTTAACCACCCAACTGCGTGGTGAAACCACAATTCACCTTTAAATCCGTTCAAGATTTCATATCCTATAACTCCAGGATCTCACCTTTTATCACACAGGGAATTACTTCTTCTTCTTGGATGGTCTCTTTTCTTTCCCTAGTGCATTTGGAGCCCCCCGTCCCAAGGCAAGTGGTGCGCCTATATTGGAGCCTTTCCTTCTCACTCTTGGAGTCCTCGGTGTTCCTCCCCTGCAAGTCGCGCATCCCCAGTTCTTGGAATGTGGAGAGAACCTTCGATCGCTGATCATCCACATAGGGTTTTTTCCTTCCTCTCTCTTAACAGTATATCATGCGGGGTGGTTATGATAATTTTTCTTCTGGTATGGATGACATCGAACCTTAAAGAAGTTAATAAATGGTTTTTAAAGAATTAAGGGGGGTGTGTTTGATGATTTTGTTGTACTCTTTTATCTTCTTCTATATGTTGTGATTTGTATGGGCTTATGTCCACTAAAAATCACGGTCGTTGGTGGTCCTTCTTTGCGCACTAATGAACCCCTGTCTTTTGTGATGATTGAATAGCTATAACATAGAAATTGGTTAATCACGTAAACTCGATTGATTAAATGGATGTCCAGTAAACAAGAATCCTTATGTGATCACCCCGGTTAACCAAATGGAAAGAAAGAACTTAATGGATGGTGTTCTTGAATATGAAAACTCCCTTACTCTATTTTGGTAACATGTGTGGTTGTTCTGTTGATGCTTGCGGGGTGACATGGATGGGGATGGGATCCCCTGCTATTGTACAGTTTTTGGTTTGTGAATATGAGGTCGTGTGGGCTGTATGTTGGTGCTTGGTTTGGTTCCAATACATCGAGGGATCTCATGGATCCCTTTTGTTGTTGTGACTTTACAAGAGAACCGCTGTGAATGCTTAAATTGTTGCTTTCCTGTTTTTCCTTCCTTGGCTTATGGCTATGCTTGTTAGTTGCCCGATACTGAAGAATTATCTAGATGGAGTCACTTGAATATGATAACAAGAATGGGTTTGATGGGGAGTTTTTTTCTTTGAATGATTTGTGACTCTGTTGTGGCTGTTGTGCTTTTTATAATGAATAGTAATGAGGGTGTTTGTGTATGAGCTGGTTTTGGAACCCATAGGTTGGGATGAGTTCTTGTTTGTATATATGTATAATTTAGTCTTATGTTTCTTATTCTTGCCCCACCCAAGTTGAGCACTTTGTGCCTAACACCCCCATATCATGGGGGAGGGTGTTTTTTCCAATACTCTTATGAGTGGCTGGTTATTAACTCATTTTCTTCTCCCTTTACCAAATAGCCCAAGACTCTTCGGGCAGGAAGTGACGGCCTGAGGTCCATTATAGCCCAAGATTCTTCGGGCAGGGTATCCTATGGTAGTTGGCCCAGGTGTGTGGGCAGGTTGTTTCCTAAGTATCTTCGGGATGAGGCCCATGTGTCTTCAGGCATGGCAGTAGTTATTTTGGCCCATGTGTCTTCGATCATGATAATAGTTGTTCTGGACCAGGTTTTTGTGGGTGTGGTTATTTGTGGTTGTTGTTCCCCAGGTTTCTGCGAGTGAGATGATTGGTTATGGTAGCCTAGTTGTGTGCGGGCAGGGTATGGCAGTGGGACTGCGGTAAATATGGCGGTGGAGGTCTGACACGTAAGATGTCTTCAATAACCAGTAGGAAAGTGGTGCGGGGTATCCAAACATCGACGTGTTATTACTATTACTTTACTTGACTTGCATTATTTGGGGAGTGTGCCTTGGTGAGGTTTGGGTGGATAGTTTCCTTGCTAGGTGCTTTGGTTATCTCTATTCCTCATGGGGCATTAGATTGTCTCCCCACTTCTGCACGAGGGATTTGGGTTTCCCCTACTGAGTGTACCTGTATACTCACCCTACGTATATAAAATTGATTTCAGGTTACCAAGAGGACTACGAGGACCATGCCAGACCCTATTAGCTCGGACGCTGAGATCGTAGACGTTGTTTCTTTTTCTTTTCTTTTGGGTACTTCCCTTTGGAGTATTTCTTGTATTTGTATCACTTTATTATTGGAACATGCATATGGAAATTGATTGTTTTGGCCTTACTATTACTTCCAGTTTGGGGTGTTGTTTGGGATTTACTATCTTATCTCCTAATCCTACAAAATAAAAAGGGTAATTCCTTCCATATTATATGTGATTCTATACCCTTGGTGCTAGTCACCACTCTGGGGCCTATTGAAGGAGGGTCTCGGGGGTCATTATCCCTCCTTCAACTTGAGGAAGGAAGGGTCTGGCAAATCTGATACCCCTTCCCTCATCTTGGTGAAGGTGGGTCGTGACGGTTGGGGTTTTGTTGTTTTAAGGGGGTTTTCATATCTTTTAGGGTTTTTTATGTTTTCATTGATTTTTAGGGGTTTTTAGGATTTTTAGGATTTTTCGGGATTTTTCGGGTTTTAGGGATTTTGACTGGTATTAAGGGTTTTCATTGGTTTTAGGGATTTCTAGGGATTTTATAGTCTTGGGGGGGGGGGTTAGGGGTTTTATGATTTTTTATATATTTTTTACGTTTTCAAGTGTTTTAAGGGTTTTTAGAGGTTTTAGTGGATTTTTAGGGATTTATGGGTTTTAGTGGTTTTCATAGGTTTTTTAGGGTTTTTAGGATTTTTTTAAGTTTTCATGGAATTTTTGGGATTTTTAGGGTTTTGGGGGGTTTTATGGGTTTTTAGGGGATTTTTAGGGGGTTTTTTTGTTTTTTATGGGAATTTTTGGGTTTTTATGGGTTTTAGATTTTTTTAACGTTTTAGGGGTTTTATGAGTTTTTAGGGTTTTTGGGGTTTTTAGGTGTTTTTATGGTCTTTAGGGGTATTTCAGGGTTTTTAGGGCTCTTTAGGTTTTCATGAATTTTTAAGGGTTTTAAAATATTTTTATGGTTTTTAGGGATTTTCGAGTTTTTAGGGATGTTGAGAGTTTTTATGGTTTTCTAGAGGGTTTTAGGGTATTTCAGGGTTTTTAGTGTCTTTTTGGTTTTTCATGGTTTTTTTTTTGAATTTTTTAGTGTTTTTAAGGTTTCTAGATTTTTTTAAGGTTTTTAGGGGTTTAAAGGGTCTTTTGGTTTTTAGTGTTTTTTAGGATTTTATGGTTTTTATGGTTTCCATGGTTTTTAGGGTTTTCTATGTTTTCATGGTTTTTTGTGGATATTTAAGAATTAAATGATTATTGGGGTTTTAAGGGTTTTTTAGGGTTTTTAGGTTTTTGTTTTAATTTTTAGGGCTTTTATGGTTTTTTAGATTTTTTAATGTTTTTAAGGGTTTTAATTTTTTAGTGGGGTTTTAGGGTTTTTAAGGTTTTTAGGGGGTTTTATGGTTTTGAGGGTTTTTAGTGTTTTCTATGTTTTCATGGGTTTTTTTTTGTAATTTTTAGAGGTTTTATGGTTTTTAGGGTTTCTTACATTTTCCTGGATTTTTTTGGGTTTTTTTGGGTTTTATGTTTTTTAGGGTTTTTTAGGGTTTTTAAGGATTTTTGGGTTTTTGGGTTTTTTGGGGGTGCTTACAGTTTTCAAGGTTTTGGGGATGTTTTGGGTTTTTAGGGTTTTTTTTCAGTTTTTTTGGTTTTTAAGGTTTTTTAAAGTTTTTAACATTTATAGGGGTTATAGGGCCTTTTAGAGTTTTTGTGGTTTTTAGGATTTTATTGGGTTTTAGTGTTTTTATGGTTTTTAGGGTTTTTTATGGTTTTTAAGGGGTTTTTAGGGGTTTTAAGGTTTTCTACATTTTAATTTATTTCTAGGATTTTTTAGGATTTTTATGGTTTTTAGTGTTTTTTAGGATTTTGTCGGTTTTTAAGGGTTTTTAGGGGGTTTTAAGGTTTTTATGGTCTCTTTGAGATTTTTATTATTTTTTTGGTTTTTTTAGGGGTTTTAAGGTTTTTAGAGTTTTTTATGTTTTTAGGGGTTTTAAAGGTTTTAAAGGTTTTTAGTGTTTTAATGGATTTTAGGGTTTTTATGGGTTTTTGGTGTTTTTAAGGTTTTTAGGGATTTTATAGTTTTCAAGGGTTTTTCATAGTTTTTAGGGTTTTTTATGTTTTCAGGGATTTTTAGGGCTTTTTTGAATTTTAATGGTTTTTTGGGTTTTTAGGGGTTTTTTTGGGGTTTTATGGTTTTTCCTGAGTGTTTAGGGTCTTTTGGGTTTTTAGGGTTTTTTAGAGTTTTCTAATGGGTTTGCGGGTTTTTATGATTTTTTTTCATTTTTAGGGGTTTTAAGGTGTTTTAGAGTTTTTAGGGATTTTATGGGTTTTTATGTTTTTAAAGGTTTTTAGGGGTTTTTATGTTTTTTAGGGGGTTTTCAAGGTTTTAGGGTTTTTTTATGTTTTTCTGGATTTTTAGAAATTTTTAAGACTTGTGGTTTCTAATATTTTTTAGGGTTTTATGGATTTTGAGGGTTTTTAGGGTCTTTTGGGGGTTTGAGGTTTTTTTTAAGTATTTTGGGTTTTTTAAGGTTTTTTGAGTATTTTAACAGTTTGGGGGGTTTAAAGGTTTTTTGAGCTTTTAGTTGTTATTAGGGTTTTGGAGGTTTTTAGGGATTTTTAAGGTTTTTAGGGGTTTAAAGGGTTTTTTTTGTTTTTAGTGTTTTTTAGGATTTTTATTGTTTTTATGGTTTTTAGGGGTTTTATGGTTTCCATGATTTTTAGGGTTTTCTATGTTTTCTTGGATTTTTAGGGGATTTTTAGGAATTTAATGATTAATGGGGTTTTAATGGTTTTTTTCAGGGTTTGTAGTGTCTTTTTTGGTTTTCAGGTTTTTTTTTTGAATTTTTAGGGTTTTTATGGTTTTTAGATTTTTTTTCATTTTAAGGGGTTTAAATTTTTTAGTGGGTTTTTAGGGTTTTTAGGGATTTTAGGGGTTTTATGGTTTTGAGGTTTTTTAGTTTTTTCTACATTTTCATGGATTTTTGCGGATTTTTAGCGGTTTTATGGTTTTTAGGGGTTCTTCATGGTTTTTAGGGGGTTTTACATTTTCATGGATTTTTTGGGTTTTTTTTTTGAATTTTTATTGTTTTTAGGGTTTTTTAGGGTTTTTTAGGGTTTTTTGGGATTTGAAGGTTTTAGGGATTTGGGGGGGGATTTAGGGGTTTTCAGGGTTTTTATCGTTATTTTGGGTTTTTAGGGTTTTATTGGGTTTTAGTGTTTTTATGGTTTTTAGGGGATTTTATGGTTTTCAAGGGTTTTTAGGGGGTTTTGGGTTTTCTACGTTTTGATTGATTTTTAGGATTTTTTAGGATTTTTATGGTTTTTAGGGTTTTTTTAGGATTTTGTGGGTTTTTAAGGATTTTCAGGGGGTTTAATGTTTTTATGGTCTCTTTGGGGTGTTTGTTATTTTTTTTGGGTTTTTTAGGGGTTTTAATGTTTTTAGATTTTTTTTTATGTTTTTAGGGGTTTTAAAGGTTTTTAGTGTTTTTAATGGTTTTAAGGTTTTTATTGGTTTTGGGGGTCTTTTTATGTTTTTTAAGGATTTTATAGTTTTCTAGGGTTTTTTCATGGTTTTTAGGGTTTTTATGTTTTCATAGATTTTTAGGGCTTTTTTGGATTTTTATAGTTTTTTGGATTTTTAGGGATTTTTTGGGGTTTTATGGTTTTTTCTAGGTTTTTAGGGTCTTTTGGGTTTTTTTTGTTTTCTAATGGTTTTGCGGGTTTTTAAAGTTTTTTTTTCATTTTTAAGGGTTTTAAGGGGTTTTAGAGTTTTTAGTGGTTTTTAGGGATTTTATGAGTTTTTAGGGTTTTTAAGGTTTTTAGAGATTTTTATGTTTTTAGGGGGTTTTCAAGGTTTTAGGGTTTTTTATGTTTTCCTGGATTTTTAGAGGTTTTTAATACTTTTATGGTTTCTAAATTTTTTTAGGGTTTTATGGATTTTGAGGGTTATTAGGGATTGTCAAGGGTTTTAGGGTTTTTAGGGTTTTTAGGGTCTTTTGGGGGTTTGAGGTTTTTTTGAGTTTTTTGGGTTTTTAATGTTTTTTGAGTATTTTAACGATTTTGGGGGTTTAAGGGTTTTTTGAGTTTTTAATTGTTATTAGGGTTCTTTGGGTTTTAAGGTATTTTTAAGGTTTTTAGGGGTTTTATGGTTTTCATGTTTTTTGTGGCTTTTAGTGGGTTTACATTGTTATGGATTTTTTGGAGTTTTTTAGGATTTTATACTATTTATGGATTTTAGAGATTTCTTAAGTTTTTTGGATTTTTCAGGTGATTTTAGGGTTTTTGGGTTTTTCAGGATTTTTAAGGTCTTTTGGGGTTTTAGGTTGTTTTTGAGTTGTTTAGGGTTTTAAAGGTTTTTAGAGTTTTTGTAACATTTTTAGGGTTTTAAGATTTTTTAGACTTTTAAGTGGTTTTAGGGTTTTTATGGGTTTTTAAAGGTTTTTAGGGGGTTTTATGATTTTCATAATCTTCAGGGTTTTTAGGGTTTTTTACATTTAATGGATTATTAGGGTTTTTAGGATTTTTTTGGGTTTTTAGGTATTCTTAGGGTTTTTATAGATTTTGAGGGTTTTAGGGTTTTTTCAGAGTTTTTTAGGGTTTTTAGGGGTTTTCTAGGTTTTCTGGGTCTTTTAGGATTTATGGGTTTTTTTAGCTTTTTAGGGTTTTTAGGGCTTCTAGCATTTTTTAGGTTTAAAGGGTTTTTAGAGTTTTTAGTTGGTTTTTAATATTTTAGGGGTTTTTGGTATTTTAAGGTTTTTAGGGGATTTATGGTTTTCAATGCTTTTTCTAGATTTTTATGGTTTTTAGGGTTTTTTATGTCCTCCTAGATTTTTAGGGATTTTTTTATATTTTCATGGTTTTTTGGGGTTTTTAGGGTTTTTAGGGATTTAAGGGTTTTTATGGGTTTTCATTGGTTTTTAGGGGTTTTCAAGGTTTTTAGGATCTTTTTGGGTTTTTAGGGGTTTTAAGATTTTTGAGAGTTTTTTAACGTTTTTAGAATTTTTAGTGGTTTATGGGTTTTCTTGGTTTTTTGTATTTTTTATGTTTTTTAAGGGGTTTTAAGGGTTTTAGGGTTTTTTAACATTTTCATGGATTTTTAGGGGTCTTTTAATATTTTTATGATTTTTAGAGTTTTATAGGGAATTTAAGGATCTTTAGGGTTTTTAGGGGTTTTCATAGTTTTTTTGGGGTTTAGTTTTTTTTGAGTCTTTTAGGGTTTTAAGGTTTTCTATAGATTTTAAACATTTTTATCGGTTTAAAGGTTTTTTTGGGTTTTTATTGATTTTAAGAGTTTTTTAAGGTTTTTATCATTTTCAGGTGTTTTTGGGTTTTTAGGGATTTTCAACAAATTTAGGGACTTTTTGGGTTTTGGGGGTTTTTTTTGAGTTTTTTTAGGGTTTTAAGGCTTTTAGAGTTTTTAACCATTTTAGGAGTTTTTAGAGTTTTTAGTAATTTTTTAGGGTTTTATTAGTTTTTTAATGTTTAAGTTGGTTTTATGGCTTCAAGAGGTTTTTTAGGGTTTTTAGTGTTTTTTTAATTTTTCATGGATTTTAGTGGTTTTTTTATTTTTATAGTTTTTAGGGTTTTTTAGGGTTTTTAGGGATTTTGTGGGGTTTTAGAGTTTATAAGGTTTTTAGGTGGGGTTTGGTTTTTTGGGTTTTTATTGCCTTTTTGGGTTTTTAGGTTTTTTTGAGTTTTTAGGGTTTTGAGGATTTTAGATTTTTTTAACATTTTTAGAGGTTTTAACGGTTTTTAGAGTTTTTAGTGGGTTTTTAGTGTTTTTATGGGTTTTCGACTTTTTTACAGATTTAGAGGATTACATGTTTTTCAGATGTTTTTTGAGGTTTTTAAAGTTTTTTACGTTTTCATGGATTTTTGGGGTCTTTGGGGATTTTGAGGGTTTTAGAATTTTTCAAGGGGTTTTAGGGTTTTTATGGGTCTTAAGTGTTTTTAGGGTTTTTTTAGTTTTTTTTGGGTTTTTATAATATTTTAGTGTTTTTGTCATTTTTAGGGGTTTAAAGTGTTTTGAGATTTTTAGTGGTTTTTATGGTTTTTATGGGTTTTTTATGGTTTTTGGGGTTTTATGGTTTTCATGGGTTTTTTTAGCATTTTTAGTGTTTTTTACGTGTCACATATTTTTTGGGTTTTTTAGGCTTTTTATGGATTTTAGTGTTTTTAGGGTTTTTTGGTGTTTTGTTGGTTTTTAGGGGTTTCCATGGGTTTTTAGGGGTTTTTAGGGTCTTTTGGGGTTTTATGGATTTTTTTGAGTTTTTAAGGTATTTAAAGTTTTTAAGATTTTTATCATTTTTAGGGGTTTAAGGGTTATTAGTTTTTTAGTGGTTTTTAGGGATTTTAGGGGTTTCTATGGCTTTCAGGGGGTTTTGAGGGTTTTGGGGGGTTTTTTGAATTTTCATGGATTTTAAGGGGGTTTTATAAGATTTTTATTGTTCTTATGGTTTTTAGGGGTTTTAGGGATTTTGAGGGTTTTAGGCCTTTTAATGGGGTTTTTAGGGGGTTTAGGTAATTTTGGTGTTTTGTTGGTTTTTAGGAGTTTCAATGGGTTTTTAGAGGGTTTTAGGGGTTTTTAGGGTTTTTTAGTGTCTTTTTGGGGTTTTATGGATTTGTTTGAGTTTTTAGGGTATTTATAATTTTTTAGATATTTTAACATTTTAGGGGTTTAAGGGTTATTATATTTTTAGTGGGTTTTTAGGGGTTTCTATGGCTTTTAGGTTGTTTTGAGGGTTTTTTAAATTTTCATGGATTTTAAGGGGGTTTTATAGGATTTTTATTGTTCTTATGGTTTTTAGGGGTTTTAGGGATTTTGAGGGTTTTAGGGCTTTTAAGGGTTTTTTTGTGTTTTTTTAGGTTTTTCAGGGTTTTAGGTTCTTTGTGGGTTTTTATGGGTTTTTTTGAATTTTTTAGGGTTTTAAGATTTTTTAGAGTATTTTAACATATTTTTGGATTTTATGGGTTTTTAGAGTTTTTAGGGGTTTTATAGGTGTTTATAGGTTTTTAAGGCTTTTACGAGTTTTTATGGCTTCTAGGGGTTTTTCCTGGGTTTTTGAGGTTTGTTACGTTTCCATGTATTTTTAGGGGGGTTTTACGATATTTATGGTTTTTATGGTTTTTAGGGATTTTGAGGGATTTTAGAGTTTTTCAAAGGTTTTTAGGGGGTTTTCAGGGTCTTTTGGGGGTTTTAGGGTCATTTGGGTTTTTTGGTGTTCTAAGGTTTTTTAGAGTTTTTAATCATTTTTATGGGTTTTAATGGTTTTTATAGTTTTTAGTGGTTTTTAGGGGGTTTATGGTGTTTTAATATTTTTAGGGTTTTTTTGGTTTTCTGGGGTATTTCAGGGTTTTTAGTGTGTTTACATTATCATGGATTTTTAGGGTTTTTTAGGATTTTTATGGGTTTTAGTGTTTTTAGAGTTTTTAGCGATTTTGAGGGTTTTATGGGGTTTTCATGGGTTTATATGTGTTTTTAAGGTCATTTTATGTTTTTAGGGTTTTTTGAGTTTTTTAGGGTTTTTAGAGGTTTTGAACGTTTTTCGGGGTTTTAAGGGTTTTTGAGTTTTTACTTGTTTTTAGGGGTTTTATGTGTTTTTAGAGTTTTTATGTTTTTTAGTGGATTTTATAGTTTTCAGGGGGTTTTAGGGTTTTTAATGTTTTTAGGGGTTTTATGGTTTTCTGGGGGGTTAGGGTTTTAGGGTTTTTATGTGTTCATAGATTTTTAGGTTTTTTGGGGATTTTTATGGTTTTTAATTTTTTTAGTATTTTTCGGATTTTGATGGTATTTAGGGGTTTTAAAGTTTTTAGGGGTTGTTGTCACGACCCGTTCCCCGAGGCTCATGTCGTGACTACCTCAAACCCGCCTTCCTTAGGCCAGGGGATGGCGATTAGCACCGAAGGGCGTATTCCCTAAAACCGGGAAGGCATTGCCTTTAAAAAGTATAAACACACACAACCAAGAACACAACAAGATATGAACTAAAGAAAACTGTATAGTAAAAGAGTGTTGAAAGTGAGAGGGGCTGGAATAAAATCCCAACAGTGGGGTACAAGTACAACTAAAAAACAATACAACTAAAGAAAGAGAAAGACAACTACTGGGTCGTCCTCCGAGGTTCCTACCTGAAGGGTAGGTACATATCGCCTCCTCAGCACTCCACGTCTTCCCATCTCCTCTGGGTACTGACACGCCGTATGGTCCACCTCCAGACACCATCCAATCCTGGTACCCTCAGCCTCGATCAGCAATGTTCTTCGTCTGCACCAAACACAACAAGGTGTGGGCATAGCCCGTGCAGGGGTGAGTATAATGATACTCAGTAGGGACCCCGAGACCCTCAAGGTCTCACAAGATCCACAAAGGATAAACCACAAAGCATGTAAACCAATTGACAACCCTACTTAGGTATATTCCCATACATATACCTAAGTTATCATGTATACCCATCTCAATCATGAGGAAAACATGGAGTCCAACTCAAAAGCCCAAAACTCAACTGTTCCACAAAGGAAGGAAATACCATGAAGGTAAGTACCACACAGGTACGTCATATAGAAGAATACCACCAAGGTATTACCACAATGGAAAGTACCACACAGGTATGGATTCAGCTCACACCAGGTATAAGTTAAGTACAAAAGTACAAAAGATTAGTTGCAAAGTTAGATCATCTTATTCTGTCAAGAGCCTCTACTGTTGACCTACACAGGATCGCTCGGTGCTGACCCACATAGGATCGCAGGGTGTTGACCCACACAGGTTCGCTTGGTGCTAACCCACATAGGATTGCTAGGTGCTGACCCACACAGGATCTCTAGGTGCTCACCCACACAGGATCGCTCAGTACTGACCCACAGAAGATCGCTAGGTGCTGACCCACACAGGATCTCTAGGTGCTGACCCACACAAGATCGCTCGGTGCTGAACCACACAGGATCGCTTGGTACTCACCCACACAAGATAACTCGGTGTTGACCCACACAAGATCGCTAGGTGCTGACCCACACAGGATCGATCAGTGTTGAGCCGCACAGGGTCGCTATTCATTCTTCACGTCACAACCAGCAACTGGGTCCCCACAATAAGTGTGCTCGTCTCTGGGAGAGTCCGCTTCTCAAGCCACTGGTTTATACTCCAACTACCAAGAAGTCCCATTAAGAAGTATCTCAAAGGACTGCCACGTCATAGGGGTCTCAACACAACAGACGGTGTGTCAATCGGATGCCTGGTCTGTAAGTTATTATCCTTCTAGTCTCGAGGGCCCGGTTGGATTTGTGTTAGATCCAACCCGACTATACCCCAAATTTATCTAAATCTCTAGTGGGGTATACCAAAGGGACTGTCTCACTCCAAGGTTTACAGTGCTATAGACGGTTTGTCAAACGGACGCTCGGTTCCAATGTTATGGCTAAAAGAGAGTATAGGGTCGAAACTAGTCTGAGTTCGGTCTGACCCGGTCAGACCAACCCGGCCCGACCTGGCCTAGGTCAACCCGGCCCGACCTGCTGGGTCTAGCCAATCTCGCGCTGGGCGGCCCGGCCTGGGCAGCGGCACGGGGTCTGCAATACCACAGGGAGGGCCATGGGGTGGTGCGGGGGGCCGCGGGACGGTGAGGTCATGGGCGCTGAGAAGCGGCGGAGGCCGCGGGGCGGCGCAGAGGTTTGCGAGGTAGCACAGAGGGCCATAGGATGGCGAGGTCATGGGGAAGCGCAGGTCGCGGAGGTCGCGGGTGCCGCGAAGGCCGCAGGGCGATAGAGTCCGCAGGTGTCGCGGAGACCGCGGGGCGGCGGAGTCCACGGGGTAGCGGAGCGGCGGAGGTCGTGGGTCCTTTGCCTTCATCTCGGTCGGTGGTGTTCCAGTCACTGTATCTGTTCATCATCATGGCACAAAGCCACCTTCTTCCATCGTGAAGAACACACCAATCAACAAGAATGACAGAGGGGTAGGGCCATGTTTTTTTGCCCTGCACCCTCTGTGTTAGAGCTGTAGCAAGCGACTCAATAATATCTTGAATGAAGAACGTCAAACCCTACAACCTCCCGGAATGATTATTCCCAAACCCGCAAAAGAAATCATCCGTGGTTCACCTAGTTGGAGAGTTGATCCGCATTCTTTGTTTTAGAAGGAAAAAAGATGGGAATATATAATCATATACAATTAAACCCCTACCTCGAAGATTTGTTGACATTGGTCATGAGGAAAGAGACGAAGTTGTTGGGGATAGACAGATGTCTGTGACGTCGACGTTCCCTCGATCTTTGGTTCGTTGTTGTTGAATACATTCCTCGACGGCATGAGCGTTCTTCGTTGGGGAGCGTGCTCTTCGTCGGAGGATGTGTTCTTAATTGGAGAGAATAATCCTCCCAAGGTTCTCCTCTGCCAATTCCACCCAAATGTGTAATAGTCCCCTTGTTAATTTAAGTTTATCAAATTAAAAACGTTGGCACAATTAATTGTCCCACGTTAGCATAATTAATTGGCTCCAATTAAGGGAAGGAAAGGATTAATGGGGATTTGAGTGGTTTCTCCCCCATTAAGAGGGGTCGGGTGGTCCCCGCCTCTAAATTCAAAATGGTGGTTAGATTAGGTGGCCCCCCCTCTTAACATTCACATGGGAGGTTTAGGCTCGGGTGGTCCCCACCACCATAACCCACGTTGAGAGGTTTCAAAAATAAAAATAAAAATGTTAAACATTTTATTTTTCTTATTCAATGAAAATCACAAAAACTAACTTTCTCCCTTGACCAACTGTAGTCGAGGTGAAGGTCTCTTTAAACGAACATTGGCACTGCGAGTTCAACGATGCACTCATATTTCAATTCCGAGCACCGGTTAAAAAGTTAGAAAAACTCGCTCGCACGTTTACTGAACGTACCCGAAAAAAAGTTCAGAAATTCATTCTGAGCACTCTGGACCTTGGAATCATGCGCCGTTAATTTTCCCAGACTCATAAAATTATCATTTAATTTAAAAAAAATACATGGAAATTCTGGGTCTTTATAGTTGTTTCAGGTTTTTAGGGTCTTTTTGGGTTTTTAGGATTTTTTTTGAGTTTTTAGGGGTTTTAAGGTTTTAGAGTTTTTTAACATTTTTTGGAGTTTTAAGGGTTTTAGAGTTTTTAGTGTATTTTTAGGATTTTTATGGGTTTTTAGGATTTTTAATGTTTTTAGGGGTTTTTATGGTTTTCTTAGGCTTTTCAGGTTTTTAGGTTTTTTACATTTTCATGGATTTTTAAGGGTTTTTTATAAGTTTTATGTTTTTAGGGTTTTTAGGGTATTTAGGGATTTTGAAGGGTTTTCAAAGGTCTTTAGGGGTTTTAGGGTTTTTTGGGGTTGTAAGGACTTTTGGGTTTCTAGGGTGTTTTGAGTTTTTTAGGGTTTTAAGGTTTTTAGAGTTTTTTTTAACATTTTTGGGGTTTAATTGTTTTTAGATTTTTTAGTGTTTTAAGGTTTTTATGGGTTTTTGGGTTTTTACGGTTTTTAGGGGTTTTATGGTTTTCATATGTTTTTTTGTGGTTTTTAGGGGGTTTTTAGGGGGTTTTAGGTTTTTAGGGCTTTTTAGGATTCTTATGATATTTAGGGTTTTCTAGGGATTTTTGGGATTTTGAGGGGTTTCAGGGGATTTTAAGGGTTTTTGAGGATTCTAGAGTTTCTCTGGGATTTTAGGGTCTTTTGATTCGTTAGGTTTTTTTTTGAGTTTTTTAAATATTTTTTATGTTTTTAGAGTTTTTTTTAACATTTTTAGGTTTTTAAGTGTTTTTAGATTTTTTATGGTTTTTAGTGTTTTCATTTGTTTTTAGGGTTTTTAATGTTTTTAGGGGTTTTATGGTTTTGAAGGGTTTTTAGGGTTTTTACGTTTTCATGGATTTTTAGGGGTTTTAAAGATTTTTTAGGTTTTTAGGGGTTTTAGGGATTTTGATGGTTTTTGGGGGCTTTCAGGGGTTTTAGGGTTTTTTTAATTTTTAGGGTTTTGAAGGTTTTTTAGAGTTTTTTAATTTTTTCTTGGGTTTAAAGAGTTTTTATAATTTTTACTGGGTTTTTAGGTTTTTTTGGGGGTTTTAAGGGTTTTAGGGGGCTTATGGTTTTTAGGGGTTTTCAGGGTTTTTTCGGGTTTTTTTGTTTTCATGATTTTTTTTGTGTTTTTTTGGATTTTTATGGATTTTTGGGTTTTTTTTTTGAGTTTTTTGGGATGTTGAGGGTTTTCAGGGGTTTTCAGGGGTTTTTAGGTGTTTTCAAGGCATTTAGGGTCCTTTTTAGATTTTAGGGATTATTTGAGTTTTCTAGGGTTTTAAGGGTTTTTAGAGTTTTTTAATGTTTTTAGGAGTCTTAATGGGTTTTAAAGTTTTTAGTAGTTTTTATGGGTTTTAGGGTTTTTTACATTTTTAGGGGTTTTATGGTTTTTCAGGGGGTTTTTAGGGTTTTTATTGTTTTTTACATTATCATTTATTTTTATGGGGTTTTTAAGTTATTTATGGTTTTTAGTTTTTCTAGGGATTTTTAGGGTTTTTAGGGTTTTCAGTGGTTTTAGGGTTTTTCTGGGTTTTTAGGGTCTTTTTGGGTAATTTGGATTCTTTTGGGTTTTTTTAGCTTTTTAGGGATTTTAAGGTCTTTTAGAAGTTTTTAAGTTTTTTAGGGTTTTAAGTTTTTTAGGTATTTAAGGGTTTTTAGAGTTTTTAAGGTTTTTATGTGGTTGTAGGGTTTTTTAAGATATTAGGGGTTTTATGGTTTTCAGTGTTTTTCATAGTTTTTACATTTTCAATAATTTTTATGGGTTTTTTAGTATTTTTTAGGTTTTACGGTTTTTAGGGATTTTTAGGGTTTTAAGGGTTCTAAGGGTTTTCATGGGTTTTTTTTGGGTTTTTAGGGTTTTTTTGAGTTTTTTTGGGTTTGTAATCTATTTAGAGTTTTTTATCGTTTGTAGGTGATTTGAGGTTTTTTTGAGTTTGTGGTGATCTTTTAGGATTTTATGGGTTTTAAGGTTTTTTGAGGTTTTTCTGTTTTTTTATGGTTCTTATAGTTTTGATGGGGTTTTCAAGGTTTTTAGGGTTTCTTACATTTTCATCGATTTTAAGGGTTTTTAAGTATTTTTTAGGGGTTTTCGGGGTTTTCATGGCTTTTAATGGCTTCTTGGGTTTTTTGGGGTTTTTTTGAGTTTTTTGGGATTTTAAAGGTTTTTTGGAGTTTTTATAGGGGTTTTAAAAGTATTTATAGTTTTTAGTGGTTTTTAATTTTTTTTTCTTTTTTAGGGTTATTAAGGGTTTAGGGGTTTCATGGTTTTCAAGGTTTTTTCAAGGTTTTTACGGTTTTTTATGTTTTTATATATTTTTTGGGGTTTTTTATGATTTTTATGGGTTTTAGGGTTTTTTTGGGGTTTTAGGTATTTTGAACGTTTATTGGGATTTTTAATGATTTTTAGGGGTTTCCGGGGTTTTTAGGGTCTTTTGGGGTTTTTAGGGTTTTTTGAGTTTTTTAGGGTTTTAAGGTTCTTCAGAGTTTTTTATCATATTTATGGTTTTTTGAGTTTTTAGTGGTTTTTTGGGTTTTTATGGGTTTTCAGAGTTTTTTTACAGTTTTTAAGGGGTTTTATGGTTTTCATGGGTTTTTTTAGGCTTTTTAGGGTTTTTTACGTTTCAATTGATTTTTAGGGGTTTTTATGATTTTTATGCCTTTTAGGGTTTTTAGGGATTTTGAGGCTTTTTAGGGTTTTTAGGGGTTTAGGATTTTTAATTTTTGAAGTATCTTTTTGGTTTTTAGGGTTTTTTTTTATTTTTTTATGGTTTTATAGTTTTTTGGATTTATTTAATGTTTTTTACATTTTTAAAGGGTTTTTAGATCTTTTAGTGGTTTTTAGTGATTTAAAGGTTTTTAGGGTTTTAAATGTTTTTTGGGGGTTTTATGGTTTTCATGTGGTTTTCCGGGTTTTATAGTTTTTTAGGTTTTCATTTATTTTTAGTGGTTTTAAAGGATTTTTATTGTTTTTAGAGTTTTTAGGTTTTTTAGGGATTTTAAGGGGTTTTAGGTTTTTTGAGAGGGTTTTAGGGTTTTCATGGGTTTTTGAGGTTTTTATAGTCTTTTTGGGGTTTAAGGGTTTCTTTTTGAGTTTTTTTAGTGTTTTTAGAATTTTTAACATTTTTAGGTATTTTAAATGTTTTTAGAGTTTTTAGTGGATTTTAGGGGTAGTATGTATTTTTAAGGTTTTCTGAGATTTTTAGGAGTTTTTTTGTTTTCAGGGGTTTTTATAGTTTTTTATGTTTTCATGGATTTTTAGGGGTTTTTAGTATTTTTATAGTTTTTTGGATTTTTAGGGTTTTTAAGGATTTTGATGGGTTTTAGGGTTTTTGAAAGGTTTTTAGGGTTTTTAGGGTTTTTAGGGGTCTTCAAGTGATTAGGGTCTTTTTGAATTTTTAGGTTTTTTTGAGTTTTTAGTGTTTTTATGGTTCTTTAGAGTTTATTACGTTTTTAGGGTTTTAAGGGTTTTTTTTGAATTTTTAGTGTGTTTTTAGGGGTTTTATGGGTTTTCATTAGTTTTTACGGTTTTTAGGGGATTTTATGGTTTTCAAGGGTTTTTCAGGGTCTTTACATTTTCATGGATTTTTTGGGTTTCTTAGGACTTTTATGGTTTTTAGAGTTTATTTGGGATTTTATGGATTTTTATGTGGCTTACAGATTTTAGGGGTTTTAGGGTTATTATGGGTTTTCAATGTTTTTATGGTCTTTTGAGTTTTTATGGTTTTTATGATTTTATTGGTTTTTATGATATTTTTTTGTTTTTTATGATATTTTTTTGTTTTTAAAGTTGTTTATAGTTGTTTAACGTTTTTAGGGATTTAAAGTGTTTTTAGAGTTTTTAGTGGGTTTTTAGGGTTTCTATGGGTTTTTAGAGTTTTAAAGGTTTTTAGGGTTTTTTATTGATTTTAGGAATTTTTCAGGGTTTTAGGGTTTTTTACGTTTTCATGGATTTTAAGGTGTTTTTTAGGATTTTTAGGTTTTTTAGGGTTTTTAGGGATTTTGAAGGTTTTAAGTGGTTTTCATGGGTTTGTACTGTTTTTAGGTATTTTCATGGGTTTTAGGTTTTTTTGTATTTTTTGGTGTTTTAACAGCTTTTAGAGTTTTTTTTAACATTTTTAGAGGTTTAGATTTTCATGGGCTTTTCATGGGTTTTAGGGTTTTTTATGACTTCATGGATTGTTAAGGTGTTTTCAGGATTTTTTGGGTTTTTAGAGTTTTTTTTATTTTTTTAGGGTTTTTAAGGTTTTTGAGAGATTTTTAACGTTTTATGGTTTTTAAGGGCTTTTTGAGTTTTTAGTGGTTTTAGAATTTTTATGGGTTTTTGGTGTTTATAAGGTTTTTAAGAGTTTCAATGGTATTTATGTTTTTTCAAGGTTTTTATGGTTTTTTACATTTTCATGGATTTTTAAGGGTTTTTTAGGATTTTTAGGATTTTTAGTGTTTTTTAGGGGTTTTATGGATTTTGATGGTTTTTTGGGTTTTGAGGGATTTTTAGTGTTTGTCAAGGTTTTGAGGGTCTTTTTGGATTCTATGGATTTTTTTTGATTTTTTTAGGGTTTTTAGGGTTTATTATAGTTTTTAACAATTTTATGGGTTTTAATAATTTTTAGAGTTTTTAATTGGTTTTTAGGCTTTTATGGGTTTTTAGGATTTTTTATGGCTTCTAGGGATTTTAGGATTTTTAGGTTTTATTCAGGGTTATTATGTTTTTTATATTTTCATGTATATTTTTGGGGTTTTTTAGGATTTTTGTGGTTTTTAGGGTTTTTAGGGCCTTTAGGGATTTTGAGGTTTTTTAGGGTTTTCATAAGTTTTTAAGGTTTTTAGGTTTTTCAAGGTTTTTATAGCATTTTTGGGTTTTTAGTGTTTTTTTGTGTTTTTTAGGGTTTTAAGTTTTTTTAGAGTTTTTAATGTTTTAAGGGTTTTATGGGTTTTTAGGGTTTTTTAAATGTTTAAGGGGGTTTTAGGGTTTCTTGAGGGTTTAGGGTTTCTTACGTTTTTATGGATTTTTAGTGTTTTTTTGGATTTTTATATTTTTTATAGTTTTTAAGGGTATTTATGGATTTTGTGGGTTTTTAGGGGTATTTATAGTTTTTAGGGTTTTTCAGGGTTTTTAGGGCCTTTTGGTTTTTTTGGGCTTTTTTTGAGTATTTTAGGATTTTGAAGGTTTTTATGATTTTCTAGGTTTCTTCAAGGTTTTTTGGGTTTTTTAGGGATTTTAAGGTTTTTAGAGCATTTTAAGGTTTTTAGAGGTATTAATTGTTTTTAGAGTTTTTAGTGGTTTTTAGTGTTTTTTGGTTTTTAGTGGTTTTTAAGGATTTCTGGGGTTCTTTAGGGTTTTAGGGTTTTTTACATTTTTATGGATTTTTAGGTGTTTTTTAGATTTTTATGGGTATTTAGGGTTTTTAAGGATTTTTTGGGGTTTTATGGGTTTTAAGGGGGGTTAAGGTTTTTAGTGTTTCTCGAGGGTTTTAGGGTTTTTTTTGGATTTTTTTGGTTTTTTTGAGTTTTTTAGGGTATTATGATTTTTTATATTTTCTAATGTTTTTAGAGGTTTCAAATGTTTTTAGAGTTTTTTGCAGTTTTTATGGGGTTTTAGGGTCTTTAAAATGTTTTTTTGGGGGGGGGGGGGGGTTAGGGTTTTTCGGTTTTCCAAGGTTTTTCAGTGTTTTTAGGGAATTTTACATTTTCTAGATTTTTAGGGGAAATGTAGGATTTTTATGGTTTTTATGATTTTTAGTTATTTTCATGGTTTTTTATGATTTTTCGGGGGTTTTAGAGTTTTTAGGGGGTTTTAGGGTCTTTTGGGTTTTTATGGTTCTTTTTAGTTTTTGGGGGATTTTTAGGATTTTTATTGCTCTTTAACATTTTTAGGGGTGTTAAGGGTTTTTAGAGATTTTAGTGTGTTTTTAGGGGTTTTATGGGTTTTAATGACTTGTTAAAGTTTTAAGGAGTTTTTCTGGTTTTATGGGCTATTAGGATTTTTAGGGTTTCAATGTTTTCATAGATTTTTAGAGGTTTATAGGATTTTGATGTTTTTTAGGGTTTTAGGGGTTTAGGGTTTTTCAGAGGTTTTCAGGGGTTTTTTTTGGGTTTTTATGGGTTTTTACGATTTTTTAGGTTTTTAGGGGTTTTTTGGTTTTTAGGGTGTTCTCAGGGTTTTTAGGGTTTTTATTATTTTTATGGTTTTTAGGGGTTTTTAAGATTTTTAGGGATTTTTAGGGTTTTTATTTGTTTTTAGGGGGTTTTAGGGGTTTTTAGGGGTTTTCAGGGTTTTTAGAGTCTTTTGGGTTTTTAGGGGTTTTTAAGTTTTTAGAGATTTTATGATTTTTTAGTGTTTTTAGGGATTTCAAGGTTTTTTAGTGTTTTTAATGGTTTTTAAGGTTTTTATGGGTTTTTAGGGTTTTTTAAGGTTTTTATGTGTTTATATGATTCTCAGGATTTTTTAGGGTTTTGATATTTTTTTATATTTCCATTTATTTTTATGGGTTTTATAGGATTTTTATGGGTTTTAGGGTTTTTAGGTTTTTTCGGATTTTGAGGGGTTTTATGGTTTTCCATCATTTCAGGGTTTTTATGTGTTTTTAGGGTTTTTAGGGCGTTTTTGTGTGTTTAGGGTTTTGTTGAGTTTTTTAAGGTTTTTAATGTTGTCAAAGTTTTTTAGCAGTTTTAGGGGTTTAAAGTGTTTTTATAGTTTTTAGTGGGTTTTGGGTTTTGAGTTTTTTAGGATTTTTAAGGTTTTTAGAGTTTTTATTGCTTTTAGGTGGTTTCATGGTTTTTAGGGTTTTTTAAATTTTCATGGATTTTTATGGTTTTTTAGTATTTTTATGGTTTTTAGGTATTTTTAGGATTTTTAAGGATTTTCTGGAGTTTTATGGTTTTTAGGGGGTTTTAGGTTTTTAATTTCTTTTTGGGTTAGTAGGGTTTTCTTTGAGTTTTTTAGATTTTTTGAAAATTTTATATTTTTTAATGTTTTTAGGTGTTTAAAAAAATTTAAGAGTTTTTAGTGGTTTTTAAGGTTTTTAAGGGGTTTTAGGGTTTTTATGGTTTTTAGGGGTTTTTATAGTTTTTAGAGTTTTTCATGTTTTCAAGAAATTTTAGGGGTTTTTTAGGATTTTTAGGGCTTTTAGTGTTTTTAGTTATTTTAAAGATTCTTTTTGGTTTTCATGGGTTTTTAGGTTTTTATGGTTTCTTAGGGTTTTTAGGGTCTTTTGGGTTTTTAGGATTTTTGAGATTTTTAGGGGTTTCGAGGTTTTTTAAAGTCTTTTAGCATTTTTTGTGTTTTAAGGGTTTTTAGTTCTTTAAGATTTTTATGGGTTTTTAGGGTTTTAAAGGTTTTAGAAGTTTTATGGTTTTATGTGTTTTTCAAGGTTTTTTACGTTTTCATGGATTTTTAGGCTTTTTAAGGATTTTTATGGTTTTTATGTTTTTTATGGTTTTTAGGTATTTTTAGGGTTTTGGGGATTTTCAAGGGTTTTTGAGATTTTAGGGGGTTTCAGGGGGCACTTTTTGTGTTTTTTAAGGTTTTGTAGAGTGTTTTTACATTTTTAGATTTCTAAGGTTTTCTAGAGTTTTTAGTGGTTTTTAGGGTTTTTCTTGTTTTTTTGGGTTTTTAGGGTTTTTTGGGGGGGGGGGTTAGGTTTTTTTAAGTTTTCCTGTATTTTTAGGGGTTTTTTTAGGATTTTTATGGTTTTTAAGTTTTGTATGGTTTTTATGGATTTTGATTGTTTTTATGGTTTTTCGAAGTTTTTATGGTGTTTTTTGAATTTTTTTAGGGTTTTTAATGTTTTTAGAGTTTTTTAACATTTTTAGGGGTTTTGAGTTTTTTAGTGTTTTTTGTGGGTTTTTGGGTTATATGGGTTTTTATGGTTTTCAGGGGTTTTTCAGGGTTTTTAGGGTTTCTTATCTTTCCACAGATTTTTAGCCTTTTTTGAGGATTTTTATTATTTTTAGCATTTTTTTAGTTATTTTAGAAATTTTGAGGGGTTTTAGTGTTTTGTGTATTTTTAGGGTTTTTATGGGTTTTTAGGGTTTTTATGGTCTTTTTGGGTTTTATGATTTTTTTAGTTTTTAGGGTTTGAAAGGTTTTTTAGAGTATTTTAATGTTTTAAAGCCTTTTAAGGGTCTTTAAAGTTTTTTTGTGGGTTTTTAGGGTTTATATGGATTTTTAGGTTTTTTTATAAATTTTAGGGGGTTTTAAGGGGTTTTAGGGGTTTTTAAATTTTCATGGATTTTTAGGGATTTTAGGATTTTTATTGATCCTATATTTTTTAGGTTATTTAGGGATTGTGATGGTTTTTTGGGATTTTAAGGGGTTTTGGGAATTTAAGGGGTTTTTGGGGTTTTAGAGTTTTTAGGGTTTTTTAGGGTTTTAAGGGTTCTTTTTTGGTTTTACGGTTTTTGAGTTTTTTTAGGATTTTTAAATTTTTTTAGTGATTTTTAAGGTTTTTAGGTGTTTTAAGGGGTTTTAGAGTTTTTAGTTGTTTTTAGAGTTTTAAAGGTTTCTAGGGGTTTTAATGGTATTCAGGGTTTTTTTCAAGGTTTTTACGGGTTTTTATGTTTTCATGGATTTTTAGGGTTTTATTGAGATTTTTAGGTTTTTTAGAGATTTTGATGATTTTTAGTGTATTCAATGGGTTTCAAGGTGTTTTGATGTTTTTAGGGACTTTTTGTGGTTTAAAGGTTTTTTTTGAGTTTTGAGGGTTTTTAAGGTTTTTTAGATTTTTTATCGTTTTATATATTTTAAGGGTTTTTAGGGTTTTTAGTGCATTTTTAAGATTTTTATGGGTTTTTATGTTTTTAGGGTTTTTTGGGCAAGGAAGGTGCATGGTCAGGCTATTCCCGACCCCCCTAAATTTATTAGAAAAAAGATGCAGTAGAAAAGGGTGGGGAGGGGTCAAACGACCCACACCCAAAAAACCCTTAAACCCCAAACCCAAAGAACCCAAAAAACACACAAAGCCAAGAAAAGCAAAAATTTAGAATGTTCCCATCAGTATCTCTAAGCCAAACAGCAACCAGCATCCAGTTGCAGCATGACCATAAGCAACAACATCATCAAAATTCATTATCATAATATCAGTATCACCATAGTAAAATCTACCTCAACACCGCTATATTTCATCACCTTACCAAGATCAGCAACCATCAGGCTATACTCCAATCTTAGCTTACCTACACCACTTAATAGCACCGCCCTGCCGAGACGCACCCTTGACGCTGCACTAAACCACCAACACCATCCCAACACTGCCACTTGCACCATCATACCAAACCAAAGTAGAGTTTAATGTGATGAGGAGGATAGCAAGAGAAGAGGTGGGTGCACGAGCCAAGGGCAATGACAACGGTGAGTAGCCACACCCCAGTATCCAATTCCAACAGACACTCGGTTTCCAATAGCCAGAATCTCCTTCAACAGATCTCAGCCAAGCAGCGACCATCACCCTGCATCCCAGATCCCAAAAATCCGCACCTCCTTTCCAATCAGCTTCCAAATCCAAAAAAACCCTCCAAAGACCCAGAACATGACCAGACAGTACCCCACACCTCGCATCACAACCATCATCTAGCACTAGCACCAGTTCACAGCTAGTCCATCCATACACAAATCCAAAAGACCTCTTTGACACCCAAGAAAACCACAGGCCAACAAATTAACCTGATCGCAACACAAATTAATCCATCCCACATCAACAACATGAAACAAACACAAATCCGAGGAACCATAAAAACAGACCTACCTCTTCGGTAAAAACTGTTGACCAACAAATCTGAGAGCCCGCACCACCGAACCAAGCACGCCACCAGCAAGCCAACACAAAGCCTTCCGAATCCACCATCTCCATAGAAACCAGTCACCATGACAACGGAACCACCGGAAGGAAGCCATCTAGAAATTCCAAACTCCCGTTGCTGTTGAGACCCTGTCTGCCATTGAGGCCCTCGCCGCCACTGACCTGTTCGTGGAAACCCCATATCCACACAATCAAACCCAATCTGACCAGCAGGGTTCCCAAACTGCGTGAAAATCCAAAGGTCCCATTGGCTTCGTGACCACCCCCAATTCCTGGCGCCCACAAGCCGAGATCGATGAAGGCCAAATCCAGAAGAAATCCAATCTGGGGGTCGCCCTGAAAACTCCAAAGATAAAATCACTGCTACAGATCCATCGCCAAATAAGCCAAGCCTTGCTTGGATTTGAAGCTGAAGGCACAGAAAAAGTCACTACTCGGAAAAGTCAAAGCCATTGAAGACATGAAAACACCACTGCCTTGGATCTAAAAAGCGCTTCCAAAGCAACTGTTGCCGAGATCGCCGCCCACAAGCTGGAAAGGATGAAGATCCATCACCGAAGCCCAAGCGGAAGTTAGGAGGAACCCTGGAAGAAGCGTCGAGTGAGATAGAGAGCCAGGAGAGTGCACCACCATCCTTCCTTAGGGTTTTTTTGGGGTTTTCATGATTTTCAAGGTTTTTTTTAAGGTTTTAGAGTTTTTTACATTTTCATGGATTTTTAGGGTTTTTTTGGATTTTTTTGGTTTTTAGGGTTTTAATTTTTGTAGATATTTTCAGTGGTTTTAGGGGTTTTCATGTGTTTTCATGGTTTTTAAGGATTTTATAGGTTTTTAGGGTCTTTTGGGTTTTTAGGTTTTTTTGAGTTTTTATTATTTTTAAGGGTTTTTAGACTTTTTTATCATTTTAGTGGTTTTATGTGTTTTTAGAGCTTTTAGTGGTTTTCAGGTTTTTTTAATTTTTATAGGGGTTTTGTGGTTTTCAAGTGTCTATCGAAGTTTTAGGGTTTCTTACATTTTCATTGATTTTAGGGTTTTTTTAGATTTTATGGTTTTTAGGGTTTTTTTAGGGTTTTTACGGATATTGTCGGTTTTAGGGTTTTGCCAGAGCTTTTATAGTTTGTAAGGTTTTTTAGGGTTTTAGGTTCATTTTGTGTTTTTATGTTTTTTTTTTGAGTTTTTTAGGATTTTTAAGGTTTTATATAGTTTTTATTGTTTTTTAGGGTTTTGAGGGTTTTAAGATTTTTAGTGGTTTTTAAAGTTTTTTTTTATTTTTAGGGTTTTTTAATATATTTAGGGGGTTTTATTGCCTTCCGATTTTTTTAGGGGTTTTTACGTTTTCATGGATTTCTAGTGGTTTTTTGTTATTTTTAATGGGTTTTAGGGGTTTCAAGTGTTTTTAGGGATTTTTGGATTTTTAGGGCTTATCAGCGATTTTTAGGGTTTTTAGTGTTTTTAGTGTTTTAGGGTGTTTTAGGATTGTTTGGGTTTTAGGTTTTTTTTTGAGATTTTTGGGATTTTATGGTTTTTTAGAGTTTTTAATGTTTTTAGGGGTTTTAAGGGTTTTAAGAGTTCTAAGTGGTTTTTAGGGTTTTTATGGGTTTTGCTATTTTTTAAGGTTCTTAGGGATTTTTAAGGGTTTTAAGGATTTTTTTTTGGGTATTTCAAGTTTCTTCTATTTTTTGTGGTTTTTTAGGTTGTTTATATTTTTTTAGGTTTTTTGGTTTTTTAAGGATTTTAAGGGGTTTTAGGGGGTTTTAGAGGGTTTTAGGGGTTTTCAGGGTTTTTGGGTTTTTGGATTTTTTCGAGTTTTTAGGGGTTTTAAGGGTTTTTAGAGTTTTTTAACGTTTTTAGGGGTTTAAATTTTTTTATATTTTTGAGTAATTTTTAGGGGTTTTATAGTATTTTTATGGTTTTTGGGTTTTTTAGGGCTTTTTAGGATTTTAGGGGGTTTAGCATTTTTAGGGTTTTTAGGGACTTTTGGGTTTTTAGGGTTTTTTTTTTGATTTTTTATGGTTTTTAAAGTTTTTTAAAGTTTTTTGGGGTTTTAAGGGTTTTATAATTTTTTTTGGTTTTTAGGGGTTTTATGGATTTTTAGGGTCTTGAAAGTTTTTTGGGGGGTTTTATGGTTTTCAGGGGTTTTTCTGGGTTTTTAGGGGTTTTTACATTTTCATGAATTTTTAGGGGGTTTTTTGTTTTTAGGTTTTTAGGTTTTTAGGATTTTTAGGGATTGGGTTTTTATGGGTTTTAAGGGGTTTTTAGGGTTTTAGGGTTTTTCTGGGTTTCAAGGGTCTTCTTGGGGGTTTAAGTTTCTTGTGGTTATTTAGAGTTTTAAACATTTTTTGGGGTTTTAAGGGTTTTAGAGTTTTCAGTGCTTTTTAGGGTTTTCATGGGCTTTTATAGTTTTTAAGGTTTTTAGGGGGTTTATGGTTTAAGGGGTTTTTCTGGGTTTTAAGGTTTGTTACATTTTCATTGAATTTTTAGTGGTTTTTTAGGATTTTTAGGATTTTTACGGTGTTTGAGGGTTTTTAGGGATTTTTAGGGTTTATAAGAGTTTTCAGGGTTTATAGGATTTTTAGGGGGTTTTAGGGTTTTTAGGGACCTTTTTTTTGGTTTTTTGGGTTTTTTGAGTTTTTTTTTGTGTTTTAAGGTTTTTTGAGTTTTTAAGGGGTTTAAAGGTTTTTTAGAGTTTCTAATGGTTCTAGGGGTTTAAAGGGGTTTTTAGAGTTTTTAGTGTGTTTTAGGGTTTTTAAGTCGTTTTATATTTTTTAACATTTTTATGGGTTTTAAGGTTTTTAGATTTTTTTCGTGATTTTTTAGAATATTTATTGGTTTTTAGATATTTTAAAGGTTTTCAAGTGTTTTTATGGATTCTATGTTTTCATTGATTTTTAGGGATTTTTAGGATTTTTATAGTTTTTAAGGTTTTTAAGGATTATGATGATTTTTAGGTCACTTCTGGGTTTTTAGGGTTTCTAGGGTTTTTCAGGGTTTTAGAGACATTTTGGGGTTTGGGGGTTTTTTTCAATTTTTTATGGTTTTTAAGGTTTTATAGAGTTTTTAATGTTTTTAGGGGTTTAAGGGGTTTATAGAGTTTTTAGTGGTTTTTAGGGGTTTTAAGGATTTTTAGGGGGTTTTTAATGTTATTTAGGGGTTTGTATGGTTTCCAAGTGTTTTTTAGTGTTTTTAGGAATTTTTACATTTTCATGGATTTTTAAGGGTTTTTAGGAATTTTTTGCTTTGTAGGTTTTTAGGAGTTTTAGGAATTTTGAGGGGTTTAGGTTTTTTCAGAGTTTTTTAGGGGTTTTAGGTGTTTTTTAGAGTTTTTAGGAACTTTTTGTGATTTTAAGGTTTTTTTTAGTTTTTAGAGTTTTTTTAAAAAATTTAGGGGTTTAAAGGGTTTTTATAGTTTTTAGGGCTTTTATAGGTTTTGGGGGGTTTTTATGTTTTTAGGGTTTTTTTATGATTTTCAAGGGTTTTTTAGGGTTTTTAGTGTTTTTAACATTTTCATGGGGTTTAATGGGGTTTTTATGATTTGTATGGTTTTTATGGTTTTTAGGGATTTTTAGGTTTTTTTATGTTTTTTCAGAGGTTTTTAGGGCGTTTTTTGGGTTTTTATCATTTTCAGGGGTTTTTAGGGTTTTTTTTGAGTTTTTAGGGTTTTATGGTTTTAAGGGTTTTATTGTTTTTAGGGGTTTAAGGGTTTTAAGGGTTTTTTAAGTTTTTAGGGGGTTTTGTGGTTTTCAAAGATTTTTTGGGGTCTTTAAGGTTTCTTTTTTTAATAGATTTTTAGGGTTTTTTAGGATCTTTATTATTTTAGGGTTTTTAGTGTTTTTAGGGATTTTAAGGGGTTTTATGGTTTTAAAGGGAGGTTTTTACGCTTTTTCATGGTTTTTAGAGACTTTTTGGGTTCTTAGGGGTTTTTTGGGTTTTCTTAGTGGTTTGAAGATTTTTTAGAGTTTTTACTGTTTTTAGGGGTTTTATGGTTTTTTAGATTTTTTAGTTGTCTTTTTGGGTTTTTAGGGCTTTTAGGGTTTTTTTCTGTTTTCCTGGAGTTTAGGTTTTTCTTAGGATTTTTTGGTTTTTAGGGTTTTTAGGTGTTTTCAGAGTTTTAGAGATTTTTGGGTTTTTATGTTTTTCAGCTTTTTAGGGTTTTAAACGGTTTGGAGTTTTTTAAAGTTTTGAGGGCAAGGAAGATGTGAGGATCAGACTATTCCCAGCCCCCCAAATTTATTAGAAAGAAAAATAGAGACACAGCAGACAAGGGAGGGTTGGGGTCAAACGAACCACACCCGAAAACCCCTTACAACCCACGCAAAAAAAAGAAAAGAAAAAAACCAAAGAAGCACACCCATATCCAAGAAGCAACCATCACTATCATCCAATAGTATCCAGCATCCAGCAGCCCACTACCAAGAAAAGACCAACTTCAAACCTCACATGTACCAGTATCCATCACCTTCTCACCAACAACATTTCCAATAGCATCACCCAGCCAAACAGAACAAGCATCACCCAGCCAAACAGAGCAAGCATCCCATAACACCAACCAGCCTCTAGACCCCAGCAACTTTTCTTCCCTACTAATAGCCAGCACTAGCGGATTCCCACTACCAAACTATCCATAACACGCCAGCACTATCAGAAAATCATAGCCAAACATCCAGCCACATCCAGCATCATAGCCAATCCAGCAACCAACATTTTCATCGTAGTAATAAAAAACTACCAACCATTCCACTTTCATCCAGGATGCATCAAGCATCCAACAGCTCCAATTCTAGAAAACATTACCAACATCAGACCACACCAAGCTCCATAGCATCATCAAACCCATCAAAAAAAGAACCATCTCAACCTGCAGCTCATTCAAAACCATAACCAGAATGCAACCAACAAACCAAGCCACCAGCAAAGCGATCCAAAGCAGCAGATTGAACCCGCATAGAAATATTCCACGATCCAACGGCACAAAAAAACCAGAGAAAATTTACAGGAACAATGCCAAGGAAGAGGAAACGTACCAGATCTGAAACAACATCGAGGAGGAATTCCTGAAATAGAACCGAGGCGGTAAATCAGGAGAGATGATCAACATCCAGATCCCACACTGCCAATGTGTTCCCCTCCACCATTTCAAAAGTGCCTCCTGCAACCTTGGCGAAGAAGCGAAAGCCCCCGCAGCATCCAGCACCAAGCGCCTTATTCCATCGGAAAACCAGAAGATCCATTGAAAGGCACCAAGCCACAAGTCATTAACGCAATGCTCCAACAAGAAACCATCAGCAACCCAAGACCCGAACAACATCATCTCCGCAAATCGCTGCCAAATTGAACTCGAAATATCCTCCTCGCCAAGACCGCATCGTCGTTGAGGCACCCATCTCCAGACTATCCAAGGTAAACCCAGATCTTCAAAGTCAACCCCGAACCACAGCGGTTTCCCATCAAGGATTCCGACCGCCCTGGAGTTAGCAACTTCGCCACAGTCCTGATCCGGCCGATCTAAGATCAGAGAAGCCCTCGCAAGCTTCGATCCCAACAAAACCCAAGTACCCCCGCAAGAAAATCCTTCCGAAACTGAGATCTAGATCACGGGATGAGGAAAAAGAAGCTGCTGAAGACAGGAAGCCACCATCGTCTTGGATCCGAAGAGCGCACCCAGAGAACACCGTCGTTGAGGAAGATCAATGCCAGAAACCCTAGAAAAAACCAGGGGAAGAAGAGTTGGGCGAGAGAGAGAACCTGGAGAGTGCGCCACCATCCACTTTTTCCAAACGTGTTGTTGGGTTATGAGGTATTGAGCTGGCCTGCCCACCTGCACACTGCATGTCCCCAGTTAGGCCCAAGGTGGCCAACCCTTGGGCTTGGGCTAGTTCCACATGGAGTCGAGGGGACAAGAGGATCACTGGCGTATAGTGCGCATTGCCTTTGTGAGGACTCAAACCCAGAACCTCGACAATAGGACGCTACCTCCTTGAACCAACTCACCCAGCCCCTGCAGGCAAAGTTTTGAGGGGTTTTAAGGTTTTTTGAGTTTTTAGGGGTTTTTAGCGTTTTTGTGTATTTTTATGGCCTTTTAAAGTTTTTAAGGGTTTTTTATTTTTTTTTCAGGGGATTCTCAAGGAATTTAGGGTTTTTTATGTTTTCATGGATTTATAGGGGATTTTTAGGATTTTTATGGTTTTCAGGGTATTTATAGGTTTTTAGGGGTTTTAGGGGTTTTAGGGTTTTAATGGTTTTTTAGAGTTTTTTTTCTTTTTTCAAGGTTTTAATGGTTTTTGAGTTTTTAGGGGGTTTTTATGGGGTTTTAGGGTTTTAAAGGTTTTGATTGGTTTTTATGGTTTTTAGGGGTTTACCATGTTTTTGGGGTTTTATACATTTTCATGGATTTTTAGGGATCTTTTAGGGTTTTTATGGTTTTTAGGGATTTTAGGGATTTTTAGGGTTTTTTAGGAATTTTAGGGGGTTTCAAGGATTTTAGGGTCTTTTTTGGATTTTTAGGTTTTTATGGTTTTTTATAATTTTTTAAAAAAAATTGGGTTTTTATGGGTTTTATAGTATTTAGTGTTTTTTTGGGTTTTTAGGGGGTTTTATGGTTTTTTGGGGCTTTTTAGTGTTTTTAGAATTTTTTAGGTTTTGATGGATTTTTATGGGTTTTTAGGGATTTTAGAGTTTTTAGGGATTTTGATGGTTTTTAGGGTTTTACGGGTTTTTAGGGTTTTTAGGGTTTTTAGGGTCTTTTGGGGGTTATTTGAATTTTCAGGGTTTTTAAGGGTTTTTACAGTTTTTAGTGGTTGTAGTGTTTTGATGGGTTTTAGGGTTTTAAAAGGGTTTTAGGCATTTTTATAATTTTCAGGGTTTTTTAGGTTTTTTATGTTTTCAGGAATTTTTAGAGGTTTCTTTATGATTTTTATGGTTTTTAGTGTTTTTTAGGATTTTTTGAGATTTTGAGGGTTTTTATGGTGTTTAGTGTTTTTAGGGGTTTTCATGGTTTTTAGGGTATTTTTTCTTTTTAGGGGTTTTTTCTATTTTTAGAGTTTTAAAGGTTTTTTAGAGTTTTTTAACATTTTTAGTGGTTTTAAGGGATTCTAGTGTTTTTATTGGTTTATAGGTTTTTTATGGGTGTTTAGGGTTTTAGGGTTTTTAGGTTTTATGGTTTTTAGGATTTTTAGGGATTTTTTTTGTTTTCATTGAATTTTAGGGGTTTTAAGAATTTTTAGGGGGTTTAGGGTTTTTCAAGGATTTTTTGGGTCTTCTTGTGTTTTTAGGGTTTTTTAGTTTTTTTGGGTTTTAAGGGTTTTTATGGGGTTTTAGGGTTTCTTAATGTTTTAGGGGTTTTGTAGTTTTCTGGGGTTTTTAAGGATTTTCAGGAGTTTTATGTTTTCATGGATTTTTAGGGGTTTTCTAATATTTTTATGGTTTTTAAGGTGTTTAGTGATTTTGAGGATTTTTAGGTATTTTTAGGGGTTTTAGGGTTTTTATGGGTTCTAAGGGGTTTTAGGGACTTTTTGGGTTTTTACGGGTTTTTTGAGTTTTTAAGAGTTTTTTAACATTTGTAGGGATTTTAAAGGGTTTTATAGTTTTTTGTCGTTATTAGGGTTTTTATGGAATTTTAAGATTTTTGAAGGTTTTTAGGGGTTTTATGGTTATCAGGGTTTTAAAGGGATTCGACGTTTTCATGGGTTTTAAGGGGTTTTATGATTTTTATGGGTTTTAGTGTTTTTTAGGGTTTTTAGGGATTTTGAGGGTTTTCATGTGTTTTTAGGGGGTTTTATGATTTTTATTGGTTTTAGTTTTTTTATGGATTTTGAGGGGTTTTAGGGGTGTTCGGGTGTTATTAGGGGTTTTCAAGTTTTTTAGGGTCTTTTGGGGGTTTTTGTGTTTTTTGAGTTTTTTAGGGTTTTTATGGGTTTTTATAGTTTTTTAACATTTTTATGGGTTTTTAGTTTTTTTGTGGTTTTAGGGATTTTATGGGTTTTTAAGGATTTTTAATTTTTTTAGGAGTCTTCATAGTTTTCCATGTTTTTCAAGGTTTTTTACGTTTTTGTTGATTTTTAGGGGTTTTTCGTATTTTATGGCGTTTAGGATTTTTTAGTATTTTTATGGAAATTAGAATTTTTTTGGGATTTTTTGGGGTTTTTAGGGGTTTTAGGGCAAGGAAGGTGCGAGGCCAAGCTATTCCTGGCCTCCCAATATTTATTAAAGTAAAAGCTAAGAAGATAAGGGCGGGGTGGGGCCAGACAGCCCACACCCAAAAGGCCCTCGACCCACCATGACATCAAAACCCCAAAAGACCCAAAAGAAGAAGAGAAAAAAAGCAGGAACTGCAAGTCAAAGTCTCCATCCTCATAAGGATCCCAATCAGCACCATAACTAGAGGAAGCATCCGACTCCACTGACTCCCATTTAGATGATTCATATTGCTTGAGGAAGTCTGAACAATACTTCCTGAGATCCATGTAGGGCTTCACTTTGGTAGCTCGGTCTTCCCTACCTTGTGTATCTCTTTCACCTTTGCTAGCCTTGGAGGAGGCTCTAGTAGCCATTGTCCTAGGAAGGGAAGAATAGTCCCTCCTTGCCCTCCGTTTCACTAGAGGGTCACTCATCACCTTGGCCCTGCTGTGGGCTATATCAGCAGGCACTGCCAAGTCGCCTTGCCTGCCACCTTAAGGAACAAACCGCGGCTTTCTCTTCTAATTGCAGCTAGAGGAACCAGGAAGACCCATCATCGCCTCCTCCCTTTTGATCCTATCCAAGTTGGAATACATAAGGTCATCGCGGTCCCCAAAAATTTCTCCTGGCCTTATGTGCTCATCATTCCCATCCCCAAGAAAGACCATTGGTTATAGATCTGGATTTTGGAAGATATCTTTTGCATGCTGCTCAAGTGGGATTTCAAAACAGTCCAACATAATCGGGTCAGATATCTCAACACAGGGGGAACTTCTCGAACAGAACAAGAGCGAAGCTGAGATCAGGATGCTCAATGCTCCTCCTATCATCATAAAGGCTATCAAACTACTGCAGTTCATGTCCCACCAGACCCCCTTCCTCCACAGAGTCCAAAGGGTCCAGGCCCGTGAACCGACCAACTTCTGGGGGGGTGGAAAAGTCTCCCTCTCCATCTCATATAAAGATGGTATTAAAGTCATGCTCACGTCCCTGACGGGGTGAGCCTGTAAGATCACAGCCCCTACTTCACCAGGAGTGTCATCACCATCTTCAAGAGAGGCATCACCCCCCAGTCCCAAATCACCCTTCATTCGCTTGAAAATGTCCTTGACCAAGATTTTCTCCTCAACACCCTACTGGGGGGATGACCCCCCTTCCTCCACCCTGTCGTCCCTCCGAACATCCAACAGAGTGTCCTAAGGGTCATCATTTCTCACCTCTGGCTCCCCTGTCGAGCTCAACATTGGGGAGATGGCCTCCTTGCCACCCCTAACCACCACACCATCAGTACATCTGCATTCCCTTTTCGTATGACCAAGAGTAAAGCACGATACACAATAATTCACCCATGATTCGAACACCACCAACTTCTTCCACCGAAGCTCTTCACCAATTTCAATCAAGAAAAACTCGACTGGTTCCTTCGAGACATCAATTTCAACACAAACCCTCAGGGAAACTGAATAACAGAGGGACTTGGTTCGACTATCCACACACAGAAGCCTTCCAACCAAATTCCGCAACATAGTAATAAGGGACAAGTTTTCAAAGGGTAGGGGGAGATCAGGAAACCTTACCTAGATTGCCATCAGTGAGGAGTCACGATTAAGATGGAAATGAAAGTTCCACCGGAAGAGGGAAAAGCTGGTGGCATCACATCTGTGAGGAGCTGTTGACCATGCTCGAATAATATCTTCCTTTTAAGAGAACTGAATTAGAATGTGACTAGAGTTGACCAAGACAATAGTGGCATGGTCCCTAAGATCCCAATGCTTGAACACAAATTTTTCAAAAACATCAACCGGGGGACACCAGTTCAAATACTTGGCTACAAGGGTCATATTATGGAGGGTAGAGGCCTTGTTGAACTCCGCAATCGATAGTGGAAGATTTGGTAGACCTTCATGCAAACCCTGTACCTTAGGGAAAAGTTCAATTTGTGGGAAAGCTAGAAGCATATCAGGATCCAAGAAAGGTAAGAATCTGTCTTTAATAGGGGCAGAGACGACCCCTCCCCCGTAGAGGGGGAAGGCCAGGGATAGCCACCAGTGTTGTCTTCAAGCCAGCAACGAAGCAGCAGGAGCGCCATCGCGGGAGCAGAGAGGAGTAGTAATCTTAGGGGTTTTAGGGGGGTTTAGAGGGTTTTAGGGGTTTTAGGGGTTTTAGGGTTTTAGGGTTTTAGGGTTTTCAGGGTTTTTTGGGTTTTTTGAGGAATTTTTGATTTTTTTAGTGTTTTTAAGGTTTTGGGGGATTTTTAATATTTTTATGGGTTTCAATGTTTTCTAAATTTTTTAGAGCGTTTTTTGGGTTTTTAAGGTTTTTATGGGGTTTTATCATTTTTTATAGATTTTTAAGGGTTTTTAGGGTTTTTTACATTTTCATTGATTTTTGGGATTTTTTAGGATTTTTATAGTTTTCATTGTTTTTAGTGATTTTGATGGTTTTTAGGGTTTTCATTTATTAGGATTTTTTTGGGTTTTTCAGGGTTTATAGGATTTTTTGGGTTTTAGGGTTTTTTGGGGGGTTTTCGGGTATTTAAGGTTTTTTTAGAGTTTTAACATTTTTAGTGGTTTAAGTTTTTTAGTGTTTTTAGTGATTTTTATTGTTTTATGGGTTTTTAGTGGTTTTAATGTTTTTTAGGGTTTTCAAGTTTTTAAGGATTTTTAAGGGTTTTTAGGGTTTTTTACATTTTCTTAGAATTTTTTGCAGTTTTTTATGATTTTCACAGTTTTTAGGGTTTTTTAGGGTTTGAGGGATTTTCAGGGGTTTTAGGGGTTTTTAGGGGTGTTCATGTTTTTTTGGTCTTCTGGGGTTTTTAGGGGGTTTTTTTGAGTTTTTTGGGGGTTTTAAGTTTTTTAGAGTTTTTAAAAGTATTTAGGGGTTTTAAGGGGTTTTAGAGTTTTTAGTGGGTTTTTATGATTTTTATGGGTTTTTAGGATTTTTTAAGGTTTTTAGGGTTTTTATGGTATTAATGGTTTTTTCAAGTCTTTAGAGTTTTTTACGTTTTCATGGGGTTTTAGGGTTTTATATTTTTTATGTTTTAGAGTTTTTAGGGATTTTGAGGGGTTTTATGGTTTTTTTGGGGGGGGGTTAGGGGGTTTCAAGATTTTTAGGGTATTTTTTGTTTTTTAGGGTTTTTAGTTTTTTAGAGTTCTTAAGGTTTTAGAGTTTTTTAACGTTCTTATGGGTTTTATGGTTTTTTAGAGTTTTTAGTGGGTTTTAGGGTTTTTATGGCTTTTTTGGGTTTTTAAGGGTTTTTAGGGTTTTTAGGGTTTTTAGGGTTTTTTAAGTTTTCATGGATTTTTGTGGGTTTTATGATTTTTATGTTTTTTAGGTGTTTCTAGGGTTTCTAGGGACTTTTAGGGTTGTTCAAGGGGTTTTAGGGGTTTTTTTGAGTTTTTAGGGTTTTAAGGGTTTTTAGAGTTTTTAAACGTTTTTAGGGGTTTTATGGGTTTTTAGAATCTTTATTGGTTTTTAAAGTTTTTATGGGGTTTTTAGGTTTTTATGGGATTTTATGGTTTTCAGGGTAGGGTTTTTTAGGTTTTCATGTATCTTTATGTGTTTTTAAGAATCTTTATGGTTTTTATGGTCATTAGGGTTTTTATGGATTTTGAAGGATTTTAGGGTTTTTAGAGGTCTTTAGGGTTGTTAGGGGTTTTCAGGGTTTTTAAGTTCTTTTTGGGTTTTTTTGGGGTTTTTAGGGTTTTTAGAGTTTTTAAAGTCTTATAGAGTTTTTAACCTTTTTAGGGTTCAAAATTGTTTTTAGATTTTTTAAGGATTTTTTGGGGTTTTATGGTTTTCACGGTTTTTTCATGGTTTTTACGATTTTGTACATTTTCATGGATTTTAGGGGTTTTTAGGATTTTTATGGTTTTTATAGTTTTTAGGGGTTATAGGGATTTTGAGGGTTTATATGGATTTTCAGGGGTTTGTATGATTTTTTAGGGTTTTGGGGGTCTTTTTGGGTTTTTTGAGTTTTTTAGTGTCTTTCAGTTTTTTTAACAGTTTCATGTGTGTTTAGAGTTTTTAGAGTTTTTAGTGGTTGTATGGGGTTTTAAGAGGTTTTAGTAGTTTTTAGGGGTTTTTTGGGGTTTTTAGGGTTTTGTAATTTTCGTGGATTTTAGGTGTTTCTTAGGATTTTTATAGTTTTTAGAGTTTTTAGGGTGTTTAGGGATTTTAATAGGTTTTCAGTGTTTTTAAGGTTTTTAGGTTTTTATAGGATTTTTAGGGCCTTCTGGGTTTGTATGTTTTCTTAGTTTTTAGTGATTTTATAATGTTTTTATGGGTTTTTAGGGTTTTGAAGGTTTTTAGGGGGTCTTTATACTTTTCAAGGATTTAAGATTTTTCACGTTTTCTTGGATGTTTAGAGGGTTTTTGTATTTTTATGGTTTTAGTGGTTTTTAGGGTTCTTAGTGTTTTTTGAAAACCTTGAATGCCATTTAAACGCTTAAAAACCTTAAAAACCCTAAAAACCCATAAAAACCTAAAAAACCACTAAAAACTCTAAAATCCCTAGAAAACCATAAAAATGTTAATAATCACTCAAAAACTCAAAAAAACCCTAAAACCCCAAAATTACCCTAAAAAACATAAAACCCGTTAAACCTCTTAAAAAACCCTCAAAATCCATAACAACGCTAAACCCATAAAAGTACCAAAACCCCCGAAAAATACATTAAGACATAACAAACCCTAAAACCATGAAAAACACCAAAAAACCTACACCCATAAAACCCTAAAAAACAAAAATAAATCCTAAAAATGAAAAAAAAGAACTCTAAACTCCCCAAAAAATGCTCAAAATTGCTAAAAAACGCCTTAAATCCATGAAAAAATAAAAACCCCTAATGACCTTAAAAGCCCCTAAAAACCATAAAAACCCTAAAAACCTAAAAACCCTTAAAAATCCATAGAAACCATAAAACCCAATAAAACCCCTTAAAATCCCTAAAAATGTTAAAAAAACACTAAAAAACCTTAAAAACAAAAAAAAAACAAAAAAACCATAAAAACCCAAAAGAACAAAAAACCTTGAAAACACTAAAACCCCATAAAATCCCAAAAAATCAAAAGACTCCTCAAAATCCCTAAAATCCCAAAAAAATCCGATAAACCCTAAAAATCCTAATCCCTAAAATCCTTGAAAACGTAAAAACCATGAAAAACTTCTTAAAGCCATAAAACCCAAAAAACCCTTAAAAACCCCTAAAAAACCATAAAAACCCTAAAACCCACTAAAAAAATCTAAAAACTCTTTAAACCTCTAAAAATGTTAAAAAACCTTTAAAACATTAAAAACCCTAAAACCCCTAAAAACCCAAAAAGACCCTAAAAACCTGAAAACCCAAAAAACCCTCAAAATCCCTAAAAACCATAAAAATATATGGAAATGTAAAAAAACCGAAAAACCCTTGAAAACCAAAAAACCCCAAAAAACCTTAAAAATCCTAAAAATCTATAAAATCCCTAAAACCCACTAAAAACCCTTAAAATACCTAAAAATGTTAAAAAACACTAAAAACTATTAAAAACCCTAAAAATTTAAAAAAACCCCTAAAACCACAAAAAATACCATAAAAACCCTAAAACCCAAAAACCTCTAAAACCCCCTAAAAACCCTAAAAATCCACAAATCCATAAAACCCCTAAAAACCCTAAAAACAATAAATATCCTTTAAACCCCCTAAAAATCTAAGAAAACGTAAAAAAGACTAAAACCCCTGAAAACCCTTGAAAACCATAAAATTCCCGAAAAACGTTAAAAAACCCTAAAACCACTAAAATCTAAAAAAAACTTTATAAAAATGATAAAAAAACTCTTAAAAATCATAAAAACCCAAAAAAACCCAAAATCCCTAAAAACCCTAAAACAATAAAAATCCTAAAGAACCCTAAAAACCCTAAAACCCCTTAAAAATCATAAAACCCCCTAAAAACATAAAAAATCAAAAATACATAAAAACATAAAAACCACTAAAAACTCTAAAAAACCCTTAAGACTCCTAAAAAATTTAAAAAACAATAAAAACCCTTAAACCGCTTAAAAACTCAAAAAACTCCTAAAATCACAAAAATACCCTAATAAAATGGAAAAAACCTAAAACCCCTAAAAATCCTCAACATCCCAAAAAACCCAAAAAAACACTAAAAACCATAAAAATCCAAAAACCGCCATAAAAATCCATAAAAACAAAAAAACCCCTAAAAACCATGAAAACCCCCTAAAAACCATATACCCCCTAAAACCATAAAAAACACAAAAAAACCCCAAAAAAACCAAAAAAACCATTGAAAACTCTAAAAACCCCTTAAAACCACGAAAAAACCTTAAACCCACTAAAAACATTAAACTCTAAAAAACTTAAAAACCCTAAAAACTAAAAAAAACCAAAAAAAAACAAAAGACACTAAAAACCCTAAAAACCATAAAAATCCTAAACCCCTAAAAATCCCTAAAAATGTAAAAAACACAGGAAAAAACCCTTGAAGACCATAAAAACCCATCAAAACTTAAAAAACTAAAAACCCATAAAAACATTAAAAACCACTAAAAACTCTAAAAACCCTTCAAAACCCTAAAAACATTAAAAAACTCTAAAAACCTTAAAACCCCTAAAAACTCAAAAAAAAACCTAAAAACCCAAAAAGACCCTAAAAATCCTAATAAACACTAAAACATAAAAAACAATTGAAAACCCCTAAAACCCATAAAAATCCTTAATATCCCTAAAAATCCTAAAAACCATAAAAATCCTAAATAACCATAAAACTCTTAAATTTCATAAATACCCTAAAAACACTTAAAATTATAAAATCCATTAAAACCCCTAAATATTTTAAAATACTCTAAAAACCGTAAAAACCCAAAAAACCAAAAAAAACATTAAAAACCCATAAAGACACTAAAAACCCTAAAACTTTCAAAAACCCTAAAAACCCTCAGAATTTATAAAAACTCTAAAGAACCCAAAAAACACATAAAAATACTAATATACCCTTAAAAATCCTTGAAAATGAAAACACCCCCAAAAACCTTAAAATCCCAAGAAAATCATAAAAACCCATAAAAACAATAAAAACAATAAAAACCATAAAAACCCTATAAAACTCTAAAACCCAAAAAAATAATCTAAAACCCTTAAAATCGCTAAAAATTATAAAAAACTTAAACCCCTAAAAAATTCAAAAAAAATTCTATAAACCTGCAAAATACACTAGAAATTGTGAAAACCGCTAAAACTACTAAAAACCCTAAAACCCCTGAAAAACCCTAAAACCCCTCAAAGTCCCAAAAAATCATAAAAATCACTAAAACCCATAAAAATCCTAAAAACACCCCCTAAAAATCCATGAAAATGTAAAAAACCCAAAAAACCCTAAAAAACTCCAGAAAACCATAAAACCCCGAAAATGTTAAAAACCCTAAAAACCATAAAACCCTAAAAACCACTAAAAACTCTAAAACCCCTTGAAACCCCAAAAAACCTTAAAAAGAACTTAAAATCCTTAAAAACATTAAAAAAAACAAGTAACCCCTAAACCCACAGAAGATACTAAAAACCCTAAAAACCCTAAAAACCATAAACATTCTAAATAACCCCTAAAAATCCAAAAAAACATAAAAAACCTCAACCCTAAAAAACAGATGAAAACCATAAAACCCCTAAAAATCCATAAAACCCCTAAAACCCACTAAAAACTCAAAAAATCCTTAAAACTCCAAATACGTTAAAAACTTATAAATACATTAAAAACCTAAAAAACTCAAAAAAAACCTTGAAAACAAAGAAGACCAACAACCCTAAAAAACCTAAAAAACCTAAAAACCCTCAAAATCCCTAAAAACACTAAATACCATAAAAATCCTAAAACACCCCTAAAACTCTAAAAACATGAAAAACCATAAAAATCCTAAAAAATCCCTAAAAATCCATGACAACATAATGACCCTAAAAACCATAAAATACCACAGAAAACCATAAAACCTCTAAAAACATCTAAAAACCCTAAAACCCTAAAAACCCCTAAAAACTAAAAAAACATTTAAACCCCTTAAAATGTTAAAAACTCTACAAAACCCTAGAACCCCAAAAAAACCCCTAAAAACAAGAAAAACTCCAAAAACCATTAAAACCCTAAAACCCCCTAAAAACCCCTAAACCCCCCAAAATCCATAAAAACCCTAAAAACCATATAAATCCTAAAAACCCCATAAAAATCAATGAAAAGGTAAAAAAACCCTAAAACCCATAAAAAACCCTAAAAACCCTAAAAACCCATAAAAAACTTACAAACCCCTAAAATCCCATAAAACCCCTAAAAGCCCACTAAAATATCTACAAACCCTTTAAACCCCTAAAAACGTTAAAAAAACCCTAAAAAACCCCAAAAGATCCTAAAAACTCTAAAACCCCATAAACCCCTAAAACACCTTGAAAAAGCCCTAAAACCCCTAAAAACCCTCAAAATCCCTAAAACCCCCCAATACCCTAAAAACTATAAAAATCATAAAAAACCCCTAAAAGTTCATGAAAACCTAAAAACCACTAAAAACCACAAAATCCCCTTAAAACCTTTTAAGCCCTAAAACACCTAAAAACCCTAAAAACCCACTAAAACCCTTTAAAATCCATAAAATATAAAAAAAATCTAAAAACCTTAATGCCCGAAAAAAGAAATAAAAAACCCTAAAAACAAAAAAGACCCTAAAAACCCCTAAAATGCCCTAAAACCCTAAAAACCATCAAAACCCCAAAAAATCCTAAAAACCATAAAAATTATAAAAAACCCCTAAAAGTCCATGAAAATGTACAGAATCTTAAACACCCTAAAACACCTTATGAACCATAAAATCCCCTAAAATCCTTAAAAACTCTAAACACCCTATGGTTGCTACTTGGACCTGGGTGTGCTTGTTTGGTTTTTCTTTTCTTTTATTTGATTTTTCTTTTTTGGTGTGGGTTGTAAGGGGTTTTTGGGTGTGGGTCGTTTGACCCCTACCCTCCCTTGTCTGTTGTGTCTCTTTTCTTCTTTCTAATAAATTTGGGGGGGGGGGGGGGCGGGAATAGCCCGCCCCTCGCATCTTACTTTCCCTAAAAATGTTTAAAAAGTCTAAAAAACCTTAAAACCCTAAAAAACTCATAAACCACAAAAATCCATAAAAGACAAAAAAGAACTGTGAAAACCCTAAAAAACCTAAATTCCCAAAAATCCTTTGAAAAACCTAAATATCATCAAAATTCATAAAAACCCAAAAATAACCCGAAAAACCATAAAAATCCTAAATCCCCCTAAAACCCAAGAAAACATAAAAACCCTAAAAACACCTAAAAACCATAAACCCCCATAAAAACCTAAAACCCTTAAAAATCCACAAAACCCACAAAAGCCACTAAAAACTCTAAAAACCATTAAAACCCCAAAAAACGTTAAAAACTCTAATAAACCTTAAAACACTAAAAAATTAAAAAAAACAAAAAACCCCGAAAAGACCCTAAAACCCCTAAAAACCAAAAATACCTTGGAAAAACCCTAAAATCCCTCAAAATATATAAAAACCCAAAAATACCCTAACACCAAAAAAATTATAGAAAACCCCTAAAATTCATGAAAGCATAAAAAACTCTAAAACCCCTTGGAAACCATAAAACCCCCCCTTAAACCCTTTAAAACCCCTAAAAATACATAAAAATGGTAAAACCCCCACTAAAATCCAAAAACGCTTAAACCCCTAAAAAGGTTAAAAAATCGAAAAAACATTAAAAACCCTAAAAACCTAAAAAATCTAAAAACCAAAAAGACCCTAAAAACCCAGAAAACACTAAAAAACCATAAAACCATTAAACACCCATTAAAACCATTAAAATCTCAAAAACACATTTGAACCCCTAAAACTATAAAAATCCTAAAACCCCCTAAAAATCCACGAAAACGTAAAAAACCCTGAAAACCTCCTGAAAAACCTAAAACCCCTAAAACATTAAAAATCCATAGAACCCCATAAAAATCCTAAAAATACAAATGACTATAAAAACCCTTTAAACCCTATAAACACTAAAAAACATTGAAAACCCCAAAAACACTCAAAATACTTAAAACCCCTAAAAAACAATAAAAAACCCTAAAATTATGAAAATCCTAAAAAACCCATAAAAACCATGGAAACATAAAAAATCCTAAAAACCCAAAAGAACTCCTAAAAACCATAAAACCCATAAAAACACTAAAAACCACTAAATAATCTAAACACCCTTTAAACCCCTAAAATGTTAACAAACTCTAGAAAAACTCAAAACCCTTAAATCTCAAAAAAAAACCTAAAATGACCCAAAACACCATGAAAATCAAAAATACCTAAAAATTTGGAAAAACCCTAAAAACTCAAAAATCCCTAAAACGCCTAAAATGCCTAAAAACCAAAAATACCCTTAAAAATCCACATAAAAACCCTAAAAAACCGAGAAAACCATAAAACCCTTAAAAATATTAAACCCCCAAAACCCATAAAATCCTAAAAAACACTAAAAACTCTAACAACCCACAAAACCCTAAAAAATTGAAAACATTAAAAAACCTTAAAACTCTAAAAAACTAAAAACCCCCCAAAAAACCCAAAATCCCCAAAAAACAGTAAAAATAATAAAAATTCCCTAAAAATCAATGAAAACTTAAAAATTCGTAAAAACTCTGAAAAACCCCTGAAAACCCTAAAAACCCCTAAAAACCCTAAAAACCCATAAAAACCCACTAAAAATCTAAAACCTTAAAAACCCTAAAAAAATTAAAAAAACTCTAAAAACCATAAAGGACCCTTAAAACCCTAAAGACCACCAAAACCCCTCAAAACCCATAAAAACCATAAAAATCCTAAAAAAACCCCTAATGTCTCTGAAAACGTAAAAAACCCTAAAAATTGTGAAAAACCTTTGAAAAATATAAAAACCCCAAAAAACAAAAAACCCTAAAAACCTTAAGAAACCATAAAAACCTAAAAACCCACGAAAAACTCTAAAAATCATTAGAACCCCTTAAATTGTTAAAAAACTCAAAAAACCCCTTAAAATACCTATAAACTAAATGGCTTGAGTGTCTCAATCTCTCAAACTCTCAGCTTATGGGCCACTCATATCTATAGAGAGGCCAACTCGGTGGCAGATGCACTCTTCAAGAAGGCAATTGAGGAATGGAGCTCACTGTGGTCTTTTGTTGCCCCAACTTTTTGTGTGTCGTCTGTGGAATCTGATATGAAAGGTGAGGTCCACTCTCAAATGTGTAAACCCTCCTTGTAGCTTTTGTTTCTTTTTTCTATAAAGTTTAGTGGGGCTTCAGCCCCGAAACTTTTTCGCCCTAAGAAACTCAAAAGAACCATAAGAACCCAAAAAAGACCTTAAAAACCTTGAAAAACACCAAAACCCATAAAACCCCCTAAAAACACTAAAAACCCTCAAAATCCATAAAAACCCTAAAAACGATACAAATCATAAAAATCTTAAAAAACCCTAAAAATCCATGAAAACATAAAAACCCATAAAACCCCTAAAAACCCCTAAAAACCCTAAAAACCCAATAAAACTCAAAAAAAAACCTTAAACCCCCCCCCAAAACTTTAAAGTGCTCTAAAAACCTTTAGACCCTAAAAAACTCAAAATAACCCTCAAAACACAAAAAGACCCTAAAAACCGTGAAAACCTTAAAAACCCTAAAAACCCTGAAAAACCCTAAAACCCCTCAAAATCTCCAAAAACCCCAAATAAAGTTTAAAACCATAAAAAACCTAAAAAAAACCCCTAAAAATACATGAAAACGTAAAAACCCCTAAAACCATGAAACCCCCCGATAACCATATAACCCCTAAAAACATTAGAAAACCCTAAAACCCCTAGAAACATAAAAACCCACTAAAAACTCTAAAACCCCCAAAAAATTTAGAAAATTCTAAAAACCCTAAAAACTCAAAAAAACCAAAAAACCCAAAATGGCCGTAAAAACCCTAAAATCCACTAAAAACCATAAAACCCCCCAAAACCTTAAAAAATCTAAAAACCCTAAAAAATCCACTAAAAACACTAAAAACTTAAAACTCCAAAAAAAAATTAAACCCCATAGAAATGTCAAAAAACTCTAAAAAACTTAAAACCCCTGAAAGCTCAAAAAAACCTGAAAACCCTAAAAAGACACTAAGAACCCTAAAGAATCCTAAAAATCCTAAAACCCCTAAAAAACCATAGAACCCTTAATATCCCTAAAAACCCTAAAAAACTCCTAAAAATCACAAAAATCCTAGAAAACCCCTAAAAATCCATGAAAACATAAAAAAATATAAAAACCCTTAAAACTCCTAAGAAACCCCAGAAAACCATTAAATCCCTAAAAACCTTAAACAACCCCAAAAACCTATAAAAACTTTAAAACCCACTAAAAAATATAAAAACCTTTGAAGCCTCTAAAAACTTTAAAAAATCTCTAAAGACCTTTAAAACCCTAATAAACTCTAAAATCCCTAAAACCCCAAAAGACCCTAAAACCCCTAAAAAACCCTAAACCCCTAAAAAATCACTAAAAACCCTAAAAAACCTAAAAACCATAAAAATACTAAAACCCCCCTAAAAATCCATGAAAACGTAAAAAACCTAAAACCCCCCAAAACCCTAAAAACCCTAAAACCACTAAAAACTCTAAAAGCCCTTAAAATCCCCAAAAACATTAAAAATCTCCAAAAAACCTTAAAACCCTAAAAAATTAAAAAACCCTAAAACCCCAAAAGACCCTAAAAACTTTGAAAAAGCCTAAAAATACTAAAACCCTCAAAGTCCCTAAAATCCATAAAGCACTAAAATCTATAAAAATCCTAAAACCCCTAAAAATACATGAAAATTAAAAAACCCAAAAAAACCCTCAAATCCATAAAAACCCCTAAAAACCTTAAAACCCCTAAGAACCTATAAAAACCCTAAAAACCAGTAAAAAATCTAAAAAACATTAAACCCCTAAAATCATTATAAAACTCTAAAAACCTTAAACACACTAAAAAAATTCATAAACAACCCTGAAAACCCAAAAGACCATAAAAACCCCAATACCCATAAAAACCCCAATACCCCTAAAAACCCTAAAATCTCTTTAAAACCCTAAAAACCCTAAAAAACATAAAAAACCTAAAAAACCCCTAAAAATCCTTCAATACGTATAAAACCCTAAAAATCCCAAAAAACCTCTGAAAACCAAAACCCCTAAAAACATAAAAAACCATAAAAAACCATAAAAACCTAAAAAACCTAAAAAACCACTAAAAATCTAAAAACCCTTTAAAACCCTAAAAATGTTTAAAAACTCATAAGAAACTTAAAAACCCAAAAAAGTCAAAAAACTCTAAAACCCCAAAAGACCCTGAAAACACCTAAATACCCTGAAAACCCCCTAAAAACTATAAAACCCCTAAAAACCATAAAAACCCATAAAAACCCATAAAAACCCTAAAAACGGCTAAAAATCTAAAAAAATGTTAAACCCCTAAAATGCTAAAAACTCTAAAATTTTTAAATAAACTAAAAAACACAAAAAAAATCCCCCCTAAAACCCCAAAAGAACCAAAAACCCTAAAGACATCAGAAAAACCCTATAAACCCTCAAAATCAAAGAAAGCATTAAAACCCTAAAAACCTCGGAAAACCATAAAATCCTCTAAAAACCTTAAAATCCATAAAAACCCAAAAAGCCGCTAAAATATCTAAAAACTCTTAAAACCCTTAAAAACATTAAAAAACTCTAAAAAAACATTAAAATCCTAAAAAACTAAAAAAAAGTAAGAACCCAAAAAGACCCTTAAAACCCTGACTAACCCTAAAAACCCTAAAAATCTTTGAAAAGCCTAAAACACCCAAACAACACTTAAAAACCAAAAAAATACAAAAAAACCCTAAAAACTCCTGGAAAACCAAAAACACCCTTAAAACATAAAAACCCCTAAAAACACTAAAACCCCTTTAAACACCTTAAAACGTTAAAAACTCTAAAAACCCTTTAAAACCCTAAAAATGTAAAAAAAAACTCTAAAAAACCTTTTAAACTCTAAGAACTCAAAAAAAACCCTATACCCCCAAAAGGACCCTAACACCCCCGGAAAAAACATAAAACGCCTCAAAATCCCTAAAAACTCTAAAAACCATAAAAATCTTAAAAAACCCCTAAAAATCCATGAAAAATTAAAAAACCCTAAAAACCCATTAAAACAAAAACAAAAAACCTAAAAAGCATAAACCCCCCTAAAACCCCCTAAAACCCCTAAAAAACCCTAAAACAAATAAAAATCCAAAAAAACCCAAGAAATCAATGAAAACATAAAACCCCTAAAAATAATGAAAAACCCCTGAAAACCATAAAAACCCCTAAAAAACTTAAAAAACCCTAAGAACCCATACAAACCCTAAAACCCACTAAACTCTAAAAACCTTTAAAAACCCTAAAAGTGTAAAAAAAACTCTAAAAAACCTTAAACCCCTAAAAAAATCAAAAAAACCCTAAAAATGAAAAAGTCCCTAAATATTGTGAAAACCGCTAAAATAACTAAAATCCATCAAAATCTCTAAAAGCCCTAAAAAACCTTAAAAACCATAAAATTAATAAAACCCCCCTTAAAATAAATGAAAATGTAGAAAACACTAAAAAGTCCCTGAAAAACATAAAAGCCACTAAAAACATTCAAAAACAATAAAAACCCTAAAAACCCACTATAAACTCTAAAAACATTTTAAACCCCTAAAAACTTTAAAAAATATAAAAAAACGTTAAAACCCCCCAAAAAACTCAAAAAAAACCCTAAAACCCAAAAAACCCCAAATCCACAAAAAACACTAAAACCCCTGAAATCCCCTAAAACCGATAAAATCCTAAAAAAAACCCCTAAAATCAATTAAAATATAAAAAAACCTAAATACCCAGAAAACCCAGAAAACCACTAAAAAACTAAAAAACCCTAAAACCCCATAAAACCCCTAAAACCAATAAAAACGATAAAAAACTCTTGAAAGTCCTAAAAACATTTAAAAACTCTAAAACAAATTAAACTTCCTAAAAAATTTAAAATTCCCCTAACCCCCAAAAGACACTAAAAACTCGAAAAACCCTAAAAACCCCTGAAAACCCCCAAAAACCCTGAATTTTTTTGAAAACCCTAAAAAACCCAAAAACCATAAAAAATATAAAAAACCAAAAAATCCAAGAAAATATAAAAAACCCTAAAACCTTAAAAAACCACTAACAACCATGAAAACCCCTTAAAACCTTAAAAAATCCTAAAAACCCCTAAAAATATTAAAAACATTAAAAACCTAAAAAACTCAATAAAAACCCTAAACACCCAAAAGACCCTAAAAACCTTGAAAACCGCTAAAAACCAAAAAAAAACCCTGAAAACCCTTAAAATAACTAAAAACCTAAAAACACTAAAAACCATAAAAATCCTAAAAATTCCCTAAAAATTCTTGAAAATGAAAAAACCCTAAAATCCCTGAAATCCAGAAAACCCAGAAAACCTTAAAAAAACTAAAAACTGAAAAAACCCTAAAACTAATAAAAACTCTAAAAACCCTTTATACCCCTAAAAAGGTTAAAATTTTAAAAAAACATTAAAAACATGAAAAACTCAAAAAAACCCAAAAAACCTAAAAAGACGATAAAAACTCTAAAACCCCTTAAAACCACAAAAAACCCTAAAACCCCTCAAAATATCAAAAAACCCCAAAAACCATAAAATCCTAAAAAGTCCTTAATGATCCATGAAAACTAAAAAAACCTTAAAAACCCTAAAAATCAATGAAATCCAAAAAAACACTAAAAACCTTTAAAACCCCTAAAACACAAAAAACCCTAAAAATCACAAAAAAAACTCCAAAATCCCATATAACCCCTAAAGACTTTAAAAAAACTCTAAAAAACCTTAAAAGAAATAAAAAAGTTAAAAAAACATAAATCCAAAAAAACCCTAAAACCCCTTGAAAACCCCATGCACCCTCAAAATCCCTAAAAACTCTAAAAAACATAAAATCCATAAAAATCCTAAAAGCCCCAAAAAATCCATGAAAACTTAAAATACCCTAAAAACCTTGAAAAAACATCTAAAAACCATAAAACCCCTAAAACCCATTAAAAACACAAAACAACCCTTAAAAGTTAGTAAACTTTAAAACCCTTAAAACCCATTAAAATAATAAAAAACTATAAAAAACCTTAAAACCCATAAAAAACCCAAAAACACCAAGAAAGGCCATAAAAACCTTGAAAAACCTTAAAAACCCTAAAATCCCCTGAAAGCCCCTAAAAACCATAAAAAACCCTAAAAACCCCTAAAAATCCACGAAGACGTAAAAAACCCTAAATACCCAAAAAAAACCATGAAAACCATAAAAACACCTAAGAACTTAAAAAACCCTAAAACCCCCTAAAACCACTAAAAACTATAAAAACCCTTAAAAATCCTGAAAACAATAAAAATATCTAAAAAACCAAAAAAATCTAAAAAGATTAAAAAAATACTAAAAACCGAAAGACCATGAAAACCCTGAAAACCCCTAAAAACCCTAAAAAGCGTTAAAATCCATAAAAACCTAAAAACCCATGAAAACCCTAAAAACCCAAAAAACATTAAAACCCCTAAGAGGCTTAAAAACCTGTAAAAACTCTAAAAATCCTTAAAACCACTAAAAATGTTAAAAAATCCATGAAAATGTAAAAAACCCTAAAAACCCATGAAAACCCTAAAAACCCAAAAAACCCAAAAAACATTAAAACCCCTAAGAGCCTTAAAAACCAGTAAAACTCTAAAAATCCTTTAAATCCCTAAAAACGTTAGAAAACTCTAAAAAACATAAAAAACCCTAAAATTCTCAAAAAACCCTAAACACCCCAAAAGACCCTAAATCCCTAAAACCCCCTAAACCCTCGAATAACCCCTTAAAAAAATAAAACCCCTAAAAACCTTAAATATCATAAAAACCCATACAAACCCTAACAAACAACTACATTATCTAAATACCTGTAAACCCCCTAAAAATGTTAAAAAACTATAAAACCCAAAAAACACAAAAAAACCCAAAACCCCCAAAAGACCCTAAAACCCTGAAAAACCATAAAACCATAAAACCATAAAAACCCAAAAAAAACTTTTGAAAAACCCTAAACCCCCTAAGAATCCTTAAAAACCCAAAAAAACTCTAAAAAACATAAAAAACCTAAAAACCCTGTAAAAATCAATGAAAAGTTAAAGAACCAAAAAACCCATTGAATACCAATAAAACCCCTAAAACCATTAAAACCCATAAAACCCCATAAAAACCCTAAAAACCAATAAAAACTATAAAAACCATAAACCCCAAAAAAACATTAAAAAACTCTAAAAAAAATTTAAAAATCTAAAAAACTTAAAAAACCCCCCAAAATACCCTAAACCCCTAAAAAGCCCTAAAACTTCTAGAAACCCTTAAAAACCCCTAAGAACCCTCAAAATCCCTAAAAACACTAAACCCCCTAAAAACCATAAAAATTCTAATAAACTCCTAAAAACCCAGGAAAATTTAAAAACCCTAAAACCCGTAAAAACCATAAAACCCCTAAAAACATTTAAAAACACAAAAAAAAACTCTAAAAACCTTTAAAACCACTAAAAATGTTAAAAAACTCTAAAAACCCTTGAACCCCCTAAAAAATAAAAAAAACACTAAAAACCCAAAAATGACCCTAAAAACCCTGAAAAAATAAAAAAAAAACCCTAAAAAAACCTGAAAGCACCTAAAACCCCTCAAAATCCCTAAAAATTCAGAAAACCTATAATCCATAAAATTCTAAAAATCCATAAAATCCATGAAAATGAAAAAAACCCTAAAAACCCATTTATCCCCTAAAACCATAAAACATTTAAAACCCTAAAAACCATAAGAACCCTAAAAACCAGTAAAAAATAAAAAAACACATAACCCCTAAAAAAATAAGAAACTCTAAAAAACCTTAAAAATACAAAAAACTAACAAAAAACCATATAACCCAAAAGACCCTAAAACCCTGAAAACTCCAAAAAACACATAAAAATTGTTAAAAACCCTCAAAATCCTAAAAATCTTAAAAAAACCTAAAAACCATAAAAATCCTAAAAACCCCCAAAAATCCACAAAAATGTAAAAAAACCCTAAAACCTTGAAAAACTCATGAAAACCAGAAAAAGCACCAAAAAACCTTAAAAACCTTAATACCGGTAAAAACCCCCAAAACCACAAAAAACTATAAAAACACTTAAAATGACTAAAAATGTTAAAAAACTCTAAGAAAAATAAAATCCCTAAAAAACTCAATAAATCACTTTAAACCAAAAAGCCCCTAAAACCCTAAAACCCCTAAAAACTCCAAAAACAATCAAAAATCACTAAACCCTAGAAAACCCTAAAGACTATAAAAATTCTAAAAACCACTAAAAATCCACGAAAATGTAAAAACCCTTAAAAACACTGAAAAACTCCAAGAGACTATAAAAAGCCCTAAATACATTTAAAAACCCTAAAAACTCATAAAAACCACTATAAACTATAAAAATCCTTTAAAACCCTAAAAATGTTAAAAATACTAAAACACCTTAAAACCCCTAAAAATGTTGAAAAACATTAAAACCCCAAAAGGCCATAAAAACCGTGAAAAACCCTTAAAACCCTAAAACCCCTGAAAAACCCTAAAAACCCTAAAACCCATAAAAATACAAACAAACCCATAAAAATCAATGAAAAAGTTAAAAGCCCTAAAATCTCTAAAAACCCCCTAAAAACCATAAAACCCATAAAACCCCTAAAACCCACAAATATCCAAAAACCCACTGAAAACTCTAAAAACTATGAAAATCCCTAAAAACATTAGAAAACTATAAAAAACCAAAAAACCCCTAAAAATTAAAAAAAACAAAAAAAAAACGACCATAAAAACCTTGAAAACAATAAAACCCATAAAAACCCCTAAAAATCCTAAAAACTCTCAAGATCACTAAAAAACCTAAAAACCATACAAATCCTAAAAAACCTCTAAAACCCCTAAAACCCAATAGAACCCCTAAAACCCCTAAAACCCCTAAAACCCATAAATACCCATAAATACCCTAAAACCCAATAGATGCACTAAAAAACCCTTTAAACCACTAAAAATTTTAAAAACCCTAAAAAAATAATAAAAAATATAAGAACTCAAAAAACCCAACAAACACCTCAAAATCCCTAAAAAACCCTAAACGCCCTAAAAACTCTTAAAAACCCTCAAATCCCTAAAAACTGAAAACCCTTAAAACCATAAAAACCCCTAAACACCCTAAGAACTCTTAAAAACCCTCAAAATCCATAAAAACTGAAAACCCTTAAAACAATAAAAACCCCTAAAACCCTTAAAAACACTAAAAACCCATAACAAACCAAAAAAAACCTAAAAACTAAAAGAAAACCAAAACCCCCAAAAGACCCTAAAACCTCTAAAAACCATAAAAATCCTAAGAAACCCCTAAAAATCCATGAAAACATAAAAAATCCCAAAAACCTTGAAAACCCCCATAAAACCATATAAACCCTAATAATAAAAAACTCTAAAAACCCAAAAAGACCATAAAACCCCAAAAGTCCCTAAAAACCTGAAAAAACATTAAAACCCATAAAACCCTTAAAAATCCCTAAAAACCCCAAAACCATAAAAATCCTAAAAAACACCTAAAAATCCATTAAAATGTAAAACCCCTTAAAAACCCTAAAAAACCCATAAAACCCTTCAAAATCCCTAAAAACCCCTAAAATAATAAAAATCCTAAAAAACACCTAAAAATCCATTAAAATGTAAAACCCCTTAAAAACCCTAAAAAACTCTTGAAAACCACAAAACCCCTAAAAACCCTAAAAACCCTAAAACCCCCTAAGAAACCACTAAAAGCACTAAAAATACTTTAAACCCCTAAAAATGTTAAAAAAAACTCTTAAAAACCATTAAAATCTTAAAGAACTCAAAAAACCCCAAAAACCCTAAAAAATCCTGAAAAACCCAAAAACCCCTCAAATTCCCTAAAAATCCAAAAAACCCAAAAACCATAAAAATCCAAAAAAACTCCTAAAAATCCATGAAAAAATAAAAAACCCTAAAATCACAAAAAAAAACCCCTAAAAACCATAAAAACCCCTAAAAACCTTTAAAACACCCAAAACCCCCGTAAAAACCCTAAAAACCACTAAAAACCCAAACAATGTTTAAAAAACTCTAAAAAACCTTTAAAATGCTAAAATACTCAAAAAACGCCATAAAAACACAAAATGAATATAAAAACCCTAAAAACCCCTAAAACATCTCAAAATCCCTAAAAACCCTAAAAACCCAAAAACTCCTAAAAATCCCCTAAAAACCATGAAAACGTAAAGACCCCTAAAAACCTCTAAAAAACCTGAAAAACCCTGAAAACCATAAAGACCCCCCAAAACCTTAAAAACCCTAAAAAATAATAAAAAACCTAAAAACCATGAAAAACTATAAAAACTATTAAAACCACTAAAAATGTAAAAAAACTCTAAAAAATTAAAAACCCTAAAAAATAGAAGAAGAAAAATCCTAAAAATCCTAAAAGAGCCTAAAAAGCCTGAAAACCCCTAAAAACTGTAAAATCCCTAAAAAACATAAGAAAACCCCTAAAAACCCAAGAATACCCTAAGAACCTCTAAAATCCATAAAACCCCTCAAAATCCCTAAAACCATAAAAACTCGAAAAACCATAAAAATCCTAAAAAACCGCTAAAAATCCATGAAAATGTAAAAAAACCCATGGAACCTATAAAAAATCCTAAAAACCATAAAAAACCCTAAAATCACCTAAAAACCATAAAACCAAAAAAAAACTAAAAACACTTGAAACCCCCTAAAAACCTTAAAAGACTCTAAAAAAATTTAAAAATCCTAAAAAACTCAAAAAACCCCTAAAAACCCAATAGACCCTAAAAATCATGAAAACACATAAAACCCCTAAAAACCCTTGAAAATAAAATGCTCAAATCCCTAAAAACCTTTAAACCATAAAAATCCTAAAAACTCGCTAAAAATACATGAAAACGTAAAAGATCCTAAATACCCTGAAATCACCCGGAAAACCATAGATGCGACGAGCTTTGTGTCTTCATGGAGGTGGCGTGCGCGACCGTATGCTCGGATCTAGGCTTCTTGCTTCGACCCGCGGTGGCTCCTGTTGGATTTTGTGGTCTCCCGATGGGTCAAGGTGGATACAAAGGGAAAAAATGCAGGTTTTTTTTCTGATTCCTCTCCCTTATCCTTGATTCTTGCTGCCGATGAGGGTATGTTCATTCTAATCTGCGATATGTTTGACTGTGGACTTTTGACTGTTGGATGGTTCAGGTATGAGTCGCTTCTGGTGCTGAAAGATGAGCTTAAAGAGCTTTGGATGATGCGGAATAGGCATAAGACATGGTGTTGGTGGTCTTGTGTGTTTGGATATGGAGGGATGCAGGAAGTCGTCTAGTCAGGAGGAGGGGGCTGCTGGATTCTGAGTTGCTGTATTTTGTTTGTTGTTGGTGGTTGGTTTTCCTATAAGCTGCTGCTGGTTTTTGGTTTGTTTTTGATTTGCTGGATGATGAGTTGCTGGGTTTTGGCCGCCACTTTCCTTGACGGATGGAGTTGGCGGGTGCTGCTGGATGCTGGTTGTTGCTGGATGCTGGAGCAGAAGTGGGATGTTGAGTGGTGTTTGGTGTTTGAAAGAGATGATGGCTATTTGATGATGAGGTGTTGGATCCTTGTTGTGATATGGCCAGGATGTGAGCAAGCTGCTGTTTATGCTTCTAGTTCTGGTCATATTGAAGTGAACTCTGGTTGCTGGATCTTGTGTGATTCTGGTGCTGATGGTTATGTGATGCTGGTGACGGGTCGTTTTGGTGAGAAGGTGCTTGACGCTAGTACATGTGAGGTTGGAAGATGGGAATTTCTTGGTAGTGAGCTGCTGGACGCTGGATGCTGCTGGATGAAAGTGATGGTTGCTACTTGGACATGGGTGTGCTTGTTTGGTTTTTCTTTTCTTTTATTTGATTTTTATTTTTTGGCGTGGGTTGTAAGGGGTTTTTGGGTGTGGGTTGTTTGACCCCTCCCCTCCCTTGTCTGTTGTGTCTCTTTTCTTCTTTGTAATAAATCTGGGGGGGTCGGGAATAGCCCGACCCTCGCATCTTCCTTGCCCCTGAAAACCGTAAAAGCCCCCAAAAAATATTAAAACCCCTAAAACCCTTAAAAACCCCTAAAAATCCATAAAACCCTAAAAACTACTAAAAACTCTAAAAACCCCTAAAACCCCTAAAAATGTTAAAAAACTCTAGAAACCTTATAAACCCTAAAAACTCGAAATAACCCTAAAAACCAGTGAAAGACCCTAAAACCCATAAAACTCTCTGAAAACCATAAAAACCCCTGAAAGACCCAAAAAACCCCTAAAAATACCTAAAACCCTAAAAACTATAAAAATCTATGAAAATTTAAAAAACTCTAAAAAACCCCTAAAAACCATAAAACCTATAAAAACCTTAAAAACATAAAAAATCCATAAAAACCCTAAAAACCCATTAAAAACTCTAAAAATCCTTTAAACCCCTAAAAACAATAAAAAACTAAAAAACCGTAAAAACCGTAAAACCCCTAGAAAACTCAAAATAAAACCCTAAAAACTCAAAAAGACCGTAAAAATATTGAAACCCCTCAAAATCCCTAAAAATACAAAAAAGCCCTAAAAATAATAAAATATTAAAAATCCATAAAACTCAATAAAAACCTTAAAAAACCAAAAAGACCAATAAAAACCATAAAACTTCGTAAAAACTTCAAAAACCCTTAAAACCCCTAAAAATGTTAAAAACTCTAAAAAACCATGAAACGCTAAAACAGTAAAAAAACCCTAAAACCCCTAAAAGATCTTAACAACCTTAAAAAACCTTAAAACCCCTTAAAAACCCTAAAATCCCTCAAAAACACTAAAAACCCTAAAAACCCTAAAAACTCTAAAATCCTTAAAAACCCCTAAAAATCCATGAAAACGTAAAAAACCTAAAAACCCTAGAAAACCACAAAATGACTAAAACCCATAAAAAAAAGAAAAAACCCTTTAAAATATTAAAAAAAAATAAAAACACAAAAAACCCTTAACAACCCTAGAAATGTTAAAAAGTATGAAAACCTATAAAACCCTAAAAAACTCAAAAAAAACATGAAAACTCAAAAAATCCTAAAAAACCTGAAAACCCTAAAAACCATAACCCGCCCCCTCTGAAAGACCCTAAAAACCATCAAAATCCCTAAAACGCCTAAAAAAAATAAAAATCCTAAAAGACACATAAAAATAAATGAAAATGAAAAAAACCTGAAAAACCCCTAAAAACCATAAAACCACCAAAAAACGTTAAAACCCCTAAAAATCCATGAAAACCCTAAAAACATTAAAAACTCTAAAAACCATTAAAATCCCAAGAAAATGAAAATAAAACCCTAAAAACCGAAAAAAAAACCCAAAAAAACCCTGAAAACTCTAAAAACACCTAAAAACCCAAAAAACCACTAAAAACCCTAAAGACCCTCAAAATCCCTAAAAACCTAAAAAGCCCTAAAAACCATAAAAATCCTAAAACCCCTAAAAATATATGAGAATGTAAAAAACCCTAAAACCCTGAAAAGTCCTTGAAAATCATAAAACTTTTAAAAACATTAAAAACCAATAAAAACCTAGAGAACCAATAAAAACTCTAAAAATGTTAAAAAGATCTGAAAAACCTTAAAACTCTAAAAACCCAATAAACAATAAAAATCCTAAAGAAACCGCTAAAAATCCATCAAAATGTAAAAACCATAAAAACTATGAAATACCACCCAAAACCAGAAGAACCCCTAAAAACCCTAAAAACCCATAAAAAACCAAAACCACTAAAAACCATTAAAACCCCTAAAAATGTTAACAAACTCTAAAATCCTTAAAAACTCTAAAAACTCAAAAAAAAAACCCCTAAACCCCCTAAAAGACCATAAAAACCCTGAAAATACCTAAACCCCTAGAAACCCTAAAATAACTTTAGAATACCTAAAACCCTCAAAACCCCTAAAAACCATAAGAACCTTAAAAATCCTATGTAACCCCTAAAAATCCATGAAAAAGTAAAAAACCATAAAAACACTAAACCCCCTTAAAACATTAAAATCCCCTAAAATCCATAAAACCCTAAAAACTAATAAAAAACTCTTAAAAACCACTAAAAATCTAAAAACACTTAAAACCCCTAAAAACGTGAAAAAACTCTAAAAAACCTTAATACACTTAGAAATAAAAAAACCCTAAAAATACAAAAGACCTTAAAATCTCTGAAAACTCCATTAAAACACTAAAAAACACTAAATACTCTAAAAACCCTTAAAACCCCTAAATATATTAAAAACATTACAAACCTTAAAAACATAAAAAACCCAAAAAACCCAAAAGGACCCTAAAAACCCTTCAAACCCCTAAAACCCTAAAACCCCCCAAAAAACCCTAAAAACCATAAAAATCATAAAAACCCTTAAAAAATATATGAAAACATAAAAACCCCCAAAGACCCTAAAAAAACCCATGAAAACCATAAAACCCCTAAAAATCGTAAAACTGTAAAAACACATAAAACACAAAAAAACATTAAAAAGACTCTAAAAAACCTTTAAACGCATTAAAAACTGAAAAAACTCTAAAAACCAGAAAAAAAATCCTAAATATCCCTAAAAATCTATGAAAACATAAAGCACTCTAGATACCATGAAAACCCCTACAAACTCTAAAAACCCTTAAAAACCTAAAAATGTCAAAAAAGCACAAAAAAACTTTAAAACCCAAAAAACCCCCCTAAAAACCCATAAAACCCATCAAAATACCTAAAGACCATGAAAAACCTTAAAAACCATAAAATATTAAAAAAAACCCTAAAAATCCATGAAAAAACCCCGAAAACCATGAAACCCCTTAAAAACATTAAAAACCCTAAAAAACCACTAAAAACTCTAAAAACAATTAAAACCTGTAAAAACGTTAAAAACTCTAAAAATCCTTTACAACACTAAAAAACCCAAAAGACCCTGAAAAGCTCTAAAAACCTTAAAACCCCTCAAATTCCATAAAAACCCTAAAAAACTCAAAAACCATTAAAATCCTAAAACCTCCTAAAACTCCATGAAAAAGTAAAAAAACCTAAAACCCTTGAAAAATCCTTGAAAACAATAAAACCATTAAAACCTTAAAAAATTGAAAAACCATAAAAAACCTCTAAAAACTCTAAATACCCTTAAAACCCCTAATAACATTAAAAAAAATCTAAAAAACCTTACAAGAACTAAAGACTCTAAACACCCCTAAAAACCCAAGAAGACCCTAAAAACCCAAAAAAACCCGAGAAAAACTTTTAAAATCCATAAAAAACCCTAAAAACCTATAAACTATAAAAATCCTAAAATAGCCCTAAAAATCAATGAAAACATAAAAAATCCTAAAAACATTGAAAACTCTCTAAATACCATAAAAACCCCTAAAACGTTAAAGACCCTAAAACCACTAAAAACTCTAAAAACACTTAAAACCTATAAAATTGTTAAAAAAAACTCTAACAAACCCTAAAAACCCTAAAAAACAAAAAAAACAATCAAAATACGAAAAGACCCTAAAGACCTTGAAAAACCCCAAAAACCCAAAAAAAAACCCTGAAAAAAATGAAAAACTCCTCAAAATCCCTAAAAAACATAAAAAAACATGAAGACAAAAAAATCTTTAAAAACCCCCAAAAAAATCCATGAAAACATAAAAAATCCTAAAAACCTAGAAAAAAACCTCTTAAAACCATAAAACCCCTAAAAATCTTAAAAACTATAAAAACCACTAAAAACTCCAAAATCCATAAAAAACTCTAAAAAACATAAAAAACTCAAAAAAAGCCTTTAGAATGCTAAAAAACTCAAAAAACCCATAAAAACCCAGAAAGACTCTAAAAACCCTGAAAACCCCTAAAAACCCTAAAAACACTTGAAAAACCCTAAAACCACTCAAAATCCCAAAAAACCTAAAAAACACTAAAAATATAGAAAACCTATAAAACCCCTTAAAGACCATAAAACCACTAAAAACTCTAAAAAACCTTAAAACCTGTAAAAATGTTTAAAAAAATCTAAAAAACCCTAAAAAACAATCAAAATCCGAAAAGACCCTAAAGACCTTGAAAAACCCCCAAAACCCAAAAAAAAAACCTGAAAAAAAACCAAAAACACCTCAAAATCACTAAAAAACCTGAAGACAAAAAAAATCCTTAAAAACCCCTAAAAATCCATGAAAACATAAAAAATCCTAAAAACCTAGAAAAAAACCTCTTAAAACCATAAAACCCCTAAAAACCTTAAAAACCTTAAAAACCACTAAAAACTCCAAAATCCATAAAAAACTCTAAAAAACCTAAAAAAACTCAAAAAAGCCTTTAGAACCCTAAAAAACTCAAAAAACCCATAAAAACCCAAAAAGACTCTCAAAACCCTGAAAGCCCCTAAAAACCCTAAAAACACTTGAAAAACCCTAAAACCACTCAAAATCCCAAAAAACCTAAAAGACACTAAAAATATAAAAATCCTATCAAACCCCTAAAAATCAATGAAATTGTAAAAAACCCTAAAAAACCCCAAAAATAATAAAAAATACTAAAACCCTTAAAAAACCAGTAAAAAAATTTAAAAACCCTTTAAACACCCTTTAAAAACCCTAAAACCCTAAAAACTCAAAATAACCCTAAATACCCAAAAAGTCCCAAAAACCCTAAAAACCCTAAAAACTTCCTAAAATCACTAAAAACACTCAAAATCCCTAAGAACCCTATGAAACTATAAAAACAAAAAATAACCAAAAAACCCTAAAATCCATGAAAATGTAAAAAACCCTAAAAACCCTAAGAAACCCCTAAAAATCATAAAAACCCTAAAACCCCTAAAAACCTTAAAAACTTAAAAAAACCAAAAAACCCATAAAAACAATAAAAACCCACAAAAAACTCTAAATACATTTATACCAATAAAAAGTTTTAAAAACTTTAAAAAACCTTTGAAACCCTAAAAAACTCAAAAAAGCTCTAAAACCCCAAAAGGCCCTAAAAATCCTGAAAACCCCCTAAAAAACCTAAAAACCCTTGAAAACCCCTAAAAACCCTCAAAACCATAAAAATCTTAAAAACCCTCTAAAAATAAAAGAAAACATAAAACCCATAAAAACCCTGAAAACCCCTAAATTTGTTTGATGTTGGGCTGGGATTTGATGAAGTTTTTGGTTCTGAGCATGGGTGCTGGTGGTTCTATGTTGTCTGTTGTACTTCTAGGTGTGGTATTCTAGAAACTATCAGGATAAGAGGTTCCAGATGCTGGAAAATGAGATGTTGGTTGATAGATGCTGCTTGGCTGGGTATGGTTGAAGAGGGTGCTTACTGCCGAAAATTAAGGTGTTAGAGTTTGGACGATGCTTGGCTGGAAAATGGTGAAGTTGATGCCTATGATTTTGGTGCTGGTGGTTCTGTGTTGCTTGTAGTGAACTTTCTTGGAGAGAAGGCGCTGGATGCTAGAAATTTTGATGCTGGATACTGGTTGTTGCTTAGATGGGAGGTGTTGAAGTTGTGGTTTATGGCCTTGCGGCTGCTGGATGTTGATTGTTGTTTGTATGAGACTGTTGTTGGGATCTTTTCTGGTTTTACTCTTTGCTTGTTTTTATGTGCGTTTTTGTTATTTAGGTTTTTTGGTTTTGGGTTTGTTAAGGGTTTTTGGGTGTGGGTCGTTTGACCCCTCCCCTCCCTTGTCTCCTATGTCTTTTTTCATATTAATAAATTTGGGGGGGGGGGGTCGGGAATAGCCTGGCCTCACACCTCTTCTGCCCTGAAAAACCCTGAAATCCATAAAACCACCAAAACCTTAAAAACCATAAAAACCTATAAAACCATTAAAACCCCACTAAAAACTCTAAAAACCTTAAAAACCCCAAAAAACTCAAAAACCCATAAAAACACAAAAGACCTAAAAACCCCTACAAACTATAAAAACCCCATAAAACCCCTCAAATTCCCTAAAAATCCTAAAACCCATAAAAGAAAAAAAAATCCAAGAAACCTATAAAAACTCTGAAAACCCTAAAAACCCCTAACATTAAAAACCCAAAAAAACCTTAAAAACCAAAAAAATCAAAAAACCCTAAAAACCCAAAATGCCCTAAAAACCCTGAAATTTTCTAAAAATACTCAAAATACCCTAAACCACTTGAAAATTCCTAAAAACCCTAAAAAACCCTAGAAACCATAAAAGCTTGAAATCCCCCCAAAAATCCATAAAAACTTAAAAACCTAAAAACTCTAAAAACCCCCAGAAAACTACAAAACCCCTAAAAACCTTTAAAACCCTAAAAACTGATAAAACCCAAAAAACCAAAAAAAAAACTCTAAAAACCCTTAAAACCCTTAAAAACCTTAAAAACTCTAAAAAACCTTAAAAACCCTAAAACCTCAAATAAAAACCCTAAAAACCCAAAAAGACACTAAAAACCTTGAAACCCCCAAAAAATATTTGAAACCCCTAAAAAACCCTCAAAATTCTTAAAAATCGTAAAAACCCTAAAAACCCTAAAAATCCTAAAAACACCTAAAAATCTATGAAAATGTAAAAACCCTAAAGACACTAAAACCCCCCAAAAAACATAAAACCCATAAAAATAATTAAAAACCCATAAAAACCGTAAAACCCCATTAAAAACTCTAAAAATCCTTAAAACATGAATTTTTTTTTGAAAAACTCTAAAAACCTTAAAACCATAAAAAATTCACAAAACCCTAAAAACCTTGAAAAACCAAAAACCCCAAACAACCCCTGAAAAGCCCTAAAAACCCTAAAAATCCCTAAAAATCCTAAAAACAACAAAAATTCTATAAATTTTTTTAAAATCAATCAAAAAGTAAAAAACCCAAAAAAACTGAAAAAACCCTGAAAACCATAAAAAACCCTAAAAACCAAAAAAAAATCCAAAAAACCCAAAAAAACCATAAAAACGAAAAACCCACAAAAAATAAAAAAAACCTTAAAACCCCTAAAAATGATAAAAACTCTAAAAACCCTTAAATACCCTAAAAAACTCAATAAACCCCCTAGAAAACCAAAAATACCCTAAAAATCCTGAAAACCCCTAAAAATTATAAAAACCACCCAAAAACCTTCATAACACTAGAAAACCCAAAAAAACTCTAAAAACCATAAAAAACTAAAAAACCGTTAAAAATACATAAAACCTAAAAAACACTAAAAACCCTAAAAGACCCTTAAAAACCGTAAAATCCCTAAAAACAATAAAAACGCCTAAAAACACATAAAAACCTAAAAAACCACTAAAACTTTAAAAAAAATTAAAACCCTAAAAACACTAAAAACTTAAAAACATAAAAAACATTAAAAAAACCCAAGAACCCAAAATGATCCAAAGAATCCTGAAAACACCTAAAAGCCCTAAAACCCCTAAAAACCCCAAAAAACCATCAAAATCCCTAAAAACCCCAAAGATCCCTAAAACCCATAAAAATCCTTAAAACCCCTAATAATCCATGAAAACATAAAAACTCTAAAAACCTTAAAATACCCGAAAATACCATAAAAGCACTAAAATCCCACTAAAATCTATAAAAACCTTAAAACCTCCAAAACATTAAAAAAAATATAAAAACATAAAAGCCCTAAGAACTCAAAAAAAACCTAAAAACCCAAAAAGACCTTGATATCCTTAGAAACCCTAAAAAACCGAAAACCCCTTAAAACCCTAAAAACATCAAAATCCCTAAAAACCATAAAAAACCCTAAAAACCATAAAAATCGAAAAACCCCTAAATATCCATCAAAAGGTGAAAAACCCTAAAAACCCTGAACACCTCTTAAAACTATAAAACCCCTAAAACATTAAAAAAACCCCAAAAACACTAAAATTTCTAAAACCCCTTAAAATCCCTAAAAAGGTCAAAAAGAGCCCTAAAAACCCAAAAGGTCCCTGAAAATCCTAAAAACCCCTAAAAACTCCTGAAAACCCTAAGAACCCTCAAAATACCTTAAAACACTAAAAAACCCTTAAAAACTCAGAAGATGCAGGTTCGAATTTCTGGTTTCTCTCTATCAGATCTGTTTCGTGTTGTTGCTGAAGGGATTATTATGTTATGTTGCACTATGGATTCTATGATGGACTGTGGTATTTTGTTCTATGGCTGGGTTGGTTGTGATTCATTGCAGATGCTGGATTTTGTTTCTGTTGAGTGGCACTGGATGCCGCTTTGGGTGTTGTGGTTGGATTCTGGCCATGGGTGCTGGTTGTCCCTCAAGCTGTCGATGAAGGGCATCTTAAGTGATGCGTTATGGCTGCTACTTTGGACTGTGTTCTTCTGTTTTGTAGCTGGTTTGGTTGTGATTCGATGTGGATTCTGGTTATTGGTTTAGTTGAGTGGTGCTTTTATGGATGATGCTCGACTGGGAAGTGATGATAGATGTTGGTGTTTGGTGATGGTAGCTACTTCACTACGAGGTGACGAAGGTGATTGTTGTTGCTGGTGCTTGGTGCTGGATGCTGAATTTTGTGAGTGTGGATGCTGGTCGTTGCTTGGTTATGAGCTGATGGATGCTGGTTATTTCCGGATGATGGTGATGGTTTCTGCTTGGCTTTGTGTGTTATTTTCTTGGGTTTGTTTTTCTTCTTAACTTTTTTGGGTTTCTTTTTTGGGTTTGGGGCGTTTAAGGTTTCTTGGGTGTGGGAAGTTTGACTCCTCTCCTCCCTTGTCTGCTACGTCTATTTTCTAATAAATTTTGGGGGGTTGGGAATAGCATGACCCTCGCATCTTCCTTGCCCTAAAAACCTTAAAAACCCCTAAAAACCTTAAAAATACATAAAAACCTTAAAAACCCCTAAAAACTCATAAAAAACATAAAAACCCACTAAAAACATTAAAAAACCATTAAACCCCTAAAACGGTAAACAAATCTAAAAACCTTAAAATCCCTAGAAACCCCAAAATACCCTAAAACCCCTAAAATCTTTTGAAAAATAATAAAAACCCTCAGAATCCATAAAATCCTTAAAAACCATACAAATCCTAAAATCCCCTAAAAATCTATGTAAATATAAAAAACCCAAAAAACCTAGAAAATCCCTCAAAAACCGTAAAAACCCCTAAAAACGTTAAAAAACTCTAAAAACTCATAAAAACCCTAAAACCAACAAACTTAGGGGTTTTTTGGTTTTTTGGGGTTTTTTAAGGTTTTTAGGTTTTTCTACATTTTCATGGATTTTTAGGGGTTTTTTAGGATTTCAATGGTTTTGGGGTTTTTTTAGGGTTTTAGGGATTTTGAGGGTTTTGGGGGGTTTTAGGGTTTCTTAGGGTTTTTATGGTCTTTTTGGGTTTTTGGATTTTTTCCAGTTTTTTAGGTTTTTTAAGGTTTTTATAGTTTTTAACATTTATAGAGTTATAAGGGTTTTTTGAGTTTTTAGTGGTTTTTTAGGGTTTTATTTATTTTTAGTGTTTTAATGATTTTTAGGGGGTTTTATGATTTTCAATGGTTTTTAGGGATTTTAGGGTTTTCTACACTTTCATTGATTTATAGGATTTTTTTGGTTTTTTGGGTTTTTGTTTGTTTTTGGGTTTTTTAGGTTTTTTAGGGTCTTTTTGGTTTTTTGGGTATCTTTAGGGTTTTTAAGTTTTTAGAGTTTTTTAACATTTTTAGGGGTTAAAAGGGTTTTTAGTGGTTTTTTGGGTTTTTTGGGTTTTTTGGGTTTTTTAAGGTTCTTAGGGGGGTTTAGGGTTTTTAGGGTTTTTTATGGTGTTTAGGGCTTTTTATGTTTTCATTGATTTTTAGGGGTTTTTAGGATTTTTATGGTTTTTTTGGGTTTTTAGGGACTTTGAGGGGTTTTAGGTGTTTTCCAAGGTTTTTAGAGTTTTTTAGTTTTTTATAAGGGTTTTTAGGTTTTTTAGAGTTTTTTAACATTTTTAGGGGTTTTAAGGGTTTTTAGAGTTTTTAGTTTGTTTTTAAGGGTTTTTAATGTTTTAGGGGGTTTTCAGGGTTTCTAGGGGGTTTTACGTTTTCCTGGATTTGGGGGGGGGGGTTAATACTTTGATGTTTTTTAGGGTTTTGAGTGTTTAATGGATTTTTAGGGTTATTAGGGTTTTTTAGTGCTTTTTAGTTTTTTTAGGGTTTTTTGGATCTTTGGGGGGGGGGGTTTAGTTTTTTAGTGTTTTTAGGGGTTTTAAGGTTTTTTAGAGTGTTTTAACATTTTTTGGGGTTTGAGGGGTTTTCTAGTTTTTAGTTTTTATTTGGGTTCTAGGGGGTTTTATGGTTTTTAAGGTTTTTTTGGGGCTTTTATGGTTTTCATGTTTTTTTTAGGTTTTTTAGGGTTTTTTACTTTGTCACGGATTTTTAGGAGTTTTTTAGGATTTAATGTTTTTGGGGGTTTTAGGGTTTTTAGGGATTTTGAGGGTTTTAGGATTTTTCAAGTGTTTTAGGGGTTTTTATGGTTTTTAGGATCTTTTAGAGGTTTTTCATGTTTTTAGGTTTTTGTGGGTTTTATATTTTTTTTAAAGTTTTTAACATTTTTAGGGTTTAAAAGATTTTTTAGTGTTTTTTGTGGTTTTTAGGGATTTTCTCGTTTTAAAAGGTTTTTAGTGGTTTTTATGGTTTTTTTGGGGGGGGGGGTTGAAGGGTTTTAGGGTTTTTTTACATATTTATTGTTTTTAGTGGGTTTTTAGTTTTTTATGGTTTTTACAGTTTTTTAGGGTTTTTATGGATTTTGAAGATTTTAGTGTTTTTCATAGGTTTTTAGGTTTTTTAGGGGTTTTTTGGGGTTTTAGGGTATTTTTGGTTTTTAGGTGTTATTTTGAGTTTTTTAGGGTTTTTATGGTTATCAATGTTTTTTGGGTTTTAAAGGGTTTTTAGAGTTTTTAGTTAGTTTTACGGTTTTTATGGGTTTTAGTGTTTTTAAGGTTTCTGGTGGTTTTTATTTTTTTCAAGGGTTTTTAAGTTTTTTTATATTTTTATGGATTTTTAAGGGTTTTTTGTATTTTTATGGTTTTTAGGGTTTTCTAGGGTTTTTAGGGATTTGGAGGGATTTGTTGTTTTTTCATGGGTTTTTAAGGTTTTTAGGGTTTTCGAGGTTTTTAAAGCCATTTGGGGGCTTTTAGGTGTTTTTTTTATTTTTTTAGTGTTTTTATGGTTTTTTAGAGTTTTTTTCAAAATTTAGGGGTTTTAGGGGTTTTAGGGGTTTTTTAGAGTTTTTAGAAGTTTTTAGGGGTTTTATGTGCTTTTAGGTTTTTTAGGGGACTTTTATGATTTTTTTGGTCTTTATTTTTTATAGGTTTTTTGGGGATCTTGAGGGCTTTAGTGTTTTAAGGGTTTTTAGGGTCTTTTGGGTTTTTAGGTTTTTTTGAATTTTTAGGATTTTTTTTTGTTTTTTATAAATTTTTAACATTTTTAGGGGTTTTAAGGGTTTTTATATTTTTTGTGGGTTTTAGGGTTTTTATGGTTTTCGATGGATTTTCTAGGTTTTTTGGGTTTTTTATATTTGCATGGATTTTTAGGGGATTTTAGGATTTGTATGGTTTTTAGGGATTTTATGGATTATGGGGGTTTTTATTATTTTTCAAAGGATTTTAGGGGTTTAAGGGTCTTTTGGGTTTTTAGGGATTTTCAGGTTTTTTGAGTTTTTTACCGATTTAGGGGTTTAAAGGTTTTTTAAAGTTTTAGTGGGTTTTTATGTTTTTTATAATTTTTTAGGGGTTTTAAGGTTTTTAGGGGTTTTTATGGATTTCAAGGGTTTTTCATTTTTTTAAGGGTTTAATGTTTTTATGGATTTTTAGGGGGTTTTAGGATTTCTATGGTTTTTAGGGGTTTTTTAGTGTTTTTAGGGATTTTGAGGGTTCTTTGTTTTTTAAGGTGTTTTTAGGGGTTTTCAGGATTTTTTGGGACCTTTTGGGTTTTTAGAGTTGTCTTAAGTTTTTTAGGGTTTTAAGGTTTGTAGAGTTTTTAAAAAATTTATGGGTTTTAAATTTTTTAGTGTTTTTTGGGTTTTTTAATGTTTTAGGGGTTTTATGGTTTTAAGAGACTTTTTTGGGTTTTTAGGGTTTTGTACATTTTCATGGATTTTTATTGTTTTTTCGATTTTTGTGGTTTTTAGGGTTTTTTTGGGTATTTAGGGATTTTGATGTTTTTAGGGTTTTAAGGGGTTTTTGGTTTTTTAGGGTTTTTAAGGATCTCAGGGTCTTTTTGGTTTTTTAGATTTTTTAGAGTTTTAAGGGCTTTTGAGGTTTTTAGAGTTTTTTAATGTTTTAGGGGTTTTAAGGGTTTTTAGGGATCTTAGTGGGTTTTTAGTGTTTTTATGGGATTTTTGGCGATTATAAGATTTTTTGAGGATTTTATGGTTTTCAGGGTTTTCAGATTTTTTTTATGTTCTCATAGATTTTTAGGGGTTTTTAATATTTTTATGGGTTTTAAGTATTTTGTTTTTTTAGGGATTTTGAGGGTTTTGGGGGGGTTTCAAGGGTTTTTAGGGCTTTTAGGTGTTTTAGGGTTTTTAAGCTCGTGTTGGGTTTTAGGGTTTTTTAGTATTTTTTTGTTTTTAAGGTTTTTTAGTGTTTTTAATGTTTTTAGGGTTTTAATTTTTTTTTATAGATTTAGTGGTTTTTTATGTTTTTTATGAGTTTTTAGGGCTTTTTATGGTTTTAGGGGTTTTATGGTTTTCAGTGGTCTTTTAGTGTTTTTTAAGTTTTATATATTTGTAAGGGTTTTTTAGGTTTTTTATGGTTTTTAGATTTTTTTTGGGTTTTCTAGTATTATGATGGTTTTTTGGTGGTTTTTAGAATTTTTAGGGTTTTTCAGGATTATTAGGGTATTTTTGGGTTTTTATGGGTTTTTTGAGATTTTTAGGGTATTTAAGGTTTTTTTAGAGTTTTTAGCATTTTTAGGGGTTTAAAGAGGTTTTTTTTATTTTTAGTGGGATTTTATGGTTTTTTGGGTTTTTTGTGTTTTTTTGGTTTTTAGGGGTTTTTATGGATTTCAGTGGTTTTTTGGTTTTTTTACTTTTTGATGGATTTTAAGGGTTTTTATTGCATTTTTGTTGTTTTTAGGATTTTTAGGGTTTTTTAGGTTTTTAGGGATTTTGAGGGTTTTTAGGGCTTTTCAGGGGTTGTTTGGGGTTTTCTGGGTTTTCAGGGTTTTTAGGGGTTTTGTGAATTTTTTATGGTTTTAAGGGTTTTTAGATTTTTTTAACATTTTTTCAGGTTTTAAAGATTTTTAGAGTTTTCAGTGGGGTTTTAGTTTTTTATGGGTTTTTAGGGTTTTTTTATGATTTTTAGGGGTTTTTATAATTTTTAGGGGTCTTTCAGGGTTTTTAGGGTTTTTTACATTTTCATAGATTTTTAGGGGTTTTTTGGATTTCTATGGTATTTAGGATTTTTACGGTTTCGAAGAATTTTGAGGGTTTTTTATGTGTTTCAAATTTTTTAGGGGTTTTTTTAGTTTTTAGGAGTTTTACGGTTTTTTAGAGTGTTTTAAGGTTTTAGGGGTTTTAAGGGGTTTTAGAGTTTTTTGTGGTTTTTTTGGTTTTATTAGTTTTTAGGGTTTTAAAGGTTTTTTCAGGATTTTTAGGTTTTTTAAGTTTTTATGGATTTTTTGGGGTTTTTTTATCTTTTTATGTTTTTAGGATTTTTAGGGGATTTAGGGATTTTCAAGTGGTTTGGGGGTATTTCAAGGGATTTTAGATTTTTTAGGGTTTTAGGGGCTTTCTGGGGTTTTACGGGTTTTTTGAGTTTTTATGGGTTTTAATGTTTATTTGAGTTTTTTAATGTTTTTAGGGGGGTTTTAGGGTTTTCATAGTTTTTATAGGTTTTTTGGATTTTTTTGCTTTTATGGGTTTCTAGGCTTTTTAGGGATTTTGAGGGTTTTCAAGGGTTTTTATGGTTTATAGGTGTTTTTATTGTCTTTTTCTGTTTTTGTGTTTTTTTTTTGAGTTTTTAGGTTGTTTAAGGTTTTTAGAGTTTTTAGTGGGGTTTTAAGGGTTTTTATAGGTTTTTTAGGTTTTTTAAGTTTTTGAGGTTTTTAAGGTTTTTGGGGTTTTTATGGATTTCAGGGGTTTTCAGGGTTTTTACGATTTTTTATGTTTTCATTGATTTTTAGGGGGTTTATAGGATTTTTATGGTTTTGAGGGTTTTAGGGGTTTTTAAGAGTTTTTAGGGGTTTTAGGGGTTTTTTAGGTTTTTTAGTTTTTTAAGGTTTTTAAGGTTTTGGGGGTTTTTATGGCTTTTAGGGGTTTTCAAGGTTTTTACGATTTTTTATGTTTGCATTTATTTTTAGTGGGTTTATAGGATTTTTATGGTTTTGAGGATTTTTAGGGGCTTTCAATGGTTTTTAGGGTTTTTAGGGGTTTTTTTGGATTTTTAGTGTCTTCTGGGGTTTTAGGGTTTTTTTTTGAGTTTTTTAGAGTTTCAATGGTTTTTTAGAGTTTTTAAAACTTTTTATGGGTTTTAAGTGTATTTAGAGTTTTTAGTGGGTTTTTATTCTTTTTATGGGTTTTTAGGGTCTTTTTGGGTTTTTACGTTTTTTAGGGGTTTTAGGGTTTTTATGATTTTCAGGGGTTTTTCATGATTTTTAGGATTTTTTACCTTTTCATGGATTTAAGGGTTTTTTTTGTTATTTTTTGTTTTTATAGTTTCATATGGTTTTTAAGGCTTATGAGTGTTTTTTGCGTTTTTAGGGAGTTTTCAGGGTTTCTAGGTTTTTAGGGTCTTTTTGGGTTTTTAGTTTTTTTTTTGTGTTTTTAGGGGTTTTTAGAGTTTTTAGAGTTTTTAAATGTTTTTACGGGTTTAAAGGGTTTTTAAAATTTTTAGTGGGTTTTTAGGGGTTTTAGGATTTTTTATTGTTTTAGGGGGTTTAAAGGGTTTTTTTTACATTTTCATTTATTTTTAGAGGATTTTTAGTTTTTCTATATTTTTAGTGTTTTTTTGGATTTTTTGAGATTTTGAGTGGTTTAGGGGTTTTCTACTATTTTTAGGGTTTTTAGAGTCTTTTTGAGTTTTTATCGGTTTTTTTAGTTTTTTAGGGTTTTAAAGGCTTTTTAGTGTTTTTTTAAATTTTTAGTAGTTTATGGTTTTTAAGGTTTTTAGGGGTTTTATGGTTTTAAGGGGTTTTTTTCTGGATTTTTAGGATTTTTTATGTTTTCATGGATTTTTAGTGGGTTTTAATGATTTTTTTTTGCCTTCAGTCTTCTTGTGGATTTTGAAGAGTTTTTCGTTTTTTTCATGATTTTTTTTGGTTTTCAGGGTTTTTCAAGTTCTTTAGGGTGTTTTCAGATTTTGATTTTTTTTTGTTTTTTAGGGTTTTTAGGGTTTATTAGAGTTTTTTAACATTTTAGGGGTTTTAAGGGTTTTTAGAGTTTTTAGTGTTTTAGGGTCTTTAAAGTTATAGGAGTTTTATGTTTTCAATGATTTTTAGGGATATTTTAGGATATTTATGGTTTATAGGTTTTTAGGTTTCTTCGGGTTTTTATGGATTTTAAAAGTTTTTCTGAGGTTTTTAGGGTTTCTAGGGTCTTCTCTGGGTTTTTAGGGGTTTTTAGAGTTTTTAGGGTTTTTTAGGTTTTTTAGAGTTTTTTAATGTTTTAGGGGTTTTAAGGGTTTTTAGAGTTTTTAAAGGTTTTTTATGGTTTTTCAATTTTTTAAAGTTTTAATGGTTTTATTATTTTCAAGGGTTTTTCAAGGTTTTTAGGTTTTCTTACTTTTTCATGGATTTTTTAGAGTTTTTAGGATTTCAATGGTTTTTGGGTTTTTTAGGGTTTTTAAGGAATTTGAGGGTTTTTAGGGGTTTTAAGGTTTTTAGCACTTTTTAGGGTTTTTAAGGTCTTTTGGGTTTTTAGTGTTGTAAAGGATTTTTAGAGTTTTTAACATTTTTAGGTGTTTTAATTATTTTTAGAGTTTTTAGTGGTTTGTTAGGGTTTTTAATGTTTTTAAGGGGTTTCATGGTTTTCATTGGTTTTTCATGGATTTTTAGGGTTTTTTTAGTATTTTATGGATTTTAATGTTTTTATGGTCTTTAGGGATTTTGATGGGTTTTATGGTGTTTGGGGGTTTTTAAGGTTTTCAGGGTTTTTAGGGTCATTTTGTGTTTTTATGGTTTTTTAGTTTTTTTGGGTTGTAAAGGATTTTAGAGTTTTTTTAACATTTTTAGGGTTTTAAGGGTTTTAGAGTTTTTAGCGGGTTTTCATGGTTTCTAGGGCGTTTTATGTTTTCATGGATTTTTAGGGGTTTTTAGGATTTTATTATTTTCCGGGTTTTTAGGGTTTTTTGAGTTTTTAATGGTTTTTAAGATTTTTTAGAGTTTTTTAATCTTTTATTGGGTTTAGGGGTTTCATGGAGTTTTACAATTTTATGATTTTTAGGGGTTTTACGCTTTTCATCGGTTTTTTAGGTTTTTAGGGTTTTTTAGGTTTTCATAAATTTTTAAGGTGGTTTTATGATTTTTATGGTTTTTTGGGTTTTTACGGATTTTGAGGGGTTTGTAGTTTTTGGGAGTTTTTAGGGTTTTATGTTTTAAAGGATTTTTGGGGTCCTTTTGGGTTTTTAGGGTTTTTTGAGTTTTTAAGGTTTTTGATGTTTTTAATGTATTTACGTGTTTTAAGGGTTTTTAGAGTGTTTAGTGGGTTTTTAGTGTTTTAATAGAGTTTTTTGAGATTTTAAGGTCTTTTTGATTTTAGGGTTTTTTTTATTTCTTAGTGTTTAAGGTTTTTTAGAGTTTTTTCAAGTTTTTAGGGGTTTTAAGGGTTTTTAGATTTTTAGTGGTTTTTAAGAGTTTTTTATTAGTTTTTAGGGTTTTTATGGTTTTTAGGGGATTTTATTATTTTAAGGGGGTTTAGGGTATTTATGGTTTTTTATGTTTTCATGGATTTTTAGGTGTTTCTTAGGATTTTTGTGGTTCTTATGGTTTTTTGGGATTTTAGGGGTTTTGAGGGGTTTTGGGTATTCTTAAGGTATTTTAGGGTTTCTAGGGGGTTTTGATATTTTGAGGGTTTTTATAGTCTTTTAAGGATTTTAGGGGGGGTTTGAGTTTTTAGAGTTTTTATGGTTTTTAGAGTTTGTTAACTTTTTTAGGGGATTTAATGGTTTTTAGTGGTTTTGGTTTTTTATTGGTTTTATGGTTTTTAGGGGTTCCTCTTGTTTTGAGGTGTTTTTCAGAGTTTTTATCATTTTTACATTTTGATGTATTTTTAGGCTTTTTTTTGGATTTTTATTCTTTATTAGGTTTTTAGGGTTTAAATGTTTTTCATATATTTTTAACATTTTAAAATTTTTAGTGGTTCTTTAGGTTTTTATGTGCTTTTTGGGTTTTTAAGTTGTTTAGGAGTTTTTATGGTTTTCAAGGACTTTTAAGGGTTTTAGGGTTTTTTACATTCTCATATATTTTTAGGGGTTTTAGAATTTTTATTGTTTTTAGGGCTTTTTAGGCTTTTTAGGGATTTTGAGGCTCTTTAGGGTTTTTAGTGTTTTTTTGGGTTTTTAGGAGTTCTTAGAGTTTTTAGGGTTTTTTTGGGTTTTTAGGGTTTTATTTTCATTTTCTAGGGTTTTTAAGGGGTCTTATAGTTTTTAACGTTTTTAGGGTTTTCATGGGTTTTTAGGGTTTTTAAGGTTTTTTCGGGGGGGTTTTATGGTTTTTTGGAGTTTTTCAGGGTTTTTATTGTTTTTTTCATTTTCATTAATTTTTACGTGTTTTTAGGATTTTTATGGTTTTTAGGGGTTTTAGGGATTTTGATGGTTTTTAGGGTCTTTCATAGGGGGGATAGGGGTTATGGTTTTTAGGGTTTTCAGGTTTTTTAGGATTTTTTGATTTTTTATGGTTTTTTTGAGTTTTTTAGGGTATTATAGGTTTTTATACCTTTTTAACATTTCTAGCGGTGTAAATGGTTTTTTGAGTTTTTATTGTTTTTTAAGATTTTTATCGGATTTTTATTTTTTTTTTATGGTTTTTAGGGGTTTTATGGTTTTTAGGCTTTTTATATTTTCATTGATTTCTAAGGGTTTTTTAGGTTTTTTATAATTTTAAGGGATTTTAGGGTTTTTAGGGGTTTTGAGGGCTTTTAGGGTTTTTAAGGGTTTTAAAGTTTTTTAGGGTTTTTAGGGCCTTTTAAGGGTTTTATGTTTTTTTTAGTGTTTTAGCATTTCATGGTTTTTAGAGTTTTTAACATTTTTAGGGGTTTTCAGGGGTTTTGGAGTTTTTACAGGGTTTTGGGGTTTTTATTGGTCTTTTTGGTTTTTTAAGGTTTTTATTGATTTTTATGGATTTTAGTGCTTTTTAGGATTTTATTATTTATAGGGTTTTTAGCATTTTTAGGAATTTTCAGGGGTTTGAATGTTTTTATGGTCTTTTTGGTTTTCAGAGTTTTATTTTGAGTTTTTTTAGTGTTTTTAGGGGTTTTAGGTTTTTTATGGACTTTATATATTTTTTAAGGTTTTTATAGGATTTATGGTTTTTTGGGGGTTTTCAGGGTTTTTAGGGTTTTTTACATTTTCATCGATTTTTGGGGGTTTTTAGGATTTTTATAGTTTTTATGGTTTTTGGATTTTTAGGTATTTTTAGGGGTTTTATGGATTTCAGTGATTTTTAGGGTTTTTAAAGTCTCTTAGGGTTTCTAGGGTTATTTCGAGGTTTCTCAGGTTTATAAGGTTTCTAGAGTTTTTCAACATTTTTATGAGGTTTTAGGGTTTTATAGTTTTTAGTAGTTTTTAGGGTTTTATGGATATTTAGGCGTTTTAAAAGGGTTTTCATATTTTTTTGGGGGTTTTTTGGTTTTCAAGGTTTTTAGTATTTGTTACGTTTTCATGTATTTTTAGGGAGTTTTTTGGATTTTTATAGTTTCAATGTTTTTTAGGGATTTGAGTGTTTTTATGAGTTTTCAAGGGTTTTGGGGTTTTTATGGGTTCTCATGGTTTTTAGGGTCTTTTTGGTTTTTTCAGTTTTTTTGAGTTTTTTAGGATTTTTAAGGTTTTTTAGAGTCTTTTAACTTTTCTAGTGGTTTCAAGTGTTTTTAGTTTTTTTGTGATTTTATAGTTTTTATGAGATTTTAGGGTTTTTTATGGTTTTTAGGAGTTTTTATAGGTTTCTTGGGTTTTTTACATTTTCATGGATTTTTAGAGGTTTTTCAGCATTTTTATGGTTTTTCTAGTTTTTAGGGTTTTAGGGATTTTGAAGGTTTTTAGGGATTTTTTAGTTTTTAGGGTATTCTTGGGTTTTTAGAGTTTTCCTTAAGTTTTTTCAGGGATTTTATGGTTTTAGTGGTTTTTCGAGTTTTTAGGCTCTTTTAGGATTTTCTTCTTCTGTTTTTTAGGGTTTTTAATGTTTTAGAGTTTTTCATACATTTTTAGGGGTTTTAATTGTTTTTATAGTTTTTCATGGTTTTTAGGTTATTTATTATTTTTTAGGGTTTTAAAGGTTTTTGGGGTTCTTTATGGTTTCCAGGGTTTTTTAGGGTTTTTAGAGGTTTTTAGGGTTTTTACGTTTTTATGGATTTTACGGGCCTTTTGGATTTTTTTGGTTTTTTGGGGTTTTCGGGATTTTGTGAGGTTTTAGTGGTTTCAAAGGGGTTTTTTGGGTTTTTAGGGTCATTTTGGGTTTTTAGGGTGTTTTTTGGGAATTTCAGCAATTCAAAGGTTTTTTAGAGTTTTTAACAGTTTTAGGGTTTTTAGTGGGTTTTAGGGTTTTTACGGGGTTTTAGGGGTTTTAGAGGTTTTTAGTGGTTTTTATGGTTTTTAGGGGGTTTTAGTGATTTCAGGTTTTTTTATGTATTCATTGATTTTAAGGAGTTTTATTTTTATTTTTATGCATTACGGGAAATTCTAGTATTTGCGACGGGATATTTGCGATAGGATGGAGTCTCGTCGCAAATAGTCCCGAAAAAGGTTATTTGCGATGGGAACCCTTACCCCGTCAAAAATAACTACTTATTTGCGACGAGATAAGGGTTTTCGTTGCAAAAGGTTTCATGCCAACTGCACGCCAAACTGCGGGAGAGGGTTTTTGCGATTGGAACATACCCCCGTCACAAATAATATTGACTATTAGCGACGGGACCCGTTGGAAATACTTATTTAATCGGCGACCATAATTAATACGGTGTAAGTTATTTGCGACGGAACCCATCGCAAATACTTATACTATTTGTGATGGGAACATACCCCCCATCGCAAATAATATATCGGCATGTGACTATTTGCAACAGTACCCATCACAAATACTTATTTTACCGGCGACCGTAATTAATATGGTGTATGTTATTTGCGACGGGTTCCATCCCAACAACGTTTTTGCTATGGGACCCGTCACAAATACTTATTTAACCACCCACTGTAATTAATGTGATGTAATTCATTTGCGATGGGACCCATCGCAAATACTTATTTAATCGATGAACATAATTAAGGCGGAGTAATTTATTTGCGACGGGTCCCATCACAAATACTTTTTTGCGACCGGACCCTTCGCAAATACTTATTTAACCGCCGACCATAATTAATGCAGTATAAGTTATTCTCGATGGGACCCGTCGCAAATAGTCCTGTCGCAAATAATATAACCTATATATACCCCCATCCGTTTTTTCCTTCCCCGCATACAACTTCTCTCTCTGATTTCTCTCGATGGGGGGTTTTATGGTTTTCAGGGGTTTTTTAGGGTTTTTAAGATTTTTTACATTTTCATGTATTTTTAGGGAGTTTTTAGGATTTTTATGGTTTTAAGGTTTTTTAGGGATTTGAGTGTTTTTATGAGTTTTCAAGGGTTTTAGGGTTTTTATGGGTTCTCATGGTTTTTAGGGTCTTTTGGGTTTTTAGATGTTTTTTGAGTTTTTTATGATTTTTAAGGTTTTTTAGAGTCTTTTATCGTTTTTAGGGGTTTCATGTGTTTTTAGTTTTTTTTTAATTCTATGCTTTTTATGAGATTTTAGAGTTTTTTATGGTTTTTAGAAGTTTTTATAGGTTTCTTGGGTTTTTTACATTTTTGTGGATTTTTAGAGGTTTTTTAGGATTTTTATGGTTTTTCGAGTTTTTATGGTTTTAGGGATTTTGAAAGTTTTTAGGGATTTTTGAGGATTTTTGGGTATTCTTGGGTTTTTAGAGTTTTCCTTAAGTTTTTTCAGGGATTTTACGGCTTTTTAGGTGGTTTTTTCAGGTTTTTAGGCTCTTTTAGGATTTTTTTCCTCTGTTTTTTAGGGTTTTTAATGTTTTTAGAGTTTTTTACATTTTTAGGGGTTTTAATAGTTTTTAGTGTTTTTCATGGTTTTTAGGGTTTTTAAGGTTTTGGGGGTTATTTATGGTTTTCAGGGTTTTTCAAGGTTTTTAGAGGTTTTTAGGGTTTTTACTTTTTTATGGATTTTAGGGGCTTTTTAGGATTTTTCAGGTTTTTAGGGTTTTTAGGGATTTTGTGAGGTTTTAGGGGTTTTCAAGGGTTTGGGGGGTTTTAGGGTCATTTTTTGTTTTTAGGGTTTTTTGAGTATTTTAGTAATTTAAAGGTTTTTTAGAGTTTTTAACATTTTTAGGGTTTTTAGTGGGTTTTAGGGTTTTTACAGGGTTTTAAGGGTTTTAAAGGTTTTTAGGGGTTTTTATGGTGTTGAAGGGGTTTTCAGTGATTTTAGGGTTTTTTATGTTTTCATGGATTTTTAGGAGTTTTTTTTGGATTTTTATGCACTACGGGAAATTCTGGTTTTTGTGACGGGTTATTTGAGATTGGATGGAGTCCCATCACAAATAGTCCCGCGAAAAGGTTATTTGTGACGGGAACCCTTACCCCGTCGCAAATAACTACTTATTTGCGATGGGGAAAGGGTTCCCGTCGCAAAAGGTTTCGCGCCCACTGTGCGCCAAACCACGGGAGAGGGTTTTTGCAATGGGAACATACCCCGTCGCAAATAATATTGACTATTTGCGATGGGACCCGTCACAAATACTTATTTAATTGGCGACCATAATTAATACGGTGTAAGTTATTTACGACGGGTCCCATCGCAAATACGTTTTTGTGACGGGACTCGTCACAAATAATTATACTATTTGCGACAGGAACATACCCCCCGTCGCAAATATTATATCGGCAGGTGACTATTTACAACGGTACCCGTTACAAATACTTATTTAACCGTCAACCGTAATTAATACAGTGTAAGTTATTTTCGACGGGTCCCATTGCAACTACATTTTTGTGACAGGACCCGTCGCAAATACTTATTTAACCACCGACCGTAACTAATGCAGTGTAAGTTATTTGCAACGGGACCCGCCGCTAATACTTATTTAACTGACGAACGTATTTAATGCGGTGTAAGTTATTTGCGACGGGTCCGGTCGCAAATACTTTTTTGCGACGGGTCCTATCGCAAATACTTATTTAACAGCCGACCGTAATTAATGTGGTGTAAGTTATTTGCGACGGGACCCATCGCAAATAGCTTTGTCGCAAATAATCTAACCTATATATACCTCCCTCTGTTTTTTCCCTCCCCACATTCAACTTCTCTCTCTGATTTCTCTCTAAACTCACTTTCAGAGTTAAAGGTTTTAGAAGTCGATTTTTTTTCCCTGAGCGGATTTTGAAATCTTATACACCTACTAAAGAACAAGTTTAAAGTTATATATACTCTATTTAATTTATTTTTTTATATTAATTTTAATTATTGTTAATTATTTGTAATTAAATTATATTTAGATTATTTTGTTGTTAGCATATTTTCTATTAATAAATTTAAATTATTAGTATTAATTATTAATATTTACTGGTAATTATTAATTATTAACGATAATTAGTAATATATACTAATAATTATGAATAAATAGTAATAATTAGGAATAATTAGGAATAATTAGTAACAATTACGAAAAAAATAAGAATAGATACGAAAAAATAGGAATAAGTACGAATAATTAGAAATAAATATTAAAAAATAGGAATAATTAGGAATAATTATTAATAAATAAGAATAATTAGCAATAATGGTTAATAATTAGCCATAATTATTAATAATTAGCAATAATAGTTAATAATTAGCAATAATTGTTAATAATTAAAAATAATTGTTAATAATTAGAAATAATTGTTAATAATTATTTAGAATTAGGAATAATTATTAAGAATTAGGAATAAGTATTAATAATTAGGAATAAGTATTAATAAATAGGAATAACTATTAATAAATTTGAATAACTGTTAATATTTTGGAATAACTATTAATAATTAGGAATAAGTATTAATAAATAGTAATAAGTATTAATAAATAGAAATAACTATTAATAAATAGGAATAACTATTAATAAATAGGAATAATTAGGAATAATTAGCAATAATTAGGAATAATTTATTAATAATTAGCAATAATTATTAATAAATATGAATAATTATTAATAAATACGAATAATTATTAATAAATAGGAATAATTTAATAGGAATAATTATTTACAAATAGGAATAATCAGCAATAATTAGAGGTTTTTTAATGTTTTAGGGGTTTTAAGGGTTCTTAGAGATCTTGGTGGATTTTTAGTGTTTTTATGAGATTTTTGGGGTTTTTAAGGTTTTTAGAGGATTTTATGGTTTTCAGGGGGTTTTCAGGGTTTTTAGAGTTTTTTATGTTTTCATTGATTTTTATGGGTTTTAGGTATTTTTAGGGTTTTTAGGGATTTTTAGGGTTTTGGGGGTTTTCAAGGGTTTTTAGGGCTTTTAGTTGTTTTCAAGGTTCTTAGGCTCATTTTGGGTTTTAGGTTTTTTTAGTGTTTTTTTGGTTTTTAATGTTTTTTAGTGTTTTTAATGTTTTTAGGGTTTTAAAATGTTTTTATTGATTTAGTGGTTTTGAAGGTTTTTTATGAGTTTTTAGGGTTTTTATGGTTTTTAGGGGTTTTATGGTTTTCAGTGGTCTTTTAGGGTTTTTTAAGTTTTATGTATTTTTAAGGGTTTTTTAGGGTTTTTATGGTTTTTAGAGTTTTTTGGGTTTTCTGGTATTATGAGGGTTTTTTGGTAGTTTTTAGAATTCTTTGGGGTTTTCAGGATTTTTAGGGTATTTTTGGGTTTCTAGGGGTTTTTTGAGTTTTTTTGGGTATTTAAGGTTTTTTAGATTTTTAGCATTTTTAGGGGTTTTAAGGGGTTTTTTTATTTTTTGTGGGATTTTAGGTTTTTATGGTTTTTTTGGTTTTTAGGGGTTTTTATGGATTTCAGTGTTTTTTTTTGTTTTTTACTTTTTGTTGGATTTTAAGGGGTTTTAGAGCATTTTTATTATTTTTAGGATTTTTAGGGTTTTTAGGGGTTTTAGGGATTTTGAGGGTTTTAGGGATTTTCAGGGGATGTTTGGGGTTTTCTGGTTTTTTAGGGTTTTTGTGAATTTTTTATGGTTTTAAGTGTTTTGAGAGTTTTTTAGCATTTTTTCAGGTTTTAAGGATTTTTAGAGTTTTTAGTGTGGTTTTAGGGGTTTTGTGGGTTTTTAGGGCTTTTTTTATTTTTACAGGCTTTTATACTTTTTAGTTGTTTTTCAGGGTTTTTAGGGTTTTTTACATTTTCATAGATTGTTAGGGATATTTGTATTTTTATGGTATTTAGGGTTTTTGCGGTTTTTAAGAATTTTGACGGTTTTTGAGGGGTTTGAAATTTTTTAAGGTGTTTCAAGGTTTTGAGTTTTTAGTGGTTTTAAGGTTTTTTAGAGTGTTTTAGGGTTTTTAGAGGTTTCAAGGGTTTTTAGAGTTTTTTTCTAGTTTTTTGGGTTTTATCAGTTTTTTGGGTTTCAAAGGTTTTTAGGGGTTTTATAGTTTTCAGGGTTTTTTCAGGGTTTTTAGGTATTTTAAGTTTTTATGGATTTTTGGGGTTTTTTTAAGCTTTTATGTTTTTTAGGGTTTTTACGGTTTTTAGGGATTTCCAAGTGGTTTAGGGTATTTCAAGGGTTTTTAGAATTTTTCAGGGTTTTGGGGGCTTTCTGGGGTTTTAGGGGTTTTTTGAGTTTTTATGGGTTTAAAGGTTTTTTTGAGTTTTTTAATGTTTTTAGGGGGTTTAGGGTTTTCATAGTTTTTATAGGTTTTTTGGATTTTTTTTTGCTTTTATGGGTTTCTAGGATTTTAGGGATTTTGAGGGTTTTCAAGGGTTTTTATGGTTTGTAGGTGTTTTATGGTCTTTTTCTGTTTTTATGTTTTTTTGTGTTTTTAGGGTTTTTAAGGTTTTTAGAGTTTTTAGTGGGGTTTTAAGGGTTTTTATAGGTTTTTTAGGTTTTTTAGGTTTTTTAGGTTTTTGAGGTTTTTAAGGTTTTTGGGGGTTTTATGGATTTCAGGGGTTTTCAGGGTTTTTACGATTTTTTATGTTTTCATTCATTTTTAGGGGGTTTATAGGATTTTTATGGTTTTGAGGGGTTTTAGGGGTTGTTAAGAGTTTTTAGGGGTTTTAGGTGCATTTTTAGGATTTTTAGGGTCTTTTGGGGTTTTAGGGGTTTTTAGAGTTTTTTAGGGTTTAACTGATTTTTTAGAGTTTTTAAAACTTTTTATGGGTTTTAAGTGTATTAAGAGTTTTTAGTGGGTTTTTATTCTTTTTATGGGTTTTTATGGCCTTTTGGGTTTTTACGTTTTTTAGGGGTTTTAGGGTTTTTATGATTTTCAGGGGTTTTTCATGATTTTTAGGGTTTTTACCTTTTCATGGATTTCAAGGTTTTTTTGGTTACTTTTTTATAGTTTCAAAGGGTTTTTAAGGATTATGAGTGTTTTTCGCATTTTTAGGGAGTTTTCAGGGTTTCAGGGTTTTTAGGGTCATTTTGGGTTTTTAGGTTTTTTTCCCTGTTTTTAGGGTTTTTAGGGTTTTTAAGGGTTTTTAGAGTTTTTAAATGTTTTTAGGGGTTTAAATGGTTTTTAAAAAATTTAGCGGGTTTTTAGGGGTTTTAGGATTTTTTATTGTTTTAGGGGGTTTTAAGGGTTTTTTACATTTTCATTTATTTTTAGGGGATTTTTAGGTTTTCTAAATTTTTAGTGTTTTTTGGATTTTTTGAAAATTTGAGTGGTTTTTGGGGTTTTCTAGTGTTTTTAGGGTTTTTAGAGTCTTTTTGAGTTTTTATGGGTTTTTTTAGTTTTTTAGGGATTTAAAGCCTTTTTAGTGTTTTTTTAAATTTTTAGTGGTTTTTTGGGATTTTATAGTTTTTAGTGGTTTTATGGTTTTTAAGGTTTTTAGGGGTTTTATGGTTTTAAGGGGTTTTTTCTGGGATTTTAGGATTTTTTATGTTTTCATGGATTTTTAGTGGTTTTTAATGATTTTTTTTGCCTTCAGATTTTTTCGGGATTTTGAAGGGATTTATGTTTTTTTAGATTTTTTTTTGGGTTTTCGGGGTTTTTCAAGTTATTTAGGGTGTTTTCAGATTTTGATTTTTTTTTTGTTTTTTAGGGTTTTTAGGGTTTATTAGAGTTTTTTGAACATTTTTAGGGGTTTTAAGGGTTTTAGAGTTTTTAGTGGTTTGGGGTCTTTAAAGTTTTCGGGGTTTTATGGTTTTTAGACAGTTTTCAAGGTTTTTGGGATTTTTTATGTTTTCATTGATTTTTAGGGGTATGTTAGGATATTTATGGTTTATAGGTTTTTAGGGTTTTTTAGGTGTTTATGGATTTTAAAAGTTTTTCTGTGGTTTTTAGGGTCTTCTCTAGGTTTTTAGGGGTTTTTAGAGTTTCTAGGGGTTTTAAGGTTTTTAGAGTTTTTTATGTTTTTAGGGGTTTTAAGGGTTTTTAGAGTTTTTAGAGGTTTTTTATGGTTTTTCAATTTTTTAAGGTTTTAATGGTTTTATTGTTTTCAAGGGTTTTCAAGGTTTTTAGGTTTTCTTACTTTTTCATGGATTTTTTTGGGGGTTTTAAGTTATTTGAGGGTTTTTAGGGGTTTTAAGTTTTTTAGCGCTTTTCATGGTTTTAAGGGTCTTTTTGGTTTTTAGTGTTGTAAAGGATTTTTAGAGTTTTTAACATTTTTAGGGGTTTCAATTATTTTTAGAGTTTTTAGTGGTTTGTTAGTGTTTTTAATGTTTTTAAGAGGTATCATGGTTTTCATGGGTTTTTCATGGATTTTTAGAGTTTTTTTAGTATTTTTTGGTTTTTAATGTTTTTATGGTCTTTAAGGATTTTGATGGGTTTTATGGTTTTTAGGGGTTTTAAGGTTTTTAGGGTTTTTAGGGTTTTTAGGGTCATTTCGGGTTTTTATGGTTTTTTAGTTTTTTGGGTTGTAAAGGACTTTAGAGTTTTTTAACATTTTTAGGGTCTTAAGGGTTTTTAGAGTTTTTAGCAGGTTTTCATTGTTTCTAGGGTGTTTTATGTTTTCATGGATTTTTAGGGGTTTTTAGGATTTTATTATTTTCGGTTTTTTAGAGTTTTTTGAGTTTTTAATGGTTTTTAAGATTTTTTAGAGTTTTTTAATCTTTTAGTGGGTTTTACGGGTTTCATGGGGTTTTACAATTTTACGATTTTTAGGGGTTTTACGGTTTTCATGGGTTTTTTAGGTTCCTTAGGGTTTTTTACGTTTTCATAGATTTTTAAGGGGTTTTTAGGATTTTTATGGTTTTTGTGTTTTTAGGGATTTTGAGGGGTTTGCGGTTTTTGGGGGTTTTCAGGGTTTTAAGGTTTAAAGGATTTTCAGGGTCCTTTTGTGTTTTTAGGGTTTTTTGATTTTTTAAGGTTTTTAAGGTTTTTAATGTATTTACGTGTTTGAAGGGTTTTTAGAGTATTTAGTGGTTTTTTAGTGTTTTAATAGAGTTTTTAGAGTTTTTAAGTTCTTTTGGATTTTTAGGGTTTTTTATTTCTAAGTGTTTTAAGGGTTTTTAGAGTTTTTTTACTTTTTTAGGGGTTTAAAGGGTTTTTAGATTTTTAGTGGTTTTTAAGAGTTTTTTATTAGTTTTTAGGGTTTTTATGGTTTTTAGGGGATTTTATTATTTTAGGGGGGTTTAGGGTTTTTATGGTTTTTTATGTTTTCATGGATTTTTAGGTGTTTCTTAGGATTTTTATTGTTCTTATGGTTTTTTGGGATTTTAGGAGTTTTGAGGGGTATTAGGTATTCTTAAGGGATTTTAGGATTTTTGGGGGTTTAGGTATTTTCAAGGTTTTTATGGTCTTTTAAGTATTTTAGGGGGGTTTTTTGAGTTTTTAGAGTCTTTAAGGTTTTTAGAGTTTTTTAACATTTTTAGGGGTTTTAATGGTTTTTAGTGGTTTTGGTTTTTTATGGGTTTTTATGGTTTTTAGGGGTTCTTCTTGTTTTGAGGTGTTTTTTAGAGATTTTTTCGTTTTTACATTTTGATGGATTTTTAGGCATTTTTTTAGGATTTTTATTCTTTATTGGGGTTTTAGGGTTTAAAGGTTTTTCAGATCTTTTTAACATTTTAAACTTTTTAGTGGTTCTCTAGGTTTTTATTTGTTTTTTGGGTTTTTAATTTTTTTAGGAGTTTTTATGGTTTTTAAGGACTTTTAAGGGTTTTAGGGTTTTTTACGTTCTCATAGGTTTTAAGGGGTTTTAAGATTTTTATGGTTTTTAGGGATTTTTAGGGGTTTTAGGGATTTTGAGGGTCTTTAGGTTTTTAGTGTTTTTTTGGGTTTTTAGGAGTTTTTAGAGTTTTTATGGTTTTTTGGGTTTCCAGGGTTTTATTTTCATTTTCTAGGGTTTTTAAGGGGTTTTATAGTTTTTAATGTTTTTAGGGTTTTCATGGGTATTTAGGGGTTTTAAGGTTTTTTGGGGGGTTTTATGGTTTTTAGAAGTTTTTCAAGGTTTTTTTTTTCATTTTCATTAATTTTTATGTGTTTTTTAGGTTTTTTATGGTTTTTAAGTGTTTTAGGGATTTTGATGGTTTTTAGGGTCTTTCATAGGGGGGAGAGGGGTTATGGTTTTTAGGGTTTTCCGGTTTTTTAGGATTTTTTGAGTTTTTATGGTTTTTTCAAGTTTTTTAGGGTATTATAGGTTTTTATACCTTTTTGACATTTCTAGGGGTGTAAATGGTTTTTTGAGTTTTTATTGTTTTTTAAGATTTTTATGGGTTTTTTATTTTTTATGGTTTTCTAGGGTTTTTGGGGTTTTTAGTCTTTTTATGTTTTCATGGATTCTTATGGTTTTTTAGGATTTTTATAGTTTTTAGGGTTTTTAGCGTTTTTAGGGGGTTTGAGGGCTTTTAGTGTTTTTAAGGGTTTTGAGGTTTTTTAGGGTTTTTAGGGTCTTTTAAGGGTTTTAGGGTTTTTTTAGTGTTTTAGAATTTCATGGTTTTTAGAGTTTTTAATATTTTTAGGATTTTTCAGGGGTTTTGGAGTTTTTACAGGGTTTTAGGATTTTTATTGGTCTTTTTGGTTTTTTAAGATTTTTATTTTTTTTATGGATTTTAGGGCTTTTTAGGATTTTATTATTTTTAGGGTTTTTAGCATTTTTAGGAATTTTGAGGGGTTTCAATATTTTTACGGTCTTTTTGGGTTTTTAGGGTTTTATTTTGAGCTTTTTTATTGTTTTAGGGGTTTTAGAATTTTTTATGGATTTTTTATATTTTTTAAGGTTTTTATAGGATTTATGGTTTTTAGGGGGTTTTTAGGGGGTTTTTAGGCTTTTTAGGGTTTTTAAGTTTTTTACATTTTCATCAATTTTAGGGGGGTTTTAGGATTTTTATAGTTTTTATGGTTTTTGGATTTTTAGGTATTTTGAGGGGTTTTATGGTTTTCAGATATTTTTAGGGTTTTTAGGGTCTCTTAGGATTTTTAGGGTTATTTTGAGGTTTTTCGGGTTTATAAGGTTTCTAGAGTTTTTTAACACTTTTAAGGGGATTTAGGGTTTTTAGAGTTTTTAGTAGTTTTTAGGGTTTTATGGATATTTAGGGGGTTTTCAGGGTTTTTAAGATTTGTTAAGTTTTCATGTATTTTTATGGAGTTTTTAGGATTTTTATGGTTTTAAGGTTTTTTAGGGATTTGAAAATTTTTGTGTGTTTTCAAGGGTTTTGGGGTTTTTATGGGTTCTCATGGTTTTTAGGGTCTTTTGGGGTTTTAGTGATTTTTTGAGTTTTTTAGGATTTTTAAGGTATTTTAGATTCTTTAAACATTTTTAGTTGTTTTAGGTGTTTTTAGTTTTTTTTTTATTTTATGGTTTTTATGAGATTTAGGGATTTTATGGTTTTTAGGAGTTTTTATAGGTTTCTTGGGGTTTTTACATTTTCATGGATTTTTAGAAGTTTTTTAGGATTTTTATGGTTTTTCCAGTTTTTATGGTTTTAGGAATTTTGAGGATTTTTAGGGATTTTTGAGTTTTTATGGTATTCTTGGGTTTTTAGAGTTTTCCTTATGTTTTTTCAGGGATTTTACGGTTTTTAGGGGTTTCCGAGTTTTTAGGATCTTTTAGGATTTTTTTTCCCTTCTACTTTTTAGGGTTTTTAATGTTTTTAGAGTTTTTTTTACATTTTTAGGGTTTTTAATTGTTTTAGAGTTTTTCATGGTTTTTAGGGAGTATATTATTTTTTATAGTTTTTAAGGTTTTTTGGGTTCTTTATGGTTTCCAGGGTTTTTAGAGGTTTTTAGGGTTTTACCTTTTTATGGATTTTAGGGGCTTTTTATGATTTTTTGGGTTTTTGGTGTTTTTAGGGATTTTGTGAGGTTTTAGGGGTTTTGGGGTGTTGGGGTTTTTAGGGTCATTTTGTGTTTTTAGGGTGTTTTTTGAGAATTTCATCAATCTAATGGTTTTTTAGAGTTTTTAGCATTTTTAGGGTTTTTAGTGGGTTTTAAGGTTTTTACAAGGTTTTAGGGGTTTTAAAGGTTTTTAGGGATTTTTATGGTTTTCTGGGGTTTTTCAGTGGTTTCAGGGTTTTTTATGTTTTCATTGATTTTTATGAGTTTTTTTGGGATTTTTATGCACTATGGGAAATTCTTGTATTTGCGATGGGTTATTTGCAACAGGATGGAGTCTAGTCGCAAATAGTCTCACGAAAAGGTTATTTGTGACCGGAACCCTTACCCCGTCGAAAATAACTACTTATTTGTGACGGGGTAAGGATTTCCGTTGCAAAAGGTTTCGTGCCCACTGCGCCCCAAACTGCGGGAGAGGGTTTTTGCGACGGGAACATACCCCCATCACAAATAATATTGACTATTTGCAACGGTACCCATCGCAAATACTTATTTAACCGGTGACCATAATTAAGTTATTTGCGACAGGACCCGTCACAAATACTTATACTATTTACGATGGGAACATACCCCCATCACAAATAATAGGTCGGTAGGTGATTATTTGCGATAGTATTCGTCCCAAATACTTATTTAACCAGCGACTGTAATTAATACGGTGTAAGTTATTTGCGACGGGTCCCGTCCCAACAACGTTTTTGCGACGGGACCCCTCGCAAATACTTATTTAACCACTGACCGTAATTAATGTGATGTAAGTTATTTGTGACGAGATCCATCGTAAATACTTATTTAATCAGCAAACATAATTAAGGCGGAGTAATTTATTTGTGACGGGTCCCGGCACAAATACTTTTTTGCGACGGGTCCCGTCGCAAATAATTATTTAACCACCGACCGTAATTAATGCGGTGTAAATTATTCTTGACGAGATCCATCGCAAATAGTCCCATCGCAAATAATCAAACCTATATATACCCCCATCTGTTTTTTTCCTTCCTCACATACAACTTCTCTCTCTGATTTCTCTCTAAACTCACTTTGAGAGTTAAAAGTTTTAGAAGTCAATTTTTTTTGAGCGGATTTTGAAATCTTCTACACCTACTAAAGATCAAGTTTAAAGGTATTTATACTCTATTTAATTTAATTTTTTATATTAATTTTAATTATTGTTAATTTGTTGAAATTAAATTATATTTATATTATTTTTTTGTTAGCATATTTTCTGTTAATAAATTTAAATTATTAGTACTAATTATTAATATTTTTTGGTAATTATTAATTATTAATGATAATTAGTAATAAAAACTAATAATTAGGAATAAATAGTAATAATTAGGAATAATTAGGAATAATTATTAATAAATACAAATAATTAGCCATAATTGGTAATAATTAGCAATAACGGTTAATAATTAGCTATAATTGTTAATAATTAGCAATAATAGATAATAATTATCAATAATTGTTAATAATTAGCAATAATTGTTTATAATTATTAAGAATTAGGAATAATTATTAAGAATTTGGAATTAGTATTAATAATTAGGAATAAGTATTAATAAATAGGAATAACTATTAATAAATAGGAATAACTATTAATAAATAGGAATAACTATCAATAACTAGGAATAAGTATTAATAAATAGAAATAACTATTAATAAATAGGAATAACTATTAATAAATAGGAATAACTATTAATAAATAGAAATAATTAGCAATAATTGGCAATAATTTGCAATAATTTATTAATAATTAGCAATAATTATTAATAAATATGAATAATTATTAATAAATAGGAAAAATTTAATAGGAATAATTAGTAATAATCTGCAATAATTATGAATATTTAGTAATAATTAGGAATAATTAGTAATAATTAGGAAATAGGAATAATTAGGGATAAAGTTTCCTCCACCATCTCCTCCAGCTCCTCCACCTCCTACAAAAAAGTGTTTTTTTTGTTTTCATGTTAAAAACATTTTCATTCAAAAAATTTAATATTATTTATTTACATTTTTTGTCTTTTATATTGGTGTGAATGTTGCATAATTTAATTTTTTTAATTGTTTGTAATTTTTGTGATTATTTTTAATTTTTTTTACATTTTTAATGATTTGTATTATATTTATGGATTTCATTATTTGTAAATTTTGTAATTAGTTGTAATATTTTTAATGTTTTTATTTATATTTTATATTTTTTTCAGTTTTTTTAATTTTGTTATTATTATTTACGACGGGCCCGTTGCAAATACCTTTTTGCGACGGGCCCGTTGCAAATATATTTTTTAATTTTTTATTATTATTTGTGATGCGTATATTTTTGAAGGAACTATTTGTGATGGGAAACGTGCCTGTTGCAAATAATGTTTTGCGACGGGGTCGTCGAAAATATTTTTTTGTTTAAAAAAAAGAAAATATTTTCTGTAATAGGACGTTTTCTCGTCGTAAAAAAACTATTTTCGATGCCATTTTTTGCAACGGGTTATTTGCAATGCGACCCTATCGCAAAAAGTTATTTGCGACGGGATCCCGTTGCAAATACCCGAATTTCCAGTAGTGATGGTTTTAGGGTTTTTTGGCTTTTTAGGCTATTTGAGGGTTTTTGGTGTTTTGTGAGTTCTTTAGGACTTTAAAGGTTTTTTAGAGTTTTTTTAAAAAATTTAGTGGTTTGAAGGATTTTTAGTGTTTTTAGTGGTTTCATAGGGGTTTATGGGTTTTTAGGGTTTTTAAGGTTTTTAGGGGTTTTTTGGTTTTCCTGAGCTTTTCAGGGTTTTAGTGGTTTTTACATTTTAATGGATTTTTAGGGGTTTTTTAGGATATTTTTGGTTTTTATGGGATTTTAGGGTTTTTAGGGATTTTGAGGGGTTTTATGGGTTTTGCGGTTTTTTCGGGTTTTCAGGGACTTTTGGGGTTTTATGGTCTTTTTGGGTTTTTAGATTTTTTTTATTATGAGGGGGTTATATGGTTTTAAGAGGGTTTTCAAGGATTTTTGGGTTTTTTACATTTTCATGGATTTTTACGGGTTTCTTAGGATTTATATGGTTTTTAGAGGTTTTAGGGTCTTTTGGGGGTTTTTGTTTTCTTTTAGTTTTTAGGATTTTTTGGTTTTTATGGGGTTTTATTGTTTTTAAGGGTATTAGGGGATTTTATGGTTTTAAGGGTTTTCAGTTTTTAGGGATTTTTAGGGTTTTTAAGAGTTTTTAGGGTGTTTAGGGGTTTTTAGGGATTTTAAGGTGTTTGTTGGGTTTTTTTGAGTTTTTATGTATTTTAATATTTTTTAGGGTTTTTAACATTTTTAGGGGTTTAAAGGGTTTTTGGTGTATCTATTGGTTTTTAGGATTTTTATTGGTTTTTAGGGGGTTTTTGGGTTTTTGGGGGTTTTAGGGGTTCTATTGGGTTTTATGGGTTTTAGGGGTTTTAGAGGTTTTTTAGGATTTGTATATTTTTTATGTTTTTTAGTGATCTTGAGAGTTTTTGGGATTTTTAGGGTGTTTTATGGGTTTTATGGTTTTCAAGGTTTTCAGTGTCTTTTTTGAATTTTTAGGGGTTTTATGGTTTTTTATAGTTCTCTAATGTGTTTAGAGATTTTCAGGGTTTTTAGAGTTTTCAGTGAGTTTTTAGATATTTATGGGTTTTAGGGTTTTTATGGGTTTTATTGTTTTTAGGGGTTTTTTATAGATTTTGGGGATTTAATCTTTTTCATTGATTTTAATTGTTTTTTTAGTATTTTTATGGGTTTTAGGGTTTTTAGGGGTTTTCATGGGTTTTAGAGTTTTAAGGGGTTTTCACAGTTTTCACGGTTTTTATGGCCTTTTGGGGTTTTAAGGTTTTTTACCTTTTTAGGGGTTTTAAGGTGTTTTAGTATTTTTAACATTATTAGGGTTTTAAATGGTTTTTATAGTTTTTAGTGGTTTTTATGAGTTTTTACGGTTTTTTAATGTTTTTCGGGGTTTTTATAGTCTCTAGAATTTTTTCAGGGTATTAAAGGGATTTTACATTTTCATTGATTTTTAGGGTTTTTTTATAATTTTAATATTCTTTAAGGTTTTCTTGGGGATTATGGACTTTTGAAGGTTTTTAGAGTTTTCGGGGGTTTTAGGGCTTTACGGACTTTTTGGTTTAAAGGGGTTTTTTTAGATTTTTAGGGATTATATTTTTTTAGAGTTTTTTTAACATTTTTAGTATTTTTAAGGGTTTTTAGAGTTTTTTTGTGGTTTTGGGGGGTTTTATTGGTTTTTAGGTTTTTAAGGTTTTTTGGGGCTTTTTTTGGTTTTAGGGGTTTTTTACATTTTCGTAGATTTTTTTGCTTTTTACGATTTTTATGGTTTTTAGAGTTTTCTAAGGTTTTGGGGATTTTGAGGGTTTTTAACAATTTTTAAGGGTTTTTTGGGATTTTTAGGGTTTTAGGGTCTTTTGGGTTTTTATGGTTTTTTGTTAGTTTTTGTATTTTTAATGTTTTTTCGAGTTTCTTAACATTTTTAGGGGTTATGGTTTTTTTTTATTTTTTACTAGTTTTTAGGGTTCTTATGGTTTTTAGGGTTTTTAAGGTTGTATGGTTTTATGGGTTAAATGGGTTTTTAGGGTTTTTTGCATTTTCATGGATTTTATGGATTTTTAAGATTTTTATGGATTATAGAGTTTTTTGAATTTTTAGGGATTTTGAGGTGTTTTAGGGGCTTTCAGATTTTTTTAGGGTTTTTATGATTTTTCTGGGTTTTTAGGGTCATTTTGGGTTTTTAGTGTTTTTTGAGTTTTTAGGGGTTCAGGGTTTTTTAGATTTTTTAAACATTTTTAGGGGTTTTAAGTGTTTTTATTTGCTTTTTGTTTTTTTTCTGGTTTTTAAATGTTTTTAGGGGTTTTATCTTCTTCGGGGTTTTGGGGTTTTTACATTTTCATGGATTTTTAGGAGTTTATTCGGATTTTTAAGGTTTTTAGGGGTTTTAGGGTCTTTTTTGGGTTTTTAGGGGTTTTTTTTAAATTTTTTAGATTTTTACATTTTTTTAGAGTTTTCTAATGTTTTTATGGGGTTTAAGGTTTTTAGAGTTTTAATTGGTTTTTAGGGTTTTTATGGGGTTTATGGTTTTTAAGGGTTTGAGGGGTTTTAATGGTATTCAATGGTTTTTAGGGTTTTTTGGTTTTTTCCTTTTCGTTGATTTTTACGGGGTTTTTAGGTTTATTATTGTTTTTAAAGTTTTTTTGGGTTTTTAGGGATTCATAGGGGGTTTAGGGTTTTTCAACAATTTTTTGGGTTTTATGGTTTATTATGGAGATTCTTTCGGGCTTCAGTGGTTGCTGGCTCTGGTCCGCGGGTGTAAGACCGGTACTGTCGACGACACACTCTTCGGAGCGCTCCTGGATCAAATCTCGGCAGTTTTCTGGTGACCGGTGGTGTTTTTACTCGCGTTCGAGGGTCGTGCTCTTGCGTCGCCAGTTTGGGCTCTGTCCCCTCTCAGGTGAGTTCGATAGGGTTTTTGTTGTCTCTGTTGCAGTTGGTGTGTTTGGTGGCGGCGGTATTTTCAGCTCCATGGATGTTTTTCTTTTCATCGTTGACGGTTTTGAAGTTTGGTTATTGTTGGTTGATTTGTGGGATGTAATCTGTGAGTTTGTGGTTTCTTTCACCGGATTTTCATGGAAATCTGGTGATGTTCCTTGCGATGCGACGAGGGTTTCTGCCTCATTGGAATCGGTGATGAGGGTTTCTGCCTCGTTGAATTCGGTGAAGGGGTGTTGGTGCGCTGGTGAAGGGATGGAGGTGGTGGTTGCCGGTGAATGGACTCGCCGGCGTCTGGCTGTGGCGGCGAGTTTCCGGCGACGTTCGGGTGAAGTGAAGATCGGCTCCGACGATGGTTTCACATCACAGGTTTCGCCACGCTTCTCGAGGTGTGCGGACCGAGGTGAGCCCGTGATTTGATGAAGCCCGAGGCGGTGCGTGGCTCGAGGCGTTGAAGGAAGTGTTTTTAAAATTTTTGAAGTGCTTCATTTGAATTTTGAATTCCCTGATGTGGTGATGTGGATTTGAGTTGTTTTGGGTACCGGCAACCCCTAAACCGGTTTCAGGGGAACCGGATACCCTCAAATCGGCCATTAGAAAATCAAAAAAAATGATTTGCAGGCCAAAGGGACCCTAAAAATCCTTCAAACCCCTAAAAATCCCTCAAAACCCTAAAAACCATAAAAATCCTAAAACCCCTTAAAAATCTATGAAAATGTAAAAAACCCCAAAGATCGTAAAAAACCCATGAAAACCGTAAAACCCCTAAAATCGTAAAACTGTAACAACCCAAAAACCCATAAAACCCACTAAAACATTAAAAAATCTCTAAAAAACCTTAAAACCCATTAAAAACTCAAAAAACCCTAAAAACTCGAAACACAATAAAATTCTAAAAACCGCTATAAATCCATGAAAACAAAAAACACCCTAGAAACCATGAAAACCCCTAAAAACTCTAAAAACCCATAAAACCTAAAAATGTTAAACAAACCCTAAAATCCTTTAAAACCCAAACAAACTAAAAAAATCATAAAAACCTGAAATGACCCTAAAAACCCTTAAATACCTAAAAACCCTAAAAACCCTAAAACCCATCAAAATCCCTGAAGGCCATAAAAACCATAAAAACCATAAAATATTAAAAAAAACCCAAAAAATCCATGAAAACCCCCCGAAAACCATGAAACCCCTTAAAAACATTAAAAGCCCTAACATGCCACTAAAAACACTAAAAACAATTTAAACCCCTAAAAACGATAAAAAATCTAAAAAACCTTTACAACAATAAAAACCCAAAAGACCCTAAAAACCCTGAAAAGCTCTAAAACATTAAAACCCCTCAAATTCCCTAAAAACCCTAAAAAACGAAAAACCATTAAAATCATAAGACCTCCTAAAAATCCATGAAAAAGTAAAAAAACCTAAAAACCTTGAAAAACCATTGCAAAAAAAAAACCATTAAAACCTTAAAAAATTGAAAAACCATAAAAAACCTCTAAAAACTCTAAAAACCCTTAAAACCCCTAAAAACATTAAAAAAATCTAAAAAACCATAAAAACCCTAAAAACTCTAAAAACCACTAAAAACCCATGAAGTCCCTAAAAACCCTAAAAACCCGAGGAAAACTTTTAAAATCTATTAAAACCCTAAAAACCTATAAACCATAAAAATCCTAAAATAGCCCTAAAAAACAATGAAAATGTAAAAAATCCTAAAAACATTGAAAAATCTCTAAATACCATAAAAACCCCAAAAACGCTAGACCCTAAAACCACTAAAAACTCTAAAAACTCTTAAAACCTCTAAAAATGTTAAAAAAACTCTAAAAAACCCTAAAAAACATAAAAAACAAAAAAACAATCAAAATCCAAAAAGACCCTAAAGACCTTGAAAAACCCTGAAAACCCAAAAAAAAAATCCTTAAAAACCCCTACAAAACCATGAAAACATAAAAAATCCTAAAAATCCAGAAAAAAACCTCTTAAAACCATAAAACCCCTAAAAACCTTAAAAACCATAAAACCACTAAAAACTCTAAAAATCATAAAAAGATCTAAAATGCCTTTAAAATCCTAAAAAACTCAAAAACCAATAAAAACACAAAAAGACTCTAAAAACCCTGAAAACCTCTAAAACCCTAAAAACACTTGAAAACCGCTAAAACCACTCAGAATCCCGAAAATCCCAAAAAACACTAAAAATATAGAAAACCTAAAAAACCCCCAAAAATCAATGAAAATGTAAAAAACCCGGAAAAACCCCTAAAACAATAAAAAATCCTAAAACCCATAAAAAACCACTAAAAAAATTTTAAAACCCTTTAAACCCCCTTTAAAAACCCTAAAAACCCTAAAAAAACAAAAAAAAACCCTAAATACCCAAAAAGACCCTAAAAACTCCCTAAAAACACTAAAAACACTCATAATCCCTAAAAACCCAATGAAACTATAAAAACAAAAAATAACCAAAAACCCCTAAAATCCATGAAAATGTAAAAAAACCCAACAAATCCTAAACCCCCCCTGAAAATCATAAAAACCCTATAACCCCTAAAAAACTTAAAAACCCAAAAAACCTTAAAAACCCATAAAAACAATAAAAACCCAATAAAAACTCTAAAGACACTTAAAACTGATAAAAATGTTAAAAAAATCTAAAAAACCTTTGAAACCTTAAAAACTCAAAAAAGCCCTAAAACCCCAAAAGACCCTAAAAATTCTGAAAACCCCCTAAAAACCCGAAAAATCCTAGAAAACCCCTAAAAACCCTCAAAATCATAAAAATCCTTAAAACACCCTAAAAATAAATGAAAAAATAAAAAACCGTAAAAACCCTGAAAACCCCTAAATCTGTTTGATGTTGGGCTGGGATTTGATGAAGCTATTGGTTCTGGGCATGGGCGCTGGTGGTTCTGTGTTTTTTGTTGTACTTCTAGGTGTGGTATGCTAAAAGATATCAGGATAAGAGGTTCCAGATGCTGGAAAATGAGATGCTGGTTGATGGATGTTGCTTGGCTGGGTACGGTTGAAGAGGGTGCTTGCTGTCGAAAACTAAGGTGTTGGAGTTTGGACGATGCTTGGATGGAAAATGGTGAAGTTGATGTCTATGATTTTGGTGTTGGTGGTTCTGTGTTGCTGGTGGTGACTTGCTTGGAGAGAAGGCATTGGATGCTGAAATTGTGATGCTGGATACTGGTTGCTACTTAGCTGGGAGGTGTTGAAGTTGTGGTTTATGGTCTTACTGCTTCCAGATGTTGATTTCTATTCGGATTGGACTGCTGCTGGGTTCTTTTTTGGTTTTATGCTTTTCTTTTTTTTTTGTGCATTTTGGTTCATTGGGTTTTTTGGTTTTGGGTTTGTTAAGGGCTTTTGGGTGTGAGTCGTTTGACCCATCCCCTCCCTTGTTTGCTGCATCTTTTTTCATATTAATAAATTTTCAGGGGGTCGAGAATAGCCTAGCATCGCACCTCTTCTGCCCTGAAAACCCCTAAAATCCATAAACCCCCCCAAAACCTTAAAAACCATAAAAACCTATAAAAAACCTTAAAACCCCACTAAAAACACTAAAAACCTTAAAAACCAAAAAAACTCAAAAAATCCCTAAAAACATAAAAATACCCTAAAAACCCCTACAAACCATAAGATCCGAAAGAAGATGCCACCGCTCTTGCCTAGGCTCTCACCTGGGCGCCCTATCCCGACAACTCGATTTCCATCATCTTTTCACGGCAGTTTCGTCTTGCGGTCTATTCATGATGTGGATTGGCTGGTCAGTTGTGGCTTGCATTGGCGTGCGATGTTGATTCTTGACGGCGGTGGGTTTTGGAGGCTCTCGGTGGCATTGGTCTTTGGCGGTTTTTCTTTTCATGGATTCAGATGTTCTTCTTCTTGTTCTACTTCAAGTTTGGCGGATCTGGATGTATGGATAGCAGATCTGGTCTCTGCGGCCAAAGGCTTCTTCGGGCTTCCCCTTCTCAGATCTGCGTGGTCTACGGGGGGATCTGACAAGAGCGGCGTTGACTTGGATTGGATCTGGAGACGACTTGCCTTGGTTTCGGCTGATCTAAAATCTGCTCTTCCTAAGGTGAAGCCTTGCGCCTCGTCTGTGATTTTCGGTCCCGAGTGTCTCTCGAGGAGCCATGATGCGGTGGGATTCGGCATCAATGAGATGAGGCTAGGTTCCTCTCGATGGCGTGATTTTTTTTTTGTGAAGGAATAAGGTCTTTGATGCTCACTACGGCTATGGGTTGGTGGATGGTAAGTGTGAAGATGCAGGTTTGCTTCTCTAGTTCTGTTTTCCTGTTCTTGGATCTTGTTGCTGATGAAGGTATGGCTATACTGTGCTGTGTTCATTATGTTATGTTGGTCTGCGTGTTCTTGACTTGTGGCTGGTTTGGTTTTGTGTTGTTGTCACTGCTTGGTCACTGGATTCTGAGTTTTAAAATGATATTTTCTGCTGGTTGTTGGTTCTCTCATAAGTTGCTGCTAAACTGTGATCGGATTTTAAGTTGTTGGACGATGTCTGGTCTGGGTGTGATCCTTGGTGAGCTGCGGTTTTTGTTTTTGAGGAAATGTGTTTGTCTGAGAATGCTGTGTATTGGTGGATGCTGGAATGCTGCTTGGATGGGAGGTGATGCTTTTGGCCTGGTGCTGATGGTTTATGTTGTTGCTTGCTGTGGTTGTAGTGACTGGATGATTTGTTGCTCGTCCTGTCTGATGGGTTGGTTGTATGATGAGGCTGCTCTCCCTGATGGTGTGTCATTGACTCGAACACCCACCGCTGCTCTGGCTGCCCTTCCCAATGTACTAGACCCCACTTTGGTCTGGTATGATGGTGTTTGTGGAGGCTTTGGGATGGTGCTGGTGGTAGCGTCTGGGGTCAGGGGCATATCGCGGTGGAGTGGCATTGATGTATGCTAGTTGTTGGTTGCTGATTGCTGGAAGATGATGATGGCTACTATGGTCTGTGGTTTCTGTTATGGTGTGATGCTGCAGGTTGTGATTGGCTGTGATGCCGGAGCTGGTGTTGTTGGTTGCTGGGGCTGGTCGGATTGGACGTGTTGTTTCTGCTGCGAGGCTGTAATGTTTGGTTTTGGTGCTGGATGCTGGTGTTGGCTGGACAAGATGTGTGGATGCTGCTGGGGCTGGTTGGATTGGACGTGTTGTCTCTGTTGCTTGGTTGTGATGTTTGGTATTTGTGATGGATGCTAGTTTTGGCTGGATAAGATGTGTGGACTCTGCTATTGTGTTTTGTTTTGTGTCTTTTTCTCTGGTTTTGTTTTTCTTTTTTGATTTTCCTTTTTTGGGTCTTTTCCTGTGAAGGATTTTTGGGTGTGGGTCGTTTGACCCGTCCCCTTCCTTGTCTGCTATGTCTTTTTTATTCTTAATAAAATTGGGGGGGTCGGGAATAGCCTGACCCTCACATCTTCCTTGCCCTACAAACCATAAAAACCCCTAAAACCCCTCAAAACCCCTAAAAAGCCTAAAAACCCAAAAAAGAAAAAAATCCATAAAACCTATAAAAACTATGAAAACCCTAAAAACCCCTAAAAACATTAAAAAACTCAAACAAACCTTAAAACCCAAAAAAACTCTAAAAACCCTAAAAACCCAAAAAGCCCCAAAAACCCTAAAAAATCCTAAAAACCATAAAAGCCTCAAAAACCCCAAAAAATCCATAAAAACTTAAAAAACCTAAAAACCCTGAAAAACCCAGAAAACTACAAAACCCATAAAAACCATTAAAACCCTAAAAACTGATAAAACCCCAAAAACAACAAAAAATTCTAAAAACCCTTAAATCCCCCAAAAACCTTAAAAACTCTAAAAAACCTCAAACCCCCTAAAAACTCAAAAAAAAAACCCAAAAACCCAAAAAGACACTAAAATCCTTGAAACCCCCTAAAAAATTTGAGACCCCTCAAAAACCCTCAAAATTCTTAAAAACCAAAAAAACCCTAAATACCATAAAAATCGTAAAAACCCCTAAAAATACATGAAAATGTAAAAACCATAAAGACACTGAAAAACCCCTAAAAACATAAAAACCCATAAAAATCATAAAAAACCATAAAAACCCTACAACCCCACTAAAAACTCTAAAAATCCATAAAACTTGAAAAATTGTTAAAAAACTCTAAAAACCTTAAAACCATAAAAAATTCACAAAACCCCTAAATACCTTAAAAAACTAGAAAAACCCAAACAACCCCTGAAAAGCCCCAAAACCCCCCTCAAAATCCCTAAAATCAATAAAAATCCTAAAAATAATAAAAATTCTACAAAATCCCTTAAAATCCATCAAAAAGTAAAAAACCCAAAAAAACCAAAAAACCACTGAAATCCATAAAAAACCCTAAAAACCAAAAAAACCCCAAAAAACCATAAAAACGTAAAAACCCAATAAAAATAAAAACCCTTAAACCCCCTAAAAATGCTAAAAACTCTAAAAAACCTTAAATAACTTGAAAAACTCAAAAAACCCTAGAAACCCAAAAATACCCTAAAAAATCTGAAAACCACTAAAAATTCTAAAAACCACCAAAAAACCATGATAATACCAGAAAACCCAAAAAAACTCTAAAAACCATAAAAAAACCTAAAAACCCTTAAAAATACATAAAACCTAAAAAACACTAAAAACCCTAAAAGACCCCTGAAAACCATAAAACCCCTAAAAACCATAAAAAACCCTAAAAACTCATAAAAAACCTAAAAACCCACTAAAACTTTAGAAACATTTTAAAACCCAAAAAACATTAAAAAACAAAAAAACCTTAAAAACATAAAAAACACTAAAATAACCCTAAAACCCAAAATGAGCCTAAAAATCCTAAAAACACCTAAAAGCCCTAAAAGCCCCTAAAAACCCCTGAAAACCCTCAAAATCCCTAAAAACCCCAAAAATCCCTAAAACCCATAAAAATATTTAAAACCCCTAATAATCCATGAAAACATAAAAAACTCTAAAAACCCACTGAAAACCATAAAATCCTCTACAAACATTAAAAATCACGAAAATCCCATAAAAACACTAAAATCCCACTAAAATCTCTAAAAACCCTTAAAACCTCTAAACATTAAAAACTCTAAAAACCTCAAAGCCCTAAAAACTCAAAAAAACATAAAAAACCAAAAAGACCTTGAGATCCATAAAATCCCTAAAAAACCAAAAACCCCTTAAAACCCTAAAAACATCAAAATCCCTAAAAACCATAAAAACCCTAAAAACCATAAAAAATAGAAACCCCCCTAAAAATCCATGAAAATGTTCAAAACCCTAAAAACCCTGAAAATACTCTTAAAACCATAAAACCCCTAAAAAATTAAAAACCTAAAAAACACTAAAAACTCTAAAAATCCTTAAAACCCCTAAAAATGTTAAAAAAACTCTAAAAACCTTAAAACCATAAAAAAAATCAAAAAAAGCCCTAAAAACACAAAAGGTCCTTGAAAATCTTGAAAAACCCTAAAAACTTTTGAAAACCCTTAACCGTCAAAATCCCTAAAACACTAAAAAACACTTAGAACAATAGAAATCCTAAAAACTCCAAAAAAATCCATAAAAACATTAAACCCTAAAAAATATGAAAACCCCCTTAAATCCAAAAAAAACGCTAAAAACCTTAAAACCCCCTAAAAACTCATAAAAAACATAAAACCCACTAAAAACATTAAAAAAACTTTAAACCACTAAAACGGTAAAAAACTCTCAGAATCCATAAAATCCCAAAAACCATACAAATCCTAAAATCCCCTAAAAATCCATGTAAATATAAAAAACCCAAAAAACAAAGAAACTCCCTAAAAAACCATAAAAAACCCCTAAAACCCTTAAAAAACTCTAAAAACCAATAAACTTAGGGGTTTTTTTTTGTCTTTTGGGGGTTTTTAAGGTTTTTATGTTTTTTTACATTTTCATGTATTTTTAGGGGTTTTTAGGGAAAGGAAGATGCGAGGGTCTTTTAGGGGGTTTTTAGGATTTCAATGATTTTTAGGGTTTTAGGAATTTTGAGGGTTTTGGGGGGTTTTAAGGGGTTTTAGGGTTTCTTAGGGTTTTATGGACTTTTGGGGTTTTTGTATTTTTTCTAGTTTTTTAGGTTTTTTAAGGTTTTTATAGTTTTTAACATTAATAGGGTTATAAGGGTTTTTCGAGTTTTTAGTGGTTTTTAGGGTTTTATTTGTTTTTAGTGTTTTAATGATTTTTACGATGTTTTATGGTTTTAAGTGGATTTTAGGGATTTTAGGGTTTTCTACCCTTTCATTGATTTATAGGATTTTTTTGGTTTTTTGGGGTTTTTGGGATTTTTTGGGTTTTTGGGTTTTTTAGGTTTTTAGGGTCTTTTTGGTTTTTTTGGGTATTTTTAGGGTTTTTAAGTTTTTAGAGTTTTTTAACATTTTTAGGGGTTTAAAGGATTTTTAGTGGTTTTAAGGGGTTTTTTGTGTTTTTTGGGGTTTTTAAGGTTCTTAGGGGGTTTTCTGGTTTTTAGGGGTTTTTATAATGTTTAAGGTTTTTTATGTTTTCATTTATTTTTAGGGGTTTTTAGGATTTTTATGGTTTTTTGGGGTTTTAGGGACTATGAGGGGTTTTTGGGGTTTTCCTAGGTTTTTAGAGTGTTTTGGTGTTTTATAAGGGTTTTAATGTTTTTTAGAGTTTTTTAAACATTTTTTGGGGTTTTAAGGCTTTTTAGAGTTTTTAGTTGGTTTTTAGGGTTTTTAATGATTTATGGGGTTTTCAGGGTTAATAGGGGGTTTTACGTTTTCCTGTATTTTTGGGGTGGTTTGAAGACTTTTATTTTTTTATGGTTTTTAGTGTTTAATGGATTTTTAGGGTTATTAGGGTTTTCCAGGGGGTTTTAGGTTTTTTAGGGTTTTTTTGATCTTTTGGGGGTTTTAGTTTTTTAGGGTTTTTAGGGGTTTTAAGGTTTCTTAGAGTGTTTTAATGTTTTTTGGGGTTTGAGGAGCTTTCTAGTTTTTAGTTGTTATTTGGGTTTTAGGGGGTTTTAGGGTTTTAAAGGTTTTTTGGGCTTTTATGATTTTCAAGTTTTTTTTAGGTTTTTTAGGGTTTTTTACTTTGTCATGGATTTTTAGGAGTTTTTTAGGATTTAAATTTTTTGGGAGTTTTAGGGTTTTGAGTGATTTTGAGGGTTTTTAGGATTTAATGTTTTTGGGGGGTTTTATGATTTTCAAGGGTTTTTCAGGGTTTTAAAGATTTTTAAATTTTCATGTATTTTTAGGAAGTTTTTAGGATTTTTATGGTTTTAAGGTTTTTTAGGGATTTGAGTGTTTTTATGAGTTTTCAAGGGTTTCAGGGTTTTTACGGGTTCTCATGGTTTTTAGGGTCTTTTGGATTTTTAGATGTTTTTTGAGTTTTTTAGGATTTTTAAGGTTTTTTAGAGTCTTTTAACGTTTTTAGGGGTTTCAAGTGCTTTTAGTTTTTTTGTGATTGTATGTTTTTTATGAGATTTTAGAGTTTTTTATGGTTTTTAGGAGTTTTTATAGGTTTCTTGGGTTTTTTACATTTTCATGGATTTTTAGAGGTTTTTTAGGATTTTTATGGTTTTTCGAGTTTTTATGGTTTTTGGGATTTTGAAAGTTTTTAGGGATTTTAGAGGTTTTTTGGGTATTCTTGTGTTTTTAGAGTTTTCATTAAGTTTTTTCAGGGATTTTTCGGCTTTTTAGGGGTTTTTTCAGGTTTTTAGGCTCTTTTAGGATTTTTTTCTTCTGTTTTTTAGAGTTTTTAATGTTTTTAGAATTTTCTACATTTTTAGGGGTTTTAATAGTTTTTAGAGTTTTTCATGGTTTTTAAGGTTTTGTGGGTTCTTTATGGTTTTCATTGTTTTTCAGGGTTTTTAGAGGTTTTTAGGGTTTTTAATTTTTTATGGATTTTAGGGTCTTTTTAGAATTTTTTTGGGTTTTTAGGGTTTTTAGGGATTTTGTGAGGTTTTGGGGGTTTTCAGGGGTTTTGGGGTTTTTAGGGTCATTTTTTGTTTTTAGGGTGTTTTTGAGTATTTTAGTAATTTAATGGTTTTTAGAGTTTTTAACATTTTTTGGGTTTTTAGCGGGTTTTAGAGTTTTTATGGGGTTTTAGGGGTTTTAAAGGTTTTTAGGGGTTTTTATGGTGTTTAGGGGGTTTTCAGTGATTTTAGAGTTTTTTATGTTTTCATTGATTTTTATGAGTTTTTTTTGGATTTTTATTCACTACGGGAAATTCTAGTTTTTGTGATGGGTTATTTGTGATGGGATGGAGTCCCATCACAAATAGTCCCGCGAAAAGGTTATTTGTGATGGGAATCCTTACCCCGTCGCAAATAACTACTTATTTGCGATGGGGGAAGGGTTCCCGTCGCAAAATGTTTTACGCCCATTCCATGCCAAACCGCGGGAGAGGGTTTTTGCAATGGGAACATACCCCTTCACAAATAATATTGACTATTTGTGACAGGACTCATCGCAAATACTTATTTAACTGGTGACCGTAATTAATACGGTGTAAGTTATTTGCGACGGGACCCACCGCAAATTCTTATTTAACCGACGAATGTAATTAATGAGGTGTAATTTATTTGCGATGGGTCCCGTCGCAAATACTTTTTTGCGAGGGGTCCGGTCACAAATACTTAGTTAACAACCAACTGTAATTAATGCGACGTAAGTTATTTGCGACGGGACCCGTTGCAAATAACTCCGTCGTAAATAATCTAACCTATATATACCTCAATCTGTTTTTTCCCTCCCCACATTCAACTTCTCTTTCTGTTTTCAGAGTTAAAAGTTTTAGAAGTCGAATTTTTTTTCCCGAGCGGATTTTGAAATCTTCTACACCTACTAAAGATCAAGTTTAAAGTTATTTATACTCTATTTAATTTATTTTTTTATATAAATTATAAATATTATTAATTATTCATAATTAAATTATATTTAGATTGTTTTATTGTTAGCATATTTTCTATTACTAAGTGTAAATTATTATTATTAATTATTAATATTTAAGAGTAATTATTAATTATTAACGATAATTAGTAATAAATACTAATAATTAGGAATAAATAGTAATAATTAGGAATAATTGGGAATAATTAGTAACAATTACAAAAAAATAAGAATAGATATGAAAAAACAGGAATAAATACGTATAATTAGAAATAATTATTAATAAATAGGAATAAATAGGAATAATTATTAATAAATACGAATAATTAGCAATAATTGTTAACAATTACCCATAATTATTAATAATTAGCAATAATAGTAAATAATTAGCAATAATTGTAAATAATTAGGAATAATTGTTAATAATTATTAATAATTAGGAATAATTATTAAGAATTAGGAATAAGTATTAATAATTAGGAATAAGTATTAATAAATAGGAATAAATATTAATAAATAGGAATAACTATTAATAAATAGGAATAACTATTAATAAATAGGAATAACTATTAATAATTAGGAATAAGTATTAATAAATAGGAATAACTATTAATAAATAGAAATAACTATTAATAAATAGGAATAAATATTAATAAATAGCAATACTTAGGAATAATTAGTAATAATTATTTATAATTTATTAATAATTAGCAATAATTATTAATAAATATGAATAATTATTAATAAATAGGAATAATTTAATAGGAATAATTATTTATAAATAAGAATAATTAGTAATAATCAGCAATAATTAGAGTTTTTTTAATGTTTTAGTGGTTTTAAGGGTTTTTAGAGATCATAGTGGGTTTTTAGTGTTTTTATGGGGTTTTTAGGGTTTTTAAGGTTTTTAGAGGATTTTATGGTTTTCATGGGGTTTTCAGGGTTTTTAGTGTTTTTTATGTTTTCATGGATTTTTATGGGTTTTAGGTATTTTTGGGGGTTTTATGGATTTTGAGGGTTTTGGGGGGGTTTCAAGGGTTTTTAGGGCTTTTAGCTGTTTTCAAGGTTCTTAGGCTCATTTTGGGTTTTAGGGTTTTTTTAGTGTTTTTTTTGTTTTTAAGGTTTTTTATTATTTTTAATGTTTTTAGGGTTTTAAAATGTTTTTATAGATTGAGTGTTTTTTAGGTTTTTTATGATTTTTCAGGGTTTTTATGGTTTTTAGGGTTTTTATGGTTTTCAGTGGTCTTTTAGTGTTTTTTAATTTTTATGCATTTTTAAGTGTTTTTTAGGTTTTTTATGGTTTTTAGAGTTTTTTGGTTTTTCTGGTATTATGAGGATTTTTTGGCAGTTTATAATTTTTTTTTGGGTTTTCGGGATTTTTAGGGTATTTTTGGGTTTCTAGGGTTTTTTTTAGTTTTTTAGGGTATTTAAGGTTTTTTAGAGTTTTTCGCATTTTTAGGGGTTGTAAGGGTTTTTTTTATTTTTAGTGGGATTTTAGGTTTTTATGATTTTTTGGGTTTTTTGGGGTTTTTGGGTTTAGGGGTTTTATGGATTTCAGTGGTTTTTTTAGGGTTTTTACTTTTTGATGGATTTTAAGGGGTTTTATAGCATTTTTATTATATTTTGGATTTTTAGGGTTTTTAGGGTTTTTAGGGATTTTGAGGGGTTTTAGGGATTTTCAGGGGTTGTTTGGGTTTTCCGGTTTTTCAGGGTTTTGTGATTTTTTATGGTTTTAAGGGTTTTTAGAGTTTTTTAACATTTTTTCAGGTTTTAAGGATTTTTAGAGTTTTTAGTGGGGTTTTAGGGTTTTTTTTGGGTTTTTAGGGTATTTTTATTTTTACAGGCTTTTATACTTTTTAGGTGTTTTTCAGGGTTTTTAGGATTTTTTACATTTTCATAGATTTTTAGGGGTTTTTTGGATTTTTATGGTATTTATGGTTTTGCAGTTTTTAAGAATTTTGACGGTTTTTGAGGGGTTCAAAATTTTTTATGGTGTTTCAAGTTTTTTAGTGTCTTTTTGGGTTTTTAGGAGTCTTTTTTTGAGTTTTTAGGGGTTTTAAGGTTTTTAGAGTGTTTTAATGTTTTTAGAGGTTTTAAGGGTTTTTAGAGTTTTTTGTGGTTTTTTGGGTTTTATCAGTTTTTAGGGTTTTAAAGGTTTTTAGGGGTTTTATAGTTTTCTGGGTTTTTTCAGGGTTTTTAGGTTTTTTAAGTTTTTACGGTTTTTTTGGGGGGTTTTAGGCTTTTTATGTTTTTTATGGTTTTTTAGGGTTTTTAGGGATTTTCATGTGGTTTAGTGTATTTCAAGGGTTTTTAGAAATTTTCAGGGTTTTGGGGGCTTTCTCGGGTTTTAGGGGTTTTTTGAGGTTTTATGGATTTTATGATTTTTTTGATTTTTTTAATGTTTTTAGGGGGGTTTAGGGTTTTCATAGTTTTTATAGGTTTTTTGGATTTTTTTTCTTTTATGGGTTTCTAGCCTTTTTAGGGATTTTGAGGGCATTCAAGGGTGTTTATGGTTTGTAGGGGTTTTTATGGTCTTTTTGTGTTTTTAGGGTTTTTTGGGTTTTTTGAGTTTTTTAGGGTTTTTAAGGTTTTTAGAGTTTTTAGTGGGGTTTTAAGGATTTTTATAGGTTTTTTAGGTTTTTAATGGTTTTAAGGTTTTTGGGGTTTTTATGGCTTTCAGGGGTTTTCATGGTTTTTACGATTTTTTATGTTTTCATTTATTTTTAGGTGGTTTTTAGGATTTTTATGCTTTTTATGGTTTTTAAGGGTTTTCAAGGGCTTTTAGGGTTTTTAGGAGGTTTTTAGGATTTTAGGGACTTTTGGGTTTTTTGGGTTTTTTTGAGTTTTTTCAGGGTTTCAATGTTTTTTTAGAGATTTTAAAACTTTTTAGGGGTTTTAAGTGTCTTTTGAGTTTTTATTGGGTTTTTATTCTTTTTATGGGTTTTTAGGGTCTTTTGGGTTTTTAAGGTTTTTAGGGGTTTTATGATTTTCTGGGGTTTTTTCAAGATTTTTTGGGTTTTTTACATTTTCATGGATTTTAGGGTTTTTTGGTTATTTTTTGTTTTTATAGTTTCATAGGGTATTTAGGGATTATGAGTGTTTTCACGTTTTTTGGGAGTTTTCAGGGTTTCAGGGTTTTTAGGGTCTTTTTGGGTTTATAGGTTTTTTTTGTTTTAGGGTTTTTAGGATTTTTAAGGGTTTTTAGAGTTTTTAAATGTTTTTAAGGGTTTAAAGGCTTTTTAAAAAAATTTGTGGGTTTTTAGGGGTTTTCAAGGGTTTTTTACATTTTCATTGATTTTTAGGGGTTTTTTAGGTTTTTTATATATTTAGTGTTTTTCGGATTTTTTGATATTTTGAGTGGTTTTAGGGGTTTTCATGTGTTTTTAGGGTTTTTAGGGGTGTTCAGGGTTTTCATAGTGTTTTTGAGTTTTTATGGGGCTTTTTTAGTTTTTTAGGGTTTTAAAGGCTTTTTAGTGTTTTTTTAAAATTTTAGTGGTTTTTAGGGATTTTAGAGTTTTTAGTGATTTTTATAGTTTTTAAGGAATTTAGGGGTTTTATGGTTTTAAGGGGTTTTTTCTGGGTTTTTAGGATTTTTTATGTTTTCATGGATTTTTAGGGATTTTAAAGGATTTTTTTTTGCCTTCTGGTTTTTTAGGGATTTTGAGGAGTTTTAAGTTTTTTTCATGATTTTTTTGGGTTTTCAGGGTTTTTCAAGTTCTTTAGGGTGTTTTTAGATTTTGATTGGTTTTTTTTTGTTTTTAGGGTTTGTTAGAGTTTTTTTAACATTTTTAGGGGTTTTAAGGGTTTTTAGAGTTTTTAGTGGTTTTAGGGTCCATAAAGTTTAAGGGGTTTTTATTGTTTTTAGTGGGTTTTCATGGTTTTTAGGATTTTTTAGGTTTTCAATGATTTTTAGGGGTATTTTAGGATATTTATGGTTTAGTGGTTTTTAGGGTTTTTCAGGTTTTTATGGATTTTAAATGTTTTTCTGGGGTTTTTAGGGTTTTTAGGGTCTTCTTGGGTTTTTAGGGGTTTTTATAGTTTTTAAGGTTTTAAGGTCTTTTAGAGTTTTTTAATGTTTTTAGGGGTTTTAAGAGTTTTTAGAGTATTTAAGGTTTTTTATGGTTTTTTTATTTTTTAAGGTTTTAATGGTTTTATTATTTTCAAGGGTTTTTAGGTTATTTTAATTTTTCGTGGATTTTTTGGAGGTTTTAGTATTTTAATGGTTTTTGGGTTTTTTAGGGATTTTATGGAATTTAAGGGATTTTAGGGGTTTTAATGTTTTTAGCGCTTTTCAGGGTTTTTAGGGTCTTTTGGGTTTATATTGTTGTAAAGGATTTTTAGAGTTTTTAACATTTTTAGGGGTTTTAATTGTTTTTAGAGTTTTTAGTGGTTTGTTTGGGTTTTTAATGTTTTTAATGGGTTTCATGGTCTTTAGTGGTTTTTCATGGATTTTTAGGGTTTTTTAGTATTTTATGGTTTTTAATGTTTTTTATGGTCTTCAGGGATTTTGATGGGTTTTATGGATTTTAGGGGCTTTTAGGGTATTTATGGTCATTTTGGTTTTTTATGGTTTTTTTAGTTTTTTTGAGTTTTAAAGGATTTTAGATTTTTTTAACATTTTTAGAGTTTTTAGAGTTTTTAGTCGGTTTTCATGGTTTCTAGGGTGTTTAATGTTTTCATGGATTTTTATGGGTTTTTAGGATTTTATTATTTTTTATGTTTATAGGCTTTTTTTAGTTTTTAATGGGTTTCAAGGTTTTTTAGAGTTAATTTAATATTTTAGTGGGTTTAAGGGGTTTTATGGGGTTTTACAATTTTATGATTTTTAGGGGTTTCATGGTTTTCATTGTTTTTTTAGGTTCTTTAGCGTTTTTTACGTTTTCATAGATTTTTAAGGGGTTTTTTCATATTTTTATGGTTTTTAGGGTTTTTTGGGATTTTGAGGGGTTTGCGGTTTTGGGGGGGGGTTAGGGTTTTAGAGGTTTAAAGGGTTTTCAGGGTCCTTTCGGGTTTTAGGGTTTTTTGAGTTTTTAAGGTTTTTAATGTTTTTAATGTATTTAGGTGTTTTAAGGGTTTTTAGAGTATTTAGTGATTTTTTAGTTTTTTATTGGAGTTTTTAGAGATTTTAAGGTATTTTGGATTTTTAGGGGTTTTTTTATTTCTAAGTGTTTTAAGGGTTTTTAGAGTTTTTTCATGTTTTTAGGGGTTTTAAGTGTTTTTAGATTTTTAGTGGTTTTTAAGAGTTTTTTAATAGTTTTTTGGGCTTTAATGTTTTTTAGGGGATTTTATTATTTTGAGGGGGTTTAGGGTTTTATGGTTTTTTATGTTTTCATGTATTTTAAGGTGTTTCTTAGGATTTTTAGGGTTCGTATGGTTGTTTGGGATTTTAGGGGTTTTGAGGGGTTTTAGGAATTCTTAAGGTATTTTAGGGTTTCTAGGGGGTTTAGGTATTTTCAGGGTTTTTATTGTATTTTAGGGATTTTAGGGGGGGGGGGGTTGAGTTTTTAAGTTTTTAGAGTTTCTTAACATTTTTAGGGGTTTTAATGGTTTTTAGTGGTTGTGGTTTTTTTATGTGTTTTTAGGGTTTTTAGGTGATCTTCTTGTTTTGAGGTGTTTTCATAGTTTTTATGGTTTTTACAATTTGATGGATTTTTAGGGTTTTTTTGGGATTTTTATTCTTTATTGGGTTTTTAGGGCTTAAATGTTTTTCAGATCATTTTAAAATTTTTAGACTTTTTAGTGGTTCTCTAGGTTTTTATGGGTTTTTTGGGTTTTTAATTTTTTTAAAGAGTTTTTACGGTTATCCAGGACTTTTCAGGGTTTTTGGGTTTTTTACATTCTCATAGATTTTTAGGGGTTTTAGGATTTTTCTGGTTTTTAGGGATTTTTAGGGTTTTTAGGGATTTTTAGGGCCTTTAGGGTTTTAAGTGGTTTTTTGGGTTTTTATGGGTTTTTAGAGTTTTTTGTGTTTTTTGGGGGTTTTTTTGGGTTTTTAGGGTGTTATTTTCATTTTCTAGGGTTTTTAGAGTGTTTAATTTTTTTAGGGTTTTCGTTGGTTTTTAGGGGTTTTAACATTTTTTTGGGGGTTTTCAGGGGTTTTATTATTTTTTCATTTTCATTAATTTTTATGTGTTTTTTAAGATTTTTATGGTTTTTAGTGATTTTAGGGATTTTGATGGATTTTAGGGTCTTTCAGAGGTGGGGAAGAGGGTTTAGGGTTTTAGGTTTTTTAGGTTTTTTAGGATTTTTTTAGTTTTTATGGTTTTTTGGGGTTTTTAGGGTATTGTAGGTTTTTATACTTTTTTAACATTTCTAGGGGTGTAAAGGGTTTTTTGAGTTTTTAATGTTTTATAAGATTTTTATGGGTTTTCTATTTTTTATGGTTTTTAGGGGTTTTATGGTTTTCTAGGGTTTTTAGGGTTTTAGGCTTTTTATGTTTTCATTTAATTTTAGAATTTTTTTAGAATTTTTATAGATTTTAGGGTTTTTAGGGTTTTTAGGGGTTTTGAGGGCTTTATGGTTTTTAAGGGTTTTAAGGTTTTTTAGGGTTTTTAGGGTCTTTTAAGGGTTTTGGGTTTTTTAGTGTTTTAGCGTTTCATGGTTTTTAGAGTTTTTAACATTTTTAGGGGTTTTCAGGGTTTTTGGAGTCTTTAAAGCGTTTTAGGGTTTTTATTGGTATTTTTGGTTTTTTAAGGCTTTTATTGGTATTTTTTATTTTTTTAAGGTTTTTATTGATTTTTATGGATTTTAGGGCTTTTTAGGATTTTATTATTTTTATAGTTTTTAGCATTTTTAGGGATTTTGAGGGGTTTCAATGTTTTTACGGTCTTTTGGGTTTTTAGGGTTTTATTTTGAGCTTTTTTAGGGTTTTTAGGGGTTATAGGGTTTTTTATGATTTTGTTTTTGTTTTTTAGGGTTTTTATATGATTTATAGATTTTAGGGGGTTTTCAGGGTTTTTTACATTTTCATCGATGTTAAAGGGTTTTTTAGAATTTTTATAGTTCATATGTTTTAAGGATTTTTAGGTATTTTTAGGGGTTTTATGTTTTCAGATATTTTTAGGGTTATTTCGAGTTTTTTCGGGTTTATAAGGTTTCTAGAGTTTTCTAACATTTTTAGGGGTTTTAGGGTTTTTAGAGTTTTTAGTAGTTTTTAGGGTTTTAGGATATTTAGGGGTTTTTAAGGGTTTTTAGATTTTTTGGAGGGTTTTATGGTTTTCAGGGGTTTTAAGATTTTTTACGTTTTCATGTATTTTTAGGGTGTTTTTAGGATTTTTATGGTTTTAAGTTTTTTTAGGGATTTGAGTGTTTTATGGGTTTTCAGGGGTTTTAGGGTTTCTATGGGTTCTCATGGTTTTTATGGTCTTTTGGGTTTTTAGAGGTTTTTAGAGTTTTTTAGGATTTTTAAGGTTTTTAGAGTATTTTAACGTTTTTAGGGGTTTCAAGTGTTTTTAGTTTTTTTTTTGATTTTTTGGTTTTTGTGTGATTTTAGGTTTTTTTATGGTTTTAAGTGGTTTTATAGGTTTCTTGGGTTTTTTACATTTTCATGTATTTTTAGAGGTTTTTTAGGATTTTTATGGTTTTTCGAGTTTTTATGGTTTTAGGGATTTTGAGGGGTTTTATGGATTTTTGAGGTTTTTAGGGTATTCTTGGGTTTTTGGAGTTTTCTTAAGTTTTTTAGGGACTTTACAATTTTTAGGGGTTATTTGGGTTGTTAGGCTCTTTTAGGGTTTTTTTCTTCTGTTTTTAGGGTTTTTAATGTTTTTAGAGTTTTTTTTACATTTTTAAGTGTTTTAATAGATTTTAGAGTTTTTCATGGTTTTTAGGGTTTTTATTATTTTTTAGGGTTTTTAAAATTTTTGGGGTTCTTTATGGTTTTTAGGGTTTTTAGAGGTTTTTAGGTGTTTTATGTTTTTATGGATTTTAGGGGTTTTTTAGGATTTTTGGTGTTTTTAGGGTTTTTAGGGATTTTGTCTGATATTAAGAGGATCAACTACCCCTCCCTTATCAATAACCATCTCATCCTAATGAGTGGTATTCACCATAGCCTATGAATTATGCCCAACATCAGTGGCCAGGTCAGCTATATTTTGAGGTAGATTCAAAGAGGCCAAGATATTATTTATTCTCTCTAAGAACCAGCTGTATAAAAATAAAATGTAAATAAATAACATGTTTTCTCAAATTCAATAATCTAGGGTGGAATATTTTCTGCCTAATTTTCGGCACAATATTTTCTTCTTGTTCTTTCCCCTGCTTGATTTTGACTTACTTGGAGTTTTGTTTAATGTTATAGGAAGTTTGAAACAGTTCTGGATTTTTTTGATTTAGGTGTAATAATCTTTGTTCGTGTAGTTTTTATGATTTTCATTGAGGCTGCTCAAAGGTTTAGGTTTTTCTTGTGAGGAAGTCACATAAAGAATCACTGTGGAGTGGGTACGACTTGATATTTTTTCATTTGGATGTGGGTTTTATAGGAAAACTCACATGAGTTGAAACTTTTAGGGGCTCATCCCGCCCCCCTGCAGATCCTGTTTTATAGCTCTATCATGGGATGATCCAAGATAAAACTTGGGAGTGGGCAGCTAATATGTATATGATATGGCTAAATTAGTTCCCACATGAAGTTGGTAAAAGTTCATTTTCTCAGGGTGGTAATTATCATTTTAAGTATTGTTGTCTTTTCCTTGATTCTCTGGTTCATTTTTGGCATTCTAGTGGCAAGGTGTACAGGTACTTATCATTTTATTTTAGGGCAGGTATCCCATGTAGCTTTTATAATATGACCAGTAAGCTACTTCCTCAACCCATGAAATTTTAGTTTTTTTAATGACCTTCATTGTTTTATGGATGTGTCTTTGGATCACGGTTTGATATTCTGATGTGTTTTTCATACTGTTAATTTATTCACAGTTTTGAAGTAGTCACATTTATGTGCACATTCCATTAAAAATCATTAACTTGTTTTCTTTTTATCTTTTTGATCAATAGGGTTGATGGAATTAGCTTGGAAATTAGATGATAAATCAGTAGGATAGAATAAAACTAAGTAAGTAAAACAACCTTGATAATAATAGGATTCAGGAGAACAAAGTAGCAGATGAGGAAGAAGGTCCCCCTGGGGGGTAAAAGAGGTTGTTCATTATATTTGGAATAGAGGGGAATCAAATTTAGTTACCTATAATCTAGGTGGAATCCTCCAGTATCTTCCCATGAAACATCTTCAACAATTTTATTGATGGGGACCTATGTATGTTTTGATCTTGAGTTTTTTATTTAGATTCACATGACATGTTCCTTGAGTTTTTTAGTATTTGTTTTTTATTCACAATTGAGAATATATGTACTGTAACTTTACCAATGCAGGAGTCACTAATCATTCCCCGCTTTTTCTTCCACCCTCAAAATGATACCCAATCGCAAATCCAATATGGCCTTATATTGCTTTGTTTATTTCTTTAAATGATTTTAAATTGTTTGTTATTTTTCCTCAGTTATCCTGCATGTTCAGTATTTTTTTCTTGAACCATATTTTTTTGGACATTTAGTATATTTTACTACCTCTAGATTCTTGTCCCCCTGTTTCTATCTTTTACTTTTTTGTTTCCTGCTTTTTCCCTACTCCAAATTTTGCTTCTTGTATTTTATTTTATTCTAGTTTTTTTCCTTTTTACTTGTATTTCTTGTCATATATTTGGTTGCATTTTATGTTACTCTTCTTATTTTAATGAATTATTTTTTAAATAAAAGGATATATTTGAATGTTTATTTCCTTGTTGTGCAAGTATTATATTTGTTTAAAGTCAAAAGGAAGTTCAACACAATTGTAGGAAGTTCAACACAAATGTTTATTTCTTGTTGTTCAGGTACTACCTCTATCACTATGGTGTAATCTATTACTATCACTTGTATTTTTACGTCCCTAAAATCCATATGAGGTCATTCCTCATCTGTTTGTTAATCTATTTGTGCATAGACTGGTCCTACTATGGATGGGACTGGGGCTGGAGCAGGCATAAACTGGTGCCAGCAAAGATAGGTTGGAGCTGGAGATGGAGATGGCATAGAATGGAGCTGGAATGGATGGGGATAGAGTTGGATGAGCTGGAATAGACTGGATATGGCATGGATGAGGCTCTAGAAGACATTAATGGGCAGTGGATGGATCTGACATGGACGGACTGGTGCTGGAGTCGCTGGCGATGATGGGCTGGAGTTGTTGGGGTGGTTGATCCTATTTGGGGGAGATCCAGTATGGTGGGGTCAGGGGTAGGGTTGTCGAGTGCTAGAATTGTGGAACTGAATTGTGGTGGGGGGGTAGTGTTGGGCAGGTTGGTCCAAGATTGATCTTGGTGGGGATCCCACAGGTTCTGTTTGTATTGAATTTTATTATTAATATCATTAATTCTTGTGTAATTTTGAACGTGTTAAAATAGTCTTTGATTTAATAATTATAACATATGTTTTATATATGATAAATTAATAAATAAGTCATTAAATTTTAATGAAAATAAAAATTTATAATTTTTATATAAATGTAATTTATAAAAAATATATTATATATTTGTAACATTATTACCAAAAGATAAATTTTTCATCAGAACCTGTTGCTAAACACTTTAACCAACATATATATAATCTGTTGGTATTATTATAACTGCAATAGATCTATTTTATCTGTCACAAAAAGATTTAGCGGCAGATTTTTTACCAACAATTTAGCGACAGAGACATATATGTTGGTAAAACGTTTTACCAATAGAAAATGCACTTTTACCAATAGATATGTTCATGTCGAAAAAAGTGAAATATTTTGTAGTGTTTTTAGAATTTTTAGGGGTATTTAAGGTTTTTTTATAGTTTTTATCATTTTTAGGGGTTTAAAGGGATTTTTTTTTAATTTTTAGTGGAATTTTAGGTTTTTATGTTTTTTTGGTTTTTAGGAGATTTTATGGATTTTAGTGGTTTTTTAGTTTTTTTAGGTTTTTACCTTTTGATAGATTTTAAGGGATTTTATAGCATTTTTATTATTTTTTGGTTTTTTAGGGTTTTTAGGGATTTTGAGGTTTTTAGGGATTTTCATTGGTTGTTTGGGGTTTTCTGGTTTTTCAGGGTTTTTATGGGTTTTGTTAATTTTTTATGGTTTTAAGGGTTTTTAGAGTTTTTTAACATTATTCAGGTTTTAAGGATTTTTAGAGTTTTTAGTGGGGTTTTACGGTTTTTATGGGTTTGTAGGTATTTTTATTATTTTTACAGTTTTTTATACTTTTTAGGGGGTTTTCAGGGTTTTTAGGGTTTTTTACATTTTCGTAGGTTTTAGGGTTTTTTTGGATTTTTATGGTACTTAGGGTTTTTACGGTTTTTAAAAAAAAATTAGGGTTTTTTGAAGGGTTTCAAATTTGTTTAGGGTGTTTCAAGGTTTTTAGTGTCTTTTTGGGTTTTAGGGTTTTTTTTAGTTTTTAGGGGTTTTAAGGTTTTTTAGAGTGTTTAAGGTTTTTAGGGATTTTAAGGGTTTTTAGTGTTTTTTGTGTTTTTTTGGGTTTTATCTGTTTTTAGGGTTTTAAAGGTTTTTAGGGGTTTTATATTTTTTTGGGCTTTTTCTAGGTTTTTAGGTTTTTTATGTTTTTATGGATTTTTTGGGGTTTTTAGGCTTTTTATGTTTTTAGGGTTTCTAAGGGTTTTTAGGGAATTTCAAGTGGTTTAGGGTATTTCAAGGGTTTTTAGAATTTTTTGGGGTTTGGGGGGATTTCTGGGGTTTTAAGGGGTTTTTTGAGTTTTTATGGGTTTTAAGGTTTTTTTGATTTTTTTAATGTTTTTAGGGGGTTTTAGGGTTTTTATAGTTTTTATAGGTATTTTGAATTTTTTTTTATTTTTTTGGGCTTCAAGGATTTTTAGGGATTTTGAGGGTTTTCAAGGGTATTTATGCTTTGTAGGGGTTTTTAGGGTCTTTTTGTGTTTTGAGGGTTTTTTGAGTTTTTTTGGGCTTTTAAGGTTTTTAGAGTTTTTAATGGGGTTTTAAGGGTTTTTATAGGTTTTTAAGGTTTTTAAGGTTTTTGGGGTTTTTTAGGGTTTCAATGGTTTTTTAGAGTTTTTAAAACTTTTTATGGGTTTTCAGTGTCTTTAGAGTTTTTAATTGATTTTTATTCTTTTTATGGGTTTTTAGGGTTTTTATGATTTTTAGGTGTTTTTCAGGTTTTTTAGGGTTTTTTACATTTTCATGGATTTTAGGTTTTTTTGTTATTTTTTTGTTTTTATAGTTTCATAGTATTTTTAGGGATTATGAGTGTTTTTCACGTTTTTAGGGAGTTTTCAGGGTTTCAGGGTTTTTAGGGTCTTTTTGGGTTTTTAGGTTTTTTTGTGTTTTTAGGGTTTTTAGGGTTTTTAGGGTTTTTAAGGGTTTTTAGTGTTTTTAAATGTTTTTAGGGGTTTAAAGGGTTTATAAAATTTTTAGTGGGTTTTTAGGGGTTTTAGGTTTTTTTATTGTTTTAGGGTTTTTTAAGGGTTTTTTACATTATCATTGATTTTTAGGGGATTTTTAGGTTTTCTATATTTTAGTGTTTTTTGGATTTTTTGAGATTTTGAGTGGTTTTAGGGGTTTTCAAGTGTTTTTTGGGTTTTGAGGGGTTTTCAGGGTTTTTAGAGTCTTTTTGAGTTTTTAAGGGGTTTTTTATGTTTTTTAGGGTTTTAAAGGCTTTTTAGTGTTTTTTTAAAAAATTTAGTGGTTTTTAGAAATTTTAGTGTTTTTAGTGGTTTTTATGGTTTTTAAGGTTTTTAGGGGTTTTATGGTTTTACGGGGTTTTTTCTGGGTTTTTAGGATTTTTTATGTTTTCATGGATTTTTAGGGGTTTTTAAGGATTTTTTTGCCTTCAGATTTTTTAGGGATTTTGAGGAGTTTTAGGTTTTATTCATGATTTTTTTTGGGTTTTTAGGGATTTCAAGTTCTTTAGGGTGTTTTCAAATTTTGATTGTTGTTTTTTGTTTTTAGGTTTTTAGGGTTTTTTAGAGTTTTTTAACATTTTTAGGGGTTTTATGGGTTTTTTGAGTATTTAGTGGTTTTAGGGTCTTTAATGTTTTTGGGAATTTTATTGTTTTTATAGGGGTTTCAAGGTTTTTAGGTTTTTTTATGTTTTCATTGATTTTTAGGGGTATTTATGGTTTATAGGTTTTTAGGGTTTTTCAGGTTTTTATAGATTTTAAAAGTTTTCTGGGGTTTTTAGGGTTTTTAGGGTCTTCATGGGCAAGGAAGCTGTGAAGGTCAGGCTATTCCCCCCCCCCCCCCAAAAAAAATTATTAAGAAGAAAAAAGACACAGCAGACAAGGAAGGGGAGGGGTCAAACGACCCACACCCAAAAAACCTTCATAGCAAAAGTCCCAAAAAAAGAAAAATCAAAAAAGAAAACAAAAATAGAGAAAAGGACACAAAACAAAACACAACAGCAGCATCCACACATCTTAGGGTTTTTAAGGTTTTTAGCGCTTTTCAAGGTTTTTAGGGTCTTTTGGGTTTTTAGTTTTGTAAAGGATTTTTAGAGTTTTTAACATTTTTAGGGGTTTTAATTGTTTTTAGTGGTTAGTTAGGGTTTTTAATGTTTTTAAGGGGTTTCATGGTTTTCAGGTGTTTTTCATGGATTTTTAGGGTTTTTTTAGTATTTTATGATTTTTAATGTTTTTATGGTCTTTAAGGATTTTGAAGGGTTTTATGGTTTTTAGGGGTTTTTTGGGTTTTCAGGGTTTTTAAGGTCATTTCGGGTTTTTATGGTTTTTTTTAGTTTTTTTGGGTTTTAAAGGATTTTAGAGTTTTTTAACATTTTTAGGGTTTTAAGGGTTTTTAGATTTTTTAGTGGGTTTTCATGCCTTCTAGGGTGTTTTATGTTTTCATGGATTTTTAGGGGTTTTTAGGATTTTATTATTTTTCGCGTTTTTAGTGTTTTTTAAGTTTTTAATGGGTTTTAAGGTTTTTTTGAGTTTTTTAATCTTTTAGTGGGTTTTGGGGGTTATATGGGGTTTTACAATTTTACGATTTTTAGGGGTTTTATGGTTTTCATGGGTTTTTTAGGTTCTTAAGGGTTTTTTACGTTTTCATATATTTTAAGGGGTTTTTAGGATTTTTATGGTTTTTAGGGATTTGGAAGGGTTTGCAGTTTTTTGGGTGTTTTTAGGGTTTTAGAGGTTTAAAGGATTTTCAGGGTCCTTTTGGGTTTTTAGGGTTTTTTGAATTTTTAAAGTTTTTAATGTATTTAGTTGTTTTAAGGGTTTTTAGAGTAGTTAGTGGGTTTTTAGTGTTTTAATGGAGTTTTCAGATATTTTAATGTCTTTTGGATTTTAGGGGTTTTTAGAGTTTTTTCACGTTTTTAGGGGTTTAAAGGGTTTTTGGATTTTTTGTGGTTTTTAAGAGTTTTTTATTATTTTTTATGGTTTTTATGGTTTTTAGGGGTTTTTATTATTTTAAGGGGGTTTAAGGTTTTTATGGTTTTTTATTTTTTTCATGGATTTTTAGGTGTTTCTTAGGATTTTTATTGTTCTTATGGTTTTTTGGGATTTTAGGGGTTTTCAGGGGTTTTAGGTATTCTTAAGTAATTTTAGGGTTTCTAGGGGGTTTAGGTATTTTCAGGGTTTTATGGTCTTTTAGGGATTTTAGGGGGGGGGAGTTTGAGTTTTTTGAGTTTTTAAGGTTTTTAGAGTTGGTTAACATTTTTAGGGGTTTTAATGGTTTTTAGTGGTTTTGTTTTTATGGTTTTTTATGGTTTTGGGGGTTCTTATTGTTTTGGGGTGTTTTCCAGAGTTTTTATGGTTTTTACATTTTGTTGGATTTTTAGGGGGTTTTTCAGATTCTTATTCTTTATTGGGTTTTTCGGGTTTAAAGGTTTTTCAGATCTTTTTAACATTTTTAGACTTTTTAGTGGTTCTCTAGGTTTTTATGGGTTTTCAATTTTTTTAGGAGTTTTTATGGTTTCCAAGGTCTTTTCAGGTTTTAGTGTTTTTTACATTCTCATAGATTTTTAGGGGTTTTAGGATTTTTATGGTTTTTAGGGATTTTTAAGGTTTTTAGGGATTTTGAGGGTCTTTAGGGTTTTTACTGGTTTTGGGGGTTTTAGGGTTTTATTTTCATTTTCTAGGGTTTTTTAGGGTTTTTAGAGTTTTTAATGTTTTTAGGGGTTTCATGGGTTTTTAGGGGTTTAAAGGTTTTTTTTGGGGGGGGGGGTTATGGTTTTTAGGGGGTTTTCAGGGTTTTTATTTTTTTTTCATTTTCATTAATTTTTATGTGTTTTTTAGGATTTTTATGGTTTTTTGGGGTTTTAGGGTTTTTGATGGTTTTTAGGAATTTTGATGCGTTTTTTAGGATTTCTAGTTTTTCAGGGTTTTTAGGGGTTTTGGAAATTTTTTATGGTTTTAAGGGTTTTTAGAGTTTTTTACCATTTTTTCAGGTTTTAAGGATTTTTAGAGTTTTTAATGGGGTTTTAGGATTTTAATTGGTTTTTAGGGTTTTTTATGATTTTTACAGGTTTTTATACTTTTTAGGGATTTTTCAGGGTTTTTAGGGTTTTTTACATCTTCATAGATTTTTAGGGGGGTTTTGGATTTTTATGGTATTTAGGGTTTTCACAATTTTTAATAATTTTGAGGGTTTTTGAGGGGTTTCAAATTTTTAAGGGTGTTTCAAGGTTTTTAGTGTCTTTTGGGGTTTTTGGGTTTTTTTGAGTTTTTTGTGGTTTTAAAGTTTTTTAGAGTGTTTTAAGGTTTTTAGGGGTTTTAAGGGTTTTTAGAGTTTTTTTGTGGTTTTTTTATCAGTTTTTAGGGTTTTAAAGGTCTTTAGGGGTTTTATAGATTTCTGGGTCCTTTCAGGGTTTTAGGTTTTTTAAGTTTTTATGGATTTTTTGGGGTTTTTTAGGCTTTTTATGTTTTTAGGGTTTTTAGGGATTTTCAAGTGGTTTAGGGTATTTCAAGGGTTTTTATATTTTTTCAGGGTTTTGGGAGATTTCTGGGGTTTTAGGGATTTGTTTTTGTTTTTATTGGTTTTAAGGTTTTTTTGAGTTTTTTAATGTTTTTAGTGGGTTTTAGGCAAAGAAGGCACGAGTCCAGGCTATTCCCGGAACCCCCCAAAATTTATAAACAAAGGATACAGACGCTGCAGACAAGGGAGGGGAGGGATCAATCGATCCACACCCAGAACCCCTTACGACCTCAGCCCGAGGGCCACAAAAGGAAAGAAAAAAAGAAACAAAGCGCAAGACCAAAAAAGACACAGTGTCCAAAAGAAAATCACACACAGAGAAGGTCAGTCAACATTGCCGCCAAAATCCTCCAGCTCCTCATCACAAAACCCCATGCCAACACCAAAGCCACCGCCATCATCAGCAAAGCTAAAATCTGATTCATCACCCTGGTCCATTGAATCCCATCCAGAGTCAAAATCTTCTTGCATTCCAAGTCTGGACCGCAGCTTCTCCATAGCTTTTACCTGCTCAGCAGAAAAATAAGGCCTCTCTCACTTATTCACCTTTAGATTCAGTTTGAAAGCTCGTGAGGAGGCCCTAGTTTCCATTGGGCGTGGGAGGGCAGAGTAATCCCTCATCCTTCTTCGTCTTGGTGGGGCAGAGGCGGTTCCCGCAGCAGACATCTTTGTTCCATTGCCACCATCACTAGCAGCTAATGGTGCCTTGCCCTTCTTGCTTTCTGCCTCAGGAGTTTCAGCACCTCCGCTGATTTTTTTCTCCCTTGATGTGACCATAGCAGCATTTATCTATCGATCAGCCTCATCAAGCCTCTCCCCAAGCCTCCTTGCCTCAACTTCAAGAGGGAACCTTTCCCTTTCAACCCATACCATCTCATGTAGCTGCACACAAAAGTCTTTAGCAGAGGGAACACCATGAAGGATCATCGCCCTCTACAGGTCCATGGAAGGACCACCAGCATCACCAGCATATCGGAGCTGGTCACTAGGAAGGTCCTCAGTACTGCCGTCAGAGGGGGATGATAACCCAGGCCCCATGCCAGGTCCCCCCACGTCAGGATACCCATGCAGGACTAGCGGGGCATCACGGCAGTCTATATCCCCATCCAGTATGGGCTTTTCCTCAGCTGAGAATGAACTCCAGTCATCTCCAGACCTGGTTTTCTGAGCAGCAACATCCTCCTTTGCAGCATCTTCCACCCGCACCCCAACCATAGCAGGCTCAGCCGAACCTGCAGCCTGAGAAACATTCACAGGAGCCTCATCCGTTAGAGCAGATCCACCAGCATTCTCATCAACCTTTAATCCAGTTGTGTCATCCCATCCCAGATCCTTGCAGGAATTTTTCACAATTCCTGGCCAGACATCCATTGCAATTGTCCTATCTATCTCAGTTTGCTTCCTCATATCTTCACCAGACCCGTGAACACCTTTAGCAGAGCCATGAATTCCTCCCTCAGTGAGCATGACTTCATCCTCAACAGCATTCTCTGACACACCGGCGCTTGCTTCCAGACTCACCAAGAAGCCACCTGAATCCATCAGAGAGATTTCTAACCCATTACCAGCCAACAGAGGAGACGAGCAGGGCACATCGGTAGCCACAGAGTGGGAAACCTAACCAATCGTCCCCTTCACCTCCACCTGAGGGAGGCCTCTCCCACCAGCAGACAGAGATTCACCACCCCTAGAAGAGCCAGAAAAAATTCCAGAACGGTCACTGTGCCCAAAGCTCCAGCACGAAGAGCAGAAGACTGGACATTGCTCGAAGACAACAGATTGTCTCCATATGAGCTCCTCTCCCACAGCAATCCAGACAGAGTCCACAGGGGGTTTCGACGCATCAATTTCGACAAAAGCCCTTGGAGCAACCGGATGACAGAGGGCCCTCGTCCTACTATCCACACAGAGGAATCGCCCCACCAGGTTGCCAAGCATCGAAATAATTGAGAAATTCTGAAAGGGGAGTGGCAGTTCAGGAAAACGCACCCAGGTAGCAGCAATCGGGGAGCTTCACTTCATATGAAAATCAAAGCTCCATCGAAAGAGGGAGAATCGAGAGCCATTGCATGACCGAGGAGCCGCTGACCAGGCAAGGATGAGATCATCCTCCGTTGCAAACCGAACCATGATATGAGAGTTGTCGAGCAGGCCCACAGTCGCGCGAGCCCTAAGATTCCAGGAAGCCATAACGAACTTGTCGAAGGTGACCACTGGGGGTCACCGCCTCGAAAAGCTTGCAACTAGAGTCAATCGGTGGAGATCCGTGGCCTCAGTGAACTCCCGAATTGAGAGAGGAAGCTGAGGGTAGCCATCGAAGAACTCCGGAACCTTCGGGCCAAGCACCGTTCGCGGGAATTTTAGGGTTTCAATGGTTTTTTAGAGTTTTTAAAACTTTTTATGGGTTTTAAGTGTCTTTAGAGTTTTTAGTGGGTTTTTATTCTTTTTATATGTTTCTAGGATCTTTTAGGTTTTTAAGGTTTTTAGGGAATTTTAGGGTTTTTATGATTTTCAGGGGTTTTTCAGGATTTTTAGGTTATTTTACATTTTCATGGATTTCAAGTTTTTTTGGTTATTTTTTGTTTTTATAGTTTCATAGGGTTTTTAGGGATTATGAGTGTTTTCTTGTGTTTTTAGGGTGTTTTAAGGGTTTTTGGGTTTTTAGGGTCTTTTGGGTTTTTAGGTTTTTTTTGTTTTTAGGGTTTTTAAGGGTTTTTAGAGTTTTTAAATGTTTTAAAGGGTTTAAAAGGTTTTTAAAATTTTTAGTGGGTTTTTAGGTGTTTTAGGATTTTTTATTGTTTTAGGGGTTTATAAGGGTTTTTTACATTTTCATTGATTTTTAGGGGATTTTTAGGTTTTCTATATTTTTAGTGTTTTTTGGATTTTTTGAGATTTTGAGTGGTTTTAAGGGTTTTCAAGTGTTTTTAGGGTTTCTAGGGGTTTTCAAGGTTTTTAGAGTCTTATTGAGTTTTTATGGTTTTTTTTAGTTTTTTAGGGTTTTAAGGGACTTTTAGTGTTTTTTAAAAAAAATTAGTGGATTTTAGGGATTTTAGAGTTTTTAGTGGTTTATGGTTTTTAAGGTTTTAAGGGGTGTTATGGTTTTAAGGGATTTTTTCTGGGTTTTTAGGATTTTTTTATGTTTTCATGGATTTTTAGGGGTTTTAAGGATGTTTTTTTGCCTTCAGGTTTTTTAGGTTTTTAGGTTTTTTAGGTATTTTGAGGAGTTTTAGGTTTTCCTTCAGGATTTTTTTGGGTTTTCAGGGTTTTTCAAGTTCTTTATGGTGTTTTCATATTTTTATTGTTTTTTAGGTTTTTTAGGGTTTGTTAGAGTTTTTTAACATTTTTAGGGGTTTTAAGGGTTTTAAGGATTTTTAGAGTTTTTAGTGGTTTTAGGGTCTTTAACGTTTTAGGTGGTTTATGGTTTTTGAAGGGTTTTCAAGGTTTTTAGGGTTTTTTATGTTTTTATTGATTTTTAGGGGTATTTTAGGGTATTTATGGTTTACAAGTTGTTAGGGTTTTTCGGGTTTTTTATGGATTTGAAAAGTTTTTATGGGGTTTTTAGGGTTTTTAGGGTCTTCTTGGATTTTTAGGGGTTTTTATAGTTTTTAGGGTTTTTAAGGTTTTTTAGAGTTTTTTAATGTTTTTAGGGGTTTTAAGAGTTTTTAGAGTATTTAGAGGTTTTTTATGGTTTTTCAATTTTGTAAGGTTTTAATGGTTTTATTGTTTTAGATGGTTTTTCAAGGTTTTTAGGTTTTTTTATTTTTTGTGAATTTTTTGGAAGTTTTAAGAATTTAATTTTTTTGTGTTTTTTAGGGGTTTTAGGTAATTTGAGGGTTTTTAGGGGTTTAAGGTTTTTAGCTCTTTTTAGGATTTTTAGTGCCTTTTGGGGGTTCTGGTGTTGTAAAGGATTTTTAGAGTTTTTAACATTTTTAGGGGTTTTAATTTTTTTAGAGTTTTTAGTGGTTTGTTAGGGTTTTTATTGTTTTTAAGGGGTTTCATGGTTTTCAGGGGTTTTTCCTGGATTTTTATTGTTTTTTTACTATTTTATGGTTTTTAATGTTTCTTATGGTCTTTAGGGATTTTAATGGGTTTTAGGGTTTTTAGGGTTTTTTAGGGTTTTTAGGGTTTTTAGGGTCATTTTGGGTTTTTATAGTTTTATAGTTTTTTTTAGTTTTTTTTTGGGTTTTAAAGGATTTTAGAGTTTTTTAACATTTTTAGGGTATTAAGGGTGTTTAGAGTTTTTAGCATATTTTCAGGGTTTCTAGGGTGTTTTATGTTTTCATGGATTTTTAAGGGCTTTTAGGATTTTATTATTTTTTTTGGTTTTCAGGTTTTTTTTAGTTTTTAATGGGTTTTAAGGTTTTTTAGAGTTTTTTTAATCTTTTAGTGGGTTTTATGGGTTTTATGGGGTTTTATAATTTTACAATTTTTAGGCGTTTTATGGTTTTCATGGGTTTTTTAGGTTCTTTAGGGTTTTTTATGTTTTCATAGATTTTTAACAGGTTTTTAGGATTTTTATGGTTTTTAGGGTTTTTAGGTTTTTTAGGGATTTTGAGGAGTTTGCGGTCTTTTGGTGGTTTTTAGGGTTTTAGATGTTTAAAGGGTTTTAAGGGTCCTTTTTGGTTTTTTCGGTTTTTTTGGGTTTTTCGAGTTTTTTGGGTTTTTATGGTTTTTAATTTTTTTACTATATTAAGGTGTTTTAAGGGTTTTTAGAGTATTTAGTGGGTTTTTAGTGTTTAAATGGAGTTTTCAGAGATTTTAATGTCTTTTTGGATTTTTAGGGGTTTTTTTATTTCTAAGTATTTTAAGTGTTTTTAGAGTTTTTTCACGTTTTTAGGGTTTAAGGGTTTTTAGATTTTTGGTGGTTTTTAAGAGTTTTTTATTAGTTTTTAGGGTTTTTATGGTTTTTAAGGGATTTTATTATTTTAAGGGGGTTTAGGGTTTTTATGGTTCTTATGGTTTTTTGGGATTTTAGGGGTTTTGAGGGGTTTTAGGTATTCTTAAGGTATTTTAGGGTTTCTAGGGGGTTTAGGTATTTTCAGGGTTTTTATGGTCTTTTAGGGATTTGGGGGGGGGGTTGAGTTTTTAGAGTTTTTAAGGTTTCTTAACATTTTTAGGGGTTTTAATGTTTTTTAGTGGTTTTGGTTTTTTATGGTTTTTTTATGGTGTTTAGGGTTCTTCTTGTTTTGGGGTGTTTTTCAGAGTTTTTATGTTTTTGACATTTTTATGGATTTTTAGGGATTTTTTAAGGATTTTTATTCTTTATTGGGTTTTTAGGGTTTAAAGGTTTTTCAGATCTTTTTAACATTTTTAGAATTTTTATTGGCTCTCTAGGTTTTTATGGGTATTTTGGGTTTTTAATTTTTTTAGGAGTTTTTATGGTTTTCAAGGACTTTTTAGGGTTTTTTTATTCTCATATACTTTTAGGGGGTTTAGGATTTTTATGGTTTTTATGGATTTTTAGGATTTTTAGGGATTTTGAGGGTCTTTAGGGTTTTTAGTGGTTTTTTGGGTTTTTAGGGTTTTATTTTCATTTTCTCAGGTTTTTAAGGGTTTTTAGAGTTTTTAATATTTTTAGGGGTTTATGGTTTTAGGGGGTTTTCAGGGTTTTTATTGTTTTTTTTTCATTTTCATTATTTTTTATGTGTTTTTTAGGATTTTTATTGTTTTTTTAGTTTTTTAGGGTATTATAGGTTTTATACTTTTTTTAACATTTCTAGGGGTGTAAAGTGTTTTTTGAGTTTTTATTGTGTTTTAATATTTTTATGCGTTTTTTATTTTTTTTATGGTTTTTAGGGGTTTTATGGTTTTTTAGGGTTTTTAGGGATTTTAGGATTTTTACATTTTCATGGATTTTTAGGGTTTTTTAGTATTTTTATAGTTTTGGGGGGTTTTAGGGTTTTTAGGGTTTTTAGGGTTTTTCAGGTCTTTTAAGGGTTTTTGGGTTTTTTTAGTGTTTTAGCATTTCAAGGTTTTTAGAGTTTTTAACATTTTTATGGGTTTTCAGGGTTTTTGGAGTTTTTACAGGATTTTAGGGTTTTTATTAGTCTTTTTGGTTTTTTAAGGTTATTATTGATTTTTATGGATTTTAGGGCTTTTTATGATTTTGTTATTTTATGGTTTTTAGCATTTTTAGGGATTTTGAGGGGTTACAATGTTTTTACGATATTTTAGGGGTTTTAGGGTTTTATTTTGAGATTTTTTAAGGTTTTTAGGGTTTTAGGTTTTTTTATGAATTTTTATGTTTTAAAGGTTTTTATAGGATTTATGGTTTTTGGAGGGTTTTTAGGGTTTTTAGGGTTTTTTACATTTTCATCGATTTTAGGGGTTTTTTAGAATTTTTATAGTTTTTATGGTTTTAGTATTTTTTGGTATTTTGAGGGATTTTATGGTTTTTAGATATTTTTAGGGTTTTTAGGGTCTCTTAGTATTTTTAGTGTTATTTCGATTTTTTTCAGGTTTATAAGGTTTCTAGAGTTTTTTTAACATTTTTAGGGGATTTTAGGGTTTTTAGAGTTTTTAGTAGTTTTTAGTGTTTTATGGATATTTAGGGGTTTTTAAGGGTTTTCATATTTTTAGGGGGTTTTATGGTTTTTAGGGGTTTTTAGGGTTTTTAAGATTTTTTACGTTTTCATGTATTTTTATAGAGTTTTTAGTATTTTTATGGTTTTATGGTTTTTTAGGGATTTGAGTGTTTTTATGAGATTTCAAGGGTTTTAGGGTTTTTATGGGTTCTCATGGTTTTTAGGGTTTTCTGGGTTTTTTGGGTTTTTAGAGGTTTTTTGAGTTTTTATGATTTTTAAGGTTTTTTAGAGTATTTTAACATTTTTAGGGGTTTCAAGTGTTTTTAGTTTTTTTGTGATTTTATGGTTTTTATGAGATTTTAGGGTTTTTTATGGTTTTTAGGATTTTTTATAGGTTTCTTGTGTTTTTTACATTTTCATGGATTTTTCGAGTTCTGTTTAAGTTTTTTAGGGATTTTATGATTTTAGGGGTTTTCCGGGTTTTTAGGCTCTTTTAGGATTTTTCTTCTTCTGTTTTTTAGGGTTTTTAATGTTTTCAGAGTTTTTTTTACATTTTTAGGGGTTTTAGTAGTTTTTAGAGTTTTTCATTGTTTTTAGGGTTTTTAAGGTTTTTGGGGTTTTTATGGTTTTTATGGTTTTTCAGGGTTTCTAGAGGTTTTAGGGGGTTTTACGTTTTTATGGATTTTAGGGGCTTTTTAGGATTTTTAGGATTTTTAGGATTTTTAGGTATTTTGTGAGGTTTTTAGGGTTTTAAGGGGTTTTGGGTTTTTAGTGTCGTTTTGTGTTTTTAGGGTGTTTTTTGAGTATTTTAGAAATTTAAATGTTTTTTAGAGTTTTTAACATTTTAGGGTTTTTATTGGGTTTTAGGGTTTTACAGGGATTTAGGGGTTTAAAAGGTTTTTAGGGGGTTTTATGTTTTCAGGGATTTTTCAGTGATTTTAGGGTTTTTTATGTTTTCATGGATTTTTAGGAGTTTTTTTTGTATTTTTATGCACTACATGAAATTCTGGTTTTTGAGACGGGTTATTTGCGACGGGATGGAGTCCCATCAAAAATAGTCTCGAGAAAAGGTTATTTGGGATGGGAACCCATACCCTGTCGCAAATAACTTATTTGTGATGGGGTAAGGGTTCCGGTTGCAAAAGGTTTCACGCCCACTGCGCGCCAAACCGCGAGAGAGGGTTTTTGCAATGGGAACATACCCCCCGTTGCAAATAATATTGACTATTTGAGATGGGACCCATCCTAAATACTTATTTATCAGCGACCGTAATTAATAAGGTGTAAGTTGTTTGCAACAGGTCCCGTTACAAATACGTTTTTGTGATGGGAACAATACCCCCCCCCCCCCGTCACAAATAATATGTCAGAAGGAGACTATTTGTGACGGTACCCGTTGCAAATACTTATTTAACCGGCAACTACAATTATTATGGTGTAAGTTATTTGCGACGACTCTCATCCCAACTACCTTTTTGCGACGGGACCCATCGCATATACCTATTTAACCACCAACCGTAATTAATGTGGTGTAAGTTATTTGCAACGGGACCCGTCGCAAATACTTATTTAACTGGCGAACGTAATTAATGCGGTGAAAGTTATTTGCGATGGATCTCATCGCAAATACTTTTTCGCAACGAGTCCCATTGTAAATATTTATTTAACTGCCGAGCGTAATTAATGCGGTCTAAGTTATTTGTGACGGCACCCACCGCAAATAATCTAACCTATATATACCCCCATCCATTTTTTCGTTCCCAACATTCAACTTCTCTATCTAATTTTTTTCTAAACTAACTTTCAGAGTTAGAAGTTTTAGAAGTTGAATTTTCTTTTCTGAGCGGATTTTGAAATCTTCGACACCTACTAAAGATCAAGTTTAAAGTTATTTATACTCTATTTAATTTATTTATTTTATATTAATTTTAATTATTGTTAATTAGTTGTAATTAAATTATATTTAATTTTCTTTTTGTTAGCATATTTTCTGTTAATAAATTTATATTGTTAGTAATAATTTTTAATATTTACTGGTAATTATTAATTATTAATGATAATTAGTAATAAATACTAATAATTAGGAATAATTAGTAACAATTACGAAAATAATAAGAATAGATAAAAAAAATAGGAATAAATACGAATAATGAGAAATAATTATTAATAAATAGAAATAATTAGGAATAATTATTAATAAATACGAATAATTAGCCATAATTGTTAATAATTAGCAATAATGGTCAATAATAAGCCATAATTATTAATAATTAACAATAATAGTTAATAGTTAGAAATAATTGTTAATAATTATCAATAATTGTTAAAAATTATGAATAAGTATTAATAATTAGAAATAAGTATTAATAAATAGGAATAACTATTAATAAATTGCAATAACTATTTATAAATTGGAATAACAATTAATAATTAGGACTAAGTATTAATAAATAGAAATAACTATAACTAAATAGAAATTACTATTAATAAATAGGAATAACTATTAATAAATAGGAATAACTATTAATAAATAGGAATAATTAGGAATAATTAGGAATAATTTATTAACAATTTCCAATAATTATTAATAAATATGAATAGTTATTAATAAATAGGAATAATTTATGGTTTTTTCATTTTGATGGATTTTAGGGGGTTTTTTATTCTTTATTGGGTTTTTAGGGTTTAAAGGTTTTTCATATCTTTTTAACGTTTTAAGACTTTTAAGCGGTTCTCTAGGTTTTTATGGGTTTTTTGGGATTTTAATTTTTTTAGGAGTTTTTATGGTTTTCAAAAACATTTCCAGATTTTAGGATTTTTTACATTCTCATAGATTTTTATGGTTTTTAAGAGTTTTTATAGGTTTCTTGGGTTTTTTACATTTTCGTGGATTTTTAGAGGTTTTTTAGGATTTTTATGGTTTTTTGAGTTTTTATGGGTTTAGGGATTTTGAGGGTTTTTAGGTATTTTTGAGGTTTTTAGGGAATTCTTGGGTTTTTAGAGTTTTCCTCAAGTTTTTTTTAGGGATTTTACTGTTTTTAGGGGTTTTCTGGGTTTTTAGACTCTTTTAGGATTTTTTTCCTGTTTTTTTGGGTTTTTAATGGTTTTGGAGTTTTTTTTTTCATTTTTAGGGGTTTTAATAGTTTTTTGAGTTTTTCATGGTTTTTAGGGTTTTTATTATTTTTTAGGGTTTTTAAGGTTTTTGGGGTTCTTTAGGATTTTCAGGGATTTTCAGGGTTTTTAGAGGTTTTTAGGGGTTTTTACGTTTTTATGGATTTTAGAGGCATTTTAGGATTTTTTGGGTTTTTAGGGCTGTATGGATTTTTTGAAGTTTTAGGTCTTTTCAGGGCTTTTTGGTGTTTTTAGGGTCATTTTGTGTTTTTCGGGTGTTTTTTGAGTATTTTAGCAATTTAAAGGTTTTTTAGAGTTTTTTACATTTTTAGGGTTTTTAGTGGGTTTTAGGGTTTTTACAGGGTTTTAGTGGTTTTTATGGATTTGAGGGGGTTTTCAGTGATTTTAGGGTTTTTTATGTTTTCATGGATTTTTAGGAGTTTTTTTGGATTTTTAGGCACTACGGGAAATTCTGGTTTTTGCGACGGGTTATTTGCAACGGGATGAAGTCTCATCGCAAATAGTCCCACAAAAAGGTTATTTGCAATGAGAACCCTTACCCCATCGCAAATAACTACTTATTTGTGACGGGGTAAGGGTTCTCGTCGCAAAAAGTTTCACGCCCACTGCGCGCCAAACCGCGGGATAGGGTTTTTGCGATGGGAACATACCCCTCGTCGCAAATACTTATTTAACCGACGAGCATAATTAATACGGTGTAAGTTATTTGCGACGGGACCCGTCGCAAATACTTATATTTTTTGCGATAGGAACATACCCCTCGTCGCAAATAATAAGTTGGCAGGTGACTGTTTGTGACGGTACCCATTGCAAATACTTATTTAACCAGTGACCGTAATTAATACGGTGTAAGTTATTTGCGATAGGTCCCGTCGCAACTACATTTTTGCGACGGGACCCGTCGCGAATACTTATTTAACTGCCGACCGTAATTAATGTGGTGTAACTTATTTGCGATGGGACACGTCACAAATACTTTTTTAACTGGAGAACATAATTTATGAGGCGTAAGTTTTATTCGACGGGTCCCTTCGCAAATACTTTTTTTGTGACGGGTCCCGTCACAAATACTTATTTAACCGCCGGCCGTTATTAATGCGGTGTAAGTTATTTGCGACAGGACTCGTTGCAAATAGCCCCGTCGCAAATAATCTAACCTATATATACCCTCATCCATTTTTTTCCTTCCCCATATTCAACTTCTCTCTCTAATTTCTCTCTAAACTCACTTTCAGAGTTCAAAGTTTTAGAAGTCGATTTTTTTTTTCGAGGGGATTTTGAAATCTTCTGCACCTTCTGAAGATCAAGTTTAAAGTTATTTATACTCTTTTTAATTTATTTTTTTATATTAATTTTAATTAATTTTAATTAGTTATAATTAAATTATATTTAGATTGTTTTGTTGTTAGCATATTTTCTATTAATAAATTTAAATTATTGGTATTAATTATTAATATTTTCTGATAATTATTAATTATTAACTTTTATTAGTAATAAATACTAATAATTAGGAATAAATAGTAATAATTAGGAATAATTAGGAATAATTAGTAACAATTACGAAAAAATAAGAATAGATGTGAAAAAATAGGAAAAAATAGGAATAATTAGAAATAATTATTAATAAATAGGAACAAATAGGAATAATTATTAATAAATACGAATAATTAGTCATAATTGTTAATAATTAGCAATAATGGTTAAGAATTAGCCATAATTATTAATAATTATCAATAATTGTTAATAATTAGCAATAATTGTTAATAATTAGAAATAAGTATTAATAATTAGGAATAAGTTTTAATAAATATTAATAACTATTAATAAATTGGAATAACTATTAATAAATAGGAATAACTATTAATAATTAGGAATAAGTATTAATATATAGGAACAACTATTAATAAATATAAATAACTATTAATAAATAGGAATAAGTATTAATAAATAGGAATAACTATTAATAAATAGAAATAACTATTAATAAATAGAAATAACTATTAATAAATATGAATAACTATTAATAAATAGGAATAATTGGGAATAATTAGAAATAATTAGAAATAATTAGGAATAATTTATTAATAATTAACAATAATTATTAATAAATATGATTAATTATTAATAAATAGGAATAATTTAATAGGAATAATTAGTTATAATTAGGAATAATTAGTAATAATCAACAATAATTTGGAATAATTAGTAATAATTAGGAATAATTAGTAATAAAGAGGAATTAGTAATAATTAGGGGTAGAGTTTCCTCCACCATCTCCTCCAGCTCCTCCACCTCCTCCAAACCCATCGCAAATACCCGAATTTCCAGTAGTGATGTTTTTTAGGGTTTTTTTTCTTTTTTTGGAATTTGAGGGTTTTGGGGTTTTTTTGAGTTCTATATGATTTTTAAGGTTTTTTAGATTTTTTTAACATTTTTAGTGGTTTGAAGGATTTTTAGTGGTTTCTTAGGGGGTTTTAGGGTTTTTAGGGTTTTTAAGGTTTTTAGGGGTTTTGTGGTTTTTAAGAGCTTTTCGGGGGTTTTAGGGGTTTTTAAGTATTAATGGAATTTAAGGGGTTTTTATTATTTTTATGGTTTTTAGGGGTTTATGGGGTTTTTAGGGATTTTGAGGGGGTTTATGGGTTTTACAAATTTTTTGGGTATTCAGGGACTTTTGGGGTTTTATGGCCTTTTTGGGTTTTTAGAGTTTTTTTATTATGAGGGGTTATATGGTTTTTGGGTTTTTTACGTTTTCATGGATTTTTAGGGGTTATAGTTTTTAGAGGTTTTAGGGTCTTTTGGGGGTTTTTGTTTTCTTTTAGTTTTTAGGGTTTTTTGGTGTTTTTTAACGTTTTAGGTGTTTATGGATTCTTATAGTTTTTAGTGGTTTTTTTGGTTTTTATGGGTTTTTAGTGTTTTTAAGGGTTTTAGGGGATTTTATGGGTTAAGGGTTTTCAGTTTTTAGGGATTTTGAGGGTTTTTAGGAGATTTTACGGTGTTTAGGGGTTTTTAGGGATTTTATGGTGTTTGTTGGGTTTCTTTGAGTTTTTATGTATTTTAATATTTTTTTAGGGTTTTAAACATTTTTAGAGGTTTAAAGGGTTTTCTAGGGTATTATGGACTTTTGAAGGTTTTTAGAGTTTTCGGGGGTTTTAGGGTTTTAGGGACTTCTTGGTATAAAGGGGTTTTTTGAGATTTTTTGGGATTTTATTTTTTAGTGTTTTTTAACGTTTTTAGTATTTTTAAGGGTTTTTAGAGTTTTTTGCGGTTTTGGGGGGTTTTATGGGTTTTTATGTTTTTAAGGTTTTTTGGGTTTTTTGGTTTTCATGAGTTTTTCAGGGTTTTTAGGGGTTTTTTACATTTTTTGTTGATTTTTGGGGTGTTTTAGGATTTTTATGGTTTTTAGGGTTTTCTAGATTTTAGGGATTTTGAGGGTTTTAACTATTTTTATGGGTTTTTTGGGATTTTCAAGGTTTTAGGGTCTTTTGGGTTTTTATGGTTTTTTGTTAGTTTTTTGTATTTTTAAGGTTTTTAGAGTTTCTTAACAATTTTAGGGGTTATGGGTTTTTTTATTTTTTACTGGTTTTTAGGGTTCTTATGGTTTTTAGGGTTTTTAAGGTTTTATGGTTTTAGGGGTTAAATGGGTTTTTAGGATTTTTTGCATTTTCATGGATTTTATGGATTTTTAGGATTTTTATAGATTATAGGGTTTTTTGAATTTTTATATATTTTGAGGGGTTTTAGGGGCTTTCAGCTGTTTTTAGGGTTTTTATGATTTTCAGGGTTTTTAGGGTCATTTTGGGTTTTTATTGTTTTTTGAGTTTTTAGGGGTTCAAGGTTTTTTAGATTTTTTTAACATTTTTATGGGTTTTAAGGGTTTTTAGAGTTTTTATTTGTTTTTTTGGGTTTTTAAATGTTTTTAGGGGTTTTATGGTTTTCGGGGTTTTGGGATTTATACATTTTCATGGATTTTTAGGAGTTTATTAGTATTTTAAAGTTTTTTATGGGTTTTAGGGTTAATAGGGATTTTGAGGGTTCTTGGGGGGGTTTTAAGGGTTTTTAGGAGTTTTAGGGTTTTTAGGGTTTTTAGGGTCTTTTTTGGGGTTTTAGGGGTATTTTTAAGTTTTTTAGAGTTTTAATGTTTTTTTAGAGTTTTCTAATGTTTTTATGGGGTTAAAGGTTTTTAGAGTTTTTATTTGTTTTTAGGGTTTTTATGTGGTTTATGGTTTTTGAGGGTTTGAGGGGTTTTAATGGTATTCAATTGTTTTTTAGGGTTTTTAGCTTTTTTCCTTTTCATTGATTTTTACAGGGTTTTTATGTTTTTAATGGTTTTTAGAGTTTTTTTTGGGTTTTTAGGGATTCTTAGGGGGTTTAGGGTTTTTCAACAGTTTTTGGGTCTTTATGGTTTTATGGTTTTTCTGGGTTTTAGGGTCTTTTAGGAGTTTTTGGTTAATTAGTTGTAATTAAATTATATTTAGATTGTTTTGTTGTTAGCATATTTTCTGTTTATAAATTTAAATTATTAATATTTACTGGTAATTATTAATTATTAACGATAATTAGTAATAAATACTAATAATTAGGAATAAATACTAATAATTAGGAATAATTAGTAATAATTAGTAACAATTTCGAAAAAATAAGAATAGATACGAAAAAATAGGAATAAATATGAATAATTAGAAATAATTATTAATAAATAGGAATAATTAGGATTAATTATTAATAAATACGAATAATTGTCCATAATTGTTAATAATTAGAAATAATGTTTAATAATTAGCCATCATTATTAATAATTAGCAATAATAGTTAATAATTAGCAATAATTGTTAATAATAAGCTATAATTTTTAATAATTAGCAATAATTGTTAATAATTAGGAATAAGTATTAAGAATTAGGGATAATTATTAAGAATTAGGAATAAGTATTAATAATTAGGAATAAGTATTAATAAATAGGAATAACTATTAATAAATTGGAATAACTATTAAAAAATAGGAATAACTATTAATAATTAAGAATAAGTATTAATAAATAGGAATAACTATTAATAAATAGAAATAACTATCAATAAATAGGAATAACTATTAATAAATAGGAATAATTAGCAATAATTAGCAATAATTAGGAATAATTTATTAAAAATTAGCAATAATTATTAATAAATATGAATAATTATTAATAAATAGGAATAATTTAATAGAATAATTAGTTATAAATAGGAATACTTAGGAATAATTATTAATAATTAGGAATAATTATTAATAATTAGGAATAATTAGTAATAATTAAGAATTAATAATAATTAGGGATAAAGTTTCCTCCACCATCTCCTCCAGCTCCTCTAACTCCTCCGGACCCGTCACAAATACCCGAATTTCCAGTAGTGGTGGTTTTTAGGGTTTTTTCTATTTAGGGAATTTGAGGGGTTTTGGGGTTTTTGAGTTCTTTAGGATTTTTAAGTTTTTTTAGAGTTTTTTTAATATTTTTAGGTGTTTGAAGGAATTTTAGTGGTTTCTTAGGGGTTTTATGGGTTTTTAGGGTTTTTAAGGTTTTTAGGGGTTTTGTGGTTTTTAAGAGCTTTTCAGAGTTTTTTGGGGTTTTTACGTATTAATGGAATTTAAGGGGTTTTTATTTTTTTTATGGTTTTTAGGGGTTTATGGGGTCTTTAGGGATTTTGAGGGGGTTTATGGGTTTTATGGTTTTTTCAGTTTTTCTAGGACTTTTGGGGTTTTATGGTCCTTTTGGGTTTTTAGAGTTTTTTTTATTATGAGGGATAATATGGTTTTAAGAGGGTTTTCAAGGTTTTTTGGGTTTTTTACATTTTCATGGATTTTTAGGGGTTTATTAAGATTTCTATGGTTTTTAGAGGTTTTAATGTCTTTGGGGGTTTTTGGTTTTCTTTTAGTTTTTAGGGTTTTGGTGTTTTTTAACGTTTTTAGGTGTTTATGGATTCTTATAGTTTTTAGTGGGTTTCTTGGTTTTTATGGGTTTTTTGTGTTTTTTAAGGGCTTTTGGGGATTTTATGGTTTTAAGGGTTTTCATTTTTTAGGGATTTTGAGGGGTTTTAAGAGTTTTTATGGGTTTTAGGATTTTTATGGGTTTTATGGTTTTTAGGGGGTTTTTAGAGATTTTGGGGATTTAAACTTTTTCATTGATTTTAATGGGTTTTTAGTATTTTTATGGGTTTTAGGGATTTTAGGGGTTTTCAGGGGTTTTAGAGTTTTAAGGGGTTTTCACGGTTTTTATGGCCTTTTGGGTTTTTAAGTTTTTTTGTTAGTTTTTAGTATTTTTAAGGTTTTTTAGAGTTTATTAACGTTTTTAAGGGTTTTGGGTTTTTTTTATTTTTTACTGGTTTTTTGGGTTCTTATGGTTTTTTAGGGTTTTTAAGGTTTTATGGTTTTAGGGGTTAAATGGGTTTTTAGGGTTTTTTGAATTTTCATGGATTTTATGGATTTTATGGATTTTATGGATTTTTAGGATCTTTATGGATTATAGGGTTTTTTGAATTTTTAGGGATTTTGAGGGGGTTTAGGGGCTTTCAGTTGTTTTTAGGGTTTTTATGATTTTCAAGGTTTTTAGGGTCATTTTGGGTTTTTATTGTTTTTTGAGTTTTTAGGGGTTCAAGGTTTTTTAGATTTTTTTAAACATTTTTAAGGTTTTTAAGGGTTTTTAGAGTTTTTATTTGTTTTTTGGGTTTTTTTTGGGTTTTTAAATGTTTTTAGGGGTTTTATGGTTTTTAGGGTTTTGGGGTTTTTACATTTTCATGGATTTTTAGGAGTTTATTAAGATTTTTAAGGTTTTTATGCGTTTTAGGGTTTTTAGTGATTTTAAGGGTTCTTGGGGGGTCTTAAGGGTTTTTAGGAGTTTTAGGGTTTTTAGGGGTTTTAGGGTCTTTTTTTGGGGTTTTAGGGGTTTTTAGGGGTTTTTTAAGTTTGTTAGAGTTTTAAAGTTTTTATAGAGTTTTCTAATGTTTTATGGGGTTTAAGGTTTTTAAAGTTTTTATTGGTTTTTAGGGTTTTTATGGGGTTTATGGATTTTAAGGGTTTAAGGGGTTTTAATGGTATTCAATGGTATTTTAGGGTTTTTAGGTTTTTTACCTTTTCATTGATTTTTACAGGGTTTTTAGGGTTTTTATGTTTTTTAGAGTTTTTTTTTGAGTTTTTAGGGATTCTTAGGGGGTTTAGGGGTTTTCTACAGTTTTTTGGGTTTTTATGGTCTTATGGTTTTCAGGTTTTTAGGGTCTTTTGGGGGTTTCTTTTTATTTTTTTTGGGTTTTATAGTTTTTTAACATTCTATGGGGTTTACAGGTATTTAAAATTCCTAAATACATTAAAAACATTATAAACATTAAAAACTAAAAAACCCTAAAAACCCAAAAGGACCCTAAAAACCATTCAAACACGTAAAACCCTAACCCCCCCCCAAAAAAAAACCCAAACCCCTCAAAATCCTAAAAACCATAAAAATCCTAAAAACCCCTTAAAAATCTATGAAAACGTAAAAAAAACACCAATGACTCTAAAAAAACCATAAAAACCATAAAACCCCCAAAAATTGTAAAACTGTAAAATCCCAAAAACCCATAAAACCCACTAAAACATTAAAAACTCTAAAAAATCTTAAAACCCATTAAAAACTCAAAAACTTTAAAAACCCAAAAACAATAAAATCCTAAAACCGCTAAAAATCTATGAAAACATAAAACACCCTAGGAACCATCAAAACCCCTAAAAACTCAAAAAATCATTAAAAACCTAAAAATGTTAAAAAAAATCTCTAAAAACCTTTAAAATCCAAAAAAACTAAAAAACCCATAAAAACCTGAAATGTCCCTAAAAACCCAGAAAACCCCTAAAAACCATAAAACCTATAAAAATATCTAAAGGCCATAAAAAACTTTAAAAACCATGAAATATAAAAAAAACCCTAAAAATCCATGAAAACCCTAAAAACCATGAAACCCCTTAAAAGCATTAAAAACCAAAAAAAAACACTAAAAACTCTAAAAACAATTAAAACTCCTAAAAACGTTAAAAACTCTAAAAATCATTTACAACACTAAAAACCCAAAAGACTCTAAAAACCCTGAAAAGCTCTAAAAACCTTTAAACCCCTCAAATTCCCTAAAAATCCTAAAAAAACCCAAAAACATTATAATCCTAAAACCTCTTAAAAATCCATGAAAAAGTAAAAAAACCAAAAAAACCTTGAAAAACCCTAGAAAACAATAAAACATTAAAACCGTAAAAAATTGAAAATCAATAAAAAACATCAAAAATCTCTAGAACCCTTAAAACCCCTAAAAACATTAAAAAAATCTAAAAAATCATAAAAACCCTTAAAATTATAAAAGCCCCTAAATATCCAAGAAGACCCTAAAAACCTTAAAAACCTGAGAAAAACTTTTAAAATCCATAAAAACCCTAAAAACCTATAAAATATAAAAATATTAAAATAGCCCTGAAAATCAATGAAAAGATAAAAAATCTGAAAAACATTGAAAACTCTCTAAATACCATAAAAACCACTAAAATGTTAAAGACCCTAAAACCAATAAAAACTCTAAAAACCCTTGAAACCTCTAAAAATGTTAAAAAAAATCTGACAAACCCAAAAAAACAAAAAAAAAACAATCAAAATCTGAAAATACCCTAAAGACCTTGAAAACCCCCAAAAACCCAAAAAACCCCTGAAAAAAACCTAAAACTCCTCAAAATCCCTAAAAAACCTGAAGACAAAAAAAATCCTTACAACCCCTAAAAATCCATGAAAACATAAAAAATCCAAAAAACCCAGAAAAAAAACCACTTAAAACCATAAAACCCCTAAAAACCTTAAAAACCATAAAACCACTAAAAACTCTAAAATCCATAAAAAAACTCAAAAAAATCATTAAAAAAATCTAAAAGGACTTTAAACCCTAAAACACTCAAAAAACGCATAAAAACCCAAAAAGACATTGAAAACACTAAAAACCCCTAAAAACCCTGAAAACACTTGAAAACCCCTAAAACCACTCAAAATCACAAAAAACCCAAAAAACACTAAAAATATAGAAAAAATAAAAAACCCCTAAAAATCAATTAAAATGTAAAAAACCCTGAAAAACCCCTTAAACAATAAAATATCCTAAAACCCCTAAAAACCCACTAATTTTTTTAAAACCCTTTAAACCCCCTTTAAAAATAATAAAAATGCAAAAAAACCCTAAATACCCAACAAGACCCTAAAAACCATAAAAACTCCCTAAAAGAATAAAAACACTCATAATCCCTAAAAACCCTATGAAACAATAAAAACAAAAAAAAACCAAAAAAACCCTAAAATCCATAAAAATGTTAAAAAACACTGAAAATCTTGAAAACCCCTGAAAATCATAAAAAACCTAAAACCCCTAAAAACCCCAAAAATCCAAAAAACCCAAAAAACCCATAAAAACAATAAAAACCTACTAAAAAATCTAAAGACACTTAAAACCGATAAAAAGGTTTAAAAACTCTAAAAAACCTTTGAAACCCTAAAAAACTCAAAAAATCCCTAAAACCCCAAAAGACCCTAAAAATCCTACAAAACCCCATAAAAACTCAAAAAACCATTAAAAACCCCCAAAAACCCTCAACACCATAAAAATAAATGAAAACATCAAAAACTGTAATAACCCTAAAAACCCCTGAATCTGTTTGATGCTAGGCTGGGATTTGATGAAGCAGTTGGTTCTGGGTATGGGCGCTGGTGGTTATTGTTTGTACTTCTAGGTGCGGTATGCTAGAAGATCTCAGGATAAGAGGTTTCGGATGCTAGAAAATGAGATGATGGTTGATGGATGTTTCTTGGATGCGTATGGTTGAAAAGGGTGCTTGCTGCCGAAAACAGAGGTGTTGGAGTTTGGACGATGCTTGGATGGAAAATGGTAAAGTTGATGTCTATGATTTTGGTGCTGGTGGTTCTGTGTTGCTGGTGGTGAAATTGCTTGGAGAGAAGGTGCTGGATGCTGGAAATTGTGATGCTGGATACTGGTTGCTACTTAGCTGGGAGTTGTTGAAGTTGTGGGGTATGGTCTTGCTGCTGGTGGGATCTTTTCTGGTTTTACACTATGCTTGTTTTTGTGTGCGTTATGGTTCTTTGGGGTTTTTGGTTTTGGGTTTGTTAAGGGTTTTTGGGTGTGGGTCATTTGAACCCTCCCCTCTCTTGTCTGTTGCTTCCCTTTTCATATTAATAAATTTGGGGGGGGGGGGGGGAATTGTCTGGCCTCGCACCTCTTCTGCCCTGAAAACCCCTGAAAGCCATAAAATCCCCCAAAACCTTAAAAACCTATAAAAACCCTTAAAACCCCACTAAAAACTCAAAATTCCGTAAAACCCCAAAAAAAACTCAAGAAACCCCTAAAAAGACAAAAAAAACCCTAAAAACCATAAAAACCCTTGAAACACCTCAAAATCCCTAAAAAGCCTAAAAACCCATAAAAGAAAAAAAATACAAAAAACCTATAAAAACTATGAAAACCCTAAAACCCCTAAAAACATTAACAAACTCAAAAAAACATTAAAATAAAAAAAAACTCAAAAAACCCTTAAAATCCAGAAAGCCCCAAAACCTTGAAAAATTCTAAAAACCATTAAAATACCTAAACCACTTGAGAATTCCTAAAAACCTCAAAAACCCTAAAAATCATAAAAGCCTGAAAAACCCAAAAAATCCATAAAAACATAAAAAACCTAAAAACCCTTAAAAACCAAGAAAACTACAAAACCCATAAAAACCTTTAAAACCCTAAAAACTGATAAAACCCAAAAAACCACAAAAAACTCTAAAAACTCTTAAAACCCCTAAAAACCTTAAAAAACTCTAAAAAACCTTAAAACCCCTAAAAGTAAAAAAAACCCTAAAAACCCATAAAAAACTTGGAACCCCCTAAAAAAATTTGAAACCCCTCAAAAACCCTCAAAATTTTTAAAAACCATAAAAACCCTAAATACCATAAAAATCCTAAAAATCCCTAAAAATCTATGAAAATGAAAAAAACCCTAAAGACGCTGAAAAAACCCTAAAAGACATAAAAACCCATAAAAATTATAAAAAACCATAAAAACCCATAAAAACTCTACAACCCCACTAAAAACTCTAAAAATCCTTAAAACTTGGAAAAAAATATTAAAAAACTCTAAAAACCTTAAAACCATAAAAAATTCACAAAACCCCTAAAAACATTGAAAAACCAGAAAACTCCAAATGCTATAAAATCCCTTAAATCCATCAAAAAGTAAAAAACCAAAAAAACCCAAAAAACTCCTAAAATCCATAAAAAACCCTAAAAACCAAAAAAAACCAAAAAACCCAAGAAAACCATAAAAACCTAAAAACCCACTAAAAATAAAAAAAACCTTAAAACCCCTAAAAATGATAAAAACTATAAAAAAACCTTAAATACCCTAGAAAACTCAAAAAAAACCCATAGAAACCCAAAAATACCCAAAAAATCCTAAAAACTCCTAAAAATTCTAAAAAACACCCAAAACCCCTAAAACATAAAAAAACACTAAAAACCCTTAAAAACATAAAAAAACACTAAAAAACCCTAAAACCCAAAATGAGCCTAAAAATCCTGAAAACACCTAAAATCCCTAAAAACCCCAGAAAACCCCAAAAAACCCTCAAAATCCCTAAAACCCCCAAAAATCCCTAAAACGCATATAAATCTTTAAAACCCTTAATACTCCATGGAAACATAAACAACTCTAAAAACCCACTAAAAACCATAAAATCCTCTAAAAACCCTGAAAAACCCAAAAATCCCATAAAAACACTAAAATACTACTAAAATCTCTAAAAAACCTTAAAACCTCTAAAACATTAATAAACTATAAAAACCTCAAAAGCCCTAAAAACTCAAAAAAAACCTAAAAACCTAAAAATACCTTGAGATCCATAAAAACCCTAAAAAACAAAAACCCACTAAAACCCTAAAAACATCAAAAACACTAAAAACCCTAAAACCCCTAAAAACCATAAAAATCGGAAAACCCCTAAAAATCCATGAATATGTACAAAACCCTAAAAACCCTAAAGAGCCTCTTAAAACCAAAAAACCCCTAAATCATTAAAAAATCCAAAAAACACTAAAAAAACTAAAAACCCTTAAAACCCCTAAAAATGTTAAAAAAATCTCTAAAAACCACAAAACCCTAAAAAAGCCAAAAAGAGCCCTAAAAACCCAAAAGGTCCCTGAAAATCCTGAAAACCCCTAAAAACTCCTGAAAACCCTAAGAAACCTCAAAATCCCTAAAAACAATAAAAAACCCTTAAAACCATAGAAATCCTAAAACCCATAAAAATCTATAAAAACATTAAACCCTCAAAAATCTGAAAAACCCATGAAATCCATAAAAACCCCTAAAAACTTATAAAAACATAAAAACCCACTAAAAACTTTAAAAAAACTTTAAACCCCTAAAACCGTAAAAAACTCTAAAAAAACTTAAATCCCTAAAAACTCAAAAAGAACTTAAAACCCCTAAAATCTTTTGCAAAATAATAAAAACCCCCAGAGTCCATAAAATCCCTAAAAACCATACAAATCCTAAAATCCCCTAAAAATCCATGTAAATATAAAAAACCCAAAAACCTAGAAAATCCCTCAAAAACAATAAAAACCTCTAAAAACTTTAAAAAAACTCTAAAACCCATAAAAAACCTAAAACCCACAAACTTTGGGGTTTTTTGGTTTTTGGGTTTTTTTTAAGGTTTTAGGAATTTTGAGGGTTTGGGGGGGGGGTTTAGGGTTTCTTATGGTTTTTATGGTCTTTTTGGGGTTTTGGATTTTTTCCACATTTTTAGGTTTTTTACGGTTTTTTATAGTTTTTAACATTTATAGGGTTTTAAAAGGGTTTTTCATGTTTTCAGTGGTTTTTAGGGTTTTATTGGTTTTTAGTGTTTTAATAATTTTTAGGGGGTTTTATGGTTTTCAGGGGTTTTTTAGTGATTTTAGGGTTTTCTACGCTTTCATTGATTTTTTGGATTTTTTTGGTTTTTTTGATTTTTTGGGATTTTGTGGGGTTTTGGGTTTTTTAGGTTTTTTAGGGTCTTTTTGGTTTTTTGGATATTTTTTGGGTTTTTAAGTTTTTATAGTTTTTTAAAATTTCTAGGGTTTTTAAGGGTTTTTAGTGGTTTTTAGATTTTTCATGGGTTTTGGGGGGTTTTTAAGGTTCTTAGGGGGTTTTATTGTTTTTAGGGGTTTTTATGGTGTTTAGGGTTTTTTATGTTTTCATTGATTTTTAGGGGTTTTTAGTATTTTTATGCTTTTTTGGGTTTTTAGGGACATTGAGGGTTTTTAGGGTTTTCCCTAGGTTTTTAGATTTTTTTTAATATTTTTAGGGGTTTTAAGGGTTTTTAGAGTTTTTAGTTGGTTTTTCGGGTTTTTAAGGATTTAGGGGGTTTTCAGGGTTAATAGGGTGTTTTACGTTTTCCTAGATTGGGGGGGGGGGGTTTAAGACTTTGATGTTTTTAGGGTTTTTTATTGTTTAATGAATGTTTAGGGTTATTGGGGGTTTTAAGGGGGTTTTCAGTTTTTATGGTTTTTTGGATCTTTTGGGTGTTTTAGTTTTTTTAGTGTTTTTAGGGGTTTTTAGGTTTTTTAGTGTGTTTTAATGTTTTTTGGGGTTTGAGGGGTTTTTTGGTTTTTAGTTGTTATTTGGGTTTTAGAGGGTTTATGATTTTTATGGGTTTTGGGGCTTTTATGGTTTTCAAGTTTTTTTAGATTTTTTAGGGTTTTTTACTTTGTCATGGATTTTTAGGAGTTTTTTAGGATTTAATGTTTTTGGGGGGTTTGAGGGTTTTGAGGGGTTTTGAGGGTTTTAGGTTTTTTTCAAGTTTTTTTAGGGGTTTTAGGGATTTTCATGGTTTTTAGGGTCTTTCCTTGGTTTTTTGAGTTTTTAGGGTTTTTTTTGGATTTTTAGTGGTTTTTATGGTTTTCAGGGTGGGTTTGAAGGGTTTTAGGGTTTTTTACATATTCATTGTTTTTAGTGGGTTTTTATGTTTTTAGGTTTTTTATGGTTTTTAGGGTTTTTATGGATTTTGAGGTTTTTAGTGTTTTTCATATGTTTTTAATTTTTTTTGGGGTTTTAATAGGTTTTAGGGTCTTTTGGGGTTTTAAGTGTTATTTTGAGTTTTTTTAGAGTTTTTATGATTTTCAATGTTTTTTGGGGTTTAAAGGGTTTTTAGAGTTTTTAGTTGGTTTTAGGGTTTTTAAGGGTTTTTGGGTTTTTAAGGTTTATAGTGGTTTTTATTTTTTTCAAGGGTTTTTAAGTTTTTTTATATTTTCATTGATTTTTAAGGGTTTTTAGTATTTTTATGGTTTTTAGGGTTTTCTAGGGTTTTTAGGGATTTTGAGGGATTTTGAGGGATTTTCTTTTTTGTTTTTTCATGAGTTTTTAAGGTTTTTAGGGTTTTCAATATTTTTAAAGCCATTTGGGGGTTTTGGTGTTTTTTTTATTTTTTTAGTGTTTTTAAGGTTTTTTAGAGTTTTTTTAAAAAAATTCGGGGTTTTAGGGGTTTTTAGAGTTTTTAGCAATTTTTAGGGGTTTTACGAGTTTTTAGGATTTTTTAAGGTTTTTAGGGGTTTATGGTTTTAAGGGTGTTTTACAGTTTTTTACTTTTTTCATGGATTTGTAGGGGACTTTTATGATTTTTTTGGTCTTTATTTTTTATTGGTTTTTTGGGGATCTTGAGGGTTTTAGAGTTTTAATGGTTTTTAGGGTCTTTTGGTTTTTTAGGTTTTTTGAGTTTTTTAATATTTTTATGTTTTTTATAGATTTTTAACATTTTTACGGGTTTTAAGGGTTTTTATATTTTTTGTGGGTTTTAGGTTTTTTATGTGTTTTTAGAGTTTTTTAAGGTTTTTATGTGTTTTTATGGTTTGCGAATGATTTTCTATGTTTTTTGGGTTTTTTATATCTGCATGGATATTAAGGGGATTTTAGGATTTGTATGGTTTTTACGGTTTTTATGGATTCTTAGGGTTTCTATTGTTTTTTAAAGGATTTTAGGGGTTTTAGGTCTTTTAGGTGTTTAGGGATTTTCAGGTTTTTTAGATTTTTAACCGTTTGATGGGTTTAAATGTTTTTTAAAGTTTTTAGTGGGTTTTTAAGTTTTTTATGAGTTTTTAGGGGTTTTTAAGGTTTTTAGGGTTTTTATGGATTTCAGGGGTTTTTCAGATTTTTGAGGTTTTAATGTTTTCATGAATTTTTAGGGGTTTTTAGGATTTCTTTGGTTTTTAGGGGTTTTTTAGTGTTTTTTGGGATTTTGTGGGTTCTTTTTTTTAAGGAGTTTTTAGGGGCTTTAAGGATTTTCAGGGTCCTTTTGGGTTTTTATGGTTGTTTTGAATTTTTTAGGGTTTTAAGGTTTTTGGAGTTTTTTAACGTTTTTAGGGGTTTTAAGGGGTTTTAGAGTTTTTAGTGTTTTTTGGGATTTTTAATGTTCTAGGGTTTTTGTGGTTTTAAGAGGCTTTTCTAGGTTTTTAGTGTTTTGTACATTTTCAGGGATTTTTAGTGTTTTTCAATTTTTATGGTTTTTAGGGTATTTATGGATTGTGATGTTTTTAGGGGTTTAAGGGGTTTTTGATTTTCTAGGGTTTTTAAGGATCTCAGGGTATTTTTGGTTTTTTAGGTTTTTTTTGAAATTTTAGGGCTTTTGAGGTTTTTAGAGTTTTTTAATGTTTTGGGGGTTTTAAGGGTTTTTAGATATCCTAGTGGGTTTTTAGTGTTTTTATGGGATTTTCGGGGTTTTTAAGGTTTCTAGAGGATTTTATAGTTTTCCGGGGGTTTTAAGGGTTTTTAGAGTTTTTTATTTTTTTCTTGGATTTTTAGGGGTTTTTAATATTTTTATGTGTTTTTGGTATTTTTGGGGGTTTTAGGGATTTTGAGGGTTTTTAGGGGTTTTCAAGGGTTTTAGGGCTTTTAGGTGTTTTGAGGTTTTTTAGGCTCCTTTTGGGTTTTAGGGTTTTTTAGTGTTTTTTTTTGTTTTTAAGGTTTTTTAGTGTTTTTAATGTTTTTTAGGGTTCTGAAATGTTTTTAGAGATTTAGTGGTTTTTTAGTTTTTTTATGATATTTTAGGGTTTTTTATGGTTTTTATGGGTTTTATATTTTTCATTTCTCTTTTAGTGTTTTTTAAGTTTTATGTATTTTTAAAGGTTTTTTTAGGTTTTTTATGGTTTTTAGATTTTTTGGTTTTCTGGTATTATGAGGGTTTTTTGGTGGTTTTTAGAATTTTTAGGGGTTTTCAAGATTTTTAGGGTATTTTGGGTTTCTAGGGTTTTTTGATTTTTTTAGGCTTTTTAAGGTTTTTTAGAGTTTTTAGCATTTTTAGGGGTTTTAAGGGGTTTTTTTATTTTTAGTGGGATTTTAGGTTTTTATGGTTTTTTGGGTTTTTTTGGCTTTTTTGGTTTTTAGGGGTTTTTATGGATTTTAGTGGTTTTTCAGTTTTTTTCGGTTTTTTACTTTTTGATTGATTTTAATGGTTTTTATATCATTTTTATTGTTTTCGGGATTTTTTTGGGGTTTTTGGGTTTTTATGGATTTTGAGGGTTTTTAGGGCTTTTCAAGGGTTGTTTGGGGTTTTCTAGTTTTTCAGGGTTTTTAGGGGTTTTGTGAATTTTTTATGGTTTTAAGGGTTTTTAGAATTTTTTAACATTTTTTCAGGTTTTAAGGTTTTTTATAGTTTTTAATGGGGTTTTAGGGTTTTCCTGTTTTTTAGGGTTTTAGGGGTTTTTATGATTTTTACGGGTTTTTATACTTTTTAGGGGTTTTTCAGGGTTTTTAGGGTTTTTTACATCTTCATAGATTTTTAGGGGTTTTTTGGATTTTTATGGTATTTAGGGTTTTTACAGTTTTTAATAATTTTGAGGGTTTTTGAGGGGTTTCAAAATTTTTAGGGTGTTTCAAGGTTTTTAGTGCCTTTTGGGTTTTTTAGGGTTTTTTTTGAGTTTTTAGTGGTTTTAAGGTTTTTTATAGTGTTTTAAGGTTTATATGGGTTTTAAGGGTTTTTAGAGTTTTTTTGTAGTTTTTTAGGTTTTATCAGCTTTTAGGGTTTTAAATGTTTTGAGGGAAAGGAAGGCTCAGGTCCAGGATATTCCTCGCACCCCCCAAAATTTATTAATAGAAAAGACACAAAGACACTGCAGACAAGGGAGGGGAGGGATCCACCGATCCACACCCAAAACCCCTTACGACCTCAGCCTGAAGGCCACAGAAGGAAAGGAAAAAAACAAAAATAAAAAAAACAAGTTAAAAAGTCTAAAAGGGAGATCACACAAGGGGAGGATCAGTCAACATCACCACCAAAATCCTCTAAATCCACACCTCGAAACCCCATGCCCACACCAAAGTCGTCACCCACATTAGCAAAACTGAAATCTGAATCAGCACCCATGTCCGTTGAGTCCCATCCAGACTCAAAATCCTCTTGCATGTCAAGCCTGGATAGCAGCGTCATCCTAGCCTTCTCTTGCTCTGCAGAAATTGAAATCTTCTCTCGCTTATTCACCCTTAGATTAAGTCTGACAGCTCTTGAAGAGGCCCTAGTTTCCATGGGATGCGGGAGGGCAGAGTAATCCCTCATCCATCTTCGTCTCGGAGGGGTGGAAGTGGATCCAACTTCAGCACCTGCCTTCGCACAAGTGACACTATCACTAGCAGCCGATGGTGCCTTCCCTTTCTTACATTCTTCCCCAGGAGTTTCAGCACCTCCTCTGGGGTTTTTCGCCTTTGACCTGACCATAGAAGCGTTTATCCAGCGATCAACCTCAGCAAACCTCTCCCTAAGCCTCTCAGCTTCACCCTCAAGCGGGAACCTTTCCTGTTCCACCCACACCATCTCATGCAGCTGCGCACAAAAATCTTCAGCAGAGGGGACACCATGAAGGACCATAGCCCTCTGCAGGTCCATGGATGGACCACCAGCGTCGTCGGCATTTCCTGGCAGAGGGCTAAAGAACTGGCCACTGGGAGGATCCTCAGTGCCGCTCGTGCTGTCGGAGGGAGGAGATAGCCCAGGCCCCATGTCAGGTCCCCCCACGCCTGGACACCCAGACAGAACTAGAGGGGCATCACGCCAGTTCATGTGTTGCACCCTAGGGATCCAGGTCTCTTCATCCGCCATAGACCTTTCCTCAGCTGAAGAAAAGCTCCACTCATCCCCAGTCCTCGGGCCCTGAGCAACAACTGCCTCCTTCACGACATCTGCCACCAGCACATCCACCGCAGCAGGCTCAGCCAAGGCTGCAACCTGGAAGTTGTTTGGAGCAACCACAACACCCTCAGTTGCTGGAAAGGATCCATCAGTGTTCTCATTAACCTTCAAGCCATCTATACCATCTCGTTCCAGATCCAGAGCATAGGGATCCTCCACATTTTCTTTCCAGACTCCCATCATAGCAGCCTTCCCTAAATCTGTCTGCCTCCTAGGGGAGTCACCACACCCGTGAACACCTTCAGAAGAAACCCGATCATCCCTCTTAGCTAGTAGCACTTCCTCCTTATCAGCATTTCCCAAAACACCAGCACCTCCAGCCAGACTCACAATGAAACCACCCAAATCCATCATGGCCACCTCTAAATCACTTCCACCCAGCAAAGCAGACGAGCAGGGAACATCAGCAACCAAAGGTTGGGAGGAAACCACCTCCAGCCAATGTTTTTAGGGGTTTTATAGTTTTATGGGTTTTTTCAGGGTTTTTAGGTTTTTTAAATTTTTATGGATTTTTTGGGGTTTTTTAGGTTTTTTATGTTTTTAGGGTTTTTTAGGGTTTTTAGGGATTTTCAAGTGGTTTAGGGTATTTCAAGGGTTTAAATAAATTTTTAGGGTTTAGGGGGCTTTCTGGGGTTTTAGAGGTTTTTTGAGTTTTTATGGGTTTTAGAGGTTTTTTGAGTTTTTATGGGTTTTAAGGTTTTTTGAGTTTTTAAATGATTTTAGGGGGTTTTAGGGTTTTCATAGTTTTTATAGGTTTTTTCGATTTTTTTTTGCTTTTATGGGTTTCTAGGATTTTTATGGATTTTGAGGGTTTTCAAGGGTTTTTATGGTCTTTTTTGTGTTTTTAGGGTTTTTTTGAGTTTTTTGGGTTTTTAAAGGTTTTTAGAGTTTTTAGTGGGGTTTTAAGGGTTTTTATAGGTTTTTTAGGTTTTAAAGGTTTTTAAGGTTTTTGGGGTTTTTATGGCGTTCAGGGGTTTTCAGGGTTTTTACGATTTTTTATATTTTCATCGATTTTTAGGGGGTGTTTAGGATTATTATGGTTTTGAGGGGTTTTAGGGGTTTTCAAGGGTTTTTAAGGTTTTTAGTGGGTTTTCAGGATTTTTAGGGTCTTTTGGGGTTTTATGGTTTTTTTGAGTTTTTTAGGGTTTCAATGGTTTTTTAGAGTTTTTAAAACTTTTTATGGGTTTTAAGTGTCTTTAGAGTTTTTAGTGGGTTTTTATTCTTTTTATAGGTTTTTAGGGTATTTTGGGTTTTAAATGTTTTTAGGGGGTTTTAAGGTTTTTATGATTTTCATGGGTTTTTCAAGATTTTTAGGGTATTTTACATTTTCATGGATTTCAAGGTTTTTTTGGTTATTTTTTGTTTTTATATTTTCATAGGGTTTCTAGGGATTATGAGTATTTTTCATGTTTTTAGGGAGTTTTCAGGGTTTCTAGGTTTTTAGGGTCTTTTGGATTTTCAGGTTTTTTTGTGTTTTTAGGATTTTTAGTGTTTTTAAGGGTTTTTAGTGTTTTTAAATGTTTTTAGGGGTTTAAAGGGTTTTTAAAATTTTTAGTGGGTTTTTAGGTGTTTTAGGATTTTTTATTGTTTTAGAGGTTTTTAAGGGTTTTTTACATTTTCATTGATTTTTAGGGGATTTTTAGGTTTTTTATATTTTTAGTGTTTTTGGATTATTTGAGATTTTGAGTGGTTTTAAGGGTTTTCAAGTGTCTTTAGGGTTTCTAGGGGTTTTTAGGGTGTTTAGAGTCTTTTTGAGTTTTTATGGGTTTTTTTAGTTTTTTCGGGTTTTAAAGGCTTTTTAATGTTTTTTAAAAAAATTAGTGGATTTTAGGGATTTTAGAGTTTTTAGTGGTTTATGGTTTTAGGTTTTTTAGGGGTTTTATGGTTTTAAGGGGTTTCTTTCTGGGTTTTTAGGATTTTTTAGGTTTTCAGGGATTTTTATGGTCTTTAACATTTTAGGGGTTTTTATGGTTTTTAGAGAGATTTCAAGGTTTTGAGGATTTTTTATGTTTTCATTGATTTTTAGGGGCATTTTAGGATATTTATGGTTTATAGGTTGTCAGGGTTTTTGGGTTTTTATGTATTTTAAATGTTTTTCTGGGGTTTTTAGGGTTTTTAGGGACTTCTTGGGTTTTTAGGGGTGTTTAGAGTTTTTAGGGTTTTTAAGGTTTTTTAGTGTTTTTAATGTTTTTAGGGGTTTTAAGGGTTTTTAGAGTATTTAGAGGTTTTTATGGTTTTTCAATTTTCTAAGGTTTTAATGGTTTTATTATTTTCAAGGGTTTTTCATGGTTTTTAGGTTTTTTTTCTTTTTCATGGTTTTTTGGAGGTTTTTGGATTTTAATGGTTTTTGTGTTTTTTAGGGTTTTTAGGGAATTTGAGGGTTTTTAAGGGTTTTAAGGTTTTTAGCGCTTTTCAGGGTTTTTAGGGTCTTTTTGGGTTTTTAGTGTTGTAAAGGATTTTTTGAGTTTTTAACATTTTTAGGGGTTTTAATTTTTTTTAGTGTTTTTAGTGGTTTGTTAGGGTTTTTAATGTTTTTAAGGGGTTTCATGGTTTTCAAAGGTTTTCCTGGATTTTTAGGGTTTTTTTAGTATTTTATGGTTTTTAATGTTTCTTATGGTATTTAGGGATTTTGATGGGTTTTATGGTTTTTAGGGGTTTTAGGGTTTTTAGGGTCATTTCGGATGTTTATGGTTTTTTTAGTTTTATTGGTTTTTAAAGGATTTTAGTTTTTTTTACATTTTTAGGATTTTAAGGGGTTTTAGAGTTTTTAGCGGGTTTTCATGGTTTCTAGGGTGTTTTATGTTTTCATGGATTTTAGGGGCTTTTAGGACTTTATTATTTTTTAGGTTTTTAGTGTTTTTTGAGTTTTTAATGGGTTTTAAGGTTTTTAGAGTTCTTTTAATCTTTTAGTGGGTTTTAGGGGTTTATGGGGTTTTACAATTTTATGATTTTTAGGCGTTTTATGGTTTTCCTAGGTTTTTTAGGTTCTTTAGGGTTTTTATGTTTTCATAGATTTTTAAGGGGTTTTTAGGATTTTTATGGTTTTAGGGTTTTTAGGGTTTTTAGGGATTTTGAGGGGTTTGCGGTTTTTTAGGGGATTTAGGGTTTTAGATGTTTGAAGTTTTTTCAGGGTCTTTTGGGGTTTTTAGGGTTTTTTGAGTTTTTAAGGTTTTTAATGTTTTAATGTATTTAGGTGTTTTAAGGGTTTTTAGTGTATTTAGTGGTTTTTTAGTGTTTTAATGGAGTTTTCATAGATTTTAAGGTCTTTTGGATTTTTAGGGTTTTTTTATTTCTAAGTATTTTAAGGGTTTTTTCACGTTTTTGGGGTTTTTAAGGTTTTTTAGATTTTTTGTGGTTTTTAAGAGTTTTTTATTTGTTTTTAGGGTTTTTACGTTTTTTAGGTGATTTTATTATTTTAAGGGGGTTTAGGGTTTTTATGGTTTTTTATGTTTTCATGGATTTTTAGGTGTTTCTTATGATTTTTATGGTTCTTATGGTTTTTTGGGATTTCAGGGGTTTTGAGGGGTTTTAGGTATACTTAAGGTATTTTAGGGTTTTAGGGGGTTTAGGTATTTTTAGGGTTTTTATGGTCTTTTAGGGATTTTAGGGTTTTTTTGAGTTTTTATAGATTTTAAGGTTTTTAGAGTTTGTTAACATTTTTAGGGGTTTTAATGGTTTTGAGTGGTTTTGGTTTTTTAGAGGGTTTTTAGGGGTTTTTAGAGTTTTTAGGGGGGTGGGTTTTTAGGGTTTTATTTTCATTTTCTTGGGTTTTTAAGGGTTTTTAGAGTTTTTAATGTTTTTAGGGTTTTCATGGGTTTTTAGGTTTTTTTGGGGGGTTTTATGGTTTTTAGGGGTTTTCAGGGTTTTTATTGTTTTTTTTTCATTTTCATTAATTTTTATGTGTTTTTTAGGATTTTTATGGTTTTTAGGGGTTTTAGAGATTTTGATGGTTTTTAGGGTCTTTCGGAGGGGGGGGAGAGGGGTTAAGGTTTTTAGGGTTTTCAGGTTTTTTAGAATTTTTTGAGTTTTTATGGTTTTTTTTGAGTTTTTAGGGTATTATAGGTTTTTATACTTTTTTAACATTTCCAGGGGTGTAAAGGGTTTTTTTAGTTTTTATTGTTTTTTAATATTTTTATGGGTATTTTATTTTTTTTATGGTTTTTAGGGGTTTTATGGTTTTCTAGGGTTTTTAGGGTTTTTAGGTTTTTTATGTTTTCCTAGATTTTTATGGTTTTTTTAGGATTTTTATAGTTTTTAGGGTTTTTAGGGTCTTTTGGGGTTTTGAGGGCTTTTAGGGTTTTTTAGGGTTTAAAGGTTTTTTAGGGTTTTTAGGGTCTGTTAGGGTTTTTAGGGTTATTTCGAATTTTTTCGGGTTTATAAGGTTTCTAGATTTTTTTTGACATTTTTAAGGGGTTTTAGGGTTTTTAGAGTTTTTAGTAGTTTTTAGGGTTTTATGGATATTTAGGGGTTTAAGGGTTTTAAGATTGGGGGGGTCATGGTTTTTAGGGGTTTTTTAGGGTTTTTAATATTTTTTACGTTTTTATGTATTTTTTGGGAGTTTTTAGGATTTTTATGGTATTAAGGTTTTTTAGGGATTTGAGTGTTTTTATGAGTTTTGAGGGGTTTTAGGGTTTTTATGGGCTCTCATGATTTTTAGGGTCCTTAGGGTTTTTAGAGGTTTTTTAGAGTCTTTTAATGTTTTTAGGGGTTTCAAGTGTTTTTAGTTTTTTTGTGATTTTATGGTTTTTATGAGATTTTAGGGTTTTTTATGGTTGTATGGAGTTTTTATAGGTTTCTTGGGTTTTTTACATTTTCATGGATTTTTTGAGGTTTTTTAGGTTTTTTATGGTTTTTAGAGTTTTTATGGTTTTAGGGATTTTGAGGGTTTTAAGAGATTTTTGAGGTTTTTATGATATTTTTGGGTTTTTAGAGTTTACCTTAAGTTTTTTCAGGGATTTTACGGTTTTTAGGGGTTTTCCAGTTTTTAGGCTCTTTTAGGATTTTTTCTTCTTCTGTTTTTTAGGGTTTTTAATGTTTTAGAGTTTTTTTTTATATTTTTAAAGGTTTTAATAGTTTTTAGAGTTTTTCATGGTTTTTAGGGTATTTATTATTTTTTAGGGTTTTTAAGGTTTTTGGGGTTCTTTATGGTTTTCAGGGTTTTTCATGGTTTTTAGAGGTTTTTAGGGGTTTTAACATTTTAATGGATTTTAGGGGCTTTTTAAGATTTTTTGAATTTTTAAGGTTTTTAGGGATTTTGTGAGGTTTTGGGGGTTTTAAGGGGTTTTTGGGGTTTTTAGGGTCATTTTGTGTTTTTAGGGTTTTTTTTGATTATTTTACTAATTTAATGGTTTTTTAGAGTTTTTAACATTTTTAGGGTTTTTAGTGGGTTTTAGGGTTTTTAGGAGGTTTTAGGGAGTTTAAAGGTTTTTAGGGGTTTTTATGGTTTTTAGGGGGGTTTTCTGTTATTTTAGGGATTTTTATGTTTTCCTGGATTTTTAGGGGTTTTTTTTGGATTTTTATGCACTACGGGAAATTTTGGTTTTTTGCGACAGGTTATTTGCGACGAGATGGAGTCTTGTCACAAATAGTCCCGCGAAAAGGTTATTTGCGACTAGTACCCTTACCCCGTCGCAAATAACTACTTATTTGCGACGGGGTAAGGGTTCTCGTCGCAAAAGGTTTCGCGCCCACTGCACGCAAAACCGTGAGAGAGGGTTTTTGCGACGGGAACATACTCCCTATCACAAATAATATTGACTATTTGCGATGGGACTTGTCGCAAATACTTATTTAACTGGAGACCATAATTAATACGGTGTAAGTTATTTGCGACGGGACCCGTCGCAAATACTTATACCATTTGCGATAGGAACATACCCCTCGTCGCAAATATTATGTTGGCAGGTGACTATTTGCGACGGTACCCGTCGCAAATACTTATTTAACCAGCGACCGTAATTAATACGGTGTAAGTTATTTGCGATGGGTCCAATCGCAACTACGTTTTTGCGACAGGACCCTTCACAAATACTTATTTAACCGCCGACCATAATTAATGCGGTGTAAGTGTTTTGTAACGGGACCCGTCGCAAATACTTATTTAACCGGTAAACTTAATTAATGCGGTGTAAGTTATTTGCAATGGGTCCCGTCACAAATAATTATTTAAACGCTGACCGAAATTATTGCGGTATAAGTTATATATGATGGGACCCATCACAAATATTCCCGTCGCAAATAATCTAACCTATAAATACCCCCATCCGTTTTTTCCTTCCCCACATTCAACTTCTTACTCAGATTTCTCTCTAAACTCACTTTCAGAGTTAAAAGTTTTAGAAGTCGAATTTTTTTTCCGAGCGGATTTTGAAATCTTATACACCTACTAAAGATCAAGTTTAAAGGTATTTATACTCTATTTATTATATTTTTTTATATTAATTTTAATTATTTTTAATTAGTTGTAATTAAACTATATTTAGATTGTTTTGTTGTAAGCATATTTTCTGTTAATAAATTTAAATTATGAGCATTAATTATTAATATTTACTTGTAATTATTAATTATTAATGATAATTAGTAATAAATACTAATAATTTGGAATAAATAGTAATAATTAGAAATAATTAGGAATAATTTGTTACAATTACGAAAAAAATAAGAATAGATACAAAAAATATGAATAAATATGAATAATTTGAAATAATTATTAATAAATGACAATAATTAGGAATAATTGTTAATAAATACGAATAATTAGCCATAATTGTTAATAATTAGCAATAATTGTTAATAATTAGCCATAATTGTTAATAATTAGCAATAAAAGTTAATAATTAGAAATAATTGTTAATAATTAACAATAATTGTTAATAATTATTAAGAATTAGGAATAAGTATTAAAAAATAGGAATAACTATTAATAAATAGGAATAACAATTAATAAATAGGAATAACTATTAATAATTAGGAATAAGTATTAATAAATAGGAAGAAGTATTAATAAATAGGAATAACTATTAATAAATAAGAATAACTATTAATAAATAGGAATAAATAGGAATAATTAGCAATAGTTAGGAATAATTTATTAATAATTAACAATAATTATTAATACATATGAATAATTATTAATAAATGGGAATAATTTAATAGGAATAATTAGTTATAAATTGGTATAATTAGTAATAATCAGCAATAATTAGGAATAAGTAGTAATAATTAGGGATAATTAGTAATAATTAGGAATTAGAAATAATTTTTTTGTCCTTTTTTGAATTTTTAGGGTTTTTATGGTTTTTTATAGTTTTCTAATGTTTTTAGGGATTTTTAGGGTTTTTAGAGTTTTCATTGGGTTTTTGGATATTTATGGGTTTTAGGGTTTTTATGGGTTTTATGTTTTTTTGGGGGTGTTTAGAGATTTTGGGGATTAAAACTTTTTCATTGATTTTAATGGGGTTTTTGTATTTTTATGGGTTTTAGGGTTTTTAGGGGTTTTCAAGGTTTTAGAGTTTTAAGGGGTTTTCACGGTTTTTATGGCCTTTTGGGGTTTTAAGGTGTTTTAGTATTTTTAACGTTATTAGGGTTTTAAGGGGTTTTTATAGTTTTTCGTGGTTTTTCTAAGTTTTTAAGGTTTTTTAAGGTTTTTAGGGGTTTTTATAGTCTCTAGAAGTTTTTCAGGGTTTCAAAGGGCTTTTACATTTTCATGAATTTTTAGGGGGTTTTTAGAATTTTTATAGTCTTTAGGGTTTTCTAGGGTATTATGAACTTTTGAAGGTTTTTAGAGTTTTCGGGGGTTTTAGCGTTTTAGGGACTTTTTGGTTTAAAGGTATTTTTTGAGATTTTTAGGGATTTTATTTTTTTAAAGTTTTTTAAAGTTTTTAGTATTTTTAATGGTTTTTAGAGTTTTTTGTGGTTTTGGGGGGTTTTATGGGGTTTTATGGGTTTTTAGGTTTTTAAGGTTTTTTGGGCTTTTTTTGGTTTTCATGAGTTTTTAAGGGTTTTTAGGGGTTTTTTACATTTTTGTGGAATTTTGGGGGTTCTTAGGATATTTATGCTTTTTAGGGTTTTCTAAGGTTTTATAGTGATTTTGAGGGTTTTTAACAATTTTTATGTGTTTTTTAGGATTTTCAGGGTTTTATGGTCTTTTGGGTTTTTGTTAGTTTTTTGTATTTTTAAGGTTTTTTAGAGTTTCTTAACATTTTTAGGAGTTATGGGGTTTTTTTTATTTTTTACTGGTTTTTAGGGTTCTTATAGTTTTTTAGGGTTTTAAGGTTTTATGGTTTTAGGGGTTAAGTGGGTTTTTAGGGTTTTTTGCATTTTCATGGATTATAGGGTTTTTTGAATTTTTTGGGATTTTGAGGGTATTTAGGGGATTTTAGGTGTTTTTAGGGTTTTTATGATTTTTCAGGGTTTTTAGGGTCATTTTGGGTTTTTAGTGTTTTTTGAGTTTTTAGGGGTTCAAGGTTTTTTAGATTTTTTAATCATTTTTAGGGGTTTTAAGGGTTTTTAGAGTTTTCATTTGCTTTTGGGTTTTTTTTGTTTTTTTAAATGTTTTTAGGGGTTTTATGGTTTTCGGGGTTTTGGGGTTTTTACATTCTCATGGATTTTTAGGAGTTTGTTAGGATTTTTAAGGTTTTTAGGAGTTTTAGGGTTTTTATGGATTTGGAGAGTTCTTGGAAGTTTTTTAAGGAATTTTAGGAGTTTTAGGAGTTTTATGGGTTTTAGGGGTTTTAGGGTCTTTTTTGGGTTTTTAGGGGTTTTTATGGGTTTTTTAAGTTTTTTAGAGTTTTAAAGTATTTTTAGAGTTTTCTAATGTTTTTATGGGGTTTAAGGTTTTTAGAGTTTTTATTGGTTTTTAGGGTTTTTATGGGGTTTATGGTTTTCAAGGGTTTGATGGGTTTTAATGGTATTTAATGGTTTTTTAGGGTTTTCAGGTTTTTTACATTTTTATTTATTTTTATAGGGTTTTTAGGTTTTTTATGGTTTTTAGAGTTCTTTTGGGTTTTTAGGGATTCTTAGGGGGTTTAGGGTTTTTTAATAGTTTTTTGGGTTTTTATGGTTTTGTGGTTTTTCAGGGTTTTAGGGTCTTTTGGGGGTTTTGGGGTTTCTTTTTGAGTTTTTTGGGTTTTATAGTTATTTTAACATTTTAGGGTGTTTACAGGTATTTAAAGCCCCTAAATACATTAAAACATTACAAACCTTAAAAACCCAAAAAACCCAAAAAACCTAAAAGGACCCTAAAAACCCTTCAAACCCCTAAAACCCTAAAACCTCCAAAAAATCCCAAACCCCTCAAAATTCCTAAAATCCCTAAAAACCATAAAAATCATAAAAACCCCTTAGGGTTTTTAGGGGTTTTATGGGTTTTTATGGATTTTAGGTATTCTATTGTGTTTTAGGGGTTTTAGGGGTTCTAGAGGTTTTATAGGATTTGTATAGTTTTTTTGTTTTTTAGTGATCTTGAGGGTTTTTAGGATTTTTAGGCGTTTTATGGGTTTTTGGGTTTTCAAGGTTTTTAAGGTTTTTTTGTCTTTTTTTCAATTTTTAAAGTTTTTATGGGTTTTTATAGTTTTCTAATGTTTTTAGGGATTTTCAGGGTTTTTAGAGTTTTCAGTGGGTTTTTGGATATTTATGGGTTTTTAGGGTTTTTAGGGGTTTTATGGTTTTTAGGGGGTTTTTAGAGATTTGGGGATTTAAAATTTTTCATTGATTTTAATGGGTCTTTTATTATTTATATGGGTTTTAGGGTTTTTAGGGGTTTTCAGGGGTTTTAGAGTTTAAAGGGGTTTTCACGGGTTTTATGGACTTTTGGGTTGTTTTATGGGTTTTAAAGGCTTTTGCGGCTTTTTTTGGTTTTCATGATTTTTAAGGGTTTTTAGGGGATTTTACATTTTGGTGGATTTTTGGGGGTTTTTAGGATTTTTATGGTTTTTAGGGTTTTCTAAGGTTTTAGTGATTTTGAGGGTTTTAAACAATTTTTATGTGATTTTGGGATTTTCAGGGTTTTATGGTCTTTTGGGTTTTTATGGTTTTTTGTTTTTTAAGGTTTTTTAGAGTTTCTTAACGTTTTTAGGGGTTATGGATTTTTTTTATTTTTTACTGGTTTTTAGGTTCTTATGGTTTTTAGGGTTTTAAGGTTTTATAGTTTAGGGGTTAAATTGGTTTTTAGGGTTTTTTGTATTTTCTTATATTTTATGGATTTTTAGGATTTTATTGATTATAGGGTTTTTTGATTTTTTTCGGATTTTGTGGTGTTTTAGGGGATTTCAGGTGTTTTTTGGGTTTTTATGATTTTTCAGGGGTTTTGGGGTCATTTTGGGATTTTAGTGTTTTTTGAGTTTTTAGGGGTTCAATGTTTTTTAGATTTTTTTAACATTTTTAGGGGTTTTAAGGGTTTTTAGAGTTTTTATTTTTTTTGGTTTTATTGGGTTTTTAAAATTTTTAGGGGTTTTATGGTTTTTGGGGTTTTTGGGGTTTTTACATTTTCATGGATTTTTAGAAGTTTATTATGATTTTTAAGGTTTTTAGGGGTTTTTGGGTTTTTACGGATTTTGAGGGTTCTTGGGGGTTTTTAAGGGGTTTTAGGAGTTTTAGGGGTTTTAGGGGTTTTACGGTCTTTTTTGGGTTTTTAGGGGGTTTTAGGGGTTTTTTAATGTTTTTTAGAATTTTAAAGTTTTTTTAGAGTTTTCTAATGTTTTTATGGGGTTTAAGGTTTTTAGAGTATTTATTGGTTTTTAGGGTTTTTATCGGGTTTATGGTTTTTAAGGGTTTGATGGGTTTTAATGGTATTCAATGATTTTTTAGGGTTTTTAGGTTTTTTTCCTTTTCATTGATTTTTACAGGCTTTTTAGGTTTTTTATGGTTTTTAGAGTTTTTTTGGGTTTTTAGGGATTCTTAGGGGGTTTAGGGTTTTTCAATAGTTTTTTGGGTTTTTTTGGTTTTACGTTTTTTCAGGGTTTTAGGGTCTTTTTGGGGTTTTGGGGTTTCTTTTTGAGTTTTTTTGGGTTTTATAATTTTTTAACATTTTAGGGGGTTACAGGTATTTAAATCCCCTAAATACATTAAAACATTACAAACCTTAAAAACTCAAAAAACCCAAAAGGACCCTAAAAACCCTTCAACCCCCTAAAACCCCAAAAAACCCCAAAAAAACCCCAAACCCCTCAAAATCCCTAAAAACCGTAAAAACCATAAAAATCCTAAAACCCCTTAGGGTTTTTAGGGGTTTTATGGGTTTTTAGGGGTTTTAGGTGTTCTATTTGGTTTTAGGGGTTTTAGGGGTTTTAGTGGTTTTTTAGGATTTGTGTAGTTTTTATGTTTTTAGTGATCTTAAGAGTTTTTATGATTTTAGGGGTTTTATGGGTTTTAGGGTTTTCAAGGTTTTTAGGGTCTTTTTTGTCTTTTTTTCAATTTTTAAAGTTTTTATGGTTTTTTATAGTTTTCTAATGTTTTTAGGGATTTTCAGGGTTTTTAGAGTTTTCAGTGGGTTTTTTGATATTTATGGGTTTTAGGGTTTTATGGGTTTTATGGTTTTTAGGGGGTTTTTAGATATTTTGTGGATTTAAACATTTTAATTGATTTTAATGGTTCTTTTATTATTTTTATGGGTTTTAGGGTTTTAGGGGTTTTCAGGGGTTTTAGAGTTTTAAGGGGTCTTCATGGTTTTCACGGTTTTTATGGCCTTTTGGGGTTTTAAGGTTTTTTTGACATTTTTAGGGGTTTTAAGGTGTTTTAGTATTTTTAACTTTATTAGGGTTTTAAAGTGTTTTTATAGTTTTTAGTGGTTTTTATGAGTTTTTATGGTTTTTTAATGTTTTTAGGGGTTTTTATAGTCTCTAGAAGTTTTTCAGGGTTTTAAAGAGCTTTTATGTTTTCGTGGATTTTTAGGGGTTTTTTAGAATTTTTACAGACTTTAGGGTTTTCTAGGGCATTATGAACTTTTGAAGGTTTTTCGAGTTTTCAGGGGTTTTAGGGTTTAGGGTTTTAGGGACTTTTTGGTTTAAATGGATTTTTTGATATTTTTAGGGATATTATTTTTTTAGATCTTTTTAACGTTTTTAGTATTTTTAAGGGTTTTTAGATTTTTTTTTGTGGTTTTGGGGGGTTTAATTGGTTTTTAAGGTTTTTTGGGGCTTTTTTTGTTTTCATGAGTTTTAAGGGTTTTTAGGGGTTTTTTACATTTTCCTGGATTTTTGGGGGATTTTAGGATTTTTATGGTTTTTAGGGTTTTTTTTAAGGTTTTAGGGATTTTGAGGGTTTTGAACAATTTTTATGTGTTTTTTTTGGTATTTTCAGGGTTTTATGGTCTTTTGGGTTTTTATCGTTTTTTGTTAGTTTTTTGTTTTTTAAGGTTTTTTAGAGTTTCTTAATGTTTTTAGGGGTTATGGATTTTTTTATTTTTTACTGGTTTTTAGGGTTCTTATGATTTTTTAGGGTTTTTAAGGTTTTATGGTTTAGGGGTTAAATTGGTTTTTAGGGTTTTTTGCATTTTCTTGGATTTTATGGATTTTTAGGATTTTTATGGATTATAGTGCTTTTTGAATTTTTTGGGATTTTGGGGGGTTTTAGGGGGATTTCAGGTGTTTTTAGGGTTTTTAGGGTTTTTTGAGTTTTTAGGGGTTCAAGGTTTTTTAGATTTTTTTAACATTTTTAGGGGTTTTAAGGGTTTTAGAGTTTTTATTTGTTTTTTGGGTTGTTTTGGGTTTTTAAATGTTTTTAGGGGTTTTATGGTTTTCGGGTTTTTGGGGTTTTTACATTTTCATGGTTTTTTAGGAGTTAATTAGGATTTTTAAGGTTTTTTGGGGTTTTGGGTTTTTAGGGATTTTGAGGGTTCTTGGGGGTTTTTAAGGGTTTTTAGGAGTTTTAGGGTTTTTAGGGGTTTTAGGGTCTTTTGGGGTTTTTAGGGGTTTTTAGGGTTTTTTTTAATGTTTTTTAAATTTTTAAAGTTTTTTTAGAATTTTCTAATGTTTTTATGGGGTTTAAGGTTTCTAGAGTTTTTATTTGTTTTTAGGGTTTTTATCGGGTTTATGGTTTTTAAGGGTTTGAAGGGGTTTTAATGGTATTCAATGATTTTTCAGGGTTTTTAGGTTTTTTACCTTTTCGTTGAATTTTACAGGGGTTTTAGGTTTTTTATGTTTTTTAGATTTTTTTGGGGGTTTTTAGTGATTCTTAGAGGGTTTAGGGTTTTTCAACAGTTTTTTTTGTTCTTATGGTTTTTCATGGTTTTAGGGTCTTTTGGGGGTTTGGGGTTTCTTTTTGAGTTTTATAGTTTTTTAACATTTTAGGGAGTTTACAGGTATTTAAAACCCCAAAATACATTAAAAACATTACAAACCTAAAAAACTAAAAAAAACCCTTCAAACCCTTCAAACCCTGAAACACCCAAAAAAAACCCAAACCCCTCAAAATCCCTAAAAACCATAAAAATCCCTAAAACCCCTTAAAAATCTATGATAATGTAAAAAACCCCAAATACCCTAAAAAACCCAGGAAAAGCATAAAACCCCTAAAAAACGTAAAACTGTAAAAACCCAGAAACCTGTAAAACCCACTAAAACATTTAAAAAACTCCAAAAAACCCTAAAACCCATTAAAAACTCAAAAAACCCTAAAATCCCGAAAAACAATAAAATCCTAAAACCCCCTAAAAATCCATGAAAACATAAAACACCCTAGAAACCATGAAAACCCCTAAAAACTCTAAAAACCCTTAAAAACCTAAAAATGTTAAAAAAAACTCTAAAACCCTTTAAAACTCAAAAAAACTAAAAAAACCATAAAAACTTGAAATGACCCTAAAAACCATGAAAATCCTAAAAACCCCTCAAAACTATAAAACCCAACAAAGTCCCTAAAGACCCTAAAAACCTTAAAAATCATAAAATATTAAAAAAACCATAAAAATCCATGAAAAACCCCTAAAAATCATGAAACCCCTTAAAAACATTAAAAACACTAACAAAACACTAATAACTATAAAAACCCAAAAGACCCTAAAAAGCCTGAAAACCTCTAAAAACCTTAAAACCCCTCAAATTCCCTAAAACCCCTAAAAGCCCAAAAACCATTAAAATCCTAAAACCTCATAAAAATCCATGAAGAAGTAAAAAAACCTAAAAAATTGAAAAATCCTTGAAAACAATATAATCATTAAAACCTTAAAAAATTGAAAAACCATAAAAAAATCTAAAAACTCTAAAAAACCCTTAAAAACCCAAGAAGACCCTAAAAACCCTAAAAACCTATAAACTATAAAAATCCTAAAATAGCCCTAAAAATCAATAAAAACATAAAAAATCCTAAAAACATTGAAAACTCTCTAAATACCATAAAAACCCCAAAAACGTTAAAGACCCTAAAACCACTAAAAACTCTAAAAACCCTTAAAACCTCTAAAAATGTTAAAAAAAACTCTAACAAACCCTTAAAACCCTAAAAAAATCAAAATCCCAAAAGACCCTAAAGACCTTGAAAAGCCCTGAAAACCCAAAAAAACCCTAAAAAAACCTAAAACTCCTCAAAATACATAAAAAACCTAAAAACCTGAAGAACCATAAAAACCATAAAAACCACTAAAAATTCTAAAATCCATAAAAAACTCTAAAAATGTTTAAAAACTCTAAAAATCCTTTAAAACCCTAAAAAACTAAAAAAACGCATAAAAACTCAAAAAGACTCTAAAAAACCCTCAAAACACCTAAAAACCCTAAAAACACTTGAAAACCCCTAAAACCAATCAAAATCCCAAAAAACCCAAAAAACACTAAAAATACAGAAAACATAAAAAATCCTTAAAAATCAATGAAATGTAAAAAACCCTGAAATATCCCTAAAACAATAAAAAAAATCCTAAAACCCCTAAAAACCCGCTAATTTTTTTTGAAAAACCTTTAAACCCCCTTAAAAAACCCTAAAAACACAAAAACCCCCCTAAAAACCCCAAAAGACCCTAAAAACCCAAAACATTCCCAAAAAACACATATAATCCCTAAAAAACTTATGAAACTATAGAAAAAAATAACAAAAAACCCCTAAAATCCATGAAAATTTGAAGAAACCCCTAAAAATCCTGAAAAACCCCTGAAAATCATAAAAACCCTAAAACCCCTAAAAACCTTAAAAACCCAAAAAACCCCCAAAACCCATAAAAACAATAAAAACCCACTAAAAACTCTAAAGACACTTAAAACAGATAAAAATGTTTTAAAACTCTAAAAAAACTTTGAAACCCTAAAAAACTCAAAAAAACACTAAAACCCAAAAAGACCCAAAAAATCCTGAAAACCCCCAAAAAAACCTAAAACCCTTGAAAATCCCTAAAAACCCTAAAAACTATAAAAATACTAAAAACCCCCTAAAATAAATGAAAACATAAAAAACCCTAAAAACCCTAAAAACCCCTGAATCTGTTTAATGTTGGGTTGGGATTTGATGAAGCTGTTGGTTCTGTGATGTCTGTTGTACTTCTAGGTGTGGTATGCTAGAAGCTATCAGAATAAGAGGTTCTAGATTCTAGAAAATGAGATTTTGGTAAATGGATACTGCTTCATTGGGTATGGTTGAAGAGGGTGCTTTCTGCCAAAAACTGGGGTATTGAAGTTTGGACAATGCTTGGATAGAAATGGTGGAGTTGATGTCTATGATTTTGGTGCAGGTGGTTCTGTGTTTCTAGTGGTGAAATTGCTTGGAGAGAAGGCACTGGATGCTGGAAACTGTGATGCTGGATACTGGTTGCTCCTTAGCTGGGAGGTGTTGAAATTGTGTTTTATGGTCTAGTTGCTGCTGGATGTTGATTGCTATTTGGATGGGACTGATGCTGGGATCTTTTCTGGTTTTACGCTTTTCTTGGTTTTGTGTGCATTTTGGTTCTTTGGGTTTTTTGGTTTTGGGTTTGTTAAGGGTTTTTGGGTGTGGGTTGTTTGATCCCTCCCCTCCCTTGTCTACTGCGTCTTCTTTCATATTAATAAATTGGGGGGGGGGGGTCGGGAATAGCCTGGCCTTGCACCTCTTCTTCCATGATAACCCCTGAAAGCCATAAAACCCCCCAAAACCTTAAAAACCTATAAAATCCCTTAAAATCCCACTACAAACTCTAAAAACCTTAAAAAAACAAAAAAACTCAAAAAACCCTAAAAACACAAAAGACCCTAAAGACCCCTACAAAACATAAAATCCCCTAAACCCCGAAAAATCCCTAAAAATCCTAAAAACAGTAAAAGAAAAAGAAGTCCAAAAAACCTATAAAAACTAGGAAAACCCTAAAACACCTAAAAACATTAAAAAAACTCAAAAAAACCGTAACACCCAAAAAAACTCAAAAAACCCTAAAAACCCAGAAAGCCCCAAAACCCTAAAAATTTCTAAAAACCCTTAAAATACCATAAACCACTTGAAAATTCCTAAAACCCCTAAAATACCCTAAAACCCATAAAAAGCCTGAAAAACTCCAAAAAATCCATAAAAACTTAAAAAACCTAAAAACCCTAAAAAAACCCAGAAAACTACAAAACCCCTAAAAACCTTTAAACCCCTAAAAACTGATAAAATCCAAAAAACTACAAAAAAATCCAAGAACCTTTAAAACCCCTAAAAACCTTAAAAAATCTAAAAAACCTTTAAACTCCTAAAAACTCAAAAAAAAACCCCTAAAAACCTAAAGACACTAAAAACCCTAAAACCCCCTAAAAATTTTTGAAACCCCTCAAAAACAATCAAAATTCTTAAAAACTGTAAAAACCCTATATACCATAAAAATCCTAAAAACCCCTAAAAATCAATGAAAATGTAAAAAACCCTAAAGACACTGAAAACTCCCTAAAAAGTATAAAAAACCATAAAAATCATAAAAAAACCTAAAACCCCATAGAAACCCTACAACCCCACAAAAAACACTAAAAATCCTTAAAACCTGAAAAAATGTTAACAACTATAAAAACCTTAAAACCATAAAAAATCACAAAACCCCTAAAAATCTTGAAAAACTAGAAAACCCCAAACAACCCCTTAAAAGCCCTAAAAACCCTCAAAATCCCTAAAAACCCTAAAAACCCAAAAAAATCCTAAAAACAATAAAAATGCTATAAAATCCCTTTAAATCCATCAAAAAGTAAAAAACACAAAAAAAACCGAAAACCCCTGAAATCCATAAAAAACCCTAAAAACCAAAAAAACCCAAAAACCCAAAAAGAACCATAAAAACTTAAAAACCCACTAAAAATAAAAAAACAACTTAAAACCCCTAAAAATGCTAAAAACTCTAAAAAAACCTTCAATACCTTAAAACTCAAAAATAACCCCTAGAAACCCAAAAATACCCTAAAAATCCTGAAAACCACTAAAAATTCTAAAAACCACCCAAAAACCCATAAAAATACATAAAACCTAAAAAAACTAAAAACCCTAAAAGACCCTTTAAAACCATAAAACCCCTAAAAACTCATAAAAAACCTAAAAAACCACTAAAACTTTAAAAACATTTTAAAACCCTAAAAACACTAAAAACACTAAAAAACCTTAAAAACATAAAAAATACTAAAAAAACCGTAAAACCCAAAACGATCCTAAATATCCTGAAAACACCTAAAATCCCTAAAATCCTCTGAAAACCCCCCAAACCCCTTAAAATCCCTAAAAACCCCAAAAATCCCGAAAACCCATAAAAATCTCTAAAACTCCTAATAATCCATGAAAACATAAAAAACTCTCAAACCCCACTGAAAACCATAAAATCCTCTAAAAACCTTAAAAAACCCAAAAATCCTATAAAACACTAAAATCCCACTAAAATCTCTAAAAACCCTTAAAACCTCTAAAACATTAAAAAACTATAAAAACCTTTAAAGCCCTAAAAACACAAAAAAAACCTAAAAACCCAAAAATACCTTGAGATCCTTATAAACCCTAAAAAATTGAAAACCAGTTAAAACCCTAAAAACATCAAAATCCCTAAAAACCCTAAAAAAATTTAAAACCAAAAAAATCGAAAAACCCCTAAAAATCCATGAAAATGTGCAAAACCCTAAAAACCCTGAAAAATCTCTCAAAACCATAAAACCCCTAAAAAATTAAAAAACCCAAAAAAAACTAAAAACACTAAAAACCCTTAAAACCCCTAAAAATGTTAAAAAATATCAAAACCCTAAAAAAACTCAAAAAGAGCCCTAAAAACCCAAAAGGTCGCTGAAAATCCTGAAAACCCGTAAAAACTCCTGAAAACCTTAAGAACCCTCAAAATCCCTAAAAACACTAAAAACCCCTTAAAACCATAGAAATCCTAAAAACCCCTAAAAATCCATAAAAACATTAAACCCTCAAAAATATGAAAAACCTCTAAAATCCATAAAAACACCTAAAGACCTTAAAAACCCCTAAAAACTCATAAAAACATCAAAACTCACTAAAAACGTTAAAATAACTTTAAACCCCTAAAATAGTAAGAAAATCTAAAAAACCTTTAAATCCCTAAAAACCCAAAAAGACCCTAAAACCCCTGAAATCCTTTAGAAAACAATAAAAACCCTCAGAATTGATAAAATCCAAAAAAACTGTACAAATCCTAAAATCCCCTAAAAATCCATGTAAATATAAAAAACCTTAAAAACCTAAAAAATCCCTCAAAACCATAAAAACTCCTAAAAAAATTAAAAAACTCTAAAAACCCATAAAAACTTAAAACCCACAAACTTAGGGGTTTTTTGGTTTTTTGGGGTTTTTTAAGGTTTTTTGGTTTTTTTACATTTTCCTAAATTTTAGGGGTTTTTTAGGATTTCAATGGTTTTTATGGTTTTTTAGTGTTTTAGGAATTTTGAGGGTTTGGGGGGTTTTAGGGGTTTTTTGGGTTTCTTAGGATTTTTATGGTCTTTTTTGGTTTTTGGATTTTTTCAAATTTTTTAGGTTTTTTAAGTTTTTTTATAGTTTTTAACATTTATAGGGTTATAAGAGTTTTTCGAGTTTTTAGTGGTTTTTAGGGTTTTATTGGTTTTTAGTGTTTTAATGATTTTTAGGGGGTTTTATGGTTGTCAAGGGATTTTTAGGGCTTTTAGGGTTTTCTATACTTTCATTGTTTTTTAGGATTTTTTGGTTTTTTTGGTTTTTTGGGATTTTGTGGGTTTTTTGGTTTTTTATATTTTTTAGGGTCTTTTTTTTTGTATTTTTAGGGTTTTAAAGTTTTTAGAGTTTTTTAACATTTTAGGGGTTTTAAGGTGTTTTAGTGGTTTTTAGGGATTTTATGGGTATTTTTGGGGGTTTTAAGGTTCTTGGGGGGTTTTATGATTTTTAGGGGTTTTTATGGTGTTTAGGGTTTTTTATGTTTTCATTGATTTTAGGGGGTTTTAGGATTTTTACGGTTTTTTGGGGTTTTAGGGATTTTGTGGGGATTTAGGGTTTTTTCAAGGTTTTTAGACTTTTTGGGTTTTTTATAAGGGTTTTAAGGTTTTTTAGAGTTTTTTAACATTTTTAGGAGTTTTTCGAGTTTTTAGTTGGTTTTTAAGGTTTTCTAAGGCTTTAGGAAGTTTTTAGGGTTTCTAGAGGTTTTTATGTTTTCTTGGATTTTTTGGGGGGTTTTAAGACTTTGATGTTTTTAGGGTTTTTTAGTTTTTAATGGATTTTTAAGGTTATTAGGGTTTTTCAAAGGGTTTTTAGATTTTTTATTGTTTTTTGGATCTTTTGGGGGTTTTAGTTTTTTTAGTGTTTGTAGGGGTTTTTAGGTTTTTTAGAGTGTTTTAAAGTTTTTTAGGGTTTAAGGGGTTTTATAGTTTTTAGTTGTTATTTGGGTTTTAGGTGGTTTTAGGGGGTTTTAGTGTTTTTTAAGGTTTTTTGGGGCTTTTATGGTTTTAAAGTTTTTTTTAGGTTTTTAGGGTTTTTTACTTTGTCATGGATTTTTAGGAGTTTTTTAGGATTTAGTGATATTGGGGGTTTTAGTATTTTGAGGGATTTTTAGGGTTTTAGGATTTTTCAAATGTTTTTATGGGTTTTAGGGAATTTCATGGTTTTTAGGTTCTTTCAGGTTTTTTTGAGTTTTTAGGTTTTTTTGGGTTTTTTATGTTTTTAAAGTTGTTAACATTTGTAGGGTTTAAAAGATTTTTTAGAGTTTTTTATGGCTTTAAGGGTTTTCTGGTTTTAAAAGGATTTTAGTGGTTTTTATGGTTTTCAGGGGGGTTTTGAAGGGTTTTAGGGTTTTTTACATATTCGTGGTTTTTAGTGGGTTTTTAGGTTTTTTATGGTTTTTAGGGTTTTTTAGGGTTTTTTAGGGCTTTTATAGATTTTGATGGTTTTAGTGTTTTTCATAGGTTTTTATGGTTTTTAGGGGTTTTCAGGGGTTTTAGGGTCTTTGGGGGTTTTAAGTGTTATTTTGATATTTTTAGGGTTTTTATGGTTTTCAATGTTTTTTTGGGTTTAAAGGGTTTTTAGAGTTTTTAGTTGGTTTTAGGGGTTTATGGGTTTTCGGGTTTTTAATCTTTCTAGTGGTTTTTATGTTTTTCACGGGTTTTTAAGTTTTTTTTATATTTTCATGTATTTTTAGAGGTTTTTCGTATTTTTATGTATTTTAGGGTTTTTTAGGGTTTTTAGGGATTTTAGGAATTTTTTGTTTTATCATGGGTTTTTTAGGTTTTTAGGGTTTTCAAGGTTTTTAAATCCATTTGGGGGTTTTAGGTGTTTTTTTTTTATTTTTTAGTGTTTTTAAGGTTTTTTAGAGTTTTTTTTTAAAAAAAATAGGTTTTTAGGGGTTTTTTGAGTTTTTAGCAATTTTTAGGGGTTTACGGGTTTTTAGGATTTTTTATGGTTTTTAGGGTTTTTACGGTTTTAAGGGTGTTTTAGGGTTTTTTTACATTTTTCATGGATTTTTAGGGGACTTTTAAGATTTGTTTGGTTGTTATTTTTTTATAGGTTCTTTGGGGATCTTGAGGGTTTGTGTGTTTTAAGGGTTTTTAGGGTCTTTTGGGTTTTTAGGGTTTTTTTTAGTTTTTTTGGATATTTTTGTTTTTTATAGATTTTTAACATTTTTAGGGGTTTTAAGGGTTTTTATGGGTTTTTAGAGTTTTTAAAGGTATTTAGGGGTTTTTATGGTTTTCGAGGGATTTTCTAGGTTTTGTGGGTTTTTTATATTTGCATGGATTTTTAGGGGATTTAAGTATTTGTATGGTTTTTAGTGATTTTATGGATTCTGAAGGTTTTTATTATTTTTTAAAGGATTTTAGGGGTTTTAGGGTCTTTTGGGTTTTTAGGTATTTTAAGTTTTTTTAGATTTTTTTACCATTTTAGGGGTTTAAAGGATTTTTTAATGTTTTTGTGGGTTTTTAAGTTTTTTATGAGTTTTTAGGGCAAGGAAGATGTGAGGGTCAGGCTATTCCCGGCCCCCCCAAATTTATTAGAAAGAAAAAAGGAGACACATCAGTATGAGTTTTTAGGGGTTTTTAGGGGTTTTTATGGATTTCAAGGGTTTTCAGATTTTTGAGGGTTTAATGTTTTTATGGATTTTTAGGGGTTTTTAAGATTTCTATGGGTTTTAGGGGTTTTTTTAGTGTTTTTAGGGATTTTGAGGGTTCTTTTTTTAAGGTGTTTTTATGGGTTTTTTGGATTTTCAGAGACCTTTTGAGTTTTTAGGGTTATTTTTAGTTTTTTAGGGTTTTACGGTTTTTAAAGTTTTTTTAACATTTTTAGGGGTTTTAAGGGGTTTTAGAGTTTTTAGTGTTTTTTTGGGATTTTTAATGTTTTAGGGGTTTTATGGTTTTAAGAGGCTTTTCTGGGTTTTTAGGGTTTTGTACATTTTCATGGATTTTTAGGGGATTTTCAATTTTAATGGTTTTTAAGGTTTTTAGGGTATTTGGGGATTTTGGTGTTTTTAGGGTTTTAAGGAGTTTTTGGTTTTTTAGGGTTTTTAAGGATCTCAGGGCCTTTTCGGTTTTTTATGTTTTTTTAAATTTTTTAATGTTTTAGGGGTTTTAAAGGTTTTTAGAGATCTTAGTGGGTTTTTAGTGTTTTAATGGGATTTTCGGAGTTTTTAAGGTTTTTAGACGATTTTATGGTTTTCAGGGGGTTTTCAAGGTTTTTAGAGTTTTTTTATGTTTTCATGTATTTTGAGGGGTTTTTAAGATTTTTATGGGTTTTAGATATTTTTTGGGGTTTTTAGGGATTTTGACGGGTTTTTTTGGGTTTTCAAGTATTTTTAGGGCTTTTAGGTGTTTTCAGCATTTTATGCTCGTTTTGGGTTTTAGGGTTTTTTTGTGTTTTTTTGTTTTAAAGGTTTTTTAGTGTTTTTAATGTTTTTAGGGCTTTAAAATGTTTTTAGAGATTTACTGGTTGTTTAGGTTTTTATGAGTTTTTATGGTTTTTTATGGGTTTTAGGGGTTTTATGGGTTTCAGTGGTCTTTTAGTGTTTTTTAAGTTTTATGTATTTTTAAGGGTTTTAGGTTTTTTATGGTTTTTATAGTTTTTTAGGTTTTTTATGGTTTTTAGAGTTTTTAGGTTTTTTATGGTTTTTAGATTTTTTTAGGTTTTCTAGTATTAAGAGGGTTTTTTGGTGGTTTTTAGAATTTTTAGGGGTTTTTAGGATTTTTAGGGTATTTTTGGGTTTCTAGGGGTTTTTTTGAGTTTTTTAGGGTATTTAAGGTTTTTTAGAGTTTTTAGCATTTTTAGGGGTTTTAAGGGGTTTTTTTATTTTTAGTGGGATTTTACATTTTTATGGTTTTTTGGGTCTTTTAGGTTATTTTGGTTTTTAGGGTTTTTTTGGATTTCCGTGGTTTTTCGATTTTTTTAGGTTTTTTTCTTTTTGATTGATTTTAAGTGGTTTTATAACATTTTTATTTTTTTTTAGGATTTTTAGGGTTTTTAGGGTTTTTAGGGATTTTGAGGGGTTTTAGGGCTTTTCAGGGGTTGTTTGGGGTTTTCTGGTTTTTCAGGGTTTTTAGGCATTTTGTGAATTTTTTATGGTTTTAAGGGTTTTTAGAGTTTTTTAACATTTTTTCAGGTTTTAAGGATTTTTAGAGTTTTAGTGGGGTTTTAGAGTTTTTATGGGTTTTTAGGGTTTTTTATGATTTTTACGGGTTTTTATACTTTTTAGGGGTTTTTCAGGGTTTTTAAGTTTTTTTACATTTTCATAGATTTTTAGAGTTTTTTTGGATTTTTATGGTATTTAGGGTTTTTACGGTTTTTTAGAATTTTGAGGGTTTTTGAGGGGTTTCAAATTTTTTTAGGGTGTTTCAAGGTTTTTATTGTCTTTTGGGTTTTTAGGTTTTTTTGAGTTTTTAGTGATTTTAAGGATTTTTTAGAGTGTTTTAAGGTTTTTAGGGGTTTTAAGGGTTTTTAGAGTTTTTTGTGGTTTTTTGGGATTTATAAGTTTTTAGGGTTTTTAGGTTTTTTAAGTTTTTATGGATTTTTTGGGGTTTTTTAGGCTTTTTATGTTTTTAGGGTTTTTTAGGGGTTTTAGGGATTTTCATGTGGTTAGGGTATTTCAAGGGTTTTTAGAATTTTTTAGGGTTTTGGGGGCTTTATGGGGTTTTAGGGGGTTTTTTAGTTTTTATGGGTTTTAAGGTTTTTTTGAGTTTTTTAATATTTTCAGGGGGTTTAAAGGGTTTCATAGTTTTTATAGGTTTTTTTGATTTTTTTTTGCTTTTATGGGTTTCTAGGATTTTTAGGGATTTTGAGGGTTTTCAAGGCTTTTTTATGGTTTGTAGGGGTTTTTATGGTCTTTTTGTGTTTTTAGGGGTTTTTTGAGTTTTTGAGGATTTTTAAGGTTTTTAGAGTTTTTAGTGGGGTATTAAGGGTTTTATAGATTTTTAATGGTGTGGGGGTTTTTTATGGATTTTAGGGGTTTTCAAGGTTTTTATGATTTTTTATGTTTTAATTGATTTTTACGGGGGTTTTTGGATTTTTATGGTTTTGAGGGTTTTTATGGGTTTTCAAGGGTTTTTAGGGTCTTTTGGGGTTTTAGGGTTTTTTGAGTTTTTTAGGGTTTCAATGGTTTTTTATAGTTTTTTAAAAAATAATGGATTTTAAGTGTCTTTAGAGTTTTTAGTGGGTTTTTATTCTTTTTATGGGTTTTTAGGGTCTTTTGGGTTTTTAAGGTTTTTAGGGGTTTTTAGGGTTTTTATGATTTTCAGGGGTTTTTCGGGATTTTTAGGGTATTTTACATTTTCATGGATTTTAGGGTTTTTTTCTTTTTTTTTTATAGTTTCATAGGGTTTTTAGGGACTATGAGTGTTTTTCTTGTTTTTAGGAAGTTTTTAGGGTTTTAGGGTTTTTAGGGTCTTTTTGGGTTTTTAGGTTTTTTTGTTTTTAGGGTTTTTAAGGGTTTTTTGTGTTTTTAAAAAAAATTAGTGGTTTTTAGGGATTTTAGAGTTTTTAGTGGTTTTTATGGTTTTTAAGGTTTTAAGGGGTTTTCTTCTGGGTTTATAGTATTTTTTATGTTTTCATGGATTTTTAGGGATTTTTAAGGATTTTTTTTGCCTTCAAGTTTTTTTAGGTTTTTTAGAGATTTTGAGGAGTTTTAGGTTTTTTTAGGATTTTTTTTGGTTTTTAGGGTTTTTCAAGTTCTTTAGGGTGTTTTCAGATTTTGATTATTTTTTTTGTTTTTTAGGGTTTTTAGGGTTTATTAGAGTTTTTTTAACATTTTTAGGGTTTTTAAGGGTTTTTAGAGTTTTTTGTGGTTTTAGGATCTTTAACGTTTTAGGGGGTTTTATGGTTTTTAGAGGGTTTTCAAAGTTTTTAAGATTTTTTATGTTTTCATTGATTTTTAGGGGTGTTTTAGGATATTTATGGTTTATAGGTTTTTTTGGGTTTTTTGGGTTTTTATGGATTTTAAAAGTTTTTATGGGGTTTTTAGGGTTTTTAGGGTCTTCTTGGGTTTTTAGGGGTTTTTAGAGTTTTTAGGGTTTTAAATATTTTTTAGAGTTTTTTAATGTTTTTAGGGGTTTTAAGTGTTTTTAGAGTATTTAGAGATTTTTTATGGTTTTTCAATTTTTTAAGGTTTTAAGGTTTTATTGCTTTCAGGGGTTTTCGTGGTTTTTAAGTTTTTTTACTTTTTGATGGATTTTTTTGGAGTTTTTATGATTTTAATGGTTTTTGGGTTTTTAGGGTTTTTAGAGGTTTTAAGGTTTTTAGCACTTTTCAGTTTTTTAATGTTTTTAGGGGTTTTAAGTTTTTTTAGAGTATTTAGAGATTTTTTATGGTTTTTCAATTTTTTAAGGTTTTAAGGTTTTATTGCTTTCAAGGGTTTTCATGGTTTTTAAGTTTTTTTACTTTTTCATGGATTTTTTTGGAGGTTTTATGATTTTAATGGTTTTTGGGTTTTTAGGGTTTTTAGAGGTTTTAAGGTTTTTAGCACTTTTCAGGGCTTTTAGGGTCTATTTGGGTTTTTATTGTTGTAAAGGATTTTTAGAGTTTTTAAAAAATTTAGGGGTTTTAATTGTTTTTAGATTTTTAGTGGTTTGTTAGGGTTTTTCATGTTTTTAAGGGGTTTCATGGTTTTCAGGGGTTTTTCATGTATTTTTAGGGTTTTTTAGTATTTTATGGTTTTTAATGTTTTTTATGGTCTTTAGGGATTTTGATGGGTTTTATGGTTTTTTGGGGGTTTTAGGATTTTCAGGGTTTTTTGGGTCATTTCGGGGGGTTTTTTGTTTTTTTTGTTTTTTTGGGTTTTAAAGGATTTTAGTGTTTTTTAACATTTTTAGGGTTTTAAGGGTTTTTAGAGTTTTTAACGGGTTTTAAGTGTTTCTAGAGTGTTTTTATGTTTTCATGGATTTTTAGGGGTTTTTAGGATTTTATTATTTTTTGGGTTTATAGGGTTTTTTGAGTTTTTAATGGGTTTTATGGTTTTTTAGAGTTTTTTAATCTTTTAGTGGGTTTTAGGGGTTTTATGGGGATTTACAATTTTACAATATTTAGGGGTTTTATGGTTTTCTTGGGTTTTTTAGGTTCTTTAGGGGTTTTTACATTTTCAAAGATTTTTAAGGGGTTTTTAGGATTTTTATGGTTTTTAGTGTTTTTAGGGATTTTGAGGGGTTTGCGGTTTTTGGGGGTTTTTAGGGTTTTAGAGGTTTTCAGGGTTTTCAGGGTCCTTTTGGGATTTTAGGGTTTTTTGAGTTTTTTAGGTTTTTAATGTTTTTAATGTATTTAGGTGTTTTAAGGGTTTTTAGAGTATTTAGTGGTTTTTAGTGTTTTAATGGAGTTTTCAGACATTTTAATGTCTTGGATTTTTAGGGGTTTTTTTTATTTCTAAGTCTTTTAAGGGTTTTTAGAGTTTTTTCACGTTTTTAGGGGTTTAAAGGGTTTTTAGATTTTTAGTGGTTTTTAAGAGTTTTTATTAGTTTTTTGGATTTTTATGGTTTTTAGGGGATTTTATTATTTTAAGGGGGTTAAGGGTTTTATGGGTTTTTATGTTTTCATGGATATTTAGGCATTTCTTATGATTTTTATGGTTCTTATGGTTTTTTGGGATTTTAGGGGTTTTGAGGGGTTTTAGGTATTCTTAAGGTATTTTAGGGTTTCTAGGGGGTTTAGGTATTTTTAGGGTTTTTATGGTCTTTTAGGGATTTTAGGGGGGGGGGGGTTGAGTTTTTAGAGTTTTTAAGGTTTTTAGAGTTTGTTAACATTTTTAGGGGTTTTAATGGTTTTTAGTGGTTTTGGTTTTTATGGGGTTTTATGGTTTTTAGGGGTTCTTCTTTTTTTGGGTGTTTTTCAAATTTTTATGGTTTTTACATTTTGATGGGACTCGTCGTAAATAGTCTGGTCGCAAATAATCTAACCTATATATACCCTCATCCGTTTTTTCCTTCCCCAATTCAACTTCTCTCTCTGATTTCTCTCTAAACTCGCTTTGAGAGTTAAAAGTTTTAGAAGTCGAATTTTTTTTTTCTGAGCGGATTTTGAAATCTTCTACACCTACTAAAGATCAAGTTTAAAGGTATTTATACTCTATTTAATTTATTTTTTTATATTAATTTTAATTATTGTTAATTAGTTGTTATTAAATTATATTTAGATTGTTTTGTTGTTAGCATATTTTCTATTAATAAATTTAAATTATTAGTATTAATTATTAAAATTTATTGGTAATTATTAATTATTAACAATAATTAGTAATAAAAAATAATAATTTGGAATAAATAGTAATAATTAGAAATAATTATGATTAATTAGTAACAATTTCGAGAAAATAAGAATAGATACGAAAAAAATAGGAATAAATAGGAAAAATTAGAAATAATTATTAACAAATAGGTATAATAAGAAATAATTGTTAATAAATACAAATAATTAGACATAATGGTAAATAATTAGAAATAATGGTTAATAATTAGCCCTAATTGTTAATAATTAGCAATAATAGTTAATAATTAGCAATAATTGTTAATAATTATTAAGAATTAGGAATAATTATTAAGAATTAGGAATAAGTATTAATAATTATGAATAAGAATTAATAAATAGGAATAACTATTAATAAATAAGAATAACTATGAATAAATAGGAATAACTATTAATAATTAGGAATAAGTAATAATAAATAGAAATAACTATTAATAAATAGGAATAACTATTAATAAATAGGAATAACTATTAATAATTAGGAATAATTAGGAATAATTAGTAATAATTGGGATTAAATAGTAATAATTAGAAATAATTATGATTAATTAGTAACAATTTCGAGAAAATAAGAATAGATACGAAAAAAATAGGAATAAATAGGAAAAATTAGAAATAATTATTAACAAATAGGTATAATAAGAAATAATTGTTAATAAATACAAATAATTAGACATAATGGTAAATAATTAGAAATAATGGTTAATAATTAGCCCTAAATAGGAATAATGGTAAATACAAATAATTGTTAATTAGAAATAATGGTTAATAATAAATAGAAATAACTATTAATAAATAGGAATAACTATTAATAAATAGGAATAACTATTAATAATTAGGAATAATTAGTAATAATTGGGAATAAATAGTAATAATTAGAAATAATTATGATTAATTAGTAACAATTTCGAGAAAATAAGAATAGATACGAAAAAAATAGGAATAAATAGGAAAAATTAGAAATAATTATTAACAAATAGGTATAATAAGAAATAATTGTTAATAAATACAAATAATTAGACATAATGGTAAATAATTAGAAATAATGGCTAATAATTAGAAATAATGGTTAATGGTAAATATTTGCAACTCATGCAAATATTTTTTTGTTTTTAGTGGTTTTTTAGTGGTTTATTAGTATTAATTATTAAAATTTATTGGTAATTATTAATTATTAACAATAATTAGTAATAAAAAATAATAATTTGGAATAAATAGTAATAATTAGAAATAATTATGATTAATTATGATTAATTAGTAACAATTTCGAGAAAATAAGAATAGATACGAAAAAAATAGGAATAAATAGGAAAAATTAGAAATAATTATTAACAAATAGGTATAATAAGAAATAATTGTTAATAAATACAAATAATTAGACATAATGGTAAATAATTAGAAATAATGGTTAATAATTAGCCCTAATTGTTAATAATTAGCAATAATAGTTAATAATTAGCAATAATTGTTAATAATTATTAAGAATTAGGAATAATTATTAAGAATTAGGAATAAGTATTAATAATTATGAATAAGAATTAATAAATAGGAATAACTATTAATAAATAAGAATAACTATGAATAAATAGGAATAACTATTAATAATTAGGAATAAGTAATAATAAATAGAAATAACTATTAATAAATAGGAATAACTATTAATAAATAGGAATAACTATTAATAATTAGGAATAATTAGGAATAATTAGTAATAATTGGGAATAATTTATTAATAATTACTAATAATTATTAATAAATATGAATAATTATTAATAAATAGGAACAATTAGTTATAAATAGGAATAATTAGTAATAATCAGCAATAATTAGGAATAATTGGTAATAATTAATAATAATTAGTAATAATTAGGAATTAGGAATAATCAGGGATAGAGTTTCCACCACCATCTGCTCCAGCTCCTCAACCTCCTCCGGACAAATATTTTTTTGTTTAAAAATACGAAAATCTTTTTGCGACGCCATTTTCTGCAACGGGTCATTTGTGACGGGACCCCATCAAAAAAAGTTATTTGCAATGGAATCCTGTCGCAAATACCCGAATTTCCAGTTGTGATGGTTTTTTGGGTTTTTTGGCTTTTTAGGGAATTTGATGGGTTTTGGGTTTTTTTGAGTTCTTTAGGATTTTAAAGGTTTTTAGAGTTTTTTTAACATTTTTAGGGGTTTGAAGGATTTTTAATGTTTTTAGTGGTTTTTAGGGGTTTTATGGGTTTTTATGGTTTTTTGGGGTTTGGTGGTTTTTAAGAGCTTTTTAGGGTTTTTAGGGGTTTTTACGTTTTAATGGATTTTTAGTGGTTTTTTAGGATTTTTATGGTTTTTAGGGTTTTATAGGGTTTTTAGAGATTTTTAGGGGTTTATGGTCTTTTAGGGTTTTTAGAGTTTTTTTATTATGAGGGGTTATATGGTTTTAAGAGGGTTTTCAAGGTTTTTTGGGTTTCTTACATTTTCATTGATTTTTAGGGGTTTCTTAGGATTTTCAAGGTTTTTAGAGGTTTTAGGGTCTTTTGGGGGTTTTGGTTTTCTTTTAATTTTTAGGGTTTTTTGGTGTTTTTTAACGTTTTTAGGTGTTTATGGATTCTTATAGTTTTTAGTGGGTTTTTCGGTCTTTTTGGGCTTTTAGTGTTTTTAAGGGTTTTAGGGAATTTTATGGTTTCAAGGGTTTTCAGTTTTTAGGGATTTTGAGAGGTTTTAAGAGTTTTTTAGGGTGTTTGGGGGGTTTTTAGGGATTTTAAGGTGTTTGTTGGGTGTTTTTGAGTTTTTATGTATTTTTATATTTTTTTAGGGTTTTTAACATTTTTAGGAGTTTATAGTGTTTTTAGTGAATCTATTGGTTTTTAGGTTTTTATGGGTTTTTTGGGTTTTTTGGGGGTTTTTAGGTGTTTTAGTGGTTCTATTGGGTTTTAGGGGTTTTAGAGGTTTTTTAGGATTTGTATAGTTTTTATGTTTTTTAGTGATCTTGAGAGTTTTTAGGATTTTTATGGGGTTTTAGGGGTTTTTTTGTATTTTTTTGAATTTTTATGGTTTTTATTTTTTTTATAGTTTTCTATTGTTTTTAGCGATTTTCAGGGTTTTTAGAGTTTTCAGTGGGTTTTTGGATATTTATGGGTTTTTGGGTTTTTATGGGTTTTTGGGTTTTTATGGGTTTTAGGGTTTTTAGGGGGTTTTAGGGGTTTTCAGGGGTTTTAGAGTTTTAAGGGGTTTTCACATTTTTCACGATTTTTATGGCCTTTTGGGGTTTTCAGGTTTTTTAACCTTTTTAGGGGTATTAAGGTGTTTTAGTATTTTTAACGTTATTACGGTTTTAAAGGGTTTTTATAGTTTTTAGTGGTTTTTATGAGTTTTTAGGTTTTTTAATGTTTTTAGGGGTTTTTATAGTCTCTAGAAGTTTTTCAGGGTTTTAAAGGGCTTTTACCTTTTCATGGATTTTTAGGGGTTTTTTTAGAATTTTTATACTCTTTAGGGTTTTCTAGGGTATTGTGGACTTTTGAAAGTTTTTAGAGTTTTCAGGGGTTTTAGTGTTTTAGGGACTTTTTGGTTTAAATGGGTTTTTTGAGATTTTTAGGGATTTTTTTAGAGTTTTTTAACATTTTTAGTATTTTTAAGGGTTTTTAGAGTTTTTTGTGGTTTTGGGGGTTTAATGGGTTTTTAGGTTTTTAAGGTTTTTTGGGGCTTTTTTTGGTTTTCATGAGTTTTTCAGGGTTTTTAGGGGTTTTTTACATTTTCGTGGATTTTTGGGGGTTTTTAGGATTTTTATGGTTTTTAGGGTTTTCTAAGGTTTTAGGGATTTTTAGGGTTTTTAAGAATTTTTATGGGGTTTTTGAGCTTTTTAGGGGTTTAGAGTCTTTTTGTGTTTTTATGGTTTTTTGTTAGTTTTCTATATTTTTAAGGTTTTTTTAGAGTTTCTTAACATTTTTAGGGGTTATGGGTTTTTTTTTATTTTTTACTGGTTTTTTGGGTTCTTATGATTTTTTAGGGTTTTTAAGGTTTTATGGTTTTAGGGGTTAACTGGGTTTTTATTGTTTTTTTCATTTTCATGGATTTTTAGGATTTTTATGAATTATAGGGTTTTTTAAATTTTTAGGGATTTTGAGGGGGTTTAGGGGTTTTCAGGTGATTTTATGATTTTTTTGGGTTTTTAGGGTCATTTTTGGTTTTTAGTGTTTTTTGATTTTTTAGGGGTTCGAGGTTTTTTAGATTTTTTTAAACATTTTTAGGGGTTTTAAGTGTTTTTAGAGTTTTTGTTTGTTTTTTGGGGTTTTTTGGGTTTTTATATGTTTTTAGGGGTTTTATGGTTTTTAGGGTATTGGGGTTTTTACATTTTCATGGATTTTTAGGAGTTTGTTAGGATTTTTAAGGTTTTTAGTGGTTTTGGGTTTTTATGTGTAACATCCCGACCCGAAAGCACTAAACTGGTGCTCTGAGCCGGTTCTCCACAAGGCCTCAAGCACGCCTCCCCGTACGCCAGAGGCTGCCGACTAGCAGTGGGGGCCTAGGGTGTGATAGTGGGGAGACTATGCCCTCATACTAGAATAAGAAAACAGCGGAAATAACTAAGTATCATACACATTGGAAAGTAAATAGAGTGTGAAAGAATTAAACAAATGAAATAGAACAAGCTGTAATAGTAAAATGCTGTAAAAGCCCGAACAACTATGCAAGACCATACAAATAAAAGTACAAAAGAAACTGAAAGTAAAAGTACAGGGCTCTACTACTAACTCCGAGGCAATCTACGTACCTGATCTCCAGACACTGTCGAACTGCAACCGCCCAATCAGTAGCGAGTAGCTCCACCCGATCATGCAACACTGGGCCTCATCCCTATCCACCATACAACTCATGCTCAACCTGAAAAGCAGACATAAGGTCTATACATACACCGAGGTGCATGTGCAAGGGTGAGAATTAATCTCAGTAGGCCCCGAAAAGCAACCTATATCTGTGCTGCTAAAAGTGTATGCAACAATAGCGTGCTCGGCCTAGCTGGAACACAACAAAAGGAAGTAAACCAAACGTCCAACCACAGTCGAACTCAGGGTCCGTAATCCCTGTCAACTGGGCAAGTGCCACCATGGATTTCCATATCTATATACATACACATGTATAGTCCCATACCTATACACATATACATAAATATGAATATTCATGATTAGGTGATTCAAATAATAAGAAACCACATCAGCAGTCAATCCTTGGGACCATAACCCCGATCTCCTGGAGATCCTATGCAAGGGCATTGAGCTGGACTTCATGCCACTCAAGTTGTTTATCATTAAGTCGGTATATGGGTCTGTAATCCCATCGACATATACCTGCTTCAGCCAACACCAGAAATATAACTCTGAACAAGTTAACCAGTTCAAAATAATAAAAGCTGAGTTTCTCCGAGACTCGGCCTCGACCGACAATCTCCTATACCGACGCCACAACAGAAACCATAACAGACTATCAACAAGTAAAAGATAACAACAATGCTAAGAATGTGATGTAGCTTGGTAGGTTCAACAGAAGAAATCACCACAGTGAATATCCCCAGTAACCACTGTCCTTAGACATGTGAATCCTTGCCCTCAGGCGAACATGAACAAAACCCTTAGGTGACTGCCCTCAGGCATAATGAATACCTCCCTCAGGTATACGAGATACCACCCTCAGGCATGGAAGCTACTGCCCTCAGGCATAAGAAACGTTTCCCTTAGGCTAAATAACGCTGCCCTCAGGCTAAACAAGCACTACCTTCAGGCATGAGAAACGTTGCCCTCAGGCGAAACAAAACACTGTCCTCAGGCTAAATAAAATACTTCCATCAGGCATTCCAAAGGAAATCAAATAACCGGGCCGAGCCCAACATACAAACAAGCATTTATATATGTTTCCTCTCAAGAAAACTCAATGCACAATGTAATCATGGCATACCCTCGGGTATCCTGGACAAACGGCTAAACAGAAGAACGCACCCCCGGGGTGGTCATAGATCCAAGCAGTGATCCGAAAAAGCAGTTTAAACTTATCATTAAGTTATCTACACAATTTTAGATATCTTTTCAGAAAAGTCCCCAGCCATACATCACCCCAATCATGGGTTCGTAGCACAACGGTACACAAAAACACACAGCAGTTGGAATTTAAACACCAGACCACCTACTACTCAGGCACACAAGGCAAAGTAGGAATCCCAACAAACAAGAAGGTGCCTCGCGTTAGGCTCAACCGCAACCAACCAGTAAGCACCTTTGGTAACCACTATAGCATCACCAACCCAAGTCAGATATAAACAAACAAATGAGGGTGGTCGAATGCCCAACCCAACACTGAAAACATAACCCCACAGGATTACTAGTTTGGCACGGGTTCTAGATGACACCCAAACACCTTCTCTACCAAGGAGTCATCCTTCTCGGGATCCTCCAGATAACTAGAGAGAAGAAATCCTACACGGGATCATTAGCAAAGAGGAATCCTACATGGGATCCTCGAATGAAGAAAAAAAAGGCAACCCATAACAGGGGTCCTCTCAAAGAAAACAAGGAAAGTTCCTACAAGGACTCTCTATATCACCACACAAGCAAGGCATCCCTCAGGGGACCCTTAGAAGCATCCGGTCTCACGACCTCTTATGCCAGAAGGGCACGTCTCACAAGTGGAATGTCCTCTAAATAAAAGTTTATGGGAGATAGATCAAATATCATCTCATATTAAAGGTCTCGACTAAGTTGGTCTGAACACCCAACCTAGCAACCTTGCCAAGTCTCACCCTCAAGTGACGACTAGGCTCGATAACTGGAGGAATAACCCCACCATTTAGATAAAAAACCCAAAACTCCATTTATATGACCTCTAAATGTCAAAAGCAGCCCACCATTGCGATATACGTGGAAAAAATCTCAGAATCGACTACTCACATGCCCAATTATGACTTCTGAGGCACAATATATCCCCAAATTACTAAGATGGGGAAGTACATGGCCAGACTACATGGCTAGAACCCATTGGGCTTGCCTGTGTAATAGTACACAGCGTGTACTTTACTGTACATGGAGTGTACTGTTCAAAAAAAGTTATGTTGTGTCAGTTTTCACCCGAACACATGCCCATGTACCACTACACGATGTGTACTTAAAGTACACGACGTGTACTTCTTAAAAACCACTATTCCGTGTTCTATTTCACACGGCTAGCCACATGACCACCGACTACACGGCGTGTACTCAAAGTACACGGCGTGTACTTAATAAAAATTTGTCTTCCCCAAACGGGAAGAACACACGGTGTGTTCCCCTAGAACACACGCCGTGTATACTGGGTTTTCCGACGGGAAATCCCTAAAAACGCTCGATTCTTTCGTTTTCGCCCCGGAAACAACAGATCGAGCCCCATGGGAATAAAAGCAAGAAATATAAGGCTTTAAAAACTTAAAACAACTTGTTTAAATGGGATCTATTGGGAAAACGTAAACGACCCTACCTTTGGGCGGAAACCACAAAGCCTCGGTTGATTTCACAGTCCACGGATGCCATACGCCGACTCAGCGCGTTGAGGGCATCAAATCGGTACCCCTCTTTCCTTCTGTCTCTCCATATTTCTCGATCTACAAAATCTCCCATGGGACACACCCAAAGAGTATCGCCTATGGAGCGTGCTCAAGGAGGAGGAGGAAGAGAGAAATAGAGAAAAGGAATGAAGAAAAGAAGAGGAATAAAAAGGGGCCCGGGCTGGCCCCAGCGCCCGACATGAGTTTATGCCTTCCCTAGTCTAAACTCTCCATTCTAGAATCAAAGGCGTAGATGGAATCTCAATACGACACTCCATTTAAAATTTATCATCAAAATAACTTGCGTGAATAAATTAATATTTAATTTAATAATATTAAATATTAAATATTCCGCCAAAATTCGAACAGTTCATATTTCCACCAAACTTTTGTCCTAGGGTAAACACCCTATTCTGGGACCAACGGAGTTGTCAAAAAAAAATTACGAGATTAGATGGTAGGAGAAAATGACCATTTTACCCCTCACGAGCGTCCTACAGCAAAAATTTCAATTTCTGCTCAAAATGACAGTCTGGAAAAACATAGGTTCTTACAAATTCCCCACCATAAACCTTATCAACCCTGAGAAGCCTAGTGAAGGACCAGCATCCATGCTCCCAAACCGAGCATCTGCACAACCAAGCTATATGGATTGTCCAACGAATATCCTTAAAGCATTAACAACCACCTTCTTCATAGAAGGCACTCAACTACGCCCGATCTGGTACTCCCCACCATCGGAATACCCTTATCGTCATGTTAAAAGATAAACCCTAGCTCAGAAGCTCACGTAAAACACCGAAGATTAACTAGAATAAGGATAACCACCCTCAAACGGCCAATGGTGCACTCCCCACCATATGGAATTCCTTAAACCGCTCCGAGAGCACAACCAGAACAGGTTCCATCCTCAACAGGGATGAACATTAAGAAAGAAAAAGGAGCTCAGTGTAGGGTCAAAGCTCTCTCAGCATACTCAAGACGAATCAAGATAGCGCATGATCATCTCTAACAGGAGTACACTGAGATTTCACTAAAGGCGTGTCCAACTCCCTCCAAGCCATGCTAATATCCTACCAAAACCTGACCAGGATTCAAACACGGGTCCACCATCCTCACACATGTTTCCCTAGAACAAAACAGACATCAACCTACAAGGGTTCGAGTCAAAACCAAAACACAACCTACAAGGGATATGATCCTCTTCGAGCATCCTCAGAAGGAACTACTCCCTGGAGTTCACAACCCAAGAAGAAGAGAAACTGAACTGACACTCATTGGGTATCTATATGCAGCAATACCACAAGGAGGTCCAGTTCACAAGAAAATCCTTGGTATCTATCGACATCATTCTCAACGTTCTGACTAGATAACCACAGACCTGAGAAACAACACCCAATAAGGGTTGAACAGAAAGGCATCACATGCCACATAGACCAACTGGGGTCACTACACCACCTATGCACAAGGACTGAGTCATCATCCTCAACAAAAACTCCTCGATGTAGATCCACATAACCTGCCATCAGAGTGAAAAGTATGTGTAAGAAGATCAAAAGGTCCCAATAGTCAGTAAAAACACACACTAGTAGACCTATATGATGTGAATCCTACGTGCCTAGTATGATGCATGAGACGCCTCTTGCCTTTGTCGACCAAGAGTCAAAATCCATCCTTGGCATCTTACCAATGGCCAAGAGCCAGAGATCTATAGTAAATCAAAACATCACACAACATGCGCATCACTCAAGGTGAAAATCATATACAACTGTAACATCGCAAAACAAGAACAACAATGTCAAACCCTGGCAACCAGGACTTCTTACCAGAACAAGTGTTCTCAACGCACCGGCCCGATATCCATCCCAGGTTCCAACACATTCCTAATACTCCTGTCTACCATATCCCAAATAGTAAAGACCAGAAAAGAAAACTCCTCTTATAACACTTTGTAACGTCTCGACCTAGAATCCACTAAACCGGTGCTCTGAGCCGGTTCACCACAAGGCCTCAAGCATGCCTCCCTGTACGCCAGAGGCGGCCGACTAGCAGCGAGGGCCTAGGGTGTGATAGTGGGGAGACTATTCACTCATACCAGAGTAAGAAAACAGTGGAAATAACTAAGTATCATACACAGCGGAAAGTAAACAGAGTGCAGAAGTAGTAAACAACTGAAATAGAATAAGTTTTAATAGTAAAATGTTGTAAAAGCCCGAACAACTATGAAATACAATACCACACTGGTCACCCACCAGGCTGACCATACAGATACAGGTACAAAAGAAACTGAAAGTAAAAGTACAGGGCTCTGCTACTAACTCTGAGCCAATCTGCGTAACCAATCTCCAGACACTGTCGAATTGCAGCCGCCCGATCAGTAGAACCACTCGAGCAGCTCCGCTCGATCTTGCAACACTGGGCCTCATCCCTATCCACCATGCAACTCATGATCAACCTGAAAATCAGACATAAGGTCTACACGTACACCGAGGTGCATGTGCAGGGGTGAGAAATAATCTCAGTAGGGCTCCCCAACAAGCAACCTATATCTGTGTTGCTAAAATTGTATGCAACATCAGCGTGCTCAGCCTAGCTGGAACACAACAAAAGGAAGTAAACCAAATGTGAAACCACAGTCGAACTCAGGGTCCGTCATCCCTGTCAACTTGGCAAGTGCCACCATGGATGTCCATATCTATATACGTACACATGTATAGTCCCATAAATATACACATATACATAAATATGAATATTCACGATTAGGTGATTCAAATAACAAGAAACCACATCAGCAGTCGATCCTTGGGACCATAACCCCAATCTCCTGGACATCCTGTGCAAGGGCATTGAGCTAGACGTCATGCCACTCAAGCCGGGTATCAATAAGTCGATATAGGGGTTCGTAATCCCATTTACATATACCTGCTTTATCCAACGTCGGAAACATATCTCTGAACAAGGTAACCAGTTCAAAATAATAAATGCTGAGTTTCTCCAAGACTCGGCCTTGACCGACCATCTCCTATACCGACGCCACAACAGAAACCATAACAGGCTATCAACAAGTAAAATATAACAACAATTCCAAGACTGTGATGTAGCTTGGCAGGTTCAACAGAAGAAATCACCACAGGGAATATCCCCAGTAACCACTGTCCTCAGACATGTGAATCCTTACCCTCATGCGAACAGGAACAAAACCCTCAGGTGACTATCCTCAGGCATAAAGAATACCACCCTCAGGCATACGAGATACCACCCTCAGTCACAGAAGCTACTGACCTCAAGCATATGAAACGTTTCCCTCAGGCTAAACAAGCACTACCCTTAGGCATGAGAAACGTTGCCCTCAGGCTAAACAAACACTTTCCCTCAGGCGAAACAAAACACTGTCCACATGCTAAATAAAATACTGACCTTGGGCATTCCAAATGAAATCATGTAACCGAGCTGAGCCCAACATACAAACAAGCATTTATATATGTTTCCTCTCAAGAAAACTCAATGCACAATGTAATCATGGCATAACCTTGGGTATCATGGCCAAAGAGCTAAACAGAGGAACGCACCCCCGGGGTGGTTCTGGATCCAAGCAGTGATCCCAAACAGTAGTTTAAACTTATCATTAGGTTATCTACAAAATTTTAGATATCTTTTCAGCAAAGTCCTCAGACATACGACACCCCAATCATGGGTTCGTAGCACAATGATACACAAAAACACACAACAGTTGGAATTTAAACACCAGACCACCTACTAATCATGCACACAAGGCAAAGTAGGCATCCCAAAAAACAAGAAGGTGAATCACATCACGCTCAATAGTCACCAACCAGGAAGCGCCTCTGGTAACCACTACAACATCAACAACCTAATTTAGATATAAACAAACAAATGAGGGTGGTCGAACGCCCAACCCAACACGAAAAACATAACCCCACAGGATTAATAGTTTGGTACTGGTTCTAGATGAGACCCGAACACCTTCTCTACCCAAACCCGATGTAACAACTCAGGTCGGTCAAACAACAGGCACCCGCCGGGTCCCACAAGTCAAACACCAAGGAGTCATCCTACTCGGGATCCTCTAGATAACTAGAGAGAAGAAATCCTACATGGGAACCTTATCAAAGAGGAATCCTACATGGGATCCTCGAATGAAGAACAAAAGAGGCAACCCATAATAGGGGTCCTCTCAAAGAAAACCAGAGAGAGTTCCTACAAGGACTCCCTAGATCATCTCACAAGCAAGGCATCCCTCAGGGGACCCTTAGAAGCATCCGGTCTCACGACCTCTTAGGCCAGAAGGGTACATATCACAAGGGTAATGTCCTCTAAAGAATAGGTTATGGGAGATAGCTCACAGCTCATCTCATATTAAATTTCTTCACTAAGTTGGTCCGAACACCCAACCTAGCAACCTCGCCAAGTCTCACCCTCAGGTGACGACTAGGCTCGATAACTGGAGGAAGAACCCCTCCATTTAGATAACCCCCCCTAAAACTACATTTATATGACCTATAAATTTAAAAAGGATTCCACCATTGCGATCTACGCAGAAAAATACTCAGAATCAACTACTCACATGCCCAATTCTGATTCTGAGGCACAAGATATCCCCAAATTACTAAGACGGGGAAGTACATGGCCAGAACCCATTGGGCCTGCCTGTGTAATAGTGCACGGCGTGTACTTTACTGTACACAACATGTACTATTCACCCGAACACATGCCGATGTACCACTACACGGCGTGTACTTAAAGTACACGACGTGTACTCCTTAAAAACCATTATTCTGTGTTCTATTTCACACGGCCAGCCTCACGACAACCGACTACACGGCGTGTACTCAAAGTACACGGCGTGTACTTAAGAAAACTTCGTCTTCCCCAAATGAGAAGAACACACGCAATGTTCCCCTGGAACACACACCGTGTCTACTGGGTTTTCAGAGGGGAAATCCCTAAAAACCCCCGATTCGCCCATTTTCGCCCCCGAAACAACAGATCGAGCCCCATGGGCATACAAGCAAGCAATATAAGGCTTTAAAAACTTAAAAAAACTTGTTTAAAGGGGATATATGGTGAAAACGTAAACGGCCCTACCTTTGGGTAGAAACCGCTGAAGCCTCGGTTGATTTGATGGTCCACAGATGCCACATGCCGACTCAGCGCGTCAAGGGCTTCGAATCGGTACCCCTCTTGCCTTCTCTCTCTCCCTATTTTTCGCTCTCCAAAATCTCCCATGGGACACGGCCAAGGAGGAGCGCCTATGGAGCATGCGCAAGGAGGAGGAGGAAGAGAGAAGAAATATAAAAGGAAAGAAGAAAAGAAGAGGAAGAAAAAGGGCCAAGGCTGACCCAGGCGCCCGACATGAGTTTATGCGTTCCCTAGGCTAAAATCTTCATTCCGGACTCAACGACGCAGATGGAATCTCAATCCGACACTCCATTTAAAAGTTATCACCAAACCAACTTGAGTGAATAAATTAATATTTAATTTAATAATATTAAATATTAAATATTCCCCCAAAATTCGAACATCTCAGATTTCCACCAAACTCCTATCCTAGGGTAAACACCCTATTCCGGGACCAACGGAGTTTTCAGAAAAAAAATTCCAAGATCAGTTGGTAGGGAAAAATGACCATTTTACCCCTCACGAGTGCTCTACAACAAAAATTTAAATTTCTGCTCAAAATGACAGTTCGGAAAAACACGGGTTCTTACATTATGGTTTTTCAGTGTTTTAGGGTCTTTTGGGGGTTTTGGGGTTTCTTTTTGAGTTTTTTGGGTTTTATAGTTTTTTAACATTTTACGGGGTTTACAGGTATTTAAACATCCTAAATACATTAAAAACAACACAAACCTTAAAAACTTAAAAACCCTAAAAACCCAAAAGGACCATAAAAACCCTTCAAACCCCTAAAACCCCTAAACCCCCCAAAAAACCCAAACCCCTAAAAACCCTAAAAACCATAAAAATCCTAAAAACCACTTAAAAATCTATGAAAACGTAAAAACCCCAAAGACCCTAAAAAACCCATGAAAACCATAAACCCCTAAAAATCATAAAACTGTAAAAACCCATAAACCCATAAAACCCACTAAAACATTAAAAAACTCTAAAAACCCTTAAAACCCATTAAAAACTCAAAAAACCCTAAAAACCCGAAAAAAATAAAATCCTAAAAACCCCTAAAAATCCATGAAAACATAAAACACCCTAGAAACCATGAAAACCCCTAAAAACTCTAAAAACCCTTAAAAACCTAAAAATGTTAAAAAAACACTAAAAACCTTTAAAACCCCAAAAAACTAAAAAAACCTTAAATGACCCTAAAAACCCTAAAAACCCTAAAAACCCCTAAAAACAATAAAACCCATCAAAATCCCTAAAGACCATAAAAAACCTTAAAAACCATAAAATATTAAAAAACCCTAAAAATCCATGAAAAACCCCTGAAAACCTTGAAACCCCTTAAAAACATTAAAAACCCTAACAAACCACTAAAAACTCTAAAAATAATTAAAACCCCTTAAATCGTTAAAAACTCTAAAAATCCTTTACAACACTAAAAACCCAAAAGACCATAAAAACCCTGAAAACCTCTAAAAACCTTAAAACCCATCAAATTCCCTAAAAACCCTAAAAAACCCAAAAACAATTAAAATCCTAAAACCTCCTAAAAATCCATGAAAAGGTAAAAAAACTTAAAAACCTTGAAAAACCCAGGAAAACAATAAAACCAATAAAACCTTAAAATTTTGAAAAACCATAAAAAACCCTCTAAAAACTCTAAAAACACTTAAAACCCCTAAAAACAATAAAAAAATCTAAAAAACCTCAATGACCCTAAAAACTCTAGAAACCCCTAAAAACCCAAGAAGACACCAAAAACCCTAAAAACCCGAGAAAAACTTTTAAAATCCATAAAAACCCTAAAAACCTATAAACTATAAAAATCCTAAAATAGCCCTAAAAAACAATGAAAACATAAAAAATCCTAAAAACATTGAAAACTCTCTCAATACCATAAAAACCCCTAAAACGTTAAAGACCAGAAACCACTAAAAACTCTAAAAACCCTTAAAACCTCTAAAAATGTTAAAAAAAGTCTAACAAACCCTAAAAACCCTAAAAAACAAAAAAAAAACAAAAAAACAATCAAAATCCGAAAAGTCACTAAAGACCTTGAAAAACCCCGAAAACCCAAAAAAACCCTGAAAAAAACCTAAAACTCATCAAAATCCCTAAAAAACCTAAAAAACATGAAGACAAAAAAAAATCCTTAAAAACCCCAAAAAATCCATGAAAACATAAAAAATCCTAAAAACCCAGAAAAAACCTTTTAAAACCATAAAACCTAGAAAAACCTTAAAAATCAAAAAAACCACTAGAAACTCTAAAATCCATAAAAAACTCTAAAAAACTTTAAAAAAGTCTAAAAATCCTTTAAAACCCTAAAAAACTCAAAAAACCCATAAAAACCCAAAAAGACTCTCAAACCCCTGAAAACCCCTAAAACCCCTAAAAACACTTGAAAACCCCTAAAACCACTCAAAATCCCAAAAATCCCAAAAAACACTAAAAATATAGAAAACAAAAAAAACCCCTAAAAATAAATGAAAATGTAAAAAACCCTGAAAACCCCCTAAAACAACAAAAAATCCTAAAACCCCTAAAACCCCACTAAAAAAATTTAAAAACCCTTCAAACCCCCTTGAAAAACCCTAAAAACGCAAAAAATCCCCAAATACCCAAAAATACCCTAAAAACCCTAAAAACTCTCTTAAATCACTAAAAGAACTCACAATCCCTAAAATCCCAATGAAACTATAAACACAAAAAATAATCAAAAAAACTCTAAAATCCATGAAAATGTAAAAAAACCTAAAAAACCCCTGAAAATCATAAAACCCTAAAACCCCTAAAAACCTTTAAAACCCTAAAACCCCTAAAAACCTTTAAAACCCTAAAAACCCTAAAAACCTTAAAAACCCAAAAAACCCATAAAAAAAATAAAAACCCACTAAAAACTCTAAATACACTTAAAACCGATAAAAATGTTTAAAAACTCTAAAAACCATTGAAACCCTAAAAAACTCAAAAAAGCCCTAAAACCCCAAAGACCCAAAAAATCCTAAAAAACCCCTAAAACCCCTCAAAACCATAAAAATCCTAAAACCCCCCTAAAACAATGAAAACATAAAAACCGTAAAAACTGTAAAAACCCCTTAATCTGTTTAATGCTGAGCTGGGATTTGATGTAGTTGTTGGTTCTGGGCATGGGTAATGGTGGTTCTGTGTTGTCTGTTGTACTTCTAGGTGTGGTATGATAGAAGATTTCAGGATAAGAGGTTTTGGATTTTGGAAAATCATATGTTGGTTGATGTATGCTTCTTGGTTGGGTATAGTTGAAGAGGGTTCTTGCTGCTGAAAACTAAGGTGTTGGAGTTTGGACGATGATTGGCTGGAAAATGGTGAAGTTGATGTCTATGATTTTGGTGCTGGCGGTTTTGTGTTGCTGGTGGTGAAATTTCTTGGAGAGAAGGCGCTGGATGCTAGAAATTGTGATGTTGGATACTGGTTTCTGCTTAGCTGGGAGGTGTTGAAGTTGTGGTTTATGGTCTTGTTGTTGGATATTGATTGTTGTTTGGATGGGACTGTTGCTGGTATCATTTCTGGTTTTAGGCTTTTCTTGTTTTTGTGTTCATTTTGGTTCTTTGGGTTTTTTGGTTTTGGGTTTGTTAAGGGTTTTTGGGTGTCGGTCGTTTGACCCCTCCCCTCCCTTGTCTATTACGTCTTTTTTTTTCATATTAATAAATTGGGGGGGGGGGGGTCAGGAATACCCTGGCCTCGCAACTCTTTAGCCCTGAAAACCCTTGAAAGCAATAAAACCCCCCAAAACCTTAAAAACCTTAAAAACCTATAAAAATCCTTAAAACCCCACTAAAAACTCAAAAAACCTTAAAAACACAAAAGACCCTAAAAACCCCAACAAACCATAAAAACCCCTAAAACCCCTCAAAATCCCTAAAAATCCTAAAAACCCATAAAAGAAAAAAAAACCAAAAAACCTATAAAAACCCTAAAAACATTAAAAATCTCAAAAAAACCTTAAAACCCTAAAAAATAAAAAAACCCTAAAAACCCCAAAAAGCCCCCAAAAACCCTAAAAAATTCTAAAAACCCTTAAAATACCCTAAACCACTTGAAAATTCCAAAAAACCCTAAAAAACCCAAAAACCATAAAAGCCTAAAAACCCCAAAAAATCCATAAAAACTTAAAAACCTAAAAACCCAGAAAAACCTAGAAAACTACAAAACCACTAAAAACCTTTAAAACCCTAAAAACTGATAAAACCCAAAAAACCACAAAAAACACTAAAAACCCTTAAAACCCCTAAAAACCTTAAAAAACTCTAAAAACCTTAAAACCCCTAAGAACTCAAAAAACCCTAAAAACCCAAAAAGACACTAAAAACATTGAAACCCCCTAAAAAAATTTGAAACCCCTCAAAAACCCTCAAAATTCTTAAAAACCATAAAAACCATAAAAACCCTAAATACCATAAAAATACTAAAAACCACTAAAAATCTATGAAAATGTAAAAAACCCTAAAGACGTTGAAAAACCCCTAAAAAGCATAAAAACCCATAAAATCACAAAAAACCCTAAAAATCCATAAAAACCCTACAACCCCACTTAAAAATATAAAAATATTTAAAACTTAAAAAAATGTTAAAAAACTCTAAAATCCTTAAAACCATAAAAATTCACAAAACCCCTAAATACCTTGAAAAACCAGAAAACCCCAAACAACCCCTGAAAAGCCCAAAAAACCCTCAAAATCCCTAAAAGCCCGAAAAACCCTAAAATTCCTAAAAACAATAAAAATGCTATAAAATCCCTTAACATCCATCAATAAGTAAAACACCCAAAAAAACGGAAAAACCCTTGAAATCCATAAAAAAACCCGAAAAACCAAAAAAACCCCAAAAACCCAAAAAAAACCATAAAAACCTAAAAATCATTAAAACCTCTAAAAATGCTAAAAACTCTAAAAAATATTAAATACCCTAAAAAACTCAAAAAAACCCCCTAGAAACCCAAAAATACCCTAAAAATTATGAAAACCCTTAAAAATTCTAAAAACCACCCAAAAATCCTCATAATACCAAAAAACACAAAAAAAATCTCTAAAAACCATAAAAAACCTAAAAATCCTTAAAAATACATAAAACCTAAAAAACACTAAAAACCCTAAAAGACCCCTGAAAACTATAGAACCCCTAAAAACCATAAAAAACCCTAAAAACTCATAAAAAACCTAAAAAACCACTAAAACTTTAAAAACATTTTAAAAGCCTAAAAACATTAAAAACACTAAAAACCTTAAAAATATAAAAAAAACTAAAAAAACACTAAAACCCAAAATGAGCCTAAAAATCCGGAAAACACCTAAAATCCCTAAAAACCCCTGAAAACCCCAGAAATCCCTCAAAATCATTAAAAAACCCAAAAATCCCTAAAACCCCAAAGATCCCTAAAACCCATAAAAATCTATAAAACCCCTAATAATCCATGAAAACATAAAAAACTCGAAAAACCCACTGAAAATCATAAAATTCTCTAAAAACCTTAAAAACTCGAAAATCCCACTAAAATCTCAAAAAACCCTTAAAACCTCTAAAACATTAAAAAACTCTAAAAACCTCAAAATCCCTAAAAACTCAAAAAAAACCTAAAAACCCAAAAAGAACTTGAGATTTTTAAAAACCCTAATAAAACAAAAAACCCTTAAAACCCTAAAAACATAAAAATCCCTAAAAACCCTAAAAAACCTGAAAAACCATAAAAATCGAAAACCCCCTAAAAATCCATGAAAATGTCCAAAACCCTAAAAACCCATAAAAGCCTCTTAAAACCATAAAACACCTAAAACATTAAAAAACCCAAAAAACACAAACTCTAAAAACCCTTAAAACCCCTAAAAATGCTAAAAAACTCTAAAAACCTTAAAACCCAAAAAAAACTCAAAAAAGCCCTATAAACACAAAAGCTCCCTGAAAATCATGAAAACCCCTAAAAACTCTAAAAAACCTTAAAATTACTAAAAACCCAAAAGACCCTAAAACCCCTAAAATCCTTTGAAAAACAATAAAAACCCTCATAATCCTAAAAATCTCTAAAAACTATACAAATCCTAAAATATCCTAAAATTTTGTGTAAATATAAAAAACCCAAAAAACTAGAAAATATCTCAAAAACCATAAAAACCCCTAAAAACCTTAAAAAATTCTAAAAACTCATAAAAAACCTAAACCCCACAACATAGGTTTTTTTTTGGTTTTTTGGGGTTTTTAAAGGTTTTTAAAGGTTTTTACGTTTTTTTACATTTTCATGGATTTTTAGGGGTTTTTTAGGGTTTCAATGGTTTTTATGTTTTTTTAGTGTTTTATAAATTTTGAGGGTTTTGGGGGTTTTTAGGGGTTTTAGGGTTTATTATGGTTTTTATGGTCTTTTTGGGTTTTTGAATTTTTTCAGTTTTTTAGGTTTTTTACGGTTTTATATAGTTTTTAACATTTATAAGGTTATAAGGGTTTTTCGAATTTTTAGTGGTTTTTAGCGTTTTATTGGTTTTTAGTGTTTTAATGATTTTTAGGGAGTTTTATGATTTTAGGGGTTTTTTAGGGCTTTTAGGGTTTTCTAAGCTTTCATTGATTTTTAGGATTTTTTCGGTTTTTTGGGTTTTTTGGGATATTGTGGGTTTTTGGGTTTTTTAGGTTTTTAGGTTTTTTTTGGTTTTTTGGGGTATTTTTAGGGTTTTTAAGTTTTTAGAGTTTTTTAAAAAAATTAGGGGTTTTAAGGGTTTTTAGTGGTTTTTTGGGTTTTTATGGGTTTTTTGGATTTTTAAGGTTCTTAGGGGGTTTTATGGTTTTTAGGGGTTTTTTATGGTTTTTAGGGTTTTTTATATTTTCATTGATTTTTAGAGGTTTTTTAGGATTTTTATGGTTTTGGGGGTTTTTAGGGACTTTGAGGGTTTTAGGGGTTTTCCTAGGTTTTTAAAGTTTTTTGATGTTTTATAAGGGTTTTAAGGTTTTTTAGAGTTTTTTTTAACATTTTTAGGGGTTTTAAGGGTTTTTAGTGTTTTTAGTTGGTTTTTAGGGTTTTTAATGATTTAGGGGGTTTTCAGGGTTAATAGTGGGTTTTACATTTTCCTAGATTTGGGGGGGGGGTTTAAGACTTTGATGTTTTTTAGGGTTTTTTAGTGTTTGATGGATTTTTAGGGTTATTAGGGATTTTCATGGGTTTTTAGGTTTTTAGGGTTTTTTGGATCTTTTGGGGGTTTTAGTTTTTTTAGTTTTTTTAGGGGGTTTTAAGTTTTTTAGAGTGTTTTAACATTTCTTGGGGTTTGAGGGGTTTTCTAGTTTTTAGTTGTTATTTGGGTTTTAGGGGGTTTTAGGGTTTTTTAAAGTTTTTTGGGGATTTTATGGTTTTCAAGTTTTTTTAGGTTTTTTAGGGTTTTTTACTTTGTTATGGATTTTTAGGAGTTTTTTAGGATTTATTTTTTTTGGGGGTTTTAGGGTTTTGAGAGATTATGAGGGTATTAGAATTTTCGAAGAGTTTTAGGGCAAGGAAGGCTCAGGTCTAGGCTATTCCTGGGACCCCACAAATTTTATTAAAAGAAAAGACACAGACACTGCAGACAAGGGAGGGGAGGGATCCACCGATCCACACCCAAAACACCTTACGACCTCATCCTGAAGGCCACAAAAAGAGAGGAAGAAAAGCAAAAAGCAAAACAAACAAGTCAAAAAGTTCAAAAGGAGAAGCACACAAGGGGAGGATCAGTCAACATCACCAACAAAATCCTCCATCTCCGCACCTTGAAACCCCATGCCCACACCAAGGTCGTCACCCACATCAGCAAAACTGAAATCTGACTCAACACCCATGTCCGTTTAGTCCCATCCAGACTCAAAATCCTCTTGCATACCAAGCCTGGATAGCAGCTTCATCCTAGCCTTCTCTTACTCTACAGAAATCAAAAGCCGCTCTCGCTTATTCACCTTTAGATTAAGTCGGACAGCTCATGAAGAGGCCCTAGTTTCCATGGGACGTGGGAGGGCAGAGTAATCCTTCCTCCGTCTTTGTCTCGGAGGGGAAGAAGTGGATCCAGCTGCAAAACCCGCCTTCGCACAAGTGGCACCATCACTGACAGTCGATGGTTCCATCCCTTTCTTACAGACTGTCCCAGGAGTTTCATCACCTCCTTCGGTTCTTTTCTCTTTTGTCATGGCCATAGTAGCATTTATCCGGCGATCAACCTCAGAAAACCACTCCCTGAGCCTCTCAGCTTCATCCTCAAGCGGGAACCTTTCCCGTTCAACCCACACCATCTCATGCAGCTGCACACAAAAAGCTTCAGTAGAGGGGACACCATGAAGGACCATAGCCCTCTGCAGGTCCATGGATGGACCACCAGCATCACCAGCATTTCCCGGCATAGGGCTAAAGAACTGGCCACTGGGAGGATCCTCAGCACCGCTTGTGCTGTCAGAGGGAGGAGATAACCTAGGCCCCATGTCAGGTCCCCCCATACCTTGACACCCAGACAGAACCAGAGGGGCATCACGCCAGTTCATGTGTGGCCCCGTGGGGATCTAGGTCTCTTCATCCACCATAGACCTTTCCTCAGCTGAAGACAAGCTCCAATCATCTCCAGTCTTCAGGTCCTGAGCAACCACTGCCTCCTTCACGACATCTGCCACCAGCACATCCACCACAGCAGACTCATCCAAGACTGCAACCTGAAAGTTGTTTGGAGTAGTCACAACACCCTAAATTGCTGGAAAGGATCCATCAGTGATCTCATTAACCTTCAAGCCAGCTATATCATCTCATTCCAGATCCAGAGCACAGGGGAGTCACCATACCTGTGGACACCTTTAGCAGAAACCCGATTATCCCTCTCAGCCAGCATCACTTCCTCCTCATCAACATTCCCCGAAACACCATCACCTCCAGTCAGACTCACAACGAAACCACCCGAATCCATCAGGGCCACCTCTAAGTCACTTCCAGCTAGCAAAGGAGACGAGCAGGGAAAATCAGCATTCAGAGGTTGGGAGGAATCCACCCCCTTTGTCCCCTTCACCTCCACTAGAGGGAGGTTAATCCCACCAGAAGACATGCGATCCAGAGAACCACCACCCCTGACAGTGCCAGAGCAGCCTCCAGAGTGATCACTGTGCCCAAAACTCCAACAAGATGAGCAGAAAACCAGCCATTTCTCAAAGATGACAGGCTGTCTCCACCTAAGTTCTTCCCCCACTGCAATCCAGACAGCATCCACAAGAGACTTCGAAGCATCGATTTCAACAAAAGCCCTTAGTGCAACCGGATGAAAAAGGGACCTAGTCCTACTATCCACACATAGGGACCTCCCCACCAAATTCCCAAGCATCGAAATAATAAAGATATTTTGAAAGGGAAGGGGAAGCTCAGGAAATCTCACCCAGGTAGCAGCAATCGGGGAACTACGCTTTAGATGAAAATCAAAGCTCCCCCGAAAGAGGGAGAAACGAGCGCCATTGCATGACCAAGGAGCTGCTGACCAGGCTAGGACCAGGTCTTCCACCGTGGTAAAGTGAATCATGATGTGGGATCTATCGATCAAGCCCACAGTCGCCCGATCCCTAAGATTCTAGAAAGCCAAAACGAACCTGTCGAAAGTGACAACCGTGGGTCGCCGCATCAGAAAGCTTGCAACCAGAGTCAGGCGGTGCAGGTCCGAAGCTTCAGTGAACTCCCAAATCTAGAGGGGAAGCTGCGGACAACCTTCGAAGAACTTCGGAACCTTCAGGAAGAGCACCGTTCTCGGGAAAGAGGGTAACGAGTCAGCAGAGGAGAGCAACGAGATGTCCTCTGAGAGAGGATCCTCCCTCGTAGAGAGGGGAGGAGGTGCTTCATTTTCCAGCATCTTCAACCTGGGAGGAAGCCGCCATCGCGAGGGAGCCGGATCGCCAGAATCTCCAGAATCGCCAGAACCGCCATCGTCATTCAAAGAGTTTTAGGGGTTTCAGGGGTTTTCATAGTTTTTAGTGTCTTTCAGGGGTTTTTTGTGTTTTTTGGTTTTTTGGGGTTTTTTAGGTTTTTAAGGTTTTTAACATTTTTAGGGTTTAAAATATTTTTTAGAGTTTTTTGTGGGTTTTAGGGGTTTTTATAGTTTTAAAAGGTTTTTAGTGGTTTTTATGGTTTTTAGGGGGGGGGGGGGTTGAAGGGTTTTAGGGTTTTTTACATATTCATGGTTTTTAGTGGGTTTTAAGGTTTTTTATGTTTTTAGGGTTTTTAGGGTTTTTCGGGATTTTGAGGCATTTTGTGTTTTTCATAGGTTTTTAGTGTTTTAAGGGGTTTTTAGGGGTTTTAGGGTCTTTTGGGGTTTTAAGTGTTATTTTGAGTTTTTTAGAGTTTTTATGGTTTTCAATGTTTTTTGGGGTTTAAAGGGGTTTTTAGAGTTTTTAGTTGGTTTTAGGGTTTTTATGGGTTTTAGGGTTTTTAAGGTTTCTAGTGGTTTTTATATTTTTCAAGGGTTTTTAAGTTTTTTATATTTTCATGTATTTTTAATGTATTTTCTTCTTTTTATGGTTTTTCGGGTTTTCTAGGGTTTTTAGGGATTTTGAGGGATTTTTTGTTTTTTCATGGGTTTTTAGGGTTTTTAGGGTTTTCAAGGGTTTTAAAGCCATTTGGGGGTTTGAGGTGTTTTGTTTTTGTTTTTTTACTATTTTAAAGGTTTTTAGAGTTTCTTAAAAAAATTAGGGGTTTTAGGGGTTTTTATAGTTTTTATCAATTTTTAGGGGTTTTACGGGTTTTTAGGATTTTTTAAAGGTTTTTAGGGGTTTTATGGTTTTAAGGGTGTTTTAGGGTTTTTTACATTTTTCATTAATTTTTAGGGAACTTTTATGATTTTATTGGTCTTTATTTTTTTATAGGTTTTTCTGGGAATCTTGTGGGTTTTAGTGATTTAAGGGTTTTTAGGGTCTTTTGGGTTTTTAGGTTTTTTTGATTTTTTTTGGATTTTTTTGTTTTTTATAGATTTTTAACATTTTTAGGGGTTTTTGAGGGTTTTATATTTTTGTGGGTTTTAGTTTTTTTATGGGTTTTTAGAGTTTTTTAAGGTTTTTAGGGGTTTTTATGTTTTTGAGGGATTTTCGAGGTTTTTTGGGGTTTTTTATGTGCATGGATTTTTAGGGGATTTTAGGATTTGTATGGTTTTAGGGATTTTATGGATTCTGAGGGTTTTTATTATTTTTCAAAGGATTTTAGGGGTTTTAGGGTCTTTTGGGTTTTTAGGGATTTTCAGGTTTTCTAGAGTTTTTTACAATTTTAGGGGTTTAAAGGTTTTCTAAAGTTTTTAGTGGGTTTTTAAGTTTTTTATGAGTTTTTAGGGGGTTTTAAGGTTTTTAGGGTGTTTTATGGATTTCAGGGGTTTTTCATATTTTTGAGGGTTTAATGTTTTTATGTATTTTTAGGGGTTTTTAGGATTTCTATGGGTTTTAGGGGTTTTTTAGTGTTTTTAGTGATTTTGAGGGTACTTTGTTTTTAAAGGTGTTTTCAGTATTTTCAGGGACCTTTTGAGTTTTTAGGGTTGGTTTTTAGTTTTTTAGGGTTTTAAAGTTATTAGAGTTTTTTAATGTTTTTAGGGGTTTTAAGGGGTTTTAGAGTTTTTAGTGTTTTTTGGGTTTTTTAATGTTTTAGGGGTTTTATGGTTTTAAGAGGCTTTTCTGGGTTTTTAGGGTTTTGTACATTTTCATGGATTTTTAAGGGTTTTTCAATTTTTATAGTTTTTAGGGATTCTCAGGGTATTTAGGGATTTTGATGTTTTTTGGGTTTTAAGGGGTTTTTGGTTGTTTAGGGTTTTTAAGGATCTCAGGGTCTTTTTGGTTTTTTAAGTTTTTTTTGACTTTTTAGGGCTTTTGGGGATTTTAGAGTTTTTTTTAACATTTTAGGGGTTTTAAGGGTTTTTATAGATCTTTGTTGGTTTTTAGTTTTTTATGGGATTTTCAGGATTTTTTAAGGTTTTTAGAGGATTTTATGGTTTTTAGGCGGTTTTCAGGGTTTTTAGAGTTTTTTTTTAAGTTTTCATGGATTTTTAGGGGTTTTAATGATTTTTATGGGTTTTAGGTATTTTTATGGTTTTTAGGGATTTTGATGGTTTTTTGAGGTTTTCAAGGGTTTTTAGGGATTTTAGGTGTTTTAAGGGTTTTTAGTCTCGTTTTAGGTTTTGGGGTTTTTTTAGTGTTTTTTTTTTTGTTTTTAAGGTTATTTAGCGTTTTAAATGTTTTTAGGCTTTTAAAATGTTTTTAGAGATTTAGTGTTTTTTAGGGTTTTATGAGTTTTTAGGGGTTTTTATGGTTTTTAGGGGTTTTATGGTTTTCAGTGGTCTTTTAGTTTCTTTTAAGTTTTATGTATTTTTAAGGGGTTTTTTGGGTTTTTAGGCTCTTTAGTGTTTTTTTGGGTTTTCTGGTATTTGAGTGTTTTTTGGTGGTTTTTAGAATTTTTAGGGGTTCTCAGGATTTTTAGGGTATTGTTGGGTTTCTATGGGTTTTTTGAGTTTTTTAGGGTATTTAAGGTTTTTTAGAGTTTTTAGCATTTTTAGGGGTTTTAAGGGGTTTTTTTAGTGGGATTTTAGGTTTTTATGGTTTTTTGGGTTTTTTTAGTTTTTAGAGGTTTTTATAGATTCAGTGGTTTTTTCGTTTTTTTAGGTTTTTTTAGTTTTTGATGGATTTTAACATGTTTTATAGAATTTTTATTTTTTTTAGGATTTTTAGGGTTTTTAGGGTTTTTAGGGATTTTGAGGGTTTTTTGGGATTTTCGGGGGTTGTTAGGGGTTTTCTAGTTTTTTAGGGTTTTTAGGGTCTTGTGAATTTTTTATGGTTTTAAGGGTTTTTAGAGTTTTTTAACATTTTTTCAAGTTTTAAGGATTGTTAGAGTTTTTAGTAGGGTTTTTGGGTTTTTATGGGTTTTTAGGGTTTTTTTTATTTTTACAGGTTTTTATACTTTTTAGGGGGTTTTAGGGTTTTTTACATTTTCATAGATTTTTAGGGTTTTTTTTGGGTTTTTATGAATTTTGAGGGGTTTTGAGGGGTTTCAATTTTTTTAGTGTGTTTCAAGGTTTTTAGTGTCTTTTTGGGTTTTTAGGGGTTATTTTGAGTTTTTAGGGGTTTAAAGGTTTTTTAGATTGTTTAAGGTTTTTAGGGTTTTTAAGGGTTTTTAGAGTTTTTTGTGGTTTTTTGGGTTTTATCATTTTTTAGGGTTTTAAAGGTTTTTAGGCGTTTTGTAGTTTTCTGGGTTTTTAGGTTTTTTAATTTTTTATGGATATTTTGTGGTTTTTTAGGCTTTTTATGTTTTTTAGGGGTTTTAAGGTTTTTAGGGATTTTCAAGTGGTTTAGGATATTTCAATGGTTTTTAGAATTTTTCAAGGTTTTGGGGGATTTCTGGGGTTTTAGGGGTTTTTTGAGTTTTATGGGTTTTTAGGTTTTTTTGAGTTTTTTAATGTTTTTAGGTTGTTTTAGGGTTTTCATATTTTTTATAGGTTTTTTGGATTTTTTTTACTTTTATGGGTTTCTAGGATTTTTAGGGATTTTGAGGGTTTTCAAGGGTTTTTATGGTTTGTAGGGGTTTTTATGGTCTTTTTGTGTTTTTATGGATCTTTGAGTTTTTTTAGGGTTTTAAGGTTTTTAGAGTTTTTAGTGGGGTTTTAAGGGTTTTTATATGTTTTTTAGGTTTTTAGGTTTTTAAGGTTTTAGGGGTTTTTTGGCTTTTAGGGGTTTTCAGGGTTTTTAAGAATTTTTATGTTTTCATTGATTTTAGGGGGGTTTTAGGATTTTTATGGGTTTGATGGTTTTTAGGGTCTTTTGGGTTTTTATGGTTTTTAGGGGTTTTTATGATTTTCAGGGGTTTTTCGGGATTTTTAGGGTTTTTTACATTTTCATGGAATTTAGGGTTTTTTTCGTTATTTTTTTTTTATATTTTCATAGGGTTTTTAGGTATTATGAGTGTCTTTTGTGTTTTTAGGGAGTTTTCAGGGTTTCAGGGTTTTTAGGGTCTTTTTGGGTTTTTAGGTTTTTTTTGTGTTTTTAGGGTTTTGTTTGAGAGTTTTTAAAGTTTTTAGGGGTTTAAAGGGTTTTTAAAAATTTTAGTGGGTTTTTAGGGGTTTTTTACATTTTCATTAATTTTTAGGTTTTCTATATTTTTAGTGTTTTTTGGATTTTTTGAGATTTTGAGTTGTTTTAGGGGTTTTCAAGTGTTATTAGGGTTTTAGGGGTTTTCAGGGTTTTTAGAGTCTTTTTGAGTTTTTATGGTTTTTTTAGCTTTTTAGGGTTTTAAAGGATTTTTAGTATTTTTTAAAAAAATTTAGTGGGTTTTAGGGATTTTAGAGTTTTTAGTGGTTTTTATGGTTTTTAAGGATTTTATAGTTTTTATGGTTTTAAGGGGGTTTTTCTGGATTTTTAGGATTTTTTATGTTTTCATGGATTTTTAGGGGTTTTTAAGGATTTTTTTTGCTTTCAGGTTTTTTTGGTATTTTTGGGATTTTTAGGAGTTTTTGGTTTTTTTCAGGATTTTTTTGGGTTTTGAGGGTTTTTTAAGTTCTTTAGGGTTTTTTCATATTTTGATTGTTTTTTTTATTTTTTAGGGTTTTTAGCGTTTGTTAGAGTTTTTTTTAACATTTTTAGGGGTTTTGAGGGTTTTTAGAGTTTTTAGTGGTTTAGGGTCTTAACGTTTTAGGGGGTTTTATGGTTTTTAGAGGGTTTTTAAGGTTTTTCTGATTTTTTTACGTTTTTATTGATTTTTAGGGGTATTTTAGGATATTTATGGTTTATAGGTTTTTAGGGTTTTCAGGATTTTATGGATTTTAAAAGTTTTTCTAGGGTTTTTAGTGTTTTTAGGGTCTTCTTGGGTTTTTAGGGGTTTTTAGAGTTTTTAGGGTTTTTAAGGTTTTTTAGAGTTTTTTAATGGTTTTAGGGGTTTTAAGGGTTTTTAGAGCATTTAGAGGTTTTTTATGGTTTTTCAATTTTTTAAGGTTTTAATGGTTTTATTGTTTTCAAGGGTTTTTTCAATGTTTTTAGTTTTTTTACTTTTTGACGGATTTTTTGGAGGTTTTAGGATTTTAATGGTTTTTGGGTTTTTTAGGGTTTTTATAGAATTTGAGGGTTTTAGGTGTTTTAAGGTTTTTAGTGCTTTCCAGGGTTTTTAGTGTCTTTTTGGGTTTTTAGTGTTGTAAAAGATTTTTAGAGTTTTTAACATTTTTAGGGGTTTTAATTGTTTTTAGAGTTTTTAGTGGTTTGTTAGGGTTTTTAATGTTTTTAAGGGGTTTCATGGTTTTCAGGGGTTTTTCATGGCTTTGTAAGGTTTTTTTAGTATTTTATGGTTTTTAATGTTTTTCATGGTCTTTAGCGATTTTTATGGGTTTTATGGTTTTTAGGGGTTTTTAGGGGTTTCAGGGTTTTTAGGGTCATTTCGGGTTTTTATGGTTTTTTTAGTTTTTGGGTTTTAAATAATTTTAGAGTTTTTTAACATTTTTAGGGTTTTAATGGTTTTTAGAGTTTTAGCGGGTTTTCATGGTTTCTAGGGTTTTTTATGTTTTCATGGATTATTTGTGGTTTTTAGGATTTTATTATTTTTTGGGTATATAGGGTTTTTGAGTTTTTTAATGGGCTTTAAAGTATTTTTAGAGTTTTTTTTAATCTTTTATGTGTTTTAGGGTTTTTATGGGGTTTTATAATTTTACGATTTTTGGGGGGTTTTGTGGTTTTCATGGGTTTTTTAGGATCTTTAGGTTTTTTTATGTTTTCGTTGAATTTTAAGGTGTTTTTAGGATTTTTATGGTTTTTAGGGATTTTGAGGGGTTTGCGGTTTTTTGGGGGTTTTAGGGTTTTAGAGGTTTAAAGGGTTTTTAGGGTCCTTTTGGGTTTTTAGGGTTTTTTGAGTTTTTAAGTTTTTTAATGTTTTTAGGTGTTTTATGTGTTTTTAGAGCAATTTTTGGTTTTTTAGTGTTTTAATGGAGTTTTCAGAGATTTTAAGGTCTTTTGGATTTTTAGGGTTTTTTTATTTCTAATTGTTTTAAGGGTTTTTAGAGTTTTTCACATTTTTAGGGGTTTAAAGGGTTTTTAGATTTTTAGTGGGTTTTAAGAGTTTTTTATTAGTTTTTATGGTTTTTAGGGGAATTTATTATTTTAAGCGGGTTTATGGTTTTTATGGTTTTTTATGTTTTCATGGATTTTTAGGTGTTTCTTAAAATTTTTATGGTTCGTATGTTTTTTTGGGATTCTAGGGGTTTTAGGTATTCTTAAGGTATTTTAGGGTTTCTAGGGGGTTTATGTATTTTCAGGGTTTTGATGGTCTTTTAGGAATTTTAGGTGGTTTTTTGAGTTTTTAGAGTTTTTAAGGTTTTTAGAGTTTGTTAACATTTTTAGGGGTTTTAATGTTTTTTAGTGGTTTTAGTTTTTATGGGGTTTTATGGTTTTTGGGGTTCTTCTTGTTTTGGGGTGTTTTTCAGAGTTTTTATGGTTTTTACATTTTGATGGATTTTTAGGGGTTTTTTTAGGATTTTTATTTTTTATTGGGTTTTTAGGGTTTAAAGGTTTTTCAAATCTTTTTAACATTTTTAGACTTTTTAGTTGTTCTCTAGGTTTTTATGGGTTTTTTGGGTTTTTAATTTTTATAGCAGTTTTTATGGTTTTCAAGGACTTTTCAGGGTTTTAGGGTTTTTTACATTCTCATAGATTTTTTAGCGGTTTTAGGATTTTTATGGTTTTTAGGGATTTTTAGGGTTTTTAGGGATTTTTAGGGTCTTTAGGGTTTTTAGTGGTTTTTTGGGTTTTTAGGGGTTTTTAGAGTTTTTAGGGTTTTTTTTGGGCTTTTAGGGTTTTATTTCATTTTCTAGGGTTTTAGAATTTTTAATTGTTTTAGGGTTTTCATGGGTTTTTAGGGGTTTTAAGGTTTTTTAGGGGTTTTATGGTTTTTAGGGGTTTTTCAGGGTTTTTATTGTTTTTTCATTTTCATTAATTTTCATGGATTTTTAGGGTTTTTTTATGATTTTTATAGTTTTTAGGGTTTTTAGGGGTTTGGAGGGCTTTTAGGGTTTTAAGGGTTTTAAGGTGTTTTAGGGTCACTACTAGAAAAGTAGGCTATACCAACGGTTTATAACCGTTGGTATAGGCTGGAAAGTCGTTGGTATTGGGTATACCAACGGTTTTCCAAACCGTTGGCCAGTTAGCCGTGAGGAAAGCCCTATACCAACGGTTTCATTTAAACCGTTGGTATAGGTGTTTGAGAATTCTGGGAAACTCTTTACCAACGGTTCAGAACCGTTGGTATAAGTTTTTCCACAATTCTGGAAAAAGCTTTACCAACGGTTCAGAACCGTTGGTATATGTTTTTCCAGAATTCTGGAAAAATCTTTACCAACGGTTCATAACCGTTGGTATAAGTTTTTCCAAAATTCGGGAAAAAACTTTACCAAGGGTTCAGAACCATTGGTATAAGTTTTTCCAGATTTCAGGAAAAGGCTTTACCAACGGTTCAGAACCGTTGGTAAAGCTTCTCCCAGAGCTGCTGCACAGCAGCCCCCAGAAGCCCTCCAGAAGCCCTACCATACACCTGCATAAAAAAACAGTGCACAACAGCCCTCCAGTATACCCTCCACTATACACCTGCATAAAAAATATCACAAAATCCACATACAGACTTCAAACAGTATAAAAAACACCTAAAATAGCCCAAAAAACACATATGACAACAATCATCCGGTGGTAATTCACCTCACCCATCAAATTCTAATAGGCAGAATAGTTTGATAAATATCTATTAGAGTTGAATAAGACATTAAAATTGACTCAAATCCCATTTTTTTTTGTGATACTAGGTTTGGGAATGTAATGATTTGTGATGAATTTTGCAATGAACTTGTATTGTTTATAATATATGGTGAAAAGATATTTTCTTAGGAGTCTCGTCACTTATAACCCCATGAGTGAAACTACCCAACTCATGAAAAAGAGTTTGCGACTATCGTTGATGAGTGTAAATTTTAGTTGTATTCACTTAAAATGATTTCCTTTTGAAATAAAAGAGAGACTTTGAGTGGTGTCGTCCACACCGCGCCTCAGATTGAGACGGAGTTGACTCGTACACATCACAAATGACCCATTGATACATTTCCTAAAGTATCAACAGTATCCGAATGCCTTTGGTCTATTTTCCGTATGTCAGTTGTTGTTTTAACTTAAACTGTTGTCCATTTCAAAGAAAAGTGACACACTTTGAGTGGTGTCGGCCACACCGCGCCTTGGATTGAGGCGGGGTTGACTTATACACATCACAAATGACCCATGGATCATTTTCCTAAAGTTTCAATAGAATCCGAAAGCGTTTGGTCGGTTTTCCGTATGTCGTTTTTTTACTTAAAAGTGCATCCATTTTAAACAAAAGAAAGACACTTTGAGTGGTCCCGGCCACACCGGCCCTCGTATTGAGGCAAGGTTGACTCGTACACGTCACATATGACCCATGGATCGTTGTCCTAAAGTTTCAACAGAATCCAAATGCATTGGGTCGTTTTTCCGTATGCCAGTTGTTGTTTTCACTTAAAATCATGTTCATTTCAAATAAAACATAGACACTTTGAGTGGGTCGGCCACACCGTGCCTCGGATTGAGGCAGGTTTGACTCGTACACGTCACAAATGACCAATGGATACATGTCCTAAAGTATCAACAGTATCCGACTGCGTTTGGTCAGTTTTCTGTATGTGGTTTTTTTACTTAAAAGTGCATCCATTTTAAACAAAAGAAAGACACTTTGAGTGGTCCCGGCAAAACCGGCCCTCAGATTGAGGTGGGGTTGACTCGTACATGTCACATATGACCCATGGATATATGTCCTAAAGTATCAATAGTATTGTAATACCTTTGGTCCATTTTCCGTATGTCAGTTGTTTTAACTTAAACCGTTGTCCATTTCAAAGAAAAGTGACAAACTTTGAGTGGTCCCGGCCACACCGACCCTCGGATTGAGGCGGGGTTGACTCGTACACATCACATATGACCCATGGATCGTTGTCCTAAAGTTTCAACAGAATCCGAATGCGTTTGGTCGGTTTTCCGTATGCCAGTTGTTGTTTTCACTTAAAATCCTGTCCATTTCAAATAAAAGTTAGACACTTTGAGTGGTGTCGGTCACACCGCGCCTCGGATTGAGTTGGGTTTGACTCATACACATCACAAATGACCCATAAATCATTTTCCTAAAGTTTCAACAGAATACAAAAGTGTTTGGTCGATTTTCCGTATGTCGTTTTTTTTACTTAAAAGCGCATCCATTTTAAACAAAAGAAAGACACTTTGAGTGGTACCGGCCACACCGACCCTCAGATTGAGGCGGGGTTGACTCGTACACGTCACATATGACCCATGGATCATTGTCCTACAGTTTCAACAGAATCCGAATGCTTTTGGTTGGTTTTCCGTATGTCAGTTGTTGTTTTAACTTAAACTGTTGTCCATTTCAAAGAAAAGTTAGACACTTTGAGTGGTACCTGCCACACTGTGCCTCGGATTGAGGTGGGGTTGACTCGTACACATCACATATGACTCATGGATAGTTTTCCTACAGTTTCAACAGAATTTGAATGCGTTTGGTCGGTTTTCCGAATGTCAGTTGTTATTTTAACTTAAATTGTTTTCCATTTAAAAGAAAAGTTAGACACTATGAGTGGTTCCAGCCACACCGCGCCTCGGATTGAGGTGGGGTTGACTCGTACACATCACAAATGACCCATGGATACATGTCCTAAAGTATCAATAGTATCCGAGTGCGTTTGGTCAGTTTTCCATATGTGGTTTTTTACTTAAAAACGCATCCATTTTAAACAAAAGAAAGACACTTTGAGTGGTACCAGCCACACCGGCCCTTATATTGAGGCGGGGTTGACTCGTACACGTCACATATGACCCATGGATCGTTTTCCTACAGTTTCAACAGAATCCGAATGCGTTTGGTCAGTTTTCCGTATGTCAGTTGTTGTTTTAACTTAAACTGTTGTCCATTTCAAAGAAAAGTTAGACACTTTGAGTGGTGCCGACCACACCGCGCCTCAGATTGATTCGGGGTTGACTCGTACACATCACAAATGACCCATGGATACATTTCCTAAAGTATCAATAGTATCCGAGTGCGTTTGGTCAGTTTTCCGTATGTGGTTTTTTTTACTTAAAAGCGCATCCATTTTAAACAAAAGAAAGACACTTTGAGTGGTCCCAGCCACACTGGCCCTCAGATTGAGGCGGGGTTGACTCATAAACGTCAAATATGACCCATGGATACATTTCCTAAAGTATCAATAGTATTCAAATGCCTTTGGTCGGTTTTCCGTATGCCAGTTGTTGTTTTCACTTAAAATCCTGTCCATTTCAAATAAAAGTTAGACACTTTGAGTGGTGTCGGCCACACCGCACCTCGGATTGAGGCGGGATTGACTCCTACATGCCACAAATGACCCATGGATACATTTCCTAAAGTATCAACAGTATCTGAATGCATTTGTTTCGTTTTCTGTATGTGGTTTTTTTTACTTAAAAGCGCATCTATTTTAAACAAAAGAAAGACACTTTGAGTGGTACCGGCCACACCGGCCATCGGATTGAGGTGGGGTTGACTCATACACGTCACATATGACCCATGGATACATTTCCTAAAGTATCAATAGAATCTGAATGCCTTTGGTCAGTTTTCCATATGCCAGTTGTTGTTTTCACTTAAAATCCAGTCCATTTCAAATAAAAGTTAGACACTTTGAGTGGTTCCGGCCACACCGCGCCTCGGATTGAGGCGGGGTTGACTCCTACATACCACAAATGACCCATGGATACATGTCCTAAAGTATCAACAATATCTGAATGAGTTTGGTCCGTTTTCCGTATGTGGTTTTTTTACTTAAAAGCGCATCCATTTTAAACAAAAGAAAGACACTTTGAGTAGTACCGGCCACACCAGCCCTCGGATTGAGGCGGGGTTGACTAGTACATGTCACATATGACCCATGGATCGTTTTAATATAGTTTAAACAGAATCCGAATGCGTTTGGTCTGTTTTCCGTATGCCAGTTGTTGTTTTCACTTAAAATCTTATCCATTCCAAAAAAAAGTTAGACACTTTGAGTGGTGCCGGCCACACCGCGCCTCGGATTGAGGCGGGGTTGACTCGTACACGTCACATATGACCCATGGATACATGTCCTAAAGTATCAACAGTATCCGAATGCATTTGGTCCATTTTCCGTATGTGTTTTTTTTACTTAAAAGCGCATCCATTTTAAACAAAAGAAAGACACTTTGAGTGGTACCGGCCACACCGGCCTTCGGATTGAGGCGGGGTTGACTCGTACACGTCACATATGACCCATGGATCGTTGTCCTATAGTTTAAACAGAATCCTAATGTGTTTGGTCTATTTTCCGTATGCCAGTTGTTGTTTTCACTTAAAATCCAGTCCATTTCAAATTAAAGTTAGACACTTTGAGTGGTGCCGGCCACACCGTGCCTCAGATTGAGGCGGGGTTTACTCTTACACGTCACATATGACCCATGGATACATGTACTAAAGTATCAACAGTATCCGAATGCTTTTGGTCCATTTTATGCATGTGGTTTTTTTTACTTAAAAGCGCATCCATTTAAAAAGAAAGAAAGACACTTTGAGTGGTACCAGCCACACCGACCCTCAGATTGAGGCGGGGTTGACTCTTACACGTCACATATGACCCAAGGATTGTTTTCCTATAGTTTAAACAGAATCCGAATGCGTTTGGTCTGTTTTCTGTATGCCAGTTGTTGTTTTCACTTAAAATCCTGTCCATTTCAAATAAAAGTTAGACACTTTGAGTGGTGCCGGCCACACCGCACCTCGGATTGAGGAAGGGTTGACTCTTACACGTCACATATGACCCATGGATACGTGTTCTAAAGTATCAATAGTATCTGAATGCATTTGGTCCATTTTCCGTATGTGGTTTTTTTACTTAAAAGCGCATCCATTTTAAACAAAAGAAAGACACTTTGAGTGGTACCGGCCACACCGGCCCTTGGATTGAGGCGGGTTTGACTCTTACATGTCACATATGACCCATGGTTTGTTTTCCTATAGTTTAAATAGAATCTGAATGCGTTTGGTCTGTTTTCCGTATGCCAGTTGTTGTTTTCACTTAAAATCCTGTCCATTTCAAATAAAAGTTAGACACTTTGAGTGGTGCCGGACACACCGCGCCTCGGATTGAGGCGGGGTTGACTCGTACACGTCAAATATGACCCATGGATACATGTCCTAAAGTATCAACAGTATCCGAATGTGTTTGGTCCATTTTCCGTATGTGTTTTTTTTTTACTTAAATGCACATCCATTTTAAACAAAAGAAAGACACTTTGAGTGGTACCGGCCACACCGGCCCTCAGATTGAGGCGGGTTTGACTCTTACACGTCACATATGACACATGGATCGTTTTCCTAAAGTATCAACAGAATCTGAATGCCTTTGGTCTGTTTTCCGTATGCCAGTTGTTGTTTTCACTTAAAATCTTGTCCATTTCAAATAAAAGTTAGACACTTTGAGTGGTGTCGGCCACACCGCGCCTCGGATTGAGGCGGGGTTGACTCGTAAACGTCATATATGACCCATGGATACATGTCCTAAAGTATCAACACTATCCGAATGCGTTGGTCCATTTTCCGTATGTGGTTTTTTTACTTAAAAGCGCATCCATTTTAAACAAAAGAAAGACACTTTGAGTGGTACCGGCCACACTGGCCCTCGGATTGAGGCGGGGTTGACTCTTACACGTCACATATGACCCATGGATCGTTTTAGTATAGTTTAAACAGACTCCGAATGCGTTTGGTCTGTTTTCCGTATGCCAGTTGTTGTTTTCACTTAAAATCCCGTCCATTTCAAATAAAAGTTAGACACTTTGAGTGGTGTCAGCCACACCGTGCCTCGGATTGAGGCGGGGTTGACTCATACACGTCACATATGACCCATGGATATATTTCCTAAATTATCAACAGTATCCGAATGCGTTTGGTCCATTTCCCGTATGTGATTTTTTTTACTTAAAAGCGCATCCATTTTAAACAAAAGAAAGACACTTTGAGTGGTACTGGCCACACCGGCCCTCATATTGAGGCGGGGTTGGCTCGTACACGTCACATATGACCCATGGATCATTTTCCTATAGTTTAAACAGAATCCGAATGCATTTGGTCTATTTTCCGTATGTCAGTTGTTGTTTTCACTTAAAATCCTGTCCATTTCAAATAAAAGTTAGACACTTTTAGTGGTGCCGGCCACACCGCGCCTCGGATTGAGGAGGGGTTGACTCGTACACGTCACATATGACCCATGGATACATTTCCTAAATTATCAACAGTATATGAATGCGTTTGGTCCATATTCCGTATGTGTTTTTTTTACTTAAAAGCGCATCCATTTTAAACAAAAGAAAGACACTTTGAGTGGTACCGGCCACACCGGCCCTCAAATTGAGTCGGGGTTGACTCGTACATGTCAAATATGACCCATGGATCATTGTCCTATAGTTTAAACAGAATCCGAATGAATTTGGTCTGTTTTCCGTATGCCAGTTGTTGTTTTCACTTAAAATCATGTCCATTTCAAATAAAAGTTAGACACTTTGAGTGGTGCCAGCCACACCGCGCCTCGGATTGAGGTGGGGTTGACTCGTACACGTCACATATGACCCATTAATACATGTCCTAAAGTATCAACAGTATCCGAATGCATTTGGTCCATTTTCCATATATGGTTTTTTTTACTTAAAAGCGCATCCATTTTAAACAATCATCAATAAAGGTGCCTTGCCTCGTTATTGAATCAAACCATTGACATTTCATCATCGTGACTCGACCATGCGAGTAATAATAAAAAATTATTATTTTCTCCACGACACCATAATAAGCAACATTTTCAGAACGAGGTCTAGTGTCCGATGAACTGGCATAACAGTCTGTTGTGGCAGTAAGCATAACACCATTATGTCGTGTTCTCATGTTTCTTGCTCTTTCAGTGATAATAATTTGTATCCATTGATCACAAGTGATTTACAAGCACGAACCACACATAATAGTTTGTTTGGAAACCATATTTGGTTATATGATAGCTAACTGCTTCACGGCCCAACCAAGGTCTTCCAACACAATTAAAACATGGGCAGTGTATGCGACCACTCTCTGAAGCCTTGTCAAATGCAAAATCTAGAAAGCTTTTCAAATTATTTTGAAAATCGGTTGAAATCCGATCAGTTTCGTACATCCAACTTCTATCCATTCTGTAAAAAAATCGCAATAAGTCATTTCAAAGCAATTCAATAATATTAAAGTTTAATAAAAAAAATATTTACGTAAATGACAATTGTTTACTCTATATAAAAGCATAACGGACACATTACTCTATGTGAGAATCATATTAAGAAATACAACAAAATACAGTGTATATAAGAAAATAAGATACAAAATTTCTAATGCCTATATTCAAGGATTGACCAGTAAGATATTGGAAGTGGATCAAGGAATACATAATCCTTAAGGGTCTTGTTGGGAGTATATGAGTTTTATACTTTAACTTCTTCAAGTAGATCAGGATGAGGAGTAGGATGAGGATCATGGGAGTGGCGGGACTGTCCAAGGGGGGTGTGGCGTGTCCAGGGGGGTGCGGGGTGTCTAGGGGGATCGGGGTGTCCAGGTGGGCGGGGGGATGTCTAGGGGGATCGGGGTGTCCAGATGGGCGGGCTGTCCGTGGGGGTGGTCAGGTTGTCCAAGGGGTTCGGGGTGTATAGGTATATTTATATGAAAAGAATACCCCCCAGAATAATCATGCAGCCCTGTCATTAGTCTAAACCCCTAGAACACATAAAAGAAGCTAGTATGGACATTTACTAAAATATTTAACACCATACGAATGAAAATACACTCTAAGTATAGTTTGATAGGATATAATGGTGTGTGTGAAAAAAATGATATTAAATCAATTTAAATGAATATGGAACAAATGAGGGTTTATAATACACTAAGAGTACCTCAAACAATCCAAAACCACTATAGTTCCACATATTCAACTTCATGAAACAGGACTTGGAAATCTTACCTACGTCTTTACTGATGACCACCTAATTGGAACACTCTATTTATGGCTCTTGAACACAAGGAACAAACAATGTTTGGTCTCTACCAACTCAATCACCCCCTTGTAGATCATAATCTTGTTTCCCCCTTATACTAAAATGGTCTCACTGGAAGCTACTATTAATACCGGACCTAAACCATTCATTCTCCATAAAACAATGATCAAATAACCATCGGAGTATCTCTCATATAACCACAACCATTTTTATCTATGATGTAACGAAATTCACAAGAATAACTTTTATTCAATAACCTTTTGGTATATAATGTGCATCAACAATGGTTCAATTATATGGTTCATCACATTCCAATTTATTAATCACCCATACATGATAAAAATTGAACATTGACTTTCATTTAATTACAACCATCATATTTCATTTAATTCTTAACAAGCATAGAAGCATGGAAATTGGAATCTAATAACTTTAATTAGTCCCCAAAAACTTTTTAATAAATTTAACATGAAAAATAAAACACTTTGAAATCTAAATAATCACTATGAAGTAAAATGAGCTTGGAATTCTATTGCACAAGTAAAAACACTCAACGATGGAATATATGAAAAGAATATTAATATAAATTATTAAAACAAGATAATAAAGTAACAATGAATGTTAAAACTAAACATGTGATTGAATTTTATAACATATAATAAAAATTTCTTGGTAATGAAACATGAAAGGTACATCAAAAAATTAGACAACTGTCTAATGCAATCTATATGGGCTGGAATATGCATGGAATGTAAATAAAGAACAGAAACATAAATTGGGCTGGAACAGAAATTCGGTTGGAATATGAGAATAGAAATTGGCCTCATCCCACATCAAAATCGAAACTAAAAACTAAGAAAATACCTCAGCCTTGGATGGGATGGAGGAAGAGAACCCGAAGCACCTCCAAAATCGCCTCCAAAATCGCCCAAGCGCTCCCCGTTTAGGGCTCTGGATCGCGAATGGGGGAGAGGATCCGCTACTGCCAATTTGGAGGAAAAGTTTTCCCAACGGTTTTTAAAAACCATTGGTATATAAATCCATCCCAAACCTATACCAACGGTTCCATTGAAACCGTTGGTAAATCTCTACTCCAACGGTTCTAAAACAATTTGGAACATACACTTTTAGGGTGTACCAACGGTTTACAACAGTTGGAATAGGATTTTTACCAACGGTTCACTTGAACCGTTGGTATATATAACGAAATAACACATTACCAACGGTTTCAAACCGTTGGTATAGTGTTTTTTACCAACGGTTCAAGAGAACCGTTGGTATATATTGAAGATGGAATACTATACCAATGGTTTCAAACCATTGGTATTGTGTATTTCTAGAACCATTGCACAGCACCCCCACCATTGCACCAGCACCCCCACCCTGCATAAAAAGCACCAGAACTATTGCACAGTATTAAAAACAGCATAAAAACACCTGTAATAACACAAAAAAAAAACACATAAAACCATCAAACTCTTCCAACCATGTGGCGTACTACAATTCCCTATTTCAATCTTCATATGAAAAGAATAATCCAGTGGAGTTGAATAACAGTTTCAATAACTCAAATGGGGTATGGAAACTTACCCATGGTTCCATGGTGGTTATGAAACTAAATTTGAAAATGGGGTTGGGAAACTTACCCCATGGTTCCTTGGTGCTTACAAAAGGAGTAAAGTATAGAACTAATTATTTGATTTAAAATTCAGGAATAACTGAAATGATCACAAGTTCAACTTGTGATGGTCTAGAAGAATGGAATTGTAAGTTTTTTGAACTTAGTTAGAATAATATTAATGTTTTTAAGGCTATGAACACTAAATGGTACAAGTATGGTGCGATCTATTGATCAAAGTAGGATTCCACCACATCGTACCTCGGATTGAGGTGGGGTTGACTCATACACATAAAAAATGACCAATGTATCCTTGTCCTAAAGTATCATCACAATCCAAATACCTTTGATCATTTTTTCATATGTCAGTTGTTGGTTTCACTTAAATGTTGTTCATTTCAAAAAAAAAGTGAGACACTTAGAGTGATACTGATCACACCGTGCCTCAGATGGAGGCGGGGTTGACTCATACACATCACAACTTACACATGTATCAATTGTCCTAAAGTATCAATAAAATATGAAAGAGTTTTGTCAGTTTTCTATATGCAAGTTGTTTTCACTTAAATCTTGTCCATTTCAAATAAAAGAGAGACACATAGAGTGATACCGGTCACACCTTGCCTCAGATGGAGGTGTGGTTGACTCGTACATGTCACAAATGAAACATGTATAATTGTACTAAAGTATCAATACATTCTGAAAGAGTTTGGTCCATTTTCTGTATGCAAGTTGTTGTTTTAACTTAAAATTATGTCCTTTTCAAATAAAAGTGAGACACTTTGAGTGGTACCGGCCACACCATGTCTTGGATTAAGACGGAGTTGACTCCTACATGTCACAAATGGCCCATGTATCGTTTTTCTAAAGTATCAACACAATCCGAATGCGTTTGATCAATTTTCCGTATGCCAATTGTTGTTTTCACTTTAAATCAAGTCCATTTCAAATAAAAGTGAGACACATTGAGTGGTACCAGCCACACCGTGCCTCATATTGAGGCAGAATTGACTCTTACACATCAAAAATGACCCATGGATCGTTTTTCTAAAGTTTCAACAGATTTCAAATGCGTTTGGTTGGTTTTCCGTATGTCAGTTGTTGTTTTCACTTAAAATTAAGTCCATTTTAAACAAAAGAGAGACACTTTGAGTGGTATCGGCCACACCGCACCTCGGATTGAGGCTAGATTGACTCGTACACGTCACATATGACCCATGTATCCTTTTTCTAAAGTATAAACACAATCCGAATGCGTTTGATCGGTTTTCCGTATGTCAGTTGTTGTTTTCATTTAAAATTAAGTCCATTTTAAACAAAAGAGGGACACTTTGAGTGGTACCGGCCACACCATGCCTCAGATTGAGGCGGGGTCAACTTGTACACGTCACATATAAGACATGGATCATTGTGATAAATTATCAACACAATCAGAATCTGTTTGGTTGGTTTTCCGTATGTACTTAAGATGTTGTCCATTTTAAACATAAGAGAGACACTTTGGGTGGTTCCAGCGACACCATGACTCGGATTGAGACTCGGTTGAGTTTTACACGTCACATATGACCCATGGATCCTTTTCCTAAAGTTTCAATAGAATATGAATGCGTTTGGTTGGTTTTCCATATGTCAGTTATTTTTTTACTTAAAATTAAGTCTATTTTAAACAAAAGAGAGACACTTTGAGTGGTGCCGGCCACACCGTGAATCAGATTGAGGCAGGGTTGACTCGTACACATCATATATGACCCATATATCATTGTGCTAAATTTTAAACAGATTGCGAATGCATTTGGTTAGTTTTGTGTATGTCAGTTATTGTTTTCACTTAAAATTAAGTCCATTTTAAACAAAAGAGAGACACTTTGAGTGGTACCAGCCATACTGCACCTCAGATTGAGGTGGGGTCAAATCTTACACATCACATATTAGCCATGGATCCTTGTGATAAAGTATCAACACAATAAGAATCTGTTTGGTTGGTTTTCCGTATGTACTTAAAATGTTGTTCATTTTAAACATAAGAGAGACACTTTGGGTGGTTCCGGCCACACCATGACTCAGATTGAGGCGCAGTTGACCTGTACACATCACATATGACCCATGTATCCTTGTCCTAAAGTTTCAATAGATTCTAAATGTGTTTGGTAGGTTTTCTGTATGCCAGTTGTTATTTTCACTTAAAATTAAGTCTATTTTAAACAAAAGAGAGACACTTTGAGTGGTTTGGGACACACCGTGCCTTGGAATGAGGCGGGGTTGACTCTTACATATCACAAATGACCCATGGATTGTTTTCCTAAATTATCAACACAATCCAAATGCGTTTGTTCTGTTTTCCGTATGCCAGTAGTTGTTTTCACTTAAAATGTTGAGGCGAGATTAACTCATACAACCACCAGGACAGCCCCCCCCCCCCCCCCGAATTGTGGCGGGATTGACTCATACACATTACATATTACCCATTTATCCTTTTTCTAAAGTATCAACACAATCCGAATGCGTTTGATCGGTTTTTCGTATGTCAGTTGTTGTTTTCACTTAAAATTAAGTCCATTTTAAACAAAAAAGAGACACTTTGAGAGGTACCAGCCACACCACGCCTTGGATTGAGGTGGGGTCAACTTGTACACGTCACATATAACCCATGGATCCTTTTACTAAATTTTCAACAAATTATGAATGTGTTTGGTCAGTTTTCCGTAAGTCAGTTGTTGTTTTCACTTAAAATTAATTCTATTTTAAAAAAAAGAGAGACACTTTGAGTGATGACGGCCACACCGTGACTCAGATTGAGGCGGGGTTGACTCATACATGTTATATATGACCCATGGATTGTTGTGCTAAATTTTCAACAGAATCTGAATGCATTTGGTTAGCTTTCCGTATGTCAGTTGTTGTTTTTACTTAAAATTAAATCCATTTTAAACAAAAGAGAGACACCTTGAGTGGTACCAGCCACACTGCACCTCATATTGAGGCAGAGTCAACTCGTACACATCACATACGAGTCATGGATCATTGTGATAAAGTATCAACACAATCAGAATCCGTTTGGTCAGTTTTCTGTAAGTACTTAAAATGTTGTCCATTTTAAACATAAGAGAGACACTTTGGTTGGTTTCATCCACACAGTGACTCAGATTGAGGCACGGTTGACTTTTACACATCACATATGACCCATGGATCCTTTTCCTAAAGTTTGAACGAATTATGAATGCGTTTGGTCGGTTTTCCGTATGTCAGTTGTTGTTTTCACTTAAAATTAAATCTATTTTAAACAAAAGAGAGACACTATGAGTGGTGACGGCCACACCATGACTCAGATTGAGGCGGGGTTGACTCTTACATGTCATATATGACCCATGGATGGTTGTGCTAAATTTTAAACAGAATCCGAATGCATTTGGTCAGTTTTCCGTATGTCAGTTATTGTTTTTACTTAAAATTAATCCATTTTAAACAAAAGAGAGACACTTTGAGTGGTACCAGCCACACCATGACTCAGATTGAGGTGGGGTCAAATCGTACATGTCACATATGAGCCATGGATCCTTGTGATAAAGTATCAACACAATAAGAATCTATTTGGTTAGTTTTCCATATGTACTTAAAATGTTGTCCGTTTTAAACATAAAAGAGACACTTTGGGTGGTTCCGGCCACACCGTGACTCGGATTGAGGCGCGGTTGAGTTTTACACGTCACATATGACCCATGTATCCTTTTCCTAAAGTTTCAACAGATTATTAATGCGTTTGGTCGGTATTCCGTATGTCAGTTATTGTTTTCACTTAAAATTAAGTCAATTTTAAACAAAAGAGAGACACTTTGAGTGGTGCCGACCACACCGCGACTCATATTGAGGAAAGGTTGACTCGTACATGTCATGTATGTCCCATAGATCATTTTCCTAATGTTTCAATAGAATCTGAATGCATTTGGTCAGTTTTCCGTATGTTAGTTATTGTTTTCACATAAAATTTAGTCCATTTTAAACAAAAGAGAGACACTTTGAGTGGTACCAGCCACACCACAACTCGGATTGAGACTGGGTTAACTCATACATGTCACATATGACCCATGGATCATTGTTCTACAGTTTCAATAGAATCCAAATGCATTTGGTCAGTTTTCCGAATGTCAGTTTTTGTTTTCACTTAAAATTAAGACCATTTTAAACAAAAGTGAGACACTTTGAGTGGTACCGGACACACTGCGCCTCGGATTGATGTTTTTTTGACTCTTACACATAAAAAATGACACATTTATCATTTTCCTAATGTATCAACACAATCCCAATGCGTTTGGTCAGTTTTCTGTATGCCAGTAGTTGCTTTCACTTAAAATGTTGTTCATTTCAAATAAAAATTAGACACTTTGAGTGGTTCCAGCCACACCACGCCTTGAATTGATGTGGGTTTGACTCCTACACGTCAAAAATGTCCCATGAATCATTTTTATTAAGTATCAACACAATCCAAATAAGTTTGGTCGGTTTTCCGTATGTCAGTTATTTTTACTTAAAATAGTTTCCATTTTAAACAAAAGAGAGACTCATTGAGTGATTTAGGCCACACCGTGCCTCGGATTGAGGTGGGGTTGACTCATACAAGTCAAAAATTTCCCATGGATCATTTTACTAATGTATCAACACAATTATAATGCGTTTGGTCGGTTTTCCATATGCCAGTAGTTGTTTTCACTTAAAATGTTGTGCATTTCAAATAAAAGTTACACGGTTTGAGTGGTTCCGGCCACACCACAGCTCGAATTGATGCGGGGTTGACTCTTACACGTCAAAATGTCTCATGGATCGTTGTGTTAAAGTATCAACACAATCTGAATACGTTTGGTCGGTTTTCCGTATGTCAGTTATTTTTACTTAAAACAGTGTTCATTTTAAACAAAAGTGAGACACTTAGAGTGTTATCGGCCACACAGTGCCTCAAAATGAGGCGGGGTTAACTCGTACACATCACAAATGACCCATGGATCATTTTACTAAATTATAAACACAATCAAAATGCGTTTGGTCTATTTTCCGTATGCCAGTAGTTGTTTTCACTTAAAATGTTGAGGCAAGATTAACTTGTACAACCAACTGGACAACCCACCACCCCTCGGATAGCTCCCCACTCACCCCGGACAGCCCCCCATCCCTCGGACAGCCCCCACTCACCCCGAACAGCCCCCACCCCTCGGACAACGACCTGGACATCCCCCCCCCCTCCACCTGGACACCCCATCCCACAACACCTGGACATCCCCATGTAGTCATTATTATAACCATTAATAAAAAATTATTAAACTACATTATTTGTCAAAGATAATCATACTGAACATAAATCAAAAATATTATTGGATATATCAAGGAAAATGAAGGCATACTATCTTACATCCTAAATTACCACCCACAACCACGATTAATTTCCACAGACCTCTCATTTCTACCAAATCAAAAGAGAAAAACAAAAAACATAGTTGCACATCAATAAAACCAAATATAAAATTGTTATGGATGACTACACATGCCAGCATGGCTAGTGAAAAGCACCCCACCATCATAAAAGTGAGTATTGTCCAAGAAAGTGACATAATATACAATGTACATTGAGAACCATATTTAATTGACCCTAAATGCTTTATTAGTACAATCATATTAGGAATCCAATTATTACTCATGACTAACCATGCCACTATAAACAACCTAGAGTGTATGAGTTTTCTCTCTAATCTCAACAACATCATCACACATTCTTACCATGATGTGAATCGTGTGTAATATGAATGATATTAACACAAAATTCCCAGAAATACCAAGCCTTCTAAAAACTGAAAATTTATTGATGATATTAACACACAATTCATTTTGAATCAAATTTGATTCACTTTACTACTTATCCCAATAGACCAAACTCATACTATAATCACTATATGTGTGTCACTATCAAAGCTCAACACACGCACCCAAATCAAATAGAAAACAAAATTCATAAACACCCAAATATAAAGAGAAAACCAAAACAGTAGATGTAGATAATTAAAATAAAAGTATCACTTACAGGAAATGTAGAACTAAGAAATTTTGAAGATGGGTCGGAATGAAGGATTTTCGCAGTAGGGTAAACAGAATCCCAATTCACCTCTTCACCCAATTGAAAACATAAAATCAAAATAGAAGATACATAACATTAAAATGAAAGTATAACTTACAGATTACAAATGATAATCTAAGAAATTTTGAAGATGGAATGATTTGGACAGTAGGGTAAAGAGAATCCCACTTCTCTACTTCGGTTTAGGGCTCCAGTCGCGTGGAATGGGGGAGCCCGAGGTTCTGTCTATTTTTGGGAAATATTTCCCAACGGTTTGTAAAAACCGTTGGGAATGAAAACTTTTACCAACGATTTTAAAAAACCGTTGGTAAAGCCCTTCAAAAACTCACTTTTACCAAAGGTTTTACAAAACCGTTGGTATATCTTCATCAAAAAAAACTTTTACCAACAGTTTTGCAAAACCGTTGGTATATCTTCCTCACAAACACACTTTTACCAACAGTTTTGCAAAAACCATTGGTATAACTTCACCTCTACATACCTTTACCAACGGTTTTTGAAAAACCGTTGGTATATGCTTGGTATACTCATATACACCAACGGTTTAAGCAAACTGCTGGTATATATCCGTTGGGAAAACCTATATTTCCAGTAGTGGGTTTTAGGGTCTTTTAATGGTTTAAAGGTTTTTTAGTGTTTTAGTGTTTCATGGTTTTTAGAGTTTTTAACATTTTTAGGTGTTTTCAAGGTTTTTGGAGTTTTTACGGGGTTTTAGTGTTTTTATTAGTCTTTTTAGTTTTTATGGTTTTTATTGATTTTTATGGATTTTAGGGCCTTTTAGGATTTTATTATTTTTAGGGTTTTTAGCATTTTTAGGGATTTTGAGGGGTTTCAATGTTTTTACGGTCTTTGGGTTTTAGGGTTTTATTTTGAGATTTCTTAGGGTTTTTAGGGTTTTTAGGGTTTTTTATGGATTTTTTATGTTTTTAAAGGTTTTTATAGGATTTATGGTTTTTAGGGGTTTTTTTTGGTTTTTAGGGATATTTATATTTTCATCCATTTTCATGGTTTTTTAGGATTTTTATAGTTTTTATGGTTTTAGGATTTTTAGGTATTTTGAGGGGTTTTATGGTTTTCATAGATTTTTAGGGTTTTTAGGGTCTCTTAGGGTTTTTAGGGTTATTTCGAGTTTTTTTAGGTTTATAAGGTTTCTAGAGTTTTTTAACATTTTTAGGGGGTTTTGGGGTTTTTAGAGTTTTTAGTAGTTTTTAGTGTTTTATGGATATTTAGGGGTTTTTAAGGGTTTTCATATTTTTTTGGGGGGTTTATGGTTTTCAGGGGTTTTCTGGGTTTTTAAGATTTTTTACGTTTTCATTTATTTTTAGGGAGTTTTTAGGATTTTTATGGTTTTAAGGTTTTTCAGGGATTTGAGTGTTTTTATGAGTTTTCAAGGGTTTTAGGGTTTTTATGGGTTCTCATGGTTTTTAGGGTCTTTTGGGTTTTTAGAGGTTTTTTTAGTTTTTTAGGATTTTTAAGGGTTTTTAGAGTCTTTTAGCTTTCTTAGGGGTTTTAAGTGTTTTTAGTGTTTTTGTGATTTTATCATTTTCATGAGATTTTAGGGTTTTTGAGGGTTTTTAGGGATTTTTGAGGTTTTTAGGGTATTCTTGGGTTTTTAGAGTTTTCCTTAAGTTTTTTCATGGATTTTACAGTTTTTAGGGGTTTTCTGGGTTTTTAAGCTCTTTTAGGAATTTTTTTCTTCTGTTTTTTAGGGTTTTTAATGTTTTTAGAGTTTTTTTTTTACATTTTTAGGGGTTTTTAATAGTTTTTAGAGTTTGTCATGGTTTTAGGGTTTTTATTATTTTTTAGGGTTTTTAAGGTTTTTGGGGTTCTTTATGGTTTTCAGGGGTTTTTTTGGGGTTTTAGGGTTTTTAGGGATTTTGTGAGGTTTTAGGGGTTTTCAGGGGTTTCGGGGTTTTAGGGTCATTTTGTGTTTTTAGGGTGTTTTTTGAGTATTTTAGCAATTTAAAGGTTTTTTAGAGTTTTTAACATTTTTAGGGGTTTAGGGGGTTTTAGGGGTTTTACGGGGTTTTAGGGGTTTTAAAAGTTTTTAGGGGGTTTTCAGTGATTTTAGGGTTTTTATGCTTTCATGGATTTTTAGGAGTTTTTTTTGGATTTTTAGGGTTTTTTGGATTTTTAAGTAATTTGAGGGTTTTGGGGGTTTTTTGAGTTCTTTAGGATTTTAAAGGTTTTTTAGAGTTTTTTTAACATTTTTTGGGGTTTGAAGGATTTTTAGTGTTTTTAGTGGTTTCTCAGGGGTTTTATGGGTTTTTAGGGGTTTTAAGGTTTTTAGGGGTTTTGTGGTTTTCAAGAGATTTTCAGGGTTTTTACGGGTTTTTACATTTTAATGGATTTTTAGGGGGTTTAGGATTTTTATGGGTTTTAGGTGTTTATGGGTTTTTAGGGTTTTTTTTGGGTTTTTAGGGGTTTTAGGGATTCATTTGGGTTTTAGGGGTTTTAGTGGTTTTTTAGGATTTGTATAGTTTTTATTTTTTTAGTGATCTTGAGAGTTTTTAGGATTTTTAGGGAGTTTTATGGGTTTTAGTGTTTTCAAGGTTTTTATGGTCCTTTTTTTTTGTATTTTTTTTGAATTTTTAGGGTTTTTATGGTTTTTTTATTGTCTTCTAATGTTTTTAGGATTTTCAGGGTTTTTAGAGTTTTCAGTGGGTTTTTGGATATTTATGAGTTTTAGGGTTTTTATAGGTTTTATGGTTTTTAGGGGGTTTTTAGAGATTTTGGGGATTTAAACTTTTTCATTGATTTTAATGGTATTCTTAGTATTTTTATGGGTTTTAGGGTGTTTAGGGGTTTTCATGATTTTCACGGTTTTTATTACCTTTTGGGGTTTTAAGGTTTTTTTGACCTTTTTAGGGGTTTTAAGGAGTTTTAGTATTTTTAACATTATTAGGGTTTTAAGGGTTTTTATAGTTTTTAGTAGTTTTTATGTGTTTTTAGGGTTTTTTAATGTTTTTAGGGGTTTTTATAGTCTCTAGAATTTTTTCAGGGTTTTAAAGGGCTTTTACATCTTCATGGATTTTTAAGGGTTTTTTAGAATTTTTATAGTCTTTGGGGTTTTCTAGGGTATTATGGACTTTTGAAGGTTTTTAGATTTTTCAGGGGTTTTAGGGTTTTAGGGACTTTTTGGTTTAAAGGGGTTTTTTGAGATTTTTAGGGATTTCATTTTTTTTGAATTTTTTAACATTTTTAGTATTTTTAAGGGTTTTTAGAGTTTTTTGTGGTTTTGCGGGGTTTTATGGGTTTTTAGGGTTCTAAGGTTTTTGGGGATTTTTTTGGTTTTCATGAGTTTTTTAGGGGTTTTAGGGGTTTTTTACATTTTCGTGGATTTTGGGGGGTTTTTTAGGATTTTTATGGGTTTTAGGGTTTTCTAAGGTTTTAGGGATTTTGAGGGTTTTTAACAATTTTTATTGGTTTTTTGGGATTTTCAGGGTTTTAGGGTGTTTTTGGGGTTTATGGTTTTTTTTAGTTTTTTGTATTTTTAAGGTTTTTTAGAGTTTCTTAACGATTTAAGGGGTTATGGTTTTTTGTATTTTTTACTGGTTTTTAGGGTTCTTAAGGTTTTTATGGTTTTTAAGGTTTTATGGTTTTAGGGGTTAAATGGATTTTTAGGGTTTTTTTTTCATTTTCAGGGATTTTTAGGATTTTTAGGACTTTTATGAATTATAGGATTTTTTGAATTTTAAGGATCTTAAGGGGTTTTAGGGGCTTTCAGGTTTTTTTAGGGTCTATGATTTTTCAGGGTTTTTAGGGTCATTTTGGGTTTTTAGTGTTTTTTGAGTTTTTAGGGGTTCAAGGTTTTTTAGATTTTTTTAACATTTTAGGGGGTTTAAGGGTTTTTAGAGTTTTTGTTTTTTTGGGTTTTTTAGGGTTTTAAAATGTTTTTAGGGGTTTTATGGTTTTCAGGGTTTTTTGGGTTTTTACATTTTCATGGATTTTCAGGAGTTTATTAGGATTTTTAAGGTTTTTGGGGGTTTTTGGGTTTTTAGGGATTTTGAGGGTTCTTGGGGGTTTTTAAGGGTTTTAGGAGTCTTAGGGTTTTTAGGGGTTTTAGGGTCTTTACTGGGTTTTTAGGGGTTTTTTAAGTTTTTTAGAGTTTTAAAGTTTTGTTAGAGTTTTCTAATGTTTTTATGGGGTTTAAGGATTTTAGAGTTTTCATTGGTCATCAGGGTTTTTATGGGGTTTATGGTTTTTAAGGAATTGAGGGGTTTTAATGGTATTCAATGGTTTTTTAGGGTTTTTAGGTTTTTTACATTTTCATTGATTTTTAGAGGGTTTTTAGGTTTTTTATGGTTTTTAGAGTTTTTTTGGGTTTTTAGGGATTCTTAAGGGGTTTAGGGTTTTTCAACAGCTTGCTTTTTTGGGTTTTTATGGTTTTTTTCTTTTTCAGGGTTTTAGGGTCTTTTGGGGGTTTTGGGGTCTCTTTTTGAGTTTTTTGGGTTTTATTGTTTTTTAACATTTTAGGGGGTTTACAAATATTTAAAACCCCTAAATACATTAAAAACATTACAAACCTTAAAAACTCAAAAAATCCTAAAAACCCAAAACGACCCTAAAAACCCTTCAAACCTCTAAAACCCTAAAACCCCCCAAAAAACCCTAACCCCTCAAAATCCCTAAAAACCCTAAAAACCATAAAAATCCTAAAAACCCCTTAAAAATCTATGAAAATGTAAAAAACCCCAAAGACCCAAAAAACCCATTAAAACCATAAAACCCCTAAAAATAGTAAAACTGTAAAAATCCATAAACCCATAAACCCACTAAAACATTAAAAAAACTCTAAAAAACCTTAAAACCCATTAAAAACTCAAAAAAGCCTAAAAACTAGAAAAACAAAAAAATCCTAAAAACCCCTAAAAATCCATGAAAACCCTTAAAAGCTCTAAAAACACTTAAAAACCTAAAAATGTTAAAAAAATTCTAAAAACCTTTAAAACCAAAAAAAACTAAAAAACCCATAAAAACCTAAAATGAACCTAAAAATCCTAACAACCCTAAAAACCCCTAAAAACCATAAAACCCATCAAAATCCCTAAAGACCATAAAAAACCTTAAAAACCATAAAATATTAAAAAAACCCTAAAAATTCATGAAAAACCCATGAAAACCATGAAACCCCTTAAAAACATTAAAAACTCTAACAAACCAGTAAAAAATCTAAAAAACAATTAAAACACCTAAAAAAGTAAAAAATTCTAAAAATCCTTTACAACACTAAAAACCCAAAAGACCATAAAAACCCTGAAAATCTCTAAAAACCTTTAAACCCCTCAAATTCCCTAAAAACCCTAAAAAAACCCAAAAACCATTAAAATCGTAAAACCTCCTAAAAATCCATGAAAAACTAAAAAAACCTAAAATCCTTGAAAAACCCTTCAAAATAATAAAACCATTAAAACCTTAAAAAAGTGAAAAACCATAAAAAAAACCTTTAAAAACTCTAAAAACCCTTAAAATCGCTAAAAACATTAAAAAAATATAAAAAACCCTTAAAACCCCTAAAATCCCAAAACCCCTAAAAACCCAAGAAGACCCTAAAAACCCTAAAAACCCGAGAAAAACTTTTAAAATCCATAAAAACACTAAAAACCCATAAAATATATGATGCGAACCATGCGGAAGGCACCGAGTCGATTGCTCGGGTGGAGGAATTGGATTTGCAAGGCCCAATGACGCGAGGAAGATTAAAGAGGTTGAATGCTTCAATGGACGCTCATCTTTCTTCATTAAAGGCCCAATGGGTATTATCTTGCATGGATGGAGCAAATGGGCATTTAATATCACTTATTCAAGCCCAAAATTGATGATTAAAGCTTGGCCCACATGGTTGCACGAATTTAGAGGCCTTGCCCACATGGAGGATTCTAGAAATGGCATCTTTGGACACCAAAGTCAAATCCGGTGGGCTATGCACTCAAAGTCAAATCCGGTGGGCTATGTTGGAAAGTTGTGTGCTTCTTTTCCAAAAGTCTTTGTTGGCTTTTATCTTTTTGACTTTTAAGGGGACAAGGTAGGTTTAGACTTTATGACTTTAGGGTATTAGACCCTTGACCATTGTATCACCCCCTTGGCTATAAATAGCCACCCCATGGCATTGTATTGGCATTCAAGACTTAATTTGAGAGCTTATGCTTTGTTTCTCTTCGTTGTGTGAGGATTATCCCGGGTTTTCCCCCCTGCTCTTGTGCATTCTTGCCTTGTCAATCTACAAGTTAGATTGGTGATCCAAGATCACAAAGCCCCCAATTCCGTGCCTCAACCCAAGTGCGTTGTTGTGTGGATTGGCCATCACACCCCTCCCTTGAGTGTGTTGTCTAAGTAGTAGGTCACGCTCCATATAGCGTTGGTTGACTACTTGCTTCCACTATCCATACCTTTCACCCATCACTTAGCCCCAAACCGCATCCATCATCCGCCGCCCTAAGCCGTGAAGATCGGGCCACCCCGTGCGTCTCGTATCAGTTTGTATCAGAGCTTCGGTTGACACGGTAGGCGTCTATCCCCTCATTTACTTTAATTCTATCCATTACCCTCCTTATCTTTCCATATTTTTCACCCATTCAACAAGAAAAATCCATTTTTCTTGAAACCCTCACGAATTTTCCTAGTTTGTGCAAGCTTGGATTATTATAAATTGAGCCAAATTTTCATTCATCTTCTTTCCGCATTTAATTCTCTATATGTGATTTGTATCCGGCAAAAAAAAATCTCTCAACTCATCATTTTGTGCTTTTCAAAATTAAGCACATCCTTTATTTGAGAGATTTCGAAGAAAAAAAAGAAAAAAAAATTGTCTTACTCTCTGTTCAATCATCTTGTGCTTTAAAACTCCAAGCACAACACTTTTTGGGGAGAATTGACAAAAAAAAAGCAAAAAAAAAGAGCGGATACAATTACACCTTTGTGCTTTACATTATTAGCACTTTCTATTTCCATATATAACATTTTCCATCATTTTACTTCATCCCCATTTTGTATTTGGCTCATATTTTTATTCATTTATCTTATCTTGCACAATCGGGCAAAACCCACAATCCACCTATCTACCCCTTATTTCCACCCTCTTTTTGACCCTTTACCATTGTTAAACCCCTTACCACTCAAGCGGGTTGTGTTAAACCATCCCCCGACACAATCTTGATTGGGGAGGAATTTGTGGCACTTGAACACCCTAAACAAGGTAATATATTTCATAAGAGCTTGGGATTCAAATTGAGTTTTGAGAGTGGAGAGAAATAAGCAAAAAAAAAATATATCATGTGTGTGTGAGTGTGTGCATATTGTTGTGTGAGTGTGTGTGTACATCTTGTGCGTGTGAGTGTGTATATATTGCGTGCGTGGGTGTGTATCTTTGTGTGTGTGAGTGTGTACATCTTGTGTGAGTGTGTGTGTACATCTTGTGCGTGTGAGTGTGTATATATTGCGTGCATGAGTGTGTATCTTTGTGTGTGTGAGTGTGTACATCTTGTGTGAGTGTGTACATCTCGCGTGTGTGAGTGAGTGTGTATCATTGTGTGTGTCCCCCCCCCCCCGGTGTGTGTTTGTGTTTGTGTAACTTATCATGGCAGAAGATCGTGGGAAGAAAATTGCTCATGTTAGCGATGAAGGAAGTCGAAGTAGATCTCCCGCACCTAAAGCTACGCAATTCCAAATGCAAGCTTTGGTGAGCCACTTCGAGAAGCTTCTTGATCGGAAGTTGGAGATGTTACATGAGAGGATTGATGAATTGGAGAATAAACCAAGCCCAAGGATGTTCCATGATAACCCACGACGTGCTCCCGCACCACGTCGTCCCCACATCATGGAGGAGGAGATGGTGAACTTTGATGATGATCTTGATGAAGTCCCACAAAGGAGGAGGTTGTACCAACAACCGAGAGGAGCCCAAAGGAGACAACATGATGATGACCTACTTGGCGGGATCAAGGTGAAGGTCCCTTCTTTTCTTGGGAAAAGTGATCCGGAAGCATACTTGGAGTGGGAGATGCGGATCGAGCAGGTCTTTTCATGCCATGCATATTCCGAGGAGAAAAAGGTCAAACTTGCTTCCCTTGAATTTTCTGATTATGCTTTAATTTGGTGGGATCAAGTTCAAAAGGAGAGGGCTAGATATGGTGGACGTCCCATCAACACTTGGGAAGACATGAAGTTCACCATGCGGAAGCGGTTTGTTCCCACACATTACCATAGAGATCTCCACAACAAACTTCAACGCCTCATCCAAGGGAGTAAGAGTGTAGAAGACTACTACAAGGAGATGCAAATTGCCATGATTCGGGCAAACGTTGAGGAGGATCCGGAGGCAACCATGGCACGGTTTTTACATGGTCTCAATCGGGAGATTGCGGATCAAGTGGAGATGTACCACCATGTAGAGATACAAGATATGATCCACCAAGCCACCAAGACCGAGCAACAAATCAAAAGGAGGAGCAACATGAGGAAACCCACTACCCCTTTCACACCATGGAGAAATCCAAGGAAGGAGATTGGAGAACCATCAAAGGCAAAAGAGGTGGTTGATCGCAAAAGTGACAAGGTAATTCTTCCACCTAAGAAACCTACTTTTGAGGCTAACCAAACCAGAAATAGGGATATTCGGTGTTTTAAATGTCAAGGAAGGGGTCACATTGCTAGTGAATGCCCAAACCGTCGCACCATGATCATCAACAAGTATGGAGAATGGGAGACCGATGGAGAGAGCTCCGAAGAGGAGGAAGATGAATCTCCAGAAATTGAAAATGGAGAATTTGCGGAAGATGGCGAGATTCTTGTCACTAGAAGAGTTTTAAGTGCACAAATGACCGTTGGAGAAAAGGAGCAGCGGGAGAACCTTTTCCATAAACGATTCAAGATCAATGGGAAGGTATGTAGTGTTATTGTTGATGGTGGAAGTTGTAGCAATGTGGCGAGCACCGAGTTGGTGGAGAAGTTGGGACTCCCAACTTTAAGGCATCCAAATCCATACCGACTTCAGTGGTTGAATGATTGTGGGGAGCTGAAGGTCACCAAGCAAGTGAAGGTATTGTTCACCATCGGTAAGTACAAAGATGAGGTATTGTGCGACATTGTTCCTATGAAGGCGTGCCACTTGTTATTGGGTCGACCATGGCAGTACGATCGGCGTGTTACTCATGATGGTTTCTTGAACCGTCACTCTTTTTTACTCCGAGGGGAACCTATAACCCTCAACCCCATGTCCCCCAAGCAAATTCTAGAAGATCACATTTTGAGAGAAAAGAAAAAAAAGAGTGATGAGGAAAAAAAGAGAGAAAATGAAAAAGGAGAGAATGAGGGAAAAATAGAAAATGAGAGAAGCAAAGAAATGGAGAACAAAGAAAAATCAAGAGGGGAAAAAGTTTTGAGGGGAGAGAAAAGTGTGATGTTGGCAAAAAAGAGTGAGGTTAAGGAAGCTTTGATTTCTCGACAAAATCTCTTAGTACTTATGTACAAAGAGGTGATGTTGAACACTAACGACTTAACATCTTCTTTGCCACATGTTGTTGAGTCTTTGTTGCAGGAATTTGAAGATGTGTTTCCCAAAGAGGTGCCACCAGGTTTGCCACCCATTAGAGGTATTGAGCATCAAATTGACCTCATACCTGGAGCATCACTACCGAACCGCCCAGCATATCGCACCAACCCAGAGGAGACAAAAGAAATTCAAAGGCAAGTTCAAGAGTTGCTGAATGTGGGGTATGTGAGAGAGAGTCTTAGTCCTTGTGCGGTACCAGTGCTTCTAGTACCAAAGATGGATGGAACATGGAGAATTTGCATTGACTGTAGAGCCATCAACAACATCACGGTCAGGTATCGTCATCATATCCCTAGGTTAGATGATATGCTAGATGAATTAAATGGTTCTACAATTTTATCTAAAATTGATTTAAGAAGTGGCTACCATCAAATTAGGATGAAACAAGGAGATGAGTGGAAAACAGCATTTAAGACAAAACATGGACTTTATGAATGGATAGTCATGCCCTTTGGTCTCACCAATGCACCTAGAACATTTATGAGGTTAATGAATCATGTCTTACGTTCCTATATTGGGAAATTTGTGGTAGTTTACTTTGATGATATTCTGGTATATAGTAGGACTTTGCATGAACATGTAGATCACTTAAGAAAAGTCCTAGAGGTATTAAGGAAAGAAAACCTGTTTGGAAACATAAAAAAGTGTGAATTTTGTCTCGATAAGATTTTTTTCCTTGGATTTGTTGTGAGCGGAAATGGAGTTGAAGTTGACACTGAAAAGATCAAAGCAATACAAGAATGGCCAACTCCATCCTCCGTTGGACAGGTAAGAAGTTTTCATGGGCTTGCTAGTTTTTACAGGAGATTTGTGAAGGACTTCAGCACATTAGCAGCACCGTTGAACGAGTTGAACCCACATGGACTATATCTTCCTCTCCCAATCCCCAACACCCCTTGGGAGGACATATCAATGGACTTTATTGTGGGGTTACCACGGACCAAGAGGGGGAGAGATTCCATTTTTGTTGTGGTGGATCGGTTTTCTAAAATGGCACATTTTATTCCCTGTCACAAAACAGATGATGCCACTAACATTGCACAACTATTCTTTCAGGAAGTAGTCAAACTCCATGGGATGCCAAGAACGATTGTGTTGGATTGAGAAACAAAATTCCTCAGTTACTTTTGGAAGACCTTGTGGAGCAAACTGGGCACGAAGTTACTATTTTCCACTACTTGTCATCCACAAACCGATGGGCAAACAGAGGTGGTGAATCGGACACTATCATCCCTTTTGAGAACAATTGTCAAGAAGAATCTTAAGAATTGGGAGGAGTGTCTACCCCATGTGGAATTCGAATATAACAGGGCCAAGCATTCCACTACTCAATATTCTCCATTTGAAATTGTTTACGGTTTTAACCCCCTTTCCCCTATTGATCTAGTGTCGTTGCCTTTACAGGAAGCAACTAATATGGATGCGAAAGGGCGTGCGGAATTCATAAAGAAACTCCATGAAAAGGTAAGGGAAAATATTGAGCGGATGACCCAGAAATATGTTGATCGTGCAAACAAGGGTCGCAAGCAAGTGCTGTTCGAACCCGGTGACTTAGTCTGGATTCATATGCGTAAAGAAAGATTCCCCGACAAGCGGAAATCAAAACTCATGCCTCGAGGAGACGGACCTTTCCGAGTGCTTGAAAATATTAACAACAATGCTTACAAGATAGCTCTCCCAGGTGAGTATGGTGTAAGTGCCACTTTCAATGTTTCTGATCTTTCTCCTTTTTTGGGTGTAGAGGATGAAGAGTCGAGGACGACTCCTTTTCAAGAGGGGGAGGATGATGCGAACCATGCGGAAGGCACCAAGTCGATTGCTCAGGTGGAGGAATTGGATTTGCAAGGCCCAATGATGCGAGGAAGATTAAAGAGGTTGAATGCTTCAATGGATGCTCATCTTGCTTCATTAAAGGCCCAATGGGTATTATCTTGCATGGATGGAGCAAATGGGCATTTAATATCACTTATTCAAGCCCAAAATTGATGATTAAAGCTTGGCCCACATGGTTGCACGAATTTGGAGGCCTTTCCCACATGGAGGATTCTAGAAATGGCATCTTTGGACACCAAAGTCAAATCCAGTGGGCTATGCACTCAAAGTCAAATCCGGTGGGCTATGTTGGAAAGTTGTGTGCTTCTTTTCCAAAAGTCTTTGTTGGCTTTTATCTTTTTGACTTTTATGGGGACAAGGTAGGTTTAGACTTTATGACTTTAGGGTATTAGACCCTTGACCATTGTATCACCCCCTTGGCTATAAATAGCCACCCCATGGCATTGTATTGGCATTCAAGACTTAATTTGAGAGCTTATGCTTTGTTTCTCTCCGTTGTGTGAGGATTATCCCGGGTTTTCCCCCTTGCTCTTGTGCATTTTTTCCTTGTCAATCTACAAGTTAGATTGGTGATCCAAGATCACAAAGCCCACAATTCTGTGCCTCAACCCAAGTGCGTTGTTGTGTGGATTGGCCATCACACCCCTCCCTTGAGTGTGTTGTCTAAGTAGTAGGTCACGCTCCATATAGCGTTGGTTGACTACTTGCTTCCACTATCCATACCCTTCACCCATCACTTAGCCCCAAACCGCATCCGTCATCCGCCGCCCTACGCCGTGAAGATCGGGCCACCCCGTGCGTCTCGTATCAATATAAAAATACTAAAATAGCCCTAAAAATCAATGAAAACCTAAAAAATCCTAGAAACATTAAAAACTCTCTAAATACCATAAAACCCCTAAAACGTTAAAGACCCTAAAACCACTAAAATCTCTAAAAACCCTTAAAACCTCTAAAAATATTAAAAAAACTCTAACAAACCCTAAAAACTGAAAAAAAACAAAAAAAAACAATCAAAATTTGAAAAGAATCTAAAGACCTTGAAAAACCTGAAAACCCAAAAAAAACCCTGAAAAAAAACCTAAAACTCCTCAAAATCCCTAAAAAACCTAAAAAACCTGAAGACAAAAAAATACTTAAAAACCCCTAAAAATCCATGAAAACATAAAAAATCCTAAGAACCCAGAAAAAACCTCTTAAATCCATAAAACCCTTAAAAACCTGAAAAACCATAACAACCAATAAAAACTCTAAAATCCATAAAAAAAACTATAAAAATCTTTAAAAAACTCTAAAAAGCCTTTAAAACCCTAAAAACCCAAAAAACCCAAAAAACCCCAAAAACACTCTAAAAACTCTGAAAACCCCTAAAACCCCTAAAAACACTTGAAAACCCCTAAAACCACTCAAAATCGCAAAAAACCCAAAAAACAAAAAAAATATAGAAAACCTAAAAACCCCTAAAAATCAGTGAAAATGTAAAAAACCCTGAAAAACCCCTAAAACAATAAAAAAATCCTAAAACCCCAAAAACCCACTAAAAAATTTTAAAATCCCTTTAAACCCACTTTAAAAACACAAAAAACGCAAAAAAACCTAAATACCCAAAAGACCCAAAAAACCCAAAAAACTCTCTAAAAACACTAAAATCACTCATAATCCCAAAAAACCCTAAAATCCAGAAAAATGTAAAAACCCCCTGAAAATCCTGAAAACCCCTTGAAAATCATAAAAACCCTAAAACCACTAAAAACCCAAAAAACCCAAAAAACCCAAAAAACCCATAAAAACAATAAAAACCCACTAAAAACTCTAAAGACACTTAAAAATGATAAAAATGTTTAAAACTCTAAAAAACCTTTGAAACCCCAAAAAACTCAAAAAAGCCCTAAAACCCCAAAATCATGAAAACCCCCTAAAACCCCTAAAACCCTTGAAAACCCCTAAAAACACTCAAAACCATAAAAATCCTAAAAACCCCCTAAAAATAAATGAAAATATAAAAAACCATAAAAATCCTAAAAACTCCTGAATCTGTTTGATGTTGGGCTGGGATTTGATGAAGCTGTTGGGTCTGGGCATGGGTGTTGGTGGTTCTGTGTTGTCTGTTGTACTTCTAGGTGTGGTATGCTAGAAGTTGTCAGGATAAGAGGTTTTGGATGCTGGAAAATGAGATGCTAGTTGATGGATGTTTCTTGGCTGGGTATGGTTGAAGAGGGTGCTTACTGCTAAAAACTGAGGTGTTGGAGTTTGGATGATGCTTGGCTTAAAAATGGTGAAGTTGATGTTTCTTGTGTTTTTTTGAGTTTCTATGTATTTTAATATTTTTTAGGGTTTTTAAAATTTTTAGGGGTTTAAAGTGTTTTTAGTGTATCTATTGGGTTTTAGGGTTTTTACTGGTTTTTAGGGGTTTTATGGATTTTTTAGGGGTTTAGGGGTTCTATTGGGCTTTAGGGGTTTTAGGGGTTTTAGAGGTTTTTTAGGATTTGAATAGTTTTTAATTTTTTAGTGATCTTGAGAGTTTTTAGGATTTTTAGGGATTTTTATGGGTTTTAAGGGTTTCAATGTTTTTAGGGTCTTTTTTTGTATTTTTTTGAATTTTTAGGGTTTTTATGGTTTTTTAGAGTTTTATAATGTTTTTAGGGATTTTCAAGGTTTTTAGAGTTTTCAGTGGGTTTTTGGATATTTATGGGTTTTAGGGTTTTTTGGGTTTTTTGGTTTTTTGGGGGGGGGGGTTCGAGATTTTGGGGATTTGAACTTTTTCATTGATTTTAATGGGTTTTACAGTATTTTTATGGGTTTTAGGGTTTTTAGGGGTTTTAAGAGGTTTTAGAGTTTTAATGGGTTTTCACGATTTTCAAGGTTTTTATGGCCTTTGGGGGTTTTAAGGTTTTTTAACCTTTTTAGGGGTTTTAAGGTGTTTTATTATTTTTAAAGTTATTAGGGTTTAAAGGGTTTTTATAGTTTTTAGTGGTTTTTATGAGTTTTTAGGGTTTTTTAATGTTTTTAAGGGTTTTTTAATTTTTTTAACGGTTTTTATAGTCTCTAGAATTTTTTCAGGGTTTAAAATGTGTTTTACATTTCCATGGATTTTTAGGGATTTTTTAGAATTTTTATAGTCTTTAGGGTTTTCTAGGGTATTATGGTCTTTTGAAGGATTTTAGAGTTTTCAGGGGTTTTAGGGTTTTAGGGACTCTTTGGTTTAAAGGGGTTTTTTGAGATTTTTAGGGATTTGATTTTTTTAGAGTTTTTTAACATTTTTAGTATTTTTAAGGGTTTTTAGAGTTTTTTGTGGTTTTTGGGGGGTTTTTGGGGGGTTTTATGGGTTTTTAGGTTTTTAAGATTTTTTGGGGCTTTTTTTGGTTTTCATGAGATTTTCAGGGGTTTTAGAGGTTTTTTACATTTTCGTGAATTTATGGGGGTTTTAGGATTTTTATGATTTTTAGGGTTTTCTAAGGTTTTAGGGATTTTGTGGTTTTTTAACAATTTTAAGGCTTTTTTTGGGATTTTCAGGGTTTTAGAGTCTTTTTGGATTTTTATGGTTTTTTGTTAGTTTTTTGTATTTTTAAGGTTTTTTTAGAGTTTCTTAACGTTTTTAGGGGTTATGGGTTTTTTTATTTTTTACTGGTTTCTAGGGTTCTTATGGTATTTTAGGGTTTTAAAGTTTTTATGGTTTTAGGGGTTAAATAGGTTTTTAGGGTTTTTTGAATTTTTAAGGATTTGATGGGTTTTAGGGGCTTTCAGGTGTTTTTAGGGTTTTTATGATTTTTCAGGGTTTTTAGGGTCATTTTGGGTTTTCAGGTGTTTTTGGATTTTTTATACGTTTTAGGGGTTTTAAGTGTTTTTAGAGTTTTTGTTTGTTTTTTGGGTTTTTTTTGATTTTTTTGGGTTTTTAAATGTTTTTAGGGGTTTTATGGTTTTTGAGGTTTTGGGGTTTTTACATTTTCATGGATTTTTAGGAGTTTATTAGGATTTTTAAAGTTTTTAGGGGTTTTAGTGTTTTTAGGGATTTTGAGGGTTCTAGGGGGGGGTTTTTTAAGGGTTTTTAGAATTTTTAGGTTCTTTTTTGGGTTATTAGGGGTTTTTTTAAGTTTTTTAGAGTTTTAATGTTTTTTTAGAGTTTTCTAATGTTTTTATGGTGTTTAAGGTTTTTAGAGTTTTTATTGGTTTTTAGGGTTTTTATGTGGTTTATGGTTTTTAAGGGTTTGAGGGGTTTTATTGGTCTTCAATGGTTTTTAGGGTTTTTAGGTTTTTTACATTATCATTGATTTTTACAGGGTTTTTAGGTTTTTATGGTTTTTAGAGTTTTTTTGGGGTTTTAGGGATTCTTAGGGGGTTTAGGGGTTTTCAACAGTTTTTTTGGATTTATAGTTTTTTAACATTTTAGGGGGTTTACAGGTATTTATATAATTTAGTTATTTTTAGGGTTTTATGGTTTTTTATGATTTTGTAAGGTTTTTAGGGGTTTATTGTTTTAAGGGGTTATTCAGAGGTTTAGGGGTTTTTGGGTATTTTAGGTTCTTTTTGGGTGTTTAGGGTTTTTTTGAGAATTTTATGGTTTTTGAAGTTTTTTAGAGTTTTTTAACGTTTTTAGGAGTTTTAAGGATTTTAGAGTTTTTAGTGGTTTTTAAGGCTGTTAGGGGTTTTAATGTTTTAGGGGTTTTTATGGGTTTCATGGGTTTTTAGGGTTTTTTACATTTTCATGGATTTTTAGGTGGTTTTAGCAATTTTATACTATTTAGGATTTTTTAGGTTTTTATGGATTTTAACGGTTTTTATGGTTTTTAGGGGTTTTCAGGGTTTTTAGGGTCTTTTCGTTTTTTAGTATTTTTTTAATTTTTTTAGTTTTTTTTTGGTTTTTTAAATATTTTTAATGTTTTTAGGGTTTTTAAGGGTTTTTAGAGTTTTTATTGGTTTTAGGGGTTTTTAGGGTTTTTTAAATTCTTAGGGGTTTTTTATGGTTTTCAAGGTTTTTTCTGGGTATTTAGGGTTTTTTACGTTTTCATGGGGTTTTTAGGGGTTTTTAAGGGTTTTCAGGGTTTTTAGGGTTTTTTTGTGCTTTTGGGGTTTTTTGATTTTCTTTAGGGGTTTAAGGTTTTTTATAGTTTTTTATTTTTTTAAGGGGTTTTAAGGGTTTTAAAGTTTACTAACTTTTAATGGTTGTTTTGTGTTTTTAATGGGTTTTTGGGGTTTTACGGTTTTTAGTTGTTTTTCAAGGTTTTTAGGGTATTTTAGTATTCATGGATTTTTTGGGGGTATTAGGATTTTTAAGGATTTTAGGTTTTTTAGAGTTTTAGGGATTTTTAGGGTGCATGGGGTTTTTCAAGGGGTTTTAGGGTTTTTAGGTTTTCAGGGTTTTAGGGTTTTTTTAGATTTATGATTTTTTTGAGTTTTTAGTGCTTTAAAGGCTTTTTAGAGTTTTTTTAAAGTTTTTAGGGTTTATAAGAGTTTTTTTTGTGATTTTGAGGGGTTTTTTTATTTTTTAGGTTTTTTAAGGTTTTTAGGGTTTTTTTGGCTTTCAGGGATTTTTTGGGATTTTAAGGGTTTAAATTTTTCCTGGATCATTAGGATTTTTTTAGGATTTTTTTATATTTTGAGGGGTTTTAGGGTTTTTAGGGGGGTTTAATGGTGTTTTAGGGGTTTTAGGGTCTTTTTGGATTTTTTGGGTTTTCTTGTGCTCTTCATGTTTTTAATGTTTTTTTTAATTTTTTTACGTTTTTTGGGGTTTAAAGGGTTTTTTAGAGTTTTTACTAGTTTTAGGGTTTTTTTAGTTTTTATTTTTTTAAGGTTTTTATGGGTTTTGTGGTTCTCATGGTTTTTAGGGTTTTTACATTTTCAAGGATTTTTAGGGCTTTTTAGGATTTTTATGGTTTTAGTGTTTTTTAGGTTTTTAGTGATTTTAAGGATTTTCCGGAGTTTTTAGGATTTTTAGCGGTTTTCAAGGTTTTTAGGGTCTTTTTGGGTGTTAAATGTTTTACTAATTTTTTAGGGTTTTAATGTTTTTTAGTGTTTTTAGGGTTTTTATGGTTTTTATGGGTTTTCATTTTTATTAGTGGTTTTTTAGGGTTTTAAGGTTTTTTACATTTTCATGGATTTTTTGGGGTTTTTAGGATTTTTATGGTTTTTAGGGTTTTCAAAAACATTGAGGGTTTTTGGAGGTTTTCAGGGGGTTTAAGTGTTTTTTGAGTTTTTAGTGTCTTTTGGGGGGGTTTAGGGGTTTTTTATGTTTTTTTGGGTGTTTAAGGTTTTTTAGAGTTTTTAAATGTTTTTAGGGGTTTCAAGAGTTTTTTATAGTTTTTATTGGTTTTAGGTGTTTTATGGGGTTTCGGGGTTTTTTAGTTTTTTAGGGGTTTTATGGTTTTTTGGGGTATTTAGGGTATTTAGGTTTTTTTATATTTTCATTGATTTTTAGGGGTTTTTTATGTTTTTATCGATTTTAGGGGGTTTTCGGGTTTTTCCGGTTTCTAGTGTTTTTTTGGGATTTAGGGTCTTTTGGGGTTTTAGGGGTTTTTTGAAATTTTTTGGGGGTTTAAGGTTTTTTATATTTTTTAAAGATTTTAGGGGTTTAAAATGTTTTTAGAGTTTATAGTGGGTTTTTAGTGTTTTTATGGATTTTATTGTTTTTGAATGTATTTTGTGGTTTTTATGTTTTTCAGGGATTTTTTAGTGTTTTTAGGGTTTTCTACATTTTCATTGATTTTAAGGGGGGGTTATGAATTTTATGGTTTTTAGGGTTTTTAGAGATTTTGATGGATTTTAGTTATTTGAGCGGTTTTCACTATTTTAGGGTCTTTTTCGTTTTTAGGGTTTTTTTGAGTTTTTTTAGGGGTTTGAGGTTTTTTAGAGTTTTTTTAAATTTTTAGGGTTTTTAAAGGTTTTTAGATTTTATTGGGTTTTAGGGTCTGTATGGGTTCTTGGGGTTTTTTAATGTTATTAGGGGTTGTATGGTTTTCAAAGGGTTTTCATTATTTTTAGGGGTTTTATGTTTTCATTGATTTTTTTAGTTTTTTTTTCGATTTTTATGGTTTTTAGGGTTTTTGAGGGGGTTTTAGGGGTTTCTAGGGTTTTGGGGGTTTTTAGGGGTTTTTAGGGTTTTTAGGTTCTTTTTGGATTTTTGTGTTTTTTTGAGTATTTTCAGGTTTTAAGATTTTTTGAATTTTTTAACATTTGTAGGGTTTTTAAGGGTTTTTAGAGTTTCTAGTGGGTTTTTAGGGTTTTTGGTTTTTTTTTAGGGGTTTTTAATATTTTAGAGGTTTTTATGGTTTTCTGGGTTATTTGGGTGTTTTTATGATTTTTTTTGTTTTCATGGATTTTTAGGTGTTTTTTAGGATTTTTATAGTTTTTTGGGTTTTTAGGGAATTTGGGGGGTTTTAGGGTTTTTCAGTGGGTTTTAGTGTTTTTAAGGTTTTTAGGGTCTTTTTAGGGTGGGGGGGTGAGAGTTTTTTGAGTTTTGTCTAGGTTTTAAGGTTTTTTAGAGTTTTTTTAGAGTTTTTTAACCTTTTATGTGTTTAAAGATTTTTTAGGAATGTTTTGTTAGGGTTTTTAAAGGTTTTTAGAGGTTTTAGGGTTTTTAGTGTTTTCAAGGTTTTTAGGGATTTTTAGGGGTTTAGGGTTTTGGATTAGTTTTTAGAGTTTTTCATGGTTTTAGGATCTATTTGGGTTTTTAGGGGTTTTTTTATTTTTTTAGGGTTGTAAGTATTTTTAGAGTTTTTTATGTTTTTTAGGATTTAAAAGTTTTTTAGTGTTTTTAGTGGTTTTTATAGGGATTTAGGTTTTTACTGTTTTTTGGGAATTTATGGTTTTTAGGGGTCTTTCAGGGTTTTTACGGATTTTTACATTTTTCATAGATTTATAGGGGTTTTAGGGGTTTTCTGAGGTTTTTCGGGGTTTTTCAAGGTTTTATGGACTTTTTGAGTTTTTAGGGTCTTTTGGTATTTTAGGGTTTTTTACATTTTCGTGGATTTTTATGATTTTTATGGTTTTCAACATTTTTATGGGTTTTGAGGGGATTTAGGATTTTTAAGAGGTTTTAAGGGTTTTTAGGGGGTTTTAGGATTTTTAGGGTCTTTTCGGTTTTGGGGGATTTAAAGGGTTTTAGAGTTTTTAGTGATTTTAGGGTTGTTAGGGTTTTTAGAGTTTTTAGGGTTTTTATGGTTTTGAGCAGTTTTTTAGGGTTTTTTACATTTTCATGTATATTTAGGATTTTTATGGTTTTTAGGGTTTTTAGGGATTTTGACTGTTTTTATGGGTTTTCGAAGGTTTTTAGGGTTTTAGGTTTTTATGGTTTTTTAGAATTATTTAACATTTTTAGGGATTTTAGGTGTTTTTAGAGTTTTTAGGTTTTTTATGGGCTTTTAGGTGTTTTTATGGTTTTTTTAGGTTTTTATGGGTTTCAAGGGTTTTTAGGGTTTTGATGGTTTTTTACATTTTCATGGATTTTTGGGTTCATTTTGGATTTTGATGGGTTTTAGGATTTTTTAGAGTTTTTATGTATTTTGAGGGGTTTTATGGGTTTTTAGGGTTTTCACTTTTTTAGGGCTTTTTGAATTTTTAGGGTTTTTTGTGTTTTTTCAGTTTTTAAGGTTTCTTAGAGTTTTTTTATATTTTGGGGGGTTTTAAGGTGTTTTAGATATTTTAGTAGTTTTTTAGGGTTTTATGGGGTTTAGGGTTTTTTAAAGTTTTAGGGGTTTTTATTATTTTTAGGGTTTTAGTGTTTTTTTACGTTTTCATGGGTTATTAGGATTTTTATGTTTTTTGGGTTTTTCAGGATTGCATGGGTTTTAAGGGGTTTTTAGTTGTTTTTTGGGATTTTTTTTCACAGTTTTTAGGGTCTTTTTAGGTTTTTGGAGTTTTTTTTCATTTTTTAGTGTTTTTTAGAGATTTTTAATTTTCTTAAGTGTTTTTGGGTATTTAGAGTTTTTAGTTACTTTTAGGGTTTTTATGGGTTTTTATGTTTTTCAGGGGTTTTGGGTTTTTGGGGTTTTTAGTGGTTTTTAGGATTTTTATGGTTTTTTAAGGTAGTTAGGGTTTTTTAGGGGTTTTAGGGTTTTTAGGGTTTCATGGTTTTTAGGGGTTTTTAGGGATTTTAGTGTATTTTTATTGTTTTTGGGGTTTTTTTGGGTTTTTGTTGTTTTTATGATTTTTTAGATTTGTTTTAATGTTTTTAAGGGTTTTAAGGGTTTTTAGTGGGTTTTTATGATTTCTTTAGGTTTTTAGGGTTTGAAGGTTTTTATGGGTTTTTATGGTTTTTAGGGGTTTCTTAAGGTTTTAAGTGGTTTTTATGTTTTCATGGATTTTTAGGATTTTTATTGTTTTTTGTTTGTTTTAGGGTTTTTAGGGATTTGGGGGGAGGGGTATAGGGGTTTTTAGGGGTTTTATGGTTTTTTGAGTTTTTTGTGTTTTTTAAGTTTTTGTGGATTTTTAGGGGTACTTTAGGATTTTTATGGTTTTTTGGGTTTTTTAGGGTTTTGGGGATTTTGTTGTTTTCTTGTGGGTTTTAGGTGTTTTAGGGGTTTTCAAGTTTATGGTCTTTTGGGGTTTTAGGGGTTTTTCTGAGTTTTTTGGGTTTTAAGGTTTTTAAGTTTCAAGGGGTTTAAAGGGTTTTTAGAGTTTCTAGTGGGTATTTGGGGTTTTTATGGGGTTTAGGGGATTTTAAGGTTTTTAGTAGTTTTTATGGTTTTCAGGAGGTTTTTGAGGTTTTTAGGGTTTTTTATGTTTTCATGGATTTTTAGGGTTTTTTTTTATTTCTAAGGTTTTTTGTGTTTTTAGGGTCTTTTTCGGTTTTTAGGGTTTTTTTGAGTTTTTTAGTGTGTATGGGTTTTTAGAGGTTTTTACATTTTTATGCGTCTTTAAAGTTTTTAGAGGTTTTAGTGTGTTTTTAGATTTTTTATGTGTTTTATGGCATTTAAGGTTTTCCGGGGTTTTATGGTTTTCAGGGGTTTTTCAGGGTTTTTAGGGTTTTTACATTTTGATGGATTTTTAGGGGGTTTTCAAGATTTTTATAGTTTTTAGGGTTTTTATGGGTTTTTAGGTGTTGTTAGGGGTTTTTAGTGTTTTTTAGGATTTTTTAGGGTCTTTTGGGGTTTTATGGTTTTTTCGAGTTTTTTAGGGTTTGTACAGTTTTTATTGTTTTTTTAACATTTTTAGGTGTTTTAAGGGGTTTTTTAGATTTTTAATGGGTTTTAGGGTTTTTATGGGTTTTAAGGTTTTTAGGGGTTTTGTAGTTTTTAGGGGTTTTTTAGGTTTTTTTGGGTCTTTTTATGTTTTTTGTATTCTTAGTGGTTTTTTATGATTTTTAAGGTTTTTCGGGTTTTTTAGTGTTTTAGGGATTTTAGGTTTTTTTTTGTGGATTTCAGGGGTTTTTCACGTTTTTATGGTATTTTGGGTTTTTTATTTTAGTTTTTTATGGTTTTAAGGTTTTTTTATATTTTTTAACATTTTTTGGGATTTTAAGGGTTTTAGATTTTTTAGTGGTTTTAGGATTTTTATGTGTTTTTAAGGGTATTTAAAGGTTTTAAAGTTTTTTATGGTTTTAAGGGTATTTTCAGGTTTTTAGGGGGGTTTTTTGTGTTCATGGATTTTTAGCAATTTTTAGGATTTTTTGGGTTTTTTGGGATTTTTACGAAATTTATGGGTTTAAGGTGTTTTTTATGATTTTTAGAGTTTTTTACATATTCAAGGATTTTTAGGTGTTTTAGGATTTTTATGGGTTTTTGGGGTTTTTGGTTTTTTGAAATTTTGATGTTTTTAGGGGTTTTCATAGGTTTTTAGGCGGTTTCAGGGTTTTTAGGGTCTTTTGGGGTTTTTAGTGTTTTTTTTACTTTTTTAGGGTTTTATGGGTTTTTAGAGTTTTTAAACATTTTTAGTGGTTTAAAGGGTTATTAGATTTTTTTAGTTGTTTTTAGGGTTTGTTTTTAGTTTTTAGGGTTTTTAAATATTTTTAGGGGTTTTATGGTTTTCATGGGATTTTCAGTGTTTTTAGGGGTTTGTAAGGTTTTTTTAATTTTTGGGGGTTTTTTTGGATTTTTATGATTTTTGGGTTTTTAGGGGTTTTATAAGTTATAGGGAACTTTAGGGTTTTTAGTTTTTTTAGGGATTTTGGGTTTTATGGGTTTTATGGGTTTTTAGTGTTTTTAGGGTCTTTTGGGTTTTTTGAGTCTTTATTGTTTTTTAATTTTTTTAGGGCAGAAGAGGTGTGAGGCCAGGCTATTCCCGACCCCCTCAGAATTTATTATGAAAAAAAGAAACAGAAGACAAGGGAGGGGAGGGGTCAATCAACCCACACCCAAAAAACCCTTACAACCCAAGACACAAAAAAACCCAAAAAAAGAAAAATCAAAAAAGAGAAAAAAAATAGAAAAAGCCAAACACAGTAGCAGCTTCAGAACCACCAGCGTCATCATCCATCACCTCTTTGTCAGGAAGATTCACCGCCAGCATCACAGAACCACAAGCGTCCTCACCTTCGCCACCACGCAGTAAAACAACAACCAACACCAAGCACCAACAACTTTTATCACATCCCATCCAAGTAGCAGCCATCACCCAACAACTTAAGAACCACAAATCATCACCTCCTATCCAGTCAACTTCAAGCATTTCACTCCAAGTATCATAGACAAAAACATACATCCAGCGCCACTCAACATCACCAAAATCCAGCACCCGCAACGATTCACAACCAAACCCTCCATAACCCAGAAAACCATAGTCCAACATAGCAGCTAGAATGCGACACAGCCTAGCAGGCCCACAATCACCAAACACCACTCCATCTCGCGCATCACATCCATCATCCAGCCCAAGCAGCATCTCACAACCAAACCAGCCATACACAGAACCTAGAGTACCACTTTGGTACTCCAGAAAAGCACAGACTAACAAATAACCCCAATCTTAGCACACCTTAAACCACCCCGCATCAATAGCATGAAACAAAAACAAATCCGAGGAACCAGGAAAACAGACCTTCATCTTCAGAGCACATCATTGACCAGCAGATCGGAGAGCCCGCACCGCAGACAAACCGATGAAAAGCCTTCAAAAACCAGCATCCTCCATCATAAAACCAAACAACCACCAAAGCACTCTAGACTCAGATCTATGAGCATCCGCATCACCAATGACCAAGATAAAGAAAGAATCACGTCGCCCTGCTGCTGAAAATAGACTCCGCTGAATCCAAACCCCAAGGAGGAATCCGCTGAAGAAGACCAAACTCCAACCGTCAATGATCCCCTAACCGCCAATGAAGCCTTTACCGCCTTCAGCCGGGTCGCTTCAACCTTTTCGGATGAGGTCCTTGACCCCGTTGACCCATCTTCATACGCATCAGAACTACAATCATGCCCCCGATCCGGGGCTGGAAACCAGCGTCGACCAAATCTCGAAGCCCGATCTGGATCCTCGTAGGGGTCTGCAGCCGGAGGCGCAAACATAGCCCATCGAGGAAGTCAGGGCCGCCAAAGCACCGAGACCACCACCACAAAGGGACCAAAGAGAGAATCATGCAACTTCTTCGTGGATCGAAGAAAATATCAGACCAGAACGTCGGACGAACCTTCTGCATCGCAAGATCGAGACGCTGAGAACTGAAACGAGGAAGAACCACTGATGCCTGCCACCTTTGGTCTAGAGAACACTGCTGAAGTCCGAAGTCGCCAAGATCTCCCCCCGCAAGCACTAAAGGGGAGGGCCACTAAAGGTGCCGAAACCCCAATCGTCACCGCTGCTGAGGAAACTCGAAGCCATCGAAGAGCAACATTTGCACCGAAGGACTCTACATCGACCCACCGCCACCACAAGTGCCTCCCACAAGGCCGAGAGGGTCGTGGAGAAGATCTAACCCCGCCTTCTCTAGGGGAATCCGAAGGAAACCCTAAGAGCCATGACGAGAGGGAGAGAACACCAGGAGAGTGCGCCACCGTTTTTTTATAAAACCCCCGACAAAACCCTAAAACCCACAATATCCCTAAAAACCCTAAAAAACCCTAAAAACCAAAAAATCCAAAAAAACCACTAAAAATCCATGAAAACGTAAAAACCCTAAAAACCACTAAAGCTCTAAAAAACATAAAATCACTAAAACGATAAAAAAGTCTAAAAAACATTAAAAACCATAAAAACTCAAAAAAAAAACCTAAAAACCAAAAAATACCCTAAACATCCAGAAAATACTTAAAAACCCTGAAAATGCCTGAAAACCCCTAAAACCCCTAAAAATTCCCAAAAAAATTAAAACCCTAAAAACCAAAAAAATGCTAAAAACCCCTAAAAATCCATGAAAATGTAAAAACTCTAAAACCCTAAAAAATATTGAAAACCATAAAACCCAAAAAACCCCTAAGGATGGTGACACACTCTCCTGGATCTCTCTCTCGCTCAGCGCTTCTTCCAGGGTTCCTCCTAGCTTCCACTTGGGGCTTCAGTGATGGATCTTCAACCTTTCCTAATTGTGGGCGGTGATCTCGGCGACAGTGTGCTTTGGAAGTGCTTTTCAGATCCAAGGCGGTTGTGGTTTCTTGTCTTTGACGACTTCGACTTACCCGAGCGGTGACTTTTTTTGTGCCTTTGGCTTTATATTCAAGTAGGGCTTGTCTTATTTGGTGACGAATCTATAGCGGTGAGTTTCTCTCGGGAGTCTCTAGTGCGACCCCCAGATTGGCTTTCTTCTGGCATTGGACTTCGTGGATCTCAGCTTGTGGGCGGCAGGAATCAGGGGCGGTCATAAAGCCAATGGGTCCTTTGGTGTTTCGCATAGTCTAGGAACCCTACTGGTCAGATTGGGTTCAAGTGTCTGGATTTTGGGTTTCCACGGGTCAACGACGGCTAGGGTCTCAATGGTGGACAAGGTCTCAATAGCGACGGGAGTTTGGGCTTCCTCGATGGCTTCCTTATGGTGGTTCGGTTGCCGTGGTGACTGGTTTCAGTGGAGATGGGGTGGATTCGGAAGGCTTTGCATTGGCTTGCTATTGGTGTGCTTGGTTCGGTGGTGCGAGCTCTCAGATCTGTTGGTCAACGGTTTGTACCGAAGATGCAGGTCTATTTTTTTGGTTCCTCATATTTGTCTTCGTTTCATGTTGTTGATGCAGGATGGATTAATTTGTGTTGTGATCAGGCTAATTTGTTGGCCTGTGGTTTTCTGGGGTGCCAAAGCGATCTTTTTGGCTCTATATATGGATGGACTAGTTGTGAACTACTGCTAGTGCTGGATGATGGTTGTGATGCGAGGTGTGGGGTGCTGTCTGGTTATGTTTTGGGTCTTTGGAGCGTCTGTTTGGATTTGCAAGCTGATTGGAAAGGAGGTGCTGGTTTTTAGGATCTGTGTTGCTGGGTGATGGTCGTTGTTTGGTTGGGATCTATTGAAGGAGATGACGACTGTTGGAAACTGAGTGTCTTTTGGAATTGGATACTGGGGTGCAACTTCTCACCGTTGTCGTTCCCCTTGGCTCATGTGCCCAACTCTGCTCTTGCTTCCCTCCCCATCACACTGAACTTCACCTTGGTTTGGTCTGATGGTGCAAGTTGCGGTGTTGGAATGGTGTTGGTGGTTCCGCGTGGTATCATGCTGATGAATTTTGATGAAGTTGCTACTTATGGTCATGCTGCTACTGGATGCTGGTTTCTATTTGGTTGGGAGATGATGATGGGAATAATTCATAATTTTTTGCTTTGCTTGGTTTGTGTGCTTTTTGGTTTTTTGGGTGTCAGTCATTTGACCCCTCCCCTCACTTATCTATTGCGTCTTTTTTTTCTAATAATTTTTTTTTGGGGGGGGGTCAGGAATAGCCCCCTGCACCTTCCTTGCCCAAAAAACCCCAAAAACCCTTAAAAACCCTAAAAATGCACTAAAAACCATAAAACCCCTTAAAATCTATAAAAACATTAAAAACTCTAAAAAACCTTTAAAACTCTCAAAACTCAAAAAAAACCTTTAAACCCCCAAAAGTCCCTAAAAACCTTAAAACACCATGAAAACCCTAGAATACCCTAAAACCATCAAAATCTATTAAAAACCTAAATATCACAAAAAACCCTAAAAAACCATGAAAACATAAAAACCTGTAAAAACCTTGAAAATACCCTGAATACCATTAAAACCCCTGGAAACATTAAAAACCCTAAAAACTCTAAAAACTCTAAAAACTACTAAAAACCACAAAAAACCCTTAAAACACCTAAAAATGTTAAAAAATATCTCAAAAACCTTAAAAACACTAAAACTACTGAAAACACTAAAACCCCTTAAAACACCTAAAAACCTTAAAAATTAGTCAAAAACTTTAAAAATCTTTAAAAAACTAAAAAAAAACCCTAAAACCACAAAAATACCCTAAAAACCATGAAAACACTAAAAACTCTAAAACCCCTAAAACCCCTTAAAATCCCCAAAACCCCTTAAAATAATAAAAAAACCTATAGAACCCTAAAATCCATGAAAACATAAAAAACCCTAAAAACCCTGAAAAACCCCTGAAAACCTAAAACCCCTAAAAAATGTTAAAAAAACTCATAAAACCCATAAAAACCCTAAAAACACAAAAAACCCCTAAAAACCCAAAAGACCCTAACAACTGTAAAAACCACTTAAAAATACATGAAAAACACTAACCATCACAATCCCTAAATAACCTAAAAAGTCTAGGATCCATAAAAATCCTAAAATCCCTAAAAATCCATGAAATTTTAAAAACCCCTAAAACCCTTGAAAACCCCCTGAAATTCATAAAAAACCCTAAAATCCTTTAAAACCCTAAAAATCCATATAAACATTAAAAAATCACAAAAAACTAAAAAAATCCTAAAAACCCAAAAGACCCTAAAAACAATAAAAACCTAGAAAACACTAAAAACCCTCAAAATTTCTAAAATCCCTAAAAAATGCTAAAACCCGTAAAAATCTTCAAAAATGGCTAAAAATCCATGGAAACATAAGAAACCCTAAAAACCCTAAAAAACCCTTAAAAACCATAAAACCCATAAAACACAAAAAGCCCACTAAAACACTAAAAAACCTCAAAACCCCTAAAAATGTTAAAAAACTCTAAAAACCTTAAAAACCCTAAAAAATTTCAAAAAAATCTTAAAAACCCAAAACACCTTAAAAACCTAAAAAACCCTATAAACACTCAAAATCCCTAAAAACCAAACAAAACCTAAAAACCATAAAAATCCTAAAAAACCCCTAAAAATCCATGAAAACATAAAAAACCCTAACCCCCCCTGAAAACCTTAAAAACCCTAAAAAAATAGGAAAACCCTTAAAAACAACTAAAAACTGTAAAAAACCTTAGAAATCTAAAAACGTTAAAACACTCTAAAAAACCTTAAAAGTCTAAAAACTCAAAAAATAACCCCCTTAAAACCCCTAAAACCTAAAAACCCCTTGAAAACCCCCAAAAAAAACCCTCAAAATACCAAAAAACCCTAAACAACCAAAGAACCATAAACATCCTAAAACCCTAAAAATCCATGAAAATGTAAAAAACCTTGAAAAACCCTAAATTGCGATGATGCTCGATGTTGCTTGCTGTTTGGTTGGGACTGCTACTGGGTTCTTTTCTGGTTTTACATTTTTCTTTTGTTTTTGTGTGTGTTTTGGTTCTTTGGGTTTTTTGGTTTTGGGTTTCTTAAGGGTTTTTGGGTGTGGGTAGTTTGACCCCTCCCTCCCTTGTCTACTGCGTCTTTTTTCATAATAATAAATTTTGCGGGGGTCGAGAATAGCCAAGCCTCGCACATCTTATGAAAAACTTTAAAACCCCCTAAAACCTTAAAAACCCTAAAAACCCTTAAAAACCTTAAAAACTACTAAAAACTATTAAATCTTTTTAAACACCTAAAAACATTAAAAAAATCTAAAAATTTCAAAAATCCCACAAAACTCAAAAAAACCCTAAAACCCCAAAAAGATATTAAAAACCCTAAAACCCCCTAAAAACCATAAAACACCAGAAAATCCCTAAAAACCCTAAAAATTCCTGAAAACCATAAAAATACTAAAAAACCCTAAAAATCCATGAAAGTGTAAAAACCATAAAAACCCTAAAAGCCCCAAAAAACAATAAAAACACTAAAAACCTTAAAAACCCTAAAAAAAACCAAAACCCCCAAACCCACTAAAAACTATAAAAACCCTTTAAACCCCTAAAACCGTTAAAAAACTTTGAAAATCTTAAAAACCTTTAAAAACTCAAGAAACCCCTAACACACAAAAATGCCCTAAAAACCCTGAAAACCCATAAAAACCCTAAAACACCGGAAAACCCTAAAACCCCTCAAAATCCCAAAAAAACCTAAAAACCCTAAAACCCCTAAAAATCCTAAAAAACCCATAAAAATAAATGTAAATATAAAAAAATCTCAAAACCCTTAAAAACCCTAAAATCATAAAAACACATAAAAACCTTAAAAAACCCTTAAAACCCATAAAAAACATAAAAAACATTAAAAACTCTAAAAACCCTTAAAATACCTAAAAACATTAAAAAAATCTAAAAACCCATAAAAACCCTAAAAAACTTAAAAGACCCTAAAAACCCAAAAGACTCTAAAAACCCTAAAAAACCCTAAAAATCTTAAAACCTCCTGAAAACCAGTAAAAACCCTCAAAATACCTACAAATCTTAAAAGCCGCTAAAAACCGTAAAAAATAATAAAAACCCAAAAAATCAATGAAAAAGTAAAAAACCCAAAAAAACCCTGAGAACACCCTAAATACCAAAAAAACCACTAAAACCCCAAAAAATATTAAAAACTATAAAAACTTTGGAGGGGGGTTGGGAATAGTCTGGCCTCCATATCTTCCTTTCCCTAAAAATGTTAAAAACTATAAAAACATTAAAAACCCTTAATAACTTAAAAAAAGTTCTAAAATCCGAAAAGACCCTAAAACAATAAAAACACAAAAAAACCCAACCCCCCCCCGGAAAAACCCTAAACCCCTAAAAACCCTAAAAAAAATAAAAATCCTAAAAACACCTAAAAATCTATGAAAACATTAAAACCCTAAAAATCCTGAAATCCCCGGAAAACCATAAAACACCTTAAAACTTTAATAAGTCCATAAAACCCATAAAACCCCTAAAAACACACTAAAAACTCTAAAAACCCTTTAAACCCCTAAAAATGTTAAATAGCAATAAAAATCATAAAGACCCCCAAAAAACTAAAAAGAACCCTAAAACCCCAAAAGACCCTAAACCCCCCAAACTCTAAAACACTTGAAAAACACAAACAAAATCATGAAAATTTTCAAAAATCATAAAAACCATAAAAATCCTACAAAACCCCTAAAAATCAAGGAAAACGTAAAACCCCCTAAAAATAAAGAAAAAACTTGGAAAACCATAAAACCTTAAACCCCCCCCCCCCCCGCCAAAAAAACATTTAAAAACCCTAAAACACCATAAAAATTGTAAAAAACTCCAAAAACCTTTGAAACCTCCAAAAATATTAAAGAACTCTAAAAAACCTTGAAAACCCTAAAAAATCAAAAAACCCTAAAAATACAAAAAAACCTAAAACCCTCGAGAAACACTAAAAACCTTAAACCCCCTGATAACCCATAAAACCCCTAAAAATCCCTAAAATCAATAAAAACCCCATAAAAATGTGAAAAAACACCTAAAAATTCATAAATACGTAAAAAACCATAAAAAACCTAAAGAACCCCAGAAATCCTTAAAAACCCATAAAACCCAAAAATACCCTAAAAAACACTAAAAACTCTAAAAACCTTTTAAACCTCTAAAAACGTTAAAATTCTCTAAAAACCTTAAAAACCCTAAAAAACCCAAAACCCTTGAAAATACCTAGAAAATCATAAAAACCTTCAAAATCCTAAAAAACTAAAAAAAACCCCTAAAAACCCAAAAACACCCTAAAAACAATGAAAAACCATAAAAACTGTAAATACCCCTAAAAACCCTAAAAACCCAAAAAATCCATAAATACCCTAAAAAAATAAAAACCATAAAAAATCCAAAAAAACTCCTAATAATCCATGAAAACAAAAGAAACCATAAACCCTCAAGAAACCCTAAAACCCCCTAAAACCTTTAAAAAACCCTAAAACCCCATAAAACCCCTAAAACGTTAGAAACTCTAAAAAACATTACAACCCTAAAAAGACAAAAAAAACACTAAAAACCCAAAAATACCATAAAAACCTTAAAAAACCTAAAAACCCTAAAAACTCATGAAAACCCTAAAAACCCTCAAAATCCCTAAAATCCCTAAAATCCTTAAAAACCACACAAATCCTAAAAAACCCCAAAAAATCCATGAAAACATAAAAACCCTAATAACCCTGAAAAAAACCTAAAAGTCGTAAAAATCCCTAGAAACCTTAAAAAAATCCTAAAAACCCATAAAAGCCTAGAAACAAACTAAAAACTCTAGAAATCCTTTAAACCCATAAAAATGTTAAAAACTATAATAAAACTTAAAACCCCTAAAAAACTCAAAAAAAATCCATAGAACTCAAAAAGACCCTAAAAACCATGAAAAACCCCAAAAATCATCAAAATCCCTAAAAACCCTAAAAACACTAAAAATCATAAAAAACCTAAAAAACCCTTAAAACCGTGAAAATGTAAAAAACCATAAAAACCTTGAAAAAACCTTAAATACCATTGAAACTCTTAAAAATTTTAATGACACTAAAAACCCATAAAACCCTAAAACCACTAAAAACTCAAAAACCCATTAAAACCCCTAAAATGTTAAAAATCTCTCAAAAACCTTAAAAAACCTAAAAAAATAAAAAAAAACTCTAAAACCAAAAAAATCCTAAAAACCCCTCAACAATCCATGAAGACGAAAAAAAACCCTAAAATCCAAGAAAATCTGAAGAAAATCTAAACCTCTAAAAATGTTAAAAAACTCTAAAAGCAGTTAAAAACCTCAAAAAACTCAAAAAAAATCCAAAAATACAAGAAGAACCTAAAACCCCCAAAAATACCTAAAAACATTACAAACACATGAAAACCCCTAAAAACTCTAAAAATCCCTACAAACCCTAAAAAACCTAAAAACCATAAAAAACCTAAAAAACGCCTTAAAATCCATGAAAATGTAAAAAACCCTAAAACCCTGAAAAATTCTTAAAGTCAATAAAAACCCTAAAAACCTGAAAAACCCTAAAAATCCATAGAAACCCTAAAATCCCACTAAAAACTCTAAAAACGCTTAAAATCCCTAAAAATGTTAAAAAGGCTCTAAAAAACCTTAAAAACCAAAAAAATCATAAAAACCATAAAAACCTTGAAACCCCATAATAACCCTAAAACCCTAAAAGCTGTAAGCCACCTCAAAATACCTAAAATCCCTAAAAACTATAAAAACCATAAAATTCCTAAGCAACCCCTAAAATCTATGAAAATGTAAAATCCCTAAAATCCCTGAAAAACCCTTGAAAACCATAAAATCCCCTAAAAACCTTTACAACCCATGAAAACCCATAAAACCCCTAAAAACACACTAAAAATTCAAAAAACCCTTAAACCCCCTAAAAACGTAATAAACTCTAAAGAACCTTAAAAACCATAAAAACTCAAAAAAACTAAAAAACCAAAAAGACCCTAACCACCTAAAGACTCCTAAAACCCTTAAAAACCTCTCAAAAACCCTAAAACCCCTCCAAATCACTAAAAAACATAAAAATCAAAAAAACTATAAAAATACTAAAACCCCCCTAAAAATCCATGAAAACATAAAAACTCTAAAAGCATTTAAAATACCTAAAAACGTTAAAAAATCTAAAAACAATGAAAAACTCAAAAAGAAAACCTTAAACCCCCAAAAGACCATAAAAATCACAAACCCCCTAAAAACCCTAAAACCCTCTCAAAAAACCTAAAAACCTTAAAATACTGAAAACCCCTAAAAACTCTAAAAACAATAAAATTCCTTTAAAACCCCTAAAAATCAACGAAAACATAAAAAACCATAAAATTCTAAAAACCCCATGAAAACCATAAAACCCCCAAAAAACCTTTAAAACCCTAAAAACCTTTAAATCCCTAAAAATCACTAAAATATTTAAAAACCCTTTAAAAATGTAAAAAACATTAAAAAAATCCAAAAAACTATAAAACCATAAAAAACTCAAAATACCCTAAAAACCAAAAAAGACACTAAAAAACCCTAAAAACCCTAAACCCCCTGAAAAACCCTAAAACCCCTAAAAATCCCTAAAAACCCTAAAAATCATAAAAATCATAAAAACCTGTAAAAATCCATTAAAATGTAAAAAGCCCTAAAAACCCTAAAAACCCACAAAACCCAAAAAAAACCCTTAAAACCCGTAAAAAACCTGGAAAACCCATAAAAATCCAAAAAACCACTAAAAACTCTAAAAGCCCTAAATATGATGAAAAACAGTAAAGAACCTTAAAACCCTAAAAAACTCAAAAAATCCTAAAAACCCCAAAAGACCCTAAATACACCGAAAACCCCTAAAAATCCTTGAAAATCCCTATAAACATTCAAAATCCCTAAAAACCCATAAAAACACCTAAAACCCATAAAAATCATAAAAAACCCCAAAAAATATAGAAAAATATAAAAAACCTTGAAAATCAATTGAAAACCATGAAACCCCTAAACCCTTAATAACCCTAAAAACAAAAAAAAACCTAAAAAACCACTAAAAACTCTAAAGACTCTTAAAACCGCTAAAAAAAATAAAAACTCCAAAAAACCTTAAAAATCCCAAAAAACTCAAAAAAAAACCAAAAAACCAAGAAGACATTAAAAGCCCTGAAAACCCCTAAAATCCCTAAAAATTACTTTAAAACCCCTAAAATACATGAAAACGTAAAAAAACCTAAAAACCATGAAAACCCCATCAAAACTATAAAAACCATAAAAACCCCAAAAACCTTAGAATACCATAAAACTCATAAAATCCTAAAAAACCGCTACAAACTCTAAAAATCCTCAAATCCCCTACAAATGATAAAAATCTCTAAATGCCTTACAAATCCAAAAAAACTCAAAAAAACCCCTAAAAACCCATAAAAACCCTAAAAACCCATTAATACCCTTAAAACCCTGAAAATCCCTAAAAACCGTAAAAGCCAAAAAAATCCTAAAAAAACCCATAAAAATTAATGAAAATGTAAAAACTATGAAAAACACAGAAAACCATAAAACCCGTAAAATCTTAAAAAGCACAAAAAAACTTAAAAACTATAAAAACCCTTAAAGACCTACAAAACTTAAAACCCTAAAAAACATAAAAACTTCTAAAAGACCTTAAATCCCTAAAAATATAAAAAAACCCAAAAGAATCCAAATTACCCAAAAAGACCCTAAAAACCCAGAAAAACCCTAAAACCACTGAAAACCCTAAAAACCCTCAAAATCCCTAAAAATCCTAAGATCCATAAAATCCTCAAACCCCATAAAAATCGATGAAAATGTAAAAAACACAAAAAAACCTAAACCCCCCCTAAAAACCCATAAAACCCTTAAAAAAGCCCTAAAACTCATAAAACCCTAAAACCCATAAAAATCCAAAAAAACCCATAAAAATCATGAAAACAAAATACCCCAAAAAACCCTAAAAACCCCTAAAAACCATAAACCCCCTAAAAACCATAAAAACCCAAAAAACCCAAAAAACCTCTAAAAACTATAAAAACTCTTTGAACCCCAGAAATCGTTAAAAAAATATAAAAAACCTTCAAAACTCTAAAAAATTTAAAAAAACCCTAAAGACCCTAAAAACCATAAAAACCCCTAAAACCTTTAAAACCCCTTAAAACCCCCAAAAACCATCAAAATCCCTAAAACTCCTAAAAACCCTAAAAAACTGAAAAATCCTAAAAACCCTAAAAATCCATGAAAACCTAAAAAACCCTAAAAACCCTTTAAAACCCTTCAAAACCATAAAACCCCTAAAAACATTAAATACCCTAAAAACAAATAAAAATACTAAAAACTACAAAAAAATCTAAAAACCCTTAAAACCCTAAAAACGTTAAAAACACTAAAAACCTAAAAAAATCTTTAAAAAACTCTAAAAACCCTAAAGACTCAAAAGACCCTAAAATCCAAACGAAACTCTAGAAACCTCAAAAACCCTTAAAAACCCATAAAAACCCTCAAAATCCCTAAAATCCCTAGAAAACCCTTAAAACGATAAGAATCCTAAAAAGCCCTAAAAACCTTAAAACCCCTGAAAACCCCCTAAAAACCATGAAAAACCTATGAAAACCATAAAACCCATAAAAACCTTAAAAACCCAAGAAACCCATAAAACCATAAAAGCACTAAAAAATCAAAAAAAGTCCCCAAAACGTTAAAAAACTCTAAAAAACCTTCAAAACCGTAAAAAACTAAAAAGACCTAAAACCCCAAAAGACCTTAAAAACCCTGAAAATCTTAAAATCCCTAAAAACCTTTGAAAACCCATCAAAATCCCTAAAAACCCGAAAAACCCCTAAAAACATAAAACTTATAAAAAAACCCTTAAAATCCACGAAAATGTAAAAAAACCCTAGAAACCCTGAAAAGCCTAAGAAAACCATAAAAACCCATAAAAATTTAAAAATCATAAAACCCCCTAAAAATCCTAAAAAATCCACTAAAAACTCTAAAAACCTTTAAACCCCTAAAAACTCAAAAAAAAAATCCTAAAACCCAAAAGACCCTAAAAACCTGAAACAACCCCTAAAACCCCCCAAAACCCCTCAAAATCCCAAAAAATCTAAAAAAATAAAAACCATAAAAATCCCAAAAAAACCTAAAAATCCATGAAAACATAAAAAACCCTAAAACCCTAAAAAAATCCCCAGAAAACCATAAAACCCCTAAAAACATTAAAAACCCTAAAAATCCATAAAACCCTTAAAAACACTAAAAAAACTAAAAACCCTTAAAAACCAGAAAAAAAACCTTAAACAAAACTAATAAACCTTAAAACACTAAAATTCAAAAAACATAAAAAAACACAGGAGACACTAAAAACCCTGAAAACCCATAAAAATCCAAAACAACCCCAAAAAATCCATGAAAGCCGAAAAACCAAATAAACCGTGAAAACCCCCTAAAAACCATAAAAAACACTAAAAATTATAAAAACTATAAAAACCCATAAAACCCCTAAAATCTAAAAACTCAAAAAACACTTAAAACCCCAAAAAACGTTGAAACCTCTAAAAACCATAAAAAAACTCAAAAAAATCTAAAAACCTAAAATGGCATTAAAAACACATAAAAACCTCTTAAAACCCCTTAAAACCCTCAAAATCACTAAAAACACTAAAAAACATTAAAACCCATAAAAATCCAAAAAACCCCTAAAAATCCATGATAATGTAAAAACAGTAAAAACCCTGAAATTCCCCAGAAACCCAAAAAACCCTAAATAACATAAAAAACCCTAAAACCCCTAAAAACCACTAAAACCTATAAAACCCTTAAAACCCATACAAATGTTAAAAAACTCTAAAACCCCTTAGAACACCAAAAAACCCCAAAAGACCCTAAAAACCCAAAAGACCCTAAAACCCAAAAAAAACCCTAAAAACCCCTAAAAACCTTTGAAAAAACGATAAAATCCCTAAAAATCCCTAAAAGCCCTAAAAACCATAAATATCCTAAAAACCCCCTAAAAATACCTGGAAATGTAACAAACCTTAAAAACCCAGAAAAAACCCATGGAAGCCATAAAAACTCGTAAAAGCCTTAAAAACCTATAAAAACCATAAAAACCATAAAAACTCTAAAACCCCTTAAAATCCAAAAAATATGTTAAAATACTATAAAAACCTTAAAACCCTAAAAAATTCGAAAAACCCCCTAAAAACCCATAAAGAACCTAAAAACATCAAAAACCTCAAAAACCAAACACCCCCTTAAAATCTCTAAAACCCTTGAAATCCCTTAAACAACTAAAAACCATAAGAATAATAAAAATCTTAAAAAGACCCCTTAAAATCCATGAAAATTTAAAAACCCAAAAGACCCTGAAAATCCCTGAAAGCCATAGAAACCCCTAAAAACCCTAAAAACCGATAAAAACCCACTAAAAATCTAATAACCCTTAAAACCCCTAAAAAGGTTAAAAAACTAAAAAACCGTAAATACCCTAAAAACTCAAAAAAATCCATAAAAAACCCATAAAGACTTTAAAAACCTTGAAAACCCCTAAAAACCCATAAAAACACTAAAATCCATAAAATCCTAAAAAACCCAAAAAAATATGTGGAACATAAAAACACTAAAACTGCTAAAAAACCCCATGAAAACCATAAAACCTCTAAAACCATAAAAAACCCCATAAAAACCCAAAAAACCACTGAAAATCTAAAAACACTTTAAACCCCTAAGAACGATAAGAAAACTAAAATATCATGAAAACCCAAAAAAAAAAAACTCTAAAAACCCCCAAAACCTGAAAAAACCCTAAACCCCTGAAAATCATAAAACCCTCAAAATCCCAAAGACTCCAAAAATCTGTAAAAACCATAAAAATATTTAAAACCCCAAAAAATCCATGAAAACGTAATAAACCCTGAAAACCTCAAAAAACCTCTCAAAACCATATAATCCTCTAAAACCGTAAACAAGTTGAAAACACATAAAAACACTAAAAACCCACTTAGAACTCTAAAAACCTTTAAAACCTCTAAAAATGTTCAAAAACATTAAAAGACACAAAAGCCCTAAAAACTCAAAAAAACCTAAAATCCCAAAAAGACAATAAAAACCCAAAAAACCACCCCCCCCCCCCCTAAAAACCTTAAAAACTATAAAACCCGTCAAAATCCCTAAAAACCCTAAAAACCTTAAAAAACCCTAAAAACTATAAAAATAAAAAAACGACTAAAAATCCATGAAAACTTTAAAAAACACTAAAAAACCTCTTGAAGCCATAAAAACCCCTAAACCATTAAAAAACCAATAAAACCCTAAAAATCACTAAAAATTCTAAAAACTCCTGAAATGGTTAAAAACTCTAAAAGCCTTAAAAACCCTAAAAACTCAAAAAAAACCCAAAAACCCAAGAAGTCCCTAGAAATTTTGAAAATCCTTAAAAACCCAAAAAACACCTCAAACCCCTAAAACCCCAAACTAAAACCCACTGAAAACCCTAAAACCATAAAAATCCTAAAACCCCCTTAAAATCCAAGAAAACGTAAAATTCCCTAAAAACCAGGAAAACCCCTAAAAATCACAAAACCCCTAAAAAAAATTAAAAACACTTAAAAACACATAAAAACCCTAAAAACCCACTAAAAACTCTAAAAGCCCTTTAAACCCCTAAAAACGTTAAAAAACACTAAAAAACACAAAAAAAATCCATAAAACCATAAAAGATCAAAAAACCATAACTTCCTTGAAAAAAACACTAAAAACCCTCAAAATCCATAAAGTCTTTAAAAACCATAAAAATCCTAAAATCCGCTAAAAATCCATGAAAATATAAAAAACCCAAAAAACCTTGAAAAACTCTTGAAAATGATAAAAACCTAAAAAGATCAAAAAATCCATAAAAACCCTTCAAACCGATTAAAAAGTTAAAAATCTATAGAGAACCTTAAAACCCTAAAAGACTGAGAAAAAACCCTAAAACCCCAAAAAAACCTTAAAAACCCCTAAAAACCCTAAAGACCAAAAAATTCCCTATAAAACTCTTAAAACCATAAAAATACTAAAAGGCCCCTAAAAATGGATGAAAACGTAAAAAACCCTAAAACCCTAAAAACCCCTAAAAATCATAAAAACCCCTAAAAACTTAAAAAATACAGAAAAACAAGAAAGCCCCTAAAACCAGTAAATATTCTAAAAACCCCTAAAACCCATAAAATGTTAAAAATTTCTAAAAAATCTTAAAACTCTTAAAAAATACAAAACCCCTAAAAACCCAAAGGACCCTAAAAACCTTGAAAACCCCTAAAAACCAACGAAAACCCATAAAAAACCTCAAAATCCCTAAAAACCATAAAAAACCAAAAAATCATAAAAAACTAAAAAAATCCCTAAAAATCCATGAGAACTTAAAAAACCCTAAAAACCATAAAAATCTGGAAAAAGCATTGAAAACTATAAAACCACAAAAAACCTTAAAATACCAAAAACCCATACAAATCCTAAAAACCCACTAAAAACTCAAAAAAACCTTTAAACCCAAAAAATTTTAGAAACCTTAAAAACCCTAAATACTAAAAAAACCCATAAAACCCCAAAGACCTCGAAAACCATGAAAACCCATAAAAAACCTAAAAACCTCTGAAAAACCCCAAAACCCTCAAAATCTATAGAAACCCTAAAAATACCTAAAACCAAAAAAAATCCTAAAAAACCCTAATAATCCATGAAAATGTAAAAGACCATAAAAACAATTTAGACTCCATGAAAATCCTAAAAACCACTAAAAACCTTTAAAAACCCTAAAATCCCATAAAACCCCTAAAACCACTTAAAACTCTAAAAAATCTTAAAAACCATAAAATTGTTTAAAAAACTCTAAAAACCTTAAAACCCCTAAAAAACACAAAAAACCCCCTAAAATCCCAAAAAGATCCTAAAACCCTGAAAAACCCTAACAAATTAAAATCACCTAAAAAATCCAAAAACCGTAAAAAATCTCTAAAATCCACAAACAACATAGAATCCTAAAAAACTTCTAAAAATCCATGACAATGTAAACCCCCTAAAACCCCCAAAAAATCATGAAAACCATTAAACCCCTAAAAGCCTTAAACATACGTAAAACCCCAAAAAACCCTAATAACAACTAAAAACTCAAAAAACCCTTAAACCCCCAAAATCGTTAAAATAATCAAAAAACCTTAAAACCCCAAAAAACTCAAAAAAAACCTCAAACCCCCAAAAGACCCTAAAAACACGAAAAACCCGAAAAACCCTTGATATCCCTAATAACCCTCAAATCCATAAAACCCTAAAAAAATTTAGAAACCATAAAAGTCTTAAAATCCTCTAAAAATCAATGAAAACATAAAAAACCCTAAAACCTTGAAAACCCCCTAAAAACATAAAAACCCCTAAAAACCTTAAAAAACCCATAAAATCCCTAAAAACCACTAAGAACTCTAAAACCCCTTAAAACCCCTAAAAACGAAAAAAACATTAAAAACCTGCAAAACCATTAGAAAACTCAAAAAAAACCCTAAAAACCCAAAAGACCCTAAAAACCCATAAAACCACAAAAAAATCCCTAAAACACAAAAAAGTCATAAAAACCCAAAAAACGCCTAAAAATCCATTAAAACATAAAAAACCCTAAAAACCATGAAAAACCCTTGAAAACTATAAAATCCCTAAAACCATAAAAAAACCCAAAACCCATAAAAACCCTAAAAACCATTAAAAACACTAAAAACCTTTAAAACCCCTAAAAGCATAAAAAACTCTAAAAACCTTAAAACCCCTAAAAAACAAAAAAAAAACAAAAACCCCAAGGAGACCATAAAAACCCTAAACCCCCTGAAAACCCTTTAAAACCCACAAAATCCTATATAACCCTAAAAACCATAAAAATCCTAAAAAATCCTAAAACCCCTCAAAATCTCTAAAAACTCTAAAGGCTATAAAAATCTAAAAAACCCCCAAAACTCTATGAAAATGTAAACCCCCCCCCCCCAAAACTCCATGAAAATTTAGAAAAGACCCAAGATCCCCTAAAAAACCCCTAAAACCCATAAAATCCCAAAAACATTAAAATACCTAAAAACCCTAAAACAACAACAAAAATATAAATACCCTTAAAACCCCAAAAAATGTTAAAAAACTCTAAAAAACCATAAAACCCTAAAAAACAAAAAAAAAACCAAAACCCCAAAAAGACGTTAAAAACCCTGAAAACACTAAAAAAATTTGAACACCCCTAAAATCCCTCAAAATCCCAAAAATACCTAAAAACCTTAAAATAATAATAATCTTAAGAAACCCACAAAAATCCATTAAAACATAATAAATCCTAAAAACCCTAAAAACCCCTAGAAAACCATGACAACCCCTAAAACCCTAAAAAAGACTAAAAATACATAAAACCTTAAAAACTATTAAAAATACTAAAAACCCTTAAAACACCTTAAAATGTTAAAAAAATTCAAAGGCTTAAAAACCCAAAAGAATTAAAAAATCCCCTAAAAATCCAAAAAGACCATAAAAACCCTAGAAACCCATAAAAAACCTAAAAACCCTAAAAAGACATTGAAAACCATAAAAATCCTTAAAAAACATAAAATCCCTAAAAAATAAAAACTTAAAAAACCACTAAAAACTCTACAAAACTTAAAACCCCTAAAAACGTGAAAAAACTCTAAAAACCATAAAAAAGCTAAAAACAAAAAAACCCCTAAAACCCCATAAAGACCATAAAAAGCCTGAAAATCCTTAAAACCCCAAAAAACACATGAAAACCCCTAAAAAATATCAAAATCCATGAAAAGCCTAAAAGTCCCTAAAAACCATAAAAATCCAAAAAACCACTAAAAATCCATGAAAACGCAAAATCCCGAAAAACCCTGAAAACCCCTGAAAAATACAAAAAACCCTAAAAAGATTAAAAAGCCTTAAAAACCCATAAAATCCATAAAAACCCACAAAAAACTCTAAAAACCATTAAAACCCTAAAAACTACAAAAAATCTTAAAACCCCAAAAAACTCAAAAATACCCTAAAAGGCCTAAAAGACGCTAAAAGACACTAAAAACCCTAAAACCCCTAAAAACTCTAAAACCCTCAAAATCCATAAAAACCTTGAAAACCATATAAATACACAAATACCCTAAAATCCATGAAAATGTAAAAACCCTAAAAAACTCTAAAAACAACCTTAAAACCATGAAACCCCTAAAAACAGTAAAAAAAACCCTAAAAATGAATAGATGCCCTAAAAACCACTAAAAACTCTAAAAGCCTTAAAACCCCTAAAAACTTTAAAAAACTCTAAAAACCTTAAAAAAAATAAAAAAACCCTGAAAATCGAAGACTCCAAAAACTTGAAAACCCCAAAAAAACATAAAACCCTTAAAATACATGAAAACCCCTAAAACCAGTCAAAATCACTAAAAACTCTAAAAAACTCATAAAAACCATAAAAAACCTAAAAAACCTAAAAAACTCCTAAAAATCCATGAAAATGTAAAACCCCCTAAAAACCTTTAAAACACTAATAAGCAATAAAAACACTAAAAAGCCAATAAAAACTCTAAAAAACCTTAAAACCTCAAAAATGTAAAAAAACTCTAAAAATCCTTTAAATCCCCTAAAAAAATCAAAAACCTAAAAACACGAAAGACCCTAAAAAACCTAAAAACCCTAAAACCCCTAAAAAACCATAAAACCCCTCAAAATCCCTAAAAACCCTAAAAACCATAAAAATCCTAAGACCCCCCTAAATATCCATGAAAAGATTAAAATCCCTAAAAACCCTGAAAACCCCTTGAAAACTCTTAAAAACCCGTAAAAATCAATGAAAATTTCAAAAACCCCCTAAAAATCATAAAACCCCTAAAAAGCATAAAAAACCTTAAAACCCATAAATACACTAAAACCACTAAAAACTATAAAACTCCTTAAAACCCCTTAAAACAACTAAAAATGTTAAAAAATCTAAAAAACCTTAAAAACTAAAAAACTAAAAAAAAGTCCTAAAAACCCAAAAATACCCTAAAAACCCTAAAAACCTCTAAAAAACCTAAAACCCCTCAAAATCCCTAAAAACCCTAAAAACCATAAATATCTAAAAAACTCCTAAAAATCAATAAAAACAAAAAAAAACCTAAAGAACCTAAAAACCCCGAAAAACCATAAAAACCCATAAAAGCCTTAAAAACTCTAAAAATCTATAAAAACCTTAAAACCCACTAAAAACTCTAAAAATCCTTAAAACCCCTAAATTTTTTAAAAAACATTAAAAACCCAACAAAACTCCAAAAAAACCAGAAAACCCCAAAAGACCCAAAAAACCTCTAAAAATAAAAAAATCCCCTTAGAAAACATAAATACCCTAAAAATACATAAAAACCCTAAAAATCCTTAAAAACCATAAAAATCCAAAAAACATCTAAAAATCCCTAAGTGTTAAAACCCTGAAAAACCATAAATAACCCTCAAAACTTTAAAACCCTAAAACCCATAAAAATCCTAAAAATGGATAAAAACTCTAAAAACCCTTAAAACCCCTAAAATGCGTAAATAAAATAACATAGTTAATGCACTTTCACATAGATATTATCTCTTATCTTTTCTGAATTCTAAACTGATTGGTTTTGAATACATTAAGGATTTATATTCCGCATATACCGGTTTTGGGGAACCTTTTGGTCATTGCAAACCTGGAGTTACTTGGGAGATGTTTTATTTGATGATGGATTCTTATTTTGGATTGATAAGCTTTTTATTTCCAAGTGCTCTATCCATTTACTTTTACTGAAGGAGTCAAATTATGGTGGGATAATGGGACATTTTGGTGTTGCAAAAATTTTAAGAATTCTAAGTGAGCATTTTTATTAGCCTAGGATGTCTTGAGATGTTGAAATGTTTGTGATAAAGTGTATTGTTTTCCCTAAATACAAATCTAAACTGAAACCACATGGATTATATCTTCCCCTCCCAATCCCCAATACCCCTTGGGAGGACATACCAATGAAATTTATTGTGGGGTTTCCAAGGACCAAGAGGGTGAGAGATTCCATTTTTTTGTTGATCAGTTTTCTAAAATGGAACATTTTATTCCTTGTCACAATACAGATGATGCCACTAACATTGCAATACTTTTCTTTTAGGAAGTAGACAAACTCTATGGAATTCCATGGATGATTTTATTAGATCACGACACAAAATTCCTTAGTTAATTTTGGAAGACCCTGGTGAGAAAATTGGGTACGAAGTTACTATTTTCCACTAATTTCCATTCGCAAACTGATGGGAAAACAAAGGTGGTGAATCAGACACTATCATATCTTCTATAAACAATTTTCATGAAGAATCTCAAAATTTAAAGGAGTGTCACCCACATGTGGAATTCACATATAACATGGCTAAGCATACCACTTCTCAAAATTCTTCATTTGAATTTTTTTACGGTTTTAACCCCCTTTCCGCTATTGATCTAGTTCATTTACCTTTGTAGGAAGAAAATAATATGGATGCGAAAGGGAATGAAGAATTCATCAATAACCATGGAAATGTAAGGAAAAATATCAAGCAGATGACCCATAAATACATTGATCGTGCAAAAAATGGTCATAAGCAAGTGTTGTTCAAACTCGATGAATTAGTTTGGATTTTTATGTGAAAGTAAATATTTCCCAACAAGAAGAAATCAAAAATCAAGCCTTGAGGAGACGAACCTTTCTGAGTGCTCAAGAATATTAACAACAATTTTTACAAGATAGCTCTTCTAGGTGAGTGTGGTGTAAGTGCCACTTTCAATGTTTCTGATCTTTCTTCTATTTTGGGTGTAAAGGATGAAGAGTCGAGGATGTCTTCTTTTCAATAGGTGAGGATGATGAGAACCATTTTAAAGGCACTGATTTGATTGCCCAGATGGAGGAGTTGGATTTTCAATGATCGATGATGTGAGGGAGATTTAAGAGGTTGAATGCTAATGGGTGCCCATATCATTTCATTAATGGTCTTATGGATCTCTCCTTGCATGGATGGACCAAATGGGCCCAATATATCACTTATTCAAGACCAAACCGATGTTTAAAGCATGTCCCACATAGTTGCATGAATTTTGGAAGCCTTTCCCACATGGAGGATTCTAGAATGGCATCTTTTGACACCAAAGTCAAATATGGTGGGCTAGGCACTCAAAATCAAATCTGACGGGCTATAGTTGGAAAGTTGTGCTATTCTTTTCCAAAAACGTTTTTGGTAGACTTTATCTTTTTGAATTTAAGAGAAAAAAGTAGGTTCAGCCTTTACGACTTTAGGGTATTAGACCCTTGACTATTGTATCACCCCTTGGCTATAAATATCCACCCCCTAGCACTTGTATGGCATTCAAGATTGATATAGAGAGATTATTCTTTGTTTCTCTCCGTTGTGTGAGGATTGTTCCAGTCCCCCCCCCCCATGTCGTGAAGATTGAGCCACCCCCAGGATCTCGCAGCAAAACCCTAACCCCCCCTGAAAAACCCTAAACCCCACAAAATCAAAACCCCCCTAAAAAATATTAAATTCCTAAAAACCCTTAAAATACAGAAATATGAAAAAAATACCAAAACCCTGAAAACCCTTGAAAACCATAAAACCCAAAAAAAATTTAAAAAACCCTAAAACCCATAAAAACACTAAAAACCACTAAAAACTCTAAAACCCCATAAAATACCTAAAAACATTAAAAACCCTAAAATACCTAAAAAACCCTAAAAATAAAAAAAAACCCTAACGCCCCAAAAAGATCCTAAAAATACTGAAAACACTCAAAACAATAAAACTACTAAAAAACCCTAAAAACCCTCAAAATCCCTAAAAACCCTAAAAACCACAAAAATCTTAAAACCCCATAAAAATGCATGAAAATTTAAAAAACCCTAAACCCCCCTGAAAACCATAAAATCTCGTAAAACCTTAAACCCCCATAACAACCCTTAAAACCCACTAAAAACTCTAAAAAAACCATAAAACCTATAAAAATGTTAAAAAAATCTAAGAACCTATAGAAACCCTCAAAACTCAAGAAACCCTAAAAACCCAAAAAGACCCTAAAAACCCAAAAAAACCTTAAAACCCACTAAAAACCTAAAACCCTAAACCCCCTAAAAATCCCTAATAACCCTAAAAACCCTAAAAACCATAAAAATTTTAAAAACCCCTTAAAATCCATGAAAACTTAAAAATCTCTAAAAACCCTGAAAACCCCTGGAAAACCATAAAAACCCCTAAATACCCTAAAAACCCACTAAAACTCTAAAAACCCTTAAAACACCTAAAAATGTTTAAAAAAACTCTAAAAAACCTTTAAAATCATGAAAAAGGAACCCCCCCTAAAAACTTAAAACGCTGAAAAACCTGAAAATCCAAAAAAAACCCCGAAATCCCTAAAATCCCTAAAAACCCTAAAAACCGTAAAAATCCTGAAAACCGTTAAAAATCTACGAAAATGAAAAAAACACTAAAGTTCCTAAAAAACATTTAAAAACCAAAAAACCCCAAAAAACCCCATAAAAACCCAAAAAACCATTAAAAACTCTAAAAACCCTTCAAACCCTAAAAACGTTAAAAAACTCTAAGAAACCATAAAACCCTTAAAAAAATAAAAAAAAACCCAAAAAACACAAAAAGGCCCTAAAAACTCCTAAAAACCCTAAACCCCATAAAAATCCCAAAAAAATCCAAAACCCCCCTAAAAATCCATGAAAACGTAAAAAATCCTAAAAATTTGAAAAACTCATGAAAACAACAAAAACCCCTAAAAACCTTAAAAAACCCCTAAAACCCATAACACAGTAAAAACCCACTAAAAATTCGAAAAACTCTTAGACCCCTAATAACGTTATAAAACTTTAAAAAACCTTAAAAATCCTAAAAACTCACAAAAATCCTTAAAAACCAAAAAGACACTAAAAACCCTAAAAACCCTTAAAATCCCTAAAAACCTCTGAAACCCCTAAAACCCTAAAAATCCATAAAATGTTAAAAAACTCTAAAAACCATAAAAATCCTAAAAAACTCATAAAACCCCAAAAACCAAAAAGACCCTAAAAACCCTAAATACCCCTAAACCCCCTCAAAATCCCTAAAAACCCTAAAATCATAAAAATACGAAAAAAACCACAAAAATTCCATGAAAATGTAAAAAATACTAAAATCCTAAAAACCCCTGAAAACCTTAAAAAACCCAAAAAACCTTAAAAACCCTAAAACCCCATAAAAATCCTAAAAACGTCAAAAACTCTAAAAACCTTAAAAACCCTAAAAATTCAAAAAAAAACCTAAAAACCTAAAAAGACCCTAAAAACCTTGAAAGACCACAAAAACCCTAAAAACCAATAAAAACCCCTAAAACCCATAAAAATCTGAAATAACCCCAAAACCCTAAAAATAATAAAGATCCAAAAAAAACCCAAAAAATCCATGAAAACTTTAAAACCCTAAACTTCCTAAAAACCCCATGAAAATATAAAAACCCCTAAAAACTCAAAAAACCCTTAAAAACATAAAAAAAATCAAGAAAAACCCTAACCCCCCCCCCCCCCCCAAATACCCTAAAAGCGTCGAAAAACCATAAAAACCATTAAAACCCTAGAAAACCTTTAAAAATCCATGAAAATGCAAAAACCCCTAAAAACCCTGAAAATCCCTGGAAAACCAAAAAAACCCTAAAAACATTAATAACCCTAAGAACCATAGAAACCCTAAAAAACAATGAAAAGGTCGAAAAACCTAAAAAACCCAATATGTGTTCAAAAATTCTAAAAACCATAAAAAAACCCAAAAATTCAAGAAAACCCTAAAAACCCCTGAAAAGCTTGAAAACCCTCCAAATCCCTAAAAACCCTGAAAAACCCTGAAAAACCTGAAAACCCCTCAAAATCATTAAAAACCATAACGTCCAAAAAAATCCATGACAATGAAAAAACTGAGAAAAACCACTTAAAACCATAAAACCCCAAAAAACCTTTAAAACCCTAGAACCCATATTTTGGTGGGCCAGAAAGAGTTTGGCCTCTCACCGCTTCTGCCTAGAACCCATAAAACCCTAAAACCCCACTAAAAACTCTTAAAACTCTTAAAACCCAGAAAACATTAAAAAACTCAAAAACTCCTTAAAAACAATAAAAAACTCAAAAAAACCCCAAATAACCCAAAAAGACCATAAAACCCCTAAAACCCCCTAAAACCCTACAAAACCTAAAAATGATCAAAATCCCTAAAAACCCTAAAAAAACCCTAAAAAGCATAAAAATTCTATAAAACTGCTAAAAATCCATGAAAATGTAAAAAAACTCTAAAAACCCTAAAGAACCCCTGAAAACTACAAACCCCCTAAAAACCTTAAAATCCCTAAAATTCCATAAAAACCCTAAAAACCACGAAAAATTATAAAAACGCTTAAAACTCCTAAAATGCTAAAAACTCTAAAAACCTTAAAAACCCTAACAAACATTAAAAAATTGATAGAATCCAAAAGGAGCTTGAAAAATCTAAAAAATCCTAAAAACCCATGAAAAACTCTAAAACCCCTCAAAATCCCTAAAAAGCCTAAAAACCCTAAAAATCAAAAAAAAAACTAAAAACCCCTAAAATCAATGGAAATGTAAAAAAACCCTAAAAGCCCTAAACACGTTAAAAACCTCTAAAAACCTTAAAATCCCTAAAATACTCAAAATATCCTAAAACCCAAAAAGACCCTAATAACCCCGAAACCCCAAAAAACCTAAGAACCCATGAGAACCCCAAAAATACCTAAACCCCTTAAAAAACCTCTGAAACCTATAAAAACCATTTAAAACATTAAAAACCCTAAAAACCTCTAAAGACCCTAAAAAAACACTAAAAACTCTAAAAAACTATAATACCGTTAAAAATGTTAAAAAACACTAAAAAACCTTAAACCCCTTAAAAACTCAATAAAACCCTAAAACCCATAACACCATAAAACCCTACAAATCCCTAAAAACCTTAAAAACTCTAAAAACCATAAAAATCCTAAACCCCCCTAAAAATCCATGAAAACATAAAAACCCCAAAAGACCCTCAAGAAAACCATGAAAACCATAATAACCCCTAAAAGTCTTAAAAATCCATAAAAAACCATAAAACCCCTAAAAACCACCAAAAAATCTAAAAACCTTTAAAACCCCAAAAAATGTCAAAAACTATTAAAAACCTTAAAACCACTAAAAACTCAAAAAATCTTAAAAACCCAAATGACCCTAAAAACCCTAAAACCCTTGAAAATCCTTAAAATCCCTAACAAACCTAAAAAATGTAAAATCCTAAAAAAATCATGAAAACATAAAAAACCCTAAAAACCTTGATAAAACCATGAAAACCATAAAAACTGCTAAAAACCATAAAAACCCCTAAAAATACATAAAAATCCTAAACATCCACTAGAAACTCCCAAACCCTTTAAACCCCTAAAAACATTTAAAAAACTCTAAAATCCTCAAAAACCTAAAAAATAAAAAAACAGCAAAAACACAAAAAAATGCCCTAAAAACTATAAAAATCCCTAAAACCCCCTAAAATACACTAAAATTTTCTAAAAAACCTAAAAACCATAAAAATCCTATAAAGTCCCTAAAAATTGATTAAAACATAAAAAACCCTAAAAACCCAAAAAACCAGAAAACCCTTAAAAAACTTAAAAAACCATAAAAACGCATAAAACCCCTAAAACCACTAGGAAATATAAAAACATTAAAACCCAAAAAAGTTAAAAAACTCCAAAAAATATTAAATCCCTAAAAAACTAAAAAAATCCCTAAAAACCCAAAAGACCTGAAAACTCTGAAAAAACCTAGAAACCCAAAAAAACCCAAAAAACCCTAAAAATCCCAAAAAAACCAAAAAAAACCCAAAAACCCATAAAAATACTAAAACCCCCATAAAATCCAAGAAAACGTAGAAACCCTCAAAACCCCTCAAAACCATAAAAACCCAGAAAACCTTAAAAAACCATAAAACACCATAAAAACCTAAAAACCCGACAAAAACTCCATATCCCCTAAAACCCCTAAAATTGTTAAAAACTCTAAAAACCTTAAAAACCCTAAAAAACTCAAAAAAACTCAAAAAAACCATAAAACCATAAAAGACCCTTAAAAACCCAAAAATACCCTAAAAACGCTAAAAACGCTAAAAACCATAAAAACCCCTAGAAAAAAAATAAAACCCCCTAAAAACCCACAAATACCCTAAATCCCACTAATAACTCTAAAAACCATTTAAACCCCTAAATACATAAAAAAATCTTAAAACCCCCCAAAACACAAAAAAAAAACAATAAAAACTCTAAAAGACCCTAAAAACCCCTAAAACCTCTAAAAACTACTAAAAACCTAAAACCCATCAAAATCCTTAAAAACACTAAAATCCATAAAAATCCCAAAAACTCTAAAAAACACTAAACACAATAAAAATCCTTAAAATCCCAAAAAATCCATGAAAAAGTAAAAAAATCTAAAAACGCTGAAAAACCCTTGAAAAACCCTTGAAAATTATAAAAACTATTGAAAACTATAAAAACCCTAAAATCCCATAAAACCCCTAAAACCACTAAAAAATCTAAAAACCCTTTAAACCCCAAAAAATGTTAAAAAATTCTAAACAACATTAAGAATCCAAAAAAACCACTAAAAACCCAAGAACCCTGAAAAACCCTAGAAATCCTAAAAACCCTATATAACCCTAAAAACTCCTAAAAACCCTCAAAATCCCTGGAAACACTAAAAAAACAAAAAGACCATAAAACTCCTAAAAACACCAAAAAATCCATGAAAATGTAAAAAACCCTAAAAACCCCTCAAAACCATAACAAATCCTAAAAACCATAAACGACCCTACAAACCCATAAAAAAATAAAAAAAACCGTTAAAAACTCTAAAACCCCTTTAAACCTCTAAAAGTGATAAAAAAACTCTAAAAAACATTAAAAGCCCTAAAAAACTCTTTAAACACCAAAAACAACTTAAAACCCATAAAATCACATAAAAAACCTAAAACACTCAAAATCCCTAAAACCCCTAAAAGACCCTAAAACCATAAAAATTCAAAAAACCGCTAAAAATGCATGAAAATGTAAAAAATCCTAAAACCACGGGAAACCCCTAAAAACAATAAAAAAACACTAAAAGCCTTAAAAACCCTAAAACCCCATAAAACCCCTGAAAACCAACTAAAAACTCTAAAAATATTTTAAAACCCTAAAAATAGTAAAAACTGTAAAAACCCTAAAAACCCTGAAACCATAAAACCCCTAAAAACCTTAAAAAACTTAAAACCCCTAAATAACCACTAAAAATTCTAAAAACACTTGAAACCCATAAAAATATTAAAGACTCTAAAAACCTTTAAAACCCTAAAAAACTCACCCCCCTAAAAACCCCAAAAGACCTTAAAAACCCTAAAAACATTAAAAATATATGATAAACCCCCCCAAATCCTTCAAAATCTCCCAAAACCCAAAAAACCCTAAAAACCATAAAAATCCTAAAAATCCACCAAAACGTAAAAAAACCATTAAAAACCCAAAAAACCCATGAAACCCATAATAACCACTAAAAACTCTAAAAACCCTTCAAACCCCTAAAAATGTTTAAAAACTATAAAAAACATAACAAACCTAAAAACCTCAAAAAAAACCTAAAAATCCAAAAAGTCCCTAAAACCCCCGAAAAGCCCTAAAAACCCTAAAACCCCTCAAAATCCTTAAAAACTAGAAAAACCCCTATGACCTATAAAACTACATAAAACTACATAAAAATACATAAAAATACAAGAAAAATTAAAAAACAGTAAAAACCCTGAAAATAATAAAACCCCCTAAAAACCTTAAAAACTCTAAAAACCCATAAAAACCCAAAAGCCCCACAAAGAAATCTAAAAACCCTTAAAACCGCTAAAAATAATAAAAAACTCTAAAAACCTTAAAAACCCTAAAATTTTCAAAAAAAAAAACCCTTTAAAACACAAAAAGACTCCAAAACCCTAAAAACCATAAAAATCCTTAAAAACACTAAAACCCCTCAAAATCCTTAAAAACCCTAAAAACACTAAAAAACACAAAAATCCCTAAAAATCCATGAAAGCATAAAAAACCCTAAAAACCCAAAAACTCCTTAAAAATCATAAAACCCCTAAAACCATAAAACCCCAAAAAAATATAAAAAATCACTAAAAACACTAAAAACCCTTTAAACCCTTAAAACGTTAAAAAACTCGAAAAAACTTAAAAACCATAAAAACTTAAAAAACACAAAAAAAACACAACAAGCCCAAATGACCCAAAAACCCTAAAAAACACTAAAAACACCATGAAAATCCATAAAAACCCTCAAAACCCCTAAAACCCCTAAAAACCATAAAAAACCTAAAAAATCATAAAAATCCATGAAAATGTAAAAAACCCTAAAAAACTAGATGAAACCCCTAAAAACCTTAAAACTGCCCAAAAACCTTTAAAATCTCTAAAAACCCATAAAAACCATAAAGACCTCTAAAAACCTTTAAACCCCTAAAAACGCTACAAATCTCTAAAAAAGGTAAAGGAACTAGATCAATAGGGGAAAGAGGGTTAAAACCGTAAACAATTTCGAATGGAGAATATTGAGTAGTTGAGTACTTGGCCCTATTATATGTGAATTCCACAAGTGGCAGACACTCCTCCCAATTCTTAATATTCTTCTTGACAATTGTTCGTAGAAGGGATGATAGTGTCTGATTCACCACCTCTATTTTCCCATCGGTTTACAGATGACAAATACTGGAAAATAGTAAATTTGTACCCAGTTTTCTCCACAAGGTATTCCAAAATTAACTAATAAATTTTGTGTCTCGATTCGACACAATCGTTCTTGGCATTCCATGGATTTTGACTACTTCTTGAAAGAAAAGTGTTGCAATGTTAGTCGCATCATCTATTTTGTGACAAGGAATAAAATGTTCCATTTTTGAAAACCGATCCACCACAACAAAAATGGAATCTCTCCCCCTCTTAGTCCCTGTTAACCTCACAATAAAGTCCATTGATATGTACTCCCAATGAGTGTTGGGGATTGGGAGAGGAAGATATAGACCATGTGGGTTCAGTTTCGATTTGGTATTATGGAAAACAATGCACTTTCCCACAAATTTATCAACATCTCTAGATATACTAGGCCAATAAAAATGCTCACTAAGAACACTTAGAGTTTTTGCAACACCAAAATGCCCCATTAACCCACCCAAATGTGATTGATTCAGTAAAAGTAAACAGATTGAGAAATTAGGAATGCAAAGATTATCAATCTGGAATAAAAATCCATCATGTAAATAGAACTTTTCCCAACCAACTCCAGGTTTACAATGTTCATAAGGTTTTCTAAAATCACTATCAGTGGCATATAAATCCTTAATGTATTCAAAACCAAGGAGTTTTGAATCCAACAAGGACAAAAGATAATATCTACATGAAAGTGCATCAGCCACAGTATTTTCTTTACCCTTTTTGTGCTTTATGACATATGAAAATGATTCAATGAATTCCAACCATCTACCATGTATCCTATTTAGTTTATGTTGGATCTTATGGTATTTAAGAGCCTCATGATCAGAATGGATCACAAATTCTTTAGGCCAAAGATAGTGCTTCCATGTCTCTATTACTCTAAACAATGCATACAACTCTTTATCATATGTAGCATAGTTTAGAGTTGGGCCATTTAACTTCTTACTAAAATAAGAAATAGTCTTACCTTCCTACATGAGTACTCCTCCTATGCCAATTCCTCTTGCATCACATTCAATTTCAAAGTTCTTACCAAAGTCTGGAAGTGCAAGTAGAGGGGCATGGGTGAGTCTCCCCTTAAGAGCATGGAAGTCCTTCTCTTGAATTTTCCCCCATTTTAAAGGAACATTCTTCTTTGTCAACTTGTTCAACGATGTTTCTAGTGTGCTTAAGTCCTTCACAAATCTCCTATAAAAACTAGCGAGCCCATGAAAACTTCTTACCTATCCAACAAAGGTTGGAGTTGGCCATTCTTGTATTGCTTTGATCTTCTCGGTATCCATTTCAACTCCATTGCCGCTCACAACAAATCCAAGGAAAACAATCTTATCGAGAAAAAATTCACACTTATTTATGTTTCCAAATAGGTTTTCCTTCCTTAACACCTCAAAGACTTTTCTTAAGTGATCTAAATGTTCAAGTAAGGTCCTACTATAAACCAAAATGTTATCAAAGTTAACTACCACAAATTTTCCAATGTATGGACATAATACATGATTCATCAACCTCAAAAATGTGTTAGGTGCATTGGTGAGACCAAAGGGCATGACTAACCATTCATAAAGTACATGTTTTTTCTTAAATGCAGTTTTCCACCCATCTCCTTCTTTCATCCTAATTTGATGGTAGCCACTTCTTAAATTAATTTTTGAGAAGATAGTTGAACCATTTAATTCATCTAGCATATCATCTAACCTAGGGATAGGATGACGATACCTAACTGTGATGTTGTTGATGGCTCTATAGTCAATGCACATTCTCCATGTTTCATCCTTCTTTGGTACTAGAATCACTGGTATGGCACAAGGACTAAGGCTCTCTCTGACATATCCCACATCCAACAGCTCTTGAACTTGACTTTGAATTTCTTTTGTCTCTTCCGGGTTGGTGCGATATGTAGGGTGGTTCAGTAGTGATGCTATGGGCATGAGGTCAATTTGATGTTCAATACCTCTAATTGGTGGAAAACCTAGTGGAACCTCTTTAGGAAAGACATCATCATACTCCTGCAAGAAGGACTCAACAACATTTAGAAAAGGGGGTAAGTCGTTAGTATTTAGAAAAACCTCTATGTACTTGAGTACTAGGAGGGTTTGCTGTGAAAATAAAGCTTCCTTAACCTCACTCTTTTTTACCAACATCACACTTTTCTCTTCTCTCAAATTCTTTTTCCCACATTATTTTTCTTTTCTCTCTATTTTTTTTCTTCTCTCATTTTATCTCTTTCCCTCATTCTCTACTTATTCATTTCCACTCTTTTTTTCCTCATCACTCTTTTTTTTCTTTTCTCTCAAAATGTGATCTTCCAGAATTTGTTTGGGGGGCATTGGGTTGAGGGTTATAGGTTTCCCTTGGACTAAAAAAGAGTGATGATTCAAGAAAATTTCATAGGTAACACGCCGATCATACTGCCATGGTCGTCTCAACAATAAATGGAAAGCCTTCATAGGAATAACATCGCATAAGACCTCATCTTTGTACTTCCCAATGGTGAACAATACCTTCACTTACTTGGTGACCTTCAGCTCCCCTTAATCATTCAACCACTAAAGCCAATATGGATGTTGATGCTTCAAAGTATGAAGTCTCAACTTCTCTAATAACTCAGTGCTCGCAACATTACTACAGCTTCCTCTATCAATAATAACACTACATACCTTCCCATGGATCTTGCACTGTGTATGGAAAAGGTTCTCTTGCTGCTCCTTCTCTCCCACAATCATTTGTGCACTTCAAACTCTCCTAGTGACAAGAATCTCACCATCTTTTTCAAACTCTCCACTATCAATTTCTGGAGATCCTTCCTCCTCCTCTTCCAAGCTCTCTCTATCGGTTTCCCATTCTCCATACTTGTTGATGGTCATGGGGAGCCAGTTTGGGTACTCACTAGTAATGTGACCCATTCCATGACATTTGAAACACCAAATATCCTGATTCATAGTTTGGTTAGCCTTAAAAGTAGGTTTCTTAGGTGGAATAATTACCTTATCACTTTTTCGATTAACCACCTCTTTTTCCTTTAATGGTTCTCCAATATCCTTCCTCGGATTTCTCCATGGCATGAAAGGGGCAACGGGTTTCCTCATGTTTCTCCTCCTTTTGATTTGTTGCTCGATCTTGGTGGCTTGATGTATCATATCTTTTATTTCCACATGGTGGTACATCTTCACTTGATCGGCAATCTCCCGATTGAGCCCATGTAAAAACGGTGTCATGGTTGCCACCGGATCCTCCTCAACGTTTTCCTGAATCATGGCAATTTACATCTCCTTGTAGTAGTCTTATACACTATTACTCCCTTGGGTGAGACATTGAAGTTTGTTGTGGAGATCTCTATGGTAATGTGTGGGAACAAACCGCTTCTTCATGGCGAACTTCATGTCTTCCCAAGTGTTGATGGGATGTCCACCATATCTAGCCCTCTCCTTTTGAACTTGATCCCACCATATTAATGCATAATCTATGAATTCAAGGGTTGCAAGTTATACCTTTTTCTCCTCGGAATAGGTATGACATGAAAACACCTGCTCGATCCGCATCTTTCACTCCAAGTATGCTTCTAGATCGTTTTTCCCTTGAAAAGAAGGGACCTTCACCTTGATCCCACCAAGTAGGTCATCATCACATTTTCTCCTTTTTCCTTCTCTAGGTTGTTGGTACAACCTCCTCCTTTGTGGGACATCCTCAAAATCACCATCAAGGTTTTCCATATCCTCCTCCATGATGTGGGGATGATGGGGTACTGGAGCTCGCCGCGGGTTATCATGGATCATCCTTGGACTTGGTTGATTCTCCAGGTTATCAATCCTCTGATGTAGCACCTCCAACTTTTGATCAAAAAGCTTCTCAAAATGGATCACCAAATCTTGCATTTCGAGTGGCGAAGCTTCCGGTGCAGGAGACCTACTTTGGCTTCCTTCATCACTAGCATGAACAAATTTCTTTCGATGATCTTCTGCCATGATAGGTTATGAAATCTCAAACACACACCGTAGGGGACACGCACAATGATACACACTCACTCACACATGCAAGATGTACACACACACGCACACACAAGATGTACACACACACACACACAAGGATAAACACTCATGCATGCAAGATATACACACTCACACACACAAGATGTACACACACACACACACAAAGATGCACACACTCACACACAGAAGATATATTTTTTTTCTTATTTCTATCCACTCTCAACACTCAATTCAAATTCCAAGGTCTTATGATATATAATACCTTGTTTCGAGTGATCACTTGCCACCAATCCTTCCCCAATCAATATTTTTTCGGGGGCTAGTTTACAACAACCCGCTTGAGTGGTAAAGGGTAAAGGGAGAAAAGAGGGTAGAAAATGGATAAAGGGTGGGTGGAAAGGGGGGTAGAAAGGTGGTATTTGGGGTTTTCCCGATTGTGCAAGATAAAAAAATTAATAACAATATGATCCAAATATAATATGGAGATGAAGAAAAATGATGGATAAAGTGATGTACGGATATGAAAAGTGCTAATAATGTAAAGAACGATGATAAAGTAACTGTATCCGCTGTTTTTTTCTTTTTTTCCCCCGTCAAATCTCCCCAAAAAGTGTTGTGCTTGGAGTTTTAAAGCACAAGATGATGAACAGAGAGTAAGACAATTTATTTTGAAATCTCACAAAGAAAAGGATGTGCTTAATTTTGATAAGCACAAAATGATGAGTTGAGAGAATTTGATTTTTTTTGGTTTATTTCAGATACAAATCACATATAAAAAATTTATAAGTGAAAAGAAGATGGATGAACAATTAACTCAATGTGAAAATATTTCAATCTTTTACAACAAAGGCCAATTCTGGAGGTTTTCAAAGAAAAGGTTTTTTTGAATGGGTGGATAATAAGGAAAGATAAGAAGGGTAATGGATAAAAAAAATATAAATGAAGGGATAGATGCCTACTATGTCAACCGGAGCTCTGATACTAACTGATGTGAGACGCATGGGGTGACCCGATCTTCATGGCATAGGGCGGAAGATGCAGTTTGGGGTTAATTTGCGAATGATGGGTATGGATAGAGGAAGCAAGCAGTCAATCAACACTATAATGAGCACGACCTACCACTTAGACAACACACTCAAGGGAGGGATGTGATATCCAATCCACACAACAACGCACTTGGGTTGAGGCACAGAGTTGAGGGCTTTGTGATCTTGGATCACCAATCCAACTTGTAGATTGATAAGGAAAGAATGGACAAGAGCAAGGGGGAAATACCGGGACAATCCTCACACAATGGAGAGAAACAAAGCATAAGCTCTCAAATAATTCTTGAATGAAAATACAATTCCATTGGGTGGTTATTTATAGCCAAGGGGTGATATAATAGTCAAGGGTCTAATACCCTAAAGTCATAAAGGCTAAACCTACCTTGTCCCCTTAAAAGTCAAAAATATAAAGTCTAACAAAGACTTTTGGAAAATTAGTACACAACTTTCCAACTATAGCCCACCGGATTTGACTTTGAGTGCATAGCCCATCGGATTCGACTTTGGTGTCCAAAGATGCCATTTCGAGAATCCCCCATGTGGGCAAGACATCCAAATTCGTGCAACCATGTGGGACAAGCTTTAAACATCATGTTTGGCTTGAATAAGTGAGATAATAGGCCTATTTACTCTATCCATGCAACGCAAGATCCATTGGGTCTTTAATGAAGCGAGATGGATTCTGCCTCTTTCATCTCCCATGCATCATCGGGCCTTGCAAATCCAACTCCTCCACTCGGGTAATCGGCTCGGTGCTTTCAACATTGTTCACATTAAAACCCAATAAGACCCTAAAACACAGAAAAACCCTAAAACCCCCCAAACCACCTGAAAATCCCTAAAACCCCTCAAAGTCACTAAAATCCCTAAAAACCCTAAAAACCATAAAAATCCTAAAATACCCCTAAAGATCCATGAAAACGTAAAAAAACCCTAAAAACATTGAGAACCCCATGAAAATCTTAAAAACTATAAAAGCTTTAAAAAACACTGAAAACCCATAAAAACCCAAAAACTGCTAAAAACTCTAGAAACTGTTAAAACCCCTAAATCTTTTAAAAAAACTCTAAAAAACAACGAAATCCCTAAAAAACTCAAAAAACCCCTAAAACCCAAAAAGACCCTAAAAACCCCTAAAAACCATAAAAATACTAAAAACCCCTGAAAGACACTAAAACCCTCAAAATCCCAAAAGACCCCAAAACCCTTAATGACCATGAAAATCCTAATAAACCCCTAAAAATCCTTGAAAACATAAAAAAACTTAAAAAACCTAAAAAACCCTTAAAAATCATAAAAACCCCTAAAACCCCTAAAAACTCTAAAAACCCATAAAAAACCCTTAAAACCAATAAAAATGTTAAAAAACACAAAAAAAACCTTAAAAAGACTAAAAATTCAAAAAAAAACCTAAAACCCCAAAAGACTGTAAAAACCCCAAAAACCCTAAAAACCCAGAACCCCTAAAAACCCTAAAAACCATAAATATCCAAAAAACCCCTAAAAATCCTTGAAAATGTAAAAATCCCTAAAAACCCTGAAAAACCCCTGAAACCCATAAAAATCCCTAAAAATGTTAAAAAACCTAAAAACCCATAAAAATATAATAAACCACTAAAAAAACTAAAAACCCATAAAACCACTAAAAATAAAAAAACTCTAAAAACATAAAACCACTAAAAAACAAAAATAAACGCTAAAACCCATGAAATGCCTCTGAAAACCATAAAAACCTTAAAAATCCATAAAAACCCATAAAACCCAAAAAAACCACTAAAGAATCAAAAAAACCTTATACCCCCTAAAAATGTTAAAAACTCTAAAAAACTTTAGAAACCCTAAAAAACTAAAAACCCAAAAACTCTAAAAAGACAAAAAAAACCCTAAAAATCTCAAAAAAACCCCAAAACCCCTCAAAATCAATAAAAACACTAAAAACCATAAAATCCCTAAAAGCCATAAAAATCCTAAAACCTCCTAAAAATCCATGAAAACATAAAAAATCCTAAAAACCATTAAAATATCTAAAAACCCTTACAAACCCTAAATATGTTAAAAAATTATAAAAATCCTTGAAAACCTCTTGAAAACCAAAATACCTCTAAAGACCATTAAAAATCCTAAAAATCTTAAGAACCCATAAAAACAACAAAAAACCATAAAAACTCTAAAAACCCATAATAAAAACATAAAAAAACTCTAAAAAACCTTAAAACCCCTAAAATAACAAAAAAATCCTAAAAACCCAAAAGACCTTAAAAATCCTAAAAACGCTAAATATCCCTAAAAACACAAAAATTCACTCAAAATCGCTAATCACCCAAAAACCATAAAAACTAAAAAAATCATGTAAACCCCCTAAAAACCTATGAAAACGTAAAAATGCATCCGACCCTAAAAAACACTTAAAACCCCTAAAAACCATAAAAAACCTAAAAACCCATAAAAACACTAAAAACCTCCTAAAACTCTAAATACCCTTAAAACCCATAAAACCTTAAAAAACTCTAAAAAAACATTAAAAATCATAAAAAACTCAAAAAACCCTAAAAACCCAAAAAACCCCAAAAAAACACTAAAAACCCTAAAATTCTTTAAAAACCCTAAAGAACATAAAAATCAGGAAAAACCCCTCAAAATCCATGAAAAAATAAAAAACCCTAAAACCCATGAAAAATCCCTAATACAATAAAAACCACTAAAAACCTTCAAAACCCTAAAACCCCATAAAATCCTAAAACCACTAAAAACTCTAAAAACTCTTAAAACCCCTAAAAAAATGTAAAACCCTTAAAATCCTTAAAAACTAAAAAAACCATAAAAACCCAAAAGACCCTAAAAACTTCTGAAAACCACCTAAAACCATCAAAATCCTTAAAAAAATTAAAAAACCTAAAAAAACCATAAAATCATAAAAATCCTGAAGAAACCTAAAAATCTAGGAAAATGTAAAAAAACCCTAAAAACATGAAAAACACTAAAAACATAGAAAAACCCTAAAACCCACTAAAAACTCTAAAAACCCTTTAAAAAACTAAAAATATTAAAACACTCTAAAAACCTTAAAAACCCTAAAAAACTCAAAAAAACCCCTAAAAACACAAAAGACACTAAAACCCCTGAAAAGACCTAAAGACCCAAAAAAACACTAAAAATCCCTAAAACCCCTCAAAATCCCTAAAAACCCTAAACCCCCCCCAAAAAATCATAAAAATTCTAAAAACTGCTGAAAATCCATGAAAACGTAAAAAACCCTATAATCCCCTGAAAATCATAAAACCACGAAAACATTAAAAACCCTAATACCCATAAAAACCCTAAAAGCACTAAAAACTCTAAAAACCCTAAAAATGGTAAAAAACTCTAACAAACCTTAAGCACCCTATAAAACTCACCCCCCCCCCCTTAAAAACCCAAAGAGACCTTCAAAACCTTGAAAACCCCTAAACCCCTAAAAAACCATAAAAACCCTATAAATCCCTAAAAACTATAAACCCCCTAAAAACCATAAAAATCCTAGAAAACCCTTGAAAATCCATCAAGATGTAAAAAACCCGGAAAACCCCTTGAAAACCATAAAACACCTAAAAAATTAAAAACCCATGAAACCCTAAAAAACCACAAAAAACTATAAAAACCCTTAAAACCACTCAATTTTTTAAAAAACTATAATAAACGTTAAAAACCCTACAAACTCAAAAAAAACCCCCTAGAAACCCAAAAGACCAAAAAGACCCTTTAACCCCTAGAAGCCCTAAAAACCATAAAAACCATAAAAACCATCAAAATCCCTAAAAATCCTGAAAACCTTAAAAATTGTAAAAATTCTAAAAAAGCACTAAAAATTCATGAAAATGTAAAAACCCCTAGAAATTTTTGAAAACCCCTAAAAACGATTAAACCCCTAGAAACATTAAAAAATCCTAAAAACCAATAAAAACCCCCATAACAAATAAAAATTCTAAAATCCCTTAAAAGCCTAAAAAATGTAAAAAAACTCTAAAAAAACCTTAAAACCCTAAAAAAGTCAAAAAAAAAACCCAAAAAACCCAAAAAGACCCTAAATACCGAGAAAACCCCTAAAAACCCTAAAAACCACAGAAAAGACCCTTAAAACCTACAAAATTCATATAAACCCTAAATACCACCAAACACCATAAAAGCCTAAAAAACCCCCCAAAAATGATTAAATTGTAAAAAATATGAAAAACCTTGAAAACCCCATAAAAACCCCTGAAAAATCTGGAAACCCCCAAACTCCCAAAAAACACTAAAAACCCTAAAAACAATAAAAAAATCTAACAAACCCGTAAAAATCCATGAAAAAGTCACAAATCCTAAAAACCTCAAACAAAACTTAAAAACCATAAAACCCCTAAAAAAATTAAAAATTCCTCAAAACCCATAAAACCCTAACAACACACTAAAAACTCTAAAAACCCATTTTTTTATAAAAAACTCTAAAAAACCCTAAAAACCCAAAATGCCCTAAAAACCCTTAAAATCCCTAAAAACCATAAAAACCCCAAAATCCCTAAAAGATCTAAAAACCCTAAAAACAATAAAAATCCAAAAACACCACTAAAAATCCATGAAACTTTAAAAACCCCAAAAAACCCTGAAAAACCCCTTGAAACCATAAAACCCCTAAAAACCATAAAAAACCCTAAAAATCCATCAAAACTCTAAAAAACCACTAAAAACTCTAAAACCCCTTAAACCCCCTAAAAACGTTAAAAAACTAAAAAAACCATGAAAAACCTTAAAAACCCTAAAAAACCCCAAAACCCCTATTAACCCTCAAAATCCCAGAAAACCTAAAAAAACCTTAAAACCCCAAAAATCGTAAAAAATTATAAAAATCCATGAAAACATAAAAAAAACCTAGAAAACCCTAAAACCCCTCTATAACCCATAAAACCCTTAAAAACTTAAAAAACCCTAAAAATGCTAAAAACTCTAAAAACACTTAAAACCCCCAAAACCTTAAAAACCCTAAAAAACTCAAAAACACCTCCCTAAAATCCAAAAAGACCCAACAGACCACAAAACTCAAAAACCCTAAAAACCCTTAAAAACCTAAAACCCCTCAAAATCCATAAAAAATCTAAAAATCAATGAAAACATAAAAAACCCTAAAAACTTTGAAAACCCCGAAAAACCATAAAAACCCTAAAACCTTAAAAAATAATAAAAACCCATAAATACCCAAAAAACACTAAAAATCTAAAAACATTAAAAAACTATAAAAACCTCAAAACCCCTACGGACTCAAAAAAACCAACACCCAAAAAGACTCTAAAAACCCGAAAAAACCATAAAAACCCCTAAAAACATTAAAACCCCACAAAAACCCTAAAATCCCTAAGAAGACCAAAAAACCATAAAAATATTTAAAAACCCAAAAAAAACATGTAAATGTAAAAAACCCTATAAACCCAGAAAAACACCTGAAACCCATAAAAACACTTAAAACCCTTAAAACACGTAAAAACCCATAAAAACCAAAAAAGACCATGAGAAAAACTAAAAACCCTGAAAACCCTAAAAAACCATGGAAAGCATTAAAAACCCTCAAAATCCCAAAAAACCCTAAAAATTCTAAAACCAAAAAAATATTAAAATTTGCATAAAAATCCATGAAAACACAAAAAACCATAAAAACCCCAAAAACCTTAAAAACCCTAAAACCCATAAAACCCTAAAACCCATAAAACCCATAAAACCCTAAAAACCCACTAAAAACTCAAAAAACCCTTAAAACCCTGAAAAATCTTAAAAATCTCTATAAACCTTAAAATTCAAAAAAACTAAAAAAACCCAAAAAACCAAAAAAGGACCCTAAAAACCCTGAAAACCCCCTAAAACCCATAAAAACCATCGAAAACCCCTGAATTCCAAGAAAATGTAAAAAACCAACCCCCCCATAAAAACCCCTAAAACCCATATAAACCCTAAAAACCCATAAAACCCCTAAACCCCACTGAAAACTAAAAAAACCCTTAAAACCCCTAATTTTTTTTAAAAAACTCCAAAAACTATAAAAACCCTAAAAAACTCAAAAAAAACCCCCAAAAACCTAAAAAGACTTTAAAATCCATGAAAAGGCCTAAAATCCCTAAAAACCCTCAAAATCCCTAAAACCTTAAAAATCCATGAAAACCATAAAAATCTTAAAAACCCTCAAAATCCACGAAAACCTAAAAACCCTAAAGAAAATGAAAACCCCTTGAAAACCATAAAACCCCTTAAAACCCTTAAAAATACTAAAAACCCACAAAACCACTAAAACAACTAAAAACTATAAAACCCCTAAAATATTAAAACTCTAGAAACCCATTAAAAACTCAAAAAACCCTAAAAACCCAATGGCCTTAAAAAACCTAAAAACCCTAGAAAAAACTTAAAACCTCAAAAAATCCCTAAAAACCCTAAAAACCATAAAAATCCTAAAACCCCCCTAAAAATCCCTGAAAACGTAAAAAATCCTAAAAAACCTGACAACAGCTAAAAACCATAAAAATCCCTTAAACCATAAAAAAAACTAAAACCCCATAAAACAAGACAAAACCCCTAAAAACTCTTAAAATACATAAATATGTCAAAAAAACTCTAAAAAACTTAAAAACTTTAAAAGCTAAAAAAAAGGCACTAAAAACCCAAAATGAACCTAAAAACCCTAAAACCCCCTAAAACACTCAAAATATCTAAAAACCTAAAACCCATATAAATTCTAAAAAACACCGAAAAATCAATGAAAACATAAAAAACCCTAAAAACCACTGAAAACTATGAAAACTCCTAAAAACCATAAAAATCCTAAAAATCCATAAGAACCCCCAAAATCCTAAAAATCCATAAAACCCAAAAAAATCCATTAGAAACTCTTAAAAACCCATAAAACCCTAAAAACTAAAAATAAAACTAAAAACCCAAAAAAACACTAAAACCCCTCAAAATCCCTAAAGATCCTAAAATCTCAAAAACCCATAAAAATCCTAAAAAATCCCTGAAAAGGTCAAAAAACCCTGAAAAACCACAGAAAACCATAAAACCCCTAAAAACATTAAAAAATCATAAGACCCATAAAAACCTTAAACCCAATAAAACCCCTTAAAAACCCTGAAAATGTTAAAAACTTCCAAAAACCTTAAAAACTCCAAAAAAATCCCAAAAACCCAAAATGAACCTAAAAAACTTGAAAACCCCAAAAAACATTGAAAACCTAAAACCCTTGAAAACCCCAAATAACCTAAAATCACTAAAAACCATAAAAAACCACTAAAATCCTTAAAAACCCTGAAAACAACCTAAAAATCAATAAAAACGAAAAAAAACCCTGAAAACCATGAAACCCCTAAAAATATTTAAAATCCCTAAAAGACCATAAAAACCCTAAAAAATCACTAAAAACACTAAAAACTATTAAAAACCATAAAAACATTAAAAACAATAAAAAACCATAAAAAACCTAAAAAACTCAAAAAATACCCCTAAAACCCCAAAAAAATACTGAAAAGGCATAAAACTCCAAAAAAACCTCAAAAACCATAAAAACCTAAAATCCCACTAAAAATCCATGAAATTGTAAAAAACCCTAAAACCATGAAAAAACCATGAAAACCCCTAAAACCCATAAAAATCCCTAAAAGCCTTAAAATACCATAAAAACCCTAAAACCTCTTAAAAACTATAAAAACCCTTAAACCCCCTAAAAAAGTTAAAAAAATTCTAAAAACCTTTAAAACCCGCCAAGTACTAATAAAAACCCTAAAAACCCAAAAGATCATAAAAACCCTAAAAATCCTGAAAACAACTAAAAAACCCTAAAACCCTAAAAGACCCTAAAAACCCTAAAAACCATAAAAACCATAATAACCTAAAGAACCCCTAAAAATCATGAAAATGTAAAAAAACCCTAAAAACCCTAAAAAACCCTGAAAACCATAAAAAACCCTAAAAACCTTCAAAACCCTAAAAACCCATAAAAACCTAAAAACCTACATAAAACTCTAAAAACATCTAAACCCTTAAAACATTAAAAAAATCTAAAAAACATCAAAAACTCTAAAAAACACAAAAAACCCATAAAAACCCATAAAAACCATGAAAACATAAAAACGCTAAAAACTTTGAAAAACCCCTCAAAACCATAAAATCCTTAAAAACCTTAAAAAATCCTAAAAACCCATAAAATCTTAAAAACAAAAAAAAACCTCTTAAAACCCTTAAAACTCCTAAAAATGTTAAAAAAATATAAAAACCCTTTAAAGCCCTAAAAACTCAAAAAAACACAAAAGACCCTAAAAATCCAAAACGACAATAAAAACCTCAAAAAAGCCCAAAAAACCCTCAAAATCGCTAAAAACCCAAAAAACCATAAAAATCATAAAAACGCCTAAACATTAATGAAAACATAAAAAACCCTAAAAACCCCCTGAAAACCATAAATACCCCTAAAATCCTAAAAAATCCCTAAAAACCGATAAAACCCTAAAAACCACTAAAAAATTCAAAAAACATTAAAACCCCAAAGAACGTTAAAAAATTATAAAAACCCTAATAAACTAAAGAAACCCTAAATACCAAAAGACCCTAAAATGCTTAAACCCCATAAAACCCTAAAACCCTAAAACCCCTCAAAATCACTAAAACCCTAAAATACCCTAAAACCGTAAAAATAGTAAAAAATCGATAAAAATTCATGCAAACATAAAAAATAATAAAACCCTAAGAAACCCATGAAATTCATAAAAACCCCTAAAACCATAAACACTCTAAAAACCCATAAAAACCCTAAAAACAACTAAAAACTCTAAGAAACCTTAAAAACATTAAAAAACTCTTAAAATCTTAAAAACCCTAGATATCTAAAAAAACCCAAAAAACCAAAAAGACCCTAAAACCCTTGAAAACCCCTAAAAGTGCATAAGAAACCAAAAAAACACAAATCCCTAAAACTCTAAAAACCATAAAAATCGTTAAAAATCCCTAAATCCATTAAAACATAATTTACCATAAAAATCTTGAAAACAATTAAAAACCATAAAACCCCTCAAGGCCTTAAATAAACCGAAAACCCCATTAAAACCATAAAAACCACTAAAAACTCTAAAAACCCTCAAATCCCTTAAATATGTCAAAAAACCCCCAAAAAACCTTATATCAATAAAAAACTCAAAAATCCCTAAAAACCCAAAAAGACCCTAAAAATAGAAAAAACCCTTAAAATTCCTAAAACCCAAAAAAACCCAAAAACCCTCAAAATCAATAAAACCCTAAAAACAATAAAAATCCTAAAACCCCCCAAAAAATCCAGGAAAACATTAAAAAACCCTAAAACCCATGAAAGACCCCTGAAAACACCTAAAAACCGTAAAACCCCTAAAAAATGAAAAACACTAAAAACCCGTAAAACCTCTAGAACTACTAAAAACTAAAAAACCCTTAAAATCCAACAAATGTTAAAAAACCACAAAAACCTTAAAACCCTAAATACCTCAAAAACCCCACCTAAAAACACAAACGACCTTAAAAGGCCTAAAAGCCACGAAAAACCCACAAAAAACTCTAAAACCCGTCAAAATCAATAAAAACCTTAAAACCCTAAAGACTTTAAGATTCATAAACCCCCCCTAAAAACCACAAAAATATAAAAACCCTAAACACCAAGAAAAACCCCTGAGAAACATAAAACCCCCTAAAAATCGTAAAAAACTCAAAAACCCATAAAGTCCCTAAAAACCCATGAAAAACTCTAAAAACCCTTAAAACACTAAAAATGTTAAAAAACTGTAAAAAATATTATAAACCCTAAAAAACTCAAAAAAAACCCTAAAAAACCAAAAGACTCTAAAACCCCTAAAACTATATAAGAAAACCTTAAAACCCCTCAAAATCGCTAAAAATCCTAAAAACCCTAAAAATCCTAAAAAACTCCTAAAAATCCATAAAACCGTAAAAACTTTTAAAAATCCTGATAAACCCCTGAAAATCGTAAAACACCCAAAAACCTTAAAAAATCCTAAAACCCCATAAATACCATAAATACCTACTAAAACTCTAAAACCCCTTAAAACACTACAAACATTAAAAAAACTCAAAAAACCCTTAAAAACCCTAAAATACTCAAAAATATCATAAAAACCCAAAAAGACCCTAAAAACCCTGAAAATCCCTAAAAACCCTAAAACTATCTAAAAAACCTATCAAACCATAAAAACCATAAAATTCCTAAAAAACCCTTAAAAATCCATGATAATGTAAAAAAACCATAAAACATCCTAAAAACCTTAAAAACCCAAAAAACTCAAAAAATCCCTAAAAACCCATTAAAACTCTAAAACCCCTAAAAAACTTAAATTGTTTAAAAACTGTAAAAAACCATAAAACCATAAAAATAATAAAAACAATAAAACCCTAAAAAGACACTAAAAACCCTGAAAACCCTAAAAATCCTAAAAATCCTAAATACCCCTAAATATCCATAAAAATGAAAAAAATCCAAAAAAACCTAAAATACCCCTGAAACCATAAAAAAACACTAAAAACCCCAAAATCCCTTAGAACACCTCAAAACACAAAAACCCTCAAAATACCTAAAAAACCTAAAAACCGTAAAAGCCATAAAATAAAAAAACGCCCTTAAAAATCCGTGAAAATTTAAAAATCCCAAAAAACCATGAAACCACACGGAAAACCATAAAAACCCAAAAACCCTTTAAATACCTAAAAACCAATAAAAAACCAAAAAATCACTAAAAAACTTTAAACCCTTAAACCCCCTAAAAACACTAAAAAAATTCTAAATACCTTAAAATCCCTAAACAACTCGAAAAAACTAAAAAACCCTAAAATCGTATAATATCCCTAAAAACCACTAAAAACTATAAAACCCTTAAATCTCTTAAAAATGATAAAAAAAATCTAAAAAACCTTAAAAACCATAAAAAAATAAACCCCCCCCTAAAAATCCAAAACGACCCTAAAAGAACTTGAAAACCCCTAAAACCACCTAAAAACCCCTATAAACCCTCAAAATCCCTAAAACCCCTAAAAACCATAAGAAACCCATAAAAATACATGAAAACGTAAAAAACCCTAAAAAATAGAAAAACCCTTAAAACCCATTAAAACACATAAAAACCATAAAAACACTAAAAAACCATAAAACCCCTAAAAACCCACTAAAAACATTAAAAACCCATAAAACCTATAAAATGTTAAAAAACTCTAAAAAACCATAAATCTCATAAAAACTAAAAAAACACCTAAAAACCCAAATATGGCCTAAAAACCCTACAAACCCCCAAAACCCTAAAAACCCATGAAAACCCTAAAACCCCTAAGAATCCCTAAAATCCAAAAAACCCAAAAAAATCTAAAAAATCCCTAAAAATTCATAAAAACGTAAAAAATCCAAAAACCCCTGAAAACCCATTGAAAACCATAAAACCCTAAGAAGATTAAAAACCAAAAAAACACCCCAAAAACCCAATAAAAACTCTAGAAGCCCTTAAAACCGCTAAAAACATTAAAAAATTCTAAAAAAAATATAAACCCGTAAAAAATCAAGAAAACACAAAAAAACGAGAAGATCCTAATGACCCTTAAAACCCTTAAAAACCCTAAATGCCCCTGAAAAACCCAAAAAACACTCAAAATTTCAAAAAACCCTAAAAACCGTAAAAATCCTATAAAATCACTAAAAATCCACGAAAACATAAAAAAACCTTAAAACCCATAAAAAAAACCCTTAAAAACATAAAAACCCCTAAATGAACCCAAAAAATCCTAAAAACCCAAAAAATTGCTAAAAACCCAAAAAAACCCCATGAAAAACACTAAAACCCTCAAAATAACTAAATTCCCTAAAAAACCCTAAAACCCATAAAAATCCTAAAAAACCTCTAAAAATTATGAAAACTTAAAAAAAGCTAAAATCCTTGAAAACCATAAAACCCCCCAAAACCTTAAAAACCCTAAAAACCCATAAAAACCATCAAAACCCACTACAAACTCTAAAAACCCTTAAAACCCCTAAAAATGAAAAATATCTCTAAAAACACTCAAAAACCCTACAAACTCAAAAAATCCCTAAAACCCCAAAAGGACCCTAAACCCCCCTGATGTGAACCATGTTGATGCGAACCATGTTGAAGGAACTGGGCCAATTACCCAAGTGGAGGAGTTCAATTTGCAAGGCCCGATGACGTGTGGGAGATTAAAGAGGCTGAATGGTACAATGGGCACACATATTGCTTCATTAAAGGCCCAATGGATATTGTCTTGCATGGATAGAGAAAATGGGCCTATAATATCACTTATTAAAGCCCAAAATTGATGTTTAAAACTTGGCCCACATGGTTGAACGAATTTGGATGCCTTGCCCACATGGAGGATTCTAGAAATGGCATCTTTGGAGACCAAAGTCAAATCCGGTGGGCTATGCACTAAAAGTAAAATCTGGTGGGCTATGTTGGAAATTTGTGTGCTACTTTTCCAAAAGTCTTTGTTGGACTTTATCTTTTTGACTTTTAAGGGGACAAGGTAGGTTTAGCCTTTATGACTTTATGGTATTAGACCCTTGACCATTGTATCAACTTCTTGGCTATAAATAGAAACCCCATGTCATTGTATTTTCATTCAAGACTTAATTGAGAGCTTATGCTTTGTTTCTCTCTATTGTGTGAGGATTGTCCCGGTTTTTCTCCTAGCTCTTGTGTATTATTGTCTTGTCAATCTACAAGTTAGATTGGTGATCCAAGATCACAAAGACCCTAATTTCATTCCTCAACACAAGTGGGTTGTTGTGTGGATTGGATATCACATCCCTCCCTGGAGTGTGTTGTCTAAGTAGTAGGTCGCGCTTCTTATAGTGTTGATTGACTACTTGTATCCACTATCCATACCAATCATCCACCACTTAGCCCTGAACCATATCCTTCAACCTCCGCCCTACGCTGTGAAGATCGGGTCACCCCGTGCGTCTCACACCACCCCCCCAAACCCCTAAAACCCATGAAAACCCTAAAAACCATAAAAATCCTAAAAACACTTAACATGAAAACATAAAAAAAACCCTTTAAAAAACCCAAAAACCATAAAACCCCCAAAATATTTAAAAACTATAAAACCCCATAAACCCTAAAAACCACTAAAAATATAAAAACCATTTAAACCACTAAAACCTTAAAAAACTATAAAAAAAATAAAAAACTCAAGAAAACCCTAAAAACCCAAAAAGGCCCTAAAAATCCTGAAAAACCCTAAAACCACGACCCCCCACCCCAAAAAAAGACCCTAAACACCCTCAAAATTCTTAAAAAACCTAAAAAACATTAAAAACTATAAAAATTCAACCCCCCCCCCCCAAATATCTATGAAAATGTAAAAAACCCTAAAGCCTTAAAACCCCCTGAAAACCATAAAACCCCCTAATATCTTTAAAAACCCATAAAAATCTATAAAAACCCTAAAAACCCACTAAAGACGGTAAAAACCCTCTAAATCCTTAAAACCCCAAAAAACATCAAAAAACCATTAAAATCAAACCCCCCAATCTATAAAAATGTAAGAAACCCTAAAAAACCTCTGAAAACCATAAAACCCCCATTAAACCTTAAAAACTCTAAAACCCCCTAAAATCCCTAAAAACCACTAAAAACTCTATAAAACCCCTTTAAAACCCAAAAAATGTTAAAAACTCTAAAAAATATTAAAAACTGTAAAAAAAAGTCAAAAAACCCCTAAAAACCAAAAATACCCCCAAAACCCTGAAAATACCTAAAACCCCTAACCCCCTATGAAATATCCTAAACACCTTCAAAATGTCTAAAAACACTAAAGAATCCAAAAAACCAAAAAATCCCAAAAAACCCCTAAAAGTTGATGAAAATGTAAAAAACCAGAAAAACCAGGAAAACCCCTGAAAACCATAAAACCTCTAAAAACCTCAAATAACCCTAAAAACTCATAAACCACTAAAAATTCACGAAAAAAAATAAAACCCCTTAACTCAAACATTAAAAACTCTAAAAAACATTAAAACCCAAAAAAATTAAAAAAATCCCTAAAACCCCAAAACGCCCTGAAAACCCTAAAAACCCTAAAACCCCTAAAAACCCTGAAAACCCTTGAAAACCTTAGACCATCAAAATACCTAAAAAACCAAATAACCATAAACCCCCTAAAAATCCATGAAAACATAAAAAACCCAAAAAACCCAAAAAAACCCCTTGAAAACCATAAAACCACATAAAAACCTTCAAAAATTCTAAAACCAATAAAAACCCACTGAAAACTCTAAATCCCCTAAAAACATTAAAAACTCCAAAAAACTTTAAAAACCATAAAATACTTTAAAAAATCCCTAAAAACCCAAAAGACTCTAGAACATTGAAAAACCGTAAAAGCCCCTAAAAACCCTTTAAACCCTCAAAATCACTAAAAACCTTTCAAAACAGTAAAAACCCTAACCCCCCCTAAAACCCCCTTAAATCAACAAAATCACTAAAACTCTTCTAAATCCCACTAAAAATCCATGAAATGTAAAAAACCCTTAAAACCTTGAAAAGTCCTTGAAATCCATAAAACACCTAAGAACCTTAAAAGACCCCAAAAACCCATTAAGACCCTAAAACCCCTAAAAACTCTAAAAACCATTAATACCTCAAAAAACATTAAAAAATCTATAAAAAACCTTAAAACCCTAAAAATAAAAAAAACCCAAAACCCTAAAGGACCCTAACAACCCGGAAAACCCATAAATCCTTAAAAATCCTTGAAAACCCCTAAAAACCCTCAAAATCCCTAAAAACCGTAAAAAAATCTAAAAACTTTAGATATTCTAAAAACCTCCTAAAATCCATGAGAACGTAAGGGGTTTTTGGTGTGTGTTGTAAGGGGTTTTTTGGTGTGGGTCATTTGACCCCTCCCCTCCCTTGTCTGATGTGTCTCCTTTTTTCTTTCTAATAAATGTTGGGGGGCCAGGAATAGCCCGATCCTCGCATCTTCCTTGCCCAAAAAACTACTAAAAACAACTAAAAAACTCTAAAAGACCCTAAAAACAATTAAAACCCCTAAAAATTGGTAAAATCCCTAAAAACCCTAAAAAATCCTAAAAACCATAAAAAATCCTAAAAACCCATGAAAATGTAAAAAACTCAAAAATTCTTGAAAACCCCTAAAAACCATAAAACCTCTAAAAATCATAAAAACCCTCAAAACCAATAACATCCCTCAAAACCAATAAAAAAAATATAAAAACCCTCAAAACCACTAAAAATGTTAAAAAACTCTAAAAACCCTTAAAAACCCTAAAATCACAATAAACCCCCTCCCAAAGACCCCAAATACCCTAAAACACAAAAATCCTGAATACCCCTAAAACCCCTCAAAATCCCTAAAAACCCTAAAATCATAAAAAACCGAAAAAACCACAAAAATTCCATGGAAACTTAAAAAATACTAAAACCCCAAAAAACCTTAAAAACCCCAAAACCCCATAAAAACCCTAAAAACACCAAAAACTCTAAAAACCTTAAAAACCCTAAAAATTCATAAAAATTCTAAAAACCACTAAAACCCCCTAAAACCCTTAAAAATACCTAAAAACCCCAAAACCCTAAAAAAATAAAAATCCTAAAAATCCCTAAAAATCCATGAAAACTTTAAAAACCCTAAAAATCCTGAAAACCCCTTGAAAATATAAAAACCCCTAAAAACTCTAAAAACCCTTAAAAACCTAAAAAATCAAGAAACCCCCCCCCCCAAACCCTCCAAAATACCCTAAAAACCTCATAAAACCATAAAAACCGTTAAAACCCCAGAAAATCCCTAAAAATCCATGAAAATGCAAAAGCCCCTAAAAACCCTGAAAATCCCATGAAAACCAAAAAACCCTAAAAACATTAATAACCCTAAAAACCATAGAAATAAAAAAACCATGAAAAAGTCTAAAAAACCTTAAAAACTCAATATGTGTTAAAAAATTATAAAACCATAAAAACCCTAAAAATTCAAGAAAACCCTAAAAACCCTAAAAACCCTTGAAAAATCTGAAAACCCTCCAAATCCCTAAAAACCCTGAAAAACCCTTAAAACCCCTGAAAAACTTGAAAACCCCTCAAAATATCTACAAACCATAACTTCCAAAAAAACCATGAAAATGTAAAAAACCGAGAAAAACCACTTAAAAACCAAAAACCCCTAAAAACCTTTAAAACCCTAGAACCCATAAAGCCCTAAAAACCCACTTAAAACTCTCAAGACCTTAAAACCCAGAAAACATTAAAAAACTCAAAAAAACCTTAAAAACAATAAAAAACTCAAAAAACCCCAAATAACCCCAAAAGACCATAAAAACCCTAAAAAACCCTAAAACCTTACAAAACATAAAAATGATAAAAACCCCTAAAACCCCTACAAAACCATAAAAACCATAAAAATCCTATAAAACCGCTAAAAATCCATGAAAATGTAAAAAACTCTAAAAACCCTAAAGAACCTATGAAAATTATAAACCCACTAAAACCCTTAAAAACACTAAAATTCCATAAAATCCTTAAAACCATGAAAAATTATAAAACCACTTAAAACTCCTAAAAATGTTAAAAACTCTAAAAACCCTTAAAAACTTAAATAAATCGATAAAAGCCAAAAGAAACCCGAAAACTCTAAAAACCCTAAAAACCCATGAAAAACTCTAAAACCCCTCAAAATCCCTAAAAACCCTAAAAAACCATAAAAACCATAAAAAACTAAAAACTCCTAAAATCAATGGAAATGTAAAAAACCCTAAAAGCCTTGAATACATTAAAAACCTCTAAAAAACCTTAAAAGCCCTAAAATACTCAAAATATCCTAAGACCCAAAAAGACCGTAAAAACCCCGAAACCACTAAAAACCCTAAAAACTGTAAGAACCCATGAGAACCACCAAAATCCCTAAACCCCTTAAAACGTTAAAAACCCTAAAAATCTCTAAAGACCCTAAAAAGCACTAAAAACTCTAAAAATCTTTAATACCTCTAGAAATGTTTAAAAACTCCAAAAAACCTTAAACCCCCTAAAAACTCAATAAAACCCTAAAACCCCATAACACCATAAAAAACCCTACAAATCCCTAAAAACCCTAAAAAACTCTAAAAACATAAAAAACCTAAAACCCCACTAAAAATCCATGAAAACATAAAAACCCCAAAAAACCCTCAAGAAACCCATGAAAACCATAAAAACCCCTAAAAATCTTTAAAATCCATAAAAACCCATAAAACTCTAAAAACCACTAAAAAATCTAAAAACCGTTAAAACCCCAAAAACGTCAAAAACTCTTAAAAACCTTAAAACCACTAAAAAACTCAAAAAATCTGAAAAACCCAAAAGACCTTAAAAACCCTTAAAAACCCTAAAACCCCTGAAAATCCTTAAAAAACCTAAAAAACAGAAAAACCATAAAATCTTAAAAAAACCCCCAAAAAACAATGAAAGTATAAAAAACCCTAAAAACCTTGATAAAACCATGAAAACCACAAAAACCCCTAAAAGCCTTAAAAACCCGTAAAAATCCATAAAAATCCTAAAAACCCACTAGAAACTCCCAAACCCTTAAAACCCCTAAAAACTATAAAAATCCCTAAAAACCTCTAAAAATCCCTAAAAATCCCTAAAAAACCCCTAAAATTCCCTAAAAATCCCAAAAAACCCAAAAATCCATAAAAATCCTATAAAATCCCAAAAAATTCATCAAAACATAAAAAACCCTAAAAACCCAAAAACCCAGAAAACCCCTAAAAACCTTAAAAATCCATAAAAACGCATAAAACCCCTAAAACCCACTAAGAACTCTAAAAACCTTAAAACCCAAAAAAGTTAAAAATCTCAAAAAAACCTGAAATCCCTAAAAAACTCAAGAAGAACCCCTAAAACCCCAAAAGACAATAAAACTCTGAAAAAACCAAGAAACCCAAAAAACCCCTAAATATCCCTAAAAATCCTAAAAAAACCATAAAAACCCAAAAAACCCATAAAAATCCTAAAACCCCCATAAAATCCAAGAAAACGTAGATACCCTCAAAACCCCCTCAAAACCATAAAACCCCCAGAAAACCTTAAAAAACCATAAAACACCGTAAAACCCTAAAAAACCACCAAAAACTCTAAATCCCCTAAAACCCCTAAAAATGTTAAAAAACTCTAAAATCCTTTAAAACCCTAAAAACTCAAAAAAAATGTAAAAACCATAAAAGACCCTTAAAAACCTAAAAACCACTAAAACCCCTCAAAATCCCCAAGATCCCAAAAAACCATAAAAATCCTAAAAAGCCCCTAAAATTCCTTGAAAATTTAAAAAACCCTAAAACCTTGAAAAATCCTTGAAATCCATAAAAACCCCAAAAACCCATAAAAGCCCTGGAAACTCATAAAAATTCTAAAAAACCACTAAAAACTCTAAAAACCCTTTAAACCCCTAAATAAATTTAAAAAAATCCAAAAACCTTAAATACCCTAAAAATATCAAAAATACCACTGAAAAACCCAAATAACCCTAAAAAAATCCAAAAAACCATAAAATTCCTAAAAACCTTTAAAAATCCATCGAAATGTAAAAAACCATAAAAACCCTAAAAATCACCTGAAAACAACAAAAACCGATAATAACTTGAAACACCCTTAAAACCCAAAAAAACTATGAACCAATAAAAACTCTTAAAACCCAAAAAAACGTCAAAAATATCTAACAAATTTTAAAACCACTAAAAACTCAAAAAAACCCTAAAAGACCAAAAAGACCCTAAACCCCTGAAAAACCTAAAAAATCTTAAAACCCATAAAACCATAAAAACCCCTAAAACCTTAAAAAACCCCATAAAAACCCTAAAACCCATAAAAACTCTAAAACTACTTAAACCCCCTAAAAACGCCTAAAAATATATGAAAATGTAAAAAACCCTAAAAACCATAAATACCTCTAAAAACCTTAGAAAGCCCTAAAAATCCCTAGAAAACATAAAAACCACTAAAAAATCTAAAAACCCTTTAAATCCCAAAAAAAATTAAAAAACTCTAAAAAACATAAACACACAAAAAAACAAAAAAACCCTAAAAAACTAAAAATAACCTAAAAGCCCAAAAAACCCCTAAAAACCATAAAAACCTAAAAAACTCCTCAAAATCAATAAAAATGTAAAAACGCCCAAAAATCCTAAAAACCCATGAAAACCACAAAAACCATGAAAACCATAAAAGCCGTTAAAATCCTTTAAAAAACCCTAAAAACCTATAAAAACCATCAAAAACCGCATAAAACTCTAAAACCCCTAAAAACCCTTAAACGTTAAAAAACTATAAAACCTTTAAAAACCTCTAAAAATCCAAAAAAAGAACCTAATAATCCTAAAACACCCTAAAAACATAAAACCCTTGAAAAACCTAAAACCTATCAAAATCTCAAATAATCCTAAAAACCCCAAAAAACCATAAAAATCCTAAAAAACTCCCTAAAAATCCATGAAAACGTAAAAAATGCTCAAAACCCTAAAAACCCCGAGAAAACAATAAAACCCCCTAAAAACCCACAAATACCCTAAATCCCACTAAAAACTCTAAAAACCATTTAAACCCCTAAATACATTAAAAAATCTTAAAACCCCCCAAAACACAAAAAAAACTAAAAAAACCCCAAAAGACCCTAAAAACCCTAAAAACCCCTAAAACCCTAAAAACTACTAAAATACCTAAAACCCCTCAAAATCCCTAAAAACTCCGAAAACACTAAAATCCATAAAAATCCCAAAAACCCTAAAAACACTAAAAACAATAAAAATCCTTTGAAACCCCTAAAAATCTAGGAAAACGTAAAAAACCGAAAAACCCTGAAAAACCCTTGAAAATTATAAAAACTACTAAAAACTATAAAAAAACCCTAAAATCCCATAAAACCCCTAAAACCACAAAAAAATCTAAAAACCCTATAAACCCCAAAAAATGTTAAAAAAATCTAAAAAAACTTAAAACCCCCAAAAAACCCAAAAAACCCAAGAACCCTGAAAAAACCCTATAAACCCTAAAAAGCCAAAAAAACCCCTAAAAACCGCCAAAAACCCTCAAAATCCCTAGAAACCCTAAAAAAAGACCATAAAACTCCTAAAAACACCAAAAAATCCATGAAAATGTAAAAAACCCTAAAAATCCTAAAAACCCCTCAAAACCATCACAACTCCTAAAAACCATAAACGACCCTACAAACCCATAAAAACATTAAAAAACTGATAAAAACTCTAAAACCCCTTTAAACATCTAAAAGTGATAAAAAACTCTAAAAAACATTAATAGCCCTAAAAACTCTAAAAACACCAAAAACCCCTTAAAACCCCTAAAATCACATAAAAAACCTGAAACACTCAAAATCCCTACAACCCCTAAAAAACCCTAAAACCATAAAAATTCTAAAAAACCGCTAAAAATGCATGTAAATGTAAAAACTCCTGAAAACCATGGAAAACCCCTGAAAACAATAAAAAAACCCCTAAAAACTTAAAAACCTCTAAAACCCCATAAAAATCCTGAAAACGCACTAAAACTCAAAAAACCTTTAAAACCCTAAAAACAGTAAAAACTGTAAAAAAACCCTTAAAACCCCTAAAAACTCAAAAAAACCGTAAAACCCCAAAAAGCCCTAAAACCCTAAAAACCATAAAAATCTTAAAAACCTCTAAAAATCCATGGAAACATAAGAAACCCTAAAAACCCTGAAACCATAAAAATCCCTAAAAACATTAAAAAACCTAAAACCCCAAATAAAAACAAAAAACTATTAAAACCCTTGAAACCCATAAAAATGTTAAAAAACTCTAAATACCTTAAAAACCCTAAAAAACAAAAAAAACCCCTAAAAACCTTAAAAATCTATGAGAAACCCCCCCAAAACCTTCAAAATCCCCCAAAACCTGAAAAACCCTAAAAACCATAAAAATCCTAAAAAACACCTAAATATCCACCAAAACGTAAAAAACCTTAAAAACCCAAAAACCCCATGAAACCCATAAAACCACCAAAAAACTTTGAAAAATCCTAAAAACCCATAATAACCACTAAAAACTCTAAAAACCCTTAAAACCCCTAAAAATGTTAAAAACTATAAAAAACTTAAAAAACCTAAAAAACTAAAAAAACCCTAAAAATCCATAGAAATCCAAGAAAATGTAAAAACAGTAAAAACCCTGAAAACCATAAAACCCCCTAAAAACCATAAAAACTCTAAAAACCCAAAAACCCCACAAAAAATATAAAAACCCTTAAAACCCCAAAAATGATAAAAAACTCTAAAAACCTTAAAAACCCTAATTTTTTTTAAAAAACCCCTTAAAACACAAAAAGACCCTAAAACCCTAAAAACCATAAAAATCCTTGAAAACCCTAAAACCCCTAAAAATCCTTAAATACCCTAAAAATCCCTAAAAACCACAAAAATCCTAAAAATCCATAAAAATACATGAAGAAATAAAAAAACCCTAAAAACCTGAAAACTCCTTAAAAACCATAAACCCCCTAAAACCTTAAAACCCCAAAAAATATAAAAAATCACTAAAAGCACAAAAAAACCCTTTAAACCCCTAAAACATTAAAAAACTCTAAAAACATAAAAACCATAAAAATTCAAAAAACCAAAAAAAAACCCCAAAAGACCCAAAAACCCTAAAAAACACGAAAAACACCCTGAAAATCTATAAAAACCCTCAAAACCCCTAAAACCCATAAAAACCCTAAAAACCATAAAAATCCTAAAAATCCCTAAAAATCCATGAAAATGTAAAAAACCCTAAAAAACTAGATGAACCCCCTAAAAATCTTGAAACCACCCAAAAACCTTTAAAATCCATAAAAACCCAGAGGAAATAAGAGAAAGATGGCGCTGCACTGTCTCACTATCTCTTATGATGGCGATTCTCGGCTCCCTTGAAGAAGATGTCGCCGTAATTGATGGATGCGCTGGTACTGCCCCTCCCTGGGATTGGAGGGGCGGCAGATGGGCTTCCCTTACAAGCAGAGCAAGAGTTTACCCTCCTTTTTATTGAGATAGCGCTTAGCCCGAAAGTCCCTCGGTGCCAGAACAGTGTGCCCTCGGTTTCGATTTCTGTTCAAGAGATTTCTTTGGCCTCTGCTCTTCTAGATTTGACGCTGGTGGTTCGGTTTGGGAGGATTCGACCTCCTATCGATGTTTTTAATAGGTTTGTTGCCTCTTATTGGAATCTCCATGAAAGAGCTATTGTAGGGTTACTTGATGCTCGACACTTTTTGGTTCGATTTGGGAATGAGGATGATTTGATCTCGGCCTGGGTCCTGGCTCCACGGATTGTCTCTGGTTTTCGGTTCTACTTGTTCCGATGGAGCTTTGATTTCCACTTGAATCGTGATCCCCCAAGCACAGATTTGTGGGTAACTCTTCCCGCACTTTCACTCCCCTTCCAGAATCTGGCTATCATTCGCGTCATAGGTAATCTCATAGGACGATTCCTGTGTATGGATGCGCAGACGGGCACTTCATGTCATACCTTTGTGCCACAGATTTGCATAGAGGTGGATGTGTCCAAACCCCCATTCAAGGTAGTTTGTGTCGAGATTGAAGATGGACTCTGGTGGCAGCAGTAGGTTTGTTTTGAATCCTGGGTCTTCTTCTGCTCGACTTGGTGCAGGTTATGCCACACTACATCTATGTGCCGATGTGGAAGCGTCCCCTCCTCTTCTGTGCCTGGGCCGTCTGTTGTTGCTCCACCATCGTTTGCTGAGATAGTGGCTGGGGGCTCACCCAATATGGGAGTTTTGGCTCCAGATACTAGTGTGGCTGAATGCCCTATGAGTCATGCTGCTTCTGAAGAACAAGAGGTTATCGCGGTTGGGGATGTTTTGATGCAGGTTGATGGAGGGGGTCAGGCTCGGGTGGAGGTCTTTGCCAAGGAGGTTACTGTGGCTTTTTCAACTGGGAGTGAGAGGACTATTACTGAGGGGGTGGAATCCGGTCTAGGTTCTGGACCACTGAACTCACAGATTGTGCAGGATAGTCCTCCAGTTGTGCTTGGTAAATTGGTCGTCCAGTGTCAACTGGAACCCAAGGTACATGATATCTTCAAGCGCTTGAGGAGTGATTTGCAGTTTTCAGATGCTGGAAGTTCTCTTGGCATAGAGGCCTCTGCTGGGCTAGAGCTTGAGGAAGAGGTGCAGGGGCCCCCGGACAATGCGAGAGGTGAGATTTCTGCTGAACAGATACAGAATAAGGTGCAGGCCGATGCTACTGGGCATGGTGGAGGGAGCGTGTCCCAGAACCCTTTGGTGGTTGATGCTGAGAGCGCAAAGTCCCCTTCTCAGGTGTTGTCTAATATGCCTGCTACTAGACAGGGGGGAGGGAGTGTGGAACACCCCTCTAGTGAAGTCGAGATGATTTTGAGCACTTTTGGGAGCTTTGATAATGTCGGTGAACGGAGCTGTGGCTTTTTCAACTGGGAGTGAGAGGACTGTTGCTGAGGGGGTGGAATCCGGTCTGGGTTCTGGACCACTGAACTCACAGATTGTGTAGGCTAGTCCTCCGGTTGTTCTTGGGAAATTGGTCATCCAATGTCAACCGGAACCCAAGGTACATGATATCTACAAGCACTTGAGGAGTGATCTGCAGTTTCTGGATGCTGGAAGTTCTCTTGGAATGGAGGCCTCTACTTGGTTGGAGCTTGAGGAGGAGGTGCAGGGGCCCCCGGATAATGCGAGAGGTGAGATGTCTGCTGAACAGATACAGAATAAGGTGCAGGCCGATGCTGCTAGGCATGGTGGAGGGAGTGTGTCTCAGAACCCTCTGATGGCTGATGCTGGGAGTGCAAAGTCCCCTTCTCAGGTGCTGGCTAATGTGCCTGCTACTGGGCAGGGGGTAGTGTGGAACACCTCTCTAGTGAAGTGATATGATACCGTATATGAGTGCGGTATTCGTTGGCAAAAATGCGGAAACACAAGCGAAGAAAGAAGAGGGGAATGAAAATTAAAAGAAATGCAATAGGAATAAAAGGGGAAGGGGATGATCAATTAGGACCCCAAGGAGACTTGCCCCTTGAAACTCTAATTATAAAGCGCCACAAAGGTTGATCACTCCTTTGATGAGCCTTACTTGCATTCACCTAAGAACACAATAAACACAAGCATAATAATGCTAGAAACTCTCAAATTCGAAATTAACCTTCAAGGGGGTACAAGAGGTGGCTATTTATAGCCAAATGAGAGGAATACATGTCAAAATACCTATCCCACAAAATTCTAAAGCCTATCCCACGAATTTGACTTTGTTTACACATGTCCATGACTTTAGGGGACAAGATATCTCTAAATAAGACTTTTAGGAACCACCCCAAAGACTTTGAATATTCCCACCATGGATTTGGAGACAAGGGGCTCACCACTTTTGACATTGGAGATTTCCTTCATGCAAGTGGATTGAATTTCGTGGAAGCATATGGGTGGTCCTTTTAGGTTCACTTTTGGGCTTTAATAAGTGTGATTAAAGGCCCATTTGCTCCTCCCATGCATGCATGTTGGGCCTCCTCTTGTAATTTCAAAATGAGGCCATGTAAAGCCTCTCTCATCCTCCTCATTCTTCCTCTTGTCATTGGGCCACCAATCCCATGAAATGGGTCTTTTCCATTAATGATCCTTCCACGATCAATGCCATGATCACCCTCAACTCCTTGCTGCTTATGTGCACCATGATCCGCATCATCCCCTCCCTCTTCAAAAGGATTCGTCCTCGAATCTACATATTCAAAAGGAGAGAGATCAGAAATATTAAAGGTAGCACTCACGTTTCCATACCTGCTGGGCAAGTCAATCTTGTAGGCATTATCATTGATTCTTTCTAAAACTTGAAATGGACCATCTCCTCGTGACTGAAGTTTTGATTTTCTTTGCTCCGGGAACCTTTCCTTCCTCAAATGCACCCACACCCAATCTCCAGGTTCTAGTACAACCTTATGCCTACCCTTATTTTCTTGCTTTTCATATTGTTCATTTCTTCTTTCAATGTTGGCTTTCACCTTGGCATGTAAATCCTGAACAAATTTGGCCTTCTCATCACCTGTGAGATCAACAACCTCATTAGTAGGCAATGAAAGAATATCTAATGGAGTCATTGGATTAAATCCATATACAATCTCAAAAGGTGAGAAGTTAGTAGTGGAATGAACTCCTCGGTTATATGCAAACTCTATGTGTGGCAAACATTTTTCCCAATTCTTTAGATTTTTTTGAATTATTGCACGCAAGAGGGTAGAAAGAGTCCTATTCACCACTTCAGTTTGCCCATCAGTTTGAGGATGTGCAATAGTTGAGAACAATAATTTAGTTCCCAATTTATTCCACAATGTCCTCCAAAAGTGGCTAAGGAATTTCACATCCCAATCACTTACAATGGTTTTGGGCAGTCCATGTAATCTCACAATTTCTTTGAAAAACAAATCTGCTATATGTATAGCATCATTAGTTTTTGAGAATGCAATGAAATGGGCCATTTTGCTAAAGCGATCCACAACAACAAAAATGCTATCTCTTCTCGATTGGGATCGAGGCAATCCCAACACAAAATCCATAGAGATTTCGGTCCAAGGATGGGATGGAACGGGCAAGGGGGGATACAATCCATTTGGTTGAACCTTGGACTTTGCATGCTTATAAGTGACACACCTAGCACAAATTGCAATAACATCTTTTCTCATGCTTGGCCAATAAAAATGTTCATGCAAAGTAGCTAGTGTTTTATCAACCCCAAAATGCCCCATCAAACCACCCCCATGAGTTTCTTTTACAAGCAATTCTCGAGTTGAACAATTTGGAATGCACAATTTATCCCTTTTGAAAAGAAACCCGTCATTTTTGTAATAGTCTTTAAAACCATGTTTTTCACAAGATGTCCAAATTTTAGAAAAATATACATCATTTTCATACATTCCCTTTAGTAACTCAAGTACAAGTAATCTAGAATGAAGAGAAGTAAGAAGTGAATACCTTCGTGAAAGAGCATCAGCAACCACATTTTCCTTACCTTTTTTGTGCTTGATCACGTAGGGGAAAGTCTCAATGAATTCCATCCAAGATGCATGATTCCGATTCAACTTACCTTGGGACTTCAAATACTTAAGGCTTTCATGGTCAGAATGAATAATGAACTCTTTAGGCCATAAGTAATGTTGCCATGTTTCCAGGGTTCGTTTCAAAGCATAAAGTTCTTTATCGTAAGTTGAATAATTTAATGCTTCCTCGTTCAATTTCTCACTAAAGTAATCAATTGGACGTGACTCTTGAGTCAAAACAGCACCAATTCCAACTCCCGATGCATCACACTCAATTTCAAAGACTTTGGTGAAATCGGGTAGCCTTAAAAGGGGAGCATTGACCAATTTTTCTTTGAGTGTGTTAAAAGCTTTTTCTTGTTTTTCACCCCATTTAAAAACCACATGTTTCTTTACAAGTTCATTAATAGGTGCAGCGATGGATTAAAAATCCTTTACAAACCTTCTATAAAAGCTTGCCAATCCATGAAAACTTCTAACCTCGGTTGCACTCTTCGGTGTGGGCCACTCCTGAATTGCTTTGATCTTTTCATTATCCACACGAATCCCTTCCGCCCCTACAACAAAGCCAAGAAACACAACAGAATCCATGCAAAAGGAACATTTTTGAAGATTGGCATAAAGTTGGTTTTTTTTAAGGGTCTCACACACCAAACGCAAGTGTTCAACATGGTTGTCTGGAGATTTGCTATACACTAAGATATCATCAAAATAGACAACCACAAATTTTCCAATGAATGAACGAAGGACATGGTTCATTAAGCTCATGAATGTACTTGGTGCATTAGTTAAACCAAATGGCATAACTAACCACTCATACAAACCAAACTTAGTTTTAAAAGCAGTTTTCCACTCATCTCCTTCTTTCATTCGAATTTGGTGGTATCCACTTTTAAGATCAATTTTTGAAAACAAAGAGGCCCCATGTAATTCATCAAGCATGTCATCAAGTCGAGGGATGGGATAATGGTACTTAACTGTTATTTTGTTGATGGCGCGACAATCCACACACATCTGCCATGTTCCATCTTTCTTGGGTACTAGGATCACCGGAACGGCGCATGGACTCATGCTTTCCCTTACTAATCCTTTCTTCATTAGTTCTTCAACTTGACACTGGATCTCTCTAGTCTCTTCCGGATTAGCTCTATATGCTGGCCTATTTGGAATTGCGGCACCGGGTATGAAGTCAATCCTATGCTCAATGCCTCTCAAAGGGGGTAGTCCATCGGGTGTTTCTTTAGGAAACAAATCACCAAATTCATGTAGTAAAGACACAACACAAGAAGGCAAAGAATGGTGAAGTTCATTAGTTGCAAGGTAGGCATCCTTACTAATGAGTAAGAACACTTTCCCGCTCAATAAAACACCTTTCATGTCACTTTTTCCAGAAAATAAACTCACCTTTCGCTCATCACTCTTGTTTTCATCTCTTTGATTTCCCTCATTTCTTTTTATGTCACTCGACTCTCCTTTTTCACTCTTAATTTTTCCACTCTTTTCATTTTTTTCTCTCATTTCCTTTTTCATAAACTCATCGCTCTCTTTTTTATCACTCAAAATTTTATTTTTCCCACTATCTTTTTCACTCATTTTTTTCTTTTTGTATTCTTTCTCTATCCTCACTTGATCTTCATATGCTTGTATGGGACTTAGAGGAGTCAAAACAATCTTTCAACCGCTGAAATGAAAAGAGAAGCGGTTAGCATAGCCATCATACATCACCCTCCTATCAAATTGCCATGGTCTCCCTAGTAGCAAATGTCCAGCTTGCATCGGAGCAACATCACACAACACCTCATCATGATATTTTCCATTGAAAAAAGAAACTATGGCTTGTTTTGTGACCCTAACTTCCCCACTATCATTCAACCATTGCAATCTATAGGGTCTAGTATGCCTTAGAGTAGGCAAACTCAACTTTTCCACCAACAATGTACTCGCCACATTGGTACAACTTCCACTATCAATGATCATACTACATACCATCTCCTTGATGTGGCATCTCGTATGAAAAATATGTTCCCGTTGCTCCTCATCATGATCATCTTTGGGTTGAATGTTTAAAGATCTTCTTGCCACCAATGCATCTCCATGTACGGGTTCTTCAACTTCTACATCAGAACCCTCCTCCAAAGATGGAATCTCATTATCGCTAGAGTGCTCACTAAGGATGTCTCCATTATCCAAAATAATCATGGCCCTTTTGTTTGGGCATTGAGATGCAATATGACCATATCCTTGACACTTAAAACACTTTATATCATGAGATTTAGAAGGGAAATTTGTGTCCATTTTTCCTTTTGAATCAGTGGGGAAGAACTTATTTTTGGCCTCTTCTCTTTGTTTTGGAACAAATTTAGAATCCCTTAGTTTCGTTTCATGCCACTTAGAAATTGATTTTGGATCTTTCCGGTTATCCTTCCAAAAATTATGGGAACTTACTTGAATTCTCCGAGAATGTAGTTGTTTTTCGATCTCCACTGCCTTATGTAGCAACTCCTCCATGTCAATATAGGTCTGTAGTTCCACCACGTCTCTAATTTCCGGATTCAAGCCATTGATGAACCTTGCCATGGTAGCTTCGCGATCCTCCTCCAAATTGGCTCGAATCATTGATATCTCCATTTCCTTGTAGTATTCCTCCACACACATGGAACCTTGCACAAGTTTTTGTAACTTCAAATGTAAGTCTCGATAGTAATGACTAGAAATGTACCTTTTACGCATTACTATCTTCATTTCTTCCCAAGTTCGAATTGACCTTTCCCCATTTCGTCGTCGACTTACTTGTAATTGGTCCCACCAAATACTTTCATAGTCATTGAACTCAAGGGCTGCCAATTTTACCTTCTTCTCCTCCGAGTAGTTGTGAAGTCCAAACACATGGTCAACCTTCCTCTCCCACTCCAAATAAAGTTCTGGGTCACTCTTCCCTTGAAAGGGTGGAAGTGTCACTTTGATGCTTCCCAAGTCATTGTCTCTCCAAGCAGCACGTTGCCATCGCCTAGGAATTGATTCTTCGAAATCGGAGTAATCATCATCACCTTCATGAATTTCTTGCCTTCTTGGAGCCTTTGAAGATGAGGAACTTTGTATATCATCCAACCTAGCATTCAATCTTGTAAACTGGTCAGCGACTGCTTTTATGAATAATTTAATGTCGATCTCACTTCTTTCTCCCTCACTTTCCATTTTTTTTAATTCCTCACACACTCTTTCTCTTTTTTTATCTCTCAGAAGGTTCCTCACACTTTCTAGCACAACAACTTGGTTCCTACAAGTGTTATTAAATAGAATCAAGAAGACAACTAGTAGAATCAATCAATTCATGGCAATCTTTAAAAATCAGAAATTTTAAAAGGGTTTGAATCAATGAGGTCCAAGAAACGTGGGGGGTAAATGGTAGAAAAGGTTATAGAAGAAGGTTGGATATGGATGAAGGAAAGAAGATGATGGATAAGAAAATTGCAATCAAATTTGTGACATATGAGAAAACGCAATGTTTCAAATGAGCAGCTTCCTTTTTTTTTTGTTTTTTTTTTGATTGATTTTTTTTTTTTTGATTTTTTTTTGATTTTTTTGGATTTTTTTTTGCTACTCAACAAACAAGAATTGCAAAGAGTGCGCTTTTCATGCTCAAAGTACACCAAATGGAAAATATACTAATCTGATTGCAATTATGTAAATGGTTGTGATAACTTGAACTTCAAACTCAAATGGGAATCCGCCTTGGAGATTGTTAGATTTCACAAGGGTGAAACTGTAGCACGAATTGATTCGTCTATATCTCCAAATATAGGTGTCGTATTTTAGTGTTTCCAAATTGAGAAGAAATATGAGATTCTGAACTATTTAAATGACATATTATACACCCAGAAACTCAAAGAAAAAGCAGACGAAAATATGGAAGAAAGTTCCGTCCAGAATGGGTGATGGTAGAAAATGGAAGAAGGGGGAGAAAAAAAAAGATGGGAGAAATAGAAATGAAAGAACCTAGTTCCCATTGCCTTCCTCTGATACCAAATGATATGATACCATATATGAGTGCGGTATTCGTTGGAAAAAATGCGGAAACACAAGCGAAGAAAGAAGAGGGGAATGAAAATTAAAAGAAATGCAATAGGAATAAAAGGGGAAGGGGATGATCAATTAGGACCCCAAGGAGACTTGCCCCTTGAAACTCTAATTATAAAGCGCCACAAAGGTTGATCACTCCTTTGATGAGCCTTACTTGCATTCACCTAAGAACACAAGAAACACAAGCATAATAATGCTAGAAACTCTCAAATTCGAAATTAACCTTCAAGGGGGTACAAGAGGTGGCTATTTATAGCCAAATGAGAGGAATACATGTCAAAATACCTATCCCACAAAAGTCTAAAGCCTATCCCACGAATTTGACTTTGTTTACACATGTCCATGACTTTAGGGGACAAGATATCTCTAAAGAAGACTTTTAGGAACCACCCCAAAGACTTTGAAGATTCCCACCATGGATTTGGAGACAAGGGGCCCACCACTTTTGACATTGGAGATTTCCTTCATGCAAGTGGATTGAATTTCGTGGAAGCATATGGGTGGTCCTTTTAGGTTCACTTTTGGGCTTTAATAAGTGTGATTAAAGGCCCATTTGCTCCTCCCATGCATGCATGTTGGGCCTCCTCTTGTAATTTCAAAATGAGGCCATGTAAAGCCTCTCTCATCCTCCTCATTCTTCCTCTTGTCATTGGGCCACCAATCCCATGCAATGGGTCTTTTCCATTAATGATCCTTCCACGATCAATGCCATGATCACCCTCAACTCCTTGCTGCTTATGTGCACCATGATCTGCATCATGAAGCCGAGATGATTTTGAGCACTTTTGGGAGCTTTGATAATGCCGATGAACGGGAGCATAAGGCGAGGGCTGATCTGAGGACCGAGAATGGTGTGAATACTGCCCAGGCTGAGGGTAATGGGGGTGTCCTCGTCAGGTCTTTGATGAATTTTTCAGAATCCTTTGGACCTGTCCCACTCACAGTGGATGCTTCGGAGGCACTCATTTCCTTCGGAGCAAATGGTGTAAATTTTGTGGAAGATGGGATGATTAGAGACAGTGTGGATGAGAACTACAAATGTTTGGTTCTGAAACACTTGGCTTTGCAGCCTTCTCTTTTGCAGGAGGGAATGGAATCCGAGTGCTCGTTGCTTTGGGAGAGTGGCTCGGATGATGGCTCTAGGATGAAATCCAACATGGACCAGATTTTAAAGGACAATGCCATACTCGTTGGGAAAGAGAATTTTGTTGGGGGCCTGTCCAGGGAGTGTTTTCCACCTCCCACTCTTGTTCTCTCAACCAGGAGGGCTCTGTTATACCTGTCCAGGGGAATCATGGTGATCTTGGCACTACAACCCTGAAAGTAAGGAGGCCAAGGAAGGACTACTCCTCCTTTTCGAGAACGGTTTCTACCAGGGCTTTCAGTAAGGCTTCGAAGAACTCCTCTGGTAAGGTGGGGCGGTCTGCTAAGAAGCAGTTGAATGTGGAGCAGGTGAAGTTAAGGGAGTACTACACCAACTTTTTGAAGCAGTATGATTCTTCGGAATGGGAGTCAGCAGACACTAATGCGGCCTCTGGCTATGGTGCTGAGGGAGACCCCCTGGTGCAGATTATGATGATGATGGTGGGGATGGCTGGTAGACCCTGTGTTGGTTGCTGGTTGCGGGTTGGCTGGGAGATGTTGTTGGTTTTGCTCTTGTTTTCCTTTCTTTTCTCGTTTTGTGTGTCTTTTGGTGGTTTAGGAGTTTGGGTTTTGTCAGGGCGTCCAAGGTTTTTGGGTGTGGGTTGATTGACCCCGCCCCTCCCTTGTCTGCAATGTCCTTTTTCTAATAAATTTTGGGGGGGTGTCAGGAATAGCCTGGCCCGAGCCTTCCTTGCCCTAAAAACCCATAAAAACCATAAAAAACCTCTAAAACCCTTTAAACCCCTAAAAATGTTGCAAAACTCTAAAAAACTTTTAAAACCCTTACAAAACTCAAAAAAACCCCAAAAGACCCTAAAACCCTAAAAAACATTAAAATTCCTAAAAATCCTAAAAACCCTAAAAATCCCTAAAATAGTGAAAATCCTAAAAAAAACTAAAAATCCATGAAAATGTAAAACCCCTAAAAACCCTAAAAAAATCCCTAAAAAACATAAACCCCACAAAAATATTAAAAACCCAACTAACCATAAAAACCATAAAAAACCACTAAAAACACTAAAAACCCTTAAAATTCCTAAAAACTTAGAAAAACTCTAAAAAACTTTAAAACCATAAAAATCTCAAAAAAAACATCTAAAAACCCAAAAGACCCAAACCCCCTTGAAAATCATTAAAACCCCTCAAAACCCCCCAAAACCCTCAAAATACCTAAAACCCTAAGAAACCCTAAAAACCATAAAAATAAAAAAAACCCTAAAAACCTTACAAAACCACAAAAACACTAAAAACTCTTTAAACCCCTAAAAACATTAAAAATTTCTAAAAATCTTTAAAAACCACAAATTCTCTAAAAACCATAGAAAATACTAAAAACCATAAAAATCCTTAAAAACAATAAAAATCTATTAAAATATAGAAAACTCTAAAAAACATGAGAAACTCCTAAAAACCATAAAACCCCCTAAAAACCTTAAAAACCCTAAAACCCATAAAAAACCTAAAAACCACCAAAAACTCTAAAAACAATTACAAACCCTAAAAACATTAAAAAAACACTAAAAACCCTTAAAACCTAAAAAAACTCAAAAAAGCCAATAAGACCCTAAAACACCAAAAAAACCCTAAAAACCCCAAACCACCTGAAAAGCCCTAAAAACCCTCAAAGTCCCTAAAATTCTTAAAAACCCTAAAAACCATAAAAATCATAAAAACCCCTAATGATCCATGAAAATGTAAAAAACCCTAAAAACATTTAAAACCCCATAAAAACCAAAAAAACCAAAAAAACGTTAAAAAACACTAAAAACCCATAAAAACCCCAAAACCACTAAAAAATCTAAAAACTGTTAAAACCCCTAAATCTTTAAAAGAACTCTAAAAAACCTTGAAATACCTAAAAAACTCAAAAAGACCCCTAAAACCCAAAAAGACCCTAAAAACCCTAAAAACTCCTAAAAACCATAAAAACTCTAAAACCCCCTGAAAGACACTAAAAACAAAAAAACACATAAAAACCTTAAAACCCCATAAAAACACTAAAAACCCACTAAAACTCTAAATAACCTTAAAACCCCTAAAAACCTTAAAAAAACTCTAAAAACCCATTAAAAATCATAAAAAACTCAAAAAACCCTAAAGACCTAAAAAAACCAAAAAAACCTTAAAAACCATAAAAAACATTAAAATCCCTAAAAACCCTTAAGAACATAAAAATTCTAACCCCCCCCCTCAAAATCCTTGAAAACATAAAAAACCCTAAAACCCATGAAAAATCCCTAAAACAATAAAAACCACTAAAAACCTTAAAAACCCTAAAACCCCATAAAATCCTAAAACCACTAAAAACTCTAAAAACCCTTAAAACCACTAAAAAATGTAAAAGCCTTAAAATCCTTAAAAACTAAAAAAAACCCTAAAACCCAAAAGACCCTAAAAACTCCTGAAAAACCCCAAAAATCATCAAAATTCATAAAAATTTAAAAAACCTAAAAAACCATAAAACGATAAAAATCCTGAAGACACGTAAAAATCTAGGAAAATGTAAAAAACCCTAAAAACCTAGAAAAACACCTTTGAACCATAAAAACCCCTAAAAACATAAAAAACACTAAAAACTTTGAAAAACACTCAGAACCCACTAAAAACTCTAAAAACCCTTTAAACCACTAAAAATGTTTAAAAACCCCTAAAACAAAAAAAGACACTAAAACCCCTTAAAAGACCTAAAGACCCAAAAAAAATGAAAATCCCTAAAACCCCTAAAATCCCTACAAAACCTAAAAGACCCAAAAAATCAAAAAAATCCAAAAAACTGCTTAAAAATCCATGAAAACGTAAAAATCCCTATAATCCCCTAAAAACCATAAAACCCCAAAAAAATTAAAAAAACTAAAAACACTAAAAACTCTAAAAAATCCTAAAAATGTTAAAAAACTCTAACAAAACTTAAACACCCTAAAAAACTCAAAAAAAAAAACGCCTAAAACCCCAAAGAGACCTTCAAAACCTCAAAACCCTAAACCCCTAAAAAACCATAAAAATCCTATAAATCCCTAAAAACTATAAACCCACTAAAAATTATAAAAATCCTACAAAACCCTTGAAAATTGATCAAAATGTAAAAAACCCTGAAACCCCATTGAAAACCATAAAATACCTACAAAATTAAAAACCCATAAAACCCTAAAAACCACTAAAATCTATAAAAACCTTTAAAACACTTCAATTTTTTAAAAAACTCTAATAAACCTTAAAACCCTAAAAACTCAAAAAAAAAACCTAGAAATCCAAAAGAACAAAAAAACCCTTTACCCCTAAAATCCCTAAAATTCCTAAAAACCATAAAAATCATCAAAATCCCTAAAAATCCTGAAAACCTTAAAAACCGTAAAAATCCAAAAAATTCACTAAAAATTCATGAAAATGTAAAAAACCCTAGAAATTTTTGAAAACCCCTAAAAACCATAAAACCCTTAGAAACCTTAAAAAACCCTAAAAAAATAAAAACCCCATAACAAATAAAAATTCTAAAATCCCTTAAAAGCCCTAAAAATTTAAAAAAACTCTAAAAAACCTTTAAACCATAAAAAAGTCAAAAAAAAAATTCTAAAAACCCAAAAGACACTAAATACCATGAAAACCCCTAAAAACCCTAAAAAACCCAGAAAAGACCTTAAAAACCTACAAAATCTATATAAACGCTAAGAAGCACCAAAAACTATAAAAGCCTAAAAAACCCCAAAAAATCCATGAAATTATAAAAAATCCAAAAACCCTTGAAAACCATAAAAAACCCTAAAAATCCTATCACCCCAAACTCCAAAAAAACACTAAAAACCCTAAAAACAATAAAAAAATCTCAAAAACCCGTAAAAATCCATGAAAAATTCACAAATCCAAAAAACCTCGAAAACCCTTAAAAACCATAAAAACCCCTTAAAAAATTTAAAACTTCCTTAAAACCCATAAAACCCTAAAAACACACCAAAAACTCTAAAACCCCCCAAAAAATGTTAAAAACTCTAAAAACCCTAAAAAGCCAAAATGCCCTAAAACCCTTAAAATCCTAAAAACCCCTAAAAAATTAAAACTTCCCCAAAACCCATAAAACCCTAAAAACACACTAAAAACTCTAAAAACCCCAAAAAATGTTAAAAACTCTAAAAACCCTAAAAAACCAAAATGCCCTAAAACCCTTAAAATCCCTAAAACCCCTAAAAACCATAAAACCCCAAAATCCCTAAAAACCCTAAAAACCCTAAAAACAATAAAAATCCAAAAACACCACTAAAAATCCATGAAACTGTAAAAACCCCTAAAAACCTTGAAAAACCTCTTAAAACCATAAAACCCCTTAAAACCTTAAAAACCCCTAAAAATCCATAAAAACTCTCAAAAACCACAAAAAACTCTAGAACCCATTAACCCCCTAAAACGTTAAAAAACTATAAAAAACCTTAAAACCACTAAAACTCTAAAAAAACCATAGAATCCCAAGAAACCAAAAAAACCACGAAAAACCTTAAAAACCCTAAAAAACCCAAAAAACCCATATTAACCCTTAAAATCCCAGAAAACCAAAAAAAACAATAAAACCCAAAAAATCATACAAAATTCTAAAAATCCATGAAAACATAAAGAAAAACTAGAAAACCCTAAAACCCCTCTAGAACCCATAAAACCCCTAAAAACTTAAAAAACCATAAAACCCAATAGAAATTCTAAAAACCAACTAAAAAATCTAAAAACACTTAAAACCCCAAAAAACCTTAAAAACCCTAAAAACTCAAAAAAACCCTCCCTAAAATCCAAAAAGACCCCACAGACCATAAAAAACTCAAAAACCCTAAATACCTTGAAAAACCAAAAACCCCTCAAAATCCATAAAAAACCGAAAAATCAATGAAAACATAAAAAACCGTAAAAACCATGAAAACCATGGAAAACCATAAAAACCCTAAAACCTTTAAAAAATAAAATCCCATAAAAACCCAAAAAACACAAAAAATCTAAAGACATTAAAAACTATAAAAACCTCAAACCCCTACAAACTCAAAAAAACTCCAACACCCAAAAAGACTCTAAAAACCCAAAAAAAACCAAAAAAACCCCCCAAAAACATTAAAAACCCACAAAATTCCTAAAAACACTAAGAAGGCCTGAAAACCATAAAAATATTTAAAAGCCCAAAAAATCCATGTAAACGTAGAAAACCCTATAAACCTTGAAATACCCCTGAAAACCATAAAAACACTTAAAAACCTTAAAAACCAAAAAAACCCATAAAAACATTAAAAACCGTAAAAACCCATAAAAACCAAAAAAGACCATGAAAATTCTAAAAACCCTAAAAAACCTTGGAAATCATTAAAAACCCTAAAAATCCCTAAAAACCCAAAAAATTATAAAACCAAAAAAAATCTTAAAAATCCCCTAAAAATCCATGATAACAAAAGAAAACCATAAAACCATAAAACCCCTTGAAAACCATAAAAACCCCAAAAACCTTAAAACCCTAAAACCCAGAAAACCCTAAAACCCATAAAACCCTAAAACCCATAAAACCCACTAAAAACTCTAAAAACCCATAAAACCCTGAAATATCTTTAAAATCTCAATACAACCTTAAAATTCAAAAAAAATAAAAAAACCAACAAAGGACCCTAAAAACCCTGAAAACCCCCTAAAAACCATAAAACCATTGAAAACCCCTAAAATCCAAGAAAATGTAAAAAACCAAAAACCCCCATGAAAACCCCTAAAACCCATAAAAACCCTAAAACCCCATAAAACCCCTAATTTTTTTTAAAAAACTCCAAAAACCTTAAAAAAACTAAAAAACTCAAAATAACCCAAAAAACCCGAAAAGACCCTAAAATCCATGAAAAGGCCGAATATCCTTAAAAACCCTCAAAATCCCTAAAACCCTAAAAATCCCTAAAAACCATAAAAATATTAAAAACCCTAAAAATCTATGAAAACATAAAAACCCTAAAGTATATTAAAACACCTTGAAAACCATAAAAATACCAAAAACCTTAAAAAAAACCTAAAAACCCATAAAAACAAGACAAAACCACTAAAAACTCTTAAAATACGTAAAAATGTCAAAAAAACTCTAAAAAAACTTAAAAACTTAAAAATCTAAAAAATAGGCACTAAAAACCAAAACGAACCAAAAACCCTAAAACCCCCTAAAAACACTCAAAATCTCTAAAAAAAACTAAAACCCATAAAAATCCTAAAAAACCCTAAAAAATCAATGAAAATATAAAAAACCACTGAAAACCATGAAAACTCCAAAAAACCATAAAAATCCTAAAAATCCATTAGAACCCAAAAAATCCAAAAAATCCATAAGAACCCAAAAAAATCCATTAGAAACTCTTAAAAACCTTAAAACCCAGAAAAACGCAAAAAAACTATAAAAACCCATAAAAACCCTAAAAATTAAAAATAAAACTAAAAACACTGAAAAACACTAAAACCCTTAAAAATGCCCAAAGAACCTAAAATCTCAAAAAACATTAAAAATCATAAAAAAATCCCTAAAAACCCTCAAAAGGTAAAAAAACCCTGAAAAACCACAGAAAATCATAAAACCCATAAAAACATTAAAAATTCATAAGACCCATAAAAACCCTAAAACCTAATAAAAACCCTTAAAAACCCTAAAAATCTTGAAAACTCCAAAAAAACCTTAAAAACTCCAAAAAAACCCAAAAACACAAAATGACCCTAAAAACCTTGAAAACTAAAAAAAACATTGAAACTCCTAAACCCTTGAAAACCCCAAAAAACCTAAAATTGGTAAAACCCATAAAAGACCACTAAAATCCATAAAAACTCGGAAAACAACCTAAAAATCAATAAAAACGAAAAAAATCCTAAAAACCCTGAAAACCATGAAACCCCTAAAAATATTTAAATACCCTAAAAGACATAAAAACCCTAAGAAATCACTAAAAACACTAAGAACTATTAAAAACCATAAAAAAATTAAAAAACTCAACCCCCCCCCCCCCCAAAAAAAAACCCTAAAACCCCCAAAAAACACTCAAAATCCCTAAAACTTAAAAAAACCCTAAAACCATAAAAAACCTAAAATCCCACTAAAAATCCATGAAATCGTAAAAACCCTAAAAACGATGAAAAAACCCTGAAAACCCCTAAAACCGATAGAAACCCCTAAAAGCCTTAAAATACCATAAAAAACCTAAAACCCCTGAAAAAATATAAAAACCCTTAAACCCCCTAACAAAGTTAAAAAAATTCTAAAAAACTTAAAAACACCCCAAGTACTCATAAAAACCCTAAAAACCCAAAAGGTCATAAAAACCCTAAAAACCCTAAAAAAACTAAAAAAACCTAAAACCATAAAAAACAATAAAAACCCTAAAAACCATAAAAATCCAAAGGAACCCCTAAAAATTCATGAAAACGTTAAAAAACCTAAAAACCCCTAAAAACCTTCAAAACCCTAAAAACCCATAAAAACCTAAAAACCTACATAAAACTGTAAAAACACTCTAAACCCCTAAAACATTAAAAAATATCTAAAAAGCCTCAAAAACTCTAAAAGACACAAAAAAACCCTAAAATCCTAAAAAACCCCTAACAACCATGAAAACCCTATAAAACCTTAAAACCCTAAAAAAACCTTCAAAATCTGTTAAAATCCTATAAAACCATCAAAATCAAAAAAATCCAAATACCCATAAAAACAATGAAAACATAAAAACCCTAAAAACTATGAAAACCCCCTCAAAACCATAAAATCCTTAAAAACCTTAAAAAACCCTTAAAACCCATAAAATCTTAAAAACAAAAAAAATCCTCTTAAAACTCTTACAACTCCTAAAAATGTTTTAAAAAATCTAAAAAACCTTTCAAGCCCTAAAAACTCAAACAAACAATAAAGACCCTTAAAATCCAGAAAGACCCTAAAAACCTCCAAAAGCCCAAAAACCCTCAAAATCTGTAAAAACCCAAAAAACCATAAAAATCATAAAAAATCCCTAAACATTAATGAAAACGTAAAAAACCCTTAAGATCCTAAAAACCATCTGAAGACCATAAATACCCCTAAAATCCTTAAAAATCCCTAAAAACCCATAAAACCCATAAAACCACTAAAAACTTCAGAAAACCTTAAAACCCCTAAGAACGTTAAAAAATTCTAAAAACCCTACTAAACTAAAGGAACCCTAAATACCAAAAAAACCCTAAAAATGCTTTAAACCCACAAAACCCTAAAAACCATCAAAATCACTAAAACCCTAAAATACCCTAAATACCATAAAAATCGTAAAAAATCTATAAAAATTCATGCAAACATAAAAAAAACCTAAAACCCTAAGAAACCCATAAAATCCATAAAAACCCCTAAAACCATAAAAACTCCAAAAACCAATAAAAACCCTAAAAACAACTAAAAACTCTAAGAACCCTTAAAAACATTAAACAACTCTTAAAACCTTAAAACCCAAGATATCTAAAAACCATAAAAACCAAAAAGACTCTAAAAACCTTGACACCCCCTAAAAGCGCCTAAGAAACCAAAAAACCACAAATCCCTAAAACTCTAAAAACCATAAAAATCCTTTAAAACCCCTAAAAATCCATTAAAACCTAATTTACCCTAAAAATCTTGAAAACAATTAAAAACCATAAAACCCCTCAAGGCCTTAAATAACCCGAAAACCCCATTAAAACACTAAAAAACAACTAAAAACTCTAAAAACCCTCAAAGCCCCTAAAAATGTCAAAAAAACCCAAAAAACTTTATACCAATAAAAAACTCAAAAAACACTAAAAACGCAAAAAGGCCCTAATACCCATAAAAAACCTTAAAAATCCCAAAACCTCAAAACCCCAAAACCCTCAAAATCCATAAAATCCTAAAAACCATAAGAATACTAAAACCACCCAAAAAATCCATGAAAACATAAAAAACCATAAAACCCATGAAAGACCCATGGAGACACCTAAAAACCGTAAACCCCTACAAAATAAAAAACCCTAAAAACCCATAAAAACCTTAAAAACTACTAAAAACTCAAAAAACCCTTAAAACCCTAAAAATGTTAAAAAAAACTCCAAAAACCTTAAAAACCCTAAATAACTCAAAAACCCCACCTGAAAACACAAGAGACCCTAAAAAGCCTAAAACCCTAGAAAAACCCACAAAAAACTCTAAAACCCCTCAAAATCAATAAAAACCCTAAAGACTTTAAAAATCCTAAACCCCCTAAAAACCATGAACACCTAAAAAACCCTGAACACCAAGAAAAACCCCTGAGAACCATAAAACCTCCTAAAATCGTAAAAAACTTTAAAAACCTGTAAAGACCCTAAAAACCAATGAAAAACTCTAAAAACCCTTAAAACACTAAAAATGTTAAAAAAAACTCTAAAAAATATTATAAACCCTAAAAAACTCATTAAAACCCCTTAAAAACCAAAAGACCCTAAAAACCCTAAAACTATACAAGAAAACCTTAAAACCCCTCAAAATCCCTAAAAATCCTAAAACCCTAAAAATCCTAAAAAACTCCTAAAAATCTATAAAAATGTAAAAACCCCTTAAAACCCCTCATAAAACCCAGAAAACCGTAAAACACCCAAAAACCTTTAAAAAACCCTAAAACCCCATAAAAACCTTAAATACCTACTAAAACTCTAAAACCCCTTAAGACACTACAAACATTAAAAAAACTCAAAAAACCCTTAAAACCCATAAAATACTCAAAAAAATCATAAAAACCCAAAAAGACATTAAAACCCCTGAAAATCCCTAAAAACCCTAAAAACTTCCGAAAATCCCTAAAAACCCTAAAACTATCTAAAAAACCAATGAAACCATAAAAACCATAAAATTCCTAAAAAACCCTAAAAATCCATGATAATGTAAAAAACCATAAAACATCCTAAAAACCTTAAAAACCTTAAAAGTCCATAAAACCCCTAAAAACTATTAAACACTCTAAAACCCCTTAAAATACCTAAAAAGTTTAAAAACTGTAAAAAACCATAAAAACCCCAAAAATAATAAAAACACTAAAAACCCAAAAAGACACTAAAAACCCTGAAAACCCTAAAAATCTTGAAAATACCTAAAAACCCTTAAAATACATAAAAACCCTACAAACCCTAAAAATCATATAAATCATAAATACCCATAAATATCCATAAAAATGAAAAAAAATCCAAAAAAAAAACTAAATGACCCCTGAAAACCATAAACAACCCTAAAAACCCTAAAATCCCTTAAAACCCCTGAAAACACCAAAACACTCAAAATCCCTAAAAAACCTAAAAACTGTAAAATCCATAAAAATCAAAAAACGCCATTAAAAATCCGTGAAAATGTAAAAATCCCTAAAAACACTTAAAAGCATAAAAACCAATAAAAATCCTAAAAATCACTAAAAAATATTTAAACCCTTAAAGCCCCTAAAAACACTAAAAAAATTCTAAAAACCTTAAAATCCCAAAACAACTCAAAAAAAACTAAAAAACCCTAAAATCGCATAATATCCCTAAAAACCACTAAAAACTCTAAAACCCTTAAATCTGCTAAAAACATTAAAAAAATATAAAAAATCTTAAAAACCCTAAAAAAATAAAAATAAAAACCCTAAAAACCCAAAAGACCCTAAAAACCCCTAAAAGCCCCGGAAAACCCCCGTAAACCCTCAAAATCCCTAAAAACCCCTAAAACCCTAAAAACCAAAAGAAACCTGTAAAAATCCTTGAAAACGTAAAAAACATTCAAAAAATAGAAAAACCATTAAAAACCATTAAAACACCAAAAAACTATAAAAACACTAAAAAACCATAAAAACATTAGAAACCCACTAAGAACATTAAAAACCCATAAAACCTATAAAATGTTAAAAGACTCTAAAAAACCTTAAAGCCCGTAAAAACTCAAAAAAATCTAAAAACCCAAATATGGCCTAAAAATCCTACAAAGCTCGAAAACCCTAAAAACCCATGAAAACCTTAAAACCCCTCAAAATCCCTACAAACCCAAAAAAACCCCTAAAAATTAAAAGTTTTAAAAAATCCCTAAAAATTCATAAAAACGTAAAAAATCCAAAAACCTCTGAAAACCCATTGAAAACCATAAAACCCTAAGAAGATTAAAAACTAAATAAAAACTCTAGAAACCCTTCAAACCGCTAAAAACTTTAAAAAATTCTAAAAAACTTATAAACCCTTAAAAAAATCAAGAAAACACTAAAAACCGAGAAGACAATAAAGACCCTAAAAACCCTTAAAAACCCTAAATACCCCTGAAACCCCCAAAAAACACTCAAATTTCCTAAAAACCCTAAAAACATTAAATATCCTAAAAATTGCTAAAAATACATGGAAACATAAAAAACCTTAAAAACTATAAAAAACCCTTGAAAACCATAAAAACCCCTAAAAACCATAAAAACCCCTAAAAATCCAAAAAAAAACCTAAAACCACTAAAAACTCTAAAAACCCTTAAAACCCCTAAATATGTTAAAAACTATAAAAAACCATAAAATCCCTAAAAGGACTCAAAAAAATCCTAAAAACCCAAAAAATTTCTAAAAACCCAAAAAGACCCATGAAAACACTAAAACCCCTCAAAATCCCTAAAATCCCTAAGAAACCCTAAAACCCATAAAAATCCTAAAAAACCTCTAAAAACTATGAAAACGTCAAAAAAAAGCTAAATTCCCTAAAAACCATAAAACGCCCCAAAACATTAAAAACTCTAAAAACCCACAAAAACCTACTACAAACTCTAAAAACCCATAAACCCCCTAAAAATGGTAAAAATCTCTAAAAACGCTAAAAAAACCTACAAAATCAAAAAATCCCTAAAACCCCAAAAGGATCCTAAACCCCCTTAAACCCCTAAAAACCCTAAAAACTCTAAAAACCATAAAAATCCTAAAAACCCTTAAAAATCCGTGAAAACATAAAAACCCTAAAAACCCTTTAAAAACCCTGAAAACCATAAAACCCCCTAAAACCTTTAAAAACTCTAAAACCCCATAAAACCCTAAAAACCACTAACATATCTAAAAACCATTTAAACCACTAAAACCTTAAAAAGGTATAAAAACCATAAAAAACTCAAAAAAACACTAAAAACACAAAAGACCCTAAAAATCCTGAAAACCCCTAAAACCCCGACCCCCCCCCCCCAAAAGACCCTAAATGCCCTAAAAATTCTAAAAAATCCTAAAAAGCACTAAAAACTATAAAAATTCAAAAAAAAACCCCCCTAAAATCTATGAAAATGTAAAAAACCCTAAAACCCTTAAAACCCTGAAAACCATAAAACCCCCTAATATCTTTAAAAAACCATAAATATCCCTAAAAACCCTAAAAACCCACTGAAGACTATAAAAACCCATAAAATCCTTAAAACCGCTAGAAACCCCCCAAAACCATTAAAATCCAACCCCCCCCCCCACAAAAAAAATCTATAAAAATGTAAGAAACCCTAAAAAACCTCTTCAAATTATAAAACCCCCATTAACCTTAACAACCCTAAAACCCATAAAACCCCTAAAAACCACTAAAAACTCTATAAAACCCCTTTAAACCCTAAATTTTTTAAAAAACTCTAAAAAATATTAAAAACCATAAAAAACTAAAAAACCCCCTAAAAACAAAAAAAAATACCACAAAACCCTGAAAATCCCTAAAACCCCTAACCCCTATGAAATATCCTACAAACCTTCAAAAATGCCTAAAAACACTAAAGAATCCTAAAACCCAAAAAAACCCCTAAAAGTTGATGAAAATGTAACATAAAAACCTGAAAAAACCCTAAAAACCATAAAACCTCTAAAAACCTCAAATAACCCTAAAAACGCATAAAATCACTAAAAACTCACGAAAAAACAATAAAACCCCTAACACCACTAAAACATTAAAAACTCTAAAAAACCATAAAACCCAAAAAAAATTAAAAAAAATCCCTAAAACCCCAAAACACCCTAAAACCCTGAAAACCCTTGAAAATCCTAAAAACCATCAAAATCCGTAAAAAACCAAAAAAAAACAAATAACCATAAAAACCCCTAAAAATCCACGAAAACATAAAAACCCCCAAAACCCTAAAAAAACCCTTGAAAACCATAAAACCACAAAAAAAACCTTCAAAAACTCTAAAACCAATAAAAACCCTAAAAACCAACTAAAAAATCTAAATCCCCTTAAACCCCCTCAAAACATTAAAAACTCCAAAAAACCTTAAAAACCATAAAACACTTAAAAAATTCCCTAAAAACCCAAAAGACTCTAAAACCTTGAAAAACCCCTAAAAACCCCTAAAAACCCCTTAAACCCTCAAAATCACTAAAAACATTTAAAAACAATAAAACCCCATAAAATCACCTTAAATCCACAAAATAACAAAAACCTTTAAAAACCCCTAAAAATCCATGAAATGTAAAAAACCCTAAAACCTTGAAAAATCCTCGAAAACCATAAACCCCTAAGAACCCTTAAAAAACCCCAAAACCCATAAAGACCCTAAAACAACTAAAAACACTAAAAAACCTTGATACCTCTAAAAACGTTAAAAAAACTATAAAAACTTAAAACCATAAAAAAAAAAAAAACCGAATACCCAAAAGACCCTAAAAACCCAGAAAACCCATAAATCCTTGAAAACCCATAAAAGCCCTCAAAATCCCTAAAAAACAAAAAAAATCTAAAAACATTAGAAATTATAACCCCCCCCCTAAAATCCATGAGAACGTAAAAACCCCAAAAAACCCAGAAAAACCCCTAAAAACCATAAAGCCCCTAAAAACTTTAAAAACCATAAAAACCCATAAAACCCCAAAAAACTAAGAAAAATGACTAAAAAATTTAAAAACACTTAAAACCCCTAAAAACATTAAATAACTCTAAAAAACATTAAAAACACAAAAAATAAAAAAAAACTCTTAAAACTCCAAAAGACCCTAAAAACAATTAAAACCCCTAAAAACCCTAAAAACTGGTAAAATCCCTAAAATCCCTAAAAAATCCTAAAAACCATAAAAAATCCTAAAACCCATGAAAATGTAAAAAACTCAAAAATTCTTGAAAACCCCTAAAAACAATAAAAACTCTAAAAATAATAAAAACCCTCAAAACCCACAACATCCCTCAAAACCAATAAAAACTATAAAAACCCTCAAAACAACTAAAAACGTTAAAAAACTCAAAACCCCTTAAAAACCCTAAAATCACAATAAAACCCCCCTAAGACCCCAAAAGACCCTAAAACACAAAAAACCCTAAATACGCCCTAAATACCCCAAAACCCCCCAAAATCTCTCAAAACCCTAAAATCATAAAAATCTGAAAAAACCACAAAAAAGCCATGAAAACGTAAAAAATCCTAAAATCCTAAAAACCCCTAAAAACATTAAAAATACCAAAAACCATAACAACCCTAAAACCCCATAAAAACCATAAAAACGTCAAAAACTCTAAAAACCTAAAAAACTCTAAAAAACCCTAAAAATTCAAAAAAGAAACTCGAAAAACCAAAAAAGACCCTAAAAACCGTGAAAGACTCTAAAAAATCTAAAAACCCCTAAAACCCTAAAAAATCCCTAAAAACCCAAAAACCCTACAAATAAAAAAAAACCTAAAAAACACCTAAAAATTAATGAAAACTTAAAATATCCCAAAAATCCTGAAAACCCCATGAAAATATAAAACCCCAAAAAACTCTAAAAACCTTAAAAACAAAAAAAAATCAAGATAAAACCGTAAAACCCCCAAAATACCCTAAAAACCTCAAAAACCCATAAAAACCGTTAAAACCCCAGAAAACCCCTAAAAATCCATGAAAATGTAAAAACCCCAAAAAACCCTGAAAATCCCCTGAAAACCAAAAAGTCCCTAAAAACGTTAATAACCCTAAAAACCATAAAAACCCTAAAAATCATGAATAAGTCTAAAAAACCATAAATACCCAATATGGGTTAAAAAATTCTAAAATCCCTAAAAATTCAAGAAAACCCTATAAACCCAAAAGACCCTAAAAACCTTGAAAAACCTGGAAACCATCCAAATCCCTAAAAACCCTGAAAAACCCGTAAAACCCCTAAAAAACCCGAAAACCCCTCAAAATCCATAAAAATCATAACATCCAAAAAAATCCATGAAAATGTAAAAAACTAAGAAAAACCACTTAAAACCATAAAACCCCTAAAAACCGTTAAAACCCTAGAACCCATAAAACCCTAAAAACCCATTGAAAACTCTCAAAACCCTTAAAACCCAGAAAACATTAAAAACTCAAAAAATCCTTAAAAACAATAAAAAAACTCAAAAAACCCCAAATAATCCAAAAACACCATAAAAACCTTAAAACACCCTAAAACCGTACAAAACACAAAAATGATCAAAATCCCAAAAAACCCAAAAAACCCTAAGAACCATAAAAATCCTATAAAACTGCTAAAAATCCATGAAAATATAAAAAACTCTAAAAACCCTAAAGAACCCCTGAAAACTATAAACCCCCTAAAACCCTAAAATTCCATAAAAACCCTAAAAACCAAGAATAATTATAAAAACCCTTAAAATGCCTAAAAATGTTAAAAACTCTAAAAAACCTTAAAAACCCTAAAAACATAAAAAATCGATAAAAGCCAAAAGGAGCCTGAAAAATCTAAAAAACCCTAAAAACCCATGAAAAAAATCTAAAACCCCTCAAAATCCCTCAAAACCCTAAAAACCCCTAAAAATCATAAAAAACTAAAAACCCCTAAAATAAATGGAAATGTAAAAAACCCTAAAAGCCCTAAACACATTAAAAACCTTTAAAAACCTTAAAAGCCCTAAAATACTCAAAATATCCTAAAACCCAAAAAGACCCTAAAAACCCCAAACCCCCTAAAAACCCTAAAAACCCTAAGAACCCATGAGAACCCTCAAAATCCCTAAACCCTTTAAAAAACCTCTGAAACCTATAAAAACCCCTTAAAACATTAAAAACCCTAAAAACCTGTAAAGGCCCTAAAAACCACTAAAATCTCTAAAATTCTATAATACCACTAAAAATGTTTAAAAAATATAAAAAATCTTAAACCCCCTTAAAACTCAATAAAACCCTAAAACCCCATTACACCATAAAAACCCTACAAATCCCTAAAAACCCTAAAAACCCTAAAAAACATAAAAATCCTAAACCCCCCCCCAAAAAAAACCATGAAAAAATAAAAACCCCAAAAAACCCTCAAGAAATCCATGAAAACCATAAAAACCCCTAAAACCTTCAAAATCCATAAAAACCCATAAAAACCCTAAAAATCTAAAAACCGTTAAAACCCAAAAAAATGTCAAAAACTCTTAAAAACATTAAAACCACTAAAAACTCAAAAAATCTTAAAAACCCAAAAGACCCTAAAAACCCTAAAAAACCCTAAAACCCCTTAAAATCCTTAAAAAGCCTAAAAAACCTAAAAACCATAAAATCTTAAAAAATCCCTAAAAAACCATGAAAACATAAAAAAACCCTAAAAACCTTGATAAAACCATGAAAACCATGAAAACCCCTAAAAACCTTAAAACCACCTAAAAATCCATAAAAATCCTAAAAACCCACTAGAAACTCCCAAACCCTTAAAAACCCTAAAAACATTTTAAAAATTCTAAAAAACCTCAAAAACCTAAAAAAAAGAAAAACAACAAAAACACAAAAAATGCCCTAAAACTATAAAAATCCCTAAAAACCCCTAAAATATTCTAAAAATCTCTAAAAATCTTAAAAACCATAAAAATCCTATAAAATCCATAAAAATTCATTAAAACATAAAAAACCCTAAAAACCCAAAAAACCAAAAAACCCCAAAAAACCTTAAAAACCATAAAAATGCATAAAAGCCCTAAAAACCACTAAGAACTCTAAAAACTTTTAAACCCAAAAAAGTTAAAAATCTCCAAAAAAACCATAAATCCCTAGAAAACTCAAAAAGACCCCTAAAACCCAAAATACCCTAAAATTCTGAAAAAACCTAAAAACCCAAAAAAACTCTAAAAACCCTAAAAATCCCAAAAAACCCATAAAAACCCCAAAAACCCATAAAAATCCTAAAACCCCCATAAAATCCAAGAAAACGTAGAAACCTTCAAACACCCTCGAAACCATAAAAACCTCAGAAACCCTTAAAACCCATAAAACACCATAAAACCCTAAAAAACCAACAAAAACTCTAAATCCTGTAAACCCCTAAAAATGTTAAAAAGATCTAAAAACCTTAAAACCCCTAAAAACTCAAAAAAACCTAAAAACCATAAAAGACCGTTAAAAACCTAAAAACCCTTAAAATCCCTCAAAATATCTAAGAACCAAAAAAACCATAAAAATCCTAAAAATCCCCTAAAATTCCTTGAAAATGTAAAAAACCCTAAAACCTTGAAAACCCCTTGAAATCCATAAAATCCCAAAAAAACCATAAAATTCCTAGAAACTCATAAAAACTCTAAAATACAACTAAAAACTCGAAAAACCCTTTAAACCCCTAAAAAATTTTAAAAAAAATCTAAAAACCTTAAAAACCCTAAAAATATCAAATAAACCATTTTAAAACCCAAAAAACCCAAAAAATACTTAAAAACCCTAAGAAATCCAAAAAACCATAAAAATCCTAAGAACCCCTAAAAATCCATCGAAATGTAAAAAAACCCTAAAATCACCTGAAAACCATAAAAACCCATAAATAACTTGAAACACCCTTTAAAACCCCAAAAGACCCTAAACTAATAAAAACTCTTAAAACCCATAAAAATGTCAAAAATCTCTACAAAATCTTAAAACCACTAAATACTCAAAAAACCCCTAAAATCCCAAAAAGACCCTAAACCCCTAAAAACCTAAAAAATCATAAAAACCCTTTAAACCCCTAAAACCATAAACCCCCTAAAACCTTAAAAACCCATAGAAACCCCAAAACTTATAAAAAATCTAAAACTACTTAAAACCCCTAAAAACGCCTAAAAATCCTTGAAAATGTAAAAAAACCCTAATGATATGAGATGCACAGGGTGGCCTGATCTTCAAAGCATAGGGCAGAAGATGAAGGATGCAGTTCAAGGATTAGTGGTGGATGATGGATTTGGATAGTGGATGCAAGTAGTCAATCAATGCTATAAGGAGCGCCACCTACTACTTGAACAACACACTCAAGGGAGGGATGTGATAGCCAATCCACACAACAACGTACTTGGGTTGAGGAACGAAACTGGGGGATTTGTAATCTTGGTTCACCAATCTAACTTGTAGATTGAAAAGGAAAGAATACACAAGATCAAGGGAAAAAACTAGGATAATTCTCGCACAATGGAGAGAAACAAAGCATAAGCTCTCAATTAATTCTTGAATAAAAATACAATTCCATGGGGTGTCTATTTATAGCCAAGGGGTGATAAAATAGTCAAGGGTCTAATACCCTAATGTCATAAAGGATAAACCTACCTTGTCCCCTTAAAAGTAAAAAGGATAAAGTCTAACAAAGACTTTTGGAAAAGTAGCACACAACTTTCCAACTATAGCCCACCAGATTTGACTTTGAGTGCATAGCCTACCAGATTTGATTTTGGTATCCAAAGATGCCATTTCTAGAATCCTTCATATGGGCAAGGCATCCAACTCTTCCTCCCGTGCAATCGATTTGGTGCCTTTAACATGGTTCTCATCATCCTACCCCTCTTGAAAAGGAGTCATTCTCGACTCTTCATCCTCTACACCCAAAAAAGGAGAAAGATCAGAAACATTAAAAGTTGGACTTACAGCATACTCACCTGGTAAATCTATCTTGTAAGCATTGTTGTTAATCTTCTCAAGCACTCGAAAAGTTCAGTATCCTCATGGCATGATTTTTGATTTCCTCTTGTTGGGAAATCTCTCCTTTCGCATATGAATCCAAACCAAGTCCCCGGGCTCAAAAAACACTTGTTTTTTACCTTTTTTTGCACGATCAACATATTTTTGTGTCATCCGCTTGATATTTTTCCTTGCATTTTCATGGATTTGTTTAATGAATTTTGCGCACCCTTTCGTATCCATGTTAGTTTCTTCCTACAAAGGCAATGGAACTAGATCAATAGGGTCATGAGGGTTAAAACCGTAAACAATTTCGAATAGAGAATATTGAGTTGTGGAGTGCTTGGCCCTGTTATATGCGAATTCCACATGTGCAGACACTCCTCCCAAATTCTTGATATTCTTCTTGAAAATTGTTCGCATAAGGGATGATAGTGTCCGATTCACCACCTATGTTTTCCCATCGGTTTGCGGATTACAAGTAGTGTAAAATAGTAACTTGTACCTAGTTTGCACCACAAGGTCTTCCAAAAGTAACTAAGAAATATTATGTCTTGATCCGACACAATTGCCCTTGGAATTCCATGGAGTTTGACTACTTCCTGAAAGAAAAGTGTTGCACTATTAGTGGCATCATCTGTTTTGTGACAAGGAATAAAATGTACCATTCTTGAAAACTGATCCACCACAAAAAAATGGAATATCTCCCCCTCTTGGTCTGTGGTAACCCCACAATAAAGTCCATTTATATGTCCTCCCAAGGGGTGTTGGGGATTGGGAGAGGGAGATATAGTCCGTGTGGGTTCAGTTTCGATTTGGGTTTATGGCAGACAATGCACTTTCCCACAAATTTTTCAACATCTCTAGATATCCTAGGCCAATATAAATGATCACTAAGAACAATTAGAGTTTTTTTCAACACCAAAATGCTCCATTAACCCACCCGAATGTGACTCCTTTAGTAAAAGTAAATGGATATAACATTTGGTAATGAAAATCTTATCAATCCGGAATAATAATCCATCATGTAAATAGAACTTTTCCCAACTAAATTCAGGTTTACAATGTTCATAGGGCTCTCTAAAATCACCATCAGTGGCATATAAATCCTTAATTCATTCAAAACCAAGGATTTTTGAATCCAACAAGAATATAAGAGAATATCTATGTGAAAGTGCATCAGCCATAGTATTTTCTTTACCCTTTTTATGCTTGATAAAATATGGAAATGAATTAATGAATTCCATCCATATAGCATGTCTTCTATTTAGTTTATGTTGGCTCCTAAGGTATTTAAGAGCCTCGTGATCATAATGGATCACAAATTATTTAGGCCAAAGATAGTGCTACCATGTCTCTAGTACTCTAAACAATGCATACAGCTGTTTATCATATGTAGCATATTTTAGAGTTGGTCCTTTTAACTTCTCACAAAAGAAAGCAATAGGCTTACCTTCTTGCATGAGTACTCCTCCTATGACAATTCCTCTTGCATCACATTCAATTTCAAAGGTCTTACCGAAGTCTGGTAGTGAAGGTAGAGGGGTGTGAGTGAGTCTCTCCTTATGTTCATGGAAGGCCTTTGAGTTATCCTCCATCTGAAAGGAACATTATTATTTTTCAACTCGTTTAATGGTGCTGCTAGTGTGCTGAAGTCCTTCACAAATCTCTTGTAAAAACTAGCAAGTCCTTGAAAACTTCTTACCTGTCCAACAAAGGTTGGAGTTGACCATTCTTGTATTTCTTTGATCTTCTCATTGTCCACTTCAACTTTATTTCCACTCACAACAAATCCAAGGAAAACAATCTTATCGAGACAAAAATCACACTTATTTATGTTTCTAAACGGGTTTTCTTTCCTTAAAACTTCTAAGAATTTTATTAAGTGATCTATATGTTCAATCAAGTCCTAATATAAACCAAAATTTCATCAAAGTAAACTACCACAAATTTTCCAATATATTCTTATAATACATGATTCATTAACCTCATAAATGTGCTAGGTGTATTGGTGTGACCAAAGGGCATGACTAACCATTCATAAAGTCCATGTTTTGTCTTAAATGTAGTTTTCCACTCATCTCCTTCTTTCATCCTAATTTCATGGTATCCACTTCTTAAATAATTTTTTTAGAAAATAGTTGAACCATTTAATTCGTCTAAAATATCATCTAACCTAGGGATAAGATGAAGATACTTGATCGTGATGTTATTGATGGATCTACAGTCAATGCACATTCTCCATGTTCCATCCTTCTTTGGTACTAGAATCACTGGTACATCACAAGGACTAAGGCTCTCTCTGACATATCCCACATCCAACAGCTCTTGAACTTGCCTCTGAATTTCTTTTGTCTCTTTCGGGTTGGTTCGATATGTAGGGTGGTTCGGTAGTGATGCTCTAGGTATGAGGTCAATTTGATGCTCGATACCTCTAATGGGTGACAAACCCGATGGCACCTCCTCGGGAAAGATATCATCATACCCCTGCAACAAGGACTCAACAACTTTTGGCAAATGGGGTAAGTCATTAGTATTTAGAAACACCTCTTTGTACATGAGTACTAGGAGGGTTTTCTATGAAAATAAAGCTTCCTTAACCTCACATTTTTTTCCAACATCACACTTTTCTCTTCTCTCAAATTCTTTTTCCCACTTTATTTTTCTTTGCTCTCCATTTCTTTTCTTCTCTCATTTTCTATCTTTCCCACATTCTATCCCTTTTCATTTTCACTCTTTTTTTCCTCATCGCTCATTTTTTTCTTTTCTATCAAAATGTGATCTTCGAGAATTTGTTTGGGGGACATGGGGTTGAGGGTTACAGGTTCCCCTTGGAGTACAAAAGAGTGACGATTCAAGAAAATGTCATGGGTAACATGTTGATCATACTACCATGGTCACCCCAACAACAAATGACAAGCCTTCATAGGAACAACATCACACAAGACCTCATCTTTGTACTTCCATATGGTGAACAATACCTTCAATTTCTTGGTGACCTTCATCTCCCTACAATCATTCAACCATTGAAGCCGATATGGATATTGATGCTTCAAAGTGGGAAGTTACAACTTCTTTACTAACTCAGTTCTCGCAACATTACTACAACTTCCTCCATCAATAATAACACTAAATACCTTCCCATGGATCTTGAACTATGTATGGAAAAGGTTCTCCCACTGCTCCTTCCCTCCCACGGTCATTTTTGCGCTTAGAACTCTCATAGTGACAAGAATCTCACCATCTTCTGCAAACTCTCCACTATTAATTTCTGGAGATTCTTCCTCCACCTCTTCTGAACTCTCTTCATCTGTCTCCCATTCTCCGTAATTTTTTATAGTCATGGTGCACCGGTTTGGGCACTCACAAGCAATGTGACCCCTTCATTGACATTTGAAACAATGAATATCCCAATTCCTGGCTTGGTTAGCCTCAAAAGTAGGTTTCTTAGGTGGAAGAATTACCTTGTCACTTTTGCGATCAACCACCTCTTTTGGCTTTAATGATTCTCCAATCTCCTTCCTCATATTTCTCCATGTTGTGAAAGGGGTAGTGGGTTTCCTCATGTTGCTCCTCCTTTTGATTTGTTACTCAACCTTGGTGGCTTGGTGGATCATACCTTGCATCTCCACATGATGGTACATCTCCACTTGATCGGAAATCTTCTAATTGAGCCCATGTAAAAACCGTGCCATGGTTGCCTTCAGATCCTCCTCAATGTTTGCTATAATCATAGAAATTTTCATTTCCTTGTAGAAATATTCTACACTCTTACTCCCTTGGGTGAGCTGCTGAAGTTTGTTGTGGAGATCTCTATGATATTGCGAGGGGACAAACCGTTTTCGCATGAAAAACTTCATGTCATCCCAAGTGTTGATGGGACGCCCACCATATCTAGCCCACTCATTTTTCATTTGATCCCACCAAATTAAATAATAATCAGAAAATTCAAGGGAAGAAAGTTTGACCTTTTTCTCTTCGGAATACGCATGGCATGAAAACACTTGCTCAATCTACATCTTCCATTCCAAGTATGCTTCCGGGTCACTTTTTCCTAGAAAAGAGGATTTGATCCTACCAAGTAGTTCATCATTATGCTGTCTCATTTGTCCTCCTCTAGGTTGTTGGTACAACCTCCTCCTTTGTGGGACATCCTCAAAATCACCATCTAGGTTTTCCATCTCCTCCTCTATGATGTGGGGACGACGGGGTGCCGGAGCTCGCCGCGGGTTATCATGGATCATCCTTGGGCTTGGTTGATTCTCCTGGTTATCAATCCTCTCATGTAGCACCTCTAACTTTTGATCAAGAAGCTTCTCAAAATTGCTCACCAAAGCTTTCATTTGGAGTGGCGAAGCTTCCGGTGCGGGAGACCTACTTCAGCTTCATTCATCACTAGCATGAACTATTTTCTTCCCATGATCTTCAGCCATAATATATTACACAAACACAAACACACACCAGGGGGAACACACACAATGATACACACTCACTCACACACACGAGATGTACACACACACACAAGATGTACACACTCACACACACAAGGATACACACTCATGCACGCAAGATATACACACTCACACACACAAGATGTACACACACACACACACAACAAGATGCACACACCCACACACACAAGATATTTTTTTTGCTTATTTGTCTCCACTCTCAACACTCAATTCAAATTCCAAGCTCTTATGAAATATAATACCTTGTTTTGGGAGATCACTTGTCACCAATCCTTCCCCAATCAAGATTGTGTCGGGGGATGGTTTAACACAACCCGCTTGAGTGGTAAAGGTTAAAGGGTAAAAAGAGGGTAGAAAATGGATAAAGGATGGGTGGAAAAGGGGGTAGAAAGGTGGTATTTGGGTTTTGCCCGATTGTGCAAGATAAGACAAATGAATAACAATATGAGCCAAATATAAAATGGGGATGAAGTAAAATGATGGAAAACGTGATATACAGAAATGGAAAGTGCTAATAATGTAAGGCACAAAGGAGTAATTGTATCGTATTTTTCTTCTTCTTTTTTTTGAGTCAATTCTCCCAAAAAAGTGTTGTGCTTGGAGTTATGATTGAACAGAGAGTAAGACAGTTTTTTTTCGAAATATCTCGAATAAAGGATGTGTTTAATTTTGAAAAGCACAAAATGATGAGTTGAGAGAGTTGTTTTTTTTTATTTTTTGTCAGATACAAATCACATAGAGAGAATTAAATGCGGAAAGAAGATGAATGAAAATTTGGCTCAATTTATAATAATCCAAGCTTGCAAAAACTAGGCCAATTCGGGAGGCTTTCAAGAAAATGGATTTTTTTGTTGAATGGGTGAATAATATGGAAAGATAAAGAGGGTAATGGAAAGAATTAAAGTAAATTAAGGGATAAATGCCTATCGTGTCAACCGAAGCTCTGATACCAACTGATGTGAGACGCATGGGGTGGCCCGATCTTCACGGCGTAGGGCGGCGGATGAAGGATGCAGTTCGGGGATAAGTGGTGGATGATGGGTTTGGATAGTGGATGCAAGTAGTCAATCAATGCTATAAGGAGCACCACCTACTACTTAGACAACACACTCAAGGGAGGGATGTGATAGCCAAGCCACACAACAACACATTTGGGTTGAGGCACAAAATTGGGGGCTTTGTGATCTTGGATCACCAATCTAACTTATATATTGACAAGGCAAGAATGCACAAGATCAAGGGAAAAGATCTGGGACAATCCTCGCACAACGGAGAGAAACAAAGCATAAGCTCTCAATTAATTCTTGACTAAAAATACAATTCCATGGGGTGACTATTTATAGCCAAGGGGTGATACAATAGTCAAGGGTCTAATACCCTAAAGTCATAAAGGCTAAACCTACCTTGTCCCCTTAAAAGTCAAAAAGATAAAGTCTAACAAAGACTTTTGGAAAAGTAGCACACAACTTTCCAACTATAGCCCACCAGATTTTACTTTGAGTGCATAGCCCACCGGATTTGACTTTGGTGTCCAAAGATACCATTTCTAGAATCCTCCATGTGGGGAAGACATCCAAATTCGTGCAATCATGTGGGCCAATCTTTAAACATCAATTTTCATCCTAAATAAGTGATATTATAGGCTCATTTTCTCCATCCATGCAAGGAAAGATCCATTGGGCCTTTAATGAAGTAAGATGTGTGCTCATTGTTACATTAAGCCTCTTTAATCTCCCTCACATAATTGGGCCTTGAAAATCCAACTCTTCCTCCCACACAATCGACTTGGTGCCTTTAACATGGTTCTCGTCACCTAAAAATCATAAATACCTCTAAAAATCGTAGAAAACCCTAAAAATCCCTAAAAAGCATAAAAACCACTAAAAACTCTAAAAACCATTTAAATCCCTAAAAACATTAAAAAACTTAAAAAAACAAAAAAACTCAAAAACTCAAAAAAAACTAAAAAGAACCTAAAAACCCCTAAAAGCCCAAAAAACCCAAAAAACCATAAAAATCATAAAAAACTCTGCAAAATCAATAAAAATGTAAAAAACCCCAAAAATTATGAAAACCCATGAAAACCACGAAAACCATGAAAACCATAAAAGCCGTTAAAATCCTTTAAAAACCCTTAAAACCAATAAAAACCATCAAAACCTGCCTAAAACTCTAAACCCCCTAAAAAGTCCTTAAACGTTAAAAAACTCTAAAAAACTTTTAAAAACCCCTAAAAATCCGAAAAAGAACCTAAAAATCCTAAAAGACACTAAAAAACAAAAAACCCTTGAAAAACCTAAAACCCCTCAAAATAATCCTAAAAACCCCTAAAAACCATAAAAATCCTAAAAAACCCCCTAAAAATCCATGAAAACGTAAAAAACGCTAAAAACGCTAAAAACCCATAGAAAAAAATAAAACCCCTTAAAAACCCACAAATACCCTAAATCCCAATAAAAACTCTAAAAACCATTTCAACCCCTAAATACATTAAAAAATCTTAAAACCCCCCCAAAACCCAAAAAAACTATAAAACCCCCAAAACCCCCAAAAACCCTAAAAACCCCTAAAACCTCTAAAAACTACTAAAAAACCTAAAACCCCTCAAAATCCATAAAAACTCTAAAAACACTAAAAGCCATAAAAATCCAAAAAACCCTAAAAAACACTAAAAAAATAAAAATCCGTAAAACCCCTAAAAATCCATGAAAACGTAAAAAAACATAAAAACCCTGAAATCCCCTTGAAAATTATAAAACTACTAGAAAATATAAAAACCCATAAAAACCCTAAAACCACTAAAAAATATAGAGACCCTTTAAACCCCAAAAAATGTTAAAAAATTCTAAAAAACCTAAAAACCCCTAAAAACCCAAGAACCCTGAAAAATCCTAGAAACCCTAAAAACCCTAAAACCCCCTAAAAACTGCTAAAAACCCTCAAAATCCCTGGAAACTCTAAAAAACAAAAATACCCCTCAAAACCATAAGAACTCCTAAAAACCATTAACGACCCTACAAACCCATACAAACATTATAAAACTGCTAAAAACTCTAAAACGCCTTCAAAACTCTAAAAGCGATAAAAAACTCTAAAAAACATTAAAAGCCCTAAAAAACTCTAAAAACACCAAAAACCCTTTAATACCCATAAATCACATAAAAAACCTAAAACACTCAAAATCCCTAAAACCACCAAAAAACCCTAAAACCATAAAAATTCTAAAAAATCGCTAAAAATGCATGAAAATATGAAAAAGCCTAAAAACCATGGGAAAGCCCTAAAAACAATAAAAAACCCTAAAACCCCATAAAAACCCTGAAAACCCCCTAAAAACTCTAAAAACCCTTTAAAACCCTAAAAACAAAAAAAACTGTAAAAAACATTAAAAACCCTAAAAACTCAAAAAAAAACCGTAAAACCCCCAAAAGACCCTAAAAACCCTGAAAACCATAAAAATCCTAAAAACCCCTAAAAATCCATGGAAACATAAGAAACCCTAAAAAACTTGAAACCATAAAAACCCCTAAAAACCTTAAAAAAACTCAAACCCCTAAATAACCATGAAAAACTCTAAAAACCCTTGAAACCCATAAAAATGTTAAAAACTCTAAAAACCTTAAAACCCTAAAAAACTCAAAAAAAACACCCTAAAACCCAAAAAGACCTTAAAAACCCTAAAAACCTTAAAAATATATGAACCCCCCCAAACTTTCAAAATCCCCCAAAACCCGAAAAACCCAAAAAACCATAAAAAACCTAAAAAACACCTAAAAATCCAACCAAACGTAAAAAAACCTTAAAAACCCAAAAAACCCATGAAACCCATAAAAACCCCTAAAAACTTTAAAAAATCCTAAAAACCCATAATAACCACTAAAACTCTAAAAACCCTTAAAACCCCTAAAAATGTTAAAAACAATAAAATACTTAAAAAAGCTAAAAAACTCAAAAAATCCTATAAAAATCCAAAAAGACCCTAAAACCCCTAAAAAGCCCTAAAACCCTAAAAACCCTCAAAATCCTTAAAAACTCGAAAAACCCCTGTACCCTATAAAAATCCATAAAAATCCAAGAAAACGTAAAAAACAGTAAAAACCCTTAAAACCATAAAAACCCCGAAAAACCTTCAAAACTCTAAAAACTCATAAAAACCCAAAAACCCCACAAAAAAATCTAAAAACCCCTAAAACCCCTAAAAAGGATAAAAAACTCTAAAAACATTAAAAACACTAAAAATTTAAAAAAACCCCTTAAAACATAAAAAGACTCTAAAACCCTAAAAACCATAAAATTCCTTGCAAACCCTAAAACCCCTCAAAATCCATAAAAACCCTAAAAAACCAAAAAAACCCATAAAATCCTAAAAATCCCTAAAAATCCATGAAAAAATAAAAAATCCTAAAAACCCAAAAACTTCTTTAAAATCCCTAAAACCCCTAAAACCTTAAAACCCCCAAAAAATTTAAAAATTCACTAAAACCACTAAAAACCCTTTAAACCCCTAAAACACTAAAAAACTCTAAAAAACTTTAAAAACATAAAAACTCAAAAAAAAAACACAAAAAACCCAAAAGACCCAAAAACCATAAAAAACACTGAAAATACCCTAAATATCTATAAAATAGCTCAAAACCCCTAAAACCCCTAAAAACCCAAAAAATCCGTAAAACCCCCTAAAAAGTGAAAATCCATGAAAATGTAAAAACGCCTAAAAACACTAAAAAATCCCTAAAAACCATAAACCCCCTAAAAATATTAAAAACCCAAAGAACCATAAAAACCATAAAAAACCACTAAAACCCAAAAAACCCTTAAAATTCCTAAAAACGTTGAAAAACTCTAAAAAAACTTTAAAACAATAAAAAACTCAAAAAACCTCTAAAAACCCAAAAGACCCAAACCCCCCGAAAAAACCCTCAAAACCATAAAAACCCCTGAAAACCCTCAAAATACCTAAAAACCCTAAGAAACCCTAAAAAACCATAAAAATAAAAAAACCACTAAAAACATTACAAAACCACAAAAACCATAAAACACTAAAAACTCTTTAAACCTAAAAATGTTAAAAACTCTAAAAACCTTTAAAACCCTCAAATTCTCTAAAAACCCTTAAAAATACTAAAAACCATAAAATTTTTTAAAACCCCATAAAAATCTATGAAAAGATAAAAAATCCTAAAAAACATGAGAAACTCCTAAAAACCATAAACCCCCCTAAAAGCATTAAAAAACCTAAAACCCATAAAAACCTAAAATCCACCAAAATCTCTAAAAACAATTAAAAACCCTAAAAACGTTAAAAAAACTCTAAAACCCTTAAAAAGACTAAAAGAACTTAAAAAACCCAATAAGACCCTAAAACACCGAAAAACCATAAAAACCCAAAAATGACCAGAAAAGTCTGAAAAACCCTCAAAGTACCTAAAATTCCTAAAAACCCTAAAAGACATAAAAATCCTAAAAACCCCTAAAGATCCATGAAAATGTAAAAAACCCTAAAAACATTGAAAACCCCATGAAAACCAAAAAAACCATAAAAACATTAAAAAACACTAAAACCCATAAAACCCAAAAACCAATAAAAACTCTAGAAACCGTTAGAACCCCTAAATATTTTAAAAAAACTCTAAAAAACCTTGAAATCCCTAAAAAACTCAAAAAACCCCTAAAACCCAAAAAGAACCTAAAACCCAAAAAACCCAAAAAACCCCTAAAACCCATAAAAACCCTAAAACCCCCTTGAAAGACACTAAAACCCTCAAAATACCTAAAGACCCTGAAACCCTTAATGATGATGAAAATCCTGACGAACCCCTAAAAATCCTTGAAAATGTAAAAAAACTTAAAAATCCTGAAAAACCTCTAAAAACCATAAAAAAACCCTAAAACCCCTGGAACTCTAAAAACCCAGAAAAACCCTAAAAACCAACTAAAAACTCTAAAAACCCTTAAAACCCATAAAAATGTTAAAAAGCCCAAAAAACCTTAAAAAGACTAAAAATTAAAAAAAAACCCTAAAAACTCAAAAAAGACTGTGAAAACCGTGAAAACCCTAAAAACCCAAAAACCCTAAAAACCATAAATATTATAAAATCCCTCGTGATCTACATCGTCGTCGCCCCCCCTCTCCAATTCTTCGCTGCTTCTTGGCGGCGTTGTCGACCTCGTGGTGGCTTAGGCATAGTCTCAGAAGATCGTCTGGCTTGGGGTTGGATGCAGCTACTCTCGTTGGTGTGTTCGTGGGAAGATCTGACATCCTCGGTCGGCCCGTTCTTGGTCAACGACAAAGCTCTCAAAGCCAGCTCCAGATCCGAGGTTGCACCGGTCTCTACGGTCTCACGATGGTGTTTTCCATGAGTGACAGATGCTTCGATGACTGGGCAGGGGTGTGCATGACCCGATTTTCAGGTATGCTTTTCAGATCTGGGTTCGGTCTCAGCTGTTCAGGTCTCTCGCTGTCTGGCGCTTTGGTTCTCGCCTTTGGGGCAACAAGAAAATCTGGTGGCTTCATCTATGAGAGTTTTGGTTCGCTCCAGTGAAAGGTGGGTTCGGTGGGAGTTGTGACTTCTTGGCGGTGGCTTACACGGTCCTGTGCTTGGATATGTTGTTTGGACCTGAGGAGGGTCTTGCTGGATTTTCTATCTTCTCGATGGGTCGTGGTGGATGAAAAGGGAGAGGATGCAGTGGCTTTGACTCCCCAAGGTGGCAACTTTGTTGGAGTTTCTGTCCTCGGTTCTATGTGGGGCTTGGTTTCTGTGCACTTGGGCTTCATTCAAGCTCAAGTCAGAGGCGCTGACGGCTTTAGAGGTTCTTCGAAATGCATATTGTCCCGATCTGGAAGACGAAGTCAATGAGGTTGTTGGTTTTGGTCTTTAAACATGGATCGGGGTCTTTCCAGATCTAGGATTTCCTTGGACAGGTCAGTAGGCTCGTGGGTTTCATTGGAAAAGAAGGTGGTTTCGGTGTGTGTGGAGGTTACAGGTTCACTTTTCTGGTCTCTTAGATCAGCTTTATGCTTTTGATGTTGGGCTCGCTATGTTGCGATGTGTTACAGGGGCTGCTCTGGTATATGGTTTACGGTGTTTTGGCTGGCTTGGTTGTGATCTGTTGAGGGTCCTAGATGATTTGTTCCTATTTTTCTCGATTTGGTTGATGCTTCTATGGCCTTTGGTGTGTGTTGGGAGGAGAGATAGGGTGTTTCTTTCTTCTTGTTCACAAGGCTTTGAAGGAGTTGCTGGCTGTTGGAAATTTTGGTGCTAGATGGAGCTTGGAGCTGATGGTTTTGCTTTTCTGGTGATGGATCATCCTGCGGAGGAGGTGCTAGAAGCTGAAAATGGCTTGAATCGATGCTGCTTGATTTTTGGATGCGTGTTGGACCTGGATGCAGGTGTTGTTGTTCTTGCTTTGCTTTCTTATGAATGGGTGCTGCTGGTTCTGAGTTGCTGGTCGCTGGATGGTCTTTGGGCTCTGTGGCTTGGTTCTAAGTGTGGGCGTTGGCGCTCCTGCACTGCTTTGGAAGGTCCCGGTGGTAGTAATGATGCGCAGTGTTTGGATGATCAGCTGGGTGAATGCTGGAATTGGCTGTCGGTGTGTGGCTGCTCACCGTTGTCGTTCCCCTTGACTCGTGCACCCACCTCTTCTCTTACTGCCCTTCCCAACACACTGGACCCCATCTTGGTCTGGTTTGATGGAGTATGGGTCGGTTTTGGTGGTTCAGCTTGGTGTCAAGGGTGCGTCTCTGTGGGGCGGTATGTTGAAGTGGTGTAGGTTTGAAAAACTTATGTTGGAGTACAGGTTGATGGTTGCCGATCTCGGTACGGTGCTGAAATAAGGTGCTGTTGTGGCTGGGCTTTTCTGTGGTGCTTCTGATATCATGCTGATGAATGTTGATGAACCTGTTGTTATGGTTATGGTGATGATGATTGATGGTTGCTAAGTGGCTGGGAGGTGATGATGGGGACTTTTTAATTTTTTGTTCCTTTTGGTTTTTGTGTGTTTTTTGGGTCTTTTGGTTTTTTTGGGTTTGGAGTTGTTAAGGGTTTTTGGGTCTCGGTCGTTTGACCCCTCCCCTCCCTTGTCTGTTGTGTCTCTTTTTTCTTTCTAATAAATTTGGGGGGGCCGGGAGTAGCCCGACCCTCGCATCTTCCTTGCGCTAAAAATGTTAGAAAACCTAAAAACCCATAAAAAATCTAATAAACCACTAAAAAAACTAAAAATCCATAAAACCACTTAAAAAATAAAAACTCTAAAAACCTTAAAACCACTAAAAAACAAAAATAAACCCTAAAAACCATGAAATACCTTTGAAAACCATAAAATCCTTAAAAACCCATAAAAACCCAAAAAACAAAAAAATAATACTAAAGACTCAAAAAACCATTAAACCCCCTAAAAATATTAAAAACTCTAAAAAACATTAGAAACCCTAAAAAAACTAAAAACCCAAAAAACCCAAAAAACACAAAAAACCCTAAAAATCTCAAAAACCCCAAAAACCCACAAAATCAATAAAAACACTAAAAACCATAAAAACCATAAACGCCATAAAAATCCTAAATCCCCCCTCAAAATCCATGAAAACATAAAAAACCATAAAACCCATTAAAATCTCTAAAAACACTTACAAACCCTAAATAGGTTAAAAAAATCTAAAAACCCTTGAAAACCTCTTCAAAACTAAAAAACCTCTAAAAACCATTAAAAATCCTAAAAACCCATAAAAACAACAAAAAACCATAAAAACTCTAAAAACCCATAAAAACCATTAAAACATTAAAAAACTATAAAAAACCTTTAAACCCCTAAAATAATAAAAAATCCTAAAACCCAAAAGACATTAAAAATCCTAAAAACGCGAAATATACCTAAAAACACCAAAAATCACTCAAAATCGCTTATCACCCAAAAACCATAAAAACTATAAAAATCATGAAAACCCCCTAAAACCCTATGAAAACGTAAAAATGCAACCAACCCTAAAAAACGCTAAAAACAAAAAAAACCATAAAAACCTTAGAAACCCATAAAAACACTGAAAACCCACTAAAACTCTAAATACCCTTAAAACCCCTAAAACCTTAAAAAAACTCTAAAAAACCATTAAAAATCATAAAAAACTCAAAAAACCCTAAAAACCCAAAAAAAACAAAAAAATCTTAAAAACCCTAAAAACCCTTAAAACCCCTAAAAACCCTAAAGAACATAAAAATCCTAACCCCCCCTCAAAATACTTGAAAACATAAAATACCCTAAAACGCATGAAAATCCCTAAAACAATAAAAACCACTAAAAACTTTAGAAAACCTAAAACCCCATAAAATCCTAAAACCACTAAAAACTATAAAAACCCTTAAAACCCCTAAAAAATGTAAAAGCCTTAAAATCCATAAAAACTAAAAAAACCCAAAAGACCCTAAAAACTCATGAAAACCCCCCCAAAAACCATGAAAATCCCTAAAAAATTAAAAAACCTAAAAAACCATAAAAATCCAGAAGACACCTAAAAATCTAGGAAAATTTAAAAAACCCTAAAAACCTAGAAAAACACTTTTGAACTATAAAAACCCCTCAAAAACATAAAAACACTAAATTTTTTGAAAAACCCTAAAAACACACTAAGAACTCTAAAACCCCTTTAAACCATTAAAAATGTTAAAAAAACCCCTAAAACCCCAAAAGACACTAAAACCCCTGAAAAGTCCTGAAGACCCAAAAAAACTGAAAATCCCTAAAACCTCACAAAATCCCTAAAAAACCCTAAAAGCCCCAAAAATCATAAAAATACTAAAAACCGCTTAAAAATCCATGAAATCATAAAAATCCCTATAATCTCCTAAAAACCATAAAACCCCAAAAACATTAAAAACCCAAATACCCATAAAACCCTAAAAACACTAAAAACTCTAAAAACACTAAAAATGTTAAAAAACTCTAACAAACCTTAAACACCCTAAAAAACTCAAAAAACCCCCCTAAAAACCCAAAGAGACCTTCAAAACCTTGAAAACCCCTAAACCCCTAAAAAACCATAAAACCCTATAAATCCCTAAAAACTCTAAACCCCATAAAAACCATAAAAATCCTAGAAAACCCTTGAAAATACATCAAAATGTAAAAAAAACTTGAAACCCCATTGAAAACCATAAAACACCTAAAAAAAATAAAAACCCATAAAATAATAAAAAACCACTAAAAACTATAAAAACCCTTAAAACCCCTCAATTTTTTAAAAAACTCAAATAACCCTTAAAACCCTAAAAACTAAAAAAAACCCCTAGAAACCCAAAAGACCAAAAAGACCCTTTAACCCCTAAGAGCCTTAAAAACCCTAAAAACCATAAAACCATAAAACCATAAAACCATTAAAATCCCTAAAAATTCTGAAAACCATAAAAACTGTAAAAATCCTAAAAAACATTAAAAATTCATGAAAATGTAAAAAACCCTAGAAATTTTTGAAAACCAATGAAAACCATAAAACCCCTAGAAACCTTAAAAACCCTAAAACCCAATAAGAACCCCATAACAAATAAAAATTCTAAAATCCCTTAAAATCCCTAAAAATGTAAAAAAACTCTAAAAACCTTAAAACTCTAAAAAAGTCAATAAAAACTCTAAAAATCCAAAAGACCCTAAATACCGTGAAAACCCCTAAAACCCTAAAAACCATATAAAATACCCAAAAAACCTAAAAAATTCATATAAACCCTAAAGACCACTAAAAACCATAAAATCCTAAAAAAACCCCAAAAAATCCCTGAAATTGTAAAAAAATCCGAAAACCCTTGAAAACCCCTTGAAGACCATAAAAACCCCTAAAAACATAAAAAACCCATAAAAACACTAAAACACTAAAAACCCCCTAAAAACCATAAAAATCCCTTAAAACCAAACTCTAAAAAACCTTAACAACTCTAAAAAACTAAAAAAACATCTAAAATACCAAAAGACCATAAAAACCATAAAAACCCATAAAAACCCCTGAAAACCCTAAAACCCTCAAAATCCCTAAAACCCTAAAAACCCTAAAATCCATAAAAATTCAAACCCCCCCCCCCCCAAAAAAAATCTGTCAAAATGTAAAATACCCTAAAAATGTAAGAACCTGAGTTTTTGAGCCTGTAAGACTTTGAAATTTTCTTGATTTTATTCCAGAGCAGGGCATTCAGACGACGTGTAATTCCAATCCCCGGTGTGGTCGATATTAAATTTTAAGTATGTTTACACTAGAAATGCCAAATAAATAGAATAACTCCTAAAAGGCTGCTTGAATGGGAAAACGGAGGGCACCGTTGAGTCCAGAGAGTATCGTTTACCCTAGGAGGTGTGTAACATTCGCAGGCACGACCCTTCTGTGGAAAACTCCACTAGTGGCGTTTTTGTAATTTAGCGGTCATGGGTATGAACTTTAAAACTCCTTAACGGAGGCTTGAATTAAAATTACGAGACTTCCGTTGCGCTCAGAACATGGATTTTACCCTAGGGGCGGCTTAACCCCAACCCCATCGAATGTTCGGGTACAGGCCTACTGGTGGGGGTTTAAGACATAATTAATTTTAATTAAGTTTCTTTACTTAAACACTTCTCCCCCCCCTTCATTCACCCATAGCATTCTATGGTGAAATATCCCCCAAAAATAATCCACCTCCCTTCAATCTCCTCTCCTCCACCTCTCCAAGGAGGCGCGGCGGTCCGACGGATTACTTGTGAAGCGATGGGCTACGCCCTGCGAGGTAGGATCGTGCATTTTCATTTTAAATTCCCTTAACATTCTTTGAGCTTAAATTGTTGCATTTAAATGCTGATAATTTTTTGATCAAAGCCCATATTTGCGTATGTCTCGATTCAAGCCTCACAATGGTCCTTTCAAATCGAATTTTCGAGTCACTGGGTGTCTGGGGTGACCTCGGGAAGTTTTCCGGCCAAATTTTGGGTTTTCTGGCGGTTCTAGGGTTTCTGGCGGCTCTGCACGGTGGTTTGGAGGGTGATAGCGGTGGAGCGGAGGCTCCCAGGCAGCGACGCGGTGGCTCCCAGGCGGTGGCGCGACAGTTCTTAGGCGGCGGCACGACGTGGCTCCCAGGCGGCGGCCCGCGGCTCCCAGGCGGTCGGCGCAGGCGGTCCGGGACGGCGGTCCGACATGAGGCGGCGTGATGCAAGCTAGAGGTGGTGCGGTGGTGCGCTACAGGAGGCGAGGGTGTTGGCTCCGCCCCATCATGGTCGGAGGAGGACCCCGAGGTCAGCGCCTCGGGGTGTGCCACGGACAAGGACCCGCGTTGGGCGGGTCCTGTTGGCGCGATACGGACGAAGACAGACCCTTCGGCTGGTCTACTTTAAAGAAACAGACCTATGGGGTCCGGTGTTTCCAGGGAGGGCCACGGCCAGTGGCCCATGGTGAGTTGGGCCGGACCCGCGGTTGGGCCGCGGGCCGGCTGGTGTGAACCGGCCCGGTTGGGCCCCTTGGTTTCAAGTGACTGTAACTCCAAAACGACGTGTTCGTTTGACTCGCCGTTTGTGGATGTGGGTTCGTCTCTTCAAGACGGAATTTTTAAGATGGGTTTTGGGGTTTTTGGGTTCCGTTTCTGAAGACAAGTGACCCGAAACTCTTTAATTTAATAATATTAAATTATTATTAAAGCTTGCGACGGACGTACCTCGCGAACCAGATGTCTGATCGACGCGTCGTTAGCGGCACCATGATCCTAGTTCTCGTGCAGAGTTTTTGAGATTCTATTTTGAGTACTCAATATAAAGTCAAGGTGCGGTCCCTAGAGGGCCCGGTTTGCACGTTTTACGGTGAAATGTCGCTTCCTCACCAGACGTCCATTCTGGGCATATGAATAGTTGTTTTGGAGTGTTTTTTCGAGAGAATCGCGATGGAACAGTTCGCCCGACCTTTTTCGAGACCGAGGTGTGGGCCCCACGAGACGTCGTATGGGCATAAAGCGATGTTGAGCAACTTTTTCATCGGGAGTCCGTTTCAAGTGAGTCAATAGTCTATCTTGCATGTTTTTTCATGAGGATTACAATGGTGTAATCTGTTTGGGCGTGCAGAGCCTCTTTCGAGATCTCATTAAATGTGGAAACATGAAAGGGCATTGGTTGGAGGTCCCTTTGACACACTCCGAACCAACACATGGTAGCGATGTTAGTGACACCCAGAGATGGTGCGGGTAGTGCAGAGTTATCAGACCAGTTCCAGGTTTAGCCTCTAGCAGGGCTGGGCAGTGGGTTACCCACCGGCGTATCTGGGTTTACCCTCCAGCAAGGCTAGGAAGTGGGTTACTCGTTGACCTTAGGGTTTACCCTCCAGCAGGTCTGGGCAGTGGGTTACCCATTGACTTTAGGGTTTACCCTCCAGTGGGGTTGGGCAGTGGGTTACCTGACGACCTCTTAGGGTTTACCCTCCAACTGGGCTGGGCAATGGGTTACCCGATGACTTCTTTCAGACTCAGCCCCTTTCTATGAGGCTAGTCAGTGACTTTGCTCCGTGATTACCAGAGCGGGACCCTTGGTTTTACGGTTCAGCGATGAGATAGCTTTGATGTGCTTAACATTTTGGCATTAGTGAGGGATATCCTTAGAACGATTGTTGTCTTTTCCTGGGCTGAGCTTGGATATGGAGATCACCTTACGCACTCCTTCGGGTTTCCTATTGAGCATATATATATTTATACACCCTATTTTTGTTCCCATTCCTTGGGTTCAATTACTATCCTTCTAGGAGGGGCGAAGATGCATGTGGTATGCCACGTGCTTTCCATGTCTAGCTCCTCTTGGTTGGAGGTGTCTACTTCCTTCCTTCTATTGGGTTGAGCTGGACACTCTCTCTAGTGCACCCTTACACTGTTTATTGTTCTGTCTACTGTTCAACATTTAGTACCTCCTTTGTTACTCCCTCGAGCTTTCAGAGCATCCTACTGAGTACCTTTATACTCACCCCTGCTTGGGCTTTGCCCGCACTTGGTGTGCCCTTACAGATGACGGATAGGCCGATCGATACTACGGAGGAGCATAGAGGACACAAGAGCTTGGGCTGCATTCAGTGGTCATAGTAGGACGTTCAGGTGTGAGACTCACTAGCTATTTACTTTAGTTTACCTGTTGTCGGGTTGTGGCACCTTTCGGGCTGGGCGCATGTTTTGCCCTTTTTCTGTTCAGTTATCTTGTAAGTACTTTTCAGCACTTCACTTGTTTTGTTTTTAGAAGTTGATGCATGACTGTGGTTGGGTTATAGTTGTTTGTCCTTTGGTTTCTTTTTACTCTACACTTCTGCATCGAGTGGGCTGTGTGTGTGTGCATGTACATAGGAAAAGGCCTCCTCGAGATTGTTACGCTTTCGGTGCTTGTCGCCAGCCCCTATCCTATGGAGGTGGGCTTGGGGTAGTCGCGGCTCAAGACCGGTATGGTCGGGTCATGACAAAGTGGTATCAGAGGTGGTTTGTTCCTTGGGGAGTTATTTGGACGTCCCTAAAAAGGAATTGGTTGGGATTTAGGGAAATAGTGTCGATGTGTCTCGAGAGCGGCTCTTAGGATAGGGAGTCCAGTGATGGTATGGGCGTCTGACGTATCCATTCATCAGGACCCTAATAACCCGCTTGTTGACTCGGCACGCTGAGAAATTTGTTGTAGGGAACTTTGGAACATGCATCTGGTAGGATTGAGTCTTTGACTGTCCTTGTTGAGTCAGATCCCATTTTTGATTACTGTTATATATATATATATGCTCATCTGTTCGCGGTAATCCTTGATAATTTTCAGGATGCCCCCACGACAGAAACCAGCCAGGTTACGCTCTCCAGTTCGTGATGACGACCTGGAGAGTGACGAGGATTCAGTTGGGGGACCCTCACATGATCCCCTTCCACCCAGTGCTTCACTAGTATCCTCTCCTCCTGGAGAGAGATAGTTAGTACTGGTAGCATAGGCCGAGGTTGAGCGCAAGCTGAGTGCGCTTCGAGACTTCCAACGTCAGCGGCCACAGAAGTTCCGTGAGGACCAGAATCCTCAGGCAGCGGAAGACTGGATAGAGTTAGTGGACCGACTTTTTAAGCTGGTACGGACACCAGTAGACCAGATGGTAGCCCTAACTGCCATCCTTTTTCTCAGGACAGCTGGGCGTTGGTGAGGGTTGGTTACACAGACCCATGACGAGTCATCTCTCACGTAGGATAGCTTCTAGCATCTCTTCGAGGAGGAGTACTCCCCCTCTTGTTTATGCTCCATTCAGATTCAAGAGATTCTGGAGCTAAAGCAGGGGGGGTGATTGTGGTGCAGTACTCTGCCCGGTTTACCAATATGACACGCTACTCGCAGGATATGGTCCGCGATAGTTACTTTCGGGCGCGAAAGTTTGAGCAAGGTCTTCATTGGGAGATCTGTGCTAGTTTAGTGCCCCTGATCATCCCTACTTATGTCGGGGTGCTAAAGCAGGTGCTCATGATAGAGAGCTTCTTGGACGAGGGACGCCAGCTGACAGGACCTAATAGTGGCCACTTCAGAGCAGAGTCTTTGATAGCAGGCAGGCGATAAAGAGTAGAGCCTCAGTTGAGGAGGCCCTTCTGTGAGCAGACTCAGGGGCAGGGTCGTACACCGCTGTGGCGCCATAGAGCACCGGGGCAGTCAGGAGAGAGTCAGTGCTATTCCTGTGACGAACGGGGTCACCTAGCACAGAACTATCCAACTAGGCGTACTGAGCAGCCGTGGCAGGTAGTGGGCGCACCGCAGTGGCAGAGGCAGCGCCGTAACCGGGGGTCCTTCAGGCGAGGACAGGGTGGCCCTTAGGGAGGCGACACAGGCAGAGCGGTAGGACCTGGAGGTGGGGGACGACGTTTCGAGGTCCTTTTACCGCCAGCACCGGGCAGCCCATGCCAGGATCAGGGAGCTGGCGGTAGGGGTCGCAGGCAGCTTCAGGTTATGGGTGTTCGTGACCCCCCAACACATGAGATGGTCCAAGGTATGCTTTGTGTTTACTCTACACTTTCTTTGGTACTAGTAGGCATAGGTGCTAACCACTCCTTTATATCGCTGTTTTTGTACGGGAGTTAGAACTTCTAGTAGAGGCGCTGACACCTACACTTAGCCTCGAGGTTCCTACGGGAAGTGCCTCATTGGTGACATTTATCTGCAGATAGTTTGAACTGTCATTTGGAGGAGAGAGTTTCATGTGGGACCTACTCATCATCACTATGGAACGTTATGATGTCATCTTGGGCATGTATTGGCTTTCCATGGTTCACGCCCAGATTGACTGTCGGCGCAGACTAGTCAGATGTGTCCACTCTGATGGGATGAGGTTCACCATCCTTGGTGAACGAGACCTCGTGGCTCTGAGCAGGAGTCCACAACCTTTTTCTCACCAATTGGCGACCATGGATTTCGGAGCAGTAGATGCTACAGGCACCTAGATCCCTACCGTTGTAGAGGACTACATGGACGTCTTTCCCAAGGATGTCATGTGACTACCTCCGAGGCGAGAGATGGAGTTCTGCATTGACTTGTAGCCGGGGACTGCCCTGATATCATGTGCATCATATCATATGGCACCCACAAAGCTTCAAGAGATACGACATCAGCTGGATGACCTTCGTAGGCCCAGAGTGTCCCCTTGGGCAGCTCCAGTTTTGTTTGTGAAAAAAGCTTATGGGAGTCTGCGGATTTGTGTGGATTATCATCACCTGAATCATCCCACGATAAAGAACAAGTACCCTTTTCCAAGGATAGATGACCTCTTCGACTAGCTGAGAGGTGCGAAGTGGTTCTCTAAGATTGATCTTCGATCCAGCTACCACCAGTTGTGGTTTCATGTGGCTGACATCCTGAAGTTGGCTTTCCATTGTCGTTATGGGAATTATAAGTTTCTAGTGATGCCCTTTGGCGTAAAAAATTCCCCCACCATTTTCATGGCTTTGATGAACTAGATCTTCCATCCATACTTGGACAGGTTTGTGGTTGTCTTTATTGATGACATACTCATCTACTCTACGACATAGGATGAGCACGCGGAGCATTTGAGGATGGTCCTAGACTTACTCCGGGATCACCAGATGTATGGGAAGCTCTTGAAGTGTTAGTTCTAGATTCATGAGCTTCACTTTCTGGGTCATGTCATTACAGAGTAGAGATTGGTCGTAGATCCTGCCAAGATAGAGGCAGTGCTTACTTGGGAGCCACCCAAGAATGCGTCAGAGGTGCAGAGCTTCCTAGGTTTGGCAGGGTACTATAGGAGGTTTGTGTAGGAGGTTTGTGGAAGATTTCTCCATGATTGTTGCACCTTTGACCGCATTGACATAGAAGGGACAATTGTTCACCTGGACTGATTAGTGCTAGAAGGTCTTTGAGGAGTTGAGACTGAGGCTAACTAGTGCTCCAGTGTTGAGGCTGCCAAAAGAGGGTGTTGAGTTCATGGTGTACTGTGACACTTCAAGAGCTGGGCTCGGGTGTGTGCTGATGTAGCAGTGGGAAGTGATTGCATATGGGTCGAGGTAGTTGAGGCCCCATGAGCAGAATTATGTGACTCACAATTTGGAGCTGGCAGCGGTGGTCTTCACCATGAGGTTATGAAGACACTACCTTCTGGTTGAGTGTTTTGTGGTCTACTCAGACCACCAGAGCCTCAAGTACATCTTCACTTAAAGGGATCTAAATCTGAGGCTAAGGTACTAGCTGGAGTTTCTACAGGACTATGATTTCGAGATAGTCTACACTCTAGGGAAGGGAAACGTAGTAGCAGATGCCCTTAGCAGGAAGTCCCAAGCTCGTCTAGTGTGGGAAGCTTCAGAGCAGTTGGCTTCCCTATGGCTGACCTTTGTGGAGCAGAAGGGTATGGATTTCCTACAGTTGATGGTGTTGACTCCTTCGATCCTTGAGCGTGTGAGAGAGTCACAACTGGGGGTTGTCGACAGTGAGGTACTGCGTGATCAGATATCCACGGGTGACGCACCCGATGGGCATTCTGAAGTAGGGAATCATGAGATCCTGTTCCAAGGGAGAGCTGTAGTACTAGTGGAGATGCGGGAGGAGGTGATACGGGAATTTCACACTTCTCCCTTAGTTGTACATCCTGGTGTGGGGAAGATGTACAGAGACCTTTAGCGGCAGTTTTGGTGGTCGTACATGAAGCGGAGTGTAGCTCAGTTCATTTCTTGGTGTCTTACCTGTCATCAGGTGAAGGCAGAGCATCAGGTTTCAGCAGGGTTGTTGCATCCCCTTGATATCCTAGAGTGGAAGTGGGATGACATATCTATGGACTTCATCACAGGGATTCCACGCACAATGAAGGGCTATGATTCCATTTGGGTGATAGTGGACCGACTCACGAAGTCGGCACACTTCCTTTCCATTAGGGAGAAGAGCTCGGTAGAGATTCTAGGGCAGCTGTACGTTCGGGAGATCGTCCGCCTTTACGGATTAACCTCGACGATCGTCTTCGACCGTGATGCGTGGTTTACATCGCGATTGTGGCGAGGCCTGCTGGAGGCATTCAAGACTCAACTGCGGATGAGTACAGCTTTTCACCCCCAGACCAATGGCCAGACGGAGCGCACTATCCAGGTGTTGGAGGATATGCTCAGGGTGTGCGTGTTAGACTTTGTCCTAAGCTAGTAGGATCACCTTACCTTGGTGGAGTTTGTGTATAACAACAATTACCACTCTACTATCAGCATGGCGCCTTTTGAGGCCCTCTATGGGAGACCCTAAAGGTCACCGTTGTGCTGTAAGGAGGTTGGGGAGACCTCCCTCGTGGGCCCAGAGTTGGTGCAGGCGACGACGGAGAAGGTGTAAATCATTCGTGAGCGGATGAGGATAGCTCAGAGCAGACAAAATTCCTACACAGACTATTGTCGCAGACCTTTAGAGTTCGAGCAGGGGGACCATGTATTTTTGAGAGTCTCCCCATGACGTGGAACATGGAGGTTCAGCCAGGGAGGCAAGCTATCCTCGAGGTTCATTGGGCCCTTTGAGATTGTGTGCAGGATTGGTGAGGTTGCCTACCGTCTTGCTCTACACCCACATCTAGAGAGGGTGCATGACGTCTTCCACGTGTCACAATTGAGAAAATATGGGCATGACCCCATGTACGTTATAGACTGGGGAGAGCTAGACATTGAGGATGTATCCACCTTTACAGATCACTCGGTGGCGATTGAGGACCAGAAGGAGCGGACACTGCGTGGACGAACCATTCCTTTGGTTCATGTACTCTGGCAGCACGGGCGGGTGCAGGAGAGCACCTGGGAACAGGAGAGCCAGATGTGGGCTCAGTATCTCGAGTTGTTTTTGTAGTTTTGTTTTTCGAGGTCGAAAAACTTGAAGGAGAGAATGATGTAAGAACCTGGTTTTTGATCCTGTAAGACTTTGAAAATTTATTGATGTTATTCCAGAGCAGGGCATTCAGACGGCGTGTAATTCCGAGCCCCAGTGTGGTCGACATTAAAATTTAAGTTCATTCACATTAGACATGCCAAATAAACGGAATAACTCTAAAACGGTTGCTTTGATGGGAAAACCGAGTGCACCGTTGAGTCCGGAGCATGCCCTCTACCCTAGGAGGGGTGTAACTTTCGCGGGCACGGCCCTTCGGTGGAAAACGCAACCAGGGGCGTTTTCGTAATTTAGAGGCCTCGGGCGTGAACTTTAAAACTCCTAAATGGAGGCTCGGATTAAAATTCCAAGACTTCCGTTGCACTCAAAATGTGGATTTTACCCTAGGGGCAGCTTAACCTCGACCCCGTCGAAAGTTCGGGAATGGGCCTACTGGTGGGGGTTTAAGACTTAATTAATTTTAATTAAGTTTATCTACATAAACACTTCTTCCCCCACCCCCTTCATTCACCCTTTGAATTCTCTAGCAGAAGCTCTCCCAACCAGAATCCACCTCCATTCAAGCTTTTCTCCTCCACCTCTCCAAGGCGGCACATCGGTCCGGCGGTTTACTTGTGAATCGACAGGCTACGCCCTGCGAGGTAGGATCGTGCGTTTTCATTTTAAATTCCCCGCACCTTCTTTGAGCTTAAATTTTAGAGTCTAAATGCTGATAATTTTTATAGGGAAGCCCATATTTTCATAGGTCTTGATTTGAGCTTCCCAACGATCCTTTCAGATCGAATTTTCGAGTCCCGGGGTGTCTGGGGTGACCTTGGGAAGTTTTCCGACCAAATTTTGGGTTTTCCGGAGGTTCCAGTGTTTCCGGTGGCTCCACGCAGTGGTCCGGAGGGCAACGACAGCAGCGCGGTAGCTCTCAGGTGGCGTAGAGGCTCCCAGGAAGTAGCGCGGGGGTTCCCAGGCGGTGGCGCGGCGCGACTCCCAGGTGGCGGCAAGCGGCTCCCAGGCAGTCGGCGTAGGCGCTCCGACATGAGGCGGCGCGGTGCAGGCCGAAGGGGGTGTGGAAGTGCACTGTAGGAGGTGAGGGCGTTGGCGCCCTCCTGTTGTGGTCATTGGAGGACCCCGAGGTCAGTGCCTTGGGGTGTGCCGTGGACAAGGACACGCGTTCGGCGGGTCCTGTTGGCGCGACGCGGACGAAGACCGGCCCTTTGGACGGTCTACTTTGAAGACCCAGACCCAAGGGGTCCGGTGTTGCCGGGGTGGGCCGTAGCCAAAGGGCCACAGTGAGTCGGGTAGGACCCGCAGCTGGGCCGCGGGCTGGCGGTCTGGACCGGGCCGACCGGTGTGAACCGGCCCGATTGGGCCCCTTTTGTTCAAGGGACCGTAACTCCTAAACGGCGCCTTCGTTTGACGCGCCGTCTACGGTTGTGGGTTCGTCTCATTGAGAAAAAATATTTAAGATGGGTTTTGGGGTTTTTCGGTTCTATTCCTGAAGACGGGTGACCCGAAATGCTTTAATTTAATAATATTAAATTATTATTAAAGCTTGCGACCGACGTACCTCACGAACCGGACGTCCGATCGATGTGCCATCAGCGGCAGTGTGATCCTAGTTCTCGTTCAGACTTTTTGGGATGCTCCTTTGAGCACTCAAGATAAAGTCAAGTTGTGGGCCCCATAGGCCCCGATTTGCATGTTTTACGGTGAAATGTCGCTTCCTCACCAGATGTCTGTTTGGGGCATATGAATAGTCATTTTGGCGTGTTTTTTGAGAGCATCACGATGGAGCAGTTCACCCAACCTTTTTCGAGACCGAGGAGTGAGCCCCACGAGATTTCGTATGGGCATAAAGTGGCCTTGAGCAACTTTTTCGTCGGGAGTCTGTTTCAAGCGAGTCAATAGTCTATCTCGTGTGTTTTTCCACAAGGATTACAATGGTGTAATATGTTTGGGTGTATAGAGCCTCTTTCAAGATCTCATTAAATGTGGAAACATGGAAGGGCGTTGGTTGGAGGTCCCTTTGATGCACTCCGAACCAACGCATGGTAGCGATGTTAGTGACACCCATAGATGGTGCGGGCAGTGCGGAGTTATCGGACCAGTTCCGGGTTTACCTTCCAATGGGGTTGGGCAGTGAGTTACCCACCGGCGTATCAGGGTTTACCCTCCAATGAGGCTGGGCAGTGGGTTACCCATTGACCTTAGGGTTTACCCTCTAGCAGGGTTGGGCAGTGGGTTACCCATTGACTTTAGGGTTTACCCTCCAGTGGGGCTAGACAGTGGGTTAACCGATGACCTCTTAGGGTTTACCCTCCAGCTGGGATGGGTAGTGGGTTACCCGATGACTTCTTTCAGACTCACTAATTTCTATGAGGCTAGTCGGTGACCTTCCTCTGTGATTACCGATGCAGGACCCTTGGTTGTACGGTTCAGCGATGAGACAACTTTGATGTGTGGAGCATTTGGGCATTAGTGATGGATATCCTTAGAAATGTTGGTGACTTTTCCTAGGTTGAGATTGCAGATGGAGATCCCCTTACTCTCGTTCGGGTTTCCTATTGAGAATATATATATTTATACACCCTATTTTTGTTCCCATTCCTTGGGTTTAGTTACTTTTTTTCTAGGAGGGGAGAAGACTCGTAGGGGATGCCATGTGCTTTCCGTGTCTAGCTCCTCTTGGTTGGATGTGTCTACTTCCTTCCTTCTGTTGGGTTGAGCTGCACACTCTCTCTATTTTACCCTTACACAATTCGTTGTTCTGTCTATTTCTCACCATTTAGTACCTCCTTTGTTGCTACCTAGAGCTTTTGGGGCATCCTATTGAGAATCTTTATACTCACCCCTACTTGGTATTTTCCTGCACTTGGTGTGCCCTTGCAGACGATGGACTGGTCGATCGAGACTACAAAGGAGCGTAGAGGACACATGAGCTTTGGCTGCGTTCAGTGGTCGTAGTAGGACTTTCAGGTGTGAGACTCACCAGCTGTTTACTTTTGTTTACCTGTTGCCAGGTTGTGGTACCTTTCGGGATGTGCACGTGTTTTGCCCTTTTTCTGTTAAGTTATCTCGTAAGTACTTTTCAGCACTTTACTTGTTCTGTTTTTAGAAGTTGATGCATGACTCTGGTTGGGTTATAGTTGTTTGTCCTTTGTTTTTTTAACTCTGCACTTCTGCATCGAGTGGGCTATGTATGTGTGTACAGGTACTTAGGCAAAGGCCTCGACGAGATTGTTACGTCTTTGGTGCTTATCGCCAGCCCATGGCCTATGGAGGCAGGCTTGCGGTAGTCGCGGCTCGAGACTGGTAGGGTCGGGTCATGACAAAAAAACATAAAACCCACAGGCCAGGGGCCCAGTGTGGTCGACATTAAATTGTAAGTGCGTTCACACTACACATGCCAAATAAACAGAATAACTCTTAAGCGGTTGCTTGGATGGGAAACTAAGTTTACCATTGAGTCCAGAGCATACCCTTTACCCTAGGAGGGGTGTAACTTTCGCGGGCGCGGCCCTTCGGTGGAAAACGCCACCAGGGGTGTTTTCGTAATTTAGAGGCCTCAGGCGTGAACTTTAAAACTCCTGAATGGAGGCTCGGATTAAAATTCTGAGACTTCCATTGAACTCAAAATGTTGATTTTACCCTAGGGGTGGCTTAACATCGACCCCGTCGAAAGTTCGGGCATGGGCCTACTGGTGGGGGTTTAAGACTTAATTAATTTTAATTAAGTTTCTCTACTTAAACACTTATTCCCCCACCCCCTTCATTAACCCTTAGAATTATCTGGCGGAAGCTCTCCCAACCAGAATCCACCTCCCTTCAATCTCCTCTCCTCCACCTCTCCAAGTCGGCATAGCGGTCCGGCGGTTTACTTGTGAAGCGACAGGCTACGCCCTACGAGGTAGGATCATGCGTTTTCATTTTAAATTCCTCGCACCTTCTTTGAGATTAAATTGTAGCATCTAAATGATGATAATTTTTCTAGGGAATCCCATATTTGCGTAGGGCATGATTCGAGCTTCCCAACGATCCTTTCTGGTCGAATTTTCAAGTGTCGAGGGGTCTGGGGTGACCTTGGGAAGTTTTCCGACCAAATTTTGGGTTTTTCGGCGGTTCCAGTGTTTCTGGTGGCTCCACGCGGTGGTCCAGAGGGCAACGATGGCAGCGCGGAGGCTACCAGGTGGTGCGGTGGCTCCAAGGCGGTAGCGCGGTGGTTCCCAGGCGGTGGCGCGACGCGACTCCTAGGTGGCGGCAAGCAGCTCCCAGGCGGTCGGCACAGGCGGTCCGGCATGAGGCGGCGCGGTGTAAGCCGAAGGGGGCGTGGCAGTGCGCTGTAGGAGGTGAGGGCACCGGCACCCTCCTATCGTGGTCATAGGAAGATCCCGAGGTCAGTACCTCGGGGTGTGCCGTGGACAGGGACCCGTGTTCGGCGGGTCCTGCTGGCGCGACGCGGACGAAGACTGGCCCTTTGGCCGGTCTGCTTTGAAGAACTGGACCCGAGGGGTCTGGTGTTGCCGGGGTGGGTCGCAGCCAGCGGGCCGCAATGAATCAGGCTAGACCCACGGCTGGGCCGCGGGCCGGCGGTCTGGACCGGGCCGACCGGTGTGAACCGGCCCGGTTGGGCCCCTTGTGTTCAAGGGACCCTAACTCCTAAACGATGCCTCTGTTTGATGCGTCGTCTACGGCTGTGGGTTCATCTCTTTGAGACAGAATTTTTAAGATGGTTTTTGGGGTTTTTCGGTTCTATGCCTGAAGATGGGTGATCCGAAATGCTTTAATTTAATAATATTAAATTATTATTAAAGCTTGCGACGAACGTACCTCGCGAACCGGACGTCCGATCGACGCGCTGTCAGCGGCAGTGTGATCCTAGTTCTTGTGCAGAATTTTTTAGATGCTCCTTTGAGTACTCAAGATAAAGTCAAGGTACAGGCCCCATAGGTCCCGATTTGCACATTTTACGGTGAAATGTCGCTTCCTCACCAGACGTCCATTCGGGGCGTATGAATAGTCGTTTTGGCGTGTTTTTTCGAGAGCATCGCGATGGCGTAGTTCACCCAACCTTTTTCGGGACCGAGGTGTGGGCCCCACGAGACGTTGTATGGGCATAAAGTGGTGTTGAGAAACTTTTTCATCGGGAGTACGTTTCAAGTGAGTCAATAGTCTATCTCGCGTGTTTTTTTGCGAGGATTACAATGGTGTAATCTGTTTGGGTGTGCAAAGCCTCTTTAAAGATCTCATTAAATGTGGTAACCTGAAAGGGCATTGGTTGGAGGTCCCTTTGACGCACTCCGAACCAACGCACGGTAGCGATGTTAGTGACACCCATAGATGGTGCAGGCAGTGCAGAGTTATTAGACTAGTTCCGGGTTTACCTTCCAGCGGGGCTGGGCAGTGGTTACCCACCGGCGTATCAGGGTTTACCCTCCAATGAGGCTGAGCAGTGGGTTACCCATTGACCTTAGGGTTTACCCTCTAGCGGGGCTGGTCAGTGGGTTACCCGTTGACTTTAGGGTTTACCCTCCAGTGGGGCTAAACAGTGGGTTAACCGACGACCTCTTAGGGTTTACCCTCCAGCTGGGCTGGGTAGTGGGTTATCCGACGACTTATTTCAGACTCACCAATTTCTATGAGGCTAGTTGGTGACCTTCCTCTGTGATTACCAGAGCGGGACCCTTGGTTGTACGGTTCAGTGATGAGACAACTTTGATGTGCGGAACATTTGGGCATTAGTGAGGGATATCCTTAAAAATGTTGGCGACTTTTCCTGGGTTGATATTGGAGATAGATATCCCCTTACGCTCGTTCAGGTTTCCTATTGAGAATATATATATTTATAAACCCTATATTTGTTCCCATTCCTTGGGTTTAGTTACTTTTTTTCTAGGAGGGGTGAAGACTCGCAGGGTATGCCACGTGCTTTCCATGTCTAGCTCCTCTTGGTTGGACGTGTCTACTTCCTTCCTTCTGTTGGGTTGAGCAGCACACTCTCTCTATTGTACCCTTACACAATTCATTGTTCTGTCTATTGCTCACTATTTAGTACCTCCTTTGTTTCTCCCTCGAGCTTTCGGGGCATCCTCTTGAGTATCTTTATACTCACCCCTGCTTGGGATTTGCCTGCAGTTGGTGTGCCCTTGCAGACGACGGACAGGTCGATCGAGACTACAGAGGAGCATAGAGGACACCATAGCTTTGGCTGCGTTCAGTGGTCGTAGTAGGACTTTTAGGTGTGAGACTCGCCAGCTGTTTACTTTTGTTTACCTATTGCCGGGTTGTGGTACCTTTCATGCTGGCGTGTTTTGCCCTTTTCTGTTCAGTTATCTTGTAAGTACTTTTCAGCACTTTACTTGTTCTGTTTTTAGAAGTTGATGCATGACTTTGATTGGGTTATAGTTGTTTGTACTTTTTTTAACTCTGCACTTCTGCATCGAGTGGGTTGTGTATGTGTGTACAGGTACTTAGGCAAAGGCCTCGATGAGATTGTTACGCCTTTGGCGCTTATCACCAGCCCCTGGCCTATGGAGGCGGGCTTGCGGTAATCGCGGCTCGAGACCGATAGGGTCAGGTCGTGACAAAAAAACATAAAACCCACTAAAAAAATTAAAAAATCTAAAACAACTAAAAACTCTAAAATCCATAAACACCTAAAAACGTTAAAAACTCTAAAACACTTAAAAACCCTAAAAACTCAAAAAAACTATAAAAACCCAGAATAACCTAAAAACCTTATAAAACCCTAAAAACTATCAAAATCCATAAAAACAATGAAAACCCTAAAAACCAAAATAAATCTTCAAAACCCCCTTAAAATCCTTGAAAACGAAAAACCCCAAAAAACCACTAAAAACTCTAAAAGCCTTTTAAACCCCTAAAAATGTTAAAAATAACTATAAAATCTGTACACACCATAAAAACTAAAAAAAACCTAAAACCCAAAAAGTCCCTAAAAACCCTAAAACCCTAAAATCCCTAAAAACCCCAAAAAACCATAAAACCCCCCAAAATCCCTAAAAACCTTTAAAAACCATAAAAACAAAAAAAATTATAAAAAACGCTTAAAATATATGAAAACATAAAAAACCCTAAAACCCTAAAAAACACTGAAAACCACAATAATCCCTAAAACATTAAAAAAACCCTAAAAATTGATAAAAAATAAAAAAAACCACTTAAAACACTAAAAATCATTTAAACCACTAAAAACTTTAGAAACCTTTAAAAAACGTAAAAATCCAAAAAACTAAAAAACCCCTAAAAACCCAAAACAACTTGAAAACCCCTAAAAACTCTAAAACCCCTTGAAAACCCCTAAAAACTCTCAAAATCCAAAAAACCCCTAAAAACCCTAAAAACCATAAATATCCTCAAATCCCATTAAAATCCACAAAATTGTAAAAATTCTGAAAAACCCTAAAAACCCCGCAGAACCATAAAAATCCATAAAAAAACTTAAAAACCCTAATAACCCATAAAAAACCTAAAAGAATAGTAAAAACTCTAAAAAAAACTCTTAAAACCCCTAAAAATGCTAAAAAACTCTGAAAAACCTTTAAAACCATAAAAAAATCAAAAGAAAACACTAAAAACCCAAAAAGACCCAATAACCTGGAAAAACCTTAAAACCCATGAAAAACCCCTAAATACCCTCAAATTCCCTAAAAATCCTAAAAAAAAACTAAAAACTATAAAAATCTTTGAAAACTATTATAAATTGTTGAAAATGTAAAAAACACTAAAACCCCCTAAAAACAACTGAAAACCAAAAAAAACCCCTAAAAACCTTAAAACCCCAAAATACCCATAAAAACCATAAAAACCACTAAATCTCTAAAAAATCTTAAAATCCCTAAAAACGTTAAAAACTCTAAAAAACCTAAAAACCCTAAAAAACTCAAAAAAGACCCAAAAAACCCAAAAAGGCCTAAAACCCTGAAAACCCCAAAAACCCTAAAAACCCCTAAAAACCCAAAAAACCCATAAAAACCCTCAAAATCCTTGAAAACACTAAAAATCATAAAAACCATAAAAATCATAAAACCCCCTAAAAATCCATAAAAATGTATGAAAGCCTAAAAACCCTAAAAACCTCTAAAAATCATATAAACCCATAAATACCATAAAAACCCTAAAAAGCCACAAAAACTTTCAAAACCACTAAAAACTCAAAAAACCGTTTAAAATACTAAAAACATTAAAAACTCTAAAAAACCATAAGACCGCTAAGAACTCAAAAAAAACCCCTAAATACTCAAAATGTCTCTAAAAAATAAAAAACCCCTAAAAGCATTCTAAATTACTAAAAACCCAAAAAAACCTAAAAATAATAAAAGTCCTAAAAAACACCTAAAAATCCATGAAAATATAAAATACTCGAAAACCCTAAAAATCCCCTTAAAACCATAAGAACCCCTAAAAATCTATAAAACCCCGAAAAACCCTTTAAACGCCTAAAAATGTTAAAAAACTATAAAAACATTGAAAACCCTAAAAACTCAAAAAAACCCCAAAAAACCCCAAAAAATCCCAAAAAATCCAAAAGAACCTAAAAACCATGAAAATACAAAAAACCCTAAAATCCCTAAAAAACCCTAAAAACAATCAAAATCCATCAGAACCCTAAAAACCCTAAAAGAAATAAAAAACCTAAACCCCCCTAAAAATCCAAGAAAACATAAAAAACCATACAAACCCTGAAAACCCCCTTGAAAACCATAAAAACCTTCAAAATCCTAAAAGCCCATAAACCCCCTAAAAAATCACTAAAAACTCTAAAAACCATAAAAACCACTAAAAACGTTAAAAAACTCAAAAAAACCATAAAACACCTAAAAACTCAAAAATACCCTAAAACCCTAAAAAACACTAAAAACACCTGAAAACATTAAAAAACTCATAAAACCCCATAAAACACTAAAAAACCACAAAAAACTCTAAAACCCCTTAAAACCCCTAAAAATTTAAAAAAATCTAAAAAACCTTAAATCCCTAAAAAACTCAAAAAAACCCCAAAACCCCAAAACACCATAAAACCTAGAAAAACCCAAAAAACCCTAAAAAACCCTAAAAAACCCTAAAAAACCCTGAAACCTCCCAAAAACCCTAAAAACCCTAGAAAACATAGAAATACTAAAAATACCCCTAAAAATCCATGAAAACGTAAAAACCCAAAAAAACCCCCCAAAACCCCATGAAAACCATAAACCCCTAAAAGATTAAAACCCTAAAACCCATAAAAACCAAAAAAATACTAAAAACTCCAAAATCCCTCAAAACCCATAAAAATGCAAAAAAGCTCAAAAAACCTTAAATACCTTAAAACCCCAAAACCCCCCAAAAAACCCAACAAACCCAACAAACCCAAAAAGACCTGAAAGAACCCTAGAACCCTAAAACCTTAAAACGCCCTAAAAAACCCTAAAACCCCTCAAAATCCCTAAAAACATAAAATACCCAAAAAACCATAAAACACTATAAACTCCAAAAAGTCCATGAAATTTAAAAAAAATCCCAAAAGCCTTAAAACCCCCTAAAAACCTTAAAAACCCCTAAACACCCACTAAAAACCCTTAAAGCCCCTAAAAATGTTAAAAAACATTAGAAACTCAAAAAAAAATAAAAAAACCCAAAAATACCTGAAAATCCCTAAAACCCTAATTTCCAGATCTGAGTCTGGGAGGGTTTTGCTGGATCTCTTGGCTTTTTGACAGGTTCTGGGGGCTACGGAAAGTGAAGATGCAGGTTTGTGCTTCTGTTTCCTTAGTCTCGCATTTGGTTTATGCTGCTGATGAGTTTTTGGACAAGTTGAGCTGCGTCCTAGCTGCTATGGTGGAATGTGGTCTTTTGAGCTGTTGCTGGTTTGGTTGTGAGTCGTTGCTGAAGTTGGATTTGAGGCAAGATGAGACGGAGGTTGATGGCTGTGGTGATGGTTTGGTTTTGAATAGCTATGGGTGCGGGATTTTTGTTCTGGTGAGTGTACTGGATGCTGTCTGGTGTGTTGCTGGTTGCTGTTTTTCAGGAGGTGAAGATTGCTGCGTCTGGTTGCGGTGCTTGTGCTGTGGTTTGATGCTGCTGGTTCTGATTGGCTGTGATGTTAGATTTGGTGTTGTTGGTTGCTGGGGCCGGTTGGTTTGGATGTATGCTGTTGTGTTGCGGTAATGATTGGATGTGGTGCTGCTGGATGCTGGTACTGGCTGGATGTGACGTGATGATGCCGTTGTTGTGTCTGTTTTTGAGTCTTTCTCTTTATTTGTTTTTCTTTTTTTGGTGTGGGTTGTAAAGGGTTTTTGGGTGTGGGTTGTTTGACCCCTCCCCTCCCTTGTCTGTTGTGTCTCCTTTTTTTCTTTCTAATAAATTTGGGGGGGCCGGGAATAGCCTGACCCTCGCATCTTCCTTGCCCCTAAAACCCTAAATACCCCTAAAAAATCCTAAAAACCATCAAAATCCTTAAACCCTAAAAAACCCTTAAAATCATAAAAAACCTGAAAACCCCCTAAAAATACATGAAAACCTAAAAAACCCTAAAAAATATGAAAACCATAAAACCCCCCATAACCTTAAATAACCCAAAAAACCCATAAAAACCCCAAATAACTACTAAAAATAGTAAAAACCCTTAAAACCCCTAAAACTATTAAAAACTATTAAAAACTCAAAAAAAAAACCTTAAAACCCATAAAAACTCAAAAAACCCCCTAAAATCACAAAAAGACCCAAAAAACCCAAAAAACACTAAAAAACCCTAAAACCCTTAAAAACCCTAAATTTCCTTAAAAAACCTAAAAACCCTAAAATCCATAAAAATACAAAAATCCCATAATAATCCATGAAAATGTAAAAAATCCTAAAAACTCTAAAAATGACCAAAAAATGATAAAAACCCCTAAAAACCTAAAAAACTTTAAAAACCCATAAAAACCCTAAAAACCTACTTAAAACTCTAAAACTCTTAAACCCATAAATTTTTTAGAAAACTCTAAAAAGCATTAAAACCATAAAAACTCAAAAAAAACCTCTAAAACCCCAAGAAGACCCTAAAAACCCTGGAAACCCTAAAAACATTAAAAATGCTTTAAAAACTATAAAACCATCAAAATACCTAAAAACCTAAAAAAACCCTAAAACCCATAAAAATCCTTTGAAAACTCTAAAAATCCATCTAAAAGTAAAAAACCCTAAAACCTTGAAATAACCCTGAAAACCATAATACTCTATAAAACCTTACAAAACCCAAAAAACTCTAAAATACATTAAAACCCCTAAAAACTTTAAAAGACTCTAAAAACACTATAAAACCCTAAAAGCTCAAAAAAATACTAAAAACAAAAAAAGACCCTAAAAACCCTGAAAACCCATAAAAACCCTTGAAAACCCCTAAAAACCATAAAAATCTTAAAAACCCGCTAAAAACAATGAAAACATAAAAAACCCTAAAAAATCTGAAAACCCCTTAAAAATCATAAAACCCCCTAAAATCATTAAAACTCTAAAACCTCATAAAAACCCTAAAAACTCTAAAAACTGTTTAAAACCCCAAAAAACATTAAAAAACTCAAGAAACATTAAAAACAATAAAAACTCAAAAATACCCTAAAATCCTGAAAAATCCTGAAATGCTTGAAAACCCCTAAAAACTCTAAAAATCCATGAACAGCCCTAAAATACATTAAAATCATAAAAAACCCCTAAAAATCAATGAAAATGTAAAAAAATATAAAAAACCTTGAAAACCCATGAAATCCATAAAACCCCCTAAAAACATTAAAAAACCCTTAAACCACTAAAAACTACAAAAACCCATAAAACCCCTAAAAATGTTAAAAAACTCTAAAAAAACTTAAAAACCCAAAAATAAACTAAAAAACACTAAAAACCCAAAAGACCCTAAAACCCCTAAAAACCCAAGAAAACCCCTAAAACCCTCAAAATCCCTAAAACCCTTAAAAACCAGAAAAATCTTAAGAAACCCCTAAAAAATCATGAAAATGTAAAAAATCCTAAAAACTCTTAAAAACCTTAAAAACCCCTAAAAACCTTAAAAACCATAAAACCCAAAAAAATACTAAAAAATCTAAAAAACCGTCAAAACCCTAAAAATGTTAAAAAACTCTAAAAAACCTTAAAAACCCAAAAAAACCCAAAAAAAACAAAAAACTCTAAAAGACCCCCAAAACCTCAGAAAACCCTAGAAACCCTAAAAATGTTGAAAGACCCTAACAACCCTCAAATTCACTGAAACCCCTAAAAACACCAAAAATCATAAAAATTATAAAAAAAATGTACAATCCATGAAAACGTAAAAAACCCTAAAAACCCTAAAAACCACTAAAAACCCTCTAAAACTCTAAAAACACTTAAACCCCCTAAAATGTTAAAAAAACTCTAAACCCCCTCAAAATCCCTAAAATCCCTAAAACCCCTAAAACCATAAAAATCCTAAAACCCCCAAAAAAATCCATCAAAAAGTAAAAAACCCTAAAAACCCTGAAAAACAATTCAAAACCATTAAAACTCTTAAAAACATAAAAAACTATAAAAACCCATAGAAACCCTAAAACCCCATGAAAAACTCTAAAAACCCTTGAATCCCATAAAAATGTTAAAAAAATCTAAAACACCGTAAAAATCCTAAAAAATAAAAAAAAACCCTAAAAATCTAAAAATAACCTAAATACCCTAAAAACCCTAAAACACTGAAAAACTCTAAAAACCCCTGAAAACACTAAAACCTTTCAAAATCCCTAAAATCCTAAAAATACCAAAAACCATAAAAATTCTAAAAAAACCCTAAAAATTCATGAAAACGTAAAAAACCCTAAAAAACATTAAAGGCCCCTAAAAACTATAAAACCCCTAAAAACCTTAAAAAACCTAAAAAACCCATAAAAACCCCAAAACCCACTAAAAACTCTAAAAACCCTTAAAACATTAAAAGACCCAAAAAAACTTAAAAACAAAAAAAAACTCAAAAAAATCAAAAACCCCCAAAAAGTCAATAAAAATAATAAAACTCCTAAACCCTTGAAAACCCCTAAAACCCCTCGAAATCCCTAAAACCCATAAAAACATAAAAATATTTAAAAACCCCTAAAATCTGCGTAAAATTTAAAAACCATAAAAACCCGTTAAAACCATAAAACCCCTAAAAACCCATAAAAACCATAAAAAAACTCTAAAGCCCCTAAAAATGTTAAATAACACTAAAAATCCTTAAAAACCTAAAAAACTAATAAATCTTAAAAATCCAAAAAGACCCTAAAAATCCTCAAAACTCATAAAACCCCTAAAAATCCCTGAAAGACCATAAAAACCCTCAAAATCCTTAAAACCATAAAAAACATAAAAATCCAAAAAGACCTAAAATTCCATGAAAACATAAAAATCCCAAAAAACCCTAAGAAACCCCTTAAAACTCCAAAAGTCCATAAAAGCCTTAAAAACCCTAAAACCTATAAAAACCATAATGAACCGCTAAAAACTCTAAAAACCCTGAAAACCCCTAAAAATGTTAAAAAAACTCTAGAAACCTTAAAAACCCTGAAAACACAAAAGAAACTAAAAACCCAAAAATAACATAAAACCCCAAAAAACCCTTAAACCCCTAAAAACCCATAAAAACCTTCAAAATCTCTAATAAACATGAAAAACACTAAAAACATAAGAATCTTAACAAACCCCTAGAATTCCTTGAAAACATAAAAAGCCTAAAAATCCTAAAAAACCCCTAAAAACCATAAAAACACTTTAAACCCCTAAAAACGTTAAAAAAACTGTAAAAAACTTTAAAACCCCTAAAAACTCAAAAAACCCTTGTTTGTTGTGTCTTTTTTTCTAATAATTTGGGGGGTGGGGGGTAGGAATAGCCTGGTCTGCATCTTCCTTGCCATAAAAAACCCAAAAAACTATGAAAACCCCTAAAACCCCATGAAAAACCCTAAAACCCTTAAAACCATAAAAATCCTATAAAACCCCTAAAAATCCATGAAAATGTATAAAATCCTAAAAACCTTTAAAACCCCCCTAAAAACCATAAAACCCCTAAAATCTTTAAAAAACCCTAAAACCCCATAAAAACCATTAAAAATTTGAAAAACACTTAAAAGCTCTAAAAACATTAAAACCTCTAAAGAACTTTAAAACCCTAAAAAAATTAAATAAAACCTGAAAACCCAGAAAAGACACTAAAAACCCTGAAAACACAAAAAACCACTGAAAAAACCCCAAAATCCCTCAAAATCCCTTTAAACCCCCCAAACCCCCAAAACCAATAAAAATCCTCAAAAACCACTAAAAATCCATGAAAACGTAAAAAACCCTATAAACCCTTATAAACCCCTCAAAACCATAAAACTCCCAAAACCATAAAAAAACTAAAAATACATAAAAAAAACATTGAAACCACTAAAAACTATAAAACCCCTTAAAATCCCTAAAAATGATAAAAAAAACTCTAAAAAAACTTTAAAACCCTAAACACCCAAAAGACCCCAAAATGCCTGAAAACCTCAAAATCCCCTAAAAATTATAAAACCATATAAATCACTAGAACCCCTAAAAAACCCCCAAAACCATAAAAATATTAAATAACCCCTAAATATCCTTGAAAACGTAAAAAACTAGAAAAACCCCAAAACCCCCTGAAAACCATAAAAACATCTAAAAACATTTAAAAACCCTAAAACCCCAGAAAAACCCTAAAAACCCATTGAAAACTCTAAAAACCCTTAAAACCCCTAAAAATGTTAAAAAACTCTAAAAACGTTAAAAACCCTAAAAAACTCAAAAATATTCCCAAAAACCGCAAAAGACCCAAGAACCCCTAATAACCCTCAAAGTCCTTAAAACCCCTAAAAATCATAAAATCCTAAAAAAACCTAAAAATCCCTGAAAACGTAAAAAACTCTAAAAATCCTGAAAAACACCTAAAAACCAAAAAACCCTCTAAAAACCTAAAAGAAACTCTAAAACCCAAAAAAACTTAAAACTCATAAAAACCCTAAAAACCAAAAAAAAAATCAAAAACCCTTATAACCCCTAAAAACATTAAAAAACTCTAAAAAACCTTGAAAGCCATAAAAAACTAATAAAAAACCTAAAAACACAAAAAACCCTAAAACCCCCAAAAAACACTGACAACCATAAAATCCCCTAAAACCCCTAAAAACTATAAAAAAACCCTAAGAAACTAAAAACCATACATATCATAAAACACCCTTAAAATTCCATGAAAATGAAAAAACCCCTAAAAACCGAGAAAAACTATTGAAAACCATAAAAACCCAAAAAACCCAAAAACCCATAAAAACCAGAAAAACATGCTAAAAAAATGTAAAAACCCTTAAACCCTGGAAAATGTTAAAAATGATAAAAACCCTTAAAACCCCTAAAAACTCAAAAAAAAACACTAAAAACCCAAAAGGAACCAAAAAACCCCCAAAACCCCCTAAAAACCCTAAAAAACCCTAAAAACACTAAAAACCACTAAAAACTGTCAAAATTCATTAAACACCTAAAAACCATAAGAATCCTGAAAATTCCTAAAAATCCATGAAGAATTAAAAAACCATAGATACCCTGAAAACCCCCTAAAACCCATAAAAACCCGTAAAGACCATAAAACCCTAAAAACCCATAAAAACCCTAAAAGCCCACTGAAAAATCTAAAAACACTTATAATCCTTAAAAACATTAAAAAACTCTAAAAACCATAAAAATCCTAAAAAACTAGAAAAGACCTAAGAACCCAAAAAGACCCTAAAAACCCTGAAAATCCCTAAAACTCTAAAAAATCCTAAAAGCCACAAAAATCCTAAACAACCCCTAAAAAACCATGAAAACACAAAAAACACAAAAAACCCCGAAAAACACAATAAAACCACAAAAACCCATAAAAACCTTAAAACACCTAAAGACCCATAAAAACCATAAAAGCCACAAAAAACTCTAAAAACCCTTAAAACTCCAAAAATGTTAAAAAAACACTAAAACCCTTAAAAATATTAAAAAGCCCTAATAATCGAAAAAGGATTAAAAATCCCTGAAAAACCCTAAAAACCATCAAAATCTCTAAAACCGCTATAAAACCATAAAAAACACAAAAAACCAGAAAAGACCTAAAAATCCATGATAATGTAAAGAACCCTAAAAACCCAGAAAAACCCCTGAAAACCATAAAACCCCTAAAAACCATAAAAAAACCCATAAAACCACTAAAAACAAAAAATAATCCTAAAACGAAAATAACTCTAAAATTCTAAAAACACATAAAACCCCCCCACAAACCCTCAAAATCTCTAAAACCCCTAAAAACCATAAATATTTTAAAAAAAACCTTAAAATCCATTAAACGCAAAAACTCTTAAAACCATGAAAAAACCTAAAAACCCTCAAAATATCTAAAAATCCTAAAAACCATGAAAATACTAAAAAGCCCCAAAAAAATCCATGAAATTGTAAAAAGCCCTTAAAACCCTAAAAAACACCTAAAAACCATTAAACAGCTAAAAACCTTAACAACCCAAAAAACCTTAAAAACTAATAAAATTCTAAAAACCCTTAAAACCCCTAAAAACATTTAAAAACTCTAATAAAATACCTTAAGAACTATAAAAAACTAAAAAAAACCCTTAAAAACCCTAAACCCCCTGAAAACCCCCAAAGCCCATAAAATATCTAAAAACCCTAAAACTGCATGAAAACAATAAAAACCCCTAAAAACTTTAAATCCAAAAAAACCCACCAAAACATTAAAAAACCGCAAAAAAACTCTAAAAACCCTTTAAACCCCTAAAAATGTTAAAGAACTCTAAAAAACCATAAAAACCCAAAAGAACTAAAATACCCCTAAAAATATCTGAAAAACCCTAAAAACCACAAAATCCATAAAACCCTAAAAACCATAAATATCATAAAACCCCTTATAAATCCATGAAAACGTAAAGAACAATTAAAACCCAGAAACACCCCTAAAACCCATAAAACCCCTAAAAACCTTAAAAAATCCTAAAAACCATAAAAACCCTAAAAACCGCTAAAAACTCTAAAAATCCATAAAACTCCTCAAAACCTTTAAAACTCCAAAAAACCTTAAAACCCCTAAAAAATAAAACAAAACCTTTAAAAAGAAAAAATGACACTAAGAACCCTAAAAACCCTAAAAATCGTAAAAATCATTGAAAAACCCTAAGAACCCTAAAAAACCCTAAAAACCATAAAAAACCCTAAAAACCATAAAAATCCAAAACCCCCTAAAAATCCTTGAAAACGTAAAAAACCATAAAAACCATAAAAACCCCTGAAAATCATAAAAACCAGTAAAACCCTTATAACCTGAAAAAACTTTAAAAAGCTCTAAAAAACCACAAAAACCCAAAAAACTCAAAATAACCCTAAAAACCCAAAAGGACCTACAAACCTTGAAAACCTCAAAAACCCCTAAAACCTCTAAAAACACTCAAAATCACTAAAAGCCCAAAAAAACACAAAAAACTATAAAAATATGAAAAAAACCCCTAAAATCCATTAAAATGTTAAACACCATAAAACCCTTAAAAAACGTTGAAAACCATGAAAACCCCTAAAAATATCAAAAAACCCTAAAAACCCTAAAAACACCTAAAAACCATTAAAAACTCTAAAAATTCTTTAAGCCCCTAAAAACATTAAAAATCTGAAAAAAAAAACAATTAAAACCTAAAAAAACTCAAAAAAACCCATAAAACACAAAAAGAACCTAAAACCCCCAAAAAACCTGAAAAACCCTCAAAATATCAAAAAATCATAAAAACCCTAAAACCCTAAAAGCTCCTTAAGATACATAAAAACATAAAAAAAACCCTAAAAACCCTAAAAATCACCTAAAAATCCCCTGAAAAACATGAAAACCAATAAAAACATTAAAAACCCTAAAATAGATAAAGGACCTAAAACCCACTAAAAACTCATAAAACACTTAAAACCAATAAAAATGTTAAAAACGCTAAAAAACCTTAAAAACCCTAAAAAACTAAAAAAAACCCTAAAACCCAAAAGAATATGAAAACCATGAAAACCCCTAAAATCCTAAAATCCCATGAAAAACCCTAAAAACCCACAAAATCCCTAAAAATCCTAAGAACCCCAAAAAACAATAGAAATTCTAAAAAACCACTAAAAATATATGAAAATTTAAAAACCCCTAAAAACCCTATAATAGCCCAGAAAACCATAAAATCCCCTAGAAATAGTAAAAACCCTAAAAACCTATAAAAACCCCAAAAAACCAATAAAAACTCTAAAAATCCAAAAAAAATAAAAAAACTATAAAAACCATAAAAACGCTAAGAGCTCAAAAAAACATTAAAACCCCTAAAAAAGCCCTAAAACACTAAAAACCCCTAAAAACCTTTAAAATAGTTGAAAAACATTAAATTCCCACAAAATTCTTTAAAACCCTAAAACTATAGAAATCCTAAAAAACCCCTAAAAATCCATGAAAATGTAAAAAATCCTAACCCCCCCCCTAAAACCATAAAATCACTATAAAACATTTAAAAAACATAAAAAACCATAAAAACCCTAGAAACAACTAAAAACTCTAAAAACCCTTAAAACCCCCAAAATGTTAAAAACTACCAAAACCTTAAAAACCCTAAAAAACTCAAAAAACCCGTAAAAACATAAAAAGACCAAAAAATCCCAGAAAATCCCCAAAAATATGAAAATACCCAAAATCCCTAAAGATCTATGAAAATGTAAAAAAACCAACCCAAAAAAACCCTAAAAACCATAAACCACCCTAAAAACCCTAAAACCCTTAAAAACCATAAAAAATCATAAACCCCATAAAAACCATAAAAACCCTCCAAAAACTATAAAAACCCTTAAAACCCATAAAAATATTAAAAATCAAAAAAACACATTTAAAACCCAAAAAAAAACTCAAAAAAATCCTAAAAACCCCAAGGACCCTAAAAATCCTAAAAACCCAAAAAACCCAAAAAACCCCTAAAAGCCCTCAAAATCCATAAATACACAAAAAACCCAAAAAACCAATAAAATCATAAAACCCCCCTAAAATCCAAGAAAACGTAAAAATACCTAAAACCCCCCTAAAATTCCAAGAAAACCTAAAAGCACCTAAAAACCCAGGAAAACCATAAAAACCCCTAAAACCATAGAAACCATCAATATCCATAAAAACCTTAAAAAACCCAAAAAACACATAAAAACCAATAAAACGAATAAAATCAATAAAACCAATAAAAACCATAAAACCCACTAAAAACTCTAAAAGCCCTTAAAACCCCTAAAAACGTTAAAAACTATAAAAAAAATTAAATCCCTAAAAATTAAAAAAATCCTGAAAACCCTTAAGGACCCTAAAAATCTTAAAAACTCTAAAAACCCTCAAAAACCCTAAAAACCCTAAAAAACCCTAAAAACCATAAAAAAATACTAAAAACTCCTAAATATCCATGAAAAGGTTAAGAACAATGAAAACCCTAAAACCCCTAAAACCCATAAAAAACCCTAAAACCTACAAAAACCTTAAAAACAACTAAAAACTCTAAAAACCCTTTAATCCTCTAAAAATGCTAAAAAATTATAAATAACTTTAAAACCCTAAAAAACTCAAAAAATCTCTCAAAACCTAAAAAGACCCTAAACCCCTAGAAAAACCCTAAAACCCCTAAAAACCTTGAAATCCCTCAAAATCCATAAGAACCCAAAAACCCAAAAAATCCAATAACCCCTAAAAATCCATGAAAACATAAAAAAAATCTAAAAACCCAGAAAACCCCAGAAAACCCATAAAACCGCCTAAAAACATTAAAAACCAATAAAAACCAAAAAAACCACTAAAACCACTAAAAACCCTAAACCCCCCTAAAAACCCTTAAAACCCCTAAAAACATAAAAAAGCTCTAAAAACCTTTAAAATCCATACAAACTCAAAAAACCTTTAAAACCCAAAAAGAAAATAAAAACCCTAAAAACCCCTAAAAAACATTAAAACCCCTCAAAATCCCAAAAAAATCATAAAACCCTAAAAATAATAAAAACCTTAAAAATCCTAAAACCCATGAAAACCTTAAAAACCCTTAAAACCATAAAATCCCTAAAAACCCTAAAAAACATAGAAAACTCTAAAAAATGTTAAACCCCATAAAAATCCTAGAAAACCAAAAAAATTCCTTGAAAATGTAAAACCCCTGAAAACCACAAAAAACCAAAAATCTTTAAAAACCCTAAAAACCCACTAAAAACTCTAAAAACCCTTTAAACCCCTAAAAGATTTATAAACTTAAAAAAACCTTTAAACCCTTAAAAACATAAAAAAATCCTAAAACCCACTAAAAACTCTAAAAACCCTTAAAACCCTAAAAACCTTAAAAAACTCTAAAAAACCTTAAAACTAAAAAAAAACTCAAAAAACTCAAAAAGATACTTAAAACCCTGAAAACCCTAAAAACCCATGAAAAACTCTAAAAACCCTCAAAATACCTAAAAACCATAAAAAAAAACAAAAAACCATATAAATCCTAAAAGCCCCATATAAACCAAGGAAACATAAAAAACCCTAAAACCCTTAAAAGCCTGTGAAAACCATAAAACCCCTAAAAACCTAAAAAACCATAAAAATCCATAAAAACCCTAAAAACCACTAAAAACTCTAGAAACCCTTTAAACACCTAAAAACATTAAAAACTCTAAAAAACCTTAAAACTTAAAAAACTCAAAAAACACTAAAAACCAAAAAAGACCCTGAAACTCAAAAAAACCATAAAAATCCTAAAACCAGCAAAAAATATTTGAAAATGTAAAACCCGCCCCAAAAACTCCATGAAAATATAAAAAAGACCCAAAACCCCCTAAAAACCCTAAAATGACAACAAAAATCTAAATACCTTTAAAACCCCCAAAAAATGTTAAGAAACTCTAAAAAATCATTAAAATCATAAAAAACACAAAAAAACCCAAAACGTTAAAAACCCTGAAAACACTAAAAACCTTTGAAAACCCCTAAAATCCCTCAAAATCCCTAAAATACCTAAAAACCTAAAAATCATAATAATCTTAAGAAAGCCATAAAAATCTATGAAAATGAAATAAACCCTAAAAACCCTAAAAACCACTAGAAAACCATGACAACCCCTAAAACCCTAAAAACACTAAATATCCAAAAAAAACCTTAAAAACTACTAAAAACACTAAAAAACCTTAAAAAACCTTAAAATGTTAAAAAAATTCAAAAGATTAAAAACCCAAAAGAATTAAAAAACCCCCTAAAAATCCAAAACGACCATAAAAACCTAAAAACCCATAAAAAACCTAAAAACCCTAAACACCCTCAAAATCCCTAAAAACAATAAAAAAACCTAAAATCATAAAAGTCGTAAAACCCCCTAAAAAATCTAAAAAGCCATTGAAAACCATAAAAATGCTTAAAAAAACATCAAAATCCCTACAAAACTTAAAAACTTAAAAAACCAATAAAAACTCTAAAAACCCTTAAAACCCCTAAAACGTGAAAAAACTCTAAAAACCATAAAATCCCTAAAAACAAAAAAAACCCCCCTAAACCCCATAAAGACTGTAAAAAGCTTTAAAACCTTAAAACCCAAAAAACACATGAAAACCCCTTAAAATATCAAAATCCATGAAAACCCCAAAAGTCCCTAAAAACCATAAAATTCTAAAAAACCACTAAAAATCCATGAAAACGCAAAAATCCCTAAAAACCTTGAAAACCCCTGAAAAATATAAAAACCCCTAAAAGATTAAAAAACCTTAAAACCCATGAAAACCCATAAAAAACTCTAGAAACTATAAAACCCCTAAAAACGTTAAAAAAATCCAAAAAATTTTAAAACCCCAAAAAAACTCAATAAAACCCTAAAACCCCTAAAATATGGTAAAAGACCCTAAAAACCCTAAAACCTTCAAAATCCATAAAAACCCTAAAAACCATATAAATCCAGAAATACCCTAAAAATCCATGAAAATGTAAAAACCATAAAAAACTCTAAAAACACCCTTGAAACCATGAAACCCCTAAAAACAGTAAAAAGAAACTAAAAATGAATAGATACCCTAAAAACCACTAAAAACTCTAAAAACCTTAAAAAAAACTCAAAAAACCCTAAAAAACCAAAAAGACTCTAAAAACTTGAAAAAGCAAGAAAACTTAAAACCCTCAAAATACCTGAAAACCCCTAAAAACCATCAAAATCCTTAAAAACTCTAAAAACCCCTAAAACCCATAAAAATCCAAAAAAAACTCCTAAAAATCCATGAAAATGTAAAAACCCCTAAAAACCCTGAAATCCCCCTGAAAACCATAAAACACCCTAAAATACTTCAAAACACTAAAAACCAATAAAAACACTAAAAAACCAATAAAAACTCTAAAAAACCTTAGAACATCTAATATGTTAAGAAACTCTAAAAAACCTTTAAAATCACTAAAAAAATCAAAAAACCTAAAAAACCTAAAACCGCTGAAAAACCCTAAAACCCTCAAAATCCCTAAAAACCCTAAAAAACCTAAAAACCCTAAAAATATGAAAGACCTCTTAAAAATCTATAAAAAGGTAAAATTCCCTAAAATCCCTGAAAACCCCTTGAAAACCATAAAACCCCTAAAAACCATAAAAACCCATAAAACACTAAAAAAAACTAAAACTCACCTTTAAAACCCCTAAAGATATTAAAAATACAAAAAACCCCTAAAAATCCATAAAAACATAAAAACACTAAAGAACCTGAAAACCCCGGAAAACTATAAAAACCCATAAAAGCCTTAAAAACCCTAAAAACCTATAAAAACCCTAAAAACCACTAAAAACTCTAAAAATCCTTAAAACCCCTAAAAACTTTAAAAAAAATTAAAAAACCTTAAAAACCCAACAAAAATCCAAAAAAAATGACAAAATCCCAAAAACCCAAAAAAACCCAGAAAACCTCTAAAAACCATAAAATCCCCTTAAAAAACCTAAATATCCTAAAAATCCATAAGAACCCTAAAAACAATAAAAACAATAAAAATCCAAAAAACTTCTAAAAATCCCTAAAAGCGTAAAAACCCTGAAAACCCCAAAAAAAACGATAAAACCCCCTCAAAACCTTTAAAACCCTAAAACCCATAAAAATCCTAAAAAGGGCTAAAAACTCTAAAATCCCTTAAAACTCCAAAAAATGGTAAATAAAATACCATGGCTAATGCACTTTCACGTAGATATTCTCTCTTATCTTTGCTGGATTCTAAACTCCTTGTTTTTTAATACATTAAGGATTTATATTCCACTATACAAGTTTTGGGGAACCTTTTGGCCATTGCAAACTTAGAGTTACTTGAGAGAAGTTTTATTTTCATGATGGATTCTTATTCCGGATTGCTAAGCTTTGTATTCCCAATTGCTCTATCAATTTACTTTTACTAAAGGAATCAAATTATGGTGGGTTAATAGGAAATTTTGGTGTTGCAAAAACTTTAAGAATTCTAAGTGAGAATTTTTTCCATAAATCCAAATCTAAACTGAACCCACATGGACTATATCTTCCCCTCCCAATCCCCAACACCCCTTGTGAGGACATACCAATGAAATTTGTTATGGGGTTACCAAGGACCAAGAGGGTGAGAGATTCTATTTTTTTGTGGATGGTTTTTCTAAAATAGAACATTTTATTCCTTGTCACAATAAAGATGATGCCAATAACATTTCAATACTTTTCTTTTAGGAAGTAGACAACCTCTATGGAATGCCAAGGATGATTTTATTCGATCACGACACAACCTTGTCGACAAAACTGGGTATGAAGTTACTATTTTCCAATAATTTTCATCTGTAAACTGATGGGAAAACAAAGGTGGTGAATTAGACACTATCATATCTTCTATAAACAATTTTCATGAAGAATCTCAAGAATTTGAAGGAGTATTAGCCACTTTCTATGTTTCTGATCTTTCTCCTTTTTTTGGGTGTAGAGGATGAAGAGTCGAGGATTAATTCTTTTCAATAGGGGAGGATGATGAGAACCATGTTAAAGGAACTAAGTCAATTGCCTAGGTGGAGGAGTTGGGTTTGAAAGGATCGATGATGTGAGGGAGATTTAAGAGGTTGAATGCTATAACGGGTGCCCATCTCATTTCATTAATGGTCTTATGGATATCTCATTGCATGGATGGACCAAATGGGCCTAGTATATCACTTATTCAAGCTCAAACATAATGTTTAAAGCTTGAACCACATAGTTGCATGAATTTTGGAAGCCTTGCCCACATAGAGGATTCTAGAATGGAATCTTTTGACACCAAAGTCAAATCTGGTGGGCTAGGCACTCAAAATCAAATCCGACGGGCTATAGTTGGAAAGTTGTGTTCTTCTTTTCCAAAACGTTTTTGGTAGACTTTATATTTTTGAATTTAAGGGGAAAAGGTAGGTTTATCCTCTAAGACTTTAGGTTATTAGACCCTTGACTAATTTATCACCCCTTAGCTATAAATATCCACCCCCATGGCGTGAAGATCGAACCACCCCTACATCTCGCAGCAAAACACTAAACCCCCCTGAAAACCCCTAAACACCACAAAATCAAACCCCCCCCCCCATAAAAAAAATTAAAATCCCTAAAACCCTTAATATACATGAAAATGAAAAAAAACACTAAAACCCTGAAAAACCCTTGAAAACCATAAAACCCCAAACAAATTTAAAAACCCATAAAATCCCTAAAACCACTAAAAACTCTAAAACCCCATAAAATACCTAAAAACATTAAAACTCTAAAAACCTAAAAAAACCTAAAACCCCCCTAAAACCCAAAAAAGATCCTAAAAATAATGAAAACAATCAAAATAATAAAACTAATAAAAAACCCTAAAACCCCCCAAAATCCCAAAAAACCTTAAAAACCACAAAAATCCTAAAACCCCCTAAAAATGCATGAAAATTTTAAAAACCCTAAATCCCCCTAAAAACCACAAAATTCCGTAAAACCTCAAACCCCCATAACAACCCTTAAAATCCACTAAAAACTCTAAAAAACCTTAAAACCTCTAAAAACGTTAAAAAAATCTAAAAACCTGTAGAAACCCTGAAAACTCAAGAAACCCTAAAAACACAAAAGACCCTAAAAAACTCTAAAACCCACTAAAAACCCTAAACCCTAAAACCCCTAAAAATCCCTAATAGCCCTAAAAACCATAAAAACCATAAAAATTTTAAAAACCCCTTAAAATCCATGAAAACTTAAAAATCTGTAAAAACCCTGAAAAACCCCAGAAAGCCACAAAAACCCCTAAAAACCTTAATATACTTCAAAACCCATAAAAACCCTAAAAACCCACTGAAAACTCTAAAAACCCTTAAAACACCTAAAAATGTTAAAAACTCAAAAAAACCTTTAAAACCCTGAAAAAGGAACCCCCCCTAAAAACCTAAAAACCCTAAAAGACCTAAAAATCCTAAAAACCCTAAAAAATCCCTAAAATCCCTAAAAAGTCCTAAAAACCGTAAAAATCCTGAAAACCGTTAAAAATCCATAAAAATGAAAAAGACATTAAAGTGCCTAAAAAACACTTAAAAACCATAAAATCCCAAAAAACCCTAAAACCCCATAAAAACCCAAAAAAACCATTAAAAACTCTAAAAACCCTTCAACCCCTAAAAACGTTAAAAAACTCTAAGAAACCATAAAACCCCTAAAAGATAAAAAAACCCTAAAAACACAAAAAGGCCCTAAAAACACTAAAAAACCCTAAAAACTCCTAAAAAACCCTAAAACCCATAAAAATCCCTAAAATACCTAAAAACCCGAAAAACCAAAAAAATTCTAAAACCCCCCTAAAAATCCATGAAAACATAAAAACCCTATAAATTTGAAAAACCCGTGAAAATAAAGAAAATCCCCTAAAAACATTAAAAAAACCCTAAAACCCATAACACCCTAAAAACCCACTAAAAACCCTAAAAACAAATAAAAACACTAAAAACTAAAAAAATCTAAAAACCCTTAAAACCCTAAAAAAAGTAAAAAACACTAAAAACCTAAAAAAATCTTTAAAAAACTCAAAAAACCCAAAAGACCCAAAAGACCATAAAATCCCAGAGAAACTCTAGAAACCTCAAAAACCCCTAAAAACCCTCAAAATCCCTAAAATCCCTAGAAATCCCTAAAAAACATAAGAATCCTAAAAAGCCCTAAAAACATTAAAACCCCTGAAAACCCCCTAAAAACCCTGAAAAACCTATGAAAACCATAAAAACCTTAAAAACCCAAAAACCCATAAAAACCTTAAAAACAATAAAAAATCTAAAAACAATTAAACCCCAAAATGTTAAAAAAACTCTAAAAACCTTAAAAATCCTAAAAAACTAACAATCCCCCCAAACCCAAAAGACCTTAATAACCCTGAAAACCTTAAAACCCCTAGAGACCTTTGAAAACCCTTCAAAAACCCTAAAACCCCTAAAAAACCCTAAAAAACATAAAACTTATAAAAAACCCTTAAAAATCCATGAAATCGTAAAAAACCCTAAAAACCCTGAAAAGCCTAAGAAAACCATAAAACCCCAAAAAAAATTAAAAATCCTAAAAACCCATAAAAATCCTAAAAAATCTAGTAAAAACTCTAAAACCCTTAAAACTGCTAAAAACGTTAAAAAAACTCTAAAAACCTTTAAACCCCTAAAAACTATAAAAAAATCCTAAAAACCCAAAAAGACCCAAAAAACATGAAACAACCCCTAAAACTCCAAAAAACCTTCAAAATCCCAAAAATCCTATAAAAAAATAAAAACCATAAAAATCCCAAAAAACCTAAAAAACCATGAAAACATAAAAAACCCTAAAACCCTAAAAATCTCCTAGAAAACCATAAAACCCCTAAAAACATTAAAAACCCTAAAAACCCATAAAAACTTAAAAACACTAAAAACACTTAAAAACCAAAAAAACCTTAAACAGAACTAATAAACCTTAAAACACTAAAATTCAAAAAACATCTAAAAACACAGGAGACACTAAAAACCCTGAAAACCCATAAAAACCATAAAAATCCAAAACAACCCCCAAAAATCCATGAAAGCCTAAAAACCCTAAAAACCGTGAAAAATCCCTGAAAACCATAAAAACCACTAAAACCATAAAACTATAAAAGCCCATAAAACCCCTAAAAACAACTAAAAACTCAAAAACCCCTTAAAACCCCCAAAAACGTTGAAAACCTCTAAAAACCCTAAAAAACTCAAAAAACCCTAAAAACCTAAAATGACCTTAAAAACACTTAAAAACCTCTAAAACCCCATTAAAACCCTCAAAATCACTAAAACACTAAACAACACTAAAACCATAAAAATCCAAAAAACCCCTAAAAATCCATGATAATGTAAAAAACACTAAAAACCCTGAAATGCCAGAAAACCAAAAAAAAACCCAAAAAACTTAAAAACCCTAAACCCCCTAAAAACCAATAAAAACTATAAAACCCCTTGAAACCCATAAAAATGTTAAAAAAATTCTAAAAACCCATAGAACACCAAAAAAAACCCAAAAGACCCTAAAAACCCAAAAAGACCCTAAAACTCCAAAAAGACCCTAAAAACACAGAAATGTAACAAACCTTCAAAACCAAGAAAAAACCCCTAGAATCCATAAAAACCTGTAAAAGCCTTAAAAAACTATAAAAACCCATAAAGACTCTAAAACCCCTTAAAATCTAAAAAATATGTTAAAATACTCTAAAAAACCTTAAAACCCTAAAAAATTCAAAAAAAACCCTAAAACCCCATAAAGAACCTAAAAACCCTAAAAACCTCAAAAACCCAAAACCCCCCTTAAAATACCTAAAACCCTAAAAATCCCTAAAACCCCTAAAAACCTTAAGAATAATAAAAATCTTAAAAAACCCTTAAAATCCATGAAAATTTAAAATCCCGAAAAACCCTGAAAACCCCTGAAATCCATAGAAACCCCTAAAAACCTTAAAAAATCATAAAAACCCACTAAAAATCTAATAACCCTTAAAACCCCTAAAAAGGTTAAAAAAACTAAAAAACCTTAAATACCCAACAAACTCAAAAAAATCCATAAAAAACTCAAAAAGACCTTAAAACCCCTGAAAACCCATAAAAACCTTAAAAACACTAAAATCCATAAAAATCCTAAAAAACCCCAAAAAATTATGTGGAACGTAAAAACAATAAAAATGATAAAAAAAACCCATGAAACCCATAAAAACCCATAAAAACCCAAAAAACCACTAAAAATCTAAAAACACTTTAAACCCCTAAAAACGATAAAAAACACTAAAATATCATAAAAACCCAAAAAAACTTAAAAAAAACCCTAAAAACCTGGAAAACCCTTAAAAATCCTAAAACCCCCTGAAAATCATAAAACCCTCAAAATCCCCAAAGACCCCAAAAATCCCTAAAAACGATAAAAATCTTTAAAACCCCTAAAAATCTTTAAAACCCCTAAAAATCTTTAAAACCCCTAAAAATCCATGAAAACGTAGAAAACCCTAAAAACCTTGAAAAACTTCTGAAAAACATATAATCCTTTAAAACCATAAAAAAGTTGAAAACACATAAAAACACTAAAAACCCACTAAGAACTCTAAAAACCCTTAAAACCTCTAAAAATGTTCAAAAACTTTAAAAGACCCAAAAGCCCTAAAAACTCAAAAAAAAACCTAAAATCCCAAAAAGACAATAAAAACCCAAGAAACGCCCCCTAAAACCTTAACTCTTAAACACATCAAAATCCATAAAAACCGTAAAAACTCTAAAAAACCCTAAAAACTATAAAAATTAAAAAAACCACTAAAAATCCATGAAAACTTAAAAAAACCCTAAAAACCCTAAAAAACCCCTTGAAGCCATAAAAACCCCTAAAACATTAAAAACCCAATAAAACCCTAAAAATCACTAAAAACTCTAAAAACTACTAAAATGATAAAAAAAAACTCTAAAAGCCTTAAAAACACTAAAAAACTAAAAAAAACCTAAAAACCCAAAAAACACATGAAACCCTTAAAACCCCTCAAACTAAAAACCCCTAAAAACCCTAAACCCATAAAAATACTAAAACCCCCTTAAAATAAAAGAAAACGTAAAAATCCATAAAAACCTAGAAACCCCCTAAAAATCACAAAACCCCTAAAAAATTAAAAACACCTAAAAATCATAAAAACCCTAAAAACTCACTAAAAACTATAAAAAACCATTAAACCTTGTCCACTGACAAGAAGGGATTAATTCACCAATTAAGGCAGGTAGAGACCTATATGTACCCTCGCATCTTCTTTACGCGGATGACATCCTCCTGTTTGGGAAGGCGGACAAGCAAACCCTGTCCATTGTCAAGCGGATCTTCCGCCACTATGAATGCATGGCTGGGCAAGCTATGAGCTGGATGAAATCATCGATTTTCTTTGGCAATGGGATTTCTCCTACTAGGAAGCTCCGCATCGCAACCAGGCTTGGTATTAATCACGGATCCCTACCCTGTACTTACCTAGGTGTGCCCCTCTTCTGGGGGAAAGCCAAGGGTTGCTACTTTGAGAGTATTGCTTCCAGGATTACGCTGCAAATGTCAAAATGGAAGGGAAAGTGCCTCTCCCAAGCTGGCAGGGTCTGCCTGGTTAACTCGGTCATCACCTCCATGTTCGTGCATGCTTTTTCCATCTACAAATGGCCATCAGCACTCCTCAAAATCTTGAATGCCAAAATAAGGAATTTTGTCTGGACTAGTTCAACCAGGGAGCAGAAATTAATCTCAGTTGCATGGAAACATTGAACAAAGCCAATTGATTTGGGCGGGCTTGGTATCAAGGATTTACGGTGTTTCAATGATTGGGAAGTATACCTGGAGTCTACTTCGGCCTCAGAGTGGCGGCTTGGATTTCATCGGGGAAAGATTCATAAACAGGTTATGCGATGGTTTTGCTGGGTACATGTCGTCCTCCGTTTGGCTAGCTTTGCGATCCTCTTACCAGGAGATTATGAATCAATCAAAATGGATCGTGTCACGGTCCTCCGCTCTGAACAGCTGGTCTACTCCCTGGCTGGATCAGACCCTCCGGAGGTGATGATGCCTCCCCATGAAATGAGGAATTTAACCATTGCTGGCCTCATCCAGCAGCAGGACGATCTGGGGTTCTTGTTCCCGAGTGATATTATTCTGCATATTCAGTAATATGCCTTTGCAAACACTGATACTCTCATTTGGCGGCCCAGCATGGTGTGTATTTTCAGCACACATGATTTCTACCGCCTGAAGTGCCAACATGGGATGACTCCTCCATCATGACTGTCCAAATTCATGGCTCCTTTCATCCCCCCTTCTCATGTTTTGATGATCTGGAAAATCTAGCGGAACCGGCTCCCAACTCATGCCCAGCTAAAAGTGGCTGGATGGCATATTTCTTCTGCTTGTTTTTTATACAGGGCGGCATAAGAACAATGTGATCACATCTTCCTGAATTGCACCTTTGCCTCCAACCTTTGGCGGTATCTCCTGCAATGCTTTGGCATGAATTGCTGCCTCCAAGGATCGATCTGTGATTTTTTGAGGGGTTTGGTGGTGACGAAACAAAGTTATTAGGTGCATAATCTATTGCTTGCTGGTGCGGCGGAAATCATTCACTATGTTTGGGCTTCTCATAATGCCTCCGCCTTCAATCAGCAGCCCCTTACGCTATATGGAGGCATAGTTTCAGTGCACAAGATGATTCAGAATGCCTCGCGAATTCAAATAGGTTTGATGTGGAATGATGTTAATGATCTAACCCTACTTCTCTCTCTTGGGGTTGTTGGCCGATGCAGGAAACCAATGGCCCTGAAGTTGGTTAGATGGATTCCTCCAATTCCAGCATGGTTAAAAGTCAATGTTGATGGTGCGGCACTGGGAGCTCCAGGGCCCTCGGGGTGTGGCGACGTCTTTCATACTTCAAGAGGGTTCTTCAAGGGCTGCTTCTTTCATTTTATTGGGGACGATTGTGCCTACAAAGCAGAGCTTTGGGCCATTATAAAAGTTGTGCGATACGCGAGCCGGTTTGGGTGGCAGAAGATCTGGATTGAGTCGGACTCGATGCTTGTGGTTACTGCTCTAAAGAAGTCTTCCAGGGATGTCCCATGGCGATTACTTCCACATTGGATTGAGTGCCTTGACACCTCCAGATCCCTGAGGTTTAGTGTGTCTCATGTTTATAGGGAGGCAAATTTGGTGGCGGATGCTCTCGCGAAAAGGGCGATTGATGAAAGATGCTCGATGTGGTCCTTTGTGTCCCCGTCTTTTTATTCTCCCTTTGTTGATTCAGATATGAAGGGTGAGACTCATTCACGCCCTTGTCGCTCCATCTTGTAACTGTCTCTTTATGTTTTATTGATTTTGGGGGGCTAGGTTCGCCTAACCCTGAACCTCTTCCGCCCTAAAAATGTTTAAAACCTCCAAAAAACATAAAAAACCTAAAAAACACAAAAAAAATCCCTAAAAACATAAAAGATCAAAAAACCACAAATTCTTGGAAAAAAACGCTAAAAACCCTCAAAACCCATAAAGTCCTAAAAACCATAAAAAACCTAAAATCCCCTAAAAATCCATGAAAATATAAAAACCCAAAAAACCTTGAAAAAACCTAAAAATGATAAAAACCTAAAAAAAATCTAAAAAATCATAAAAACCCTAAAAACCCTTTAAACCGATAAAAAGGTTAAAAATCTATAGAAAACCTTAAAACCCTGAAAGACTGAGAAAAAACCCTAAAAACCCAAAAAAAACCTTGAAAACCCCTAAAAACCCTAAAGATCCCAAAATGCCCTATAAAACTCTTAAAACCATAAAAATACTAAAAGACCCCTAAAAATCGATGAAAACGTAAAAACCCCTAAAACCCTCAAAACCCCTAAAAACCATAAAAACCCCTAAAAACTTAAAAAAACTAGAAAACCAAGAAAGACCCTAAAACCACTAAAAATTCTAAAAACCCCTAAAACCCATAAAAACATTAAAAATTCTAAAAAATCTTAAAACTCCTAAAAAATAAAAAACCCCTAAAAACCCAAAAAGACCCTAAAAACTTTGAAAACCCCTAAAAACCAATGAAAACCCATAAAAACCCTCAAAATCCCTAAAAACCCTAAAAAACTCAAAAACCCATAAAAATCTAAAAAAAATCCTAAAAATACAAGAGAATATAAAAAACCCTAAAACCCATAAAAATCTTGAAAAAGCATTGAAAACCATAAAACCACTAAAAACTTTAAAATACCAAAACCCCATAAAAATCCTAAAAACCCACTAAAAACTCTAAAAACCCTTTAAACCCAAAAAACGTTAAAATCCTTGAAAACCCTAAATACAAAAAACCCATAAAACCCCAAAGACCCCGAAAACCCTAAAAGCCCCTAAAAAACCTAAAAACCTCTTAAAAACCCTAAAACCCACAAAATCTATAAAAGCCCTAAAAATTCCTAAAACCAAAAAAATCCTAAAAAACCCTAATAATACATGAAAATTTAAAAGACCCTAAAAACCCTGAAAACTCCATGAAAATCCTAAAAACCCCTAAAAACCTTTAAAAACCCTAAAATCCCGTAAAATGCATAAACCACTTAAAACTCTAAAAAATCTTTAAAACCCTAAATATGTTAGAAAACTCTAAAAACCTTAAAAACCCCAAAAAACTCAAAAAACCCCTAAAAACCCAAAAAGACCCTAAAAACCCTGAAAAACCCTAAAACCCTAAAATCACCTGAAAAATCCAAAAAACTTAAAAAATATCTAAAATCCATAAACAACATAAAATCCTAAAAAACTCCTAAATCCATGACAACGTAAACCCCCTAAAACCCCCAAAAATCATGAAAACCATAAAACCGCTAAAAACCTTAAGAAGCCCTAAAAACCCCAAAAACCCTAATAACAACTAAAAACTCAAAAAACCATTAAACCCCCAAAACCGTTAAAAATACTAAAAAAACCTTAAAAACCCAAAAAACTCAAATAAACTCAAACCCCCAAAAGACCCTAAAAACCCGAAAAACCCTTGAAAATCCCTAATAACCCTCAAAATCCATAAAACCCTAAAAATTCTTAGAAACCATAAAAGTCTTAAAAACCTTTAAAAATCAAGGAAAACATAAAAAACCCTAAAACCTCGAAAACCCCCTAAAAAACATAAAAAACCCTAAAAACCTTTAAAAACCCATAAAATCCCTAAAAACTACTAAAAACTGTAAAACCCCTTCAAACCCCTAAAAATGAAAAAAAAACTTTAAAAACCTGCAAAACCATTAGAAAACTCAAAAGAACCCTAAAAACCCAAAAGACCCTAAAAACCCAGAAAAAACCTTAAAAACACAAAAAATCCCTAAAAACCCAAAAAGCCATAAAAATCCAAAAAACCCCTAAAAATCCATGAAAACATAAAAAACCCTAAAAACCATGAAAACCCCTTGAAAACTATAAAATCCCTAAAAACCTTAAAAATCCCAAAATCCGTAAAACCCGAAAAACTATTAAAAACACTAAAAACCTTTAAAACCCCTAGAAACATAAAAAAACTCTAAAAACTTTAAAAGCTCTAAAAAACAAAAAACAAAAAATAAAAAACCCCAGGAAACCATAAAAACCATACACCCCCTGAAAACCCTAAAAACCCACAAAATACTAAAAAACCCTAAAAACCATAAAAATCCTAAAAAATCCTAAAAATCAAGGAAAGTGTAGAAAACCCTAAAACCCCTAAAAAGCCTTGAAAACCATAAAAACCCCTAAAACCCATAAAAACACTAAAACCCAATAAAACCCTAAAAGTCCACTAAAACTCTAAAAGACTAAAACACTAAAAGACCTTATGACCCCTATAAATGTAAAAAACTATAAAAAACCTTTAAAACCTAAAGAACTGAAAAAAACCCTAAAAACCCAAAAACAACATAAAAACCATGAAAAACCCTAAAACCCCCCCAAAAAACCCTAAAACCCTCAAATCCCAAAAAACCTTAAAAAACCCTAAAAACCCTTGAAATCCAAAAAAAATAACCCAAAAAATCCATGAAAACGTAGAAAACACTAAAAACTCTCAAAACCATAAAACCCACTAAAAACCATAAAAACTAACTAAAAAATTAAAACCCCTAAAAACGTTAAAAAAATCTAAAAACCATAAAAGCAATAAAAATTCAAAAAAAAAACTGAAAACCAAAAAAGACACTAAAAACCCTAAAAAATACCTTAAAACCCAAATAATCATTAAATTCCTAAAAATCCCCTAAAAATACATGAAAACATAGAAAATCCTGGAAACTATAAAACCCCTAAAAACCATAAAACCCATAAAAAGCCTAAAAAACACCAAAAACCAAAAAACCCTTTAAACCCCTAAAAACCTTTAAAAATATAGAAACCTTAAAAACACTAAAAAATTCAAAAAAAACCCCTGAAAACCCAAAAAGACACTAAAAACCCTAAAAGACCCTAAAAAACCCTAGAAAACCACAAAAACCCTCAACGTCTCTAAAAACCCTAAAACCCCTAAAAACCATAAAAATCATTTAAAACCCTTAAAAATGCATGAAAACGTAAAGAGCCCTAAAAACCCTTAAATACCCCTCAAGACCATAAAAAACAAATAAAAACCTTAAAAATCCTAAAAACTCATAAAACCCCTAAAAAATTAAAAAACTCTAAAAACCATAAAAACCCTAAAAATCCCATAAAAACACAAAAAACCCTGAAAACCCGTAAAATCCCAAAAAACCCTAAAAATCCCTAAAATCCCTAAAATCCCTAAAAAACCCTAAAACCCTAAAACCCATAAAAATCCTAAAAAACTCCAAAAAAATCCATGAAAGTTAAAAAATCCTAAAAACCCTAAAAAACACATGAAAACTATTAAAACCCCTAAAAACCCATAAGATACCTAGGTGCTAAGACTGAGAAGATGGTGGCGCACTCTCTTGGCGCTCTCTCCCCCTTGAGGTGGCTTCTAGGGTTTCCATCGGACTCCCCTGAAGAAGGCGGTGCTGGTCCTTTGCCCCTTCCCTCTCGGACTTGCGGGGGGTGCTTGTGGCGGTGGCGGGCTAATGCAGACTCTCTCGGTGTGGAAGTTGCTTTTTGGCGGTCTCGCGGTTTACATGGGGCGACATGGATAGAGGTTTCCGCAATCCTCCCGGCCCTTCTCTCTCATGCTGTTGGAGGGAGATCTTGGCGCGGATCGAGGTTTCAGCAATGGAGGTCCTCAACTACATTCTCTAGATCAAAGGTGAAAGGTACCCCTCGGCTCCGGCAAGCATCGGTGCTGGCGACGTTGACCGGTGTGCTGACTTCTGATCCTTTCTCGACCCCTGCTCTGAGGGGGAGGTCTTGGCTACAACAGTCTTCAATGGGTTTCTCCGGCTCAAAGGCGAAGGGAAACAACGGTTTTTTCTGCTTTCAGCTCTCTGATTCCCGATCTTGCGTTGCAGAAGGTTTGTTTTATGTTCCAGCTCAATCCTCTGCTCGGTTCGTGAAGAAGATGCAGGTGCGTGCTCTTCCTTATCTCTTGACTCCGTCTCTGCTCCATGCTGTTGATGCTAGATCTGGCCAGTCCTTTTGTCATTCCATGTCCTCCAATTTCTTGGTTGTGATGTTGGTTATGAATTATCCAGTTTTGCTGAAATGGGATAGACGATTTTTTATGTGCTCCTGTTGGTGGTATGCGGTTAATTTTTCTATGAGGTGTGGAATGCTGAATGTGGTCTGGTCCGAAGGCCATGATTTCTGGATGCTGAGCTACAATTCCTTGGGAGACAATGGGTGCAGATGTGCTGGTTGCTGCTTTTTGTGCTACAAGTTGATTGGAGATGGTTGGCTTGGAGGTGGTGATGCTTTTGTTGTTGATGCTGGAGTGTTGGTGCCGTTGTTTGTCAGAGGATGTTGCTGGTTTCTTAGGTGGATGAGTTTGGCTTGGTATTCTGAGCGAGAGTTGCATCGGTGCTGCAGTTTGGCTATTACATATAGTCTTCTATGCTATGGTTGGTTCGGTTCTGTTTTGTTGTTGGTGCTGGTCTTTGGTTATGGATGTTGGTTCTTGGTGATGGTTGATGTTCTGCTGTGAGGTGGTGAAGCTGGTTTGGTTGTGGTTCGGTGTGGATGTTGGGTCTTGGTTCTGTTGAGTGGTGCGGCGCTTTGTTCCGCCTGTGGGTGATGTGATACTGCTGCTTTGTCCCAAAGTGATGAAGGGGAGTTTTATGACTTTGGTGCTGATGGTTCTATGCTGACGGCGGTGGATCTTCTTGGTGAGAAGGTGCTGGATGCTGGGTTTTGTGAGTTTGGACACTGGTCTTTGGTTGGCTGTGAGCTGCTGGTTACTGATGAATGCTGGATGATGGAGCTTCTTGGTGAGAAGGTGTTGGATGCTAGTCGCTGCTTGGCTATGAGCTTTGGATGCTAGTTTCTGCTTAGATGGGAAGTGATAAAGGGGTGATGGAGCTGCCGACTACTGGAATTGGCTGTGCTGAAGCTGCTGTGAGTTTGGCGTTGTGTGTTTTCTTCTTTTGATTTTTCTTTTTTTTGCGGTCTTTGGGTGTGTGTTTGTTAAGGGCTTTTGGGTGTGGGTTGATCGACCACGCCCCACCCTTGTCTGTAGTGTCCTTGTGTCTTTTTTCTAATAAAATTTGGGGGTGTCAGGAATAGCCTGGCCCTGAGCCTTCCTTGCCCTAAAAACCCATAAAACCCTAAAAATCCACTAAAACCTCTAAAAACCCTTAAAACACCTAAAAACGTAGAAAATATATAAAAAATCATAACCCCCCCCCAAAGACCATAAAATCCATGGAAAACCCTAAAACCTATGAAAATCCCTAAAACCACTCAAAATCCATAAAACACCTAAAAATCCCTAAAAATCATAAAAATCCAAAAAAAACCCTAAAAATCAATGAAAACTTAAAAAACCCTAAAAGCATGAAAACCCCCCTTAAAACAACAAAACCCCAACAAACCATAAAAACCCATAAACACTAAAAAATCTCTAAAACCTCTAAAACCCCATTAAACCCCTAAAAATGGTAAAAATATATAAAAAACGTTAAAAACCCAAAAAAAACTCAAAAAAAACCCCAAAAAACTACAAAAGTCCCTAAAACCCAGGAAGGACCCTAAAATACCTAAAAAGCCTCTGAAAAACCATAAAAACCCTCTGAATCTATAAAATCTCAAAAAAACCTTAAAAAACATTAAAAAACCTAAAAAACCCCAAAAAATCCATTAAAAAAACACTAAAGCCCCCTAAAAATCATAAAAACCGCTAAAAACCATTAAGAACCCTAAAAATCAATAAAAATCTTGAAACCCTTAAAACCCCTAAAAACATTAAAAACTCCAAAAATCCTTAAAAACCTTAAAAAACTAAAAATAACCCTAAAAATAAAAAAAGAGCCTAGAAACCCTAAAACCCGAAAACCCCTCTAAATTCCCTAAAAACCATAAAAACCCTAAAAACCATAAAAAAATCCTAAAAACCCCAAAAAATCCATGAAAACTTAAAAAAACCCTAAAATCCTTGAAAAAACACTGAAAACCATGAAACCACTAAAAACCTTTAAAACCCTAAAACCCCATAAAAACTATAAAAACCAACTAAAAACTTTAAAAACCCCTAAACCCCTAAAAATGTTAAAAACTCTAAAAAGCGTAAAACACTAAAAACTTAAAAAAAACTAAAAACCCAAAATGACCCTACAACCCCGGAAAACCCTGAAAAAACCGTAAAAATCATAAAAATCCCTAAAACCCTAAAAATCCATGAAAATGTGAAGAACCCTAAAAACACTGAAACAACCCTAAAAACCAAAAAAATCCCTGAAAAACTTAAAAAACCTTAAAAATACATTAAAACCATAAAACCAGTAAAAACTCTAGGAAACCTTAAAATCCCTTAAAAGTTAAAAAAAACTCTATAAAACTTTAAAGCCCCTAAAAAACTCAAAAAACCCCTAAAAATCCAAAAGACCCTAAAACCACTGAAAATCCCTAAATCCACAGAAAAACCCTCAAAACCCTAAAAATCCATAAAAACCATAAAAAATGATAAAAAAGTATAAAATCCTAAAAACCCCCTAAAACTCCATGAACACGTAAAAACCCTAAAAACCGTAAAACTCCTAAAAACTTTAAAAAAATAAAAACCCATAAAACCCCTAAAAATTAATAAAAATTCTAAAAACCCCTAAAACCCCTTAAAACGTTATAATAATCTCAAAATCCTTAAACACCCTAAAAAACTTTAAAAACCCTAATAACCCAAACGACCCTAAAAGCCCAAAGAGACTCTAAAAATCCTAAAAACCCCTAAAAACACTAAAAAAAACCCTAAAACCCTTTAAAATCACTAAAAACCCTAAAAACCCCTAGAAACCATAAAAATCCTAAAAAATCCCAAAAAAACATTGAAAATGTAAAAACCCCATGAAAACCTCTAAAAACCTACTAAAACTCTAAAAACCCTTAAAACCGCTAAATAAGTTAAAAACGCTAAAAAACCTTTAAAACCCTCAAAAACTCAAAAAATCCAAAAGACACTAAAACCCTAAAAAACCCTAAAAACCCTAAAAAACCCTAAATCCCTAAAAATCCTTAAACACCATAAAAAAATGAATACCATAAAAATCTTAAAAACCCCCTTAAATCCATGAAAATTTAAAAAACACTAAGAACCCTTGTAAACCATAAAAACCCCTAAAAATCACAAAAAATATAAAAATCCTAAAAACCCACTAAAATCTCTAAAAACCCATAAAACCCCTAAAATGTTAAAAAACTCTGACACGCGATGAAAGACCCACTAGGAAGTGTCGAAGGAAACTTGTATAATGTTCGCGCGTTGAGCACCCAGATCGCCGTAAGAATACAAGTGAATGATGGTGTGCGGACAGTGAAAATGAGAAGGAAGGGGGAAATGGTCAAGGTAGAACCCAAAGAGAACTTGTCTCTAAGAACTCTAGCCACAAGACGCCACAAAGGATGAACAATCCTTTGATATGTCAAGAATTAAGCAAGAACAAAAAGGTTGCAAACAAAACTCTCCATAATAATATTACCTTCATTCATGATCTCTCAAGAGTACAAGGGGTGGCTATTTATAGCCAAAGGAACTTGAAATTCAAATTACACATGGGGTGGCTCTTCACATTAGTCTAATGGCTAGTTTTCCATAGTCAAAAAGCCTATAGGATGCTTTTGACAACTTTGGCACTTGACCATGACTTTAGGAGACAAGTGGCACACCCTTTTTAAAGGTAAAGACAAGTAGCCCACCACCTTTTGACTTTGAAGATTCCATGGTGGGGTGGGCATGAAAATTCGTAGAACCATTAAAAACATGAAAATGTTAAAAAAATCGAAAAACCATTAAAAACCTAAAAAATAAGCAAAAACCCTAAAACCCAAAATACCCTAAAAACATGAAAAACCCTAAATCCCCTAAAAACACTAAGAACCCTCAAAATATCTAAAACCTCGAAACCCCTAAAAACAATAATATTCCTAAAAAACCCCTAAAAATCCGTAAAAATTGTAAAGCCCCCTTAAAACCCTGAAAAACCCATGAAAACCCTAAAAACCACTAAACACCATAAAAACCCTAAAAACCCATAAGAACCAAAAAAATACTAAAAACAATAAAACCCTTGAAACCCCTAAAAATGTTAAAAAACTCTAAAAACCCTTAAAAACTAAAAAAACCCCAAAACGATGATATAAGCCCAAAACACCAAACAAACCCTTAAAATCCATAAAAAACCCTAAAACCAAAAAAATACATAATAACCATAAAAAACCATAAAAATATAAAAATCCAAAAAAAACCTTAAAAATCCATGAAAACATAAAAAATCTGAAAAACCCTAAAAACCCTTGAAAACCATAAAACCCCAAAGAACCTTAAAAAACCCAAGAAACCCACTAAAATTATAAAAACCCCCTAAAAACATTAAAAAGCTCTAAAAACCTTAAAACCCCTAAAAAATCACAAAAACCATAAAAACAGAAAAAGTCCCTAAAACTGTAAAAATGAAAAAACCCAAAAAACACCTGAAAACCTCTATAAACCTTCAAAATCCATAAAAACCCTAAAAACAATAAAAATCCTAAAAACCCACTAAAAATCCATGAAAATGTAAAAAACACTAAAAACCCTTAAAACCCCATGAAAACACTAAAACCCACTAAAAACTCCAAAACCCTTAAAAAACATTAAAATGTTAAAAAACCCTAAAACCCCATAAAAACCCAAAAAATTACTAAAATATCTAAAAACCCTAAAAACCCTTAAAAATGTTAAAAAACTCTAAAACCCCTTTAAAACCCTAAAAAGTTAAAAAAAATCCCTAAAACCCCAAAAAAGTCCCTAGAAACACTGAAAACACCTAAAAACCCTCAACACCTCAAACCCTGTAAAAATCCTAAAAATCCCTAAAAACCCTAAAAACCCTAAAATCCATATAAATCCTAAAAAACCACAAAAAATCCATGAAAATTTAAAAAACCTTAAAACCCTAAAAAACCCCTAAAATCCATAAAATCCATAAAACCCCCAAAAAACTTAATAACCCTAAAAACCCATAAAAAACTTAAAAAATTGTATAAAACTATAAAAATTGTTAAAACCCCTTAAAACATTAAAAAACTCTAAAAAATCTTAAAAACCTTAAAACAACTCAAAAACCCCTAAAACCCCCAAAAAAAATCCTAAAATCCCTGAAAACCCCAAAAAAATACTAAAACCAAGGAAAAACTCTAAAACCCCTCAAAATCCTTAAGAATCCTAAAAACAGAAAAAACCATAAAAATCCTAAACACCCCATAAAAATCCATAAAATCATAAAAAATCCAAAACACCCTAGAAAACCCCTAAAAACCATAAAACCCCTAAGAACCTTAAAAACCCCTAAAAATCTCTAAAAATCCAAAAAACCATTAAAATCATAAAAAACCCCTCAAAATACATGAAAATGTAAAAAACCCTAAAACCCCTAAAAACCATAATAACACCTAAAATCAATAAAAATTGCTAAAAACCATAAAAAACTAAAAACCCACTGAAAACTCTAAAAACCACTAAAACCCCAAAAATGTTAAAAACTCTTAAAAACCTTAAAAATCCTTACAAAATCAAAAACACCCTAAAACCCAAAAACACGCTAAAAACCTGAAAATACTTAAAACACTAAAATCCCCTTAAAACCCTTAAAACCCTCAATATCCATAAAACCCCTAAACAAACCTAAAAACCATAAAAATCCTAAAAAACCCCTAAAAATACATGAAAATGTAAGAAACCCTAAAACCTCGAAAAACACATGAAAAAGCTAAAAACCCCTGAAAACAATAAAAAACCGTAATCCCCAGAAAAACCCTAAAAACCAACAAAAGAATCTAAAAACTCATAAAATTCCTAAAATGTTAAAAAACTATAAAAAACCTTTAAACACCTAAAAACTCAAAAAACACCTAAAAACCCAAAAAATCCTTAAAACCCTAAAAAACATTAAAAACCCTAAAACCCTCAAAAACCCTAAAAACCCTAAAAACCAAAAAAATCCTAAACACCCTTACAAATCCATGAAAATGTAAAAGACCCAAAAACCACTGAAAAAACCCTAAAAACCGTAAAAACCCAAAAACCCTAAAAACACTAAAACCCTATTAAAAACTCTAAAACCCCTTAAAATGCATAGAAATGTTAAAAACTCTAAAAAACCATAAAACCCCTAAGAAACTCAAAAAACCCTAAAAACCAAATAAGACCCCAAAACCCCCTGAAAAATTATAAAAACCCATGAAACCCCTAAAAAAACATCAAAATCTCAAAAAACCCTAAAAGACACTAAAAAACTAAAAATCCTAAAAAACCCAAAAAAATCAATGAAAATGTAAAAAACCATAAAAATATTGAAAAACTTCTGAAAATCAGTAAAAGACCAAAATACCTTTAAAACCCTAAAAACACATAAAAACTCTAAAAACCCACTGAAAATAAAAAAACCATAAACCCCCAAAAATACCAAAAAATGCCCTGAAAACCCCTAAAACCCTAAAACCCCTCAAAATCCCTAAAAACCCTAAAAACAATAAAAATCCAATAAACCCCCCTAAAACTGATGAAATCCGAAGAAACCTTAAAACCGGAAAACCTAAAACCCCTAAAAATGTTTAAAAACTCTAAAAACCCAAAAAACCCAAAAAAACTCAAAAAAACAATGCTAAAACCCAAAAGACCCTAAAAACCCGAAAACCTATAAAAACCCATGGAAACACCAAAAAACCTCAAAATCCCTATTAACCAAAAAAATCCTAAATACCATAAAACCTTAAAAACCCCTAAAAACCCAAGAAAATTTAAGAAACCCCTAACAACCCTTAAAAACCCCTGAAAACCCCCTAAAAAACATAAAACCCCCTAAAAACCTTAAAACCCTAAAAAACCATAGAAACCCTAAAATCCCACTAAAAATGTTAAAAAAATCTAAAAATACTTAAAACACCAAAAAAAACTAAAAAAAAACCAAATGACCCTAAAACCCTAAAACCCTCTAAAACCCAAAAAACCCCTAAAAAACCTAAGATCCCTCAAAATCCGCAAAATCCATAAAACTCTAAAAATTATAAAATCCTAAAAGCCCCTAAAAATCCATGAAAGCATAAAAAACCCTAAAAACCTTCTGAAAACCATAAACACTCCAAAAAACCCTAAAAGACCCCAAAAAACCTGAAAACCCTAAAACACAAGGAAAAACCTTAAAGACCCTCAAAATCCCTAAAAACACTAAAAAACCAAAAAAACCATAAAAATCCAAAAAAAAACCCAAAACCTTGAAAATGTAAAAACACCTAAATACCCAGAAAAACTTCTGAAAACCATAAAAAACCCCTAAAACCCTAAAAAACCCTAAAAACCAAAAAAAAATCCAAAACCCACTAAAAACTCTAAAAACCTTTAAAAGTATAAAAACGTTAAAAAACCATAAAAATCCTAAAAACTCGAAAAAACACTAAAAACCCAAAGACCATAAAACCCTGAAAAAACCGTAAAACCCCCAAAACTTCTGAAAAACCCTAAAAACCATTAAAATCTCTAAAAAACCCTAAAAACACCCAAAACCCATAAAAATCCTAAAAAACTCTTAAAAATCATGAAAACCCTCTAAAAACTATAAAACCCCTAAAAACATTAAAAACCCATAGATCCCTAAAAACCAATAAAAACACTAAAAACACTTAGAACACCTAAAAAGGTTTAAAAACACTAAAAAACCTTAAATAACCTAAAAAATTCAAAAAAACCGCCCTAAAATCCCCAAAAGACCCGAAAATCCCTAAAAAATCCAAAAAAATCCATGAAAACATAAAAAAAACTCTAAAAACCCTTAAAACCCCTGAACCCCTAAAAACCTCAAAAACCCATAAAACCCTAAAAACCACTAAAAACTCTAAAAACTCTTAAAACCCCTAAAAACATAAAAAACTCTAAAAACGTTAAAAATCCTAAAAACTCAAAAAAAACAAAAAACCCAAAAAGATATTAAAACCCCTAAAATATCATTAAAACCATAAAAACACCTAAAATCCACTGAAAATCCCTGGAATCCCAAAAACCCATCAAAACCATAAAAATACTAAAAAAACCCCTAAAATTCCCTGAAAACGAAAAAACCTTTAAAAACCGTGAAAACCCCTAAAAACCATAAAACCCCTAAAGACATTAAAAACCCTTAAACCCCCTAAAAATCACTAAAACTCTAAAAACCCTTAAAACCCCTAAAAACATTAAAAAAAGTCTAAAACCCTTAACACCCCTCAAAAACTCAAAAAAACCCTGAAAACCCAAAATGATGCTGAAAACCCTTAAAAAACCAAAAAACCCAAAAAACCACTAAAAACCTTAAAAATTGTCAAATCCATAAAACCCTAAAACCCTAAATCCCATAAAAATCCTAAAAATCAATGAAAACCAAAAAACCCATAAAAACCCTAAAAAAACCTAAAAACCATAAAACCCCTAAAAAACTGCAAATACCACTAGAAACTCTAAAAACCCTTCAAATCCCTAAAAGTGTAAAAAAACTCTAAAAAACTTAAAAAACATAAAAAACATTAAAAAAACCCTAAAACCCCTAAAAACCAAAAAGACCCTAAAATCCTAAAAAACCAAAAAAAAACACTTGAAAAAAACCTAAAACCCTAAAAAACCCTAGTAACCATAAAAATCCTAAAAACACACAAAAATCCATGAAAACATAAAAAACCCTAAAAAAATGAAAACCTCCTAAAAACTTAAAAACCCTAAAAAACCACAAAACATATAAAAACACTTTAAACCCATAAAAACATTAAAAAATTCTAAAAAACCTTAAAACCCTTCAAACTCTAAAAAATCCTAAAATCCTAAAAAAAACCCAAAAACCATGAAAACACCTAAAATCCCTAAAAACCGGTAAAAACCCTAAAAACCCTAACTGCCATAAAAATCCTAAAAAACCCTTAACAAGCCATGAAAATGTAAAAAACCATGAAACCCCTAAAAACCCATGAAAACCCTTAAAACATCTAAAAACCTTAAAAAAGACTAAAAACCCTAAAAACCACTTAAAGCGCTTAAAACCATTAAAACCCCTAAAATGATAAAAAAACTATAAAAACACATAAAAAACTAAAAAACCCCTAAAAACCAAAAAAGATCCTAAAAACCCTAAAAACCTAAAAAACCCCTGAAAAAACAAAAAAACAATTAAAACCCCTAAAAATCGTAAAAACCATAAAAATACTAAAAACTCCTAAAAGTCTATGAAAACGTAGACAACCCTGAAAACCCCTGAAAACCATAAAAATCTCTAAAAAAAACTTAAAAACCCTAAAATCCCATAAAAACCCTTAAACCACTAAAATCTCTAAAATCCCCCAAACCCCCTAAAAACGTTAATAAAATCTAAAAACCTTAAAAATGCTAAAAACCGAAAAAAAACCCTAAAAACCCAAGAAGATCGTCAAAACCTTGAGAAACACTAAAAACCCTAGAAACAAAAGAAACTCTCAAATTCCCTAAAAACACTAAAAAACCCTAAAAAGCATTTAAATTCTAAAAAACCCCTAAAAATCCATGAAAGCATAAAAACCCTTGAAACCATAAAAACCCCTAAAAACCTAAACCCCCCCTAAAAACCCATGAAAACCCTAAAAACCCCCCAAAACTCTAAAAACTCTTTAAACCCCTAAAAACATTAAAAACGCTAAAAACCTTAAAAATCCTAAAAAACTCAAAAAAACCTAAAATCTTAAAAAGACCCTAAAACCTTTGAAAACCCCTAAAAACCCTCAAAATCCCTAAAAACCCTAAAACCCTTAAAAACTATAAGATGGAGGCTCTCTCCCCTAGTTATCTCCCTCGAGCTTCGCGTCTCATAGGGCAGCACTCTTCAGATCCAAGGCTGTGGTAACAAGCTGTGGCAGCGCTCTTCAGACCCAAGGTGGTGAGTGTTTCCTGGATTCTTTACTGGCTTTGCCTTTCTCGAGTAGTGGCTTTTCTCATGCTCCACAAATCAAAGGCGGTGATGATGGGCTTTGACAATGATCTACAGATCCATGGCGGTGGGTGTTTCTTAGCTTCTTCGACAGTTTTTCCTTTCCCGAGCGACAGATTTCCTTGTGCTTGAGGGGGGAGATCTCAGCGGAGGTGGGATTTGGTATTTCCCTACGGATCTAAGGTGACAGGTGTTTTCTGATTTCTTTAGTGGATTTGCCTTTCCCATGCGACAGTGTTGATTGGGCCTTCAGATTTAGATCCTTGCAAGGCTTGGATTTTCTGGCGGAGTGATTTGGCATTGATGGTTCTGGATGATGCTTGGTTAGAAGTGTTTTCATCTTGGATTAGATCTTTAAGAGACGGTGCAGGTTCCTCAATTTCTTCTTCATCTCGCAAAGCAATTGCAGGTTTGGTTCTGGTTCTTTGGACTTGTCTTTGTTTCGTGCAGCTGATATAGTTGTTTGTAATCGGGTTCCTTTTTTAGTATGTGGTTTTCTTGAGATTCCAAAATGGTGCTTTGGTTCTGTGATTATCATTGGAGGTTTTGGTTGGACCACCATTTTTTTTAAAATCTACTATTTGTTGTCTCTGGCTGGTTTGGTTGTTCGTTGATGTAGGTACTAGTTCTTGGAATTGGTAAGAGGCGTTTGGCACTATCTGGTGATGTTGTGTGAATTCTAGGCTGCTTTGGGTTCTGTCCAAAGGATGTTGTGTGCTATGGAATTTTTCTGGGCGTGGGTACTGGTGGTCCTATTTTGCTGGCGGTGGGTGTGAAATAATGGGAGATGTTTGGTCAGGAGGTGCTGGATGTTGGAATATAAGTTGAGAAATGCTAGGAGCTTATTGGTTAGGAGGTACTAGATGCTGGAGACTGAGCTGCGAATGGCTAGGAGATGATTGGATAGGAGGCGTTGGATGCTAGGATTTGAGCTGCTAGATGCAGGTTACTAATTGGTTAGGAGGTGATGAAGTTGCGGTTTATGGTCTTGGTGTTGTTTGTGTCCTCTTTTTGTTGTTTCTTTTGGCGGGTTATTGGGTGTGTTCAAGGTTTTTGGGTGTGGGTTGATTGACTCTGCCCCTGCCTTCTTTTTTTCTATCTTTTTTCTAATAACTTTTGGCCCTGCACCTTCCTTTCCCTAAAAACCCTAAAATGCTTAAAAATAATAAAAAACCAATAAAACCCCAAAAAATCCATGAAAATGTAAAAAACCTCCAAACCACTGAAAAAACCCTAAAAACCATAAATACACCTAAAAACATTTAAAACACTAAAACCCCATAAAAATCCTAAAAACCACTAAAAACTATAAAACTATTAAAACCCCTAAAATGTTAAAAACTCTTAAAAACCTTAAAAACCAAAAAAAATCATAAAAAATCAAAAAAACCCAAAAGACCCTAAAATCCATGAAAACCCCTAAAACCCCTTAAGGAACCCTCAAAATAAAAAAACCTTAAAATTATAAAAACAATCCAAATCCATAAAAAATCATAAAAACCCATGAAAACGTAAAAACCCCTAAAAACACTACAAAACCTAAAAAACCATAAAAACCCATAAAAACCTAAAAAGGCCTATAAAAACCCTAAAAAACACTAAAAACTATAAACCCCTTAAAACCCCTAAGTAAATGGTGATATTGGTGATTCGAGCCAACTTGGAGGAGGATCGTGAAGATACCATGGAAAGGTTCGTCAATGGACTGAATCCAAAAATTAGAGATGTGGTGGAACTTCAAACCTACGTTAACATGGAGGAGTTTCTATATAAGGTGCTGAAGGTCAAAAAGTAAGTACATTCTCAAAGGAGTCAAGTATGTTCCCTAGATTTTTGGAAGGATAATCAGAAAGATGCAAAATCAACTTCTAATTGGAATGAAACAAATCCAATGGATTCAAAATTTATTCCAAAACAAAGAGAAGAGGCCAAAAATAAGTTATTCCCCACTGATTCAAAAGGGAAAATTGACATGAATTTCTCTTTTAAATCTCATGATATAAAGTGTTTTAAGTGCCAAGGACATGGTCAGATTGCATCTCAATGCCCAAAGAAAGGACTCTGATTATTTTGGATAATGGAGACATCCTTATTGAGCACTATAAAAATCATGAGATTCTACCTTTGGAGGAGAGTTCATATGTAGAAGTTAAAGAAACTGTACATGGATATTCATTGGTGGCAAGAAGAAATTTAAAGATTCAACCAAAAAATGATCAAGATGAGGAGTAGAATGAGCATATTTTTCATACTAAATGCCACATCAAGGAGAAGGTATGTAGTATGATCATTGATAGTGGAATTTTTACTAATGTGTCTAGTACCTTGTTGGTGGATAAGTTTAGTTTTCCTACACTAAGGCATACTAGGATTTATATATTTCATTGGTTGAATGATAGTGGAGAAGTGTGGGTCACAAAACATGCCTATTATATTTTTCCATTAAAAAATATCAGGATGAGGTGCTTTATGATGTTGCTCCAATGCAGGCCATCCATTTGATACTTGTTAGACCGTGGAAATTTGATCAAAGGGTGATGTATGATGTCTATGCTAACCGATTCTATTTTCATTTCAGCACTATAAATATTATTTTTAATACCCTAGGTCCCATAAAATCATATGAAGATAAAGTGAGGATAGAGAAATAATACAAAAAGAAAAAATAAATGAGTGAAAAATAATGTGGGAAAAATAAAAATTTGAGTGATGAAAAAGAGTGCGATGAGTTGAGAAAAAAATGAAAAGATTGAAAAAATTAAGAGTGAAAAAGGAGAGATGAGTGACATAAAAAGAATTGAGGGAAATCAAAGAGATGAAAACAAGTGTGTTGAGAAAAAGGTGATTCTCTTTTCTAGAAAAAGTGAGGTGAAAGGTACTTAATTGAGCGAGAAATTTTTATTACTCATTAGTAAGGATGCTTACCTTGAAACTAACGAACTTAACCATTATTTTCATTCTTGTGTTGTGTCTTTACTATAGGGATTTGGTGAATTATTTCCTGAAGAAACACCCAATGAATTACCCCCTTTGAGAGGCATTGAGCAAAGGATTGACTTCATACTTCCTGTCGTAATTCCCAACAGGCCAACATATATAACTAATTTGGAAGAGACTAGAGAGATCCAGTGTTAAGTTGAATAACTCATGAATAAATGATTAGTGAGGGAAATCATGAGTCCATTTGTCATTTCGATGATCCTAGTACCCAAGAAATATTAAACATTGAGGATGTGTTTGGATTGTTGTGCCATCAACAAAATAACAGTTAAGTTCCATCATCTCATCCCTAGACTTGATGACATGCTTGATGAATTACATGGGGCTTCTTTGTTTTAAAAAATTGATCTTAAAAGTGGATACCATCAAATTAAAATGAAAGAATGAGATGAATGGAAAACTACTTTTAAAACTAATTTCAGTTTGTATGAGTGGTTATTTATTCCATTTGGTTTAACTAATGCACCAAGTACATTCATGAGCTTAGTGAACCATGTCCATCATTCATTCATTGGAAAAATCATGGTTGTCTATTTTAATGATATCTTATTGTATATAAAATATCTAAACAACAATGTTGAACACTTTTGTTTGGTGTGTGAGACCCTTAAAGAAAACCAACTATATATCGATCTTCAAAAATATTCCTTTTGCATGAAGGAAATATCCAAAGTAAATAATTGGTGGGCCCCTTTTCTCCAAATTCATGGTGGGAGGGTGGTGCCAAAAAGTATTATTGGTGGATATCTTGTCCCCTAAATCCATGAACATGTGTAAAAAAGTCAAAAAAATCATTTTTTTGGCTTCAGACTTTTCTGGGCTAGGTGTTTGGCATGTATCTCTCCCATTTAGCTATAAATATCCACCTCATTGTTCCCCTTGGAGGTTAATTTAGAATTTGAGAGTTTCTAGAATTATTATGTTTATATTTCTTGTGTTCTTAGGTGAATTAAAGTAAGGATCATTAAAGGAGTTATCAACCTTTGTGTCACTTTATAATTAGGGTTATAAGGGGCAAGTCTCAATGGGGTCCTTCCCCTTTTATTTCCATGCATTTATTTTAATTTACATTTCCCCAACTTTTATCGCTTGTGTTTCCACATTTTCACCAATGAATACCACATGCCCATACGGTATCATATCACTCCCCAAGTAGCTAACACCCAGCACCATCCACAGGACTGAACACCCATCCCACAGTAAACCCTCCGAGCACTCATAACGACAAGCCTAACCAATCTACCCCTTGAACCCAAGCCTCCATCCAAACAAAATCAAAGAAAAACAACCCACAAGAAGCACCATTTCTCAAAACACCGACAACAAATCCAATAAACAACCCATACAACCAACAAAAAAACAAGAATAGCTATATCCACCCAATTGTAGCACCTGAAGCCAGCAAAACAAGCCCTCATCTGAACCAGACCACAGAAGGGTGCAACCAACAAAAAACACACCGAACCAACAAGAAATATTCCTCAACATCCTACAGCCGACATCCATCCAACCAGATAGCAGTAGCAGCCCCTTAGTAGCAGGACACATCCTATAGCCGACAACACCTACCTTCCCAATCCAAACTCCCAAAATAGCCCCTCTACATCCACAAAAGAAGGCCAAACCTGCAACCCCAAACAAAAAACCCAAAAATACATCCTAGGCTACCAATAAAGGAACACAACCAACCCAAGGATCCTACGGCACCCCCAAAAGAAACACAAGAAGGAAAAACCAAGGCACCCAGCTAGCTACCATTGAGCATAAAATAAGTTGGAAAATTTTAGCTTTGGACCAACTCCCTATTAGTACTGACATTCAGAAACTTCTTGTATGAGAAGAGCCTTGACCAAATAGTAGAATCCATCTTATTCCATATATAGCTAACATAATGATGAGGTGATCCATACAACCGAGAGTTCCATTCCTTACATATGAAATAAATAAGAAAAGCCACCCCAAGTCTCCCCAAAACATTTAGCATCAAGTTACCCTCAAAGGTACTAATACAAAAATTAATAGAATCAGAGAAGAAAGTAACAGACCAGTCCAAGCCCAATGGGCATAAAAAAGAAGACCAAAACTCCCTAGAAAAGGTACACTTGAAAAGTTGATCCAAATCCTCAACATCCAATTCGTAAAGAAAACAACAGTTCAGGAAAGTAAGACCCCTTCACTGCAAAATATCTTGAGTGGGAAAATGGTTAAGAAGAGATAAACACTAAATAAAAGAGAAACTGGTGGAGGTAATACTATTCTAGACTAAACCTTTTTAGGGAATAGAGGAAAACTTTGGACTAATATCCTCCCAGACCATACGAATGGAAAACCCTGATTTCCTATTCTAAAGAATCCCATCATAGGAACCCCTGGGCTTAGAAAGTTGAATAATCTCCTGACGAATATCCCATAACTCAGCAGAGATGGAAAGAGAAGGTTCCAAACCCCATCTAAAATCATATCAGAAACCATGGATAAAGATGGAAAGCCGGAATCATAAATGATATGATCATTAGTGAAGGAAAAAATGGATCATATAGGGAGCCAATAGTCAAACTAGAGTGAAATACTCAATCCATACCTAATTAAAAAGGAGATGTGATCTTTAATAATATACTGAAGACCTAGTAGCTTCCTCCTAGTCCATGATCTGTTCCATGGAACTTTAGTCACCCAAAACTGAGAGCACCCAAGTAGGAAAGTAAAATCCCAATCCACCCAGACTAATGAGTAATAAGGATCACATAAATTCCACACATTCTTTATCATCATAGATTTATTCCAATCCTTGATCTTATTAGTATCTAAACCTCCTTCAACTTTGGGCATATCCACCAAATCCCAATCCACCTTGGTCTCTAACACTGCAAGAGATGACCCATTTTAAAGGAAACATATAAGATTGGTCTTAATGGATTTTACCACTTTTCTAGGAAAGATGAAGTGGTAACACCAATAAGCTTGCATACTAAAAATAATGGATTGAACAAGATGCAAACAACCAGAAAAGGAGAGGAAATCATTCGTCCAAAAGTTGATCCTCTTAACAATATTCTCTTCTAAATCAAAACAATTTGAAGTCCTGATCTTGGTAGTAATCAAAGGAACTACAAGGTAAAAAGTAGAAGAGATACTTGATTAAAACCCATAGCTACCTCAATACTTCCTGAAACCTCAAGAGGAATGCTAGTCAAGAACATCATTGATTTCAAGAGGTTGACTGACATCCCAAAAAAGGAAGAAAATAGATCTAAATCGCACTTTAGCCCTAACATAGAGTCCATATTGCTAAAGGATAATAAGAAAAGATTATTTGTAAAACAAAGATGCGAAATTGATGTCTTACCAAACTTCCAGTGAAACTTGAAACATCCTAATGATGAAATTAGAGACTCAAAGATATGATAAAATACATCTATGTAGACAAAAAAGGGATGGGAAAAGGGGATCTCATTACCTCAATCCTCTATTCCCTAGGAAAAAAACCATGATAACTCCCATTAATATTGATAGAGAACATAGAATAGGAGACAAACCTCTTAATCCAGGAAGAGGATTTTCTAGGAAAAACAAGGAGGTCCAAAGCATCCCAAAGAAATTCCCATATGACCAAATAAAAGGACTTGAAAAGATCAATTTTGAAAGTACGGCGTGGAACACTAGAGTCTAGGTGATAAACACACAACAAATCATGGGAAATTAATATATTTTCAGAGATTTTATTTCCTTAAAAAAGGATGAGTAAGCCTTATTGATGCATTTAGGGAGAATCCACCTCATTTTGGCTGCTAATATCTTAGAAATACACTTGTAGATAGTGTTAAAACACGAGATATGCCTGAACTCAAAGAGTGTACTAGCATTTGGAACCTTTAGAATCAAAGTAATGATGGATCCATTAACTTCATGTAGCATCTTCCTAGATCTAAAAAAATCAAGCACTGCCTTAGTCACATCTGGACCAACAATCAAACAAGCCTTGTGGAAAAAATCATTGAAACTATCCAGCCCATGAGGTTTATTGGGATGAAGAGAGAGGAGTTCTTGATAAAAATCCAAAAAGATCAATAAATTATCCAAAATATACTGTGAAATTTGGTCCAAGTAAATATATAGAAAGGGGGACAGGAACACCCTTTTAGTATAAGTAGAGTCATGCATGTACCCAATAAGAGATTGATAAAAATAAAGAACATCGGTAATAATAGAACCCCGATCAGAATTAGAAGTCCCATAACCATGGTGGAGGAGAACCATCTTCGAATAATTGAATCTATTCCCAACAAAGTTAAAGAAGAAGGTAGAATTGAGATCACATTCCTTAATCTATTGGACCCTGCCCTTTTGTTTGGCCGAAAGGAAATCCTACAAAGAAAATTATTTATTCCCTTCCTTAAACCTAACCATCTGTTGGATCAAATCATCAGAGGGACCATCCAAGACAAGGGAATATTGAAAAGATGGTAACTTAGATATGACCTATTCCATGCCAGAGTGCACTTGGTCTGAGACCACTGCATGCAAATCATGAAGATCCTTCTTGACACTTTATTTTTTGGTAAACCTGAAACATTTTACATCTAGAAATCTGCACGTTCCAAGATTAATTCTAGGCTCAAACCAAGACAAACATTGTCTGGAAATGACATCCCAAAGGCTTCCCCTCTCCACATCAGAGTTTAAAACATAAACAAAAGAAATCATGAAGCAAACACCCACCTTAACTACCTTGACAGAGCACTCAATTGTAAAGACCCGTAAATTTCAAGGAAATTTTTTTCTTAATTTTCTTTGGAATTTTACAAGAACGCAGTTTCTGACGGTGCCTGATTCCGAGGCCCGGTGTGCCCGGAATCATTTTCTGAAGTTTGGCTCAGGTACGTTCAGTGAACGAACGAGCGGGTTTTTCTAACTTTTAAACCGGTGCCCGGAATCGAATTCTGAGGGCACCGATGAAATCGCAGCGCCGATATTCACTTAGAAACGCCTCTTCCGAAGTTGTGTTTGGTCGGGTGTGGTTTTTAATTTTCGGGCTTAAAGTTAAGAAATAAAATAATTTTACGACAACTTTATTTTATTTCACTTAAGCCACTTGAAGCCACTTAAAAGTGGCTTAAACTGAGTTGATCCGGATAGGATGCTATCCAAAAATATCCTACCCCCTTGGTAGGATATTTGTGAGGTGGGGCCCGCACGAGCCCCGCCGTTTCTTTCCGCTAAGTAACGCACTCGCGAAAACCCGTCATTATGAAAGTCAACTGACGCGTTTTCTTAATTTCTTAACAGTCCATTTAATTGGGTGGTTTATTTCGTAAATTAAATGAGTTGTTTTTTTCGTTGAATTAATTCAACGAATTGATGGGTCGTTTCTTACCCGTTTTCGTTTGTTGGCATATTAATAAAATAAGACCAACCTCTCTTTTTTGGAGGATTACTCGTTGAGACAGAATCCTTGTATCTTCTTCCTTCTTCACGAAGAACGCGAAGAACGTGAAGAACGCGAAGAACGCCGAACCCGGAAATCGACGACGCGACACCATGATCCGCGGCGCCGACGTTCCCTTCCTGCAACGTTCTTCTGCGACAACTCTTCCTCCACGACGGATCTTCGATCGGCTGCTTGAGGTAAGAGTCTCGGACTTTCTTTCTCTCTCCTTCGTGGTTCTTTACCAAAACACGGATGTAATTAATTAAATTAAATCTGATGTTTCATGGTCCGTTGAGTTCGCCGACTCAACGCCGGATCCCGCGACGATGCGACGCCTTCCCGCGATGACGCGACGATCCCCCTCTTCCGCGACGACCAATTCCGCGACGAACGCTCACGCGCGACGACTCCGAGGTAGGGATTTTATAATTTGGAATACCCCTCTTTATATTCCCATGAACGTTCTTTAAAAATTAAAGAACCGGTTTCAAATGAACAATTTTATTTTATTAAAATTGTCGGTTCATGTGTTGAACAAATTTTTCTCCCGTTGTTTTAATCTAACGCGGAGGGTGCGGGTCGAACGAACACGGCCCGACAACCCTCCGCCGTTCTTCGTGTTTTGCGGATTTGGCGGGCGACGGCACATTATGATGCAAGGGCAATTTGATGATCCCGCAGTGAAGAACAGAACCCGGGAGGAACAACGGCGCAGACAGGAAGGAAAACGGGCCACCGGAGCGACTCCGGTGGCGCCGCGGCGGCGCCGCCGGCCGGAGTTAGTGGCGCCCGTGGACCCGCGGCCGTGCGGGTCCGGTGCCCCCGGGTGTCCAGGGCGGCACCCCGCGGGGGCCGCGGGGTTGTCACGCTGCGCCCCCGGGTGTCCAGGGCGGCACCCCGCGGGTGCCGCGGGGTTGTCACGCGGCGCCCCCAAGTGTCCAGGGCGGCACCCCGCGGGTGTCGCGGGGTTGTCACGCGGTGTCCCGCGGGTGTCCAGCGGGTGTCCCGCGGGTGTCCCTCGGGTGTCCAGCGGGTGTCCCGCGGGTGTCCCGCGGGTGTCACGCGGGGGCGGCGGCTCCTCCCGCGTCGGCCGCTCGGTCGCTCGGCCGAGCCGAGCCGAGCGGGCCGAGCCAGACCGGTCCGACCGGGTCGGGCGGGGACCGGACCCCCGTCTTCGGACGGTTTCGTTCAAATGGCCGTATCTTGAGCTACGGGCCTCAAAACGACTCGCCGTCAGCAGCAACGCGATCATTGGATCGAGACGGTCGTTTCAGTTTATCGCACTCAAGGTTTCAGAATACTTTGAGTTCGGCTGGGTCTGTTCGTACACAAAACCAACCGGGCCCTCGGAGCGGAAACACTCATATCTTGAGCCACGAACGTCCGATTGACGTGCCGTCAGCTTTGTTGAGTTCCTCTATGTGAGACGGATTTTTTGGCATACTCCGCCCGAGGTTTGGACGCAGGTGGAGTACGGTCGGGTTGGTTTTGCCTTAAAAACCAACCGGGCCCCTGGGACGAAAAAGCCAATAACTCTCAGACCGGGCGTCCGATTGACGCGCCGTCTGCGACGTTGAGTTCCTGTTGGCGATACGGAACTTTTGGATACATCAAATTCGGACCTTGTGACAGTTGATGTATCGGCCTCTCGGCTCGTGGAGCGGACCCTCCCGAACGAGCTTGCTGTGTGCGGGAACCCTAGGACTTGTTGTGACTTCGACGACGACGATTGTGCAGAGATCCTCAGTGGACTGCGACGACGAAGACAGCTGGTCTTGTATCCTATGTGGATCCTAGCTGTGCTGGTCTTGTATCCTATGTGGTTCCCAGCTTAGATAATTCAATACTGGTCTTGTATCCTATGTGGGTCCCAGTATAGATGAATCAACGAAGACAGTTGGTCTTGTATCCTATGTGGGTCCCAGTATAGTTGAATCAATGAAGACAGCTGGTCTTGTATCCTATGTGGGGTCCTAGCTGTGCTGGTCTTGTATCCTATGTGTGTCCCAGCTTAGATGATTCAATACTGGTCTTGTATCCTATGTGGGTCCCAGTATAGTTGAATCAATGAAGACAGCTGGTCTTGTATCCTATGTGGGTCCTAGCTGTGCTGGTCTTGTATCCTATGTGGGTCCCAGCTTAGATGATTCAATACCGGTCTTGTATCCTATGTGGGTCCCAGTATAGATGAATCAATGAAGACAGCTGGTCTTGTATCCTATGTGGGTCCTAGCTGTGCTGGTCTTGTATCCTATGTGGGTCCCAGCTTAGATGATTCAATACTGGTCTTGTATCCTATGTGGGTCCCAGTATAGATGAATCAATGAAGAGTGCTGGTCTTGTATCCTATGTGGGTCCCAGCTTAGATGACTCAGTGCTGGTCTTGTATCCTATGTGGGTCCCAGCCGTGCTGGTCTTGTATCCTATGTGGGTCCCAGCATAATCGAAACAATGAGGACGGCTGGTCTTGTATCCTATGTGGGTCCCAGCTTAGATGATTCAGTATCTATGTCTGATCATCTCTTTCACCTTTTCGATGATGTATACCTTCGTGAGCTGAATCTTGTGTTACTCTCCTTTGTGGATTGTGTTGAGCTATCTTGTGTGGATTTACTGTTTACTCTCCTTTGTGGATTGTGTTGAGCTATCCTGTGTGGATTTACTGTTTACTCTCCTTGTGGATTGTGTTGTGCTATCCTGTGTGGGTATACGTTTGCTTTCCTGTGTGGACCGGGTCGTGCTTGGGCTCGGACGTTGGAGCCGAACGGGAATTGATGACTTAGGTATATGTATGGGCATATACCTAAGCCGTGTCAGATGTTACTTCGTGAATGTATCTTTCCTTTGTGGATTATCCTTGTGGATTTCGGGAGACCTTCGGGGGTCTCGGGGTCCCTACTGAGTAGCTTATACTCACCCATGCACGGGATATGCCCGCACTTCGTGGTGTTGGTTGCAGACGACGGGCAGCGCTGATCGGGGTGGAGGCGTGCGGAGCAGGACGGTACCTGGAGGTGGACCACTAGGCGGGACCTACTCGGAGCGGACGGCTGGACCGAGGAGCTGTGGAGGCTATCTGTACCCACCCTTCAGGTGAGACCTTCAGAGGACGGCTCGTCGCTGCGGCTTTTCCTTTCAGTGGTTGTTTTTCCTTTCAGTTGTACTTTACAGTTGGGCTTGTATTTCTGGCCCCTTTTACTTTCAGCACAGCTTGTACCGTTTTTACTTAGTGTTTACTTTTCCGCTTGCTTACTCTGTGGTGCTTGTTTAATTTTCAAAGGCAATGCCTTCCCTTTTTGTTGGGATTTACGCCTTGGTGCTAGTCGCCAGCCCCTGGCCTTTGGAAGGCGGGCTTGGGGTAGTCATGGCACGGGCCCCGAGGACGGGTTGTGACAAATTGGTATCAGAGGTGGTCGATTCTACCGGGGACTCTGATCTTTCTTCGATGTGAAGCAATAGTGTTTAGCGTATTGGGTGTGGTTATCAGTCCAGGGAGTCCAGTGTTGGTTCGGCGGCCGACGTGTCCGTACACCAGGACCCTGACTTCTGATTTCCGACTTAATGCACAAAAAACATTTATTGTATGTGTGTTCAAGTTTTCTTTGTGATTACTTATGTCATCTCACCAGGTATACTGTTCTGACTGTGGCGCACCTGTTTCTTTCAGGATGGCCCCACGACGGAAGCCAGCTAGGGTTCCGAGAGTGGAGCGTGATGACAGCCCGCCGAGCGACGAGGCCTCGGTACAGGGCCCGTTGACCGCAGAGGCACCGACGGTACCTTTACCCGCCGAGCCCCCGATGCTTCCAGCACTGGCAGCTGACGATGCACGACACCTCGGAGCTCTGCACGAGTTCCAGCGCCAGCGACCACCCAGGTTCCGTGGGGAGACAGACCCCCTGGCAGCCGAGGATTGGCTGGAGGCGGTCGTCCGAGTTTTCAGGCTAGTGAGGACACCAGCAGACCTCATGGTGATCCTCACGGCGAGCCTACTGCACGCAGCAGCAGGGCGATGGTGGAGCTTGATGCTCTAGGTACACGATGAGGCCTCCCTCATCTGGACGGACTTCGAGAGCCTCTTCCGCTCAGAGTTCGTCCCGGCCACCCTCCGTGTGGTGCGCATTCAGGAGCTTCTTCAGCTGAGGCAGGGCAGCTTGACGGTCGCCCAGTACGCGGCGAGGTTCACCGACCTTTCTCGCTACTCGACAGACATGGTACGGGACCCCTTCTTCTGGGCCCGGACCTTCGAGCAGGGATTGAGACACGAGATCAGGGCATCGCTGATCTCCCTCAGCATCCCGACCCAGGCAGGAGTGCTAGAGCGAGTCCTTCTGGTCGAGAGCTTTCTGGCTGAGTCTACAGCGAGACCTACCGCAGGGCGGCAGGTGGCGGAGTCTTCGGCAGCAGGTAGCCGACGGATGACTCAGGGTTCTGGTAGACGACCTCGGGACACTGGCTCAGCAGTGCGGGGCACACAGCGCGGAGCCAGCCTTCCGAGAGGCAGGCAGTGCTACTCGTGCGGCGGGCAGGGCCACATGGCTCGTGACTGCCTGACCCGCCGTACCGAGGAGCAGCAGACGGTGGAGGGGCCACCCAGGCAGAGGCAGAGGGTCGACCGTGGCGGTCCGTAGGGAGGAGGCGGACGAGGCAGAGGAGCTGGCCGAGCAGCAGGTGGTGGGCGACGCTTTGAGGCTCTTCCACCACCACCACCAGGAGGTCCGCCCCGACCGCAGGGTGTAGGTGGACATGCGAGAGCTCAGCTTCAGGCAGCCGAGGCCTTCGATCATGGAGCTCTGGGAGCAGATGGACAGGAGCGGAACTAGTGGATACGTCCTTTGTACTTCTAGTTCCTTGTTGCTATTGGGTAGCGTCTTTGTATTATGAGCTGCAATAATAAAAGACGCATACCCTTGTGATGTTTTAATTCCTGTCCTCTTTTGTGTTGTTACTAAGAGGTTCCAGTTTTGATTGTTGACTTGACCCTCACTTGTGAGACATCTACTGGAGGAGACCCAGATACCACACACTGATGCCGACAGTGTGACTCAACCCTTGGAGGCGAGAGTAACGGCTGGATCTCTTGGTAGTAGCGTCGAGGCCTTACGACGTCATCCTTGGTATGGATTAGTATCATCCATGTCGGGATTGACTGTATTAGGCAAAGAATGTGGTTCATCCAGGGGATGGGACCAGATTTCTCTTATCGGCAAAGAAGAAATCTTAGCAGCTTTTGTGGGGCCGGAGATGGTCCAGGTCATCCAGGGGTGGATGAGTACAGCTCAGAGCCAGAAAAAGTCTTATGATGACAGGAGCTGGAGGCCACTAGAGTTCGAGGATGGCGACCACGTCTTCTTGCGGGTCTTACCTCGACGTGGTTTGCGGATATTTGGCCGAGGTGGCAAGTTGTCTCCACGCTTCATCGGGCCTTTCCAGGTCCTCAGCAGGATTGGCGAGGTGGCTTGTCGCCTGGCTCTGCCACCTCTGTTGCACCGGGTGCACGACATCTTCCACATATCTCAGCTGAGGAGATACGTGCACGACCCGACGCACATCATTGACCATGGGGAGATAGACATGGATGATAGGGTGACTTTTGCGGAGGTCCCGGTGGAGATAGAGGATCGACATGAGCGGGTCCTACGTAGGAGATCGATTCCTCTTGTGTGCATTAGATGGCAGCACGGGAACCTCCAGGGAGCACATGGGAGCGGGAGGCTCAGATGCCTGCTCAGTACCGCCTTTGTATCCCTAAGTTTGTAGTGAAGCTTTACAGGGACGTAAAGCCCTGTGGTGGGAGTAATGTAAAGACCCGTAAATTTAAAGAAACTTTTTTCTTAATTTTCTTTGGAATTTTATAAGAACGCAGTTTCTGACGGCGCCTGATTCCAAGGCCCGGTGTGCCCGGAATCATTTTCCGAAGTTTGGCTCGGGTACATTCAGTGAACGGACGAGCAGGTTTTTCTAACTTTTAAACTGGTACCCGGAATCGAATTCTGAGGGCACCAATGAAATCACAGCGCCGGTATTCTCTTATAAATGCCTCTTCAGGAGTTGCGTTTGCTTGGGTGTGGTTTTTAATTTTCGGGCTTAAAGTTAAGAAATAAAATAATTTTACGACGACTTTATTTTATTTCACTTAAGCCACTTTGAAGCCACTTGAAGCCACTTAAAAGCGGCTTAAACTGAGTTGATCCGGATAGGATGCTATCCAGAAATATCCTACCCCCTTGGTAGGATATTTGTGAGGTGGGGCCCGCACGAGCCCCGCCGTTTCTTTCCGCTAAGTAACGCACCCGCGAAAACCCGTCATTATGAAAGTCAACTGACGCGTTTTCTTAATTTCTTAACAGACCATTTAATTGGGCGGTTTATTTCGTAAATTAAATGAGCTGTTTTTTTTGTTGAATTAATTCAACGAATTGATGGGTCGTTTCTTACCCGTTTTCGTTTGTTGGCATATTAATAAAATAAGACCAACCTCTCTTTTTTGGAGGATTACTCGTTGAGACAGAATCCTTGTATCTTCTTCCTTCTTCACGAAGAATTCGAAGAACGCGAAGAACGCCGAACTCGGAAATTGACGACGCGACGCCGTGATCCGTGACGCCGACGTTCCCTTCCTGCAACGTTCTTCTGCGACGACTCTTCCTCCGCGACGGATCTTCGATCGCATGCTTGAGGTAAGAGTCTCGGACTTTCTTTCTCTCTCCTTCGTGGTTCTTTACCAAAACACGGATTTAATTAATTAAATTAAATCTGCTATTTCATGGTTCGTTGAGTTCGCCGACTCAATGCCGGATCCCGCGACGACGCGACGCCTTCCCACGACGACGCGACGATCCCCCTCTTCCGCGAGGAGCAATTCCGCGAAGAACGCTCACGTGCGACGACTCCGAGGTAGGGATTTTATAATTTGGAATACCCCTCTTTATATTCCCGTGACCGTTCTTTAAAAATTAAAGAACCGGTTTCAAATGAATAATTTTATTTTATTAAAATTGTCAGTTCATGTGTTGAACAAATTTTTCTCCCGTTGTTTTTATCTAACGCGGAGGGTGCGGGTCGAACGAACACGGCCCGACAACCCTCCGCCGTTCTTCGTGTTTTGAGGATTTGGCGGGCGACGGCACATTATGATGCAAGGGCAATTTGATGATCCCGCAGTGAAGAACGGAACCCGGGAGGAACAACGGCGCAGACGGGAAAGAAAACGGGCCACCGGAGCGACTCCGGCGGCGGCGCGGGCCGCCGGCGTGGCGGCGCCGGCTGCGGCGCCCGTGGACCCGCGGCCGTGCGGGTCCGGCGCCCCCAGGTGTCTAGGGCGGCACCCCGCGGGTGCCGCGGGGTTGTCACGCGGTGTCCCGCGGGTGTCCAGCGGGTGTCACGCGGGGGCGGCGACTCCTCCCGCGTCGGCCGCTCGGTCGCTCGGCCTAGCCGAGCCGGGCAGGCCGTGCCAGACCGGGTCGGCCCGGGTCGGCCCGGGCCCGGACCCCCGTCTTCGGACGGTTTCGTTCAAATGGCCGTATCTTGAGCTACGGGCCTCCAAACGACTCGCCGTTAGCGGCAACGCAATCCTTGGATCGAGACGGTCGTTTCGGTTTATCGCACTCAAGGTTTCGAAATACTTTGAGTTCAGCCGGGTTGGTTCGTACACGAAACCAACCGGTCCCTCGGAGCGGAAACGCTCATATCTTGAGCCACGGACGTCTGATTGACGTGCCGTCAGCTTTGTTGAGTTCCTCTATGTGAGACGGATCTTTTGGCATACTCCGCCCGAGGTTTGGACGCAGGTGGAGTACGGGCAGGTTGGTTTTGCCTTAAAAACCAACCGGGCCCCTGGGACGAAAAAGCCAATAACTCTCAGACCGGGCGTCTGATTGACGCGCCGTCTGCGACGTTGTGTTTCTGTTGGCGATACAGAACTTTTGGATACATCAACTTCGGACCTTGTGACAATTGATGTATCGGCCTCTCGGCTCGTGGAGCGGACCCTTCCGAACGAGCTTGCTGTGTGCGGGAACCCTAGTACTGGCTGTGACTTCGACGACGACGATTGTGCAGAGATCCTTAGTGGACTGCGACGACGAAGACAGCTGGTCTTGTATCCTATGTGGGTCCTAGCTGTGCTGGTCTTGTATCCTATGTGGGTCCCAGCTTAGATGATTCAATACTGGTCTTGTATCCAATGTGGGTCCCAGTATAGATGAATCAACGAAGACAACTGGTCTTGTATCCTATGTGGGTCCTAGCTGTGCTGGTCTTGTATCCTATGTGGGTCCCAGCTTAGATGATTCAATACTGGTCTTGTATCCTATGTGGGTCCCAGTATAGTTGAATCAATGAAGACAGCTGGTCTTGTATCCTATGTGGGTCCTAGCTGTGCTGGTCTTGTATCCTATGTGGGTCCCAGCTTAGATGATTCAATACCGGTCTTGTATCCTATGTGGGTCCCAGTATAGTTGAATCAATGAAGAGAGCTGGTCTTGTATCCTATGTGGGTCCTAGCTCTGCTGGTCTTGTATCCTATGTGGGTCCCAGCTTAGATGATTCAATACTGGTCTTGTATCCTATGTGGGTCCCAGTATAGATGAATCAATGAAGACAGCTGGTCTTGTATCCTATGTGGGTCCTAGCTGTGCTGGTCTTGTATCCTATGTGAGTCCCAGCTTAGATGATTCAATACTGGTCTTGTATCCTATGTGGGTCCCAGTATAGATGAATCAATGAAGAGTGCTGGTCTTGTATCCTATGTGGGTCCCAGCTTAGATGACTCAGTGCTGGTCTTGTATCCTATGTGGGTCCCAGCCGTGCTGGTCTTGTATCCTATGTGGGTCCCAGCATAATCGAAACAATGAGGACGGCTGGTCTTGTATCCTATGTGGGTCCCAGCTTAGATGATTCAGTATCTATGTCTGATCATCTCTTTCACCTTTTCGATGATGTATACCTTCGTGAGCTGAATCTTGTGTTACTCTCCTTTGTGGATTGTGTTGAGCTATCCTGTGTGGATTTACTGTTTACTCTCCTTTGTGGATTGTGTTGAGCTATCCTGTGTGGATTTACTGTTTACTCTCCTTGTGGATTGTGTTGTGCTATCCTGTGTGGGTATACGTTTGCTTTCCTGTGTGGACTGGGTTGTGCTTGGGCTCGGACGTTGGAGCCGAACGGGAATTGATGACTTAGGTATATGTATGGGCATATACCTAAGCCGTGTCAGATGTTACTTCGTGAATGTATCTTTCCTTTGTAGATTATCCTTGTGGATTTCAGGAGACCTTCGGAGGACTCGGGGTCCCTACTGAGTAGCTTATACTCACCCCTGCACGGGCTATGCCCGCACTTCGTGGTGTTGGTTGCAGACGACGGGCAGCGCTGATCGGGGTGGAGGCGTGCGGAGCAGGACGGTACCTGGAGGTGGACCACTGGGCGGGACGTACTCGGAGCGGACGGCTGGACCGAGGAGCTGTGGAGGCTATCTGTACCCACCCTTCAGGTGATACCTTTAGAGGACGGCTCGACGCTGCGGCTTTTCCTTTCAGTGGCTGTTTTTCCTTTCAGTTGTACTTTACAGTTGGGCTTGTATTTCCGGCCCCTTTTACTTTCAGCACAGCTTGTACCGTTTTTACTTAGTGTTTACTTTTACGCTTGCTTACTCTGTGGTGCTTGTTTACTTTTCAAAGGCAATGTCTTCCCTTTTTGTTGGGATTTACGCCTTGGTGCTAGTCGCCAGCCCCTGGCCTTTGGAAGGTGGGCTTGGGGTAGTCACGGCACGGGCCCCGAGGACGGGTCGTGACACAATAATCTAGGGAGATTCAAACAATGACTCAAGATTCATCAAACGAGGGTTAAAAAAACAAGAATTCATCTAGAAGAGCATGAGTAATTGTTATTACAACATCTCCAACCTGGAATAATATTTCTCTGGATATCAGCAAGTTTAGGACATTCAACCTTAGATTCCATAATCCAAAAACATGACAAATTATTCAAAGAAATAAGGTCCCTGACCTATCTTTGCTTCTCAAGAGTATTGAGGCCTCTTATATTTTAAACACCAAAACTAAACATTTGAAACATGATGGAATGGAGAAACCATATTGGGGCCAGATATGACTGGCGCCCTCTTCAAATCACATTCATCCACCCTGATTAATATATCCATAAGAGGGTTTTCTCTAAGTGCAGAAGAATCGGGACTATCCTAATCATAGGACACTTCGTCTGATGAAGGATTCCCACCTGACGAGTTCAAAATAAAATTACCAGCAACATCCCTTAGAGACTCAGGGGAACTTTGTACGATAGAATTAGAAGCAGATCTAGGGGAACCTAAACCTTTTGGGAAATCCATCCCAACAGAAGAAGCGGGATGGAAAGGAGGAGAGTCAATGTTATGATCCTCAGAGTCTTGGCCAGGAAGAGAGGATCTGTCCTCCTTTCCACAAGGAACCGAAGCCAACTCAAAACCAATAGAAATATCCCCAAACACTGGATCGTCCCCTCTATTTATAACCTTTGGAAACACAGGCTCATAATCTTCATAAGAAGGCTCCACAGATAAACCATCAAAATTATTATGAGTTGGAACACCAAAATTCTTCTTCAAGATGGTAGGGATAGGAAGAGCAGAAGAGGAACTACCAATGACTCCCCTGGACTCAGCCTCCTTCTTCAAAGGATTAAAAAGAGGAACCCTTCCATTATGATATGAAGCATCAACCCGAACAAGATCGCACATTGAATCCTTCCTTATGTAAACTCTATTCCAAAGAGTGACTTTGGTCCACCCTACTTGGGAATCACTCTTGGGTTTCTTCAAGCACTAATTGAAGTGATGACAAAAATTTTTACAATAGATGCAAGTTTTAGGAACCCATCCATATTCGACTTGAATGGAAGCAGATGAATCAACCCCCAAATCCACAATAATCTTCTCTGGGAGTTCCTACCAAGCCGATATTTCCACAAAAATCCACACAAACCTAATTCTACTAATATCAATAGTGGATTTTTCTAAAAAGTGAGTTCTTGCTACTGCACTTGCAATATAACTAAGACCTTAATTGGACCAGGTCTCAAGAGGGACGTTCTGAAATTTTACCCACACTGGGAACACAGAGAAAGACTCTTTGTCGAGAGAAATACCTGGATGCCAAGAGAAAAGTATCATGAACTAAGTGACAAAGAACCATGACCCCGATAAAATAATATAAACAATATTATAAGAAGCATGAAACTTGAAGAAGAATAACCCTTCATCATTGCACAAGGTTTTGATCAATCCCTTTTCCTAGAAATCAGTAGCAATCTGAGCCACCTTATGAACGACATATTTTTCTCCAAAAAGTACCCAACCAAGGTATTACTTCATCTGGACGCACGCTTTTGAAGACCCATAGATGGAATAAAAACTTTAGAAATTTCCAACTAGAAATCGGAGGATGAAACCCAAAATCCATGAAATGCAGATAAGATTCCAAATCCCCCAATGTCACATCCATAGCCAAAGAAGAGCCAACAGCATTTCTAGAACCTGGGAGCAATGAGCCATCCACCACCACTCTAGAAAATGGGTTTGACGAACCATCCACTACTGCTCTGACAACCACATTGGGATCTCCAAACACCACCGAGGAAGAAACCTTACTAGCTTTAGAAACCTCAGATGATACCTTCACAATCTTATCTGAAACTCCAACCACAACCAAATTAGGTACGCACCACCCACCTCCAATGAAGGATAAGGCAGCACAACCTCTATTCCATTTGTACGATCAGAAACCCCAACTCCAGCCCCGACCAAGACATTAGCTTCAACCACAGCTTCTGATTCCTGAGCTCAGGATAACCTATGCACAACTTTACCATCTGAAACTGAGAAGAAACCAAACTGTACACCCTTTTGATGAGACAAGTCCATCACTGAACAATACCATAAGAATCAAGCTCAAAGGATGCTCACTTGATTTCTCGATGCACACCAAGCCCATCATTAGAGGGAGAGGAGCACTTGATGAAGAGGAGAACCATTACTTGTGTTTTTTAGGATTTGTTAGAGTTTTTTTTGTGTTTTAAGGGGTTTTAGAGTTTTTAAAAATTTCTAGGGGTTTCATGGATTTTTAGAGTTTTAGTGGGTTTTTAAGGGTTTTATGAGTATTAATGGTTTTTAAGGTTTTTGGGGGTTTATGGTTTTTAGAGGTTTTTAGGGGTTTTTATGTTTTCCTGGATTTTTAGTGGTTTTTTAGGATTTTTATGGTTTTTAGGATTTTTAGAAATTTTTGGGTTTTTAAGGTTTTTTATGCTATTTTAGGGGTTTTTAGGGTTTTTAGGGTCTTTCAGTGTTTTTAGGGTTTTTTTTGAGTTTTTAGGGTTTTTAAGGTTTTTAGAGTTTTTTATCATTTTTAGGGGTTTTAAGGGGTTTTAGAGTTTTTAGTGGGTTTAGGATTTTTATGGGTTTTTTAAGGTTTTTAGGGGGTTTATGGTTTTCATAGATTCTTCAGGGTTTTAGGGGTTTTTACATTTTCATGGTTTTTAGGTATTTTTTAGGATTTTTTTATGGTTTTATGGTTTTTAGGGTTTTTACTGATTTTGAGTGTTTTATGGCTTTTGAAGGGGTTTTAGGGTTTTCAGTGTTTTCAGGGTTTTTAGGTTCTTTTTAGGGTTTTGGGGTTTTTTTGAGTTTTTTCAGGGTTTTAAGGTTTTTTAGAGTTTATAACATTTTTAGGGGTCTCAAGAGTTTTTAGTGGTTCTTTAGGGTTTTTAGGGTTTTTAAGGTTTTAAGGTTTTTATGGTTTTGATTGGTTTTTTAGTGTTTTAGGGTTTTTTAAATTTTTAGGGTTATTTTGGGGATTTTTAGGAATTTTATTATTTTCAGGTTTTTTAAAGATTTTGAGGGTTTCCAGCGTTTTTCATGGGATTTTAGGGGTTTTTAGGGTCTTTTTTTTGGGGGGGGGGGTTAGGTTATTTCTGAGTTTTTTAGGATTTTTAGTGTTTTTTAAGTTTTTTAACATTTTTAGTGGGTTTAAGGGTTTTTGAGTTTTTTTTGGGGTTTTATGGTTTTTATGGGTTTTTATGGTATTTTAAGGGTTTAGGGGGTTTTATGGTTTTCAGGGTTTTTAGGATTTTTTACATTTTCATGGATTTTTAGGGATTTCTATAATTTTTATGGTTTTTAGGGGTTTTGGGGTTTTGGGGGATTTTGAGGGTTTTAAGGGGTTTTGAGTAGTTTTCAGGGGTTTTCAAGGTTTTTAGGGCCTTCTTGGGTTTTTAGGGTTTCTTTGATTTTTTAAAGGGGTTTAAGGTTTTTTAGAGTTTTTTAACATTTTTTGGGGTTTATGGATTTTTAGATTTTTAGTGGGTTTTTACGGTTTTTATGGTTTTTAGGGGTTTTTAAGGTTTTTAGGGGTTTTTAGGGTTTTAAGGGGTTTTTATGGGGTTTTAGGTGTTTTTCCAGGGTTTCAAGTTCTTTTTGGGTTTTTAGGGGTTTTTAAAGTTTTTTAGGGTTTTTATGGGTTTTAGAGTTTTCTAAATTTCTTAGGGGGTTTTCAGGGTTTTTTATGTTTTTTAGGATGTTTAGGGTTTTTAGGGTTTTTAGGGATTCAGAGGGGTTTTAGGGACATTCAAGGCTTTTTAGGGTTTTTATGGTTTTTCAAGGTTTATAGGTCATTATGGGTTTTTAGAGTGTTTTTAGTTTTTTGGGGGGTTTTAATGTTTTTATATTTTTTAACATTTTGGTGGTTTTAATGGTTTTTAGTGTTCTTAGTGCGGTTTTAATGTTTTTATGGGTTTTTAGGGGTTTTAACTATTTTGAGAGGTTTTAAGGGTTTCAAGGGGTTTGTTTTTTATATTTTCATTGTTTTTTGGGGGGTTTTAGGACTTTTATCATTTTTAGGGTTTTTAGGGATTTTGAAGGTCTTTAGAGTTTTTCAGTGGTGTTTAGGGTTTTATGGACTTTTGGTTTTTTATGGTTTTTTTGAGTTTTTAGGGTTTTTAAGGATTTTTGGAGTTTTTTAAGGTTTAGGGGTTGAAAGGGTTTTTAGAGTTTTTAGTGGTTTTTAGTGATTTTTTGGGTTTTATGGTTTTTAAAGGTTTTTAGGGGTTTTTAGGGTTTTTAGGGTTTTTAAGGGGTTTTTCTATGGTTTTAGGATTTTTTATGTTTTCATAGATTTTTATGGTTTTAGGGTTTTATGGATTTAGACGGTTTTTAATGATTTTGGGGGGTTTAGAATTTTTCAAGGGTTTTTCAAGGTTTTTAGGTTCTTTTGGGGTTTTTAGGGTCTTTTTAGTTTTTAGGTTTTTTAGGTTTTTTATAGTTTTTAAACATTTTTTTGGGGTTTTAAGGTTTTAGAGTTTTTAGTGGTTTCTAGGGTTCTTATGGTTTGTTAGGATTGTTAAGGTTATTATGGGTTTTTATGGTTTTTAAGTGTTTTTCAGGGTTTTAAGGGTTGTTGACGTTTTCATGGATATTTAGGGGGGGGTTTAGGATTTTTATGGTTTTTAGGGTTTTTTGGGGTTTTGGGGGTTTTGAGGGGGTTTAAGGATTTTTAGTGGTTTTAGAGTTTTTTGGGTTTTCAGGGTTTTCAGTGTCTTTTTGGGTTTTGGGGTTTTTTTTGAGTTTTTAGGGTTTTTATGGGTTTTTAGAGTTTTCTACATTTTTATAGGTTTTAAGGGTTGTTAGAGTTTTATTGGTTTTTTAGGGTTTTTAGGGGTTTTGAGGTTTTTAGGGGTTTAAAAGGTTTTCAAGGGTTTTTCAATGGTTTTAGGTTTTTCATGTTTTTATGGATTTTAGGGGGTTTTTTAGGATTTTTATGATTTTTAGTGTTTGTAAGTTTTTAGGGGTTTTAGTGTTTTTTTAGTGTTTTAGGGTTTTTAGAGTTTTTTTAACATTTTAGGGGTTTAAGAGGCTTTTAGAGTTTTAGTGGTTTTTTAGGGTTTTATGGGTTTTTATAGTTTTTTAACGTTTTTAGGGGTTTTTATAGTTTTAAGGGGGGTTTTAGGGTTTTTAGGGTTTTTAGGGTTTTTATGTTTTCATGGACTTTTAGGGATATTTGGGGATGTTTATAATTTTTAGGGTTTTTATGAGTTTCAGGGATTTTGAGGATTTATAGTGGTTTTCAGGGGGGGGGTTACGGTTTTTCGGGATATTTAGGTATTTTTTATTTTTTATGGATTTAAGGATTTTTAGAGTTTTTTAACATTTTTAGGGGGTTTAAGGGGTTTTAGAGATTTTATCCGGATTGAGGGGTTTTTTGGGTTTTTTATGGTTTTTAAGGGTTTACGGTTTTTAGGTGTTTTTTAATTTTTTTGGGATTTTTACATTTTCAACGATTTTTAGGGGTTTTAAGGATTTTTATGGTTTTTAGGGATTTTAGGGTTTTTAGGCATTTTTAGGGTTTTAGGGGTTTTCATGGGTTCTTATGGTTTTTAGGGGTTTTCAGGGATTTATTGTCTTTTTGGGTTTTTAGGGTTTTTTGAGTTTGTAAGGATTTATAAGTTTTTTTTATAGTTTTTAATGCTTTAGCGGTTTTAAGGGTATTTAGAGTTTTTAGTGGGTTTTTAGGGTTTTTAGGGGGTTTAAACGTTTTTTAGGTTTTTAAGTATTTTTTAGGGTTTTTAGGATTTTTTATGTTTTTGTGAATTTTTATGGAATTTTTAAGTTTTTTATGTTTTTTCGGGTTTTTTACAGTTTTTGGGGATTTTGAACATTTTTGGGGATTATAGGGTTCTTAGGATTTTTAGGGTGGTTAGGGTTTTTGAGAAAATTTTGGGTTTTTAGGGTTTTTTAGTTAGGGTTTTTATGGTTTTTTGGTGATTTTTAAAATTTTTATGGGTTTTAATTATAATTAGAGTTTTTTATGGGTTTTAGATTTTTTAATATTTTTAGGGGTTTTATGGTTTTAAGGGGTTTTAAATAATTTTTAGGGTTTTTTAGTTTTTCAGGGATTTTAGGGGTTTTGAATGATTTTTATGGTTTTAGGGTTTTTAGAGTTTTTAGGGATTTTGAGGGTTTTTAGGGTTTTCAGTGTTTTTTTAGGATTTCTAGGGTTTTTTTGGGTCTTTTAGGTTTTTAGTGTGTTTTTGCGTTTTTAGGGGTTTAAAGGTTATTTAGAGTTGTTTAACATTTATTGTGGTTTTAAGGGTTTTAGAGTTTTTAGTGGTTTTAGGGTTTTTATTCGTTTTTAGTGTTCTTATTGTTTTTAGGGGTTTAATGGTTTTCAGGTTATTTTCAGTTTTTTTAGGGTTTTTAGGGATTTTGAGGGATTTTTTGGGGTTTTTATGTTTTTAGGGACTTTTTTGGTTTTTTGGGTTTTTTTATTTTTTAGGGTTTTGAATGGTTTTTAAAGTTCTTTAACATTTTTATGGGTTTTAAGGGTTTTTAGAGTTTTTAGTTGGTTTTTAGGGTTTTTTATGGTTTTTAGGGGTTCATGGGTTTTAGGGGTTTTGAAGGTTTTTAAAGTTTTTTTTCATTTTCATCGATTTTTAGTAGATTTTTAGGATTTTTAGGGATTTTGATGGTTTTTAGGGGTTTTAGGTTTTTTAGGGTTTTTAGGGTATTTTGGGATTTTTAGGTTTTGTTTTTAGGGTTTTAAAGGGGTTTTAGATTTTTTTTAACATTTTTAGGGGTTTTAAGGGTTTTTAGATTTTTTTTGGGTTTTAGGGGTTTTTAGAGTTTTTAGGGATTTTTAAGGTTTTTATGGTTTTGAAAGGTTTTTTAGGGTTTTTACGATTTTTTTATGTTTTCATGGATTTTTAGAGGGTTTTACGATTTTTTATGTTTTCATGGATTTTTAGGGGTTTTCATGGAATTTAGCGTCTTTTGCTGTTTTTAGTGGTTTTTTTGATTTATTTAAGGTTTTTAAGGTTGTTAGAGTTTTTTTAACATATGTAGGGGATTTAAGGGTTTTTAGTGGCGTTTAGGATTATTAAGGTTTTTAGAGAGTTTATAGTTTTCAGGGGTTTTTTAGGGTTTTTAGGGTTTTTTATGTTTTCTTGGATTTTTTGGGGTTTTTAAGGGTTTTTATGATTTTTATGGTTTTTTGAGGTTCTTAGAGAATTTTGAGGGGTTTTAGGTTTTTTTAAAGGTTAATAGGGTATTTAAGTGTTTTCAGGTCTTTTGGGTTTTTATTGTTTTTTAGTGTTTTTAGAGTTTTTTAATGTTTTTAGGGGTTTATGGGTTTTAGGTGTTTTAGTGGATTTTCGGTTTTTTTAGTGTTTTTATTGTTTTTTAATGTTTATACGGGGTTTAAAGGTTTTTAAGAGTTTTTCAGGGTTTTTAGGGTTTTTTATGCTTTTGTTGATTTTTAGGGTTTTTTCTAGATTTTGAGGGTTTTAGAAAACTTTTAGAGATTTTTAGGGTCTTTTAGGGTTTTAGATTTTTAGTGGGTTTTTAGTGTTTTTATGGGGTTTTTGGGGTTTTTAAGGTTTTTAAGGGTTTTCATGGTTTTTAGGGGCTTTTTAGGATTTTTATAGTCTTTGTGGATTTTTAGGTTTTTAGGGATTTTGAGGTTTTTAGGGTTTTCATGGGGGTTTATGGGTTTTTTGTGTTTTCAGGGTGTTTTGGGGGTTTTAGGTTTTTTAGTTTTTTAGGGTTTTTAGGTTTTTTTTAGGTTTTTTAGGGTTTTTATTGGTTTTTTTGGTATTTTAGGGGTTTAGAGACTTTTTTGGTTTTTAGGGTTTTTTTATTTTCTTAGGGTTTTGAATGGTTTTTAGAGTTCTTTAACGTTTTTATGGGTTTTAAGGGTTTTTAGAGTTTTTAGTTGGTTTTTAGGGTTTTTATTGGGATTAATGATTTTTAAGGGTTTTATGGGTTTCAGGGGTTTTTAAGGTTTTTATGGTTTTTTTACATTTTCCTCGATTTTTAGCATATTTTTAGAATTTTTATTGTTTTTAGGGTTTTTAGGGATTTTGATGGTTTTTAGGTTTTTTAGGGGTTTTCAGGGTTTTTATGGTTTTCAAAGTTTTTTCAAGGGTTTTCAAGATTTTTAGTGTAAGGACCTGACCCCAGTTGCCCAGAGCCGATGCCATATTCGATTAAATTGGCATATAAACAAGGAATAAGCATCCCGAAGGACCGAGTAGTTTAGTATTATTGGAAACAAGATACATACATAAGTTCAACTTTACATATTGAAAGGAAAACAACACTAAATTATTCCATTAGAAACATCCAAGCCTCCTAGATTATGCTTGCAAGTCACTCATAATTTACTTCTTCATATCCTGGGAAAATGAAACATAAGAAAGGGGTGAGCTCAAACGCTCAGTAAGGGTAATCAATAGAGTGGAAGATAGAATAAACATAAGACATGGTGAATAATTGAAAACACACGCCTTTAAAAATAATGAACTTGAACACATTATGGAAGGAATATGAGATGAGTAAATAATTCCATAATAAAACATAATCATGGGTGTTCTACTAGTCGAATTAACACATAAAATTTCAATTACTAGCTTCATAATTAGGGAAGTGCAGATATCGAACATTCTGAAACATTTTTTCAAGGCCTTGGCCAAGATGTCTAAAAATGATTAAGCCTCGGCCAAAACCATATATCACATTGGGAAAAGCCTCGGCCAATTCCACGTCTATTTGTCTCATGAGACCTACCGATGCATCAAGGGGCTATAATGGGCCCCACCCATTACATAATAAGTCCAATTCATTCCTCATATGAGTGGGGATAAACATAAACAACATATACATTCATATTGAAACTATCATATGAAATGTAACTAACTTTTCCCAATCATTTAAACATAAACACTAACCATTTAGAGTAATATGGTGAATGGTTTTAGGATAGATCATCCACAATAGAGTTAGTCATAAACCATTAAATCAAATATGGTATATGGCATCAAAAATTATTAATCCCCATAATAAATAAGAATCAATAAGAGCGTTGAATCAAACAAAAATACTCTTATAAAATCATTAAGCAATATTTGAGATATATACTCTTTTATTTTGAAAAAAGAATTATTTTGGAAAAATATTTGTATAAAACCATAATTTAAGTAAGATATTAATTTCATAATAAAATTAGTTATTTTATAAAGATAATGGTTTCTTAAAACATATTATAGAGTGCCCTTGAAAATAGGTAAGAATTTGAGAAATTTCCTTGAACCGGGCTTGTATTTTGGAAACAATTTTGAAAGTATCTTTTAATACGTGTAACTATCCATAAAATAAGGAAGGTTTATGGTTTGTAAACATATATATAATACTCACACAGAATTTATGAGGAGTATATAACAATACATAAGAATTTCATTGAGGTAGTTAGACAATGAAAGTAACCCAAATGAAAATGGAAGTTCGGATGGAAAAACCCTTACCTTATAGAGTAACTCTTAGAACATGAAGTTTGGGACCTTGGGGGATTAAGTACACCTTTGGAGGACTCCTATAGAGGTAAAACCGCCAAATCTTCGAGGATGAGGGATTTAGAATGAAAGAAAACGAATAGATGAGTTGGTATTTGATGAGAATCAAGGTGTGCATATGCAGCGAGGAGTCGAGAGTGATCCTGACATGAATGGTGGATGGAGCATAAATGCACAAGACCCATTGCATGGTATTGGAGGCCCAATGACAAGAGGAAGGATGAGGAGGATGAAAGAGGCCTTACATGGCCTCATTTTGAAATTACAAGGGCAGGCCCAACATGCATGCATGGGAGGATCAAATGGGCCTTTAATTACACTTATTAAAGCCCAAAAGTGAACCTAAATGGCCCACCCATTTGATCCCACGAATTTAAAGCCACTTGCATCTTCAAATTCAAAAGTGGTGGGGCCCTTGTCTACAAAGTCATGGTGGGAATCTTCAAAGTCTTTGGGGGTGGTGCTAAAAAGTCTTCTTGGTGGATATCTTGTCCCCTAAAGCCATGGGCATGTGTAGAGAAAGTCAAAAATCGTTTTTAGCCTTTAGACTTTTGTGAGATAGGTATTTTGACTTGTATCCCTCTCATTTGGCTATAAATAGCCACCCCCTTGTACCCCTTGAGGTTAATCACGAATTTGAGTATTTTCTAGCATTATTATGCTTGTGTTTCTTGTGTTCTTGGATGAATGCAAGTAAGGCTTATCAAAGGAGTGATCAACCTTTGTGGTGCTTTTTATAATTAGGGTTTTAAGGGGAAAGTCTCCTTGGGGTCCTAATTGATCACCCCCCTTCCCCTTTTAGTTCTTCCGCACTTCATTTTATTTGCATTTCTCCCACTTTCATCACTTGCGTTTCCACACTTTCGCCAACGAGCACCACACCTCCATACGGTATCATATCATTTGGTATCAGAGCTCGGCAACGGAAACCAGGTTCTTTCATTGTTCTATTTCTCCCAACTTTTTCATCCGCTTCTTCTATTTTCATCCATCAGCCAGTTCTGGACGGAACTTTCTTCTGCCATTTCGTCCCCTTTTTTCTTTGCGTTTCTGGACGTATAGCATGTCATTTTGATAGTTCAGAACCTCATATTTCATCTCGATTTGGAAACAGAAAAATCCAACAAGTATATTTGGAGATATAGCCGAATCAATTCGTGCTACAGATCCAGCAATCCTCCAAGAACGGATTTCCAATCGAGTTTGAAGCTCATATTTTTCTCACCCTTTTATATCATTGCAATCAGATTAGAGTATTGTGACATTTTCATCTATTGTACTTTGAGCACAAAAAAAAAACGCAGTCCTTGTTTCCAATTTCTTGATTTTTGAGTAGCAAAAAAAAAATACAAAAAAATCAAAAAAAAAATCAAAAAAAAAAAAAAAAACTGCTCATTTGAAATGTTGCGTTTGCTCCTTAAGTCACAAATTTGATTGCATTTATTTTTCTTATCCACCATCTTCTTTTCTTCATCCATATCAAACCTTCAACCATTTCCCTTTATCCCATCTCACTTTACCTCTCATATTTCTTGGACTCCATTGATTCAAACCCTTTTAAAATTTCTGATTTTTAAAGTTTGTCATGAATTGATTGCTTCTTAATTGTTGTCTTCTTGATTCTATTTAAGAACACTTGTAGGAACCAAGTTGTAGTGCTAGAAAGTGTGAGGAACCTTTTGAGAGGAAAAAAAATAGAGAGAAATAGTGTGTGAGGTTTTAAAAAAATGGCAAGCGAGGGAGAAAGAAGTGAGATCGACATCAAATTATTCATGAAAGCTGTTGCTGACCAATTTACAAGATTGAATGCTAGGTTGGATGATTTGCAAGGTTCTTCAACTTCAAGGGCTCCGCGAAGGCAAGAAGTTGAGGAAGGTGATGATGAGTACTCTGATTTCGAAGAATCAATTCCTAGGCGAGGGCAACGTGCTGCTTGGAGAGACAATGACTTGGGAAGCATCAAAGTGACACTTCCACCCTTTCAAGGGAAGAGTGACCCAGAACTTTATTTGGAGTGGGAGAGAAAGGTTGACCATGTGTTTGGACTTCACAACTACTCGGAGGAGAAGAAGGTAAAATTGGCAGCCCTTGAGTTCAATGACTATGCAAGTATTTGGTGGGAACAATTACAAGTAAGTCGACGACGAAATGGAGAAAGGCCAATTCGAACTTGGGAAGAAATGAAGATAGTAATGCGCAAAAGGTACATTTCTAGTCATTACTATCGAGACTTACATTTGAAGTTACAAAAACTTGTGCAAGGTTCCATGTGTGTGGAGGAATACTACAAGGAAATGGAGATATCAATGATTCGAGCCAATTTGGAGGAGGATCGCGAAGCTACCATGGCAAGGTTCATCAATGGCTTGAATTCGGAAATTAGAGATGTGGTGGAACTACAGACCTACATTGACATGGAGGAGTTGCTACATAAGGCAGTGAAGGTCGAAAAACAAATACATTCTCGGAGGATTCAAGTAAGTTCCCATAATTTTTGGAAGGATAACCGGAAAGATCCAAAATCAATTTCTAAGTGGAATGAAACGAAACCAAGGGATTCTAAATTTGTTCCAAAACAAAGAGAAGAGTCCAAAAATAAGTTCTTCCCCACTGATTCAAAAGGAAAAATGGACACAAATTTCCCTTCTAAATCTCGTGATATAAAGTGTTTTAAGTGTTAAGGACATGGTCATATTGCATCTCAATGCCCAAACAAAAGGGCCATGATTATTTTGGATAATGGAGAGATCCTTAGTGAGCACTCTAGCGATGATGAGATTCCATCTTTGGAGGAGGGTTCCGATGTAGAAGTTGAAGAACCCGTACATGGAGATGCATTGGTGGCAAGAAGAGCTTTAAACATTCAACCCAAAGATGATCATGATGAGGAGCAACGGGAACATATTTTTCATACGAGATGCCACATCAAGGAGAAGGTATGTAGTATGATCATTGATAGTGGAAGTTGTACCAATGTGGCGAGTACATTGTTGGTGGAAAAGTTGAGTTTGCCTACTCTAAGGCATACTAGACCCTATAGATTGCAATGGTTGAATGATAGTGGGGAAGTGAGGGTCACAAAACAAGCCATAGTTTCTTTTTCCATTGGAAAATATCATGATGAGGTGTTGTGTGATGTTGCTCCGATGCAAGCTGGACATTTGTTACTAGGGAGACCGTGGCAATTTGATAGGAGGGTGATTTATGATGGCTATGCTAACCGCTTCTCTTTTCATTTCAGTGGTAGGAAGATTGTTTTGACTCCTCTAAGTCCCATACAAGCATATGAAGATCAAGTGAGGATAGAGAAAGAATACAAAAAGAAAAAAGAAATGAGTGAAAAAGAAAGTGGGAAAAATAAAAACTTGAGTGATAAAAAAGAGAGCGATGAGTTGAGAAAAAAAGAAAAGAGAGAAAAAAATGAAAAGAGTGGAAAAAATAAGAGTGAAAAAGGAGAGACGAGTGACATAAAAGGAAATGAGGGAAATCAAAGAGATGAAAACAAGAGTGTTAAGCGAAAGGTGAGTTTATTTTCTGGAAAAAGTGAGGTGAAAGGTGCTTTATTGAGCGGGAAGGTGTTCTTACTCATTAGTAAGGATGCTTACCTTGCAACTAACAAAATTCACCATTCGTTGCCTTCTTGTGTTGTGTCTTTACTACAGGAATTTGGTGATTTGTTTCCTGAAGAAACAACCGATGGACTACCACCTTTGAGAGGCATTGAGCACAGGATCGACTTCATACCCGGTGCTGCAATTCCCAACAGGCCTGCATATAGAGCTAATCCAGAAGAGACTAGAGAGATCCAGTGTCAAGTTGAAGAACTAATGAAGAAAGGATTGGTGAGGGAAAGCATGAGTCCCTGTGCAGTTCTGGTGATCCTAGTACCCAAGAAAGATGGCACATGGAGGATGTGTGTAGATTGTCGCGCCATCAACAAAATAACAGTTAAGTATCGCTATCCCATCCCTCGACTTGATGACATGCTTGATGAATTACATGGGGCTTCTTTATTTTCAAAAATTGACCTTAAAAGTGGATACCACCAAATTCGAATGAAAGAAGGAGATGAGTGGAAAACTACTTTTAAAACTAAGTTCGGTTTGTATGAGTGGTTAGTTATGCCATTTGGTTTAACTAATGCACCAAGTACATTCATGAGCTTAATGAACCATGTTCTTCGTTCTTTCATTGGAAAATTCGTGGTTGTCTATTTTGATGATATCTTGGTGTATAGTAAATCTCTAGATAACCATGTTGAACACTTGTGTTTGGTGTGTGAGACCCTTAAAGAAAACCAACTTTATGCCAATCTTCAAAAATGTTCCTTTTGCATGGATTCTGTTGTGTTTCTTGGCTTTGTTGTAGGGGCGAAAGGGATTCATGTGGATGAAGAAAAGGTCAAAGCAATTCAGGAGTGGCCAACACCGAAGAATGCAACCGAGGTTAGGAGTTTTCATGGATTGGCAAGCTTCTATAGGAGGTTTGTTAAGGACTTCTCATCCATCGCTGCACCTCTTAATGAACTTGTTAAGAAAAATGTGGTCTTTAAATGGGGTGAAAAACAGGAAAAGGCTTTTAACACACTCAAAGAAAAATTGGTCAATGCTCCACTTTTAAGCCTACTGGATTTCACAAAAGTCTATGAAATTGAGTGTGATGCATCGGGAGTTGGTATTGGTGCTGTTTTGACTCAAGAGTCACGTCCAATTGCTTACTTTAGTGAGAAATTGAACGGGGCAGCATTAAATTATTCAACTTACGATAAAGAACTTTATGCTTTGAAACGAACCCTGGAAACATGGCAACATTACTTATGGCCTAAAGAGTTCATTATTCATTCTGACCATGAAAGCCTTAAGTATTTGAAGTCCCAAGGTAAGTTGAATCGGCGACATGCATCTTGGCTGGAATTCATTGAGACTTTCCCCTATGTGATCAAGCACAAAAAAGGTAAGGAAAATGTGGTTGCCGATGCTCTTTCCTGAAGGTATGCACTTCTCACTTCTCTTCATTCTCGATTACTTGGATTTGAGTTACTAAAGGGAATGTATGAAACTGATGGAGATTTTTCTCAAATTTGGGCATCTTGTGAAAAACATGGATTTAAAGAGTACTACAAAAATGATGGATTTCTTTTCAAAAGGGATAAATTGTGCATTCCAAATTGTTCAACTCGAGAATTGCTTGTAAAAGAAACTCATGGGGGTGGTTTGATGGGGCATTTTGGTGTTGAAAAAACATTAGCTACTTTGCATGAACATTTTTATTGGCCAAGCATGAGAAAAGATGTTATTGCAATTTGTGCCAAGTGTATCACTTGTAAGCATGCAAAGTCCAAGGTTCAACCTAATGGATTGTATTCCCCCTTGCCTGTTCCATCTCATCCTTGGACCGACATCTCTATGGATTTTGTGTTGGGAATACCTCGATCCCAATCGGGGAAAGATAGCATTTTTGTTGTTGTGGATCGATTTAGCAAAATGGCTCATTTCATTGCATGTTCAAAAACTAATGATGCTATTCATATAGCTGATTTGTTTTTCAAAGAAATTGTGAGATTACATGGACTGCCCAAAACCATTGTAAGTGATAGGGATGTGAAATTCCTTAGCCACTTTTGGAGGACTTTGTGGAATAAATTGGGGACTAAATTATTGTTCTCAACTGTCGCACATCCTCAAACCGATGGTCAAACTGAAGTGGTGAATAGGACTCTTTCTACCCTCTTGCGTGCAATAATTCAAAAAAATCTAAATAATTGGGAAAAATGTTTGCCACACATAGAGTTTGCATATAACCGAGTAGTGCATTCCACTACTAACTTCTCACCTTTTGAGATTGTCTATGGATTTAACCCAATGACTCCGTTAGATATTATATCATTGCCTACTAATGAGGTTGTTGATCTTGTAGGTGATGAGAAGGCAAAATTTGTTCAGGATTTACATGCCAAAGTGAAAGCCAACATTGAGAGAAGAAATGAACAGTGTGCGAAGCAAGCAAACAAGGGTCGACATAAGGTTGTACTAGAACCTGGAGATTGGGTGTGGGTGCATTTGAGGAAGGAAAGGTTTCCGGAGCAAAGAAAATCCAAACTTCTACCGCGAGGAGATGGACCTTTCCAAGTTTTAGAAAGAATCAACGATAATGCCTACAAGATTGACTTGCCCAGCAGGTATGGAAATGTGAGTGCCACCTTTAATGTTACCGATCTCTCTCCTTTTGAATATGCAGATTCGAGGACGAATCCTTTTGAAGAGGGAGGGGATGATGAGAATCAAGGTGTGCATATGCAGCGAGGAGTCGAGAGTGATCCTGACATGAATGGTGGATGGAGCATAAATGCACAAGACCCATTGCATGGTATTGGAGGCCCAATGACAAGAGGAAGGATGAGGTGGATGAAAGAGGCCTTACATGGCCTCATTTTGAAATTACAAGGGCAGGCCCAACATGCATGCATGGGAGGATCAAATGGGCCTTTAATTACACTTATTAAAGCCCAAAAGTGAACCTAATGGCCCACCCATTTGATCCCACGAATTTAAAGCCACTTGCATCTTCAAATTCAAAAGTGGTGGGGCCCTTGTCTACAAAGTCATGGTGGGAATCTTCAAAGTCTTTGGGGGTGGTGCTAAAAAGTCTTCTTGGTGGATATCTTGTCCCCTAAAGCTATGGGCATGTGTAGAGAAAGTCAAAAATCGTTTTTAGCCTTTAGAATTTTGTGAGATAGGTATTTTGACCTGTATCCCTCTCATTTGGCTATAAATAGCCACCCCCTTGTACCCCTTGAGGTTAATCACGAATTTGAGTATTTTCTAGCATTATTATGCTTGTGTTTCTTGTGTTCTTGGATGAATGCAAGTAAGGCTTATCAAAGGAGTGATCAACCTTTGTGGCGCTTTTTATAATTAGGGTTTTAAGGGGCAAGTCTCCTTGGGGCCCTAATTGATCACCCCCCCCCCTTCCCCTTTTAGTTCTTCCGCACTTCATTTTATTTGCATTTCTCCCACTTTCATCACTTGAGTTTCCACACTTTCGCCAATGAGCACCACACCTCCATACGGTATCATATCAGTATTTATAGAAAAAGAGAGGGAGTTTTTTAATAATTTCAAAGGGACACCTCATTAGTGGTTTTTTCCAAACCATGCGCTTGCCCATGGTTTTAGACACTTGGGACACATCATGTCATATGTTACTGTAAAAAAGTAGACTAGCCTTTTATTTTAATTATTATGTCATTATGATGTCATTAAACTACCCAAAACTCAAAACTGTTTTTTTACTATTCACGAAAAATTCAAGTATTTTAGAAAAATCCAAAATATTCACCCCAACCATTTTTTAACGTGTATAATTCAAAAATGAACTCCATTTTCAAAAATAATTTTCTAAATATTATTAATTTAATTTTTAAATAAAATCATAGTTAATTAAAAAAATAACAACTTTAAGGTATAATTAGTTTTATATCACATTGAAAAATTAATTAAGATCTCATTATCTTATTACCTTAAGAAAATAAAATAATAACATTATTTACTATTCATAAGGGTCATATTACTATTCATATTACTATTCATAAGGGTATGTTACTGTTCACCAAAAATCAAGTTTGTTCTATCAGACTCCAAATGATTTACTGGTCACAACTCTAGATGACCATTTTTCGAAATTCAAAACACAATAGAGGTAAAATTATGTTTAATGGATATATTATAAAATGCATTCAATTTTTATTTTCAAAACCTTGGTGTGTTTCATTCTCCCCTCGTTACAAAAATTTTGTCCTTGAAATTTACAAAATGTTACCTAAAAAGATTTGAGTATGTCTTCAACATAAGCACCTGAGGCTCCCATGTCACTTCCTCCATCTTATGGTTCTTCCAAAGAACCTTTACTAGACGAGTCGTCCGATTTATCAATACTTGTTCTTTGGTATCAAGAATCTTGATAGGCTCTTCACAATAAGACAGATCGGGCTCAAGTTCTACTTCTTCATAAGTGAGTACATGTGTTGGGTATGACATGTATTTTCTTAACATTGACACGTGGAACACATTGTGAACTTTGGATAGAATTGGTGGCATTGCCAAACGGTAAGCTACGACTCCAATTCAATCTATAATTTCAAAAGGTCTAATGTACCTTGGACTTAATTTCCCTTTATTTTTGAATCGTATAATACCCTTCTATATAGATACCTTTAAGAAAACGTGATCACCTTCTTGAAATTCTAAATCCTTCTTTTGGTTATCAGCATAGCTCTTTTGCCTACTTTGAGCTGTTTTGATATGGTTTTGGATAATCTCTGCCTTTTCCGTTGTTTCTTCAACAAGTTCTGGGGCCACGAGCTTTCTTTCACCAATATCATCCCAGAAATTTGGTGTACAATATCTCTTCCCATATAATGTTTCATAGGATGCCATCTGAATACTTGAATGGAAGCTATTGTTGTAGAAAAATTCTACAATAGGTAAATACTGATCCCACATGCCTTGAAAATCAAGTGAAAAAGACATCAACAAGTCTTCCAAAGTTTGAATAGTCCGTTCTGATTGTCCACCAGTCTATGGGTGGTAGGCAGTGCTCAAACGAAGATCATTATCTAGGGTCTTCTAAAGACTCTTCCAGAATCGTGATGTAAAACAGGGATCATGATTGGAAAAAATTGACGAGTTTACACCATGAAGTCTTACAACTTCATTAATATATATTCTTGCTAAACGTTCAAGTGGTAAATCTTCTCTTATAGCAAGAAAATGTGCTCATTTTGTATGATGGTCAACAATGACCCATATCACATCATTCTTTCTTGGAATCTTTGGTAGCCCCATGACAAAGTACATCGTAATATCATCCCATTTCCACATAGGTATAGGAAGGGGTTGCATGACTCCTCCAGGACGTTGTCTTCCAGCCTTCACCTATTGACAAACCAAACATCTCGACACGTAATCAGCAATATCCCTCTTCATGTTTTCCCACCAAAATTGTTCCTTTAGATCTCTAAACATCTTTGTGCTACCAGTGTGTATAGATAAATTAGAGCTATGAGCATCATCCAATAGTTCTCTCTTTAGCTTAGGAATAGCAGGGACACAAAGTCTCTTTCCGAATTTCAAAATGCCACCTTTATATGCGAAGTCAGTCAACTTCCCATCATTTATAGCTTTAATTTTCTTTTGAAACTTTTCATCATCATCTTGAGAAAATTTTATCCTTTCTAGTAAAGAAATTTTGAAAACCATTCGAAAAAGTAGTGATGTGTTACCTTTCTTGATAATTCTCATATCCATCTTTACTAGATCCATGAACATAGGATCCCTTTCAACTCTCATCTTGTTCATAATTCTGTGCTCCTTTCTACTCAAAGAATCTGCTACCTTATTTGCCTTCCCCGGGTGGTAATGTATTGTAAAATCATAGTCTTTGAGTAGCTTAATCCTTCTTATTTGTCTCATGTTGAGTTCTTTCTGTGAGAATATATATTTCAAACTCTTATGATCAGTATATATCTCACATTTTTCGCCATAGAGGTAATGTCTCTAAATATTTAGATCAAATATTACCCCTTCTAAATCAAGATCATGAGTTAGATAGTTTTTTTCATGAATTTTTAGCTACCTAGACGCATAGGCAATCACTTGATCATTCTGCATAAAAACACAACCAAGTCCTTTCTTTGATGTGTCACTATAGATAACAAACCCATCATTCCCTGATGGTAGGGTTAGGATCAGATCATTCACTAACCTCCTATTCAATTCTTCAAAACATTATTCACATTCCTTGGTCCATATGAACTTAACCCCTTTTTGTGTAAGCTTGGTCATTGGATTGGCTAAACGGGCAAAGTTCTGAACAAAACGCCGATAATAACCTACTAAACCAATAAAACTACGTACCTCAGTTATGTTCGTTGGAGTAGGCCATTCTTTCACAGCCTTTGTCTTCACAGGATCTACAGATATTCCATCCTTAGAGACAATGTGGCCAAGAAAGGAAACTAATTGGACCCAAAAATCACACTTGCTAAACTTCCCATATAATTCATTTCTTCTCAGAGTCTTCAGAATAGTACGCAGCTGATTTTCACGATCTTCATAACTTTTAGAGTATACCAGGATATCATCAATAAAAACCACCACAAAGTCATCAAGATATTCCTTGAAAACTCTATTCATCAGATCCATGAAAATAGATGCTGAATTAGTTAGTTCAAAAGGAATTACTGTAAACTCATAATGCTCGTACCCGGTTCAGAATGCTATTTTTGGAATGCCTTCCTTCCTCACAAGTAACTGAAGATATCCAGATCGAAGATAAATCTTCGAAAAATATTGGGCTTCATGAAGTTGATCGAATAAATCATCAATTCGTGGAAGAGGGTACTTATTCTTTATTGTAATAGCATTGATTTCCCTGTAATCAATCCAAAACCTCATAGACCCATCTTTCTTCTTAATGAAAAGAACAGGGGATCCCCATAGAGAAACACTAGGGGAAATAAATATTTTATCACTCAATTCCACTAGTTGTTTCTTTAGCTCCACTAACTCCGTAGTGTCCATTCTATAAGGGGTATTTGATATGGTCCTTGAACTAGGAATTAAGTCAATGGAAAACTCAATTTCCCACTCTGGAGGATGTCCAGGTAAATCCTCTGGAAATACATCAATATATTCTTGAAAAATAGGTACATCTTCTATTTGAAGACTTCTTTACTCACCCATAGATATTGGGTTCTCTTCCTCTCCAATAATGGAATTTAGTGGAGCTACTAGGGGTGGATCTAGATGAGAACCAGATGGTGATGTTTATGCTCTAAAGATAAGAAATTCCTTATCATCATAAAAAATTGTAACCTCATTCTTCTTACAATAAATTTTCACATCATGATCTGATATCCAATCCATACCAAGGATTACATAAAATTCAATCATGGGTACGACAAAAAGATCAGCAGATAAAGCATGTTTATATTCCATAATGGTAACTGATTCACAAAACTTTGTTGCAATGATACTTCCCTTAGAAGTTTTGACTAACAACTCCCTTAATAAGTCAAATTGAAAATATATAATTTTCTTGGAAAACTGGGAAGATATGAAAGAATGCGATGATCCAGAATCAAATAAAGCATTGACTAATTTTGACGAAACGATTAATGTACCTACCACCACGTCATGCAGGACTTCAACCTCTATAGTTGTGATTGCATACACTTGGCCCTACTCCCTTGGCCTTTTCTGTGGCATGTTTCCTTGGATATTTGGACAATCATTATCATAGTGCCCCAACTCCCAATAATTATAGCATTTAACATTAATAGCTTCTTTCTTCCCCCTGAAATCACCAGCAAGATGGTCTTTCTGTTCACATTTGTAGCATACTCCTTTTCCCTTTAAGCACGCACCAGGGTATTTCCTTCCACAATTATCACAGGGTGGAAATTCAACTCTTCCATTCTTACATGTTTCCTTGTTTCCTTTCCCAGAGTTTTTAGCAACCCTCTTCTTCTCTTTCTTTCCCTTAAAGTCATAAGACTTAGAGAATTTCTTTTCTATCTTGATAGCACATGAAACTATATCTTCATATGATGAGAAACTCTGGGAGACCAAAGCTCGCCGGAGGAATGGCTTTAGGCCATCAAAGAATCAATCAATTTTGCTCCTTGGATTTCGTATGTATTCCACAACATGCCTTGCTAACCTTATGAAGTTAGCTTCATACTTTGAAACATTATCATATTCCTTTTGCTTCAAGTTTAGAAACTGCCTTTCCATATCCGCTCGCTATCCACGAGGAAAATATTTCTCTAGGAAAATTTCCTTAAAGTACCTCAATTCCATCTCTTTTATCTCTACCTCCTCCTTTGTGTTTTGAATTAACGACCACCACTGATCTGCATCTCCCGATAGATGATAAACTGCCATGAAGACCTTCTCTCTTTCATTACATCCCAAAGTGATAAATATCTTCTCTAGGGAATTTATCCACTACTCAGCTACAAATGGATTTGTAGTCCCATTGAATGATGAAGGTAGTTGTCGCATAAAGCGATATAATATAGCTCCTTAATGTGGTGGATCCGGATGCTCCATACGGGTAAGGTTATTGTTCATAACCTGAGTAAGTTGTCCAAATATAGTTAAAAGTTACTCAGCACTCGTCACAACACCAGATCCAACATCATTATCTTGCATCGGAGGGAAATCCCTATAGGGGACACACACGTTTGAGCGTTTTCCATTCCTTCCACTAGGCACCATTTCTAGATAATGGCATACACTATATTAGGTTATGAATTATAATGTATAATATTAACCAAACAAAATACTTATCATAAATTTAAATCTTACACATGGCTAATCCCATAATCACAATAATGGTTTCTTTGAGGAAAAAAATTTCATTTAAATCCTTCATAATGGCTTGTAAAGAAAATGTGGATTATCCTAAGCATATCCCCCGGGAGTGTTGTAACCAAGAGTACAACAAGGCCCATTGTCGTGTACCAGGATACCAAGCCCGAAACTCCTTGTCAGATCTTTTACTCCTAGGTACATCTGTGTTAGAGCCGCCTCTACCTGCTCGTATCCAGACAAGGATGTATTGCCAGAAAGATTCACATAATCTATTCCTTACCAAAATACCAGGACGTTTTTGTATGTTTATCCTCGAAGACTATCTTAGGTACTCTTCCCTAATCTATGTTTTCTAAATCTAGTTTCCAAGTTTTCTACTAAACTTCCTCTGATACCAACTGTAAGAACCCAACCCCAGTTACCCAGAGCCGGTGCCTTATTCAATTATTTTGGCATATAAACAAGGAATAAGCATCCCGAAGAACTGAGTAGTTTATTATTATTGGAAATAAGATACATACATAAGTTCAAATTTACGTATTGAAGGAAAAAAACTAAATTATTCCATTTGAAACATCCAAGCCTCCTAGATTGTGCTTGCAAGTCACTCATAATTTACTTCTTCATATCCTGGGAAAATAAAACATAAGAAAGGGGTGAGCTCAAATGCTCACTAAGGTTAAGAAATATAGCGAAAGATAGAATAAATATAAGACATGGTGAATAATTGAAAACACATTCCTTTAAAAATAATGAACTTGAACACATTATGGAAGAAATATGAGATGAGTAAATAAAGCCATAATAAAACATAATCATGGGTATTCTACTAGTCGAATAACCACATGAAATTTCAATTACTAGCTTCATAATGAGGGAAGTGCATATGCCGGACATTATGAAATATTTTTTCAAGGCCTCATCCAAGACGTCTACAAATGATTAAGTCCTTGGCCAAAACCATATATCACATTGGGAAAGGCCTTGGCCAATTCCACGACTATTTGTCTCATGAGACCTACCAATGCATTGAGGGGATATAGCAGGCCTCACCCGTCACATAATAAGTCCAATTTATTCCTCATATGAGTGGGGATAAACATAAATAACATATACATTCATATTGAAACTATCATATGAAATGTAACTAACTTTTCCTAATCATTTAAACATAAAACATTAACCATTCCAAGTAATATGGTGAATGGTTTTAGGATAGATCGTCCACGATAGAGTTAGTCATAAACCATTAAATAAAATATGGTAGATGAAATCATAAATTATTAAGCCCAATAATACATAAGAATCAACAAGAGCGTTGAATCAAACGAAAATAATCTTATAAAATCATTAAGCAATTCTTGAGATATATAATTTTTTATTTTGAAAAGAATAGTTCCTTTGGAAAAATATTTGTATAAAACCAGAATTTAATTAAGATATTAATTTCATAATAAAATGAGTTATTTTATAAATATAATGGTTTCCAAAAATAGGTTATAGAGTTCCCTTGAAAATAGGTAAGAATTTGAGAAATTCCCTTGAATCAGGTTTGTATTTTGGAAACAATTTTGAAAGTATCTTTTAATACATGTAACTATCCATAAAATAAAGAAGGGTTCTGGTTGGTAAACTTATATATAATACTCACACATAATTTATGAGGAGTACATAACAATACATAATAATTTCATTGAGGTAGTTAGACAATGAAAGTAACCCGAATGAAAATGGAAGTTCGGATGAAAAAACCCTTACCTTAAGTCCAAATGTATTCCCCTCTTGAACTTAAGGTCCGGGAATATGAAATTAGACTCATTAATAACTTAATTAAGAACTTATTAGACATTTATTTAGTTTATAATAAATCTTTTTAGTTCATTTATGTCATTGTTGATAAGTTATAATATCAAATTCCGTCATTCTAGAGTGTTCGTTTTCTTGATTTTCATAATCGGTTTTCTTGTTTTTAAGTAATGGAGTTCATGTGGAATGGATGTAAATCTCCATAATTGAATTTAGATATTATTTATGAACATCCATAAGTGTTAATGGTCATTTATATCATTTGGTTACATGGAAATAGGATGAATCATTAGATGAATTATTAATGATATTCACTTAGATTATTTAAGTAGTATTTTGATTATTAGGAACTAGTTTGGTCTTATGATTTAATAATATGTACATATACTGGTTCCTGAATATTAATTTGGTTATAATACATATATTCACTACTAGAAAAAAAGTCTATAGCCACAATTTATAACCATGGCTATAGACCCCGAAACTGTGGCTATAGGTAATAGCCACAGTTTTGCTGCTGGTGGCTTCTATTAGCGTGGCTATAGGGGAAAACCTATAACCATGGTTTCAAACCATGGAAATAGACCTATATCCATGATTTGAAACAGTGGAAATAGACCTATAGCCACGGTTTAAATCGTGGCAATATACCTATTTCCACGGATAAAAACTATGGCCACATCTTAAAGTCTACAGAAAGTAATAAAACAAGCCTACGACCACGTTAAATTGTAGAAAAAACCGTTGATAAAACCTCTTGTTTCAGAAAAAAAATATACACCCCCAGTTCAACCCCTACTCCCTGCCTCTGCCCTGCTCCCTGTCTCTGCCATACCTCCTGCCTCCTGTCTCAACCGCTTCCTCCTGCTCCCTGCTCCCTGCTCCCTGCTCCCTCCACCATACCTCCTGCCACCTGCCTCCTTACTTAACCACTACCTCCTACCTCCAGGCTCCCTACTCAACCACTGCCCCTCCTCCTCCTCCCGCCTCCCTACTCAAACAGACCTTAGTTAGAATGAAAAATAAATAGAACCAAAATCAATTAAATCAAATTCATATAAACCATGAAAAACTAAAATGAATAAAAAATAACCAAGTCAAATTGACTAATTAAACCCCAATCAAAATAAAATCTTATAAAATGTACAAAAACACTTTCTCAAACTCAAACTGATCGAACCAAACCTAACTAATCAAAAATGACACAAACTTAAACAATCCAAAATTAACAAAAATTAGTTGGAACTGAACCAAACCAGAAAAAATAGATATATATCAAACCAAATTGAAGTAACATAAACCAGAATGGCTGGAACCTATAAAAAGAAACCTAAACTAAAACAACCAAAACATACCCAACCTGAATCAAATGCACTAAACCAAAATAAACCTAAAAACTGAATTGAACCAAACCATTATATCATGAAAATAATCTATTAAAACTATAACAACATAACCAAAATAAAATAAAATTATCTAATTCAACTTGAATGATGTGGATCACGGTGCACACATGCAACAAGGAGTTGAGGGTGATCATGGCATTGATCATGGAAGGAGCATTAATGGACAAGACCCATTTCATGGGATTGGTGGCCCAATTACAAGAGGAAGAATGGGGAGGATGAGAGAGGATTTACATGGCCTCATTTTGAAATTACAAGAGGAGGCCCAACATGCATGCATGGGAGGAGAAAATGGGCCTTTAATCACACTTATTAAAGACCAAAAGAGAACCTAAAAGGCCCACCCATATGCTTCCACGAAATTTAATCCACTTGCATGAAGGAAATCTCTAATGTCAAAAGTGGTGGGCCCCTTGTCTCCAAATCCATGGTGGGAATCTTCAAATTCTTCCGGGTGGTTCCTAAAAGTCTTCTTTAGAGATATCTTGTCCCCTAAAGCCATGGACATGTGTAAACAAAGTAAAATTCGTGGGATAGGCTTTATACTTTTGTGGGATTGGTAGTTTGACATGTATTCCTCTCATTTGGCTATAAATAGCCACCTCTTGTACCCCCTTGAAGGTTAATTTTGAATTTATGAGTTTCTAGCATTATTATGCTTGTGTTTCTTGTGTTCTTAGGTGAATGAAAGTAAGGCTCATAAAAGGATTGATCAACCTTTGTGGTGCTTTATAATTAGAGTTTCAAGGGTCAAGTCTCCTTGGGGTCCTAATTGATCATCCTCTTCCCCTTTTATTCCTCTTGCATTTCTTTTAATTTCCATTCCCCTCTTCTTTCTTCGCTTGTGTTTCTGCATTTTTGCCAACGAATTCCGCACTCGCATACGGTATAATATCATTTGGTATCATAGGAAGGCAATAGAAACCAGGTTATTTCATTTCTATTTCTCCCATCTTTTCTTTCTTCCCCTTCTTTCATTTTCTGCCATCACCAATTCTGGACGGAACTTTCTTCCATATTTTCGTCTGCTTTTTCTTTGAGTTTCTGGGCGTATAATATGTCATTTTAATAGTTCAAAATCTCATCTTTATTCTCAATTTGGAAACACTAAAATCCGACACCTATATTTGGAGATATAGCCGAATCAATTCGTGCTACAGTTTCACCCTTGTGAAATCTAACAATCTCCAAGGCGGATTTCCATTTGAGTTTGAAGTTCAAGTTATTACAACCATTTACATCATTGCAATCACATTAGTTCATTTTTCATTTTTTGTACTTTGAGCACGAAAAGCGCACTCTTTTCAATTCTTGTTTGTTGAGTAGCAAAAAAAATCAAAAAAAATTAAAAAAAAAACAATAAAAAAAAATACAAAAAAAAAGGAAGTTGCTCATTTGAAACATTGCGTTTGCTCATATGTCATAAATTTGATTGCAATTTTATTATCCACCATCTTCTTTCCTTCATCCATATCCAACCTTCTACTATAACCATTTCTCCTATTTTCCTCTCATATTTCTTGGACTCCATTGATTCAAACCCTTTTAAAATTTCTGATTTTTAAAGATTGCCATGAATTGATTGCTTCTTACTAGTTGTTTTCTTGATTATATTTAAGAACACTTGTAGGAACCAAGTTGTTGTGCTATAAAGTGTGAGAAAACTTTTGAGAGATAAAAAAAAGTGAGAGAAAGAGTGTGCAAAGAATTAAAAAAAATGGCAAGTGAGGGAGAAAGAAGTGAGATCGACATTAAATTATTCATGAAAGCAGTCGCTGACCAGTTTACAAGATTGAATGCAAGGTTGGATGATATGAAAAGTTCCTCGTCTTCAAAGGCTCCAAGAAGGCAATAAATTCATAAAGGTGATGATGAGTACTCTGATTTCGAAGAATCAATTCTTAGGTGAGGGCAACGTGCTGCTTGGAGAGAAAATGACTTGGGAAGCATCAAAGTGACACTTCCATCCTTTCAAGGTAAGAGTGGCCCAGAACTTTATTTGGAGTGGGAGCATAAGGTTGAACATGTGTTTGGACTTCACAACTACTCGGAGGAGAAGAAGGTAAAATTGGCGGCGCTTGAGTTCAATGACTATGCAAGTATTTGGTGGGACCAATTACAAGTAAGTCGATGACAAAATGGAGAAAGGCCAATTTGAACTTGGGAAGAAATGAAGATAGTAATGCAAAAAAGGTACATTTCTAGTCATTACTATCGAGATTTTCATTTGAAGTTACAAAAACTCAAGGTTCCATGTGTGTAGAGGAATACTACAAGGAAATGGAGATATCGATGATTCGAGCCAATTTGGAGGAGAATCGTGAAGCTACCATGGAAAGGTTCATCAATGGCTTGAATCCGGCAATTAGAGATGTGGTGGAACTACAGACTTATATTGACATGGAGGAGTTGCTACATAAGGCGGTGAAGGTCTAAAAACAACTACATTCTCGAAGGAGTCAAGTAAGTTCTCATAATTTTTGGAAGGATAACTGGAAAGATCCAAAATCAACTTCTAAGTGGAATGAAACAAAACCAATAGATTCCAAATTTGTTCCAAAACAAAGAGAAGAGGCCAAAAATAAGTTCTTCCCCATTGTTTCAAAAGGAAAAATGGATGCAAATTTCCCTTCTAAATCTCGTGATATAAAGTGTTTTAAGTGTCAAGGACATGGTCATATTGCATCTCAATTCCCAAACAAAAGGGCCATGATTATTTTGGATAATGGAGACATCCTTAGTGAGAACTCTAGCAATGATGAGATTCCATCTTTGGAGGAGGGTTAGGATGTTGAAGTTGAAGAACCCGTACATGGAGATGCATTGGTGGCAAGAAGAGATTTAAACATTCAACCCAAAGATGATCATGATGAGGAGCAGCATGAGCATATTTTTCATACGAGATGCCACATCAGGGAGAAGGTATGTAGCATGATCATTGATAGTGGAAGTCGTACTAATGTGGCTAGTACCTTGTTGGTGGAGAAGTTGAGTTTGCCTACTCTAAGGCATACTAGACCTTATAGATTGCAGTGGTTGAATGATAGTGGTGAAGTGAGGGTCACAAAACAAGCCACAGTTTCTTTTTCCATTGGAAAATATCAAGATGAGGTGTTGTGTAATGTTGCTCCAATGCAAGCTGGACATTTTCTACTAGGGAGACCGTGGCAATTTGATATGAGGGTGATGTATGATGGTTATACTAACTGCTTCTCTTTTAATTTTAGCGGTAGAAATATTGTTTTGACTCCTCAAGGTCCCATACAAGCATATGAATATCAAGTGAGGATAAAGAAAGAATACAAAAATAAAAAAGAAACGAGAGAAAAATAAAGTGGGAAAAATAAAATTTTGAGTGATAAAAAAGAGAGTGATGAGTTGATGAAAAAGTAAATGAGAGAAAAAAATGAAAAGAGTGGAAAAATTAAGAGTGAAAAAGGATAGTCGAGTGACATAAAAAGAAATGAAGGAAATCAAAGAGTTGAAAACAAGAGTGATGATCAAAAGGTGAGTTTATTTTCTGGAAAAAGTGAGGTGAAAGGTGATTTATTGAGTGGGAAAGTGTTCTTAATCATTAGTAAGGATGCTTACCTTGCAACTAATTAACTTCACCATTCTTTGACTTCTTGTGTTGTGTCTTTACTGCATGAATTTGGTGATTTGTTTCCCAAAGAAACACCCAATGGATTACCCCCTTTAAGAGGCATTGAGCATCGGATTGACTTCATACCCGATGCCACAATTCCCAACAGGCCAGCATATAGAGCTAATCTGGAAGAGACTAGAGAGATCCAATGTCAAGTTGAAGAACTCATTAAGAAAGGATTAGTAAGGGAAAGCATGAGTCCATGCGCCTTTCTGGTGATCCTAGTACCCAAGAAAGATGGAACATGGCGAATGTGTGTGGATTGTCGTGCCATCAAGAAAATAACAGTTAAGTATCATTATCCCATCCCTCGACTTGATGACATGCTTGATGAATTACATAGGGCATCTTTGTTTTCTAAAATTGATCTTAAAAGTGGATACCACCAAATTCGAATGAAAGAAGGAGATGAGTGGAAAATTGCTTTTAAAACTAAGTTCGGTTTGTATGAGTGGTTAGTTAGGCCATTTGGTTTAACTAATGTACCAAGTAAATTCATGATCTTAATGAACCATGTCCTTCGTTCATTCATTGGAAAATTCATGGTTATCTATTTTGATGATATCTTGGTGTATAGAAAATCTCTAGACAACCATGTTGAACACTTGCGTTTGGTGTGTGAGACCCTTAAAGAAAACAAACTTTATGCCAATCTTCAAAAATGTTCCTTTTTCATGGATTTTTTGTGTTTCTTGGCTTTGTTGTAGGGTCGAAAGGGATTTGTGTGGATGATGAAAAGATCAAAGCAATTTAGGAGTGGCCCACACTGAAGAGTGCAACCGAGGTTAGGAGTTTTCATGGATTGCCAATCTTTTATAGGAGGTTTGTAAAGGATTTTTCATCCATCGCTACACCTCTTAATGAACTTGTAAAGAAACATGTGGTCTTTAAATGGGGTGAAAAACAAGAAAAATCCTTTAACACACTCAATGAAAAATTGGCCAATGCTCCCCTTTTAAGGCTACCCGATTTCAACAATGTTTTTGAAATTGAGTGTGATGCATCGGGAGTTGGTATTGGTGCTGTTTTGACACAAGAGTTGCATCCAATTACTTAGTTTAGTGATAAATTGGACGGGGCAACATTAAATTATTCAACTTACGATAAATAACTTTATGCTTTGAAACGAACCCTGGAAACATGGCAACATTACTTATGGCCTCAAGAGTTCATATTCATTTTGACCATGAAAGCCTTAAGTATTTTAATTCCCAAGGTAAGTTGAATTGTTTGCATGCATCTTGGCTGGAATTCATTGAGACTTTCCCCTATGTGATCAAGCACAACAAAGGTAAGGAAAATGTGGTTGCTGATGCTCTTTCACGAAGGTATTCACTTCTTACTTCTCTTCATTCTAGATTACTTGGACTTGAGTTACTAAAGGAAATGTATGAAAATGATGGAGATTTTTCTCAAATTTGGACATCTTGTGAAAAACATGGTTTTAAAGACTATTGCAAAAATGATGGGTTTCTTTTCAAAAGGGATAAATTGTGCATTCCAAATTGTTCAACTCAAGAATTGCTTGTAAAAGAAACTCATGGGGGTCGTTTGATGGGGCATTTTGGGGTTGATAAAACACTTTCTACTTTGCATGAACATTTTTATTGGCCAAGCATGAGAAAATATGTTATTACAATTTGTGCTAGGTGTGTCACTTGTAAGCATGAAAATTACAAGGTTCAACCTAATGGATTGTATTCCCCCTTGCCCATTCCATCCCATCCTTAGACCGACATCTCTATGGATTTTGTGTTGGGATTGCCTCGATCCCAATCGGGAAAAGATAACATTTTTGTTGTTGTGGATCGATTTAGAAAAATGACCCATTTCATTGCATGCTCAAAAACTAATGATGCTATACATATAGAAGATTTGTTTTTTAAAGAAATTGTGAGATTACATGGACTGCCCAAAACCATTGTAAGTGATAGGGATGTGAAATTCCTTAGCCACTTTTGGAGGACATTGTGGAATAAATTGGGAACTAAATTATTTTTCTCAACTGTTGCACATCCTCAAACTGATGGGAAAACTGAAGTGGTGAATAGGACTCTTTCTACCCTCTTGCGTGCAATAATTCAAAAAAATCTAAAGAATTGGGAAAAATGTTTGCCACACATAGAGTTTGCATATAACCAAGTAGTTCATTCCACTATTAACTTCTCACCTTTTGAGATTGTATATGGATTTAATCCAATGACTCTATTAGATATTCTTTCATTGCCTACTAATGAGGTTGTTGATCTCGCAGGTGATGAGAAGGCCAAATTTGTTCGGGATTTACATGACAAGGTGAAAGACAACATTGAAAGAAGAAATGAACAATATGCGAAGCAAGCAAACAAGGGTAGGAATAAGGTTGTACTAGAACCTGGAGATTGGGTGTGGGTGAATTTGAGGAAGGAAAGGTTCTCGGAGCAAAGAAAATCAAAACTTCAATCATGAGGAGATGGTCCATTTCAAGTTTTATAAAGAATCAATGATAATGCCTACAAGATTGACTTGCCCAGTAGATATGGAAATGTGAGTGCTACCTTTAATATTTCTGATCTCTCTTCTTTTGAATATGTAGATTTGAGGATGAATCCTTTTGAAGAGGGAGGGGATGATGTGGATCATGGTGCACACATGTAGCAAGGAGTTGAGGGTGATCATGGCATTGATCGTGGAAGGAGCATTAATGGACAAGACCCATTGCATGGGATTGGTGGCCTAATGACAAGAGGAAGAATGAGGAGGATGAGAGAGGCTTTACATGGCCTCATTTTGAAATTACAAGAGGAGGCCCAACATGCATGCATAGGAGGAGAAAATGGGCCTTTAATCACACTTATTAAAGCTCAAAAGTGAACCTAAAAGGCCCACCCATATGCTTCCACGAAATTTAATCCACTTGCATGAAGGAAATCTCCAATGTCAAAAGTGGTGGGCCCCTCGTCTCCAAATCCATGGTGGGAATCTTCAAAGTCTTTGGGGTGGTTCCTAAAAGTCTTCTTTAGAGATATCTTGTCCCCTAAAACCATGGACATGTGTAAACAAAGTCAAATTCGTGGGATAGGCTTTAGACTTTTGTGGGATAGGTAGTTTGACATGTATTACTCTCATTTGGCTATAAATAGCCACCTCTTGTACCCCCTTGAAGGTTAATTTCGAATTTAAGAGTTTCTAGCATTATTATGCTTGTGTTTCTTGTGTTCTTAGGTGAATGCAAGTAAGGCTCATCAAAGGAGTGATCAACCTTTGTGGCTCTTTATAATTAGAGTTTCAAGGGGAAAGTCTCCTTGGGGTCCTAATTGATTATCCCCTTCCCCTTTTATTCCTCTTGCATTTCTTTTAATTTCCATTCCCCTCTTCTTTCTTCGCTTGTGTTTCCGCATTTTTGCCAACAAATACCGCACTCACATACGGTATCATATCATTGAATTTTGGAGAACAAATCCAAACTGAATTCAAATTAACTGAACTAAATAAAATAATTGACTTTTCCCAAACCAAGATGATCTAAACTGATATGAATAGAACTAAATTTAAAATAATATAAAAATTAAAACAAAATTTAATTGACCCAATTGATCCTGACCTAAATAAAACCCAATATAAAATAATTGATGGGTCCCTAACCAAACTAACCTAAACTATAAAAAAATATTTAATTTCATTGAATGATATCTCTAACACCTCACCTCTTTGTTTTGTAATTTTTACAAAATGCTTGGCACCCCCCACCCCCCACTATCCCCCCACCCTTAACCCCCACTGCCCTCACCCTTCACCCCTACTGCCCCCCTTCACCCTCACTTCCCCCTATAGCCCCCACCACCCTTAGCCCCCACCCTTCACCCCTACTTCCCCCCTTCACCCCAACTTCCCCCCACACCACCCCACCCACTCCCCCCCACACTACACCCCACACCCATCCCCCCACTGCCCCCTGCATACCCCCCCACCCTTCACCCCCACTACCCCCTTCACCCCCACTTCTCCCTACAGCCCCCACCACACTTAACCCCTACTGGCCCCCCACCTCACCCCAACTTCCCCCTACACCACCCCACCCCCACTTCCCCCCTGCAACCCCCCACTACACCCACCCTACTCCCCACACCCATCACCCACTGCCCCCCCCCCCTTTACCCCTACTACACCACCCCCCATCACCCCCACTTCCCTCTGCACCCCCCACTACCCCCACCCTTCACCCCTATTACTCCCCACACCTATCACCCCCAATTCCCCCTTCCCTTCACCCCTACTACACCACCCCCATCACCCCCACTTCCCCCTACACCACCCCACTGCCCCCACATTTCACCCCTACTTCCGCCCCATCAACCCCACTGCCCCCCCCACATGCCTGGTTTTTGAAATAAAGATAAAGGAATAGGGTTTAAAATATCACCCAAGTCAAACAAGAAATTATTCTCCTAACCTTATCATATTCTACATTATATAACAAATAATACATGGACTTTGTTTTTTGGAACTAACTTTTTTTTATAATATATCACCACATTCCTCAATTAAATCTATGGTGAAAAATTATTCAAAGTCCCTTTAATTAGCTAAAAAAATCTTATCACATTTGACATAGGACGGAATTTTTTTAATGATACTCCAAAGGGAACACTCATACTTAAGGTTTTAAACATCTCAATGAATTTTAGGTCGTCTATTATAATATTTTTTGACCCTTTGTCGTAAGTAGATAAGAGGGGTATAATCCTTCAAAATAGGTTGATGATTCTCTATTTCCTCAATAACAACTTTATTTTTCCCTTTATTATTTAAAATTTCATTTCCCTTTTTTACATTATATATTTAAAGCAGTTGTTTGAGCTGAAGAAAAATGACTAGACAAGGTCATTAGATACAGTCGGCCACACAGTGAAGATTAGATAAAGAGAACTAGATGTAGAGTTAATGAAGTTGTTATCAGAAAAATATCCACCAAACAGATATTTAGGGGATTTATATAATAACAAACACAGGTAAATAAAGTGATAGTCCATACCTTGGATGGTAGAAGCTCAGGTCAATTTTTTTCTTCGGTGTGGGTGGGGGAAAGATCATACGGAAGAGCCAACCTATGATTATTGCTTCTGTGAATGGAAAGATCCGGTACACATACAACTACTCCCATGTGTTGTGACACTGCTTTACATTTGACCATCCAAAGGCATTGGCAGAATTCATGGAAGGTCTAGTATAACTAGATCCTGAAATAACCAGTGTTACAGTTGACATAGAAAGAAGTCTCATTTAGATCAGCCAGCTAGGAAGGCCTTTGAGGATAACAAAGGGCACCAAAAAAAATTGAAAACAGTTACTGGGAAATTAAAAAATAGAAAATAGTGAAGAAATTAATAAATGAACACCATAATTTAGACAAGGCATAAGATAAGAATAAGGTTGGATAAAATTTAGATCAAAATAAAAAATCATGGCGTCTATGAGTTACCTCTAGTGATGAGTTCTAGAATTTAATTGATTCAAACAGTGTTTCATAAAGAGAAAAACCTAATGAAATTAAAAATAATAAGGAATAAAGGGTTACTTGAAAGCCTTATTTTAGTTTAGACAAGGAATAAGATAAGGGTTTGACAGAATAGACATGTTTGAAGTTATCCAAGGAAAACAATAAGAGGTATTCTTGGAATCTATTATAATCTCATATTGCTAGAGCTATTTTACCATCTATTACTATTAAAGGACATTTTACAGTGGAAGAACCTATGTAAAGAAATACGGATCTCATTAGAAAGGGGAAAGGGATTGTGATGGAAGAACCTAAAAAACCTCCATCACTCTCTTCTAACAATAAGCGCAAATTGAAGGTAGACTCACACATGTACACTACAAGCATTCCCATAAAATAGTGAGAGTGTTTTACTCAAACATGCATATTTTCTTGAAAAAAAAACATACCTGTACTACGCATCCTTCAGCAAGGCCATTAAACAAAATCATAGCAAACTTAGCGCATCCTTAAGAAAGGCCATGAAAAAAAATCACAGCAAACTTATACTAACTTCTGGGAAAAACTTATAACCAGTAGAATATCAAGAATGAATTGGCAATCACTTACCACATGAAACTCACAAAAAAAATTCAAGGCATCAACAACTTTCTCAGGCCTATCATACAACATCAGGTATTCAAAACCAAGGATTGAGGGAACAAAAACAAAGCAAGTTTGGGATGGAATTGAGTTACCAGTCCTGTGGAATATGACCAACACCTTCTATTAGCTTGACCTTTACAACACTAGCCTCCTGACCTAGCCCCCAATCAGCCTCCCCTCCCACCATCCCCCTCCCCCTACACCCCCCACCTACACCAGCCCCTCCTACACTAGCCCCCCCATCCCCCCCTACACTAGCCCACAACCCCCTGCTTCCCCCCAGAAACCCCCTGCACCAGCCCCCAACCCACCTGCACCAACCCCCAGCCCAGCCCACCTGCCCCCCTCCCCCAGCTACACCCCCCAACTGCACCGGCCCCCCAGCCCCCTGCTACCCCCAACCCACCTACACCACCCCGCTAGCCCCCCTACACCATCCCCCCAGCCCCCTTGTACCAGCCCCCAACCTCCCCCCTGAACCAACCTCCCTCCCCAACACCAGATTTGTTTTCCATAAATAGGCTTGTAGGGTGATTGGATCTGTCACATATTGGTGCTCATAGATAGCATCTTGACGTGAATGATAATGTGATGACTTATTTTATAAGTATATTCCCATTAGTGAGACTATGATTTTTGATGGAAATAGTTAGGTGGAATTAGGTGTGACACCGAGTTGGTGAAAAACTAGTATGGAGGACTGTTATTAAACAACAGGGTGTGATGTATGTAAATTTGGAATTTATGAATACCACTGAAATTAGATTTTTTGTAAATAGAGTGTCACATTCTCCCTTGATCATCAAATCAATTCATGCACTACACATTGGCTCTCCATTTCTCCCATAAACATACTACCCAGACTGTCATGCATAGATGATAGCATTTTCTTGAATATCAAACCATGACTGTGTTCCTTACTCGTCTATTTCTTCTTTTTTAACTAGTACCAAACTTCTGTAGCACCCTGGAAAAGGATTTTTGATCTTCTTTAGATGATTGAACAACTCTGATCATCCTTACAATGCACGCAGTTGGATTCCCCAATGGGCGTTCCCCATCGAAGTTTCCAAATGTTAGGTAACCATCCTAACAGTAGTTCACATGGAAGAATTATCATAGAAGAGAAAAAGTTACAAAGTAGTATTTGGATTATTCGATAAGAGACAATATAGGATTAAAATTGATCAAGAGGAAGTAGTAGATAAAGAAGATAAGGAATTCTCCTATATAAGATCCCTCTCCCAAGGCCGAAGTCATATCCTCTTAAGGAATGACTCTCCAATAGCTGCCAAGATGTGCTGAAACCAAATGCGATCATGATCCCCTCCCCTATAGGTTGCTCCCAATTAATACCCCAACCAATGAAAAAACTCCTACCTACTTCCACAATACCTAAAAACTAATAAAGAATAAAATAAAACATGCCCCTTGGCAATTATTCACACATATGTACCCATACAAGGATAACCCCCAACCCCACCTGTTGACATCTGATTGCAACACCAGATCACAAGCCTAACATAATGTATGAACCAACTACATTAAGTGATAAATTAAACATGAACATGAGAAACCTAAATTGAAAATATAAAAGAAAAAAAACAAAATCTTAGCACATAGAACTTTTAAACTCCTAAAAATACCGGCCTAAAAAATGAACATAATTTGGTTCTACATGAAGTTGCACACTGCTTGGTTGCTTGAAGAAGTGAAACACACTACTTCTGTTTAGAATTTAGAGATCTACTCAGCATGTGGTGTTTCAACTGTCCTTTTACATATCCTAGACTGAATCAGCTACACCAACAAGCTTAATTAAACTAAAAAGTCAGGTTTTTTGTAATTAAAATGAAAATTGGATTGGACATATGAAAAACTATTTTCCAATGAAATATGACTCTTACTAGATTGATGTAATATAAATGGGAGTCACTTGGAATAAAATATACCATGTCTGAAAATAGATCATCATTCAACACAACCAGTACTGAATTTGTAAAGTGCCACAACTTTTAGATGAATACTGAATGAATTGATTCATTAGCTGGCTAAATCATATGGAAAAATTTTCATATGGATGTTTCACTAGATGATCAATATAACTAATGAAATCATTATAGAACACCAGTGAAACCAACTTCTTCAAATCTAGAATGTAAAACTAAAACTGAAATCAACAATGCTAATACATAACACCTATTGAAAAAATGTGATCATAAACATGAAGAACTGATAGATAAACAACTAGAGAACTGGTTGAATTAAAAATATATTTTGGAAATTTTTGAATTCATGATTGAAAGTGTTGTCCAGACTAAAAATATCTTTTAACTTGTTCAAAGTAATTATAAAAAAATACAAAACTTGACAATGTAAAGCAGATTCTAAACAGATGCACCATATAAATCAATAATAACATAAATTTATGTTTATAATCCATCTAAAAATAGATTATAATAGTTTAAATTTAAATAAAATTTCATAAAAAGACTTATAATGTTAAATTTTTTAGAAAGAACATAATATATAACAAATTCAAAACATAATACATAACATATTCAAAATAGATTCAGAATAAAAGATATATATATAAGGAAACACAAACATACCCATGTATAAATTAAAAATAATACATCATACAAGTGATCATTTTCGATTTTCATGTGCATTGTATAAAAAAACCAAATAGAACCTCAATCATTGATCGTTGGGCCACCTGTGATTACAAGGCTAATGGTCCTTGAGCATAAGGAAATGAATGCAAAAAAAAAACAGCTAATCACAAATAATGAAATGGGGGTAATAAATATAGATTTTAATGTCAATATAATGTGACAAAATCAGTCTATTAAGGATGAATTTGAGAACATATAATTTGAGATGTGAAGGACTCATCACCAATGGGTGAAAACTCTCTAGTTAAATTTATACCATATAATCTGTATAGGTTTGTAAGAACACTTAAATAAAAAAGGGAAATGTGGAAGAAAATTCTATGTACTTTAATATATATATATAGAAAAATATAATAATTACTATGAAAAGATATGAAAACTTACATGGCATCAAATTGGTCGAGGGATGGAGAAGACATGAATAGAGGACGTGAATGGAGGAACCGCGAATGGATAATCCATGAATGGAGGATGCGAATTGAACCTGGTGACGGATGGTGGAACCATGAAGGAGAAGCCGGCGAGGATCGGACGAGGGAGAAATTGGTTGGGTGAGGATCAGATGAGGGAGAAATTGGTCGGGCGATGATCGGATGAGGGAGAAATTGGTCGGGCGAGGGAGAAATTGGTCAGGTGAGGATCAGAGGAGAAGGGTTTTGAGGGAAGATCGGCGGAGAAGGGTTTCAAGGGAGGGATTGGGTGAGCGAGTGGGAGAGGAAAAGCCTGAGCGATGATGGATTGGGTGAGCGAGTGGTATAGGAAAAGCCCGAGCGAGGATAAAAATCGAGGGAAGCGAGTTGTCATGGGGGACGATCTATTGTGGATATATCTATTTTAAAGCCACATATTTCAATTAAGTGTGGCTAAATCTTAATATATAGCCACAAACCAATTAAATTGTTTCTATAGGTATGTGGCTATATATCGGTTTTTTAGTAGTGATTATAGTCTAGTTTAACCATCAAAATGGTTTCATGACCAGTAATGAAGTAGAAATTGAAGAACTAACCTTCGTTGTCCATGATGGCTATAAATTGGAACCTCATGGACGTTGATTTCGTTTATAAAATAAAAGGTTGAGAGATAGAGGATATTGATGATGGTTAGTCCATTCACATGATATAATTCCATTATATAGATGATACTGGAGTTATCATGGTCATTTGTACAGAGGAGGTGAGGAGAGGAAAAGAAAAGAGATGAACTTGAAAATAAAAGAAAATTTGAGAGATCCCTTAAGAAAATTTGGCAGCTTAACGACGTCGCTTACAATTTCATAAAATGAAATGATGAGAACAAAAGGGTATCTCATCATATGTAAATCAAAAGGTCAGTAATTGGAATACAAAAAATCAAACCCCAACATATGAGAATGAAAATTTGAAGAGATAACATAAAAGAAGTGTTGACTAAAAGAGGAGGGTGAAGGATTCCCTTACCTTGTAGAGTAACTCCTAGAACTTGAAGGTTGGGACCTTGGGAACTTAAGGACACCTTGGGAGGACTCATAAAGAGGTAAAACCACCATAACTTCGAGGATGAGGTATTTGGAATGAAAGAAAATGAATGGATGAGTGGGTATTTATAGAAAAAGAGAGGGAGATTTTTAATAATTTCAAAGGGGCACCTCATTAGTGGTTTTTACCAAACCATGGGCTTTCCCATAGTATTTGCCCATGGTTTTAGCCACTTGGGACACCTCATGTCATATGTTGCTGTAAAAAGTCAACCATCCTTTTATTTTAATTAAAATGTCATTATGATGTCATCAAACTACTGAAAATTCAAAACTGTATTTTTACTATTCACAAAAAATTCAAGTATTTTAGAAAAATCCAAAAAATTCACCCCTACCATTTTTCGACATGTAGAATTAAAGAATGAAATCCATTTTTCAAAAATAATTTTCTAAATATTATTAATTTAATTTTTAAATAAAATCATAGTTAATTCTAAAAATAACAATTTTAAGGTATAATTAGTTTTATATCACATTGAAAAATTAATTAAGATCTCATTATCTTATTACCTTAAGAAAATAAAATAATATCATTATTTATTATTCCTAAGGGTCATATTACTATTCATAAGGGTATGTTACTATTTACAAAAAAAACAAGTTTGTTCTATCATACTCCAAATGACTTACTGGTCACAACTCTAGATGACCATTTTTTGAAATTCAAAACACAGTAGAGGAAAAGTTGTGTTTAATGGATAGATTATAAAATGCATTCAATTTTTATTTTCAAAACCTTGGGGTGTTACATTTAGGATTTTTTATGTTTTCATGGATTTTTAGGGGGGTTTAGGTTTTTTATGGTTTTTAGGGATTTTGAGGGTTTTTAGGGGGTTTTAGGGGGTTTTAAGGTTTTCAGGGGTTTTTAGGGAATTTTGGGTATTTTGGTTTTTTTAGTTATTTTTTTGAGTTTTTTAACGTTTTTAGAGTTTTCTAACATTTTTAGTAGATTTAATGGTTTTTTAATGACTTCTAGGGTTTGTAAGTTTTTTAGAGAGTTTATAGTTTTCAGGGGTTTTTATGGTTTTTTACTTTTTCATGGATTTTTAGTGTTTTTAAGGATTTTTATGGGTTTTTAAGGTTCTTAGGGAATTTTGAGGGGTTTTAGGTTTTTTCAAGTGTTTTTAGGGGTTTTTAAGGTTTTGGGGTCTTTTTGGGTTTTTAGTGTTTTTTAGGGTTTTTCGAGTTTTTTAACGTTTTTAGGGGTTTATGTGTTTTTAGGGTTTTTAGTGGGTTTTTAGGGGGTTTTATTGTTTTTAATGTTTAAAGGGGGTTTAAATGTTTTTAGGAGTTTTTCAGGGTTTTTTTATTCTTTTGTTGATTTTTAAGGGTTTTTCAAGATTTTGAGGGTTTTAGAGTTTTTTAAAGGTTTTTAGGGTTTTTCAGGGTTTAAGGGTCTTTTAGGTTTTTATGGTTTTTGAGTTTTTTTAGGTTTTTAAGGTTTTTTAGAGTTTTTAATGTTTTTGGGGGTTTTGAGGGTTTTTAGAGTTTTAGTGGATTTTTAGGGTTTTTATGGGGTTTTAGGGTTTTTAAGGTTTTTAGGTGTTTTCATGGTTTTTTGGGGTTTTTCAGGGTTTTTTGGTTTTCATGGATTTTTAGAGGTTTTTTAGGATTTTTATAGTCTTTGTGGATTTTTAGGGTTTTTATGGATTTTGAGGTTTTTAGGGGAGTTTTACGGGTTTTCTGTGTTTTTAGGATGTTTTGGGGTTTTAGGGTTTTTTTAGTTTTTTAGACTTTTTAGGTTTTTTCTAGTTTTTTAACATTTTTACGGGTTTTTAGGGTTTTTAGGGTTTTTATGGGTTTTTATGGGTTTTTTAGGTTTTTTAGGGTTTTAGGGACTCTTTTGGTTTATAGATTTTTTTTTTATTTTTTTGGGGTTTTAAATGGTTTTTAGAGTTCTTCAACATTTTTTTGGGTTTTAAGGGTTTTTAGAGTTTCTAGTTGGTTTTTAGGGTTTTTATGGGTTTTTATGGTTTTTAGGGGTTTTATGGGTTTCATGGGTTTTCATGGTTTTTATGTTTTTTTCCGTTTTCATTGAGTTTTAGCGGATTTTTAGGATTTTTAATTTTTTAGGGTTTTTAGGGATTTTGATGGTTTTTAGGGTTTTTAGGGTTTTTAGGGTTTTTCATGGTTTTTAGGGTCTTTTGAGATTTTAGATTTTATTTTTAGGGTTTTAAAGGGTTTTTAGATTTTTTTAACATTTTTAGGGGTTTTAAGGTTTTTTAGAATTTTTGTGTTTTTAGGGGTTTTAGGGTTTTTAGGGATTTTTAAGGTTTTTAGGAGGTTTTCTAGTTTTTAAAGGTTTTTCATTGGTTTTCAGGGTTTTCAGGGTTTTTAGGATTTTTTATGTTTTCATGGATTTTTATGGGGGGTTTTGTGTTTTTTATGGGTTTTAGGGATTTTGAGGGTTTTCAGGGGGTTTTAGGGTTTTTAGTGGTTTTTAGGGAATTTAGGGTCTTTTGGTTTTTTAGTGGTTTTTTAGAGTTTTTAAGGTTTTTATAATTTTTTAACATTTTTAGGGGATTTAAGGGCTTTCTAGTGGTTTTTAGGGTTTTTAAGGTTTTTAGAGAGTTTATAGTTTTCAGGGGTTTTAAGGGTTTTTATGGTTTTTATGGTTTTTAAGGTTCTTTGGGAATCTTGAGGGGTTTTAGGTTTTTCCAAGGATTTTTAGGGTTTTTAGGGCCTTTTTGGTTTTTATGGTTTTTAGGGGGTTTTAATGTTTATAGGGGATTTAAAGGTTTTTCAGGGTTTTTAGGGTTTTTTATGCTTTCGTTGATTTTTAGGGGTTTTTATGATTCTCATAGTTTTATGGGGTTTTCTAGATTTTGAGGGTTTTAGAGTTTTTAGAGGTTTTTAGGGGTTTTTAGGGTTTAAGGATCATTTGGTTTTTTAGGGTTTTTTTGAGTTTTTAAGGTTTTTTAGAGTTTTTAATTTTTCTGGGGGTTTAAAGGGTTGTTAGTGGTTTTTTTGTGTTTTTAGGGGTTTTAGGGTATTTTAAGGTTTTTAGGGTTTTTCATGGTTTTTAGGGGTTCTTCGGGGTTTTTTGGTTTTCATGGATTTTTAGAGGTTTTTTAGGATTTTCATAGTCTTTGTGGATTTTTAGGTTTTTAGGGATTCTGAGGTTTTTTGGGGTTTTCAATGGGTATTTATGGATTTTCTGTGTTTTTAGGGTGTTTGGGGGTTTTAGGGTTTTTTTAGTTTTTTAGTGTTTTTAGGTTTTTTAGAGTTTTTTGACATTTTAGGGGTTTTAGGGTTTTTATGGGTATTTAGGGTTTTTTAATGTTTAAGGTTTTTATTGTTTTCAGGGGTTTTCGGTTTTTTTTGTGTTTTTACGTTTTCATGGGTTTTTTGGGGGTTTTTATGTTTTTTTATGGTTTTTAGGGTTTTTTAGGTTTTTTAGGGAATTGAGGGTTTTTCGGGGGTGGGGGTGGGGGGGTTAGGGGTTTTAGGATTTTCTAGGATTTTTGGGTCTTTTGAGTTTTTTGGGTTTTTTTGAGTTTTTTAGGGTTTTAAAGGTTTTTTAACATTTTTAGGGATCCTAAGGGTTTGTGGGTTTTCAAGGTTTTTAAAGTTTATAGGGGCTTCTATGGTTTTTAGTTGCTTTTCAACATTTATAGTTTTTTTTTATGTTTTCATGGATTTTTAGGGTTTTTTTAGGATTTTTATGGTTTTTAGGGTTTTTAGGGATTTTTGAGATTTTGAGGGTTGTTCGAGTTTTTTCAAGTTTTTTTTTGGTTTTTTGGGTGTTTTTGGGTTTTTAGGGTCTTTTTGGGTATTTAGGGTTTTTTATTCTTTATAGGTTTTAAGGTTTTTTAGAGTTTTTAATGTTTTTTTTTGTAGTTTTAAGGGTTTTTAGAGTTTTTAGTTGTTTTAGGTTTTTATGGGTTTTTTGGGCTTTTCACAGTTTTAGGGGTTTTTAATGTTTTCATGGGTTTTTTACGTTTTCATGGATTTTTAGGGGTTTTTTAGGATTTTTAGTTTTTTTAAGAATTTTTAGGGTTTTAGGGATTTTGATGGTTTTTAGGATTTTCAGAGGTTCTTAAGGGTTTTCAGGGTTTTTAGGGAATTTTTTGGTTTTAAAGTTTTTGGGATTTTAAGTTTTTTTAGAGTTTTATAGTGTTTTATGGGTTTTATTGGTTTTTAGAGTTTTTAGTGATTTTTAGGGTTTTATGGTTTTTTAAGGTTTTTAGGGGTTTTTCTGGTTTTCAGGGGTTTTTCATGGTTTTCATGGTTTTTTATGTTTTCATGGATTTTTAGAGATTTAGATTTTAGGAATTTTATGGTTTTTAGGGTTTTAGGGTTTTTAGGGTTTTAGGTATTTTGAGGGTTTTTAGGGTTTTAGGTATTTTGGGGGGTTTTATGGTTCTTTAGGGGTTTTAGGGATTTTAGGGGTTTTCTAGGTTTTTAGGTCATTTTGGGTTTATGGGTTTTTTTGAGTTTTTTATGGTTTTTAAGGTTTTTTAGGGTTGTAGATGTTTTTCAGGGTTTTAAGGGTTTTTAGAGATTACATGGGGTGTAAAGTTTTTGAGGGGATTTTAAGGGTTTTTATGATTTTTAGTGGTTTTTCAGGGATTTTAGGGTTTTTTACGTTTTCATGGATTTTTAGTGGTTTTTTAGGATTTTTATGGTTTTTATAGTTTTTTTTAGTTTTCAAAATTGTTTAGGGTTTTTATCATCTACCATATTTTAGGGACTTTTTGGGTTATTAAGGATTTTTTTATTTTTCCAGGGGTTTTAAGAGTTTTAAGAGTTTTTAGTGGGTTTTTAGGGTTTCTTTTTGGTTTTTAGTGCTTTTTAAGGTTTTTAGGGATTTTGAGGGTTTTCAAGGGGTTTTTTGGGTTTTTTGGGTCTTTTGGGTTTTGGGTTTTTTTAGTTTTTAGGGTTTTTTGACGTTTTTAGAGTTTTTAATGTTTTTAGCATTTAAAAGGTTTTTGGATTTTTAGTGTTTTTAGCAATTTTTAGTGTTTTTAGTGGTTTTTAGGGTTTTTATGTTTTTTATGGGTTCTAAGGTTTTTAAGGGATTTTATGGTTTTAGGGTTCTTTTATGGTGTTTATAGTTTTTTATGTTTTCATGGATTTTTACTGGTTCTTTAGGATTTTTATGTTCTTTAGGGGTTTTTATCGTTTTTAGGGATTTTGAGGGTTTTTTGGGTTTTTAGGTGTTTCTAGGGGTTTTGAACATTTTTTGGGTTTTTTTTGGGTTTTTAGGGAGTTTTTTTCTTTTTTAGTGGTTTTAAGTTTTTTAGAGTTTTTAAACATATTTAGGGGTTTAAGGGTTTTTAAAGTTTTTAGTAGTTTTAGGGTTCTTTTTGGTTTTAGGTTTTTAAGGGTTTTTATGTTCTTCAAGGGTTTTCGGGGTTTTTAGGTTTTTTTTACTTTTTTATGGATTTTTGGGGTTTTTCGAATTTTTATGGTTTTATGGTTTTTTTCGGGTTTTTGAGATTTTGAATATGTTTATGGGTTCCCATGTGTTTTTATGGTTTTTTAGGGTTTTTATGGTCTTTTGGGTTTTTAGGGTTTTTTTGAGTTGTTTTTAGGGTTTTTTAGTGTTTTTATGGTCTTTTGGATTTTTAGGATTTTTTTGAGTTTTTTATGGTTTTTAAGGTTTTTTAGAGTTTTAACATTTTTAGGGATTTTAAGGGTTTTTATAGTTTTTAAATTTTTAGGGGTTTTATGGGGTTTTAGTGTATTTTAAGCTTTTGGGGGGTTTTTATGGGTTTCAAGATTTTTTCAGGTTTTTTTTTGTTTTTTAAATTTTCATGGATTTTTACAGCTTTTTACGTTTTTTATGGGTTTTGGTTCAATAGGGTTTTTAAGGTTTTGTATATTTTTATATTGTTTTTATGGGTTTTAGGGTTTTTATCGTTCACAGTGGGTTTTTAGGGTCTTTATGGGGTTTTAGGATTTTTTTTAAAGGTTTTGGGTTTTTATGGTTTTTAGTGTTTTTTCGGCTTTTTATGGTTTTTTATGTTTTCGTGGATTTTAGGGGTGTTTAGGATTTTTATGGTTTTTAGGAGTTTTAGGTTTTTTTAGGGTTTTTTTAGATTTTTAGGGTTCTTTCTTAGATTTTTACGTTTTTAAAGTTTTTTTTAGAATTTTTTACATTTTTAAGGGTTTTAGAGCTATTGGTGTTTTTATTGTTTTTAGGGTTTTTATGGGTTTTAGGGTTTTTAAGGTTTTTAGGGTTTTTATGGTTTTTAGGGGTTTTCCAGGTTTTTTATGGTTTTTTACATTTTATTAGATTTTTAGGGGTTTTTAAGGATTTTTATGGTTTTTATGGTTTTTATGTTTTTAAGGGTTTTTATGGATTCTAAGGGGGTTTAGTGTTTTTTTGGAGTTTAGGGTTTTTAAGGTTTTATGGTCTTTTTATGTTTTTAGGGTTTTTTGAGTTATTAGGGGTTTTATGGTTTTTTAGAGTTTTGTATTGTTTTTAGGGGTTTAAAAGGTTTTTAGAATTTCTAGCGGGTTATAGGGGTTTTTATTATTGTAGGGGTTTTTATGGATTTCATGGGGTTTTTGGGTTTTTAGGTTTTTTTTACATTTTCATGGTTTTTAGGGGTTTTTAAAGTTTTTTTTGGTATTTATGATTTTTAATGTTTTTATTGATTTTGAGGGTTTTATGGGGTTTTAGGGCTTTTTTGGGTGTTCTTTCTGGGAGGGGGTAATTGATTTATGATTTTTAGGATTTTGGGGTCTTTTAAGTTTTTTGTGTCTTTTTAGTTTTTAGGTTTTTAAAGATTTTTTGGAGTTTTTTAAACTTTTTATGGGTTTTAAGGGTTTTTTAGAATTTTTAGTGGTTTTTGGGTTGTTTGTAATTTTTAAGGGTTTTAATAGTTTTAGGGTGTTTTAGTGGTTTTTAGAGTTTTAGGGTTTTTAGGTATTTTTAGGGTGTTTATGTGTTTTCAAGGTTTTTTGGATCCTTTTGGGTTTTAGGGTTTTTTAGAGTTTTATGGGTTTTATGGGTTTTTAGGGGGTTTTATGTTTAATGGTTTTTTTTGATTTTTTTATGTTTTCATGGATTTTTTGGGTTTTTTAATGTTTTTTATGGTTTTTAGGGTTTTCATGGTTATTTAAGGTTTTTACGATCTTTTTGGTTTTTTAGGTTTTTCTTAGTTTTTTATGGTTTTAAGGGTTTTTAGTGTTTTTTAACGTTGTTAGGGGTTTTAAGGGATTTTAGAGTTTTTAGTGGGTTTTTAGGGTTTTATGGGTTTTTAAGTTTTTAAGGGGTTTTTATGGTTTTTAGGGGTTTTTCAAGTTTTTTAGTAGTTTTTACGCTTTTTCAGATTTTTAGAGGTTTTTAAGGTTTTTTTTTGTTTTTAGGGTTTTTTTGGGTTTTCAGGGTTTTTTGGGTTTTCAGGGTTTTTTGGGGGTTTTGGGGTCTTTTTGGGTTTTTAGAGTTTTTTAGAGTTTTTTAGGGTTTTTAATTTTTTTTTGAGTTTTTGAACGTTTCTAGCTGTTTTAAGGGTTTTTAGAGTTTTTAGTGGGGTTTATAGGGTTTTTAGATTTTCTTAAGGTTTTTAGGGGGTTTTATGACTTTCAGGGGTTTTTCATGGGTTTTTAGGGTTTTTTTTTTCTTGGATTTTTAGGGGTTTTTTATGATTTTTATGGTTTTTAGAGTTTTTAAAGGTTTTAGAGATTTTGATGGCTTTTAGGGCAAGGAAGATTCAAGGGTCAGGCAAATCCCCCCCCCCCCCCCAAATTTATAAATAAAAGACACATCTGACAAGGGAGGGGAGTGGTCAAAAGACCCACACCCAAAAATCCTTTACAACCCCAACCCAAAGACCCAAAAAAGAAAAATCAAAAGGAAAACATAGAAAGAAAGAAAAACAGATCAGTCAACATCACCACCAAAGTCCATTTGATGGCTTTTAGGGGTTTTCAAAGGTTTTTATTGTTTTTAGGTTTTAGAGTCTTTCTAGGTTTTTGTGGTTTTTTTCTGTGTTTTTCTAGGTTTTTAATTCTTTGTAGATATTTTTAACATTGTTAGGGGTTTTAAGGTTATTTAAAGTTTTTAGTTGGTTTGAGTGTTTTTATGTGCTTTTAAAGTTTTTAGGGGTTTTTATGGTTTTCAGTGGTTTTTATGTGTTTTTAGGGTATTTTACATTTTCAAGTATTTTAAGAATTTTTGTGGTTTTTGGAATTTTTACAGATTTTGTGGGTTTTTTCAAGGGTTTTTAGGATTCTTAGGGGTTTTTAGTGTATTTAGCATCTGTGAGTTTTTAGGGTTTTTTAGGTTTTTAGGGTTTTAAGGGTTTTTAGATTTTTTTAATGTTTTTAGGGTTTTAAGTGTTTTTAGAGATTTTAGTGGGTTTTTAGGGTTTTTATGTGTCTTTAGGGGTTTTTAAGGTTTTTAGGTTTTTTATGGTTTTCAAGGGTTTTTCAGGGTTTTTTATGTTTTCATGGATTTTTAGGGGTCTTTTAGGATTTTTATTGTTTTTTGGGTTTTTCAGGGGTTTAAGGGATTTCTTGGGGTTTTAGGGTTTTTAGGGTTTTTAGGTCTTTTGGGGTTTTTGGGCATTTTCAGTTTTTAGGGTTTTTATGTTTTTTTAGAGTTTCTTGACGTTTTTATGGATTTTGAGGGATTTTGGATTTTTAGTGGTTTTTATGGTTTTATGTCTTTATTTTTTTAAGGGTTTTAGGTGTTTTTATGGTTTTCAGGGGTTTAATAGTGCTTTTAGGTTTTTTTACATTTTCATGGATTTTTAGGGGTTTTTAGGATTTTTATGGTTTTTAGGGGTTTTAGGGATTTTGAGGGGATTGAGATTTTTTTGGGTGTTTAGTATTTTTTTTTCGGTTTTTATGGTATTTTTGGATTTTAAGGGGGTTTTTTGAGTTTTATAGGTTTTTTAAAGTTTTTTTCAAGTTTTTAACATTTTTAAGGGTTTCAAGGGTTTTTAGAGTTTTTAGTGGTTTCTTAGGGTTTTTTTAGGTATTAGGGGTTTTCATGGTTTCTAGCGGGTTTTAGGGTTTTTAGGTTTTTTTCGAGTTTTTAAGTCTTTTAAGGTTTTTTAGAGTTTTTAACATTTTTAGGGTTATAGGGGTTTTGAGAGTTTTTAGCAGATTTTTAGGTTTTTTTTGTGTTTTTAGGGTTTAATAAGGTTTTGAGGGGTTGTTTGGGTTTTTAGGGGGTTTTTAGGATTTTTAAAGTTTTTTACGTTTTCATGGTTTTTAGGTGTTTTTTAGGAATTTTATGGTTTTTAAGTATTTTAGGGTTTTTAGGGATTTTGAGGCTTTTTAAGGGTTTTTCGGGGGTTTTAGTGTCTTTTGGGTTTTTAGGGTTTTTTTTAAAAAATTAGAATTTTTGAGGATTTTTACAGTTTTTTAACAACTTTATGGGTTTTTAAGGGTTTTAAGGTTTTTAGGGGTTTTTATGATTTTCAGCTCTTTTTCATGGATTTTTTGAGTTTTTTAGGATTTTATGGATTTTGAGGGTTTTAAAGGATTTTTATTGGGTTTTGGTTTTTTTGGGGGTTTCAATTTTTTAGGGCCTTTTGGGTTTTTAGTGTTTCTTTTATTTTTTTAGGGTTTGTTAGGTTTTTCATATTTTTTTAACATTTTTATGGGTTTAAAGGGTTCTTACAGTTTTTAGTGGCTTTTAGGGTTTTATGGGTTTTTTTTTGGGTTTTTAAGGTTTTAGGCGTTTTTAGGATTTTTATGGTTTTTAGTGGTTTAGGGTGTCTAAAATTTTTGAGGGTTTTTAGGGTTTTTGAGGTTTTTTTAGGTTTTTTAGGTGTTTTTAGGGTTTTCAATTTCTTTTAGGTGTTTTAGTATTTTTTTTTTGAGTTTGTTAGGGTTTTTAAGGTCTTTATAGATTTTTAACATTTTTTGGGCTTTGATGGGTTATTAGAGTTTTTAGTGTTTTTAAGGGTTTTTAGGGTCTTTAAGGTTTTTAGGGTTTTTATGGCTTCTCATAGGTTTTTAAGGGTTTTTAGGGTTTCTTACATTTTCATGGATTTTTAAGGGTTTTTAGGATTATTATGGTTTTTTGGGTTTTTAGGGTTTTTAGGGTTTTTGAGGGGTTTTAAGGGGTTGTTAGGTCTTTTTGTGTTTTGGGAGTTTTTTTTAGTTTTTTAGGGTTTTTAAGGTTTTTAGAGTTTTTAATATTTTTAGGGGTTTAAAGGGGTTTTAGAGATTTTAGTGGTCTTTTTGGGGTTTTTATGGTTTTGGGGCTTTACTATGATTTTTATGATTTTTTTTTGTTTTCATAGATTTTTGGGGATTTTTAAAGATTTTTTTGGTTTTCGGGGTTTTGTGTTTTTAGGTATTTTGAAGGGTTTTGGGGTTTTATTGGGGTTTTTAGGTTTTTTTTACTGTTTTTAGGGCATTTTGGGTGTTTTTTCATGTTTTTTAGGGTTTTAAAGATTTTTAGAGTTTTTTATTATTTTTAGGGCTTTTAGGGTTTTTGTGGGGTTTTAGGTTTTTATAGGTTTTTATGGTTTTTAGGGTTTTTTTGGTTTTTTGGGATTTTTAGGATTTTTATGGTTTTAGGGTTTTTAGGGATTTTGAGGGTTTTTCGTGTTTTCAGTGGTTTTATGGTTTTGAAGGATTTTCAAGGTTTCTAGGGTATTTTGGTTTTGTAGGTTTTTTTTATTTTTTTAGGTTTTAAGAGTTTTCCATAGTTTTTAACATTTTTAGGGATTTTAAGAGTTTTTCTAGTTTTTCGTGGTTTATTTAGGGTTTTAGGGGTTTTAGGAGTTTTTAAGATTTTTAGGGGGTTTATGGTTTTTAGGGGTTTTTAAGGTTTTTAGGGGGTTTATGAGTTTTAGGGGTTTTTTAGGGTTTTTGAGTTTTTAAGTTTTCATGGATTTTTAGGGTTTTTTTGGATTTTTATGGTTTTTTGTGGGTTTTGTGGTTTTTCGGGTTTTAGGAATTTTGACTGTTTTTAGGGGTTTGCCAAGGTTTTTAGTAGTTTTTAGGGTTTTTAGGTTTTTGAATTTTGGTTTTTTTTTGAGTTTTTAGGGTTTCAAAGGTTTTTAGAGTTTTTAACAATTCTAGGGGGTTTATGGGTTCTTATAGTTTTGAGTGTTTTTAGGGGTTTTATGGGGTTTTAGAGTTTTTTAGGTTTTTAGGGGATTTATGGTTTTAAGGGGGTTTTCAAGGCTTTAGGGTTCTTGAAACCCCTAAAAAATCCAAAAACTCTCAAAATCCCAAAAACCCTCAAAATCTATAAAACCCCTAAAAACCATAAAAATCCTAAAAAACCCATATGAATCCATGAAAATGTAAGACCCTTAAACCTTGAAATATCCCGAAAAACCATAAAACCCCTAAAAACCTTTAAAACCGTAAAAACCCATAATAAAATAAAAAATCACTAAAAACTCTAAAACCCCTTAAAACCCCTAAAAACGTTAAAAAACTCGAAAAACCCTTAAAAAACTATAAAGATACCCTAAAACCAAGAAAGACCATGAAAACCCACAAAACCACTAAAAACTCTAAAACCCCCTCAAAATCCCCAAAAACTCTAAAAAAATAAAAACCATAAAATTCCTAAAAACCCCCTAAAGAACCATGAAACTCTAAAAAAACCCGAAAAAAACCGTTGAAAACCATAAAACCAGCTAAAACCCATAAAACCCCTAAAAAACCATAAAAACTGAAAAATAAACTCTAAAAACTTAAAAAATATTTTAAACCCCTAAAAACAATAAAAAAAAACAGTAAAACCCCTTAAAAACCTCAAATACTCAAGAGGATCACTAGAAACCCAAAAAGACCCTAAAACACCTAAAATTCCAAAAAAACCCTAAAAAACCTTAAAAACCATTAAAATCCAAAAAACCCCTAAAAACCTAAAAATCCCCTGAAAATCATAAAAACATCTCAAAACCATAAAAACCCCCAAAACCAATAAAATATCTAAAAACTCTGCAAACATTAAAAAACTATAAAAACCTTTAAAACCACTAAAAATGTTAAAAAACTATAAAAACCCTAAAAAACTAAAAAACCCTAAAACCCCAAAAGACCCTAAAAACCTAGAAATCCCATAAAACCCCTAAAACACCTAAAACCTAAAAAACCCGAAAAACCCCTAAAATTCCTAAAATACCCTAAAACACTAGAAAAATCTTGAAAATTTTAATAAATTTAAATCCCTAAAAACCCATAAAAACCCTAAAAACCACTAAAAACCCTAAAAACTCTTAAAACCCTAAAAAAGTTAAAAAACACTAAAAAAAACAGAAAAGCCTAAAAAACTCAAAAAAAACCCAAACACACCATAAAAACCCTAAAAAACAGTAAAAACTTTGAAAAACCCTAAAACCCACAAAATCCTTAAAAACCCTAAAAAACCTTAAAATCCATAAAAATCCTAAAAAACCCTATAAATCCATGAAAACATAAAAAACACCAAAAACACTAAAAACACTAAAAAAATCCCTAAAATCCATACAACCCCCTAAAAACCCTAAAAAACAATAAAAGCCCATAAAACCTAAAAACCACTAAAAACTCTAAAAACATTTAAAACCCCTAAAAACATTAAAAAACTATAAAAAACCATTAAAAACTCTATAAAACCCCAAAACCCTAAGAAGACCCTAAAACCCTAAAAACCCTAAAAATTCTAAAAACCCTTAAAACCCCCTAAAAATCCCCAAAATCTCGAAAAATCCAAAAAAAAATAAAAATCTTAAAACCCCCTAAACATTAATGAAAACGTAAAAAACAATAAAAACCTGGAAAACCATAAAACCCCCTAAAAACCTTAAAAATCCAAAACCCCCAAAAAACCCTTAAAACCCACTAAAATATTTAAAAACCCTAAAAATCCCTAATAATGTTAAAAAACACTAAAAATATTAAAAACCCTTAAAAACTAAAAAAAACCCTAAAAACGAAAAAGACCCTAAAATTCTGAGAAACCCTGAGAAACCTAAAAAACCCTAGAAAACCTCTAAAAATGCTGAAAATCCCAAAAAACCTTACAAAACCCAAAAATCCATAAAAATCCTAAAAACTCCAAAAAATCCATGAAAAATTAAAAAACCCTAAAAACCCTGAAAAACCTTGAAACCCCTAAAAAACTAAAAAAACCCTTAAAAAACCAAAAGGACCCAAAAAAACCTAAAAATCCCTTAAAACCTAGAAAACCCATAAAACCCTCAAAATCCATAAAAAAACCCTAAAAACCCAAAAAACCATAAAAATCCTAAAACTTCTAAAAATCCAGGAAAATGAAAAAATCTGTAAAAAAACCCTGAAAACCCCATGAAAACCATAAAAACCATGAAAAACCCTAAAAACCCTAAAAACCTATAAAAACCCTAAAAATCACTAAAAACTCTAAAAATACTTTTAAACCCTAAAAATGTTAAAAAACTCGAAAAAACCTTAAAACCCTAAAAAACTAAAAAATACTAAAAACCCCTAAAAATCCATGAAAACGTAAAAACCCATAACAACTCTTAAAACCCTCAAAACCGATAAAATCTCTAAAAACCCTTAAACCCATACGGATTGCGATTCATGGCATGGAGAGGTTTCGAGGCGGCTTGCTCCAAATCCAGCTCTTCTTCTGGCTTGATCTGCGACGGCTTAAGGATGGTGTGGAAGACCTTGATGTGGCTTGGTGGTGTTTGCTCAGTAGATCTGGTAGGGGTGGCGTGGTCTAGATGTCCGACAGGGTGGGGATGGCATCGGCTTGTGCTGCAGCTTCAGGTTTGATTTATTGTTCTATGATGACTTCCCTGGCTTTGCGGCGGAGCAGGGTGGATTCGGTGGGCGTTATGCCTTCTTGGTGGTGGCGTGCTCCCCCCTACTTTAGAGGACTTCAGATCTGGTCTTCATCGGTCTGCACAGTTGGTGCAGTGATGGTTCTTTCATTTCTTTGGTTTCTGGTTGTTTTGTGTCTGCTTGTTTGTTGGTCATTGGTTGTGGCCGTATTGGATGTGATTTGCAGATGGTGATGGCTGTTGGAGTGAAGGTGAGGGGTCGCTTAGTTATGGGTCTGAATAAAGAGTTATGGGTGCTGCGGTATGGGTTGAGGCTTGGGAGCTGGCGGTTCTGTGTTGCTATTATTAGGTGTGATTTTATGGAAGCTGCCTGGTATGGAGTCGCTGGTTGCTGGAATTTGAGGAGCTGGGTGTTGGTTACTTCTTGGATGGGAACTGCTGAAGGGGATGTTGGATATGAGTCTTATGATTCTGGTACTGGTGGTAATTTGTCGCGGGTTATTGATCTATATGAGTGGTCCTATGGAAGCTGGTGGTATGATGTTGCTGGTTGAGTTGTTTGATGTAATGTGATGGAAGTTGTTTGGTTAAGAAGTCCTGCTTGTTGTCTGACCAGTTGGATGTGTGCTGGCCTTGGAAGCTGAGATGCTAGATGATTGCTTTGTGGTTATGGTGCTGCTGGATGCTGGTTGCTGATTAGATGGGAGGTGATGATGGGGACAGTTCTGTTTTGCTGCTTTGTTTGTCTTTTGTTGTTTGGTCTTTTGTGTCCTTTCTTTATTTGTTTTCCTTTTGAGGATTATTTTTTGGGTATGGGTCAATTGACCCTGCTCCTCCCTGGTCTGTAGTGTCCTCTTTTTCTTAATAATTTTTTTTTGGGGGGGGGGGGTAGGAATAGCCTGGTTCCTGCATCTGCCTTTCCCTAAAACCCATAAAAACCCTTAAAACCCTTAAAAAACCCTAAAACCCCTTAAATCCACTAAAAAATATAAAAACATTATAAGTCCCCAAAAACATTAAAAACTCTAAAAATCCAGAAAACCCCAAAAAACTCAAGAAAAAACCCTAAAAACCCAAAAGACCTTAAAACCCTTGAAAACCCCATTAAAACTCTTGAAACCCCTAAAAACCCTAAAACCCTCAAAATCCCTAAAAACCCTAAAATTCCCTAAAACCCATAAAAATATTAAAAAAACCCCTAAAATTTCATGAAAACTTAAAAAAACCCTAAAAACATTGAAAAAACCCATGAAAACCGAAACCCCCTAAAATCATTAAAATTCCTTACAAGCCATACAACCCCTAAAAACCTGCTAAAAACTCTAATGGGCCTTAAAATCCCAAAAAAACTCAAAAAGACCCTAAGAACCCTAAAAACCCCTAAAAACCCTAAAAACTCTCAAAAACCATAAAAACTGTAAAAAACCCTAAAATCCATAAAACTCCTAAAAACAACTAAATACCATGAGAATGTAAAAAACTCTAAAAACCTTTAAAAAACCCTAAAACCCCATAAAATATCTACAAACCACTAAAAACTATAAAAACCCTTAAACCACTAAAAACTTAAAAAAACTCTGAAAAACCTCAAAACCCCTAAAAACATAAAAAAACCCTAAAAACCCAAAAGACCTTAAAAACCTATAAAAAATCCTAAAACCCCTCAAAATCCTAGAAAAACCCTAAAAACCCTCAAAGTAACTAAAAACCCTAAAAGACCATAAAAATCCTAAAAAACCCAAAAAAAATCCTGAAAACTTAAAGATACCTAAAACTTTGAAAACCCAATGAAAATGCATAAAAACCCTAAAAACACTTAAAACTATAAAAACCCTTAAAACCCCTAGAAACGTTAAAAAACTTACAACCCTAAAAAAACTCAATAAAAGCCTAAAAACTCCAAAAGACCCAAAAACCCCTAAAATACCCTAAAACCCTAAACCCCTTTACAAACCCTAAAAATTCTAAAAATCCATAAAGACCCTAAAAACCACTAAAACCCAAAAAAACATAAAAAACCCTAAAAATACATGAAAACATAAAAACCATAAAAACCTTGAAAAATCCATGAAAACCATAAAAACTTCAAAAAACCATAAAAACCCTAAAAAACCAAGAAAACCCTAAAACCCGATAAAAACTATAAAAAACCATTAAATCCCCTAAAAACATTAAAAAAATCTAAAAAACATTTAAATACCTAAAAAACTAAAATAAAAACACTAAATATCCAAAAGACCCTAAAAACCCTCAAAAAACCCAACAAACCCTAAAAACCATGATAAACCCGATTACCCTAAAAATCCCTAAAACCCAAAAGACCATAACAACCTTAAAAACCTTAAAAACCCCTAAAAACCCATAAAAACCTTAAAAATACTAAAAATCGAAAAAACTAAAAAAACCTAAAAGCCCAAAAAAGCCTGAAAAACCTTTGAAAATGATAAAAACACAAAAAATATTTAAAAACCCTAAAACCCTCAAAACCCCTAAAAATGTTAAAAACTCAAAATAAACTTAAAACCCCTAAAAACTCAAAAAAAAACCCAAAAAAATGCAAAAGACCCTAAAACCCCCCAAAACCAATAAAAACCTTTAAAACCCCTAAAAACCCTCAAAGATCCAAATTCTCCTAAAACCATAAAAACCCTAAAAACCATAAAAATCATAAAAAAACCCCTAAAATACATGAAAACATAAAACCCCTAAAAACCTTGAAAAATCCATAAAAAAATAAAAAACCTCTAAAAACATTAAAAACCTAAAAAAACTTAAAAAACAACAAAAAACTATAGAAACCTTTAAAACCCTTAAAAATGTTAAAATCTCTAAAAAACCTTAAAACCCTTAAAAAACTCAAAAAAACCCTAAAACCCAAAAATATCCTAAAAACCATAAAAAACCTAAAAACCCTAAAACCCTTAAAAATCAAAAAACCCCTCAAGATCCATAAAATCCCTAAAAAACCCTAAATATCATAAAAACCCCTGAAAACCTTAAATCCCCCCTAAAACCTTAAAAAACCCCTGAAACCCCTAAAACCCCTAAAAACCCTTAAAACCCACTAAAACATTAAAAACATTAAAAACATTAAAAAACATTAAAACCCTTAAAAATACTAAAAATCTAAAAAAATCAAAAACCCTAAAACCCCATGAAAATTCCTAAAAACCCTCAAATTCCCTAAAACCCTAAATACCCTAAAAACGATAAAAAACACAAAAAACTCATAAAAATCCAAGAAAATGTAAAAAACCATAAAAACCTTGAAAACCTCATGAAAACCATAAAACTCCTAAAAACATAAAAACCCCTAAAAATCGATAAAAATTCAAAAAAAACCCATGAAAAACTTTAAAAACACTAAAAATTACTAAAAACTGGAAAATATCTCAAACCAATTAAAACCACTACAGGTCATCAAAAACCTAAAAACTCAAAAAGACTATAAAAACCCTAAAAGACCCTAAAAACTCTAAAACCCCCTAAAAACCCCAAAACCCTCAAAATCCCAAAAAAGCATAAAAAATCCTGAGGACCATAAAAATCCCAAAAACCACTAAAAATCCATGAAAAAAAAAACTCCATAAAATTCATAAAAAAACCCCATGAAACCCATAAAAACCTATAAATCCACTAAAAACACTAAAAACCCTAAAAACACAAAAAAATACCCCGCAACCCCAAAAGACATAACAAAAGCCTGAAAAACCCTAAAAGCCCCTTAAAACCCCTAAAAACCCCTCAAAATCCCTAAAACCATTAAAAACACTTAAAACAATATAAATAATAAAAACCTCCTAAAAATCCATGAAAATGTAAAAAACTCTAAAAACATGAAAAATCCCTCAAACCATAAAAATCCTTAAAAACCTAATAAAATCCTAAAAACCCATAAATACAACCCCTAAATCCCCCCCTAAATCCAAAACCCATCAAAACCCCGCAAAACCCTAAAAAACATATAAATCCAAAAAACCCCTAAAAATCCAGAAAAAGGTAAAAAACCCTAAAAACCTTAAAAACCACTGAAAACCATAAAAAACCTTAAAAACCTGAAAACCCCTAAAATCCGATGAAACAATAAAAACCCACTAAAAACTCTCAAAACCATTAAAACCCATAAAACGTAAAAAAATTGCAAACAAGGGCGAGAGGGGAGTGGTAGTGGTGTTGGAATCGAAGCCTAAGGTTCAGGGTTCAAGTCCTCTTAGCTTCATGCCTATGCTTTAATTTTTATAGCTCTAATTTCCCCATACTCCCTATTGGGAACTGGTCCAAGCCCAAGGTTTTCCACTTTGGGCCTAGTTGGGGACATGTGGCATGCAGGTGGTGAGCCTACACCAATACCTCGTTATCCATAACAAGTTTCACTAAAAAACAATTATCTTTTTCCTATAGGGGTATATCTACTTGTAAAAGTTCATATTCTGTTGGTAAAACATCTTACCAACAAAAAATTTCCTATCACTAAAATGTCAGTAAAAACTCTATCGCTAAATGTTATTGAGACATATAAAATAGTTTTTTTACTATAATAATAATATCAGCAGATAATATATATCTTGGTCAATGTGTTTAGAAACAGATTTATATGATAAATATTACCTGCTTGTAAATTACATTTAAATAAAAATAATAAATTTTTATTTCTGCTAAAAATTTATATTATATTTATGAATTTATCATATATCATACACATGTTTTAATTATCAAACCAAAATGATTTTTAAACATGATCAAACTTAGAAAAAGATTAATAATATTAATAATTAAATTTAATGCAAAATTTATCAATAGATAATTGAAGTTGATTGATAAGACCATAATAAAATATTATATGTGGGTATTTAGATATTGGTTTCTAAAATTTTATATTATATTAATTAATCTAATTATATATAATATGTTTATTGTATTTATTATATAATAATGATAATATTAGATTATTTGAACATTTCAAATATGAAATGAAGCTCCAAGAAACATGATACAAATATATTTAAATTTATTCAAATGAATTTACACGAAACTCAAATATAACACACATCATTTTTCATTCCATAATTTACACTAGCAGTATGTATTGCATGCAGTAGTCATCCACCTCTCCACCATGGCATGCTCCCCATGATGTTCCATGTTGACAAAACCACCTGTGAGTCTCTATCGTGAAATCTTTTTCTCATGCTCGAAAAATTTCTAGAAGCTCAATGATTCCCACAAACTAGCACCTCATTGATGACCCTAACAACAAATCCTTGCTGCATGTACTACTACTCACATGGTAGAATATTGGAAGTGGAAACTAGGATTTTTCTCACCTAAGTAGTAATTCATGTTTTCTGCCAAAATGGTTGTACTAAATGAAAATATTCAAGTGAAAAATAATAATTAAAACAATAAAAACAAGTTAAAAAAGAACAAAAAACCTTACAATACAAAATCTAGAACTGTTTAACACTTCAATCACCCAAATTACCATCAATTTTTCTTCTCAAGCTATACAATTTAGTGCTTGGAGTTCTTGGATGAATCGGTTGTCATTGTTGTGGTGGAAAAAAATATTACAACATACCTTCATCAGTTTGTTTCTCTCACGCATCGGTTGTCACTGTCGTAGTGGGGAATACGCATGCACTTCACCCACTCAGTCACGGTATAGCCACAATTACTTGTAGTATTCCATGGGGAAATTGTTGAAAAACACGAAACAAATAAATACAAAGTTAAAAAATTATAATAATGGAAAAGGAAAAATTGTCTCCTGTATACAATTAGAATGAAAAAGGGTTCACATAAGTTATACCATCCCTAACAATGGAAATGACTTCTAGATTTAGGAGAACTTTGAATGTGCTTCGATGATCCAAAGATTCACACCCACAACACATAGAAAATTAAAATATTGGAACATGAATTATATGACATTCCAAATAAAACCTTTTCTTAAATAAGAAAAATTATCAAATCAAGACACCGTTATTTTTCAAACTCATATAATTCATGTACATGAAGCATTTTGTACATTTTTAAATGTTCTTGCACCACAAAAAAGAGAACAGTACTAATACAAGACTCCAAAACTCCAATTACTCACATCGACACCATGTTCCCCACTCTCAACTGTACAAAACACTCTAAAAATCCATATTAGAGTGATCATATGTTGCAAATATTACCAAATTCCTATCATATATGCCCACAATAAATTTTTCCATCTATCTCTTGGATAATATAAAGTTTTATAAGGTCTAACAAATCAAAAAATGATAGAGAAACATCACACCAAGAAAAAACCACTTGACAACAATCAGTTACAACATCAGTAGGGTTTGAACACTACTTATCCAATCATGAACACACCAGTACCTTCCCTCAAGGACTCTTAGACATGTGAATCAGGGAATAAGGTAATCCTTGATAATATAGAATCATCAAAGCCTATAGCTAACATAATTTTCACTAACAGAGTTCTATAATAATTTTTCAAGCCTGCAATAAAAGATATTAAGGATGCAATTACACTACTTGACAAGATTGTGATTCAAGTCTTTGTGAATAATCATGTTTTAATTCTTAGAGTTGTGAAGAGTTGCATTGGTACAAAATTTACTAGCCATTTTAGGGATATCATATCAAATTTGGCACTTGATATTATGGAAACAATTTGTGTGGACCTTCGTCAAGTTTTCAAGATATTGAAATTATGTATATAAAGGATGAAAAAGTATTTGGATACCAATTTTAGTATTCAAAGGTTCTTAAAGTTTTAATGTTCAATAAAGACTTTTTTACCCCCCAAAAAATGAGAAAACAGTTGTGAACCCCTGCATCATTCTTCTTGATTTTCCTCTGGAGTATAGGAATTTGTAGAACCAAAAAAACAATTAGTTGGTGGGAGAAGATTCTTGGGGATTATGAAAAATAAAAAGTACATTGATAATCTTCAGATACAGATTGAAAAGTTCAGACCTGATTTGGCTATAAATGATAGAGGGCTGAGTGATTTGGCATGCCATTACTTAAGAAAATATGGATTCAGTGTTGTCATATGATTGAGTTGAGAAAAGAAGATGATATGTTAGTACTAGCTTGTGGAATTTTTTTAAATAGACCCAATGAACATCAGGAATCCTACATGGGAACAAATGTTGGTATTTTTTAGGTCAAGTGGATTAGTGACCAGTTCTTTCTTTTATCATGGCATGTTCAAAGCCAAAATCTTGCACCATTCTACCAATGGGTGCTATAAAGGATCTTCTAAATAAATTGTAAAGGAATTTTATTATTTTTATACCCCAAGAAGAAACATTATAAAGAATCCAAAGTTGATACCTAGTGGTAGTTCTACTAGGATTACCATGTATTCAATTTTGAAGTAGAAGAGCTCATCTATTGAAGGCATTGAGAAGTAGCCTTAAGAAGCTTCTACTATTTATTTTGAGGCATTACCTAGAACCCTAGCAAAAAAAGTTTCATTAATGTGATAAGGAATATGAATTCCCTACAAGTAAAGCATGAAAAAACTGAAAATGAACATCAGGAATCCTATGTGGGAACAAAAGTTGGTATTTTTTAGGTCATGTGGATTAGTGACCAGTTCTTTCTTTTATCATGGCATGTTCGGAGAAAAAAGCTTGCACCGTTCTACCAATGGGTGCTATAAAGGAGCTTCTAAACAAATTTTAAATGAATTTTATTATTTTTATACCCTAGGAAGAAACATTATAATGAATCCAAAGTTGATACCTGGTGGTAGTTCTACTGGGATTACCATGTATTCCACTTTGAAGTAGAAGAGCTCGTCTATTGAAGGCATTGAGAAGTATCCTTAAGAATCTTCTACTATTTATTTTGAGGCATCACCTAGAACCCTAGTAAAAAAAGTGGCATTAATGTGATAAGGAATATGAATTCCCTACAAGTAAAGCATGCAAAAACTTAAAATGCATGGATTGGAAAAGACGGGTGTACGAGTTTCATTGCTCACATGAAAGAACACAAGATATGGGATGCTTATAACCTAAAGAAGCAAAAGATGTAAGATGATTTTAAGGTAAAATCTATTAAAAATAGATGAAAAATAACAATTACATGGCAGACTTTAATAATGCAGTGCTTACCAGATGAGTGCAGTGAATAGGGGCCTTAATGTTTCCAATTCTGGAAAACCATAACACTAAGATAGAATCATTGAAAACACCATGAAGAACATCATATAGGACATCTTATACCATCCTTTCATTCCTATCATCAAAAGGACATCAAACTAACTCTCCTCCATCATCTACATCACTTCAATGACCACCTCTGATGAACTGTGCATACAACCCCTAATTCCTAAAATCACAATCACAAATGAGATAAAAATATCCAATAAAAAAATAACTAAAAAAATAAAATAGAATTAGAGAAAAAAGGTGTGTCCATCTTGATCTATTAATCAAACATCTAGAGAGAACAAGATTTCTTTAGCCCCAATGCCCCACCACAAAGTACCATAATTAAAAAGCATGGGAAATCATAACAGAACCAAAAATAAAGGAATAAACATGAATAAAACCTTGAAAACCAAAAACAAAACTTGAATGAAACAAAATGTAAGAAACATAAAAATATGAATTGTTATTAAGGTTCCAATTTTCTATGAAAACTAGAGGATATCCTTCGTATTTTACATCAATATCATGCTTAACACATGTTCCCCACCATGCAATGATCTTCCAGAGAAGAAAATCCATCCTAGAATCAGAGGGTCGTCTTCAAGACCTAGCCGGACTGCCAAAGATGACATCTGAATCCACCCTTAATGATAGGGGGATCGAAGCCAGATGAAGCGTACATCGACATACCCCAAAGGAAAATAGAGAAAGTGAAGATCAAATATAGCCAAGGTTCGATCCAAAATTTTGGGGAAGAAACCCTAAAAAATAAAACACCAACAGAAACCTAAACTCTGAAATCACCATACAAGACCGACCCTACACAACATCACATTTAAGAAGAAGAACGCCTCACCGAACATGAGTGGAGAGAGAGCTGAGCAAGAAGTGGAAAGACATGGGATGGCGATCCTTTATTGGGGAGAACGACGATGAACCAGGTATGTGAGTGCAGGAAGAGATCACCGGTACAGACGGAATGATTGACAGAGAAGTGGGGAGAAAAGAGGCGCATGGAAGACATGAGGATTGGGGGTTGCAAGGGTGACGAGAGGTGAGGCCGAGATGGGATGTGAGGTGGGGCGGTGGAAGGCAAGGTAGGACGACGTGATAGGTGCTTCGTCCCCGATAGCAATGAAGAAGAGTCACCAATTAGGGTAGTGTGTTTTTATAAAAAGTATTTAAAGGTTTATTAAATAAATAGTATTGAAAAATATAAAAATAGTTGATATTTAGAGAAAAATGAATAACAAATATTGAAAAATATAAAAACAAATAATATTTCAAGAAAGTAAAAAACCAAAATCAATTATAATATGTTTTAATAAAACCTCAGGAAAAAAAATTACTTTGGTCGTAAAACTAATATATGTATATACTATGCTTCTCTTAATTGGTTATTAATAAAATCTTTTTTTTGTTACTCTATAGTTTATTGTAACATTTTTTATTGACGATAAAATATTTTTCCGTAATAGTCATTATTAATAACAGATTCATGTGATAGTAAAAAAATGTTGGTATTAGTATGATAAAGTAATAGATTCAACTGTTAGTAAATGATATGTTGGTAGTGAACAACCAATACCAATAGATATATCTATTGGTAAAAATAAGTGTTGGTATTAAAAATTAATCACAATAAAACATAATATCTGTTAGAAATGCTCATTTTTACCAACATATATATTATATGTTAATAAATTTGTTTGTATAAGTTATTTTTTTTGTACTGTTTGCCTCATGCACTCGGCTAGGGTGGTAAGGGCGGGGAGGAGTTTGGGGTGTGGTCGTGGGGTCAAGTCCCTAGGCAAACGGTTTATCTACATTTTCTTTGTTGCATCGTGTTCCACTTTAACAGTTTTACCCATAAAACTTTAAAAAACTCTAAAAAAACTTAAAAACCCTAAAATACTCAAAAAATATATAAAAACCCAAAAGACCCTAAAAACCCTTAAATACCCTAAAACCCTAGCCCCCCCCCCAAAAAAATCTTTAAAAACCCACAAAATCCCTAAAAATCCTAAAACCATAAAAATCCTAAAAAGCCACGAAAATGTAAAAAAAAACAAGAAATAATGAAAACCAAAAAAACACAAAAAACAATGAAAAACCATTAAAAACCATAAAACCCTAAAAACACATAAAACCCTAAAAACCTACAAAAAATTCTAAAAACCCTTAAACCTCTAAAAATGTTAAAAATGACCACAAAACTGTAAAAAACTCAAAAAACCATAAAAACGGAAAAAGACCCTAAAAACTCTAAAACCCTTAAAACCCATAAAACCCCTCAAAATCCCTAAAAATCCTAAAATTCTAAAAAAACTCTAAAAATCAATGGAAATGCAAAAAAAACCCTAAAAACTTAGAAAATCCCTTGAAAACAACAAAGACCCCTAAAAGCCTTTAAAACCCGAACAACCCATAAAAACTCTAAAAAACCACTAAAAACTCTAAAACCCCTTTAGACCCCTAAAAATGTTAAAAAACTCTAAAAAGCCATAAAAAATCTAAAAAAACAAAAAAACCCTAAAAACATAAAAAGACCCTAAAAACCTAAAAACCACTGAAAAATCCTAACCCCCCCCCCCCGAACTCCTAAAAAACACAAAAACTCCTAAAAACAATAAAAAAAATTAAAAAACCTTTAAAAATCCACGAAAAAGTCACAAATCCTAAAAACCTCGAAAACCCTTAAAATCCATAAAAACCCCTAAAAAATTAAAAATTCCTCAAAAACCATAAAACCCTAAAAACACACTAAAAACCCCCCAAAAATCTTAAAAACTTTAAAAAACCCTAAAACCCCAAAATTCCCTAAAAACCCTTAAAATCCCTAAAAACCCCTAAAAACCATAAAAACCCCAAAATCCCTAAAAACCCTAAATCCCCTAAAACCCCTAAAAACAATAAAAATCCATGAAACTGTAAAAACCCCTTAAAACCATAAAACCCCTAAAAACCTTAAAAAACTATAAAAAACCTTAAAACCACTAAAAAACAAAAAAACCATAAAATCCCAAAAAACCAAAAAAACCATCAAAAACCTTAAAAACCCTAAAAAACCCAAAAAACCTATTAGCCCTCAAAATCCCAGAAAACCCAAAAAAAACTTAAAACCCCAAAAATCATAAAAAATTCTAAAAATCCATGAAAACATAGAAAAACCTAGAAAACCCTAAAACCCCTCTAAAACCCATAAAATGCCTAAAAAGCTTAAAAACCCATAAAAACCCATAAAAACACTAAAAACCAACTAAAAACTCAAAAAACACTTAAATCCTCAAAAAACCTTAAAAACCCTAAAAAACTCAAAAACACCTCCCTAAAATCCAAATAGACCCTACAAACCACATCAAACTCAAAAACCCTAATACCCTGGAAAACCTAAAACCCTCAAAATCCATAAAAAACCTAAGAATCAATGAAAACATAAAAACCCTAAAAACCTTGAAAACCCAGGAAAACCATAAAAACCCATAAAAACACTGAAAACACTAAAAATATAAAAACATTAAAAAACTATAACAAAACTAAAAACCCCTACAAACTCAAAAAAAACCCAACACCCAAAAAAGACTCTAAAACCCCGAAAAATACCATAAAAACCCCTAAAAATCCTTTAAAACCCACAAAATCCCTAAAAACCCAAAGAAGACCTAAAAACCATAAAAATATTTAAAAACCCAAAAAATCCATGTAAAAATAAAAAACCCTATAAACCCTGAAAAAACCCTAAAAACCATAAAAACACTTAAAAACCTTAAAAACCGTAAAAACCCATAAAAACCAAAAAAACCATGAAAAAATCTAAAAATCCTGAAAACCCTAAAAAAACTTGGAAATCATTAAAAAACCTCAAAATCCCTAAAATCCCTAAAAAATTCTAAAACCCAAAAAAAATCTTAAAATTCCCCTAAAAATCCATGAAAACACAAAAAACCAAAAAACCCCAAAAACCCATTGAAAACCATAAAACCCCAAATACCTTAAAAATCCCTAAAACCCATAAAAGCCTAAAACCCATAAAACCCTAAAAACCCACTAAAAACTCTAAAAACCCTTAAAACCCCGAAAAATCGTAAAAATCTCTATAAAAACATAAAATTCAAAAAAATTAAAAAAAAACCCAAAAAACCAAAAAAGGACCCTAAAACCATAAAAACCATTGAAAACCCCTAAAATCCATAAAAATGCAAGAAACAAAAAAACCCCATAAAAACCCCTAAAACCCCTAAAAACCCTAAAAACCCCTAAAACCCACTGAAAACTTTAAAAACCCTTAAAACCCCTATTTTTTTAAAAAAAAACTCCAAAAAACTTAGAAACCCTAAAAAACTCAAAAAAAACCCAAAAAACCCAAAAGACCCTAAAATCCATGAAAATGCCTAAAATCCCTAACACCCTCAAAATCCATAAAACCCTGAAAATCCCTGAGAATCATAAAAATCTTAGAAACCCTAAAAATCCATGAAAGCATAAAAACCCTAAAGAATATGAAAAACCCTTGAAAACCATAAAACCCCTTAAAGCCCTTAAAAAATACTAAAAACCCATAAAACCACTAAAAATCACTAAAAACTCTAAAACCCCTAAAATATTAAAAAACTCTAGAAAACCATAAAAAAACTCAAAAAACCCTAAAAACCCTAAAAACCCTAAAAACCCTAAAAAACCCAAAATATCCTAGAAAAAACTTAAAACCCCTCAAAATTCGTAAATTCCCTAAATACTCTAAAAACCATAAAAAAATTAAAACCCCCCTAAAAATCCCTGAAAACGTAAAAAATCCTAAAAAACCTGAAAACACCTGAAAACCATAAAAATCCCTAAAACATTAAAAAAACCAAAAAAACCCATAAAAACAAGACAAAACCACTAAAAACTCTTAAAATACCTAAAAATGTAAAAAAAACACTAAAAAAACATAAAAACTTTAAAATCTGAAAAAGGCGCTAAAAACCCAAAATGAACCTAAAAACCCCCCAAAACCCTCAAAATCTCTAAAAAACCTAAAACCTATAAAAATCCTAAAAACCGTGAAAATAAATGAAAATATAAAAAACCCTAAAAACCACTGAAAACCATGAAAACTCCTAAAACCCATAAAAAATCCTAAAAATCCATAAGAACCCAAAAAAATCAATTAGAAACTCTTAAAAACCTTAAAACCCATAAAAACGGAAAAAACTATAAAAACCCATAAAAACCCATAAAAACCCTAAAAACTAAAAATAAACCTAAAAACCCTAAAAAATACTAAAAACCTTCAAAATCCCTAAAGAACCTAAATTCTAAAAAAACCATAAAAATCCTAAAAAATCCCTAAAAATCTCTCAAAAGGTAAAAAACCTTGAAAAACCACAGAAAAACATAAAACCCCTAAAAATATTAAAAAATCATAAGACCCATAAAAACCCGAAAACCCACTAAAAACCCTTAAAACCCTAAAAATGTTAAAAAACCTTAAACCCCCTAACTAAGTTAAATAAATTCTAAAAACCTTAAAAAACCTCAAGTACTCATAAAAACCCTAAAAACCCAAAAGATCATAAAAACCCTAAAAACCCTGAAAACAACTAAAAAACTTAAAACCCTAAAAAACCATAAAAACCCTAAAAAACAATAAAAACCCTAAAAAACATAAAAATCATAGAAATCCTAAAGAACCACTAAAAATCCCTGAAAATGTAAAAAACCCTAAAAACCCCTGAAAACCATAAAAACCCCTAAAAACCTTCAAACCACTAAAAACCTACATTAACTCTAAAAACCCTCTAAACCCCTAAAACATTAAAAAAATCTAAAAAACCTCAAAAACTCTAAAAAACAAAAAAAACTCTAAAAACTTAAAAAAAAACCCTAACAACCATGAAAACCCTATAAAACCTTAAAAACCCATAAAAACCTTCAAAATATATTAAAATCTTAAAAAACCCTCAAAATCATAAAAATCCTAAAACCCATAAAAACCATGAAAACATAAAAACCCTAAAAACTATGAAAACCCCCTCAAAACCATAAAATCTTTAAAAACCTTAAAAAACCCTTAAAACCCATAAAACCCTAAAAAAACCCTCTTAAAACTCTTAAAACTCATAAAAATGTAAAATAAACTAAAACCCTTTTAAGCCCTAAAAACTAAAAAAATACTAAAGACCCTAAAAATCCAGAAAGACCCTAAAAACCTCCAAAAAAACCTAAAAAACCCTCAAAATCGCTAAAAACCCAAAACACCATACAAATCATAAGAAACCCATAAACATTAATGAAAATTTAAAAAACCATAAAAACCCTAAAAACACTCTGAAGACCATAAATACCCCTAAAATCCTTAAAATCCCTAAAAACCCTAAAAACCACTAAAAACTTTAGAAAAACTTAAAACCCTAAGAACGTTAAAAAAATTCTAAAAACCCTAATAAACTAAAGAAACCCTAAATACCAAAAAGACCCTAAAAACCCTCAAAATCACTAAAACCCTAAAATACCCTAAAACCCATAAAAATCGTAAAATATTGCAAACAATTCATGCAAACATAAAAAATTATAAAACCCTAAGAAACCCATGAAATCCATAAAGACCCCTAAAAGTATAAAAACTCTAAAAACGCATAAAAACCCCTAAAAACAACTAAAAACACTAAGAACCCTTAAAAAAATAAAAAATTCTTAAAACCTTAAATACCCTAGATATCTAAAATACCCTAAAAACCAAAAAGAACATAAAAACATTGAAAATCCCTAAAAGTGCCGAAGAAACCAAAAAACCACAAATCCCAAAAACTCTAAAACCCCTAAAAATCCTTAAACCCTCATAAAAATCCATTAAAACATAATTTACCTTAAAAATATTGAAAACAATTAAAAACCATGAAACCCTTCAAGGCCTTAAATAACCCGAAAACTCCATTAAAACCCTAAAAACCACTAAAAACTCTAAAAAGCCTGAAATCCCCTAAAAATGTCAAAAAAACCCCCAGAAAAACCTTATACCAAAAAATACTCAAAAACCCCTAAAAACCCAAAGAGACCCGAAAAACCGTAAAAAAAACCTTAAAATCCTAAACCCCAAAAAACCCCAAAACCCTCAAAATCCATAAAAACCTAAAAACCATAAAAATCCTAAAACCCCCCCAAAAAATACATAAAAACATAAAAAACCCTAAAACCCTTGAAAGACCCCTGAAAACACCTAAAAACCGTAAAACCCCTAAAAAATAAAATACCGCAAAACCCATAAAACCCTTAAAACTACTAAAAACTCAAAAGACCCTTAAAATCGCTAAAAATGTTTAAAAAACTCCAAAAATCTTAAAACCCGAAATACCTCAAAAACCCCACCTAAAAACACAAAAGACCCTAAAAGGTCTAAAAACCCTGAAAAACCCACAAAAAACTCTAAAACCCATCAAAATCAATAAAAACCCTAAAGAATTTAAAAATCGTAAAACCACCCTAAAAAACATGAAAACCTAAAAGACCCTAAAAACCAACAAAAAACCCTGAGAACCATAAAAGCCCCTAAAAATCATAAAAAACTCTAAAAACCCATAAAGATCCTAAAAACCCATGAAAAACTCTAAAAACCCTTAAAATACTAAAAATGTTAAAAAGAACTCTAAAAAATATTATAAACCCTAAAAAACTCAAGAAAACCCCTAAAAAACCAAAAGACCCTAAAAACATAAAACTATATAAGAAAACCTCCGTCAAAATCCCTAAAAATCCTTAAAACCCTAAAAATCCTAAAAAACTACTAAAAATCCATAAAAACGTAAAAACCCCTAAAACCCTTGATAAACCCCTAAAAACTGTAAAACCTCCAAAAAAATTAATATAGCCTCAAACCCCATAACCTTAAATACTTACTAAAACTCTAAAACCCCTTAAAACACTACAAATATTAAAAAAACTCAAAAACCCCTTAAAAACCCTAAAATACTCAAAAAAATCATAAAAACCCAAAAAGACCCTAAAAACCCAGAAAATCCCTAAAAACCCTAAAAACTTCCAAAATCCCTAAAAATCCTAAAACTATCTAAAAAACCTATGAAAACATAAAAACCATACAATTCCTAAAAAACCCCCAAAAATCCATGATAATGTAAAAAAACCATAAAACATCCTAAAAACCTTAAAAACCCTAAAAATCCATAAAACCCCTAAAAACCCAATAAAAACTCTAAAACCCCTTAAAATACATAAAATGTTAAAAAACTGTAAAAAACCATAAAAACCCTAAAAATAATAATAACACGAAAAACCCAAAAACACACTAAAAACCCTGAAAACCTTTAAAATCCCTAAAAACCCTAAAAATCATAAAAATCCTAAAAACCTGTAAATATCCATAAAAATGAAAAAAATACAAAAAATCCTAAAAGACCCCTGAAAACCATAAAACCCCCTAAAAATCCTAAAATCCCTTAAAACCCCTAAAAACACAAAACCCTCAAAATCCCAAAAAAAACCTAAAAACTGTAAGATCCATAAAATAAAAAAAGCCCCTTAAAAGTTTGTGAAAATATAAAAATCCCTAAAAACCCGAAAAACACACAGAAAACCACAAAAACCCTAAAAACCTTTAAACCCCTAAGAACCAATAAAAACCTAAAAATCACTAAAAAATCTTTAAACCCTTAAACCCCCTAAAAACACTAAAAATTTATAGAAACCTTAAATCCCTAAACAACTCGAAAAAAACTAAAAAACCCTAAAATCGCATAATATCCCTAAAAACCACCAAAAACTCTAAAACCCTTAAATATCCTAAAAACATTAAAAAAAATCTAAAAACCTTAAAAACCCTAAAAAATAAAAATAAAAAACCTAAAAACTTTAAAAGACCCTGAAAAACCCTGAAAAACCCCTAAACCAACCCCCCCAAAACCCCCGTAAACACTCAAAATCCCTAAACCCCTAAAAACTATAAGAAACCCGTAAAAATCCATGAAAACGTAAAAAACCCCTATAAAAATAGAAAAATCATTAAAACACTAAAAACCATAAAAACCCTAAGAAACCATAAAAACCCAAGAAACCCACTAAAAACATTAAAAACCCATAAAACCTATAAAATGTTAAAAAAATCTAAAAACCCTTAAAGCCCATAAAAACTAAAAAAACCCAAAAAACCCAAATATGTCTTAAAACCCGTACAAACCCCCAAAACCCTAAAAACCCATGAAAACTCTAAAACCCCTCAGAATCCCTAAAAACCCAAAAAAACCCTAAAAAAAATAAAAAATCTAAAAAATCCCTAAAAATTCATAAAAACGTAAAAAATCCAAAAACCCCTGGAGACCCATTGGAAACCATAAAACCCTAAGAAGTTAAAAACCAAAAAAACACCCAAAAAACCCAATAAAAACTCTAGAAACCCTTAAAACCGTTAAGAACTTTAAAAAATTCTAAAAAACCTAAAAACCCCTAAAAAAATCAAGAAAACACTAAAAACCGAGAAGATCCTAAAGACCCTGAAAACCCTTAAAAACCCTAAATACCCCTAAAAACAAAAAAAACACTCAAAATTCCTAAAAACCCAAAAAACCTTAAAAATCCTAAAAAAATCACTAAAAATCCATCAGAACATAAAAAACCTTAAAAATAATAAAAAACCCTTGAAAACCATAAAAAACCCTAAAAACCATAAAACCCCCAAAAACCCAAAAAACCCTAAAACCACTTAAAACTCTAAAAACCCTTAAAACTACTAAATATGTTAAAAACTATAAAAAAACATAACCCCTAAAAGAACTCCAAAAAATCCTAAAAATCCAAAAAAATGCTGAAAAACCAAAAAAACCCATAAAAACACTAAAACCCCTCAAAATACCTAAAATCCCTAAAAAGCCCTAAAACCCATAAAAATCCTAAAAAAATCTCTAAAAACTATGAAAATGTAAAAAAAAGCTAAACTCCTCAAAACCATAAAACCCCCCAAAACCTTAAAAACCCTAAAACCCCATAAAACCCTCAAAACACACTAAATCTCTAAAACCCATTAAAACCCCTAAAAATGGTAAATATCTCTAAAAACAATCAAAAACCCTACAAACTCAAAAAATCCCTAAAACCCCAAAAGGACCCTAAACACCCTTAAACCCCTAAAAACCCTAAAAACCATAAATCCATAAAAATCCTAAAAACCCTTTTAAATCCATGAAAACATAAAAAACCCTAAAACCCCTTTAAAAAATCCTGAAAACCATAAACCCCCTAAAAAATCTAAAAACCATTTAAACCACTAAAACCTTAAAAAACTATAAAAAACCATAAAAAACTCAAAAAACCCTAAAACCCCAAAAGACCCTAAAAATCCTGAAAACCCCTAAAACCCCGACCCCCCCCCAAAAGACCCTTAACACCCTCAAAACCCTTAAAAAACCTAAAAAACAAAAAAAACTATAAAAATCCCAAAAACCCCCTAAATCTATGAAAATGTAAAAAACTCTAAAACCCTTAAAACCCTCTGAAAACCATAAAACCCGATAATATCTTTAAAAACCATAAAAATCCCTAAAAACCCAAAAAACTCAATAAAACCCCTTTAAACCCCTAAAAATGTTAAAAAACTCTAAAAATATTAAAAACTGTAAAAAACTCAAAAAACCCCTAAAAACCAAAAAATACCCCAAAACCGTGAAAATCCCTAAAACTCCTAACCCCATATGAAATATCCTAAAAACCTTTAAAATGCCTAAAAACATTAAAGAATCCTAAAAACAAAAAAAACCCATAAAAACCCTAAAAGTTGATGAAAATATAAAAAACCATAAAAACCTGAAAAAATCCTGAAAACCGTAAAACCTTTAAAAACCTCAAATAAGCCTAAAAATCATAAAATCACTAAAAACTCATGAAAAACAATAAAAACACTTAACACCCCTAAACCATTAAAAACTCTAAAAAACCTTAAAACCCAAAAAAATTAAAAAAAATCCCTAAAACCCCAAAACACCCTAAAAACCCTAAAACCACCTAAAAACACTGAAAACCCTAAAAACAATCAAAATACCTAAAAAAACAAAAAATAAATAAATAATCATAAAACCCCCTAAAAATCCATGAAAACATAAAAAACCCAAAATACCCTGAAAACCCCCTTGGAAAACTATAAAACCGCATAAAAACCTTCAAAAACTCTAAAACCAATAAAAACCCTAAAAACCCACTAAAAACTCTAAACCCCCTTAAACCCCCTCAAAATATTAAAAACTCTAAAAAAACATAAAAACCATAAAATACTTAAAAAATGCCTAAAAACCTAAAAGACTCTAAAACAATGAAAAACCCTAAAAGCCCCTAAAAACCCCTTAAACCCTCAAAATCACTAAAAACCATTGAAAATAGTAAAAACTCTAAAACCCCCTTAAATCCACAATATCACTAAACACCTTCAAAACCCCCTAAAAATCCATGAAATGTAAAAAACCCTTGAAACCTTGAAAAATCCTTGAAAAGCATAAAACCCCTAAGAACCTTAAAAAACCCTAAAAACCCATAAAGACTCTAACACCACTAAAAATTCTAAAAACCCTTAATACCAATAAAAACGTTAAAAAACTAAAAAACCTTAAAAAACCCCTCAAGAAACCCATGAAAACCATAAAAACCCCTAAAACCTTAAAAACCATAAAAAACCTATAAAAACCCTAAAAACCACTAAAAAAATCTGAAAATCATTAAAACCCCCAAAAACGTCAAAAACTCTTAAAAACCTTAAAAACCAGTAAAAAACTCAAGAAATATTAAAAACCTAAAAGACCCTAAAAACCCTGAAAACCCCTAAAACCTCTTAAAATTCTTAAAAACCATAAAAAACCTAAAAAGCATAAAATCCTAAAAAATCCCCAAAAAACCATGGAAACATAAAAAACCCTAAAAACCTTGATAAAACCATAAAAATACCTAAAAACATTTAAAGCCCCTAAAAATCCATAAAAATCCAAAAAACCCACCAGAAACTTCAAAACTCTTAAAACCCCTAAAAACATTTAAAAAACTCTAAAAAACCTCAATAACCTAAAAAATAAAAAAACAAAAAAACACAAAAAATTCCCTAAAACTATAAAAATCCCTAAACCCCCTGAAATACCCTAAAAATCCCTAAAAATCCAAAAAACCATAAAAATATTATAAAATCCATAAAAATTCATTAAACCATAAAAAAACCTAAAAACCCAAAAAACAGAAAACCCCTAAAAACCTTAAAAACCATAAAACGCATAAAACCCCTAAAACCACTAAGAACTCTAAAAAACTTAAAATCCAAAAAAGTTAAAAATATCCAAAAACCTTAAATCCCTAAAATACCAAAAAATAACCCCTAAAACCCCAAAATACCCTAGAACTCTGAAAAAATCTAGAAACCCAAAAACCCCCAAAAACCCCTAAAAATCCCAAAAATACCATAAAACCCCAAAAACCCATAAAAATCCTAAAACCCCCTTAAAATCCAAGAAAATGTAGAAACCCTCAAAACCCCCTCAAACCCATTAAAACCCCCGAAAACCTTAAAAAACCATAAAACACCATAAAATACTAAAAAACCAACAAAAACTCTAAATCCCCTAAAACCCCTAAAAATGGTAAAAAACTCTAAAAACCTCAAAAACCCTAAAAAACCCAAAAAAACCTAAAAACCATAAAAACCCTTAAAAACCTAAAAACCCCTAAACCCACTAAAAATCCCTAAGAACCCAAAAAACCATAAAAATTCTAAAAAGACCCTAAAATTCATGGAAATTGTAAAAAACCCTAAAACCTTGAAAACCCCTTGAAAGCCATAAAACCCCCAAAAAACCATAAAAGCCCTGGAAACTCATAAAAACTCTAAAAAACTACTAAAACTCTAAAAACCCTTTAAAACCCTATGAAACTTTAAAAAAATTTAAAAACCATAAATACCCTAAAAATCTCAAAAAAACCACTAAAAAACCCAAAAAACCCTAAAAATACCTAAAAACCCTAAAAACTCTAGAAAACCATAAAAATCCTAAAAACCCTTAAAAATCCATCGAAATGTAAAAAACCCTAAAAACCCTAAAAACCACCTAAAAACCATAAAAACCCCTAATAACTTGAAACACCCTTAAAACCCCCAAAACCCTAAACTAATAAAAACTCTTAAAACCCATAAAAACATCAAAAATCTTTAAAAAATCTTAAAACCACTAAAAACTCAAAAAAAACCTAAAATCCCAAAAAGACCTTAAACCACTAAAAAACCTAAAAAATCATAAAAACCCTTAAAAACCTAAAACCATAAAAAATCCCTAAAACTTAAAAAAGCCCATAAAACCCTAAACCACTAAAAACTCTAAAACTACTTAAAACCCCAAAAAACGCCTAAAAATCCATGAAAATGTAAAAAACCCTAAAAACCATAAATACCTCTAAAAACCTTAGAAAACCCTAAAAATCCATGAAAAGCATAAAAACCACTAAAAACTCTAAAAACCCTCTAAATCTCTAAAAACATTAAAAAACTCTAAAAACTTAAAACAAAAAAAACTAAAAAACCCTAAAAAACTAAAAAGAACCAGAAAACCCCTAAAAGCCCAAAAAACCCCTAAAATCCCAAAAAACCCCAAAAAACCATAAAGCTGCTGTTGTGTTTGGCTTTGTGTGTTTTTTCTTTTTTGATTTTTCTTTTTTTGGGGTCTTTTGTGTCTTGGGTTGTAAAGGGGTTTTGGGTGTGGGTTGATTGACCCCTCCCCTCCCTTGTCTGCTATTTCTTTTTTTCATAATAAATTCTGAGGGGGTTGGGAATAGACTGGCCTCACGCCTCTTCATCCCTAAAAACCATAAAAATCCTAAAAAACTCATCAAAATCAATAAAAATGTAAAAAACCCCAAAAATTATGAAAACCCATGAAAACCACAAAAATCATGAAAACCATAAAAACCGTTAAAATGCTTTAAAACCCCAAAAAATCTATAAAAACCATTAAAAAGCGCCTAAAACTCTAGAACCCCTAAAAAACCCTTAAACGTTAAAAAACTCTAAAAACCTTAAAAAACCCTAAAAACCCAAAAAAGAACCTAAAAATAATAAAAGACCCTAAAAACATAAAACCCTTGAAAAACCTAAAACCCCTCAAAATCTCAAATAATCCTAAAAACCCCTAAAAACCATAAAAATCCTAAAAAACCTTATAGAAATCCAGGAAAATGTAAAAAACGCAAGAAACCCTAAAACCCCCCAGAAAACAAAAAAAACCTCTAAAAACCCACAAATACCCAAAATCCCACTAAAAACTCTAAAAACCATTTAAACCCCTAAATACATTAAAAAATATTAAAACCCCCAAAAACACACAAAAAAAATATAAAAACCTCAAAAGACCCAAAAAACCCTGAAAACGCCTAAAACCTCTAAAAACTACTAAAAAACCTAAAACCCCTCAAAATCCCTAAAAACACTACTAAAAGCCATAAAAATACCAAAAACCCTAAAAAACACTAAAAACAATAAAAATCCTTAAAATCCATGAAAATGTAAAAAAACCTAAAAACCCTGAAAAACCTTTGAAAATTATAAAAACTACTAAAAACTATAAAAAACCCTAACATCCCATAAAAACCCTAAAACCACTAAAATATCTAAAAACCCATTAAACCCAAAAAAATGTTAAAAAATTCTAAAAACCCTTAAAAACTCCAAAAAAACCCCTAAAAACCCAAGAACCATGAAAAACCCTAGAAACCCTAAAAACTGCTAAAAATTCTCAAAATCCCTAGAAACCCTAAAAAAGACCATAAAAATCCTAAAAACACCAAAAAATCCATGAAAATTTAAAAAAACCCTAAAACCAATCAAAACCATAACAACTCCTAAAAACCATAAACAACCCTACAAACCCATAAAAACATTAAAAAACCGCTAAAAACTCAAAAACCCTTTAAACCTCTATAAGCGATAAAAAAGTCTAAAAACATTAAAATCCCTAAAAAACTCTAAAAACACCTAAAACCCCTTAAAACCCTTAAAATCACATAAAAACCCAAAACACTCAAAATCCCTAAAACCCCTAAAAAACCCTAAAACCATAAAAATTCTAAAAAACCGCTAAAAATGCATGAAAATGTAAAAAAACCTAAAAACCCTCGGAAACCCCTAAAAACAATAAAAAAACCCTAAAAATCTTAAAAAAATCCTAAAACCCCATAAAAACCCTGAAACCCACTAAAAACTCTAAAACCCCTTTTAAAACACTAAAAACAGTAAAAACTGTAAAAATACCCTCAAAAACCCTAAAAACTGAAAAAATAGTAAAACCCCCAAAAGACCCTAAAAACCCTAAAAACCATAGAAATACTAAAAATCCATGGAAACATAAGAAAATATAAAAACCATGAAACCATAAAAACCATAAAAACCATAAAAACCCCCAAAACCCTGAAAAAAACCTATAACCCCTAAATAACCACTAAAAACTCTAAAAACATTTGAGACCCATAAAAATGTTTAAAAACTCTAAAAACCCTTAAAAACTAAAAAAAACCCTAAAAAACCCAAAAAGACCTTAAAAACCATAAAAACCGTAAAAAACTATGAGAAATCCCAATAAAATGTTCAAAATTCCCCAAAACTCGAAAAACCCTAAAAACCATAAAAATCCTAAAAAAACACCTAAAAATCAACCAAAACTTAAAAAAACCTTAAAAACCCTAAAACCCATAAAAACCCCTAGAAATGTTGAAAAATCCTAAAAACCCATAATAACCACTAAAAACTCAAAAAACCCTTAGAATCCCTAAAAATGTTAAAAACTATAAAAAACTTAAAAAACTCAAAAAAACCCCCTAAAAATCCAAAAAGACCCTAAACCCCTGAAAATCCCTAAAAACCCTAAAACCCCTCAAAATCCTTAAAAACTCAAAAAATCTCTAAAACCTATAAAAATCCATAAAAATCCAAGAAAATGTAAAAAACAGTAAAAACCCTGAAAACCCTGAAAACCCCTAAAAACCTTAAAAACTTTAAAAACCCATAAAAACCCAAAAACCCCAGAAAAAATCTAAAAACCCTTAAAACCCCTAAAAATGATAAAAAATGCTAAAAACCTTAAAAACTCTAAAAACCTTAAAAACCCTAAAATTTTCAAAAATTAACCCTTAGAACACAAAAAGAGCCTAAAACCCTAAAAACCATAAAAAACCTTGAAAACCCTAAAACCGATCAAAATCCTTAAAAACCCTAAAAAACCCTAAAAACCACAAAAATCCTAAAAATCCCTAAAAATCCAGGAAAACATAAAAAACCCTAAAAACCCGAAGACTCTTTAAAACCATAAAACCCCAAAAACCATAAAACCCCCATAAATATCACTAAAAACACTAAAAACCCTTTAAACCCCTAAAAAGTTAAAAAACTCTAAAAAACTTAAAAACCATAAAAACTCAAAAAAAAACACAAAAAAACCCAAAAGACCGAAAAACCCTGAAAAACACTGAAAACACCCTGAAAATCCATAAAAACCCTCAAAACCCCTAAAATCCCTAAAACCCCCAAAACCATAAAAACTGATAAATCCCTAAAAATCCATGAAAATGTAAAAAACCCTAAAAAACTAGATGAAACCACAAAAAACCTTAAAACCGCTAAAAAAACCTTTAAAAGCCCAAATAACACATAAAAACCAAAAAACCTCTAAAACCCTTTAAACCCCTAAAAACGTTACAAAACTCTAAAAACCATTCGAACCCCAAAAAAACTCAAAAAAACCCAAAAAGACCCTAAAACCCTAAAAAACTTTAAAATCCCTAACAATCCCTAAAAACCCCTAAAAAAGTGAAAATCCTAAAAAAAACTAAAAATCCATGAAAATGTAAAAACCCCTAAAAACCCGAAAAAATCCATAAAAAAACCATAAAACCCCGTAAAAATATTAAAAACCCAAAGAACCATAAAAACCACTAAAAACTCTAAAAACCCTTAGAATTCATAAAAACGTTGAAAAACTCTAAAAAAACTGTAAAACCATAAAAATATAAAAAAAAACCCCTAAAAACCCAAAAAACCCAAATCCCCCTGAAAACCCCTTAAAACAATAAAAACCCCTCAACCCCCCCCCCCCCCAAACCCTCAAAATACCTAAAATTCCTAAGAAATCCTAAAAACCATAAAAAACCCTAAAGACCTTACAAAACCACAAAAACCCTAAAACACTAAAAACTCTTTAAACCCCTAAAAATGTTAAAAAACTCTAAAAACCTTTAAAACCCTCAAATTCTCTAAAAACCCTAGAAAATACTAAAAACCATAAAAATCCTTAAAAACCCATAAAAATATATTAAAAGATAAAAAACAATAAAAAACATTAGAAACTCCTAAAAACCATAAAACACCCTAAAAACCTTAAAAAGCCCAAAAACCCATAAAAACCTAAAAACCTCCAAAAACTCAAAAAACAATTAAAAACCCTAAATTTTTTAAATAACTCTAAAACCCCTTAAAAAACCTAAAAAAACTCAAAAACCCAATAAGACCCTAAAACACCAAAAAACCCTAAAAATCCAAAAACCACCTGAAAACCCCTAAAAACCCCCAAAGTCCCTAAAATCCCTAAAAACCATAAAAACCATAAAAATCCTGAAAACCCCTTAAAGATCCATAAAAACATAAAAAAACCCTGAAAACATTAAAAACCCCATGAAAACCATAAAAACCATAAAAACCTTTAAAAACATTAAAAACACTAAAAACCCATAAAAACCAAAAACCACAAAAAACTATAGAAACCGTTAAACCCCTAAATCTTTAAAAAAAATCTAAAAAACCTTTAAATCCCTAAAAAACTCAAATAAATCCCTAAAACCCAAAAAGACCCTAAAAACCCTAAAAACCATAAAAACCCTAAAAACCCCTAAAAGACACTAAAACCCTCAAAATCCCTAAAGACCCTAAAACCCTTAATGACCATGAAAATCTTAATGAACCCCTAAATATCTGTGAAAACGTAAAAAAACATAAAAATCCTGAATAACCCTAAAAACTATAAAACCCCTAAAACCCCTATTGACCCAAAAAAACCCTAAAAACCCTAAAAACCCACTAAAAACTCTAAAAATCCTTAAAACCAATAAAAATGTTAAAAAATATCAAAAAAACCTTAAAAAGTCTAAAAATTCAAAAAACCATAAAAACCCAAAAAAGACCGTAAAAACCTTGAAAACCAAAAAAACCCTAAAACCCCTAAAACACCTAAAGACCATAAATATCCTTAGAACCCTAAAATCCTTGATAATGTAAAAATCCCTAAAACCTCTAAAAAACCCCTAAAACCCATAAAAATCCCTAAAAACCCATAAAAATCTAATAAACCACTAAAAAACTAAAAACCCATAAAACCACTAAAAATTAATAAAAACTCTAAAAACCTTAAAACCACTAAAAATAAAAAATAAACCCTAAAAACCATGAAATACCTCTAAAAACCCTAAAAACCTTAAAAACACATAAAAACCCGTAAAACCCAAAAATACCACTAAAGACTCAAAAAAACCCTTAAACCCCCTAAAAATGTTAAAAACTCTAAAAAACCGTAGAAACCCTAAAAAAACTAAAAACCCAAAAATCCCTAGAAACCCTAAAAACACAAAAAAACCCTTAAAATCCCCAAAAAAAAACCCCAAAACCCTCAAAATCAATAAAAACACTAAAAAACGTAAAAACCGTAAAAACCATAAAAATCCTAAAACCACCTAAAAATCCAGGAAAACATAAAAAACCCTAAAAACCACTAAAATCTCTAAAAACCCTTACAAACCCTAAATATGTTAAAAATTCTAAAAACCCCTAAAAACTTCTTGAAAACCAAAAAAACCTCTAAAAACCATTAAAAATCCTAAAAACCCATAAAAACAAAAAAAACAAAAAAAAAACTCAAAACCCCCATAAAACCCATAAATACTTCAAAAACTCTAAAAAACCTTAAAACCCCTAAAATAATAAAAAAAATCCTAAAAACTCAAAAGACCTTAAAAATCCTAAAAATGCTAAATATCCCTAAAAACACAAAAAATCAATCAAAATCGCTAATCACCAAAAATACCATAAAAACTATAAAAATCATGAAAACCCCCTAAAACCTACGAAAACGTAAAAAATGCAACCAACCCTAAAAAACACTAAAAACAAAAAACACATAAAAACCTTAAAAATCTTAAAAACCCATAAAAACACTAAAAACCCACTAAAACTCTAAATAGCCTTAAAACCCCTAAAAACCTTAAAAAACTCTAAAAAAACCTTAAAAACGCTAAAAATCCTTAAAATCCCTAAAAACCCTAAAGATAATAAAAATCATAAGCCCCCCCCCCAAATCCATGAAAATATAAAAGAACCCTAAAACCCATGAAAAATCCCTAAAACAATAAAAACCACTAAAAACCTTAAAACCATAAACCCCCATAAAATCCTAAAACCACTAAAAACTCTAAAAACCCTTAAAACCCCGAAAAATGTAAAAGCCTTAAAATCCTTAAAAAATAAAAAGAACCCTAAAAACTCCTAAAAAGCCACAAAAGCCATCAAAATCCGTAAAATAAATTAAAAACCTAAAAAACCATAAAACCCTAAAAATCCTGAAAACACATAAAAATCTAGGAAAATGTAAAAAACCCTAAAAACCTAGAAAAACACCTTTGAACTATAAAAACCACTCAAAAACATAAAAAACACAAAAAAAACATAGAAAAACCCTAAAAAACCACTAAAAACTCTAAAAGTCCACTAAAAACTCTAAAAACCCTTTAAACCACTAAAAAAGTTAAAAATCTAAAAAACCTTAAAAACCCTAAAAAACTCAACAAACCCTTGAAAATACATGAAAATGTAAAAAACCCTGAAAATCCCCTTGAAAACCATAAAACACCTAAAAGAATTTAAAAACCCATAAAACACTAAAAACCCACTAAAAACTATAAAAACGCTTAAAACCACCCAATTTTTTTATAAAACTCTAATAAACCTTAAAAAACCTAAAAACTCAAAAAAAAAACCCTAGAAACCCAAATGACTAAAAAGACCCTTTAACCCCTAAAAGCCCTAAAAGCCCTAAAAAACCATAAAATCCATAAAATCCCTAAAAATCCTGAAAACCTTAAAAACCGTAAAAATCCTAAAAAAACACTAAAGATTCATGAAAATGTAAAAAACCTAAGAAATTTTTGAAAACCCCTGAAAGGCATGAAACCCCTAGAAACCTTAAAAAACCCTAAAAACCAATAAAAACCCATAACAAATAAAAATTATAAAATCCCGAAAAATGTAAAAAAAACTCTAAAAAACCTTAAAACCCTAAAAAAGTAAAAAAAAATCTAAAAAAACAAAATGACCCTAAATACCGTGAAAACCCCTAAAAACCCTAAAAACCCCAAAAAAGACCCTAAAAACCTAGAAATTGTGATGTTGGATGCTGGTTTCTGCATAGCTGGGAGGTCTTAAAGTTGTGGTTTTTGGCCTTGCTACTACTGGATGTTGATTGCTATTTGGATGAGACTTCTGCTGGGATCTCTTTTGGTTTTACGCTTTTCTTGTTTTTGTGTGCATTTTGTTTCTTTGGGGTTTTTGGTTTTGGGTTTGTTATGGGTTTTTAGGTGTGGGTCGTTTGACCCCTAGCCTCCCTTGTCTGCTGCGTTTTTTCATATTAATAAATTGGGGGGGGGGGAATAGCCTGGCCTCACACCTCTTATGCAATTGAAACCCATAAAATAACCTAAAAACATAAAAAAAACCCATAAACCCCTAAAACACTAAAAAGGACATGAAAACCATAAAAATCCCTTAAAACCAAACTCTAAAAAACCTTATCAACTCTAAAAAACTAAAAAACAACTAAAATACCAAAAGACCATAAAAACCTTGAAAATCCAAAAAGACCCTAAAAAACCCCTGAAAACCCTAAAACCCTCAAAATCCTTAAAACCTAAAAAAATCCAAAAAGCCATAAAAATCCAAAACCCCCCCAAAAAATCCATCAAAAGGTAAAATACCCTAAAAATATAAAAACCACTAAAAAACTTAAAAAATACAAAACAACTAAAAACTCTAAAAACCCATAAAACGCCTAAAAACGTTAAAAAACTCTAAAACCCTTAAAAACCCTAAAAACTCAAAAAAACTATAAAAACATAGAATAACCTAAAAAACCTAAAAAACCCTAAAAACCCCTGCAAAACTATAAAAACCAAAAAAATCCTCAAAACCCCCTAAAAATCCAAGAAAACGCAAAACCCCTAAAAATCACTAAAAACACTAAAAGCCTTTAAAACCCCTAAAAATGTTAAAAAAACTCTAAAACCTATACACGCCATAAAAACTAAAAAAACCCTAAAAACCCCAAAAGACCCTAAAACCCCTAAAAGCCCTAAAAACCCCTAAAAACCATAAAACCCCCCAAAATACCTAAAAACCCGTAAAACCCATAAAAACCATAAAAATTATAAAAAACCCCTAAAAATATATGAAAACTTTAAAAACTCTAAATCCCTAAAAAAGACTGAAAACCTTAATAACCCCTAAAACATTAAAAAACCCTAAAAATTGGTTAAAAAATCTAAAAAACCACTAAAAACACTAAAAAACCTTTAAACCCCTAAAAACTTTAAAAACCTCTAAAACGTAAAAATCCTAAAAACTAAAAAAAACCCTAAAAACCCAAAACACCATGAAAACCCCTAAAAACTCTAAAAACCCTTGAAAACCCATAAAACCCCTTAAAATCCCTAAAAACCCTAAAATCCATAAATATCTTCAAAGCCCATTAAAATCCACGAAATTGTAAAAATTCATAAAAACCCTAAAAAACCCCTGAGAACCATAAAAATCCTTAAAAACCTTAAAAACCCTAATAACCCATAAAAACCTAAAAGAACAGTAAAAACTCTAAAAAAATCTTAAAACCCCTAAAAATGCTAAAAAACTCTAAAAACCCTTCAAACCCCTAAAAAACTCAAAAGAAAACACTAAAACCCCGAAAAGACCCAAATAACCTGGAAGAACCCTAAATACCCTCAAATTCCCTAAAAATCCTAAAAAACCATAAAACCCATAAAAATCCTTAAACACCTCTATAAATTGTTGAAAATGTAAAAAACCTTAAAACCCCCTAAAAATAACTTAAAACCATAAAAGCCCCTAAAAACCTTAAAAACCAAAAATACCCATAAAAACCATAAAAACCATTAAAAACTCTAAAAACTCTTAAAATCCCTTAAAACGTCAAAAGCTCTAAAAAACCTAAAAACCCTAAAAAACTGAAAAAAGACCCCAAAAATCCAAAAAGACCTACAACTTTGAAAACCCCTAAAAACCCTAAAAACCCCTAAAAACCCCTAAAAACCATCAAAATCCTTGAAAACACTAAGAATCATAAAAAGAATAAAAATCATAAAACCCCCTAAAAATCCATGAAAATGTATAAAAGCCTAAAACCCCTAAAAACCTATAAAAATCATATAAACCCATGAATACCACAAAACCCTAAAACTACTAAAAACTCAAAGAACCGTTTAAAATACTAAAAACATTAAAAACTTTAAAAAGCCTTAAGACCCCTAAGAACTCAAAAAAAACTCTTAAAAACTCAAAAAGACTCTAAAAACCATAAAACCCATAAAATCCTTCAAAATTACTAAAAACCCAAAAAAACCTAAAAACAATAAAAGTCCTAAAAAACACATAAAAATCCATGAAAACATAAAATACACGAAAACCCTAAAAAACCCCTTAAAACCATAAGAACCCCTAAAATCCTAAATACCCCAAAAATCTATAAAACCCCTAAAATCCCTTTAAACCTCTAAAAATGTTAAAAAACTATAAAAACATTGAAAACCCTAAAAAACTCAAAAAAACCCAAAAAACCCAAAAGAACCTAAAAACCCTGAAAATCCAAAAAAACCCTAAAACCCCTAAAAAACCTTTAAAACAATCAAAATCCATCAGAACCCTAAAACCCCTAAAAAACCTTTAAAACAATCAAAATCCATCAGAACCCTAAAAACCATATAAGAAATAAAAATCCTAAAACCCCCTAAGAATCCCTTAAAACATGAAAAACCATACAAACCCTGAAATCCCCCCCTAAAAACCATAAAAACTTTCAAAACCCTAAAAGCCCATAAAAACCCAAAAAATCACTAAAAACTCTAAAAACCATAAAAACCCCCCTAAAACATAAAAAAACTCAAAAAAACCTTAAAACATCTAAAAACTCAAAAAAACCCTAAAACCCTATAAAACTCTAAAAAAACCCCAAAACCCCAAAACACCATAAAACCTAGAAAAACCCAAAATACCCTAAACATCCCTAAAAAACCTAAAAACCTCCCAAAATCCCTAAAAATCCTAAAAACCATAGAAAACATAAAAATACAAAACACCCCTAAAAATCCATGAAAACTTAAAAAACCAAAAAAAAACCCAGAAACCCCATGAAAACCATAAACCCCTAAAAGATTAAAACCATAAAACCCATAAAACCCCAAAAAATACTAAAAACTCTAAAATCCCTCAAAACCCCTAAAAATGAAAAAAAACTCAAAAACCTTAATTACCTTAAAAACCACAAAACCCCCCAATAACCCAAAAAACCCAAAAAGACCTGAAAAAACCATAGAACCCTAAAACGTTAAAACGTCCTGAAAAACCCTAAAACCCCTCAAAATCCATAAAAACATAAAATACCCAAAAAACCAAAAAACCCTAAAACCCCCCCAAAAAGTCCATGAAATTCTAAAAAATCATAAAAACCTTGAAAACCCCCTAAACACCCACTAAAAACCCTCAAATCCCTTAAAAATGTTAAAAACATTAAAAACTATAAAAGACTAAAAAAACAAAAAAAAAACCCAAAAATCCCTAAAAAACCCTAAAACCCTAAAAAACCCTAAAAAATCCTAAAAGGCATCAATATCCTTAAACTCTAAAAGACCCTAAAAGTCATAAAAATCCTAAAAACCCCCTAAAAATACATGAAAACCTAAAAAACCCTAAAATACATGAAAACCATAAAAAACCCCAAAATTTTAAATAACACAAAAAACCCATAAAACACCAAATAACTACTAAAAACAGTAAAACCCTTAAAACACCTAAAATTATTAAAATCTCAAAAAAAAACCTTTAAACCCATAAAAACTCAAAAAAAAAACCTAAAACCAGAAAAAGACCCAAAAAACCCTCAAAACTATAAAAAACCTCAAAACCCTAAACGCCCTTAAAAACCCTAAAAACACTAAAAAAACCCTAAAATCCATAAAAATACAAAATTCCCCAATAATCCATGAAAATGTAAAAAACCCTAAAAATTATGAAAACCACAGGAAAATTATAAAAACCCCTAAAAACATAAAAAAACTTTAAAAACCCATAAAAACCATAAAAAACCACTTAAAACTCTAAAACCCTTAAACCCCTAAATTTTTTAGAAAACTCTAAAAGGCGTTAAAACCATAAAAAGTCAAAAAAAACCTCCAAAACCCCAAAAAGACCCTAAAAACCCTAGAAAACCCTAAAAATCCAAAAAACTCTTTAAAAACTATAAAACCATCAAAATACCTAAAAACCTAAAAAAAACTGTAAAACCCATAAAAATCCTTAGAAAGCTCTAAAAATCCATCTAAAAGTAAAAAATCCTAAAACATTGAAATACCTCTGAAAACCATAAAACTCTATAAAACCTTGAAATACCTCTGAAAACCATAAAACTCTATAAAACCATAAAAAACCCTAAAAACTCTAAAATACATTAAAACCCCTAAAAACTTTAAAAGACTCTAAAAACACTATAAAACCCTAAAAGCTCAAAAAATACTAAAAACCAAAAAAGACCCTAAAAACCATAAAAACCATAAAACCCCTTGAAACCCCAAAAGCCATAAAAATCCTAAATAATCCCTAAAAACCATAAAAACCCTAAAACCCACTAAAACTTTATAAACCCGTAAACCCCCTAAAAATGTTTAAAAACTCTAAAAACCTTAAGAACCCTAAAAACAGAAAAAACCCTAGAAACACAAAAAGACCCAAAAGACCCCTAAAATCCCTAAAAACCATAAAAACCAAAAAAACCAATAAAAATATTTGAAAACATAAAAACCCTAAAACCCATAAAAAAACCTTTACAAAACCCTAAAACCCTATAAAAACATTAAAAACCACTAAAAACTCTAAAAACCCATAAAAACTCTAAAAACATAAAAAAATCTATAAACCCTTAAAAACTCTAAAAAACTAAAAAAACCCTAAAAATCCCAAAAGACCCTAAAAACCCTAAAAACCATAAAACCCCATGAAAACCCCTCAAAATCCCTAAAAACACTAAAACCCTTCAAATTCCTAAAAAACCTCTAAAAATATTTGAAAACATAAAAAACCCAAAAAACACTGAAAGTCCCCAAAATCCATAAAAACCCTTTAAAAAACTTAAAACCCCTAAAAACCCAAAAGACCTTAAAACACCTAAAACCCCTGAAAACCCTGAAAACCCTCAAAATAACTAAAAACCCAAAAAACACTAAAAACTCAAAAAAAAACTTAAAATCCCAAAAATGTAAAAACTATAAACACCCTTAAAAACCATAAAAAAACTCTAAAAAATCCTAAAAACCCAAAAAACCCAAAAAAACCCTTAAAACCTCTAAAATCCTCAAAATCCCAAAAAAACCTAAAATCCATAAAAATTCTAAAAAACCTCTAAAAATCCATTAAAACAAAATACCTCTGAAAACCATAAAAAACCGTAAGAACATTAAAAACCCTAAAAACCATGAAACCTATAAAAACTTTTAAAAAGTCTAAAAACCTTAAAAGCTCTAAAAATGTTAAAAAAAACTCCAAAAACCCTTAAAACCCCTAAAAACTCAAAAAAACAAGATAAAACCCTAAAATGACCCTGAAAACCCGTAAGAGCCCTAAAAACCCCTAAAAACCATAAAAGCCCATAAAAACCCTAAAAACCCATAAAACCCTAAAATACCACTAAAAACACTAAAAACCCTTAAGACCCCTAAAAATGTTAAAAACTCTAAAAAATACTAAAAACCCTATGGAACTCAAAAAAAAAAACTAAAAAACACTCTAAAACCATAAAAAATACTAAAACCCCAAAAAAACATAAAAATCCTATAAACCGGTAAAAATAATGAAAACATAAAAAACCCTAAAAAAACTAAAACCCCCTTAAAAATCATAAAACCCCCTAAAACCATTAAAACCCTAAAACCCCATAAAAACCCTAAAAACCACTAAAAACTCTAAAAAATGTTAAAAACCCAAAAACATTAAAAAACTCTAGAAACATTAAGAACCAAAAAAACTAAAAAATACCCTAAAATCCTCAAAAATCCTGAAAATCCTAAAAACACCTAAAAACTCTAAAAAACCATGAAAATCCCTAAAACCCCCTCAAAATCCCTTAAAAACCTTAAATCCAATAAAATCATAAAATACACCTAAAAATCAATGAAATTGCAAAAAATATATAAAAAAACCCCGAAAACCCATGAAAACCATAAAAACCCATAAAAACCTTAAAAACCCCTTAAACCACTAAAAACTACAAAAAACCCTTAAAACCCCTAATAATGTTTAAAAACTCTAAAGAAAGTTAAAAACCCAAAAAAACTAAAAACTCTAAAAACCCAAAAAACCCAAAAAACCCAAAAAACCCCAAGAAAATCCCTAAAACCCCTAAAACCCCTCAAAATCCCTAAAACCACTAAAATCCATAAAAATCCTAAAAACCCTTAATAATTCATGAAAATGTAAAAAAGTATAAACACTCTGAACCCGGGCCCCCCGAAAACTATAAAACCCCCTAAACACCTTTAATACCAAAAAACCCACTAAAAACTCTAAAAACCCGAAAAACCCGAAAAATGTTAAAAAACTCTAAAAAAACTTAAAAACCCTAATGACCCAAAAAAACAAAAAACCCTAAATGACCCACAAAACCTCGAAAAACCCTAAAAACCCTAAAAACCGTGAAAACCCATTACAACCCTCAAATTCTCTAAAACCCCTAAAAAACATCAAAAACCATAAAAAATATAAAAAAATAGTACAATCCATGAAAATGTAAAAAACCCTAAAACCCATAAAAACCAATAAAACCCCCCAAAAACCCCTCTAAACGCTAAAAACACTTAAACCTCGTAAAAATGTTAAAAAATACTCTAAACCCCCTCAAAATCCCTAAAAACCCTAAAACTGCTAAAACCATAAAAATCCTAAAACCCCCAAAAAATCCATGGAAAAGTAAAAATCCCTAAAAACCCTGAAAAACAATTCAAAACCATTAAATGTTTTAAAAACATAAAAAAATATAAAAACCCATAAAAACCCTAAAACCCCATGAAAAAACTCTAAAAACCCTTGAATCTACTAAAAATGTTAAAAAACTCTAAAACACCATAAAAATCCCAAAAATTCAAAAAAACCTAAAAAATATAAAGAGAACCTAAATACCCTGAAAACCCTAAAAACACTGCAAAACTCTAAAAACCCAAACACTAAAACCTTTCAAAATCCCGAAAATCCTAAAAATCCCAAAAAACATAAAAATTCTAAAAAAACCCATAAAACCCCTGAAAACCTTAAAAACCCCAAAAAACCCATAAAAACCCACAAACCCACTAAAAACTCTAAAAACCATTAAAACATTAAAAGAACCCCAAAAATTTTAAAAACCTAAAAAAACCCCCAAACCACCAAAAAGTCCCTAAAAATAATAAAACTTCTAAACCCCTAAAAACCCCTCAAAATCCCTAAAACCCCTAAAAACCCTAAAAACATAAAAATATTTAAAAACCCCTAAAAATCTGCAAAAAAAGTAAAAAACCATAAAAACCATGAAAAACCCATTAAAACCACAAACCCCTAAAAACCCATAAAAACCATAAAAAAACTCTAAAGCCCCTAAAAATGTTAAATAACACTAAAAAACCTTAAAAAATTAAAAAAAAACTATTAAAACCTAAAAATCCAAAAAGACCTTAAAAATCCTCAAAACCCATAAAAACCCTAAAAATCCTTGAAAGACCATAAAAACCCTCAAAATCCCTAAAACCATAAAAACAATAAAAATCCTAAAAACCCAAAAATCCATGAAAACATAAAAATCCCAAAAAAACCCTAAGAAACCCCTGAAAACTCTAAAAACCCATAAAAACCCTAAAACCTATAAAAACTATAATAAACCACTAAAAACTCTAAAAACCCTGAAAACCCCTAAAAAGTTAAAAAAACTCTAAAAACCTTAAAAACAATAAAAACACAAAAAATCCCTAAAAACCGAAAAATAACATAAAACCCCGAATAACCCTAAAACCCCTAAAAACCATAAAAACCCTCAAAATATCTAATAAACATAAAGAACACTAAAAACATAAGAATCCTAACAAACACCTATAATTCCTTGAAAACATAAAAACCCTAAAAATCCTGAAAAAACCCCTAAAAACCATAAAAACACTTTAAACCCCTAAAAACGTTAGAAACTCTAAAAAACCTTTAAACCCCTAAAAACTCAAAAAACCATTGTTTTTTGTCTCTTTTTTCTAACAATTTTTTTGGGGGGGGGGGCGATTTAGGAATAGCTTGGCCTGCGCCTTCCTTGCCCTAAAAAACCCAAAAAAAACTAAAAAAACAAAAAAAAATCAAAAAATCCTCAAAACCCCTAAAAACCTCTAAAACCCCACGAAAAACCCTAAAACCATAAAAACCATAAAAATCCTATAAAACCCCTAAAAATCCATGAAAACATATAAAACCCTAAAAACCTTTAAAACCCCCTAAAAACCATAAAAACCCCTAAAAACATTGAAAACCCCTAAAACACATAAAAATCCTAACAAACCATTAAAAAAATCGAAAAACCCTTAAAACCTCCGAAAACAATAAAAACTCTAAAGAACTTTAAAAACCCTAAAAAACTCAAATAAAACCTGAAAACCCAATAAAGACACTAAAAACCTTGAAAACACTAAAAACCACTAACAAACCCCAAAACCCCTCAAAAACCCTTAAAGCCCCCAATCCCCAAAAAACCATAAAAATCCTCAAATACCACTAAAAATCCATGAAAACATAAAAAACCCTAAAAACCCTAAAAACCCCTAAAAATGATAAAAAAACTCTAAAAAACTTTAAAACCCTAAACACCCAAAATACCCCAAAATACCTGAAAACCCCCAAAACCCCCCAAAACACCTGAAAATACTATAAAACCCTCTAAATCTATATAACCCCTAAATAACCCCCCAAACCATAAAAATCCTAAAAAACCCCAAAATATCCTTGAAATCGTAAAAAACTAGAAAAACCCCAAAACCCCCTGAAAACCATAAAAACATCTAAAAACCTTTAGAAACCCTAAAACCCCATAAAAACCCTAAAAACCAATTGAAAACTCTAAAAACCCTTAAAACCCCTAAAAGTGTTAAAAATCTATAAAAAACATTAAAAACCCTAAAAAACTCAAAAAGATTCCAAAAAACCCAAACGTCCCAAGAACCCCTAATAACCCTCAAAGTCCTTAAAACCCCTAAATAACTCAAAAAATCCTAAAAATCCTAAAAAAACCTAAAAATCCTTGAAAACGTAAAAAACTCTAAAAAACCTAAAAAAACCCCTAAAACCAAAAACCCCTCTAAAAACCTAAAAAAACCATAAAACCCATTAAAAACTTAAAACTCATAAAAACCCTAACAACCAAAAAAAAAAATCTAAAACCCTTATAACCCCTAAAAGCACTAAAAAACTCTAAAAAATCTTGAAAACCCTAAAAAAACTAATAAAAAACCCCCAAAACCCAAAAAAAACAATAAAAACCCAAAAAAACACTAAAAACCCTCAAAACCCATAAAGGACCCTAAAACCCATAAAACTCTAAAAAACCATAAAAAACAAAAAAAAACATAAATATCATAAAACACCCTTAAAATTCCAAGAAAATGAAAAAAAATCCAAAAAACCCAGAAAAACCACTAAAAACCATAAAAACAGCTAAAAACCATAAAAACCCAAAAACCCTTAAAAACCTGAAAAACGCACTAAAAATGTAAAAACCCTAAAACCCATGAAAATGTTAAAAATGATAAAAACCCTTAAACCCCTAAAAACTCAAAAAACACTAAAAACCCAAAAAGAACCAAAGAACCCAAAAAAACCCAAAAAACCCCTAAAAACCCTAAAAACCCGAAAAACCCGAAAAAACTCTAAAAACCCTCAAAATTCAATAAAAACCTAACAACTATAAGAATCCAAAAAACCCCTAAAAATACATGAAGAAATAAAAAGGCATAGATACCCTAAAACCCCCTAAAACCCATAAAAACCCGTAAAGACCATAAAACCCTAAAAACCCATAAAAACCCTAAAAACCCACTAAAAAATCTAGAAACACTTATAACCCTTAAAAACATTAAAAAACTCTAAAAACCTTAAAAATCCTAAAAAACTAGAAAAGACCTAAGAACCCCAAAAGACCCTAAAAACCTTGAAAACCCTAAAACCCTCAAAACCCCTAAAACCCTAAAAAATCCTAAAAACCATATAAATCCTAAACAACCCCTAAAAATCCATGAAAACACAAAAAACACTAAAAACCACAAAAAACACAATAAAACCACAAAAACCGATAAAAACCTTAAAACACCTAAAGACCCATAAAAACCATAAAAGCAACTAAAAACTCTAAAACCCCTTAAAACCCCGCCGACCGGGGTTGGCTTAGTGGTACCGTGTAAGGCGGCCACTCCTTGGCAAAGGAACTGGCGCAGGTTCGAGTATCGCCACTCTTGAATTTAGCTGGGGACGAGCGGCGCGTAGGTGGTGAATGGGGCTCAGAATAAGCGTGGCGTGGCAATCACCAATACCTCGTTACCCAAAACTCGTTTTTATTTTGGGGGTCTTTTGTGTCTTGGGTGTAAGGGTTTTTTGAGTGTGGGTCGTTTGACCCCTCCCCTCCCTTTTCTGCTGCGTCTTTTTTTCTCTTAATAAAATTGGGGGGGGGGGGGGTCGGGAATAGCCCGATCCTCGCATCTTCTTTTCCCTTAAAACCCCAAAAATGTTAAAAAACACTAAAACCCTTAAAAACCCTAAAAAACCCCTAAAAATCGAAAAAGGCTTAAAAACCCATGAAAACCCTAAAAACAATAAAAATCTCTAAAACCACTATAAAACCCTAAAAACCCTTAAAACCCCCTAAAAACCATAAAACCCCTAAAAACCACAAAAAACCACAAAAACCACAAAAAACTGAAAATAACCTAAAAACCCTAAAAAATGAAAATAACTCTAAAACCCTAAAGCCCCTAAAAATCCCTACAAACCCTCAAAATCTCTAAAAATCCTAAAAATCATTAAAATTCTAAAAATCCCTTAAAATATATGTAAACCTAAAAACTCTTAAAAACCATGAAAAAACCTAGAAACCCAAAACCCCTGAAAACCCCTAAAAACCCTCAAAATATCTAAAAATCCTAAAAACCATGAAAATCCAAAAAAGCCCCCAAAAAATCCATGAAAATGTAAAAAACCCTTAAAACCCTAAAAAAACCCTAAAAACCATTAAAACACCTAAAAACCTTAACAACCCAAAAAACCCTAAAAACCAATAAAAATTCTAAAAACCCTTAAAACCCCTAAAAAATTTAAAAACTCTAATAAAATACATAAAAAACTTTAAAAAACTAAAATAACCAAAAACCCAAAAAACACCTTAAAAACCCCTAAAAACTTTAACAACCCTAAAAACCAACCAAAACACTAAAAAACCACCAAAAACTCTAAAAGCCCTTAAAACCCCTAAAAATGTTAAAGAACTCTAAAAAACCATAAAACCCTAAAAAACTAAAAAAAACCCTAAAAACCTTTGAAAACCCCTAAAAACCACAAAATCCCTAAAACCCTAAAACCATAAATTTCATAAAACCCCTTATAAATCCATGAAAATGTAAAAAATAATAAAAACCCAGAAACACCCCTAAAAACCATGAAACCCCTAAAAACCTTAAAAAATCATAAAACCCATAAAAACCCTAAACCCACTAAAAACTCTAAAAATCCATAAAACTCATAAAAACCTTTAAAACTACAAAAAACCTTAAAAACCCTAAAAAATAAAAAAAACCCATTAAAAAGAAAAAAAATACACTAAGAACCCTAAAAAACCCTAAAAATCATAAAAACCCTGAAAACCCCTAAAAACCCTAAAAAACCCTAAAAACTGTAAAAAACCCTAAAAACAATAAATATCAAACCCCCCCTAAAAATCCTTGAAAACGTAAAAAACCATAAAAACTTTTGAAAATCATAAAAACCTGTAAAAACCTTTAAAACCCTAAAAACCCAAAAACCCACTAAAAACTCTAAAAACCCTTATAACCCGAAAAAACTTTAAAATGCTCTAAAAGCACACAAAAACCCTAAAAACTCAAAATAACCCTAAAAACCCAAAAGGACCTACAAACCTTAAAAACCCCTAAAACCCCTAAAAACCCGAAAAACACTCAAAATCACTAAAACACCCCAAAAAACCCAAAAAACTATAAAAATCAGAAAAATACCCTAAAAATCCATTAAAATGTAAAATACTACAAAACCCTTGAAAGAACACTAAAAACCATAAACCCCTAAAAATATTAAAAATCCCTAAAAACACCTAAAAACCATTAAAAACTCTAAAAATCTTTTAAAACCCTAAAAACATTAAAAATCTAAAGAAAAAATTATAAACCCTAAAAATATTGAAAAACCCAAAAAACACAAAAAGAACCCAAAAACCCTGGAAACCCCAAAAAACCCTGAAAACCCCAAAAAAACCCATCAAAATATCAAAAAATCATAAAAACCCTAAAAACCCTAAAATCTCCTTAAGATACATAAAAACATTAGAAACCCTAAAAACCCAGAAAACCACCTAAAAATTTCCTGAAAAACATAAAACCCCCTAAAAACATTAAAAACCCTAAAATAGATAAAGACCTTAAAAACACACTAAAAACTCAAAAAAAACTTAAAACAAATAAAAATATTAAAAACTTTAAAAAACCTTTAAACCCCTAATAACCTTTAAAAACCCATAAAACCCAAAAGAATCTGAAAACCATGAGAACCCCTAAAAACCATAAAATCACATGAAAAACCTAAAACCCCAAAAAATCCATAAAAATCCTAAAACCCCCAAAAAACATAAAAATTTTAAAAACCACTAAAAATCTACGAAAATGTAAAAACCCATAAAATCCCTATAATAGCCCTGAAAACCATAAAATCCCCTAAAAACAGTAAAGATCATAAAAACCTATAAAAACCCTACCAAACCAATAAAAACCATAAAAACCCTAAAAACACAAAAAAACTTTAAACCCCTAAAAAAGCCGTAAAACCCTTGAAAACCCCTAAAAACCTTTAAAACACTTGAAAAAATTTAAATTCCCACAAAATTATTAAAACCCCTAAAACGTTAAAAACTACCAAAACCTTAAAAACCCTAAAATACTCAAAAAACCAGTAAAAACATAAAAAGATGAAAAAAACCTCAGAAAATCCCTAAAAAATAAAAATACTCAAAATCCCTAAAGATCCATGAAAACGTAAAAAAACATAACCCAAAAAACCTTAAAAACCATAAACGACCCTTAAAACCATAAAACCCTGAAAACCATAAAAAAACCATAAAACCCAATAAAAACTATAAAACCCACCAAAAACTATAAAAACCCTTAAAACCCATAAAAATATTAAAAATCTCAAAAAACCTTGAAAACCCAAAAAAACTCAAAAAAATCCTAAAAAACAGAAAAACCCTTAAAAACCATAAATCCCTCAAAGTCAATAAATACCCAAAAAACCTAAAAAACCTAAAAAAACTCTAAAAACCATTAAAATCCTAAAACCCCCCTAAAAATCCAAGAAAACGTAAAAATACCTAAAACCCCCCTAAGATTCCAAGAAAATATAAAAACACCTAGAAACCCCGAAAAAACCCATAAAACCCCTTAAGGACCCTAAAAATCCTAAAAACCCTAAAAACCCTCAAAATCCCTAAAAACCCTAAAAAACCCTAAAAACCATAAAAACACTAAAAACTCCTAAATATCCATGAAAAAGTTAAAAACCATAAAAACCCTAAAACCCCGAAAACCCTTAAAAACCCTTTAATCCCCTAAAAACACTAAAAAAATTATAAATAACTTTAAAACCCTAAAAAACTCAAAAAACCCCAAAAATACCCTAACCCCCTAGAAAAACCCTAAAAACTCCTAAAAACCTTAAAATCCCTCAAAATCAGTAAAAACCAAAAAACCCATAAAAATCTGATAAACCCCTAAAAATACATGAAAACATAAAAAAAATATAAAAAACCCAAAAAAACCCCTAAAACCAATAAAACCACCTAAAAACCTTAAAATAAAAAAAAGCTCTAAAAACCTTTAAAATCCCTAGAAACTCAAAAAACCTTTAAAACCCAAAAAGACCCTAAAAACCCTAAAAACCCTTTAAAAACATTAAAACTCCTCAAAATCCCAAAAAAACATAAAAACCCTAAAAATAATAAAAACCTTAAGAATCCTAAAACCCATGAAAACATAAAAAAACAATTAAAAACCCATGAAAAGCTTAAAAACCTCTAAAAACCATAAGGGCCCTAAAAACCCTAAAAAACACTAAAAAATCTAAAAACTATTAAACCCCATAAAAATCCTAGAAAACCAACAAAATTCCTTGAAAACATAAAACCACTGAAAACCAAAAAACCCCAAAAAGATTTAAAAACCCTAAAAACCTATAAAAACCCTAAAAACCCACTAAAAACTCTAAAAACACTTTAAACCCCTAAAATATTTATAAACTCTAAAAAACCTCAAAACCCCTAAAAACTCAAAAAAACCCAAATTCCCACTAAAAACTCTAAAAACCCTTGAAACCCTAGAAACCTTAAACAACAATAAAAAATCTTAAAACTAAAAAACTAAAAAAACTCAAAAAGACACTTAAAACCCTGAAAACCCTAAAACCCCCTAAAAACTCTAAAATCCCTCAAAATACCTAAAAACCATAAAAAATAAAAAACCCATAGAAATCCAAAAAACCCCATAAAAACAATGGAAACATAAAAGACCCTAAAACTCTAAAAAGCCCATGAAAACCATAAAACCCCTAAAAACCTTAAAAACCATAAAAAATCTATAAAAAATCTTAAAACCACTAAAAACTCTAAAAACCCTTTAAACACTAAAAAACTCTAAAAACCTTAAAACTTAAAGAACACAAAAAACACTAAAAACCAAAAAGACCCTAAAACCTAGAAAAACCCTCAAAATCCTTGAAAAACCCCAAACCCCTCAAAATCTCTAAAAACTCTAAAACCCTTAAAAATCCTAAAAACCCCAAAACTCCATGAAAATGTAAAAAGACACAAAATCCCATAAAAACCCCTAAAAACCATAAAATCTTAAAAACATTAAAAAACCCAAAAAAACAATAAAAACCCTAAAACGACATCAAAAATCTAAATACCCTTAAAACCCCAAAAAATGTTAAAAACTCTAAAAAACCATAAAAACCCTAATAAAACACAAAAAACCCAAAACCCCAAAAAGACGTTAAAAACCATGAAAACACTAAAAAACTTTGAACAACCCTAAAATCCAAAAAAATCCCTAAAATACCTAAAAACCTAAAAAACATAATAATCTTAATAAACCCATAAAAATCTATGAAAACGTAATAAATACTAAAAACCCCTAGAAAACCATGACAAACCATAAAAACCCAAAAAAGACTAAAAATACATAAAACCCTAAAAACTACTAAAAAACTAAAAACCCTTAAAACACCTTAAAATGTTAAAAAAATCAAAAGCTTAAAAACCCAAAAGAATTAAAAAATCCCTTAAAAATCCAAAAAGACCATAAAACCCTAGAAACCCATAAAAACCTAAAAACCCTAAACACCCTCAAAATCCCTAAAAACCCTAAAAACCCCTAAAAATCGTAAAAGTCGAAAAAACCCTAAAAATCATAAAAGTCGAAAAAACCCCTAAAACCCTAAAAAGCCATTGAAAATCATAAAAATCCTTAAAAAACATAAAAATCCCTAAAAAATAAACACTTAAAAACCACTAAAAACTCTAAAAATCTTTAAAACCCCTAAAAACATGAAAAAACTCTAAAAACCATAAAAACCGTAAAAACAAAAAAACCCCTAAAACTCCATAAAGACCGTAAAAAGCCTGAAAACCCTTAAAACCCCAAAAAACACATGAAAACCCCTAAAAATATCAAAATCCATGAAAACCCTAAAAGTCCCTAAAACCCATAAAAATCCAAAAAACCACTAAAAATCCATGGAAACGCAAAAAGCCTAAAAACCTTGAAAACCCCAAAAAAGTATAAAAACCCCTAAAAAGATTAAAAAACCTGAAAAACCCATAAAATCCATAAAAACCAGAAAAAAACTCAAAAAACCATTAAAACCGAAATACTCCAAAAAATCTTAAAACCTCAAAAAAACTCAAATATACCCTAAAAACCCTAAAGGACGCTAAAATACCGTAAAAACACTAAAAATCCTAAAACCCTTAAAATCCATAAAAACACAAAAAACCATATAAATCCCCAAAAACCATAAAAATCCATGAAAACGTAAAAACCCTAAAAAACTCTAAAAACACCCTTAAAACCATGAAACCCCTAAAAACAGTAAAAATGCCCTAAAAATGAATAGATTCCCTAAAAACCACTAAAAACTCTAAAAGCCTTTAAACCCCTAAAAACATTAAAAAACTCTAAAAACCTTAAAAAAACTCAAAAAACCCTAAAAAATCGAAGATCCTGAGAACTTGAAAAACCCAAAAAAAACATAAAACCCTCAAAAATACCTGAAAACCCCTAAAACCCGTCAAAATCCCTAAAAACACTAAAAAACCCTAAAAACCATAAAAATCCTAAAAAACTCCTAAAAATCCATGAAAATGTAAAACCCCCTAAAAACCCTGAAACCCCCCTGAAAACCATAAAACCCCCTAAAAACCTTTAAAATGCTAAAAACCAAAAAAAACACTAAAAAACCAATAAAAACTCTAAAAAAACTTAAAACCTCTAAAATGTTAAAAAACTCTAAAAATTATTTAAATCCCCTTAAAAAAATCAAAAAACCTAAAAACACGAAAGACCCTAAAAAACCTAAAAACCCTAAAACTCCTGAAAAACCCTAAAACCCCTCAAAATCCCTAAAAACCTTAAAAAACACTAAAAAACATAAAAATCCTAAGACCCTCCTAAAAATCCATGAAAAGGTAAAAATCCCTAAAAACCCTGAAAACCCCTTGAAAACCATAAATCCCCTAAAAACCATAAAAAACCTAAAAACCCACAAAACACTAAAAAAACTTAAAACTCACCTTTAAACCCCCTAAAGATGTTAAAAAAAATCTACAAACCCTAAAAACCCTGAAAACTATAAAAATCCCTAAACCTTAAAAGACTCTAAAAACCCTGAAAACCCTAAAAACTGTAAAAATCCCTAAAACCTCTAAAAAACTAAAAAAAAAATCCTAAAAACCTGTAAAAATCCATGAAATTTTAAAAAACCCAAAAACATTTAAAACCCGCTAAAAACCATAAAACCCCTAAAAAGAATAAAAAACCTTAAAACCCATAAATACCCTAAAACCACTAAAAACTCTAAAACTCCTTAGAACCCCTTAAAACCCCTAGAAATGTTACAACTCTAAAAAACCTTAAAACCTAAAAAACTGAAAAATAAGTCCTAAAAACCCAAAAATACCCTAAAAACCCAAAAATTCCCAAAAAACCATGAAAACCCTAAAAAACTCAAAAAAACCTAAAAACCCTCAAAATCCCTAAAAACCCTAAAAACCATAAAAATCCAAAAAACCCCTAAAAATCCATAAAAACATAAAAAACCCTAGAGAACTTGAAAACCCCCAGAAAACCATAAAAACCCATAAAAGTATTAAAAACCCTAAAAACCTGTAAAAACATTAAAAACCACTAAAAACTCTAAAAATCATTAAAACCCCTAAAAACTTTAAAAAACATTAAAAAAAATTTAAAACCCAACAAAACTCCAAAAAAACCAGAAAACCCCAAAAGACCCAAAAAACCCAAAAAACATCTAAAAACAATAAAATCCCCTTAAAAAACCTAAATACACTAAAAATCCATAAGAACCCTAAAAATCCTAAAAACCATAAAAATCCAAAAAACCTCTAAAAATCCCTAAGCGTAAAAACTTTGAAAACCCCCAAAAATCCATAAAACCCCTCAAAAAATTTAATACCCTAAAACCCATAAAAATGGCTAAAAACACTAAAAACTATTAAAACCCCTAAAAAGGGTAAATAAAATACCATGTCTAATGCACTTTCACGTAGATATTCTCTCTTATCTTTGCTGGATTCTAAAATCCTTGTTTTTGAATACATTAAGGATTTATATTCCGCATATACAGGTTTTGGGGAACCTTTTGGTCATTGTAATCCTATAGTTACTTGGGTTTTATTTTCATGATGGATTCTTATTTCGGATTGCTTAGCTTTTTATCCCCAATTGCTCTATCTGTTTACTTTTACTAAAGGAGTCAAATTATGGTGGGTTAATGGGACATTTTGGTGTTTCAAAAACTTTAAGAATTCTAAGTGAGCATTTTTATTAGCCTTAGATGTCTAGAGATGTTGAAAAGTTTATGATAAAGTGTATTGTTTGACATAAATCCAAATCTAAACTGAACCCACCTGGATTATATCTTCTCCTCCCAATCCACAACACCCCTTGTGAGGACATTCCAATGAAATTTATTGTGGTGTTACCAAGGACCAAGAGGGTGAGAGATTATATTTTTTTTGTTGATCGGTTTTCTAAAATGGAACATTTTATTCCTTGTCACAATAAAGATGATGCCACTAACATTGCAATACTTTTATTTTTGGAAGTAGACAAACTCTATGGAATGCCCTGGATGATTTTATTGGATCACGACACAAAATTCCTTAGTTACTTTTGGAAGAACTTGTTGAGAAAACTGGGTATGAAGTTACTATTTTCCACTAATTTTCATTCGCAAACTGATGGGAAAACAAATGTGGTGAATCAGACACTATCATATCTTCTATAAAAAAAATTCATGAAGAATATCAAGAATTTGAAGGAGTGTGAGCCACATGTAGAATTCACATATAACATGGCTAAACATTCCACTTCTCAATATTCTTCATTTGAATTTTTTTACAGTTTAAACCCCCTTGTCGCTATTGATCTAGTTCATTTACCTTTGTAGGAAGCAAATAATATGGATGCGAAAGGGCGTGAAGAATTCATCAATCAACTCTATAAAAATACAAGGAAAAATATCAAGTGGATGACCCAGAAATACATTGATCGTGCAAAAAAAGGTCGTAAGAAAGTGTTGTTCAATCTCGATGACTTAGTTTGGATTTTTATGAGAAAGGAAATATTTCCCAACAAGAAAAAATCAAAACTCAAGCCTTGAGGAGACGAACCTTTCTGAGTACTCAAGAATATTAATAACAATGCTTACAAGATAGCTCTTCTAAGTGATTATGGTGTAAGTGGCACTTTCTATGTTTCTGATCTTTCTCATTTTTTGGGTGTAGAGGATGAAGAGTCGAGGATGTCTTCTTTTCAATAGGGGAGGATGATGAGAAACATGTTAAAGGCACTGAGTCGATTTCTCAAGTGGAGGAGTTGGATTTACAAGGATCGGTGATGTGAGGGAGATTTAAGAGTTTGAATGCTACAATGGGTGCCCATCTCATTTCATTAATGGTCTTATGGATCTCTCCTTGCATGGATGGACCAAATGGGCCCAGTATATCATTTATTGAAGCCCAAAAACGATGTTTAAAGCTTTTCCCACATAGTTGCATGAATTTTGTAAGCCTTTCCCACATGGAGGATTCTAGAATGGCATATTTTGACACCAAAGTCAAATATGGTGGGCTAGGCACTCAAAATCAAATCTGACAGGCTATATTTGGAAAGTTGTGCTCTTCTTTTCCAAAAACAATTTTGGTGGAATTTATCTTTTTGAATTTAAGGGAACAAAGTAAGTTTATCCTTTATGACTTTAGGGTATTAGACCCCTGACTATTCTATCAACCCTTGGCTATAAATATCCACCCCCTGGCACTTGTATGGCATTCAAGATTTATATATAGTGAGATTATTCTTTGTTTCGCTCTGTTGTGTGAGGATTTTTCCAGTCCCCCCCCCCATGTCATGAAGATCGAGCCACCCCTTGCATCTCGCAGAAAAACCCTACCCCCCCCCCCGAAAAACCCTAAACCCCACAAAATCAAAACCCCCTAAAAATAATTAAATTCCTAAAACCCTTCAAATCCATGAAAATGAAAATAATACTAAAACCCTGAAAACCCTTGAAAACCATAATACCCCAAAAAACATTAAAAAACCCAAGAACCCATAAAAACCCAAAAAACCAATAAAAACTCTAAAACCCCATAAAATACCTAAAAACATTAAAAACCCTAAAAACCTAAAAAAACCTAAAAAATAAAAAAAAAACCCCAAAAAGATCCTAAAAATACTGAAAACACTCAAAATAATAAAACTACAAAAAACCCTAAAAGCCCTCAAAATCCCTAAAAATCATAAAAACCACAAAAATCCTAAAAGCCCCTAAAATGCATGAAAATTTAAAAGACCCTAAAACCCCCCTGAAAACCATAAATTCTCGTAAAACCTTAAACCCCCATAACAACCCTTAAAACCCAATAAAAACTCTAAAAAACCTTAAAACCTCTAAAAACGTTAAAAAAATCTAAAAACCTATAGAAACCCTCAAAACTCAAGAAACCGTAAAAACCCAAAAAGACCATAAAAAACCTAAAAAACCCTAAAACCCTAAACCCCCTAAAAATCCCTAATAACCCTAAAAACCATAAAAACCATAAAAATTATAAAAACCCCTTAAAATCCATGAAATCATAAAAATCTCAAAAAACCATGAAAACCCCCATAAAACCATAAAAACCCCTAAAAACCTTAATATACTTGAAAACCCATAAAAACCCTAAAAACCCACTAAAAGCTCTAAAATCCCTTAAAATCCCAAAAATCCATAAAAGGCCCTAAAAACCGTAAAAATTCTGAAAACCATTAAAAATCCATGAAAATGCAAAAAAACACCAAAGTGCCTAAAAAACACTTAAAAACCAGAAAACCCCAAAAAACCAAAAAACCAAAAAACCCCATAAAAACCCAAAAAACCATTAAAAACTCTAAAAACCCTCAACCCCTAAAAATGTTAAAAACTCTAACCATAAAACACCTAAAAAATAAAAAAACCCTAAAAACACAAAAGTCCCTAAAAACACTAAAAAATCCTAAAAACCCCTAAAAACCCTAAACCCCATAAAATTCCCTAAAAACCAAAAAATCTAAAACGCCCCAAAAATCAATGAAAACCTTAAAAATCCCCTCAAACAAAAAAAACCTAATAATCCTAAAATCCATAGAAACCCTAAAAAACCATGAAAAGGTCTAAAAACCTTAAAAACCCAATATCCGTTAAAAAATTCTAAAAACCATAAACCCCTAAAAATTCAAGAAAACCCTAAAAAAGAAAAAGACCCTAAAAACCCTAAAAACCCTTAAAAACCTGAAAACCCTGCAAATCCCTAAAAACCCTTAAAACCCCTTAAAAGCCTGAAAATCCCTTAAAATCCTTAAAAACCATAACATCGAAAAAATCCATGAAAATGTAAAAAACTGAGAAAACCCACTCAAAACCATAAAACCCCTAAAAACCTTTAAAACCCTAGAACCCATATTTTGGGGGGGAGTAGAAATAGTCTGGCCTCTCACTGTTTCTGCCTAAACCCATAAAACCCTAAAAACCCACTAAAAACACTCAAACCCCTTAAAACCTAGAAAACCTTAAAAAAACTCAAAAAAATCCTTAAAAACCATAAAAAAATAAAAAAAATCCAAATAACACAAAAAGACCATAAAAACCCCTCAAACCTTACAAATCCTAAAAAATATCAAAATCCAAAAAAAACCCTAAAAAACCCAAAAAACCATAAAATTCCTATAAAACCGTTAAAAATCCAGGAAAATGTAAAAAACTCTAAAAACCCTAAATAACCCCTGAAAACTATAAACCCCCTAAAAACCTAAAAAACCCTAAAATTCCATAAAAACCCTAAAAACCACGAAAAATTATAAAAACCCTTAAAAATCCTAAAAATGGTAAAAACTCTTAAAACCCTTAAAACCCTAAAAACATTAAAAAATCGATAAAATCCAAAAGGAGCCTGAAAACTCTAAAAACCCTAAAAACACATGAAAAAATCTAAAACCCCTCAAAATCCCTAAAAACACTAAAAACCCAAAAAATCATAAAAAAAACTAAAAACCTCTAAAATCAATGGAAATGTAAAAAACCCTAAAAGCCCTGAACACGTTAAAAAACACTAAAATACCTTTAAAGCCCTAAAATACTCAAAATATCCTAAAACCCAAAAAGACCCTAAAAACCCTGAAGCCCTTAAAAACCGTAAAAGCCCTAAGAACCCATGAGAACCCCCAAAATCCCTAAACCCCTTAAAAAACCTCTGAAACCTATAAAAACCTTTTAAAACATTAAAAACCCTAAAAACCTGTAAAGACCCTAAAAACCTGTAAAGACCCTAAAAACCCACTAAAAACTCTAAAAATCTATAATACCATTAAAAATGTTAAAAAACTCTAAAAACCCTTAAACCCCCTAAAAACTCAATAAAACCCGAATACCCATAGCACTATAAAACCATACAAATAACTAAAAACCCTAAAAAATTCTATACCCCATAAAAATCCTAAAACCCCCTAAAAATCCAGGAAAACATAAAAACCCCAAAAACCCCTCAAGAAACCCATGAAAACCATAAAACCCCCAAAAAACCTTGAAAATCCATTGATGAGGATCATGGCACGAATGGTCATCGAGGTGTTGGAGGCGGTCTTGATGAGGAGGGTGGAAGGCGCATGATTTCACAAGACCCGCTGCGAGGAATTGGCGGCCCAATGACAAGGGAGCAGACCAAGAGAATGAAGGAGGCCTTAAATGGGTTAATCTTGCAATTCCAAGAGGAGGCCCAACACCCTTGCTTGGGGGAAGCATCCGGGCCTATAATTACATTAATTAAGGCCCAAACATGCTTTTAAAAACCCAATCCAATGTGTGCTACGAATTTCAAGCCCACCCCACCATGGAATCTTCAAAGTCAAAATTGGTGGGCTAGTTGTCTTTACTTTCCAAAAAGGATGTGCTACTTGTCTCCTAAAGTCATGGGCATGTGCCAAAATTGTCAAAAGTGACATGTAGGCTTTTTGACTTGAGGAAACTAGGTGTTAGAATTTTGTATCAATCCTTGGATATAAATAGCCACCCCCATGTACTCTTTGGAGATCATGAATGAAGGTAATGTTATTATGGTGAGTTTTGCTTGCAACCTTTGTGTTCTTGCTTAATTATCAAAGGATTGGTCACCCTTTGTGGCGTCTTGTGGCAAGAGTTCTTAGAGACAAGTTCTCTTTGGGTTCTACCTTGAACAATTCCCTCTTCCTTCTATTTATCACTATCCGCACACCACATTCACTTGTTTTCTTGCGGCGATCCGGGTGCACAACGCGGGAACATTGTACAAGGTTCCTAGGACACTTCCTAGCGGGTCTTTCATCGCGCATCATTTGGTATCAAAGCCCATTTGCAAGAAATCATGTTCCTTCTTTCTTATCCCTTCTTCCATTACATTTCTCTTCGAATCGGGCCGACATCAATTCTGGTCCAATTCCTCCTTCACCTATGGAAGTCATTTCTTCATCATTTCGGACGTATAGCATGTCATTCTTGCATTTGAGAAGCTGATCTTTCCTTCCCATTTGGAATCATAAAAATCAAAGCCATATATCGTGAGATACAGTGGGTTCAAATTTTGCAAAAAAATCTGCAATTTCAAAACCCCGCAACTCACACTTTGATTCCATTTTGTTTTACAAATTACTACTTCTCCTGCATTTAAATATTGAAATATTCATCTTGTTGCTACTACATTTATTCAAAAAAAAGAGCCCAAAAAAATCAAAAAAAAAAAATTAAGGCTCAAAAAAAAATTGCAACATTTTGAATTCTACGTCCCATTTTCATTCACTTCAAATATTTTCTATCTTGAATCCATTTTTGAATTTTATCTTTGAATTCTAGTTCGGGATTTCCACATTTCAACGATCCTTTAGATTTGTTGAAATTGGGTAAGAATACTATAGGAAGCAAGTTGAGTGGTAAAAGGCAAGAGTGTTACATTTTGATAAAAGCCGAAATTGAGTGAAACACGAGCGAACAAATTTTTTTGAGTGTAAACAAGTGAGGGAGTGTGTGAGGTCCATTTTCCTTTCCCTTTCATTTTTCTCACAGGATACCTAAATGGTGGAGTCGAGTAACACCAATGAAGCGGACATCAAGTTGTTTATGAGGGCTGTACAAGAACAATTCCAAAGGTTGAATGCAAGGATGGATGAATTGCAATCCCCTTCCAATTCTAGAGCACCACCAAGGAGGCGGGTGGTTGAAGAAGAGGAAGAGTTTTCTGATCTCCATGAGTCACCAATCCGAAGAAATCAACCACCGTGGAGGCAAGAGGATGATCTTGGAGGAGTAAAGTTGAGGATCCCTTCATTCCAAGGTAAGAATGATCCTGAAACATATTTGGAATGGGAAAGAAAGGTCGAACATGTTTTTGGTTGTCACACATATTCGGAGGAAAACAAAGTGAAGTTGGCGGCCGTGGAATTCACCGACTATGCGAGTATTTGGTGGGACCAACTACAAGTGAGTCGACGATGAAGTGGAGAAAGACCCATCCGCACTTGGGAGGAGATGAAAGTGGTAATGCATAAGAGGTTCATTTCTAGCCACTATTATCGTGATTTGTTCCTCAAGTTGCAGGGTTTGAAACAAGGGTCCATGAGTGTTGAGGAGTACCATAAAGAGATGGAGATCATCATGATTCGGGCCAATATTGAAGAGGATCGAGAGGCCACCATGGCAAGGTTTGTGAATGGGCTCAACTATGACATTCGAGACATAGCGGACATGCACCACTACTTGGACATGGAGGATCTACTACACATGGCTACCAAAGCGGAGAGGCAAGTAAAGGCAAGAAGGATGCGCCCTACATCTTATGGTAAGGATTCTAAACCTTCATTCAAGTTTATGGATTCCAAACCACAAGAGCATGTAAGGGAACACAAGACTGATTCGAAGGAGTTTCCCAAACAAAAACCATTCTTTCTGGAATCCAAAGGTAAAATGGAGGGTAAGGTTGTTTCCAAATCACGAGATATCAAATGTTTTAAATGTCAAGGATTTGGACATATTGCCTCACAATGCCCAAACAAGAGAACAATGATTATTTTGGATGATGGAGATGTTCTTAGTGCTAGCTCAAGCGAAGATGAAATGCCATCACTTGAGGATGATTCGGAGGTGGAAGTAGAAAGCCCCGTACATGGAGAAATGCTTGTGGCAAGGCGTGCTTTGAGTGCTCAACCCGAAGGAGAACATGATCAAGAGAAAAGGGAGCACATTTTTCATACTAGATGCCTCGTCAAAGATAAGGTATGTAGTATGATTATTTATGGGGGTAGTTGTACAAACATAGCAAGTGGTTTGATGGTTGATAAATTGGGATTGGCTACGACTAGGCATCCTAGGCCTTATAGATTGCAATGGTTAAATAATAGCGGGGATGTCAAAGTGACTAAGCAAGCACAAGTTCCATTTTCTATTGGGAAGTATGAAGACAAGGTGATGTGCGATGTTGTTCCAATGCATGCTAGTCATATCTTGTTAGCCAGGCCATGGCAATTTGATAGGAGGGTCACACATGATGGATACACCAACCGCAATTCATTTGAGTACAATGGGAGGACGGTTATTCTTACACCATTGAGGCCTTTGCATGCTTATGAAGACCAAGTGAGAATTGAGAGAGATTGTGAGATGAGAGAAAAAGAAAAGAGAGAGAAAAATAGAGAGATTGAGAAGAGTGGAAAAATCAAGAGTGAAAAAGGAGTGATGAGTGAAATCAAAAGAAATGAGGGAAATAAAAGAGTTGAAAACAAGAGTGAAAATAAGAGTGAAAACAAGAGTGTTGAGGAAAAAGTGAGTCTATTTTCTGGAAAAAGAGAGATAGAGAGAGCTTTAGAGGGGGAGGAAACTCTCATGCTTTTATACAAGGGAGAATGTTTTATGGCTAACTCTCTTAACCCATCATTGCCTTCTAGTGTTGTGTCTCTTTTGCAGGAATTTGGTGACGTGTTTCTGGAGGAAATTCCTGATGGCTTACCTCCCTTGCGGGGTATCGAGCACCACATCGACTTCCTCCCAGGAGCAACACTTCCCAATCGACCGGCCTATCGGGCTAACCTGGAGGAAACTCGAGAAATCCAATGACAAGTGGAAGAATTGCTAAGGAAGGGATTTGTCCGATAGAGCTTGAGTCCTTGTGCGGTGCCGGTAATTCTTGTCCCAAAAAAAGATGGTAAGTGGAGAATGTGTGTTGATTGTCGAGCTATCAACAAAATCACGGTAAAGTACCGCTATCCGATACCTCGTTTGGATGATATGCTTGATGAACTCCATGGTTCATCTTTGTTCACTAAAATTGACCTAAGGAGTGGATACCATCAAATTAGAATGAAAGAGGGAGATGAATGGAAAACTGCATTTAAAATTAAGTTTGGGTTGTATGAATGGCTAGTTATGCCTTTTGGGCTAACTAACGCCCCGAGTACATTCATGAACTTAATGAATCATGTTTTCCGTCCATTCATTGGGAAATTTGTGGTTGTTTATTTTGATGACATCCTTGTTTATTCTAAGAGTCTAGATGAACATCATGGGCATTTGAAACATGTTTTTGAGACTCTTAGGAAAAATAGGTTGTTTGCCAATGTGGAAAAATGTACATTTTGTTTAAATTCAGTTGTTTTCCTTGGTTTTGTGGTAGGGGCTGATGACATGAGGGTTGATGAAGAGAAGGTGAAGGCAATTCGGGAATGGCCGACACCAAAGAATGTCAATGAGGTGAGGAGCTTCCATGGACTTGCGAGTTTTTACCGAAGGTTTGTGAGGGACTTTTCAACCATTGCGTCACCATTGAATGAGTTGGTCAAGAAAGGAGTGAGCTTTAAGTGGGGAAAAGCGCAAGAAGATGCCTTCTCCACACTCAAAGGTAAGTTGACAAATTCACCTCTCTTAATTCTGCCCGACTTTTCTAAAGTTTTTGAGGTGGAGTGTGATGCCTCTGGAATAGGAATTGGGGCTGTTCTAATGCAAGACTCTAAGCATATTGCTTACTTTAGTGAGAAGCTTAATGGGGCTGCATTGAACTACTCTACCCATGACAAGGAATTATATGCCCTCAAAAGAACTTTAGAAAATTGGCAGCATTACTTATGGCCAAGGGAATTTGTGATTCATTCGGATCATGAAAGCCTAAAATTTCTTAAGTCACAAGGAAAGTTGAATAGGAGGCATGCAAGATGGCTTGAATTTATTGAAACATTTCCTTATGTCATTAAGCATAAGCAAGGAAAAGAAAACGTTGTTGCTGATGCTTTGTCTAGGAGGTACTCTCTTATCACTTCTATGCATGCTAAAATACTTGGTTTTGAAATGTTGAAAAGCATGTATGAGAATGATGGTGATTTTTTTGAAATTTGGAAGTTGTGTGAAAAACATGGGAAAAGGATTTTTACAAACATGATGGATTTCTATTTCGAAAAAATGAATTGTGTGTTCCATCTTGTTCCATGCGTGAATTGCTTGTTAGAGAAACTCATGGAGGTGGATTAATGGGGCATTTTGGGGTTGAGAAAACTTTGGCATTGTTGTGTGAACATTTTTATTGGCCTCACATGCGTAGAGATGTGGTTAGTATTTGTGGAAATTGTCATGTATGCAAATATGCAAAGTCCAAAGTGCATCCACATGGCTTATACACCCCTTTGCATGTTGCTTCTCATCCTTGGGTTGACATTTCAATGGACTTTGTTCTCGGCTTTCCAAGATCACAATCAGGGAAGGATAACATCTTTGTGGTGGTGGACAGATTTAGTAAAATGGCACATTTTATTGCATGTTCTAAAACCAATGATGCAACTCATATCGCTGATTTGTTTTTCAGGGAAATTGTTAGGTTGCATGGCTTACCCAAGAGCATTGTGAGTGATAGGGATGTCAAATTCCTTAGTCACTTCTGGAGGACATTGTGGAACAAACTTGGAACCAAGCTTTTGTTCTCCACCACTGCACACCCAAAAACAGATGGTCAAACTGAGGTGGTCAATAGAACACTTTCCACATTGTTACGTGCCATCCTTAGAAAAAATTTGAAACATTGGGAAAGATGCTTGCCTCACATTGAGTTTGCTTATAATCGAGCAGTTCACTCAACTACTAATGCTTCACCATTTGAAGTTGTGTATGGTTTTAACCCATTGAATCCACTTGATATTTTACCTTTGCCTACTAATCAATTTTCTAATCTTGAAGGTGAAAAAAAAGGCAAAGTTTGTGCAGGAATTTCATGCAAAGGTAAAGGCCAACATTGAGCGGAAGTATGAACAAGTGGCGAAACATGCCAACAAAGGTCGGCGGAAAATGGTGTTTCAACCCGGAGATTGGGTGTGGGTACACTTGAGGAAAGAGAGGTTCTCGGAGCAAAGAAAATCAAAACTTCATCCACGGGGAGATGGACCTTTCCAAGTCTTAGAGAAGATCAATGATAATGCCTACAAGATTAAGTTACCCGACAGGTATGGGAATGTTAGTGCCACCTTTAATGTTGTTGATCTTTCTCCCTTTGAATTTTCAGATTCGAGGACGAATCCTTTTGAGGAGGAAGGAGATGATGAGGATCATGGCACGAATGGTCATCGAGGTGTTGGAGGCGGTCTTGATGAGGAGGGTGGAAGGCGCATGATTTCACAAGACCCGCTGCGAGGAATTGGCGGCCCAATGACAAGGGAGCGGACCAAGAGAATGAAGGAGGCCTTAAATGGGTTAATCTTGCAATTCCAAGAGGAGGCCCAACACCCTTGCTTGGGGGAAGCATCTGGGCCTATAATTACATTAATTAAGGCCCAAACATGCTTTTAAAAACCCAATCCAATGTGTGCTACGAATTTCAAGCCCACCCCACCATGGAATCTTCAATGTCAAAAGTGGTGGGCTAGTTGTCTTTACTTTCCAAAAAGGATGTGCTACTTGTCTCCTAAAGTCATGGGCATGTGCCAAAATTGTCAAAAGTGACATGTAGGCTTTTTGACTTGAGGAAACTAGGTGTTAGAATTTTGTATCAATCCTTGGCTATAAATAGCCACCCCCATGTACTCTTTGGAGATCATTAATGAAGGTAATGTTATTATGGTGAGTTTTGCTTGCAACCTTTGTGTTCTTGCTTAATTCTTGACTTATCAAAGGATTGGTCACCCTTTGTGGCGTCTTGTGGCTAGAGTTCTTAGAGATAAGTTCTCTTTGGGTTCTACCTTGACCAATTCCCTCTTCCTTCTATTTATCACTATCCGCACACCACATTCACTTGTTTTCTTGCGGCGATCCGGGTGCACAACGCGCGAACATTGTACAAGGTTCCTAGGACACTTCCTAGCGGGTCTTTCATCGCGCATCATCCATAAAAACCCATTAAAACCCTAAAAACCACTAAAAAAATCTAAAAACCATTAAAACCCCAAAAAATGTCAAAAACTATTAAAAACCTTAAAACCACTAAAAAAATCAAGAAATCATAAAAACCCCAAAAGACCCTAAAAACCCTGAAAAACCCTAAAACCCTGAAAATCCTTAAAAACCCAAAAAAAACCTAAAAACCATAAAATCCTAAAAAAACCACAAAAAATCATGAAAACTTTAAAAAACCCTAAAAAACTTGATAAAACCATGAAAACCATAAAAACCGCTAAAAACTTTAAAACTTCCTAAATATCCATAAAATCCTAAAAACCCACTAGAAACTCCCAAAACCTTAAAACGCATAAAAACATTTAAAAAACTCTAAAAAACCTCCAAAACCAAAAAAATAAAAAACACAAAAAACACAAAAAATGCCCTAAAAACTGTAAAAATCCCTAAAAACCCCTAAAATATCCTAAAAATCCTAAAAATGAAAAAAATCCTATAAAGTCCCTAAAAATACATTAAAACATAAAAAACCATAAAAACCCCTAAAAACCTTAAAAACCCATAAAATGCATAAAACCCCTAAAAATCACTAAGAACTTTTAAAACATTAAAACCCACAAAGTTAAAAATCTCCAAAAAATCTTAATTCCCTAAAAAACTTAAAAAGAACCCCTAAAAACCCAAAAGACCCTAAAACTCTGAAAAAACCTGGAAATCCAATAAAACTCTAAAAACCCTAAAAATCCCAAAAAAAACTTAAAAACCCCCAAACCCCATAAAAATCTTAAACCCCCATAAAATTCAAGAAAACGTAGAAACCCTCAAAACCATTAAAACCCTAGAAAACCTTAAAAAACCATAAAACACCGTAAAACATTAAAAAACCAACAAAAAACTCTAAATCCCCTAAAACCCCTCAAAATCCCTAAGAACCCAAAAAACCATAAAAATCCTAAAAAACCCATAAAATTCATTGAAAATGTAAAAAACCCTAAAACCTTGAAAAACCCTTGAAATCCATAAAAACCCCAAAAACCATAAAAGCCCTAGAAACTCATAAAAACTCTAAAAAACCACTAAAAACTCTAAAAACCCTTTAAACCCCTAAAAATTTAAAAAAAATCTAAAAACCTTAAATACCCTAAAAATATCAAAAAAACCACTAAAAACCCCAAAAACCCTAAAAATACCAAAACCCCTAAAATTCCAAAAAACCATAAAAAACCTAAAAACACCTAAAAATCCATCGACATGTAAAAAACCCTAAAACCCCTAAAAAAACCTGAAAACCATAAAGACCCCTAATAACTCGAAACACCATTAAAACCCAAAAAAACCCTAAACCAATAAAAACTCTTAAAACCCATAAAAACATCGAAAATCTCTAAAAAATCTTAAAACCACTAAAAACTCAAGAAAACCCTAAAAGCCCAAAAGGACCCTAAACCCCTTAAAAACATAAAAAATCATAAAAACCCTTAAAACCCCTAAATCCATAAAACCCCTAAAACCTTAAAAAACCCATAAATCCCCTAAAACCACTAAAAACTCTAAAACTACTTAAAACCCCTAAAAACGCCTAAAAATCCATGAAAATGTAAAAAACCCTAAAAACCATAAATACCTCTAAAAACATTAGAAAACCCTAAAAATACCTAAAAAGTATAACAACCACTAAAAACTCTAAAAACCCTTTAAATCCCTAAAAACATTAAAAAACTCTAAAAAACACAAAAACACAAAAAAAACTAAAAACCCTAAAAAAGTAAAAAGAACCAGATTACCCCTAAAATCCCAAAAAACCATAAAAATCCTAAACAATTCCACAAAATCAATAAAAATTTAAAAAACCCCAAAAATCCGGAAAACCCATGAAAACCACAAAAACCATAAAAACTGTTAAAATCCTTTAAAACCCCTAAAACCCTATAAAAACCATCAAAACCCGCCTAAAACTCTAAAACCCCTAAAAAACCCTTAACCATTAAAAAACTCTAAAAATCATTAAAAAACCCTAAAAACCCAAAAAAGAACCTAAAAATCCTAAAAGACCCTAAAAACATAAAACCCTTAAAAAACCTAAAACCCCTCAAAATCTCAAATAATCCTAAATACCCTAAAAATTCTAAAAATCCCCCTAAAAATCCCTGAAATGGTAAAAAATGCTAAAAATGCTAAAAACCATAAAAACCCCTAGAAAAAAATAAAACCCCTTAAAAACCCACAAATACCCTAAATCCCACTAAAAAATCTAAAAACCATTTAAACCCCTAAATACATTAAAAAATATTAAAACCCCCAAAAGCACAAAAAAAATATTAAAACCCCAAAAGACCCTAGAAACCTTGAAAACCCTAAAAACCCCTAAAACAACTAAAAACTACTAAAAAAACCTAAAACCCCTCAAAATCCCTAAAAAATCTAAAAACACTAAAAGCCATAAAAATCCCAAAAACCCTAAAAACACTAAAAACAATAAAAATCCTTAAAACCCCTAAAAATCCATGAAAACCTAAAAAAACTAAAAACTCTGAAAAACCCTGAAAACCCTTTGAAAATTATAAAAACTACTAAAAACTATAAAAAAACCCTAAAATCCCATAAAAACCCTAAAACCACTAAAAAATCTAAAAACCCTTTAAACCCCAAAAAATGTTAAAAAATTCTAAAAAACCTTAAAAATCCAAAAAAAAACCACTAAAAACCCAAGAACCCTAAAAAACCCTAGAAACCCCAAAAACCCTAAATACCCCTAAAAACTGCTAAAAACCCTCAAAATCCCTAATACCCTAAAAAAGACCATAAAACTCCTAAAAACACAAAAAAATCCATGAAAATGTAAAAAACCCTAAAAACTCCTCAAAACCATAACAACTCCTAAAAACCATAAACAACCCAACAAACCCATAAAAACATTAAAAAACCGTTAAAAACTCTAAAACCCCGATAAACCTCTAAAAGTAATAAAAAACACTAAAAAGCATTAAAATCCTTAAAAAACACTAAAAACACCAAAAACCCCTCAAAACCCCTAAAATCGCATAAAAAACCAAAAACAGTCAAAATACCTAAAACCCCTAAAAACCCTAAAACCATAAAAATTCTAAAAAACCGCTAAATATGCATGAAAATGTAAAAAAGCGTAAAAACCATGGGAAACCCCTAAAAACAATAAAAAAATCCTAAAAGCCTTAAAAAAACCCCAAAACCCCATAAAAACTCTAAAAATCATCGAAAAACTCTAAAAACCCTATGAAACCCTAAAAACAGTAAAAACTGTAAAAAAAACTTAAAAACCTAAAAACTCAAAAAAACCGTAAAACCCCAAAAGACCCTAAGAACCTTGAAAACCATAAAAATCCTAAAAACCTTAAAAATCCATGGAAACATAAGAAAACCTAAATACCTTGAAACCATAAAAAACCCTAAAAACCTTAAAAAACCTAAAACCCCTAAATAACTACTAAAAACTCTAAAAACCCTTGAAACCTATAAAAATATTAAAAACTCTAAAATCCATAAAAATCCTAAAAAACTCAACCCCCCTAAAAACACAAAAAGACCTTAAAAACCATAAAACCTTAAAAATCTATGAGAACCCCCCCCCCCCCCCAAAACCTTCAAAATCCTTTAAAACCCAAAAACCCCTACAAACCATAAAAATCCTAAAAAACACCTAAAAATCCACCAAAATGTAAAAAAACATTAAAAACCCAAAAAACCCATGAAACTCATAAAAACCCCCTATAAACTTTGAAAAATACTAAAAACCCATAATAACCACTAAAAACTCTAAAAACCCTTAAAAACCCTAAAAATATTAAAAAATTATAAAAGACTTAAAAAACCTAAAAAATTCAAAAAAACCCCTAAAAATTCAAAAAGACCCTAAAACCCTTGAAAATCCCTAAAGCCCTAAAAACCCTCAAAATCCTTAAAAACTTGAAAAAACCCTATAACCTATAAAAATACATAAAAATCCAATAAAACTTAAAAAATAGTAAAAACCCTGAAACACCATAAAACCACCTAAAAACCTTAAAAACTATAAAAACCCATAAAAACCCAAAAACCCCACAAAAAAAATCTAAAAACCCATAAAAATGAAAAAAAAACTCTAAAACCCTTAAAAACGATAAAAAATTCAAAAAAAACCACTTAAAACACAAAAAGACCATAAACCCCTAAAAACCATAAAAATCCTTGAAAACCCTAAAACCCCTCAAAATCCTTAAAGACCCTAAAAACCCTAAAAACCACAAAAATCCAAAAAAGCACTAAAAATACATGAAAACATAAAAACCCTAAAAACTTGAAAACTCCTTAAAAACCATAAAACCCCTAAAACCTTAAAACCCCAAAAAATATAAAAAATCACTAAAAACACTAAAACCATTTAAACCCCTAAAACCTTAAAAACCCTAAAAAACTTAAAAACAAAAAAAAAATAAAAAAACACAAAAAACCCAAAATGATACGTGATGCAAGACCCTCTAGGAAGTGTCATAGGAACCTTGTACAATGTTCGTTCATTGAGCACCCGGATCGCTGTAAGAAAACAAGTGAAGGTGGTGTGAAGATATTGAAAATGAGAAGGAAGAGGGAATTTGGTTATGGTAGAACCCAAAGAGAACTTGTCTCTAAGAACTCTAGCCACAAGACACCAGAAAGGGTGATCAATCCTTTGATAAGTCACGAATTAAGAAAGAACTCAAAGGTAGCAAGCAAAACTCACTATAATAACATTACCTTCATTCATGATGTTTCAAGAGTACAAGGGTTGGCTATTTATAGCCAAGGAGAGAAAGAAATTCGAATCACACCATGGTGTGGCTTCTACATTAGTCTAGAACCTAGTTTCGAAGAGTCAAAAAACCTAAATGATGGATCTGAAAACTTTGACACTTTCCCATGACTTTAGGAGACAAGTAACACACTCTTTTGGAAAAGTAAAGACAAGTAGCCCACCACCTTTTGAATTTGAATATTCCATGGTGGGGTGGGCTAGAAAATTCGTAGCACCACTTGGGTTGGATTTTTATAAGCATGTTTGGGCCTTAATTAATGTAATTATAGGCCCGGATGCTTCCCCCAAGCAAGGGTGTTGGGCCTCCTCTTGGAATTCCATGATTAACCCACTTAAGGCCTCCTTCATTCTCTTGGTCTGCTCCCTTGTCATTAGGCCTCTGATTCCACGCAATGGGTCTTGTCCACTTGTATACATTCCGCCCTCCTCATCAAGTCCACCTTCAACCCCTTGATTCCCATGTGTTCCCTGATCCTCATCATCTCCTCCCTCCTCAAAAGGATTCGTCCTCGAATCTTAAAATTAAAAGCGAGAAAGATCAGCAACATTAAAGGTAGCACTAACATTCCCATACCTCTCGGGTAACTCAATCTTGTATGCATTATCATTGATCTTCTCTAAGACTTGGAAAAGACCATCTCCTCGTGGATGAAGTTTTGATTTTCATTGCTCCGGAAACCTCTCCTTCCTCAAGTGTACCCACACCCAATCTCCACGTTAAAACACCATTTTCCACTGACCTTTGTTGGTGTGCTTCACTACTTGTTCATTCTTCCGCTCAATGTTGGCCTTTACCTTTGAATGGAACTCCTGCACAAACTTTTCCTTCTTTTCACCTTTGAGTGTGGAGAAGGAATCTTCTTGAACTTTTCCCCACTTGAATCTCACCCATTTCTTGACCAACTCATTCATTGGTGCCGCAATGGTTGAAAAGTCCCTCACAAACCTTCGGTAAAAACTCACAAGTCCATGGAAGCTCCTCACCTCATTGACATTCTCTGGTGTTGGCCACTCCCGAATCGCCTTCACCTTCTCTTCATCAACCCTCATGCCATCATATCCTACCACAAAACCTAGGAAAACAACTGAATTTAAACAAAATGTACATTTTTCCAAGTTTGCAAACAACCTATTTTTCCCAATGAGTGGACTGAAAACATGATTCATTAAGTTCATCAATGTACTAGGGGAGTTAGTTAGTCCAAAAGGCATAACTAGTCATTCATACAATCCAAACTTAGTTTTAAATGTTGTTTTCCATTCATCTCCCTTTTTTATTCTAATTTGATGGTATCCACTCCTTAGGTCAATTTTAGTAAACAAGCATGCAACATGGAGTTCATTAAGCATATCATCCAAACTAGGTATGGGATAACGATACTTTACCGTTATTTTGTTGATAGCTCAACAATCAATACACATTCTCCACTTACCATCTTTCTTTGGGACACGAATTACCGGTACCACACACGGACTCAAGCTCTCTCGAGCAAATCCCTTCCTTAGAAATTCTTCCACTTGTCATTGGATTTCTCAAGTCTCCTCTGGGTTAGCCTGATAAGCCGGTTAATTGGGAAGCGTTTCTCTGGGGAGGAAGTCGATGTGGTGCTCGATACCACACAAGGGAGGTAAGTCATCAGGAATTTCTTTCAGAAACACATCACCAAATTCCTAAAAAATGGACATAACACTAGAAGGAATTGAAGGGTTAGGAGAGTTAGTGGTAAAACATTATACCTTGCATAGAAGAACGAGAGTTTCCTCCCCCTATAAAGCTCTATCTATCTCTCTTTTTTCTGAAAATAAGCTCACTTTTTCCTCAACACTCTTGTTTTCACTCTTATTTTCACTCTTATTTTCAACTCTTTTATTTCCCTCATTTTTTTTTCTTTAACTTAACACTCCTTTTTCACTCTTGATTTTTCCACTCTTCTCATTCTCTCTATTTTTTCTCTATTTTCTTTTTCTCTCTTCTCACAATCTCTCTCACACTACTACAAATACGGGCATTAACAACGCTAAAAACGGGCTTTAACAGTGCTAAAAAAGCGTTGTAAAGCTCGGCGCTGATAAAGGGGGTACCTCTTTATCAGCGCTTCGTAAGCACTGATAAAGGGTTAATTTATCAGCGCTAAAAAAGCGTTGATAAAACAACCCTTTATTAGAGCTAAACAAGCGCTGATAAAGGTAGAATTTATCAATGCTCCTTTAGTGCTGATAAACTTATCTTTTATCAGCACTTATTTAGCGCTGATAAAGGTGGAGTTTATCAGCGCTTTTTTAGCACTGATAAAAGCACAATTTATCAGCGCTAAAAGAGCCCTGATAAATTACCTCTCTGCTGCTCTGATAAATCTACAGCAGCACACCCGAACACCTGCAAAAAAAACAGCATCTCAATAAGCCAATTAAAGCAAGTATGCCCATACAAAATTAACTCATAAATCATAATCAAATTAGACCAAGTATACCCATACAACAATTATACCCGTACACCATTAACACATAATTTATAAGTTAATCAAGTACTTAAAGAAATCAATTCAGAATTTAGGGGGTTTGGGGGCTGTTCAAGGGTTTGGGGTGGTTGTCCAAGGGGGGGTAGGGGGTGTCCGGGGGGCTTTCCAGTTCAATCCTAAGGCTCCACATGGGTGTGTTTTATCAATACATAAATCTTTGGACTTTTCTCTATCCACTATGAATCATGTTCTCAACCTCAAAGAAGTTATAAGGTTTGTACACACACTGAGGTGCACATACTTGGGGGGGATGAATCTCATTAATAAACCCCCAATATTAAACCTGCAATAGGCTATTGTAAGTGCATGATCAGGAAATATGCACAAACTAGTTGAGAAATAACTGGAATAAAACTAATAAAAAATCATCATTGATCCTCAAATCCATGACAATGATTAAACCCAAATTAATTTTCCAAGTGCTGAACTTTTACCAAGCATTTCACAAGGATCATGTTGACATTATAAAAATATAGTTTGACCAAGTCCTACCCCATCTATATCAAGACACATTGATTCTCAAGTATTAAAGCTTGATCAACCATACCTACTTTATCCAATGTTAGGGTTTCTCTGAGTACATCATAGGAACCACACAAAACATATAATATACCATGGTCTCCCCACTATATACATAATTATCATTGACCTCCAATATGTGAGTTTTATTTATACTCCATCATGGAAATCCACTTATGGGAGTTTTCTCATCCAGGGAATACCCTCAATAGTATCTCAGACCACCCATATGTGTTCTTCCAATTCTGAGGCATAAGACCTACAAGGATCTCATCCCTATACTATGGGAGTACCCTTATTTAGGGAATAATACTAAGAAGAATATATTCTTTACCATATGGTAGCATTATCATCCAAATAATAATCCCTAGAAGCATATCAACCCTCCAATATGGGTGTATTCTCATTTGAGGCATAATCTATATAATCATCTCAGCCCTCCCCTATGGGATTATTTTCATTTAGTGAATATTACTGATAAGAATCTCATCCCACTCATATGGTTGTATTCTCATTTGGGGAATAATATCTATATACATCTCATCCCTCCCCTATGAGAGTATTCTCATTTAAGGAATAAGACCCATAAGCATATCCACCCTCCCAAATGGGAGTATTTTCATCCAGATATAAGCCCATAAGTATCATAGACCCAAACACATGATCACCCTAGTATACCAGGCCAACCATGACTTGATATATATGAGCCCCCTAATAGATCACATGCCATGACCCCCCATTTAAAAGATCAATGCAATCCGAATGCGTTTGGTCGGATTTCCGTAGGTCAGTTGTTGTTTTCAATTAAAATATTGTCCATTTTAAACAAAATAGAGACTCTTTGAGTGCTAGCGACCACACCGTGCCTCGGATTGAGGCGGGGTTGACTCATACACGTCACCAATGACCCTTGGATCGTTCTTATAAAATATCAATGCAATCTGAATGCATTTGATCGGATTTCCATAGGACAGTTGTTGTTTTCACTTAAAATCGTGTCCATTTTAAACAAAATAGAGACCCTTTGAGTGCTAGCAGCCACATCGTGCCTCGAATTGAGGTGGGGTTAACTTGTACACATCACAAAGGACCCTTGGATCGTTATTATAAAAGATCAATTCATTCTGAATGCGTTTGGTCAGATTTCCGTAGGTCAGTTTTTGTTTTCAATTAAAATCGTGTCCACTTTAAACAAGACAGACCCTTTGAGCGCTATCGGCCACACCGTGCCTCGGATTGAGGCAGGGTTTACTCTTACACGTCACCAAGGACCCTTGGATCGTTCTTATAAAATATCAATGCAATCCGAATATGTTTGGTCGGATTTCCGTAGGTCAGTTGTTGTTTTCACTTAAAATCATGTCCATTTTAAACAAAATAGAGACCCTTTGAGTGATAGAGGCCACACCATGCCTCAGATTGAGGATGGGTTTACTTTTACACATCACCAAGGACCCTTGGATCATTATTATAAAAGATAAATTCAATCCGAATGTGTTTGGTTGGATTTCCGTAGGTCAGTTGTTGTTTTCAATTAAAATTGTGTCCATTTTAAACAAAATAGAGACCCTTTGAGTGCTAGCGTCCATACCATCCCTCGGACCGAGGAGAGGTTGACTCATACACATCACCAAGAATCCTTGTATCGTTTTTATAAAATATCAATGCAATCCGAATGCGTTTGGTCCGATTTCCGTAGGTCAGTTGTTGTTTTCAATTAAAATCTTGTCCATTTTAAACAAAATAGAGACCCTTTGAGTGATAGCGGCCACACCATCCCTCGGATTGAGGAGAGGTTGACTCTTACATGTCACCAAGGACCCTTTGATAGTTCTTATAAAATATCAAGGCAATCCAAATGCGTTTGGTCTGATTTCCGTAGGTTAGTTGTTGTTTTCACTTAAAATCGTGTCCATTTTAAACAAAATACAGACCCTTTGAGTGATAGCGGCCACACCGTCCCTCAGATTGAGGAGGGGTTAACTCATAAATGTCACCAAGGACCCTTGGATCGTTCTAATAAAATATCAAGGAAATCCGAATGTGTTTGGTCGAATTTCCGTAGGTCAGTTGTTGTCTTCACTTAAAATCGTGTCCATTTTAAACAAAATAGAGACCCTTTGAGTGATAGCGGCCACACTGTCCCTCGGATTGAAGCGGGGTTGACTTGTACACGTCACCAAGGAACCTTGGATCGTTCTTATAAAATATCAATGCAATCCGAATGCGTTTGGTCGGATTTTCGTAGGTTAGTTGTTGTTTTCAATTAAAATCATGTTCACTTTAAACAAGAGAGACACTTTGAGTGCTAGCGGCCACACCGTGCCTCTAATTGAGGCAGGGTTGAATTTTACACGTCACCAAGGACCCTTGGATCGTTCTTATAAAAGATCAAGGCAATTTGAATGTGTTTGGTCTGATTTCCGTAGGTCAGTTGTTGTTTTCACTTAAAATCGTGTCCATTTTAAACAAAATAGAGACCCTTTGGGTGCTAGCGGCCACGCCATGCCTCGGATTGAGACAGGGTTGACTCGTACAAATCACCAAGGACCCTTGGATCATTCTTATAAAATATAAATGCAATACTAATGTGTTTGGTCAGATTTCCGTAGGTCAGTTGTTGTTTTCAATTAAAATCGTGTCCACTTTAAACAACAGAGACCCTTTGAGTGCTAACGGCCACACCGTGCCTCGGATTGAGGAGGGGTTGACTTGTACACGTCACCAAGGACCCTTGGATCGTTCTTATAAAATATCAATGCAATCTGAATGCGTTTGGTCGGATTTTCGTAGGTCAGTTGTTGTTTTCACTTAAAATCTTGTCCATTTAAAACAAAATAGAGACCCTTTGAGTGATAGAGGCCACATCGTGTCTCGGATTGAGGCGGGGTTTACTCGTACATGTCTCCAAGGACCCTTGGATCGTTCTTATAAAAGATAAATGCAATCCGAATGCGTTTGGTTGGATTTCCGTAGGTCAGTTGTTGTTTTCAATTAAAATCGTGTCCATTTTAAACAAAATAGAGACCCATTGAGTGCTAGCGGTCACACCATGCCTCGGATTGAGGCGGTGTTGACTCATAAACATCACCAAGGACCCTTGGATCGTTCTTATAAAAGATAAATGCAATCCGAATGCATTTGTTTGGATTTCCGTAGGTCAGTTGTTGTTTTCAATTAAAATTGTGTCCATTTTAAACAAAATAGAGACCCTTTGAGTGCTAGTGGCCACACCATGCCTCGGATTGAGGCGGTGTTGACTCATACACATCACCAAGGACCCTTGGATCGTTCTTATAAAATATCAATGCAATATGAATGCGTTTGGTCAGATTTCCGTAGGTCAATTGTTGTTTTCAATTAAAATTGTGTCCATTTTAAACAAAATAGAGACCCTTTGAGTGCTAGTGGCCACACCGTGCCTCAGATTGAGGTGGAGTTGACTCTTACACATCACCAAGAACCCTTGAATCGTTCTTATAAAAGATAAATGCAATCCGAATGCGTTTGGTCATATTTCCATAGGTCAGTTGTTGTTTTCAATTAAAATCGTGTCCATTTTAAACAAAGTAGAGACCCTTTGAGTGCTAGCGGCCACACCGTGCCTCGAATTGAGGCGGGGTTGACTCGTACACATCACCAAGGACCCTTGGATCGTTCTTATAAAATATCAATGCAATCCAAATGAGTTTGGATGGATTTACCTAGGTCAGTTGTTGTTTTCAATTAAAATCTTGTCCATTTTAAACAAAATAGAGACCCTTTGAGTGATAGGGGTCACACCTTCCCTCAGATTGTGGTGGGGTTGACTCGTACACATCACCAAGGAACCTTGGATCGTTCTTATAAAATATAAAGGCAATATGAATGCTGTTGGTCGGATTTCCATAGGTCAGCTGTTGTTTTCACTTAAAATCATGTCCATTTTAAACAAAATAGAGACTCGTTGAGTGATAGCGGCCACAACCTCCCTCGGATTGAGGCGGGGTTGACTCGTACATGTCACCAAGGACCCTTGAATTGTTCTTATAAAAGATCAATGCAATCCTAATGCGTTTGGTCGGATTTCCTTAGGTCAGTTGTTGTTTTCACTTAAAATCTTGTCCATTTTAAACAAAATAGAGACCCTTTGAGTGATAACGGCCACACCGTGCCTCAGATTGAGAAGGGTTTGACTCATACACGTCACCAAGGACCCTTGGATCGTTATTATAAAAGATCAATGCAATCCGAATGTGTTTGGTCAGATTTCCATAGGTCAGTTGTTGTTTTCACTTAAAATCTTGTCCATTTTAAACAAAATAGAGACCCTTTGAGTGATAGCGGCCACACCGTGCATCAGATTGAGGCAGGGTTGACTCATAAACGTCACCAAGGACCCTCGGATCGTTATTATAAAAGATAAATGCAATCCTAATGCATTTGGTCGGATTTCCGTAGGTCATTTTTTGTTTTCACTTAAAATCTTGTCCATTTTAAACAAAATAGAGACCCTTTGAGTGATTGCGGCCACACCGTGCCTCAGATTGAGGCGAGGTTGACTCGTAAACATCCTCAAGGACACTTGGATCATTATTATAAATGATCAATGTAATCAGAATGCGTTTGGTCAGATTTCCATAGGTTAGTTGTTGTTTTCAATTAAAATCATGTCCATTTTAAACAAAATAGAGACCCTTTGAGTGATAGCGGCCACACCGTCCCTCGGATTGAGGCAGGTTTGACTCTTACACATCACCAAGGACCCCTGTATCTTTATTATAAAATATCAATGCAATCCGAATGCGTTTGGTCAGATTTCCATAGGTCAGTTGTTGTTTTCACTTAAAATCTTGTCCATTTTAAACAAAATAGAGACCCTTTGAGTGATAACGGCCACACTGTGCCTCGTATTGATGCGGGGTTGAATCATACACATCAAAAAGGACCCTTGGATCGTTCTTATAAAATATCAATGCAATTTGAATGCGTTTGGTTGGATTTCAGTAGGTCAGTTGTTGTTTTCACTTAAAATCTTGTCCATTTTAAACAAAATAGAGACCCTTTGAGTGATAGCGGCCACACCGTGCCTCAGATTGAGGCGGGGTTGACTCGTACACATCACCAAAGACCCTTGTATCATTCTTAAAAAATATCAATGCAATCCGAATGCATTTTGTCGGATTTTCGTAGGTCAGTTGTTGTTTTCACTTAAAATCTTGTCCATTTTAAACAAAATAGAGACCTTTTTGAGTGATAGGGTCCACACCGTGCCTCATATTGAGGCGAGGTTGACACACGTCACCAATGACCATTGGATTGTTCTTATAAAATATCAATGCAATCCGAATGCGTTTGGTCAGATTTTTGTAGGTCAGTTGTTGTTTTCAATTAAAATCATGTCCATTTTAAACAAAATATAGACCCTTTGAGTGATAGCGGCCACACTATCCCTCAGATTGAGGTGGGGTTGACTCGTACATGTCACCAAGGACCATTGGGTCGTTCTTATAAAATATCAATGCAATCTGAATGCGTTTGGTCCGATTTCCGTAGGTCAGTTGTTTTTTTCAATTAAAATCTTGTCCATTTTAAACAAAATAGAGACCCTTTGAGTGATATCGGCCACACCGTCCCTCGGATTGAAGCGAGGTTGACTTGTACACGTCACCAAGAACCCTTGTATCATTCTAATAAAATATCAAGGCAATCCGAATGTGTTTGGTCGGATTTCCGTCGGTCAGTTGTTGTTTTCACTTAAAATCTTGTCCATTTTAAACAAAATAGAGACCCTTTGAGTGGTTCAGCATTCTTGCATGTTACTGGTGCATATCATATGTTAAAATGGGATAATGACTCATTAGAGAAAGGCTGTTTTATTTAATAACAATTACAATTTTCCTACGAACATTTACATACAACAATGTTTCATCTTTTGATCCCCTTAACCCCTCTCAAAAATGACCACAAATTGTACATGTCCCCAAGTTAGATCTTCATTGTATTTGTGTACAATCTTTGATCAGGTATGCGGCCCACTCATTTCTGAACACATCTATATCATCTTGTGAGTATGAGGCTTTTCGGCAGTCAGAGTAGTACTGCAAAATAAAAAAAATATAATTAATAAATAACTTAAACGAACTAGTAGTTGTTTTTAAAAATACCTCTTTAGGGATGCTAGTTTGCTGATGAAAAACGATCTCTTTCATAAATTTACAAACATAGTAACCACAATCATTATCGTTTTTTTGTTTTAGACACTGCAAAAAATTGATCATTAGGAGAATAAGTAACTTGTGTTGAGATGTGTTTGGATACTGAAATTTTATTATATATACCCTGATATTTTTCCAGACGTAGTACTTGCTCGCCTCCTTATGCTTAGCCCCTGTCCTCATTCATTTTTTTAGAAGATATTGATACACCACCCTATCATAACATAATCCTCAGTAAAAGATAATATAAATTATATTACTTGATGTTTAGACCTAAAACATAAGATATAGTGTCTTACAGATTCACAAACTCCATCATGTGTGGTCGGTTTGATGGATATCCTTGCTTTGAATCTAGAAAATAAATCTTCAGAGTATCTAATTTCACTGCAATTAGCAACCAATGTTGCCTAAGAACACAAAAAGGAATAAGTAATAAAAGAAGTGAAAATATAATTGATATGCTTTAATTGTAGAGTATTACCCCTGCATGGTTGGTATTAAGAAAAGTCTGTCATCTGTAATCTTGCGTTCAAATTTTTTCAGCAAGTCGTTCACTATTTCATCCCTTTTTTATGGCTCTATTTTTGTTAGGTGTGTTGATGTGATATGAGGACTAACCAGTCCAAATCTTGGCTCATGGGAAAATTTCTTCAATTGTTTTTCATAAATGTGTCTGTCAACATTATAAAATGCATTTAGTCATAATTTTCACATTAGACCAGCTTTTGGAAAATCAATTCATGGAAACATACCTCATATATACATTTACAACTGTGACGCCTAGCCAACCGTTTTCAAGGATTTCATTTACATTTTCAGCAGCAACGAAATCTTGACTTTCTTCTCCGTCTATATTCTCTTCGAAAACCACTATATGACTATTACCATCTTTTAGCTTTGTATCCACATGAGTCTTCAATGCTAGTAAATGTGGATAGAGAACAGGTGGTGTTATTGTGCTTCCAGTAGATCCTTGGGATCGGTTGGTCGATCCTTTAGATGGTTTTGAGCCGACGTTTGTCACCCCCTTCCCTTTCTCCTTCTATAATAACAATCATTGGTTCAGACCCTTTTTTCATTAATTGTTAAGGGTTTAGCTTGAAAAGAAAAGGAAATAAATACCTCTTTGTCCACATGTACTCTTACAAGTTCTGAAATCCATGCAATGAATGTCCCAATAGCCTTTTCGACCGTATGAATATCATCATCATCAAGTGGAATAGGTAGCTATGCCTTTGGCTCATGAGCTACAGTAATCGTCACTTTCAGATGATCTTTCGGAAGTGGTCTATTATGTAGTGTGGCATCTGGGCTATTGAACACTGTATCCCTCGCTACAAGGTAATAGGTGGGTGTTGACAGATATAAATCATAATCATTATCACCTTATAGAAGATGAGTACAGAAAAATTATCAGTGTTTGTCTGATTCATATTTCATGGGAACAATTATTAGAATATTGATTACCACGACTAAGACAGTTCTTTGAGGCGAATGGCTCGCCTCAAAGCTGGTGAGGGGTGGGGTGGGATGTTCATGCGGCGGTTGTTCTTGAGTTGTGGCTTCCATTTGCTTCCCACCCATAAAAGTTACGAGAAACTCTCCCTGCCATTTGAATTTTTCTTCAAGGGTTGCTATTTTTTCACTCATTTGTTCCAATTTTTCATCTCTACCATCCATTTTTTTCTTCTTCTCAAAATATACTCGGGGTGTCACCCTAAACCCTGCACCTCTGACATGACTGTATTTTTCTGGCTACTTCAAAGCCGTCGATAATAGGTCTGTATCAGCTACAGGAGTAGCTGATTCCTATAACTGTCAAATATAGGAAAATAACTAATTATTTTTATGTAATAGAAATTTTAAAAAAATTATTTTATCGTCATGTCATACTTACACATATTTCCCACACTTTCTGTGTGTTTTTATCTACTAACTTCCCTTCTTTGTTCACACGTGCCTCCTTCCGTAGCACATGACATGGGATGAAAGTGCATTTTGTTTTAGACTCGTCAATCTACATATAAACATAGAAAAATAATTATGATGTTGTTTATTGGCACCTAACAATATTATTGTAAATTTAAAACATGTACCATTTTCTTTTCTAATGAAGCGTACCCCATCCTTGCTTTACGATAGGGGTATGTTGGTTTTGAAGCACGTTCCTTATTTTCATTACATAGTTTCTGTTTCATAAATGAAATATTGAAAATCAAAGTGATGAATATAGGTATCCTCAAACAACGTATTATCACTAACAATGTTCCTGAAACTTCTCATCCCCATGACGACCAATAAATGCATCTCATGCTTCTTGGGATATCAGGTGAGTGTAGACAATGGGTGGGTGTGGGTTTATTTTACCTTTAGAATCTTTGAGGTGACATCTTGTTAAAATAGTGCGAAAACCTCGATGAATCTTTCCTGCAAGCCTTAGTACATAATCCTTGTGTGAATCATCTACTATAAATGTACTCTTCAAGAGATTGAGAAGAGTAATACATTTTTTCATTATTTTATTTTCTAGTAAATTAAAGAAATAAATTCATAATGTTACCGTAATTTCTTCCCAGATCACAGCCTTCAGCCCGGACACAACATGGTGCCATGAATCTATGTCAATCGGCACGCGTTGCCGAGTGACAACTCCAATGTAGCTACTAAACAAAGCCTTGTTGGGATTCACATGTTGGCATCGTGCATTCCATCCGACTTCAAATTTGATGCCTTTTCTTTTCACCTTAAGAATTTTGGCAAACACCGTCAAACTACGACGCACCTATGATTTTTGCAACGCTGGTCCTTCATTCCCGACCATTTAATTGATATCAACATCATCTATATGTTCATCTAGAATGGTATCAACTACATGTGTTGATGGTTGTTAGACCTCAACACTAAGAGCAGCAGGAGCCGCAGCAGCAGGAGCAACAGGAGGAGCAGCAGGAGGAGCAGCAGCAGCAGGAGCCGTAGCAGGAGGAACAACAGGAGAAACCGGAGCCGCAACAGGAGCAACAGCAACAACAGCATGAGATGCAGAAGCAGCAGGAGTAGCAGCAGGAGCAACAGTAGCAGCAACATGAGCTGCAGGAGCAGCAGCAGCAGCAGCAGCCGCAGCAACAGTTTCTTGAGAGACTTGTTCAGCCTCAAGGTTTGGAGCATCAGAATGTGCAGAAGTCATTATCTGCAAAAGTGGTTGAACAGTTAATTCAGATTACATAAATTCAGTAATGATAAGATAATAACTTGTGATAACAAGATCTATATTACAAACAAAATATAACCTGTTTACTGAACTCTCTTTCTTTTTTTCATAGGTTGAAGGGATTTGACACCTCTATCGACTATCCAAATACCTTCATTGTGGTCTCCTCTAACATAAAAAACATCATCTGCATTGGAACCGCTCCGAAATGATTGCGAAGTACCACTAAAAGGATCGTCCTCAACTAAATTTTCATCGGAACCTTCAGTAGTTTTGGACGATAATAGAACAATCGACCACTTTCGGTTTGCGAGATCTGGAACATAAAAAACTTGTACTGCTTGTGATGCCATTACAAACTGTTCGTCTTTGTACCCTTCTTTACTAAAATCAACTTTCACAAATCCCCATTCATCTATTTTAACACTACTGTTGTTATTAATCCATTTGCATTGAAAAATCGGCAATTGGAATGTTGTATAATCCAACTCCCATATTAGTTTGATAATGCCAAAGTATGACATATTTGCATAAATTGGATTTCTTTCCTTACTACCAGAAACATGCATCGCTTCATCCACTAGTGTAACTCCACTATTTTTCATGGTACTATCTTCATCATGTTCAACTATATAGAATGTATAACCATTAATTACATAACCACTATAAGATAATACATACACACTTGGTCCAGTGGCTAGCCATCGAAGACGTTCTGAAATTGAATTCGGATTTTCATCCAATTGCTTAAAAATATGGTCCTGAAACCATCTGGTGATTATGTGTATCTGATAACCATTTTCAGCCCTCGATGGATTCAACTGCCTAAGAATTTCTTTGTGAGTTTCAATATATGGAGCAACCTCCCAACTGTTATGCAAAACATAAAGATGAGCCTCCTCTCGATCTGTAATATTGATTGTCACAACTTCTCTTCCAGAAATTCCCTCACCCTCAATGCATCTAGTGTGACGAGATTTCGGGAGACAAATGATTTCCACATCATATAGGTATTCAGTAAAAAATTCAATGGCTTCCTCAACAATATATTGCTCCACTATACAGCCCTCTGGCTGACTTTGATTTTTGACATACCCTTTCAAAATCTTCATATACCGTTCAACAGGATACATCCATCTATAGTGCACAAGACCACAAATTCGAATCTCTCTCACCAAGTGAATCATCAAATGAACCATCATATCAAAGAATTTTTGTGGGAAGAACATTTCTAATTCACATAATATGATGACAATTTCTTTTTCCATAGCTGGAAATTTCCCCGGGTCTAAAACATTGCTACATATATCTTTGAAAAAGAAACAAAGTTTGGTTAACATATGATGAACATTCTTGGAAAAAATGCAACGTAAAGCTATAGGAATTATATCTTGCATCAAAACATGGAAAACATGTTATTTCAAACCTTTTAACTTCAAATCATTCATTGACACAATGTTCTTGATATTTGATGAGTACCCCTCTGGAACCTTTGCATCATTGAAGAAGTTGCAAAACTGATATCTCTTTGCCCTAGAAAGAGTATAAGCAGCTAGAGGAAGAAAAATTCAATTTTCACCCTTCATGAGAGCCAACTCTTCTCGTATTCCCATGTCAACCATGTCCAACCTTGCCTTAATTCCATCTTTTGTTGTGTCAGGGGAATTTAGCAACGTTCTGATAACACTGTCACATACATTTTTTCCCACATGCATCACATCAAGAAAATGTCTGACGTACAAACAATTCCAGTATGGTAATTCAAAAAAAAAACTTATCTCTTTTTCCAACCGATTTTCGTAAGGTTTTTCAAAAATGGTTTACCAAAAATAGTGTTCAGATCTTTTACTTTCTCAAACAGCTGATCACCTGTTAGTGGAGACGGTGTTGCCCGTTTTTCTGAACTTCCATTGAATGATGTCATCCAAGATCGGTACTTATGCCGACGAGGTAGAAATATACTATGTCCTAGAAACACAGATTTTGATGAATGTTTCAACCTAATTGATTTTGTATCTTCTTCGCACATGGGACACCCTTGAGTTCCTTTAATTCTATAGCCTGACAAATTTCCATAAGCAGAGAAATCATTTATTGTCCCATACAACATCACTCTCAACGTGAAGTATTCACTTTTATAAGCATCATACAACATTACACATGAGTCCCACAATAACTTCAAATCCTCGATCAAAGGAGACAGATAAACATCAATATCATTACCTGGTTGTTTTGGTCCTGATATAAGCATAGATAACATGATGAATTTCCGCTTCATGCATAACCAGGGTGGCAAGTTATAATTTACCAACAAAATAGGCCATGTACTATGTGTGCTGGTTTGAAAACTAAAAGGATTCACTCCATATGTAGATAACGCAAGATGAAGGTTTCTCGACTCTTTTCCAAATTCAGGATACTCATGATCAATTTTATTCCATTGAGGAGAGTCGGCCGGATGACGTAATAACCCATCTTTATTTCTTTTATCTGCATTCCACGACAATTGTCTTGTAGTTTCTTCACTTCCATATAGACGCCTAAACCTTGGAATGATTGGAAATTACCATACAACTTTTGTAGGATTGGATTTATCTTTCTTGTATCGAGAAAACCCACACTTTGGGCATTCTGTAAGTGATTTGTTCTCTTTGCAAAACAATATACAGTCTTTCGGGCAGGCATGTATTCTTTCAGAAATCATTCCCATCGAGCGTAGCATTCGTCTGACTTCATATGTTCAGCTTGGGAGCTCATTATCTTCCAGGAGCATGTCATTCAAGAGAGAAACTAGTTCCGTAAAACTGACATCACTCCATTCATTGCCTGCTTTCAATTTATACAACTTCAGTACAGGTGACAATGTTGTATACTTAGTGCAAGCAGCATATAATGGCGTCTTTGCACAACTCTTTAACTTCTCAAACAATTTTGGGCAATCACGGAGTTCATCTTGAATTGTATTTGTCATTTCCTCAATACGATCTTCATCATCATTGAAATCTGTAATCACATCCTCCATACAGTCTTCTTCATTATCCATATTTGTATTCATATCTGACAATCCATAAAACGCAGTTTTATCCCAGCCAGTAGCTACATTCGCTTTTTCTCCGTGTTTATTCCAACATTTATAACTCTGATCTATTCCGTGACATATCAAATGTTCTTCCAACTCCTCTAGAGTAAGTAGTCTAGAATAACAACAACGTAAACACGGACAAAGGATTTGAGAAGGATCCTTTGCAAACTTGATGAACTCTTTCACTCCGTTCTCGTACTCTATTGTTAAACGATTAGCATCCATCCAATCTTTATTCATCTCCATCCTATTTAAATCTCAAATACTAGTATTTATGGTTCAAGTATACAAAACAAGAATTCCAAATACAGTAGAAGAGAACCACTTCCTTATAAAAATGGAGATTAATAGAGCATAACCATTAGTATTTATTCATCTTCATTAAATATAATTACTTTAGATTCATTATAGTTTCCTCAAATCACCCCAGACCAAACACAAGAATAATCAAGAATGATGCATATACCACTCCTAGGTCTCTACCCTACATTCAATATTATCATGCCTAAATACTCATTGTTGGTGGAAGTGAAACCGTTCCTGCTGATCATGCCCAGAATAAATGGAAACCAAAAGGGGGAGTGAATCAAAATACCCCAAACAAGATGGAAAAACATGGTATTTGAGAATAGGTTAGTGGATTTCATGTTGTCTAGACACCTATCCAATAGAATCCACAAGCGGTGATGGAAATCATTCCCAAAAAAACACATGCCAAACCATTTGGAATTTTATTTAAAGAATCAACTTATCTTTATTTTAAACCATGATTTTCATTTATAATATCAAATCCACCAATGGTATAGGGAAACCTAATTTATTTCAATTAAAAAGGTTAATTCACAACAAGATACCATCCATTCCATATATTGTTTTCATTAATAGGGTTATTTTGTGCTTCAAAATGATCAAAACATGTCTAACCAACTTCAAATGGATAAAATATGAATTCATGAAACACATGAATCCCAAAAAGAATATATAGTATATAAACACCCACTTGGAATCTGAATGAGTCTACTCAAATGAAGAACATCAAACATCTCCAACTACATCGATGCTTTATCATATACAACGACACCACTAGCTAGATAGTGGCCCTCACCAAGAACATCATACATCTCCAAATAAGAGACTACAACCACTAACCATGAAGAACATCATAAGATGGAAATATACTAAGAACACATCCCTTCACCCAAATAAGAGACTACAACCACTAACCATGAATAACCACTAAGAGTATAATTTGAAACCTAAGGAAAGGTACACCCAAAACATACCAATGAATTCAAATGAAATACTTTCTAAACCAAACCATTGAAATCCTCAAATGTTCCTAACATCAAACCCCATCATATCTCCTAATAAAATTCTTTGATAACACTATTTCATGGCCTATACCCATTTAGACCCCTCTATTGTTTAGTAGATTATAGTGTAGTGACCCACTAAAACCATCCTCCAACATGTCATGGATTAGTGAATGCACTGAGGGTATTTATCACAACCATGTGCAATGTACTTCTAATAATAAATAATTGATATAGTTTAACATCAAATTGTATAGATGATTTTTTTAATGATACCAAGTGAAAGTTAGTATGGTAAATATGTGTGATAAGACATTTTTGGTCTAAATAAAAGGGGATATAGCCTAATGAGTTTATTTTGGATTCACAAAAAATATGACTCTATGTGGTATAGGGTTTTTTCAACTAGTAAGAGTATGGACCACTTAGTGAATATGGTCCTCTATGTGTGGGAATGTTTTCATTTAGAGTATGGCCTAATATGTATGGTTACCATAGAATAAGGCCCATTTGAATTGGATATTTGGGCTCATGGGTAATTTTTTGATGCCTCTACTGGGGAAATCACTCAGGGTTGAATCTGTTTCCTTGGGCTAGCCACAATCCTCATAACGTACCTTACCTATTTCCAAAGGTGGAAAGAGTCCACCTCCGTCGTTGATAATATTGTCCCCTTGATTGGAATGGGAATATTGGATGTTAGATATTCCTTCTATAGTTTCCTTCTTGGAGTATGATTCCTATTTTGGGTCTCTGTTCCAGATATAAGACATGTTTCTGAATCTAGTTTTTGGTTCTACTCTCTAGTGGACACAAGTTAATTACAATTATTATTCTAGTTATAGGGAATATACTTTTAGTTGAATATAATAATTTTGATGAGTGTATTGATAAACTATAAAATTCATCTAAAATTGAGGTTATTAATTTTTCATTAGCTCATGACATGAGGTGTATTATCTGTAATACATGAGTCATACCATGATTGATAATTGGTAACTTATTATTATTGCAGAAGGAATTCAAGTCTTATAACCTCTATAATCTTATGCTCATTACACAAGGTGGATCACATTTTTCATGTGAGGAATCTACACCAATTTGGTTCATAAAATATATTCATAGCACATAAGGATTTCTATATTCATCAACTAATGAATCGTGTTCTTATCACACCAGGTAAGAACATAAGACCATCTACTAAGGGAAGTGTTTAGAGATCGTATGCTCATCACATAGGGGATTCTTTGGCACATCCCATAAGGAATCTCATGCTCCTCATGTGAGGTATAATCCTATGATCATTACCTAGGAGATGAATAAGAGATCTTATGATCATCACTTAGGGGATTCTTATGCATATCCCCTAATGAATCTATTTATTATCTCATGAGGTATAATCAAGGGAACATTATTTGGGAGATAAAGAAGATCTCATATTCCCATAACATAGGGACTTTATATTCTCGTCACCTAAGGCAACCTAGGATTATCACCTAGAGTTGAATGTTTCCCGAATTAAGAGTGGTCATAGGTTTATATCTCGGTAAAGGAACTCACATATTTGAATTTTAGAAGAGGGAACCACCTGATACACTCATCGCGCAGGGGGTGAGCATAGTTTTATAGCCACCATTTCATTTTTATCCATGAAGTTATTCAATTCCCACCAAACCCTTTTCAATTTAATCATTAACAACTATATTCTATGTCACTGGGAAACTAAAAGGAAAACCCATATCAACTAACAATGTCATCTCCCACAATAACCCACTCATTACATCTTTTTAACAATGGAAAGGTTGATGCTTCCCCACTGCACGATTTACCACCTCAACCATCTCACATTTTCCCCCAATAGAATCTATCACAACCAAACTAACAAAAAACTTCTCAAACAACCCCACCAAAAAACAATGATGATTTTCAACAATAAAAGTAAACAAGCACTATGTTCTTGAGAAATATAATGAAAATTAGTAAACACATGTGAATCACCCCTTTACATCATTTTCCATCAAGTATGGTTTATTTTATTCAATCGGTCAATCCATAATACTCACCCATAGAATAAAAAAGCATGTTAAAAAAATGATATACAAATGGGAGAGGAGAACAATATTGAAAAAATATTTGGAAAACATTCCTTAAAGGAGGTCCGACAAACCGAAGCTTGAAAGCGTTGCGGGCGGCGGAGGTCTGGCAAACTGAAGCTCGAGGGCGGCGGAGGTCCGACAACGCGAACTCAGCGGGCGGTAGAGGTCCGGCAATGAGAAACAAGGGCGGTGGAGGTCCGACAACGTGATCTCAGTGGGTGGCAGAGGGGAGTCGCAGGGTTCCAGTACCGCGAGAGCTTTAGGTCACGATAAAATGAGGGCACTATGTGACCGACTTTATAAAAAAAATGCACTAAAGTTTTATCAGTGCTAAAAAAGCCCTGATAAAGACTACCTTTATCAGCGCTTTTTTAGCGCTGATAATAGTATCCTTTATCGGCACTAAAAAAGCGCTGATAAATCCTTACTGTATCAGCGCTAAAATTTTAGCACTGATACAGGGAGTCTTTATCAGCGCTAGAAAAACGCTGATAAAGAGTCCGTGTATCAGTGCTAAAATTGTAGCGCTGATACAGGGTTTCTTTATCAGCGCTTTTCTAGCACTAATAAAGAGGTCCTCTATCATCACTGATAAAGATCTCCTTTATCTGTGCTAAAATTTTAGCGCTGATACAGGGTAAACTTTATCAGTGGTTTTGCTTAGCGTTGATATAAGGGGGCGCTTCCCTTTCCCGTTTTTGTAGTAGTGTCAATCCTCACTTGGTCTTCATAAGATTGCAAAGGCCTCAATGGTGTAATAATAACTGTCCTCCCATTATACTCAAAAGAATATCGATTGGTGTATCCATCATGTGTGACCCTCCTATCAAATTGCCATGGTCTTCCCAACAAGATATGACTAGAATGCATTGGAACAACATCACACATCACCTTGTCTTCATACTTCCCAATAAAAAATAGAACTTGTTCTTGCTTAGTCACTTTGACATCCCCACTATTATCTAACCATTGCAATCTATAAGGCCCAGGATGTCTAGCCGTAGCCAATCCCAATTTATCAACCATAAAACCACTTGCTACATTTGTACAACTACCCCCATCAATAATCATACTACATACCTTATCTTTGACGAGGCATCTAGTATGAAAAATGTGATCCCTTTTCTCCTGATCATGTTCTCCTACAGGATGATCACTCAAATAACGCCTTGCCACAAGCATTTATCCATGTACGGGTCTTTCTACTTCCACATCCGACTCATCCTCAAGTGATGGAATTTCATCTTTTCTTTAATTAGCACTAATAACATCTCCATCATCCAAAATAATCATTGTCTTGTTTGGGCATTTTGAGGCAATATGTCGAAATCCTTGACATTTAAAACATTTGATATCTCGTGATTTGGAAACAACCTTACCCTCCATTTTACCTTTGGATTCCGGAAAGAATGGTTTTGGTTTGGGAAACTCCTTTGAATCAGTTTTGTGTTCCCTTACATGCTCTTTTGGTTTGGAATCCTTTAACTTGAATGAAGGTCTAGAATCCTTACCATAAGATATAGGGTGCATCCTTCTTTCCTTTACTTGCCTCTCTACTTTGGAAGCCATGTGAAGTATATCCTCTATGTCCAAGTAGTGGTGCATGTCCACTATGTCCTGAATGTCATGGTTGAGGCCACTCACAAACCTTGCCATGGTGGCCTCTCTCTCCTCATCAATATTCACCCAAACCATGATGATCTCCATCTCTTTGTGATACTCCTCAACACCCATAGCCCCTTGTTTCAATCCCTACAACTTGAGGAACAAATCACGATAATAGTGGCTAGAAATGAACCTCTTACGCATTACCACTTTCATCTCCTCCTATGTGTGGATGGGTCTTTCTCCTCTTCATCATCGACTCACTTGTAGTTGGTCCCACCAAATACTAGCATAGTCGGTGAATTCCACGGCTTCCAACTTCACTTTATTTTCCTTCGAATAGGTGTGACAACCAAAAACATGTTCTACCTTTCTTTCCCATTCCAAGTAAGTTTCGGGATCATTCTTACCTTGGAATGAAGGGATCCTAAACTTTACTCCTCCAAGATCATTGGCTTGCCTCCATGGTGGTTGATTTATCTAAATTGGTGACTCGTGAAAATCGGATAACTCCTCATCTTCTTCAAAAACCCGCCTCCTTGGTGGTGCTCTTGAATTGGAAGGGGATTGAATTTCATCCATCCTCACATTCAACCTTTGGAATTGCACTTGTACATCCCTCATGAACAACTTAATGTCCGCTTCATTTGTGTTACTTGACTCCGCCATTTAGAAATTATGTAAAAAAAATTAAGATAAAGGAAAATGGACCTCACACACTCCCTCATGTGTTTACACTCAAAAAAATATATATTCGTCCGTGTTTCATTAAATTTTGGATTTCATAAAATTGTAACACTCTTGCCTTTTACCACTCAACTTGCTTCTTATAGCGTTCTTACCCAATTTCAAAAAATCGAAAGGATCGTTGAAATATGGAAATCCCGCACTAGATTTCAAAGATAAAATTAAAAAATGTATTCAAGATGAAAAATGCGGGAAGTGGAAGAAAATAGATGAAGAAGAATGAAAATGGGACGTAGAATTCAAAATGTTGCAATTTTTTAGCCTTTAATCTATTTTTGATTTTTTGGGATCTTTTTTTTGAGTAAATGAAGCAGCAACAAGATGAATTTTTTTCAATATTTAAATGTAGGAGAAGAAATAATTTGTAACATCAAATGGATTCAATGTGAGATTTTCATGGTTTTAAAATTTGCAGAATTTTTGGCAAAATTTGAACCCACTGTTCTCGAGATTTACAGCTTGGATTTCGATGATTCCAAATGGAAAAGAAAGATGAGATTCTCAACTAAAATAATGATATATTGTACGTCCGAAAAGAAGAAGTAATGACGTCTGTAGGTGAAGAAGAAAATGGACCAGAATTGATGTCGGCCCGATTTGAAGAGAAATGAAAATGGAAGAAAGGATAAGAAAGAAGGAACCTGATTTCTTGAAAATAGGCTCTGATACCAAATGATACGTGATGCAAGACCCGCTAGGAAGTGTCCTTGGAACCTTTTACAATGTTCGCACGTTGAGCACCCAGATCGCCACAAGAAAACAAGTGAAGGTGGTGTGCGGATAGTGAAAATGAGAAGGAAGAGGGAATTTGGTCAAGGTAAAACCCAAAGAGAACTTGTCTCTAAGAACTCTAGCCACAAGACACCACAAAGGATGACCAGTCCTTTGATAAGTCAAGAATTAAGTAAGAACTCAAAGGTTGTAAGAAAAACTCACCATAATAACATTACCTTCATTCATGATGTTTCAAGAGTACAAGGGGGTGGCTATTTATAGCCAAGGAGAGAAAGAAATTCGAATCACACCATGGGTCGGCTTCTACATTAGTCTAACACCTAGTTTTCACAAGTCAAAAAGCCTAAATGATGACTTTGACCACTTTGGCACTTTCTCATGACTTTACGAGACAAGCAGCACCGCATTTTGGAAAAATAAAGACAAGTAGCCCACCACCTTTGGACTTTGAAGATTCCATGGTGGGGTGAGATTGAAAATTCGTAGCACCACTTGAGTTGGATTTTTAGAAGCATGTTTGGGCCTTAATTAATGTAATTATAGGCCCAGATGCTTCCCCCAAGCAAGGGTGTCGGGCCTCCCCTTAGAATTCCATGATTAACCCATTTAAGGCCTCCTTCATTCTCTTGGTCCGCTCCCTTATCATTGGGCCTCCAATTTCACGCAATGGGTCTTGTCCACTTGTGTGCAATCCTCCGTCCTCATCAAGTCCACCTCCAACCCCGCGATGACCATGTGTGCCATGATCCTCATCACAAAAGACCCAAAAACCCTAAAAAATATTGAAAACACCCTAAAAATCCATAAAAACCCTCAAAACCCCTAAAACCCCTAAAAACCCTAAAAACCCTAAAAACCATAAAAAACCTAACAATCCATGAAAATAAAACAAAACCCTAAAAAACTAGATAAAACCCCTAAAAACCTTAAAACTGCCCAAAAACCATTAAAATCACTATAACCCCATAAAAACCTCTAAAACCCTTTAAACCCCTAAAAGCGTTACAAAACTCTAAAAACCATTTAAAACCCTAAAAAACACAAAAAAACCCAAAAAGACCCTAAAACCCTAAAAAACATTAAAATCCCTAAAAATCCAAAAAACCCTAAAAATCCCTAAAAGCCCTTAAAAAAGTGAAAATCCTAAAAAAACTAAAATTCCATGAAAATGTAAAAACCCCTAAAAACCCTAAAAAATCCCTCAAAAACCATAAACCCCCTAAAAATATTAAAAACATAAAGAACCATAAAAACCACTAAAAACCCTAAAAACCCTTAAAATTCCTAAAAACGTTGAAAAACTCTAACAAAACATTAAAACCATAAAAATCTCAAAGAAACCTCCAAAAACCCAAAAGACCCAAACCCCCATGAAAAACCCTTAAAACCATAAAACCCCTCAAAACCCCCCAAAACCCTCAAAATACCTAAAACCCTAAGAAACCCTAAAAACCAGAAAAATAAAAAAAACCTAAAAACCTTACAAAACCACAAAAACCCTAAAACACTAAAAACTCTTTAAACCCCTAAAAACGTTAAAAAACTCTAAAAACCTTTAAAACCATCAAATTCTCTAAAAACCCTAGAAAATACTAAAAAACATAAAAATCCTTAAAAACCCATAAAATCTATTAAAAGACAAAAAACCCTAAAAAACATGAGAAACTCTTAAAAACCATACACCCCCTAAAAACCTTAAAAAACCCTAAAATCCATAAAAGACCTAAAAACCACCAAAAACTCTAAAAACAATTAAAAACCCTAACAATGATAAAAAAACTCTAAAAACCCTTAAAAACCTAAAAAACTCAAACAACCCAATAAGATCCTAAAACACCAAAAAACCCAAAAAACCCAAAAACCACCTGAAAAGCCCTAAAAACCCTCAAAGTCCCTAAAATCCCTAAAAACCCTAAAAACCATAAAAATCCTATAAAACCCCTAAAGATCCATGAAAATGTAAAAAACCCTAAAAACATTGAAAACCCCATGAAAACCATAAAAACCATAAAAACTTTAAAAAACACTAAAAACCCATAAAAACCCAAAAACAGCTAAAAAATATAGAAACCGTTAAAACCCCTAAATCTTTTAAAAAACTCCAAAAAACCTTGAAATCCCTAAAAAACTCAAAAAACTTCTAAAACCCAAAAAGACCCTAAAACCCTAAACACCCCTAAAAACCATAAAAACCCTAAAAACACATGAAAGACACTAAAACGCTCAAAATCCCAAAAGACCCCAAAACACTTAATAACCATGAAAATCCTAATGACCCCCTAAATTCCTTGAAAACATAAAAAAACTTAAAAATCTTGAAAACCCTAAAAACCATAAAAACCCCTAAAACCCTTAAAAACTCTAAAACCCATAAAAACCCTAAAAACCCACTAAAAACTCTAAAAACCCTTAAAACCCTTAAAAATGTTTAAAAAATTCAAAAAAACCAAAAAATATACTAGAAATTCAAAAAAAAACCCTAAAAACCCAAAAATACCCGTAAAACCCCCCAAAACCCTAAAAACCCAAAACCCCCAAAACCCCCAAAACCCTAAAAACCATAAATATGCTAAAAACCCCTAAAAATCCTTGAAAATGTAAAAATCCCTAAAAACCCTGAAAAACCCCTAAAACCCATAAAAATCCCTAAAATTTTTAAAAAACCTAAGAACCCATAAAAAATCTAATAAACCACTAAAAAAATTACAAACCCATAAAACCACTAAAAATAAAAAAAAAAACTATAAAAACCCTAAAACCACTAAAAAACAAAAATAAACCCTAAAAACCATGAAATACCTCTTAAAACCATAAAATCCTTAAAAATTCATAAAAACCCATAAAACCCAAAAATACCACTAAAGACTAAAAAAACACTTAAACCACCTAAAATTGTTAAAAACTCTAAAAAACCTTAGAAACACTAAAAAAACTAAAAACCCAAAAATCCCAAAAAACCCTAAAAAGACAAAAAAAACCCTAAAAATCTCAAAGAAACCCCAAAACCCCTCAAAATCAAAAAAAACACTAAAAACCATAAAAACCCTAAAATACATAAAAATCCTAAAACCCCCTAAAAATCCATGAAAACATAAAAAACCCTAAAAACCACTAAAATCTATAAAAACCCTTACAAACCCTAAATATGTTAAAAAAATCTAAAAAGCCTTGAAAACCTCTAATAACCATTAAAAATCCTAAAAACCCATAAAAACAACAAAAAACCATAAAAACTCTAAAAAACCATTAAACCCATAATAAAGACTTTAAAAACTCTACTTTAAAACCCCTAAAATAATAAAAAATGCCTAAAAACCCAAAAGACCTTAAAAATCCTAAAAACGCTAAATATCCCTAAAAACACAAAAATTCACTCAAAATCGCTAATCACCCAAAAACCATAAAAAGTATAAAAATCATGAAAACCCCTTAAAAACTATGAAAATGTAAAAATGCAAAAAACCCTAAAGAAACACTAAAAACCAAAAAACCCCATAAAAACCTTAAAAAACCTAAAAACCCATAAAAACACTAAAAACCCACTAAAACTCTAAATACCCTTAAAAACCCTAAAACCTTAAAAAACTCTAAAAACCCATTAAAAATCATAAAAAACTCAAAAAAACCTTAAAAAGCCAAAAAAATCCAAAAAAACCTTAAAAACCCTAAAAATCCTAAAAATCCTAAAAATCCCTAAAAACCCTAAAGAACATAAAAACCTAAAAACCCCCTCCATGAAAACATAAAAAACCCTAAACACATGAAAAATACCAAAAACAATAAAAACCACTAAAAACCTTCAAAACCCTAAAACCCCATAAAATCCTAAAACCACTAAAAACTCTAAAAACCCTTAAACCCCTAAAAAATGTAAAAAGCCTTAAAATACTTAAAAACTAAAAAACCCTAAAAACACAAAAGGCCCTAAAAACTCCTAAAAAACCCAAAAACCATAAAAATACCTAAAAAAATTAAAAAACCTAAAAAACCATTAAACCATAAAAATCCTGAAGAAACCCAAAAAACTAGGAAAATATAAAAAACCCTAAAAACCTAGAAAAACACCTTTGAACCATAAAAACCCCTCAAAAACATAAAAAACACTAGAAACTTAGAAAACCCCTAAAAACCCACAAAAACTCTAAAACCCCTTTAAAAGACTAAAAATGTTAAAAAACTCTAAAAAACCTTTAAAACCATAAAAAACTCAAAAAACCCCTAAAAACTCAAAAAACCCCTAAAAACACAAAAGACAATAAAACCCCTAAAAAGACCTAAAGACCCAAAAAAACACTAAAAATCCCTAAATATCCTAAAAACCCTAAAAAACATAATTGATACGCGATGCAAGACTAGCTAGGAAGTGTCCTAGGAACATTGTACAATGTTCGCGCATTGAGCACCCAGATCGCCGTAAGAAAATAAGTGAAGGTGGTGTGCGAATAGTGAAAATGAGAAGGAAGAGGGAACTTCACTGGTGGAAATATGGGTTTTAACGTCGACGTAATAACGTCAGTTTTTTGAAAACTGATGCCAATAGTATGTGATGGAAATTTATGGCGTTGGTTTTTAGTAAAACCGACGCCAACAACAATTATTCGATGATATTTCGCGTTGGTTTACATGAAACCGAGTCATAAAATTTAAAAAAAATGTTTTGGTGCCGGTTTTGAAGAAAACCGACGCCAATAATAATAATAAAAATTATCGGCGTCAGTTTTCTTGAAAACCGACACCGAAAAGAAAAAAAAACGTAATCTCAGTGTCAATTTTTTATGTCGGTTTTGAGGAAAACCAACGCCAAAAATAAAAAAAACTTTTTCGCATCGGTTTTCCTGACGCCGAATTTCTTTTAAAATTACTCGGGGTCCGAAACCCTCATTTTGTTGGATCGTCGAAATCGAAACCCGCTATGGCGCCTTGGACTCCCGACGACCTTTGAAGCTCATTTGTGATATTGGAAGGACATTGTTGAAGGTTTTGTTCCGTTTGCACTATTTTGGGTTTGTGTTCTTCATTTTTATCTCTTGTTTCATTTTCCATTGTTTATTTCTTCTTCCATAACCCTATTTTACACTATTTTCAATATTGGTTTGATTTTAGTTGTTGTTTATCATTATTTTTGGTTTGTATTATCATTTTTCGTATAGATTTTGTAGTGTTTGTTTTTTGAAGTCATTATACCTTGCACAGTTTGGATTAAAGATCTCCATTCGGGTTGAAATTCAAATTTTGTAAGTTTTTTTTTAATTTTGTAGATAAAACATTTATCATTCAATTTTGTTATTGATTTTCTTTAATTATTAGTTTATATTTTATTTTAAATGTGTTAGGACATGGTTAAATATTCTTTCAACAGACATTCTTAAATATCCTGTCAAGAAATTGTATTTTTTACATTGAATCCAATCAAATTTCACCTAATACACTTACCGTATCCTTTAAATTAATGTACTCTTAAATATTTTTGACACATGAAACATCGAAATAATGCAACAACTATGTAAAATGAACTAATAAATTTAAAAAAATGATATTATAATTAAATTATAATATCAATATAACACACATGTATATAATATGAAAATAAGCTGTTTACTCTATTTGTAAACGTGTTTCATATCTAATGTCTTTTATCTGATTATCAATAGTTTTTATTAAATATGTTTTTGTTTACAATTTATTTGATAGATATTTAAATTTTTATATGTTTTAATATATTCATCAATTATATTGTGATATCAGGTATTAATGGATCGTAATTGGATTCATTTATGAAGAACCACTAGTGAATATGAAAAAGAAGTTGATAATTTTTTTGGAATTTGCTAAATGACATCTTCAAAATATTGATTTGATTTTCTATCCATGTGTGAAGTGTGTAAATATGAGAAAGTTAAACTCCATAGAAATCAAGAATCATCTCATTTGTTATGGTTTTATCCTTAATTATACATGTTGGATCTTGCATGGTGAAAGAACTGAAAATTCAACATCCAATATTAATGACGATATTCATAATGAGGTAGAGGATCATATTAAAGAATTAATTCATCATTTAGGTTGTAAAACCATCGAAAAAAAACCAACTGTTGAATGATTGTATGGAGATTCTAAGAAACCATTATTCCCAGGTGGCAGTAAATATACAGTGTTATCAGCAGTTTTGAGATTAGTTAACTTAAAAGCAAAAAATGGGTGGAGTGATAAAAGTTTCTCCAGTTTACTTGAGCTTTTAAAAGAACTACTTCCATAAGGCAACGGGCTTCCAGATTCTAGTTATGAGGTAAAGAAAATATTATTCCCAATGGGGTTGGGGTATAAAAATATACATGCTTGCCCCAATGATTGTGTACTATATATGAAATAAAATGAACATTTATCAAGTTGTCCTACATGTGGGACATCACACTATAAGATAGATGGGAAAGTCAACCCAGATTCATTCTTAGGTGATGTCATGTAACATCATGAAAAATCAATTTTGTACTTTCCAATGATATCATCCAATATTTTTTGCATACAATTCTGATAATTCAATTCTGATTTATTTTTAGGTACCAAAATCGAAACTCCAGCTAAAGAAGTTTGGTACCTTCCAATAATTCCTTGTTTGAAGCGTCTATTTGCAAATTCAATTGATGCAAAAATGTTAATATGGAATTCAGATGAGCACATCTCTGATGGTAACTTACGTCACCTTGCCGATTCACCACAGTGGAAGAGTTTTGATAAAAAATTTCATGATTTTGTAAGTGAAGTTAGAAATCTCATAATGGGATTGTGTACTGATGGAATGAATCCATATCGGAGCCTCAGTAGAAACATAGTTTATGGCCTATTTTGCTAGTAGTTTACAACTTTTCCCCACATATATTTATGAAGAAAAAATATGTTATGATGAGCTTGATGATTTCTGGACCAAAAAAATTGTGAAATGATATTGATGTGTATGTTACACCATTGATTGATGATTTGAAACTACTATTGGAGGAAGGTGTTAAAGTTTTTGATGCATACAAGAAAGAGTATTTTCTTTTGCGTGTTATGATAATGTTCACTATAAACGACTTTTCTGCATATGGAAACTTATCTAGATACAGTGTTAAGGGACATAAAACGTGTCCAATTTGTGAAGAAAAAACTTCATATTATCAATTGTAGAATGGAATAAAGACAGTGTATATGGGACATCAAAGATTTTTGTGAATTGATTATCCTTATCATATATTGAAAAAAGCATTTAACGGTTTACAAGAATACAACCTTCCCCCTCGACCATTGTCAGCTGAAGAATATTATGAAAGAGTGAAAGATATTGATTTGACATTTGGAAAGAGAAGAAGTTCTGGTTTTCAAAAACATATCTGGAAGAAGCAGTCTATTTTTTTCAAACTACTTTATTGGAGATTTTTAGAGATAAAACATAACATTGATGTTATGCATGTTGAGAAAAACATATGTGACCATTTGATTGGAACTTTGTTAGACATAAAAGTAAAGATAAAAGATGGATTTCATGCTATATTGGACTTGATATTAATGAGAATACATTTAGAGTTAGCTCCCACTGTGAAAGAAAACAGAACATATTTACCTCCGGATGTCACACATTAAGCAATATTGAAAAAATGAATTTTTGTCAGTGTCCTCATGGTATTAAAGTACCAAGTGGTTTTTCTTAAAATGTGAAGAATTTTGTGTCATTGAAGTATTGTAAATTAATAGGTATGAAATCTCATGATTTCCATGTGTTGATGCAACAAATTCTACAAGTATCAATGTGTGGTATATTGCCGACAGCTATCAGAAAGACTATCATCTGGTCATGTAATTTCTTCAAATCCATTTGTAGCAAAGTCGTTGATCCAAATTTGTTAGATGTGTTGGAAAATGAAGCAACTCTTATTCTTTTTTATCTAGAAATGTATTTCCCACCCACATTTTTTGATATAATGGTTCATCTATTGATTCATTTGGTGCGTGAGATAAGAATATGTGGGCCTGTTTATTTAAGATGGATGTATTCTTTTGAAAGATATATGAAAAATTTGAAAGGATATGTTAAAAATCCTTATCGACCAGAGGTCTCTATTGTTCAAAAATATGTATCAAAAGAGGTGATTGAATTCTTTACTGATTATTTGAATGAGGTGGAGTATATTGGTCTCCCTGTATCTCGACATATGATAGTTGATAATGTAGGTAGAGGGGTTCAAGGCTTAAAGGTAAAGTTCATTCCACATGATGAAGTGATGCAGGAACATTTATACATTTTTAACCACACAGATGAGGCTAAACCATATATATCCTCACATATTGCTGAATTAAAGTTACAATATCAGAAAAGAAGTGAAAAGTGGTTGATGATTGAGCATAAGAAGACATTCGTTTCATGGTTTAAAGATAAAGTCACCCCAGATATATCTGTATCAGAAAACATTGAAGTGGTTAGCAGGGGGACCATCTCTTAATGTGATCACATGGTCTGGTTTTGATATCAATGGCTACACATTTTACACAAAAAACCTGGATGACAAGAGTACCGTTCAGAATAGTGGTGTGATGGTTTTTGCTGAAGTAGTGCATTGTTCGAGTGCCAAAGATAAAAACCCAATTTCTGCATCAACGTCATATTTTGGATTTATTGAATACATATGGGAAATTGATTATATTAAATTTCGAGTCACTATTTTTAAGTGTAATTGGGTTTATAGTAATAGTGGTGTGAAACATGATGAATATGGGTTTAAACTGGTTGATTTAAAAAGATTTAATTATAATAAGGAACCATTTATCATGGAGACACATGAAAAACAAGTATTTTATGTCATTGATCTGCCGAATGATCAGTGGTCAGTTGTTTTGCAAGGAAAAAGATACCATTTGGGTGATGAGGATGATTCTGCGATGTTAGTGATTTACATGAGCCCTATTCATCTATTACGCAATTTCCAGATGATTACAATGAGTATAAGACATACATAGTGCATGTAGTACGTACTGATCATGATGAAGGCATTTGGGAAAATAATAAATTAGTCTCCTAATTTTTCTGGTAAATATTTATATTTTGTTTCCATTTTTGAAACTTAAAAATGAATGCCTCTATTTTAACTTACTTATTTTCGTCTTACTTATTTCTAATTATTCAGTTTTCTAAAGATATGCAGGTACACAAAATTTCATTACACTTTCTAGTAGCAATGTCAGATACAGATAGAGAGAAGCAGTTACCGAGGTATATCTATTTTGACATATTATTAAATATTCAGTAATATACTTATTTAAAGAAATAAAACTGTTAATTTACAAAAAAAAATTGCAGGACTACTGATGCGTCCTCGGCGGAGGAGACTTCTCCTATTACTATTCAAAAATCAAGTTCTCAAGTTGGTAAACGTGGTATTACACGTTTACCAAAACTATCACTTTCTCGTGATGATGACAAAGTACACATCCGTTTTGATGATATTAAAAACGAAGTTGGCCCAAATGCAGTTCAGTTTGTCAGTTATATAGCGATGCAGAGCCGTTGCAGGATTAGTATTTTATATCCTGATTGGAAGTCAGTGGACAGGATGGCGGAGCAATAACTTTGGGAGGCAGTGACAGTAAAATATCTTAATTTATTTATTTTATCTCATTTTTTTAATATTATATATTTTAAATTACATATTTAATTTATTCAATTATAGATGGCATTCAATTTTGAGGAAACCAAAGAAATTAAGAAAAGACATCTCTCTTTAGTGTCAGTTCAATGGAGAGATTTTAAAACCAAACTGACAAGAAATTATGTTTTTGGAAAGAGAAGGTTTGAAATCCCATGTCTTAAGTATCCGTATATAGATGAAGAAACATGGAAGCGATTTGTTGACAGTCGTCAGGAAGAGAAATTTCATGTATGGTAATTGTTTTATATTTTAAAATTTATGCTATATTTTTCTTATTACTTAGTAGTTTATTTTTATATAACAGGACTCTAGGAGATCTCATCAGGAGATACAGTTGAAAAACATATACCCTCATACTTTATCACGTGGAGGGTATTCGTATTTGGAGCAGAAAATGATTGAATAAAAAATTAAAGCATTAAGAGCTCGATCAAGTAGTGGTTCAGAAGAGGTCCAGTTTGGTCATCCATATCCTCCCACTCACCATGAGAAATGGAAACGAGCAAGAAGAAGAAAAAATGAACAATATATTATAGAGGAAGCTCATCAAGTGGCTGATACAATTGTAAGTAAATATTATTTATTTGTTAACAATTTTTCTATTTTATAATTTATAAACACTAATATAAATTTTTTATTTTTCATTTCAGGATGAACTTCAAGAGCAAGAGACACAGGGATCTTTTATCCCTGAGGGTAGGATGGACATCCTAGCCACTGCTTTGGGAAAGGCAGAACACCCTGGTCGTGTTAGAGGATATCAGGCGGGTGTTATTATTCGAAAGGTTTTTGGTAAGAGTAAGAAATCAAAAGACCCAGAAATAGAATCCTTAAAAGAAGAGTTGAAAGATATGAAACAGTCTATGGGTGATCAAATTCAATCAGTAGGTCAGAAGGCTTTATTAGAATACCTGGAAAGACTATCACAGTCTGCGCAGCCTTCCCAGGTATATTATTTATTTTTCCTCAATTTTTCTATTTTATAAATTATAATCACTAATATAATTTTTTCATTTTTCAGCTTTCCCAATCTGCTCACCCGGACTACCCTGCCCCATCTGCTTACCCTGCCCCGTCTACGCATCCTTCCGAGGTATATTATTTATTTGTCATCATTTTTTCTATTTTATAAATTATAAACACTAATATAACTTTTTTCATTTTTCAGCATTCTCATCCTACTCACCCAGACTACCATGCCCCATCTGCTTACCCTACCCCGTCTGTCAAACCTTTCGAGGTATATTATTTTATTTTAATCAATTTTTCTATTTTATAAAATTTAAACACTAATATAGCTTTTTCATTTTTCTTCCCTCTCAGCCTCCTCACCTGGACTACCCTTCCCCACTTCCTTACTTTGAGCCTCCACCTCCTCCCTCGGATCAAGCCTTATATTGTGAGTTGTTTGCGGGAGATCCTCGTCTACATATTGTTGTGTTATGACAGGTGCATTTTTGGGGGGACTCGGTACATCATCAGCCTATGCAGATGGGTCGGGTTAGAGTATTAGTACTTGTTATTATAGATCCTACTACTCTACTACCATTTCCTACTGTAGAGATCACCAGTGTTGGGGAATGTATGGGCAATTTTTTACTTTGGCCAACCACCCTTCTTCGTTATATTTCACATGAGGTATGTGTTTTTTTAAATATTAATTACAAATGATTCAAAATTACTTATAATGTTTTCTAACATTTAACTTATATAGGAATATATGAAAGCAAAAGAAACTGCACAAATGCAACAAAATGTTCAGGAACAGTTGGTTGTAGATACTTCTAATATTTCTTATGGGTTAAAAAGATTATCTGAGTCCTCTTCTTCCTTGAATTTTATTTATGAGTTTCGGATGACTCCCGATATATGTGGAAGAAATTATGGATTGAAATTAATTAAAGAAGATATCATGAATTTAGTTAATTTTGAAGAGATCGCGCAGAGTGTGGTGCAGTTGTTTTCCATGTAAGTAAATTGACGTTTGAATTGTTATTTCTTTAATAAAAGATTGTTATGTCATTGACTAACTATATTTTCTTTTTAAATTAGTTATCTACACAATCTTCTTTTAGAAAAGGAAACAACAGACATTTATAGCTTTATGGATTCAGAGTACATTTCCTTGGAATCCAAATATGTGAAGAATCATGAAAGAGTTCAATATATATCCAAGAGATTAACACAGACAGAGATTCAGTGCTGTTTTTTCCATTTCTTGATAAGTAAGAACATCAACATAATTATGAACTAATGATCATTAAAATGTCATTAATTGTGAACTTTTTTTTATTGTAGGGGGCATTGGATGTTAGGCGTATTTTTCCCAAGTGAATGCACCTTATATTGGTTTTCCTCTTTATTAGGAGGAGTGCGTAAACCATTTTCCACCTTATTAAACAGGTAAGTTTTTTTTATAAGCTCATTATGTTTAATTTTCATTGTTTAGACAAGTATTATTAGTTCATATATAAAAAAATGCAGTTCATGGAAACATTTTAACAAGGAATACATGTCAAAAAAGCAACCAACAAAAATCAAATATGTGGAAGTATAGGTAATTAGTTTTTATATTTTTTTTATATATTGTTTTTTTAGTTAAATTTTTTATAACTGCAGTGTCATCGTCAAAATGGACATGTTGAATGTGGTTATTATATTCTACGATTCATGTACGAGATAATCACAACTGGGGAAACTAATGATTTTCATAAGGTTAGTTGTATTAATTTTTTTATATATTTTCTTCCATATTATTCTTTTTTTTATTTCATATCATTAAATATTATTTTAGGCATTCAATGATTCATAGACTTATTCCCAATATGATATGGCCCATATTCAATCTACTTTTGTGAACTATTTGTTAAGTCTGATTAGGATTTGAGGTACATATATTCTAATATTTATAAATAATAATAATACATATGGGTTCAAAAACCTAACTCTTTTGATATATTAGGTGTTTGAACCTACTAATAATCAAATGAATGCTTCAACAATAACCAACAATGAGCATGTCGTAAATGCTGGAGTCATGGGACTTGCAAATGTCACAAAATTTCTTGAAGTCATTGATTACAGGTACGTGTATTTTAATTTTACTTTATAATAACAATGTATAGATAATTTTTTTATTAACTAGATATAAGAATTGAAGTTATACGAGGCATTGGATGATAATACATATGGGCTCAAAAACCTAATTCTTTTGATATATTAGGTGTTTGAACCTACTAATAATCAAATGAATGCTTCAACAATAACCAACAATGAGCATGTCGTAAATGCTGGAGTCATGGGACTTGCAAATGTCACAAAATTTCTTGAATTCATTGATTACAGGTACATGTATTTCAATTTTACTTTATAATAACAATGTATAGATAATTTTTTTGATTAACTAGATATAAGCATTGAAGTTATACGAGGCATTGGATGATAAATATTGTTTAATTGTTTTTGTATATTGTGTTATTTTTACAGAGGTTTCGATTTTTCTGGAAGTCTAATTGTGATTATTTTATTTTTTTTATTTATGGTGTCAGTTCTTTAAATAACCAACGCCGAAAGTTAAAAAAAATGAACTTCGGCATCAGTTTAAGATAAAACCGATGCCGAAAATCCTGTCTCAAATTAGTTTCAGGATCAGTTTTATGTAAAATCGACACCGAAACTCTTACCGAAATTATTTTCGGCGTCGGTTTCTGAAAAACCGACGCTGAAAATCATATTTTTAACGTCGCCTTTATAGACGTCGGTTTAAAACCAACGTAAAAAATTAAAAAAAAAACCGACGTTAATTTATGTTTTTCCACTGGTGTTTGGTCAAGGTAGAACCCAAAGAGAACTTGTCTCTAAGAACTCTAGCCACAAGACACCACAAAGGATGACCAATCCTTTGATAAGTCAAGAATTAAGCAAGAACTCAAAGGTTGCAAGCAAAACTCACCATAATAACATTACCTTCATTCATGATGTTTCGAGAGTACAAGGGGGTGGCTATTTATAGCCAAGGAGAGGAAGAAATTCGAATCACACCATGGGGTGGCTTCTACATTAGTCTAACACCTAGTTTCCACCAGTAAAAAATCCTAAATGATGACTTTGAAAACTTTGGCACTTTCCCATGACTTTAAGAGACAAGTAGCACACCCATTTGGAAAAGTAAAGACAAGTAGCCCACCAAAAAAATCCATAAAACTCTAAAAAACCACTAAAAACTCTAAAACCCCTTAAACCCCCAAAAAATGTTAAAAAACTATAAAAAACCTTAAAACCACTAAAAAACTAAAGAAAACCATAAAAGCCCAGAAAACCAAAAAAACATGAAAAACCTTAAAAACCCTAAGAAACCCAAAAAACCCTATTAACCCTCAAAATCCCAGAAAACCCAAAAAAACCTTAAAACCCCAAAAATCATAAAAAATTCTAAAAATCCATGAAAACATAAAAAAAAACCTTGAAAACCCTAAAACCCCTCTAAAACCCATAAACGCCTAAAAAATATAAAAACCCCCTAAAACCCATAAAAACCAACTAAAAACTCTAAAAACACTTAAAACCCCAAAAACCCTTAAAACCACTAAAAAACTCAAAAACACCTCCCTAAAACCCAAAAAGACCCTACAAACCATAAAAAACTCAAAAACCCTAAATACCCTGAAAAACCTAAAACCCCTCAAAATCCATAAAAAACCTAAAAATCCATGAAAACAAAAAAACCCCTAAAAACCTTATAAACCCCGGAAAACCATAAAAACCCTAAAAACCGTCAAAACCCCTACAAATCAAAAAAAACCCAACACCCAAAAAGACTCTAAAAACCTGAAAAAACCATAAAAACCCCTAAAAACCTTAAAAACCAACAAAATCCCTAAAATCCCTAAGAAGACCTAAAAACAATAAAAATATTTAAAAACCCAAAAAATCCATGAAAATGAAAAAAAAACCCAAAAAACCCTAATAAACCCCTAAAACCCATAAAAACACTTAAAACCCTTAAAAACTGAAAAAACCATAAAAATATTAAAAACCGTAAAAACCCATAAAAACCAAAAAAGACCATGAAAAAAACTAAAAACCCTGAAAACCCTAAAAAACATTGGAAAGCATTAAAACCCTCAAAATCCCTAAAAACCCTAAAAAATTTATAACCAAAAAAAATCTTAAAAATCCCATAAAAATCCATGAAAACACAAAAAACCATAAAAACCCCAAAAACCTTAAAAACCCTAAAACCCATAAAACACAAAAACCCATAAAACCCTTAAAACCCTGAAAAATATTAAAAATCTCTATAAAACTTAAAAATTCAAAAAAACTAAAAAAAACCAAAAAACAAAAAATGGACCCTAAAAACCTTGAAAACCGCCTAAAAACCATAAAAACAATCGAAAACCCCTAAACTCCAAGAAAATTTTAAAAACCAAAAGCCCCCATAAAAACCCCTAAAACCCCTAAAACCCACTGAAAACTTTAAAACCCCTTGAAACCCCTAATTTTTTTAAAAAACTCCAAAAACCTTAAAAACCCTAAATAACTCAAAAAAACACAAAAAACCTAAAAAGACTTTAAAATCCATGAAAAGCCAAAAATCCCTAAAAACCCTCAAAATCCCAAAACCCTAAAAAGCCCTGAAAACCATAAAAATCTTTAAAACGCTAAAAATCCACGAAAACATAAAAACCCTAAATAATATGAAAACCCCTTGAAAACCATAAAACCCCTTAAAGCCCTTAAAAATACTAAAAACCCATAAAACCACTAAAAACTCTAAAACCCCTAAAATATTAAAACTCTAGATAACCATAAAAAACTCGAAAAACCCTAAAAACCCAATGACCTTAAAAAACCTAAAAAACCCTAAATACCGTAGAAAAAACTTAAAACCCTTCAGAATCCCTAAAAACCCTAAAAAACCCTAAAAACCATAAAAATTCTAAACCCCTCTAAAAATCCCTGAAAACGTAAAAAATCTTAAAATACTTGAAAACACCTAAAAACCATAAAAATCACTAAAACTTTAAAAAAAACCTAAAAATCCATAAAACAAGACAAAACCACTAAAAACTCTTAAAATACCTAAATATGTAAAAAAAACTCTAAAAAAACTTTAAAACATTAAAAGTTGAAAAAAAGGCACTAAAAACCCAAAACGAACCTAAAAACCCTAAACCCCATAAAAACACTCAAAATCTATAAAAAACATAAAACCCATATAAATTCTAAAAAATCCTTAAAAATCAATGAAAACTTAAAAAACCCTAAAAACCACTGAAAACTATGAAAACTCATTAAAACAATAAAAATCCTAAAAATCCATAAGAACCCAAAAATTCCTAAAAATCCATAAGAACCCCAAAAAATCCATTAGAAACACTTAAAAACCTTAAAACCCATAAAAATGAAAAAAAACTATAAAACCCCATAAAAACCCAAAAAACTAAAAATAAACCTAAAAACCCTGAAAAACACTAAAACCCTCAAAATCCCTAAATAACCTAAAATATCAAAAAACCATAAAAATCCCTCAAAATCCCTCAAAATCCCTCAAAAGGTTAAAAAACCTTGAAAACCCACAGAAACCCATAAAACCCCTAAAAACATTAAAAAATCATAAGACCCATAAAAACCCTAAAACCCAATAAAAACCCTTAAAAACCCTTAAAAACCCTGAAAATGTTAAAAACTCCAAAAAACCTTAAAAACTCCAAAAAATCCCCAAAACCCAAAATGACCCTAAAAACCTTGAAAACCCCAAAAAACATTGAAAACCTAAAACCCTTGAAAACCCCAAAAAACCTAAAATCTCTGAAAACCATAAAAACCACTAAAATCCATAAAAACCCTAAAAAACAAACTAAAAATCAATAAAAACGAAAAAAACCCTAAAAACCCTAAAAACCATGAAACCCCTAAAAATATTTAAAAACCCTAAAAGACCATAAAAACCCTAATAATCACTAAAAACACTAAAAACTATTAAAACCCATAAAAACATTAAAAACAACAAAAAACCATAAAAAACCTAAAATCCCACTAAAAATCCATTAAATTGTAAAAAAATCCTAAAACCATGAAAAAACCCTAAAAACCCCTAAACCCCATAAAAACCCCTAAAAGCCTTAAAATACCATAAAAACCATGAAACCCCTTAAAAACTATAAAAACCCTTAAACCCCCTAGCAAATTTAATAAACTTATAAAAACCTTCAAAACCCCAAAGTACTAATAAAAAATCTAAAACCCCAAAAGATCATAAAAACATTAAAAACCGTGAAAACAACTAAAAAAACCTAAAACCCTAAGAAACCCTAAAAACCCTAAAAACAATAAAAGCCATAAAAATCCTAAAGAACCCCTAAAAATTAATGAAAATGTAAAAAACCCTAAAAACCCTAAAAAACCCTGAAACCCAAAAAAAACCCCTAAAAACCTTCAAAACCCTAAAAACCCATAAAAAACCTAAAAACCTACATAAAACTCTAAAAACACTCTAAACCCCTAAAACATTAAAAAAATCTAAAAAACCTCAAAAACTCTAAAAAACACAAAAAACCTAAAAAACCTAAAAAAACCCTAACAACCATGAAAACCCTATAAAACCTTAAAACCCTAGAAAAACCTATAAAATTTGTTAAAATCCTAAAAAACCCTCAAAATCATAAAAATAAAAAACCCATAAAAACCCATAAAAACCATGAAAACACAAAAACCCTAAAAACTATGAAAACCCCTCAAAACCATAAAATCCTTAAAAACCTAAACAAACCCTAAAAACCCATAAAACCCTAAAAACAAAAAAACCCTCTTAAAACCCTTAAAACTCCTAAAAATGTTAAATAAAATCTAAAAAACCTTTAAAGCCCTAAAAACTCAAAAAAAACACTAAAGACCCTAAAAATCCAAAAAGACCCAAAAAACCTCCAATAAAGCCCAAAAAACCCTCAAAATCGCTAAAAACACAAAAAACCATAAAAATCATAAAAACCCCCTAAACATTAATGAAAATTTAAAAAACCCTAAAAACCCTTTGAAGACCATAAATACCCCTAAAATATTTAAAAATCCCTAAAAACCCATAAAACCCTAAAACCACTAAAAACGTCAGAAAACCTTAAAACCCCTAAAAATGTTAGATAAGAGAGAAAAGATGGTGGTGCACTCTCCTGGTGCTCTCTTCCCCTCAGCATGGATTCTAGGATTTTCCCTGGATCCCTCTTGTGATGGCGGTGGTGGATTTCGGCCCCTGCCCGTTCGTGTTTATGGGGGTGCTCTTGGCAATGGCAGGCTGCTGCTTTGCTTTTCGGTGCGGCTTTTGTTCTTTGGAAGATTCGTGTTTTACATGTGGCGGCGGTGACTGAGGTTTTAGCTCTAGACCTCTTCTTGGCCCTTGATTATGGGGGGAGATCTCGGCGATAATGGACCAGAGTGGTGTTCTCTGGATCAAAGGTGGAAGGTTTTCTTCAGCGGCTTTCTATTTTCCAAGTGGTGGCCCCATCCAAGTTTTCGGTGTTTTTGGAAGCTATACGGAATGATGTTGCTTCGTATCATCTTGGGTCGTCTGGAAATGATGGTTATTCCTTGTTGAAGATCTCAGATTCTCGATCCCGCATTTCTGAATGTTTTCTCTTTGTTCTGGTTCGATCCTTTCTTCGATTCACAAAGCAGTTGTAGAAGACGCAGGAGGTAAGGCGGATGCTTGTTTGTGATGGGTTCTGGCAGGTTCTTTCAAGAAAAGGCGGTGATTTCTTAGCCTGGATCTTGTGGAAAAATTGATCGTCTTTGGAAGATATGGTATCTTCCCTTCCTCGAGTGTCGTCTCTCTTACGACGATGCTTCCTTTCCCATAGCGGTATCTTTGGTCAACTCTTCGGAAGCACCGTCGATGGCAAGACTAGACCTGGTCTTCAGGCAGTGGCACATCATGTACTGTTCTGTTTCAGGCTGATTGCGAGAACTCAAGAGATGATGATCCATGGTCGTGATCTGAGTTCGGGTCCTTGTGGATGGCTTTTCTTGTTTTGTGATGGGATAACATGGATGGTGCTTAGTGCTGTTTTGGGGGCTTCTGGTTCTGCTAAGTGGTTGCAGGGGGCAGTTTGGAGGCTTCAGCGCTCTGGATCTTGGTGGCCTCTTAGGATCTGTGTTAGTTCTTGGCGTATGGGTTCTGATGTTGTGTCGTGGGTTTTTGGCTTCACTCAGAGGCTTCAAGAGGCGCAGATAGGGTTGGTGTGGTATTGGGTCGTGCAGAATTTACAGGTCCGTGTTTCTGGTCTTTTGGTTCTTTTTCATGCTGCTGATGAAGGGATCATTATGTTGTGTCGTGTTATGGAATGTGGCCTTCTGTGTTGTTGATACATGCTGGCTTTGCTTTGTGATGTTGTAGGAAGAGATGCTGTTAGAGGCAGTGCAGGTGGTGGTGTTGCTGCATCACTCGAGTGTTGGATGGGGCGTGTGGATGAATCTGTTTTGAATCGATGGTGCTGTTGTTTTTTGGTTGTGACTGGTCTGATTGAGATGTTTGGTCCGGAGGATCTGGATTCTTGGTTCGGTGTTGCTGGTTGTTGGTTTCCCAATGAGTTGCTGGTTGTTGGTTTCCCAATGAGTTGCTGCTAGTTTTTTGTTGGACCTTGTCTTGTTGGGTGATAAGCGACTGGACTTTGGTGATGCTTCTTTGTAGTGCTAAATGTTTCTTTGTTCTTGTGCTGGCTTTGATAAGGATTTCTGGTCGTTGATTTTGTGTGTTGTTCTTTGGTGATTGTTGGATTTGGATGATGGAGTGCGGCTGCCCACCGTTGCCCTTCCCCTTGACTCATGCGTCCACCTCTGCTCTTGCTTCCCTCCCCATCACACTGAACCCCATCTTGGTTTGGTATGATGGTGCATGTGGCGGTTTTGGGATGGTGTTGGTGGTCCAGCTTGGCATCAAGGGCGCATCTTGGCAGGGCAGCGGTGTTAAGAGGTGATGGCTTGAGAAGCTCAGTTTGTTGTCTTGGCTGATGGTTGCTGATCTTGGTACAGTGATGAAGTATGGTGGTGCTATGTCAAGGTTTTTTTGGTGATGATGATATTGGGCTGATGAATGTGGAAGTTGTTGTTGATGGCTAAGTGTTTTTGGATGAGAAGTGTTGAAACTGTTAGGGTTTTTTTTTATTTTTCTTTCTTTTGGGTTGTCTTTTGTGTCTTGGTTTATAAAGGGTTTTTGGGTGTGGGTTGATTGACCCCTCCCCTCCCCTGTCTGCTGTTTCTTTCTTCATAATAAATTCTGAGGGGGTCGGGAATAGCCTAGCCTCACACCTCTTCTGCCCTAAGAATGTTAAAAAATTCTAAAAACCCTAATAAACTAAAGAAACCCTAAATACCAAAAAGACCCTAAAAACAATTAAAACCCATAAAACCCTAAAAACCCTCAAAATCACTAAAACCCTAAAATACCCTAAAAACCATAAAAATCGTAAAAAATCGATAAAAATTCATGCAAACATAAAAAATCCAAAAACCCTAAGAAACCCAAGAAATCCATAAAAACCCCTAAAACCATAAAAACTCTAAAAATCCATAAAAAACTCTAAAAACAACTAAAAACTCTAAGAAACCTTAAAAACATTAAAAAACTCTTCAAACCTTAAAAACCCTAGATATCTAAAAAAACCCTAAAAACCAAAAACACCCTAAAAACCTTGAAAATCCCTAAAAGCGCCTAAGAAACCAAAAAACCACAAATCCCAAAAACTCTAAAAACCATAAAAATCCTTAAAAACCCCTAAAAATCCATTAAAACATAATTTACCATAAAAATCTTGAAAACAATTAAAAACCATAAAACCCCTCAATGTCTTAAATAACCCGAAAAACCCATTAAAACCCTAAAAACCACTAAATACTCTAAAAACCCTCAAATCCCCTAAAAATGTCAAAAAAACCCCAAAAAATATTATACCAATAAAAAACTCAAAAAACCCTAAAAACCCAAAAGACCCTAAAAACCGTAAAAACCCTTAAAAATCCTAAAACTTCAAAAAACTCCCAAACTCTCAAAATCCATAAAACCCTAAAAACAATAAAAATCCTAAAACCCCCAAAAAATATAGGAAAACATAAAAAACCCTAAAACCCTTGAAAGACCCCTGAAAACACCTAAAAACCGTAAAACCCCTAAAAAATAAAAAACACTAAAAACCCTTAAAACTACTAAAAACTCAAAAAACCATTAAAATCCCTAAAAATGTTTAAAAACTACAAAAACCTTAAAAACCCTAAATACCTCAAAAACTCCACCTAAAAACACCAAAGACCTTAAAAGGTCTAAAAACCCAAAAAACCTACAAAAACTCTAATACCCGTCAAAATCAATAAAAACCCTAAAGACTTTAAAAATCCTAAAACCCCCCTAAGAACCATGAAAACCTAAAAAACCCTAAACACCAAGAAAAACCCCTGAGAACCATAAAACCCCCTAAAAATCGTAAAAAACTCTAAAACCCCATGAAAAACTCTAAAAACCCTTAAAACACTAAAAATGTTAAAAAAACTCTAAAAAATATTATAAACCCTAAAAAACTCAAAAAAACCCTAAAAAACCAAAAGACCCTAAAAACCCTAAAACAATATAAGAAAACCTTAAAACCCCTCAAAATCCCTAAAAACCCTAAAACCCTAAAAAACTTCTAAAAATCCATAAAACCGTAGAAACCCCTAAAAACCCTGATAAACCCCTGAAAACTGTAAAACACCTAGAAACCTTAAAAAACCCTAAAACCCCATAAAAACCTTAAATACCTACTAAAACTCTAAAACCCCTTAAAACACTACAAACATTAAAAAACTCAAAACCCCCTTAAAAACCCAAAAATACTCAAAAAATCATAAAAACCCAAAAAGACCCAAAAAACCCTGAAAATCCTTAAAAACCCTAAAAACTTATGAAAATCCCTAAAAACCCTAAAGCTATCTAAAAAACCTATGAAACCATAAAAACCATAAAATTCCTAAAAAACCCCTAAAAATTCATGATAATGTAAAAAACTATAAAACATCCTAAAAACCTTAAAAACCCTAAAAACCCATAAAACCCCTAAAAACCCATTAAAAACTCTAAAACCCCTTAATATACTTAAAATGTTTAAAAAATGTAAAAAACCCTAGAAACCCTAAAAATAATAAAAACACTAAAAACCCAAAAAGACACTAAAAACCCTTAAAACCCTAAAAACCATGAAAATCCTTAAAACCCTTAAAATACATAAAAGCCATAAAAACCCTAAAAACCCTAAAAATCATAAAAATTTTAAATACTACCCCTAAATATCCATAAAAATGAAAAAAATCCAAAAAAAACTTGAAAGACCCCTAAAAACCATAAAAACCCCTAAAAACCCTAAAATCCCTTAAAACCCCTGAAAACACCAAAACCCTCAAAATCCCTAAAAAACCTAAAAACTGTAAAATCTATAAAAATAAAAAAGAAACCCTTAAAAAACTGTGAAAATGTAAAAACCCTAAACCCCCCGAAAACACACGGAAAACCATAAAATCCCTAAAAACCTTTAAAACACTAGAAACCAATAAAAAACCTAAAAATCGCTAAAAAATATTTAAACCCTTAAAACCCCTAAAAACACTAAAAAATTATAAAAACCTTAAAATCCCTAAACAACTCGAAAAAAAACTAAAAAACCCTAAAATCGCATAATATCCCTAAAAACCACTAAAAACTCTAAAACCATTAAATCTCTTAAGAACATTAAAATATCTAAAAAACATTAAAAACCATAAAAAAATAAAAATAAAAAACCTAAAATCCCAAAAAGACCCTGAAAACCCTTCCAAACCCCTAAACCCAACCGAAAACCCCCGTAAACCCTCAAAATCCCTAAAACCCCTAAAAACCATAACAAACCCATAAAATCCATGAAAATGTAAAAAACCCTAAAAAATAGAAAAACACTTAAAAACCATTAAAAAACCTAAAAACCATAAAAACACTAAAAAACCATAAAAACCCTAGAAACACACTAAAAACATTAAAAACCCATAAATCCTATAAAATGTTAAAAAACTCTAAAAAACCTTAAAGCCCATAAAAACTCAAAAAAAACCCAAAAAACCCAAATGTGGCCAAAAAACCCAAAAAACCCATGAAACCCCCAAAACCCCTATGAATCCCTAAAATAAAATAAAAACCCTAAAAAATTAAAAAATCTAAAAAATCCCTAAAAAATCATAAAAACGTAAAAATACAAAAAAACCCATGAAAACACATTGAAAGCCATAAAACCCTAAGAAGATTAAAAACCAAAAAAACCACCCAAAAACCTAATAAAAACTCTAGAAACCCTTAAAACTGCTAAAAAATTTAAAAAATTCCAAAAAACTTATAAACCCCTAAAAAAATCAAGAAAACACTAAAAACCGAGAAGATCCTAAAGACCCTGAAAACCCTTAAAAACCCTAAATACCCCTGAAAAACCCAAAAAACACTCAAAATTCCTGAAAACCCTAAAAACCTTAAAAATCCTAAAAAATTGCTAAAAATCCACGAAAACATAAAAAAACTTAAAAACCATAAAAACCCTTGAAAACCATAAAAACCCCTAAAAACCATAAAAATCCTTAAAAACCCAAAAAAACCCTAAAACCACTAAAAACTCTAAAAACCTTTAAAACCCCAAAATATGTTAAAAACTATAAAAAACCATAAACCCCCTAAAAGAACTCAAAAAAATCCTAAAACCCCAAAAAATAGCTAAAAACCCAAAAAAACCCATGAAAAACACTAAAAACCCTCAAAATCCCTAAAAGCCCTAAAAAACACTAAAACCCATAAGAATCCTAAAAATCCTCTAAAAACTATGAAAACGTAAAAAAAAAGATAAAATCACTAAAAACCATAAAACCCCCCAAAACCTTAAAAACCCATAAAAACCATCAAAACCCACTACAAACTCTAAAAACCCTTAAAACCCCTAAAAATGGTAAAAAACTCTAAAAATGCTCAAAAACCCTACAAACTTGAAAAATACCTAAAACCCCAAAAGGACCCTAAACCCCCCTCCCCAAACCCCAAAAACCCCTAAAAACCCTAAAAACCATAAAAATCCTAAAAACCTTTAAAAATCCATTAAAACATAAAAACCCAAAAAACCCTTTAAAAAACCCTGAAAACCATAAAACCCCCTCAAAACCTTTAAAAACTCTAAAACCCCCTAAAACCCTAAAAACCACTAAAAAATCTAAAAACCATTTAAACCACTAAAACCTTAAAAAACTACAAAAAACCATAAATACTCAAAAAAACCCTAAAAACCCAAAAAGTCCCTGAAAATTCTGAAAAACCCAAAAACCACGACCCCCACCCAAAAAAACCCTAAACACCCTCAAAATCCTTAAAAACCTAAAAAACACTAAAAACTATAAAAATCCAAAAAAACCCAAATATCTATGAAAATGTAAAAAACCCTAAAACCCTTAAAACCCCCTGAAAACCAAAAAAACCCCTAATATCTTTAAAAAACCATAAAAATCCATAAAAAAACTAAAAACCCACAAAAGACTGTAAAACCCCTCAAATCATTAAAACCCCTAAAAACACCAAAAACCATTAAAATCCACCCCCCCCCCACACAAAAAAAATCTCTAAAAATGTAAGAAACCATAAAAAACCTCTGAAAACCATAAAACCCCCATTAAACCATAAAAACCCTAAAACCCCATAAAACCCCTAAAAACCACTAAAACTCTATAAAAACCCTTTAAAACCCTAAAAATGTTAAAAACTCTAAAAAATATTAAAAATCGTAAAAAATACATAAAACCCCTAAAAACCAAAAAATACCCCAAAACCCTGAAAATACCTAAAACCCCTAACCCCCTATGAAAAATCCTAAAAACCTTCACAATGCCTAAAAACACTAAGGAATCCTAAAAATCGAAAAAAACCCAAAAAACCCCTAAAAGTTGATGAAAATGTAAACCTGAAAAAAACCTGAAAATCATAAAACCTCTAAAATCCTCAAATAAACTTAAAAACTCATAAAATCACTAAAAACTCAAGAAAAACAATAACACCCCTTAACACCCCTAAAACATTAAAAACTCTAAAAAACCTTAAAACCCAAAAAAAGTAAAAAAATCCCAAAAACCCCAAAACACCCAAAAACCCGTAAAAACACAGAAAACCCTTGAAAACCCTAAAACCATCAAAATCCCTAAAAAATAAAAAAAAACCACAAAACCCCCTAAAAATCCACAAAAATATAAAAACCCAAAAAAACCTTAAAAACCCCTTGAAAACCATAAAACCACATAAAAACCTACAAAAACTCTAAAACCAGTAAAAACCGTAAAAACCCACTAAAAACACTAAAGCCCCTGAAATCCCCAAAAAACATTAAAAACTCCAAAAAACTTTAAAAACCATAAAATACTTTAAAAAATCCCTAAAAACCCAAAAGACTCTAAAACACTAAAAACTCTAAAAGCCCCTAAAAACCCTTAAACCCTCAAAATCACTAAAAACATTTAAAAACAGTAAAACCCCTAAAACACCATAAAACCCCCTTAAATCCAAAAAATCACTAAAAACATTTAAAAGAAACTAAAAATCTATCACTACTATAAATTACGCCAATAGCGACTGCCATTGGCGGTCTCTATTGGCCTGTAGAGACCGCCCAACGGCTGCCAATGCCAGTCGCTTTAGACCCGACGTTGTCGGCCTACAGCGACCGCCAATGGCGGTCGCTTTACTGGAAACTTTTTTTTTAAAAAATTTAATGATATAAAATAAAAAAACAGCATATAAATCATAAAAAATGAAAAACAAATCCAAACATAGTAAACATCAAGATCATCATAAACAATAAATGATAGACGTGCTTCAACGATCCGCAACCATCTGCTTTAAAAACCTACAATAAGATACAAAGAAAACTAAACAAAACAAACGTAAATTTGATATATTTATTCAGTTATTATATACATATAATAAAATGAAATCAGAAATCTCATGGGTTCTCTAATAATTTAAAACCACCAATTTAAGAAATGTTATCATTTTTGAATTTGTTTTTCTTATTTTAGAGTCGTTGCTTTAGTTTAGAAAAGTGTTTTTTATTGTCTTAAAATTAATGTATTCCACGTGTACCGCACATCCGATGGACATTCCGCCTCCTCTTGCATCTCACGAATAATATTCCTATCGTTCTCGTGCAGTTTTAGGTCATTCGGAGCATGTTTGCTCTGAATTCGACCGTGACACGCCGATTTGGTGTTTTATGACTCCGGAAACGCGTTTCCAGTCATCGCAGTCAAACGGAACCTCATATTGACATTCCGTTTGTCCGAAAATTTCACAATTCACTCCTCTGTTGTTGTCGTCTGATTTCGTAGAATTCTGAGGTCATTCGGGTGGTTTTGACCACCCAGCACGTCCTTTTAGAGCGCGCTGAACTACTGAAAACAACACATTCGGTCGTATCGCGCGTACCGCATGTACGATGAACATTCCAACTCCTCCTTCATCTCACGAATAATATTCTATCATTATTTTGTGGTTTCAGGTCATTTGGAGCAAGTTTGTTCTGAATTAAACCATGACACGCCGTTTTGGTGTTTTATGACTCTAGAAACGCGTTTCTGGTCACCGCAGTCAAACGACACCTCCAATTGAAATTTCATCTATCCTACCATTTCAAAATTCACTCCGTGGTTGTTGTCGTCTGGTTTTATGGCATTCTGAGGTCGTTCGGGTGGTTTTGACCACCCAACACGCCCTTTTAGAGCACGTCGAACTGCTGAAAATGACACATTCAGTCATACCACATGTATCGCACGTCCGATGGACATGCCTCCTCCTCCTGCATCTCAAGAATAACATTCCTATCATTCTCATGCGGTTTCAAGTCATTCGGAGCACGTTTGCTCTAAATTCGACCGTGACATGCCGTTTTGGTGTTTTATGACTCCAAAAACGCGTTTCCTGTCACCACGGTCAAACAGAACCTGCGATTGAAATTTCTTATATCTGACCATTTTATAATTCACTCCACAGTTATTGTCGTCTGATTTCGTGGCATTCCGAGGTCGTTTGGGTCGTTTTGACCACCCAGCGGCCCTTTTAGAGCACACCGAACTGCTGAAAATGACACATTCGGTCGTACCACGCGCACTGCATGTCGGATAGATGTGCCGCCACCTCTCACATCTCACGAATAATATTACTATCGTTCTCGTGTGGTTTCAGGTCATTTGGAGCATGTTTTCTCGGAATTCAACCGTGACACGCCGTTTTGTTGTTTTATGACTCCGGAAATGCGTTTCCAACCACTGTGGTCAAATGGAACCTCCGATTTACGTTTTTTTTGTCCCAACATTTTAAAATTCACTCCGCGGTTGTTTTCGTCTGATTTTGTGGCATTCTGAGGTCGTTCGAGTGGTTTTGACCACCCAGCGCGCCCTTTTAGAGCGCGTCAAACTGCTGAAAACGACACATTCGGTCGTACCGCACACACCACACGTCTGATGGACGTTCCTCCTACTCCTAAATCTCACGAATAATATTACTATCATTCTCGTGCGGTTTCAGGTCATTTGGAGCACATTTGCTCTGAATTCGACCGTGACACGCCGTTTTGTTGTTTTATGACTCCGGAAACGCGCTTCCAGTCACCGCAGTCAAACGGCACCTCCGATTGACGTTCCATCTATCCGACCATTTTATAATTCACTCTATGGTTGTTTTCGTCTGATTTTATGGCATTCCGAGGTCGTTCGGGTGGTTTTGACCACCCAGTGTGCCCTTTAGAGCGCGCCAAACTGCTGAAAACAACATATTCAGCCGTACCGCACGCACCACATGTCCGATGGACGTTCCGCCTCCTCCTGCATCTCAAAAATAATATAACTATCATTCTTGTGTGGTTTCAGGTCATTCTGAGCATGTTTGCTCTGAATTCGATCGTGACACGCCGTTTTGTTGTTTTATGACCCTAGAAACGCGTTTCCGGTCACTGCGGTCAAATGACGCTTCCGATTGATGTGCCGTTTGTTCGAACATTTCAAAATTCACTCCGTGGTTGTTGTCGTCTGATTTCGTGGCATTCCGAGGTCATTTGGGTGGTTTTGACCATCCAGCGCGCCCTTTTAGAGCGTGCTGAACTGCTGAAAACGACACATTCGGTCGTACCGCACGCACTGCACGTCCGATGGATGTGCGCCTCCTCCTGTATCTCACGAATGATATTCCTATCATTCTCGTGTGGTTTTAGGTCATTCGGAGCACATTTGCTCTGAATTCAACCGTGACACGTTGTTTTGGTGTTTTATGACTCTGGAAACGCGTTTCCGGTCACCGTGGTCAAACGACACCTCCGATTGACATTCCGTCTATCCAACCATTTCATAATTTACTCCGCAGTTGTTGTCGTCTGATTTTGTGGAATTCCGAGGTCGTTCGGGTGGTTTTGACCACCCAGCGCGCCCTTTTAGAGCGCGTTGAACTGGTGAAAATGACACATTCGGTCATACCACGCGCACCACACGTCTGATGGACGTGCCTCCTCCTCCTTCATCTCATTAATAATATTCCTATCATTCTCGTGCGGTTTTTGGTCATTCGGAGCACGTTTTCTCTGAATTCGACCATGACACGCCGTTTTGGTATTTTATGACTCCGGAAACGCGTTTCCGATCACTGCGATCAAACGGAGCCTCCGATTGATGTGACATCTTTCCGAACATTTCACAATTCACTCTGCGGTTGTTTTCGTCTGATTTCGTGGCATTCTGAGGTCGTTCGGGAGGTTTTGACTACCCAGCGCGCCCTTTTAGAGCGAGTCGCACTGCTGAAAACGAAACATTCGGTCGTACTGCCTGCACCGCACATCCGATATATGTGTCGCCTCCTCGTGCATCTCAAAAATAATATTCCTATCGTTTTCGTACGGTTTTAGGTCATTTGGAGCCCGTTTGCTCTGAATTCAACCGTTACACGTCGTTTTGGTGTTTTATGACTCCGGAAACACGTTTCCGGTCACTGCGGTCAAACGACACCTCCGATTAACGTTCCGTCTATTATACCATTTCAAAATTCACTCCGCGGTTGTTGTCGTCTGATTTCGTGGCATTACAAGGTCGTTCGGGTGGTTTTGACCACCCAGTGCGCCCTTTTAAAGCGTGTCGCACTGCTGAAAACGACACAGTCGGTCGTACTGCCCGCACCGCACGTCCGATGGACGTGTCGCCTCCTCCTACATCTCACAAATAATATTCCTATCGTTACTGTGTGGTTTCAGGTCATTCGGAGCACGTTTTCTCTGAATTTGACCGTGACACGCCGTTTTGGTGTTTTATGACTCCGGAAACGCGTTTCCGGTCACCGCGGTCAAACGACACCTCCGATTGACGTGCCGTCTGTCCGACCATTTCACAATTCACTCCACGGTCGTTGTCCGGGGTGGGGGGGCGCTCTCCGGGTTGGGGGTGTACGGGGGTGGGGGGTGCTGTCTGGGGTGGGTGGGGCTGTCCGGGGGGGGGGTGCGGGGGGGGGGGGGGGCTGTCCGGGGTGGGGGGATGTACGGGGGTGAGGGGTGCTTTCCGGGGTGGGTGGGGCTGTCCGGGGGGTGAAAGAGAGCTGTATGGGGGGGGGGTTGTCCGGGGTGGGGGGGGGGGGTTGTCCGGGGGTGGGGGGCTGTCCAGGGTGGGTGTGGGGGGGGGGCTTTCCGGGGGTGGGGGGTGCTGTCTGGGGTGGGTGAGGCAATCCGAGGAGGTGCGGGGGGGGGTGTACAGGGGGTGCGAGGGGGGGGGGGGTTGTACGGGGGGGTGCGGGGTGGGGGTGGCTGTACGGGGGGGGGGGGGGGGTGCTGTCCGGGGTGGGTGGGGCTGTCCGGGGGGGTGCCCCCCGGGGCTGTACGGGGGTGGGGGCTGTCTGGGGGGGGCTGTCCGGGGGTGGGGGGTGCTGTCCGGGGTGGGTGGGGCTGTCCGGGGGGGTGCCCCCCAGGGCTGTACGGGGGTGGGGGCTGTCTGGGGGGGGGGGGGGGCTGTCCGGGGGTGGGGGGTGCTGTCCGGGGTGGGTGTTGCTGTCCGGGGGGTGCGGGGGGGCTGTACGGTGGGGGGGGGGGGTCCGGGGTGGGGGATGTCCGGGGGTGGGGGGGTCTGTCCGGGGTGGGGGGATGTCCGGGGGTGGGGGGTGTTGTCCGGGGTGGGTGGGGTTGTCCGAGGGGTGTGGGGGGTTGTACGGAGGGGGGGGGGGGGCTGTCCGGGGTGTTGGGGGGGGGGGGGGGCTGTCCGGGGGTGGGGGTGATGTCCGGGGCGGGTGGGGCTGTCCGGGTGGGTGGGGGTTGTACGGGGGTGCGGGGCGGGGGGGGATGTCCGGGGGGGCTTTACGGGGGTGGGGGGTGCTGTCTGGGTTTGTGGGCTGTCCGGGGGGGTGCGGGGTGGGGGTGGGGGGGGCTGTCTGGGGTGGGTGGGGCTCTCCGGGGGGTGCGGGGGGGGGGGGGGGGGGGGGGGCTGTACGGGGGTGCGAGGGGGGGCTATTCGGGGTGGGGGGATGTCCGGGGGTGGGGGTGATGTCCGGGGTGGGGTGGGGGGCTATCCGGGGGGTGCGAGGGTGGGGGGGCTGTACGGGGGTGCGGGGGGGCTGTCCGGGGTGAGGGGGTGTAGGGTATGATCTAAATAGGATCAATCGGATTCCACCCTAGTTTTCGATAACAACACTTTGTTAAATAGTCCCAGTATACTCAATTTAAAATAAAAATAGAAGGATATATCCTTTTAAAGGAAAAGGCCCAATACTAAACCCTACACCTTGGAAAAAAAGGCTCCAATGTACTTCATTTATAAAATAATTTCAAAGGTATTATCACATTTCATAATACAAAAATTGCGTCAGACCAATATGATACCCCCAAATCACAAAAAATATCACTAGAAACCCAATTTATACATCAATAACAACCCCACCAGTAAAATCAAAAACACACCTCGTGAATATGATGCGTCACACGTGGTCATCACTGCTACCTCCATCCGGTGGGCCCAGCCTACAACAAATAAACATTATGAATATTTTCATAACAAAAATAATTTAAATTAAATAAATAAATATAGTATAATCTTGTGTCGTATGATCCCCTGCACCATCACCTGGATGCACATATTCCCGCAGTGCTCTAACCTCAGCGGTCAATTGCGCATTTTCCTCCTCGGAAGCGCGCAACCGTGCCTCAAAATCTGACAACTATTGTGTCATCTGAGCAACAATAGGACCGAAAACTATAGTGCATGACACTACAGAACGTGGAATCCCTATTCCATAGGTCAAACTATATCCATTCCCGTCCCGACCAATAATGCGATGAAAGATCTCATCCCTTCGCATGGGAAGCTGTCGTTGGTCCTCTGGCAGATGTTCTAACTCAGCTTCAAATTGATCCTGTGAAATATTTAAATATATATAAATATATATGTTAATAGATAGATTTATGTGATTATTGGTAAGTACAAGCACTTACTATCAATCTTGCAGCCTCTGGATCATTGTGATCACGAGTCCTCATCCACACCGACATTTTATCAGTCACTGCACCTTGCTTCTGCAACTGTATATGAATAGAATATAAACACAAAACCATATTAATTAATAAATTAAAAAATGAATAATAAATACCTCATGTCGGATCTGAGACACGTGACGAGTCCCGAGCCTGTGAGGTGGTCCCTGCAACGCTCGATTCTCAGAATGGCGTGCTGACACCTCCTACATTCAATTCATTCAAATTTCAAACAAATCACACATTCTTGAAAATATATATACACCAAAATAAATATACAAACCGAAACACCCTTAGTAGACCAATATGAAACCAAGTCATGCCACTGAGCCGGAAGGACACCTCTCAGGACTTTTTCCAGAATGTCTAGGGCACCCACATTTGGTACCCAGTTGTCCCTCTTCACTTTGCCTTTATAGTCTTTCCACATCTTACGACCTTTTCTCATAAACACGGGATAAAACTCTTCAGGGAATACTTTCAAATTTTTCTATTAAGAAAAAAATCACACATATTAGTATTGTTTATACATAGATAATAAAGTAAAATAGTCTTCTTACCTGAACATCCCTCCAAAGACGATCTAATGTGTCATGAGGGATAGAAGTCCAGTCACGCTTGGTCAATGGAAATCGATGTGGGTCGCGTATGATATGACCCAGCTGACGAATAAATACAGGGGCATTCAGTCCCATAGGATGAAATACCTCATCAAATGAAACATCAATCATCATGTCGAAATTCCATGATAAAATGCCACGACCGGGGCCTCTATTGCGAGAGGAAGAAGCAATCGAGTCTGATCCTATTGAAATTTTATATATAATTTGAAAGATGTTATATATATATATATGTTTATCAATTACATAAAAAATAGAGACAATGACATTCAAACATACCTTGACCCTGAGTCATAGATGCCTTGGATGGATGATGTGGATCTGCTGCCTTTTCCCCTGACATGCCTGCAGTCATAGAAAACATTAGTAAGGGGACTATCCAAAGTGTCTAAAAGATAAATTGGATTGTTCTTAAAAAAATCAAACTTGTAAAATTATTAATCAAACAAAAATGGATTGAATAATTAGTTGTGAATGAATTTTAAAAAATCAGAAAGTTAACAAAACAGATATACAAATTATGTACAAAACCAGTCAATGCATAGCCAAATTTCAGATAGAATTAATAAAAATTCAAGCAGCACATGAACCAGATGAAGAATACCTCAAAGGGAAGATACACCGACAATAACATCAATAAACCAAGAGTAAAATCACCCTAAATATTTATAACTAAATAAACTTCCAAAAGTGAGGATTAAAACTTACAAGGATTTATAAAATGGTTGATAATTTATGATATCCTAGGACATTCAATACTGAATAGCGGGAAAACAATTAAACCTTTCATTAAGCATGAAAATCAACCATTTCTCCTTTAACAGCCGCTCTGACCCAATAAATATCTTCTTCACGTTGAACTACGGTATGTTGATCAAGTTGTTGGTAAACAAACGGAATAGTCTCGGGTTCATCTTCTTCAAATAAAAACACTCCTCACCGAGACATTTTGACAACAACTTGCCAACTTGGATCCGAAGGCAAAGTAACGAAGAATACTTGTTCCGCTTGTGATGTCAAAATGAAAGGTTCATTCTCAACTCGTTCATTATTTCTGTATAACATATAGTTAAAATTCACCAATGAAAACTGATATTGATCGACTTTACATCAACGCACTAGATCAACCCAATTACACTTTAACAATATGTACTTCAAACCGTGTGTGTATACAACTTCAATGATGTCTATCAATTGACCATAGTAATAACCAGAATCGACAAATGGACAACCGATGCTACTGTTTTGTGTTGCTCGTTTGTCGTCAACATCTTTAATGCGAAATCGAAAACCATTAGCATCAATAGCTTTATAACGACAAACCGTTATAGATGGACCCTTAGCCAGTTGGATAAATACTTCAGTTAGCGTGGGGTCCCCTAACTCCCTCAGCTTACGAACCTATATAATTTATAAAATTCAATACTGATATATGCAAAAAGAAATTAGTATAATACTTCACTCATAATGAAAATCAATTTATACATACATAATCCTTGAACCAATCATGAAATGATGCATAATGAGATTGTTGAATTTGCAACTCGGTCGCACGATACATCTCTTCTTTTATCTCATTAATGTGTTTCCTGCAAATGATAACGCGATGTTTAAATGATCAACTTATGCAAACAAAACATGTAAAAGTTATACAAGCACATTGATAAGATACTTACTGCGTTAATGGTGCAACTGATGGAGTATTGAACAAGATATATAGATGTGGTTGTATCCACTCGATGTTGTCCATATCAAATGTGGTTCCTTCTCCAACCGGACCATCATGAATCTGAGAGGGCTTATCTAATTTGTTTCAACATACGTAAGATATTCTTCACAAAAAGTAGTACACTCATCCATCAAATAACCATTGGCTATTGATGCCTTCGGACGAGCTCTGTTGCGTACAAATCTTTTCAATGTACTCAAATACCGTTCAATATGATACATCCACCTGAACTGCACTGGACCAGCAACCATTACTTCATCAGTTAGGTGCACTGTCAAGTGGACCATAACATCGAAAAATGAGTGGGGGGGGGAAAGTTTCTCAAAGTGACAAAGTGTAAGTACAATTCGGTCCTACAAAATTTTTAAATCACTCATTCGTTGATTTCTTAAACAAAGTTGTCTAAAAAAATTACTCATCTCAATCAACGGCTGAACAACATTGGGGGATAAACAATCACAAATTGCGATTGGAATCAAATGCTGAAGTAGTATATGATTGTCATGACTTTTCAACCCTTGCAATGTCTTGTTCGTCAGATTCACACACTTTGAAATATTAGAAGAGTAACCATCAGGCACCTTGACCATATTCAAAATGGAAAAAGATGTATCTTTCTCCTTTGTAGTCATCGTATACTGTGCAGCAGGCATATATGCCTTGTTTCCCTCAGCTAACTCTAAATGCAACTGTTTCCTGAAACCTATTTCTTCTAAATCACGACGTGCATTAACATGGTCCTTTGATTTTCCACTAACACCTAAAATGGTCTACAATATGATATCACAAACATTTTTTTCAATGTGCATGACATCCAAATTATGCCTCAGCATGTTAGTTTTCCAATACGGAAGACTATAAAAAATACTTTTCTTTTTCCAATTGTGACTGCGCTGCCTACCCGCAACACGAATATTACTTACTGGAGGAGCCACCAAATCCTGAATTTCATATACCGTGCGGATGTTTTCTTCCTCAATCTGTGATAACATTTCGACTCCTGTCATGATCTTTGGTGCTGGGATGAACTCTCTAGAACCATAAAATTCCACTCTGTCCTTTCTGAACCTGTACGGAGGGGGGAGAAAGCTCATGCGACCCATGTATGCCCATTTTTTGGAATGTTTAAGCCATACATATTTTTTACTTTTATTGCAACAAGGGAAAGAAAATTTTCTTTTCGTACTCCAACCTGATAAATTTGCATAAGCTGGGAAGTCATTGATTGTCCACAATAAAGCATCATGCAGTTTGAACATTTCATTCGTTTCGCAGTCATAAGTCATCACACCATCGACCCAAAATTCATTCAACTCATCAATCAATGGCTGAAGGTAAACATCAATCTTATCCCCCAGAATTTTAGGTCCATCAATAAGAGTGGAAAGTAATATAAATTGTTGCTTCATACAAAGCCACGAAGGAAGATTATATGGAACCAACACCACGGGCCATGTGCTATGAGTTGCACTAACCATAGACTTGAATGGATTGAAACCATATGCTGCCAATCCCAATCAGACATTATGAACATCTTTAGCAAAGTTGGGATGTCTCTTATCAAAATCCTTCCATGCATGAGAGTCTGCCGGATGGGTTAACATATCACTTTCATGAACTCTTTCTGCATGCCATCTCATTAAATTAGAAACTTTAGATGACATAAAAAATCTTTTCAACCTCGGTTTAAGGGGAAAGTAACGCATTTGCTTTATGGAAATTGGTTTCCCCTGTATCGCAATCTAACTTTGATGAGTCTTATTTCCCCTGTTCTCTTTCCACCTGGAAGCACCACAAACTGTACAAATATCCAAATGGGTTGTTTCCTTTCTAAACAACATACAGTTGTTTGCACATGCATCTATGGTCTCATATGTAAAACCTAAATTCTCTATCAACTTACGAGCATAGTAATACGACTCGGGAATCGTAGCGTCGACAGGAAGAACTTTTTTCAATAACACCAAAAGCATGTCGAATGATGTGTCTGACCAATTATTCAAAGTCTTCAAATGCAACAACTCCACGATAAATGACAGTTTATTGTAAGAAGTACATCCAAGATATAATTCAGTTTACGCATCATCATGTGCTTCATAAAACTTCCTCGAATCACGATATGCACCAGAGCGAAGACTTATCTCACCGGTCTCAAGATTCTGGATGTCAATGCCTTCAGGATCAAACCCACATACCATTTCAGTATGCATTTCATGCATTGGATCATTCATCCTTGCATCAACATCCATCTGAGACGCATCCGTATTTTGACAACGAACATATTCTTCTCCATGACGAGTCCAACTCATATAATTTTTCAGAAATCCATTAAATAATAGGTGCTCCCTCACAGTATCTCGTGTGAATTGATATATGTTAGCACATTTTCTACATGGACAACTAATATAGCCACTTTCAAATCCTCTGGTGAAGTCAATAAACTGCATAATGCCATTGAAATATTCTCTAGACGTTCGATTTGTAAGATCAATCCAACTTTTATCCATAATAATATCCATATAACAAACATTTACACAATACTTATTACATTTTCATTTTTCAAATCAACTATATTTAAAATAAATACTAATCATTTGTTTATGAACCATTGATAAAATAATAATGTAACTGAAAACCCATGTCATACCTGATTGTGCTACAAACCTGGAAGGGAGGGGAGCCGAAGGCGGTGCTGCGAGGGAGAGGAGAGGCAGTGAAGGGGAGCTGGAGCCAAAGGCGGTGCGGCGAAGGAGGGGACGAGCGGCGCAGTGGTGGCGGGGAGCCGGAAGAGAGGAGGCGGTGAGGGGACGGGCAGTGAGGCGGGGGGGGGGGGGGGCTGTCTGGGGTGCGGGGAGGGTTGTCCAGGGTGCGGAGGGGCTGTCCGGGGTGCGGGGGGGCTGTCCGGGGTGCGGGGAGGGGGGGGGGGCGTCCGGGGTGCGGGGGGGGGGGGGGGGGTGCTGTCTGGGGTGCGGGGGCCGTCTGGGGTGGTGGGGGGGAGGGCCGAGGGGGCGGAGGGCCGAGGGCGGAGGCCGGATGCCGGAGGCCGAAGGCCAGAGGTCAAAGGGGTAGGGGGCGGAGGCCGGAGGGAGGAGGCCAGAGGGCGGAGGGACATCGGAGGGGCGTCGGAGGGGAGCAGAGGATGGCTGGAGGGCGGAGGGCAGCCGAAGCGGGAGGGCAGATGGCGGAGGGTGCACAGAGGGCGGAGGCCGACGAGGGCGGAGAGCGGTGGAGGGCGGCGGGGCGCGCGGGGAGGGCGGCGACAGGGGGGGGGGGGGCGCCGAAGCCCTAATTTTTTTTTTACAAAGGTCAGCGACCGCCATTGGCGGTCGCGTCCGGGGTGCGGGGGGGGGGGGGTGCTGTCCGGGGTGCGGGGGCCGTCCGGGGTTGTGGGGGGGAGGGCCGAGGGGGCGGAGGGCTGAGGGCGAAGGCTGGATGCCGGAGGCTGGAGGCCGAAGGCCGGAGGTCAGAGGGGTAGGGGGTGGAGGCCGGAGGGAGGAGGCCAGAGGGCGGAGGGACGCCGGAGGGGAGTGGAGGATGGCTGGAGGGCGATCGGAGCGGGAGGGCAGATGGCGGAGGGTGCGTGGAAGGCGGAGAGCGGTGGAGGGCGGCGACGGGGTGGGGGGGGGGCGCCGAAGCCCTAATTTTTTTTACAAAGGTCAGCGACCGCCATTGGCGGTCGCTGTTGGGTACCTAAAACGACCGCCATTGGCGGTCGCTCTTGGGTACCTACAGCGACCGCCAAAGGCGGTCGTCTGTGTCAGGGGGCTTCAATCCCCAATATTCTAGTAGTGCATGAAATGTAAAAAACCCTTAAAACCTTGAAAAGTCCTTGAAATCCATAAAACCCCTAAGAACCTTAAAAAACCCTAAAACCCATAAAGACCCTAAAACTGCAAAAAACTCTAAAAACCCTTAATACCACTAAAAAATTTAAAAAAAACTATAAAAAACCTTAAAACCCTAAAAATAAAAAAAACCCTAAAAACCCAAAAGACCCTAAAAACCTAGAAAACCCATAAATCCTTAAAAATCCTTGAAAACCCCTAAAAACCCTCAAAATCCCTAAAGACCCTAAAAAAATCTAAAAACCTTAGAAATTCTAAAAACCCCCTAAAATCCATGAGAACATAAAAACCCCAAAAAACCCAGAAAAAACCCATAAAAACCATAAATCCCCAAAAAACTTTAAAAACCATAAAACCCATAAAACCCCAAAAAACTACTAAAAACTACTAAAAACACTTAAAACCCCTAAAAACATTAAATAACTCTAAAAAAAATTAAAAACCCAAAAAACTAAAAAAAAACTCTTAAAACTCTAAAAGACACTAAAAACAACTATAAACCCTAAAAACTGGTAAAATCCCTAAAAACCCTAAAAAATCCTAAAAACCATAAAAAAAATCCTAAAAACCCATGAAAAAGTAAAAAACTAATTTTTTTGAAAACCACTAAAAATCATAAAACCTCTAAAAAGCATACAACCCTCAAAACCCATAACATCCCTCAAAACCAACAAAAACTATAAAAACCCTCAAAACCACTTAAAACGTTAAAAAACTCTAAAAACCCTTAAAACCATAAAATCACAATAAAAACCCCTAAGACCCCAAAAGACCCTAAAACACAAAAAACCCTAAATACCCATAAAACCCCACAAAATCCCTAAAAACCCTAAAATCATAAAAATCTGAAAAAACCACAAAAATTCCATGAAAACGTAAAAAATCTTAAAAACCCATAAAAACCTTATAAAACCCTAAAACCCCATAAAAACCCTAAAAACGTCAAAAACTCTAAAAAACTTAAAAACCCGAAAAATTCATAAAAAACCCTAAAAACTTTGAAAGACCCTAAAAAGCACTAAAAATCCCTAAAACCCTTAAAAATCCCTAAAAACCCCAAAACCCTAAAAACAATAAAAAACCAAAAAAACCCGTAAAAATCCATGAAAACTTTAAAAACCCTAAAAATCCTGAAAACCCCATGAAAATATAAAAACCCCTAAAAACTTTAAAAACCCTTAAAAACCTAAAAAAATCAAGAAAAACCCCTAAAACCCCCAAAATACCTTAAAAACCTCAAAAAACCATAAAAACCGTTAAAACCCCAAAACCCCCTAAAAATTCTTGAAAATTTAAAAGCCCCTAAAAACCCAGAAAATCCCCTGAAAACCAAAAGAAACCTAAAAACTTTAATAACCCTAAAAACCTTAAATACCCAATATGTGTTAAAAAATTCTAAAAACCATAAAACCCTAAAAATTAAAGAAAACCCTAAAAACCCAAAAGACTCTAAAAACCCTAAAAACCTTTCAAAAACCTGAAAACCCTCCAAATCCCTAAAAACCCTAAAAAATCATTAAAACCCCTGAAAAACTTGAAAACCCCTCAACATCCCTAAAAACCATAACATCCAAAAAAATCAATGAAAATGTAAAAAACTGAGAGAAACCACTTAAAACCATAAAACCCCTAAAAACCTTTAAAACCCTAGAACCCATAAAACCCTAAAAACTCTCAAAACCCATAAAATCCTTAAAAACAATAAAAAACTCAAAAAATCCTTAAAAACAATAAAATACTAAAAAAAACCCAAAAAACCCAAAAAGAATATAAAACCCCAAAACCCCCCTAAAAACCTTACAAAACCTAAAAATGATCAAAATCCCTAAAAACCCTAAAAAATTCTAAAAACCAAAAAAATCCTATAAAACCACTAAAAATCCATGAAAATGTAAAAAACTCTAAAAACCCTAAAGAAACCCTGAAAACTATTAACCCCCTAAAAACCTTAGGAACCCTAAAATTCCATAAAAGCCCTAAAAACAACAAAAAATTATAAAAACCCTTAAAACTCCTAAAAATGTTAAAAACTCTAAAAAACCTTAAAAACCATAAAAAACTTAAAAAATCGATAAAAGCCAAAAGAAGCCTAAAAACTGTAAAAATCCCTAAAAACCCATGGAAAACTCTAAAACCCCTAAAAATCCTTAAAAACTCCCCAAACCCTAAAATTCATAAAAAAACTAAAAACCCCTAAAATCAACGGAAATGTAAAAAACCTTAAAAGCCTTAAACACGTTAAAAACCTCTACAAAACCTTTAAAGCCCAAAAATACTCAAAATATCCTAAAACCTAAAAAGACCCTAAAAACCCTAAAAACCCTAAAAACCCTAAAAACCCTGGGAACCCATGAGAACCCCCAAAATCCCAAAACCCCTTAAAACATTAAAAACCCTAAAAACCTGTAAAGACCCAACACCACTAAAAACTCTAAAAGTCAATAATACCTCTAAAAATGTTTAAAAACTCGAAAAAACCTTAAACCCCCTAAAAACTCAATAAAACCCTAAAACTTCTCATAACACCATAAAAACCCTACAAATCCCTAAAAACCCTAAAAAACTCTAAAAACCATAAAAATCCTAAAACCCCCCTAAAAATTCCTGAAAACATAAAAACCCCAAAAAACCTCAAGAAACCCATGAAAACCATAAAAACCCCTAAAAACCCCTAAAAACCTTAAAAATCCATAAAACCCATAAAAACCCTAAAACCACTAAAAATCTAAAAAATGTTAAAACCCCAAAAAAATGTCAATAACTCTTAAAAACCTTAAAACCACTAAAAATTTCAAAAAATCTTTAAAACCCAAAGGACCCTAAAAACCCTGAAAAACCCTAAAACCCCTGAAAATCCTTAAAAACCCTAAAAACCTAAAAACCATAAAATCCTAAAAAATCCCCAAAAAACCATGAAAACATAAAAAAAACCCTAAAAACCTTAATAAAACCATGAAAACTATAAAAACCCCTAAAAACCTTTAAACCCCTAAAAATCAATAAAAATCCTAAAAACCCACTAGAAACTCCCAAACTCTTAAAACCCCTAAAAACATTTTAAAAACTCTAAAAAACCTCAAAAACCTAAAAACTAAAAAATAGCAAAAACACAAAAAATGCCCTAAAAATATAGAAAATCCCTAAAACCCCCTAAAATACCCTAAAAATCCCAAAAAAACCTAAACATCATAAAAATCCTATAAAATCCCTAAAAATTCATCACAACATAAAAAACCCTAAAAACCCAAAAAACTAGAAAACCCCTAAAAACCTTAAAAACCCATGAAAACGTATAAAACCCCTAAAACCCACTAAGAACTCTAAAAACATTAAAACCCATAAAAGTTAAAAATCTCTAAAAAACCTTTAATACCTAAAAAGCTCAAAAGAACCCCTAAAAACCTAAAAGACCCTAAAACTCTAAAAAAACCTAGAAACCCCAAAAAACCCTCAAAACCCTAAAAATCCCAAAAAACCCATAAAAATAACAAAAACCCATAAAAATCCTAAAACCCCCATAAAATCCAAGAAAACATAGATACCCTCAAAACCCCCTCAAAACCATAAAAACCCCAGAAAACCTTAAAAAACCATAAAACACCATAAAACCCTAAAAAACCAACAAAAACTATAAATCCCCTAAAACCCATGAAAATGTTAAAAAACTCTAAAAACCTTAAAAACCCTACAAACTCAAAAAAAACCTAAAATCATAAAAGACACTAAAAAAACTAAAAACCACTAAAATCCCTCAAAATCCCTAAGATCCCAAAAAGCCATAAAAATCCTTAAAATCCCCTAAAATTCCATGAAAATGTAAAAAATCCTAAAACCTTGAAAAACCCTTGAAAGCCATAAAAACCCGAAAAACCCGTAAAAGCCCTGGAAACTCATAAAAATTCTAAAAAACCACTAAAACTCCAAAAACCCTTTAAACCCCTAAAAAAATATAAAAAACTTAAATACCCTAAAAATATCAAAAGCACCACTAAAAAACCCAAAAAACCCTAAAAATACCTAAAAACCCTAAAAAATCCAAAAAACCATAAAAATCCTAAAAACCCCTAAAAATCCATCGAAATGTAAAAACCGTAAAAAATATAAAAATCACCAGAAAAACATAAAAAACCATAATAACTTGAAACATCCTTTAAACCCAAGAAAACCCTAACCCAATAAAACCTCTTAAAACCTATAAAAGCGTCGAAAATCTCTAAAAAATCTTAAAACCACTAACAACTCAAAAAAACTCTAAAAGTCCAAAAATACCCTAAACCCCTGAAAAACCTAAAAAATAATAAAAACCCTTAAAACCCCTAAAACCATAAACCCCTAAAACCTTAAAAAAACCCACAAAAACCCTAAAACCCATAAAAACTCTAAAACTACTTAAATCCCCTAAAAACTTCTAAAAATCCATGAAAATGTAAAAAACCCTAAAAACCATAAATACCTCTAAAAACCATAGAAAACCCTAAAAGTCCCTAAAAACAGAAAAACCACTAAAAACTCTAAAAACCATTTAAATCCCTAAAAACATTAAATAACTCTAAAAAACTTAAACACACAAAAAAACTAAAAAACCCTAAAAAAGTAAAAAGAACCTGAAAACCCCTAAAAGCCCAAAAAACCCAAAAAACCATAAAAATATTAAAAAACTCCTCAAAATCAATAAAAATGTAAAAATCCCCAAAAATTATGAAAACCCATGAAAACCCCGAAAACCATAAAAGCTGTTAAAATCCTTTAAAACCCCTAAAAATCTATAAAAACCATCAAAAACCGCCTAAAACTCTAAAACCCCCAAAAAAACCCTTAAATGTTAAAAAACTCTAAAAACCTTTAAAAACCCCTAAAAACCCAAAAAAGAACCTAAAATTCCTAAAATATCCTAAAAAACATAAAACCCTGGAAAAACATAAAACCCCTCAAAATCTCAAATAATCCTAAAAACCCCTAAAAATCATAAAAATCCTAAAAAACACCCTAAAATCCATGAAAACGTAAAAAACGCTAAAAACCCTAAAAACCTTAAAAACCCCTAGAAAACAACAAAACCCCCCTAAAAACCCAAAAATACCCTAAATCCCACTAAAAACTCTAAAAACCATTTAAACCCCTAAATACATTAAAAAATATTAAAACCCCCCAAAACGCAAAAAAACTATAAAAACCCCAAAAGACCCTAAAACCCTAAAAACCCCTAAAACCTCTAAAAACTACTAAAAAATCAAAAACCCCTCAAAATCCCTAAAAAATCTAAAAACACTAAAATCCATAAAAGTCACAAAAACCCTAAAAACCCTAAAAACTCTAAAAACCATAAAAATCCTTAAAACCCCTAAAAATCAATGAAAAAGTAAAAAAACCTAAAAACCCTAAAAAACCCTTGAAAATTATAAAAACTACAAAAAACTAATAAAAACCCCTAAAATCCCATAAAACCCCTAAAACCACTAAAAAAACTAAAAACCCTTTAAACCCCAAAAAATGTTAAAAATTCCTAAAAAACCTTAAAACCACCCAAAAAAACCCCTAAAACCCCAAGAACCCTGAAAACCCCTAGAAACCCTACAAACCCTACAAACCCCTAAAAACTGCTAAAACCCCTCAAAATACCTAGAAACCCTAAAAGAAGATGGCTGAGCCAGCAGGGGGCTCGGGCGATTCTATGGAATCTCGGCACACGTCGGCTCCTCTGAATCAGGAAGTAATTGATCCTATGAAGAAACCTAACTCTGAACCTGTTGGGCATAATGTCCTTTTTCAATTTTGCAATCCCCAAGTTGCAAAACCTGGTCAACCAGAGGATTCACCTTTGGATGCATCGAAGAAGAATTTTGCTAAGGTTTTCAAATCTGTGGCTTCCTCTTCTTTCTCTGAATTCAGCACCCCCTCCCCTGGTGTGTTATTAAGAAAGAAAAAAGAGCTCATGTATCTGCCAACCGGGAAGCAATTGAGGAGAAAATTAACCTCTGTAAATTTTTCGATCATTGCTCGTGTGGTCATACCCAAGGGTAAAGAATTATGGAGATTTGTCGAGCTTATCAAGTGAGTTTCTGAAATCTGGGGTTTCTCAGACTGGAAAATGACAGCCATGGGCCGCAGATTTTATCACATTGTTTTTTCCTCTGATGAGAATAAACGACATGCCTAGAGTTTTGGATCACTTGCTCTTAAGCCTGGTATGCTATGGATTCAAGACTTGGATCACAATTTTGATCCAACAAGTGTGAAGAATACTTTTACTCAGGTTTGGATTCGTATCTGCAAACTGAATTGGTTATATTGGCATCCCCAAATTCTATGGGACATTTCCTCCTCGGTTGGATTTACCATCCGTATTGACAGGGAAACAAACAATCCAATATTTGGGAACTATGCTAGAGTTCTTGTTGAAGTTGACATGGCCAACACTTTGGTCGAAGATGTGGTGTTAAACACGCTGGATGAAAGTATCATGCTGGAAATACAGTATGAAAGAAGACCCAAGTTCTTTAATAATTGTCTCTTTCTTGGTCACACTTTCAATGAATGCAGGAGACTGAATACTTGTAACACTTGCAAGGCATGAGGTCATAAGGACGGTTCATGTCAAGTTTCTAAAAAGAAAGAAATTCCCCATAAAGATGCAGTGAATAATGATACCCTCCCTCTGCTAGTTAATACCCTCCCACTAAAAGGAAATAAAAACAACAACACTGGGACAAGAAGCATCCCAGATCAACTTGTTGTGAACTTTTAGAAGGTATGTGATCCCATAACATTGGTCCTGGCCAATGGGTTGTGTGGCTCGGATCCTAATGATCATAATGTTGGGCAAGCTTCTCATGTAGAGAAATTTAAAGATTCTGCAAGTGCTTCTCCATATCCTGGGGCCTCTCCATAGATTAATTCACCTCTTACTGTGCAAACTAGTCTTTTTGACTCTGGAAGTACCTCACTTGAATCACCTACCTCTGTGTCTCCTGTTTCTGAACAACCTTCACTTTCTCAGCCTGATGCACCTGATCTTGCAACTGCCAGCAGAGTTGATGATGCATCTGCTCAGCCTAAAAAACATGTTCTTGTAGATACTGTCAAAGTGCATGATGCAAGAATGCTTATGTCTCATCCTGATGCTCACAATGCTGGACAAACTTCTCCTGTAGAGCAAGTTAAGGATACTGTAGGTGCTTCTTCTTCTCTTGGGGCCTCTCTAGAGATTATTATACTTCCTACTATGTAAACTAATTTTCTTGACTCTGGAAGTCCTCCCCTCGAATCACCTGCTCTTGTGTCTCCTGTTTCCGAGAAACCTTCACTTGCTCAACCTGATGCACCTGATCTTGCAACTTCCAACAGAGTGCATGATGCATCCGCTCATCCTGATGCACCTGTTCTTGCAGATACTGCCAAAATGCATGATGCAGGAAGGATCATGCCCAATCCTGAATTCTTCACCCATGTTCCTTCATGAATTTCCACCAAGGCTAAATTTACTGGAGTTCCTCACAATGAAGGGATTTTTGTTACTAATAACTTCTCCCCCCCCCTCTCTGGGAAACTTTGGGCTGATCAAGAAGATGACAGTCAAGATGATGATGTAAGCTTTGATGTGACTCCTATGGCCTCTACTCATGAGGAACCAAAAATTGAACAAGTCATCAAGAAACCTCCTGGAATACCTCCCAAGCAGGGAGGAAAGAGAAAAGGAGTTTCTTACAAGAATACACAAGGCCTTCCTCATCATAGAGGCAACCCAAATCTCAATCAATGAAGCTACTTTTTTGGAATTGTCAAGGGATTGGAAATTCTCCCACTACAGCAGCCCATCAACATTTTCTCATCACCAACAAGCCTTCGCTTGTGGCCATTACTGAGCTTCTTATTAGTTTTGATAACTGGAAGGGTTTTAACTGTGACTCGCTTGGTTACTCGTTTATTACCCACAATAGAGGTGTTGGTAACCTTGAAAACTTATGGGTTTTTTGACACAATGACTTTCAACTTGAGTCTTTTGAGATTAGTCATCAAGTAATTTCAGTTCACACTTGGCTGAAAGATATCCCTTTCTCTTTCTCTTTCATTTATGCCTCTTGCTCTTACATCAAAAGAAGAGAACTTTGGGATGATTTATCTGCTCTTAGTGAGAATATGGTTCACAACTGGGTCATCACGGGTGACTTCAATATTATTCTTAGTCCATATGAAAAAATTGGCCCTCATTTCTCCCATACTACTGCACATGATTTTCAGTGTTGTGTGGATCAATGAAATCTCACTGAAGTTCCTATTGCAAGTGCCAAATTCACTTGGGGAAGGTTCACTGTCAATGGGAGGCAAGCTAGTGAAATTGATAGGTGCTTTATGCAAGTCAATGATACTGGTTCTCCATTGGGAATCTCGAGATTTACTCTTCCTAAATTTAACTCTTATCATAATCCTATTGTTTTCACCATTTGGGAGGACAGCAGGAGACTCACCCCCTTACCTTTCAAGTTCAACAATGCCTGACTTTCAATTCTAGGTTACAGGGAAGTAGTTCTTGATGGATGGAACTCCACCTTTCATGGTAGTCCTCATTTTTTGGTTGCCTCAAATCTTAGGAAAATCAAAATCCTTCTAAAAGTTTGGAGTAAGCTCTCTTTCTCAAGAATTGATGATGATATTAAAGATGCAGAATATCAGCTGGAGTCTTTCCAAGAGAACAATCACCAAGGGGATGTTCCTACTCATGAGGAACTTGAGTTTCACAAAAAACTTGATGATGTTCTTGTTCTTAAAGAAAATCTGGGAAAAAATCAATTTAATGTTTGATGGCTCAAAGATGGTGATAGAAACTCAAAGTTCTTTATTCGCTTACAATGGAAGAAAAGGGTTCATAAAGGACCCAATCATATCTGAATTAATGGAACAACCTTGATTGAGGAGAATGAGATCTCTGATGTTGTTGTTGATCATTTCAAATCTCATTATAATGATGATAGTATCCCCCATCCTGTCCCGATTGCCGAATGTATTGAGAAATGCGTGGGTGACTCACATAACAATGATTTGACCTCTCCCCCTCTTGAGGATGAAGTGAAATCTGGTATTTTTTCACTCAATTCTGAAAGTTCCCCTGGACCAGATGGATTTACCAACAAAATTTTCATTTTCTGTTGGGATATCTTTCATACAGAAATTACCAATGCTTTCAGGGAATTCTTTCTCTCAGGATCAATTCCTTTTGGATCCAACTCCAATTTTATTGCTCTGCTTCCCAAAAAGGACGATGCAATTGATATTGGTGAATTTCGACCGATTGTCATTGGAAACACCATTCCAAAGATTATTAGAAAAATAATTGTCATTAGGTTAGGGAAGATTGTTGGTAACATGATCACACCCAATCAATTTGGGTTTGTTCCTGGGTGAAGAATCCAAAACTGCCTATATATGGCCTCTGAAGGAGTGAATATAATGAGGAAGGATTCCAAGCATAGGACTTTTGCTTTAAAATTGGACATATCCAAATCCTTTGATACCATAAGTGGCACTTTCTTTTCAAGGTTCAGAGCATGTATGGGGTTTTATCCAAGTTTATCAGTATTATTTCTACCATTTTGGGGAGTTCTAGAATCTTTTTTCTAGTTAATGGGGAACCAAAAGGTTTCTTTCAATGTTCACGAGGGGTCCGACAGGGAGATCCCCTTTCTGGAATTCTCTTTGCACTTGCGGAAGATTATCTGAGTCATTTGTTACTGATGCAGTGATGGCTGGCTTCTAATGTCCTATAAAAGCTGGGAAGGACTCTTTTGTACCCTCTCACCTTTTTTATTCTGATGATATTCTTCTCTTTGGGCAGGCTAATATGCGAACTATATCTTCTAACCAGAAAATCTTTACTTATTATGAAGACGTTGCTGGACAGGCCATCAGTTGGAGTAAATCATCCATTTTCTTTAGGAAAGGGAGCTCCGTTGTGAGGCAAAACAGAATCATCAGATGCCTTGGTGTCAAAAAAGGATCCTTGCCATTCAACTACCTTGGGGTCCCCCTCTTTTGGGGAAAGGTAAAGCGCTGCCACTTGGAAAGAATCTCTATTAACATCACACAACAACTGGCTAAATGGAAGGGGAAGTCCCTGTCTCTAGCAGGCAGAGTATGCCTTATCAATTCTGTCATCACCTCAATGTTTGTTCATGTCTTCTCTATATATAGATGGTCAGTAAGTCTGATCAAATCTCTTCAAGCCAAGATCCGGAACTTTTCATGGACAAGATGCATTAATGAAAAGAAATTGTTAACTGTTGCATGGAAAGACTGCATTAAACCCATTGAAATGGGTGGTCTTGGAATTATGGACCTCCGGGTTTTTAATGAGGACTTTCTGGCCAAATTCACCTGGAACCTCTTCACACATAAGGAAGGTGAGCTGGAATTTCTTAAAGAAATATTTACTGCTTGCTTGTGCACTGGCTACACTGGATACATGCTCTCCTCTGTCTGGACCACAATTAAATCCTCATACCCTTATCTCCCAATCAATTTGGGCTGTTTCAAAGCACTCCAATCTGAACTATTGGTTCACTCCGTGGCTCAACTATCCTCTATATGAAATCATGTAGATATCTCAAGCTCTGCAACACATTTCTATCAATGATCTCAACACCAGGCTGATGAAGTTGGATGGACTTTTACCAGCACACATCATTTCCCAGGTTCATCACTACAGCTACATTGATTCTGATACTATCATCTAGAAACCAAATCAGATTGGTCAGCTCACTGCAAGGGAGTACTACAATCACAAATGTTGACAAGGCCTGGACCCCCCCTCATGGATTCTGAAATATAAGTGTCAATTCATTCCCCCTAGAAACTTCCTTCTCCTTTGGAAGATTTGGAGAAACTGGCTGACTATGCATGCTCAGTTTCAAAAAGTTGGATGGCATATTGTATCAACCTGTAGCCTCTGTTTACGGGATGCTGAAAGTGTACAACACCTTTTTGTTGAATGCAATATTGCACATAGATTATAGAACCACATACAAGACATTTTTTGTCTCCGTTTTCCCTATGGAACCTTTGACCAAAGGATGCTTTTTATTACAGAATTCAGTTGCAGTGAGTAGCTCCATAATCTTCTTCTTGCTACATTTGCAGCAATTGATGCCTTCCTATGGGATGTGAGGAATTCTGATATGTTTCGAAATAAATCGCGCACCATACATGAGGGTATTATTTCCATGCACAGTGTTGTACGAATGGCAGGGTGTATCCAATCAGGCACTATGAACAACTATTTCAATGACCTTGTCACACTCCTCACTCTTGGTGTCTCTGGCAGGTGTAAAAAACCAATGTTGATGAAGTTCATTCAATGGATTCCACCAATCCCGTCATGGATCAAAGTTAATGTCGATGGTGCGACAGCAGGTTCACGAGGTCCTTCAGGCTATGGTGGTGTTTTCTGTACCTATCGAGGTTTTGTCACTGGAATTTTCTATCATTTAATTTGGAATGGATGCGCCTTGAGGCAGAGCTTTGGGATATTATCAAGGCTGTACGTTTTGAAAATCAATTCGGGTGGATGCATCTCTGGATCGAATCTGACTCGCTTCTTCAAAACTCAAGAAAGGTTCCATGGAGGCTCCTACCCCAATGGATTGAATGTCTTAGCTTATCCAAGAACCTGAGTCTCAATATCACTCATGCATATAGGGAAGTCAATATGGTGGCCGATGTTCTCTCCAAGATGGCTATTAAAGAATGCAGCTCACAGTGGTCTTTTATTGCTCCATCTTTTTGTGCGTCTCATGTAGACTCTGACATGAAGGGTACTACCCGCACTCGATTGTACAAGCCCCCCCCCCTGTAATTCCTTGTACTTTTCTTTATTTATAATTTGAGGCACCAGGCTCCCCGCTTGGTCTGGTCTTTCTTTACCCCCTAGAAACCCTAAAAAAACAAAAAGACCATAAAACTCCTAAAAACACCAAAAAATTCATGAAAATGTAAAAAACCCTAAAACCCCCTCAAAACCATAACAACTCCTAAAAACCATAAACGACCCTACAAACCCATAAAAACATTAAAAAACTGCTAAAAACTCTAAAACCCCTTTAAACCTCTAAAAGTGATAAAAACTCTAAAAAACATTAAAAGCCCTAAAAACTATAAAAACACCCAAAACCCCTTAAAACCCCTAAAATCACATAAAAAACCTAAAACACTCAAAATCCCTAAAACCACTAAAAACCCGCTAAAATGCATGAAAATGTAAAAAAATCCTAAAAACCATAGGAAACTCCTAAAAACAATAAAAAAACCCTAAAAACCTCCAAAACCCCATAAAAACCCTGAAAACCCACTAAAAACTCTAAAAACCCTTTAAAACCCTAAAAACAGTAAAAACTGTAAAAAAAACCTTAAAACCCTAAAAACTCAAAAACCGTAAAATCTCCAAAAGACCAGAAAAACCCTGAAAACCATAAAAATCCTAAACCCCCTAAAAATCCATGGAAACATAAGAAACCCTAAAAACCCTGAAACCATAAAAACCCCTAAAAACCTTAAAAACCCTAAAACCACTAAATAACCACTAAAAACTCTAAAAACCCTTGAAACCCATAAAAATTTAAAAAAACTCTAAAAACCTTAAAAACCCTAAAAAACTAAAAAAAATCCATAAAAACCCTAAAACCTTAAAAATCTATGAGAAACCCCCCCAAAACCTTCAAAATCCCCCAAAACCTGAAAAACCCTAAAAACCATAAAAATCCTAAAACACACCTAAAAATCCACCAAAATGTAAAAAAACCATAAAAACCCAAAAAACCCATGAAACCCATAAAAACCCCTAAAAACTTAGAAAAATATTATAAACCCATAATAACCACTAAAGACTCTAAAAACCCATAAAACCCCTAAAAAGGGTAAAAACTATAAAAAACTTAACAAACATAAAAATCTAAAAAAAACCCAACAAACCCAAAAAAGATTCTAAAACCCCTGAAAAGCCCTAAAAATCCTAAAAACCCTAAAAACCCTTAAAAACATGAAAAGCCCATATAACCTATAAAAATCCATAAAAATCCAAGAAAACGTAAAAAACAGTAAAAATCCTGAAAACCATAAAACCCCTAAAAACCTTAAAAACTCTAAAAAACCATAAAACCCCAAAAACCCCACAAAAAAATCTAAAAAACCTTAAAACCCCTAAAAATGGTAAAAAACTCTAAAAACCTTAAAAATCGTATTTTTTTTTAAAACCCCCCTTAACACACAAAAAAGACACTAAAACCCTAAAAACCATAAAAAACCTTGAAAACCCTAAAACCCCTAAAAATCCTTAAAAACCCTAAAAATTTCTAAAAACCACAAAAATCCTAAAAATCCCTAAAAATCTATAAAGACATAAAAAACCCTAAAAACCCGAAAAACTCCTTAAAAACCATAAAACCCCTAAAACCATAAAACCCCAAAAAACATAAAAAATCACTAAAAGCACTAAAAACCCTTTAAACCCCTAAAATGTTAAAAAACTCAAAAAAAACTTAAAAACCATAAAAACTCAAAAAAAACACAAAAAAACCCAAAATACACAAAAACCCTAAAAAACACTGAAAACACCCTGAAAATCTATAAAAACCCACAAAACCCCTAAAACCCCTAAAACCCCTAAAAACCCTAAAAACCCTAAAAAACTAGATGAACATCCTAAAAATATTGAAACCACCCAAAAACAATTAAAATCCCTAAAAAACTGAAAATCCTAAAAAAAACTAAAAATCCATGAAAACGTAAAAACCCCTAAAACCCTAAAAAAATCCCTAGAAAACCACAAACCCCCTAAAAATATTAAAAACCCAACGAACCCTAAAAACCATAAAAAACCCACTAAAAACCCTAAAAACCTTAAAATTCCAAAAAACGTTGAAAAACTCTAAAAAAACTTTAAAACCATAAAAATCTCAAACAAACCTCTAAAAACCCACTTGAAATGGGTGGGCTAGGCATTAAGGATCTCAGGATCTTCAATGATGCCTTGTTGGCCAAATTCACTTGGAATCTTTTCACACACAGAGAGGGTGATTTGGACTTTCTCAAAGAACGCTTTACTGGGAAACTGTGCAATGGTTATACTGGGTACATGCTCTCCTCTATCTGGACAATGGTTAAATACTCGTATAAGGACATCATCTCTCAATCTACTTGGGCTGTCTCAAGGCAATCCAACTTGAATTGTTGGTTCACCCCTTGGCTCAAGAGTCTGCTGCATGAATTTATGCAGGTTAGGCATGGCATGCAACACATGTCCATTAATGAACTCAACACCAGAATGTCGGAGCTGGATGGGATCTTACCTGCCCATATCATTTCTGAGATTCAACTCTACGGTTACATGGATTATGATTCAATTATCTGGAAACCGAACTTGATTGGCCTGCTTACTGCAAAGGACTTTTACAATCACAAATGTCGGCAAGGGATAGATCCCCCCTCATGGCTCATGAGATACAAATGCCATTTTATTCCTCCTAGACATTTTCTGCTCTTCTGGAGGATCTGGAGGAATCGGCTGCCCATGCATGGCCAACTCCAAAAGGTTGGTTTGCATCTTGCTTCGGCCTGCTGTATATGCATGCAGGATGCTGAAAATGTGCAGCATCTTTTTGTTGAATGCAAGCTTGCTTATGGTCTGTGGAAGTATCTGCAGGATGTCTTTGGTCTTCAATTACCCCTGGATAGAACCTTTGCTCAGATGATGTCTCTCATCACGGAATCAAGGTATAGTGAGAAAATCTACAATCTTCTCCTTGCTGCTTCGGCAGCCATTGTGGATTTTCTATGGGATGCCAGAAACTCTGCTATGTTCCGGAATAAGTCAAGCTCCCTTCATGAGGGTATTCTTGCCATACACTCTGCTGTTCGAATGGCCAGGGGCATTCAAACAGGTGCGATGAACAACTGTTTTACTGACCTTATCACTCTCCGCACTCTTGGTGTCTCTGGTAGGTGCAAAAAACCTTTGGTGGTGAAGTCAATCTGATGGATTCCACCTATCCCGTCTTGGATCAAAGTCAATGTTGATGGTGCGGTAGTAGGCTCTCCAGGGCCTTCGGGCTGTGGTGGCGTCTTCCGTACTTATAGATGTTTTGTCAAGGGCACTTTTTACCACTTCATCGGAATTGGTTGTGCTTATGAAGCAGAGCTTTGGGATATCATCAAGGCGGTGTGGTTTGTAAACCAGTTTGGTTGGAAGCAACTCTGGATTGAGTCTGACTCCATGCTTGCGGTTGAGGCCTTTCGTCAAAATTCAAGGAAGGTTCCCTGGCGGCTTCTACCCCAATGGATTGATTTCATTAGTTTATCCAAAAATATGGTTCTTAAGATCACCCATGCATACAGGGAAGTTAATATGGTAGCTGATGTGCTTTCAAAGAAGGCTATTGAAGAACGCTGCTCATGGTTGTCTTTTGTTGCTCCCTCTTTTTGTGTGTCAATTGTGGATTCGGACATGAAGGGTGCTACCCGTACCCGGTTACATAAGTCCCCCTTGTAATGCCCTGCACTTTATTTTTCATTTATACACTTGAGGGTCCAAGCCTTCTGCTTGGCCCCGCGCCTTCTTTGCCCTCAAAACCCTTAAAATACCTAAAAACCCTAAGAAACCCTAAAAACCATAAAAATAAAAAAACCCAAAAAACCTTACAAAACCACAAAAACACAAAAACACTAAAAACTCTTTAAACCCTTAAAAATGTTAAAAAACTCTAAAAACCTTTAAAACCCTCAAATTCTCTAAAAACCCTAGAAAATAATAAAAACCATAAAAATCCTTAAAAACCCATAAAATCTATTAAAAGATAAAAAACCCTAAAAAACATGAGAAACTACTAAAAACTAGAAGACCCCCTAAAAACCTTAAAAAACCCTAAAACCCATAAAAACCTAAAAACCACCAAAAAATCTAAAAACAATTAAAAACCCTAAAAACATTAAAAAACACTAAAAACCCTTAAATAACCTAAAAAAACTCAAAAAAGCCAATAAGACCCTAAAACACCAAAAAACCCTAAAAACCCTCAAAGTCCCTAAAATCCTTAAAAACCCTAAAAACCATTAAAATCCTAAAAAATCCCTAAAGATCCATGAAAACGTAAAAAAACCCTAAAAACATTGAAAACCCCATAAAGCCAAAAAAAACTTTAAAAAATACTAAAAATCCATAAAACCCCAAAAACCCCTAAAAACTCTACAAACCGTTAAAAACCCTAAATCTTTTAAAAGCAATCTAAAAAACCTTGAAATCCCTAAAAAACTCAAAAGACCTTAAAAACCCAAAAAGACCCTAAAACCCCTAAACACCCTTAGAAACCATAATAACCCTAAACCCCCCTGAAAGACAGTAAAACCCTCAAAATCCCTAAAGAACCTAAAACCCTTAATGACCATGAAATTCCTAATGAACCCCTAAAAATCCTTGAAAATGTAAAAAAACTTAAAAATCCTAAAAAACCCCTAAAAACCATAAAAACCCTAAAACCCCTAAAAACTCTAAAAACCCATAAAAACCCTAAAAACACACTAAAAACTCTAAAAACACTTAAAACCCATAAAAATGTTAAAAAAACTGAAAAAATACATTAAAAAGATTAAAAATTAAAAAAAAACCTAAAAACCCAAAAAAGTTCGTAAAATCCCTGAAAACCCAAAAACCCCTAAAAATCCTTGAAAATTTAAAAATCCCAAAAACCCTTAAAAACTCCTGAAACCCGTAAAAATCCCTAAAAACATTAAAAAACCGAAAAACCCATAAAAAATCTAATAAAGCACTAAAAAATTTAAAAACCCATAAAACCACTAAAAATAAAATAAAAACTCTAAAAATCGTAAAACCACTAAAAAACAAAAATAAACCATAAAAACCTGGAAATACCTCTTAAAACCATAAAAACCTTGAAAACCCATAAAAACCCATTAAACCCAAAAATACCACTAAAGACTCAAAAAACCATTAAACCCCCTAAAAATATTAAAAACTCTAAAAACCCTTAGAAACCCAAAAAAAAACCCAAAAATCCCCAAAAACCCTAAAAACAAAAAAAACCCTAAAAATCTCAAAAAAAACCCCAAAAACCCTCAAAATCAATAAAAACACTAATAATAATAAAAACCCTAAAATCCATAAAAATCCTAAAACCCCCTAAAAATCCAAGAATACACAAAAAAACCTAAAAACCATTAAAATCTCTAAAAACCCTTACAAACCCTAAATATGTTAAAAAAATTCTAAAAACCCTTGAAAACCTCTTCAAAACCAAAAAAACCTCTAAAAACGATTAAAAATTCTAAAAACCCATAAAAACAACAAAAAACCATAAAAACTATAAAAACCCATAAAAACTTTAAAAAACTCTAAAAAACCTTAAGACCCCTAAAATAATAATAAAAGGCTAAAAACCCAAAAGACCTTAAAAATCCTAAAAACACGAAATATCCCTAAAAACACAAAAAGAATCACTCAAAATCACTTATCAACCAGAAAACCATAAAAACTATAAAAATCGTGAAAACACCCTAAAAACCTATGAAAACTTAAAAATGCAACCAACCCTAAAAAACACTAAAAACAAAAAAAACCCATAAAAACCTTAAAAACCCATAAAAACAATAAAAACCCACTAAAACTCTAAATACCCTTAAAACCCCTAAAAACCTTAAAAAACCCTTAAAAATCATAAAAAACTAAAAAACCCTAAAAACCCAAAAATACCAAAAATACCTTAAAAACACTAAAAATCCTTAAAATCCCTAAAACCCTAAAGAACATAAAAATCCTAAAACCCCCCTAAAAATCCCTGAAAACTTAAAAAACACTTAAACCCATGAAAAATTCATAAAACAATAAAAACCACTAAAAACCTTAAAAACCCTAAAACCCCATAAAATCCTAAAACCACTAAAAACTCTAAAAACCCTTAAAACCCCTAAAAAATGTAAAAGACTTAAAATCCTTAAAAACTAAAAAAACCCTAAAAACCCAAAAGACCCTAAAAACCCAAAAGACCCTAAAAACTCCTAAAAAACCCAAAAACCATCAAAATCTCTAAGAAAATTAAAAAATCTAAAAAACCATAAAACCATAAAAATCCTAAAGACACCTAAAAATCTAGGAAAATATAAAAAACCCTAAAAACCTAGAAAAACACCTTTGAACCATAAAACCCCTCAAAAACATAAAAAACAATAAAAACTTTGAAAAACCCTAAAAACCCACTAAAAACCCTTTGAACCACTAAAAATGATGAAAAACCCCCTAAAACCCCAAAAGACACTAAAACTCCTGAAAAGACCTAAAGACCCAAAAAAACTAAAAATCCCTAAAACCCCTCAAAATCCCTAAAAACCCTTAAAGCCCCAAAAAATCATAAAAATCCTAAAAACTCCTTAAAAATCCATGAAAACATAAAAAACCCTATAATCCCCTAAAAACCAAAAAACCCCAAAATATTAAAAACCCTAATTCCCATAAAAACCCTAAAACCAATAAAAACTTTAAAAAACCCTAAAAATGTTAAAAAACTCTAACAAACCTTAAACACCCTAAAAAACTCAAACCCCCACCCCCCTAAAAACCCAAAGAGACCTTCAAAACCTTGAAAAACCCTAACCCCTAAAAACCCATAAAATCCCTATAAATCCCTAAAAACTCTAAACCCCCTAAAAACCATAAAAATCCTAGAAAACCCTTGAAAATCCATCAAAATGTAAAAAACCCTGAAACCCCATTGAAAACCATAAAACACCTAAAAAATTAAAAACCCATAAAACCCTAAAAAAACCACTAAAATTTATAAAAACCCTTAAAACCCCTCAATTTTTTTTAAAAAATCTAATAAACCTTAAAACCCTAAAAACTCAAAAAAAAACCCAGAAACCCAAAAGACCAAAAAGACCCTTAACCCCTAAAATCCCTAAAAACCCTCAAAAACCCTAAAAAACCCTAAAAAACCATAAAAACTATCAAATCCCTAAAAATATTGAAAACATTAAAAACCGTAAAAATCCTAAAAAAGCACTAAAAATTCATGAAAATGTAAAAAACCATAGAAATTTTTAAAAACCCCCGAAAACCATAAAACCCCTAGAAACCTTAAAAAACCCTAAAAACCAATAAAAACCCCATAACAAATAAAAATTCTAAAATCCCTTAAAATCCCTAAAATGTAAAAATACTCTATAAAACCTAAAAACCCTAAAAAAGTCAAAAAAAAACTCTAAAACCCCAAAAAGACCCTAAATACCGTGAAAACCCCAAAAAACCCCAAAAAACCCAGAAAATACCCTAAAAACCTGCAAAATCCATTTAACCCTAAAGACAAAAAACCATAAAAGCCTAAAAAAACCCAAAAAATCCATGAAATTGTAAAAACTCTGAAAAGCCATGAAAACCCCTTGAAAACCATAAAAACCCTAAAATATCCTAAAACCCCAAACTCCCAAAAAAACACTAAAAACCCTCAAAACAATAAAAAATCTAAAAACCCCGTAAAAATCCATGAAAAAGTCACAAATCCTAAAAACCTCAAAAACCCTTAAAAACCATAAAAACCCCTAAAAAATTAAAACTTCCTCAAAACCCTAAAAACACACTAAAAACTCTAAAAACCCCCAAAAAATGTTAAAAACTCTAAAAACCCTAAAAACCAAAATGCCCTAAAAACCCTTAAAATCCCTAAAAACCCCTGAAAACCATAAAAACCCCCAAAACCCTAAAACCCTTAAAAACCCTAAAAACAATAAAAATCCAGAAACACCACTAAAATTCCATGAAACTGTAAAAACCCCTAAAAACCTTGAAAAACCCCTTAAAACCATAAAACCCCTATAAACCTTAAAAAACCCTAAAAATCCATAAAAACTCTAAAAACCACAAAAAACTCTAAAACCCCTTAAACCCTAAAAACGTTAAAAAAATATAAAAAAACTATAAAAAACCTCAAAACCACTAAAAAACTAAAAAAACCATAAAATCCCAAAAAACCAAAAAAACCATGAAAAACCTTAAAAACCCTAAAAACACTATTAACCCTCAAAATCCCAGAAAACCCAAAAAAACCGTAAAACCCCAAAATTCATAAAAAATTATAAAAAACCATGAAAATATAAAAAAACCCTAGAAACCCATAAAACCCCTCTAAAACCCATAAAACCCCTAAAAAACTTAAAAAACCATAAAAACCCATAAAAATGCTAAAAACCAACTAAAAACTCTAAAAACACTTAAAACCCCAAAAAACATTAAAAACCCTAAAAACTCAAAAACACCTCCCCAAAATCCAAAAGACCCCACAGACCATACAAAACTCAAAAACCCTAAATACCCTGAAAAACCTAAAACCCCTCAAAATCCATAAAAAACATAAAAATCAATGAAAACATAAGAAACCCTAAAAACCTTGAAAACCCCAGAAAACCATAAAAACCCTAAAACCTAAAAAATAATAAAAACCCATAAAAACCCAAAAAACACTAAAAATCTAAAAACATAAAAAACTATAAAATCCACAAAACCCCTACAAACTCAAAAAAACCCAACACCCAAAAAGACTCTAAAAACCCGAAAAAACCATAAAAACCCCTAAAACCCTTAAAAACCCACAAAATCCCTAAAAACCCTAAGAAGACAAAAAAATGATAAAAATATTTAAAAACCCAAAAAATCCATGTAAACGTAAAAAACCCTATAAACCCAAAAATACCCCTGAAAACCATAAAAACACTTAAAAACCTTAAAAACCGAAAAACCCATAAAAACATTAAAAACCGAAAAAACCCATAAAAACCAAAAAAGACCAAGAAAAAACTAAAAACCATAAAAACCCTAAAAAACCTTGGAAAACATTAAAAACCCTAAAAACCCTAAAAAATTCTAAAACCAAAAAAATCTTAAAAATCCCCTAAAAATCCATGAAAACACAAAAAACCATAAAACCCCAAAACCCCTTGAAAACCATAAAAACCATTGAAAACCCCTAAAATCCAAGAAAATGTAAAAAAACCAAAAACCCCCATAAAACCCCCTAAAACCCATAAAAACCCTAAAAACCCATAAAACCCACTGAAAACTTTAAAAACCATTAAACCCCCTAATTTTTGTAAAAAACTCCAAAAACATTAAAAACCCTAAAAAACTAAAAATAACTCAAAAAACCCCAAAAGACCCTCAAATCCATGAAAAGGCCTAAAATCCCTAAAACCCCTCAAAATCCCTACAACCCGAAAAAGCCCTGAAGACCATAAAAATCTTAAAAACCCTAAAAATCCATGAAAACATGAAAACCCTAAAGAATATGAAAACCCCTTGAAAACCATAAAACCCTTTAAAACCCTTAAAAAATACTAAAAACCCATAAAACCACAAAAAACTCTAAAACCTCTAAAATATTAAAAAACTCTAGAAAACCATAAAAAACTCAACAAACCCTAAAACCCCAATGACCTTAAAAACCCTAAAAAACCATAAATACCCTAGAAAAAACTTAAAACCCCTCAAAATCCCTAAAAACCCTAAAAACCCCAAATAACAATAAAAATCCTAACCCCCCTAAAAATCCTAGAAAACGTAAAAAATCCAAAAAAAACTGAAAACACCTGAAAACCATAAAAATCCCTAAAACCATAAAAAACCTAAAAACCCATAAAAACAAGAAAAAACCACTAAAAACTCTTAAAATACCCAAAAATTTCAAAAGAACTCTAAAAAAACCTAAAAACTTTAAAAGCTGAAAAATAGGCACTAAAAACCCAAAACGAGCCTAAAAACCCTAAAAACCCCTAAAACACTCAAAATCTCTAAAAAACCTCAAAAAATCCTAAAAACCCTAAAAAATCAATGAAAACATAAAAAACCCTAAAAACCACTGAAAACCATGAAATATCCTAAAAACAATAAAAATCCTAAAAATCCATAAGAACCCAAAAAATCCAAAAAATCCATCAGAACCCAAAAAAATCCATTAGAAACTCTTAAAAACCTTAAAACCCATAAAAACGCAAAAAAAATATAAAAACCCATAAAAACCCTAAAAACTAAAAATAAACCTAAAAACCCTGAAAAACACTGAAACCACTCAAAATCCCTAAAGAACCTAAAATCTCAAAAAACCATAAAAATCTTAAAAAATCCCTAAAAATCCCTCAAAAGGTAAAAAAACCCTGAAAAACCACAAAAACCATAAAACCCATACAAACATTAAAAATTAATATGACCCATAAAAACCCTAAAACCCAATAAAAACCCTAAAAACCCTAAAAATGTTAAAAACTCCAAAAAACCTTAAAAACTCCAAAAAATCCCAAAAACCCAAAATGAACCTAATAACCTTGAAAACCCCAAAAAACATTGAAAACCTAAAACCCTTAAAACCCCCAAACAAACCTAAAATCGGTAAAAACCATAAAACCTCACTAAAATCCATAAAAACTCTAAAAACAACCTAAAAATCAATAAAAAAGAAAAAAACCCTGAAAACCATGAAACCCCTAAAAATATTTAAATACCCTAAAAGACATACAAACCCTAAGAAATCACTAAAAAGACTAAAAACTATTAAAAACCATAAAACATTAAAAACCATAAAAAACCTAAAAAACTCAAAAAAAACCCATAAAAACCCTAAAACCCCAAAAAAAACACTCAAAATCCCTAAAACTCCAAAAAAACCCTAACGCCCCAAAAAAACTAAAATCCCACTAAAAATCCATGAAATCGTAAAAAACCCTAAAAACCTTGAAAAACCCCTCTAAACCCCTAAAACCCATAAGAACCCCTAAAATCCTTAAAAGACCATAAAAAACCTAAAACCCCTTAAAAACTATAAAAACCCTTAAACCCCCTAACAAATTTAAAAAATTTCTAAAAAACATAAAAACAAGTACTCGTAAAAACCCTAAAAACCCCAAAGACCATAAAAACCCAAAAAACCCTGAAAACAACTAAAAAACATAAAACCTTAAAAAAACCCTAAAAATCCTAAAAACCCTAAAAACCATAAAACTCCAAAGGAACCCCTAAAAATTCATGAAAATGTAAGAAACCCTAAAAACCCTAAAAAACCCTAAAACCCTAAAACCCATAAAAAACTTAAAAACCTACATAAAACTCTAAAACCATCTAAACCCCTAAAACATTAAAAAAACTAAAAAACCACAAAAACTCTAAAAAACACAAAAAAACCCTAAAAATCTTATAAAAACCCTAACAACCATGAAAACCCTACAAAACATTAAAACCCTAAAAAAAACCTTCAAAATTTGTTAAAATCCTAAAAAACCCTCAAAATCATAAAAATACTAAAACCAATAAAAACCACGAAAAACATAAAAACCCTAAAAACTATGAAAAACCCCTCAAAACCATAAAATCCTTAAAAACCTTAAAAAAACCCTTAAAACGCATAAAACCCTAAAAACAAAAAATAACCCTCTTAAAACTCTTAAAACTCCTAAAAATGTTAAAAAAATCTAAAAAACCTTTAAAGCCCTAAAAACACAAAAAAAACACTAAAGACCCTAAAAATCCAGAAAGGCCCTAAAAACCTCCAAAAAACCCAAAAAATCCTCAAAATCGGTGAAAAGCCATAAAACCATACAAATCATAAAAAAAAACCCCAAAACATTAAGGAAAACGTAAAAAACCCTAAAAACCCTCTAAAGACCATAAATACCCCTAAAATCCTTAAAAATCCCTAAAAACCCATAAAACCCTAAAAACCACTAAAAACTTCAGAAAACCTTGAAACCCGTAAGAACGTTAAAAAATTCTAAAAACCCTAATAAACTAAAGAAACCATAAATACCAAAAAGGCCCTAAAAATGTTTAAAACCCATAAAACCCATAAAACCATCAAAATCACTAAAACCCTAAAATACCCTAAAAAGCATAAAAATCATAAAAAATTAATAAAAATCCATGTAACTAAAAACTCTAAGAACCCTTAAAAACATTAAATAACTCTTAAAACCTTAAAACCCTAGATATCTAAAAAACCCTAAAAACCAAAAAGACCCTAAAAACCTTGAAAACCATAAAAGCGCCTAAGAAACCAAAAAACCACAAATCCCTAAAACTATAAAAACCATAAAATTTCTTAAAAACCCTTAAAAATCCATTAAAACATAATTTACCTTAAAAATATTGAAAGCAATTAAAACCCATAAAATCCCCCAAGGCCTTAAATAACCCGAAAATCCCATTAAAACCCTAAAACCACTAAAAACTCTAAAAACCCTCAAATGCCCTAAAAATGTCAAAAAACCCCCAAAATATCTTATAATAATAAAAAACTCAATAAACCCTAAAAACCCAAAAGACCCTAAAAACCGTAAAAAAACCTTTAAAATCCTAAAAACCGGAAAAACCCCAAACCCTCAAAATCCATAAAATCCCAAAAACCATAAAAATCCTAAAACCCCCCAAAAAATCCATGAAAACATAAAAAACCCTAAAACCCATGAAAGACCCTTGAAAACACCTAAAATCCGTAAAACCCCTAAAAAATAAAAAAAACCCTAAAAACCCATAAAACCCTAAAAATCCTAAAGACTTTAAAAATCATAAAACCCCCCCTAAAAACCATAAAAACCTAAAATACCCTAAACACCAACAAAACCCCTGAGAACCATAAAACCCCCTAAAAATCATAAAAAACTCTAAAAACCCATAAAGACTCTAAAAACCCATGAAAAATTCTAAAAAACCTTAAAACACTAAAAATGTTAAAAAAACTCTAAAAAATATTATAAACCCTAAAAAACTCAAACAAAAACCCTAAAAACCAAAAGACCCTAAAAACACTAAAACTATATAAGAAAACCTTAAAACACCTCAAAATCCCTAAAAATACTAAAACCCTAAAAATCCTAAAAAACTCCTAAAAATCCATAAAAACGTAAAACCCCCTAAAAACCCTCATAAACCCTAAAAACCGTAAAACACCCAAAAACCTTAAAAAACCCTAAAACCCCATAAAAACCTCAAATACCTAATAAAACTCTAAAACCCCTTAAAACACTACAAACATTAAAAAACTCAAAAAAACCCTTAAAACCCCTAAAATACTCAAAAAAATCATAAAAACCCAAAAAGACCCTAAAAACCCAAAAAATCACAAAAAATTCTAAAAAATTCCAAAAATCCCTAAAAACCCTAAAACTATCTAAAAAACCTATAAAACCATAACAACCATGAAATTCCTAAAACCCCCTAAAAATCCATGATAATGTAAAAAACCATAAAACATCCTAAAAACCTTAAAAACCCTAAAAACCCATAAAACCCCTAAAAACCCATTAAAAACTCTAAAACCCCTTAAAATACCTAAAATGTTTAAAAACTGTAAAAAATCATAAAAACTCTAAAAATAATAAAAACACTAAAAACCCAAAAAGACACTAAAAACCCTAAAAATTATAAAAATATTAAATACCCCTAAATATCCATAAAAATGAAAAAATCCAAAAAAACTTGAAAGACCCCTGAAAGCCATAAAAACCCCTAAAAACCCGAAAAATCCCCAAAAAACCTAAAAACCGTAAAATCCATAAAAATCAAAAAACGCCCTTAAAAATCCGTGAAAATGTAAAAATCCCTAAAAACCCCGAAAACACACGAAAAACCATAAAAATAATAAAAACCTTTAAAACCCTAAAAACCAATAAAAAAACTAAAAATCACTAAAAAATATTTAAACCCTTAAACCCCCTAAAAACACTAAAAAAATTCTAAAAACCTTAAAATCCCTAAACAACTTGAAAAAAACTAAAAAACCCTAAAATCGCATAATATCCCTAAAACCCACTAAAAACTCTAAAACCCTTAAATCTCCTAAAAACATAAAAAAAATCTAAAAAACCTTAAAAACCCTAAATAAATAAAAATAAAACCCCTAAAAACCCAAAAGAGCCTGAAAAACCCTAAGAACCCCTAAAACCCCTGAAAAACCCCGTAAAACCCTCAAAATCCCTAAAACCCCTAAAACCATAAGAAACCCGTAAAAATCCATGAAAACGTAAAAAACCGTAAAAAAAAAATAGAAAACCCATTAAAACACCTAAAAACCATAAAAACACTAAAAACCATAAAAACCATAGAAACCCACTAAAAACATTAAAAACCCATAAAACCTATAAAATGTTAAAAAACTCTAAAAAACCTTAAAGCCCATAAAAACTCAAAAAAACCCTATAAACCCAAATATGGCCTAAAAACCCTAAAAACCCCCAAAACCCCAAAACCCCATGAAAACCCTAAAACCCCTCAGAGTCACTAAAAACCCAAAAAAACCTTAAAAAATAAAAAATATAAAAAATCCCTAAAAATTCATAAAAACGTAAAAAATCCAAAAACCCCTGAAAACCCATTGAAAACCATAAATCCCTAAGAAGATTAAAAACCAAAAAACCACCCAAAAATCCATGAAAAAAGTAAAAAACCTTAAAAACCATAAAAAAAACCCTTGAAAACAATAAAACCCCTAAAAACCATAAAACCCCCTAAAACCCCTAAAAACACCTAAAACCACTAAAAACTCTAAAATCCCTTAAAACCCCTAACTATGTTAAAAACTATAAAAACCATAAGCCCCCTAAAAGAAATCAAAAAAATTCCTAAAAACCCAAAAAATTGCTAAAAACCCAAAAAAACCCATGAAAACACTAAAAACCCTCAAAATCCCTAAAAACCACAAACTCAAAAAATCCCTAAACCCCCAAAAGGATCCTAACCCCCCCAATCCCCTAAAACCCTAAAACTCCTAAAAACACTTAAAAATCCATGAAAACATAAAAAACCCTAAAAACCTTTAAAAACCTTGAAAACCATAAAACCCCCTAAAAACCTTTAAAAACTCTAAAACCCCATAAAACCCTAAAAACCACTAAAAAATATAAAAAACATTTAAACCACTAAAACCTTAAAAAGGTATAAAAACCATAAAAAAACTAAAAAAAACCCTAAAAACCCCGACACCCCCCCCCCAAAAGACCTCAAACACCCTCAAAATTCTTAAAAAAACCTAAAAAACATTGAAAACTATAAAAATCCAACCCCCCCCCCCAAATCTATGAAAATGTAAAAAATCCTAAAATCCTTAAAACCCCCTAAAAACCATAAAACCCCCTAATATCTTTAAAAAACCATAAAAATCCCCAAAAACACAAAAAACCCCTTAAAGACTGTAAAACCCTACAAAATCCTTAAAACCCAAAAAAACCATTAAAATCCACCCCCCTAAAAAAATCTATAAAAATGTAAGAAACCCTAAAAAACCTCTGAAAACCATAAAACCCCTATTAGACATTAAAAACACTAAAACCCCCTAAAACCCCAAAAAACTACTAAAAAATCTATAAAACCCCTTTAAACCCTAAAAATGTTAAAAAACTCTAAAAAATATTAAAAACCATAAAAAACTCTAAAAAACCCCTAAAAATAAAAAAATACCCAAAAACCCGAAAAATCCCTAAAACCCTTAACCCCCTATGAAATATCCTAAAAACTTCAAAAATTCCTAAAAGCACTAAAAAATCCTAAAAACCAAAAAAACCCTTTAAAGTTGATGAAAATGTAAAAAACCATAAAAACCTAAAAAAACCCTGAAAACCCTGAAAACCTCTAAAAACATTAAATATCCCTAAAAACTAATAAAATCACTAAAAACTCATGAAAAACAATAAAACCCCTAACACCCCTAATACATTAAAAACTATAAGAGACCTTAAAACACAAAAAAAGGTAAAAAAATCTCTAAAACCCCAAAACACCCAAAAAAACCCAAAACCCCCCTAAAACCCTGAAAACCCTTGAAAACCCTAAAAACCATCAAAATCCCTAAAAAACCAAAAAAAACCCAAATAACCATAAAAACCCCTAAAAATCTACGAAAACATAAAAAACTCAAAAAAACCCTGAAAAACCCCTTGAAAACCATAAAACCACATAAAAACCTTCAAAAACTCTAAAAAAAATAAAAACCCTAAAAAACACAAAAAACTCTAAAGACCCTTAAACCCACTCAAAACATTAAAAACTCCAAAAAACCTTAAAAACCATAAAATACTTAAAAAATCCCTAAAAACCCAAAAGACTCTAAAACCTTGAAAACACCTAAAAGCCCCTAAAAGCCCCTTAAACCCTCAAAATCACTAAAAACAATAAAAACCCTAAAACCCCTTTAAATCCACAAAATTACTAAAAACCTTTAAAACCCCTAAAAATCCATGAAATGTAAAAAACCCCAAAAACCTTGAAAAATCATTGAAAACCATCAAACCCCTAAGAACCTCAAAAAGCCCTAAAAACCCATAAAGACCCTAAAACCACTAAAAAATCTAAAAAATCATAATACCTCTAAAAACTTTAGAAAACTATAATAAACCTTAAAACCCAAAAAATAAAAAAAAAACCTATAAACACAAAAAACCCTAAAAACCAGGAAAACCCATAAATCCTTAAAAATCCTTGAAAACCCCTAAAAACCTTCAAAATCCCTAAAAACCATAAAAAATCTAAAAACCTTAGAAATTATAAACCCCCACTAAAATCCATGAGAATGTAAAAACCCCAAAAAACCCATAAAACCCCCAAAACCACTAAAAACTACCAAAAACTCCAAAAACACATAAAACCCCTAAAAATATTAAATAACTCTAAAAAACTTTAAAAACCCAAGAAACTAAAAAAAAACTCTTAAAACTCCAAAAGACCCTAAAAACAATTAAAACCCCTAAAACACTAAAAACAGGTAAAATCCCTAAAAACCATAAAAAATCCTAAAAACCCATTAAAATGTAAAAAACTCAAAAATTCATGAAAAACCCTAAAAACCATAAAACCTCTAAAAAGCATAAAAACCCTAAAAACCCATAACATCCCTCAAAACAAATAAAAACTATAAAAACCCTCAAAACAACTAAAAACAATAAAAAAACTCTAAAAACACTTAAAAACCCTAAAACCACAATAAAACCCCCACTAAGACCCCAAAAGACCCTAAAACACAAAAAACCCTAAATACACCCTAAATACCCTTAAACCCCCTCAAAATCCCTAAAAACCCAAAAATCATAAAAATTCGAAAAAACCAGAAAATTTCAATGAAAATGTAAAAAATCCTAAAATCATAAAAACGCCTGAAAACCTTAAAAAACCGAAAAAACATTTAAAACCCTAAAACCCCATAAAAAACCTAAAAATGTAAAAAACCCTAAAAACCTTAAAAACCCAAAAATTTTAAAAAAAAAACCCGAAAAACCAAAAAAGACCTAAAACCTTGAAAGACCCTAAAAAACCTAAAAACCACTAAAAACCCCCCAAAACCCTTAAAAATACCTAAAACCCCCAAAAACCTAAAAATAATAAAAATCCTAAAAAACCCCTAAAAATCCATGAAAACATAAAAAATCCTAAAAATCCTTAAAACCCCATGAAAATTTAAAAACCCCTAAAAAATCTAAAAACCATTAAAAACCTAAAAAATCAAGAAAAAACCCTAAAACACCCAAAATACCCTAAAAACCTCAAAAAACCATAAAAACTGTTAAAACCCTAGAAAACCTCTAAAAATCCATGAAAATGTAAAAACCCCTAAAAACCCTGAAAATCCCCTGAAAACCAAAAAAACCCTAAAAACATTAATAACTCTAAAACCATAAAACCCTAAAAACCATGAAAAAGTCCAAAAAACCTTAAATACCCAATATGTGTTAAAAAATTCTAAAAACCATAAATACCCTAAAAATTCAAGAAAACCCTAAAAACCCAAAAGACCATAAAAACCCTGAAAAACCAGAAAACCATCCAAATCCCTAAAAACCCTGAAAAACCTTTAAAACCCTTGAAAAACCTGAAAACCCCTCAAATTCCCAAAAAACCATAACATCCAAAAAAATCCATGAAAATGTAAAAAACTGAGAAAAACCACTTAAAACCATAAAACCCCTAAAAACCATTAAAACCCTAGAACCCCTAGAACCCTAAAAACCCACAAAAAACTCTCAAAACCCTTAAAACCCAGAAAACAATAAAAAAACTCAAATAATCCTTAAAAATAATAAAAAACTCAAAAAACACCCAAATAACCCAAAACGACCATAAAAACCTTGAAACCCCCTAAAACCTTACAAAACCTAAAAATGATAAAAATCCCTAAAAACCCTAAAACCCTAAAAACCCTAAAAATCCTATAAAACCGCTAAAAATCCATGAAAATAGAAAAAACCCTAAAATCCCTAAAGAACCCATGAAAACTATAAACCCCCAAAAAACTTTAAAAACCCTAAAATTCCATAAAAGCCTTAAAAAACATGAAAAATTCTAAAAACCCTTAAATCTCTTAGAAATGTTAAAAACTCTAAAAAACCTTTAAACCCATAAAAACTTAAAAAAAAATCGATAAAAGCCAAAAGGAGCCAAAAAAATAAAAAAACCCAAAAAACCCATGAAAATCTCTAAAAACCCTCAAAATCCCTAAAAACCCTAAAAAACCCTAAAAATAATAAAAATAATAAAAAAACCTCAAATAAATGGAAATATAAAAAAACCCTAAAAGCACTGAACACGTTAAAAACCTTTAAAAAACCTTAAAAGCCCAAAAATACTCAAAATATCCTAAAACCCAAAAAGACCCTAAAAACCCCTAAAAACCCTAAAAACCCTAAGAACCCATGAGAACCCCCAAAATCCCTAAACCCCTTAAAAAATATCTGAAACCTATAAAAGCCCCTTAAAACATTAAAAACCCTAAAAACCTGTAAAGACCCCAAAAAACCACTAAAAACTCTCAAATTCTATAATACCTCTAAAAATGTTTAAAAACTCTAAAAAAACTTAAACCCCCTAAAAACTCAATAAAACCCTAAAACCCCATAACACTATAAAAACCCTACAAATCCCTAAAAATCTTAAAAACTCTAAAAACAATAAAAATCCTAAAACCCCCCTAAAAATCAATGAAAATATAAAAACCCCAAAAAACCCTCAATAAACCCATGAAAACCATAAAAACCCCTAAAACCTTAAAAATCCATAAAAACCCATAAAAACACTAAAAACCACTAAAAAATCTAAAAACCGTTAAAACCCCAAAAAACGTCAAAAACTCTTAAAAACATTAAAACCACTATAAAACTCAAAAAATCTTAAAAACCCAAAAAGACCATAAAAACCCTAAAAAAACCTAAAACCCTTGAAAATACTTAAAAACCCTAAAAAACCTAAAAACCATAAAATCCTAAAAAAATCCCCAAAAAACCATGAAAACATAAAAAACCCTAAAAACCTTGATAAAACCATGAAAACCATAAAACCCCTAAAAACCTTTAAAACCCCTAAAAATCCATAAAAATACTAAAAACCCACTAGAAAGTCCAAAACCCTTAAAACCCCTAAAAACATTTTAAAAACTCTAAAAACCTCAAAAAACCTAAAAAATAAAAAAACAACAAAAAAACAAAAAAATGAACTAAAAACTATAAAAAACCCTAAAAACCACTAAGATATCCTAAAAACCCTAAAAATCCAAAAAACTATAAAAATACAATAAAATCCCTAAAAATTCATTAAAACATAAAAAACCCTAAATACCCAAAAAACCATAAAACCCCTAAAAACCTTAAAAAACAATAAGAACGCATAAAATCCCTAAAAACCACTAAGAATTCTAAAAACTTTTAAACCCAAAAAAGTTATAAATCTCCAAAAAAAACTTAAATACCTAAAAAACTAAAAAAGAGCCCCTAAAAACCCAAAAGACCCTAAAACTTTGAAAAACCTAGGAACCCAAAAAAACTCTAAAAAACACTAAAAAACCCAAAAAACCCATAAAAACCCAAAAAAACCCATAAAAATCCTAAAACCCCCATAAAATCCAAGAAAACGTAGAAACCTTCAAAACCCCATCAAAACCATAAAAACCCCAAAAAACCTTCAAAACCATAAAACACCATAAAACCCTAAAAAACCAACAAAAACTCTAAATCCCCTAAAACCCCTAAAAATGTTAAAAAACTCTAAAAACCTTAAAAACCCTAAAAAATTCAAAAAAACCTAAAAACCATAAAAGACCCTTAAAAACCTTAAAACCCCTAAAACCCAAAAAAATCCTTAAGAACCAAAAAAACCATAAAAATCCCAAAAGGCCCCTAAAATTCCTTAAAAATGTAAAAAACCCTAAAACCTTGAAAACCCCTTGAAATCCATAAAACCCCCAAAAAACCATAAAAGCCCTAGAAACTCATAAAAACCCAAAAATACCACTAAAATTTTGAAAAACCCTTTAAACCCCTAAAAAGCTTTAAAAAAATCTAAAAACCTTAAATACCCTAAAAATCTCAAATAAACCACTGAAAAACCCTAAAAACCCTAAAAATACCTAAAACCCCTAAGAAATCCAAAAAACCCAAAAAACCCAAAAAATCACCTGAAAACCATAAAAACCCATAATAATTTGAAACACCCTTAAAAACCAAAAAAAACCTAAAACAATAAAAACTCTTAAAACCCATAAAAACATCAAAAATGTCTAAAAAATCTTAAAACCACTAAAAACACAAAAAAAATCCTAAAATCCCTAAAAGAACCTAAACCCCTGAAAAACCTAAAAAATCATAAAAACCCCTAAAACCATAAAAACCCCTAAAACCTTAAAAAACCCATAAAAACCCCAAAACCCATAAAATATCTAAAAATTACTTAAGACCCTTAAAACGCCTAAAAATCCATGAAAATGTAAAAAATACTAATTATGTGAGATGCACGAGGTGGCCCGATCTTCACAGCGTAGGGAGGCGGATGAAGGATACGGTTCGGGGATAAGTGATGGATGATGGGTTTGGAAAGTGGATGCAAGTAGTCAATTGATGTTATAAGGAGTGCAACCTACTTCTTTGACAACACACTCAAGGGAGGGATGCAATAGCCAATCCACACAACAACACGCTTGGGTTGAGGAATGGAATTGGGGGCTTTGTGATCTTGGATCACCAATCTAACTTGTAGATTGACCAGGCAAGAATGCACAAGAGCAAGGGAAAAAACCGAGACAATCCTCACACAACGGAGAGAAACAAAGCATAACCTCTCAATTAATTCTTGAATGAAAATACAATGCCATTGGGTGGATATTTATAGCCAAGGGGTGATACAATAGTCAAGGGTCTAATGCCCTAAATTTATAATGGCTAAACCTACCTTGTCCCCTTAAAACTCAAAAAGATAAATTCTAACAAAGACTTTTGGAAAAGTAGCACACAACTTTCCAATATAGCCCACCAGATTTGACTTTGAGTGCATAGCCCACCGGATTTGACTTTGGTGTCCAAAGATGCCATTTATAGAATCCTCCATGTGGGAAAGGCATCCAAATTTTTGCAACCATGTGGTTCAAGCTTTAAACATCAATTTTGGGCCTGAAAAAGTGATATTATAGGCCCATTTTCTCCATCAATGCAACGCAAGATCCATTGGGCCTTTAATGAAGAAAGATGTGTGCCCATTATTGCATTAAGACTCTTTAATCTCCCTCGTGTCACTGGGCCTTGCAAATATAACTCTTACTCACACGCAATCGACTTAGTGTCTTTAACATGGTTCTCATCATCCTCCCCCTCTTGAAAAGGGGTCGTGCTCGACTCTTCATCCTCTGCACCCCAAAAAAGAGAAAGATCAGAAACATTGAAAGTGTCACTTACACCATACTCACATGGTAAATCTATCTTGTAAGAATTATTATTAATCTTCTCTAGCACTCGAAAAGTTCCATCTCCTCGTGTTATGAGTTTTGATTTCCGCTTGTCCGGAAATCTCTACTTTCGCATATGAATCCAAACCAAATCCTCGGGCTCGAACAACACTTGTATCCAACCCTTGTTTGCACGATCAACATATTTTTGGTTCATCTGCTCGATATTTTTCCTTGCCTTTTCATGGAGTTGTTTGATGAATTTTGTGCACCCTTTCGCATCCATATTAATTGCTTCCTACAATGGAAAAGGAACTAGATCAATAGGGGAAACATGGTTAAAACCATAAACAATTTCGAATGGAGAATATTGAGTAGTGGAGTGCTTGGCCCTATTATATGTGAATTCCACATGTGTCAGACACTCCTCTCAAATTCTTGATATTCTTCTTGACAATTTCTTACAGAAGGGATGATATTGTCTAATTTAACACCTCCGTTTACCTGTCGGTTTGCGGATGATAAGTAGTTGAAAATAGTAACTTTGTACCAAGTTTTCTCCACAAGGTCTTCCAAAAGTAACTAAGAAATTTTGTGTCTCGATCTGACACAATTTTCCTTCGCATTCCATGGAGTTTGACTACTTCCTGAAAGAAAAGTGTTTCAATGTTAGTAGCATCATCTGTTTTGTGACAAGGAATAAAATGTGCCATTTTTGAAAACTGATCCACCATAAAAAAAATGGAATCTCTCCCCCTCTTGGTCTGTGGTAACCCCACAATAAAGTCCATTGATATGTCCTCCCAAGGGGTGTTGGGGATTGGGAGAGGGAGATATAGTCCATGTGGGTTCAGTTTTGATTTGTATTTATGGCAGACAATTCACTTTCCCACAAATTTCTCAAAATCTCTAGATATCTTAGGCCAATAAAAATGCACACTAAGAACACTTAGAGTTTTTACAACACCAAAATCCCCCATTAACCCACCTGAATGTGACTCCTTTAGCAAAAGTAAATGGATAGAGCAGTTGGGAATGCAAAGCTTATCAATTCGGAATAAGAATCCATCATGTAAATAGAACTTTTCCCAACTAACTCCAGGTTTACAATGTTCATAGGGATCTCTAAAATCACTATCAGTGGTATATAAATCCTTAATTCATTCAAAACCAAGGAGTTTCGAATCCAACAAGGATATAAAAGAATATCTACGTGAAAGTGCATCAGCCACAGTATTTTGTTTACCATTTTTATGCTTAATGACATATGGAAATGACCCAATGAATTCCATCCATCTAGCATGTCTTCTATTTAGTTTATGTTGAATCCTGAGGTATTTAAAAGCCTCATGATCAGAATGGATCAAAAATTCTTTAGGCCAAAGATAGTGTTTCCATGTCTCTAGTACTCTAAACAATGCATACAACTCTTTATCATATGTAGCATATTTTATAGTTGGTCCATTTAACTTCTCACTAAAGAAATCAATAGGCTTACCTTCTTGCATGATTTCTCCTCCTATACCAATTATGCTTGCATCACATTCAATTTCAAAGGTCTTACCTATGTCCGGTAGTGCAACACTACTGGAAATAATGGCATTGCGACGGGGCATTTGCGTCGGGATCCCGTCGCTAATAGGCTTTTGCGACGGGGGCCCGTTGCAAATAGCCCGTTGCGGAAAACGGCGTCGCAACAACAATTATTTGCGACGGGCCCGTCACTAAAGGTATTATTTGCGACGACGATCCTTCCCGTCGCAAATATTAGTCTGTATATTTGTAAAAACTTTTTAAAATAGTAATTGCGACGGGCCCGTCGCAATTACTATTTTTTTAAAAAAATTTAAAAAATATTAATAAATTATTTTAATGAATATAATAATAATACTATTTGTGACGGGCATAGTATCCCGTCGCAAATACTATAAAAAAATAAAATAAATAAATTATTAATAAATTATTTTAATTAATATAATAATAATCCAATTATAATTCAAAAATAAAAAAAATATTAATAAATGATTTTAATTAATATAATAATAGAATTATAATTCACAAATAAAAATAATAAATTATTAATAAATTATTTTAATTAATATAATAATAATAGAATTATAATTCAAAAATAAAAAATAATAAAATATTAATAAATGATTTTAATTAATAAAATAATAGAATTATAATTCACAAATAAAAATAATAAATTATTAATAAATTATTTTAATTAATATAATAATAATAGAATTATAATTCAAAAATAAAAAATAATAGAATATTAATAAATTATTTTAATTAATATAATAATATTAGAATTATAATTCATAAATAAAAAAAATATTAATAAGTTATTTTAATTAATATAAAAATTATAGAATTATTTTACATTCAAATATTAAAATAATTCAAATATTACAAAATAATATAATTAAATTATAATATTATAAAATTTTAATATATATATAAAATTTAATATTATAAAATATAAATAATATTATTATTCATATTGATATTGTTATTTCAAAATATAATATTATTAATATTTTATAATGAGATAGAAACTATGAATAGAAAAAAAATCATATTTTGATTTAACAAACTTTATAACATAAAAACAAACTCTAATCTGAAGGAGGGGGAGGGGGGAGGGGGGATCTGCAGATGCTGGTGGAGGAAACTCTATCCCTAAAGCATGAGTGAGTCAGCGCATGTACTCCATCTGCTCCTACTGCTGCTGCTGCCACCGACTCATCTGCTCCTCGTACAGCTGCTGCTGGCGTCGACGCTCCTCCTCATGCTGCTGCTGCTGCTGACACATCTGCTCCTGCTCCTGTCGGAGACTCTCTATCAGTGCAGTCTGAGATCGCAACTGATCCTCATACTGTGTAGCAGAAGAAGATGCACGAGCTCCTCTCGAGCTGGACGCCGACATCGCAGCACTACCATAATAATCTCTGGGAGTCAGTCGAGAGCTGATACCAACTACCCGGCCCTTCTCGAAGGCATACTGAGTGGCCTGCATCCATGTCGCCTCATCAAACTGATGACCAATAGTCTGATCTGATGACTCGGCCTGACTCTCAGGTCGGGTCTGTGACGCTGCAGCCTCATATGACTCTTGTAGTTGCAATTTAAAATTAAAATTGTGAATATATTATATGCAGTTAATTTTTAAACTTGGAAGAAAATAATACTAACCACGATGTGACGCTGACGATCACCTCTGAACTCCCCAGTAGTAGGATCACTATACATCCTCCAATATATGTCATACTCCGTAATATCGGGGTGCTCGACAGCCTATAAGAATAAAAAATAAACTGTTAATATTTATAGTTATATAAAATATTTATAAATAATGTACGTACCAGATACTGTCTATGAGTACTGAAAGTATGACTCCCAGCTCGATGAGACACCTCCTGTCTCCCCCGATTCTGTCTCCCCACCGATGATCTCCTCTGAAAGGCATCACTCAACCAGTGCGCACATAATCCATCCCATACATGGGATGAAATGTACTCTGGTCGGTGTGCTCTACATGACTCGTCAAAATCTGACACTCCTGCTTTCTTCGTGGCAGCTTTTCTTAAATTGTGCAAAAACTGACGAAAGCGATCACGCATGACCACCTCCCATGCCTCGTGGATGGCGTCACGCATGGTATCCTCGATCGGATACCATAAACCCTACAAATAAATCAAAATATCAAGTTAGAAATGAAATAATTTTCAAAATAAAAATTATTTATTTACATACGTACCAACCAATGGCTGAACATGGCCTGCTGCACATCAATGGGAATCTGATCCCATGTGGTCCAAGGCTGAGAGAAATAGTTGCGCAAAATAGCGCTGCCCTATCCGACTGCTATATGCGGAAAACTGTAAAAATAATAAACATTTATTATGTGAATAGATTAATGAAATCTTAGTCAAATCCATAGGTTATCACACAGGTTATCACACCTCTGTGTGCGTGGATCAAACCCAAGACGTGGATGTCGCTCGGGGACGAGGTCAGGAATCATCAATCGTGCAAGATCGTGCCCCCTCCGCGTACTCCATGGAGCGTCTGCAGGCTGAGGGTCATCTGCCAGCAACTCATCCGCATCGAAAGGCAGGTCAGCATCCTCCAACTCATGAAATGTGTCGTCATCCATCTGAAATATAAAATGTTAATGTTGTTAGAAAATAATTGATAATTACTATTATATATACATATATAATAGTTATGATTGTATATAACTACCATGGAACTCTATCAGTGTTCATATTCATCATCATCTTCATATATGTCAAAGTCATCTTCATATTCCTCCTCAACATCATCGATATCCATTCGAGTTCCCATGTTGCCCTTCTTTATATCTCAGTTGCCCACATGTGGGAAAACTATCCAACGACTCATTTTCCCTAGAATATAAAATGCAGTCATTTGAACATGCATGAATCTTCTGACAAGTAAGTCCCAAATTTCGAACCAGCCTCTTACTCTCATAGTAATTTGCAGGCAAAACATTTTCTTCGGGTAACAGTGTTTTAAGAAAAGAAAATATCTGGTCAAAATAGGTGTTTGACATTCCGTTATCTGATTTGATAGCCATAAATTTTTCAACTGCTTATAATTTGCTCATCTTGCAGCCAGGATATAATGCATCCTCAGCAGACCTCAACAACTCATAAAATTCAGACGGTGCCAACTCAGGATTTGAAGCTATATCAGCTGGAGTTTCTGTATGTTGAACAGATGAACCTGCAACATCATGTACTAAATCTTGAAACCGGGATGGATCCGGAATCAAGTTGGTATCACCTACTCTGGAACTGCGTTCACCGTGTTGATACCAAAAAACATAATCTGGTTGAAAACCAAAACACAAGAGATGTCCCCCCACTTTGTCAAACGTGTCAAACATTCTCAATGCACATTTTCTACAAGGGAATTTTATTTTGCCTTCTGAAACAAATTCTGGATTTGATGCCGCAAATGATAAAAAAGTCTCCACACCCTCTATATATACTGGATTTAAACCAGAACCGTTTGGATTTCTACGTTGATTTATCCATATGCGGTCATCTAATAATGACTGTTGACGACCTCGTTGTTCCATATTTTTCTATAAAATATAAAAGCATTACTGGTTTTGAATAATTTGTTAGAAAAAAAAACTCAAGCAAGGATAATTATAGAGTTTACATCAGACACGACTGACGCAAACATTTTATTGAGATAGACCTAAAAATTGACCCTTTAAGAATTGAATATTTTGAGAATAAAGCAAAACCTGTTACAAATATTGATAATTTTAATATTATATAATTTTTTTATAATTTTAATAATACTAATATTATTTTTTCATAAATATTAATTATATAATAATAACATTATTAAATTATTAGTATATTTTATTATTAATATTAAAATAATATAATTTTTTATATTATATACAATTCTCCATTCATCTGTGTGTTTAACATTCTGTCTCCATATGTAATATTTGCATTCACTTTCACCTCTCCATTGGTGAGTAGGTTGATAATTTTGAAAAAGAATGCAAATATTACATGTGGAGACAGAAAACACACAAATGAAAGGATAATTGTATATAATATAGAAAATTATATTATTTTAATATTAATAATAAAATATACTAATAATGTAATAAGGTTATTATTCCTAATTATTGGTAATTATTCCTAATTATTGGTAATTATTCCGAATTATTGGTAATTATTCCTAATTATTGGTAAATATTGGTAAATATTGGTAAATATTGGTAAATATTGGTAAATATTGGTAAATATTGGTAAATATTGGTAAATATTGGTAAATATTGGTAATTATTGGTAATTATTGGTAATTATTACTAATTATTGGTAATTATTACTAATTATTGGTAATTATTCCTAATTATTGGTAATTATTCCTAATTATTGGTAATTATTCCTAATTATTGGTAATTATTGTTAATTATTGGTAATTATTCCTAATTATTGGTAATTATTGGTAATTATTGGTAATTATTGGTAATTATTGGTAATTATTGGTAATTATTGGTAATTATTCCTAATTATTGGTAATTATTCCTAATTATTGGTTATTATTCCTAATTATTGGTAATTATTCCTAATTATTGGTAATTATTCCTAATTATTCCTAATTATTAGTAATTATTCCTAATTATTGGTAAATATTCCTAATTATTGGTAAATATTGACAAGTATTGGGAATTATTGGTAAATATTGACACTATTGGAAATTATTGGTAAATATTAATAATTATTACTAATTATTACTAATTATTCCCAATTAATGGTAATTATTCCTAATTATTATGAATTATTACTAATTATTGTCAATTATTACTAATTATTGGTAATTATTACTAATTATTGGTAATTATTACTAATTATTACTAATTATTGGTAATTATTGGTAATTATTGGTAATTATTACTAATTATTGGTAATTTTTGGAAATTATTACTAATTATTGGTAATTATTACTAATTATTACTAATTATTACTAATTATTACTAATTATTACTAATTATTAATAATTATTGGTAATTATTGGTAATTATTGGTAATTATTAGTAATTATTACTAGTTATTGGTAATTATTGGTAATTATTACTAGTTATTGGTAATTATTGGTAATTATTACTAATTTTTGGTAATTATTACTAATTATTACTAATTATTACTAATTATTACTAATTATTACTAATTATTACTAATTATTACTAATTATTACTAATTATTACTAATTATTACTAATTATTATTAATTATTTGTAATTATTGGTAATTATTGGTAATTATTACTAATTATTGGTAATTATTACTAATTATTACTAATTATTACTAATTATTACTAATTATTACTAATTATTGGTAATTACTGGAAATTATTAGTAATTATTAGTAATTATTGGTAATTGTTACTAATTATTGGTAATTATTACTAATTACTGGTAATTATTGGTAATTATTACCAATTATTAGTAATTATTGGTAATTATTGGTAATTATTACTAATTAATGTTAATTATTGGTAATTATTACTAATTATTGGTAATTATTACTAATTATTAGTAATTATTGGTAATTATTGGTAATTATTACTAATTGTTACTAATTATTGGTATTATTACTAATTATTGGTAATTATTACTAATTATTGATAATTATTACTAATTATTACTAATTATTGGTAATTATTGGTAATTATTGGTAATTATTACTAATTATTACTAATTATTGGTAATTATTACTAATTATTACTAATTATTGGTAATTATTACTAATTATTACTAATTATTGGTAATTATTAGTAATTATTACTAATTATTGGTAATTATTAGTAATTATTACTAATTATTGGTAATTATTGGTAATTATTTCTAATTATTACTAATTATTGGTAATTATTACTGATTATTGGTAATTATTAGTAATTATTAGTAATTATTGGTAATTATTGGTAATTATTACTAATTATTGGTAATTATTGGTAATTATTTCTAATTATTACTAATTATTGGTAATTATTACTAATTATTGGTAATTATTACTAATTATGAGTAATTATTGGTAATTATTGGTAATTATTACTAATTATTACTAATTATTGGTAATTATTACTAATTATTGGTAATTATTACTAATTATTGGTAATTATTACTAATTATTGGTAATTGTTTGTAATTGTTGGTAATTATTACCAATTATTACTAATTATTGGTAATTATTACTAATTATTACTAATTATTGGTAATTATTAATAATTATTACTAATTATTGGTAATTATTGGTAATTATTTCTAATTATTACTAATTATTGGTAATTATTACTAATTATTACTAATTATTGGTAATTAGTGATAATTATTACCAATTATTACTAATTATTGGTAATTATTGGTAATTATTACTAATTATGGATAATTATTGGTAATTATTACTAATTATTGCGAATTATTACTAATTATTGGTAATTATTACTAGTTATTGCTAATTATTGGCAATTATTACTAATTATTACTAATTATTGGTAATTATTGGTAATTATTACTAATTATTCTTAATTATTGGTAATTATTACTAATTATTACTAATTATTACTAATTATTACTATTTATTACTATTTATTACTAATTATTCCTAATTATTACTAATTATTGGAAATTATAACTAATTATTGGTAATTATTGGTAATTATTACTAATTATTGGTAATCATTACGAATTATTACGAATTATTAGTAATTATTGGTAATTATTGGTAATTATTACTAATTATTGGTAATTATTCCTAATTATTGGTAATTATTCCTAATTATTGGTAATTATTCCTAATTATTGGTAATTATTCCTAATTATTGGTAATTATTCCTAATTATTGGTAATTATTCTTAATTAGTGGTAATTATTCCTAATTATTGGTAAATATTGACAATTATTTGCAATTATTGGTAAATATTGGTAATTATTGGAAAAAATATTGACAAATATTGGCAATTATTGAATATTGAGAATTATTATTAATTATTACTAATTATTAGTAATTATTACTAATTATTGGTAATTATTATAAATTATTACTAATTAATGTTAATTATTTCTAATTATTATTAATTAATTCAAATTAATTTTAATTTTTCATAATTACTGCTAATTAATTGTAATTACAGCTAACTATTTTAAATTATTTAGTGTTTAATTGTCTCTAATTACTATTAATTATTAATACTTATTCATAATTATTTCTAATTAGAAATCAGAAAAAAAAAATTCTAAAAATTTAAACTAAATAAATATAATAAATAAAATAAATATTAAATTAAAATTCAGATAAAAACTTTAAACTTGATGTCAACGTCGAGCCGCTGTAATTGTAGAACACCACCAACTGAATCCTCAAAGTCGGAAAAAAAAATTTACCACTGAAAATCGTAAAAGATTCAGAGTGGAAAAATTAGAACGGTTGAGAGTTGAGAGTGAGAAAATTGTAATGGTTAGCAGTATTTATAGGTTAAATTAATTGTGGCAGGTTTATTTGCGACGGAAATCCCGTCGCAAATAACGATATTTGCGACGGGACTCGTCGCAAAGAACCCTGGCCGCATTTAATTATTGCGGCATTAAAACGGTTGTTTGCGACGGGCCCCGTCGCAAATAGTCTTTAACCGCCGCCGGTTATTTGCGATGGGGGTAGAACCCCTTCGCAAATTGCCCTGATCGCATTTAATTATGGGCGGCATTAAAACGGTTATTTGCGACGGGTCCCGTCGCAAATAATTCCTGCCGCCTGGGATTTGCGACGGGACTGCAGTCTCGTCGCAAATAGTCTTTAACCGCCGCCGGTTGTTTGCGACGGGGTTCTATCCCCGTCGCAAATAAACTTCGCGCGGTTTGGCGCGAATTTCGTGCCAAACTATTTGCGACGGGTAAAAAAACCCGTCGCAAATAACAGATTATTTGCGACGTGAATAGTTGCCCGTCGCAAATACTCCTTTGCGAAAGGTATTTGCGACGGGAATAATTCCCGTCGCAAATACCCCGTCGCTATTAACCATTTTTCCCGTAGTGCAAGTAGAGGGGTGTGGGTTAGTCTATCCTTATGTTCATGGAAGGCCTTCTCTTGAGTTATCCCCCATTTGAAATGAACATTCTTCTTTGTCAACTCGTTTGACGGTGCTTCTAGTGTGTTGAAGACCTTCAAAAATATCCTGTAAAAACTAGAAAACCCACCGAACCATAAAAACCATAAAAAACCCACTAAAAACCCTAAAAACCTTAAAATTCCTAAAAACGTTGAAAAACTCTAAAAAAACTTTAAAACCATAAAAATCTCAAAAAAACCTCTAAAAACCCACTTGAAATGGGTGGGCTAGGCATTAAGGATCTCAGGATCTTCAATGATGCCTTGTTGGCCAAATTCACTTGGAATCTTTTCACACACAGAGAGGGTGATTTGGACTTTCTAAAAGAACTCTTTACTGGGAAAATGTGCAATGGTTATACTGGGTACATGCACTCCTCTGTCTGGACAACGGTTAAATACTCGTATAAGGACATCATCTCTCAATCTATTTGGGCTGTCTCGAGGCAATCCAACTTGAATTGTTGGTTCACCCCTTGGCTCAAGAGTCCGCTGCATGAATTTATGCAGGTTCCGCATGGCTTGCAACACATGTCCATTAATGAACTCAACACCAGACTGCCGTAGCTGGCTGGGATCTTACCTGCCCATATCATTTCTGAGATTCAACTCTGCAGTTACATGGATTATGATACAATTATCTTGAAACCGAACTTGATTGGCCTGCTTACTGCAAAGGACTTTTACAATCACAAATGCTGGCAAGGGATAGGTCCCCCCTCATGGCTCATGAGATACAAATGCCATTTTATTCCTCCTAGACATTTTCTGCTCTTCTGGAGGATCTGGAGGAATCGGCTGCCCATGCATGGCCAACTCCAAAAGGTTGGTTTGCATCTTGCTTCGGCCTGCTGTATATGCATGCAGGATGTTGAAAATGTGCAGCATCTTTTTGTTGAATGCAAGCTTGCTTATGGTCTGTGGAAGTATCTGCAGGATGTCTTTGGTCTTCAATTGCCTCTGGATAGAACCTTTGCTCAGATGATGTCTCTCATCACGGAATCAAGGTATAGTGAGCAAATCTACAATCTTCTCTTTGCTGCTTCGGCAGCCACTGTGGATTTTCTATGGGCTTCCAGAAACTCTGCTATGTTCCGGAATAAGTCAAGCTCCCTTCATGAGGGTATTCTTGCCATACACTCTACTGTTCGAATGGCCGGGGGCATTCAAACAGGTGCGATGAACAACTGTTTTACTGACCTTATCACTCTCTGCACTCTTGGTGTCTCTGGTAGGTGCAAAAAAACCTTTGGTGGTGAAGTCAATCCGATGGATTCCACCTATCCCATCTTGGATCAAAGTCAATGTTGATGGTGCGGCAGTAGGCTCTCCAGGGCCTTCGGGCTGTGGTGGCGTCTTCCGTACTTATAGAGGTTTTGTCAAGGGCACTTTTTACCACTTCATTGGAATTGGCTGTGCTTATGAAGCAGAGCTTTGGGCTATCATCAAGGCGGTGCGGTTTGCAAACTAGTTTGGTTGGAAGCAACTCTACATTGATTCTGACTCCATGCTTGCGGTTGAGGCCTTTCGTCAAAATTCAAGGAAGGTTCCCTGGCGGCTTCTACCCCAATGGATTGATTGCATTAGTTTATCCAAAAATATGGTTCTTCAGATCACCCATGCATACAGGGTAGTTAATATGGTAGCTGATGTGCTTTCCAAGAAGACTATTGAAGAACGCTGCTCATGGTGGTCTTTTGTTGCTCCCTCTTTTTGTGCGTCAATTGTGGATTCGGACATGAAGGGTGCTACCCGTACTCGGTTGCATAAGTCCCCCTTGTAATGCCCTGCACTTTATTTTTCATTTATACAATTGAGGGTCCAAGCCTTCTGCTTGGCCCCGCGCCTTCTTTGCCCTCAAAACCCTTAAAATACCTAAAAACCCTAAGAAACCCTAAAAACCATAAAAATAAAAAAAAAACCCAAAAAACCTTACAAAACCACAAAAACACAAAAACACTAAAAACTCTAAAAACCTTTAAAACCCTCAAATTCTCTAAAAACCCTAGAAAATAATAAAAACCATAAAAATCCTTAAAAACCCATAAAAATCTATTAAAAGATAAAAAACCCTAAAAAACATGAGAAACTCCTAAAAACTAGAAGACCCCCTAAAAACCTTAAAAAACCCTAAAACCCATAAAAAACCTAAAAACCACCAAAAAATATAAAAACAATTAAAAACCCTAAAAACATTAAAAAACACTAAAAACCCTTAAATAACCTAAAAAAACTCAAAAAACCCAATAAGACCCTAAAGCACCAAAAAACCCAAAAAACCCCAAAACCACATGAAAAGCCCTAAAAACCCTCAAAGTCCCTAAAATACTTAAAAACCCTAAAAACCATTAAAATCCTAAAAAACCCCTAAAGATCCATGAAAACGTAAAAAACCCTAAAAACATTGAAAAACCCATAAAGCCATAAAACCCCCCAAACCCCTAAAAACTCTACAAACCGTTAAAAACCCTAAATCTTTTAAAAGAACTCTAAAAAACCTTGAAATCCCTAAAAAACTCGAAAGACCTTAAAAACCCAAAAAGGCCATAAAACCCCTAAACACCCTTAAAAACCATAATAACCCTAAAACCCCCTGAAAGACAGTAAAACTCTCAAAATCCCTAAAGACCCTAAAACCCTTAATGACCATGAAATTCCTAATGAACCCCTAAAAATCCTTGAAAACATAAAAAAAACTTAAAAATCCTAAAAAACCCCTAAAAACTCTAAAAACCCTAAAACCCTAAAACCCCTAAAAACTCTAAAAACCCATAAAAACCCTAAAAACACACTAAAAACTCTAAAACACTTAAAACCCATAAAAATGTTAAAAAACTGAAAAAAACATTAAAAAGATTAAAAATTCAAAAAAAACCTAAAAACCCAAAAAAGTCCGTAAAAGCCCTGAAAACCCAAAAACCCCTAAAAATCCTTGAAAATTTAAAAATCCCTAAAAACCCTTAAAAACTCATGAAACCCATAAAAATCCCTAAAAACACTAAAAAACCGAAAAACCCATAAAAAATCTAATAAAGCACTAAAAAATTAAAAACCCATAAAACCACTAAAAATAAAATAAAAACTCTAAAAACCTTAAAACCACTAAAAAACAAAAATAAACCCTAAAAATCTGGAAATACCTCTTAAAACCATAAAAACCTTGAAAACCCATAAAAACCCATTAAACCCAAAAATACCACTAAAGACTCAAAAAACCATTAAACCCCCTAAAAATATTAAAAACTCTAAAAACCCTTAGAAACCAAAAAAAAACTAAAAACCCAAAAAATCCCCAAAAACCCTAAAAATCTCAAAAAAACCCCCAAAACCCTCAAAATCAATAAAAACACTAATAATAAAAAAAACCCTAAAATCCATAAAAATCCTAAAACCCCCTAAAAATCCATGAATACACAAAAAACCCTAAAAACCATTAAAATCTCCAAAAACCCTTACAAACCCTAAATATGTTAAAAAAATTCTAAAAACCCTTGAAAACCTCTTCAAAACCAAAAAAACCTCTAAAAACGATTAAAAATTCTAAAAACCCATAAAAACAACAAAAAACCATAAAAACTATAAAAACCCATAAAAACTTTAAAAAACTCTAAAAAACCTTAAGACCCCTAAAATAATAATAAAAGGCTAAAAACCCAAAAGACCTTAAAAATCCTAAAAACACAAAATATCCCTAAAAACACAAAAAGAATCACTCAAAATCGCTTATCAACCAAAAAACCATAAAAACTATAAAAATCGTGAAAACCCCCGAAAAACCTATGAAAACTTAAAAATGCAACCAACCCTAAAAAACACTAAAAACAAAAAAAACCCCATAAAAACCTTAAAAACCCATAAAAACAATAAAAACCCACTAAAACTCTAAATACCCTTAAAACCCCTAAAAACCTTAAAAAACTCTAGAAAACCATTAAAATTCATAAAAAACTAAAAAACCCTTAAAACCCAAAAATACCAAAAATACCTTAAAAACACTAAAAATCCTTAAAATCCCTAAATACCCTAAAGAACATAAAAATCCTAAAACCCCCCCTAAAAATCCCTGAAAACTTAAAAAACACTTAAACCCATGAAAAATTCATAAATCAATAAAAACCACTAAAAACCTTAAAAACCCTAAAACCCCATAAAATCCTAAAACCACTAAAAACTCTAAAAACCCTTAAAACCCCTAAAAAAATGTAAAAGCCTTAAAATCCTTAAAAACTAAAAAAACCCTAAAAACCCAAAACACCCTAAAAACTCCTAAAAAACCCAAAAACCATTAAAATATCTAAGAAAATTAAAAAACCTAAAAAACCATAAAACCATAAAAATCCTGAAGACGCCTAAAAATCTAGGAAAATATAAAAAACCCTAAAAACCTAGAAAAACACCTTTGAACCATAAAACCCCTCAAAAACATAAAAAACACTAAAAACTTTGAAAAACTCTAAAAACCCACTAAAAACCCTTTGAACCACTAAAAATGATGAAAATCCCCCTAAAACCCCAAAAGAAACTAAAACCCCTGAAAAGACATAAAGACCCAAAAAAACTAAAAATCCCTAAAACCCCTCAAAATCCCTAAAAACCCTTAAAGCCCCAAAAAATCATAAAAATCCTAAAAACTCCTTAAAAATCCATGAAAACGTAAAAAACCCTATAATCCCCTGAAAACCATAAAACCCCAAAACATTAAAAACCCTAATTCCCATAAAAACCCTAAAACCAATAAAAACTTTAAAAAACCCTAAAAATGTTAAAAAACTCTAACAAACCATAAACACCCTAAAAAACTCAAACCCCCCCTAAAAACCCAAAGAGACCTTCAAAACCTTGAAAAACCCTAAACCCCTAAAAACTCATAAAATCCCTATAAATCCCTAAAAACTCTAAACCCCTTAAAAACCATAAAAATCTTAGAAAACCCTTGAAAATCCTTCAAAATGTAAAAAACCCTGAAACCCCATTGAAAACCATAAAACACCTAAAAAATTAAAAACCCATAAAACCCTAAAAAACCAGTAAAATTTATAAAAACCCTTAAAACCCCTCAACTTTTTTTAAAAAATCTAATAAACCTTAAAAACCCTAAAAACTCAAAAAAACCCATAAACCCAAAAGACCAAAAAGACCCTTAACCCCTAAAATCCTTAAAAACCCTAAAAAACCCTAAAAAACCACAAAAACTATCAAAATCCCTAAAAATCTAGAAAACCTTAAAAACTGTAAAAATCCGAAAAAAGCACTAAAAATTCATGAAAATGTAAAAAACCCTAGAAATTTTTAAAAACCCCCGAAAACCATAAAACCCCTAGAAACCTTAAAAAACCCTAAAAACAAAAAAAAAACCTCGTAACAAATAAAAATTCTAAAATCCCTTAAAAGCCCTAAAAATGTAAAAATACTCTATAAAACCTAAAAACCTTAAAAAAGTCAAAAAAAACTCTAAAACCCCAAAAAGACCCTAAATACCGTGAAAACCCCAAAAAACCCTAAAACCCCAGAAAATACCATAAAAATATGCAAAATCCATATAAACCCTAAAGACAACTAAAAACCATAAAAGCCTAAAAAAACCCAAAAAAAATCCATGAAATTGTAAAAACTCCGAAAAACCATGAAAACCCCTTGAAAACCATAAAAACACTAAAATATCCTAAAACCCCCAAACTCCCAAAAGACACTAAAAACCCTCAAAACAATAAAAAAAATCTAAAAAACCCGTAAAAATCCATGAAAAAGTCACAAATCCTAAAAACCTCGAAAACCCTTAAAAACCATAAAAACCCCTAAAAAATTAAAACTTCCTAAAAACCCTAAAAACACACTAAAAACTCTAAAACCCCCCAAAAAATGTTAAAAACTCTAAAAAACCCTAAAAAATCTTAAAAAACTAAAATGCCCTAAAAACCCTTAAAATCCCTAAAAACCCCTGAAAACCATAAAAACCCCCAAAACCCCAAAACCCTAAAAAACCCTAAAAACAATAAAAATCCAGAAACACCACTAAAATTCCATGAAACTGTAAAAACCCCTAAAAACCTTGAAAAACCCCTTAAAACCATAAAACCCCTATAAACCTTAAAAAACCCTAAAAAACCATAAAAACTCTAAAAAACCACAAAAAACTCTAAAAACCCTTAAACCCTAAAAATGTTAAAAAAATATAAAAAAACTATAAAAAACCTCAAAACCACTAAAAAACTAAAAAAACCATAAAATCCCAAAAAACCAAAAAAACCATGAAAAACCTTAAAAACCCTAAAAACCCTAAAAACACTATTAACCCTCAAAATCCCAGAAAACCCAAAAAAACCATAAAACCCCAAAATTCATAAAAAATTATAAAAAACCATGAAAATATAAAAAAAAAACCCTAGAAACCCCTAAAACCCCTCTAAAACCCATAAAACCCCAAAAAAACTTTAAAAACTCTAAAAAGCCGTAAAAATGCTAAAAACCAACTAAAAACTCTAAAAACACTTAAAACCCCAAAAAACATTAAAAACCCTAAAAACACAAGAACACCTCCCTAAAATCCAAAAAGACCCCACAGACCATACAAAACTCAAAAACCCTAAATACCCTGAAAAACCTAAAACCCCTCAAAATCCATAAAAAACCTAAAAATCAATGAAAACATAAGAACCCCTAAAAACCTTGAAAACCCCAGAAAACCATAGAAACCATAAAACCTTAAAAAATAATAAAAACCCATAAAAACCCAAAAAACACTAAAAATCTAAAAACATAAAAAACTATAAAAACCTCAAAACCCCTACAAACTCAAAAAAACCCAACACCCAAAAAGACTCTAAAAACCCGAAAAAACCATAAAAACCCCTAAAAACCTTAAAAATCCACAAAATCCCTAAAAACCCTAAGAAGACAAAAAAATGATAAAAATATTTAAAAACCCAAAAAATCCATGTAAACGTAAAAAACCCTATAAACCCAAAAATACCCCTGAAAACCATAAAAACACTTAAAAACCTTAAAAACCGAAAAACCCATAAAAACATTAAAAACCGAAAAAACCCATAAAAACCAAAAAAGACCATGAAAAAACTAAAAATCATAAAAACCCTAAAAAACCTTGGAAAGCATTAAAAACCCTAAAAATCCCTAAAAACCCTAAAAAATTCTAAAACCAAAAAAAATCTTAAAAATCCCCTAAAAATCCATGAAAACACAAAAAACCATAAAAGCCCAAAACCCCTTGAAAACCATAAAAACCATTGAAAACCCCTAAAATCCAAGAAAATGTAAAAAAACCAAAAACCCCCATTAAACCCCCTAAAACCCATAAAAACCCTAAAAACCCATAAAACCCACTGAAAACTTTAAAAACCCTTAAAACCCCTAATTTTTTTTAAAAAACTCCAAAAACATTAAAAACCCTAAAAAACTAAAAATAACTAAAAAAACCCAAAAAGACCCTCAAATCCATGAAAAGGCCTAAAATCCCTAAAACCCCTCAAAATCCCTACAACCCGAAAAAGCCCTGAAGACCATAAAAAACTTAAAAACCCTAAAAATCCATGAAAACATGAAAACCCTAAAGAATATGAAAACCCTTTGAAAACCATAAAACCCTTAAAAAATACTAAAAACCCATAAAACCACTAAAAACTCTAAAACCTCTAAAATATTAAAAAACTCTAGAAAACCATAAAAACTCAACAAACCCTAAAACCCCAATGAACTTAAAAACCCTAAAAAACCATAAATACCCTAGAAAAAACTTAGAACCCCTCAAAATCCCTAAAAACCCTACAAACCCCTAATAACAATAAAAATCCTAACCCCCCTAAAAATCCTAGAAAACTTAAAAAATCCAAAAAAACTGAAAACACCTGAAAACCATAAAAATCCCTAAAACCATAAAAAAACCTAAAAGCCCATAAAAACAAGACAAAACCACTAAAAACTCTTAAAATACCTAAAAATGTCAAAAGAACTCTAAAAAAACTTAAAAACTTTTAAAGCTGAAAAATAGGCACAAAAAACCCAAAACAAGCTAAAAACCCCTAAAACGCTCAAAATCTCTAAAAAACCTCAAAAAATCCTAAAAACCCTAAAAAATCAATGAAAACATAAAAAACCCTAAAAACCACTAAAAACCATGAAAACTCCTAAAAACCATAAAAATCCTAAAAATCCATAAGAACCCAAAAAATCCAAAAAATCCATCAGAACCCAAAAAAATCCATTAGAAACTCTTAAAAACCTTAAAACCCATAAAAAAAACTATAAAAACCCATAAAACCCTAAAAACTAAAAATAAACATAAAAACCTTGAAAAACACTGAAACCCCTCAAAATCCCTAAAGAACCTAAAATCTCAAAAAACCATAAAAATCCTAAAAAATCCCTAAAAATCCCTCAAAAGGTAAAAAAACACTGAAAAACCATAGAAAACCATAAAACCCATACAAACATTAAAAATTCATAAGACCCATAAAAACCCTAAAACCCAATAAAAACCCTAAAAACCCAAAAAATGTTAAAAACTCCAAAAAACCTTAAAAACTCCAAAAAATCCCAAAAACCCAAAATGAACCTAATAACCTTGAAAACCCCAAAAAACATTGAAAACCTAAAACCCTTAAAAACCCCCAAAAAACCTAAAATCGGTAAAAACCATAAAACCCCACTAAAATCCATAAAAACTCTAAAAACAACCTAAAAATCAATAAAAATGAAAAAAAAAACCCTGAAAACCATGAAACCCCTAAAAATATTTAAATACCCTAAAAGACATAAAAACCCTAAGAAATCGCTAAAAAGACTAAAAACTATTAAAAACCATAAAACATTAAAAACAATAAAAAACCATAAAAAACCTAAAAAACTCAAAAAAAAACCCATAAAAACCCTAAAACCCCAAAAAAACACTCAAAAGCCCTAAAACTCCAAAAAAAACCCTAATGCCCCCCAAAACCTAAAATCCTACTAAAAATCCATGAAATCGTAAAAAACCCTAAAAACCCTGAAAACCCCCTCTAAACCCCTAAAACCCATAAGAACCCCTAAAATCCTTAAAAGACCATAAAAAACCTAAAACCCCTTAAAAACTATAAAAACCCTTAAACCCCCTAACAAATTTAAAAAATTTCTAAAAAACATAAAAACAAGTACTCATAAAAACCCTAAAAACCCCAAAGACCATAAAAACCCAAAAACCCCAGAAAACAACTAAAAAACCTAAAACCTTAAAAAACCCTAAAAATCCTAAAAACCCTAAAAACCATAAAACTCCAAAGGAACCCCTAAAAATTCATGAAAATGTAAGAAACCCTAAAAACCCTAAAAACCCCTAAAACCATAAAACCCCGTAATAACCTTCAAAACCCTAAAAACCCATAAAAAACTTAAAAACCTACATAAAACTCTAAAACCATCTAAACCCCTAAAACATTAAAAAAACTAAAAAACCTCAAAAACTCTAAAAAACACAAAAAAACCCTAAAAATCTTATAAAAAACCCTAACAACCATGAAAACCCTACAAAACATTAAAACCCTAAAAAAACCTTCAAAATTTGTTAAAATCCTAAAAAACCCTCAAAATCATAAAAATACTAAAACCCATAAAAACCATGAAAAACATAAAAACCCTAAAAACTATGAAAAACCCCTCAAAACAATAAAATCCTTAAAAACCTTAAAAACCCCTTAAAACGCATAAAACCCTAAAAACAAAAAATAACCCTCTTAAAACTCTTAAAACTCCTAAAAATGTTTAAAAAATCTAAAAAACCTTTAAAGCCCTAAAAACTCAAAAAAAACACTAAAGACCGTAAAAATCTAGAAAGGCCCTAAAAACCTCCAAAAAACCCAAAAAATCCTCAAAATCAGTGAAAAGCCATAAAACCATACAAATCATAAAAAACCCCCAAAACATTAAGGAAAACGTAAAAAACCCTAAAAACCCTCTGAAGACCATAAATACCCTTAAAATCCTTAAAAACCCTAAAAACCCATAAAACTCTAAAAACCACTAAAAACTTCAGAAAACCGTGAAACCCCTAAGAACGTTAAAAAATTCTAAAAACCCTAATAAACTAAAGAAACCCTAAATACCAAAAAGGGCCTAAAAATGTTTAAAACCCATAAAACCATCAAAATCACTAAAACCCTAAAATACCCTAAAAAGCATAAAAATCATAAAAAATCAATAAAAATTCATGCAACTAAAAACTCTAAGAAACCTTAAAAACATTAAATAACTCTTAAAACCTTAAAACCCTAGATATCTAAAAAACCCTAAAAACCAAAAAGACCCTAAAAACCTTGAAAACCATAAAAGCGCCTAAGAAACCAAAAAACAACAAATTCCTAAAACTATAAAAACCATAAAATTTCTTAAAAACCCCTAAAAATCCATTAAAACATAATTTACCTTAAAAATATTGAAAACAATTAAAAACCATAAAACCCCTCAAGGCCTTAAATAACCCGAAAACCCCATTAAAACCCTAAAAACCACTAAAAACTCTAAAAACCCTCAAATGCCCAAAAAATGTCAAAACCCCCCCAAAAATTCTTATAATAATAAAAAACTCAATAAACCTTAAAAACCCAAAAGACCCTAAAAACCGTAAAAAACCTTTAAAATCCTAAAAACTGGAAAAACCCCAAACCCTCAAAATCCATAAAATCCCCAAAACCATAAAAATCCTAAAACCCCCCAAAAAATCCATGAAAACATAAAAAACCCTAAAACCCATGAAAGACCCTTGAAAACACCTAGAATCCGTAAACCCCTAAAAATAAAAAAAACCCTAAAAACCCATAAAACCCTAAAAATCCTAAAGACTTTAAAAATCCTAAAACCCCCCTAAAAACCATGAAAACCTAAAATACCCTAAACACCAAGAAAACCCCTGAGAACCATAAAACCCCCTAAAAATCATAAAAATCTCTAAAAACCCATAAAGACTCTAAAAACCAATGAAAAACTCTAAAAAACCTTAAAACACTAAAAATGTCAAAAAAACTCTAAAAAATATTATAAAACCTAAAAAACTCAAACAAAAACCCTAAAAAACCAAAAGACCCTAAAAACACTAAAACTATATAAGAAAACCTTAAAACACCTCAAAATCCCTAAAAATACTAATACCCTAAAAATCCTAAAAAACTCCTAAAAATCCATAAAAACGTAAAACCCCCTAAAAACCCTCATAAACCCTGAAAATCGTAAAACACCTAAAAACCTTAAAAAACCCTAAAACCCCATAAAAACCTCAAATACCTAATAAAACTCTAAAACCCCTTAAAACACTACAAACATTAAAAAACTCAAAAAACCCTTAAAACCCTAAAATACTCAAAAAAAACCATAAAAACCCAAAAAGACCCTAAAAACCCAAAAAATCACAAAAAATCCTTAAAAAATCCAAAAATCCCTAAAAACCCTAAAATTATCTAAAAAACCTATAAAACCATAACAACCCTAAAATTCCTAAAAACCCCTAAAAATCCATGATAATGTAAAAAACCATAAAACATCCTAAAAACCTTAAAACCCTAAAAACCCATAAAACCCCTAAAAACCCATTAAAAACTCTAAAACCCTTAAAACACCTAAAATGTTTAAAAACTGTAAAAAATCATAAAAACCCTAAAAATAATAAGGTGGTTCTGTGCTGCTGGCGGTGGACATGATTGGCAAGGAGGTGATGGATGACGAAAAATGTGTTGTGGGGTGCTAGTTGCTGGTTGGTTGGGAGATGTTGATGGAGATGACTCTGTTTTTCTACTTTGTTTGCTTCTGTGTGTCTTTTGGATTTTTTGGGGACTTTTGGGTTTTGTGGGGGCGTCCAGGGTTTTTGGGTGTGGGTTTATTGACCCCACCCCTCCCTTGTCTATAGAGTCTTTTTTTCTTTTTAATAAATTTTGCGGGGCCAGGAATAGACTGGCCCCACACCTCTTCTGCCCTAAAAACAATAAAAAACTCTAAAAGGCAATAAAACCCTAAAAAACTCAAAAAACACTAAAAACACAAAAAGACCCTAAAAACCTAAAACCCCTAAAAACCCTTAAAAACCCTTAAAAACACTAAAACCCATAAAAATCCTAAAAAAATCCCTAGAATCCATGAAAATATAAAAAACCCTTAAAACCCCCTAAAACCCATAAAACCCCTAAAAACATTAAAAAATTAAAAACACTTAAAACTCTAAAAACCATTAAAAACCCCAAACACCCAAAACAACCATAAAAACCCTAAAAACCCTGAAACCCCCTATTTCCCTTAAAACCTATGAAAAATCCTAAAAACACGCAAAATCCCTAAAACCCCTAAAAACCATAGAAATTCTAAGAAACCCCTAAAAATCCATGAAAATGTAAAACCCACTAAAAAACCTGAAAATCCATAAAAACCATAAAACCCATAAAAACCTTAAAAACCTAAAACCCCCAAAAGACCATCAAACCCAAAAGTCCTAAACACATAGAAAAAAACCCTTAAACCCTCTAAAAACCCTAGAAACCCTCAAAATCTCTGAAAAACCTAAAACACCTGAAAAATCTTAAAAATCCATGAAAACGTAAAAAAACCCTAAAATCCCTAAAAATCCATGAAAAGCATAAATTCCCCTAAAAATCTTTAAAAACCCTAAAACCCCATAAAAACCACTAAAAATCATAAAAATCATTAAAACCCCTAAAAATTTTAAAAAACTGTACAAAATATTAAAAACCCTAAAAACTCAAAAAAACCCCTAAAAACCCAAAAAGATCCAAAAAACCCTAAACCCCCTAAAAATCTCTAAAAACCCTCAAGTCCCTAAAAACCCAAAAAAAACCCTAAAAACCAAAAAAATCTTAAAACCCCCCTAAAAAACAATGAAAACGTGAAAAACCATAAAAACCCAGAAAAACCTATGAAAACAATAAAACCCCTAAAACCCTTCAAAACTCATAAACACCCATAAAAACCCTAAAAACCCACTAAAAACACTAAAACCCCTTAAAATCCCTAAAAATGTTAAAAACTCGAAAAAACCTAAAACCCCCCAAAAAACACAAAAAATCTCAAAACTCCAAAAGACCCTAAAGCCCCTAAAAACACTAAAAACCCTAACCCCCCCCCCCCCTGAAAAACCCTAAAAACACTCACAATTCCTAAAAACCGTAACAACCTTAAAAACCTAAAAACCTCCTAAAAATCCATGAAAACTTGAGAAACCTAAAAAACCTTGAAAACCCATAAAAACCATAAAACCCCTAAAAACCATAAAATCCTTAAAAACCCATAAAACCCACTAAAAACCTTAAAATTCTAGAAAACCCCTAAAAACTTTAAAAACTATAAAAACCCTTAAAAACCTAAAAAAACTAAAAAACCCCCAAAAATAAATGAAAACGTAAAACCCCCTAAAAACCCTTCAAAAAACCTTAAAATCCATAAAAACTTTAAAAACCGTAAAAGCTTATAAAAACCCTAAAAACCATCTAAAACTCTAAATACCCTTAAAACACTAAATTTTTTAAAAAACTCTAAATAACCTTAAGAAAACTAAAAACTATAAAAACCCTAAAACCCAAAAGACTCTAAAAACCCTTAAAATCCCTAAAAGCAAAAAAACCCAAAAAAACCCGTAGAAACCTTCAAAATCCCTAAAAACCCTAAAACCCTAAAAATTTTAAAACACCTAAAAAATGCCTAAAAATCCATGAACGTAAGCCGTTGAAATTGGAAAATGGAGATTCAGGCATAAAATTCCATGAAAAATTAAAAAACCAAAAAACATTGAAAAACCTCTAAACACCATAAACCCCCTATAACTTTAAAAACTCATAAAAACCCACAAAAACCCAATAACCACTAAGAAAATAAAAAACCCCTTAAAACCCCAAAAAAGGATGAAAAACTCTAAAAACCCTTTAAAACCCTACAGAAAACTCTAAAAAACCCAAAACCCAAACACCCAAAAAGATAGTAAAACCGTGAAAACCCCCAAAAAACCCCAAAAAACCCAAATAACCCTAAAGACCAAAAAAAACTTAAAAAACCCCTAAAATCCATGAAAACGTAAAAAACCCTAAATACCATAAAATCCCTAAAACCCATAAACACCCTAACAACCCATAAAAACCCTCAAAACCCACTAAAAACTCTAAAAAACCTTAAAACCCCTAAAAATTATAAAAATATAAAAAACCTTTAAAAACATAAGAATCCTTAAATACCCTAAAAACCCTAAACCTCCTAAAACCCTAAAATACCCCTGAAAACCTCGAAAACCACTTGAAATCCCAAAAAACTCTAAAACCCATAAAAATCTTAAAAAACCCCTAAAAATCCAATAAAATGTAAAAAACCCTAAAAAACCATAAAGACCATAAAAATCAAAAAAAGCTCTAAAAACCATAAAAACTCATAAAAACGTTAAAAATTCTAAAAAACACAATAAAAACCTAAAAACCCAAAAGACACAAAAACCCTAAAAAACATGAAAACCCATAAAATCCCTCAAATCCATAAAGACCCTAAAAACCATAAATATCCTAAAACGCATAAAATCCATGAAAACGTAAAAAAACTAAAAAAACCCCTAAAAACCAAGAAAAACCAATTAAAAACCCAAAAAACCCCTAAAACCCTTAAAAAACCTAAAAACCCATAAAAACCTGAAAAAATAACTAGACTCTAAATTCCCTTGAAACCACTTAAAACATTAAAAAACTCAAAAAATCCTTAAAACCCCTAAAAACTCAAAAAAAACCTTCAACTAAAAAACCAAAAAAAACCCTAAAAACCCTTGAAAAACCCTAAAATCCATCCAAATCCCTAAAAACACTTAAAAACCATAAAAACCATAAAATTTTTAAAAACCCCTAAAAATCCATGAAAATTTAAAAACCCCCTAAAAAACCATGAAAATTTAAAAAACCCTAAAACCCTAAAAAACCCCTAAAAACCATCAATACCCCTAAAAACCTTAAAAACCCTAAAAACCCTAAAAAACACTAAAAGCTCTAAAAACCTTTACGACCCCTAAAATGTTAAAAAACTCTAAAACACCTTAAAAACCCTAAAAACAAAAAAAAAACTAAAAAACCAAAAGACCCTAAAAACCTTGAAAACCCCTAAAAACCTAAAAACCCATAAAACCCCCCCTAAAAACACACAAATTCCCTAAGAACCTAAAAATCACTAAAAATAAAAAAACCTAAAAAAAACCTAAAAATCTATGAAATTGTAAACAACCCTAAAAACACCTGAAAACCATAGAACCCTTAAAATATTTAAAAACCAAAAAACCCAAAAAACCCTAAAAATAACTAAACATCTAATAACCCTTAAAACAACTAAAAATGTCTACAAACTCAAAAAGCCTTAAAACCCCAAAAAAGTCAAAAAAGACACTAAAAACACCAAAAGACCCTAAAAACTCAGAAAAACCCTAAAAACCCTCAAATTTCCAAAAAACAAAAAAAACCATAAAAATCCTAAAAACCTCTAAAAATCCACGAAAATGTAAAAAAGCCTAAAAATCCTAAAAAAAATTTAAAACCATAAATTCACCTAAAAATCTTAAAAACTCTAAAAAATATTGAAACTCCTAAAAACCACTAAAAAGTCCAAATACCCTTACAACCCCTAAAATGTTAAAAACTCAAAAAAAAATCCTAAAAACCCAAAAAGATCCTAAAAACCCTTGAGAAACCCTAAAACCCCTCAAAATCCTTAAAAACCCTAAAAACCCAAAAAACCATAAAAATCCTAAGAAACTCTTAAGAATCAATGAAAATGAAATAAACCCTGAAAACCCTGAAAACCCCTTGAAAACCATAAAACCTAAAACAGTTAAAAACCCGAAACCACTAAAAACTCTAAAACCCATAAAACCTAAAAAGACCCTAAAAACCCAGAAAACCCCAAAAAACCCACTAAAACTCTAAAAACTCTAAAAACCATAAAACCCAAAAATACTAAAAAAAACCTAAAAAACCTAAAAACCCCTAAAACCACCAAAAACCCGTGAAAAACCCAAAACCCCTCAAAATCCAAAAAAACCCCTAAAAACCCTAAAAACCATAAAAATCCAAAAAATGCCTTAAAAATCCAAGAAAATATAAAGAAACCCTAAAAACCATTAAAAGTCCCCCAAAAACCATAATTACTACTAAAAATCATAAAAACCCTAAAAACCCATAAAACCCCTAAAAACCCACTAAAAACTCTAAAAACCATTTAAACCCCTAAAAACATTAAAAACAATAAAAAACCTTTAAAACCCTCAAAACGCAAAAAAAAACCCCTAAAAACCAAAAAAGACCCTAAAAACCTTGAAAGACCCTAAAAACTATCAAAATCCCTAAAGACACTAAAAAACCCTAAAACCCATAAAAATCCGAAAATCCACTAAAATCCACAAAAACTTAAAACCCCCCTTAAAACCCTAAAATCCCTAAAAACCCCAAACCCCCCAATACCTAAAAACCCTAAAACACCATAAAAACCACAAAATCCTAAAAATCCATGAAAACATAGAAAACCCGAAAACCCTAAAAACCCCCTGAAAACCATAAAACCCCTAAAAACATTAAAAAAATCCAAAAAACCCATAAAAAACACTAGAAACTCTAAAAACCCCTAAAACTTTAAAAACCCTTCAAACCCTTAAAATGTAAAAAATTATAAAAACCGTAAAAAACACTAAAAAACTCAAAAAACCCCAAAATACCAAAAAGACCCTAAAAACCTTGAAAAACTCTAAAAACAAAAAAACCCAGAAAAAAACCAAAAAAACCAACAAAATCCCTAAAACCCATAAAAACCATAAAAAAAATCCTAAAAACACCCTAAAACCCCAGAAAACGGGAAAAAAAACCCTAAAAAACCTGAAAATCCCCAAAAACCATAAAAACCCCTAAAAAGCTTTAGAAACCCTAAAACCCCATAAATACCCTAAAAGCTACCAAAATATCTAAAAACCACTAAAACCCATTAAAAATGTTAAAAAACTCTAACAAACCTTAAAACCCATAAAACTCCTAAAAATCCAAAAAGCCCTAAAAACACTAAAAACCCTAAAAACCCCGTAAAAACCCTCAAAATACATAAAAACTCTAAAACCATAAAAAGCCTAAAAGACCCCTAAAAATCTATGAAAAAGTAAAAAAAACCATAAAAACCTTGAAAAAACTTGAAAACCCTTGAAAACATAACAAGCCATAAAAACCATAAAAATCATAAAACCCCATAAAAACCCTAAAAACCGCAAAACTCTAAAAAGCCTTTAAACCCCTAAAAAAGTTTAAAAAAATATAAAAACCATAAAAAAACTCAAAAAACCCTAAAAACACAAAAGGCCCTAAAAACCCTTAAAACCATTGAAAACCCTAAAAACCCACAAAACCATAAAAACCCTAAATACCGTAAAAATCCTAAAAACTCTTAAGAATCCATGAAAATGTAAAAACCCCTGAAAACCCTGAAAAAACCACTAAAAACTTTTAAAATCCAAAAAACCACTAAATACTCTAAAAATCCTCAAAACCCCTAAAAACCCCAAAAGACCCTAAAAACCCTAAAACCCCCTAAGACCCCTTAAAACCTCTAAAAATGATTAAAACCCTTCAAAATCCCAAAACCCCCTAAAACCCATAAAATCCTAAGAAACCCCTAAAAATCCTTGAAAATGTAAAATACCCTAAAAAACCCCTAAAAACCAAAAAACCCCTAAAGACCTTAAAAGGAAAAATAACCCTAACCCCCCCCCCCCAAAAGTCCCTAAAAACCCAGAAAACACCCTAAAAACCTCTGAAAAATCCTAAAATCCCTCAAAATCTCTAAAAATCTTTAAAAACCCTAAAAAACATAAAAATCCTCAAGAAACCCTAAAAACCCTAAAAAATCACTGAAAACCATAAATTCCCCTAAAAACCTTAAAAACCCCTAAAACCCATAAAACCCACTAAAAACACTAAAAAACCTAAAAACCCTTAAAATGTTAAAAAAACTCTAAAAACCCCTAAAAATTCAAAAAAACCCTACAAACCCAAAAAGATCCTAAAAAAGATGAAAACCCTATAAACCAATGAAAAACCCTAAAAACTCTCAATATCCTTAAAACCCTTGAAAAACCCCTGAAAAACATAAAAAACCTCTAAAAACCTTAAAAAATCCTAAAAACCTCTCACGTTTGTTCTTATCTAGTCTCTCGTGGATGTAGTGACTGCTCTTGGATTATTGGTTTTGTGCTGATAGGGTGTTGTTGCTTGGGTTGCTGGGTGTTAGGTTTCAATGATGCCTTTTTTGGTTTGGTGGCTTTTAGCTGCTCATGTTGGGGAGGAGTTTTTTTTGTACTTTTGGGTCTGGTTGTCATTCTACGGGCTGTGTTAAGCTTACAGGTTGGTGGCATGTTGTTTCGTTCTTGGATGGGTTGCATCTAGCCATGGACTTGTGCAGATTCTTGTTGTGGATAAGAACAGTGGAGTGCAGAATTCTAGTCTTTGGCTTGGGTTTTTCTTCTTTATTTTTTCTATTTTTGTCCTTTGACTTAGTTGTTTCACCCTTGGTGATAGTTTTTACTTCAATTCCTTTTCCCTTTTATATATCATGTTCTATTTGTCTTGCAAAAAAACCCAAAAACACATTAAAACCACAGAAAATTCGAAATACCCATAAAACCCCTAAAAAGGATAAAAATTCTAAAAAACCTTAAAACCCCATAAAAACCCTGAAAACCCTAGAACCCACTGAAAACCCCTAAAACCCCTCAAAAGCCCTAAAAACTTTAAAAACAATAAAAATCCTAAAAAACCATAAAAAAACCCCAAAAAATATAAAAATCCTAAAACCCCCTAAAAGGCTTAAAAACCACTAAAAACCCTTAAAACCATAAAAATGTTTAAAAAAACTCTAAAAAAGCTTAAACCCCTAAAAAACTCAAAAAACCCTAAAAACCCTAAAAACCCATAAAATCCCTCAAAATTTCTCAAAACCCAAAAAAACCATAAAAATCTTAAAACCCCCCTCAAAATTAATGAAAACATAGAAATCCCTAAAAACCCTAAAAACCCTGAAAAACCCTTGAAAAATATAAAAACACCTAAAAACCTTTAAAAACACTAAAAACCCATAAAAACCAATATAAACTCTAAAACATTTAAAATCCCTAAAATGATAACAAAAACACTCAAAAACCTTTAAACCCCATAAAAACAAAAAACCCTAAAACCCAAAAAAACCAAAAAACCCTAAAACCCCAAAAAGGACCCTAAAACTGAAAAACCCTAAAACCCCCTTAAAATCTTAAAACCCCTCAAAATAAATAATATCTCAAAAAACCATAAAATCCAAAAAACCCCCTAAAAATCAATGAAAATATCAAAGTACCTAAAAACCATAAACCCCCCTTGAAAACCATAAAACCCCTAATAACCTGAAAACCCCTAAAACCTTAAAATCCACTAAAAATTCTTTAAACCCCTAAAACCGTTTCAAAACTTCGTTAAATACCCTTAAAACTTAAAAAATCCTAAAAACCCAAAAAATATCCTAAAAACCCTAAAAACCTTAAATCCCCTGAAAACCCCTAAAACTACTAAAAATTCCTAAAAACCCTAAAAACCATAAAAATCCTAAAAAACCCATAAAAATTCATGAAATTTATTGATGAGGATCAGGTCACACATGGGTATTGCATGGTTGGAGGTGGACTTGATGAGGAGGGCATAATGCATACAAGTAGACAAGACCCATTACATGGAATCAGAGGCCCAATGACAAGGAAGAAGACCAAGATAATTAAGGAGGCCTTAAATGGGTTAATCATGGAATTACAAGAGGAGGCCCAACACCCTTTATTGGGGGAAGCATTTGGGCCTATAGTTACATTAATTAAGGCCCAAACATGCTTTTAAAAATCCAACCCAAGTGGTGTTACGAATTTTCAAGCCCACCCCACCATGGAATCTTCAAAGTCAAAAGGTGGTGGGCTACTTGTCTTTACTTTCCCAAAAGGGTGTGATACTTGTCTCTTAAAGTCATGGTCAAGTGCCAAAGTTTTTAAAAGCATACTATAGGCTTTTTGACTATAGAAAACTATCAATTAGACTAATGTAAAGGGAAACCCCATGTGTAATTCGAATTTCAAGTTTCATTGGCTATAAATGGCCACCCCCATGTACTCTTGAGACATCATGAATGAAGGTAATGTTATTATGGTGAATTTTGCTTACAAAATTTGAGTTCTTGCTTAATTCCCGACTTATCAAAGGATTGTTCATCCTTTGTGGTGTCTTGTGGCTAGAGTTCTTAGAGACAAGTTCTCTTTGGGTTCTACCTTGACTAGATTCCATCTTCCTTCTCATTTTCATTATCTGCACACCACCTTCACTTGTTTTCTTGTGGTGATCTCGGTTCTCAATGCACGAACATTGTACACGGTTCCAAGGACACTTCTTAGTGGGTCTTTCATCACGTATCATTTGGTATTAGAGGGAGGTTGCAAGAAATCAGGTTCCTTATTTCTTATTCTTTCTTCCATTTTCCTTTCTCTTTGAATCGGGCCGACATCAATTCTAGTCCATTTTCTTCTTCACATACAGACTTCATTCCTTTATCTTTTAGGATGTACAGTATATCATTATTGTATTTGAGAATCTCATATTTCTTCTACATTTGGAATCATTGAAATCCAATCTATAAATCACGAGATACAGCGGGTTCAAATTATGTAACAAATTTTGCAATTTTAAAACCATGCCAATATCAAGTTGATTCCATTTGATGTTACAAATTATTGCTTCTCCTATATTTAAATATTGAAAAATTTATCTTTTTCCTGCTTCATATACAAAAAAAAGTGCCGAAAAAAATCAGAAAAAAAATCAAAAAATAAAAAATAAATTAAAGGCTCAAAAAAATTGCAACATTTTTAATTATACATCCCATTTTTATTATTCTTCATCCATTTTATTCCACTTCCAACATTTTTTATCTTGAATCCATTTTGAATTTTATCTTTTAATTCTAGTTTGGGATTTCCATATTTCAACGATCCTTTCAATTTGTTGAAATTGGGTAAGAACGCTATATGAAGCAAGTTGAGTGGTAAAAGGCAAGAGTGTTACATTTTGATAAAATCCAAAATTGAGTGAAACATGAGAGAACATATTATTTTTGAGTGTAAACACGTGAGGGAGTGTGTGAGGTCCATTTTCATTTCTCTTCATTTTTTTAAAGGATTCCTAAATGGCAGAGTCGAGTAACACTAATGAAGCGGACATTAATATGTTCATGAGGGTTGTACAAGAACAACTCCAAAGGTTGAATGCAAGGATGGATAAACTTTAATCCCCTTCCAATTCTAGAGCACCACCAAGGATGTGGGTTGTTAAAGAATAGGAGGAGTTATTTGATTTTCACAAGTCACCAATTCGGAGAATCAACCACCATGGAGGCAAGCCAACGATCTTGGAGGAGTAAAGTTGAGGATCACTTCATTCCAAGGTAATAATGATCCCGAAACTTACTTGAAATGAGAAAGAAAGGTAGAACATGTTTTTGGTTGTCACACCTATTTGGAGGAAACGAAAGTGAAGTTTTTGGCCATGGAATTCACCGACTATGCTAGTATTTGGTGGGACCAACTACAAGTGATTCGACGACGAATTGGAGAAAGACACATCCGCACTTGAGAAAAAGATGAAAGTGGTAATGCCTAAAAGGTTCATTTATAGCCACTATTATCATGATTTATTCCTCAAGTTGTAGGTTTTGAAATAAGGGTCCATGAGTGTTGAGGAGTATCACAAAGAGATGGTGATCATCATGATTCAGGCAAATATTGATGAGGAGAGAGAGGCCACCATGGAAAGGTTTGTGAAAGACCTCAACCATGACATTCGGGACATAGTGGATATTCACCACTACTTAGACATGGAGGATCTACTTCACATGGCTACTAAAGCAGAGAGACAAGTAAAGGCAAGAAGGATGCACCCTACAACTTATGGTAAAGATTTTAGACCGTATTTCAAGTTTAAAGATTCCAAACCACAAGAACTTGTAAGGGAGCACAAAACCGATTCAAAGGAGTTGCCCAAACCAAAACCATTCTTTCTGGAATCCAAAGGTAAAATGGAGGGTAAGGTTGTCTCCAAATCACGAGATATCAAATGTTTTAAATGTCAAGGATTTGGACATATTGCCTCAGAATTCCCAAACAAGAGGACAATGATTATTTTGGATGATGGAGATGTTCTTACTACTACCTCAAGTGAAGATGAAATACCATCACTTGAGGATAATTCAGATGTGGAAGTAGAAAGCCCCGTACATGGATAAATTCTTGTGGCAAGGCATGCTTTGAGTGCTCAACCCAAAGGTGAACATGATAAAGAGAAAAGGGATCACATTTTTCATACTAGATGCCTCGTCAAAGATAAGGTATGTAGTATGATTATTGATGGGGGTAGTTATACAAATGTAGCAAGTGGATTGATGGTTGATAAATTGGGATTGGCTATGACTAGACATCCTAGGCCTTAAAGATTGAAATGGTTAAATAATAATGGGGATGTAAAAGTGACTAAGCAAGCACAAGTTCCATTTTCTATTGGGAAATATGAAGACAAGGTGATGTGTGATGTTGTTATAATGCATTCTAGTCACATCTTGTAGGGAAGACCCTGTAAATTTGATAGGATGGTCACACATTATGGATACACCAATTGATATTCTTTTGATTATAATGGGAGGACGGTTATTCTTACACCATTGAGGCCTTTGCAAGCTTATGAAGACCAAGTGAGGGTTGAGAGAGATTGTGAGAAGATAGAAAAAGAAAAGAGAGAAAAAATAGATAGAATGAGAAGAGTGGAAAAATCAAGAGTGAAAAAAGGAGTGTTGAGTGAAAGCAAAAAAAATGAGGGAAAAAAAGAGTTGAAAACAAGAGTGAAAATAAGAGTGAAAACAAGAGTCTTGAGGGAAAATTGGTCTTATTTTCAAGAAAAAGAGAGATAGAGAGAGCTTTAGAGGGGGATGAAAATCTCATGCTTCTATGCAAGGGAGAATGATTTACCACTAACTCTCCTAACCCTTCAATGCCTTCTAGTGTTATGTCTCTTTTGTAGGAATTTGGTGATGTATTTCCGAAGGAGATTCTCGATGGCTTACCTCCCTTGCGAGGTATCGAGCACCACATCGACTTCCTCCCCAGAGCAATGCTTCCCAATTGACCAGATTATCGGGCTAACCCGGAGGAGACTCGAGAAATCCAACAAAAAGTGGAAGAATTGCAAAGGAAGGGATTTGTTTGAGAGAGCTTGAGTTCATGTGCGGTACTGGTAATTCTTATCCCAAAAAAAGATTGTAAGTAGAGAATGTGTGTTGATTGTCGAGCTATCAACAAAATCACGATAAAGTATCTTTATCCCATTACTCGTTTGGATGATATGCTTGATGAACTCCATAGTGCATGCTTGTTTACTAAAATTGACCTAAGGAGTGGATACCATCAAATTAGAATGAAAGAGGGAGATGAATGGAAAACCGCGTTTAAAACTATGTTTGAATTTTATGAATGGATAGTTATGCCTTTTGGACTAACTAATGCCCCAAGTACATTCATGAAATTAATTAATCATGTTTTCCATAAATTCATTGGAAATTTTGTGGTTGTGTATTTTGATGACATTCCTATTTATTCTAAAATCCATGATGAACATCATGAACATTTGAAATATGTTTTCAAGACTCTTAGGAAAAATAGGTTGTTTGAAACTTGGAAAAATGTACATTTTGTTTAAATTCTATTGTTTTCCTTGGTTTTGTGGTAGGAGTTGATGGTATGAGGGTTGATGAAGAGAAGGTGAAGGTGATTCAGGACTGGCCAATGCCAAAGAATGTCAATGAGGTGAGGAGCTTCCATGGACTTGCGAGTTTTTACCGAAGGTTTGTGAGGGAATTTTCAACTATTGTGAAACCATTGAATGAGTTGGTCAAGAAAGGGGTGAGATTCAAGTGGGGAAAAGCTCAAGAAGATTCCTTCTCTACACTCAAGGGCAAGTTGACCAATTCACCCCTCTTAATTCTACCCGACTTTTCTAAAGTTTTTGAGGTTGAGTGTGATGCCTCTGAAATAGGAATTGGGGCTGTTTTAATGCAAGACTCGAAGCCTATCGCTTACTTTAGTGATAAGCTTAATGGGGCTGCATTGAACTACTCTACCTATGACAAGGAATTGTATACCCTCAAAAGAAATTTAGAAAATTGGCTACATTACTTGTGGCCAAGAGATTTTTTGATTCATTCAGATCATGAAAGCCTATAATTTCTTAAGTCACAAGGAAAGTTGAATAGGCAGCATGCAAGATGGATTGAATTCATTGAAACATTTCTTACATCATTAAGCATAAACAAGGAAAAGAAAAAAATTTCACCGATGTTTTGTCTAGGAGATACTCTCTTATCACTTCTATGCATGTTAAAATACTTGGTTTTGAAATGTTGAAAAGCATGTATGAGAGTGATGTGGATTTTTCTGAAATTTGGAAGTTTTTTGAAAAACCTGGGAAAAGTGATTTTTACAAACATGATGGATTTATTTTTTGGAAAAATAAATTGTGTGTTCCATCTTGTTCCATGCGTGAATTGGTTGTTAGAGAAACTCATGGTGGTGGATTAATGGGGCATTTTGGTGTTAAGAAAACTTTGTCCTTATTGAGGGAACATTTTTATTGGCCACACATGCGTAGGGATGTGGTTAAGTTTCTGGAAATTGTAATGTGTGTAAACATGCAAAGTCAAAAGTGCTTACACATGGCTTATACACCCCTTTACTTGTTTCTTCTCATCCTTGGGTTGACATTTCAATGGATTTTGTGCTCAGCTTTCCAAGATCACAATCAGGTAAGGATAACATCTTTGTGGTGGTGGACATGTTTAGTAAAATGACTCATTTTATTGCTTGTTCTAAAACCAATGATGCAACTCATATCACTGATTTGTTTTTTAGGGGAATTGTTAGGTTGAATGGCTTACCTAAGAGCATTGTGAGTGATATGGATGTAAAATTCCTTAGTCACTTTTGGAAGACATTATATAACAAACTTGGAACCAAAATTTTGTTCTCCACCACCGCACACCCACAAACAGATGGTCAAATTGAGGTGGCCAATAAAACACTTTCCACATTATTGCATGCCATCCTTAGGAAAAATCTGAAACTTTGGGAAAGATGCTTGTCTCACATTGAGTTTGCTTATAATGGAGTTGTTCACTCCACTACTAATGCTTCACCGTTTGAATTTGTGTGTGGTTTTAACCCATTAACTCCACTCAATATTTTATCTTTTCCTACTAATCAATTTTCTAATCTTGAAGGTGAATAGAAGACAAAGTTTGCGCAGGAGTTCCATGCAAAGATAAAGGCCAACATTGAGTGAAGGAATGAACAAGTAACGAAGCATGCCAACAAAGGTCGGCGGAAAATGGTGTTTCAACCTGGAGATTGGGTGTGGGTACACTTGAGGAAGGAGAGCTTCCCGGAGCAATGAAAATCAAAACTTCATCCATGAGGAGATGGTCCTTTCCAATTCTTAGAGAATATCAATGATAATTAATATTGAGTTACCCAACAGGTATGGAAATGTTAGTGCCACCTTTAATGTTGATGATCTTTCTCCCTTTTAATTTTTAGATTCGAGGATGAATCCTTTTGAGGAGGGAGGAGATGATGAGGATCATGGCACACATGGACATCACATGGTTGGAGGTGGAATTGATGAGGAGGGCAGAATGCACACAAGTGGACAAGGCCCATTGTGTGGAATTGGAAGCCCAATGACAAGGGAGTAGACCAAGAGAATGAAGGAGTTCTTAAATGGGTTAATCGTTGAATTCCAAGAGGATACCCAACACCCTTTCTTGGGGGAAGCATCCGGGCCTATAATTACATTAATTAAGGCCCAAACATGATTTTAAAAATCCAACCCAAGTGGTGATCCTAATTTTCAAGACCACCCCACCATGGAATCTTAAAAGTCAAAAGGTGGTGGGATACTTGTCTTTAATTTCCCAAAAGGGTGTGCTACTTGTCTCCTAAAGTGCCAAAGTTGTCAAAAGCATCCTATAGGATTTTTTACTATGGAAGACTAGTAATTAGACTAATGTGAAGGGTAACCCCATCTGTAATTGGAATTTTAAGTTTCTTTGGCTATAAATATCCACCCCCTTGTACTATTGAGACATCATGAATGAAGGTAATGTTATTATGGTGAGTTTTCCTTGCAACCTTTGAGTTCTTGCTTAATTCTTGAATTATCAAAGGATTGGTCATCCTTTGTGGCATCTTGTGGCTAGAGTTCTTAGAGACAAGTTCTATTTGGGTTCTGCCTTGACCAAATTACCTCTTCCTTCTCATTTTCACTATCCACACACCACCTTCACTTGTTTTCCTGCGGCGATTCGGGTGCTCAACGCGCGAACATTGTAAAAGGTTCCTAGGACACTTCCTAGTGGGTCTTGCATCGTGTATCATGTATAAAATCCTAAAAACCCAGAAAAACACATGAAAACTATAAAAACACCTAAATATCTTAAAAACCATAAAAACCAATAAAAACCATAAAAACTCTAAAAACCCATAAAAACCCAAAAAAATGTTAAAAACTCTAAATAACCTAAAAACCCTAAAAAACTCAAAAAACCCAAAAAGACCCTAAAAATATTGAAAACCGCTAAAAACCCTAAAAACCCCTAAAAACCCTCAAAATTTCTAAAAACCCTAAAAACACTAGAAACTATAAAAATCCTAAACACACCCTAAAAATAAATTAAAATGTTAAAAACCCAAAAAAAACTAGAAAACCAGAAAACCCCGAAAAATCTAATGAAACCCTAAAAACCGATAAAAATCCTAAAACCATTAAAAACTCTAAAAACCCTAAAATCCCCTAAAAACATTAAAAATTTATAAAAACCCTTAAAATACCTAAAAAACTAAAAAAACAGAAGACAAAAAAAAAACCCTAAGAACCCATGAAAACCCCCCAAACCCCTCAAAATCCCTAAAAACCATAAAAATCATAAAAAACCCCCTAAAAATCCATGAAAATGTAAAAACCTTAAAAACCCTGAAAACCACTAAAATCCATAAAACCTCTTAAAACATAAAAACCAGGAAACCCAAAAAAACCCTAAAAACACTAAAAACTCTAAAAGTCCTTAACACCCATAAAAACATTAAAATACTCTAAAAACCCTTAAAAACCCTAAAAAATCCTAAAATCCCTAAAAATATCTTACACACCCTCAAAATACCTTAATGTTCAAAAGCCCTAAAAGCCATAAAAATCATAAAAACCCCAAAAAATCACTAAAAACTTTAAAAACCGTTAAAACCCCATAAAATATTAAAAAATCTAAAAAACCATAAAAACCCGAAAAAGTCAAAAATACCCTAAAAACCCAAAAAAGGCCCTAAAAACCCTAAAACCCCCTAAAATCCAATAAAAACCCAAAAAACCATAAAAATCTTAAAAAAACCTCTAAAAATCCATGAAAACATAAAAATCCCTCAAAACCTAGAAAAACCCTTCAAAACCATAAAAACCCCTAAGAACCTTAAAAACCTTAAAATATCATAAAAAATCTAAAAAGTCGCTAATAACTCTAAAAACACATAAAACCCATGAAAATGTTAGCGACACCAAAGAACCTAAAAACCCAAAAAAACAAAAAAAATCCTAAAAACCGAAAAAACACTAAAATCCACTAAATACCTGTAAAGACCCTGAAATTTCAAGGAAATTTTTTTATTAATTTTCTTTGGAATTTTACAAGAACGCAGTTTCTGACGGTGCCTGATTCCGAGGCCCGGTGTGCCCGGAATCATTTTCTGAAGTTTAGCTCGGGTACGTTCAGTGAACGAACGAGCGGGTTTTTCTAACTTTTGAACCGATGCTCGGAATTGAAATCCGAGGGCACCGATGAAACCGCAGCGCCGGTAATTTCTTAGGAATACCTTTTCTGAAGGTGCGTTTTCTCGGGTGCTGATGTTAAAAAAAAAGTGAGGAATAAAAATATAATCGTTTTATTTTTATTTCTTTACTAAGAGGTTTAAGTGAAATTAAGTGGTGTCACAACTTAATTTCTCTCTACTTTGTGTTTTAACTCCTAGGAGCGAAAGTTGTAGTGGGACCCGTTGGGTTTCTAACCTCCCTTGGGAGAATAGAGTAGAGGTGGGGCCCACACGAGCCCCACCCGTTCACTTTTTCCATTACTCCTCACCTCCCCCTTTAATTTTGTAAACTCATCTTAAATTGAGTAACGCACCCGTACCCCCACTTAATTCCAAGTCAACTCTTGTTTTTGTTTGGTTTATTAAACGCCTCATTAATTGGTCAACACACGTTAATTAATTCGTGGATTCTTTTGAATTTTGAAAGAGTTGACATGAGGAATAAAATAAGAGAAACCTTATTTTATTTTGGTGGTTTGTTGTGCGAGAATATTTGGGGAGAAATACTCTAGACTTGAAGAACGTTCTTCCTCGTTGAAGAACGCGAAGAACAACAAAGAACGCTGACGATCCTCTTCTTCCAGCGCGATAAGGGAGAAGTCGCCGACCGCGGTGGTCATCACCAACGACTACGTACCTTCCTTCTTCATCTCTGCAACAAGTGAGGAGACGTCGCTTCCTCCTCAGACGCACCCCGACGTCCACGGAATCTACGTCCTACCTTCGCAACGCCGTTCTCCGCGACGTTTGACGTGCGGTGTCATCATCTTCCCCCACGACGAATGCGCGCCCCGATGAATCAAAGGTAGGGAATTAATTTTTGAATGTTAATGAACCCATGTTTATTTCCTTATAAAACAAAGAACGCGGATCAACTAAATATTAAGTTGATCCGCGAAAGAATAAGTTTGCGGGTTGGGAATTCTTGATTTGCTGGGAAAATCGTAGGGGTTGTTTTGAAAATGATAATACTCTATGTTTGTTTCCCTTCAAGGCATGAACGCGGGCTAACTAATTAACAAGTTGGTCTGTGGATTATTATTGCGGTTTGGGGTTTATCAAATTGATGAGAAATATTATGGTGTTGTTTCAAACCGCTAACGCGGTGGGTGCGGACCAACGAACAAGTCCGAACCACCGCATTCTTTCTCGTTCTTAGTGTGCGGAATGGCGGACGACGACAAACGAGGCCGCAAGGGTGATTTGAGGGCCTTGTAGTGAAGGTCGGGTCCCGGGAGGACCACTGGCGAAGACCGCACATAAAACGGACCACCGGAGCGCATCCGATGGTCCGTGGAATCTCACGTCGGCACGGCGGTGAGGTGGTTTCGCAGCTGCGCAGAACCGGGAGGCGGGACACAGCCGGCATGCCGCGTATGGGTGCTGCGGAGCGGCCCCCGCGCGGGGGTCGCGGTTCCTTCGCTCGGCCGAGCCGAGCCGACCCGTCGAGCCGGGCCGGGCCGCCCTGGCCAGGCCGGGTCGACCCGGTTCGGGCCGACCCAGAGGGGGTCGGGTCGGGTCGGCCCGGGCCCAGACCCCCCGTTTTCAGACTCTTTTGGTTTTTCGCACATATCTTGGGCTACGGACCTCCGTTTGACGTACCGTCAGCGGCGATGCAGTCCTTCGATCGAGACGGTCGTTTTGGTTTATTACACTCAAGTTTTCGGAGAACTTTGGGTTCGGCCGGGTTGGTTTGGATACGAAACCAACCGGGCCCTCAGAGCAGAAACGCTTATATCTTGAGCTCCGGACGTCCGATTGACGTGCCGTCGACTTTGATGGATTCCTCTAAGTAAGAGAGATATTTTGGCTAACTCCGCTCAAGGTTTGGATGCCGTCGGAGTGCGGTCGGGTTGGTTCGCTCACGAAACCAACCGGACCCCTAGAACGAAAAAGCCAATAACTCACAGACCGGGTGTCCGATTGACGCGCCGTCTGTCTCGTTGATTTCCTCTTGTTGAGAAGAAACTTTTGGCATACTTCGCCTGAGTTTTGGTTGCAGTTGGATAGTGGTCGGGTTGGATTGCACCTGAAATCCAACCGGCCCCCTGGAACGGAAAAGCTGATATCTTTCAGACCAGACGTCTGTTTGACGAACCATCAGGGGAGTTGGTGATCACATTGAGAAACAGTCCCTTAAGTTTACCCTATGAGAGTTGGGGTACAGTTGAGATACGGCCGGGTTGGTTCGCGCACAAGACCAACCGGGCCCCTGGGATGAAAAGACTAATAACTCACAGACCGGGCGTCCGATTGACGCGCCGTCTGTTGCGTTGAGACCCCTATGACGAGGCGGGCCTTTGAGATACTTCTTCGTGGAACTTTGTAATACTTGTAGTATCGAACAACAGCTCGTGGAGCGGACCCTCCCAGAGAGGAGCGTGCGGAGTACAGAGACCGTGTAGCCGGCTGAGACCTGATGACTGCTTGACCGATCGACTCGGTGTGTTTCGGATAGCCCAGTGGGGAGCGCTTGGTTGTAGCGGCAGACCCACGGCAGATGAGTGCTTGGTTGTAGCGGTAGACCCACGGTGCTCAACTGAAGGAGTACCTCTAGAGGCTATGAGGGGGAGCGCTTGGTTGTAGCGGCAGACCCATGGCGGATGAGCGCTTGGTTGTAGCGGTAGACCCGCGGTACTCAACAGAAGGAGTACCTCTGGAGGCTATGAGGGGGAGCGCTTGGTTGTAGCGACAGACCCATGGTGGGAAGTGCTTGGTTGTAGTAGCAAGCCCACAGTACTCTACAGGAGGAGTACCTCAGCAGTCTTAGGTTAGTGAGCAGTACCTCGGAGTCGTGACAGGACCACTGTACACTCCAGAGACGGGGCTCTTTAGTAGTTACGGTTTTGATAATGAAAATCCTGGTTTGAGCTGAGTCTATGACCTTTGTGTTTCCTCATGATTGAGATGGGTCACTTGATAACTTAGGTATATGTATGGGAATATACCTGGGTAGTGGTTATCCGTTGATTTCATAACCCTTGTGTTTCCTCATGATTGAGATGAGTTACTTGATAACTTAGGTATATGTATGGGCATATACCTAAGTAGAGGTTATCTGTTGAGATCTTCTTTGTGGTTATCCTTGTTGGTTTTAGTGAGACCTTGAGGGTCTCGGGGTCCCAACTGAGTATCGTTATACTCACCCCTGCACGGGCTATGCCCGCACCTCGTTGTGTTGGTTGCAGACGACGGGCAGTTTTGACGAAGGCCGAGTGTTCGAGGACTAGACGGTACCCGGAGGTGGACTACACGACGAGTCAGTACCCGGAGGTGGACTACACGACGAGTCAGTATTTGGAGGTGGACTTCACAGCGAGACGACACTCGGAGGAGGTTGACGGTCGAGAGCGTTGTGGAGGCTATCTGTACCTACCCTTCAGGTAGGATCTGTGGTGGATGATCCAGGAGCTGCGCCATCTGTACCTACCCTTCAGGTAGGATCCGAGGAGGATGAACCAGGAGCCGCTTCCATCCTTCCAGCTGTTGTCTTTTCCTGTTGTACTTTGTTCAGTTGTAGTTGTACTTTCTTTTGGGTTTGTATTCTGGCCCATTTACCTTTCAGCACTTCTCTTTGTACTTAGTGTTTTACTTCCGCTTGTACTCTGTGGTGTTTTGTTTACTTTTATAAAGGCAATGCCTTCCCAGTTATCGGGATTTACACATTTGGTGCTAGTCCCCAGCCCCTGGCCTATGGAAGGCGGGCTTGGGGTAGTCACGGCACGAGCCCCAAGGAGAGGTCGTGACAAATTGGTATCAGAGGAGTCGGTTCTACCGCAGAACTTATAACTCTGATATTCCCTTTCTGTGAAGCAATACTGTTAAGGGTACCGAGTGTGGTTTTCAGTTCAGGGAGTCCAGTGTTGGTGCGGGCGGCTGACGTATCCATACACCAGGACCCTGACAACTGATTTCCGACTTTGTGCACGAAAACACTGATTGCGTGTGTGTTTCCATAAGTTTTTAAATATCATCTCAAACCAGGTTAGCTCACCAGGTATAATTGTTTGACCGTGTCACGTTGTTTCTTTCAGGATGCCTTTTCTCGGACGACCAGCTACAGCCCAGAGGGATGTGCGTACTGACAGCCTGCCGAGGGACGAGGCTTTGGTACAGGGCCCTCTTGCAGTTGAGGCACCAGCGGAGGCATCAGCGGTACTACCATACGTTGGGCCACCGATGCCACCAGCCCCAGCAGTAGGCGATGCACGCCACTTGAGTGCGCTGCATGAGTTCCAGCGCCAGAGGCCACCCAGGTTCCGGGGAGAGACAGACCCACAGGCGGCTGAGGATTGGCTGGAGGCTATGGTGAGATTCTTCAGGCTAGTGGGGACGCTGGAAGACTTCATGGTGATCTTTGCTGCCAGCCTTCTTCAGGCAGCAGCAGGCAGGTGGTGGAGCCACTTGTTCCAGTTTTGCGATGGGATGGCCTTCACATGGAAAGACTTCGAGACCTTCTTCAGGGTGGAGTTTGTGCCAGTAGCTCTACACCCCGAGCATATACAGGAGCTTTTGCCTTTTCCGCAGGGTTTTCGATCAGTAGACGAGTCATCTGTGGGCAGTAGACAGATGATGTAGAGGTCCAGGAGGACCAGACCAGCAGTTGGGCGATCTCGGTTTTAGGACCGGTGGTGCGGGGCACCCAGGGTAGGGTTAGAGCCAGCTGTACGAGGAAAAGGAGGGTTATGAATGCGGCAGGAAGGGTCACCTGGCACGTGACTGTCCGACTCCTCGTACAGTTGATCCGCAGGCTTTGGGGGAGCCACCGAGGCAAAAGCAGCGGCGGGTGCTTGAGCAATAGCCGAGCAGTGGACAAGGCAGTAGAGCTCAAGGAGCAGGTGGACAGGAGCGGAACTAGTGGATACGTCCTTTATACTTCTAGTTCCATGTTGTTGTTGTATTCGTGTCCTTGTACTATGAGCTGCAATAATAAAAAGACACTTATCTTTGTGATGTTTGGTTTCCTGTCCTTTTTGTTTGGTTGATACTGAGTGGTCCTGGTTAAGACTGTTGACTTGACCCTCACTTTCGATATTCCTACTGGAGGAGACCCAGTAACCTCACACTGATGCCGATAGTGTGACTCGACCCTTGGAGGCGAGAGTGACAGTTGGATCTCTTAGTAGTTACGTCGAGGCCTTACGACGTCATCCATGGCATGAATGCATCCTTCATGTCAGGATTGACTGTATTAGGCAATGGGCGTGGTTCATCCAGGGGGGATGAGACCGGGTTTCTCTTTTCGGCAAAGGAGAAAATTTAGCAGCTCTTTCAGATCTTAGGCAAAGAAGGTGCAGATCATCCAGGAGCGGATGAAGACTACACAGTGCAGTAAGAAATAGGAAACCGGTGCCAGTCTTAGAGACTCGGGCGTGTTAAATGTTTCAAGAAGAGGAATCTTTAAAGAGAGATGAGTCTGCAAAGCGGCAGACGTGGAGGCAGAGCTAGGAGAGCAGCATGAGGTGGTGTACATCTTAACATGCTACAACCACCCGCCTTAGTTATCCCCGCCAGGCTTAGGGAGATGGAGGGCAGAGGAAGAGTGCGGCTGCATGTGGTCAAGGAGTGTGACCTAATGGCTCTAAAAATGATTCAAGGGACGGTCTGTGTCCACTACTAGCTGCTGTAGTAACAAACGTCGATATGAATCATTCATCACTTTCACAAATCTTGTCTCAGACCTAGAGTTTCCGGTAAGCCATGGACTTGACCCTCACGTCTGGAGATACCTTGGGAGGAGACTCGATAATCACACTTACGCCGACGGTGTGGTCAGACCCTCGAGGCGAGAGTTTCGGTTGGAATCTCTTGGTGGCAGCATTGAGGCCTTACGACATTGGTTTGAGTATGGACTGGGCAATCACAGTTCATACACAAATTGACGGTATTAGGCAAAAAGGTTTTGGTTTAACTACGACGTCGGGATGGGTTTTCCTTGGTCGGCGAAAAGGAAACCCCATTCAGCACAGGTTAAACTCTTGCACAAGAGGGTGCGACCGATCACTCTTGAGTCGGTCAACCTTACCCTCGTGGCAGCAGTCATTCAGTTCCAGTTCTAACAGGAATTGGAGGCCTCATGAGTTCGAGAATGACGATCACGTCCTTATATGGGTCTCACCTCGATGAGGTTTACGGAGATGTGGCCAAGGCGAAAAGTTATCTCCGAGGTTCAACAAACCTTTCTAGGTCCTCAGCTGGGTAGGAGGGGTGGTTTACCGCTTGACCCATCCACCTCAATTGCACAAGGTGCACGACGACTTCCACGCATCTCAACTCAGGAGATACGTGCTCGACCCTTCGCATATCATCGACCATGGGGAGCTGGACGATGGTGATGGGGTGACTTTCACAGAGGTTCCAGTGGGAATCGAGGATCGACATGGGTGGTCCTACGAGGGTGGTCGATTCCTCGGGTGCACTTTCTTTGGCAGTACGGGAACCTCCATGTGAGCACATGGGAGCGGAAGGCTCAGATGCGTGCTCTGTACCACTTTTGTGACCCTAGTTGGTGTTAAAGCTTTACGAGAACGTAAATCCCTGAGTTGGGAGTAATGTAAAGACCCAGAAATTTCAAGGAAATTTTTTTCTTAATTTTCTTTGGAATTTTATAAGAACGCAGTTTCTGACGGCGCCTGATTCTGAGGCCCGGTGTGCCCAGAATCATTTTCCGAAGTTTAGCTCGGGTACGTTCAGTGAATGAACGAGCGGGGTTTTCTAACTTTTGAATCGATGCTCGGAATCGAAATCTGAGGGCACCGATGAAACCGCAGCGCCGGTAATTGCTTAGGAATACCTTTTCTGAAGGTGCGTTTGCTCGGGTGGTGATGTTAAAAAAAAGTGAGGAATAAAAATATAATCGTTTTATTTTTATTTCTTTACTAGGCGGTTTAAGTGAAATTAAGTGGTGTCACAACTTAATTTCTCTCTACTTTGTGGTTTAACTCCTAGGAGCGGAAGTTGTAGTGGGACCCGTTGGGTTTCTAACCTCCCTTGGGAGAATAAAGTAGAGGTGGGGCCCACACGAGCCCCACCCGTTCACTTTTTCCATAACTCCTCACCTCCCCCTTTAATTTTGTAAACTCATCTTAAATTGAGTAACGCACCCGTACCCCCACTTAATTCCAAGTCAACTCTTGTTTTTGTTTGGTTTATTAAACGCCTCATTAATTAGTCAACACGCGTTAATTAATTCGTGGATTCTTTTGAATTTTGAAAGAGTTGACATGAGGAATAAAATAAGGGAAACCTTATTTTATTTTGGTGGTTTGTTTTGCGAGAAGATTTTGGGAGAAATACTCTAGACTTGAAGAACGTTCTTCCTCATTGAAGAACGCGAAGAACAACGAAGAACGCCGACGATCCTCTTCTTCCACTGCGATAAGGGAGAAGTCGCCGACTGTGGTGGTCATCACCAACGACTACGTACCTTCCTTCTTCATCTCCGCAACAAGTGAGGAGACGTCGCTTCCTCCTCGGAAGCACCCCGACCTCCACAGAATCTACGTCCGACCCCCGCAACGCCGTTCTCCGCGACGTTCGATGTGCAGCGTCATCATCTTCCCCCGCGACGAATGCGCGCCCCGATGAATCAAAGGTAGGGAATTAATTTGTGAATGTTAATGAACCCATGTTAATTTCCTTCTAAAACAAAGAACGCGGATCAAGTAAATATTAAGTTGATCTGCGAAAGAATATGTTTGCGGGTTGGGAATTCTTGATTTGCGGGGAAAATCGTAGGGGTTGTTTTGAAAATGATAATACTCCATGTTTGTTTCCCTTTAATGCATGAACGTGGGCCAACTAATTAACAAGTTGGTCCGTGGATTATTATTGCGGTTCGGGGTTTATCAAATTGATGAGAAATATTATGGTGTTGTTTCAAACCGCTAACGCGGTGGGTGCGGACCAACGAACAAGTCCGAACCACCGCATTCTTTCTCATTCTTAGTGTGCAGAATGGCGGACGATGACAAATGAGGCCGCAAGGGCAATTTGAGGGCCTTGCAGTGAAGGTCGGGTCCCGGGAGGACCACTGGCGAAGACCACACTTAAAAAGGACCACCGGAGCGCGTCCGGTGGTCCGCGGAATCTCACGCCGGCGCGGCGGCGCCGCCGGCAAAACCGGCCGCGGCTGAAGCTGCGGCGGCGAGGCGGTTCCGCGGCCGCGTGGAACCGGGAGGCGAGACGCGGCCGGCATGCCGCGTCCGGGTGCTGTAGAGCGGCCCCCGCGCGGGGGCCACGGTTCCTTCGCTCGGCCGAGCCGAGCCGACCCGCCGGGCCGGGTCGCGCCCAGGCCGGGCCCGGCCGCCCTGGCCGGGCCGGGTCACACCAAACCGGGTCGGACCCAGACCCGGTTCGGGCCGACCCAGGGGGGGTCGGGCCGGGTCGGCTCGGGCCCAGACCCCCCGTTTTCGGACTCTTTTGGTTTTTCGCCCATATATTAGGCTACGGACCTTCGTTTGACGTACCGTCAGCGGCGATGCGATCCTTGGATTGAGACGGTCGTTTCGGTATATTACACTCAAGGTTTCGGAGAACTTTGGGTTCGGCCGGGTTGGTTCGGATACGAAACCAACTGGGCCCTCAGAGCAGAAACGCTTATATCTTGAGCTCCGGACGTCCGATTGACATTCCGTCGACTTTGATGGATTCCTCTAAGTAATACGGATCTTTTTGCTTACTCCGCTCGAGGTTTGGATGTCTTCGGAGTGCGGTCGGGTTGGTTCGCTCACGAAACCAATCGGACCCCTAGAACGAAAAAGCCAATAACTCATAACCGGGCGTCCGATTGACGCGCCGTCTGTCTCTTTAATTTCCTCTTGTTGAGACGGAACTTTTGACATACTTCATCCAAGTTTTGGTTACAGTTGGATAGTGGCCGGGTTGGATTGCACACGAAATCCAACCGGGCCCCTGGAACGGAAAAGCTGATATCTTTCTGACCAGACGTCCGTTTGAAGAACCGTCAGCGGCGTTGGTGATCACGTTGAGAAACGGTCCCTTAAGTTTACCCTATCAGAGTTGGGGTACAGTTGAGATACGGCCGGGTTGGTTCGCGCATGAGACCAACCGGGCCCCTGGGACGAAAAGGCTAATAACTCACAGACCGGGCGTCCGATTGACGCGCCGTCTGTTGCGTTGAGACCCCTATGACGAGGCAGGCCTTTGAGATACTTTTTCCTGGAACTTTGTAATACTTGTAGTATCGACCAGCAGCTCGTGGAGCGGACCCTCCCGAAGACGAGCGTGCGGAGTACAGAGACCGTGTTACCGGCTGAGACCTGACGACTGCTTGACCGATCGACTCGGTGTGTTTCGGATAGCCCAGTGGGGAGCGCTTGGTTGTAGCGGCAGACCCACGTCAGATGAGCGCTTGGTTGTAGCGGCAGACCCGCAGTGCTCAACTGAAGGAGTACCTCTGGAGGCTATGAGGGGGATCGCTTGGTTGTAGCGGCAAACCCATGGCGGATGAGCGCTTGGTTGTAGCGGAAGACCCATGGTGGGAAGCGCTTGGTTGTAGTAGCAGGCCCACAGTACTCGACAGGAAGAGTACCTCCGTAGTCTTAGGTTAGTGAGCAGTACCTCGGGGTCGTGACAGGACCACTGTACACTCCAGAGACGGGGCTATTCAGCAGTTACGGTTTTGATAATGAAAATCCTGGTTTGAGCTGAGTCTATGACCTTTTTGTTTCCTCATGATTGAGATGGGTCACTTGATAACTTAGGTATATGTATGGGCATATACCTGGGTAGTGGTTATCCGTTGATTTCATAACCCTTGTGTTTCCTCATGATTGAGATGAGTTACTTGATAACTTAGGTATATGTATGGGCATATACATAAGTAGAGGTTATCTGTTGAGATCTTCTTTGTGGTTATCCTTGTTCCTTTTATTGAGACCTTGAGGGTCTCGGGGTCCCTACTGAGTATCGTTATACTCACCCCTGCATGGGCTATGCCCGCACCTCATTGTGTTGTTTGCAGACGACAGGCAGTGATGACGGAGGTCGAGTGTTCGAGGATTGGACGGTACCCGGAGGTGGACTACACGACGAGTCAGTACCCGGAGGTGGACTACACGACGAGTCAGTATCCGGAGGTGGACTTCACGGCGAGACGACACTCGGAGGAGGTTGACGGTCGAGAGCGTTGTGGAGGCTATCTGTACCTACCCTTTAGGTAGGATTCGTGGTGGACGATCCAGGAGCTGCGCCATCTGTACCTACCCTTCAGGTAGGATCCGAGGAGGACAACCCAAGAGCCGCTTCCGTCCTTCCAGCTGTTGTCTCTTCCTGTTGTACTTTGTTCAGTTGTAGTTGTACTTTCTTTTGGGTTTGTATTCTGGCCCATTTACCTTTCAGGACTTCTCTTTGTACTTAGTGTTTTACTTCTGCTTGTACTCTATGGTGTTTTGTTTACTTTTATAAAGGCAATGTCTTCCCAGTTATCGGGATTTACACCTTTAGTGCTAGTCGCCAGCCCCTGGCCTATGGAAGGCGGACTTGGGGTAGTCACGGCACGGGCCCCGAGGACGGGTCGTGACAAACCATAAAACCCCAAAGAACCCTAAATAACATAAAAATGCTAAAACCCACTAAAAGTACATGACAACGTAAAAAATCCTAACGAACCTAAAAAAACCCTGAAACCCTAAAAAACCCTTAAAAACCTTAAAAACCATAAAACCCCTAAAAACCCTCTAAAACTCTAGAAACCTTTAAAAGCCCTAAAAATGTTAAAAACTCTAAAAAAATATTAAGAACCCTAAAAACCCAAAAATACCCTAAAAACCCAAAAAAACCCTAAAAACCCTGAAAAACCCTAAAACCCCTAGAACCCCTCAAAAACCATGAAAACCCTCAAAATCCCAAAAAAACCATAAAAATCCAAAAAATCCTTAAAATGTAAAAACCCCAAAACCCTAAAAAACATTTTAAAACCCTAAAACCCCATAAAAACCCTAAAAACAACTAAAATATCTAAAAAACCGTAAAACTCCTAAAAATGTTAAGAAACTTTAAAACCCTAAAACCCCCAAAAAACCCTAAAACCTTGAAAACCCATAAAAACCATAAAAGCCCTAGAAACCCTCAGAATCCCGAAAAACTCTAAAAATCCCCAAAATCCGTAAAAATCCTAAAACCCCCCTAAAAACTATGAAAAGGTAAAAAACCCTAAAAACCACTTAAAACCATAAAACTCATAAAATCTTAAAAACTAGAAAACCCCATAAAAACCATAAAAACCACTAAAAACTATAAAAACCCTTAAAACCCATAGAAACATAGAAAAATCAAAAAAACATTTAAAGCTCTAAAAAACTCATACAAACCCCTAAAACCCAAAAGACCCCAAAACACCTAAAAACCCTAAAAACCATAAAACCTCGAAAAACCCCTAAAAACCCCTAAGAACCCTCAAAATACTGAAAAACTCTAAAAAACATGAAAATCCTAATAAACCCCTAAAATTCCATGAAAGCGTAAAACACCCTAAAAACTTAAAAAACTCTTGAAAACCATAAAACCCCTAAAAACATTAAAAAACCCAAAAAAACCAAAAACCACTAAAAACTCTAAAAGCGATTAAAACTCATAAAAATGTTAAAAACTCTAAAAAACCTTAAAACCCCTAAAAAAATCAAAGAACACAAAAAACCTAAAAATACCCTGAAACCCCCGAAAACCCCTAAAAACAGCTGAAAGCCCCTAAAACTCTCAAAATCCTAAAAATCCCTATAACCAAAAAAATACTAAAAACCCATAAAATCCATGAAAACGTAAATAATGATAAAAAACCTGAAAAAGCCCTGAAAACCATTAAAACCCCTAAAACCATTAAAACCCCTAAAACCCATAAAAAACACTAAAAATCATAAGAACCATATAAAACCACTAAAAACTATAAAAACTAAAATCCCTAAAAAAAGATAAGAAACTCTAAAAAGACTTTAAACCCCTAAAAACTAACAAAAAACCATAAAACCCAAAAAAACCAAAAAAACCCTAAAAACCCATGAAAACCCCTAAAACACCCAAAATCTGAAAAACCCTGGAAAACCTTAAAAAACCCCCTGGAAACCATAGAAACCCCTAAAAACCTAAAAACACCAAAAAACCCATAAAAACCCTTAAAATGACAAGAAACTCTAAAAATCCTTAAAACCACAAAAAATGTTCAAAAACACAAAAAGACCTTAAAAGCCCTAAAAAGCTCAAAAAACCCCTAAAAACCAAAAAGTCCCTAAAACCCTAAAAAACCCCAAAAACCCTAAATAACTCTAAAAACTCTCAAAATCCCTAAAACTCTAAAACCCATTAAAACCATAAAAATCCTAAAAACCCTAAAAATCAATTAAAGCATAAAAACCCCTAAAAACCCTACAAAACTCATGGATACCATAAAAACCTTAAAACCCCTAAAACCCCATAAAATCACTAAAAACTCTGAAAACCCTTTAAACCCCTAAAAACGTTATAAGCACTAAAACACCTTAAAAACCCTAAAAAACTCTAAAAAACCTTAAAAATCCAAAAAGGTTGTAAAAAACCCTAAAAACCCCTGAAAACCCTAAAAGCTCCTAAAAGCCCCTAAAAGCCCTAAAAACCCTAAAAACCCCTAAAAACAATAAAAAAACCTATAAAACCTATAAAAATCAACGAAAATGTAAAAAACCCTAAAACATCTAAAACCCCCCATAAAAACTCTAAAACCCCTTAAAATCCGTAAAAACGTTAATAACTCTAAAATCCTTAAAACCAGTAAAACCCAAAAAACCCAAAACCCCCCAAAACATTAAAAATCCTTTAAACCCCCAAAAATGCTAAAAACCCTAAAAACCTAAAAACCTTAAAAAATAAAAAAAAACCCAAAAAACACCCTAAATCCCTGAAAACCCTAAAACTCTAAGAAAAACCCTAAAAATCCTAAAAATCCCTAAAAACTAAAAACCCTGAAAACCCCTTAATAACATAAAAACCCCTAAAACTACTCAAAAACCCAAAAACCCACTAAAACTCTAACAACCCTTAAACCCTTAAAACCCCTTATTTCGATGCTTGGGAATTTGGTGGGGAGGTTCCTTTGTGTGGATAGTAGGACTAGGACCCTTTTCCATTCGGTTGCCCCAAGGGCCTTTGTTGAAGTTGATGCTTCAAAGGCTATAGTGGATGTTGTCTGGATTGCGGTGGGGGAGGAACTCAGGTGGAGACAACCTGTTATCTACGAATCCTGGCAGGTGTTCTGCTCTTCTTGTTGGAGCTTTGGGCACAATTCTAAACCTGGAGGCTGTTCTGGACCTGACAAGGGTGGTGTTAATCTGTCTCACATGTTTTATGGTGAGAGCACCCTCCCTCTGGTGGGGGTTAAGGGTACAACGAGGGTGATAGAGCCCTTATCTTCCATGCCTTTGGTTGATGATGTTCCCTGCTCGTCTGCTTTGATGGTTGGAAATGATCTGGAGGTTGCTCTGTTGGATTTGAGTGGCTTCAAAATAAGTATGGATAGAGGTGTTTGTGATTCGGGAGATGATGTTGAGGAGGTAATGCTTCTGGCTGATGGGGATAATTAGGTTTGTGCTGAAGGTGTTCATGGTTGTGGTGACTTCTCAAGGAGGTAGTCGGATGTAGGGACGGTTGCTGTGATGGGAATATGGCAAGGGATTGATCAGATGGAGGCCCCTTGCGTGCTGTTTCTAGGACAAGAAGACTTAGATGGAATGAAGGATAACGAGAGTTCGAATGGAACCTCTTCACCGGTTAGGAATGATGCGCCTGTTCGCATTAGTTTATAGGTTGCAGCCCTGGCTGATCCCGCAGCTGTGGATGTGTTGGCAGGAGATGTTTTGTAGGAGGTAGTGGTTGTTCAGGGCACGAGGGCTGGAGATGAGTGGCTTATGTCTTCGGCTGAGGAGGAGAGGTCTGTGATAGAAGAGGAGCCCTGGATTCCTAGGGTGCAGTATGCTGATTGGAGTGATGCCCCTCTGGTGCTTCCTGGGTTGGAATCTGGATCAACTCCTCTCACAGACAGCACTAGCAGTGCTGAGGATCTTCCCAGTGCTCCTGTTCTGAACCTGGATCCTCCCCCCTACTGGGGACTATTGGGGAGGCCGGTGATCCGTCCCCGAATCTTCTAAGGACCATGGTCCTCCATGGTGTTCCCTCTGCTGAAGCTCACTGTGTGCTATTGCATGAGATGGTGCTGGTTGAACAGGAAAGGTACCCGCTTGAGGGTGAAGCTAAGAGGCTTGGGGAGAGGTTTGCTGAGGCTGATCGCTGGATAAATGCTGCTATGGTCAGGTCTAAGGAGGAAAGGAACAAAAGAGGTTTCGAAACTCCTGGGGTCAGAATGTAAGAAAGGGAAGCCCCCATCTACTGTCAGTGATGGAGTCACTTGTGAGATATCAGGTTTCGAAGTTGGATCCACCTCTGCCCCCCCGAGGCGAAGGCGGCAGAAGGATTATTATACCCTCCCACGACCCATGGAAACCCGGGCCTCATCAAAGGCGGTCAGACTAAGTCTAAAAGTTAATAAGCGAGAGCGGTCTTCTAACTCTACTGAGCAAGAGAAGGCCAGGATGAAGCTGCTATCCAGGCTTAGCAGCAGGAGGATTATGAGTCAGGATGGGATTCTATGGACACGGGTGCTGAGTCATATTACAACTTTGCTGATGTAGGTGATGGCTTTGGTGTGGGCATCGGTTTTTGTGGTGCGGAACTGGATGATTTTGGTGCCGACATTGAGTGATTTTCCTCTTTGTGTACCTTTATTTTTGGACTCTTTGGTGTGTCTTTTTTGTTTTTTTGTTTTCTTTTCTCTTTTTGGGGCCTTCGGGCTGGGGTGTAAGGGGTTTTGGGTGTGGTTCATTTGACCCCTCCCCTCCCTTGTCTGCTGTGTCTCTTTTTTTCTTTCTAATAAATTTGGGGGGGCCGGGAATATCCCAACCCTTGCATCTTCCTTGCCCCTAAAAATCAATGAAAACATAAAAAATCCTAAAAACCATGAAAAAACCTGAAAACCATAAAACACCCACAACCTTAAAAAACCGAAAATACCATAAAAATCACAAAAAAGTCTAAAAAACTTTTAAACCCCTAAAAACGTTAAAAAACTCTAAAAAAAAAATTTAAAACCCTAAAAAACTCAAAAAACCCCCTAAAAACCCGATATGTCCCTAAAAAACTCGAGAACCCCTAAAAGCCCTCAAAAATTCTTAAAAACCCTCAAAATCCATAAAAACCATAGAAAATATAAAAAATCTAAAAATCCCTAAAAATCCATGGAAACGTAAAAAACCCAAAAAACCTAGAAAACCCCCTTAAAACCATAAAAACATTAAAAACCCCAAAAAACTCATAAAGACCTTAAAAACTAGAAAAAACTCTAAAAATACTTAAACCACTAAAAACCTTAAAAAATCTAAAAAACCCGAAAAAACTCATAAAACCTCCAAAAAACCCAAAAAGATCATAAAAACCCTGAACAAGATGGTGGTTTGGGTGTTACGGTGTGGTTTGAGGTACATAAGCTGGTGGTCCTGTTTTGCTAATGCTAGGTGCTGGTCAAGTGCTGCTTGCTGTCTAATTGGTCAGATGTGTGCTGGCCTTTGGAACCTGAGATGTTGGATAGCTGATTGGATGGATTGTGAGGATACTGATGTTTATGCTTGCTTAGGTGATGTTGGTTGCTGGAATATGAGCTATGACAGGCTGGAAGATGTCTGGTTTGGTATTACTGGATGTTTCTGGATGTCTGCCTTGGTCGGATTTTGTGTGTTTTTTTGGTACTGGTGCTGCATGCTGGTGTTGGCTGGTCTGGTTATGTGGATGTTGCTGGATGCTGGTGTTGGCTGGTCTGGTTGTGTGGATGCTGCTGTGATGTTTGGTATTGGTGCTGGATGTTGGTGTTGGCTGAACAAGATGTGCGGAAGCTGCTGTTGTGTTTTGTTTTGTGTCCTTTTCTCTGTCTTTGTTTTCTTTTTTGATTTTCCTTTTTGGGTCTTTTACTGTGAAGGGTTTTTGGGTGTGGGTCGTTTGACCCCTCCCCTCCCTTGTATGCTGTGTCTTTTTTCTTCTTAATAAATTTGGGGGGTTGGGAATAGCCCGACCCTCACATCTTCCTTGCCTAAAAATGCATAAAAACACTACAACTCTAAAAACCCTTAAACCCCTTGCAAATATTAGAAAACTCTATAAACCTTATAAACTATAAAAAACTCAAAAAATCCCCCAAAACTCAAGAGACCGTAAAAAGCCTTAAAACCCCTAAAAACCCATAAAGCTGTTGAAAAACCCTAAAACCCCTCAAAAACCCTAAAAAACCAAAAATCCCTAAAAATCCTTAAAAACCCTAAAACCTCATAAAAACCCTAAAACTAAAAAAAACCCTTTAAAGTCCCAAAAACCTTAAAAAATCGAAAAACCATAAAAGCTTAAAAAACGAAAAAAAACCCAAAACCCAAAATCTCGAAGGACCTTAAAACCCCAAAGACCCTAAAATCCCTGATAACCCTAAAAACCCAAAAAAAAAATTATGAAAAAACCTAAAAACACGTATAAGCCCTGGAAAACCCCTAAACCATAAAAACCGCTGAAAACTAAAAAACCATAAAAACCATAAAAACTTATAAAAACTCTAAAAACCCCTAAACCATAAAAACTACTAAAAATGTTAAAAACTCTAAAAACTCTAAAAAACTAAAAAAAACTCTAAAATCCAAAATAGACACTAAAAAACTTGAAAACGCATAAAAACCACCGAAAAAGCCTAAAAACCCTCAACATCCCTAAAAACCCTTAAGGCCCCTAAAATGTTAAAAACTCTAAAAACTCGAAAAAACTCAAAAATACTCTAAAATCCCAAATAGACACTAAAAACTTGAAAACCCATAAAAACCATTGAAAAATCCTAAAAACCCTCAACATCCCTAATAACCCAAAAACCCCAAAAAACCATGAAAATACATGAAAATGTAAAAACCCTAAAAACCCCTAAAAACCAAAAAAACCCCTAAAACCATAACAAAACCAAAAACATCCATAAAAACCCTAAAAACCCACTAAATACTTTAAAAACTATTTAAACTCCTAAAAATGTTAAAAAAACTATAAAACCCCTTAAAAACCCTAAAAAACTCAAAAAAATCCAAAAACCCCCAAAAAATAATCAAAATCCCTAAAAACCCTAAAACCGTAAAAATCATAAAAATCCTAAAAACCCGTCAAAACTCATGAAAACAAACCCCTCTGAAAAAACACTAAAAAACATAAAAAATCCCTAAAAAACTTCAAAAACCCTAAAAATGCATAAAAACCCTAAAAACCACTAAAAACTCTAAAAACCCTTTAAACCCCTAAAAATGTTAAAAAACTCTAAAATCCTTAAAAATCCAAAAAAGCTCAAAAAATCCCTAAAAACCCTATGAAACACTAAAAACCTCAAAAATTGCTAAGACCCCTAAAAACCATAAAAACCATAAAATCCCTAAAATCCCTAAAAAACCATAAAAAAAATAAAATCCCCAAAACCCTAAAAACCTTGAAAAACCCTTAAAACCCCCTTAAAATAATAAAACCCCCTAAAAACCTTAAAAAACCCTAGAAATGTTAGAAAAACTCTAAAAAACCTAAAAAACCCTAAAAACTCAAAAAAAAATCCCCAAAACCCCAAAAGGACACTAAAATACCTAAAAAACCTTAAAAAACTTTAAAACCCACTAAAACCCCTCAAAATTCCTGGTGCTTCCAGCCACAAAATCCCAGCCTAGCTTCTTCCCTACCTGACGACGGTTCTAGTGTGCTTTGGTCTACTCAGGATTGGCTCCAACAGCTTGGAGGGGGGATGACATGCTCTCTGTTTCTTCTAGTTTCTTGAAATTTTGATCAAATGTTGTTGGTATTTTGTTGTGGTGGGTGTTTCTTGTGGTTGCTGCTACTGGTTACTGGTCGCTGATTGCTGGAAGATGATGTTGCTTGGTGGTGAATGTTGTTATGGTGGTTTGCTTGGGGCTGCTGGAGATTGGTGTTTGTGTCTTTGTGGTGATGAAGTTGGGTTGATGAAGTTGCTACATATGGTTTGGTTTTGTTGGCTGCTGGTTGCTGATGCCAATCTCGAGTAGACCAAAAAACTGTAAAAACCCTTAAAAATATTAGAAAATACTAAAAACCCATAAAACCCTAAAAACCCACTAAAAACTCTAAAACCCTTATAACCACTAAAAATGTTAAAAAACTCTAAAAAACATAAAACACTAAAAAACTCAAAAAAATCGTAAAAACCCAAAAAGACCCTAAAAACCCAAAAACCCCCTAAAAACTCTAAAACCCCTACAAGCCCTAAAAACAATCAAAATACCAATAAATCAAAAAAAAACCCTAAAACCCAAAAAAACCTAAAAACCCCTAAAAATCCATGAAAATGAAAAAAGCCATAAAAACCCTGAAAACCCCCCAAAAACCATAAAATCCCCTAAAAACCCATAAAACACTAAAAACCAATAAAAACCCTGAGAACCTTTAAAGCCCCCAAAAACCTTAAAAAGAACTAAAAACCTTAAAAACTCCAAAATCCCCTAAAAATACAAGCGACACTAAAAAACCAGAAAAACCGTAAAAATCCATGAAAACATAAAAACCCTATAAACCATAAAAACCATAAGAACCCTTAAAAACCCTAAAAAATCATAAAACCCCCAAAACTACTAAAAATTCTAAAAAACCTTAAAAACCCTAAAAAAACTAAAAAAACTGTGAAAACCCAAAAGACCCTAAAAACCTAAAAAATCATAAAAAACTGTGAAACCCCTAAAACAGTCAAAATCCCTAAAGAAACTAAAAAAACTAAAAAACACTAAAAACCATAAAAATCCAAAAACCCCTAAAATCCATGATAATGTAAAAACCCTAAAACCCCTGAAATACCCCAAAAATCCATAAAACTCCCTAAAACCTTAAAAAACCATAAAACACCATAATAACCCTAAAACCACAAAAAAATCTAAAAACCCTTAAAACCCCTAAATATATTAAAAACTCTAAAAAACCTTGAAAACCCTAAAAAACCAAAAAAACCCTAAAAACCATGAAAAACACTAAAACCCCTAAAAACTGCTAAAAATCCAGAATATCCTAAACCCCCTCAAAATGCCTAAAAACCTAAAAACTATAGAAATCCTAAAAACCCCATAAAAATAAATGAAAATGTAAAAAACCCTAAAAACCCATGAAAACCACAAAGCCCCTAAAAGCATTAAAAAACCCTAAAATCCCATTGAAACCATAAAAACCCGTGAAAAACTTTACAAATCCATAAAGTCCCTAAAAACGTTAAAAAATCTAAAAAAAAATTAGAAACCCTAAAAAGTCAAAAAAACCCTAAAAACCAAAGAAGACCCTAAAACCCCCAAAAACACTAACCCCATGAAAACCCCTAAAAATCCCTACTACACCAAAAATCCCTAAAGCCATAAAAATCCTACAAAACCCCTCAAAGTCCATGAAAACATAAAAAACCCTAAAACCCCTGTAAAACCCCTAAAAACCATAAAATCCACTAAAAACTTAAAAAACCCCAAAACCCCATAAAATCCCGAAACACCACTAAAAACACTAAAAACCCTTAAAACCCTAAAAACATTAAAAAAATCTAAAAAACCAAAAAACTCAAAAAAACTAGAAAGAAAAAAAGACCCTAATAAACTTTGAAAAACACTAAAAATCCCAAAACACTCAAAATCCCTAAAAACCATAAAAATCCTAAAAACCCCTAAAAGTCCATGAAAATTTTAAAAAACTAAAAACCCTAAAAACCTCTTGAGAACGTAAAAACTCCTTAAAATCATAAAACCCCTAAACACCCATAAAATCCCAAAATAACCACTAAAAACTCTAAAAAAACCTCAAAACCCATAAAAAGTTTAAAAACTCTAAAAAACCTTAAAACCATAAAAAACACAAAAATCCCTAAAAACCCAAAAGACCATAAAAACCAAGAAAACCCCTAACAACCCGAAAAACACTAAAAACCCTCAAAATTCATAAAAACCATAAAAAACCTAAAAACCCTAAAAATCTATGAAAACATAAAAAAACTTAAAAACCTATAAACACATAAAAACCATATACCCCCTAAAAACCCTAAAAATATTAAAAACCCATAAAACCCTAAAACCAACTAAAAACTCTAAAAAACCTTTAAACCCCCAAAAAACATTAAAAAACTCTGAAAAACCTTAAAAATCTTAAAAAATAAAAAACCACCTAAAACCAAAAATCCCCCAAAGAGCTCTAAAAAATATTAAAACCCTAAAAAACACAAAAAATTCTAACAATCAAAAAAGGACGCTATAAAAACCCTAAAAACACTAAAAACCCAAAAGCCCCTAAAAACCTTTAAACCCTTCAAAATCCCAAAAAAACCTAAAGACTATAAAAATCCTAAAAACCTCATAAATATCATTGAAAAACCCTAAAAACATTGAAACCGGCTGAAAATAAAAAAAACACTAAAAACCTTAAAAATCCCTAAATCCACATAATCGCGGTGGTTTGGCTTGGGCCTGGTAGATCTGGAAACCTTGTTCGGTTTCCTTTCTGGCGATCTGGTTTGGTTACGATGGATCTTGTTGTTGCGGTTCCGGATATGTTCTTTGCTATAAAGATGCAAAAGTCTGGTTTCCTTGGATGTCAGCTTCGGATGATGGCATTTTCCTATGACAAACAGCACAGATCTGGCATCTTCTTGGTGCGGCGTTTCGTTTCTTCGATGGATTGTTACTCCAAGAAGTGGCATGGAGAGGCCTAGCCTCGGTTCTTCTGAATTTTTTGCGGTGGGACTTTGCTGATCCTCGATGTGGTGTGGGGAGCAGCGGCTTTGGTTTGGCCTGGGCTGTCAGGAGATGGTGCTGTTTTCTCACATTTGAACTCAGCGCGGAGGCAGGTTCATTTCTTGGTTTCTTTTTTGTGCTATGGTCTTGTTGCTGGTCTGGATAAGTGCTGGGTTCTAGGAGTTTTGTTGGGCTATGGTGGCTGGTTCCTGAAGTGGTATGGGTTTAGTTCGGTGATGGTCGATGCCACGGCATGTGGTGCTGGTTGTCGTCTCTCAGTGTGCTGAGGTTTGGTTCTTGGCGCAAGGGTTGCTGGTCCTATTCTGCTAGTTGTGAAGATAGATGTGTATTGTTGGATGAAATTTGCTATATGTTGGGCCTTGACTGGTTTGAAAGGAATGGCTGCTGGCTACTGGGCTGCTGGCTTCTCTTTACTGCTCTGAGAGGAGGTGTAAGACGTGGTTCCACTGCATGGTCTGAGTGCTGGTGGGGGTGTGTGATTGGTTCGGTTCTGAGTTGCTGTATGATGCTTGTTGCTAGCTGTTGGTTCCTCTTTGAGTTGCTTCTGTTTTTTGGCTGGTTGTTGGAGTGGAAGTGGGATGCTGGGAGATGTTCGGTGGTCGAAAGAGGTGCTGGTTGTCTGAAAATGAGGATGTTGGTTGCTGGTTGGGTGCGGATGTTGGTTGGTTGGTTGCTGCTGCCGGATGTCGTTTGTTGCTGTAGTTTGAATGCTGGTCGTTGTTTCTCTATGAGCTGCTGGATGCTGGTTAATGTTGGATGTAGTGCTGCTGGATGCTGGTACTGGCTGGATGTGACGTGATGCTACTGCTGTTGTGTCTGTTTTTGAGTCTTTTTCTTTCTTTGTTTTTCTTTTTTTGGCGTGGGTTGTAAGTGGCTTTTGGGTGTGGGTCGATCGACCCCTCCCCTCTCTTGTCTGGTGTGTCTCCTTTTCATTCTAAATAAATTTGGGGGGGGGGGGGGGACGGGAATAGCCTGTCCCTCGCATCATCTTTGCCTAAATCCACATAAAAACAATAAAATCTAAAAAAATCTTAAAAACTCAAAACACCATAAAACCTTAAAAAACCCTAAAAAACTTTGAATAACCATAAAACCCCCAAAATACTTTAAAACACTAAAAATAATAAAAAATCCTAAAACCATAAAAAACCCAAAACCCCTAAAAATCCATGAAAATATAAAAACCCTGAAAAACCCCCAAAATCCATAAAAAACCCTAAAACCTTTAAAACCCTAAAACCCCATAAAAACCCTAAAAAAACAATAAATACTCCAAAAAACCTTTAAAACCCTAAAAATGTTAAAAACATTAAAAAACCTTAAAACACTTGAAACTAAAAAAAACCCTAAAAAACCAAAAAGATCCAAAATACCACGAAAACCATAGAAACCCTAGAAACACTGAAAAATCCCTAAAAACCTTTAAACACCCAATACCCCTAAAAATCCACATAAAAACCCCTAAGAACCATAAAAACCAAAAAAAAAAAACCTAAAAAACTTAACAACCTAAAAAACCCCACTAGAAACTTTAAAAACCCTTGAAACCCCTAAAAATGTTTTAAAATTCTTAAAAACATTAAATACCTTAAAAAACTCTAAAACCACCTAAAAACCCAAAAAGACCCTAAAACCCCTAAATACCCTAAAAATCTCTAAAAACCCCTAAACCCCCCCCCCCCCCCAAAATATCCTAAATACCCTAAAAACCATAAAAATACTAAAACAGCTCCAAAAATCTATGAAAACTTAAAAACACATAAAAACCCTGAAAACCCCCTAAAAACCATAAAACCTAGAAAAAATTCTAGAAACCCATAAAAAACCCTAAAAACCACTAAAACTCTAAAATACCTTAAAAAACCTAAAAATGTGAAAAACTTTGAAAACTTTAAAACCCCTAAAAAACTCAAAAAAACCCTAAAACCCCCAAAAGTCCCTAAAAACTCAGAAAAACTCTAAAACCACTAAAAGCCCCTTAAAACACCTAAAACCCCTCCAAATCCCAAAAAACCAAAAAAAACCCAAAGCCCATGAAATTCTAAAAAAACCCTTAAAATCCATGAGAACATAAAAAACCCTAAAAACCGTGAAACCCGCCTGAAAAGCAAAAACCCCCCAAAAAACCCTAAAATCACACTAAAAACTCTAAAGCCTCTAAAACCCCCTAAAATCATTACAAACACAAAAAGACCTTAAAACCCTAAAATCTCAAAACAAAACCCTAAAACTCCAAAAAACCCTGAAAACCCCTAAAAACCTTTAAAACCCTCAAAATCCCTAAAACCCCTAAAAACACTCAAAATCCTAAACAACCCCTAAAAGTCCATGAAAATGTAAAAACCCCTAATAACCCTAAACAACCACTAAAAACCATAAAAATACCTAAAAAATTAAAACCCATATTAAACTATAAAATCCATAAACTACTAAAATCTATAAACTCATAAAACTCCTAAAAATGCTAAAAACTCTAAAAACCTCAAAAAACCCCTAAAAATCCAAAAGACCCTAAAACCCGTAAAACCCTTGAAAATCCTTAAAACCCCTCAAAATCCCTAAAAATCCTAAAAACCATAAAAATCCTAAAAACCCCCGAAAAATCCTTGAAAACGTAAAAAACCTAGTAAAATCAAAAAAATCCCTCAAAATCATAAAACCCCCTGAAAACCTTAAAAACTCTAAATACTCATAAAAACCTTAAAACCCACTAAAATATATAAAAACCCCTAAAAGCCTTATAAAACTCTAAAAACCTTAAAACCCCTAAAACCAAAAAAATCCTAAAATACCAAAAGGACCCTAAAAACCCTAAAAACCCCTAAAACCCCCCAAAATGACAAAAAACCCAAAAAAACCCTAAAACTATAAAAAACCTAAAAAACCACAAAAAATATATGAAAATGAAAAAATCCTGAAAACTCAGAAAATCCTCTAAAAACCATAAATCCCCTAAAAACCTTTAAAAAACATAAAAAACCATAAACCCCTAAAAATAATTAAACACTCTAAAAACCCTTTAAACCCCTTAAAGCATTAAAAAACTCTAAAAATTCTTAAAACCCCTAAAAATTCAAAAAATACCCCTGAACCCAGAAAGCCCTGAAAACCCTAAAAACCTTTGAAAACCACAAAAAACCCTCAAAATCCCGAAAAACCATAAAAATTTATAAAAATCAATAAAAAACTTCAAAAACTTCAAAAAAACATAAAAATATAAAAAAAACTAAAACCCATAAAAAACACCTTAAAACCATCCAATCCCATAAAAACCTTAAAAACAGAAAAACGCTAAAACCATAAAAACTCTAAAACCCCTAAAAATGATTAAAAACATTAAAAATAATAAAAACTCAAAAAAACACCTAAAACCCCAAAAATACCCTAAAAACCCGAAAAACCCTGAAAACCCCTGAAAACCCCTAAAAAGAAAAAAAAAACTAAAACACCCCTAAAACCATGAAAATACCTTAAAAACCATTAAACCCAAAAAAGTAAAACAACACTAAAAACCACAAAAGACACGAAAAATCCTGAAAAACCCAAAAAACCTATGAAAAACCCTAAAAACACTCAAAATTCCTAAAAACCATGAAAACCATAAAAACTATAAGAACCCCTAAAAATCTGAAAAAAAAACTATAAAAATCATAAACCACTAAAAACCCACTAAAATCTACAAATACCCTTACAGTCTAGCCCTTAAAAATGTTAAAAAACTCTAAAAAACCAGAAAACCCTAAAAAAGTCAAAAAAACCCTAAAAACCCAAAATACTCTAAAACCATGAAAACCCCTAAAAATTCCTAAAAACCCCTAGAAGACCCTCAAAATCAATCAAAAATTTTAAAAACCCCTAAAAACCATAAAAATCCATTAAATATAAAGAACCCTAAAAACCTAGAAAACCAAAAAATACCTATCTTAAATACCCTTAAAACCCCACAAAAACACTAAAAACCCACTAAACACTCTAAAAACCTTAAAATCCATAAAAACATTAAAAAATATAAAAAGCCTTAAAAACCCTAAAAAACTTAAAAAAATCCTAAAAACCCAAAAGACCCTAAAAACCTGAAAACCCCTAAAAACCCAAAAAACCCCTGAAAAGACCTAAAAACACCTTAAAATCCCTAAAACCCCCAAAAAAATCTAAAAACTATAAAAATCCTAAAAAACCACTAAGAATTTATGTAATCATAAAAAACCCTAAAAATCTTTAAGAACCCCTGAAAACCATAAAACCCCCTAAAAACCATAAAATCCAAAAAAAACCATAAAAACCATTGAAAACTCTAAAAACAATTTAAACCCCTAAAATTTTGAAAAAACTCAAAAAAACCTTACAACCCAAAAAACTTGAAAAAATCCATAAAAACCTAGAAGGACCCTAAAAACCAAGAAAAACTTTTAAACCCCTAAAAACCCCTAAGAAAACCTAAAAACTCTCAAAATCCTCAAAAACCCTAAAAGACCTAAAACCTGAAAAACCCCTAAAAAACTTAAATAACCAAAAAACCCATAAAAACCCTAGAACTCCTAAAAATTCTAAAAACACTTAAGACCCCTAAAAATGTTTAAAACACTAAAAACTGAAAAATACACTAAAAACCTAAAAAATACCCTAAAAACCCTGAAAACCCCTAAAAACCCTTGAAAACCCCTAAAATCCACAAAATCCAAAAAACATTAAAAAACCTAAACCCCATAAAAATCCAAAATAACCCCTAAAATCCATGAAAACATAAAAAACCCTAAAAAATGTAAAAACCCCTCAAAAACGATAAAAACCCCATAAAACCCCTCAAAATACATAAAAACTCTAAAAAATCCTAAAGACCATAAAATTCCAAAAACACTACTAAAAATCCATGAAAATGTAAAAAACCTTAAAATCTGTGAAAAACTCATAAAAACAAAAAAACCCTAAAACCCCATAAAAACCCTAAAAACCCACTAAAAACTCTAAAAACCCTTTTAACCCCTAAAAACATTAAAAACTATAAAATACATTAGAACCCTAAAAAACACTAAAAACACAAAAAGACCCGAAAAAACCTAAAACCCCTAAAACCCTTGAAAACCCCTAAAAATATTCAAAATCCCTAAAAACCCTAAATCCCATAAAAATCCTAAAAAACTCCTAAGAATCCATGAAAATATAAAAATGATAAAAACCCTGAAAACCCTCTAAAACCCATAAAACCCCATAAAAACCATAAAAAACAAAAAAAAAACACTAAAAACTCTAAAAACCCTTAAAAATCATAAACACCCAAAACGACCAAAAAAACCCCGAAAACCCATAAAAACCTTAAAAACTACGAAAAATCCTAAAACACAGAAAATCCATAAAACTCCTAAAAACCATAAAATTCCTAAGAAACCACTAAAAATCCATGAAAACGTAAAATCCACTAAAAAACCTGAAAAATCCAAACAAACTATAAAACCCCTAAAAACCTTAAAAACCCTAAAAACCCAAAAAGACACTAAAACCCAAAAATTCCCTAAACACATTGAAAAAAAAACTTAAACCCTCTAAGGATTTTAGGGGTTTTATGGTTTTTAGGAGTTTTTCAGTGTCTTTAGGGTTTTTTACATTTTGAAGGGATTTTAAATATTTTAGGGATATTTATGGTTTTTCTAGGGTTTTCAGAGTCTTTAGGGTTTTTTACATTTTTATGGGCTTTTGGGGGCTTTTTAGGATTTTTATGGTTTTTAGGGTCTTTTGGGTTTTTGGGGATTTTGAAGGTTTTTATGGGTTTTCATAGGTGATGAGGATCATGGCACGAATGGTCATCGAGGTGTTGGAGGCAGTCTTGATGAGGAGGGTGGAAGGCGCATGATTCCACAAGCCCTGCTGCGAGGAATTGGCGGCCCAATGACAAGGGAGCGGACCAAGAGAATGAAGGAGGCCTTAAATGGGTTAATCTTACAATTCCAAGAGGAGGCCCAACACCCTTGCTTGGGGGAAGCATCCGGGCCTATAATTACATTAATTAAGGCCCAAACATGCTTTTAAAAACCCAATCCAATGTGTGCTATGAATTTCAAGCCCACCCCACCATGAAATCTTCAAAGTCAAAAGTGGTGGGCTAGTTGTCTTTACTTTCCAAAAAGGATGTGCTACTTGTCTCCTAAAGTCATGGGCATGTGCCAAAATTGTCAAAAGTTACATGTAGGCTTTTTGACTTGAGGAAACTAGGTGTTAGAATTTTGTATCAATCCTTGGCTATAAATAGCCACCCCCATGTACTCTTTGGACATCATGAATGAAGGTAATGTTATTATGGTGAGTTTTGCTTGCAACCTTTGTGTTCTTGCTTAATTCTTGACTTATCAAAGGATTGGTTATCCTTTGTGGCGTCTTGTGGCTAGAGTTCTTAGAGACAAGTTCTCTTTGGGTTCTACCTTGACCAATTCCCTCTTCCTTCTATTTATCACTATCCGCACACCACATTCACTTGTTTTCTTGCGGCGATCCGGGTGCACAACGCGCGAACATTGTATAAGGTTCCTAGGACACTTCCTAGCGGGTCTTGAATCACACATCATTTGGTATCAGAGCCCATTTGTAAGAAATCAGGTTCCTTCTTTCTTATCCCTTCTTCCATTTCATTTCTCTTCGAATCGGGCCGACATCAATTCTGGTCCAATTCCTCCTTCACCTACAGACGTCATTTCTTCATCATTTCGGACGTATAGCATGTCATTCTTGTAGTTGAGAAGCTGATCTTTCCTTCCCATTTGGAATCATAAAAATCAAAGCCATATATCGTGAGATACAGTGGGTTCAAATTTTGCAAAAAAATCTGCAATTTCAAAACCCCGCAACTCACACTTTGATTCCATTTTGTGTTACAAATTACTACTTCTCCTGCATTTAAATATTGAAATATTCATCTTGTTGCTACTACATTTATTCAAAAAAAAGATCCCAAAAAAAAATCAAAAAAAAAAATTAAGGCTCAAAAAAAAAATTTGCAACATTTTGAATTCTACGTCCCATTTTCATTCTTCTTCATCCATTTTATTCCACTTCCAACATTTTTTATCTTGAATCCATTTTGAATTTTATCTTTTAATTCTAGTTTTGGATTTCCATATTTCAACGATCCTTTCAATTTGTTGAAATTGGGTAAGAACGCTATAGGAAGCAAGTTGAGTGGTAAAAGGCAAGAGTGTTACATTTTGATAAAAGCCGAAATTGAGTGAAACACGAGCGAACAAATTATTTTGAGTGTAAACAAGTGAGGGAGTGTGTGAGGTCCATTTTCCTTTCCCTTTCATTTTTCTCACAGGATACCTAAATGGCGGAGTCGAGTAACACCAATGAAGCGGACATCAAGTTGTTTATGAGGGCTGTACAAGAACAATTCCAAAGGTTGAATGCAAGGATGGATGAATTGCAATCCCCTTCCAATTCTAGAGCACCACTAAGGAGGCGGGTGGTTGAAGAAGGGGAAGAGTTTTCTGATCTCCATGAGTCACCAATCCGAAGAAATCAACCATCGTGGAGGCAAGCAGATGATCTTGGAGGAGTAAAGTTGAGGATCCCTTCATTCCAAGGTAAGAATGATCCCGAAACATATTTGGAATGGGAAAGAAAGGTCGAACATGTTTTTGGTTGTCACACATATTCGGAGGAAAACAAAGTGAAGTTGGCGGCCGTGGAATTCACCGACTATGCGAGTATTTGGTGGGACCAACTACAAGTGAGTCGATGACGAAGTGGAGAAAGACCCATCCACACTTGGGAGGAGATGAAAGTGGTAATGCGTAAGATGTTCATTTCTAGCCACTATTATCGTGATTTGTTCCTCACGTTGCAGGGTTTGAAACAAGGGTCCATGAGTGTTGAGGAGTACCATAAAGAGATGGAGATCATCATGATTCGGGCCAATATTGAAGAGGATCGAGAGGCCACCATGGCAAGGTTTGTGAATGGGCTCAACTATGACATTCGAGACATAGTGGACATGCACCACTACTTGGACATGGAGGATCTACTACACATGGCTACCAAAGCGGAGAGGCAAGTAAAGGCAAGAAGGATGCGCCCTACATCTTATGGTAAGGATTCTAAACCTTCTTTAAAGTTTAAGGATTCCAAACCACAAGAGCATGTAAGGGAACACAAAATTGATTCGAAGGAGTTGCCCAAACCAAAACCATTCTTTCTGGAATCCAAAGGTAAAATGGAGGGTAAGGTTGTTTCCAAATCACGAGATATCAAATGTTTTAAATGTCAAGGATTTGGACATATTGCCTCACAATGCCCAAACAAGAGAACAATGATTATTTTGGATGATGGAGATGTTCTTAGTGCTAGCTCAAGCGAAGATGAAATGCCATCACTTGAGGATGATTCGGAGGTGGAAGTAGAAAGCCCCGTACATGGAGAAATGCTTGTGGCAAGGCGTGCTTTGAGTGCTCAACCCGAAGGAGAACACGATCAAGAGCAAAGGGAGCACAATTTTCATACTAGATGCCTCGTCAAAGATAAGGTATGTAGTATGATTATTGATGGGGGTAGTTGTACAAACATAGCAAGTGGTTTGATGGTTGATAAATTGGGATTGGCTACGACTAGACATCCTAGGCCTTATAGATTGCAATGGTTAAATAATAGCGGGGATGTCAAAGTGACTAAGCAAGCACAAGTTCCATTTTCTTTTGGGAAGTATGAAGACAAGGTGATGTGCGATGTTGTTCCAATGCATGCTAGTCATATCTTGTTAGGCAGGCCATGGAAATTTGATAGGAGGGTCACACAAGATGGATACACCAACCGCTATTCATTTGAGTACAATGGGAGGACGATTATTCTTACACCATTGAGGCCTTTGCATGCTTATGAAGACCAAGTGAGGATTGAGAGAGATTGTGAGATGAGAGAAAAAGAAAAGAGAGAGAAAAATAGAGAGATTGAGAAGAGTGGAAAAATCAAGAATGAAAAATGAGTGATGAGTGAAATCAAAAGAAATGAGGGAAATAAAAGAGTTGAAAACAAGAGTGAAAATAAGAGTGAAAACAAGAGTGTTGAGGAAAAAGTGAGTCTATTTTCTAGAAAAAGAGAGATAAAGAGAGCTTTAGAGGGGGAGGAAACTCTCATGCTTTTATGCAAGGGAGAATATTTTACGGCTAACTCTCTTAACCCATCATTGCCTTCTAGTGTTGTGTCTCTTTTGCAGGAATTTGGTGACGTGTTTCTGGAGGAAATTCCTGATGGCTTACCTCCCTTGCGGGGTATCGAGCACCACATCGACTTCCTCCCAGGAGCAACACTTCCCAATTTACCGGCCTATCGGGCTAACCCGGAGGAGACTCGAGAAATCCAACGACAAGTGGAAGAATTGCTAAGGAAGGGATTTGTCCGAGAGAGCTTGAGTCCTTGTGCGGTGCCGGTAATTCTTGTCCCAAAAAAAGATGGTAAGTGGAGAATGTGTGTTGATTGTCGAGCTATCAACAAAATCACGGTAAAGTACCGCTATCCCATACCTCATTTAGATGATATACTTGATGAACACCATGGTGCATCTTTGTTCACTAAAATTGACCTAAGGAGTGGATACCATCAAATTATAATGAAAGAGGGAGATGAATGGAAAACTGCATTTAAAACTAAGTTTGGGTTGTATGAATGGCTAGTTATGCCTTTTGGGCTAACTAACGCCCCGAGTACATTCATGAACTTAATGAATCATGTTTTCCGTCCATTCATTGGGAAATTTGTGGTTGTTTATTTTGATGACATCCTTGTTTATTCTAAGAGTCTAGATGAACATCATGGGCATTTGAAACATGTTTTTGAGACTCTTAGGAAAAATAGGTTGTTTGCCAATGTGAAAAAATGTACATTTTGTTTAAATTCGGTTGTTTTCCTTGGTTTTATGGTAGGGGCTGATGGCATGAGGGTTGATGAAGAGAAGGTGAAGGCAATTCGGGAATGGCCAACACCAGAGAATGTCAATGAGGTGAGGAGCTTCCATGGACTTGCGAGTTTTTACCGAAGGTTTGTGAGGGACTTTTCAACCATTGCGGCACCATTGAATGAGTTGGTCAAGAAAGGAGTGAGCTTTAAGTGGGGAAAAGTGCAAGAAGATTCCTTCTCCACACTCAAAGGTAAGTTGACAAATTCACCTCTCTTAATTCTGCCCGACTTTTCTAAAGTTTTTGAGGTGGAGTGTGATGCCTCTGGAATAGGAATTGGGGTTGTTCTAATGCAAGACTCTAAGCCTATTTCTTACTTTAGTGAGAAGCTTAATGGGGCTGCATTGAACTACTCTACCTATGACAAGGAATTATATGCCCTCAAAAAAACTTTAGAAAATTGGCAGCATTACTTATGGCCAAGGGAATTTGTGATTCATTCGGATCATGAAAGCCTACAATTTCTTAAGTCACAAGGAAAGTTGAACAGGAGGCATGTAAGATGGCTTGAATTTATTGAAACATTTCCTTATGTCATTAAGCATAAGAAAGGAAAAGAAAACGTTGTTGCTGATGCTTTGTCTAGGAGGTACTCTCTTATCACTTCTATGCATGCTAAAATACTTGGTTTTGAAATGTTGAAAAGCATGTATGAGAATGATGGTGATTTTTCTGAAATTTGGAAGTTGTGTGAAAAACATGGGAAAAATGATTTTTACAAACATGATGGATTTCTTTTTCGAAAAAATAAATTGTGTGTTCCATCTTGTTCCATGCGTGAATTGCTTGTTAGAGAAACTCATGGAGGTGGATTAATGGGGCATTTTGGGGTTGAGAAAACTTTAGCATTGTTGTGTGAACATTTTTATTGGCCTCACATGCGTAGAGATGTGGTTAGTATTTGTGGAAATTGTCATGTATGCAAACATGCAAAGTCCAAAGTGCATCCACATGGCTTATACACCCCTTTGCCTGTTGCTTCTCATCCTTGGGTTGACATTTTAATGGACTTTGTTCTCGGCTTGCCAAGATCACAATCAGGGAAGGATAGCATCTTTGTGGTGGTGGACAGATTTAGTAAAATGGCACATTTTATTGCATGTTCTAAAACCAATGATGCAACTCATATCGCAGATCTGTTTTTCAGGGAAATTGTTAGGTTGCATGGCTTACCCAAGAGCATTGTGAGTGATAGGGATGCCAAATTCCTTAGTCACTTCTGGAGGACATTGTGGAACAAACTTGGAACCAAGCTTTTGTTCTCCACCACTGCACACCCACAAACAGATGGTCAAACTGAGGTGGTCACTAGAACACTTTCCACATTGTTACGTGCCATCCTTAGAAAAAATTTGAAACATTGGGAAAGATGCTTGCCTCACATTGAGTTTGCTTATAATCGAGCGGTTCACTCAACTACTAATGCTTCACCATTTGAAGTTGTGTATGGTTTTAACCCATTGACTCCACTTGATATTTTACCTTTGCCTACTAATCAATTTTCTAATCTTGAAGGTGAAAAAAAGGCAAAGTTTGTGCAGGAATTTCATGCAAAGGTAAAGGCCAACATTGAGCGGAAGAATGAACAAGTGGAGAAACATGCGAACAAAGGTCGGCGGAAAATGGTGTTTCAACCCGGAGATTGGGTGTGGGTACACTTGAGGAAAGAGAGGTTCCCAAAGCAAAGAAAATCAAAACTTCATCCACGGGGAGATGGACCTTTCCAAGTCTTAGAGAAGATCAATGATAATGCCTACAAGATTGAGTTACCCGACAGGTATGGGAATGTTAGTGCCACCTTTAATGTTGCTGATCTTTCTCCCTTTGAATTTTCAGATTCGAGGACGAATCCTTTTGAGGAGGGAGGAGATGATGAGGATCATGGCACGAATGGTCATCAAGGTGTTGGAGGCGGTCTTGATGAGGAGGGTGGAAGGCGCATGATTCCACAAGACCCGCTGCGAGGAATTGGCGGCCCAATGACAAGGGAGCGGACCAAGAGAATGAAGGAGGCCTTAAATGGGTTAATCTTGCAATTCCAAGACGAGGCCCAACACCCTTGCTTGGGGGAAGCATCCGGGCCTATAATTACATTAATTAAGGCCCAAACATGCTTTTAAAAACCCAATCCAACGTGTGCTACGAATTTCAAGCCCACCCCACCATGGAATCTTCAAAGTCAAAAGTGGTGGGCTAGTTGTCTTTACTTTCCAAAAAGGATGTGCTACTTGTCTCCTAAAGTCATGGGCATGTGCCAAAATTGTCAAAAGTGACATGTAGGCTTTTTGACTTGAGGAAACTAGGTGTTAGAATTTTGTATCAATCCTTGGCTATAAATAGCCACCCCCATGTACTCTTTGGACATCATGAATGAAGGTAATGTTATTATGGTGAGTTTTGCTTGCAACCTTTGTGTTCTTGCTTAATTCTTGACTTATCAAAGGATTGGTCATCCTTTGTGGCGTCTTGTGGCTAGAGTTCTTAGAGACAAGTTCTCTTTGGGTTCTACCTTGACCAATTCCCTCTTCCTTCTATTTATCACTATCCGCACACCACATTCACTTGTTTTCTTGCGGCGATCTGGGTGCACAACGCGCGAACATTGTACAAGGTTCCAAGGACACTTCCTAGCGGGTCTTGCATCGCGCATCAATAGGTATTTAGTGTTTTTAGTGTTTCTTGGGATTTTTAGGGTCTTTTGGGGGTTTAAGGGTTTTTTTTGGGTTTTTTATTTTTTTCAAAGTTTTTAAACATTTTCAGGGGTTTTTCAAAGTTTTAGGGTTTTTAAAATTTTTGTGGACTTTTAGGGGTTTTTAGGATTTTTATGGTTTTTAGGGTTTTTTAGGGTTTTTATGGATTTTGATGGTTGTTTGGGGTTTTCATGGGTTTTTAGAGTTTTTAGGTGTTTTCAGGGTGTTTTTGGTGTTTTATATTTTTAGGTGTTTTTTGTGTTTTTTAGGGTTTTAATGTTTTTTATAGTTTTTTAACATTTTTAGGGGTCTAACGGGTTTTTATATTTTTAGTGGGTTTTATGGTTTTTTGGGTTTTTTAACGTTTTCAGGGTTTTTTAGGGTTTTTAGAGTATTTTAGTGTTTTTAGGGTCTTTTGGGTTTTTTGGATTTTTTTTATTTTTATGGATTTTAAGGTGTTTTGGACCTTTTTAATGTTTTGGGGGTTCAAAGGGTTTTTAGAGTTTTAATGGTTTTTATGGGTTTTTAGATTTTTTAAGGTTTTTAGGGGTTTTTCTAGTTTTTAGATGTTTTTAGTGTTTTTAGGGTATTTCTTGTTTTCATGGATTTTTTGGGGGTTTTTAGGATTTTTATGGTTGTTTTTGGTTTTTAGGGTTTTTTTTAGATTTTGATGGTTTGGGGGGTTTTCAGGGGTTTCTAGGGTTTCTAGGGTTTTAAAGTGTTTTTTGGGTTTTTTTGATTTTTTTTGGGTTTTAAGGTTGTTTATAGTTTTTAATGTTTGTAGGGGTTTTAAGGGGTTTTAGGGTTTATAGTTTTTTTTAGGTTTTTGATGGGTTTTAGGGCTTCTTTATGATTTTTAGGAGTTTTATGGTTTTCATGGGGTTTTCTGAGTTTTTAGGTTTGCATGGATTGTTAGGTGTTTTTTTGTATTTTTATGGTTTTTTGGGTTTTTTTTCATTTTTAGGGATTTTGTGGGTTTTTAGGGTTTTTAAGGGGTTTAGGGTTTTTAGGGGATTTTAGCGTTTTTAGGGTCTTTTTGTTTTTATGGTGTTTTTGATTTTTTTTATGGGTTTTAAGGTTTTTTTGGGTTTTTAATGTTTTTTTGGGTTTTAAGGGTTTTTAGTCTCTTTGGTGGTTTTTAGTTTTTTATGGGGTTTAGGGGGTTTTCATGGTTTTTTGGGGTTTATATGTTTTCATGAATTTTTAGGGGTTTAAAGTATTTTTTGGTTTTTAGGGGTTTTACCTTTTTGGGATTTTTGATGGTTTTTATGGGTTTTCAAGGGTTTCTAGGGTTTTTCGAGTTTTTATGGTTTTTAGGGGTTTTTTAGGGTTTTATGTTTTCATGGAATTTTATGGGTTTTTTAGGAATTTTATGATTTTTTTCAGTTTTTAGGGGTTTTAGGGTTTTTCGAGTTTTTTTGGGTTTTTAGTGGTTTTTTTACTTTCTTAGGTTTTTAAGGTTTTTTAAAGCTTTTAAACATTTTAAGGACTTGAATGTTTTTTAGAAATTTTAGTGGCTTTAGGGTTTTTATTGTTTTTAGGGGTTTTATGGTTTTCTTAGGTTTTCCATTGTTTTTAGGTCCTAGGTTTTCATGGATTTTTACGGTTTTTAATATTTTTATTGTTTTTAGGGGTTTTTAGGGTTTTAGGGATTTTGACAGTTTTAATGGGTTTTTAGACTTTTTATGTTTTTCAGAGACTTTTGGGTTTTTAGGGTTTTTTAAGTGTTTTGTGGTTTATAAGCTTTTTAAAGTCTTTTTTTTCATTTTTAGGGGTTTAATGGGTATTTAGAGTTTTTGGTATTTTTATGGATTTTTATTGCCTTTTAGGGTTTTAAAGGTTTTTTGGGGGTTTTATAGTTTTTTGGGGTTTTTAAGAGTTTTTAGGGTTTTTTACATTTTCATGGATTTTTATGGGGTTTTTTAAGATTTTTATGGGTTTTATGGTTTTTAGGGATTTTAAGGGTTTTAAATGGTTTTAGGGGTTTTTAGGGTTTTTAGGGTTTTATGGTCTTTTGGGGATTTTTGGTTCTTTTATTTTTTTCGGTTTTTAAGTTTTTTTAGATTTTTTTAACTTTCTTTTAGGGTTTTTAGTGTTTTTAGGGTTCTTTGGGCAAGGAAGATGCGGGGGTCAGTCTATTCCCGACCCCCCCTAAATTTATTATAAAAAAGACGCAGCAGACAAGGGAGGGGAGGGGTCAAACGACCCACACCCAAAAACCCCTTAACAAACCCAAACACAAAAAACTGAAAGAAAGAAAAAACCCAAAAAGTACACAAGAAGACAAATAAAGCAGAAATTTAGAACTATCCCCATCATCACCTCCCAGCCAATCAACACCCAGCATCTAGCAGCACCATAACCACAAGCAGCAAATTCATTAGCAATCGTCAGCACGATATCAGTAAAAGCACAATAAACCCTCCTTGCCAAGCATATCCACCGCCATCAACACATAACCTTCAGCGCCAACAGCATAAAGACCACCTTCATCACCTTGCAGCAAAGAAGCACCCATCACCATCTTCCGGCCTCCCTCAGCATTGTTCCCACCATCCAATACCTCCTTGATATGTAGATCGCTCCCCATCAACATATAACTACCATCAACTTCTATCCTCCCACACCTAGTAACATATCCATATACAGAGGACCACCAGCACCTATTCCAAGAGCCAAAACGTAGCACCCAAAACTCCTTGTTCAGACCCATAACCAGAAATCCCATCTGATGACCCATTTCATGGTTGGACAGCTTCCAACACCACTCAACAGACCCAAAAATTAGCACCAACAACAACTCACATCCAAACCAGCAATAACTCAAGAGATCACAGCCCAACATAGCATCCACACAACACAACTTAACTAGCCTTTCATAAAAAAACATAAGGAAAAAAATGAAACTGAGGAACTAGAGACACAGACTTGCATGTTCTGCACAAACTGAAGCCAAACCGATTCCAGATCCCACACCAAAGAACTGATCACACCACCGCCAATCCAGCGGAACTCCCTTTGCATCTGCCAAATCCTCCGCCAGTCACGCCCGCCATCAAGACCATCGAAATTCTAGAAAGAGAACCTGGAAGAGCCCAACATCCTACCGCACCAGCAACCATCATCCAGCAACCCAAACTAGAAAAAGGACCAGCTGTCTCTAGCTCCATTCCAAACACCCAAAAAATTCAAAGTGCAACATGAAAATGCTAGATCTGGCTATCTCCTCCATGGATCAAAAGTGCCACACAGAGGAAAAACCATATCCAACCCACCCCACCAAATTTATACAACACCGCACACCGAAAAGACCAAAACTGACCTTCTAGACCTTAAAAGAAGCCTTCGACCAAAGCTGGCACCTGAGAGGTTCTTTGAATTTTTAAGGGTTTTTAGTGGATTTTTTTGTGTTTTTAGGGGTTTTTAGGGTTTTCAAGGTTTTTAGGGGTTTTAATGGTTTTCATGGGTTTTTATGGTTTTTTACGATTTCATGGATTTTTAGGGGGTTTTAGGGTTTTTATGGATTTCAGGGTTTTTGGGATTTTGAGGGTTTTTAGGGGTTACTAGTGGTTTTCAGGGATTTTAGGTTCCTTTTGGGGTTTTACGGAATTTTTGAGTTTTTAAGGGTTTTAATTGTTTTTCAAGTCTTTTAATGTTTTTAGGGTTTTAAGGGGTTTTAGAGTTTTTAGTGATTTTTAAGGTTTTTATGGGTTTTTAGGGGTTTTAGAGTTTTTAGTGATTTTTAAGGTTTTTATGGGTTTTTAGGATTTTTTATTATTTTTAGTGGTTTTATGGTTTCTACGAGGTTTTAGGGTTTTTAAAGTTTTAATGGATATTTCTTGTATTTTTAGGATTTTTATGGTTTTTAGTTCTTTTAGGTTTTTATGATCTCATGAATTTTTAGGGGTTTTAGAATTTTTATGGTTTTTATAGTTTTTTGGTTTTTTAGGGATTTTGATGTGTTTTAGGGGTTTTCACCAATTTTAAGGGGTTTAGGCTTTTTCAGAATTTATAGGGTCTTTTTTGGTTTTGGGTTTTTTTTTGAGTTTTTTGGGGTTCAAAGGGTTTTTAGAGTTTTTTAACATTTCTAGAGGTTTTTAGAGTTTTCATGTTTTCAGGGATTTTAGGGTTTTTTACGTTTTCATGGATTTAAGGGTTTTTTATGTTTTTTATTATTTTTAGTTTTTTTTTGGGTTTTTAGGGATTTTTGAAGGTTTTTAATGTTTTTCAAAGGTTTTTAGGGTTTTTTAGGGTTTAGGGTATTTTGGGTTTTAATTATTATTTTTTATTTTAGGGGTTTTAAGGTTTTTTGGATTTTTTAACGCTTTTATTAGTTTAATGGGTTTTTAGAGTTTTTAGTTGTTTTAGGGTTTTATGGGTATTAGGGGTTTTAAGGATTTTAAGGATTTTTATGGTTTTTTGGGGGGTTTTAGGGATTTTTTCATTTTCATGGATTTTTGGGGTGTTTTAGGATTTTAGGTTTTTAGGGGTTTTAAGGATTTTATGGGTTTTTAGGGGTTTTAAGGATTTTATGGGGTTTTACGGGTTTTCAGGGGTTTTAGGGTTTTTGGGATTTTTTGGATTTTCAGAGTTTATAGGGTATTCTTGGGTTTTTAGGGGGGGGGGGGTTGAGTTTTTCAGGTTTTTATGGGTTTTTAGAGTTTTTTAATGTTTTTAAGGGTTTTAGAGTTTTTAGTGGTTTTTAGGATTTTTATGGGTTTTTTGGGTTTCTATGGGTTTTTAGGGTTTTTAGGTTATTAGAGGTTGGTATGGTTTTAAGGGGTTTTTAGGGTTTTTTATTTTTTTATTGATTTTTAGTGGTTTTTTTCAATTTTTATGGGGTTTAGGGGTTTTTATGGTCTTTTGAGGTTTTTGTTTTTGTTTTTGCGTTTTTAGGGTTTTAAGGGTTTTTAGAGTTTTTTAACATTTTTATGGGTTTCGAGGGTTTTGAGAGTTTTTTGTGGGTTCTTACGGTTTTTATGGGTTTTTAGGGTTTTTAGGGTTTTTATGGTTTTTTGGACTTTTTATGGATTTTAGGTGGTTTTCAGAGTTTTAATGGGTTTTTATGTTTTCACAGATTTTTAATGATTTTTAATATTTTTATGGTTTTAGGGGGTTTTAGGGTTTTTGAGGGTTTTTAGGGTTCTTCCGGCGGTTTTTATGGTTTTTAAGGACTTATAGAGTCCTTTTGGGTTTTGAGGCTTTTTTTGAGTTTTTTCTTATTTTTAAGGTTTTTTATTGTTTTTTAACATTTTAAGGGGTTTAAAGGTTTTTTAGAGTTTTTAGTGTTTTTTTTGGGTGTTTATGGGTTTTTATGGGTTTTAGGGTTTCTATGGTTTTTAGGGGTTTTATGGTGTTCAGGGGGTTTTAAGAGTTATTAGGGCATTTTATGTTTTCAGGGATTTTTAGTGTTTTTTAAGGTTTTTTTATTATTAAGGTTTTTATTGTTTTTAGAGATTTTGATGGGTTTAGGGTGTTTTGTGGGGTTTTAGGGGTTTTTAGGATTTTTGGGTCTTTTTTTGGGGGGGGGGGTAGGGTTTTTTTAGGTTTTTAATGATTTTTAGAGTTTTTGAACATTTTTAGGGGATTTAAGGGTTTTTTAGATTTTTAGTGTTTTTTAGAGTTTTTATAGGTTTTTAGGGTTTGTAATGTTTTTAGGGGTTTTGTTGTTTTTAGGGGTTTTTTTACGGTTTTTAGGGGTTTTTTACGGTTTTTAGGGTTTCTTATATTTTCATTGATTTTTTGCGGGTTTTTAGGAATTTTATGTTTTTAGTGTTTTAGGATTTTTAGGGATTGTGAGGGGTTTTAAGGTTCTTCAAGTTTTTTTGGGTTGTAAGGTTTTTTTGGGTTTTAAAATGTTTTTAGGGGTTTTAGATTTTTTTAGTAGTTCTTTAGGGTTTTTATGGGGTTTTAGGTTTCTTAAGATTTTTACAAGTTTTATGGGTTTTAGGAGTTTTTCAGGGTTTTTATGTTTTTTTACATTTTTATGGATTTTTTTGGTTTTTTAGGATTTTTATGGTTTTTAGGGTTTTTTATATTTTTTATGGATTTTGAGGGGTTTTTGGGTTTTTCAGGGGTTTTTTCAGTTTTTAGAGCTATTTTAGGATTTTGAGGTTTTTTAAGTTTTTTAGGCCTTTTAAGGTTTTTAGAGTTTTTATTGGTTTTTAGGGGTTTTATGGGTTTTTAGGGTTTTCTATGTTTTTAGGGGTTTTATGGTTTCCAAGTGTTTTTTAGGGTTTTTTACTTTCCCATGATTTTTTATTGGTTTTTTAGTTTTGTATGGTTTTTAGGGTTTTATAGATTTTGAGGGGTTTTAGGGTTTTTAAGGTTTTTATTGTTTTTAACATTTTTAGGGGTTTTAAGGTTTTTAATGGGTTTAGTGGTTTTTATATGTTTGTTTGGGTTTTTAAGGTTTTTCTGGGTTTTTCTGGGTTTCTGGGTTTTCTCAAGGGTTTTAAGGTTTTTTTGGTTTTTAGTGTTATTTGAGTTTTCTAAAGTGTTTAGAGCTTTTTAAAAATTTTGGAGGTTTTAAGGGTTTTTAGAGTTTTTAGTGGATTTAGGATTTTTTACGTTTTTATGAATTTTTAGGGTTTTTTAGGATTTTTATGGTTTTTAGGTTTTTTAAGGTAAGAAAGGTGCAGGGCCAGGCTATTCCTAGCCCACCCCAAAATTTATTAAGAAAAAAAGGATGTGATAGTGGAGATAGGGGCGGGGCAGAGTCAATCGACCCATACCCAAAAAACAAGCCCAAAAAATGAAAACAAAAAAAGAAAGACACAAAAGACCAGACACAACAGCAACATCAACACCTCATGTCCAGCCAACACCAGCATCCAACAACACCAATTCCAATCATCTTATCCATAACATTATTTTAGCACCTCCCTATCTAGGCAGTAACCAGCGTCCAACAACACACCTCAATCGTGCCTCCTGCATCTCTGCCCTCTCTATTGAGAAGCCCTGCTAACGAGACACCACCTCTAGCCCTTCCAAGGAAAGAAACAACTAATAACCAGCAACTTAGCATCCAACAACCATCACTTCTAAGCCAATTAGCATCCATCAACCAGCAACTCGCACCCAACAGCTCCCATTCAATGACAAAGGAAGACAGAGCAGACAAAACAGGAACACCAGCACCCGCATCCAGGTCCATAACATAGCTAAGCATCAACCAACATCCAGTTATACCATTTCCAACCTCCAGCACCTCCTTCCCAAAAATATCCACTGCCAGCAATGCAGAACCATCAGCACCAAACTCATAAGCATCAACTTCCATAGGGACCTTGAGGGGTTTTAGGGGGTTTTGGGGTTTTAGAGTTTTTAAGGTTTTTTGGGGGTTTTTTAGGTTTTTTTAGAGTTTTTCAGGGTTTTAGGGTCTTTTGGGGGGTTTTATGGGTTTTATGGTTTTTTATAGTTTTTTAACATTTTTAGGGGTTTAAATGGTTTTTAAGGTTTTTAGTGGATTTTAGGGTTTTTATTGGTTTTTAATGTTTTAGGGGTTTTATGGTTATCAGGGGTTTTAAGGAGTTTTAGGGGTTTTTTACGTTTTCATGAAATTTTTAGGGTTTTTAGGTTTTTTATGGTTTTTAGAGATTTTTAGCATTTTTATGAATTTTGAGGGGTTTTAGGGTTTTTACGGGTTTTCCAAGTTTTTAGGGTCTTTTGGGGTTTTAGGGTTCTTTTAGTTTTTTAAGTTTTTAAGGTTTTTTAGACTTTTTTAACGTTTTTTTGGATTTCAAGGGTTTTTAGAATTTTTAGTGGTTCTTAAGGTTTTTGTGGGTTTTTTAGGTTTTTATGTGTTTTAGGGGATCTTCTGGGTTTTGAGGGTTTTTATGATTTCATTGATTTTTATGGGTTTTTAGGATTTTTTTGGGTTTTATGGTTTTTAGGTTTTTTAGAGATTTTGAGGATTTTTTTGGTTTTCCTGGGTTTTAAAGATTTTTTAGCGTTTCAAGGGTTATTAGGGTGTTTTTCGGTTTTTAGGTTTTTTAATGTTTTTTAGGGTTTTTAAGTTTTTTTGAGTTTTTTAAGTCATTTAGTGGTTTTAAGGGTTTTTAGAGTTTTTAGTGGGTTTTTTGGGGTTTTGGTGTTTTAGGGTTTTTTACGTATTTAGTGGTTTTATGGTTTTTAGGGGTTTTTCAGGGGTTTTAGGGATTTTTAGGTTTTCATGGATTTTTAGGGGGTTTAGTATTTTTATGGTTTCCAGGTGTTTTTAGTGATTTTGTTGGTTTTTTGGGTTTTTTGAAGTTTTTAGGGGTTTTTAGGTTTTTAATGTCTTTTGGGTTTTAGGGTTTTTAGAGTTTTTTTAATATTTTTGACATTTTTTAGAGTTTTTAATTTTTTCTATATTTTAAAAGGTTTTAAGAGTTTTTAGTAGGTTTTAGGGGTTTTAAGGTTTTTATGTTTTTTATTGGTTTTATGGTTTTTAAGGGTTTTTAGGGTTTTTTATGTTTTCGTGGATTTTTAGAGGTTTTTTAGGAATTTTATAGTTTTTAGTGTTTTTAGGGATTTTTATCATTTTTAGGGTTTTTATGGGTTTTTATGGTTTCTCAAGCGTTTAGGGTGTTTTTGGGTTTTTAGGGGTTTTTAATTTTTTTAGGGTATTCAAGTTTTTTAGAGTTTTTAAATATTTTTTAGTGTTTTAAGGGTTTTAGAGTTTTTAGTGGTTAGAAGTTTTATAGTTTTTTATGATTTTTTAATATTTTAGGGGATTTATGGTTGTTAGGGGTTTTTTTCTTGTTTTTTGGGTTTTTTATGTTTTCTTGGATTTTTAATATTTTTATGTTTTTTAGGGGTTTTTCGGGGTTTTGAGGGTTTTTTATGTTTCCATTGATTTTTATGGGTTTTTAGGATTTTTGTGGGTTTCATGGTTTTTAGGTTTTTTAGAGATTTTGTGGATTTTTTTTGTTTTCTGAGTTTTTTAGGATTTTTCAGTGTTTTTAGGGGTTTTAGGGTGTTTTTCAGTTTTTAGGTTTTTTTAATTTTTTAGGGTTTTTAAGGTTTTTTTAGAATTTAAGTCTTTTAGGGGTTTTAAGGGTTTTTAGAGTTTTTAGTGGGTTTTAAGGGGGGTTTTTTACGTATTTAGTGGTTTTTATGGTTTTCAGGGGTTTTTCAAGGTTTTTAGGGATTTTTATGTTTTCATGCATTTTTAGGGGTGTTTAGTATTTTTATGGTTTTCAGGCATTTTTAGTGATTTTTCTGTTTTTTTTGGGTTTTCTGATGTTTTTAGGGGTTTTCAGGGTTTTTAATGTCTTTTTGGGTTTTAGGGTTTTTTGATTTATTTAGGATTTTTGACGTTTTTCAGAGTTTTTAATTTTTTTCTGGTGTTTAAAAGGTTTTAAGAGTTTTTAGTAGGTTTTAGAGGTTTTAAGATTTTTTAAGGTTTTTATTAGTTTTGTGTTTTTAGGGGTTTTATGGTTTTTAGGGTTTTTTATGTTTCCATGGATTTTTAGAGGTTATTTAGGAATTTTATAGTTTTTAGTGTTTTTAGGAATTTTAATCATTTTTAGGGTTTTTCATGGGTTTTGAGGGTTTCTCAGGGTTTTTAGGGCGTTTTTGGGGTTTTAGGGGTTTTTAAATTTTTTTAGGGTATTCAAGTTTTTTTTAGAGTTTTTAACATTTTTTAGCGTTTCAAGGGTTTTTAGAGTTTTTAGTGGTTTAGTGGTTTTATAGTTTTTTAGGTTTTTTTAATATTTTAGGGGGTTTTATGTTTTCTTGGCTTTTTAGGGTTTTTAGGATTTTTATGGTTTTTAGGGATTTTGTGGGTTTTTGGCTTTTACAAGGGTTTTAGGGGTTTTCATGATTTTTAGTGTCTTTTGGGGTTTTTAGGGTTTTTTTTAGTTTTTAGGGTTTTAAAGGTTTTTTTTATAATTTTTTAACGTTTTTAGATTTTTATGGGTTTGTTGAGTTTTTATTGGTTTTTAGGATTTTTTCTGGGCTTTTAGGGTTTTTAAGGTTTTTGGAGGTTTCGTAGTTTTTATGGTATTTTAAGTTTTCATGGATTTTTAGGGGCGGTTTATGATTTTTATGGTTTTGGTGGTTTTATGGATTTTAGGTATTTTGAGTGTTTTTTTGCGGTTTTTTTTGTGTTTTTAGGGGTTGTCAGTAATTTTTGGGTCTTTTGGGATTTTAGGGGGTTTTTTTGAGTTTTTAGGTTTTTTAAAGTTTTTAGTTAGCTTTTAGGATTTTTTTTAGGTTGTTAGGGTTTTAATTTTTTTTAGGGGTTTTATGGTTTTTAGGGCTTTTTTAGAATTTATGATTTTTTATGTTTTCATGAATTTTTAGGGGGTTTTCAAGATTTTTATGGTTTTTAGGGTTTTTAAGGACTTTATGCATTTTGAGGGGTGTTAGTGTTTTTTATGTGTTTTTAGGGTTTGAATGTTTTTTTAGAGTTTTTTAATGTTTTTCGGGATTTTAAGGGTTTTTAGAGTTTTTAGTGGGTTTTTACGGTTTCTGTGTATTTTTAAGGGTTTTTATGGTTTCTGTGTATTTTTAAGGGTTTTTAGGTTTTTAGAGTTTTTCAGGGTTTTAAGTGGTTTTAAGGGGTTTTTATGTTTTTAGGTATTTTTAGGGATTTTAGGATTTTTATGGATGTTAGGGTTTTTAGGCTGTTTAGGGATTGTTAAGGGTTTTAGAAGTTTTCATGGGTTTTTAGTGTTTTAGGGGTTTTTCAGGGTTTTTAGGGTCTTTTTGGGTTTTAGGGTTTTCTTGAGTTTTTTGGGTTTTTTATGGGTTTTTAGAGTTTTTAATTTTTTTAAGGGTTTTAGGTTCTCCAGGGTTTTTCAAGGTTTTTTACATTTTTTAACATTTTCATGGATTTTAGGGGTTCTGTAGGATTTTTATGGTTTTTAGGTTTTTTTTGTGTTTTTAGGGATTTTAAGGGTTTCTAGGGGTTTTCAAGGGCCTTAGGGTTTTTAGGGGTTTTCAAGATTTTTAGTGTATTTTTAGGGCTTTAGGGTTTTTTGCGTTTTTTAGGGGTTTTAAGGTTTTTGATAGATTTTTAGGTTTTTAGGTGTTTTAAGGGTTTTTGGGTGTTTTAAGGGTTTTTAGAGCTTTTAGTTGATTTTTTAGGGTTTTAAGGTTTTTGAGATATTTTTAACGTTTTTAGGTATTTTATAACTTTTTAGAGTTTTATTAGTTTTTAGGTGTTTTTATGGGGTTTTAAGTTTTCTATGGTATTTAATGGTATTCACGGGTTTTTCATGGTTTTTGTGTTTTTTTTTATTTCATGGTTTTTAGTGGTTTTTTAAGGATTTTTATGGTTTTTGAGATTTTTAAGGTTTTTAAGGATTTTGGTGGTTTTTAGGGTTTTCAAGGGGTTTTAGGGTTTTTTTTGTTTTTTGGGCCTTTTGGGGTTTTAAGGGATTTTTTTTTTGAGTTTTTAGGGTTTTAAGATTTTTGAATTTTTTTTAATATTTTTATCGATTTTAAGGGTTTTTAGAGTTTTGGGTTTTTAGGGTTTTTATGAGTTTTTAGGATTTTAAGGTTTTTGGGGGTTTTATGGTTTTCATGGTTTTTTTCTTGGTTTTAGGGTTTTTTATATTTTCAAGGATTTTAATTATTTTTAGGATTTTGTGGTTTTAAGGGTTTTTATGGATTTTAAGGGGATTTAGGGTTTTCAGGAGCATTTATGGTTTTTAAGGAATTTTTGGGTTTTTGGGTCTTTTTGGTTTTTTTATGTTTTTTTTTGATTTTTTTTATGGTTTTTAAGATTTTTTTAGAGTTTTTTAGTGTTTTAGGGGTTTTATGTGTTTTTAGATATTTTAGTTGTTTTTAGGGTTTTTTATGATTTTTTAGGGTTTTTAAGGTTTTTAGGGTTTTTTGGTTTTCAGGGGTTCCTCAAGGTTTTAGGGTTTCATACGTTTTCATGGATTTTTTGGGGTTTTGTTGGATTTTATTATTTTTAGTATTTTTAGGATTTGTGTGTTTTAGGGGTTTTCAGTGGGTTTTAGAGTTTAAGGTTTTTAAGGGTTTTGAAATCATTTTGGGTTTTTATGTTCTTTTTAGTTTTTTTTGGATTTTTAAGGTTTTTAGAGTTTTTAATGTTTTTATGGGTTTAAATGGTTTTACGAGTTTTTAAATTTTTTATAGGTTTTTATGGTTTTTAGGGTTTCTAATATTTTTAGTGGTTTTAATTGTTTTATGGGGGTTTTCAGGGTTTTTTATGTTTTCATGGATTTCTAGAGGTTTTTATTATTTTTAAAGGTTTTTAGGATTTTTTTAGGGTTTTTATAGATTTATAGGGTTTTTAGGGTTTTTCAAGGGTTTTTAGGGTTTTAAGGTTTTTTTGGGCTTTTATGGTTTTGTAGAGTTTTAATGTTTTTAGGGGTTTTAAGGGTTTTTAGAGTTCTAAGTTGGTTTTTAGGCTTTATGTTTTTTAAGGTTCTTAGGGATTTTTATTGTATTTAGGGATTTCTAAGGTTTTTTGGGAATTTTACGTTTTCATCGAATTTTAGGGGGCTTTAGGATTTTTATGGTTTTAGGGGTTTTTAGGGTTTTGAGGGATTTTGAGGGGTTTTCAGGTTCTTCAAGGGTTTTTTTGTATTTTAGATTTTTTTTGGGTTTTTGGGGTCTTTTTGTGTTTTAGGTATTTTTTATTTTTTATGGGTTTTAAGGTTTGTTAACGATTTTATGGGTTTAAAGGGTTTTTAGGTTTTTATGGTTTTTAGGGGTTTTAGGGATTTTGAGTATTTTATGGTGTTTATGGGTTTTAGGGTCTTTTGGGGGTTTTAGGGGTTTTTTCGGGTTTTATGGTTTTTAGAGTTTTTTGAAGTTTTGGGGGGGTTTTAAGGGCTTTCGTGTTTTTTGTTGTTTTAGGGTATTTATGGGTTTTAAAGGTTTTTAGGGGGTTTTATGGATTTAATGGGTTGCTTGATGGTTTTTTTATGGTTTTCCAGGGTTTTTCATGTTTTTAGGGTTTTTACTTTTTCATGGACTTTTAGTGTTTTTTAGGTTTTTTATGGTTTTTACTTGTTTTTTATGGTTTTTAGGGGTTTTTAGGGTTTTTAGAGTTTTTTATATTTTCATGGATTTTAAGGGTTTTTTTTATTTTTATGGTTTTAGGGTTTGTTAGAGTTTTTAAGGATTTTTATGGGTTTTAGGTGTTTTTAGGGGCTTTTCTGGTTTTTCAGGTTTTCAGGGCTTTTTATGAGTTTTTGCGTTTTTCAGGAGTTTTAGTGTCTTTTGGGTTTTTACGGATTTTTTTGATTTTTTAGAGATTAAAAGGTTTTTTTGGAGTTTTTTTAAAATTTTAGGGCTTTTATGATATTTTAGAGTTTTTACTGGTTTTTAGGGTTTTAATGGATTTTTAGGGTTTTTTTTGTTTTTTAGGGGTTTTATGGTTTTAAGGGGTTATTAAGGTTTTTAGTTTTTTGAGTTTTTCATGGATTTTTAGGGCTGTTTTAGGTTTTTATGATTTTTAGATATTTTTATGGTTTTTAGGAGTTTTTATGGTTTTTCATGGGGGTCATTTGGGTTTTATGGATTTTTAGAGTTTTTTAGTGTTTTTATTTTTTTAGGGTTTTTTAGCATTTTTAGGCGTTTAAAGGGTTTTAGATTTTTTTAGTTGGTTTTTTGAGTTTTGATGGGTTTTTAGGTTTTTTTGATTCTTTTTAGGTGGTTTTATGGATTCTTACTTTTTCATGCATTTTTAGGGTATTTTAGGATTTTATGATTTTTGGGGATTTTATTGATTATGAGGCGTTTTAGGGATCTTTCGGGTTTTTGGGGTTTCTAGGGTTTTCTGGGTTTTAGTTTTTTTTTAGGTTTTTAGGGTATTTTTGATTTTTTAGGGTTTTAAGGTTTTTTAGATTTTTTTAATCTTTTTAAGGGTTTAAAGGGGTTTTAGTGTTTTTAGTGTTTTTTTTGGGTTGTAGGGGGTTTTTTGGGTTTTAGTGGTTTGTATGGTTTCCTGGTGTTTTTAGGGTTTTTATGGTTTTTTACATTTTCATGGATTTTTAGGGCTTTTTTGGGTTTTTATGGTTTTTAGGGTTTTTAGGTTTTTAGGGATTTTGTGGCTTTCTAGGGGTTTTTAGAGGTTTTTATGTATTTTCAGGGTTCTTAGGGTCTTTTTGGGATTTTGGGGTTTTTTTTGAGTATTTTTTGTTTTTAGGCTTTTTAAGAGTTTTTATTGTTTTTAGTGATTTTTAGGTGTTTTATATGTTTTTATGGAATTTTATGTTTTTAGGGTTTTTAGGGTTTTTAGGGTTTTTTTTGTTTTCATTAATTTCTATGGGTTTTTTTGGATTAGTTTGGTTTTAGGGTTTTTAAGGATTTTGTGGGGTTTTAGGTTTTTTTAGGGTTTTTAAGTTTTTTCGAGTCTTTTTGGATTTTCGGGTTTTTATTGAGTTTTTTGGGGTTTAATGGTTTTTAAGGGTTTTAAGGGGTTTTATATTTTTTAATGTTTTTAGGGGTTTTAAGGGGTTTTAGAGTTTTTAGTGTTTTTTGGGATTAATAGTTTTTAGGTTTTTTTATGGTTTCATGGATTTTAGGTGTTTTTATGGTTTCAAGGTTTTTAGGGACTTTTTGGGTTTTTTGGGTTTTTTTAGTTTTTATGGATTTTAAGGTTTTTTATATTTTTTTAAAAAAACTAGGTGTTTTAAGTGTTTTTAGCATTTTTAGTGGTTTTTAGGGTTTTTATGGGGTTCTATGGTTTTTGAGGGGCTTTTCTGGGTTATTAGGGTTCTTTTTGTTTTGATGGATATTTAGGGGTTTTTTAGGATTTTTATGGTTTTTGGGGCTTTTTAGGGGTTTTAAGGGCTTTAGGGTTTTTGAGTTTTTAGGGGTTTTAATGTTTTTTGAAGTTTTTTAACATTTTTGGTGTTTTAGGAGCAAGGAAGATGTGAGGGTCGGGCTATTCCCAGCACCCCCAAATTTATTAGAAAGAAAAAAGGAGACACAGTAGACAAGGGAGGGGAGGGGTCAAACAACCCACACCCAAATATCCCTTACAACCCACACCAAAAAAAGAAAAACAAATAAAGAGAAAGACTAAAAAACAGACACAAAAGCGGCATCATCACGTCACACCTAGCCAGTACCAGCATCCAGCAGCACCACATCCAATCATCACAGCAACACAGCAGCAGCACATCCAAACCAACCAACCCCAACAACCAACAACACCAAATCTGACATCACAGCCAATCAGAACCAGCAGCATCAAACCACAACACAAGCACCACAACCAGACGCAGCAATCTTCACCTCCTAACAAACAGAAACCAGCAACACACCAAACAACATCCAGCACACTCACCAGAACAAAAATCCTACACCCATAGCTATTCAAAACCAAACCAGCACCACAACCATCAACCTCCATCTCATCTTGCCTCAAATCCAACTTCAGCAACGACTCACAACCAAACCGGCAACAGCTCAAAAGACCACATTCCACCATAGTATCCAGGACGCAGCTCAACATGTCCAGAAACTCATTAGCAGCATAAACCAAAGGCGAGACTAAGGAAACAAAAGCACGAACCTGCACTTTCACTTTCCACAGCCCCCAGAACCCGTCAAAAAGCCAAGAGATCCAGCAAAACCCTCCCAGACTCAGATATGGAAAACCAGATCCAAGCATGGAAGCGGGCATGCCATTTCCAGAACATCGCAGATCTCGCCGCACCCACCGTTCAGTATCATGGATCCAAAAAGGCCAGGCCGCCGTTGGGAGAAAACCAAACCGCCGAAGACATTGGGAGAACCCTACCGCTAAGAAGCCGAAAGAGGCCGCCGAAGACAAACGCTGCCAAGAACACTCCTCACAGCAGAAAAGAGACCGAGATCTGCAAAGCCACTTACCGTATCGCCCATATCTGACCCGCACCTCCATGGAACCGAAGCGCCGCACGATGGAAATCCCATATCTGAACTACTCTACCATTGTCCTGCAACGTTGCACCGAGGATGGGCCATAGCCATTCCACGCCTCCATGAATAATCGGAGAGACCAGAATCCACGCCGCCATTGAATCTCCCTCCACCGCTGAAAATGTCAAAGCCGTTGACCCATTCGTGGAGGCTCCGACGCTCTTGTCGAATAGATCTGGTTTGTCTCTTGTCCGAACAATAGCCTGAATCTGTCATCAACTGTCCAAACCAGACCCGCCAAAGCCAGTCGCACCCAGATCCCAAACACCGCCGAAGATGGACACCAGAAACCATCCTGATCCGCAAAAAAACAGATCACTTCTGAAGACGGGTACCGTCGAGAGTTGCCTGAAGCCACCACCATCAAGGGCCAACACCACCAAGAACCACCAATGCAAGTCGCGACCACCGTGGGGAGATCCTGATCTGCCGAGGCTCCAAGAGGGGAGCGCCGCGATGAGAGGGAACCACCGGGAGAGCAACATTGTGTTTTAGGGGTTTTTAGAGTTTTTAGTAGTTTTTAGGGGTTTGATGGGTTTTTAGGGGTTTTAAGGTTTTTAGGGGTTTTTATGATTTTCAAGGGTTTTTCTATGTTTTTAGGGTTTTTTACATTTTCAAGGATTTTTAGAGTTTTTTTATGGTTTTTAGGGTTTTTTAGTGTTTTTTGGGGATTTTGAGGGGTTTTATGGCTTTTAGCGATTTAGGGTTTTCTTGGGGTATTTTTGGTTTTTTTTTGTTTTTAGGGGTTTTTTGAGTTTTTAGGGGTTTAAATATTTTTTAGATATTTTTAACATTTTTAGGGGTTTTAAGAGTTTTTAGAGTTTTTATTGGTTTATAGGGTTTTTAGGGTTTATTCTGGTTTTTCGAGATTTTTACATTTTCATGGATTTTTATGGGGGTTTTTAAGGATTTTTATGGTTTTTAGGGTGTTTAGGATGTTTAAGGGTTTTTAAGGTTTTAGGATTTTTTCATGTTTTTAGGCATTTGGATGGTTTTTAGGGTTTTTCATGGTTTTTAGGGTTTTTCATGGTTTTTAGGGGTTTTTGGGGTTTTCAGGGTTTTTAGGGTCTTCTTGTGTTTTTAGGGTTTGTTTGTGTTTTTTTGGGGGTTTTAGAGTTTTTAACGTTTTTAAGGGTTTAAAGGTTATTATAGTTTTTATTGGTTTTGAGGGATTTATGGGTTTTTAGGGTTTTTTAAGGTTTTTAGGGGTTTTATGGTTTTTAGTGGTCTCTAAATTTTTTTAATGTTTTTAAGTTTTCAAAGATTTTTGGGGTTTTTAATGATTTTTATTGTTTTTATGGTTTTCTCTGGTGTTTTGGGATTTTTAAAATTTTTAGGCTTTTTAAGGGGTTTTTAGGGTTTTTAGGTGTTTTTAGGGTCTTTTGGGGATTTAGGGTTTTTTTAGTTTTTTAGGTTTTTTCAAGTTTTTTGACGTTTTTTTTGGATTTTAAGGGTTTTTTATGTTTTTAGTGGCTTTTATGGTTTTTTGGGATTTTAGGGTTTTTAAGGGTTTTAGGGGTTTTATGGTTTACAAGGTTTTTAATGTATTTTACATTTTCATTGGTTTTAAGGTTTATTTTTATTTTTATGGGTTTTCTGGGTTTTAGGGTTTTTAGGTAATTTGAGAGTTTTTATGTGCTTTTAGGCGTTTTTTTTTGATTTTATAGGTTTTTGGGTTTTCCAGGTATTTTGGGGATTTTGGGGGTTTTTAGATGTTTTTATGGTTTTTAGGGTTTTTTTGGGTTTTTTTGGGTTTTGGGGGGTTTTCACTATTTTTTAGGGTTTTAACTGTTTTTTAAAGTTTTTAAACTTTTTTATAGGTTTTTAGCATTTTTAGAGTTTTAGTGGTTTTTTGGTTTTTTAGGTTTTTAAGGGGTTTAGGAGTTTTTATTGTTTTCTGTGGGTTTTTAGGGGGTTTTACATGTTCATTGATTTTTAGGGTATTTTAGGATTTCTTATGGTTTTTAGGTTTTTTTAGGGTTTTCTGGGATTTTGAGGGGTTTTAGGTTATTTCATATGGTTTTAGGGTTTTTAGGGGTTTTGGGGCTTTTAGGTTTTTTTTAGTTTTTTAGGGGTTTAAAGGTTTTTTGTTGTTTTTTAATATTTTTATGGGTTCTAAGGGTTTTTAAGGTTTTTAGGGGTTTTATGGCTTGATAGATTTTTAATGGTTTTTAGGGATTTTTTTATGTTTTCATGGATTTCTATGGGTTTTTAGTGATTTTGACAGTTTTTAGGATATTTTAGACTTTTAAGGGTTTTTAGAGTTTTTCGGGGTTTTATGGTTTTTTAGGGTTTTTAATGTTTTTAGAGTTTTTTAACATTTTTGTGTTTTTAATGGTTTTTAGTGTTTTTTAGGGTTTTATAGAGTTTTAGGGTTTCTAAGGTTCTTAAGAGTTTTCAGTTTTTATGGGTTTTTCATGGGTTTTAGGGGTTTTATGGATTTTTAGCGGGGTTTTAAGATTTTTATATTTTAAGGAGTTTTTCGGATTTTTAGGAATTTTGAGGGGTTTATGGGTTTTCATGGGTTTTTAGGGTTTTTAGGGGTGTTCAAGGTTTTTTGGGTGTTTAGGATTTTTTTTCACCTTTTGGGGGGTTTTAAGGTTTTTAGAGTTTTTTAAAGTTTTTATGGGTTTTAAGGGTTTTTAGAGTTTTAGGGTTTTATGGGGTTTGAGGGGTTTTTAAGGTTTTTAGGGGTTTTATGGTTTTCAATAATTTTTCCAGATTTTTAGATTATGTTACGTTTTACGGGTTTCAGGGTTCTTTTAGTTTTTTTGTGGATTTTTACCTTTTCATGGATATTTAGGGGTTTTTATGGTCTTTAGGGTTTTATGTATTTTTAGGGTGTTCAGGATTTTTTAGAGGTTTTAGGGTTTTCAGGTTATTTACGACTTTTGGGGTTTTAGGGGTTTTTAAAGTTTGTTAGGGTTTTTAAAGTTTGTTAGGGTTTTAAAGGTTTTTTAGAATTTTTAATGTTTTTAGGGGTTTAAAGGGTTTTTGAAGACTTTATTTTTGTAGGGTTTTTATGGGGTTTTAGGGCTTTAAAGGTTTTTTTGGGATTTAATACTTTTCAGGGTTTTAAATTTGGTTTAAATTTTCAAGGTTTTTTAGGTGTTTTTAAGGATTTTTATCAATTTTATTGTTTTTAGGGTATTTAGGGATTTTGAGGGGGGTTCGGGATTTTGGGGGTTTTTAAGGTCTTTTGGGGGTTTTAGGGTTTTTTTGAGTTTTTTTTGGGTTCTTAAGGTTTTTTAGAGTTTTTTAACAATTTTTGAAGCTTAATTTTTTTTAGTGTTTTAAGGCATTTTTAGGGTTTTATGTGGTTTTAGGGTTTTTTAAGTATTTTAGGGATTTTTATGGTTTTCTCAGTTCTTTTAGGGTTTTTACGGTTTTTATTTTATCATGGATTTTTGGGGTTTTTTAGGATTTTTTTGGCGTTTATAATTTTTAGGGGTTTTACAGATTTTGAGGGTTCGTTGGGGTTTTTAGTGTTTTTCAGGCTTTTTCAGGGTTTTGGGTTCTTTTGGGGTTTTAGGGTTTTTTGAGTTTTTTAGTGTGTTTTAGGTTTTTTAGAGTTTTTCAACATTTTTATGTGTTTTTACGGTTTTTAGAGTTTTTAGTGGTTTTTAGGGGTTTATGGGTTTTTAGAGGTTTTTAGGGTTTTAGGTATTTTATGGTTTTCAGGTGTTTTTTAGGGTTTTTTACGTTTTCATGGATTTTTAGGTGTTTATTTGGATTTTTATGGTTTGTAGGATTCTTAGGATTTTATTTGGGATTTTAAGGGGTTTTAGTGTTTTTAGGGATTTTAGGGTTCTTAGGGTCTTTTGGTGTTTTAGGTTTTTTTAGTTTTTAGGGATTTAAAGGTAATTTATATTTTTTTAACATTTTTTATGGTTTTAATGAGTTTTAGAGTTTCTTTTGATTTTTTAATGTTTTTATTTGTTTTTAGGGTTTTGATGGTTTTGAGGGGGTTTTTATAGTTTTTAGGGGCTTTTCAAGGTTTTAAGGTTTTTTAGGTTTTCTTGGATGTTTAGGGGGTTTTTAGGATTTTTATGGTTTTATGGATTTCAAGGTTTTTAGTGATTTTGAGGGGTTTTAGGGGTTCTCATGTGTTTTTAGGGGTTTTTAGAGTTTTTAAGGTCCTTAAGGGGTTTTTTTGTGTTTTTAGGGGTTTTAAGGTTTTTTAATGTTTTTAGCGGTTTAGAGGGTTTTTGGAGTTTTTAGTGGGTTCTTAGGGTTTTATGGGTTTTTAAGCTTTTATGGTTTTCAAGGGTTCTCAAGGTTTTTAGGGTTTTTTATATTTTCATGGATTTTTAGGGGTTTTTTAGAATTTTTATGGTTTTAAGGGTATTATGGATTTTAGGGATTTTGATGGATTTTGGGGTTTTCCATGGGGTTTTAGGGTTATTTATGGGTTCTAGGGTCTTTTGGGATTTTAAGGGTTTTTTTTGAGTTTTTAGGGTTTTCCATGTTTTTTGGAGTTCTTTGGGTTGTAGGGGTTTTAGAGTTTTTTGTGTTTTTTAGGGTTTTATGAATTTTTAGTGTTTTTTATGGTTTTTTGGGGATTTTATGGTTTTCAGGGATTTTTCAAGGTTTTTAGGGTTTTTTTATGTTTTTTTGGATTTTTTGAGGTTTTTTAGGATTTTATGGTTTTTAGGTATTTTTTTGGTTTTTATGGATTTTGAGGGTTTTTCTAGGGGTTTTTAGAGTTTTTAGCGTTTTTAGGGTTTTTAGAGTCTTTTCAGGTTTCTAGATTTTTTTGAGTTTTTTTTTTGATTTTTAATATTTTTCAGAGTTTGTTAACGTTTATCAGAGTTTTAATGTTTTTTTATAGTTTTTAGCATGATTTTAGGGTTTTTATCAGGTTTTTGGGTTTTTTTGTTTTTTAGGGGTTTTTTTATGGTTTTCAAGGGTTTTCAGGTATTTTAGGGTTTCTATGTTTTCATTGATTTTTAGTGGGTTTTAGGATTTTAATGGTTTTTCGGGTTCTTTTGGATTTTATGGATTTTGAGGGGTTTAGGGTTTCTAAAGGTTTTTTTTAGGTTTTTAGGGTTTCTAAGGGTTTTTATAGTCTTTTGGGTTTTTAGATTTTTTTAGTTTTTTAGAGTTATTAATGTTTTTAGCGTTTTTTTTAACATTTTTAGTGGTTTTAAGATAGTTTTTGTGATTTCTTATGGATTTTATTGATTTTTAGCATTTTTAAGGTTTTTATGTTTTTATGGGGTTTTTATCGGTTTTAATTTTTTACGTTTTCATGGATTTTCAAGGGTTTTTAGGATTTTTATTTTTTTAGGGAAAAGAAGATGCGAGGGTCAGACTATTCTCGACATCCACAAATTTATTAGAATGAAATAAAGAGACACAACAGACAAGGGAGGGGAGGGGTCAAACGACCCACATCCGAAAACCCCTTACAACCAACGCCAAAAAAAGAAAAATCAAAAAAGAAAAGAAAAACCAAACAAGCACACCCAGGTCCAAGCAGCAACCATCACCATCATCCAGCAGCATCCAGCATCCAGCAGCTCACTACCAAGAAATGACCAGCTTCCAACCTCAAATACACCAGCATCCGGCACCTCCTCACCAAAACGAGCCATCACCAGCAGCACATAACCATCAGCACCAGAATTACACAAGAGCCATAAACCAGAGTTCACTTCCATACAGCAACCATCACACCAAATCACACCAAAAACCATCAGTTTTCCACCTTCACCACAGCTCAGCCAAATGAATCGCACCCAGCAACAGTCAGGGGTTTTCAGGGTTTTAGGGTCCTTTTGTGTTTTTAGTGTTGTTTTTCATTTTGTTAGGGTTTTTTATAGATTTTAGTGATTTTTAACGTTTTAGGGATTTTAATGGTTTTAATTGGTTTTAAGAGTTTTTATGGTATTTTAGGTTTTTTTATGGTTTTATGGGTTTTTATGTTTTTTAGAGGTTTTTCAGGGTTTTCAGTGTTTTTTATTTTTTCATGAATTTTTAAGGGTTGTTTATGATTTTTATGGTTTCTAGTGTTTTTAGGGTTTTTTGGGATTTTGAGGGTTTTAGGGGTTTTTAGGGGTTTTAGGGTTTTGTAGGGTTTTTAGGGTCTTTTTGGGTTTTAGGGTTTTTTTGAGTTTTTAGGGGTTTAAAAGTTTTTTTTGAGTTTTTTAATGTGTTTAGGGGGTTTAGTCTTCTTACAATTTTTTGTGGTTTTTTAGAGTTTTTATGGGTTTTTGTATTTTTTAAGGTTTTTAGGGGTTTTATGGTTTTTAGGGGGCTTTCATGGTTTTTAGGGTTTTTTATGCCTTTAAAGATTTTTAGGGGTTTTTTATGATTTTTATGGTCTTAGGGATTTTTTGGGTTTTTAGGGATTTTTAGGTTTTTAGGGGATTTCTGGGGTTTTTAGGGGTTTTAAAGTCTTTATAGGGTTTATTTTTTTATTCTTTATGGTATTTAAGGTTTTTAGAGTTTTTTAACATTTTCAGGGATTTAAAGGGTTTTTAGAGTTTTCAGTGGGTTTTTAGGATTTTAATCAATTTTTAGGGTTTTCAAGGTTTTTAAGGGTTTAATTTTTTTTTGTTTTTATATTTTTTTGAATTTTTAGGGATTTTTGAGGTGTTTTCACTATTTATGGGGTTTTATGGGTTTTCAAGTTTTTTAGGGTCTTTTTTGTTTTTAGGGGGGGGATTTTTTTGGTGTTTTAAGGTTTTTAGATCTTTTTAATGTTTTTAGGGATTTTAAGGGTTTTTATTATTTTCAAGACGTTTTCAGGGTTTTTAGGGTTCTTACGTTTTCTGGGATAATTTGGGGGTTTTTAGGATGTTTTGGTTTTTTTGGATTTTTAGGTTTTTAGTCATTTTGAGGGTTTTTAATGTTTTTAGGGTTTTAGGGTCTTTTTGGATTTTTAGGGGTTTTTTTTTGACTTTTTAGGGTTATTAAGGTTTTGAACGCTTTTAGGGGTTTTAAGGGTTTTTAGAGTTTTTAGTGGGTTTTAAGGGTTTTTATGGGTTTTTAGTATTTTTTAAGGCTTTTAGAGATTTTTATAGTTTTCAAGGTTTTTTCATGGTTTTTAGGGTTTTTTAAGTTCTCGTGGATTTTTAGGTGTTTTAGGATTTTTTTGGGTTTTAGGGATTCTGAGGGTTTTTAGGGGTTTTTAAGGGTTTTAAGGGTTTTTATGGGTTTTGGGGTGTTTTTTTTCTTTTTATGTTTTTTTGAGTTTTTTAGGGTTTTTAAGGTTTTTAGAGCTTTTTAACCTTTTTCGGTGGTGTAATAGTTTTTAAAAGTTTTAGTGGTTTTTAAGGTTTTTATGGGTTTTTGGGGTTTTTAAGGTTTTTAGGTATTTATCAAGGCTTTTAGGGTTTTTTAAATTTTCATGAAATTTAATGGAATTTTTTATGATTTTTTATTGTTTTTTGGTTTTTTAAGGTTTTTAGGGATTTTGAGGCTTTTGGGGTTTTTTTAGTTTTTTTAGGGGTTTTATGGTTTTTTAGAGTTTGTAACATTTTTAGGGGTTTAAAGGTTTTTTAGAGTTTGAAGGGGATTTTTTAGGTTGTTATTGGTATTTATGGTTTTTAAGAATTTTAGGGGTTTTATGGATTTCAGGAGTTTTTCAGTGTTTTTAGGGATTTTTATGTTTTTACGGTTTTTTGTAGATTTTTAAAAAATTTATGATTTTTAGGGAATTTGAGGGTTTTAGGGTTTTCCAAGGGTTATTAGGGTTTTTATGGTTCTTTTGGGTTTTTAGAGTCTTTTGACCTTTATTTTTTTTTGAGATTTTAGGGTTTTAAGGTTTTTTAGAGTTTTTAATGTTTTTAAGTGTTTTAAGGGTTTTTTTAGTTTTTAGTGGGTTTTTAGGGTTTTTATGGGGTTTGTGGTTTTTTTAATGTTTTTATTAGTTTTTATGGTTTTCAAGGTTTTATGGGTTTATATGTTTTCCTAGATTTTTGGGTGTTTTTAATATTTTTATAATTTTTAGGGTTTTTAGGGTTTTTTAGGTGTTTTAGGGCTTTTTGGGGATTTTAGGGGTTTTAAGGGTTTTAGGGTCTTTTTGGAGTTTTAGGTTTTTATTTTCTTTTTTAGGGTTTAAAAGGGTTTTTAGTGTTTTGAACGTTTTTATGGGTTTTAAGGGTTTTTAGATTTTTTTTTTGCGTTTTTAGAGTTTTATGGGTTTTTTGCGATTTTTAGGTCTTTTTGGAATTTTTAGGATTTTTATGGTTTTTTAAGTTTTCAATGATTTTTATGGGTTTTTAGGTTTTTTAGGGATTTTGAGTGTTTTTAGGGTTTTTCAAGGGTTTTAAGGGTTTTAGAGTTTTAGTTGGTTTTTAGGGTTTTTATGGGCTTTTAGGGTTTTTAAGTATTTTTGGGGGTTTTATGGTTTGCAAGGGTTTTTCAAGGTTTTTAGGGTTTTATATGTTTTAAGGGGTTTCTAGGGGATTTTTAGGATTTTTATGGTTTTTAGGGTATTTAGGGATCTTAGTGATTTTGAGGGGTTTTCGGGGTTTTTAGTGTCTTTTGGGGTTTTGGGATTTTTTTTTTGTTTTTATGGTTTTAAATGTTTTTATAGTTTTAATTATTTTAGAGGTTTAAGGAATTTTATAGTTTGATCAGTTGTTTTGGGTATATATGGGTTTTTATTATTCTTAAGGTTTTTAGTGGTTTTTGTTATTTTCAGGGGCTTTTAAGGGTTTTTACATTTTTTACGTTTTTATGGCTTTTTAGGGTTTTTTGGATTTTAATGGTTTTTAGGTTTTTTAGGGTTTTTATGGATTTTGATGATTTTAAGTGTTTTTAGGGATTTTGAGGGTTTTATGGGTTTTCAGAGTTTTTAGGGGTTTTCAGGGTTTTTAGGGTTTTTAGGGGTTTTCTTTAGATTTTTAGGGTTTTTAAGGTTTTTCGAGTTTTTTAACATTTTGGGGGTTTAAGGTTTTTTAGTGTTTTTATTTGTTTTTAGGGTTTCAATGTATTTTTTATGGTTTTTAGTGGATATTATGATTTTTAGGGGATTTTTCGGGTTTTAGGGTTTATTTCATTTTCATCGATTTTAGGGGTTTTCAAGGATTTTTATGGTTTTTAGGGTTTTTAGGTTTTTTAGGGCAAGGAAGGCTCGGGTTGAGGCTATTCTTGGCACCCCCAAAATTTATTAATAGAAAAGACAAAAAGACCCTGCAGACAAGGGAGGGGAGGGATCCACCAATCCACACCCAAAACCCCTTACGACCTCAGCCCAAAGGCCACAGAAAGAAAAGAAAAAAACAAAAGCAAAAACAAACAAGTCAAAAAGTCCAAAAGGGAGGTCACACAAGGGGAGGATCAGTCAACATCGCCACCAAAATCCTCTAGCTCTGCACCTCAAAACCTCATGCCCACACCAAATCCATCACCCACATCAGCAAAACTGAAATCTGAATCAACACCCATGTCCGTTGAGTCCCATCCAGGCTCAAAATCCTCCTGCATGCCAAGCCTGGATAACAGCTTCATCATAGCCTTCTCTTGCTCTACGGAAATTGAAAGCCGTTCTCACTTATTCACCCTTAGATTAAGTCTGACAGCTCGTGAAGAGTCCCTAGTTGCCATGGGGCATGGGAAGGCAGATTAATCCCTCCTCCGTCTTCGTCTCGGAGGGGCGGAAGTGGATCCAGCTTCATCACCCACCTTCGAACAAGTGACACCATCACTAGCAGCCGATGGTGCCTTCCCTCTCTTACATTCTCCCCTAGGAGTTTCAACACCTCCTCTGGTTTTTTTTCTCCTTTGACCTGACCATAGCAGCGTTTATCCGACGATCAGCCTCAGCAAACCTCTCCCCAAGACCCTCAGCTTCACCCTCAAGTGGGAACCTTTCCCGTTCCACCCACACCATCTCATGCAGCTGCACACAGAAATATTCAATATAGGGGACACCATGAAGGACCATAGCCCTCTGCAAGTCCATGGAGGGACCGCCAGCGTCGCCGGGTTTTCCCGGCAGAGGGTTAAAGAACTGGCCACTGGGAGGATCCTCAGCGCCACTTGTGCTGGCAGAGGGAGGAGATAGCCCAGGCCCCATGTCAGGTCCCCCCATACCTGGACACCCGGACAGAACCAGAGGGGTATCACGACAGTTCATGTGTTAGACCCTAGGGATCCAGGTCTCTTCATCCGCCATAGACCTTTCCTCAGCTGAAGACAAGCTCCACTCATCCCCAGTCCTCAGGCCCTGAGCAACCATTGCCTCCTGCACGACATCTGCCACTAGCACATCCACCGTAGCAGGCTCAGCCAAGGCTGCAACCTGGAAGTTGTTTGGAGCAATCACAACACCCTCAGTTGCTGAGAAGGATCCAACAGTGTTCTCATTAACCTTCAAGCCAGCTATACCATCTCATTCCAGATCCAGAGCACAGGGATCCTCCTCCACATTTTCTTTCCAGACACCCATCACAGCAGCCTTCCCTAAACCTGTCTGCCTCCTAGGGGAGTCGCTACACCCGTGAACACCTTCAGGAGAAACCCGATCATCCCTCTCAGCCCGCAGAACTTCCTCCTTATCAGCATCTCCCGAAACACCAGCACCTCCAGCCAGACTCATAATGAAACCACCCGAATCCATCAGGGCCACCTCTAAATCACTTCCAGCCAGCAAAGCAGACGAGAAAGGAACATCAGCAACCAGAGGTTGGGAGGAAACCACCCCCTTTGTCCCCTTCACCTCCACCAAAGGGAGGGTAATCTCACCAGAGGACATGCAAGCCAGAGAACCACCACCCATGATAGTGCCAGAACACCCTCCAGAGTGGTCTTTGTGCCCAAAACTCCAACAATAAGAGCAGAAAACTGGCCATTGCTAAAAAATAACAGGCTATCTCCATCTAAGTTCTTCCCCTACTACAATCTGGACAGCATCCACAGGAGGCTTCAAAGCATCGATTTCAACAAAGGCCCTTGGTGAAACTGGATGACAAAGGGCCCTAGTCCTACTATCCACACAAAGGAACCTCCCCACCAAATTCCCAAGCATCGAAATAATAGATAAATTTTTAAAGGGAAGGGGAAGCTCAGGAAATATCACCCAGATAGCAGCAATCGGGGAACTCTGCTTCAGATGAAAGTCAAAGCTCCACCGAAAGAGGGAGAAGCGAGCGTCGTTGCACGACCGAGGAGCCGCTGACCAGGCAAGAACCAGGTCTTCCTCTATTGCAAAGCGAATCATGATGTGGGATCTATCGAACAGGCCCACAGTCGCCCGAGCCCTAAGATTCTAGAAAGCTGAAACGAATCTGTCATATTTTTTATGTTCTTTTTGGGTATTTAGGGATTCTTTTGAGTTTTTAGTTGTTTTAAGGTTTTTAGAGTTTTTTAAGATTTTTAGGGGCTTTAAGGGTTTTTATATTTTTTAGTTGTTTTTAGGTTTTTATGGGTTTTTTAAGGTTTTTAGGGGTTTTATGGTTTTCAAGGTTGTATAGGGTTTTTAGGGTTTTGGACATTTTCATGGATTTTTAGGGGGTTTTAAGATTTTCATGGTTTTTAGGTCTTTTTAGGTTTTAAAGGTTTTTAAGGTTTTAAGAGTTTTTTTGGGTTTGGGGGTTTTCAAGGGTTTTTAGAGGTTTTTTAGGTTCTTTTTTGTTTTTAGCCTTTTTTGAGTTTTTTAGGATTTTTAGAGTTTTTTAATTTATTTCAATGTTTTAATGGTTTTTAGAGTTTTTAGTGGGTTTTAGGGGTTTCATGGCCTTTAGGGTTTTTAAGGTTTTTAGGGGTTTTATGGTTTTTAGGTTTTTATAGTTGTTTAGGGGTTTTTACGTTTTCATGGATTTTAGGGGTTTTTTAGGATTTTTATGCTTTTTAGGGTTTTTTAGGATTTTGAGGGTTATTTGGTGATTTTAGGGGTTTTTATGGATTTTAGGGTCTTTTTAGGTTTTTAGGGGTTTTTAGGTTTTTTAGAGATTTTTAATGTTTTTAGGGGCTTTAATGTTTCTTAGAGTTTTTATTGGTTTTAGAGGTTTTGATGGGGTTTAAAGGATTTTTACGGTTTTTTGGGGTTTTATGATTTTTTAGGTTTTTTTGCTTTTTCATGGATATTTAGGGGGTTTAGCATTTTTATGGTTTTTTGGGTTTTCAGTTTTTTAGTGATTTTGAGGTTTTTAGGGTTTTTTAGGGTTTTTAGGGGTTTTCGGGGTTTTTAGGATCTTTTGGGATTTTATGTTTTTTTTTGTTTTTAGGGTTTTAATGGATTTTTAGTCTTCTTTTGCAAGGCATGTTTTTTAGACTTTGAAAATGTTTTTAGTGCATTTTTAAGGTTTTTATGGGTTTTTAGGATTTCTAAAGTTTTTAGGATTTTTTATGATTTTCAGGGGGTTTTTAATGTTTTTAGGGTTTTTTATGTTTTCATGGATTTTTAGTGGGTTTTTAGGATTTTTATGGTTTTTAGGGATTTTAGGTTTCTTAGGGACTTTTTATGCTTTAGGTTTTTTCTTGAATTTTGGGGTCTTTTGGGGTTTTTTGAGTTTTTTGGGTTTGTAAGGTTTTTTAAAGTTTTTAATGTTTTTAGGGGTTTAAAGGGTTTTTACAGTTTTAATTGGGTTTTTTGGGTTTTTATGAATTTTTAAGGTTTTAGGGGGTTTTATGGTTTTAGGTGTTTTTCTAGGTTTTTTAGGGTTTTTTACATTTTCATGGATTTTTAGGGGTTTATTTGGGTTTTTATGGTTTTTAGAGTTTTTAGAAGATTTATGGATTTCAGGGGGGGGTTGCGATATTTTAGGGGCTTTATGGATTTTATGGTTATTCATTGTTTTTAAGTTCTTTTGGGTTTTTAGGGTTTTTTAAAGTTTTTTAGTGTTTTCTAGGTTTTAGATATTTTTAACATTTTTAGGGGTTTAAAGGTTTTTTAGAGTTTTAGTGGATTTTATGATTTTTATGGGTTGTTAATGTGTTTTGGGGTTTTATGGGTTTTAGGGCTTTTTAGGTGTTTATGCGTTTTCATGGATTTTTAGGGGTTTTTTAAGATTTTAATAATTTTTAGGGTTTTAGTGATTTTGAGGGGTTTTAGGGTTTTTTAAGAGTTTTAGGGGTTTTAAGGTTTTCTAGGGGTTTTGGGGTGTTTTGGGATTTTTATGTTTTTTTAACATTTTTAGGGGTTTAAAAGGTTTTTAGAGTTTTTAGTGATTTTTTGGGTTTCTATGGGTTTTGAAGGTTTTTAATAGTTTTTGGGGGTTTTATGTTTTTTAGGGTTCTTTCAAGGTTTTTAGGGTTTTTTACATTTTAATGGATTTTTAGGGGTTCTGTAAGTTTTTTATTTTTTAATGGTTTTTAGGTTTTTTAGGGTTTTTATTGGATTTTAGGGTTTTTAGTGTAATTCGTGTTTTTTACGGTCTTTTTAGGTTTTTTAGTGGGTTTTTAGTGATTCTATGTTTTTCTAGATTTTTTTAATGATTTTAGGGGGTTTTATGGTTTTTAGGGGTTTTTCATGTTTTTCGGGTTTTTTTGGTTTTCATTGATTTTTAGAGGGTTTTTAGGATATCTATGGGTTTTAGGGTTTTTTAGAGTTTTTAACGTTTATAGCGGTTTAAAGGTATTTTAGAGTTTTTAGTGGTTTTTTCATGTTATGGGTTTTTATGATTTTTAAAGGTCTTAGGGGTTTTCATGGTTTGCAAAGGTTTTTCAGGGTTTTCAAGGTTTTCTGCATTTTGACTTGTTTTTTGGGGATTAATAGGATTTTTTTGATTTTTAGACTTTTTAGGGTTTTTACGAATTTTGAGGGATTTAATGTTTTTCAGGGGTTTTTAAGGTTTTTTATGGTTTTTCAGGGTTTTTAGGGTTTTTTATTTTTTGGGATTTTGTTGAGTTATTAGGGTTTCTAACGTTTTTTAGATTTTTTAACATTTTTAGTTGTTTAAAGGTTTTTTAGAGTCTTTAGTGGTTTTTCAGGGTTTTTAAGGTTTCTTACTTTTTCATTAATTTTTAGGGGTTTTTATGATTTTAATGGTTTTTAGGGATTCTATGGATTTTGTGGGTTTTTAGGGGTTTTCATGTTTTTTTTCATTTTCATGGATTTTAGGGGGTTTTAGGATTTTTATGGTTTTTAGGTTTTACTTATTTTGAGTGTTTTTCAGTATTTTTAGGGTTTTTAGGGTCTTTTTGGGTTTTTAGGGTTTTTTTTGATTTTTAGGGTTTTTAGAGTTTTTTAACGTTTTTAGGGGGTTTTAGATTTTTTAGTGGTCTAAGGGTTCTTTGGTTTTTGAAGGTTTTTAGAGGTTTTTTATGGTTTTTAGGTTTTTTTGGGGGATTTAGGTTTTCATAGATTTTAGGGGTTTTTTATTGTTTTTAGTGTTTTGGGGGGTTTTAGGGATTTTGGGGTTTTCATGGTTTTCAGAGGTATTTAGGCTTTTAGTGTTTTTTATGGTTTTAGGGTCTTTAGGGTATTTTGAGTTTTTTAGGGTTTTTAATGTTTTTTAGAGTTTTTTAACATTTTTAGGGATTTTAAATACTTTTAGAGTTTTAGTGGGGTTTTACGGTTTTTATCATTTTTAGGGGTTTTTGGGTTTTTTTATGGTTTTTAGGGGATTTTTCTGGTTTTTTACCTATTCATTGATATTTAGGGATTTTTTAGTATTTTTATGGTTTCTTGAGGTTTTGGGTTTTCCAGAGTTTTTTTGGGGTTTTCAGGGTTTTTAGAGTCATTTTGGGGTTTTAGAGTCTTTTTGGGTTATTAGGGGGTTTTAGGGTTTTCAGGGGTTTTTCATTTTTTGTCGGGTTTTCTTTGTTTTCATGGAATCATAGGGGTTTTTAAGGTATTATGGTTCTTAGGGATTTTGAGAATTTTGAGGGTTTTCAGGGTATTTAGGGTTTTTGAGGGGTTTTCAGGGTCTTAGGGACTTTTTGGGTATTTTGGTTTTTTAGAGTTTTCTAGGGATTTTTAAGGATTTTCAGGGCTTTTAGTGTTTTTTATTGTTTTATGGGTTTTTAGGATTTTTTAAGGTTTTCAGGGGTTTTTATGGGTTTTAGGGGTTTTCGGGGTTTTATGGTTTTTCACATTTTCATGGATTATTAGGGGGGTTTTCCATGTTTTTATGGTTTTCAAGTTTTCTCGTATTTGATGGGTTTTATGGTTTTTTCCAGGGTTTTAGGATTTTTATGGTTTTTAGGGTCCTTTGGGTTTTTATGTTTTTTTTAAGTTTTAGGGGTTTTACAGTTTTTTATCGTTTTAGGGGTTTTAATGGCCTTTAGTGGGTTTTTAAGGTTTTTTAAGGTTTTTATGGGTTTTAAGGTTTTCAGGGGGATTTATGGTTTTCAGGGGTTTTTTTAGGGTTTTTAGGTTTTTATATTTTCATTGATATTTAGGGGTTTTCTATGATTTTATGGTTTCTTTAGGTTTTTACATGTTTTAGGGATTTTCAAAGGTTTTAGGATTTCTTAAGGGTAATAGTGGGTTTTTAGGGTTTTTAGAGTCTTTTGGGGTTTTAGGATCTTTGGGGGGTTTTAGGTTTTTTTGAGTTTTTAGGGGTTTTAAGGTTTTTAGAGTATTATAATCTTTTATGGATTTTAGAGTTTTTAGGATTGTTTAATGTTTGTACGGATTTTTATGGTTTTTAGGGGTTTGTTTGGGTTGTTAGGGTTTTTACGTTTTCAGGGATTTTATGGGGTATTTAGGATTTTTATAGTTTTTTGGGTTTTTAGGGGTTTTAGGGTTTTGAGGGTTTTAAGGATTTTTAGAGTTTTTATGGGTTTTTATTGTTTTTAGTGTCTTTTGGGTTTTTTTCCGTGGTTTTTTTAATTTTTTATGGTTTTTAGGTTTTTTGTAGTTTTTAAAGTTTTTATGGGTTTTAAGGGATTTTAGAGTTTTTATGGGTTTTAACGGTTTTCAGAGTTTTTAGTGGGTTTCTAGGGTTTTATGGGATTTTAGTGGTTTTAGTGTTTTTAGGGGTTATTATGGTTTTTAGGGGTTTTGAGGATTTTTATGGTTTTTACGTATCCATGGATTTTATGGGTTTTTAAGGATTTTTAAGGTTTTTTGGGTTTTTTGGGGATTTTAGGTATTTTGAGAGATTTTAGGGGTTTTCAGGGGTTTTCTGGTTTTTTAGGGTCTTTTGGGGGTTTTATGGTTTTTTTGATTTTTTTAGGGGTTTAAAGGTTTTTTAGAGTTTTTAACATTTTTAGGGGCTTTAAGGGGTTTTGGAGTTTTTAGTGCGTTTTAGGTTTTTTATGGATTTTTAGGGGTTTTTAGGTTTTTAGGTGTTTTTTGGGGTTTTAGGGTTTTTTGTGTTTTTTACATTTTCATGGATTTCAGGGTTTTTTAGGATTTTTATGTTTTTAGTGCTCTTTAAGGTTTTTCATGATTTTGAGTGTTTTTAAGGTTTTTGTGCTTTAGGGTTTTTAAAAGTTTTTTAGGGTTTTCAAGGTTTTGAGAGTTTTTTAATATTTTTGGGGTTTTAACGGTTTTTTGGATTTTTAGTGGGTTTTAGGGTTTTTATTGGCTTTTAGGGTTTTTTAAGGTTTTTGGGGTTATTTTATGGTTTTAAGGGGGTTTTCAGGATTTTTTGGGTTTTTAACGTTTTCATGGATTTTTAGCCGTTTTTTTGGATTTTTATGGTTTTAAGGTTTTTTAGGGTTTTCAAGATTTTGAGAGTTTTTAGGGATTTTTCGGTGTTTTTAGAATTTTAGGGGTTTTCAAGATTTTTAGGGTCTTTTTGGGTTTTTATTTTTTTTACTTTTTAGGGTTTTTATGATCTGTTAGATTTTTTTAATGTTTTTAGGCGTTTTAATGGCTTTTAGAGGTTTTAGTGGTTTTTAGTGTTTTGTCGGTTTTTTAAGGTTTTAGGGGGTTTTATGGTTTTCAAGGGATTTTCAGGGTTTTTAGGGTTTTTTACATTTTCATGGATTTTTAGGGGTTTTTTGGGTTTTTATAGATTTTGAGTTATTTAAGGGGTTTTTGCTTCTTTAGGATTTTCATGATTTTTAGGGTCTTTTGGGTTTTTTGGGTTTTTTTTTTGATTCTTTGAACGTTTTTAGGGGTTTAAAGGGTTTTTAGAGTTTTTAGCTCCTTTTTAGAGTTTGTATAGGTTTTTTGATTTATTTAAGGTTTTTAGGGTGTTTATGATTTTTAGGGTTTTTTATGTAATGATCCTTGTTGGGCCCCACACCACGCCACAATCAGCCACGTCAACTAGGTATGTGGTGGCCAAACGCCTCTCCACATGCCACGTGGAAGGTAATGCCACCATTTCAATGGACTAGTTGTACTCATAATGATCCTTGGTGGATGCTTATGACATAGTACCCGAGTTCGAGTTACAGGGGTGGCAGAATAAAATCCCTGGATGATAGGGGCAATACCGTCCACGTGGCATGTGGAGAGGCGTTCGGCCGCCACATGGCTAGAGGGCGTGGCTGATTACAATGTGACATGAGGCCAACTGAGGATCGTTACATAAAAAGAGCCTTTTATGTAACGATCATCGGTGGGCCCCACACAACACCTTAATCTGCTACATCATCAGGCTTACACATGGCAGCCAAACGCCTCTCCACTGTACAACCACATGGCAGGAACTATCCCCCTGTCATACGGGGTTTTATTCTGCCTCCCCCATAATTTGAACTCGGGATCTCTAGCATAAGATTCGACCAAGAAACATTACGAGTACCACTGGGATCCTAGATATGTCAGGCTTTGACCTAATTATGGGTATGGACCGGCTAGTCGTATACCGATCCCACATAGATTGCTATTGGAGAAGAGTGAATTCTACATCTCTTTAGGGTAACGAGTATGTTCACCATGGTTGAGGGAACCAAATGTGGTTTGGGACCCTCTTTGGAGTTGTTAGTGTCTTTCTTTTGAGTTGCATTTTAGACACTTGACACATATATTGGCAAGAAATGTTTTTCTGATCTTAGTTCGATATTGTATTCCCTACATTGATTATTATGAGTTATTGGTATTTTATATGGTTATATATACTTTTTCTATTGTTTATTTATTTCTGATGGTGTATTAATCTGATAAAAGATGATATAGTCTCCCCATGATCGACTTATTAGACTCTGGTGTATAGGGAGGTGCACTTGAAGTCATGTGGTGGTCCGGCTTGGGGCACTCTTGTGGGGAAACCAGGTCGAGACATTTTTATGTAACAATCGTCAGTGGGCCTTACACCACACTATAATCGGCCACGTCAATCATCCATGTGGTGACCAAATTCCACCACAAATGCCACATGGAAGGTACCCTTAATGCTCCTAGGTGGACTCTTATGCCAGAGGTCCATAGTTTGAGTTATCGGGGAGGCATAATAAAATCCTCGGATTTCATAGTGCCTGCCACATGGAATGTGGAGAGGCGTTTCACCACCACATTGCTGGTTGACATAGACAATTACGGTGTGGCATAGGGCCCACCATGGATCGTTACATAAACAATCCCTAAAAACCCTAAAACTCCTGAAAACCATAAAACTGCCAAAAACCTTAAAAAACTAGAAAAACGCTTACAGACGCTAAAAAACCACTAAAAACTCTAAAAACCCTCAAAACCCCTAAAAATGTTAAAAAACTCGAAAAACCCTTAATACCCCTAAAATACTAAAAAAACCTAAAAAACCAGAATGAACCTAAAAACCTAAAAACCCCTAAAAACCTAAGAAAACCCCCAAAATCTATAAAAACCCTAAATAACCCTAAAACTATAAAAAACATAAAAACTACCTATAAATCCATCAAAACGTAAAAACCCTAAAAACCCTAAAAATCCCCTGAAAACCACAAAACTGTTAAAACCTTAAAAACCCACAAAACACTAAAAACCCACAAAACACTAAAAACCCACTAAAAACTCAAAAAAAAAATTAAACGCCTAAAATTGCTAAAAAACTATAACCATAAAAACCATAAAAAACTCAAAAAAAGTGATAAAACCCAAAAGACCCTAAAAATTTTGAAAACCCCTAAAAAACCTAAACTTACAGGAAAATCCCTAAACCCCTCAAAATTCCTATAACCATAAAACCCTAAAAATTCCTTAAAAATCCTTGAAAAAGTAAAAAAAACCCTAAAAATCCTGAAAACCCCTTAAAACCATAAAAACCCCTAAAAACCCATAAAACCCTAAAAACACACTAAAAGTCTAAAAACCATTAAAAACCCTAAAAACCCAAAAAAAACCTAAAACACAAAAGAAACCCTAAAACCCCTCAAAATTCCGAAAAGCCCTAAAGAACACTAAAAAACCTAATAATCCTAAAAAACCCTAAAAATCCATAAAAGCATAAAAAACTAAAAAAAACTTAAAAACCCGAAAACCCCTAAAAACCTTTAAAATCGTAAAAACCCATAAAACCCCTAAAATTCACTAAAAACTAAAATAACCCTTAAAACTCCTAAAAACGTTAAAAAACTCTAAAAAACCTTTTAAACCCTAAAAAACCTAAAAACACAAAAATACCATAAAACCCAGAAAAGCCCTTAAAATCCCTAAAAACCCTCAAAAGCTATAAAAATCCTATAAAACACTAAAAACCATAAAAATCCTAAAAAACCAATAAAATCAATGAAAACGTAAAAAACCCTAAAAATCATGAAAAACTCTTGAAAACCATAAAAACCCCTAAAAACCATAAAAACTCTAAAAACCCATAAACACTCGAGAAAAACAATAAAAACTCTAAAAAACCCAAAAAAACTATAAAAAACCTTAAAATTCCTAAAAACTCAAAAAACCCAAAAACCACAAAAGACACTAAAAACCCTAAAAAACCATAAAACCCCTTAAATCCCCTAAAAACATACAAAATCCCTAAAACCCTAAAAAACCCTAAAACTCATAAAAATACTAAAATCCCATAAAATCAATGAAAACGTAAAAACCCTAAAACCCCTAAAATCTCCTGAAAACCATAAAACTTCTAAAAACCTTAAAAAATCCTAAAAACACAAAAAAAAACCCCTAAAAACCACTAAAAACTCTAAAAACCCATAAAACCCCTAAAAATTTAAAAAAACCTAAAAAACCTTAAAACCCCTAAAAAGTAAAAAAAATGCTAAATACCCAAAAAGACCATAAAAACCAAAAAACACTCTAAAACCCTAAAAACCCATAAACCCCTAAAAAATTCTAAAACCCCTAAAAACCCTCAAAAGCTTCTGAATACCATAAACACCCCTAAAAACCATAAACCCCAAAAAACCTTAAAAAACAATAAAACCCACTAAAAATTCTAAAACCCCTTAAAGGCCCTAAAAATGATAAAAACCCTAAAAAACCTTTAAAACCCTAAAAACTAAAAAAAAAATTAAAAACCCAAAATACCCTAAAACCCCTAAAACCAAAAAAATCCTAAAACACCCATAAAAATCCATGAAAACATGAAAAACCCCTAAAACCCCTAAAAACCCTGAGAACAATAAAAATCACTAAAAAACCCAAAAACCCAAAAAAAGGATGAACAACCACTAAAAATCTAAAAAACCTTAAAACCCCTAAAAAAGGATAAAAACTATAAAAAACCCTAAAACGTAGAAAACCCAAAAGACCCTAAAACCCTAAAAACCCCTCAAAAACCCTAAAACCCCCGAAAAACCTTAAAATCCTAACCCCCCTAAGAATCCATGAAAACAAAAGAAACCCTAAAAACCCATAAAAACCATAAAATCCCCCAAAAACCATAAAAAACCTTAAAACCCATAAAAATACTAAAAACTAGTAAAAACTCTAAAAACCCTTAAAACCCTATAAAAAGTTAAAATACTCTAAAAACCTATAAAACCCTTAAAACTCAAAAAAAACCATAATAACCCAACAAAACCCTAAAAACCCAAAACTGCTATAAAAACCAGAAAACCCTATAAGTGCAAAAAAAACACTAAAACCCCTTGAAACCATAAAAATCCTAAAAAATCTATAAAAATCAATGAAAAGGTAAAAACCCTAAAAACATTAAAAAACCCTAAAACCCTAAAAATCCCTAAAATCCCTAAAAAACACTAAAAATAATTAAAATCCTAAAAAAACCCCAAAAAATATATGAAAACCGAAAAAACCCTAAAAAAAACTAAAAACACTTAAAAACCCTAAAAAATTAAAAAACTATAAAAACCCTACAAAACTCAAAATCCCTAAAATCCCTCAAAATCCCTAAAACCTAAAAAACCCTAAAACCCATAAAAATCCTAACCCCCCCTAAAAATCCATGAAAATGAAAAACCCTTCAAAATCCCTAGAAACCCAAAAAACCACTAAAAACCATAAAAAATTGAAAAAACCCTAAAAATCAATGAAAAATGGAAAAACCCTAAAAACCTTGAAAAACCTCTGGAAACCATAAAAACCCCTAAAAACCATAAAAACCCCAAAACCCCATAAAACCATAAAAACCACTAAAAACTCTAAAAACCCTCAAAACCCCTACAAATGTTAAAAAACTCTAAGAACCTTAAAACACTAAAAACTCAAGAAAACCCCTAAAAACACAAAAAGACCCTTAAACCCCCGAAAATCCCAAAACCCTTAAAACCCCATGAAAAACATTAAATCCCTCAAAATCTGTAAAAATCCAAAAACGTCTAAAAATCGTAAAATTCCTATTAATACCCTAAAAATCTATGAAAACGTAGAAAAACATAAAAACCATGAAAAATCCCTAGAAACCATAAAACCCCCTAAAAACCTTTAAAAACAATAAAAACCCATAAAAACACTAAGAACAACTTAAAACTCTAAAATTCTTTAAACCCCGTAAAAACGTTAAAAACTCTAAAATCCTTAAAACCTTAAAAAAATAAAAAAATCTAAAATGACACTAAAAACCCTAAATGATGCTAAAAACCCTAAAAACCCTTGAAAATATTTAAACCCCTCAAAACACCCTAAATACCCAAAAACCGCTAACAATCCATGAAAATCTAAAAAACCCAAAGAAACCCTGAAAAGGCTGTAAAAACCATAAAACCCCTAAAAATATTAACCCCCCCCCCCAAACCCATAAAATCCCTAAAATCACACTAAAACTATAAAAACCCTTTAAACCCTTAAAAAGGATAAAAACTCTAAAAAACCATAAAAACCCTAAAAACTGAAGAAAAAAAATCCCACCCCCAAAACCCCAAAAGACCCTAAAAACCTGAAGTACCCTAAAAACCACTGAGAAAACCCTAAAAATCCTCCAAATTCAAAAAAAAAAAAATTAAAACCCTAAAAAAATAAAAAACTTACAAAACACCTAAAAGTCCGTGAAAACATAAAAAACCCTAAAATTTATAGAATGCCCCTGAAAACCATAAAAATCCCTAAAAACACTAAAAACCTTGAAAACCCTGGGAACCCTAAAAAACTGTTAAAATATCTTTAAACCCTTTAAATCTCTAAAAACGTTAAAAAACTCTAAAAAACCTTAAAACACATAAAAAACTCAAAAAACCTCAAAAATCCCCAAAAAACATTGAAAACCCCCAAAACCCTAAAACCCTTGAAAACCCCTAAAAACCCTCAAAATACCTAAAACCCTAAAAACCATAAAAATTCTAAAAAACACCTAAAAAATCATGAAAACTTAAAAAATCCTAAAAACATTGAAAACCCCCTGAAAATCAGAAAACCCCTAAAAACCTTAAAAAGCCATAAAACCTAAAACCACTAAAAATTATTAAAACTCTTTAAACCCCTTAAAGGTTAAAAATCTATATAAAACCTTAAAAAACCTAAGAAACTCAAAAAAATCCAAAAACCCCAGAAGGACCCTAAGAACCCCGAATAACCCTAAAATATCTAAAATCCCTTGAAAACCCTTAAAAACTCCAAAATACCCAAAATACCCTAAAAACCTAAAAACCATAGATATCCTAATAAACCCCTAAAAATCCATGAAAATGTAAAAAACCCTAAAAACCCTTAAAAACACCTGAAAACCCATGAAAATGTAAAATACCCTAAAAACCTTAAAAACACCTGAAAATCATAAAAACCCAAAAAACCACTAGAAACTCTAAAACCCCTTAATAACCCTAAAAACATTAAAATCTCTTAAAAACCTTAGAAACCCTAAAAAATCAAAAAAAACCTAAAAACTGAAAGGACCCAAAAACCCCCGAAACCCCTTAAAACTCCTGAAAAACAGTAAAAACCATCCCAAATCCCTAAAAACCATAAAAATCCTAAAAAACCATTAAAAATCAATGAAAACATAAAAAATCCTAAAAACACTTGAAAACACTTGAAAACCGCAAAAATTCTAAAAACCATAAAAACCCATAAAAACCATTAAAACACACTAAAAACTCTAAAAAAATATAAAAACACCTAAAAACATTAATTTTTTTGGAAAACCTAAAAATCCAAAAGACCCTAAAAACCTAAAAACCCCTAAAACCCTAACAACCCATGAAAAACACTAAAAACCCTCAAATTCCCAAAAAAATACTAAACAACCTAAAAACAAAAAAATCATAAAAACCCTAAAACACAAAAAACCTTAAAAACCATTTAAACCCCATGAGACCTCTAAAAACCCAATAAAAATCTCAAAACCATTAAAACCCCTCAAAACATTAAAAAACTCTAAAAAACCTTTAAACCGCTAAAAAACTCAAAAAACCCCAAAAAACCCCAAAAGACCCTAAAAGCTCTAAAAACCCAGAAAACCATCGAAAACCCTGGAAATCCTCAAAATCAGTAAAAACCCGAAAAACCATAAAAATCCTAAAATAACTCAAAAAATCCATGAAAACTTAAAAAATCCTAAAAACCCTAAACCCCCCTGAAAACCAAAAAACCCCTAAAAACCTTAAAAAACATTAAACCCCATGAAAACCATAAAAACCCACTAAGAACACTAAAAACCATTAAAACCTCGAAATACATTAAAAAACTCTAAAAAACCTTTAAATCCCTAAAAAACTCAAAAAAAACTAAAAACCCAAAAGACCCTTAAAATCTTGAAAACCCCTAAAACCCCTTAAGAACACTAAAAACTAAAAATCCTAAAAATCATTAAAAACCTAAAAACACAAAAAACTGAAAATCCTAAAACCCCCTAATTTTCAAAGAAAACATTAAATACCCTAAAAACCATAAAACCCTGAAAAAAATCAAAAAAACCCACAACAAAAATCTAAAAACCCTTAAAACCTATAAAAATGTTAAAAAACTCTAAAAAACCCAAGACCACTAAAAACTCTAAACAACCATAAAACCCCAAGAGACCTTAAAAACCCTGAAAAACCCAGAAAAACCAAAAAACCCCTAAAACCCCAAAAAACCCAAAAAACACTAAAATCTTAGAAAACCCCTGAAATCATAAATCCCCTAAATTACTTAAAAAACCATAGAAACCCTAAGAACTCTAAAAACCTTAACCCCTAAAAATATTTAAAAAATCTAAACAACCATAAAAACATAAAAAAACTCAAGAAAAATCCTAAAAACCCAAAAAGACCATAAAAACCCTGAAACCCCCTAAAAGACCTTAAGAACCCCGAAAAACCCTCCAAATCCCTAAAAAAACTAAAAAAACCCTAAAATTCCCTGAAAATGTAAAAAAAATCTAAAAAAAATGAAAGCCCCCTAAAAATAACAAAAAACACCTAAAAACCTTAAAAACAATAAAAACCCATAAAACCCCTAAAAACCCACTAAAAACCCTAAAATCCCTTAAACCCATAAAAACTTTAAAAAACTAGAAAAACCTTTAAAAACATAAAAACTAAAAAAACCCCAAAAGGACCCTAAAAACCCTAGACCACAAAAAACCCGAAAAGACCTGAAAAACCCTAAAACCCCTCAAAATCCCTAAAAGTCCTAAAAAACCCTAAAAACCACACAAATCATAAAAAACCTCTAAGAATCCCATAAAAATCCAGGATAACCTAAAAAACCCTAAAAACCTTGAAAAACCCTGAAAACCATAAAAACATTAAAATACCCTAAAACCCCATAAAACATCTAAAAACCCACTAAAACTCTAAAATCCCTTAAACCCCTGAAAAATGCTAAAAACCATCAAAATCTCTAAAACCCTAAAAACACTAAAAAGCATAAAAATCCTAAAACCCCCTAAAATCCATGAAAACATAAAAAACCCTAAAAAACATGAAAAACCCCTAAAATCCTTAAAAAACCCTAAAAACCCATAACACCCTAAAAAACCACAAAAAATCAAAAAATCCTTTAAACCCCTAAAAATGTTAAAAAACCTAAAAACCCTTTAAAAACCTAAAAAACTAAAAAAAACTAAAACCCCCAAAAGTCCTTAAAAAACCCTGAAAACCCCTAAAATCCCTAAAAACCCTAAAATCCCTCAAAATCACTAAAAACCCTAAAAATCAAAAAATACCCCTATAAATCCAGGAAAACATATAAACCCATAAAAACCTTGGAAACCATAAAACCCCTAAAAACATTAAAGAAAACCCTAAAACCCATAAAAACCCTAAAAACTCTAAAAACACTTTTAACCCCTAAAAAAGTTAAAAACTCTAAAAAATCTTAAAACCCCTAAAATAAAAAAGAACCTAAAACCCAAAATACCCTAAAAACCAAGAAAAAACCCTAAAACCCCTTAAAAACCCAAAAAACCCCCAAAATCCCTAAAACCCCCCAAAACCATCAAATTTTTCAAATCCCCTAAAAACCATGAAAACATAGAAATCTCTAAAAACAAAGAAAAAATCCTAAAAACCATAAAACCCCTACAATCCTTAAGAAGATGGTGGCTGAATCTCCAAGTTCCTCTCATGCGTGGGTTCCCCTTCAAGGTCTCTTCTCGCGGTGTGTCTCCTCCAGCATGGTGGTGCCTTCTCTACGACGATGGACTCTTCGGTGTCAGTCTTCTTCACAGCGCTGCCGCTTCTTCCGGTGGTATGTTTTTCGGCATCGTATGAAGGCTTCACGCTCGATCGACTAGGTCAGATCTGGTCTCCCTGGCTTGCGACATTGTAGATTCTTGGAGGTGTGGTCTGGTTTAGGTCTCTCCTCGGTGCGGCATTGTAGGACACTGGCGGAGTCGCTCAGATTTGGGACTTACGTCTTGTAGCACTTCAGTTCCTGGGTGGTGCGGGACAGATCTGAGCACTATAGACTTTGGATTTGCAGATCTCTTCCCCTTTTCTTATGCGAGGGCCATTCTCAGTGGTGATGGGCTTTGGTAGAATCTTTTGGTTTCATTGCGGTAGGGATCTACCAGTTTCTTCGGTGGCTTCTCCAGATGGCAGCCTGGCGAACGATGCAGTTCACCTCTCTTGGTGTCTGGCATGGCGGTTCTTGTAGACAGTGTGACAATTTGGTCTAGCAGAGTTGCTTGGGCCCTTCTTGGTTGCGAGAAAAGTAGCTGGTTCTAGGCTTGGGAGGTTTGTGCTGGCCACTCCGGATCTGCAGCAGTGAAATGTGGGTGTGGCGGGCTCTGGGACGTCTTGGTAGCGGCGTGCTTGCTTCTGTGCTTGGATCTATTTTTCCAGATCTGAGTCTGGGAAGGGTATTCTGGCTCTCATGGCTTCTTGATGGGTTCCAGTGGTTGCAGAGAGTGAAGATGTAGGTTTGTGTTTATGGCTCCTCAGTTTCCTCTTTGGTTTATACTGATGATGAAATTCTGGACAAGTTGTGTTGTGTTCTGCTTTCTATGTTGGATTGCGGTCTTCTAAGTTGTGGCTGGTGGGGTTTTGAGTCATTTTTTGTGCTGGATTTGAGGCAAGATGATGTGGAGGTTGAGGGTTGTGGTGCTGGTTTAGTTTTGAATTACTATGGGTGTTTGATATTGGCTTTGTTGAGTAGTGATGGTTGTTTTCCTATCTTTGGGTGCTACAGATGTGTTCTTAGGTGTGCTACTAGGTGTGAGTTGTTGGAAGCTGATTGGAGTGAAGGTGGCAAAGGTGAAACTTAAGACCCTACAGATGGTGGTTCTGTGATGCTGGTAGTGGATATGATTGGAAAGGAGTGATGGGTGAGGAAAATGGTGATGCAGGATACTGTATGATGTTTTTCTAGGTGATGTTGTTGGGATGGGTGATAAAAGAGATAATGATGTTGAAGTCATTGGACACTGGAAGTTGCGCAGCTAGATGCTGGCTGCTGCTTAATTGGGAGGTGCTGAAGCTGGGTTGTTGAATTTGCTGCTAATGGTTTTGATGCTACGGGATGCTGGTTACTGATTGGTTAGGAGGTGATGCTGGGGAAAATTCAGTTTTTCTACTTTGTTTGGTTTGGTGTGCTTTTTTGGTTTTTTCTTTTTTTTACAGTCCTTGGGTTTTGGGTTGTAAATGGTTTTTGGGTGCGGGTCGTTTGATCCCTCCCTGCCCTTGTCTGCTGTGTCTTTTTTCTCTAATAAATTTTGAGGGGGTCAGGAATAGCCTGACCCTCGCATCTTCTTTGCCCTAAAATCCTTTAAAAACCCCTAAATTCACATAACAACCCTAAAAACACACTAAAAAATCTAAAAAACTTAAAACCCCTAAAAACTCAAAAAACACAAAAAAGTCCATAAAAACCCTAAAAAATTCCTAAAAACCCTAAAAAACAGAAAAACCCAAAGACCCTCCAAATCCCTAAAAACCCTAAAAAACCTAAAAACCATAAAAAATCCTAAAAACCCCTAAAATTTCATGAAAATGTAAAAACCCCTAAAAACCTTGATAAACCCATGAAAACCATAAAAAACCTTAAAAACCTTAAAGCCCATAAAAACCCTAAAAACACTAAAAAATCAAAAAACAATTAAACCCCCTAAAAACATTACAAAACTCTAAAAACCTTTAAACCTCTAAAAATCTCAAAAAAAACCTAAAAACCCTAAAAACCTAAAAAAACATAAAAACCCTAAAATACCCTAAAAGCCCTCAGAATCTCGAAAAACCCTAAAATCCCAAAAAACCACAAAAATCCTAAAAAACCGTGAAGACATAAAAAACTCCTGAAAACTATAAAAATCCCTAAAAACCTCAAACAACCATAAATACCCTAAAAATGCACGAAAAACTCCAAATCCATTAAAAACTCTAAAAGCATTAAAAACAATAATAACCCTAAAAACTCAAAAAAAACCCTAAAAACCAAAAAAGACCTTAAAAACCCTGAAAATTGTAAAAACCCAAAAAACCCATGAAAATCCTAAAAATACTCAAAATGACTAAAATGCCTAAAAAAACCAAAAAACCAAAAACTCCTAAAAACCCCCTAAAAGATCCATGAAAACATAAAAAACCCAAAAAACCCTAAAACCCCTTGAAAACATTAAAAACCCTTAATATCCCTAAAACGTCAAAAAGCTCTAAAAACCTTAAAAACCCTAACCCCCCCCAAAACCGCCTAAAAACCCCAAAAGACACTAAACCCCCCGGAAAACACCTAAAAACCCTAAAATCCCAAAAAACTATAAAAAACCTCAAAAATTAAAAAACACTTTAAACCCATAAAATTCCATGAAAATGTTAAAAAATCTAAAAACCCTGAAACCCCAAAAAACCATAAAAACCCTTAAAAACTAAACAAACCCTAAAAACTGATAAAACCCTAAAAACCCACTAAAAACTCTAAAAAACCTTTAAACCCCTAAAAAAGTTAACAAACTCTAAAAAACAATAAAAACCCTAAAAAATAAACTAAACTAAACACAAAAAGACCTTTAAAACCCTGAAAACCCCTAAAAACCCCTGAAAACACCTAAAACTATAAAAACCCTTAAAAGACATAGAAGCATTAAAATCCTTAATAACCCTAGAAACTCAAAAAAACCCTAAAAACCTAAAAGACCAAAAAAATGTTGAAAACTGTAAAAATCCTAAAAACCGATGAAAAACCCAAAAAAGCCTCAAAATTCCCAGAATCCCAAATAACCCTAAAAACCAATAAATTATAAAAACCCCTAAAGTCCAATGAAAATGTAATAAACCCCAAAAACCCTGAAAACCCCTTGAAAACAATAAAAATACTCAAAATCCCTAAAATTGTTAAAAAGCTCTAGAAACCTCAAAAACCCCAAAACCCCGAAAAAACCCCTAAAAACCCCAAAAGACCCTAACAATAATGAGAACCCATAAAAAGCATAAAAACCAAGAAAACACCTAAAAACCATAAAAAATTTCTAAGAACTCTAAAAAACCCTAAAAAGAAAAAAATCCTTAAAACCCCTAAAAATCCATGAAAACGTTAAAAATTCTAAAAACCCCCGAAAACCATAAAAACCCTTAAAAACCCAAAGAAACCCCTAAAGACCAATAAAACCCCTAAAAACAAATAAAAACCACTAAAAAACTAAAAAATCTACAAACCCCTAAAAACGTTAAAAAAATTCCAAAAAACCTTAAAATCCCTAAAAATCAAAATAATAACCTAAAACCATAAAAGACCTTTAAACCCTAAAAATGTTAAAAAACTCAAAAAAACATTAAAAATTCTAATTTTTTTAAAAAAAACCCAAAAAGACCCTAAAAACTCTACAAAGACCCTAAAACCTCTAAAACCCCACAGAATCAATAAAAACCCTAAAAACTCTACAAACCATAAAAATCCTTAAAAACTAATAAAGATCCATGAAAATATAAAAACCCTAAAACACTAAAAAAACCTCTAAAATTCCTAAAATCCCCTAAAAATCTTAAAAAACATTAAAATCCCATAAAACCTTAAAAACCACTAAAAACCCTTAAAACCCTAATAAATTTTAAAAACTCCTAAAAACCATAAAAACACTATTAAACTAGAAACACCCTAAAAACCCAAAACACCCTAAAACCCTAAAAAACCTTCAAAACTGAAAACCCCCTGAAAAATAATAAAAACCATAAAAATCCTAAAAACCCTTAAAAATCCATAAAAACATAAAAAACTCTAAAATCCTTGAAATAACTCTAAAATCTATAAAAATCATAAAAACCTTAAGAACCCTAAAAACCCATAAAACCCTATGATACCACTAAAAATATTAAAACCCTTTAAACCAATAAAAATGTTGAAAAACTCTAAAAAAACATAATAACCCTAAAAACTTGAAAAAACCTAAAAACCCAAAAGACCATAAAAACCTTGAGAAACCCTAAATGCCCCTTAGAAACCCAAAAAACCATCAAAATCCAAAAAATATATTAAAAAAACCTGAAAAACCATAAAAAACCTAAAATCACCATAAAAATTTATGAGAAATTAAAAAACCCTAAAAACCCACAAAAAACTCTAAAAAACATTAAAACCTTGATAATTGTTTACAAACTCTAAAAACCCCTAAAAACTGGAAAAAAAAAATCAAAAAAATCTGAAAATACCCTAAAAACCCTTTAAAACCCTAAACCCCCTAAAAACCATAAAACCCCACAAAATCCCTAAAATCCATAAAAATACCTAAAAATCCCAAAATTCTTAAAAAACACTAAAAATCCATGAAAACATAAAAACCCTAAAAACTCTGAAAAGCCCCTGAAAATCATAAAATCCCAAATAAAACATAAAAATCCCTAAAAACCCATAAAACCTTTAAAAACACAAAAAAATACTATAAAACCTTTTAAACCCCTAAAAACATTAAAGAACTCCAAAAAAACCTTAAAACCCTAACAAACTCCAATACACCCTAAAAACCTAAGAAGACCCTAAAAACACTAAACAACCCAAAAAACCCTAAAACCCCTGAAAACTGATAAAAACCCTCAAAATCCCTAGAGACCCTAAAAACCAGTAAAAACCATAAAAATCCTAAAAATCCCTAAAATCTATTAAAATATAAAAAAACTCTAAAAACCTTGAAAACCCTAACCCCCCCCTAAAAACTCTAAAAAACTTCTAAAGCCTGAAAAATGTTAAAAAACTCTAAAAACCCTTAAAAGCCTAAAAACTCAGAAAAACCCCTAAATACCCAAAAGACCCTTAAAACGCTCAAAACTTCTAAAAACACCTGAAACCCCCAAAAAACACTCAAATACACTAAAAACTTAAAATAAACCCTAAAACCCCCTGAACATCCAAGAAAACGTAAAAATTCATAAAACCCTAAAAACTATAAAACCCCCTTAAAACCTTCAAACCCCTAAAAATACATTAAAACATTAAAAAAACCACTAAAAACCGTTAAACCCCCTAAAAATGTTAAAAAATCTAAAAAACTTTGAAACCCCTAACAACTCAAAAAAAAATCCAAGACCCTAAAAAACCTAAAAGAACCTAAAGACCCCTTAAAATCCCTAAAAATCCTAAAAATTCTACAAACCATAAAAATCCTATGAAACCCCTAAAATCCATGAAAACGTAAAAAACCCTAAAAACCCTGAAAAAGCCCTAAATAGCATAAAAACCACTAAAAACCTTAAAAACCCCTAAAAACCCATAAACCATAATAACCACTAAAAACTCTAAAAACCCTAAAAACACATGAAAATGTTAAAAAACTCTAAAAAACCTTAAATTCACTAAAAAACTCAAAAAACCTCTAAAACCCCAAAAGACCCCAAAAACCATAAATAGCCTAAAAACCCCTATAAAACCTCAAAATCAGTAAACCCCCTAAAACATAAATATCATAAAAATTCTAAAAAACCCCTAAAAATCCATGAAAAAGTAAAAAACTGTAAAAACCCAGAAAAACCTATGAAACGAATAAAACCCCTAAAATCCTTAAAAACCCTAAAACCCCATAAATTCCTAAAAACACACTAAAAACTCTAAAACCCTTTAAACCCCTAAAAACTTTAAAACTCTAAAAAAACCATAAAAAACTCAAAAAAAAACTAAAAAAACCCTAAAAACCCCTAAAACTCTAAAAACCCCAAAATCCAAGGCGACGGTGGCTTTCTGTCTTCAGCAGCTTCTTTTTCCTCACCCCGTGATCTGGATTTCAGTTTCGGAAGGATTTTTTTGCGGGTGCGCTTGGATTTCGTCGGGCTCGGTGCTTGTGCGGTTTCCTCTGGTCCATGATCGATCGGATATGGTCTGCGGAGAAGTTGTTGACTCCATAGCGGTCAAGACCCTTGTTGGGAATCCGCTGTTGTTCGGGGTTGACTTTGCAGATCTGAGTTTACCCTGGGCAGTCCGGTGTCGGGTGCCTCTATGACGATGCGGTCTTGGCGAGGAGGAGCTTTCGAGTTCGGTTTGGCAGTGTTTTGCGCAGAGGATGCAGTCCGGGACTTGGGTCGTTGATGGTTTCTTGTTGAAGCGCTATGTCAACAGCCTGCGGTTTGGTGCCTTTCGATGAATCTTCTAGATTTATGATGGTTTATGGCGCTTGGAGCTGGAGGCTGTGGGGGCTCCCGGATCTTCATCGAGGTTGTAGGAGGCACCTCTGAAGCGGTGGAGGGGAACACACCGGCGATGTGGGCTATGGACGGTCAACTCTCCAAATTTTTTGCCTCGGTTCTACTTTGTGGATGCCTCCTTGATGCTGCTTCAAATCTTCTATGTCTCCTCTTCCTGGGTGTTGTTTCAGTGAATTTGCTCTGGTTTTGGCATGTCGTTGGATTGTGGAATTTTGCTCCACGGGTTTATTCTGCTACTTTGGATCGCTTTGCTGGTGGCTTGGTTTGTTGGTTGCGTTATGGTTATGGTTCCGAATGAGCTGCTGCTCGAGCTGGTGTGGATGGATGTTGGTAACGCTTTCTGGAATTGGAGCTGCTGGATGCTTGATGCGGCTTGGATGAGAGTGGAATGGTTGGGAGTTTTTGATTTATTTGATGAAAATGCTGGTTGATGGATTGGCTGTGATGCTGGATGTGGCTGGATGTTTGGCTATGATTTACTAGTAGGGATGGCTTGTTGTGGCTGGTTTGGTATTGAGCTTCTACTAGTGGTGGCTGTTGGTAGGGAAGAAGAGTTTTTGCGATCTGGAGGCTTGGTGTTATGGGATGCTTGCTCTATTTGGCTGGGTGTTGCTTGTTTTGTTTGGCTGGGTGATGCTATTGGTGATGCTATTGGTGGGAAGGTGATGGATGCTGGTACATGTGAGTTTGGAAGCTGGATTTCTCTTGGTAGTGGGCTGGTGGTTGCTGAATGCTGGTGGATGATGGTGATGGTTTTATGCTTGTACCTGGGTGTGCTTGTTGGGTTTTTTATTTTCTTTTTTTATTTTCTTTTTTTTGTGTGAGTTGTAAGGGGTTTTTGGGTGTGGGTCGTTTGAACCCCTCCCCTCCCTTGTTTGCTGCGTCTCTATTTTCTTTCTAATAAATTTGGGGGGGGGTCGGGAATAGCTCGACCCTCACACCTTCCTTGCCCCATAAAACCCCTAAAAACCCAATAAAGTCTCTAAAAACCCATAAAAACCCTAAAAATGTTGAAAAAACTCTAGAAAACCTTAAAAATAATAAAAAACTCACAAAAAACCAAAAAATACCCACAAAACTCTAAAAAACCCTAAAAATCCATGAAAACCCTAAAAACCGAAAAATCTCTAAAAACCGTAAAAAACCCTAAAAACCATAAGAAACATAAAACCCCCTAAAAATCCATGAAAATGTAAAAAACCCTAAAAACCTTGAAAACCCCCTGAAAACCATAAAAACCCTTAAACCCCTTAAAAACCCTAAAAAACCTAAAAACCCACTAAAAACTTTAAAAACCCATAAAATCCCTATGAACGTTAAGAAAATCTAAAAACCTTAAGAACACTAAAAACCTAAAAAACCCTAAAAACCTTGAAAACACCTAAAAACCCTCAAAATCCCTAAAAACCATAAAAAACCTAAAAAAGGTTAAAAACCAATGAAAACATAAAAAACCATAAAACCCGAAAAACCAATAAAAACCATAAGGCCCTAAAAAACTTTAAACCCCCTAAAAACCCATAAAAAATCACAAAACCACTAGAAACTCTAAAAACCTTAAAACCCCAAAATAATTTTAAATACTCTAGAATTGTTAAAACCCCCAAAAAATTCAAAAAAAAATCCCTAAAAGCCTTAAAAGAACCAAAGAACCTGAACACCCCTAAAAACCCTAAAAACCCCTAAAACCCCTCAAAATTTGATGCAAACCATGCGGAAGGCACGGAGTCGATTGCTCTGGTGGAGGAATTGGATTTGCAAGGCCCAATGACACGAGGAAGATTAAAGAGGTTGAATGCTTCAATGGGCGCTCATCTTGCTTCATTAAAGGCCCAATGGGTATTACCTTGCATGGATGGAGCAAATGGGCCTATAATATCACTTATTCAAGCCCAAAATTGATGATTAAAACTTGGCCCACATGGTTGCACGAATTTGGAGGCCTTGCCCACATGGAGGATTCTAGAAATGGCATCTTTGGACACCAAAGTCAAATCCGGTGGGCTATGCACTCAAAGTCAAATCCGGTGGGCTATGTTGGAAAGTTGTGTGCTTCTTTTCCAAAAGTCTTTGTTGGCTTTTATCTTTTTGACTTTTAAGGGGACAAGGTAGGTTTAGACTTTATGACTTTAGGGTATTAGACCCTTGACCATTGTATCACCCCCTTGGCTATAAATAGCCACCCCATGGCATTGTATTGGCATTCAAGACTTAATTTGAGAGCTTATGCTTTGTTTCTCTCCGTTGTGTGAGGATTATCCCGGGTTTTCCCCCTCGCTCTTGTGTATTCTTGCCTTGTCAATCTACAAGTTAGATTGGTGATCCAAGATCACAAAGCCCCCAATTCAGTGCCTCAACCCAAGTGCGTTGTTGTGTGGATTGGCCATCACACCCCTCCCTTGAGTGTGTTGTCTAAGTAGTAGGTCACGCTCCATATAGCGTTGGTTGACTACTTGCTTCCACTATCCATACCCTTCACTCGTCACTTAGCCCCAAACCGCATCCATCATCCGCCGCCCTACGCCGTGAAGATCGGGCCACCCCGTGCGTCTCGCATCAGTTGGTATCAGAGCTCCGGTTGACACGGTAGGCGTCTATCCCTTTATTTACTTTAATTCTATCCATTACCCTCCTTATCTTTCCATATTATTCACCCATTCAACAAAAAAAAATCCATTTTTCTTGAAAGCCTCCCGAATTGTCCTAGTTTGTGCAAGCTTGAATTATTATAAATTGAGCCAAATTTTCATTCATCTCTCTATATGTGATTTGTATCCGGCAAAAAAAAAAAAAAAAAAATTCTCTCAACTCATCATTTTGTGCTTTTCAAAATTAAGCACATCCTTTATTTGAGAGATTTCGAAAAAAAAAATGTCTTACTCTCCGTTCAATCATCTTGTGCTTTAAAACTCCAAGCACAACACTTTTTGGGGAGAATTGACAAAAACAAAAGCAAAAAAAAAAAAAAAAAGAGCGGATACAATTAATCCTTTGTGCTTTACCTTATTAGCACTTTCTATTTCCATATATAACGTTTTCCATCATTTTACTTCATCCCCATTTTATATTTGGCTCATATTGTTATCTTATCTTGCACAATCGGGCAAAACCCACAATCCACCTATCTACCCTTCTTTCCACCCTCTTTTTGACCCTTTACCATTGTTAAACCCCTTACCACTCAAGCGGGTTGTGTTAAACCATCCCCCGACACAATCTTGATTGAGGAGGAATTGGTGGCACTTGATCGCCCTAAACAAGGTATTATATTTCATAAGAGCTTGGGATTCAGATTGAGTTTTGAGAGTGGAGAGAAATAAGAAAAAAAAGAATATCTTGTGTGTGTGAGTGTGTGCATCTTGTTGTGTGCGTGTGTGTACATCTTGTGCGTGTGAGTGTGTATATATTGCGTGCGTGAGTGTGTATATTTGTGTGTGTGAGTGTGTACATCTTGTGTGAGTGTGTACATCTCGCGTGTGTGAGTGAGTGTGTATCATTGTGTGTGTTCCCCCCCCCGGTGTGTGTTTGTGTTTGTGTAACTTATCATGGCAGAAGATCGTGGGAAGAAAATTGCTCATGTTAGCGATGAAGGAAGTCGAAGTAGATCCCCCGCACCTGAAGCTACGCAATTCCAAATGCAAGCTTTGGTGAGCCACTTCGAGAAGCTTCTTGATCGGAAGTTGGAGGTGTTACATGAGAGGATTGATGAATTGGAGAATAAACCAAGCCCAAGGATGTTCCATGATAACCCACGACGCGCTCCCGCACCACGTCGTCCCCACATCATGGAGGAGGAGATGGTGAACTTTGATGATGATCTTGATGAAGTCCCACAAAGGAGGAGGTTGTACCAACAACCGAGAGGAGGCCAAAGGAGACAACATGATGATGAACTACTTGGCGGGATCAAGGTGAAGGTCCCTTCTTTTCTTGGGAAAAGCGATCCGGAAGCATACTTGGAGTGGGAGATGCGGATCGAGCAGGTCTTTTCATGCCATGCATATTCCGAGGAGAAAAAGGTCAAACTTGCTTCCCTTGAATTTTCTGATTATGCTTTAATTTGGTGGGATCAAGTTCAAAAGGAGAGGGCTAGATATGGTGGACGTCCCATCAACACTTGGGAAGATATGAAGTTCACCATGCGGAAGCGGTTTGTTCCCACACATTACCATAGAGATCTCCACAACAAACTTCAACGCCTCATCCAAGGAAGTAAGAGTGTAGAAGACTACTACAAGGAGATGCAAATTGCCATGATTCGGGCAAACGTTGAGGAGGATCCGGAGGCAACCATGGCACGGTTTTTACATGGGCTCAATCGGGAGATTGCGGATCATGTGGAGATGTACCACCATGTAGAGATACAAGATATGATCCACCAAGCCACCAAGATCGAGCAACAAATCAAAAGGAGGAGCAACATGAGGAAACCCACTACCCCTTTCACACCATGGAGAAATCCAAGGAAGGAGATTGGAGAACCATCAAAGGCAAAAGAGGTGGTTGATCGCAAAAGTGACAAGGTAATTCTTCCACCTAAGAAACCTACTTTTGAGGCTAACCAAACCAGGAATAGAGATATTCGGTGTTTTAAATGTCAAGGAAGGGGTCACATTGCTAGTGAATGCCCAAACCGTCGCACCATGATCATCAACAAGTATGGAGAATGGGAGACCGATGGAGAGAGCTCTGAAGAGGAGGAAGATGAATCTCCAGAAATTGAAAATGGAGAATTTGCGGAAGATGGCGAGATTCTTGTCACTAGAAGAGTTTTAAGTGCACAAATGACCGTTGGAGAAAAGGAGCAGCGGGAGAACCTTTTCCATACACGATGCAAGATCAATGGGAAGGTATGTAGTGTTATTGTTGATGGTGGAAGTTGTAGCAATGTGGCGAGCACCGAGTTGGTGGAGAAGTTGGGACTCCTGACTTTAAGGCATCCAAATCCATACCGGCTTCAGTGGTTGAATGATTGTGGAGAGCTGAAGGTCACCAAGCAAGTTAAGGTATTGTTCACCATCGGTAAGTACAAAGATGAGGTATTGTGCGACATTGTTCCTATGAAGGCATGCCACTTGTTGTTGGGTCGACCATGGCAGTACGATCGGCGTGTTACTCATGATGGTTTCTTGAACCGTCACTCTTTTCTACTCTGAGGGGAACCTATAACCCTCAACCCCATGTCCCCCAAGCAAATTCTGGAAGATCACATTTTGAGAGAAAAGAAAAAAAAGAGTGATGAGGAAAAAAAGAGAGAAAATGAAAAAGGAGAGAATGAGGGAAAAATAGAAAATGAGAGAAGAAAAGAAATGGAGAGCAAAGAAAAATCAAGAGGGGAAAAAGTTTTGAGAGGAGAGAAAAGTGTGATGTTGGCAAAAAAGAGTGAGGTTAAGGAAGCTTTGATTTCTCGACAAAATCTCTTAGTACTTATGTACAAAGAGGTGATGTTGAACACTAATGACTTAACATCTTCTTTGCCACATGTTGTTGAGTCTTTGTTGCAGGAATTTGAAGATGTGTTTCCCGAGGAGGTGCCACCGGGTTTGCCACCCATTAGAGGTATTGAGCATCAAATTGACCTCATACCTGGAGCATCACTACCGAACCGCCCAGCATATCGCACCAACCCAGAGGAGACAAAAGAAATTCAAAGACAAGTTCAAGAGTTGTTGAATGTGGGGTATGTGAGAGAGAGTCTTAGTCCTTGTGCGGTACCGGTCCTTTTAGTACCAAAGAAGGATGGAACATGGAGAATGTGCATTGACTGTAGAGCCATCAACAACATCACGGTCAGGTATCGTCATCCTATCCCTAGGTTAGATGATATGCTAGATGAATTAAATGGTTCAACTATTTTCTCAAAAATTGATTTAAGAAGTGGCTACCATCAAATTAGGATGAAAGAAGGAGATGAGTGGAAAACTGCATTTAAGACAAAACAAGGACTTTATGAATGGTTAGTCATGCCCTTTGGTCTCACCAATGCACCTAGCACATTTATGAGGTTAATGAATCATGTCTTACGTGCATATATTGGAAAATTTGTGGTAGTTTACTTTGATGATATTCTGGTGTATAGTAGGACTTTGCATGAACATGTAGATCACTTGAGAAAAGTCCTAGAGGTGTTAAGGAAAGAAAACCTGTTTGGAAACATAAAAAAGTGTGAATTTTGTCTCGATAAGATTATTTTCCTTGGATTTGTTGTGAGTGGCAATGGAGTTGAAGTGGACACCGAGAAGATCAAAGCAATACAAGAATGGCCAACTCCAACCTCCGTTGGACAGGTAAGAAGTTTTCATGGGCTTGCTAGTTTTTACAGGAGATTTGTGAAAGACTTCAGCACACTAGCAGCACCATTGAATGAATTGACAAAGAAGAATGTTCCTTTCAAATGGGGGACAACTCAAGAAAAATCCTTCCATGCGCTAAAGGAGAGACTCACCCACGCCCCTCTACTTGCACTTCCAGACTTCGGTAAGACCTTTGAAATTGAATGTGATGCAAGCGGAATTGGCATAGGAGGAGTACTCATGCAAGAAGGTAAGCCTATTGCTTATTTTAGTGAGAAGTTAAATGGCCCAACTCTAAACTATGCTACATATGATAAAGAGTTGTATGCATTGTTTAGAGTACTTGAAACATGGCAACACTATCTTTGGCCTAAGGAATTCGTGATCCATTCTGATCACGAGGCTCTTAAATACCTTAGGAGCCAACATAAACTAAATAGGAGACATGCTAGATGGCTGGAATTCATTGAATCATTTCCATATGTCATCAAGCATAAAAAGGGTAAAGAAAATACTGTGGCCGATGCACTTTCGCGTAGATATTCTCTTTTATCCTTGTTGGATTCAAAACTTCTTGGTTTTGAATACATTAAGGATTTATATGCCACTGATAGTGATTTTAGAGAACCTGATGAACATTGTAAACCTGGAGTTAGTTGGGAAAAGTTCTATTTACATGATGGATTCTTATTTCGGATTGATAAGCTTTGCATTCCTAATTGCTCTATCCGTTTACTTTTACTAAAGGAGTCACATTCGGGTGGGTTAATGGGGCATTTTGGTGTTTCAAAAACTCTAAGTGTTCTTAGTGAGCATTTTTATTGGCCTAGGATATCTAGAGATGTTGAGAAATTTGTGGGAAAGTGCATTGTTTGCCATAAAGCCAAATCAAAGCTGAACCCACATGGACTATATCTTCCTCTCCCAATTCCCAACACCCCTTGGAGGACATATCAATGGACTTTATTGTGGGGTTACCACGGACCAAGAGGGGGAGAGATTCCATTTTTGTTGTGGTGGATCGGTTTTCAAAAATGGCACATTTTATTCCCTGTCACAAAACAGATGATGCCACTAACATTGCAACACTTTTCTTTCAGGAAGTAGTCAAGCATCATGGCATGCCAAGGACCATTGTGTCGGATCGAGACACAAAATTTCTTAGTTACTTTTGGAAGACCTTGTGGAGCAAACTCGGTACAAAGTTATTATTTTCCACTACTTGTCATCCACAAACCGATGGGCAAACGGAGGTGGTGAATCGCACACTATCATCCCTTCTGCGAACAATTGTCAAAAAGAATATCAAGAATTGGGAGGAGTGTCTACCACATGTGGAATTCGCATATAACAGGGCCAAGCATTCCACTACTCAATATTCCCCATTTGAAATAGTTTACGGCTTTAACCCCCTTGCGCCTATTGATCTAGTTCCTTTGCCTTTACAGGAAGCAGTTAATATGGATGCGAAAGGGCGTGCAGAATTCATCAAGAAAATCCATGAAAAGGCAAGGTTAAATATCGAGCGGATGACCCAAAAATATATGGATCGTGCAAACAAGGGTCGCAAGCAAATGTTGTTCGAGCCCGGTGACTTGGTTTGGATTCATATGCGGAAGGAAAGATTCCCTGAAAAGAGGAAATCAAAACTCATGCCACGAGGCGATGGACCATTCCGAGTGCTTGAAAAGATTAACAACAATGCTTACAAGATAGCTTTACCAGGTGAGTATGGTGTAAGTGCCACTTTCAATGTTTCTGATCTTTCTCCTTTTTTGGGTGTAGAGGATGAAGAGTCGAGGACGACTCCTTTTCAAGAGGGGGAGGATGATGCAAACCATGCGGAAGGCACGGAGTCGATTGCTCTGGTGGAGGAATTGGATTTGCAAGGCCCAATGACACGAGGAAGATTAAAGAGGTTGAATGCTTCAATGGGCGCTCATCTTGCTTCATTAAAGGCCCAATGGGTATTACCTTGCATGGATGGAGCAAATGGGCCTATAATATCACTTATTCAAGCCCAAAATTGATGATTAAAACTTGGCCCACATGGTTGCACGAATTTGGAGGCCTTGCCCACATGGAGGATTCTAGAAATGGCATCTTTGGACACCAAAGTCAAATCCGGTGGGCTATGCACTCAAAGTCAAATCCGGTGGGCTATGTTGGAAAGTTGTGTGCTTCTTTTCCAAAAGTCTTTGTTGGCTTTTATCTTTTTGACTTTTAAGGGGACAAGGTAGGTTTAGACTTTATGACTTTAGGGTATTAGACCCTTGACCATTGTATCACCCCCTTGGCTATAAATAGCCACCCCATGGCATTGTATTGGCATTCAAGACTTAATTTGAGAGCTTATGCTTTGTTTCTCTCCGTTGTGTGAGGATTATCCCGGGTTTTCCCCCTCGCTCTTGTGTATTCTTGCCTTGTCAATCTACAAGTTAGATTGGTGATCCAAGATCACAAAGCCCCCAATTCCGTGCCTCAACCCAAGTGCGTTGTTGTGTGGATTGGCCATCACACCCCTCCCTTGAGTGTGTTGTCTAAGTAGTAGGTCACGCTCCATATAGCGTTGGTTGACTACTTGCTTCCACTATCCATACCCTTCACTCGTCACTTAGCCCCAAACCGCATCCATCATCCGCCGCCCTACGCCGTGAAGATCGGGCCACCCCGTGCGTCTCGCATCAAAATTCCTCAAAACCATCAAAACCCTAAAAACAATAATAAGCTTAAAAACCCACTAAAAACCAAGAAAACATAAAAACACCTAAAACCCTGAACACTCCATAAAAAACTGAAAAACCCTAAAAACCTTAAAAACCCTAAAACCCCTAAAACCCCTAAAAAACCCTAAAATCCATAAAAATCACTAAAAATCCTAAAAATCATAAATATCCTAAAAAACCCCTAAAAATACATGAAAACGTAAAACCCTTAAAAATCCCTAAAAACCATAAAAATTCCTAAAAACCATAAAAACATAAAATCAAACTAAAAACTATAGAAACCCTTAAAACCAAAATATATAATAAAAAACTCCAAAAAACCTTAAAAACACTAAAAAACACAAAAAAAAATGCTAAAAACCCTGAAAAACCCTAAACCCCCTAGGAAAACCCCCAAACCCCCTCAAAATCCCCAAAACACCTAAAAACCCTAAAAGCTATAAAAATACTAAAAACCCCCTAAAAATTAATGAAAATGTAAAAAACCTTGAAAAACCACAGAAAACTATAAAAACTCCTAAAAAACTAAAAAAACATTAAAAATCGATAAAAACCCTAAAAACACTAAAACTCTAAAAATGACAAAAATCCATAAAAACATTAACAAACCTTAAAAAACCATAAAACCCTAAAAAACTAAAAAAACCCTAAAACCCCAAAAAGACCCTAAAAACACCTAAAAACACCAAAAACCGCTGAAAACCCCTAAACCCTCTCAAAATCCTTAAAACCCCAAAAAAACTTTCAAACCCATAAAATCATAAAAAAAACCCCTAAAAACCAATGAAAATCCTCAAAATCCATAAAAACCCTTAAAAAATCTAAAACCCATAAAAATCATAAAAACCCCTAAAAACCCATGAAAAAGTAAAATCCCTTAAAATCCCAAAAAACCAAAAAACCCCTAAAAACCTGAAAAAACCCTATAATAAAATAAAACTCTAAAAAACCACTAAATAATCAAAAAACCCTTAAATCCATAAAAATGTAAAAACTCTAAAAAGCCTAAAAAAACTAGTAAAAACCCAAAAAACCCAAGAAGATCCAAAAAACCCAAAAAACCCTGAAAACCCCTAAAAATCCTAAAAATCTCTAAATACATAAAAAACCATAAAAATCATAAAAATCTTTTAAAACCCCTAAAATCCATGAAAATATAAACCCCCTGAAAACCCTGAAAAACCTTAAAAACCATAAAACTACTAAAAACCTTAAAAAACATTAAAAACCCATAAAAACGCTCAAAACCACTAAAAACTCTAAAAATCCTTGAAACCCATAAAAATGTAAAAAACACTAAAAACACTTAAAATCCCAAAACAAATTAAAAAAATACTGAAAATCCCTAAAACCCCTCAAAATCCCAAAACGCCCCTAAATTTCCTAAAACCCCTCAAAATCCCTCAAAATCCCTAAAAACCCTAAAAAACCATAAAATCCATAAAAAAACCCTAAAAACCCGAAAAAACCCTAAAAACCCTAAAAAACCCTATAAAACAATAAAAACTCTAAAAACCCTTAAAATCCCTAAAAACGTTTAAAATCTTTAAAAACATTAAAAATCCTAAAAACTCAAAACCCCCTAAAATATCAAAAAGACCCTAAAAACCCTAAAACCCATCAAAATCCCCAAAAAACTAAAAACCCTAAAACCCATAAAAATCATAATAAAACATCTAAAATATATGAAAATGTAAAAAACGCTAAAAACCCTGAAAAACCCATGAAAATCATAAAAACCTATAAAAACATTAAAAACCCTAAAACCCCATCAAAACCCTAAAAACCACTAAAAACTATAAAATCCATTAAAACCCCTAAGAATGTTAAAGAAATCTAAAAAACCTTTAAACCCCTAAAAACTCAAAAAACCCTAAAAACCCAAAAAGAACCTAAAAACCTTTAAGAAAAACCATAAAACCCCCTGAAACCCATAAAAATCATGAAAATCCCTAAAAACCCGAAGACACCCTAAAAACCCCTAAAAATCCATGAAAACATAAGAAATAATAAAACCCCTAAAACCCCCTAAAAACTATAAAACCCCCTAAAAACCTTAAAATCCAAAAAAAACCCCTAAAAACCACTAAATACCAAGCAATGAATTTTCAGCGTTTTTAAGAATTTGTATGGGTTTTAAGGTTTTTAGGGTTTTTAGGGATTTTAAGGGTTTTTAGTTTTTTAGGGTTTTTAGGTTTCTTCAGGGTTTTTAGGGTCTTTTGGGAATTTAGTGTTTTTTCTGAGTTTTTAGGTTTTTTATGTTTTTTTTGAGTTTTTAGCATTGTTAAGGTTTTTTAATGTTTTTATATTTTTAAAATGTTTTTAGAGTTTTTGTGGGGTTTTGGGGGTTTTCAGGGTATTTAGTGGTTTTTTTATATTTTCATGGATTTTTGGGGGGTTTTATGATTTTTAGGGTTTTTTAGGGGTTTTAGGGATTTTAAGGGTCTTTAGGTTTTTACAGTTTTTTAGGGATTTTAGGGTCTTTTGGGATTTATTTTTTTTTTGAGTTTTTTTTTGGATTTTTAAGGTGTTTTGGAGTTTTTTTAAACATTTTTAGGGTTTTGAAGTGTTTTTAGAGTTTTTAGTGGATTGTTAGGGTTTTATGGGTTTTTAGGGTTTTTAGGGGTGTTTATGGCTTTCACAAGGCTTTTAGGGTTCTTTATACTTTCATGGATTTTTAGGGGTTTCTTACTAAGTTTATGGTTTTTAGGATTTTTAAGTATTTTGAGAGGTCTTAAGGTTTCTTAAGGGTTTTTAGGGTTTTAGAGGTTTTCAGGGTTTTAGGGCCTTTTTGGGTTTTTTGTGTTTTTTTAGTTCTCATAGGGGGTTTAAGGCATTAATTTTTTTAAAAGTTTTTAGTGGGATAATAGGGTTTCTATGGATTTTTTTAGTGTTTTTAGGGGTTTTAATGGTTTTCCGTATTTTTAGGAGTTTTTTACTTTTTCATGGATTTTCAAGGGGTTTTAAGGTTTTTAGGGTTTTTAGGGATTTTCAGTGTTTTTTGGGGTGTTCTTGGGTTTTTAGGGTTTTGCATGTTTTTAGGGTTTTCCGGGTTCTAGGGTTTTTTTAGTTTTTTAGGTTTTTTAAGGATTTTTAGAGTTTTTAACATTTTTAGGGGTTTTAGGTTTTCAGGTTTTTTAGGGTTTTTAAGATTTAATGGATTTTAAGGGGTTTTTAGGTTATTTATGGTTTTTAGGGTGTTTAGGGTTTTTAGGGATTTTAAGGGCTTTTAGGGTTTTTCAGGGCATTTAGGGTTTTTAGGGATTTTCAGGGCATTTTTGGGTTTTATGGTTTTTTTGAGTTTTTATGGTTTTTGAGAGATTTTTAATGTTTTAAGGAAAAGGAAGGTGTGAGGCCAGACTATCCCTCACCACCCATTTATATAAATATGAGAAAAAATCAGCAAACAAGGGAGGGGCAGGGTCAAACAACCCACACCCAAAGCCCTGAGAACCCTCACAAAAAGTCCAAGAACCTAAAGTGCAAAACAACTACGGAACAAAATCATCACTTCCATATGGATCACCATCAGCTCCATAACCCGAGGAAGCATCTGAGTCCACCGACTCCCATTCAGAGGATTCATACTGCTTGAGAAAGTCTGCACAATATTTTCTGAGTTCCACATCTGATTTCACATTGGTAAGTCGATCTCCCCTTCTAAGAGCGTTGCCTTTACCTCTATGGGACTTGGAAGAAGCTCTGGTCACCATAGGCCTAGGCAGGGAGGAATAGTCCCTTCTAGCTCTCAGTTTCACCAGAGGGTCACTCTGAATCTTTCCCTTCCTTTAATGTTTTAGGGGTTTTAAGGATTTTAAGAGTTTTTAGTGGTTTTTCAGAGTTTTATGGGTTTTTAAGGGTTTTAGGGCTTTAAATGATTTTCAAGGGATTTTGAAGGTTTTTATGGTTTTTTACCCTTTCATTGATTTTTTGGGGTTTTTTTAATATTTTTATGCTTTTTAGTATTTTTAGGGTTTTCAGGGATTTCAATGGTTTTTAGGGATTTCAAAGGTTTTTATGACTTTTTAGGTGTTTTAGGGTCTTTTTGGGTTTTTAGGGTTTTTTTGGGTTTCTTAGGGATTCTGAGATTTTTTAGAGTTTTTTAATGTTTTATGGGTTTTAAGGGGTTTTCGAGTTTTTTAATGTTTTTAGGGATTTTAAGGGTCTTTAAAGTTTTTACTGGGTTTTTAGGGTTTCTATGGATTTTTCGATTTTTTAACGGTATTTAGGGTTTTTTTTAAATTTCAGGGGTTTTTTGGGTTTTTAGGGGCTTTTACATTTTGATATATTTTTAGGGGCCTTTAGGATTTCTATGTATCCTAGGGGTTCTTAGGTTATTTATGGATCGTGAGGGTTTTTAGGAGTTTTCCTGGGTTTTTAGGGTTTTTCAGAATTTTTAGGATCTTTTTGGGTTTTAGGGTTTTCTTTTTGAGTTTTTTAGAGTTTTTATGGGGTTTTAGAGTTTTTAAACGTTTTTAGTGGTTTTTGATTTTCAAGGGGGTTTTAGGGGTTTTATGGGTTTTAGGGATTTTAATGGGTTTTAGGGTTATTAGGTGTTTTCAAGGTTTTTAGGGTATTTTTAGGGTTCTATGTTTGTTTGAGTTTTTAAAGTGATTTTAAGGTTTTTGAGATATTTTTAAGGTTTTTTGGTGTTTTAAGGGTTTTTAGAGTTTTTAGTAGTTTTATAAGGTTTTTAAGGTTTTTGAGAGATTTTTAACATTTTTATGAGTTTTAAGGATTTTTAGAGTTTTTAGTAGCTTTTAAGGGGTTTTATTGGGTTTTTAAGGTTTATAGGGGTTTAAATGGTTTTTAGGGGTTTTCTAAGGATTTCATGGTTTTTTACGTTTTCATGGATTTTTAGGGTTTTTTTAGAATTTTTATGATTTTTTGTGATTTTTTGGGTTTTTAGGGATTTTGATGGTTTTTAGGGTTTTCAATGGTTTTTTGGGTGTTTTGATGTTTTTAGAGCCTTTTTGGGTGTTTAAGGGGTTCTTTAGTTTTTAGGGGTTTTAGGGTTTTTTTATAGTTTTTTAACATTTTTATGGGTTCTAAGGGTTTTTAAATTTTTAGTGGTTTTTCGAGTTTTTATGGGTGTTTAGGCTTTCAAGGTTTTTAGGGGTTTTGTGGCTATCATGGATTTTTTAGGGTTTTAGTGTTTTTTACATTTTTATGGATTTTTTAGGGTTTTCTAAGATTTTTTTGGTTTTTAGGGTTTTAAGGTTTTCAGTGATTTTGAGGGTTTTTACGGGTTTTCAGGTGTTTTAAGGTTTGTAAGAATTTTCAGGGTTTTTAGGGTCTTTTTGGTTTTTAGGGTTTTTATGAGTTTTTATGATTTTTTAAGGTTTCTTATAGTTTTTAACACTTTAGTGGTTTTAGGTATTTTTAGAGTTTCTAGTGGTTTTAGGTTTTTTATGTTTTTGAGGATTTTTTAATGTTTTTAGGGGTTTTTTGGTCTTTAGAGGTTCTTTGAATTTTTAGGGTTTCTTACGTGTTCATGGATTTCTAAGGTTTTTTTATAATTTTATGTTTTTTGGGGGTTTTAATCATTTTTAGGGGTTTTATTGTTTTTCAGGTTTTTTATGTTTTTATGGATTTCAAAATGTTTTTTATGATTTTTTAAAGGTTTTAGGGATTTTAGGGTTTTTAGGTATTTTTAGGGTTTTTAGGGTTTATTGGGTTTTAGGGGTTTTAGGATTTTTTCGCCTTTTTGGTTTTTTTATGTTTTTTTGGTCATTTATGGTTTTGTAGACATTTTAATGATTTTAGGGGTTTAAGGGTTTTAAGATTTCTTAGTGGTTTTTAGGGTTTTTATGGTTTTTTGCTGTTTTTAAGGTTCTGAGGGAATTTTAAGATATTCAAGGGTTTTTTGGGCATTTTAAGTTTTCATCTATTTTTAGAGGTTTTTTTAGGATTTTTATGGGTTTTAAGGTTTTTAGGGATTTTGAGGGTTTTTAAGGGGTTATATGGGGTTTTTAGTCTTTTGGTGTTTTTCAGGGCTTTTAGGGTCTATTTGGGGTTTTAGGGGTTTTTTGAGCTTTTTAAAAGTTTTAAGGTTTTTTAGAGATTTTTAATGTTTTTAGGGGTTTTAAGGGTTTTTATAGTTTTTTGTAGTTTTTAGGGGTTTTTAAAGGGGGTTTTAGTGTTTTTAGTTTTTGGGGTTTTAAGGTTTTTAGAGTTTTTTAATGTTTTTTAGGGTTTACGAATTTTTGAGTTTTTTGTGGTCTTTTGGGTTTTTATGGGGTTTTAGGGGGTTTAAAGGTTTTTTGTGGGTTTTATGCATTTTAGGGGTTTTTTAGGGTTTTAAGGGTTTTTTACATTTTCATGGATTTTCGGATTTTTTTAGTATTTTTAGGGTTCATATGATTTTTAGGGACTTTGAGGGTTTTTATGGGTTTTCAGGGGTTTGGGGGGGATTTTAGGGTTTTTAAAGCTTTTTAGAGTCTTCTTGGTGTATTAATGTTTTTTTGAGTTTTTTAGGTTTTTTATGGTTTTTGATAGTTTTTAAACATTTTTTGGGTTTTAAGGGTTTTAGAGTTTTTAGTGGGATTTAGGGGTTTTATAGGGTTTTAGGGTTTTTATGGTTTTTAGGGGGTTTTTTGGTTTTGAGGGGGGGGGTTAGGGTTTTTAGGTTTTTTATGTTTTAATGTATTTTTAATGGTTTTTTATAATTTTTATGGTTTTTAAGGTTTTTAGGGTTTTTAGGGATTTTGAGGGGTTTTAGGGGTTTTCAGGGGATTTTAGGGGTTTCCAGGAGTTTTCAGGGGTTTTACGAACTTTTTGGTTTTTTTGAGTTGGTTTTAAGGGTTTTTATTATGGGTTTCAGGGTTTTTATTGGTTTTTAGGGTTTTTGTGGTTTTAAGGGTCTTTTAAGGTTTTATGGATTTTTTGGTTTTTAGGGGGGGTTTAGAGTTTTTTTTACTTTTTCATGCACTTATATGGGTTATTTTTATTTTTATTGTTTTAGGATTTTTTAAGGTTTTTAGGGATTTTGAGGTGTTTTATGGATTTTTAGGGGTTTTATTGTTCTTTTGGTTTTTCAGGGTTTATAGGTTCTTTTGGATTTTAGGGGTTTTTTTGAGTTTTTAAAAGCGTTTTAAGGTTTTTTTAGTTTTTAAAGGTTTTTGGGGTTTTAATTTTTTTTAGAGTTTTTATTGGGCTTTAAGAGTTTTATGGGATTCTGGGGTTTTTCATTTTTTAGGTTTTTTTTGTTTTTCATGGGTTGTTCATGGTTTTTAGGTTTTTTATGTTTTCATGGATTTTTAGGTGTATTTTAGGAGATTTGTGGTTTTTAGGGTTTTTTGAGATTTTGATGATTTTTAGGTGTTTTTACGGGTTTTCATGTGTTTAAGGGTCGTTTGGGTTTTTAGGGGGGGGGGTTGAGTTTTTAGGGTTTTAAGTATTTTTAGAGTTTTTTTTACATTTTTAGGGGTTTTAAGGGTTTAGATTTTTTTAGTGGCTTTTTAGAGTTTTATGGGTTTTTATGTTTTTTAAGCCTTTTAGGGGTTTTATGGTTTTTAGGGGATTTTATGGTTTCTATGTTTTCATGGATTTTTAGGATTTTTTTTTATTATTTTTATGGTTTTTAGGGTTTTTAGGGTTTTTCTGGGTTTCAGGTTTTTCTGGGTTTTTTTGAATTTTTTGAATTTTTTATGGTTTTTAAGGTTTTTTTGGAGTTTTTCAATTTTTTTAGGGGTTTAAAGGGGTTTTAGAGTTTTTAGTGGGTTTTAGAGTTTTTAGTGGGTTTTAGGGGTTTTATGGATTTTCAGGGTTTTTTATGGGTTTGTATGGTTTCCAGGTATTTTTTAATGTTTTTAGGGTTTTTTACATATTCATTGATTTTTATGGGGTTTTTTAGGATTTTATGTTTTTTATGTTTTTAGGTTATTTAGGGATTTTGAGGGTGTTTTGCGGGTTTTCAGAGGTTTTTAGGGTTTTTAGGTGTTTTCGGTGTATTTAGGGTCTTTTGGGGATTTTATGTTTTTTTTAGTTTTTAGGAATTTTAAGGTTTTTAAGAGTTTTAAGCATTTTTAGGGATTTTGAGGGTTTTATAGTTTTTAGTGGTTTTTAGGGGTTTTTTGGATTTTTAGGGGTTTTTATTTTTTCAGGGTTTTACGAGTTTTATGGGTTTTCATGGATTTTAGGGTTTTTTTACGTTTTCATGGATTTTTATAGGTTTTTATGATTTGTATGGTTTTTATGGTTTTTATATATTTTGAGGGGTTTAAGGTTTTTAGGAGTTTTTAGTGGTTTTTAGGATTTTTAGCATCTTTTTGGGTTTTGAGGTTTTTTTGTGGTTTTTAGGGTTTTTAAGGTTTTCAAGGGTTTTTATCATTATTAGGGGTTTCGGGGTTTTATGGTTTTTAGAGTTTTTTAAAGTTTTTAGGGGTTTTTATGGTTTTTAGGGGTCTTTCAGGGTCTTTAGGGTTTCCTACGTTTTCCTAGATTTTTATTTTTTTATTATTTTATGGTTTGGGAGGTTAGGGATTTTGAGGGTTTTTATGGTTTTAGGGAGTTTTTAGGTTTTTACAGTTTTTAGGGTTTTTAGGTTCTTTTAGGATTTTAGGGTTTGTGCAAATTTTTTAAGGGTTTTATGATTTTATAGAGTTTTTAATGTTTTTAGGGGTTTTAAGGGGTTTTAGAGTTTTTAGTGGTTTTGGGGGTTTTATAGGGTTTTAGATTTTTTTATGTTTTTATGGAATTTAAGGGTTTTTTAGGAAATTTTTGGTTTTTAAGATTTTTACGGTTTTTAATAATTTTAAGGGTTTTTTTGAGTTTTCTAGGGTTTTTAATGTTTTAGGGGTTTTTAGAGTTTTTAGGGGTTTTTAGTATGTGTTTTTATGGTATTTTATGTTTTTTAAGGTTTTTTAAGTTTTAAGGAGATTTTCAGCGTATTTAGGTTTTTTTATGTTTCCATATATTTATAGGGGTTTTTAAGGATTTTAATGTTTTAGGGTATTTATAGGTTTTTAGGGTTCTTCTGGGGTTTTAGGGTTTTTTTGAGTTTTTAGGGTTTTTAAGGTTTTTTAGAGTTTTTCTTCTTTATTCAAGGATTTGAGGGTTTGGGGTTTTAGTGGGTTTTTAGGGTTTTAAAGGTTTTTAGGGTTTTTATGGTTTTCAGGGGTTTTCAGTGGTTTTTAGGATTTTTTACATTTTCATGTATTTTAAGGGGTCTTGTAGGGTTTTTATAGTGTTTTAGGATTTTTAGAAATTTTTAGGGTTTTCAAGGTTTTTTAGGGATTTTTGGGGTTTTTTCAAGGGTTTTAGGGTCCTTTTGGTTTTTTTGGATTTTTTAGGTTTTTAGAATTTTAAAGGTTTTGAGAATTTGTTTTACATTTTATGGGTCTTAAGGGTTTTTAATGGTTGTATGATGAGGCTGATCTCCCTGATGGTGTGTCATTGACTCGAACACCCACCACTGCTCTGGCCGCCCTTCCCAATGTATCGGACCCCACTTTGGTCTGGTATGCTGGTGTTTGTGGAGGCTTTGGGATGGTGCTGGTGGTAGCGTCCGGGGTTAGGGGCATATCGCAGTGGAGTGGCATTGATGACTGCTGGTTGTTGGTTGCTGATTGCTGGAAGATGATGATGTCTGCTGTGGTTTGCGGTTTCTGTTGTGGTTTGATGCTGCAGGTTGGGATTGACTGTGAGTCGGATCTGGTGTTGTTGGTTACTGGTGCTGGTCGGATTGTACGTGTTGTTTCTGCTGCGAGGCTGTGATATTTGGTTTTGGTGCTGGATGCTGGTGTCGGCTGGACAAGATGTGTGGACGCTGCTGGGGCTGGTTGGATTGGACGTGTTGTCTCTGTTGCTTGGCTGTGATGTTTGGTATTGGTTCTGGATGCTGGTGTTGGCTGGACAAGATGTGTGGACGCTGCTGTTGTGTTTTGTTTTGTGTCTTTTTCTCTGGTTTTGTTTTTGTTTTTTGTTTTTTCTATTTTTTGGTCTTTTGCTGTGAAGGGTTTTTGGGTGTGGGTCGTTTGACCCCTCCCCTTCCCTTGTCTGTTGTGTCTTTTTTCTTCTTAATAAATTTGGGGGGGGGGGGTCGGGAATAGCCCGACCCTTACATCTTCTTTTCCCTAAAAAGATAAAATACTCTAAAAACCTTAAAATTCCTAAAAAACTCAAAAAAATGATGAAAACCCAAAAAGAAATTAAAAACCTTGAAATACCCTTAAAATAATAAAAAACACCTTAAAACCCCAAAAAACTTTGAAAATCTCGAAAATCCCCTAATACCCTAAAAACCATAAAAATGCTAAAACCCCCTAAAAATCCATGAAAACACAAAAAACCCTAAAACCCTGAAAAACACTAAAAAACATAAAACCCCTAAAACCTTTAAAAACCCTAAATACTCATAAAACCCCTAAAAACTAGTAAAACTCTAAAATCCCTTAAAACCCCTAAAAATGTTTAAGAACTCTAAAAACCTTTAAAACCCTCAAAAACTCAAAAAAAAACCTAAAAACATAAAAAGACCCTAAAAACCTTGAAAACCCCTAAAACCCCTTAAAACCCTAAAACCCCTAAAGAACTCAAAAATCCAAAAAATCCCTAAAAATACTAAAAACCCTAAAGCTCATAAAAATCCTAAAAACCAAAAAAAATCAATGAAAATATAAAAATCCATAAAAAACCTAAAAACCCTAAAAACCATAAAACCCCTAGACACCATAAAAACCCTAAAACCCCTAAAAACCCCAAAACCACTAAAAACTCTAAAAACCATTTAAATCCCTAAAAATGTTAAAAAACTATAAAAACCTTAAAAACCCTAAAAAACTAAAAAAACCTATAAACCCTAAAAACCCCAAAAGTCCTTAAAAACCCTAAACACCCCTAAAACCCTTGAAAAATCCCAAAAACCGAAAAAATCCCTAAAAACCCTAAAAAACCATAATAACCATAAAAATCAATGAAAAAAAATACACTTAAAACCGTAAAAAAAATTAAAAACCATAAAACCCCTAAACTCCATAAAAACCGTAAAATCCTAAAAAGACCATAAAAATCATAAAAACACCAAAAATCCAAAAAAAAATATAAAAACCCTAAAAATCCTAAAAACCATAAAAAATCCTAAAAGCCCCCTAAAAATACATGAAAACGTAAAACACCCTAAAAACCCTAAACAACACCTAAAAACTATAAAAACTTCTAAAAAACTTAAAAACACTAAAAACCCTAAAATCTACTAAAATGCTAAAAACCCTTAAAAACCTGAAAAATAATAAAAAACTCTAGAAACCCTTAAAAACCATAAAAAAAACTCAAAAAAGCCCTAAAACCCCAAAAGACCCTAAAACCCCGGAAAACCCCTAAAAACTCCAGAACTCCTAAAAACCCCTAAAAATCCTAAAAACACTAAAATCCATAAAACTCCGAAAACCACTTAAAAATCCATGAAAACCTTAAACAAACCTAGAAATCCTAAAAAACCACTAAAAAAACCCAAAAAATCTTAAAAAACCAAAAAAACCATAAAACCATAAAAAATCTAGGAACCCTCAAACCCCCTAAAAACATTAAAAAAATCTAAAAAACCTTAAAATCGCAAAATACCTAAAAACCATAAAACCCCTAGAAGACCGTAAAAACCATGAGAAACTCTAGAAACCCTAGAAACCCTCAAAATCCCAAAAAACCCTAAACAACCCTAAAATCATAAAAATCCAAAAAAACCACTAAAAATCTATGCAAGCATACAAACACATAAAAATCTTGAAAACCCCTTGACAATAATAAAAACCCCTAAAATGTTAAAAAACCCAAAAAAACTCTAAAAACCCATTAAAAATTCTATAAAACATTAAAAACCCCTAAAAATGTTAAAAACTCTAAAAGACGTTAAAAGCCCTAAAAACTCAAAAAGAAACCTGAAATCTCAAAAAGACGCTAAAATCCTTCAAAAACTATAAAAACCCTAAAAATTCTAAAAACTTTTGAAAAACCCTAAAACCCCTCGAAATCCCTAAAACCCCTAAAAACACCAAAAAATGATAAAAAAACTAAAACCCCCCAAAAATTCTAAAAAACCCCTGAAAACCATAAAAAAATCCTAAAAATCTTTAAGAACTCTTAAAAACCATTAAAAACCCTAAAACACCATAAAAACCCTAAAAACACTAAAACTATAACACCCCTAAAAACATTAACGACTCTAAAAAAACCTTAAAAACCCTAAAAATTCAAAAAAAAAATATAAAAACCCAAAAGAACCAAAAAATCATGAAAACCCCTAAAACCCTAGAAACCCATAAAACCCCTCAAAATCCAAAAAAACCCTAAAAATTATGAAAACCATACAAGTCCTAAAAAACCATAAAAATCCCTGAAAATGTAACTCCTAGAAACACTAGAAAACCTAAAAAACCATAAAACCATTAAAAAACTAAAAAATCCAAAAAAACCATAAAAACTCAAAAAACACTTAAAACTCTAAAAACCTTTAAACTCCTAAGAAAGTTTAAAAAATAAAACAAACCTAAAAACACTAAAAACTCTAAAAAATATCCTAAATCCTCAACAGACACTAAAAACCCTAAAAACCCCAAAAAAACCCCTAAAACCATAAAAACTTGTAAAAACCTTAAAATCCCTAAAAACCCATAAAACTCCTAAAAACCCACTAAAATCTCTAAAAACCATAAAACTCCTAAAAACATAAAAATAACTCTAAAAACCATAAAACCCCCAAAAAATAAAAAAAATCCTTAAAAGCCCAAAAGGCCCAAACAATCCTAAAAACCCTAAAAACCTCTAGAAAATTCTAAAAACGCTCAAAATCCCTTAAAACAATAAAACCATAAAAATAAAAAAAAATCCTAAAAAAACCCTAAAAATCTATGAAAACATAAAAACCCTGAAATACCCTTGCAAACCCCCAATACCTTAAAAACACTAAAAACCAATAAAAAACCTAAAAACCCTCAAAAAATCTAAAAACCCCCAAAGCCCCTAAAAACTTTAAAAAATCTTAGAAACCCTAAAAAACTAAAAAAACTTTTGAAAACCCAAAAGACCCTAAAAACCCTAAAACCCCTAAAACAACTTAAAAGCCTTCAAAATCCCTAAAAACCCTAAATAAACATAAAAACTATAAAAATCATAAAAACACCTAAAAATCAATGAAAACCTAAAAAACTCTAAAAACTTGGAAAAACCATTGAAAACCAAAAAACCCATAAAAACCTTAAAAACCCATAAAAACTCTAAAACCACTAAAAATCTAAAAACACTTTAAATGCCTAAAAATGTTAAAAAATCTTAAAAACCATAGAAACACTTAAAACTCAAAAAATTTCTAAAACCCAAAAAGAAAAAAACACTGAAAAATCCCTAAAATCCTTGAAATCCCTAAAACCCCTTAAAATACCTAGAAATCCAAGAAATCCCCAAAAAACCATAAAAATCCTAAAAAATACTAAAAATACATGAAAACGTAAAAACCCTAAGAACCCAGAAAACCCCCTGAAAATAATAATACCCCTAAAATCACTAAAACCACATAAAAACCATAAAGAACCACTAAAAAGTATAAAAACCCTAAAAACCCCTTAAAACATTAAGAAACTCTAAAAAACCTTAAGAACCCTAAAAACCATAAAAACACCTAAAACATTAAAAACCCATAAAAACCCTAAAACCCACAAAAAAAAACCCTTAAAACCCCTAAAAACATTAAAAATATTTAAAAAATCATAAAGCCCTAAAAATTTAAAAAAATACCCAAAAAACCCAAAAAAAACCCCCCTAAAAATCTAAAAACATTAAAAACCCATAAAACTCCCCAAAATCCATTAAAACCACAAAAAACCCTAAAAACAGAAAAATCATTAAAAAAACCCCTAAAAACCATGAAAATGTAAAAAACATAAAAACCCTGAAAAACCCATAAAACCCATAAAAAACCCTAACAACATTAAAACCCATAAAAACCACATAAAAACTAATAAAACCCCACTAAAAACACCAAAACCCCTTAAAACCCCTTAAAACATTAAAAACTCTAAAGAACCTTAAAAATCCTATTAAACTCAAGAAAAACCTAAAAACTCAAAAGAACCTAAAATCCGTGAAAACCCCTAAAACCCCTTAAAACCCCCAAAATCCAAAAAAAAAACAAAAAACTCTTAAAAACGATAAAAATTACAAAAATCCCCTAAAAATAAATGAAAACGTAAAAACCATAAAAACCATGAAAAACCCCTTAAAACCATAAAACCCCTTAAAAGCATAAAACCCCTAAAAACAATAAAAAAACCCTAAAATCCCATAAAAACCCTAAAAACCACAAGAAAATCTAAAAACCATTTAAACCCCTAAAAATGTTAAAAACTCTAAAAACCCTGAAAACCCTAAAATACTCAAAAAAACCTAAAAGGCCCTAAAAACTCTGAAAAACCCTAAAAACCCTGAAAACCCTTAAGATACCATAAAACCCCTCAAAATCCCTAAAAAAACAAAAAAAAACCATAAACAGCTGAAAATATGCACGGACAGCACGTTGTCTGCTATTTTCAGCAGTGTTGTAGGCGTGCAAAGCAGTCAGCAAATTGCCAATCTGCTTCTTGCTGCCACTGCGGCTCTTACTACTTTTGTGTGGGCAGCTCGGAACAAGGTGGTTTTTGATAATGATTCATGCTGCCTCTGAAATGGTGTGGTGGCAATTCATCAAGCAGTCCATGCGGCGGCTCATATCCAGGATGGTACGATGGCTAATGATATCAAGGACTTTATTGTGTTGAGAACTCTCGGAATTTCTGGAAGATGCAGGAAACAGAAGGACTTTAAATTCATTCGGTGGATTCCACCAATCCCATAATGGATAAAAGTTAATGTGGATGGTGCAGCCCTAGGCGCGCCTGGTCCCTCCGGGTGTGGTGGTGTTTTCTGGACGTATAGAGGCTTTGTTAAAGGATGCTTTTATCATTACATTGGGAATGGATGTGCTTATGAAGCGGAGCTATGGGCCATGATTAAGGCTATAGAGTTTCCGGTCCACTTCAGGTGGACGCAGCTATGGATTGAATCTGACTCGATGCTGGCGGTGGAAGCCCTCAAAAGCAAAACGAGGACAATCCCATGGAGGCTCCTCCCACAATGGGTTGACTGTCTGAGAATCTCTCAGGGTATGAACATTATGGTTACACATATATACAGGGAAGCGAACAAGGTGGCGGAAATACTCTCCAAGAAAGCAATTGAGGATGGATGTTCCATGTGGTCATTTATTGCACCAGATTTCTGCACTCCCCTTGTGGACTCAGACATGAAGGGTGAATTGCACACTCGGCTGTGCAAACCCTCCTTGTAATGCCTTGTACCTTTATTTTATGTTATTATATTTTGTGGGGCTGGGATCCGCCCGGCCCCAAACCTGCTTTGCCTAAAAAACCAAAAAATCCTTGAAAAAATAAAACATGTTGAAAAACCCGTGAAAACCATAAAACCCCTAAAAACATTAAAAACCTTAAAACCCCATAAAAACCCAAAAAACCACTAAAACTTTGAAAACCCTTAAAATGCCTAAAAATGTTAAAAAGAACTCTAAAAAACATAAAACCCCTAAAAAATCAAAAAACCCCAGAAAAACCCCAAAAGACCCTAAAACCCCCCAAAAAACCTAAAAACCCTGAAAAGTCTCAAAATCCCTAAAAACCCTAAAAAACCCTTAAGATCATAAGAAATCTTAAAGAAGCCCTAAAAATCCATGAAAATGTGAAAAAATCTAAAAAAACATGAAAAAGACCAAAAAACAATATAAACCCCTAAAAATCCATGAAATCCTCCCTTGTCTACGGCGTCTTTTTTCTAATAAATTTGAAGGGTTCGGAAATAGCCTGACTCACACATCTTCCTTGCCCTAAAAACCATAGAAACCTTAAAAACCTCTAAAAACTCCAAAACCCCTAAAAAACCAAAAAATTTAAAAACTCTAAAACACCTTAAAACCCCTTAAAACTCAAAAGACCCTAAAAACAAAAAAATACTTTAAACCCTTGGAAAAAACCCTAAAACACATGAAAACCCCTAAAACCCCTCAAAAACCTAGAAAACCATAAAAATCTTAAAAAAACCTAAAAATCCATGAAAACCTAAAAAATCCTAAAAACCCTAAAAAACACCTAAAAACCATTAAAAACCCCTAAAATTTTAAAAACCCTTAAACGCCATAAAAACACTAAGACCAACTAAAAACTTTAAAAAATGTTAAAACCCCTAAAAACATTAAAAAAACTCTAAAAACCTTGAATTACCTAAAAACTCAAAAAAAAAACCCTAAAGCCCCAAAGACCCTAAAAACCGTGAAAATTGTAAACACCCCTGAAAAACCACTAAAATTCTCAAACTCATTAAAACCCTAAAAACCATACAAACCTATAAAACCCTTAAAAACCCTAAAAAACCAATAAAAACTCCAAAAATCTTTAAAACCCCAAAAAAGTTAAAAAAATCTAAAAAACCTTAAAACCCCTAAAAAACTCAAAAAAACCATAAAAATCAGAAAACACAATAAAAACCCTAAAAACCCTAAAAACCCTAAAAATCCAAAAAAACCCTAAAAACCCCTAAAAAACCCTCAAAATCCCTAAAAACCCTAAAAACCTGAAAACCATAAAAATACAAAAAAAAATCCCTAAAAATCTATGAAAATAAAAAAAACCCTTAAAAACCCTGAAAAACCATTAAAAACCATAAAACCCCCTAAAAACCTTAAAAACCCATAAAACATCTAAAAACCATTGAAAACTCTAAAAACCCTTAAAACCATAAAAATGTTTAAAAACTCTAAAACCCTTAAAACCCTAAAAACCCCTGAAAACCCCTAAAAATTATCAAAATCCCTAAAACCCCTAAAAAAACCTAAAAACCATAAAATCCTAAAAACCACTAAAAATCCATGAAAACATAAAAAACCCTAACAACACTAAAAACCCCTGAAAACCATAAAACCCCTAAAAACCTTAAAAAGGCCTAAAAACCCATATAAATTTATTAAAAACTCTAAAAACCCTTAAAACCCCTAAAAACTCGAAAAACCCCTAAAACCCTAAAAACCCTAAAAACCTAGAAACCCCTGAAAACCCCTCAAAATCTCTAGAACCCCTAAAAAACCTAAAAACCATAAAAATCCTAAAAAACCCTAAAAATAAATGAAAACATAAAAAACCTTGAAAACATTGAACTGTAAAAACACTAAAACCTACTAAAAAGTGAAAAAACCATTAAAACCCTTTAAAATATTAAAAAACTATAAAAGACTTGAAAACCCCTATAAAACTCAAAAAACCGTAAAAATCCAAAAGGATCCTAAAAACCATAAAAAACCCCCAAAACCCTAAAAACCCTCAAACCCCTGAATAACCTTAAAAACTGAAAAACCTTAAACACCATAAAAATTCTAAAAAACCCCTGAAAATCCAAGATAACGTAAAAAACCCTAAAAGCCCTTAAAAGCCCCTAAAAACCATAAAACCCCGAAAAACCTTAAAAACCCTAAAAACCAATAAAAACCCACAAACCCACCAAAAACTCTACAAACCCTTAAAGCCCATAAAAATGTTTAAAACTCTAAAAAAACATAAAAACCCTAAAAAACTCCAAGAACCCATAAAAACCCAAAAAACATTAAAAACCCTAAAAATCCATAAATAAACTAAAAACCCTTAAAAACCCCTAAAACCCCACAAAATCCCTAAAACCCCTAAAACCCCAAAAAAACCCACTAAAAATCCATGAAAACATAAAAAACCCGATAAACCCCCGAAAACCATAAAAAACCCATAAAACACTTAAAAACCCATGAAAACTCTAAAAACTACTAAAACTCAAAAAACCCTAAAAAACCATAAAAACATAAAAAAATCAAAAAGTATTAAAACCCTAAAAAGCCAAAAAGACCCTAAAAAGCCTAAAAATTGCTAAACATTGAAAACCCTAAAATCCTTGAAAAACCCCAAAAAAAAACCCAAAACCCCTAAAAACCTTGAATAAACACAAAAACACATAAAAACGCTAAATACTAACTAAACGCGCTAAAAACATATAAAACCCCTAAAAATGTTAAACAACTCTAAAAAACTACAAAAAAATGTTTAAACACACTTAAAACCCATATGACCCAAACCCCCCAAGAAATCCCAAAAAACCCCTTGAAAAACCCAAAAACACCCAAAAATCCTTGAAACCCTAAAAAAACCTAAAGACTATAAAAATAATAAAAACCACTAAAAAAGGATGAAAACATAAAAACTCTAAAATGCCTAAAAAACTCTTGAGGACAATAAAAAAACCTTAAAAACATAAAAACACTTAAAACCCAAAAACCCCCTAAAAGCCACTAAAAATCCATGAAAATGTTAAAAATCCTAAAAACCCAGAAAAGTCCATGAAATCCATAAAAACACATAAAAACCTAAAAAACCCCTAAAACCCCATAAAAACCCAAAAAATAACAAAAAACTCCAAAAAACCCTTAAAACCCTTAAAATGTTAAAAAACACTAAAAACTGTGAAAACCCTAAAAAACTCGAAAAAACCATAAAACCCCAAAAAGTTCCTAGAAACCCAAAAGAACCTAAAACCCTAATAAACCCTAAAACCATCAAAATCCAAAAAAATCTTTGAAAATTTCAAGAATACATAAAAAACCCTAGAATCCTAAAAAACACCTAAAAATAAAAAAAAAACCTAAAAATCAATAAGAACCCAAAAAACCATTTAAAACTCTGAAACCCCTTAAACCCTTAAAAATGTTAAAAAACTCTAAAAAACATTAAAACCCCTAAAAACTAAAAAAACCCATAAATATAGATCCTAAACCCCCTAAAAACCCTAAAACCCCTCAAAAACCTAAAAACCATAAAAACCCTAAACACATAAAAATCCTAACCCCCCCAAAAAAATCCATGAAAATGTAAAAAGCCCAAAAAAACCTTGTAAAACACCTAAAATTTATTAAAAACTCTAAAAACCTTAAACAACCCTAAAATACCATAGAAACCCTAAAACCACTAAAAACTCTAAATACCCTTACAACCCCTAAAAACGTTAAAAACTCTAAAAAAACCTTAAAAACACTAAAAAAATATTAAAAACCCAAAAGACCCTAAAAACCTTTTAAACCCCAAAAGACCCTAAAACCCTTCAAAATGCCTAAAAACCCTAAAAACCATAAAAACCATAAAAATCATAAAAACCCCCTAAAAATCACTAAAAACATAAAAAACACTAATAACCCTAAAAAACTAGGAAAACCATAAAATCCCCTAAAAACCCTCGAAAATCCTAAAACCCCTAAAAACCACTAAAATCATTAAATACTATTAAACCACCCAAAAAAGTTAAAAAAACTCTAAAAAACCCAAAAAACCATAAAAACCATTAAAATCCCTGAAAATCCTAAAAAACTCTAAGATAAACAAAGATCCTAAAACCCCCCTAAAATCAATGAAAACAGAAAAAAACCTAAAAACCTTGAAAACCCCCCGAAAACTACAAAAGCCACTAAAAACATAAAAATCCCTAAAAACCCAAAAACAAAACCCAAAAACCACCCCAAAACCACTAAAAATTCTACAAACCCTTAAAAATCCTAAAAATGTTAAAAATATCTAAAAAACCTAAAAACCCCTAAAATATTCAAAAAAACCCTAAAACCCCAAAAGGCCCTAAAAACCTTGAAAAGCCCTCAAAACCCTAAAAACTCTAAAAAACCCAGAAAACCATAAAAATCCTAAAAACCCTTAAAAATCCTAAAAAAGTTAAAAATATCTAAAAAACCTAAAAACCCCTAAAATATTCAAAAAAGCCCTAAAACCCCAAAAGGCCCTAAAAACCTTGAAAATCCCTCAAAACCCTAAAAACTCTAAAAAACCCAGAAAACCATAAAAATCCTAAAAACCCATAAAAATTCAATTAAAATGTAAGAAACCCTAAAAACACTAAAAACCCCTAAAATCATAAAAACCCTTAAAACCATAAAAAACCTAAATACCCATAGAAACCCACTAAAACACTAAAAACACTTTAACCCCCTAAAACCTTAACAACTTTAAAATAACTTAAAAACTCTAATGAACTTAAAAAAACACCTAAAACCCCAAAAGAACCTAAAAACCTTAAAATCCCTAAAAACCCCTAAAAACACCCTAAAAACCCTAAAAAACCTAAAAAACATAAAAACCCTAAAACCCCCTAAAAATTCATGAAAACATAAAAATATCTAAAAATACTGAAAAACCCATAAAATCCTTAAACATTCCTAAATACCCATAAAAACCCTAAAAACCGACTAAAAACTATGAAAAACCCATTAAACCAACAAAAATGTTAAAAAATCTAAAAACCCAAGCCTTGCAATAAAACTCAAAAAACCTTAAAAACCCAAAAAACCACTGAAAACCTATAAAACCCCTAAAAACTCATAAAAATCCAAAAACCCCTAAGAATCCATGAAAACATAAAGAACCCTAAAAACATCTGAAAACCATAAAACCCTAAATCCCACTAAAAATATAAATATGCCTAAAACCCCTAAAAAGTTAAAATACTCAAAAAACCATAAAACACTTAAAAAACTAAAAAACCCCTAAAACCTCAAAAGGTCCCTAAAAACCCAAAAAACCCCTAACAACCCCAAAACCCATTGAAAAATGCTAAACACCCTCAATCCCTTAGAAACCCTAAAAAACACAAAAAACCACAAAAATGCAAAAAAGCCCTAAAAATCCACAAAAATGTAAAAAAACCTAAAAACCTTGGAAAACCCCTGAAAACCATAAAAATCCCTAAAAACCTAAAAACCCATAAAACCCCATAAAAATCCAAAAAATCCACTAAAGGCTCTAAAAACCCTTAAAACCCCTAAAAAGTTAAAAAAAATCTATAAAACACAAAAAACACAAAAAAACCCTAAAAACCCAAAAAAGACAATGAAACCCCTAAAATCCCTAAAAACCCTAAGAAATCTAAAAACCCAAAAACCCCCCTTAAAACCCCAAAAACCTTAAAAATGTCTAAAAACCCTAAAAACCCTAAAAATAATTAAAATATTAAAAAAAACTCTAAAAATCCATGAAAACATAAAAAAACTCTATAAACCATGGAAAACACATAAAACCGTAAAAACCCCTAAAACTATTTAAAACCCAAAGAACTCATAAAAAATCAAAATCCCACTAAAAATCTAAAAAAATATCAAAAAGCCCTAAAAAACATAGAAAAATACTAACAACCCAAAAAGACCATAAAAACCATGAAAACCCCTAAAATCCCACAAAATCCTTAAAAACCCTAAAAAACCAACAAACATAAAAATCCTAAAAACCCTAAAAAACCACTAACAACAAAAAAAAAACCCAAAATCCATAAAAACCCTAAAGACCTATAAAAACCCTAAAACCCACTAAAAATAATAAAAACCCTTTAATCTTCTAAAAACGTTAAAAAATCTAAAATACCTTAAAAACCAAAAACACTCAAAAAACCCTAAAAACCCCAAAAGAGCTTAAACACCCAGAAAACTCTAAAAACCTTAAATACCCCAAAAAATCTTTAAAACCCTGAAAATTCCTAAAACCCCTAAAAACCCAAAAAAAAAATTCTAAAAACCCCCTAAAATCCATGAAAACGTAAAAAACCCTCCAAACTTTTAAAACCACCAGAAAACCATAAAACCCCATAAAAAACTTAAAAACCCTAAAAACCAATAAAAACCCTAAAATCCCCCTAAAACTATAAATACCTTTTAAACTCCTTAAAATCTCAAAAAACATTAAAAACATAAGAAACCCTAAAAATCTCAAAAAAATTCTAAACACCCCAAAGACACTAAAACCCATTAAAAACCCTAAAAAACCTAAAACCCCCTGAGAAACCCTTAAAACTGTTAGAATCCATTAAAATCCTAAAAATCCCTAAAAACCATAAAAATATTTAAAAATCCCTAAAATCCATGAAAATGTAAAAAAACACTAAAAATAATAAAACCCCCCTAAAAACCATACAAACCCCCGAAAAAACTTAAAGAAACCCAAAAATCCCATAAAAATCAAACCATAAACCCCTAAAAACCTTAAGAAACCCTAAAAACCCTCAAAACCAATAAAAATTCTAAAACCTTTAAGGGGGGAGGCCGGGGTCCTGATTCTTTTATGTTTTCATGCGCTGTTGTTCTCTTGCTGTTGGTTATCTACTGTGGAGTGTGTTCTTTGGTGGCGGCAGATGCTGATTTTTGGTCACCGACTCCTGGAAGATGTCGCTGCTTGAAGGGTACTACTGTGATGGTGTTTGACTTGGGGCTGATGGAGGTTGATGGTTGTGACTTTGTGGCGCTGAAGTTGGGTTGGTAAAATTGTTGAAGATGGTTTTGGTGTTGTTAGATGATAGTTGATGATTTCTGGATTTGGTGATGATGGATGCTTGTTGTTGATCGGTTGGGAGGTGATGTTGGGGACTTCTTTGATTTTTCGCTTTGTTTGCCTTGGTGTGCTTTTTGGTCTTTCTTCTTGGGGTGGTGTGGGTTTGGGGTTGTAAAGGGTCTTTGGGTGTGGGTCGATTGACCCCTCCCCTCCCTTGTCTGTTGTGTCTTTTCTTTAATAAACTTGGGGGGTCGGAAATAGTCTGACCTTCGCATCTTCCTTGCCCATAAAAATCCATGAAAATGTAAAAATCCCAATAAACCCAAAAAACTTGAAAACCCCACAAAATTTAAAAACCCTAAACATCAATAAAAACCCTATAAACCAATAAAAACTCTAAAAACTCTTAAAACCCATAAAAATGTTAAAAAACTCTAAAAAACCTTAAAACCCCTAAAAACTCAAAAAACCTGTAAAAAACAAAAAAAACCCAAAAAACCCTGAAAAACCCCTAAATCACTAAAAGCCATAAAAACCCTCAAAATCTCAAAAAACCCTAAAACCCCCTAAAAACCATAAAATTCATAAAAAAAACTCTAAAAAAATTTAAAGCGTAAAAAACCCTAAAATCACAGAAAAACCTCTAAAAATCATAAAAACCCCTAAAACCCCAAAAAGACCCCAAAAACCTTGAAAACCCCTAGATCCCCAAAAAACCCTAAAACCCCTCAAAATCCCTTAAACCCCTAAAAAACCATAAAACCCATAAAAGACCCCTAAATACATGAAAACATAAAAAAACCTAAAAACCCTGAAAAACCCATAAACCATAAAAACTCCTAAAAATCGTAAAAACTCTAAAAACCCATAAAAACACTAAAACCCACTAAAAACACCATAACCCTTAAAACTTTGAAAAAATTAAAAAATACTCTAAAAGACATTAAAAACCCTAAAAAACTCAAAAAACCATAAAGCCCTAAAAAACCCTAAAAACTCATAATTACCCTAAAACCCATAAAAATCATAAAAACCTTTTATAAATCCATTAAAATGGAAAAAACCCTAAAAACCCTAAAACCCCCTTAAAAACATAAAAATCCTTAAAACCCTTAAATGATCATAAAAACACTAAAACCCCATTAAAAACTCTAAAAAGCATTAAAACCCCTCAAAGATTTAAAAAAATCTAAAAACCCTTAAAACTCAAAAAAATCTAAAAAAATCTAAAAACCCAAAGAGACCCTAAAAACTCTGAAAACCCATAAAACCCTAAAAACTCTAAAAACCCCTAGAATACCCTAAAATCCTCAAAATCCATAAAAACACAAAAAACCTAAAAAAATAAAAAAAACCCTAAAATCCATGAAAACATAAAAAAACCATAAAAAACCATAAAACCTGAAAAAACACTAAAAACCTTTAAAACCCTTAAAACACCTAAAAACTTTAAAAACTCTAAAAAATCCTAAATCCCGTAAAAAACTCAAAAAACCCCTAAAAATACAAAAAGACCCTAAAACCCCTTAAAATTCTATAAACCCGAAAAACCACTGAAAACTATAAAGGCCCTCAAAATCCCTAAAAACCCCCAGAAAACCCTAAAACAATAAAAATCCTTAAAAGCCCTAAAAATCCCCTAAAAGCTATAAAAATCCCTAAAAACTTTTAAAAACGCTAAAAACCATAAAACCTAAAAAAGCCACTAAAAACTCTAATAACCCTTAATACACCTAAAAATGATAAAAACCCTTAAAAACTTTTAAACAGCAAAAAACTCAATAAAATCCCTAAAATCCAAAAAGACTCTAAATACCCTAAAAAACCTAAAACCCATAAAAATACCTAAAAACCCTAAAACCAAACAAATCCTAAAAAACCCATAAAAATCAATGAAAACTTACAAAACCCTAAAATCCCTAAAAACCCCCTGAAACCCAAAAAAACTCTAAAAAACATAAAATGCATTAAAAACCACTAAAAACGTTAAAAACCACTAAAAACTATAAAAACCCATAAAAACGTTAAAAAACTCTTAAAAAATAAAAATAAAAAAATACTCAAAAAAACCCAAAAAACCCAAAAAGACCCTAAAAACCTGAAAACATCTAAAAACCCAAAAAACCTCTAAAAACACTAAAAAACCACAAAATCCCTAAAAACCTAAAAACCATAAAACCATAAAAATCCTAAAAAACTCTTAAAAAACATGAAAATGTAAAAAACTGTAAAAATCCTGAAAAACACATGGAAACCATACAAACAACTAAAAACCATAAAAACCCCTAAAAACCCAAAAAAACCCTAAAACCAATTAAAATTCTAAAAACCCTTTAAACCCCTAAAAACATTAAAATGCTCTAGAAAAACCTTAAAACCCTAAAAAAATCAAAAAACCTAAAAACCCAAAAAAACTCTAATACCATGAAAACCCTAAAAACCCTGAAGAGCCCAAAAAAACCTCATAATCAATAAAACCCCCCAAAATCATAAAAATCCTAAAAACACCTAAAAATCCATGAAAATGTAAGAAACCATAAAAACCCCTTAAAAGATTCAAAAAAACCAAAAAAACTATAAAAACTCTAAAAACCCACGAAAAAATCTTAAACCCTTTAACCCCTATAAATTCTAAAAAAACTCTAAAAAAACCCTAAAACCCAAAAGACTTAAAAATCCATGAAAATGTAAAAAAACCTAAAAACCTGAATAACCCCTTGAAACCATAAAACCTCTAAAAAAATAAAAACTCTAAAAACCCATTAAAACCCTAAAAAAACCTTAAAAACTCTAAAATCCCTTTAAACCCCTAAAAATGTAAAAAAAACTCCAAAAAATCTTTAAATCTCTAAAAAATCAAAAAAACCCCTAAAAACCCAAAAAGGCATAAAACCCCTAAAAATAACGAAAAACCATAAAAAGCCCTGAAAACCCGAAAAACCATAAAACCCCCTAAAAGCCCCTAAAACCTAAAAAACCATAAAAACCATAAAAACCCATGAAATCCCCTAAAACCAATAAAAATCCATTAAAACACTAACAAACCCTAAAACCATAAAAATCGAAAAAACCCCTAAAAATCCATGAAAACGTAAAAAACTCTAAAACCACTAGAAACTCTAAAAACCCTTAAAACCCATAATAAAAAACCTTAAACCCCTAAAAACTAAAAAAAACCAAAATCCAAAAAGTACCTAAAACCCCTAAAAACCCATGAAAACCTCAATTTCACTCAAAATCCCTAAAAAACCTAAAAACCGTAAAAACCATAAAAATCATCAAAAATCCCTAAAAGTACATAACAAAGTAAAAACCCCTAAAAAACCTAGAAAACCCTTGAAAACCATAAAACCCACTAAAACCAGTAAAAATTCTAAACTCTTAAAACCCCTAAAAAAGTTTAAAAACTCTAAAAAAACATAAAAATTAAAAACTCAAAAAAACCTTAAAACCCTAAGAAGACCCTAAAAACCCTAAAAAACACTAAACCCCCTAAAAACCCAGGAAAACCCATAAAAATCTTCAAAATCCCAAAAAACCCTAAAAAACCCTAAAAACCTTAAAACATCCTAAAATCCCCAAAATCCCTTAACCCCCTAAAATCTATAAAAACCTAAAAACCCCTAAAATCCATGAAAATTTGAAAAACCTTAAAAACCCTGAAAACCCCCTTAAAAACCCTAAAAAGCCATAAAAACCCAAAAAACAACTAAAAACTCTAAAAACATTTAAAACCTATAAAAACATTAAAAGACATTAAAACTCATAAAAATTCAAAAAACCCCTAAAACCCCAGAAAAACCGTAAAATCCCAAAAAACCCTTGAAGAACCATAAAACCCCTCAAAATCATTCAAAACCATAAAAACCCATAAAATTTGATTAAAATGTAAAATACCCGAAAAACCATAGAAAACCCTTGAAAACATTAAAAATCCCAAAGAAACATAAAAATTAGAAACCATAAAAACCACTAAGAACTTTAAAAACCCTTAAAACCCCTAAAAACATTAAAACTCTACAAAACCATAAAAGTCCAAAAAATCAAAAAAACCTAAAAATCAAAAAAAAAACCTAAAACCCCTAAAAAGAATCTAAAAACTCTAAAAAACACTAAAAACCATTAAAAATCATAAAAACCTCTGGAAATGCATGAAAAAATAAAAATCCCTCAAAACCCTGAAAACACACAGAAAACAATTAAAACCCCTAAACATCTTAAAAACCCTAAAAAACCAAAAAAAACTTTAAAAAATTTAAAAACTCTTAAAACCATTTAAACCTGTAAAAAATTAAAAACTCCAAAAACCTCAAATATCCGAAAAAAAGAAAAAAACACAAAAAACCCAAAATGATTCAAAACCCCTGAAAACCATAACTCTAAAAACAGCTGAAAACCCCTAAAACAAATAAAATCCCTAAACACCCTAAAAACAATAAAATCCTACAAAACCCCAAAAAATCCATTAAAACGTAAGAAAACCTACAACCTTGAGGAACCCCTAAAAACCAAAAAACCCCTAAAAACCTTAAAAACTCTCAAAAAACATAAAAAACCTAAAAACCACTAAAATATCTAGAAACACATAAAACCCCTTAAATGTTAAAAAACTTCAAAAAATCTTAAAACCCATAAAAATTTCAAAAAAAACATAAAAACCCAAAAATACCCAAAACCCCTGAATATCCTTAAAAACCATAAAAGCAACTGAAAACCCTAAATCCCCTCAAAATCAATAAAAAACCTTAAAACCAAAAAATCCTAAAAACCATTAAAAATCCATGAAAACATAAAAAACCCTAAATCAATGAAAAAAAACCATGGAAACCATAAAACCCCAAAAAACCTTAAAATCCAAAAAACCCATAAAAACCCCCAAAACCCCTAAAACCAATAAAAATGTTAAAAAACTATAAAAAACCTTAAAACCCTAAAAACTCAAAAAAATAACCCTTAAAAACCCAAAAATGACCTAAAAACAAAAGAACACCTTGAAAACCCCAAAAACCATCAAAATCCCTAAAAACCCTAAAAATGTAAAAAACCCATAAAAATCCTTAAAAACCCAATAAAAATCCATGAAAACGTAAAAAACCACAAAAACCATGAAAATCCCATAAATACCATAAAATACCCTAGAAACCTTTAAACCCCATAAACCCCCTAAAAACTAGTAAAACTCTAAAAAATCATTAAACACCTAAAAACATTAAAAATGTCTCAAAAATATTGAAAACCCTAAAAAACAACTAATAGCTCTAAAAACCCTTAAACCATTGAGAACACCTAAAAACCCTAAAAACCATTGAGAAACCCAAAAAGCCATCAAAATACACAGAAACCTTAAAAACCCTAAAAACCAAAAATATCCTAAAAACCCTATAAAAATCCACGAAAATGTAAAAACCCCTAAAAACCCTGAAAACCCTAAAAACCCCTAAAAATTATAAAAATCCCTAAAAAACTTAAAAACTCCTAAGAACCCATAAAAACCACTAAAAACACTAAAACCCCTTAAAACGTTCAGAACTCTAAAAAACCTTTAAATCCCTAAAAACTAAAAAAATCCAAAAAACTAAAAAACACCCAAAAACTCTAAAAACCCCTAAAACCACTAAAAAGAAAAAAAAACCAAGGTAAAACACTAAAAACCATCAAAATCCCAAAAAATCCTAGAACCCCTAAAAAACAAAAAAATACTAAAAAACCCAAAAAAATACAGGAAAACATAAAAAGACCTACAAACAACAAAAAACCATAAAAAACCTTAAAAGCTTAAAAAACCCTAAAACCCCTAAAAAACCTAAAAACCACTAAATTTTTAAAAAACCCTTAAAATCGCAAAAAATGTTGAAAACACTAAAAACTCAAAAAAACCCCTTAAAATTCAAGAGACCTTAAAAACCCCTAAAATGCTCAAAATCCAAAAAAAACCATACATATCCTAAGAAACCCCAAAAAAATACATTGAAACATAAAAGACCCAAAAAACCATGAAAACCCCTAAAAACCATAAAAAAACCCTAACTTAAAAAACCTAAACCCACTAAAAACTCTAAAAAACCTTTAAAACCCTAAAAACTAAAAAACCCCTAAAATCCCAAAAAGACCCTGAAATAACCTAAAAACCCCTGAAAAGCCCCCAAATCCCTCAAAATCCCTAACAACCTAAAAAACCTTAGAAATCGTAAAAATGCTAAAACCCCTTAAAATCTATGAAAACATAAAAATACCAAAAAAACCCAAAAGCCCCTAAAAACCATAAAAACCCATGAAAACCTTAAAAACCCTAAAAACCCATAAAAATCCAAAAGAACCGCTAAAAATCTAAAGATGCTTAAAACCCCTAAAAATGATAAAAAACTCTAAAAACATTAAAAGCCTAAAAAAACTCAAAAAACCCCCTAAAAACCAAAAAAGACACTAAAAACCCATGAAAAATTCTAAAAACCCTCACAATCCCTAAAATCCATAAAAACCCTAAAAGCCATAAAAAACCTAAAACCCTCCTAAAAATCAATTAAAACATAAGAAACCCTAAAAAAACCTTGAAAACTATAAAAAAACTACAAATGATTAAAAACAATAAAAAACTCTAAAACACGTAAAACCCCACTAAAAACTCTAAAAATTCTTAAAATCCCTAAAAACATTAAAAAATTCTAAAAAACCTTAAGAACCAAAAAATAAAAAAACCCTAAACATCAAAAAGACCAAAAAACCTTGAAAACCCCTAAAAACCCTAAACCCCCCCTAAAAACCTTAAGACCCCTTGAAATCTTGAAAATCTCTAAAATCCACAAAAATCCTAAGAAACCCCTAAAATCAATGAAAACATAAAAAACCCTGAAAAACTCATGGAAACCATAAAACCACAAAAAACAAATAAAAATCTAAAACCACTTAAAACCGATAAAAATGTTAAAATACTATAAAAAGCATAAAAACCGTAAAAACATAAAAAACCTTAAAAACATAAAAAACCTTAAAAACATAAAAAACCCCTAAAAGTCCAAATGACCCTAAAATCCTAAAAACCCCTAAAACACCATAAAAATCCTTAAAATCTCTAAAATCCCTAAAAAGCCTAAAAATAATAAAAATCCAAAAAAACCCCTAAAAATCTATGAAAATATAAAATTCCCTAAAAACCATTAAAACACCCTCAAAAATATAAAACCCCCTATAAATCTTAAAACTACATAAAACACTAATAACCCACTAAAAAATCTAAAACCTTTTAAACCCCTAAAAATGTTAAAAAAAATCAAAAAAACCTTAAAACCTATAAAAAACTAAAAACCCCCCACAAAACCCAAAATGACCTTATAAACCCTAAAAAACCTTAAAAACCATAAAACCCCTAAAAATATCCTAAAAATAATCAAAATACTTAAAACCCCTAAAACCCCTAAAACCATAAAAATCTTAAAAAAACCCTTAAAATATGTGAAAGCTTAAAAAACCCTAAAAACGCGATAAAAACCATAAAAACCCCTAAAAACTGTAAAAACCCTAAAACCGCTAAAAACTCTAAAAACCCTCAAAACCCCTAAAACGTTAAAAAACTCTAAAAAACATAAGACCCTAAAAAACTAAAAAAAACTAAAAACCCAAAAATCCTTATAAAACCCTTAAAACCACAAAATTCATAAAAAAACCTCTAAAAACCCTTCAAAACCCTAGAACACACCAAAAAACCCCAAAAACCCTAAAAGACCCTAAAAACTCTAAAAACCCCTAAAAACGATAAATAACCCTGAAAAACCCTAAGACCCCTCAAAATCCCTAAAACCCTAAAAACCCCCCTAAAAATCCATGAAAACATAAGAAACCCTAAAACCTCATGAAACCCCTGAAAACCATGAAACCCCCTAAAGACCTTAACCCCCCCCCCCCCAAAAAAAAAACCATAAAAGATTAAAAAACTACTATAAACTCTTAAAACCCATAAAACCCCTAAAATGTGAAAAAACTTTAAAAACCCTAAAAAAACCAAAAAACTCAAAAAACCCCTAAAAATTCAAATATACCCTAAAAACACTGAAAAACATTAAAACCCTAAAAACAACTGAAAAATCCTAAAATCCTCAAAATCTCTAAAAACCCTAAAAAATCCTTAAAACCAAAAAAATGCTAAAAACCCACTAAAATCCATGAAAATGTAAAAACCCCTAATAACCCTGAAAAAACCCTGAAAACCATAAAAATTCCTAAAAACCTTAAAAAACATAAAACCCGTAAAAACCCTAAATTTTTTAAAAAACTAACTTTAAAAAACCTTAAAACCCATAGAAACTTTAAAAACTATAAAAATTATAAAAACCATACAAAATTTAAAAAAATCCTAGAACCTAAAAAGACCCTAAAAACCTTAAAATTTTCAAAAAACCTTTAAAAACTCAAAAATCCATTAAAATACCTAAAAACCCTAAAAAACAAAAAAAAAATCCTAAAAACCCCTAAAAATCCTTGAAAACATAAAAAACTTTAAAAACCTTAAAAAGCGCCTAAATACCATTAAAAATCTTAAAAACCTTAAAAACCCTAAAACCCCATAAAACCCCTAAAAACCACTAAAAACTCTAAAAAACCTTAAAATAATAATAAATTAATTTTTTTTGAAAAACCTAAAAACCCCTAAAAAATAAAAATAAAACTCTAAAACCCCAAAAATACCATAAAAAACATAGAGCCTTGAAGCCCGTAAAAACCTCTAAAAACTCCAAAAAACCCTCAAAATCCCCAAAAACCCTAAAAACCATTAAAATAAAAAAAAACCCTTTAAAAATCCACAAAGACCTAAAAAACCTAAAAACCATGAAAAACCCCTCAAAACCTGAACCCATAAAAATGTTAAAAAACTCAAAAAAAACCCCATAAAACCACTAAAAACTCAAAACCCCCCTAAAAATCCAATAAAGAACCCGACAAAGCAATGAAAACCCCTTAGAAACCCTAAAACTCTAAAAACCATAAAAATCCTAATATATGCCTTAAAATCCATTAAAACATAAAAACCCCTAAAAACCCTAAAAACCATTAAAAACAATAAAAAACTCTAAAACACGTAAAACCCCACAAAAAACAGTAAAAATTCTTAAAATCCATAAAAACATTAAAAAATTATAAAAAACCTTAAGAACCAAAAAATAAAAAAGCCCAAAACATCAAAAAGACCAAAAAAACATTGAAAACCCCTAAAAACCCTAAAACCTACTAAAAACCTTAAGACCCCTCAAAATCCTGAAAATCTCTAAAAGCCATCAAAATCCTAAGAAACCCCTAAAATCAATGAAAACATAAAAACCCTAAAAACCTGGAAAAAAACTCATGAAAACCATAAAACCCCTAAATACCTTAAAACCCTAAAAACCCATAAAAACCGTAAAAACCCACTATTTTTTTTGAAAACATTTAAAACCCCTAAAAACCTTAAAAACTCTAAAGAACCTTAAAATCCCTAAAAACACATAAACCATAAAAATCCAAAAAGACCCTAAAAACCCAAAAACCCGAAAACCCCAAAAAACCTCTGAAAACCCCCAAAACCCCTCAAAATCCCTAAAAACCATAAAAAACCGAAAACCCATAAAAATCCATGAAAATGTAAAAAACCCTTGAAAACCCTATGAAAACAAAAAATCCCCTAAAACCTTAAAAAACCCTAAAATTCCATGAAAATCTTAAAAACCACTAAAAACTCTAAATCCCCTTTAAATACATAAAAATGTTAAAAAAATCTAAAAACACTAAAAAACTAAAAAAAACCCGAAAACTCAAAAACACCATAAAACCCCAAAAACCTAAAAACTCTAAACCCCTTAAAAACCCTACAAACCCACAAAATCCCAAAAAACCCTAAAAACAATAAAAATCCTAAAAAATCCCTAAAAATCCAAGAAAATGTAAAAAACCCCTAAAACCCTGAAAAACCCTTGAAATCCTAAAATGCCCTAAAAACATTAAAAACCCTAGAAACCACTAAAAGCTCTAAAAACCATTTAAAAATCTATTTTTTTTAAAAAAAAATCTAAAAAACATTTAACCCCTAAAAAACTCAAAAAAAAACCTTAAAAACAAAAAAGACCCTAAAACCCATGATGTGGAGCTTGACATTGCTTTGTTTCCCTAGAGTTGGGGATACTATTTGGTTGTGGGAAATGTTCCTACAGGTTGAGGTAGGTGATGTTGGGTGATTCTGAGTGGTGTTGTGGGGATTTGTTGTTGGATGCTCAAGTGAAAAATGTGAGGCACTACTTACTACGGGTGGGATTATGCTTTTGGATGTTAGGAGGTGATATGAGGAGAAAGTTGCGGGGATGGTGCGTTGTGCTACATGGAGGGATACTTTTTCTTTTTTTGCCTTGGAAGTGCTGGGGGCTAGTGTTTGGATGTGATGTTGGGTGTTGGTTTTGGGAGCTAGAGGTGTTGTGTTGCTGGATCTGGATATTGGATGCTGGATGCTGGAGGTGGTGTGGTTTTGGATTCTGGTGCCTAAGGTTGTTGGATCTGGTCTGGGAGTAGAGTGGTGTTGTTTTGTTGTTGGTGTTAATCGTTGATGTTGGGCTGGATATGGGATCTAGGCTACTGGGTTCTGGTGTGCTAGGAGTTAGGAGATGATGTTGAGGCTTTGTAAGATGGTGCTTGAGGTGACAGGGAGTTGTTTTCTACTTGTTGGGGGTTGGTGCATCAGTCACTAGGAGATGGGGCTGAGTGCTTGTGTGAGGATGTTGGATGGGATTTGCGTTGTTGGTTGTTGTTTGAGCTGGGCTTTGATTGTTGGGAGTTGTGATGGGAGCTTTGTTGGATCTATTGGGTGATGTTGCTGAGGGGTGATGGGAGCTACTAAAAACTCCTAAAAACACTAAAAATCTCAAAAAAACACTAAAAACCATAAAACTCTTAAAAATCTTAAAAACACCTAAAAATCAAGGAAGACGTAAAAACCCTGAAACCCCTAAACCCCCCCCCCCCCCCTTAAAACCAAAAAAAACCCTAAAAACTTAAAAACCCTTAAACCTCCCAAAAACCCAAAAAACCAACCAAAATCTCTAAAAACCTTTAAAACACCTAAAACCATTAAAAATTCTAAAAACTCACAAAACCCTAACAAACTCAAAAAACATGTTAAAACCCAAAACGAACATAAAAACCCAGAAAAAACCCTAAAACTCCCTAAAATCCCACAAAATCCCTAAAAACCCAAAAAACCATAAAAATCCTAAAACCCCCCCTAAAATCCATAAAAACATTAAAAAAAACCTAAAGCCTAAAAAACCACTAAAAACCATAAGGACCCCTAAAAACCATTAAAACCCCATAAAACCCCTGACAAACCATTAAAAACTCTAAAATCCCTCAAAACCCCTAAAAATGTTAAATAATTTTAGAAAACCTTAAACCCTAAAAAACTCAAAAAACCCTAAAAACCCCTAAAAATGTTAAAGATCCCTAGAAAATCTTAAAAACCCTAAAAACTCAAAAAAAACCCCTAAAACCCCAATAAGACCCTAAAACCCAAAAAAACTCTAAAAACCATACAAATATAGAAAACCCCTAGAAAAATATAAAATTCATAAAACTACATAAAACCCCTAAAACCCCTCTAAATCCCCAAAAATCATAAAAACCATAAATATCCTAAAAACCCACAAAATTCCATGAAAACACAAAAAACCCTAAAAACCATGAAAACCCCCTTAAACCATAAAAACACATAAAAGCATTAAAACACCCAAAAAACCACTACAAACTCTAAAAACACTTAAACACCTTTGAAACGTAAAAAAACTCTAAAAAATCTGTCTTCAGGATGAGGAAAATCTGAAGCACATTTTTCTTAAGTGCAGGTTGGCTGCAGGTCTTTGGGATCATTTACAGGGCATATTACAGCTGAAAATATGCACGGACAGCAAGTTGTCTGCTATTTTCAGCAGTATTGTAGGCGTGCAATGCAGTCAGCAAATTGCCAATCTGCTTCTTGCTGCCACTGCGGCTCTTACTGCTTTTGTGTGGGCAGCTCGGAACAAGATGGTTTTTGATAATGATTTATGCTACCTCCGAAATGGTGTGGTGGAAATTCATCAAGCAGTCCATGCGGGGGCTCATATCCAGGATGGTACGATGGCTAATGATATTAAGGACCTTATTGTGTTGAGAACTCTCGGAATTTCTGGAAGATTTTCCGGACGTATAGAGGATTTGTTAAAGGATGCTTTTATCATTACCTTGGGAATGGATGTGCTTATGAAGCGGAGCTATGGGCCATGATTAAGGCTGTACAGTTTTCGGTCCACTTCAGGTGGACGCAGCTATGGATTGAATCTGACTCAATGCTGGCAGTGGAAGCCCTCAAAAGCAAAACGAGGACAATCCCATGGAGGCTCCTCCCACAATGGGTTGACTGTCTGAGAATCTCTCAGGGTATGAACATTATCGTCACACATATATATAGGGAAGCAAACAAGGTGGAGGACATACTCTCCAAGAAAGCAATTGAGGATGGATGTTCCATGTGGTCATTTATTGCAACAGCTTTCTGCACTCCCCTTGTGGACTCAGACATGAAGGGTGAATTGCACACTCGGCTATGCAAACCCTCCTTGTAATGCCTTGTACCTTTATTTTATGTTATTATATTTTGTGGGGCTGGGATCCGCCCGACCCCAAACCTGCTTTGCCTAAAAACCCTAAAAAACCTAAAAACCATAAAAATCCTAAAAGCCCCCTAAAATATATAAGAAAATGTAAAAAAAATTTAAAACTTAGAAAACCCCTAAGAAACCCCTGAAAACCATAAAAATCCCTAAAAACTTTAAATAACCCTAGAAACCTATAAAAACCATAAAACCCACTAAAAAATCTAAAAACATTTGGAACCATAAAAAGCGTTAAAAATCTATAAAAACCATTAAAACCCTAAAAAATCAAAGAAATCCCTAAAACCCAAAATGACCCTAAAACCCCTAGAAATCCCTAAAAACTAAAGGAAACCTTAAAAACCCTAAAACCCCACAAAATGCATAAAAACCCTAAAAACATAAAAACCCTGAAAACCTGAAAAACCACTAAAAATCCATGAAAACATAAAAAACCCTAAAACGCCAAAAAACTTTAAAAATAATTAAACCCCTATAAACCTTAAAAACCCCTAAAAACCCACTAAAAACTCTAAAAACATTTAAAATTTCTAAAAACGCTACAAGTCTCTAAAAAACCTTAAAATCCAAGAAAAAACTCAAAAAAACCTTAAAAATTAAATAAGTCCTTAAAAACTCTGAAGAAAAATCTGAAAACCCTAAAAACCCTCAAAATTCCCAAAAACAAAATAAAACCCTGAAATCTATAAAAATACTAAAAACCGCTAAAAATACATGAAAATGTAAAAAATCCTAAAAACCCTGAAAGGCCCCTAAAATCCATTAAAACCACTAAAAACCTTAAAAACACTAAAAACCCATAAAAACCCCCAAAACACTAAAAACTCTAAAAAACCTAAAACCACTAAAAAATTTAAAAACCTCTAAAAAATCTTAAAAACACTTAAAAAATAAAAAAAAATCCAAAACCCCCAAAATGACCCTAAAACCCCTAAAAACCCTAAAATCCCCTTTAAACCCCTAAAACCATCAAAACCCTCTAAACCCTAAAAAACATAAAAAACCTAAAAAGTAACTGAAAACTATAAGAACCCTTAAAAACCCTAAAAATGTTAAAGAACTCTAAAATACTTAAGAACCCTAAAAACCTAAAAAACCATAAAAACTCAAAAAACACGAAAATACCCTAAAACCCCCTAAAAACCTGAAAAACCACTAAAACCCCTCAAAATCCCTCAAAAACACTAAAAATTTGTAAAAATCCTAAAAGCCCCTAAAAAGCATGAAAACACTAAAAACCCTGAAAAAACACTGAAAACATAAAACCCACTAAAAACCTTAAGAACCCCTAAAACCCCTAAAAACGTTAAAAACTCTAAAAAACCTTAAAAGCACTAAAAAAATAAAAAATATATTAAAAACCAAAAAGACCATAAAAACCCTTTCAACCCTAGAAAAACCCTAAAACCCCTCAAAATACCTAAAAACCCTAAAAACCATAAAAACCATAAAAATCATAAAACCACCCTAAAATCACTAAAAATGTAAAAAACACTAATAACTCTAAAAAACTAGGAAAACCATAAAATCCCCTAAAAACCTTAGAAAATCCTAAAAACCCCTAAAAACCCAAAAACCCACTAAAATAATTAAATACCATTAAACCACCCAAAAAAATTTAAAAAACTCTAAAAAAACCCAAAAAAACCATAAAAACCATTAAAATATGTGAAAATCCTAAAAAACTCTAAGATAGACAAAGATCCTAAAACCCCCATAAAATCAATGAAAACATAAAAAAACCTAAAAACCTTGAAAAACCCGAAAACTACAAAAGCCACTAAAACAATAAAAAACCCAAAAAACCCAAAAAAAACCCAAAAACCACTAAAAATTCTACAAACCCTTAAAACTCCTAAAAATGTTAAAAATATCTAAAAAACCTAAAAAACCCTAAAATATTCAAAAAATCCTAAAACCCCAAAAGGCCCTAAAAACCTTGAAAAACCCTCAAAACCCTAAAAACCATGAAAATCCATAAAACCCTAAAAAACCCAGAAAACCATAAATATCCTAAAAACCCAAAAAAAATAAATTAAAATGTAAGAAACCCTAAAATCACTAAAACCCCCTAAAACCATAAAAACCCTTAAAACCATAAAAAACCTAAATACCCATAAAAACCCTATAAACACTAAAAACACTTAAAACCCTAAAAACTTAACAACATTAAAATAACTTAAAAACTCTAATGAACTTAAAAAAAAACCTAAAACCCCAAAAGAACCTAAAAACCATAAAATCCCTAAAAACCCTTAAAAACACCCTAAAACCCCTAAAAAATCCTAAAATACATAAAAACCCAAAAACCCCCTAAAAATTCATCAAAACATAAAAATATCTAAAAATCCTGAAAAACCCATAAAATACTTAAAAATTCCTAAATACCCATAAAAATCCTAAAAACCCACTAAAAACTATGAAAAACCCTTTAAACCCACAAAAACGTTAAAAACTCTAAAAATCCAAGCCTTGCAAAAAAAACTCAAAAAACCTTAAAAACCCAAAAAAACTAAAAAAATCCTAAAAATCCAAAAAGACCCTGTATCCATTGAAAATCTGTAAAACCCCTAAAAACCACTGAAAAACTGTAAAAACCATCAAAATTCATAAAAAAAATCATAAAAATCCAAAAAACCCTAAGAATCCATGAAAACATAAAGAACCCTAAAAATATCTGAAAACCATAAAAACCCTAAAAATATTAAAAAACACTAAAAATTCATAAAAACCCTAAATCCCACTAAAAATATAAATATGCCTAAAACCCATAAAAAGTAAAATACACAAAAAACTTTAAAACTCCTAAAAAACAAAAAAAAACCCTAAAACCTAAAAAGGTCCCTGAAAACCCAAAAAACCCCTAAAAACCCCAAAACCCCCTAAAAATGCTAAACACCCTCAAACCCTTGGAAACACTAAAAAAATCCAAAGAACCACAAAAATAATAAAAACCCATAAAAATACACAAAAATGTAAAAAAACCTAAAAACCTTGAAAAACACCTGAAAACCATAAAAATCCCTAAAAACCTAAAAACCCATAAAACCCCATAAAAACCCAAAATATCCACTAAAAGCTCTAAAAACCCTTAAAACACCTAAAAAGTTAAAAAATCTAAAAAACACAAAAAACCCTAAAAACCCAAAAAAGACAATGAAACCCCTATAAACCCTAAAAACCCTAAAAAATCTAAAAAGCCAAAAAACCCCTTAAAACCCCAAAAACCTTAAAAATTCCTAAAAACCCTAAAAACCCTAAAAATAATTAAAATCCTAAAAAAAACTCTAAAATCCATGAAAACATAAAAAACACTATAAACCATGAAAAACACATAAAACCGTAAAAACCTTAAAACCCTTTAAAACCCAAAGAAGTCATAAAAAATCAAAATCCCACTAAAACTCTAAAAACCTTTGAAACCCCTAAAGATGTTAAAAAAATCTAAAAAATATCAAAAGCCCTAAAAAAACCTAGAAAATACTAACAACCCAAAAGACCATAAAAACCCTTAAAACCCCTAAAATCCCACAAAATCCTTAAAAACCCTAAAAAACCAACAAACATAAAAATCCTAAAAACCGTAAAAATCCATGAAAACAAAGAAAACCTTAATAACCCTCAAAAACCACTAACAACCAAAAAAACCCCAAAATCCATAAAAACCCTAAAAAACCATAAAAACCCTAAAAACCACTAAAAATAATAAAAACCTTTTAATCTCCTAAAAACGTTAAAAAAATCTAAAAAACCATAAAAACCCAAAAACAATAAAAAAACCCTAAAAACCCCAAAAGTGCCTAAACACCCAGAAAACTATAAAAACCCTAAATACCCCAAAAAATCTTTAAAACCCTCAAAATACCTAAAACCCCTAAAAACCCAAAAAAATCTTAAAATCCCCCTAAAATCCATGAAAACGTAAAAAACACTCCAAACTTTTAAAACCCCCAAAAAACCATAAAACCCCATAAAAACCTTAAAAACCCTAAAACCCAATAAAAACCCTAAAAACCCACTAAAACTATAAATACCTTTTAAACTCGTAAAAATGTTAAAAAACATTAAAAACCTAAGAAACCCTAAAAAACTAAAAAAAATTCTAAACACCCCAAAGACACTAAAGAACCTAAAACCCCCTGAGAAACCCTTAAAACCGTTAGAATCCATTAAAATCCTAAAAATCCCTAAAAACCATAAAAACATTAAAAAACCCCTAAAATCCATGAAAATGTAAAAAATCACTAAAAATATTAAAAACCCCCTAAAAACCATAAAAACCCCCAAAAAAATTTAAGAAGCCCTAAAACCCCATAAAAATCAAACCATAAAACCCCTAAAAACCTTAAGAAACCCTAAAACCCATAAACCCCCTCAAAACCAATAAAAATTCAAAAACCTTTAAGGGGGGAGGTCGGGGTCCTGCTTCTTTTTTATTTTCATGCACTGTTGTTCTCTTGCTGTTGGTTATCTACTGTGGAGTGTGTTCTTTGGTGGTGGCCGCTGCTGATTTTTGGTCACCGACTGCTGGAAGATGCCGCTGCTTGAAGGGTACTACTGTGATGGTGTTTGACTTGGGACTGATGGAGGTTGATGGTTGTGAATTTGTGGCACTGAAGTTGGGTTGGTAAAATTGTTGAAGATGGTTTTGGTGTTGTTGGATGATAGTTGATGATTACTGGATTTGGTGCTGATGGATGCTTGTTGCTGATCGGTCGGGAGGTGATGTTGGGGACTTCTTTGTTTTTCCGCTTTATTTGTCTTGGTGTGCTTTTTGGTCTTTCTTCTTGGGGTGCTGTGGGTTTGGGGTTGTAAAGGGTCTTTGGGTGTGGGTCGATTGACCCCTCCCCTCCCTTGTCTGCTGTGTCTTTTCTTTAATAAACTTGGGGGGGGGGGGGTTGGAAATAGTCTGACCTTCGCATCTTCCTTGCCCATAAAAATCCATGAAAATGTAAAAATCCCAAAAAACCCAAAAAACATGAAAACCCCCAAAAACATTAAAAACCCTAAACATCCATAAAAACCCTATAAACCAATAAAAACTCTAAAAACTCTTAAAACCCCTAAAAATGTTTAAAAACTCTATAAAACCATAAAAACCCTACAAACTCAAAAAACCCTCAAATCCCTTAAACCCCTAAAAACCCATAAAACCCCTAAAAGACCCATAAATACATGAAAACGTAAAAAAACCTAAAAAACCTGAAAAATCCATAAACCATAAAAACTCCTAAAAACCGTAAAAACTCTAAAAACCCGTAAAAACACTAAAACCAACTAAAAACACCATAATCCTTAAAACATTGAAAAAATTAAAAATACTCTAAAAAACATTAAAAACCCTAAAAACTCAAAAAAACCATAAAGCCCTAGAAAACCCTAAAAACTCATAATTACCATAAAAGCCATAAAAATCATAAAACCTCCTATAAATCCATGGAAATGCAAAAAACCCTAAATACCCTAAAACCCCCCTGAAAAACATAAAAATCCATAAAACCCTTAAAAGATCACAAAAACACTAAAAAATCATTAAAAACTCTAAAAACCATTAAAAACCCTCAAAGATTTAAAAAAAATCTAAAAACCCTTAAGACCTAAAAAAATCAAAAAATATCTAAAAACCCAAAGAGACCCAAAAAACTCTGAAAACCCATAAAAACCCAAAAAAAAACCCTAGAATACCCAAAAACGCCTCAAAATCCATGAAAACAAAAAAACCTAAAAAAATCCATAAAAAACCCTAAAATTCATGAAAACATAAAAGAACCGTAAAAAACCATAAAACCTGAAAAAACACTAAAAACTCTAAAACCCTTAAAACACCTAAAAACATTAAAAACTCTAAAAATCCTAAATCCTGTAAAAAACTCAAAAACTCTAAAAATCCAAAGACCCTAAAACCCGTTAAAATTTTATAAACCCGAAAAACCGCTGAAAATTGTAAAAGCCCTCAAAATCCCTAAAATCCCCCAGAAAACCCTAAAACAATAAAAATCCTTAAAAACCCTAAAAATCCCCTAAAAGCTATAAAAATTCCTAAAAACTTTTTAAAACACTAAAAACCATAAAACCTAAAAAACCCACTAAAAACTCTAATAACCCTTAATACCCCTAAAAATGATAAAAACCCTTAAAAACTTTTTAAAAACACAAAACTCAATAAAATCCCTAAAATACAAAAAGACTCTAAAAACCTAAAACCCATAAAAATACCTAAAAACCCTAAAACCAAACAAATCCTAAAAAACCCAAAAAAACCCAAAAAAACATAAAATGCATTAAAAACCCATAAAAACCATAAAAACCACTAAAAACTATAAAAACCCATAAAAATGTTAAAAAACTCTTAAAAAATTAAAAAATAAAAAATACTCAAAAAAACCCTAAAAACCCCAAAAGACCCTAAAACCCCTAAAAGCATCTAAAAACCCAAAAAACCTCTAAAAACCATAAAAACCACAAAATCCCTAAAAAACCTAAAAACCCTAAAACCATAAAAATCCTAAAAAACTCCTAAAAAAACATGAAAATGTAAAAACCCGTAAAAATCCTGAAAAACACATGGAAACCATACAAACCACTAAAAACCATAAAAACCCCTAAAAACCCCTAAAAACCCTCAAACCCATTAAAATTCTAAAAATCCTTTAAACCCCTAAAAACATTAAAATACTCTAAAAAACCTTAAAACCCTAAAAAAATCAATAAAACCTAAAAACCCAAAAAAACCCTAATACCATGAAAACCCCAATAACCCTGAAGAGCCCTAAAAAGCCTCATAATCAATAAAAATCCCAAAAATCATAAAAACCCTAAAAAACACTAAAAATACAAGAAAATTTAAGAAACCATAAAAACCCCTAAAAAAGATTAAAAAAAACTAAAAAACTATAAAAACTCTAAGAACCCATGAAAAAATCTTAAACCCTTTAACCCCTATAAATTCTAAAAAAATCTATAAAAAACCTAAAAAAACCCTAAAACCCAAAAGACCCCTAACACCATGAAAAACCCTAAAAACACCTAAAAACCCTCAAAATCTCTAAAAACCATAAAAACCCAAAAAAAGCCCTTAAAAATCCATGAAAACGTAAAAAAACCTAAAAACCTGAGTAACCCCTTGAAACCATAAAACCCCTAAAAAAATAAAAACTCTAAAAACCCATTAAAACCCTAAAAAATCACTAAAAACTCTAAAATCCCTTTAAACCCCTAAAAATGTAAAAAAACTCCAAATTTTTTTTAAATCTCTAAAAAATAAAAAAAAAACCCTAAAAACCCAAAAAGGCATAAAACCCCTAAAAATCGCGAAAAACCATAAAAAGCCCTGAAAACCCAAAAAACATAAAAACCCCTGAAAACCACTAAAACCTAAAAAACCATAAAAACCAATGAAAACCCCTAAAACCCATAAAAATCCTTAAAAACACTTACAAACCCTAAAACCATAAAAATCGAAAAAACCCTTAAAAATCCATGAAAATGTAAAAAACTCAAAAAACCTAAAAACCCCTAAAAACCATAAAAAACCTTAAAAGATCCTAAAAACCTATAAAAACCCTAAAACCACTAGAAACTCTGAAAACCCTTAAAACCCCTAATAAAATACCTTAAACCCCTAAAAACTCAAAAAAAACATAACCCAAAAAGTCCCTAAAACCCCTAAAAACCCATGAAACCCCCAATTTCACTCAAAATCCCTAAAAAACCTAAAAAATCGTAAAAACCATAAAAATCATAAAAAACCACTAAAAGTAAATGACAAAGTAAAAACCCCTAAAAAACCTAGAAAACCCTTGAAAACCATAAAACCCACTAAAAACCTTAAAAACTCCTAACAACCCACAAAAACACTAAAACCAGTAAAAATTATAAACCCCTTAAAACCCCTAAAAATGTTTAAAAACTCTAAAAAAACATAAAAATTAAAAACTCAAAAAAACCTTAAAACCTAAAGAAGACCCTAAAAACCCCGAAAAACACTAAAACACCTAAAAACCCCTGAAAACCTATAAAAATCTTCAAAATCCAAAAAAAACCCTAAAAATCCATGAAAATGTAAAAAAAACTAAAAACCCTCAAAAAACCATGAGAACCATAAATCCCCCCTAAAACCCTTTAAAACCCCTAAAAACCCATAAAACCCATAAAACCCAAAAAAACTCAAAAAACTCAAAAAACCCTAAAACATCCTAAAATCCTCAAAATCCCTAAAACCCCTAAAATCCATAAAACATAAAAACCCCTAAAATCCATGAAAATGTGAAAAACCTTAAAAACCCTGAAAACCCCCTTAAAAACCCTAAAAACCCATAGAAACCCTAAAAACAACTAAAAACTCTAAAAACCCTTAAAACCTATAAAAACATTAAAAGACATTAAAACACATAAAAATTCAAAATACCCCAAAAAACCCCAAAAACCCAGAAAAACTGTAAAATCCCAAAAAACCCTTGAAGAACCATAAAAACCCTCAAAATCCTTCAAAACTATAAAAACCCATAAAATTTGACTAAATTGTAAAATACTCAAAAAACCTTAGAACACCCTTGAAAACATTAAAAATCCCTAAGAAACATAAAAAATAGAAACCATAAAATACCACTTAGAACTCTAAAAACCCTTAAAACCCCTAGAAACATTAAAACTCTACAAAACCATAAAAATCCAAAAAAACTCAAAAAAACCTAAAAATAAAAAAAACACCCTAAAAACCCAATAAACTCTAAAAACTCTAAAAACCCTAAAACCATTAAAAATCATAAAAACCTATAGAAATGCATGAAAAAATAAAAAACCCTCAAAACCCTAAAAACCCACAGAAAACAATTAAAACCCCTAAACAACTTAAAAAACCTAAAAAACCAAAAAACCTTTAACACATTTAAATACTCTTAAAACCATTTAAACCTGTAAGAAATTAAAAACTCCAAAAACCTCAAAAATCCGAAAAAACGAAAAAAACACACAAAAACCCGAAATGATTTCAAAACCCTGAAAACCTTAACTCTAAAAACAGCTGAAAAACCCTAAAACAAATAAAATCCCTAAAAACCCTAAAAACAATAAAATCCTACAAAACCTCAAAAAATCCATTAAAACGTAAGAAAACCTACAACCTTGAGGAACCCCTAAAAACCACAAAACCCCAAAAAACCTTAAAAACTCTCAAAAAACATAAAAACCCTAAAAACCACTAAAATATCTAAAAACACATAAAACCCCTAAAACATTAAAAAACATCAAAAAATCTTAAAAACCATAAAAAATTTAAAAAAAACATAAAAACCCAAAAACACCCTAAAACCCTGAAAATCCTTAAAAACCATAAAAGCAACTGAAAACCATAAATCCCCTCAAAATCCATAAAAACCCTTAAAACCAAAAAATCCTCAAAACCATTAAAAATCCATGAAATTATAAAAAACCCTAAATCCATGAAAAAAACCATGGAAACCATAAAACCCCAAAAAACCCCTAAAACCGATTAAAATGTTAAAAAACTCTAAAAAACCTTAAAACCCTAAAAAGTCAAAAAAAAATAACCCTTAAAACCCCCAAAAGAACCTGAAAATAAAGGAACACCTCCTTGAAAACCCTAAAAACCATCAAAATCCCTAAAAACCCTAAAAAACGCAAATAAACCATAAAAATCCTTAACAACCCAATAAAAATCCATGAAAACGTAAAAAACCACAAAAACCATGAAAAACCCATAAATACCATAAAATACCCTAGAAACCTTAAAACCCCATAAAACCCCCTAAAAACTAGTAAAACTCTAAAAAATCATTAAACGCCTAAAAACATTAAAAATGTCTCAAAAATATTGAAAACCCTAAAAAACAACTAAAAGCTCTAAAACCCCTTAAACCATTAAGAAGACCTAAAAACCCTAAAAACCATTGAGAAACCCGAAAATCCATAAAAATCCGTAAAAACCTTAAAAACCCTAAAATCAATAAATATCCTAAAAACCCTATAAAAATCCAAGAAAATGTAAAAACCCCTAAAACACCTGAAAACCCTGAAAACCCCAAAAATTCTAAAAATCCCTAAAAAACTTAAAAACTCCTAAAAACCCATAAAAACCACTAAAAACTCTAAAACCCCCAAAACCCCTTAAAACGTTCAGAACTCTAAAAAACCTTTAAATCCCTAAAAACTAAAAAAATCCTAAAAACCAAAAAAGACCCAAAAACTCTGAAAACCCCTAAAACCACTAAAAACAAAAAAACCCAAGGTAAAACCATAAAAACCATTAAAATCCCAATAAATCCTAGAAGCCCTAAAAAAAACATAAAAATCCTAAAAAACCCAAAAAATACAGGAAAACATAAAAAGCCCTAAAAACACCAAAAAACCGTAAAAAACCTTAAAAAACTTTAAAAAACCCTAAAACCCCCTAAAAAACCTAAAAACCACTAAATTTTTTTAAAACCCTTAAAATCACTAAAATTGTTAAAAACACTAAAAACTCAAACCCCCCCCTTAAAATCCAAGAGGCCTTAAAACCCCCTAAAATGCTCAAAATCCCAAAAAACTATACATATCCTAAAACCCCCAAAAAAATACATGGAAACATAAAAAACCCAAAAACCATGAAAACCCCTAAAAACCATAAAGAAACCCAAACTTAAAAAACCTAAACCCACTAAAAACTCTAAAAAACCTTAAAAACCCTAAAAAACTAAAAAACCCCTAAAATCCCAAAAAGACCCTGAAATAACCTAAAAACCCCTTAAAAGCCCCCAAACCCCTCAAAATCCCTAAAAACTGAAAAAACCCTAGAAATCGTAAAAATGCTAAAACCCCTTAAAATCTATGAAAACATAAAAATACCAAAAAATATTTTTTCTTTCCTTTTGTGGCCCTCGGGATGAGGTCGTAAGGGGTTTTGGGTGTGGATTGATTGATCCCTCCCCTCCCTTGTCTGTAGTGTCTGTATCTTTTGTTTATAAATTTTGGGGGGTTCCGGGAATAGCCTGGACCCGTGCCTTCTTTGCCAAAAGTCCTTAAAAACCATAAAAACCCAAGAAAACCTTAAAAAACCCTAAAACCCATAAAAATCCAAAAGAACCACTAAAAAATCTAAAGACCTTTAAAACCCCTAAAAATGCTAAAAAAATCTAAAAACATTAAAATCCTAAAAAACTTAAAAAACCCCTAAAAACCAAAAAAGACACTAAAAAATCATGAAAAATCTTAAAAACCCTCATAATCCCAAAAAACACTAAAAACACTAAAAACCATAAAAAAAACCTAAAACCCTCCTAAAAATCCATGAAAACATAAGAAACCCTAAAAACAATAAAACACCTAAAAACCATATAAAACCCTAAAACCCATAAAAACCCTAAAAACCAATAAAAATCTAAAACCACTTAAAACCAATAAAAATGTTAAAATACACTAAAAAACATAAAAAACCGTAAAAACATAAAACCCCCTAAAAGTCCAAATGACCCTAAATTCCTGAAAACCCCTAAAACACCATAAAAATCCTTAAAATCTCTAAAATCCCTAAAAAGCCTAAAAACAATAAAAATCCAAAAAACCCCTAAAAATCTATTAAAACATAAAATTCCCTAAAAACCATGAAAACCACCTTAAAAATATAAAACCCCCTATAAATATTAAAACTACATAAAACACTAAAAACCCGCCAAAAAATCTAAAACCTTTAAAACCCCTAAAAATGTTAAAAAAACTCAAAAAAACCTTAAAACCATAAAAAACCCTAAAAATAATCAAAATCCCTAAAACCCCTAAAACCATAAAAATCTGTAAAAACCCTTAAAATATGCGAAAGCTTAAAAAACCAAAAAACGTGATGAAAACCATAAAAACCCCTAAAAACCGTAAAAACCCTAAAAACACGTAAAAACCCTAAAACCACTAAAAACTCTAAAAACCCTCAAAACCCCTAAAAACGTTAAAAAACTCTAAAAAACTTAAGACCCTGAAAAACTAAAAAAAACAAAAAACCCAAAAATCCTTATAAAACCCTTAAAACCACAAAATTCATAAAAAAATCTCTAAAACCCCTTCAAAATCCTAGAACACACCCAAAATCCTAGAAACCCTAAAAGACCCTAAAACCCCAAAAAAACCCCTAAAAATGATAAATAACCCTGAAAACCCCTAAAACCCCTCAAAACCCCTAAAACCCTAAATAACCCTAAACACCATAAAAATAAAAAAACCCCTAAAAATCCATGAAAACATAAGAAACCCTAAAACCTCAAGAAACCCATGAAAAACATGAAACCCCCTAAAAACCTTAACCCCCCCCAAACCCATAAAATCCGAAAATCTACTAAAAACTCTTAAAACACATAAAACCCCTAAAATGTCAAAAAACTCTAACACTAAAAAACCAAAAAACTCAAAACCCCCCCCCCTAAAAATCCAAATAGACTCTAAAAACCCTGAAAAACATTAAAACCTAAAAAACAACTGAAAAATCATAAAATCCTCAAAATCTCTAAAAACCCTAAAAAATCCTTAAAACCAAAAAAAATCTAAAAACCCACTAAAATCCATAAAAATGTAAAAAATCCTAATAACCCTGAAAAAACCCCGAAATCCATAAAAATCCCTAAAAACCTTAAAAAACACAAAACCCATAAAAACCCTAAAAACTTTAAAAAACAACTTTAAAAAACCTTAAAACCCATAGAAACTTTAAAAACTATAAAAATTATAAAAACCATAAAAAATTTAAAAAAATCCTAGAACCTAAAAAGACCCTAAAGACCTTAAAATTTTCAAAAATCCCTTAAAAACTCAAAATACCATTAAAATACCTAAAAAACCCTTAAAAACACTAAAAACCATAAAATCCTAAAAAACCACTAAAAATCTTTGAAAACATAAAAAACATTAAAAACCTTGAAAAGTCCTAAATAAGATTAAAAACCTTAAAAACCCTAAAACCCCATAAAACCCCTAAAAACCACTAAAAACTCTAAAAACCCTTAAAAAATAATAAATTAAAATTTTCTGAAAATCCTTAAAACCCCCAAAAAATCAAAAAAAACACTAAAACCCCAAAAATACCATAAAAAACCAAAAAATCCTTGAAGCCTGTACAAACCTCTAAAAACTCCAAAAAACCCTCAAAATCCCCCAAAACCCTAAAAACCATTAAAATCATAAAAATCCTTTAAAATCCATGAAGAACTAAAAAACCTAAAAACCATGAAAAACACCTCAAAACCTAAACCCCTAAAAATGTTAAAAAAACTCAAAAAACCCATAAAACCACAAAAAAACTCAAAACCCCCAAAAAATCCAATAAAGAAACCTACAAACCAATGAAAACCCCCTAAAACCCTACAAATGATTAAAAACAATAAAAAACTCTAAAACACGTAAAACCCCACTAAAAACTCTAAAAATTCTTAAAATCCCTAAAAACATTAAAAAATTCTAAAAAACCTTAAGAACCAAAAAATAAAAAAACCCTAAACATCAAAAAGACCAAAAAACCTTGAAAACCCCTAAAAACCCTAAACCCCCCCTAAAAACCTTAAGACCCCTTGAAATCTTGAAAATCTCTAAAATCCACAAAAATCCTAAGAAACCCCTAAAATCAATGAAAACATAAAAACCCTGAAAAACTCATGGAAACCATAAAACCCCTAAAAACCTAAAAACCCTAAAAACACATAAAAACCCTAAAAACCCATTATTTTTTTTGAAAACATTTAAAACCCCTAAAAACCTTAAAAACTCTAAAGAACCTTAAAATCCCTAAAAACAAAAAAACCATAAAAATCCAAAAAGACCCTAAAAACCAGAAAACCCCTAAAACCCCTAAAAACCTCTGAAAACCCCTAAAACCCCTCAAAATCCCTAAAAACCATAAAAAACACAAAAACCGTAAAAATCCTATAAAATGCATAAAAATACATGAAAATGTAAAAAACCCTTGAAAAACCTATGAAAACAAAAAAAGCCCCTAAAACTTTAAAAAACCCTAAAATTCCATGAAACTCTTAAAAACCACTAAAAACTATAAAACCCCTTAAAATATCTAAAAATGTTAAAAAAATCTAAAAACACTAAAAAACTCAAAAAAAACCCTAAAACCCAAAAAGACTATAAAACCCTGAAAACCTAAAAACCCTAAACCCCCTAAAAAACCCTACAAACCCACAAAATCCCAAAACCCCTAAAAACCCTAAAAACAATAAAAATCCTCAAAAATACCTAAAAAACAAAGAAAATGTAAAAAATCCTTAAAACCCTAAAAAACCCTTGAAATCCTAAAAATCCCTAAGAACCTTAAAAACACTAGAAACCACTAAAAACTCTAAAAACCATTTAAAAATCTATTTTTTTTAAAAAAAAAATCTAAAAAACCTTCAACCCCTAAAAACTCAAAAAAACCCTAAAAACAAGAAAGACCCTAAAACCCATGATACAGCTTGACATTTCTTGGTTTCCCTAGAGGTGGGGATGCTATTTGGTTGTGGGAAATGTTCCTACAGGTCGAGGTAGGTGATGTTGGGTGCTTCTGAGTGGTGTTGTTGGGGGTTTTTGTTGGATGTTCGGGTGAAAATGTGAGGCACTACTTACTACGGGTGGGATTATGCTTTTGGATGTTATGAGGTGATACGAGGAGATAGTTGTGGGGATGGTGCGTTGTGATACATGGAGGGATACTTTTTCTTTTGTTGCCTTGGAAGTGCTGGGGGCTAGTGTTTGACTGTGATATTGGGTGTTGGTTTTGGGAGCTAGAGGTGTTGTGTTGCTGGATCTGGATATTGGATGCTAGATGCTGGAGGTGGTGTGGTTTTGGATTCTGGTGCCTAAGGTTGTTGGAGTTGGTCTGGGAGTAGAGTGATGTTGTTTTGTTGTTGGTGTTAATCGTTGATGTTGGGCTGGATATGGTATCTAGGCTAGTGGGTGCTGGTGTGCTGGGAGTTGGGAGCTGATGTTGAGGCTTTGTAAGATGGTGCTTGAGGTGACAGGGAGTTGTTTTCTACTTGTTGGGGGTTGGTGCTTCAGTCACTAGGAGATGGGGCTGAGTGCTTGTTGAGGATGTTGGATGGGATTTGCGTTGTTGGTTGTTGTTTGAGCTGGGCTTTGATTGCTGGGAGTTGTGATGGAGCTGTGTTGGATCTATTGGGCGATGTTGCTGAGGGGTGATGGGATCTACTGGAAGGAATTGGGAGAGGACTGATTGGTATTGATCAGGTATAGGGGATGTTGGTGTTGGCTAGGATGTGTTGAAGATCGTCTTACTATGGACTGGGTGCTGCTGGAGTATGTGATGTCAGATGGGCTGTTGGAGTGGAGCGAGCTACTGCTTGGTGGGTTGTACTGCTAGTGTGGAGTGGGTTGGAGTGGGTTGTTGTGATGTTCTCTGGTTGCTTTCTGATTTCTTATTGGTGGTCCTATCTGTTTGGTGGTGGGGAGGGTTGTTGGCCTTTGTTGTCTCTTGTGCTTGCAAGTGGACAGGGGCGGCGGATTGCTGAATACTGGCATGGCCCTGGGTTTTTCTTATTATTTGCTACCATTGCTGGCCTTCAGGATAGGTATTTTACCCTTTAGGTGACCCTCTCATACTTTAAGTCATTCTCCTTTTATATATTCATTATACTTTCCTTGCAAAAAGAACACTGAAAACTCTAAAATCTCTTAAAAACCCTAAAAACATTAAAAAACTATAAAAAACCTTAAAAACCCTAAAACTCAAAAAAACCCTAAAATCCCAAAAAGACCCTAAAAATCTTGAAAACCCCTAAAATCACTAAAAATCACTGAAAACTCCTAAAAACCATTAAAATCCATAAAAAATCCTAAAAACCCTAAAAACTATAAAAATCCAAAAAGACGCTTGAAAATCCATGAAAATTAAAAAAAAAACCCTATAAACCCTAAAAATCCCAAGAAAACCATAAAAACCCATAAAAACCTTAAAAAATCCTAAAACCCCATAAAAACCCAAAAACTACTAAAAACTGTAAAACCGCAAAAACATTAAAAAACTCTAAAAACCTTAAAAACACTAAAAAACACCAAACAAATCCTAAAAACCCAAAAAGACCCAAAAACCCGGAAACCCCTAAAACCCCTAAAAACTCTAAAACCCCTAAAAACCTAAAAACCCTCAAAATCCCAAAAAAACCTAAAAACCCCTAAAAACCATAAAAATCCAAATACATCCCTAAAAATCCAGGAAAACTTAAAAGACCATAAAAACCATAAAAAACTCCAGAAAACCATAAAACCCCCTGAAACATTAAAAACCCTAAAAACCCAAAAAACAACTAAAAACTCAAAAACCCCTTGAAACCCCCAAACCTAAAAAAGAACTAAAAACCTTAAAAACACTAAAAAATCAAAAAACCCTAAAAACCCTAAAACACCCTAAAAACCATAAACATCCAAAATAACCGCAAAATCCATGAAAATATAAAAACCCTACAAAACCCCTAAAAACCATAAAAACTCCAAAAAACCTTAAAAATCCAAAAAACCAATAAGACACCTAAAAACCCAATAAAAACTCGCAAAACCATTAAAACCATAAAATTTTTTAAAAACGTCTAAAAACCTTCAAACCCTAAAAATCTCAAAAAAAAACACTGAAAACACAAAAAAAACTTATAACCCTAAAAAAACTTAAAAACCTCTGAAAATCCATAAAACCCCTCAAAATCCCTAAAAACACTAAAAACAATAAAAACCATACAAATACTAAAAACCCATTAAAATCCATAACAACATAAAAACCCTAAAAACCTTGAAATTCCCCAGAAAACCATAAAACACCCTAAAAAACTTAAAACATTAAAAACTCTAAAACCTCTCAAAAATCCAAAAAACCCCCAAAAAACCCTAAAAACCATAAAAATCCTAAAAAAATCCCAAAAAATCCATGAAAACATAAAAACCCTAAAAACCTTGGAAACCCTCTGAAAACCAAAAATCCCCCAAAACCCCCAAAATCCATAAACCACTTATAAACCCACTAAAAACTCTAAAAACCCTTATAACCCCTAAAATGTTAAAAAACTTTAAAAAATCTTAAGACCCTAAAAACTCAAAAAAAACCCTAAAAAGGAAAAAAAGACCCTAAAGACCCCTAAAAACCCCTAAAAACCCTATTAACCATCAAAAACACTAAAAACCATAAAAATCCTAAAAATCCCCTAATAGTCCATGAAAATGTAAAATACCCTAAAAACCCCATCAAAACCGTAAAAACCCCTAAAAACCTTAAAAACCCTAAACACCCATAAAAACCCTGAAAAAACCCTAAAAACCCAAAAAGTCCTAAAAAACCCTAAAAGCTCTAAAAATGCCTGAAAACCCTAAACCAAAACCTTAAAAAACCCAAAAAAACCCACTAAAAACTCTAAAAACCCTTAAAACCCTAAAAAACGTTAAAAACGTTAATAAACCTTAAAACCCTACAAAAATAAAAAAAACCCTAAACCCCTAAAAAGTCCCAAAAGGCCCTAAAAACCATAAAACCCCTAGAAAACCCTCAAAACCCTCAAAATCTCAAAAAACCCAAAAAACACCTAAAAACCATAAAATCCTAGAAAACCCGTACAAATCTATAAAAATGTAAAACCCCTAAAAACCCACTGAAACGATAAAACCCTTAAAACCACAAAAAAACATTAAAAACTCTAAAAAACATTAAAAACCCAAAAAAACTCAAAAAAAATCTAAATACCCAAAAAGACCCTGAAAAACATGAAAAACACTAAAAAGCCCCTAAAATCCATTGAAATGTAAAAAGCCTTAAAAACCCTAAGAAACCATAAAAAAACCTAAAAATCCCTAAAAACATTAAAAACCCCTAAAACCCCATAAAAACCCTAAAACTACTAAAAACTATAAAAACACTTAAAACCCATAAAAATGTTAAAAGACTATAAAACCCCTAAAAAATAAAAAACCCTAAAACCTAAAAAGACCCTTGAAAAACCCTAAAAACACTAAAAACCTTTGAAAACCCCTAAAAACCCTCAAAATCCTTAAAAAACCTAAAAAATAAAAAACACCATAAAAACCATAAAAATCTTAAAAGACTCCTAAAAATACTTGAAAACATAAAAAAACCTAAAACCCCTAAAAAACACCTAAAAACCATAAAGAGCCCCTAATTAACCTTAAAATCCCTAGAAATGCATAAAAACCCTAAGAAACCTTAAAACCCCTCAAAACACAAAAAAATCCTAAAAACCCGAAAATACCAGGAAAATCGTAAAAACCCTAAAAACACATAAAACCCCCCAAAAAACCACAGAATCCCTAAAATCCATAAAATCCCTAAAAAACCCAAAATCCCCCCTAAAATCTACATAAAAACCCAAAAACCCCTTGAAAACCATAAAAGCCTTAAAAATCTATAAAACCCTAAAAACCCATAAAATCCTAAAAAACACTAAAAACACATAAAAGCCAAAAAAAAGCTTTAAAAAACTTTAAAAAACCCTAAAAAACTCAAAAAAACCCCTAAAACCCTCAAAGACCCTAAAAACCCTAAAAATCACTGAAAACCCCAAAAACCCATAATAATACTAAAAAACCATAAAAATCCCTGAAAATATAAAAATTTGTAAAAACCCGAAAAACCCCTTAAAACCCTAAAAACCATTAAAACCCATAAAAACCCTAAAACCCACAAAAAACTTTAAAAAACTTTAAAACACTCAAAAAACCTTAAAAATCCTAAAAACCCAAAAAAACCTTAAAAACAAAAAAAAACCCTAAAAGCCTGAAAACGCAAAAGACCTAGAAAACCCTCAAAATCCCAATAACCCCCCAAAAAACCCTAAATACCATAAAAATATTAAACAACTACTAAAAGTCCATGAAAATGTAAAAAACCCTAAAAACATGAAAACCCCCTAAAAATCATAAAAACCTAAAAACATTAAAAAAACCCCCTAAAAACATATAAAAACCCGAAAAACTAAAAACTCTAAAACAACTAAAACCCCCAAAAGTATAAAAAAGTCTAAAAAACCTTAAAACCCCTAAAAAACTCAAAAGAACCCTAAAAACCCAAAAAACCCAAAAAACCCTAAAACCTCTAAAATCTCTAAAAAAACCTAAAAACTGAAAAAACCATAAAAACCATAAAAATCCATAAAAACCATAAAACCATAAAACCATAAAAAACATAAAAAACCACTAAAAATTCATGAAAATGTAAAAAACCTAGAAAAACCCTCAAAAACCAAAAAAAAAACCCTAAAACCATTAAAAACCCTAAAAACCCATAATACCCCAATTAAAACTCTAAAAAACCTTAAACCCCCTAAAAACATTAAAAAAATCTAAAAACTATAAAACACTAAAAAACTCAACATAAACCTAAAAACCCAAAAAGACCCTAAAAACCATGAAAACATTAAAAACCCTAAAAATCCTGAAAAACACTAAAAACCCACAAAATCTCTAAAAACACTAAAAAATATAAAAACCATAAAAATCCAAAAACCCCCCTAAAAATGTATAAAAACTTAGAACTCTGAAAAACCCATGATAACCTTAAAACCCCCTAAAAATCTTAGAAAACCCTAAAAACACACAAAAAACCTAAAAACCCACTAAAAACTCTAAAACCCCCCAAAATATAAAAAAACTCTAAGAACCCTAAAAACTGAAAAAAAAAAACAAAAAAACAAAAAAAAAAGACCCTAAAAACCCTAGAAAAGTCTAAAAACCCTAAAAACCCATGAAGAAACCCTAAAACCCATGAAAATCACAAAAAAAACTCAAAAAAGCCTAAAAATCCACTAAAAACCATAAAACCCCCAAAACCATAAAACTCTAAAAACCATTAAAAACCATAAAAAATCACTAAAAACTCTAAAACCGCTTAAAATGTAAAAAAAATATAAAACCCATAAAAATCCAAAAACATAAAAAACCCTAAAAACCCAAAAAGACTCCAAAATCCCTGAAAACCCATAAAAACCATAAAACCACTGAAAACTCCTAAAAACTCTATAAACCCCTAAAAACTTAAAAACCCTTAAACCTCACAAAAACCCAAAAAACCCACCAAAAGCTCTAAAAACCTTTAAAACACCTAAAACCATTAAAAACTCTAAAAACTCACAAAACCCTAACAAACTCAAAAAACATGTTAAAACCCAAAACGAACATAAAAACCTTGAAAAAACCCTAAAACTCCCTAAAACCCCAAAAATCCCTAAAAACCCAAAAAACCCAAAAGAACCATAAAAGTCCTAAAAATCCCCTAAAATCCATAAAAACATTAAAAAAAACCTAAAGCCTAAAAAAACCCCTAAAACCATAAGGACCCCTAAAAACCATTAAAACCCCTAAAACCCCATAAAAACCCTAAAAATCCATTAAAAACTCTAAAAACCCTCAAAACCCCTAAAAATGTTAAAGAATTCTAGAAAACTTTAAACCCCTAAAAACTCAAAAAACCCTAAAAACTCTAAAATCCCTAAAAACCCCTAAAATTGTTAAAGATCTCTAGAAAATCTTAAAAACCCTAAAAACTCAATAAAACCCCCTAAAACCCCAATAAGACCCTAAAACCCAAAAAAAACTCTAAAAACCATGCAAATATAGAAAACCCCTAAAAAACTCTAAAAACCATAAAACTACATAAAACCCCTAAAAACCCTCAAAATCCCCAAAATCGTAAAAACCATAAATATCCTAAAAACCCACAAAATTCCATGAAAACATAAAAAACCCTAAAAACCATGAAAACCCCCTTAAACCATAAAAACCCATAAAAACATTAAAAATTCCAAAAAACCACTACAAACTCTAGAAACAATTAAACACCTTTGAAACGTCAAAAAACTCTAAAAAATCTTAAAAGCCCTAAAAAAACTCAAAAAAATCCTAAAAACCCAAAAAGACACTAAGAACCCTGAAAACCCTTAAAAACCCTTAAAATCTCGAAAATACCTAAAAACCCTAAAAAACCTAAAAACCATAAAAATCCTAAAAGCCCCCTAAAAATCTAAAAAAATGTAAAAAACCTTAAAAGTTAGAAAACCCCTAAGAAACCCCTGAAAACCATAAAAATCCCTAAAAATCTTAAATAACCCTAGAAACCTATAAAAACCTTATCAAGGGTTTTTAGTGTTTTTTACATTTTCATGGATTTGAGGGGGGGGGGGGTTAGGATTTTTACGGTTTTATTGTTTTTTATGGTGTTTAAGGATATAGAGTTTTTTAGGGTTTTTCAAGGTTTTAGAGACTATTGGGTTTTTAGGGTTTTTTGAGTTTTTGAGGGGTTTAAAGGTTTTTTAGCATTTTTAACGAATTTAAGGGTTTTAAGGGTTTTAGTCGGTTTTTAGGGTTTATATGGGATTTTAGTGGTTTTCATGGGTTTTTCATGGTTTTTTGGGGGTTTTGCATTTTCATTGTTTTTTTGGGATTTTTTAGAATTTTTTTGGTTTCTAGGGTTTTTAGGGTTTTAAGTGATTTTAAGGGGTTTTAGGGTTTTTTTGTGTTTTTAGGGTCTTTTGGGTTATTAGGGTTTTAAAAGATTTTAGGGTTTTAAAGGTTTTTTAGAGTATTATAACTTTTTAAGTGGTTATAAGGGTTTTTAGAGTTTTTAGTAATTTTTAGGGTTTTATGGGTTTTTAGGGTTTTTAGGGTTTTTAATGTTTTTAGGGGTTTTATGGATTTTAGGGGTTTTTAGGGTTTTTACATGTTCATGGAATTTTAGGGGGGTTTAAGGATTTTTAGGGCTTTTATGGATTTTGAGGGTTTTGAGGGTTTTTCTGGGCTTTTAGGGTTTTTCAGGAGGTTTTGGGTCTTTTTGGGTTTTTAGGGTTTTTTTGAGTTTTTTAGGGGCTTTATGTTTTTTTGAATTTTTTAACTTTTTAGGGATTTTAATGTTTTTAGAGTTTTTAGTGATTTTTATGGTTTTAATGTGTTTTTAGGGTTTTTTTAGGTTTTTATGGATTTTTGTTGTTTTTAGGGTTGTTTCAGTGTTTTTAGGGTTCTTCACATTTTCATGGATTTTTAGGGGGTTTGGGGAATTTTTATGGTTTTTACGGTTTTTAGGGTTTTCCGAGGTTTTAGGGTCATTTTGTGTTTTTAGGTTTTTTTGAGTTTTTTAGTGTTTTAAGGTTTTTAGAGTTTTTAAGGTTTTTAGGGGGTTTAAGGGTTTTTAAAATTTTTAGTTGGTTTTTAGGGGTTTCATAGTTTTTAGTGGGTTTTCAAGGATTTTAGGGTGTTTTTACGTTTTCATGGATTTTTTTGGATTTTTTATAGTTTTTAGGGTTTTTAGGGTTTTTAGGGTTTTTAGGGTTTTTAGGGAATTTAGAGGTTTTGGGGGGGTTTCTGGGTTTCTGGGCTCTTTTTTGGAATTTTAGGGTTATTTTGAGTTTTTAATGTATTTAGGGGTTTTAAGGGTTTCTATAGTTTTTGTTGATTTTTAGGGTTTTTAGTGTTTTTAGCATTTTTTATGATTTTTAGGGGGTTTTAGGGTTTTTTTGGTTTTCATGGATTTTTAGGGGTTTTTTAGGATTTTTAAAAGTTTTTAAGGGTTTTAGGGGTTTTAGGGATTCTAAGGGTTTTTATTGTTTTTGAGGGGCTTTTAGTTATTTTAGGGTCCTTCATGGGTTTTAGGGTTTTTTGGGTTTTTTTGAGTTTTTTTATGGTTTTTATAGATTTTTAACATTTTGAGGGGATTAATGGTTTTTTAGAGGTTTTATAGGTTTTTTAGGGATTATGGGTTTTTAGGGTTTTTATGTTTTGTTGGGGTTTTGTTGTTTTTAGGGGGTCTTTAGGGATTTAGGGTTTTTTAAGTTTTCATTGATTTTTAGGGGGTTTTTAGGATTTTTATGATTTTTAGGGGTCTTTAGGGTTTTTAGAGATTTTGAGGGGTTTTAGGTGTTTTCATAGGTTTTAGGGTTTTCATAGGTTTTAGGGTTTTCCAGGGATTTTATGGTGTTTGGGGGTTTTGTGGGTTTTATGATTTTTTAGATATTTTTTATGTTTTTAGGTGCTTTAAGGGGTTTTAGAGGTTTTAGTGGATATTTATGGTTTTTAGGATTTTTAGGGTTTTTAGGGATTTAAATGGGATTCATGGGTTTTTTAGGGTTTTTATGGTTTTTTATGTTTTCATGGATTTATATGGGTTTTTTAGGATTTTTTTTCGGTTTTTAGGGTTTTTATGGATTTTTGGGATTTTTGGGGTTTTATGGGTTTTTAAGGTCTTTATGGGTTTTTTGTGTTTTTTATGGGATTTTTAGGGTTTTAGGGTTTTTAGGGTTTTTTAACGTTTTAGGGGTTTTTAGGGGTTTTTGAGGTTTTAGTGGGTTTTTAGGGGTTTGATGCGTTTTTAGGGGTTTTAAGGTTTTAGGCATTTGTTATGATCTTCAAGGGTATTTCAGGGTATTTAGGGCTCTTTATGTTTTCATGTATTTTTAAGGGTTTGTAAATATTTTATGGTTTTATGGTTTTTAGGGTTTTTAGGGATGTTGAGGGTTTTTAGGGTCTTTTAAGGTTTTTAGCGTCTTTTTGGGTTTTCAGGGGGGTTGATTTTTTTAGTGTTTTTAAGCTTTCTAGATTTTTTAAAGGTTTTTAGGGGTTTAAAGTGTTTTTTTAGTGTTTTTTTATGCTTTTATGGTTTTTAAGGTTTTTAGGGGTTTTTAGGTTTTTTGGGTTTTTAGGGTTTTTTATGTTTCCATTTATTTTTAGGGGATTTTTAGGAATTTAATGATTATTGGGGGTTTAAGGATTTTTTCAGGGTTTTTAGGGGTTTTAAATGTTTAGTGGGTTTTTAGGGTTTCTAGGGTTTTTTAAGGTTTTTGGGGGTTTTATGGTTTTGAGGGTTTTTAGTGTTTTCTACGTTTTTATGGATTTTTAGGGGTTTTATGGGTTTTAGGGTTTTTAGGGGTTCTTCATGGTTTTTAGAGGTTTTTAAATTTTCATTGATTTTTTTGGGTTTTTTTGGATTTTATGATTTTTATTGTTTTTTAGGGTTTTTTGGGTTTTAGGGTTTTAGGGTTTTTTGGGGGGTTTTAGGGTTTTTATGGTCGTTTTGGGTTTTTAGGTTTTTTTTTCCAGTTTTTTAGGTGTTTAAGGTTTTTTAGAGTTTTAGAGGGTTTTTAGGGTTTTATTGGGTTTTAGTGTTTTTAAGGTTTTTAGGGGTTTTATGGTTTTCAAGGGTTTTTAGGGGTTTAGGGTTTTCTACGTTTTCATTGATTTTAAGGTTTTTTCAGGTTTTTTGTTGTTTTTACGATTTTTTTAGGATTTTGTGGGTTTTTAAGGGTTTTCAGGGGGTTTTATGGTTTTTATGGTCTTTTGGGGTTTTTGGTTTTTTTTTTTTGGTTTTTTCGTGTTTTTAAGGTTTTAAGAGTTTTTATTTTTTTATCGATTTTAAAGGTTTTTAGTATTTTTAATGATTTTTAAGGTTTTTATGGGTTTTGGGGGTTTTTTTATGGTTTTTAGGGATTTTATAGTTTTCATGGGTTTTTTAGGGGTTTTTTGGATTTTTATGGTTTTTTGGGTTTTTAAGGATTTTTGGGGTTTTATGGTTTTTCCTGGGTTTTTGGGGTTTTTTTTGAGTTTTCTAATGGTTTTGCAAGTTTTTAATGTTATATTTACATTTTTAGGGGTTTTAAGGGGTTTTATAGTTTTTAGTGGTTTTTAGGGGTTTGATGGGTTTTAAAGGTTTTTAGGGGTTTTAGGGTTTTTTATGTTTTCCTGGATTTTTAAAGGGTTTTAAGACTTTTATGGTTTCTAATATTTTTAGGATTTTATGGATTTTTAGGGTTATTTGGGATTTTCAAGGGTTTTTGGGTTTTCAGGGTGTTTTGGGGGTTTGAGGTTTTTTTTAGTTTTTTTTGGGTTTTTATGGTTTTTTGAGTTTTTTAACGGTTTTGGGGGTTTAAGGGTTTTTTAGTTTTTAGTTCTTATTAGAGTTTTTGGGGGTTTTGAGATTTTTATGGTTTTTAGGGGTTTTATGGTTTTCATGGATTTTTAGGAGTTTTTTAGGATTTTATGGTTTTTATGCATTTTAGAGATTTTTGAGGGTTTTAGGATTTTTCAGGTGATTTTAGGGTTTTAGGGAGTTTTAGGGATTTTAAGGTCTTTTTGGATTTTTAGGGTTTTTTTGGGTTTTTTTAGTGTTTTATGGTTTTTAGAGTTTTTTTTACATTTTTATGGTTTAAAATATTTTTTAGAGTTTTTAGTGGTTTTAGGTTTTTTATGGGTTTTTAGGGTTTTTAAAGGTTTTTAGGGTTTTTTACATTTTCATGGATTATAAGGGATTTTTTCGGGTTTTTTTTGGGTTTTTAGGTATCTTTTGGGTTTTTATAGATTTTCAGGGTTTTAGGGTTTTTCAAAGGTTTTTAGGATTTTTAGGGGTTTTCTGGGTTTTCAAGGTTTTTGGGTATTAAAGGGTTTTTTTAGTTTTTTAGGGTTTTTAAAGCTTCTAACGTTTTTTGTGATTAAAGGGTTTTTAGAGTTTTTAGTGGGTTTTTAGGATTTTTATGGGTTTTTGGTATTTTAAGGTTTTTAGGGGTTTTATGGTTTTCAATGCTTTTTCCATATTTTTATGGTTTTTAGGGTTTTTTTATGTTCTCATGGACTTTTAGGGGTTTTTTATATTTTTATGTTTTTTTGGGTTTTTAGGGATTTGAGGGGTTTTATGGGTTTTCATTGGTTTTCCAGGGTTTTCAAGGTTTATAGGGTCTTTTTGGGTTTTTAGGGGTTTTTTAGGGGTTTTAAGGTTTTTTTAGAGTTTTTTTTAACATTTTTAGGGGTTTTAGGTGTTTTTAGAATTTTTAGTGGTTTTAGGGGTTTTCTGGGTTTTCTGGAATTTTTATGTTTTTTTGGGGATTTTTATGTTTTTTACTGATTTTGAGGGTTTTTACTATTTTTTCCAAGGATTTTATGGTTTTTTTATCTTTTATGGTTGTAGGGATTTTTTGTGTTTTTTAGGGTATTTATGTTTTTTAGATATTTTTAACATTTTCAGGGCAGAAGAGGTGTGAGGTCAGGCTATTCCCGACCCCCTCAAAATTTATTATGAAAAAAAAGAAACAGCAGACAAGGGAGGGGGAGGGGTCAATCAATCCACACCCAAAAAACCCTTACAACCCAAGACACAAAAGACCCCAAAAAAAGAAAAATCAAAAAAGACAAAAAAAACACACAAAGCCAAACACAATAGCAGCTTCAGAACCACCAGCGTCATCACCTTCGCCACCACGCAGTAAAACAACAACCAACACCAAGCACCAGCAACTTTTATCACATTCCATCCAAGTAGCAGCCATTAACGTTTTTAGGGGTTTAAAGGGTTTTTAGAGTTTTTAGTGAGTTTATGGGTTTTTATGAGTTTTTAGGGGTTTTTAATTTTTTTAGCGGTTTTATGATTTTTAGGGGTTTTCCATATTTTTTAGGGTTTTTTTATGTTTTCCTGGATTTTAAGGGGGTTTTAGGATTTTTATGGTTTTAGGGTTTTTTAGGTTTTTTAGTTTGAGGGGTTTTAGGAGTTTCAGATGTTTTTTTGATTTTTTAGGGATTATCGAAATTTTTAAGGATTTTTAGGGTTTTGGATTTTTTTTGAGTTTTTAAGGTTTTAAGGCTTTTAGATTTTTTAACCAATTTTGGAGTTTTTAGAGTTTTTAGTGATTTTTTTAGGGTTTTATTCGTTTTTTAATGTTTTAGGGGTTTTATGGATTCAATAGGTTTTTTAGGGTTTTTAGGATTTTAGGTTTTTTTATGTTTTCATGGATTTTTTTGTGGTTTTTTTATATTTATAGTTTATTGGGGTTTTTAGGGTTTTTAGGGGTTTTGGAGTTTTTAAGGTTTTTAGGGGGGGTTGGTTTTTTGGGTTTTTATTTCCTTTTTTGGGTTTTTGGTTTTTTTGAGTTTTTAGGGCTTTTCAGGATTTTAGAGTTTTTAAACATTTTTTGAGGTTTTAAGGGCTTTTAGAGTTTTTAGTGGGTTTTTAGTGTTTATATGGGTTTTTGACATTTTTACGATTTTTAGAGGATTATATGGTTTTCAGAGGTTTTTTTATGTTTCTAGGGTTTTTTACGTTTTCAGTGATTTTTAGGGATTTTTAAGAATTTTATAGTTTTTAGGGATTTTTGGAGTCTTTAGGGTTTTTTAGAGTTTTAGGATTTTCAGGAGTTTTTAGGGTTTTTTTATGTTTTTATCATATTTTAGTGTTTTTTTATCGTTTTTAGGGGTTAAAGTGTTTTTAGTTTTTTAGTGGTTTTTTGGGTTTTTATGGATTTTTATGGTTTTAGGGGTTTTATGGTTTTCATGGGTTTTTTAGCATTTTGAATTATTTCTATGTTTCACATAGTTTTTGGGATTTTTAGGTTTTTTATGGATTTTTGTGGTTTTTACAGTTTTTTGGTGTTTTGTTGGTTTTTAGGGTTTCCAATGGGTTTTAGGGATTTTCAGGGGTTTTAGGGTCTTTTTGGGTTTTTATGATTTTTTTAGTTTTTAGGGTATTTAAGGTTTTTTTTATTTTTTATCCTTTTTAGGGGTTTTAAGGGTAATTAGATTTTTTGTGGGTTTTTAGAGGTTTCTAAAGATTTCGGGGGTTTTTCAGGGTTTTTTAAAGATTTTTATTGTTCTTATGGTTTTTAGGGGTTTTAGGGATTTTGATGGTTTTAGGAAATTTAAGGGTTTTTTTGGGTTTTTCAAGTTTTTCAGGGTTTTAAGGTTCTTTATGGGTTTTAGGGTTTTTTTTTTGAATTTTTAGGGTTTTATGGTTTTTTAGAGTTTTTAACATATTTTTGGATTTTAAGGGTTTTCAGAGTTTTTATGGCTTTTACGGGTTTTTATAGGTTTTTAAGGCTTTTACGGGTTTTTATGGTTTCCAGGGGTTTTTTCTAGGTTTTTAAGGTTTGTTACATTCCCATGGATTTTAGGGGGTTTCTAGGATATTTATGGTTTTTGGGGTTTTTAGGGTTTTTGGGATTTTGAGGGATTTTAGAAGTTTCAAAGGTTTTTAGGGGTTTTCAGGGTTTTTAGGGTATTTTTGGGTTTTTAGGATTTTTTGAGTTTTTTTCTGTTCTATGGGTTTTTAGAGTTTTTTAACATTTTTATGGGTTTTTTAGTGTTTTTAGTGTTTTTAGGGTTTTTAGGGTTTTTTGAGGTTTTTTGGGGGGGCGGTTGGTTTTCTGGGGTATTTCAGGGATTTTAGTGTTTTTACATTGTCATGGATTTTTAGGGGCTTTTTAGGATTTTTATGGGTTTTAGTGAGTTTTAGCGTTTTTAGTGATTTTTGACAGTTTTAAGGAGTTTTTAGAGTTTTTTTATGGGTTTTTAGGGTCTTTTTAGGTTTTTAGGGTTTTTTGAGTTTTTTAGGGTTGGAGAGCTTTTGAATGTTTTTGGGGTTTTAAGGGTTTTTAGTTGTTTTTAGAGGGTTTATGGATTTTTAGAGTTTTTTATGGTTTTTAGTGGTTTTTATGGTTTTCCGGGATTTTTCAGGGTTTATAGGGTTTTTCCGCTTTCATGGATTTTTTGGGGTTGTTTTGGATTTTTATGGTTTTTATGGTTTTTATGGGTTTTCAGGGTTTTTAGTGTCTCCTGTGTTTTTAGTTGTTTTTTGAATTTTAGGGTTTTAAGTTTTATTAGATCTGTTTAAGGTTTTTTGGGTTTTTAAGGGTTGTTAGAGTTTTTAGTGTTTTTTAGGGTTTTATGAGTTTTTAGAGTTTTTAATGTTTTTAGGGGTTTTATGGTTTTCAAGGGTTTTTTATGTTTTCATGGATTTTTAGTTTTTTTTGGGATTTATATGGTTTTTAGTTTTTTTAGGATTTTATTTTGGATTTTGAGTGTTTTGAGGGGTTTTGAGGGGTTCTACAGTTTTTAGGGGTTTTAGGGGTTGTTTCAGGTTTTTATGGTCTTTTTGGGTTTTTTGGATTTTTTTTTTTGAGTTTTTAGGGGTTTAAAGGTTTTTAGAGTTTTTTAACGTTTTTCGCAGTTTTAAGGGGTTTAGAGTTTTAATAGTTTTTTATGACTTTTATGGGTTTTTATGATTTTTAATGTTTTATGGGTTTTAGGGGGGTTTTAGGGGTTTAAAAGTTTTTAGGGATTTTTAGGATTTCAATGGTTTTTAGGGTTTTTAGGGATTTTAGGTGTTTTCAAGGGTTTTTGAGGTTTCTAGAGTTTCTTTGGGATTTTAGGGTCTTTTGGGTCTTTACGGGTTTTTTTAGTTTTTTAATGATTTTTTAGATTTTTAGAGTTTTCGAACATTTTTAGGGTTTTAAGGGGTTTTATATTTTTTTTTTGTTTTTAGTGTTTTTATTTGTTTTTAAGATTTTTAATGTTTTTATGGGTTTTATGGTTTTCAAGGGTTCTTAAGGGTTTTTTACATTATAATGGATTTTTAGGGGTTTTAAAGATTTTTTTTGGGTTTTTAGGGTTTTTAGGGGTTTTAGGGATTTTGATGGTTTTTTTGGGGTTTTAAGGGGTTTTAAGGTGTTTTTTAGGGTTTTTAGAGATTTTTATGGTTTTTACGGTCTTTTGTGTTTTTAAAGTTTTTTAGGGTTTTGAAGGTTTTTTAGTGTTTTTTAACGTTTTCTGGTGTATAAAGAGATTTTATAGTTTTTAGTGGTTTTTTAGTTTTTTGGGTTTTTTTGGGTTTTTAAGGTTTTTAGGGGGTTTATTGTTTTAGGGGTTTTTGGTGTTTTTTGGGGTATTTTTTGTTTTCATGATTTTTATGGGTTTTTTAGGATTTTTTATGGATTTTTGGGTTTTTTGGGTTTTTTGGGATGTTGAGGGTTTTTAGAGGTTTTTAGGGGTTTTTTAAGTGTTTTCCAGGTATTTAGGGTTTTTTGGGATTTTAGGCATGGAAGTCTAGGAGCCAGGCTATTCCTGAAACCCCACAAAATTTATTAGAAAAAAGACACGAAGACACTGCAAACAAGGGAGGGGCGAACCCACACCCAAAAACCCTTAACAAGCACACACCCAAGGACCGCAAAAAAAGAAAAACCAAAAGAAGAAAAAACACACAAAGGAGAAAAACATAAAAGTCACCAGCATCGGCTCCCAGCACATCAGCAATAAGCATCCATCAGCACCAATACCAGTAATCATCCACGAGCCATTCAACAACCAGCATCTATCAGCATCAAAACCATCAGCAGCAACTTTAGCAACTTCAGCAACCCAACCTCACAGAACTTTCCATTTCACAGCAACACACCAACCATCACCAAGCACCAGCAACTTTTTAATGGTTTTTATGGGTTTTAGGGTTTTTATTTTTTAGGTGGTTTTATGGTTTTTTAGGGGGGTGGTTAGGGTTTTTAGTGTTTTTTATATTTTCATTGCTTTTTATGAGGTTTTTAAAGAATTTTATGGTTTTTTGGCTTTTTTAGAGATTTTGATGGTTTTTAGGGTTTCTAGTGGTTTTAGGGTTTTTCTGGATTTTTAGGGTCATTTTGGGTAATTTGGATTTTTTTGGGTTTTTTTAGTTTTTTAGGGATTTTGAGGTCTTTTAGAAGTTTTTTAAGTTTTTTAGGGTTTTATGTTTTTAGGTTTTCAAGGGTTTTTAGAGTTTGTAAGGTTTTTATGCGGTATTAGGGTTTTTAAGGTTTTTAGGGGTTTTATGGTTTTCAGTGTTTTTCATAGATTTTACATTTTCATTAATTTTTATGGGTTTTATATGATTTTTTGGGTTTTTACTATTTTAGGGATTTTCGAGGTTTTAAGGGTTTTCATGGGTTTTTATTGGTTTTTATGGGTTTTTTTGAGTTTTTTCGAGTTTGTAAGTTATTTAGAGTTTTTTTATCATTTGTTGGGTATTTGAGGATATTTGGAGTTTGTAGTGGTTGTTTTAGGATTTTATGGGTTTTAAGGTTTTCTGAGGTTTTGGGGGGTTTTTTTATGGTTTTTATAGTTTTGATGGGTTTTCAAGGTTTTTAAGATTTTTTAGGTTTTCATGGATTTTAGTGGTTTTTTAGTATTTTTATGGTTTTTAGGGGTTCTTAGGGCTTTTAATGTCTTCTTGGGTTTTTAGGATTTTTTTTGAGTTTTTTGGGATTTTTAAGGTTTTTTGGAGTTTTAATTTTTTTAGGGCAAAGAAGGCTCGAGACCTGGTGAACCTGGTCCCCAAAAATTTATTAAAAAAGAGAAGGATCTGACAAGAAGTTACAAGGAGGGATTAAAAACCTGGGTGTGCAACTCACCCCTCATATCAGACTCCACAAAGCATAGGAAGCAGGATGGGGCGACAAAAGACCACATCGAGCCCCTTTCCATAATCACCTGCATGGAAAGGTTATATCCACTACCGAAGACCCCACCACATCCAGAGGGGCCCGGTGCTCCCAGTGCCGCACCATTCACGTTAACCTTGATCTAGGAAGAGATCGAGGGAATCCAGTGGATGAACTTGAGAACCTGCCGTTTTTTTATCCTCCCAGAAACTCCAAACATATGTAAGAGAATAAGATCATTAACATCATTTTCCATTGGAACTATCTGAATGTGAGACACTGCATGGACTTCCATATGTAGGGTCACGATACCACCATGGAAGGAGAGTCCCTTTTGTTAAAAGCAATCGCATTCCAGACAACCCAGATATAAGAAGTAATAGCAGAAATTGCAAAAAGCAAGAGGTTGGACACCTGCTTGTTGCAAGGCCAATTAACCAGGCTGTCTAGTAGCTCAAATAGATGTCTGCTCAAGGAAGAAGGGAACTCGAACAACTTCTACAAGTAGTCTCAAAGCGCAGCTGCAAACCTGCATTGAAGAAAGGTATGTTGTATAGATTCCTCGGCACCAAGATAGAGGAAACAGACCGAGGCCAGGCTGTGTCCGACCCGTTGCAGTTTCCCCTGAAGCGGCAACTGATTTTCCAGAGCTTCCAGAGTAGTAGATGGTTAGCCGAAAGGATAAAGGGCCACTTAAAGCTTGAAATATAGGCTGGAGGAGCTGGGCCCTGTTCACAATTGGACCGATGAAAATCCTTCACATTGAGTTTCCCAACAAGATTAGCCTTCCATATTAAGGCATCCCTTTCAATAAAGATGTAATCTTGAATCTGCATGTAAGTGTCTACTGGAAGGAGAACTTCAAACTCTTCCAGGTGATTAATGAAACTAGCGATCGACATGTTCCTTGAATCAGCGGGAGGCACCACACTATCCAACTTAATTTTTTTGGGGGTTTTAAGTGTTTTTAGAGTTTTTAGTGGTTTTTTTTTGTTTTTTTGTTTTCAGGGTTTTTAAGGGTTTAGGGGTTTCATGCTTTTCAAGGGTTTTCAATGTTTTTAGGGTTTTTTATGTTCTTATATATTTTTTGGGGTTTTTTATGATTTTTATGGGTTTTAGGGTTTTTTGGGTTTTTAGGGATTTTGAAGGTTTATAGGGATTTTCAAGGATTTTTAGGAGTTTTTGGGGTTTTTAGGATTTTTTTGGGGTTTTTAGGGTTTTTTGAGTTTTTAGTGGTTTTTTGGATTTTTATGGGTTTTCGGGGGTTTTTTACAGTTTTTAAGGGTTTTTATGGTTTTCGTGGGATTTTTAGGGTTTTTTACATTTTAATGGATTTTTAGGGGTTTTTATGCCTTTTAGGGCTTTTAGGGATTTTGAGGGTTTTTAGGGTTTTTAACGGTTTAAGGTGTTTAGGGTTTTTTAGAGTTTTATAGTTTTTTGGATTTTTTTAATGCTTTTTACATTTTTAAAGGGTTTTTAGAGCTTTTAGTGGTTTTTAGGATTTAAAGGTTTTTAGGGGTTTAAAGGTTTTTTGGGGTTTTTATGGTTTTCATGGGGTTTTCAGGGTTTTATAGTTTTTTAAGTTTTCATTGATTTTTAGGGGTTTTAAAGGATATTTATTGTTTTTAGAGTTCTTACGGGTACTAGATATTTTAAGGTTTTTAGGTTTTTTAGAGGGTTTTAGGGTTTTTAGGGGTTTTTTAGGTTTTTATGGTTTTTTGTGGTTTAAGGTTTTCTTTTTGAGTTTTTTAGTGTTTTTATATTTTTTTAACATTTTTAGGTATTTTAAATGATTTTAGTGTTTTTAGTGGGTTTTAGGGGTTTTATGGATTTTTAGGGTTTTTTGATATTTTTAGGGGTTTTTTGGTTTTCAAGGGTTTTTATTGTTTTTTATGTTTTCATGGATTTTTAGGGGTTTTTTAGTATTTTTATAGTTTTTTGGATTTTTAGGGTTTTTGGGAGGTTTTTAGGGTTTTTATGGGTCTTCAGGTGGTTATGGTCTTTTTTATTTTTTAGGTTTTTTTAAAAATTTTAGGGTTTTTAAGGTTCTTTAGAGTTTTTTACCTGTTTAGGGGTTTTAATGGTTTTATGAATTTTTAGTTTTTTAGGGTTTTTATGGGTTTTCAGGGGTTTTTAAGGTTTCTAGGCGATTTTATGGTTTTCAAGGGGTTTTAGGGGTTTTAGGGTTTTTACATTTTCATGGATTTTAGAAATTTATTATCATTTTTTTGGTTTTTAGGGTTTTCTGGGATTTTAGGTATTTTGAGGAGGCTTGATGTTTTTAGGGATTTTAGGGTTATTATGGGTTTTCAAGGTTTTTTATGGTCTTTCAAATTTTTATGGTTTTCATGATTTATTTTTTTATGATTTTTTTTTTGTTTTTAAGGTTTTTTAGAGTTTTTTAACGTTTTTATGGATTTTAAGCGTTTTTAGAGTTTTTAGTGGTTTTTTAGGGTTTCTATGGATTTTTAGGTTTTTTAGGGGTTTTTTTATTGATTTTAGGAATTTTCAGGGTTTTAGGGTTTTTTACGTTTTCATGGATTTTAAGGCATTTTTTAGGTTTTTATAGTTTTTAGGTTTTTTATGGTTTTTAGAGATTTTGAGGGGTTTTAGAGATTTTCATGGGTTTGTATTGTTTTTAGGTATTTTTGTAGGTGTTAGGTTCTTTTTGTATTTTTTGGGTGTTTTTGTGTTTTTTGGGGTTTTTAACAATTTTTAGAGTTTTTTTTACATTTATAGAGGTTTAGATTTTCATGGGATTTTATGGTTTTTAGGGTTTTTTACTCTTCATGGAAGGGTTTTTAGGATTTTTATGGTTTTTAGAGTGTTTTTGATTTTTTTAGGTTTTTTATGGTTTTTGAGAGATTTTTAACGTTTTAGGGATTTTAAGGGGTTTTAGAGTTTTTAGTGGTTTTAGGGTTTTTATTTGTTTTTACTGTTTTTAAGGTTTTTATGGATTTTTACGGTTTTTTAGGATTTTTATGATTTTTAGTGTTTTTTAGGGTTTTTAGGGATTTTGATAGTTTTTTATTTTTTCAGGGGTTTTTAGTGTTTTCAAGGTTTTTCGGGTCTTTTAGGGTCCTATGAATATTTTTTGAGTTTTTTTTATGGTTTTTAAGGTTTATTATAGTTTTTAACATTTTTATAGGTTTTAAGGATTTTTAGAGTTTTCAGTTAGTTTTTAGGCTTTTATGGGTTTTTAGTATTTTTTAAGGTTTCTAGGGATTTTTACGGTCTTCAGGTTTTTTTCTGCCTTATTAGGGTTTTTTTTTATGTTTTCATGGATTTTTGGAGTTTTTTAGGATTTGTGTGGTTTTTAGGGTTTTTAGGGCTTTCAGGTATTTTGAGGGTTTTTAGATTTTTCATGAGTTTATAGGGTTTTAAGGTTTTTCAAGGTTTTTATGGTATTTTTTGGTGTTTAGTGTTTTTTTGTGTTTTTTAGGGTTTTAAGGTTTTTTAGAGTTTTTATCTTTTTAGGGGCTTTATGGGTTTTTAGGGTTTTTTAAAGGTTTTAGGGGGGTTTAGGGTTTCTTGAGTATTTAGGGTTTCTTATGTTTTCATGGATTTTTTTGGGGTGGGGGTTTGTATTTTTATGGTTTTTATGATTTTTTTGGGTTTTTATGGATTTTGTGTGTTTTTATGGATTTTAGGAGTATTTACAGTTTTTGGGGGTTTCAAGGTTTTTAGGGTCTTTAGGGTTTTTAGGGTTTTTTTGAGTTTTTTAGGATTTTGAAGGTTTTTTAGAGTTTTTAACCTTTTAGGTTTTTAAGGGTTTTTAAAGTTTTTAGTGTTTTTTATGGGTTTTATGGTTTTTAGGGTTTTTAAGGTTTTTAGGGATTTTTATAGTTTTCAGGGGTTTTTTAGGGGTTTTAGGGATTTTTATGTTTTCATAGATTTTATGGTGTTTTTAGGGTTTTTGGGGATTGTGAGGGTTTCTATGGATTTTTAGGGATTTTAGGGGATTTTTAGGGGTTTTAGGATCTTTTGGGTTTTTTGAGTTTTTTTTGGGTATTTAAGGTTGTGAAGAGTTTTTAACAGTTTAGGTGTTTTGAGGTATTTTTTGAGTTTTAAGTGGTTTTCTAGGTATTTTCAAGGGTTTTTGGGTTTTTGAGGGTTTTTAAGGTTTTTAGAGCATTTTAACATTTTTAGAGGTTTTAAAGGGTTTTAGATTTTTTAGTGGTTTAGGTTTTTTGGTTTTTAGGGGTTTTTAAGGATTTTGGGGGTTCTTCAAAGGTTTTTAGGATTTTTTACACTTTTTATGGATTTTTAGGTGTTTTTTTCCGATTTTTATGGATTTTTATGATTTTTAGGGATTTTTAGGGGTTTTATGGGTTTTGAAGGGGTTTTAAGATTTTTAGTGTTTCTCGGGGGTTTTAGGGATTTTTTGGGTTTTTAGCGTTTTGAGGTTTTTTAATATTTTTGGGGGTTTCAAAGGTTTTTAGTGTTTTTTGTGTCTTTTATGGGGTTTTAGGATTTTTTAAATGTTTTTTTGGGAAAGGGGGATAGGGTTTTACAGTTTTACAGTTTTCGAAGGTTTTTAGGTTTTTTACGTTTTCTTGGATTTTTAGGGGTTTTGTAGGATTTTTATGGTTTTTATGATTTTTACTGATTTTCATGGTTTTTTGTGTTTTTCATGGGGTTTTAGAGTTTTAAGAGTCTTTTAGGGTCTTTTGGGGGTTTTAGGGTTCGTTTTAGTTTTTTCGAGTTTTTTCGGGTTTTTATTGCTTTTTAACATTTTAGGGGTTTAAAGGGTTTTTAGAGTTTTCAGTGTATTTTTAGGGGTTTTATGGGTTTTAAGGGCTTGTTAACATTTTAAGGGTTTTTAGGGGCATTCAAGATTTTTAGGGGTTTTGGGATTTTGATGTTTTTTTGGGTTTTTAGGCGTTTAGGGTTTTTAGGGATTTTCAGGGGGTTTTTAGGTGTTTTTACGGTTTTAGGGTCTTTTTGGTATTTTAGCGCTTTTTTTAAGTTATTAAGGGTTTTAAAAGTTTTTTTAGAGTTTTCAACGTTTTTAGGGGGTTTAGAGTTTTAGTAGGTTTTTTGGGGGTTTATGGGTTTTTATTGGTTTTTCTGATTTATTAGGTTTTTAGGGGTTTTTTTTGTTTTTAAGGTGTTCTCAGGGTTTTTAGGGATTTTTATATTTACATGGATTTTTTTGGGTTTTTATTATTTTTATTGTTATTAGGTGTTTTTAGGATTTGTAGGGATTTTGAGGATTTTTAGTGGTTTTCTGGGGTTTTAGAGTTTTTAGGGGTTTTCAGGGCTTTTAGAGTCTTTTGGGTTTTTAAGGGTTTTTAGGGGGTTTTTAGTATTTTAGGGGTTTTATGGTTTTTTAGATTTTTTTAATGTTTTTATGGATTTCAATGGTTTTTGGAGTTTTTAATGGTTTTTAAGGTTTTTATGGGTTTTTAGGGGTTTTAAGGTTTTTATGTGTTTTTATGATTTTCAGGGTTTTTTAGGGTTTTGAGATTTTTTTTATATTTCCATTTATTTTTATGGGTTTTTAGGATTTTTATGGGTTTTAGGTTTTTTAGTTTTTTTTTCCAGATTTTGAGGGGTTTTAGGGTTTTTAGTTTTTTTTTAGATTTTGAGGGGTTTTAGGGTTTTCCAGCGTTTTAGGGTTTTTATAGGTTTTTAGGGTGCTTTTGTGTGTTGAGGGTTTTCTTGAGTTTTTTATGATTTTCTAGGTTTTCAAGGATTTCAATGTTTTTTAAAGGTTTTAGGGGTTTGACGGGTTTTTATAGTTTTTAGAGTTTTTAGTAGGTTTTGGGGGTTTTGGGTTTTTTAGGGTTTTTAGGGTTTTTAGTGTTTTCGTTATTTTTAGGGAGTTTCAGGGTTTTTAGGGTTTTTTACATTTTCATGGATTTTTAGGCATTTTTAGGGTTTTTAAGGATTTTCTGGTGTTTTATGGTTTTTAAGGGGTTTTATGTTTTTTAGGGGTTTTAAAGGTTTTTAGGGGTTTTATGGTTTTTAGAGTTTTTCATGTTTTCATGGAATTTTAGGGGTTTTTTAGGATTTTTAGGGTTTTTAGTTTTTTTGTTATTTTAAGGATTTTTATGGGTTTTAGGGGTTTTTAGGTTTTTAGGGTTTCTCATTGTTTTTAGGGACTTTTTCGTTTTTTAGGTTTTTTAGAGTTTTTTAGGGGTTTCGAGGTTTTTATGGGTTTTTAAGGTTTTTAAGGTTCTAGGGGTTTTATAGTTTTAAGGGTTTTTCGAGGTTTTTTACGTTTTCATGGATTTTTAGGGTGTTTTAGGATTTTTATGGTTTTTTAGTTTTTTAGTGTTCTTAGGTATTTTCAGGGTTTTTAGGGTTTTCAAGGGTTTTTTAGGTTTTAGGGGTTTTAGGGTCTTTTTGGTTTTTAGGGGGTTCTTTTTGAGCTTTTTAGGTTTTTAAGGTTTTTTAGAGTGTTTTAACATTTTTAGATTTCTAAGGTTATCTAGAGTTTTAGTGGTTTTTAGGGTTTGTCTTATTTTTTTAAAGTATTTAATGTTTTGGGAGGTTTTTAGGGTTTTTTATGATTTCATGGATTTTTAGTGGTTTTTTAGGATTTTTATGGTTTTTAGGTTTTTTATGGTTTTTAGGGATTTTGAGTGTTTTGAGGGGTTTTGGTGTTTTTCGAGGTTTTTAAGGTGTTTTTGGGTTTTTATGTTTTTTTTTGAATTTTTTTAGGGTTTTTAAGGTTTTTAGAATCTTTTTATGTTTTTAGGGGTTTTGAGGTTTTTTAGAGTTTTTAGGGGGCTTTTAGGTTTTATGGGTTTTTAGGGTTTTTTTTAGGATTTTAGGGGTTTTATGGTTTTCAGGGGTTATTTAGGGTTTCTTTGGTATCCATGGATTTTTAGCCATTTTTGAGGATTTTTATGGTTTTTCTCATTTTTTACGGATTTTAGAAATTTTGAGGGGTTTTAGTGTTTTGTGGGTTATTAGGGTTTTTATGGGTTTTTATGGTTTTTAGGGTCTTTTTGGGTTTTTAGGATTTTTTTAGTTTTTAGGTTTTGAAAGGTTTTTAGAGTATTTTAATGTTTTAAAGGATTTTAAGGGTCTTTAAAATTTTTTGTGGGTTTTTAGGATTTTTAGGATTTTAAAAGGTTTTTAGTGTTTTTTTTATGAATCACAGCTTTTAGGGTTTTTTAGGTTTTTTTTTGTTTTTTAGGGTTTTTATGGGTTTTTAGAGTTTTTTAACATTTTTAGGGGTTTTAGGTTTTCAGGGGTTTTTCAGGGTTTTTTAAGTTTTCATGGATTTTAGGGTTCTATTGGTTTTTTATGGTTTTAGGGGGTTTTGGGGATTTTAAGGGGTTTCAGGGTTTTAAGGGGTTTCAGGGGGTTTTAGAGATTTTAGGGGTTTTAGAGTTTTATAGTAATTTTGTGGTTTTAGGGTTTTTTTTTACTTTTTTTAGGATTTTTAAAGTTTTTGAGTGATTTTTAAGGTTTTTAGGTGTTTTAAGGTGTTTTAGAGTTTTTAGTAGTTTTAGGGTTTTTAATTTTTTTGAGAGATTTTAAACATTTTTAGGTTTTTTAAGCTCTTTTAGAGTCTTTTTGTAGTTTATAGAGTTTTAGGGTTTTTAAGGATTCTAGGGGTTTTAATGGTATTCAGGGTTTTTTTCAAGGTTTTTCTGGGTTTTTACGTTTTCATAGATTTTTAGGGTTTTTTTGATTTTTATGTTTTTAGAGATTTTGATTCCTTTTAGGGTATTCAAGGGTTTTCAATGTGTTTTGATGTTTTTAGGGCCTTTTGGGGGTTTTAAGGTTTTTTTTTGAGTTTTTAGGGTTTTTAGCGTTTTTAAGAGTTTTTAACATTTTTTATTTCTTTAAAGGGGTTTAGGGTTTTTATGGGTTTTGAGGCTTTTAGGGTTTTTGGTTTTTTGGGATTTTTATGGTTTACAAGTTTTTTTAGGGTTTTAGAGTTTTTTACATTTGCATGGATTTTTAGGGTTTTGAGGATTTTTTAGGTTTTTAGGTTTTTAATTTTTTTAGGGATTTTCAGGTGTTTTAGGGGTTTCAGGCGTTTTCAGGGTTTTTAAGGATTTTCTGGGTTTTTAGGGTCTTTTTGGTATTTTAGTTTTTTTTTGAGTTTTTATGGTTTTTAAGGTTTTTTTAAAAAAAATTAACGTTTTAGTGGTTTTATGTGTTTTTAGAGATTTTAGGGGTTTTTAGGGTTTTTATACTTTTTGATAGGTTTTTAATGTTTTTAGGGGTTTTCTGATTTTCAAGTGTTCCTCAAAGTTTTAGGGTTTCTTACGTTTTCATGGATTTTTAGGGGTTTCATAGGATTTTATGGTTTTTAGTGTTTTTTAGGGTTTTTAGGGATATTGTGGGTTTTAGGGTTTTGCCGGGGTTTTATTGGTTTGTAGAGTTTTTAATTTTTTTAGGGGTTTTAAAGGTTTTAATAGTTCTAAGTGGTTTTTAGGGTTATTTTTGGGTATTTTATGTTTTCATCAATTTTTTGTGGTTTTTTAGGTTTTTTATGGTTTTTAGGGTTTTTAGGGTTTTTTACGTTTTTTAAGGATTTTAACGGGTTTTAGGGGGTTTTGGGGTTTTTAGGGTTTTTAGGGGTTTCTAGGGTTTTTGGGTTTTTGGGTTTTTTGAGGGTTTTTAGAGTTTTTAATAATTTTTAGGGTTTTTTTAGAATTTTTGTGGTTTTTAGAGGTTTTTATGGATTTTTAGGGGTTTTTAGGGATTTTTAGGATTTTAGGGGGGGTTTGGGGTTTTTAGGGTTTTTAGAGTCTTTTGGGTTTTAGGGTTTTTTTATTTTTATTTTTTTGATTTTTTATGGTTTTTAGAGTTTTTAATTTTTTGGGGTTTTAGATTTTTTTGTGGTTTTTAGGGGTTTTATGGATTTTTAGGCTTTTTAATGGTTTTTTTGGAGTTTTATGGTTTTCCGGGGTTTTCTGGGTTTTAGGGTTTTTCATATTTTTAGGGTTTTATGGTTTTTAGAGATTCTGAGGGTTTTTATGGGTTTTCAGGGGTTTTTAGGGTTTTTCTGGGTTTTAAGGGTCTTCTTGTGGTTTTAAGTTTTTTATGGTTATTTAGAGTTTTTAAACATTTTCAAGGTTTTAAGGGTTTTAGAGTTTTTAGTGTTTTTTAGGGTTTTCATGGGCTTTTATGGTTTTTTAAGGTTTTTAGGGGGTTTATGGTTTTTAAGTGTTTTTTTGGATTTTTAGGGGTTCTTAAGTTTTTCTGGAATTTTATTGGTTTTTAATAATTTTTAAGGCTTTTACGGTGTTTTAGAGTGTTTAGGGATTTTTAGGGTTTTTAGGGGTTTTTAGGGTTTATAGGATTTTTAGGGGTTTTCAGGGTTTTTAGGGACCTTATGGGTTTTTTGGCTTTTTTTGAGTTTTTTGGGTTTTAAGGTTTTTTGTTACGGGTTTTAAGGGTTTTTAGAGTTTTTAGTGGGTTTTAGGGGTTTTATGGATTTTTAGGGGTTTTATGGATGTTTAGGTTCATTATCGATTTTTATTATTTTTATGGTTTTTAGGGGGGTTTTAAGGATTTTAGGGTTGTTTTGTGTTTTCATTTATTTTTAAGGGTTTTTTGGATTCTTATGGTTTTATGGTTTTGAGGGATTTTGTGGGGTTTTAGGGTTTTCATGGGTTTTATTGTTTTTTGGGGTTTTAGGGTTTATAGGGTCTTTTGGGTTTTTAGAGGGTTTTTTGAGTTTTTAAGGGGTTTTAAGGTTTTTTTTGAGTTTTTAAGGGTTCTATGGGTTTAAAGGGTTTTTAGAGTTTTTAGTGGGCTTAGGGTTTTTATAGGATTCTAGGGTTTTTAAGTTTTTTAGGGTTTTTTTCGTTTTCATGGGTTGTTCAGGGTTTTTAGGTTTTTTACATTTCCATGGATTTTAAGGGGTTTTTAGTATTTTTATGGTTTTTAGAATTTTTTTTGTTTTAGGTATTTTTATAGTATTAAGGGTCTTTTGCGGTTTTAGGGGGTTTTAGGTTGTTTAGGGTTTTTAAGCCGTTTTAGATTTTTTAACATTTTTAGGGGGTTTAAGGGTTATAGATTTTTTTATTGGTTTTTGAGAGTTTTTATTGGTTTTTAGGTTTTTTAAAGTTTTTTAGAAGGTTTTATGATTTTCAATGGTTTTTATGGTTTCTACATTTTCATGGATTTTTAGGGATTTTATGGTTTTCAGGGTTTTGAGGGTTTTTATGGTTTATCAGGCTTTTTAGGGATCTTTGGGGGTTTTTAGGGTTTCTAGGGATTTTCAGGGTTTTAGGAACTTTTGGGGGTTTTAGGGTTTTTTTGAGTTTTTTATGGTTTTTAAGGTTTTTTAGATTTTTTATTGTTTTTAGGGGTTTGTATGGTTTCCAAGTGTTTTTCAGGTTTTTTAGGAATTTTATATTTTCGTGGATTTTTAGGGGTTTTTAGGATTTTTTTGGGTTTTTTAGGTTGTTAGGACTTTTAGGAATTTCAAAGGGTTTTAGGGGTTTTTAGAGTTTTTTAGGTTTTTAAGTGTTTTCAGGGTTTTTAGGGACTTTTTGGGATTTTAAGGATTTTTTTGAGTTTTTAGAGTTTTTTAATGTTGGGTTTAAAGGGTTTTTAAAGTTTTTAGTGGCTTTTAGGGTTTTTATGGGTTTTGGAGTTTTCAATTTTTTAGGGTTTTTTATGATTTTCAAGGGTTTTTCAGGGTTTTTAGGTTTTTTTACATTTTCATGGTTTTTTATGGGGTTGTTATGATTTGTATGGTTTTTTGGTTTTTTTGAGCGGGTTTTAGGGGTTTTTTGGATTTTTATCCTCTTTTTGGGTTTTAGGGTTTTTTTAGTTTTTATAGTCTTAAGGGTCTTATCATTTTTAGGGGTTTTAGGGTTTTATGGTTTTTATGGTATTTTAATTTTGTTAGGGGGTTTTGTGGTTTTCAAAGGTTTTTTATTGTCTTTAAGATTTCTTATGTTTTAATAGATTTTAGGGGCTTTTAGGATCTTTATTCTTTAAGTGTTTTTTGGGTTTTTTAGGGATTTTGAGGGTTTTTATGGTTTTTAGGAGTTTTTTCAGGTTTTTATGGGTTTTCAGGATTTTTAGGGTCTTTTGGGTTCTTAGGGGTTTTTTGAGTTTTTTAGGGTTTAAAGATTTTTTAGCATTTTTAATGTTTTTAGGGGTTTTATGGGTTTTTAGATTTTTTAGTGGTCTTTCTGGGTTTTATGGGTGTTTAGGGTTTTTTATGTTTTCATGTATTTTAGGAGTTTTTTAGGATTTTTTTTGGTTTTTAGGGTTTTTATGGGTTTTCAGAGTTTTTAGAGATTTTTTGGTTTTAAGGTTTTTTGAGTTTTTAGGGGTTTTTAGCGTTTTTGTGTGTTTTTATGGATTTTTAAAGTTTTTAAGTGTTTTTATGTTTTTCAAGGGATTCTCAATGTATTTAGGATTTTTTATGTTTTCATGGATTTATAGGGGATTTTTAGGATTTTTATGGTTTTCAGGGTATTTATGGGATTTTCGGTTTTTCATGGGTTTTAGGGTTTTTAAGGCTTTTTAGATTTTATTTACTTTTTTCAAGGTTTTAATGGTTTTGGTGTTTTTAGAGGGTTTTTATGGGTTTTAATGGTTTTCATGGTTTTGATGGGTTTTTATGGGTTTTAGTGGTTTTCCATGTTTTTAGGGTTTTCTACATTTTCATGGATTTTTGGTGGACTTTTACAGTTTTTATGGTTTTTAGGGGTTTTTGTGATTTTAGGGGCTTTTAGGGTTTTTTAGGAATTTTAGGGGGTTTCAAGGATTTTAGGGTCTTTGCGGTTTTTTTAAGTTTTTAGGGTTTTAATGGTTTTTTAGAATTTTTTAAGATTTTTAGGGATTTTTAGGGGTTTTAGAGTATTTAGTGTTTTTTGGGGGGGTTTAAGGTTTTTTTGGGAGTTTTATTGTTTTTGGGGCTTTTCAGGGTTTTAGGGTTTTTTAGGTTTTCGTGGATTGTTATGGGATTTGGGGGATTTGGGGGTTTTTAGGGATATTGAAGGTTTTTAGGGTTTTTAGGGTTACGTGTTTTTAGGATTTTTAGAGGTTTTTTATGATTTTTATGTTTTCATGGATTTTTAGAGGGTTTTTATGTTTTTTATGTATTTTAGTGTTTTTAGGGTTTTTTTTAGATTTTGAGGGTTTTTATGATTTTTAGTGTTTTTTAGGTTTTTCATGGTTTTTAGGGTATTTTTTGTTTTTAGGGGGGTTTTGTATTTTTTAGGGGTTTTAAGGTTTTTAATATATTTTTAACTTTTTATGGATTTTAAGGGCTTCAAGAGTTTTTATTGGTTTATAGGTTTTTATGGATGTTTAGGGTTTTTAAGGTTTTTATGGGTTTTTATAGTTTTTAGGATTTTTATGAATATTTACATTTTCAGGGAATTTTTTGGTGTTTTAAGGTTTTTTAGGTGTTTTAGAGTTTTTCAATGTTTTTTGGTCTTCTTGTGTTTTTAGGGTTTTTTAGTTTTTTATGGCTTTAATGGGTTTTATAGGGTTTTAGGGTTTCTTAAGGTTTTAGGGGTTTTCTCGTTTTCTCGTTTTTTAAGGATTTTCAGGAGTTTTATGTTTTCATTGATTTTTAGGGGTTTTTAAGATTTTTATGGTTTTTAAGGTGTTTAGTGATTTTGAGGATTTTTAGGGATTTCCAGCGGCTTTAGATTTTTTAGGAGTCTTGAGGGGTTTTAAGGTCTTTTTTGGTTTTTAAGGGTTTTGTTTAGTTTATTATGTTTTTTAGAGTTTTTAACGGTTGTTGGTATTTTAAGGGGTTTTAGAGTTTTTTTGCCATTTTTAGGGTTTTTATGGAATTTTAAGGTTTTTGAAGGTTTTTAGGGGTTTTATGGTTTTCAGGGTTTTAAAGGGATTCAACATTTTCATGGGTTTTAGTGTTTTTTAGGGTTTTTAGGGATTTTGAGGGTTTTGATGTGTTTTTAGGGTTTTTTATGATTTTTATTGGTTTTAGGGTTTTTAGGGATTTTGATGGGTTTTAGGGGTGTTCAGGTGTTTTTAGGGTTTTTAGGGGGTTTTAGAGTTTTTAGGGTCTTTGGGGGGTTTTAGTGTTTTTTTTATTTTTTTAGGGTTTTTATGGGTTTTTATTGTTTTTTAACATTTTTATGGGTTTTTAGTTTTTTAGTGGTTTTAGGGATTTTATGGGTTTTTAAGGATTTTTAAGGTTTTTAGGAGTTTTCATAGTTTTTCGTGTTTTTGCAAGGTTTTTTACATTTTTATTGATTTTTAGGGGGTTTTTAGTATTTTATGGTTTTTAGAATTTTTTAGTATTTTTATGAATTTTAGATTTTTTTTAGGGTTTTTAGGAATTTTTAGTGGGTTTAGGGGTTTTTAGAGGTTTTTAGGGTTTTTAGGGGTTTTAGGGTTTTCAGAGTCTTTTGGGTTTTTTAATGATTTTTTTGTTTTTTAGTGTTTTTAAGGTTTTTAGAGCTTTTTAATATTTTTACGGGTTTCAATGGTTTCCATAATTTTTAGAGGGTTTTAGGGTTTTTAAGGTTTTTAGGGGTTTTTATCATTTTTAGGGATTTTTAAGGGTTTTTAGGGTTTTTTACGTTTTCATGATTTTTGGTGATTTTGATGGTTTTTAGGGTTTTTAGGGGTTTTAGGGTTTTTTTAGGGTTTTTCGAGGTTGAATGGTTTTAGTGTTTTTAGTGATTTTTAGAGTTTTTATGAGTTTTTAGGGGTTTTCAGGTTTTTTGGGGGTTTTTGAGTTTTTAAGGGTTTTTCAGGGTTTTTAGGGTTTTTTAGGATTTGAGGGATTTTTAGAGGTTTTAGGGGGTTTTAGGGGTGTTCTGGTTTTTTTTGTCTTTTGGGGTTTTTAGGGATTTTTTTTTGAGTTTTTTGAGGGTTTTTAAAAGTATTTAGGGGTTTTGATGGGTTTTAGAGTTTTTAAACCCCTAAAACCCTAAAACCCCCCCGAAACCCCAAACCCCTCAAAATCCCTAAAAACCCAAAAAACCATAAAAATCCCAAAAACCTCTTAAAAATCTATGAAAACATAAAAAACCCTAAAGACCCTAAAAAACTCACGAAATCCATAAAACCCCTAAAAACTAAAAATCCATAATCCCCTAAAACCCACTAAAATATTAAAAAAACTCTAAATAACCTTAAAAGCCATTAAAAACTCAAAAAACCCTAAAAACCTGAAAAACAATAAAATCCTAAAAACCCCTTAAAAATCCATGAAAACATAAAACACCCTAGAAAACATGAAACCCCCCTAAAAACTCTAAAAACCCTCAAAACCCTAAAAATGTTAAAAAACTCTAAAATCTTTTAAAACCAAAAAAACTAAAAAAAACCCTAAAATCCGAAATGACCCTAAAAAACTTGAAAACCCTAAAACACCCTAAAATCCCCTAAAAACCATAAAACCCCTAAAAATCCATGAAATCAAAAAAAAACCATAAAAACCCTGAAAAACCCCTGAAAACCATAAAACCCCTTAAAAACATTAAAACACCTAAAAACCCATAAAAACCATAACAAACCAATAAAAACTATTAAAGCAATTAAAACCCCTAAAAATGTTAAAAACTCTAAAAATCCTTTACAACCCTAAAAACCCCAAAACACCCTAAAAACCCTGAAAAGCTCTAAAAATCTTAAAACCCGTAAAAACCCTAAAAATCCTCAAATTCCCTAAAAACCCTAAAACCCCCCAAAACCATTAAAATCCTAAAACATCCTAAAAATCCATGAAGAGGTAAAAAGCCTAAAAACCCTAAAAAGCACTTGAAAATAATAAAACCATTAAAACCTTAAAAAATTGAAAAACCATAAAAAACCTCTAATGACTCTAAAAACCCTCAAAACCCCTAAAAACATTAAAAAACTCTAAAAACCTAAAAAACTCAAAAAACCCACTAAAACCCAAGAAGACCCTAAAAACCCCAGAAAAACCCTAAAAACCTATAAACCATAAAAATCCTAAAAAACCCCTAAAAATCAATGAAAACATAAAAAATCCTAACAACATTGAAAACCCTCTAAAAACCATAAAAAACCCTTAAAGGTTAAAGACCCTAAAAACCACTAAAAACACTAAAAACTCTTAAAACCCCTAAAATGTTAAAAAAACTCTAACAAACCCTTAAAACCCTAAAAAACAAAAAAAGGTCAAAATCTGAAAAGACCCAAAAGACCTTGAAAAAGCCCGAAAACCCAAAAAAACACTAAAAAAAACTAAAACTCCTCAAAATCCCAAAAAAAAAACTCCAAAAGATGAAAACAATAAAAATCCTAAAAACCCCTAAAAATCCAAGAAAACAAAAAAACACACACTAAAAACCCAGAAAAAAACCACTTAAAACCATAAAACCCCTAAAAACGTTAAAATCCATAAAACCATTAAAAACTCTAAAAAGCCTTTAAACCCCTAAAAAACTCAAAAAACCCCCATAAAAACCCAAAAAGACTCTAGAAACCCTGAAAACCCCTAAAAAACCAAAAAACACATGAAAACCCCTAAAACCACTCAAAATCCCAAAAAACCCAAAAAACACTAAAAAATATAGAAAACCTAAAAACCCTTAAAAATCAATGAAACCGAAAAAAACCCTGAAAAAACCCTAAAACCATAAAAAATCCTAAAACCCCTAAAAACCCACTAAAAATTATAAAAACCCTTTAAACCCCTAAAAACATTTAAAAACTCTAAAAACCATAAAAATCCTAAAAACACAAAAAAAACCCTAAAACCCCAAAAGACACTAAAAACCCTGAAACCCTATAAACTCCCTAAAAACTCTAAAAACACTCATAATCCCTAAAAACCCTATAAAACTATAAAAACAAAAAATAACAAAAAAAAACCCTAAAATCCATGAAAATGTAAAAAACCCTAAAAATCTGGAAAAACCCCTAAAAATCATAAAAACCCCTGAAAACCGCCAAAAAAATTAAAAACCCAAAAAACCCATAAAAACAATAAAAACCCAATAAAAACTCTAAAAACACTTAAAACCCATAAAAACGTTAAAAAACTCTAAAAAACCTTTAAAACCCTAAAAACTAAAAAAAACCCCTAAAACCCCAAAAGTCCCTAAAAATCCTTAAAACCCCCTAAAAACCCTAAAAACCATTGAAAACCCCTAAAAACCCCCCAAACCATAACATTCCTAAAAAGACCCAAAAAATCCATGAAAACATAAAAAACTGTAAAAACCCTAAAAACCCCTAAAAAGCCATAAAACCCCCCAAAACCTTAAAAACCCTAAAAACCTATAAAAACCCTTAAAAACCCACTAAAACTCTAAAAACCTTAAAAACCCTAAAAAACTCAAAAAAACCCTAAAAACAAAAAAGACACTAAAAACCCTAAAAAGCCCTACAAACCCTAAAAACCCATAAAACCCCTCAAAATCCCTAAAAATCCTAAAAACCCATAAAAGCAAAAAAATCAAAAAAACCTATAAAAACTATGAAAACCCTAAAACCCCCTAAAAACATTAAAAAACTCAAAAAAACCTTAAAACCCCTAAAAATAAAAAAAACCCTAAAAACCCAGAAAGCCCCCAAAACCCTGAAAAATTCTATAAACCCTTGAAATAACCTAAACCACTTGAAAATCCCTAAAAACCATAAAAGCCTAAAAAACCCCCAAAAATCCATGAAAACTAAAAAAACCTAAAAACCCTAAAAACCCCCGAAAACGATAAAAACCCTAAAATCCTTAGAAACCCTAGAAACTGATAAAACCACAAAAACTCTAAAAACCCTTAAAACCTCCAAAAACCTTAAAAAACTCTAAAAAACCTTAAGACACCTAAAAACTCAAAAAACCCAAAAAGACACTAAAAACCTTGAAACCCCCTAAAAAAATTTGAAACCCCTCAAAATCCCTAAAAACTGTAAAAACCCTAAATACCATAAAAACCCAAAAAACCCTTAAAAATCTATGAAAATGAAAAAAAAACCCTAAAAACCCTGAAAACCCCCTAAAAAGCACAAAACCCCATAAAAATCATAAAAAACCCTAAAAACCCATAAAAACCCTAAAAACCCACTAAAAACTCTAAAAATCCCAAAACCTGAAAAAATGTTACAAAACTCTAAAAAACCGTAAAACCATAAAAAAATTCACAAAACCCCCCAAAACTCGGAAAATCAGAAAAACCCAAACAACCCCTAAAAAGCCCTAAAAACCCTAAAAACCCCTAAAAACCCTAAAATCCTAAAAATAATAAAAATGATATAAAACCCCTTAAAATAGATCAAAAAGTAAAAAAACCAATCAAAACCGAAAGAACCCTAAAATCCATAAAAACCGCTAAAAACCAAAAAAACCAAAAAAACCCAAAAAAACCATAAAAACCTAAAAACCAACTACTAGTAAAAAATAACTTTAAAACCCCTAAAAATGCTAAAAACTCTAAAAAACCTTAAATACCCAAAAAACTCAAAAAAACCCCCTAGAAACCCAAAAATACCCTAAAAATCCTAAAAACCCTAAAAATTTCTAAAAACCACAAAAAAAACCTCATAATACCAGAAAACCCAAAAAAACTCTAAAAACCATAAAACCCATAAAAAACCCTTAAAAAGACATAAAACCTAAAAAACACTAAAAACCATAAAAGACCCCTGAAAACCATAAAACCCCAAAAAACCATAAAAACCCTAGAAACTCATAAAAACCCTAAAAAAACACTAAAACTCTAAAAACACTTTAAAACTCTTAAACATTAAAAACACAAAAAACCCTTAAAAATAAAAAAAATAGTAAAAAAAACACTAAAACCCGAAACAAGCCTAACAACCTGAAACACCTAAAAGCCCTAAAAACCCCTAAAAACCCCAAAAAACCCTCAAAATCCCTAAAACCCCAAAAATCCCTACAACCCATAAAAATCTTAAAAACCCTAAAAATCCATGAAAACATAAAAAAAATCTAAAAACACTAAAAACCCCCTAAAAACCATAAAATCCATTAAAAACCATAAAAACCTGAAAATCCCATAAAAACACTAAATGCCCACTAAAATCTCTAAAAACCCTTAAAACCCCTAAAACATTAAAAAACTCTAAAAACCTCAAAAGCCCTAAAAACTAAAAAAAACTAAACAACCAAAAAGACCCTAAGATCCTTTAAAAACCCTAAAAAATCAAAAACCCCTTAAAACCCTAAAAACATCAAAATCCCTAAAAACAGTAAAAAACCCTAAAAACTATAAAAATCAAAACACCCCTAAAAATCCATGAAAACCTACAAAACCCTAAAACCCTGAAAAGCCTCTTAAAACCATAAAACCCCTAAAAATGTTACCCCCTGGAAGACCCCCCAAGCAGGGAGGGAAGGGAAAAGAGATCTCCTCTAAGGATACACAAGGATTGCCTTGCCTGAGAGGAAAAAACATATCTAATCAATGAAGATGTTGTTCTGGGATTGTCAGGGGCTTGGGAACTCTCCCACTGTTTCAGCCCTTCGACACTTTCTCACCTCCCACAAGCCTTCACTTGTGGCCATTGCTGAACCTCTCATTAGTTTTGAGAACTGGAAGGGTTTCAACTGGTGTTCCCTTGGATATTCCTTTATTGCTCACAACAGAAGTGTGGGTTCTCTTGAAACCTTATGGGTCTTACGACACAATGTTCTGAAAATTTCTTCTTTTGAGATTATCAATCAGTTAATCTCGGTCCACACCCGGCTGCAGGATACCTCTTTTACCTTCTCCTTTGTCTATGCCTCTTGATCTTACACCAGAAGAAGAGAACTTTGGAATGACTTATCTGTTCTAAGTGAGAATATGGATCACAACTGGTTCATAACCGGTGACTTTAATGATATTCTTTGTCCATATGAAAAGATTGGACCTCACTTCTCCCGTGCTGCTGCAAATGATTTTCACTGTTGTGTGGACCAATGCAACCTCACTGAAGTCCCTATTGTAGGTTCCAAATTTACCTGGGGAAGGTTTAATGTCAATGGTAGGCAGGCTAGTAAGATTGATAGGTGCTTTATGAAAATCAATGATAAACCTCTTGTTGTCAATATTCGGAAGGAAAGCAGGAGGACCACTCCTCTAGCTATCAAATTTAATAATGCATGGCTCTCAATTCCAGGTTGCAGGGAAGTCGTTTTTTATGTATGGAACACTACTTTTCATGGGAGCTCTCACTTTTTGGTTGCCTCCAAGCTTCGTAAGATCAAAATCCTCCTAAAATTCTAGAGCAGGAACTCCTTCTCGAGGCTTGATGATGACATTAGTGATGCAAAATATCAGCTGAAGTCTTTCCAGGAGAATAATCCGCAAGGGAACATTCCTACCAGTGAAGAGATTGTGTTTCATAAAAGGCTTGATGATCTCCTGGCACTCAAGGAGAGTCGGGAAAAACATCAATTCAATGTTATCTGGCTTAAATATGGTGATAGAAATTCAAAGTTTTTTCATCGCTTGCAACGGGAGAAAAGAGTTCATAAAGGACCAAATCAGATCTGTATCAATGGTCATACCATTGTCGATGACAAAGAGCTCTCTGATGCTGATGTTAATGATTCACAGAATAATGATCTGACATCTCCACCTCTTGAGGATGAAGTCAGATATGGTCTCTTTTCTCTCAACTCAGATAGTGCTCCCAGCCCAGATGGTTTCACCAACAAATTCTTCACCTTCTATTGGGACATCTTTCATGCAGAAATCACTAAAGCTGTCAGGGAATTCTTTCTCTTGGGGTTAATCCCTCATGGAATCAACTCCAATTTTATTGCCCTGCTTCCTAAAAAGGAATCTGCAATTGAGATAGGTGATTTTCGGCTAATTTCCATTGGGAACACTATTCCCAAGATTATTAGAAAAATCATTGTTATCCGGCTAGGGAAGATTGTTGGCATCTTGATTACACATAATCAATTTGGTTTTGTTCCTGGGCGAAGTATTCAGAACTGCCTTTACATGGCCTCTGAAGGAGTTAATGCCATGAGGAGGGCATCGAAGTTTGGGTCCTTTGCCTTAAATCTAGATATATCCAAAGCCTTTGATACCATTAAGTGGGAATTCCTATTCAAGATTCTTGGCATGTATGGTTTCTCAGACAAATTTGTTTGCATGATTTCCACCATCTTGAATAGTGCCAAAATTTCTGTTCTGATTAATGGAGCTCCAAAAGGGTTCTTTCAGTGTTCCCGGGGGGTCAGAAAGGGGGACCCTCTTTCTGGAATTATCTTTGCACTTTCTAAAGACTACCTAAGTCACCTTGTTACTAATTCTATGTTGGCTGGTTACTACAACCTTATTAAAGATGGGAAAGATCTATTTGTACCTTCACATCTACTTTATGCTGATGATATCCTTCTCTTTGGGTAGGCTAATATGCGAACCATATCTTCTATCCAGAAAATCTTCATTCATTATGAGGCTGTTGCTGGACAGGCCATTGGTTGGAGTAAATCATCTATTGTGTTTGGGAAAGGGAGCTCTACTACGAGACAGAACAAGATTGTCAGATGCCTTTGTGTCAAAAAAGGATCCTTGCCTTTCAACTATCTTGGGGTTCCCTTATTTTGGGGGAAGGTTAAACGTTGTCATCTTTAAAGAATCTCTGTTAATATCACCCAGTAGCTTTCCAAATAGAAGGGCAAGACCCTCTAACAAGCAGGCAGGGTATGTCTTATCAATTCTGGTGTTACCTCAATGTTTGCTCATTTTTTCTCCATCTATAAGTGGCCAGTTAGCCTAATTAAATCCCTTCAAGCCAAGATCTGGAACTTTGCATGGACAGGCTGTATTAATGAAAGGAAATTAATCACTGTTTCCTGGAAGGAGTGCATCAAACCACTTGAAATGGGTGGGCTAGGAATTAAGGATCTCAGGATTTTTAATGATGCCTTGTTGGCCAAATTCACTTGGAATCTTTTCACACACAGAGAGAGTGATTTGGACTTTCTTAAAGAATGCTTTACTGGGAAACTGTGCAATGGTTATACTGGGTACATGCTCTCCTATGTCTGGACAACGGTTAAATCCTCGTAAAAGGACATCATCTCCCAATCTACTTGGGCTATCTCAAGGCAATACAACTTGAATTGTTGGCTCACCCCTTGGCTTAAGAGTCTGTTGCATGAATCTATGCAGGTTACGCATGGCTTGCAACACATGTCTATTAATGAGCTCAACACCAGACTTCCGGAGCTGGATGGGATCTTACCTGCTCATATCATTTTTGAGATTCAATTCTACAGTTACATGGATTATGATACAATTATCTGGAAACCAAACTTGATTGGCCTGCTTACTGCAAAGGACTTTTACAATCACAATGTCATCAAGGGATGGATCCCCCCTCATGGCTCATAAGATACAAATTCCATTTTATTCCCCCTAGACACTTTCTGCTCTTATGGGGGATCTGGTGGAATCAGCTGCCCATGCATGGCCAGCTTCAAAAAGTTGGTTGGCATCTTGCTCCGGCCTGCTGTCTATGCATACAGGATGCTGAAAATGTGCAACAACTTTTTGTGGAATGCAAGCTTTCTTATGGTTTGTGGAAGTATCTGCAGGACGTCTTTGGTCTTCAATTCCCCCCGGATAGAACCTTTGCTCAGATGATGTCTCTCATCACGGAATCAAGGTATATTGAACAAATTCACAATCTTCTCCTTGCTGCATCGGCAGCCATTGTGGCTTTTCTATGGTCTTCCAGAAATGCTGCTATGTTCCGGAATAAGTCAAGCTCCCTTCTTGAGGGTATTCTTGCCATACATTCTGCTCAGATGGTCGGGGGCATTCAAATAGGTGCGCTGAACAATTGCTTTACTGACCTCATCACCCTCCACACTCTTGGTGTCTCTGGAAGGTGCAAAAAACCTTTGGTGGTGAAGTCAGTCCGATGGATTCCACCTATCCCGTCTTGGATCAAAGTCAATGTTGATGGTGCGACAGTAGGTTCTCTAGGGCCTTCGGGCTGTGGTGGCGTCTTCCATACTTATAGAGGTTTTGTCACGGGCACTTTTTATCACTTCATCGAAATTGGTTGTGCTTATGAAGCAGAGCTTTGGGCTATCATCAAGGCGGTGTGGTTTGCAAACCAGTTTTGTTTGAAGCAACTCATGATTGAGTCTGATTCCATGCTTGCGGTTGAGGCCTTTCGTCAAAATTCAAGGACGGTTCCCTGGCAGCTTCTACCCCAATGGATTGATTGCATTAGTTTATCCAAGAATCTGGTTATTAAGATCACCCATGCATACAGGGAAGTCAATATGGTGGCTGATGTGTTTTCCAAGAAGGCTATTGAAGAATGCTGCTCATGGTGGTCTTTTGTTGCTCCTTCTTTTTGTTCGTCATTTGTGGATTCGGACATGAAGGGTGTTATCCGTACCCGATTGCATAAGTCCCCCTTGTAATTCCTTTATTTTTAATTCATACACTTGAGGGACCAAGCCTTCTGCTTGGCCCCACGCCTTCTTTGCCCTAAAAATGTTAAAAAACTCTAATAACTTTAAAACCCTAAAAAACTCAAAAAATCCCTAAAAACCCTAAAGGTCCCTAAAAAACCTAAAAACACCTAAAAACACCTAAAAACCCTAAGAACCCTCAAAATCCCTAAAAAGACTAAAAACTCATAAAAACCATAGAAATCCTAAAAACCCCTAAAACTCCATAACAACATTGAACCATAAAAAATCTGAAAAACCCCTGAAATCCATAAAAACACCTAAAAACCCACTAAAAACTTTAAAATACATTTGAACCCCTAAAAAGTTAAAAAACTCTAAAAAACCTTAAAACCCTAAAAATCCAAAAGACCCAAAAACCCCTAAAATTCTTTGAAAAACAATAAAAACCCTCAGAATCCATAAAATCCTTAAAACCATACAAATCCTATAATCCCCTAAAAATCCATGCAAATATAAAAAACCCAAAAAAACTAGAAAATCCCTCGAAAACCATAAAAACCCCTAAAAACCTTAAAAAACACTAAAAACCCATAAAAAACCGAAAACCCACAAAAAATATAAAAACCATTAAAACCCCTAAAAATGTTAAAAATCTATAAAAAACATAAAAATCCTAAAAACTCAAAAAAACCAAAAAAACCCCAAAAGACCCTAAAACCCCTGAAAACCCTAAAAACTCTCAAGATCCCCAAAAAACCTATAAAAAAATAAATATAAAAAATCATTAAAACCCTAGAAACCTTAAAAACCCAAAAAACCATAAAAATCCTAAAACCCACTAAAAACTCTAAAAACCCTTTAAACACCAAAAAACATTGAAAACCATAAAAACCCTAAAAAACTCAAAATGACACTTAAAACCCCAAGAGAACATAAAACCCCTAAAAACCCTAAAAACCTATGAAAAACACTAAAACCCAGAAAATCCATAAAAACCCTAAAAAAACCTAAAAAACCTAAAAACCCACTAAAAACCATGAATATGTAAAAAACCCTAAAAACCATCAACCCCCCTGAAAACCATAAAAACCCATAAAAACCATTAAAAACCCATAAAAACCCTAAAAAACTCTAAAAATCAAAAAAAATCATTAAAACCCTAAAAATGTTAAAAAATTTAAAAACCTTAAAAACCCCAAAGAAAACTCAAAAAACCACGAAAGACCCTAAAACCCATGAAAACCCTAAACCCCTAACAATGCTTGAAAAATCCTAAAACTGTCAAAATCCCTCAAACCCCTATAAATCCCAAAAACATAAAATCCTAAAAACTCATAAAAATCCATGACAAAGTAAAAAACCCTAAAAACCTAAAAAACCTTGAAAACCATAAAAGCTCAAAAAACCTTAAAAAACCCTAAAAACCCCTAAAAACCTAATAAAAACAAAAGACTAGAAAACCCCTTAAACCCCAAAAAATGTTAAAACACTCTAAAAAACCCTAAAACCCAAAAAAAAACCTAAAAACCCCAAAAAATCCAAAAAACCCAAAAAAACCTAAAAACCCCTAAAAACCCCTAACAACCCTAAAAATCCATTAAACCCTAAAAACCCTAAAAAACATTAAAGTCTAAACACCCCTCCCCCCAAAATCAAGGAAAATGTAAAAACCCACAAAAAATCTAGGAAAACGTAAAAACCCCTAGAAACCCGGAAGACCCCCTAAAGCCTTAAAAAACCCTAAAAACCAAATAAAAACTCTAAAAACCCTTAAAACCCCGAAAAATGTTTAAAAACTATAAAAAACCTTAAAACCCTTATAAAACACCAAAAAACCAAAAAAATCATGTAAAAACCCTAAAAATCTAGGGAAAAACCTAAAAACCCTCAAAGCCCCTAAAAACCCAAAAAACCATAAAAATCCTTAAAAACCCTAAAAATCCATGAAAACATAAAAAAACCCCCTAAAAACCATGAAAATCCCCTAAAAACCATAAAAACCCTAATAACCTTAAAACCGCAAAAAACCCATAAAAACCCTAAAAACCACTAAAAAATCGTAAAACCCCTAAAAATGTTTAAAAACTCTAAAAAACTAAAAAACCCTAAAAATATCGAAAAAAAGACCTTAAAACCCCTAAAAAACCCAAAAAACCAACAAAATCCCAAAAACCCAAAAAACCAAAAAATTCCTAAAAATCAATGAAAATGTAGAAAACCCTAAAAGCCCTGAAAAACACCTAAAAAACATAAAACCCCCCTAAAAACCATTAAAAAACTAAAAACCAATAAAACCCTAAAACCATTAAAAACTCAAAAAACCCTTATAACCCTATAAACGTTAAAAACTATAAAAAACCTTAAAAAACCTAAAAAACTAGAAAAAACCCCCAAACCCATAAAGACCATAAAAACTCTAAAAAACCCTAAAACCCAAAAAAACCATAAAACCCTGAAAAACCCTAAAACCCCTGAAAAAACCCTACACACCCTCAAAATACCTAAAAATTATAAAAAAAATCCATAAATCCATAAATCCTAAAAGACCTAAAAAAATCCACAAAAACATAAAATACCCTAAAAACCCTGAAAAACTCCTAAAAGTCATAAAAACCCATAAAACTCTAAAACCACTAAAAACTCTAAAAATCCTTAAAAACCCTAAAAAACATGAAAACCCCTTAAAAACCCAAAAAAGACCCTAAAACCCTAAAAACCCCTAAAACCCCTAAAAACTATAAAAACCATAAAAGCCATAAAAACCCTTAAAAACCGATGAATATATAAAAAACCTCCACAAAACCTGAAACCCCCCTAAAAACCATAAAGACCTTAAAACACCCTAAAAATCCAAAAAAACACTAAAAGATACTAAAAACTTAAAAACCCATAAAACCCCTAAAAATGTTAAAAACTCTATTTTTGGGGAGAAGGGTTCCTTATTGAGAACTCAAAGCTCTCAAGAACCACATGCTTATCATGGATTATCTGATGCATTTTGGAACCAGGTTCTCTTGGTGTCTTGGCTATTTTTCCTTGTTATAAGGTTCTCGATTGATGAGGTTCTTCGCCAAAGGTTTGTGGTGGTTTTCGTCTATTTAGTGATGGTGAAACAGTCAAGTTTGCAGGGCGGGAGTTCAAATTTCTTTTATCCTTGTTGTGGTCTTTCACTCTTCAGGTCCAAGGTTTGATAAACCCATATTCCTAGTCGATGTGGTTTCTCTTCAGTCACTATTTGGCAGTTGGAGGTTGTTGGTTCGTCAGTCGGTGATGCTCCTATTTTTGGTTTTTAGCTTTTAGTTTTTTGGCCAACGACTCTCTTCCATTGGCATTTGGATCTTCTTCAGATCTATTAAACATTTTCAGCTGCCATATGGTTATCATTAGGGTTTCTCAGGTTAGCTAACGCTAGCCTCTTCTTTTTTGGCAGGCCATGTCATTGGTTTGGTCATGGTTCTCAAGGTTTCACTGGTGTTAGGTTTTGGGAATGGTTCTCGTTGATGTGTCAGGAGAACATGTGGTTGTCTCTTTTTTCACATATTGTGGATAGGCGTACATGGTTTCATGGATTTTTTATCGCTCATGCATCGATGAAGTATCTGGGTTGCTGCATTCATCTTCGTCGTTGCTAGTTTTTTTCTTCAGAGCTCCTGGTCAGGGGAAGGATTGCTGGTTTTGGTTGTTTATGGTTGGAGATCCTATTTTGTGGTCGTGTTCTCTTGGATTGTTGGTTATGTGGGGGTTTCACATGTGTTCATCGGTTCTTGTGTGTCGTATCTCAACATTTGTGATCTGTCAGTTCACTGATGGTGTCTTTACCGACTAAAGGTGCACCTTGTTTGTTGGTGATTCTGGTTCGATTGTTTGCTAGTTTTCACGGCCAACATCTCTGCTTTTCTTGGCGTGATCATCCAGTGTGTCTTTGTTGAGGCCACTAGTTCATTGGAAACTTCATTAATGTTCTAGGATTGTTTTTCAGTGGATGTTGGTGTTTTTTGGATTCTGTTTCGATAATGGGTGGTTTAATGAAGCCTAATGTTTTTTAACCATCCTAGTTAGCCGATCTGCAGGTAGATGGCTCGCTAGTCTCTGTCTTCTCGGGCTAGTGGTTTTCATCGTTAGATGTCTTGTTGGGGGGTTGCAGATTGGATGAATGTATGACTTTAGAATATTTCTGGATAGTTGTTATTGTGTGTGATTCCTTGGGGGTGGATACATCGATGTTGTTCTTCTCATCCAGGTAAATCTAGTTTGCGTGGCTGATGTGCAGGTTCGGCTGGGTGCCATTGATAGGGGGCGATCACTCAGTGGTGCCATCTTTTGCATGCCTAATTTCATGTATTCTTCTATGGGCGGAGATTTGGTAGTGTAGGAGTTGATTCTGGGTGTCTTTTGATTGGTGGAGCAGGGGATGCTTCATTTATGGAAGTCAATTTTTGGCGGATCTATTGGAGGGGTTAGGTGGCTTGCGGGGTGCTGGGAGGTGGTGCGACTTCCGGGAGAGGATGCAGGTGGTGTGCTGATGGGATCTATTGGGTGGTGTGTGGTTCTGGGAGATGCTAGAGGGGCTGGCTGGCTTATGGGGTGTTGGGTGGTGGTGCGACTTCTGGGAGGTATTGTGTGCTTCTAGGAGCTGCTGGGTGTTGTGTGTTGTTGGGAGCTACTGGGTACTGTGTTTTGTGTGCTGCTGGGAGGCAATCCTAGGTGGTGGGAGCTGCTGGGAGTTGATGGTGGGTGTTGTGTGCAATTGGGAGCTGTTAGGAGAAGATGTTGGGAACGAGGAGTTGTTGGGTGCTGATGCTGGGTTTGAAGATGGTTTGGATGTTGGGTGCTACCATGGGGTGCTGGGAGTCTTTGCAGCCGCTGGCACTGAGTGTTGAGTTTTTTGCTGATGCTTGAGGATACTAGAGCTGGTTTTGGGTGCTAGTGATGGGAGTTTCTTGGTGATAGAGCTGGTTTGTTGCTTGAGTTGGTGATTGGAGTTGGGCGCTGAGTGATGGGTGTTTGATTTGTTGAGCTTTGCGAGGCTTTCTCGGGCTTGTTTTCCAGGCTATGGTTTGGTTGGGCTTCATAGGGGTTCTCCGACTTGTTTTCATGGAATTGTTTTTTATTGGTCTTTGCGAGGTTTCTCAGGCCATTTTCCAGGCTATGGTTTGGATGGGCTTCAAGAGGTTTCTCATGCCCGTTTTCCAGGGTTTGGGTTGTTTTGGATTTGGGAGGTTCTCAGGCCTTTTACCTTCTTATTGTTTTGGGCCATTGGGTTCACACCTTCGGTTGATTAGGTTGTACTATAATTCCTCTTCTTTTTTATACCATATTCTATTTGCCTTGCAAAAAAAATGTTAAAAACTTCAAAAAACCTATAAAACCCAAAAAAACTTTAAAAAAAATCCTAAAAACTGAAAGGACCCTGAAAACTTTGAAAACCTCTAAAAACCCTAAAATCTCCTGAAAAAACCCTAAAACCCCTTAAAATCCATAAAAACCATAAAAATCCCAAAATAGCATAAAAATGTAAACCCCCCCTAAAAATCCATGAAAATGTAAAAAACCCTAAAAACCCTAAAAACACCTAAAACCCCTAAAAACCCACTAAAACTCTAAAAACCCTTTAAACCCATAAAAAAATTAAAAACTCTAAAAAACATTAAAAGCCCTAAAATTCTCAAAAAACCCTAAAAACCCAGAAAAACCCTAAAAACTATAGAACCCCTAAAAACCCCTGAAACCCCTCAAAATCCATAATAACCCTAAAAAACATAAAAACCATAAAAACCCTAAAAAGAACGATAAAAACCCATGAAAACAAAAAAACCCTAAAACCCTTAAAAACACCGTAAAACCATAAAAACCCTATGAACATTAAAACCCCCAAAACCCCCAAAACCCTAAAATAGCTAAAATATCTAAAAACACTTAAAACCACTAAAAACGATAAAAAACTTTAAAACCCTAAAACCCCTAAAAGACGCTAAAACCCTAGAAAACCATAAAAACCCAAAAACTGTTGAAAACCCCTAAAAACCTTCAAAATTCCTTCAAAACCTAAAAAACCCCTAAAAACCATAAAAATCCTAACCCCCCTAAAAATCCATGAAAATGTAAAAAAACCCTAAAAACCCTGAAAACCCACTGAAAACCATAAAAACCATAAAAACCCCTAAAAACCACTAAAAAATCTAAAAACCCTTAAAACCCATAAAAACATTAGAAAACTCTAAAAGACCTTTAAAACTCAAAAAAACTCAAAATAAACCCTAAAATAACAAAACACCATAAAACCCCGAAAAACCCTAAAACCCCTAAAAACCCCTGAAAACTCCCAAGAAGCCTCAAAATCCCTAAAAACCTTAAATACCCTAAGAACCATAAATTGTTAATAAACACCTAAAAATCCAAGAAAATGTAAAAACACCTAAAACCCCGAAAACCCTTGAAAATCATAAAACCCCAAAAACATTAAAAATCCTAAAAAATCCTAAATACTCTAAAAACCCTTTAAACCACTAAAAATGTTAGAAAATTCTAAAAAACACAAAAACCCCTAAAAAATCAAAAAACACTAAAAACCCAAAACACCCTAAAAACCTTGAAAACCCCTAAAACCTTAGAAAACATGAAAGCCCTTAAAACCATCAAAATCCATAAAAACCCAAAAAACCTTATAACCCATAAAAATCCAAAGCACCCATAAAATCCATGAAAATGTAAAAAACCATAAAAACCATGAAAAAATCTTGAAAACCATAAAAACTGCTAAAAACCTTAAGAAACACTAAAAACTAATAAAACCCCAAAAAAACCACTAAAAACTCTAAAAACTCACAAAACCCCTAAAAACCATAAAAACTAACAAAAACCCATAGAAACCCAAGAAGACATTAGAAACCCTGAAAACCCATGAAAATGCCTAAAACCCCAAAAGACCTTAAAAACCCTGAAAACCCACAAAAATCGATGAAACCCCCTAAAACCCTCAAAATCCCTAAAACATTAGAAAACCCTAAAAACTTTAAAAATCCTAAAAAGCCACTAAAAATCCATGAAAACGTTAAAAACCCATGAAAACCCTCTAAAAACCATAAAACCCCCTAAAATCTTAAAAACCTAAAAACCCATAAAAACCCCTTAAACCCACTAAAAACGTTAAAAAATCTAAAAACCATTAAAAAACCTAAAAACTCAAAAAAAAACCTTATAGCCAAGAAGTCCCTAAAACCTAGAAAACCCTGAAAATATCTAAAAATCCTCAAAATCCAAAAACCCCTAAAAACCCGAAAAACCATAGAAATCCTAAAAAACCCTAAAATCCATGAAAACATAAAAACCCCTAAAAACCCTAAAAATCTCCCAGATACCATAAAACCACTAAAACCTTTAAAAAAACCTAAAAACCCATAAAATCCCTAAAAACTACTAAAAAATCTAAAAACCCTTTAGAACCCTAAAAACGTTAAAAACATTAAAACACCTTAAAAACCCTAAAAAACTCAAAAAAACCTTAAAATCCCAAAAGGCCGTAAAAACACCTTAAAACCCTAAAAACACATGAAAACCCCTAAAACCCCTAAAAAACCTAAAAACCTTTAATATCCTAAAACCCTATAAAAATCCATGAAATCATAAAAACCCTAAAAACACATAAAAACCATAAAAACCATTTAAAACCCCTAAAACACCACAAAACCCCTATAAACTAATAAAAACTCTAAAAACCCTTTAAATCCCTATAAACATTAAAAAAACCTAAAACCCATTAAAACCCCTAAAAATTTAAAAAAAACCAAAAAGACCCTAAAAACCCTGAAAACCTGGAAAACCCATACACCTCCTAAAAATCCTAAAAACACTCAAGATCACTAAAAACCCTAAAAACCAAAAAAATCCTAAAAAACATTAAAAACCCTAAAAAAATTAAAAACCCTAAAAAAATTTATAAACCCCTAAAACCCTAATAACCCCTAAAACCCTAATAACAACGAAAAACTCAAAAAACCCTCAATCCTCAAAAAATGTTAAAAACTCTAAAAAATCTTAGAAACCCTAAAAAACTCAAAAAAAAAAGCCTAACCACCACCCCCAAGACCCTAAAAACCCTAAAACCCCCTAAAAACCATAAAACCCTAGAAAATCCCTGATAACTCTCAAAATTCATAAAACCCTAAAAACCCCTAAAACCCATAAAAGTCCTAAAAACCCCAAAAAATCTAGGAAAATGTAAAAAACCATAAAAACCCAGAAAACCTTAAAAACCCTTGAAAACCATAAAGAATCCTAAAACCAATAAAAACCCTAAAAACCACCAAAAACTCTAATAACCGTTAAATCCCAAAAAAATCTAAAAAACTCTAAAAACTATTAAATCCTTTAGAAAACTGAAAAAACCCTAAAACCCAAAAGGACCCTAAAAACCTAGAAAAATCCCTAAAATCCCCCCAAATCCCTAAAAACCCAAAAAACCAAAAAATACTTAAAATCCCTAAAAAACCTTGAAAATGTAAAAACCCAAAAAACCATGAAAACCCCTTTAAACCATGAAACCCCATAAGAACCTCAAAAACCCCAAAACCCATAAAAACAAAAAAAAACACAAAAAACGCATAAAACCCGTAAAAACCTTAAAAATATAAAAAAACCTTAAAAACCCTAAAGAAAGCAAAAAATTTCCACCCCCCCCCCCAAAGAAAATGACCCAAAAAACCAAACAAGACCCTGGAAAACCCTAAAGACCCACAAATTCCCAAAAAACCATAAAAAACCTAAAAAATCCTCAAAATCAATGAAAATGTAGAAAACCCTAAAAACCTTAAAAGAACCTAAAAACCCTGAAAAACCCTAAACCCCTTGAAAACCATAAAAATCCTAAAAATACCTAAAAATTCGTAAAAACATGAAAATCCTAAAAAAACCCTAAAAATCCAAGAAAACATAAAAAATCCAAAAAAACCTAAAAAACCCCTAAAAACCATAAAACCTTAAAAACCCAAAAAACCTTAAAAATCCACTAAAACCTCTAAAAACTCCTAAAATCCCTAAAAACGTTAAAAAACTCAAAAAAAATTAAAATCCTAAAAACTCAAAAAAAAACCATAAAACCCCAAAATACCCAAAAACCCTAGAAACCCCTTAAACTATAAAACCCCTCAAAATCCATAAAAACTCTAATAAACCCTAAAAATGATAAAAATTCTAAAAAACCCCCTAAAAATCCATGAAAATGTAAAAAACCCAATAATGCTTAAAACCCCTAAAAACATTAAAAAACTATAAAAAATATTTAAAACCCTAAAAACTCAAAATAGCCCAAAAAATCCAAAAAAGACCCTAGAAACCCTGAAAACCCTTAAAACCCCCTGAAAAATCCCAAAACCCCCTTAAATTCCTTAAAACCCTAAAAAACTCTAAAAACCATAAAAATCATAAAAACTTCTAAAAATCCTTGAAAACGTAAAAAGCCCTAAAACCCCTGAAAACCCTAAAACCCCTAAAAACATTAAAAACCCTAAAACCCCATAAAAACCCTAAAAACATCTAAAAACTACAATAACAAATAAATCAACTAAAAAATTAAATACTCTAGAAACATAAAACCCTAAAAAACAAAAAACAAACCCAAATATCCAAAATGACCCTAAAAACCCTAAAACCCCCTAAAAACCCATTAAAAACAATAAAAACCTCAAAATCCATAAAACACTAAAAAACATAAAAATCCAACCCCCCAAAAAATCCATGAAAACATGAAAAACCCTAAAACCCTCTAAAAACCCTAAAACCCCTCAAAATTCCAAAAACCCAAAAAAAACTCAAATAAAATCCTAAGACCCCCCTAAAAATCCATGAAAACAGTGAAACTCTGAAAACCCATGACACCATTAAACCCATGAAAACATTAAAAACCATAAAACCCCATAAAACCCTAAAAAACGGTACAAACTCTAAAAACCATTAAAAATTTAAAATGCTCTAAAAAACCTTAAATCCCCTAAAAAACATTAAAAATAATAATGACCCAAAAAGACCATAAAAAAACCAAAAAACTCTAAAAACCCTGAACAACCTTAAAAATGCCTAAAAAACCCTAAAACCCCATAAAATATCAAAAAAAACCCTAACCCCCCCCCCAAAAAAACCATAAATATCATAAAAATCATTAAAAATCAATGAAAATGTAAAAAACCCAAAAAGCCTTGAAAACCCCAGAAAACCATGAAAACCCCCTAAAAACCATAATAACCCATAAAACCCCAAAAAAACACTAAAAATATAAAAACCTTTAAACCCTTAAATACTTTAAACAAATCTAAATAACCTTAAAAAACCTCAAACACTAAAAAAACCCTAAAAACTTAAAAGACCCTAAAACCCTGAAAAAGCCCCAAAAATACCTAAAAACCCTAAAAACACTAAAAACAATAAAAATACTAAAAACCCTTAAAAATCCATGAAAATATAAAAAACCTTAAAAATCCAAAAAAAACCAAGAAAACCATAAAACCCCCTAAAACCTTAAAAAACCTAAAAACCCTAAAAACCACAAAAAATCTAAAACCGCTAGAATTATAAAAAAACCCTAAAAACCTTGAAAACCCCTAAAAACCCTTGAAAAAACTAAAAACCCTCAGAATCCCTAAAGCCCAAAAAACCCTTAAAAACTATAAAAATCCAAAAAAACCCTAAAAATCCAAAAAAACCCTAAAAATCCATCAAAACGTAAAAAACCCTAAAAACCCTAAAAACCCATAAAAACCATAAAACCCCTAAAAACCTTTAAAACCCTAGAAACCCATAAAATCCCTAAAAATCAATAAAAAATATAAAAACCCATGAAACCCCATGAACGTTAAAAAACTATAAAAACCTTTAAAACCTAAAAATTCAAAAAAAACCCTAAAAACTCTAAAGACCCTAAAAACACTAAAACCCCCTGAAATCCCTAAAACCCCTAAAAAAACCTAAAACCCCTAAAAATCCGTAAAACCCCAAGAAAACTATTAAAACCATAAACATCCTAAAAACCCTTAAAAATGCATGAAAATGTAAAAAACCCTAAAAATAGTAAAAACCAATAAGAACCTTAAAAAATCCTAATAACCCATAAAGTTCACTAACAACTCTAAAAACCTTTAAAACTCTAAAAAATGTTTAAAACTCTAAAAAATATTAAATACCCTAAAAACTCAAAAAAAACCCTAAAACCCATAGAAATCATGAAAACCTTGAAAAACACTCAAAATCCTTAAAACCCCCCAAAACACTAAAAACCATAAAAATCCCAAAACCCCCTTAAAATCCATTAAAACATACAAACCATGAAAATCCCCTAAAAAGCATAAAACCCCTAAAAACCTTAAAAACCATAAAACCCCATAAAAACCCATAAAACCCACTAAAACACTAAAGACCCTTAAAACCCTTAAAAACGTTAAAAACTCTAAAAACCCATAAACCCCTAAAACCCCTAAAAATTAAAAATATACCCTAAAACCCAAAAAGACTCAAAAACCCCTGAAAAAACCTAAAAACCATTAAAAAACACTAAAAACCATTAAAATCCCTTTAAACCCTAAAAACTCTAAAAAGCATAAGAATCCTTGAAACCACTAAAAATCCTTAAAAACCACTAAAAATCGATGAAAATGTAAAATAACCTAAAAACCCTAAAACCCCTAAAAACCATAAAAAACCCCTAAAATCCTTAAAAACTCTAAAACCCCATGAAAACTCTAAAAACACACTAAACACTCTAAAAATCCCTTAAAACCCCTAAAAACATTAAAAGCTCTAAAAACCATAAAAACCCCAAAAAAATTAAAAAACCCTATAAACCCAAAAAGACTCTAAAAACCCTGTAAAACCATTAAAACCCTAAAAATCCCTAAAACCCCTAAAAACCATCAAAATCCCTAAAACACCCAAAAAAACTTAAAAACCATAAAATCCAAGAAACCTCTAAAATCCATGAAAACGTAAAAAACCCTAAAAACCATAAAAAACCCTAAAATCCATAAAAACCTATAAAGACCATAAAAACCCCTAAAACCCACTAAAACTATAAAAACCCTTTAAACCCCTAAAAATGTTAAAAACCCTAAAAAACATTAAAAAACTTAAAAAACTCAAAAAGGAACCTAATAAGGTGGTGAATTATATTGAGGTAAAGCTTTGGTGTTTTCTATAGAAGGGACCTTCTCTTGGTGCTTTTGGGGCCAAGGTGGCTTGATATTTATTGGTGAGGCCTAAAGAGGAAGGAGGCTTGGGGATTAAGAGGATTGAGGATCGAAATAAACCTATTAAGGCCTGAAATGTGTGTAATTTATGTAACCCTTCTTATTCTTCGATCTGGGTGGATTGGGATCGTTCTTTTCTTCTTGGTTGTTCTTAGTTTTGTATGGCCACATTTCTATGGAATTGTTCTTGGTCTTAGAGGAAGTTATTGGGGCCTCTGTTTTTGTTTAAGGATCACATATATATTTTCGTTGGGAATGGCTCGTGTATTTCCCTTTGGTTCAACTCTTGGATCCCTAGGAGACCTATCTCGTCCTGCGCTAATTACTGTATCATTTATGATTCTGGTTACCCTTCTTCTGTCAATGTCCCAGAAATTATTTTGGATGGGATTTGGAATCCTTTTTTAGATATCTTTGCTGAGTTATGGGAACTTCATCAGGAGATTCTCCAACTTGCTCAGCCAAGAGGTTATGATGTTGGGTTTCTATAGAATAGGCAGCCCAAGTTTTCCATTTTCATGGTTTGGGAGGATATTAGGTTGAAATTTTCCTAGGTCCCCTAGAGTTCCTTGGCTTGAAATAGGATCACCACTATCGGGTTCTCTTTTATTCTATGGTTAGTTGTTCTTAATCGAATACCTTCTTAGGATAGATTACAACGTTGGGGTCTTTCTTTTCCTAATCATTTATTTTTATGCTAATTGGATGAGGAATATATGGATCATATTTTTTTCAACGACTCCTTTTCTAGGAAGTTATGGTTTCCTTTTTTGATCCTGTTAGGTTTGAATTCCTCCACCTCATCCTTTTCTGTTGTGATTACCTGTTGTATTAATGTGTTTGATGGTGATTCGATGTCAAATTTCTTGGAAAGACTTGGAGTGGAAAATCTTGTCTATCTCAATTGGATAGATCGAAATTACCATTTTCATGAATCCCCTCATCATGATTTTAACTACTTGTGGCATAAGATGGAGTCTACTATTCGGTCAAGGTTCTTCTCTTACTGGTGGTTTCCAAATACTAGCACTAATCAGGAGCTTCTCTAGATATGGAACTTTCCAAGTTCCTTATTGCTTGATGTTGGTTAGCTGGTGATTATATTCTATTGAGGATGGGTGCCAGAGTATGGTTGTGACTTCAGAAGCCTTGTTGGGGTGCTTTGATTTCTAGTAGTGGTTTTGTTGTTCTGCTAGTTCTATTCATCTTCTTATAGGTGTCCTAGTTGCTAGTGGTGTTGACTTGTTCTTGGGTGCTAGAGTTGGGTTGTTGTTAAGGGATGCTAGTTGGTCAGTCCACTGGTGATGGAGCTGGTGGTGCTTCGGGCAATTTTGCAAGCTGCCTGGATGCTGGTTGTGGTTTTTGATTCAAATAGAGCTTTTTAGGTTAGGTGCTACTTGGGGTTCTACAAGTTGTGGAGTTGGTTGTAGGTGGTTAGAGGGATACTTATTGGAGGCGTTGGAGTGGATGATGGCTGGAGTAGGGGTTTAGATGGGTGTCTGGTAGCTCATGCTGGTGGTGTTCTGGATAGATGTAGGTGGCTGGTTGGGGGCTATTTTGGTGGCACTTTTTGGGGATTTTCAGTTGGTTGTTTGGGGTCGGGGGGTCTCTTGGTTGTAGGCTTTTTGAGAGGGTGGGTTGCTGGTTTTGCGTGTGTGTGTGTGCATGTGTGTGGGTTGTGGTGCATGTGATGATTCATGGCTATGTTCATGTGGTGTGTGTACGTGCATGGTACGTGTGTGTGTGTGTGTGTGCGTGTGTGTGCGTGTGTTCCTCATTGAGCCTATGGCTTGGTGTTTTGGTGTTGGTTCCTTCTGTGGGTTTTTTGGGGTGTGTGTGTTGGTCTCCTATGAATTTGGATTTTGGATGGTGTCTCTACTAGCTTGTGTGATATTGGTGGCTCTGGTGGACGATGGTGTCTTCTATACCTTTTGTCTGCTACCACTGGTCGTGGGGAGCTATGCGGACATGGAGGGTTCTCTAAGTGGTGGTGTCAACTTCCCATATGCTAGGCTCATGTGATTGTTTTTAATTCAACTTTCATCAATACATACTTTATGTTGGCCTTCCAAAAATACCCAAAAAAACCCAAAAAACCACTAAAAACCCACTAAAAACTCTAAAACCCCTCAAACCACATTAAAACCCCTAAAAACATTAAAAAACTCAAAAAAACAACCCTAAAAAAAGCTTAAAACCGTCCTAAAATCCCAAAAGTCCCTAAAAACACTAAAATCCCCAAAAAACCAAAAAAAAACTTAAAACCCCTCAAAATCCCTAAAAAACATAAAAATCTTTAAAAACCCCTAAAAATCCTTGAAAACGTAAAAAATCCTTGAAAACCTTGAAAAACCTAAAAACCCCCTAAAAATGAAAAAAACCAAAAAAATATAAAACCCCTAAAAACCACTAAAAACTTTAAAATCCCTTAAAATGCCTAAAAACATTCCAAAATTCTAAAAAAATCATAAAAACCCTAAAAATGTAAAAAAAACCCCTAAAAACCCCAAAAGACCCTGAAAACCCAAAAAAAACCCCCAAACCCCTTGAAAACCAATAAAACCCCTCAAAATCACTAAAATCCCTAAAAAAACTTTAAAACCATAAAATTCCTAAAACCTCCAAAAAATCCATGATAATGTAAAAAACCCTAAAAGCCCCTAAAAACCATAAAAACGTAGAGAACCATAAAAACATAAAAAATAGTAAAAACACCAGAAAACCAGAAAACCTCCAAAACATTAAAAAACCCTAAAAATCAATAAAAACCCAAAAACCAATAAATACTCTAAAAACCCCAAAACACCCTGAAAAATGCTAAACACCCTCAAACCTCTAGAAACCCTAAAACCCCCCCAAAACCACAAAAATACTAAAAACCCCTAAAAATCCACAAAAATGTAAAAAAACCTAAAAACCTTGAAAAACACCTGAAAACCATAAAAATCCATAAAAACCTAAAAACCCATAAAACCCCATAAAAACCTTAAAAACCCACTAAAAACTCTAAAAACTCTTAAAACCCCCAAAAAGATAAAAAATCTAAAATACACAAAAAACACTAAAAACCCTAAAAACCCAAAAAAGACATTGAAACCCCTCAAAACCCTCAAAACCCTTAAAAATCTAAAAACCCAAAAAACCCCTTAAAACCCCAAAAACCTTCAAAATGCCTAAAAACCCTAAAAACCCTAAAAATATTTAAAATCCTGAAAAAACTCTAAAAATCCATGAATACATAAAAAACTCTATAAACCCTAAAAAACACATAAAACCGTAAAAACCCCTAAAAACCTTAAAATCCCAAAGAACTCATAAAAAATCAAAATCCCACTAAAATTCTAAAATCCATTGAAACCCCTAATTTTTTTAAAAAACTCTAAAAAATCTCAAAAGCCCTAAAAAACATAGAAAAATCCTAACAACCCAAAAAGACCATAAAAACTCTGAAAACCCCTACAATCTAACAAAATCCTTAAAAACCCTAAAAAACCAACAAACATAAAAATCCTAAAACCCCAAAATATCCATGAAAACAAAGAAAACCTTAATAACCCTCAAAAACCACTAACAACCAAAAAAATCCCAAAATCCATAAAAACCCTAAAAACCCATAAAAACCCTAAAATCACTAAAAACAATAAAAACCATTTAATCTCCTAAAAACGTTAAAAAATCTAAAAAACCATAGAAACCCAAAAACACTCAAAAAAACCCTAAAAACCCCAAAAGAGTCTAAAAACCCAGAAAATTCTAAAAACCCTAAATACCCCAAAAAATCTTTTAAACCCTCAAACTACCTAAAACTCCTAAAAATCCAATAAAATCCTAAAAACCCCAAAAATCCATTAAAACCTTAAAAACCCTCAAAACTTTTAAAACCCCAGGAAAACCATAAAACCCCTTAAAAACATTAAAAACCCTAAAAACCCTAAAAACCAACAAAAACCCTAAAAACCCACTAAAATAATAAATACCCTTTAAACGTCTTAAAACATTAAAAAACTTCTAAAAACCTTAGAAACCCTAAAAAACTCAAAAAATTCTAAACACCCCAAAGACACTAAAAACCCTTAAAACCCCTAATAAACCTAAAACCCCATGACAAACCCTTAAAACGGTTAGAATCCATTAAAATCCTAAAAAAACCTAATAACCATAAAAATATTAAAAACCCCCTAAAAACTATGAAAATGTAAAAAAACACTAAAAATAATAAAAACCCCATGAAAACCATACAAACCCAGAAAAAACTTTATGAAACCCTAAAACACCATAAAAATCAAACCATAAAACCCCTAAAAACCTTAAGAAACCCTAAAAACCCATAAAAATCTCAAAACCAATAAAATATCAAAAACCTTTAACCCCTAAAAATGTTAAAAACTCTAAAACCCCAAAAAAAACTCAAAAAAAACCATAAAAACACAAGAAGACCCTAGAAACCCTGAAAACCCCTAAAAACCATGAAAAAACCTAAAAACCATCCAAATACCTAAAAAACCTAATAACCTGTAAAAATCCTAAAACCTGAAATACCCTAAAAACCATCAAACAACCTAAAAACCGAAAAACCATAAAAATCCTAAAATCCCCCCATAAAAATCCATGAAAATGTAAAAATAGAAAAAAACCCAAAAAAATTGAAAACCCCCGAAAATTTTCAAAACCCTAAACACCCATAAAAACCCTATAAACAAATAAAAACTCTAAAAAATCTTAAAACCCCCCAAAAAAATTAAAAACTCTAAAAAACCTTAAAAAGCCTAAAAACACAAAAAACCCATAAAAACCCATAAAAACCAAAAAACATAAAAAACCCCTAAAAAAACCCTAAATCACTAAAAGCCATAAAAACCCTCAAAATCTAAAAAAAAACCCCAAATGACCCTAAAAACAATAAAAATCATAAAAAAAACTCTAAAAATCTTTTAGAACGTAAAAAACCCAAAAATCATAGAAAAACCCCTGAAAATCATAAAAACTCCTAAAACCCCAAAAGACCCTAAAAACCTTGAAAAACCCTAAATCCCTGAAAAACCCTAAAAACCCTCAAAATCCCAAAAACCCCAAAAAAACCATAAAACCCCTAAAAGACACTTAAAATCCATGAAAACGTAAAAAAACCTAAATATCCTAAAAACCCATGAAACCATAAAAACTTCTAAAAACCTTAAAAACTCTAAAAACCCATAAAAACACTAAAACCCACTAAAAACACCATAACACTTAAAACCATGAAAAAAGTAAAAAAACTCTAAAAAACGTTAAAAAACCTAAAAACTCAAAAAAAAAAAACATAAAGCCCTAGAAAACCCTAAAACCCATAATTACCCTAAACCCCATAAAAATCATAAAAGCCTCCTATAAATCTAGGAAAATGGAAAAAACCCCTAAATACCCTAAAAATCCCCTGAAAAACATAACAATCCTTAAAACCCTTAAAAGATCATAAAAACATATAAAAACACTAAAAACAATTAAAAACTCTAAAAACCATTAAAACCCCTCAATGATTTAAAAAAATCTAAAAACCCTTAAAATCCAAAAAAATCAAAAAACCCAAAGAGACCTTAAAAACTCTAAAATCCCATAAAACCCAAAAAAGCCCTAGAATACCCTAAAAAGCCTCAAAATCCATAAAAACACCAAAAAACCTAAAAAAATACAAAAACCCCATAAAATCCATGAAAACATAAAAAAACCCGTAAAACCCATAGAAACCGAAAAAAAAAACTAAAATCTCTAAAAACCCTTAAAACACCTAAAAACATTAAAAACTCTAAAAAATCTTAAATCCCCAAAAAAATTCAAAAAAAACCTTAAAAATCTAAAGAGACCCTTAAACCCCTTAAAATTGTATAAACCCGAAAAACCACTAAAAACTGTAAATGCCCTCAAAATCCCTAAAAACCCCCCGAAAACCCTAAAACAATAAAAATACTTAAAACCCCTAAAAATATATGAAAGCGTTAGAAACCCTAAAGACCCTAAAAATCCCCTAAAAGCTATAAAAATCCCTAAAAACTTTTAAAAACCCTAAAAACCCTAAAACCTACAAAATGCACTAAAAACTCTAATAACCCTTAATACCCCTAAAAATGATAAAAACAATCAAAAACCTTTAAACCGCAAAAAACTCAATAAAATCCCTAAAATCCAAAAAGGCTCTAAAAACCCTAGAAAACCTAAAACCCATCAAAATGCCTAAAACCCTAAATCCAAACAAATCCTAAAAAACCCATAAAAATCAATGAAAACTTAAAAAACCCTAAAAACCCTGAAAGACATAAAATGCATTAGAAACCCATAAAAACCATAAAAACCACTAAAAACTATAAAACCCTTAAAAACGTTAAAAAACTCTTAAAAACCTTAAAAACAAAAAATACTCAAAAAAACCCTAAAATCCCAAAAGGACCCTAAAAACCCTGAAAACATCCAAAAACCCTAAAAACCTCTAAAAAACCCTAAAAAACCACAAAATCCCTGAAAAACATAAAAACCCTAAAACAATAAAAATCCTAAAAAACTTCAAAAAATCCATGAAAATGTAAAAAACTGTAAAAACTCTGAAAACACTTAGAAACCATACAAACCACTAAAAACCATAAAAACCCCTAAAAACCCACAAAAACCCTAAAACCCACAAAAATTCTAAAAACCCTTTAAACCCCTAAAAGCACTAAAATAATCTAAAAAACCTTAAAACCCTACAAAAATCATAAAAACCTAAAAACCCAAAAAACCCTAAAACTATGAAAACCCTAAAAACCCTTAAGAGCCCTAAAAAGCCTCATAATCAATAAAAACCCCAAATATCATAAAAATCCTAAAATACCCTAAAAATTCATGGTGTTGTGGTCTATTTTGCTGGTGGTGAATGGTTGTGGTGGTTTGAAATGGTGTTGTTGGTGCTGATGGATGTTTGCTGCGCTGGTTGTCGTTTGAAATGGTGTTGTTGTTCTGGTGCTGGTTGGCTGGATGTTTGCTGCGCTGGTAAGTTTGGAGGCTGGTTGCTGCTTGGTGGTGAGCTGCTGGATGCTGTTTGATGCTGCGGATGATGTTGGTTGCTGCTTGGTGCTTTGTTTTTTGTTTGGGTTTGTTTTGCTTCTTTTCTTTTTTGTTTTTTTGGAGTGGGTTGTAAGGGGTTTTTTGGGTGTGGGTCGTTCGACCCCTCCCCTCCCTTGTCTGCGGTGTCTCTTTTTCTTTCTAATAAATCTTGGGGGGCCGGGAATAGCCCGACCCTCGCATCTTCCTTGCCCTAAAAACATAAAAACTCTAAAAAGCCATTAAAACCCTAAAAAATCACTAAAACTGTAAAACCCATTAAAACCCCTAAAAATGTAAAAAAAACTCCAAAAAATCGCGAAAAACCATAAGCCCTGAAAACCTGAAAAACCATAAAAACCCCTAAAAACCCCTAAAACCCAAAAAACAATAAAACCCCTAAAACCCATAAAAATACTTAAAAACACTAACAAACCCAAAAACCATAAAAATAAAAAAAAACCGTAAAAATCCATGAAAACGTAAAAAACTCTAAAAACCCTAAAAACCCTTAAAAACCATAAAAAACCTTAAAAGGCCCCAAAAACCTATAAAAATCCTAAAACCACTAGAAACTCTAAAAACCCTTAAAACACATAATAAAAACCTAAACCCCTAAAAACTCAAAAAAACCAAAATCCAAAAAGTCCCTAAAACCCCTAAAAACCCATGAAAATCTCAATTTCCCTCAAAATCCCTAAAAACCCTAAAAAACCGTAAAAACTATAAAAATCATAAAAAACCACTAAAAGTACAAGACAAAGTAAAAAACCCTAAAAAACCTAGAAAACCCTTGAAAACCATAAAATCCCCTAAAAACCTTAAAACTCCTAACAATCCATAAAAACCCTAAAAACCACTAAAAATTCTAAACCCCTTAAAAACCCTAAAAACGTTTAAAAACTAAAAAAAACCCTAAAATCCTAAGAAGACCCTAAAAATCCTGAAAAACACTAAAACCCCTAAAAACCCATGAAAACCCATAAAAATAATCAAAATCCCAAAAAACCATAAAAATACAAAAAAACCCCTAAAAGTCCATGAAAACGTAAAAAACACTAAAAACCCTAAAAAACCCCATGAAAACCATAAACCCCCATTAAACCCTTTAAAACCCCTAAAAACCCAAAAAAGCAAAAAAAACATAATACCAGAAAAAACTCAAAAAACCCCTAAAAACCCTAAAACATCCTAAAATCTTAAAAATGCCTAAAACTCCTAAAAACCATAAAAACCTAAAAGCCCCTAAAATCCATGAAAATGTGCAAAACCTTAAAAACCCTGAAAACCCCCTTAAAACCCCTAAAAACCAATATAAACCCTAAAAAAAACTAAAAACTCTAAAAACCCTTAAAACCTATAAAAACATTAAAAGACCTTAAAACCCATAAAAATTCAAAAAAACCCTAAAACCCCAAAAAACCCCAATAACCCAGAAAAACCATAAAATCCTAAAAAACCCTTGAAGAACCATAAAAACCCTCAGAACCCTTCAAAACCCTAAAAACCCATAAAATTTGATTAAAATGTAAAATACCCAAAAAACCTTAGAAAACCTTTGAAAACATTAGAAATCCCTAAGAAACATAAAAAAAAAAGAAACCATAAAAAACCACTTAGAACTCTAAAAACCCTTAAAACCCCTAAAAACATTAAAACTCTACAAAACCTTAAACATCCAAAAAAACTAAAAAAAACCTAAAAACCTTAAAAACACTAAAACCCCAAAACCCCTGAAAAATCTAAAAACCCAATAAATCTCTAAAAACTCTAAAAACCCCTAAAACCCTTTAAAAATCATAAAAACCTCAGGAAATCCATGAAAAAATAAAAAACCCTAAAAACCCTAAAAACCTACATCAAACAATTAAAACCCCAAAACATCTTAAAAACCCTAAAAACTAGAAAAACCTTTAAAAAATTTAAAAACTCTTAAAACCATTTAAACCCCTAAAAAATTAAAAACTCTAAAAACCTCAAAAATCCAAAAAAACTAAAAAAAGACACAAAACCCAAAATGATTCGAAAACCCTGAAAACGTTAACCCTAAAAACCAATAAAAACCCTAAAATACACAAAATCCCTAAAAACCCTAAAAATAATAAAATCATACAAAACCCTAAAAATCCATGAAAACGTAAGAAAACCTAAAACCTTAAGGAACCCTTGAAAACCACAAAACCCCTAAAAACCTTAAAAACCCTCAAAAAACATAAAAACCCTAAAAACCTCTAAAATATCTAAAACCACATAAAACCCTAAAACATTAAAAAACTTCAAAAAATCTTAAAAACTATAAAAAATTCAAAAAAACCATAAAAACCCAAAAACACCCTAAACCCCTAAAAATCCTTAAAAACCATAAAAGAAACTGAAAAACCTAAATCCCCTCAAAATCCATAAAAAACCTTAAAACCAAAAAATCCTAAAAACCATTAAAAACCCATGAAAACATAAAAAACCCTAAAACCATGAAAAAAACCCATGGAAACCATAAAACCCCAAAAAACCTTAAAATCCAAAAAACCCATGAAAACCCTAAAAAAACCACTAAAAACTCTAAAAACCCCTAAAACTGAAAAAAAAATGTTAAAAAACTCTAAAAAATACTTTAAACCCTAAAAACTCAAAAAATAACCCTTCAAACCCCAAAAAGGACCTAAAAACAAAAGAAACCCTCCTTGAAAACCCTAAAAATCACCGAAATCCCTAAAAAACCTAAAAATCCAAAAAAAACCATAAAAATCCTTAAAAAATCAATAAAAATCCTTAAAAAACCAATAAAAAACAATGAAAACGTAAAAAACCACAAAAACCATGAAAACCCCATAAATACCATTAAATACCCTAGAAACCTTAAAACCCCATAAAACCCCCTAAAACTAGTAAAACTCTAAAAAATCATAAAACACCTAAAAACATTAAAAATGACTCAAAAACAGTGAAAACCCTAAAAAACAACTAAAAGCTCTAAAAACCCTTAAAACACCTTAAAACCTTAAAAATCTATCAAAAACCTTAGAACCCCTAAAAAACTAAAAAAAACCTTAAAACCCCAACAATACCCTAAGAACCTTGATAACCCCTAAAGACCCTAAAACTCCCTAAAAACACCAAAAACCATTGTCTGGTTGCTGGTTGTTTGGCTGGGAGGTGCTGGATGCTGGTTTTTTGAGTTTGGATGCTGGTCGCTTGTTAGCTGTGAGCTTCTGGATGCTGGTTGATGCTGGATGATAGTGGTAGCTGCTTGTTGTGTGTGTTTTCTCCTCTCTTGTTTTTCTTTTTTGATTTCCTTTTTTTTAAGTGTGTTGTAAGGGGTTTTTTGGTGTGGGTCGTTTGACCCCCCTCCCTTGTCTGTTGTGTCTCTTTTTTCTTTGCTAATAAATTTGGGGGGGGGGGGCATATCCCGACCCTCGAATCTTCCTTGCCCTAAAAAACTTAAAAACCATAAAAATCCTATAGGACCCCTAAAACCATAAAAACCCATAAAAATATAGAGAAACCAAAAAAACCCATTAAAACAACTGAAAACTCCAAGAAACACTTAAACCCCTTAGAAATGTCAAAAAATTCTAAAAACCTTAAAACCCCTAAAAACTCAAAAAAACCTGAAACACCCAAAAAGACCCTAAGAACCCTAAAAAATCATATAAACCCTAAAACCCCCCCAAAACCCTTAAAATCCCTAAAAACCCTAAAAAAATCCTAAAACCATAAAAATCCTAGAAAAACCCTAAAAATCCATGAAAACATAAAAAACTCTAAAAACCCTTAAAACCCCTAAGAAACCCCTAAAAATCATTAAAATCCCATAAAAACCTTAAATAACCCTAAAAACTTATAAAAACCTTAAAACCCACTAAAAAATCTAAAAACCTTTGAAACCTCTAAAAACGTTAAAAATCTCTAAAAACCTTTAAAACCCTAAGAAACACTAAAAATCCCTAAAACCCAAAAATACCCAAAAACACCTAAAAACCCTAAAAACCAAAGAAACCCTTATAAACCCTAAACCCCCAAAAAATAACTAAAAACCCTAAAAAACCGGAAAACAATAAAAATCCTAAAAACCCCCAAAACACCCTAAAAACAATAAGACCCCTAAAAACCTTTATAACCCCCTAAAAACCATAAAACCACTAAAATCTCAAAGAGCCATTAAAATCCCCAAAAACATTAAAAATCTCTAAAAAACCATAAAACCCTAAAAAACTAAAAAAAACCCCTAAAAACTCAAAAAGACCCTAAAAACTCTGAAAACCCCTTAAAATACTAAAACCTAAAAGTCATTAAAAGCCATAAAAGCACTAAAATCTATAAAAATATTAAAAACCCTTCAAAATACATGAAAATTAAAAAACCCAGAAAACACTGAAAAACACTTCAAATCCATAAAAACCCCTAAAAACCTTAAAAACCTTAAAAACTCAAAAAAACCCTAAAACCACTAAAAACACTAAAAAACCTTAAACCCTAAAAATGTTATATAACTCTAAAAACTTTAAAAAGACTAAAAAATTCAAAAACGCCCCTGAAACCCCAAAAGACCATAAAGTCCCTAAATACTCCAAAAAATCCTAAAAACATAAAAATCCTAAAAAACCCTGAAAAACCCATGAATACTTAAAAACCCCTAAAAACCCGAAAAAACCTCTGAAAACCAAAACCCCTAAAAACATAAAAAACCCTAAAAACCCATAAAATTCTAAAAAACCACTAAAAATCTAAAAACCCTTTAAAACCCTAAAAATGTTAAGAATCTCAAAAAACCCTAAAAACACAAAAGACCCTAAAAAACCCTAAAAACATTTAAAAACCCGAAAAAACCCCTAAAAAACTTCAAAATCCTTCAAAACCCCTAAGGAACCCAAAAATCCATAAAAATACTAAAACCGCCTAAAAATCCACGAAAATGTAAAACCCCTAAAAACCCTAAAAACCGCTGAAAACCATAAAACCCCTAAAAACCCATAAAACCTTAAAAACCACTAAATACTCAAAAATTCTTAAAACCCCAAAAATGTTAAAAAATTATAAAAAACCTTTAAAACACTAAAAAACTCAAAAAACCCCTAAAACCCAAAAAGACCCAAAAAGACCCTTAAATCCCTAAAAACCCTAAAAACCCTAAAAATCCTAAAAACTCCCTAAAAATACATAAAAATGTAAGAACCACTAAAAACCCTAAAAACCTAAAAAAACCCCTAAAACCACTAAAAACGACTAAAACTCTAAAAAAACTTTAAACCCCTAAAACGCTAAAAACTTTAAAAACCTTAAATACACTAAAAAAAATCCCCCCCTAAAACCCCAAAAGACCTAAAAACCCCTAAAAAATCAGAAAAATCCTATAAACCCTCAAAATCGATGAAAGCATTAAAACCCTGAAAAACCATAAAATCCTCTAAAAACCTTAAAAATCCCTAAAAACCCATAAAAACTATAAAACCCGCTAAAATATCTAAAAACTCTAAAAAAATTTAAAATCCTAAAAAACAAAAAAAACAGTAAGAACCCAAAAAGACCCTTAAACCCCTAAATAACCCTAAAAACCCTAAAAATCTCTGAAAAGCCTAAAACACCCTCAAAATCCCTAAAAACCCTAAAAAAATCTTAAAAACCACAAAAATATCAAAAAACCCTAAAAATCCATGAAAATGTAAAAAACACTAAAAACTCCTGGAAAACCACAAACACCCTTAAAAAACATAAAACCCCCTAAAAACTCTAAAAACCCTTTAAACACCTAAAAACGTCGAAAACTCTAAAAGCCCTTAACCCCCCTGAAAAACCTTAAAATCCCTCAAAATCCTTAAAAACTCTAAAAACCTTAAAAATCTTAAAAAACCCATAAAAATCCATGAAAACTTAAAAAACCCTAAAAACCCATGAACAAAAAACCCTAAAAACATAAATAATCCTAAATACCCATAAAATCCCTAAAACTCCACTAAAACTCTAAAACCCTTTAAACCCCCAAAACGTTAAAAAACTCTAAAAAAACTTAAATCCCCTAAAAACACAAAAAACCCTAAAACCCCTAAAACCCCAAAAGACCTTAAAAACCCTAAGAACCCTTGAAAACCATAAAGCCCCTCAAAATCCCTAAAAAATCAAAAAACCCAAAAAACCATAAAAATCCTAAAAAACACCTAAAAATTCATGAAAAAGTAAAAAACACTAAAAACCCTGAAAAACCCCTAAAAACCTTTTAAAACCCTAAATTCCCATAAAAACACTATAAACACAGTAAAAACTCTAAAAACCCTTAAAACCCCTAAAACATTAAAAAACTATAAAAACATGAAAAAAATAAAGAACCCTAAAAACACAAAACAACCCTAAAACCCCCCTAAAATCCCTAAAATCCTTAAAAACCCTAAAAACACATGAAACCCAATAAAAACCATCAAAATACCTTAAAACAATAAAAATATTTAAAAACCCCTTAGAATCCATGAAAATACAAAAAAACCCTAAGAACCCTAAAAAACCCCTGAAGACCATAAAGACCCTAAAACCTTAAAAAACCCCAAAATCCCATAAAAACCCTACACCCCACTTAAAACTTTAAAACCCCTTTAAACATCGAAAAACATTAAAAAACTCTGAAAAAATATTAAAAACCAAAAAAAAATCAGAAAACCCCCCTAAAACCTTGAAAATCCCTAAAATCCCTAAACCCCCCTAAAAAACCCGCAAAACACTCAAGTCCATAAAAATCTTGAAAAGCCATAAAAATCCTAAAACCCCCCTAAATACCATGAAGATGTCAAAAACCCTAAAAGCTTTCAAACCCACCTAAAAGCCATAAAACCCCCTAAAAACCTTAAAATACACTAAAAACCTCTAAAAACACTAAAAACAAACTAAAAACTCTAAAAACCCTTTAAATAACTAAAAATGTTGTTAAAAACTCTAAAAAGGATTTAAAACCCTATAAACTAAAAGAATCCAAAATGTAAAGACTCGTAAATTTCAAGGAAACGTTTTTCTTAATTTTCTTTGGGATTTTACAAGTACGCGGTTTCTGACGGCTCCTGATTCTGAGGCCCGGTGTGCCCGTAATCAATTTACAAAGTTTAGCTCAGGTACATTCAGTGAACGAACGGGCGGGTTTTCCTAACTTTTGAACCGGTGCTCAGAATCAAAATCTGATGGTACCGATGGAATCGCAGCGCCGATAATTGCTTAAGCACACCTTTTCTAGAGTTGCGTTTGCTCGGGTGAGGTTATTAAATAAATGGGTTAACTAAAGAATGAAATAAAAATTTGTGCTACGATTTTTATTTTCTATTCTAAGTAGTTTTAACCTATACTTGGATGTTGGAGTGGGGCCCAATAATTCCTAACTCTACTAGGTACGATATTAGTGAAGTGGGGCCCACACGAGCCCCACCCCTTCTTTTCCATTTAACCTCCCTCTCGCAATTTAATTGTGTAACACACCCACACCCCCCTTTTTAAATGACATGTAAACTCTCGAAATTAATTGGATTATTAAAAGATCTTCAATTAAATCAATTAATTGAATGTAATCTTTTGAATTTCGAAAAGGGTTGGCATGAGTAATAAAATAAGGCAAGGCCTTATTTTATTATTGTTGAATCGTTGTGTGGAGATATTTGGAGAGGAGAACTCAAGTCTTGGAGATCTTCTACTTCCTTGGAGAAGAACGCGAAGAACACCGACATTCTTCTCGATCTTCTTTCTAAGTCAAAAAGAGGTGAACGCAACATCCTTCATCGGGCATGCACCGATGACGTATACGGAGCCTCGTTCCGCGACGCCGTCTTTCGCGACGACATCTTCCATGACGTCATTTTTCCGCGACGAACATCGTTCGACAACTCCTTGAGGTAGGGGTTTGAGTTCAAATTTAATTGATTAAATTTGTGCTTGCTTGTCAAAGTTATTTTATTTTGGGCCGCCTGTTATCGTTGTAATGGGAGGAGGTCGGACCGAAGGAACACGGCCGACCCTCCTCCCCCTTTGATGTTGAACTTGTTGTGGCACGAACAAAGGTAGCGCGGTGCAACGGAACCATACGGAAATAAAGAAGAAGCGCAACGCCGTTGCGTCGTGCCGTTGAGGTCGAAAGAAGCCGTGGCCGGAGTCGGGCCGCGGTGAAGGGGTGCGGCGCCGTCACGCCGCGCTGGAGAACATGGAGGAGGCCTCGGCTGGAGCGGGGCCACGGTGGAGGGGCGCAGCGCCGTCGCGCCGTGCCGGTCGAACCAAGCTCGCGGCCTTTGGTCGCGGCGGAGCAAGGGAGGCAGCCAGAGCCGCCGGCCGCCGGTGCTCTGGAGGGGGGGGGGGCAACCGGTCCCGTGTGGTGCGCTGGCTAGCCGTAACGGCCAACCAGATCCAGAAAGACCGGGGGTTTGACCCCCAGTCAGCGCAGCTGTACAGACACCCCGCAGGTCTGCCGTTTCGTCAAAGGGGGTGGCGGTTCCCCACTTCCGCGCTCGTGCGGCGCGCAGCGCCCGTGCCGGGCCGGGCCGCGCCAGTTGGGCCGGGCCGCGCAAGCCGGGCCGGACCGCACCCTAGTAGGCCAGAACCGAACCCGAGTCGGGTCGACCCGGTTTGGGCTGACCCAGGGGGTCTCAGGTCGGTTCGGTCCGGGCCCAAACCCCCTAAAACCGGACAGGTTCATTTAAATGCCCATAACTTGGGCTACGGGCCTCTGATCGATGCACTGTCAGTTGTGATGCAATCCTTGGATTGAGATGGTCGTTTTAGTATATTAAAATCAAGTTTTCGGAGAACTTTGGGTATGGATGGGTTGGTTCGAACATGAAACCAACCGGGCCCTCGGAGCGAAAACGTTTATAACTTGAGCTCCGGACGTCCAATTGACGTTCCGTCGACTTTGTTGGATTACTCTTAGTGATAAGGTTCTTTTGGCTTACTAGGCTCAAGGTTTGGACGCAGTTGGTGTACAATCGGCTTGGTTTTGACTTAAAATCTAACCGGGCCCCAGGTACGAAAAAAGCCAATAACTCTCAGACTGGGCGTCCGATTGACGCGTCGTCTGTCGTGTTGAGTTCCTATCGACGAGACGGAACTTTGGAATATATCAACTCTGGACTATGTGTCATTTGATGTATCAACCCCCTTGGATCGTGGAGCGAACCCTCCCAGAAACGAGCATGTTGTGTGCGGGAATCGTAGAGATGGCTGTGACGACGACTGCACTGAAATCCTCCGTGGGTTCGACAGTGACGACGACTGTAATGGAATCCTCCGTGGGTTCGACGGTGAAGACTTTGGTACTAGAATCCTCCGTGGGTTCGACAACGATGAAAACCATACTGGAATCCTCCGTGGGTTCGATGGTGAAGACTTTCATACTTGAATCCTCTGTGGGTTCGACGGTGAGGACTTTCGTACTTGAATCCTCCGTGGGTTCGATGGTGAAGACTTTCGTACTGGAATCCTCTGTGGGTTCGATGACGACGACAACCGTAATGGAATCCTTAGTGGGTTCAGTGGTGACGACTACTGTACTTGTATCCTACGTGGGTCCGACAGTATTGACCTCGGTTGTAGTATCCTACGTGGGTCCGACAGAGTACCTGGACTAGTATCCTACGTGGGTCCGACAGCTTAGCTAGTCTAGTATCCTACGTGGGTCCCAGCTAGATGAATCAGTAACTATATCTAATCATGTCCTTTTACTTTACAAATGATATATTCCTATGTGAGATGAGTCTTTAATTTCAATCATTATCTTCGATACGATTAACTTTCTTCCTATGTGGATTGGGTTGTGCTTTCTTATGTGGATTGGGTTGTGATTTCCTATGTGGATTGGGTTGTGCTTTCCTTTGTGGATTGAGTTGTGCTTTCCTTTGTGGATTGGTTTGTGCTTTCCTTTGTGGATTGAGTTGTGCTTTCCTTTGTGGATTGGGTTGTACTATCCTGTGTTGACGTGATCGAACTTGGGCTCGGATGTTGGAGCCGAACTGGAATTGATGACCTAGGTATATGTATGGGCATATACCTAAGTAGTGTTGCTTGTTTCTTCATGATTGTATATTTCCTTTTTGGATTATCCTTTGTTGATTCTGGGAGACCTTTGGGGGTCTCAGGGTCCCTACTGAGTAGCGTATACTCACCCCTGCACGGGCTATACCCGCACTACGTTGTGTTGGATGCAGACGACGGACATCACTGATCGTGGTTGAGGTTTGTGGAGCGAGTCGGTACCTGGAGGTGGAACACTGGGCGGGACGTACACTGAGTGGACAGTTGGACCCGAGGAGCTGAGGAGATTATCTGTACCCACCCTTCAGGTGGGATTTCCGGTGGATGGCTCGGCGTTGCTGCTTTACTTTTCAGTTGTTGTACTTTATTTTCAGTTGTACTTTACTTCCAGTTTGGGTTTGTATTCTGGTCCAGTTACTTTTCCTCACTCACTGTTGTACTCAATTTACTTAGTGTTACTTATGCTTGCTTACTCTGTGGTGTTTGTTTGCTTTATAAAGGCAACGCCTTCCCCTTTTTGTCAGGATTTACGCCTTGGTGCTAGTCGTCAGCCCCTGGACTATGGAAGGCGGGCTTGGGGTAGTCATGGAACGGGTCCCGAGGATGGGTCGTGACAAATTGGTATCAGATGAGTTTGGTTCTACCGCAGAACTCAGGACTCTGATATTTCTTCTATGTGAAGCAATAATATTAAGGTTATTGGGTGTGGTTATCAGTCCAGGGAGTCCAGTGTTGGTTCGGCGGCCGACGTATCCATACACCAGGACCTTGACTTCTAATTTCTAACTCAGTGCACGAAAACATTGTTTTCTTGTGTGTTTCAAAAGTTTTATTTGTGATTACTTTATGTCAGCTCACCAGGTATACTGTATTGACCGTGGCGCACCTGTTTCTTTTCGGGATGGCCCCACGATGACAGCCAGCTAGGGTTCCGAGCTTTGAGCGAGATGACAGCCCACCGAGCGACGAGGCCTCGGTGTAGAGCCCTTTTTCAGCGGAGGCACCGATGGTACCTCTACCTGCCGAGCGACCGATGCCACCAGCCCTAGCCGCTGAGAGTGCATGTCGCCTTAGTGCACTGCACAAGTTTCAGCATCAGAGACTGCTCAGGTTCCGCGGGGAGACGGACCCTCAGGCGGCCGAGGATTGGATGGAGGCAGTAGTTCAAGTTTTCAGGCTAGTGGGGACACCAGCTGACCTCATGCTGATCCTTTCATCGAGCCTCCTGCACGCGGCAGCAGGTAGATGGTGGAGCTTTATGCTCCAGGTGCACGACGAGGCATCTCTTCTCTAGACGGACTTTCAGCGCCTCTTCCGCTCAGAGTTCGTCCCAACCACCCTCCGTGCGGTGTGCATTCATGAGCTACTACAGCTGCAGCAGGGCAACATGACCATGACCTAGTACTCGACGAGGTTTAATGATCTCTCGCGCTACTCCACAGATATGGTACGGGACCCGTTCTTCCAGGCTCGGACCTTCGAGCAAGGACTGAGGCATGAGATCAGGGCTTCGATGATCTCCCTCAACATTCCAACACAGGAAGGGGTGTTGGAGAGAGCCCTTCTAGTGGAGAGTTTTCTCACCGAGCAGTCACTAGCAGCGGGACTCTTCGCAGGATGACCCGTAGCGAAGTCTTCTGCAGCTAGCAGTAGACAGATGACGCAGAGGTCCAAACGGTCCAGACCATCAGACGATCAATCTCATGATGCAGATTCGGTTGTGCGGGGCACACGAAGGAGAGCCAGCTACACGAGGAGCAAACAGTGCTACGCATGCGGCGGGCGGGGTCACATGGCTCGAGACTGCCCGACTCATCCTGCTAATGAGAAGGAGGCAGTAGAGGGACCTCCCAAGCAGAGGTTCGACCATGGCGGTCCGCAGGGAGCAGGCGGACGAGGCAGAGGAGCTGGCCGAGCAGTGGGTGTTGGGCGACGCTTTGAGGCCCCACCACCACCACCACCAGGAAGACCACCCCGACTGTAGGGAACGAGTGGACAGGGGAGAGCTTAGCTGCAGGCAGCTAAGGCTTACGACCATGAAGCTCTGGGAGCAGACGGACAGGAGCGGGACTAGCTCAAGACATGGGGACTTTTGTTCATGTTGCTTCTAGCTTTGTTGATGTTATGTGTCTTTGTACCTTGAGCTTCAGTAATAAAAGACACTTGTTCTTGTGACGTTTTGTTCCCTGTCCTTTTTATGTAGTTGATACTAAGAGGTTCCAGTTTAAAACGGTTGACTTGACCCTCACTTTGAGATACCTACTGTAGGAGACCCAGTGACCACACACTAATGTCGACAGTGTGACTCAACCCTTGGAGGCGAGAGTAACAGTTGGATCTCTTGGTAGTAGCGTCGAGGCCTTACGGCGTCATCCTTGGCATGGATTAGTATCATCCAAGTCGGGATTGACTGTATTAGGCAAAGAATGTGGTTCATCCAGGGAATGAGTCCGGATTTCTCTTATCGGCAAAGAAGAAATCTTAGCAGCTCTTATGGGACCAGAGATGGTCCAGGCCACGATAGAGAAGGTCCAGGTCATCCAGGAGTGGATGAAGACAGCTCAGAGCTGACAGAAGTCTTATGATGACAGGAGGCGGAGACCACTGGAGTTCGAGGATGGTGACCACGTTTTCTTACGGGTCTCACCTCGATGTGGATTGCGGAGATTTGGTCAGGGCGACAAGTTATCTCCACGCTTTATCGGACCATTCCAGGTTCTCATCAGGATAGGAGAGATGGTTTATCACCTGGCTCTACCACCTCAGTTGCACCGGGTGCATGATGTCTTCCACGTATCTCAGCTGGGGAGGTACGTGCACGACTCGACGCATATCATCGACCGTGGGGAGCTGGACATTGACGATGGGGCGACTTTTGCGGAGGTCCTGGTGGAGATCGAGGATCGACAAGAGAGGGTCCCACGTGGGCGGTCGAGTCCTCTAGTGCGCATCAGATGGCAGCACGGGAACCTCCAGGAGAGCACTTGGGAGCGGGAGGCTCAGATGCGTGCTCAGTACCCTCATTTATTCCCTTAGTTTGTGATGTATCTTTACGGGGACGTAAAACCATGAGGTGAGAGTAATTTAAAGACTCGTAAATTTCAAGGAAAATTTTTTCTTAGTTTTCTTTGGGATTTTACGAGTACGCAGTTTCTGACGGCACCTGATTCCGAGGCCCGGTGTGCCCGGAATCAATTTCCAAAGTTTAGCTCAAGTACGTTCAGTGAACGAATGAGCGGGTTTTACTAAATTTTGAACCGGTGCTCGGAATCGAAATCTGAGGGCACCGATTAAATCGTAGTGCTGGTAATTGCTTAAGAACACCTTTTCTAGAGTTGCGTTTTCTCGGGTGAGGTTATTAAATAAACGGGTTAACTAAAGAATGAAATAAAAATTTGTGCCACGTTTTTTATTTTCTATTCTAAGTAGTTTTAACCTATGATTGGATGTTGCAGTGGGGCCCACTACTTCCTAACTCCACTAGGTAGGATATTAGTGAAGTTGGGACCACATGAGCCCCACCCCTTCTTTTCCATTTAACCTCCCTCTCGCAATTTAATTGTGTAACACACCCGCACCCCCCTTTTTAAATGACATGTCAACTCTCGAAATTAATTGGATTATTAAACGCTCTTCAATTAAGTCAATTAATTGAATGTGATCTTTTGAATTTCGAAAAGGGTTGGCATGAGTAATAAAATAAGGCAAGGCCTTATTTTATTATTGTTGAATCATTGTGTGGAGATATTTGGAGAGGAGAACTCAAGTCTTGGAGATCTTCTTCTTTATCGGAGAAGAACGCGAAGAACACCGACACTCTTCTCGATCTTCTTTCCGCGTCAAAGAGAGGGGAACGCCGCATCCTTCATCGGGAGTGCACCGACGATGTATACAGAGCCTCGTTCCGCAACGCCGTCTTCCACGACGCCGTCTTCCACGACGCCGTCTTCCACGACGTCGTCTTCCGCGATGCCATTTTTCCGCGATGATCATCGTTCGATAACTCCTTGAGGTAGGGGTTTGAGTTCAAATTTAATGGATTAAATTTGCGCTTGCTTGTCGAAATTATTTTATTTTGGGCTGCCTGTTATCGTTATAACGGGAGGAGGTCGGACCACACGAACACGGACGGCCCTCCTCCCCCTTTGATGTTGAACTTGTTGCGGCACGAACAAAGGCAGTGTGGTGCAACGACACCGCGCGGAAACAAAGAAGCAGTGCGGTGCCATCGCGCCGCACCGTTGAGGCCGAAAGAAGTCGCGGCCGGAGTCGGGCCACGGTGAAGGGGCGCGGCGCCGTCGGGCCACGCCGGAGAACCTGGAGGAGGCCGCGGCCGGAGCGAGGGCGCGGCGCTGTTGCGCAGCGCCGGTTGAACCAAGGTCATGGCCTTTGGCTGCGACGGAGCAAGGGAGGGAGGCTAGAGCTGCCGGCCGCCGGTGCTCTGGAAGGCGGGACCAACAGATCCCGCGTGGTGCGCTGGCCGGCCGTTACGGTCGGCCAGATCCAGAAAGACCGGGGGTTTGACCCCCGGTCAGCGTAGCTGGGCGGACCCCCCACGGGTCCGCCATTTCATTGAAGTGGGTGGTGGTTCCCCACCTTCCGCGCTCGCGCGGTTCACGGCGCCTGTGCCGACTGGCCTGGCCGCGTCGGCAGGCCCGGCTGCACCGGGCCGGGCCGCCCCCGCCAGGCCGGACTGCGCCCTAGTGGTCCAGACCTGCACCCGGGTTGGGTCGACCCGGTTCGGGCCAACCTAGGGGGTCTCGGGCCGGGTCGGTCCGGGCCCCAACCCCCCTAAAACCGGTCAGGTTCGTTTAAATGCCCGTAACTTGGGCTACAGAGCTCTGATCGATGCACCGTCAGTTGTGATGCTATCCTTGGATTGAGATGGTCATTTCAGTATATTACACTCAAGGTTTAGGAGAACTTTGTGTATGTCCGGGTTGGTTCGAACACGAAACCAACCGGACCCTCGGAGCGAAAACACTTATAACTTGAGCTTCGGACGTCCGATTGACATGTCGTCGACTTTGTTGGATTCCTCTTAGTGAGACAGTTATTTTGGCTTAATCTTCTTGAGTTTTGGACGCAGGTTTAGTACGGTCGGGTTGGTTTTGACTTAAAAACCAACCGAGCCCCTGGTACGAAAAAGCCAATAACTCTCAGATCGGGCGTCCGATTGACGCGCCGTCTGTCGTATTGAGTTCCTATCGACGATACGGAACTTTGGGATACATCAAATCCAGACTACGTGTTAGTTGATGTATCAACCCCCTGGCTCGTGGAGCAGACCCTCCCGGAAACGAGCATGATGTGTGCGGGAACCCTAGAGCTGGTTGCGATGACGACTGCTCTGAAATCCTTCGTGGGTTCGGCAGTGACGACGACTATACTGGAATCCTCCGTGGGTTCCACGATGAAGACTTTTGCACTGGAATCCTCTGTGGGTTCGACGATGATGACAACCGTACTGTAATCCTCTGTGGGTTCGACGGTGAACACTTTCATACTTGAATCCTCCGTGGGTTCGACGGTGAAGACTTTCATACTTGAATCCTCCGTGGGTTCGACGGTGAAGACTTTCGTACTGGAATCCTCTGTGGGTTCGACGATGACGAAAACCTTACTGGAATCCCCTGTGGGTTCGGCGGTGACGACTACTGTACTTGTATCCTACATGGGTCCGACAGTATTGACCTCTGTTGTTGTATCATACGTGAGTCCGACAGAGTAGCTGGACTAGTATCCAGCGTGGGTTCGACAGCTTAGCTGGTCTAGTATCCTACGTGGGTCCCAGCTAGATGAATTAGTAACTACATATGATCATCTCCTTTTTCTTTAAAAATGATGTATTCCTGTGTGAGATGAGTCTTGACTTTCAATCATTATCTTCGATATGATTGACTTACTTCCTATGTGGATTGGGTTGTGCTTTCCTATGTGGATTGGGTTGTGCTTTCCTATGTGGATTGCGTTGTGCTTTCCTTTGTGGATTGAGTTCTGATTTACTTTGTGGATTGGGTTGTACTTTCCTTTGTGGATTGAGTTGTGCTTTCCTTTGTGGATTGGGTTGTCCTGTCCTATGTGGACGTGATCGAACTTGGGCTCGGATGTTGGAGCTGAACTGGAATTGATGACCTAGGTATATGTATGGGCATATACCTAAGTAGTGTTGGTTGTTTCTTCGTGATTGTATCTTTTCTTTGTGGATTATCCTTTTTGGATTCTGGGAGACCTTTGGGGGTCTCGGGGTCCCTACTGAGTAGCATATACTCACCCCTGCAAGGGCTATGCTCGCACTACGTTGTGTTGGATGCAGACGATGGACAACGCTGATCGTGGTTGAGGTTTGCAGAGCGAGCCGATACCAAGAGGTGGACCACTGGACAGTTGGACCCGAGGAGCTGAGAAGATTATCTGTACCCACCCTTTAGGTGGGATTTCTAGTGGACGGCTCGACGTTGCTACTTTACTTTTCAGTTGCTGTACTTTCTTTTCAGTTGTACTTTACTTCCAGTTTGGGTTTGTATTCTGGCCCACTTACTTTTCTGCACTCACGATTGTACTCAGTTTACTTAGTGTTTACTTCTGCTTGCTTACTCTGTGGTGTTTGTTTGCTTTATAAAGGCAATGCCTTCCCCTTTTTTCGGGATTTATACCTTGGTGCTAGTCGCCAGCCCCTGGCCTATGGAAGGCGGGCTTGGGGTAGTCACAGCACGGGTCCCGTGGATGGGTCGTGACACAAAATAACCATAAAAATCTTGAAAAACCAAAACTCCTTAAAACCTATAAAACCCCTCAAAATCTCTAAAAACCCCTAAAAACCATAAAATTCCTAAAAAAACCCCTAAAAACAATGAAAATGCAAAAAACCCTAAAAACCCTTGACAACCCTAAAACCCCCCAAACCATTAAAAACCCTAAAAACAAAAAAAACCCTTAAAAACCCCACTAAAAACCCTTAAAACCTCTAAAATGTTAAAAAAAACCTAGAAACCCTTAAAAACCCAAAAAAACACAAAAAAACCTAAAAACCCCAAAAGACCCCAAAATCCCAGAAAACCCTAAACAATCCTGAAAACCCTTAAAATATCATAAAATCCATAACCCCTAAAAGACCATAAAAACCCTAAAACCCCCAAAAAATCCAGGAAAATGTAAAATACCCCTTGAAAACCCCTTAAAACCATAACAACCCTAAAAACCTAAAAACCCCTAAAATCCCATAAAACCCTAAAAACCCACTAAAAACTCTAAATATCCTTAAAAAACTAAATATGTTAAAAACCTCCAAAGAACCTTAAAAACACTAAAAAGTCTAAAAACCTAAAAGACCATAAAAACCGTTAAAACCCCTAAAAATCGGAAAACCCCTAGAAAAACCCAAGAAACCCTCAAAATCCCTAAAAATCCTAAAAACTCTAGAACCCCTAAAAAGAATAAAAATCCTAAAAAACGCCTAAAAATCCATGAAAACATAAAAAACCGTAAAACCCTGAAAAGACTCTCAAAACTATAAAAACCCCTAAAAAATTTTAAAAACCCCTAAAAGCCAATAAAAAACCTAAAATGACTAAATAGTCATAAACCCTTAAAACCCCTAAAAATATTGAAAAACTATAAAAACTTTTTAAAACCCTAAAAAACTCTAAAAAACCCAAAAAACTAAAAATCCCCAAAACCCCAAAAACCTTTTAAACCCCTAAAACCCCTTGAAAACCCCTAAAAACCCTCAAATAACAAAAAAGCCTATAAAAATCTAAAAACCATAAAAACCCATGAAAATGTAAAAAATCCTAAATAACTAGTGAAAACCTTAAAAAACCCTAAAAACCTTACAAACCTTAAAACCCATCAAAAACACTAAAAACTCCAAAAACGTTAAAAACACTAAAAACTCAAAAAAACTCTAAAAACCCAGAAGTCCCTAAACACCTTGAAAACCCCTAAAACCCCTCAAAATCCAAAAAAAACCCTAAAAACCATAAAAATCCTAAAAAACCTCTTAAAATCCATTAAAAAACAAAGGACCCAAAAAACTCTGAAAACCATAAAACCCCTGAAAACCTTTTAAAACCCAAAAAACACATAAAAACCTTAAAAACGACTAAAATCTCTAAAAACCCTTAAAACCCCTAAAAGCATTATAAAACTCTAAAAACCTTAAAAACCATAAAAAAACTCAAAAAACCCCTAAAAACCAGAAAGGACGCTAAAAACGCTAAAAACCCTAAACCAAAAAACACAAAAAAACCCTTGAAAAAACCCCCAAAAAATACATGAAAACATAAAAAACACTGAAAACCCAAAAAAAACCTAAAAACCTAGAAAAACCCATCAAAACCATAAAAACCCCTAAAAACCTTAAAAATCAAAAAACCCTAAAAAATCACCAAAAACTCCAAAAACCCTGAAAAAACCTTGAAAGCCATCAAAACCCATGCAAACCTCAAAAACCCCTAAAACCCCTGAAAACAACTAAAAACTCTAAAAAACCTTAAAACCCCTAAAAAAAATTAAAAACTCTAAAAAACCTTGAAAACATAAAGACTCAAAAAAACCAAAAAGACCCCAAAAACACTAAAAACCCATAAAACCCAAAAAACCAAAAAGGCCAAAAAACCCTAAAGTTACCTAAAACATATAAAAACCCTAAAAACCCTAAAAACCCTAAAAACCCAAAAATCATAAAAATCCTAAAAAACCCTAAAATATCCATAAAACCTTACAAACCCCTAAAAACACTGAAAATCCCAAGAAAACCTATAACCCCTAAAAATATTTAAAAACTCTAAAAACCCAAAACAAACCCTAAAAACAACTAAAAAAATCTAATAACCCTTAAATCCACTAAAAATGTTTAAAAAATCTAGAAACCATTAAAACCCTAAAAAAGTCAAAAAAAAAACACTAAAAACACCAAAAACCCCAAAAACCTTGAAACCCCCTAAAAACCTATGAAAAATCCTAAAACCTTAAAAATTTCTAAAAAACCTAAAAACCCTAAAACCTATAAAAATCCTAAAACCCCTAAAAATCCTTGAATATGTAAAAAAACTCTAAAAATCCTGAAAAACACCTTAAACCCATAAATTTCGTAAAAATCCTAAAAAAGAAAAAAAAAACCTAAAAATCCTAAAAAATTGTTAAAAATCCATGAAAATAAAAAAAACCCTAAAACCCTGAAAACACCCTTAAAACCATAAAAACCCTAAAACCATTAAATACCCTTAAAAATACATAAAAATCCTAAAACCACTAAAAACTCTAAAACCCTTAAAATCCGTAAAAATGTTAAAAAAATATAAAAAACCTTAAAAACCATAAAAATCTAAAATAAAAAACCCAAAAGACCATAAAAACATTGAAAACCCTAAAAACCCCTGAAATCCACAAAAAAACTAAAAATCCCTAAAACCCAAAAAACCCAAAAAACCTTAAAAATCATAAAAACCCACTAAGAATACAAAAAAACATAAAAAACCCTAAAAACTGCAAAACCTCTAAAAACCTTAAAACTCATAAAAACCCTAAAACACACAAAAAACGATAAAAATCCTAAAAATCCATGAAAACATAAAAAACACTTAAAACCAAAAAAACCCCTGAAAACCATAAAAACCCATAAAAACCTTCAAACCCTAAAAACCTAAAGAAACCCTAAAAACCCACCAAAAACTCTAAAAACCATTAAAACCCCTAAAAACATTAAAATACCTCCCTTGTCTGTTGTGTCTCTTTTTTCCTTTCTAATAAATTTGGGGGGGTCGGGAATAGCCCGACCCTCGCATCTTCCTTGCACCCTAAAAACATTAAAACAAATCTAAAAAATCATAAAAACTACAAAAACCCCAAAAACCCCAAAAAACAATAAAAATACTCTAAAATCCCTAAAAACCCCTAAAAATCATAAAACCCCTAAAAACCCTAAAACCCCTCAAAACCCCTAACAACCCTAAAAAACCATACAAATCCTAAAAACCACTAAAAACCCCAAAACCCCTGAAAAATATAAAAACCCATAAAACCCTAAAAGTCACTAAAAACTCTAAATACCCTAAAACCCTTATGAATATTAAAAAACTCTAAAAAACACTAAAAAACTGGAAAACCCTAAAATCCCAAAAAACAACTGGAAAACCCTTAAAACCCATAAAATCCCTAAAAACCCAAAAAACATAAAAATCCTAAAAACCCATGAAAACGTAAAAAACACTAAAACCCTGAAAATAATAAAAACCCCTAAAACGTTAAAAAACTCTAAAACCCCATAAAACCCTAAAAAACTACTAAAATATCTAAAACCCTTTTAAACCCCCAAAAATATTAAAAAACTCTAAAAAACTTTAAAAACTAAAAAAACACAAAAAACCCTAAAATTTCAAAAAGCCCTAAAAAAACTAAAAACACAAAAAGCCCCTAAAACCCCTCAAAATACATAAAAACTCTAAAAAATCCTAAAAACCATCAAAATCCAAAATGACCCCAAAAATCCATGAAAATGTAAAAAACCTTAAAAACCCTAAAAACCCTTGAGACCCATAAAAACCTACAAAACCCATAAAAACACCTAAAAGCCCATAAAACCCCTAAAAATGTTACAAAATTCTAAAAAACCCTAAAAAACCTAAAACCCTAAAAACCTTTGAAAACCCCTAAAAACCGTCACAATCCCTAAAACCCCTAAAAACCATAAAAATCCTTAAAATACATGAAAATGTAAAAAACCCTAAAAAACTGCTCAAAATCATAAAAACCCTAGAAACCCTAAAACCCCTAACAACCCTAAAACCACTAAAAACTCTAAAAACCATTTAAATCCCCCAAAACCCAAAAGACCCTAAAAACCCGGAAACCCCTAAAAACCCTTAAAACCTATTAAAAATCCTAAAACCCCCAAAACCCTCTAAAAATGTTTAAAACCATAAAAATCCTAAGAAACCCATAAAAATCCATGAAAATGTAAAAAACCCTAAAAACCCAAAAAGACCCTAAAAACTCAAAAAGTCCATAAAACCTTGAAAACCCCCTAAAAACCTCTGAAAAACCCTAAAAACCCTCAAGATCTCTAAAAACCTTAAAACCCTAAAAACATAAAAATACTAAAAAACCCCTAAAAATCTATGAAAAATGTAAAAAACCCTGAAAGACCCCTGAAAACCATAAATTCCCCAAAAACCCGTAAAAACTTAAATCCCCATAAAACCCACTAAAAAACTTTAAATATCCTAAAAAACATAAAAAACTTTGAAAATCCTTACAACCCTAAAAAAATAAAATAAACCCTAAAAACCCAAAAAGATCCTAAAACCCTAAAAACCCCTAAAAACCAATCAAAAACCCTAAACCCCCTCAAAATCCCAAAAAACCTTGAAAAACACTAAAAACCTTAAAAACCTTTAAAAATCCTAAAAAAACATTCCTAGAAAAAAAACCCTAAAACCCTTAAAAATAAATGAAATCTCTAAAAACCCTTTAAACACCTAAAAAGGTTAAAAAACTCTAAAAAACCATAAAACCCAGAAAAAACTCAAAAAACTCAAAAAACCCTCAAACCCCCCTAAAAGACCCTTAAAACCTTAAAAACCCTAAAACCCACTGAAAAACCCTAAAACCCCCCAAATGCCCTAAAAACCCTAAAAACTATAAAAATCCTAAAAAACCACTAAAAATCCATAAAAACAAAAAAAATTATAAAAACACCGAAATAACCCGGAAAACCATAAAAACCTCTAAAAAATTAAAAACCTCTAAAACATTAAAAACCCCAAAACCCCAAAAAATCCTAAAAAACCACTAGAAACTCTAAAACCCCTTAAAAACCCTACAAATGATAAAATTTTTAAAAAAACTCAAAACCTGAAAATACTCAAAAAAACCCAAAAATCCAAAAAAGAACCTAAAAACTCTGAAAACCCCTAAAAACCCCCTAAAAACCCTAAAAAACCCTAAAAACCATAAAAATAGAAAAAAACCAAAAAATCAATGAAAACATAAAACCCCAAAAAATAATGAAACCCCCTTGAAAACCATAAAAACCCCTAAAAAATTAAAAAACCCTAAGAACCCATACAAACCTTAAAACCCACTAAACTCTAAAAACCTTTAAAAACCCTAAAAATGTAAAAAAACTCTAAAAAACCTTAAACCCCGAAAAAATCAAAAAAACTCTAAAAACAAAAGACCCTAAAAATTGTGAAAACCGTTAAAATAATAAAATCCATCAAAATCTCTAAAAAAACTAACAAACCATAAAATTCATAAACCCCCCTTAAAATCAATGATAATGTAGAAAACCCAAAAAACACTAAAAAATCCCTGAAAAACATAAAAACCACTAAAAACTTTCAAAAACAATAAAAACCCTAAAAACCCACTATAAACTCTAAAAACATTTTAAACCCCTAAAAACTTTAAAAAAATCTAAAAAACCTTTAAACCCCCAACAAACTCAAAAAAACCCCTAAAACCCAAAATACCCTAAATCCCAAAAAACACTAAAAACCCAAAAACCCAAAACCCCCCTAAAACTGATAAAATCCTAAAAAACCCCTAAAAATCAATGAAAATATTAAAAAACCTAAATACCCTAAATACCCCGAAAAACCATAAAACCCCTAAAAAACTAAAAAACCCTAAAACCCCATAAAACCCCTAAAGCTAATAAAAACTATAAAAAACTCTTGAAACCCCTAAAAACATTTAAAAACTCTAAAAAATCTTAAACACCCAAAAAAACATAAAAAACCCCTAAACCCCCCAAAAGAAACTAAAAACTTGAAAACCCTAAAACCCCCTCAAAACCCCCCAAAACCCTCAAAATTTTTGAAAACCCTAAAAAACCCTAAAAACCATAAAAATATTTAAAACCCAAAAAATACATGAAAATATAAAAAAACTTAAAACCCTAAAAAACCACTGATAACCATGAAAACCCCTTAAAACCTTAAAAACCCTAAAAAACCCAAAAAACACTAAAAAACATTAAAACCCTAAAAAACTCAATAAAACCATAAACACCAAAAAAGACCCTAAAACCCATGAAAACCGCTAAAAACCCTAAAAACCCCTAAAACCCTTAAAATCACTAAAAACCTAAAAAACACTAAAAACCATAAAAATCCAAAAAAACCCCTAAAAATCCTTGAAAATGTAAAAACCCTAAAAACCATGAAATCCACAAAACCCATAAAAACCTTAAAAAAAAACTAAAAACTGATAAAACCCTAAAGATAGTAAAAACTCAAAAAAATCCTTTAAAACCCAAAAAATGTTGAAAAATTTAAAAAACATTAAAAACATGAAAAACTCAAAAAAACCCAAAAAACCCAAAAAGACCATAAAAACCCTAAAACCCCTTTAAACCCTCCCTAAAACCCTAAAACCACACAAAATATAAAAAAAATCCTGAAAAATCCCTAATGATCCCTGAGAACGTAAAAACCTTAAAAACCCTAAAAATACCCGAAAGCCAAAAAAAACCCTAAAAACCTTAAAAACCCTAAAACTAAAAAATCACTAAAAAATCACAAAAAAAAAACTCTAAAATTCCTTATAACCCCTATAAACTTTAAAAAAACTCTAAAAACCCTTTAAAGCACTAAAAACTCAAAAAAATCGTAAATCCAAAAAAAACCCTAAAACTCCTTGAAAAACCCCATGCACCCTCAAAATCCTTAAAACTATAAAAAACCTAAAATCCATAAAAATACTAAAACCCCCAAAAAATTCATGGAAACGTAAAATACCCTAAAAACCTTGAAAAACAACTAAAAAAAGTAAAACCCCTAAAACCCATTAAAAACACAAAACAACCATAAAAAGTTAGTAAAATTGAAAACCCTTAAAAACCCTTAAAAATAAAAAACTATAAAAAACCTTAAAACCCCTAAAAACTAAAAAAACCCTAAAACACCAAAAAAGACCCTAAAAACCATGAAAACCCTTAAAAACCCAAAAAACCCCTGAAAACCCCTAAAAACCCTAAAAACTATAAAAAACCTAAAAACCCCGAAAAATCCATGAAAACGTAAAAAACCCTAAATACCCAGAAAAAACTTGAAAACCATAACAAACCCCTAAGAACTTAAAAAATCCTAAAAACCCAAAAAACCCCTAAAACCACTAAAAACTCTAAAAACCCATAAAAACCCTGAAAACAATAAAAATATTTAAAAAAACAATAAAAACCTAAAAAAATTAAAAAATACTAAAAACTGAAAAGACCCTAAAAACCCTAAAAACCCTAAAACCCCCAAAAAACCATAAAACCGTTAAAATCCTTAAAAACCTAAAAAACCCTAAATAGTACAAAATTGCTAAAACCCCCTAAAAATCCATTAAAATGTAAAAAATGCTAAAAAACCATGAAAACCCTAAAACCACCTAAAACATTAAAACCCCTAAGAGCCTTAAAAACCACTAAAAACTCTACAAATCCTTTAAAACCCCTAAAAACGTTAAAAAACTCTAAAAAAATTCAAAAACCCAAAAATTCTCAAAAAAAACCCTAAACACACAAAAAGACCCTAAAATCCCTAAAAAACCCTAAACCCCCCGAATAACCCCTTAAAACCATGAAACCCCTAAAAACCTTAAAAAATCATAAAAACCCATAAAAAACCAAAAAAATAACTAAATTAACTATGCACCTGTAAACCCCCTAAAATGTTAAAAAACTATAAAACCAAAAAACAAAAAAAGAAGCTCCAAAACCCCCAAAAGACTCTAAAACCCTGAAAAACCATAAAACCATAAAACCCGAAAAACTGTTGAAAAACCATTGAATACCATTAAAACCCATCAAACCCTTAAAAACAATAAACCCCATAAAAACCCTAAAAACCAATAAAAACTCTAAAAACCTTAAACCCCATAAAAACATTAGAACACTCTAAAAAAACTTTAAAACTCTAAAAAACTTTAAAAAAAATCCCTAAAAGCCTTTAAAAACCCCTAAAAACTCCTAAAAACCCTTAAAAAACCCCCCAAGAACCCTCAAAATCTCTAAAAACCCTAAAACCCCTAAAAACCTTAAAAGTCCTAATAAACTCCAAAAAATCCAGGCAAATGTAAAAACCCCAAAACCCCAAAAACCATAAAACCCCTAAAAACATTTAAAAACCCAAAAAACCTAAAAAACAAATAAAAACAATAAAACCCCTTTAAACCCTTAAAAATGTTAAAAAAATCTTAAAAAACTTGAAACCCTAAAAACTAAGAAAACACTTAAAAACCAAAATGACCCTAAAAACACTTGAAAGCCCCTAAAACCCTCAAAATCCCAAAAAATTCAAAAAACCCTATAATCCATAAAAATCCTAAAAACCATAAAATCCATGAAAATGCAAAAAACCCTAAAAACCCGTTTAACCCCTAAAACCATAAAGCCACAAAAACCCTAAAAAACCATGAGAACCCTAAAAACTAGTAAAAAATTAAAAAAAAACCCATAACCCCTAAAAAAATTAAGAAACTCTAAAAAAACCTTAAAAATACAAAAAACTAACAAAAAACCATAAAAATCCAAAAGACCCTAAAACCTTAAAAATCCCAAAAAATCCATAAAAATTGTTAAAAAACCTCAAAATCCCGAAAACCTTAGAAAATACTAAAAACCATAAAAATCCTAAAAACCATAAAAATCCTAAAAACCCCCAAAAATCCACGAAAATGTAAAAAACCCCTAAAAACCCTGAAAAACTCATGAAAACAAAAAAAAAGGCCCCAAAAAACTTTAAAAACCTAAAAACCATAAAACCCCCTAAAAACACAAAAAAACTCTAAAAACCCTTAAAAATACTAAAAACTTTAAAAAACTCTAAAAAAATAAAATCCCTAAAAATCTCAAAAAACCCCTTTAAACCAAAAAGTCCCTAAAACCCCCAAAAACTCTAAAAACCTTCAAAAGTCCATAATACCCTAGAAAACCCTAATGACTAAAAATTCTAAAAAACCCCTAAAAATCCATGAAAACGTAAAATCCCTTTAAAATCTTGAAATACTTCTAGAGACTATAAAAACCCTTAAAAACATTAAAAAACCCAAAAAACTCATAAAAACCACAAAAAAACTATAAAAACCCTTTAAAACCCTAATAACGTTAAATATACTAAAACACCTTAAAACTTCAGAAAGGGTTAAAAAACCTTAAAACCCAAAAGGCCATAAAACCGTGAAAATCGTGAAAACCCCTTAAAACTCTAAAACCCCTAAAAACCCTAAAACCCATAAAAATACCAAAAAATGCATTAAAATCGATGAAGAAGTTTAAATCCTGAAATCTCGAAAACCCCCTAAAAACCATAAAACCCATAAAACCACTAAAACCCATAAATATCCAAAAACCCACTATAAACTCTAAAATCCTTGAAAACCCTAAAACCCATAAAAACCCCTAAAAATCCTAAAAACTCTCAAGATCACTAAAAAACTAAAAAACTATACAAATCCTAAAAAACCTCTAAAACCCCTAAAACCAAATAGAACCCCTAAAACCCATAAAACCCCTAAAACCTGTAAAAACCTTACAACCCAATAGATACACTAAAAACCCTTTAAACCGCGAAAAATGTTTAAAACCCTTAAAAAATATTAAAATACATAAATACTCAAAAAAACACAACAAACACATAAAAATCCCTAAAACCCCCTAAACACCTTAAAAACTCTTAAAACCCCTCAAAATCCTTAAAAACTAAAAACCCTTAATACCATAAAATCCCCTAAAACCCTTAAAAACACTAAAAACCCATAAAGAACCAAAAAATCCTAAAAACTAAAAGAAAACCAAAACCCCCAAAAGACCCTAAAACCTCTAAAAATCATAAAAATCCTAAGAAACCCTTAAATATACATGAAAACGTAAAGAACCCAAAAAACCTTGAAACCTTCTTGAAACCATATAACCCCTCATAATAAAAAAAGTCTAAAAAGCCAAAAAGACCATAAAACCCCAAAAGTCCTTGAAAACCTGAAAAAATCATAAAACCCATAAAACCCCTCAAAATAACTAAAAACCCTAAAAACCATAAAAATCATAAATAACACCAAAAAATCCATTAAAACGTAAAAACCCCTAAAGCCCCTAAAATACTAAAAAGCTCTTGAAAACCACAAAACCTCAAAAAACCTTAAAAACCCTAAAAACACATAAAACCCCTAAGAAACAACTAAAACACTAAAAATCCTTCAAACCCCTAAATATGTTAAAAAAACTCTAAAAAACCTTTAAAATCCAAAAGAACTCAAAAAACCCCAAAAACCCTCAAATTCCCTAAAAAGCCAAAAAACCCAAAAAACTAAAAAACCAAAAAAAAAGTCGCCTAAAAATCCATGAAAACATAAAAAACATAAAATCACTAAAAAACCTCTGAAAACCAAAATTCCCCCTAAAACCTTTAAAACCCCTAAAACCCCATAAAAACCCTAAAACCCACTAAAAACCCAAAAAATGTTAAAAACTCTAAAAAACCTTTAAATTGCTAAAATACTCAAAAAAAACACCATAAAACACAAAATGACCCTAAAACCCCCCAAAACCTCTGAAAACCCTTAAAAACCTCACAAAATCCCTAAAAACCCTAAAACCCCCAAAAATCCTAAAAAGGCCCTAAAATACATAAAAACGTAAAAACCCCTAAAAACCTCTAAAAACCCTAAAAAACCTGAAAACCATAAAGAACCCCAAAACCTTAAAAACCCTAAAAAATATTAAAAACCCTAAAAACCATGAAAAACTCTAAAAACTATTAAAACCATTAAAATGTAAAAAAACTCTAAAAACATTAAAACCCCTAAAAACAGAAGAAAAAAAATCCTAAAAGAGCCTAAAAACTCGGAAAAACCCTAAAAACCATAAAATCCCTGAAAAAACTTAAGGAAAACTCTAAAAAACCCAAGAATACACTAAAAACCTCAAAAATCCCTAACAACTGTCAAAATCCCTAAAACCATAAAAACTCAAAAAACCATAAAAATCCTAAAAAACGTCTAAAAATCCATGAAAATTTAAAAAACCCATGAAACCTATAAAAAATCCTAAAAACCATAAAATCCATAATATCTCATAAAAACCATAAAATGAAAAAAAAACTAAAAACACTTGAAACCCCTAAAAACATTAAAAGTCACTTAAAAACCTTAAAAATCCTAAAAAACTCAAAAAACCTCTAAAAACCCAAAAGACCCTAAAAACCATGAGAACCCATAAAAACCATAAAACCCTTGAAAACTCATAAAAAGAATCAAATCCCTAAAAATCCTTAAAACCATAAAAATCCTAAAAACTCCCTAAAAATACATGAAAACGTAAAAAAACGTAAAAACCCTGAAAAAACCCTGAAAACCATAAACCCACCCAAAAAATATTTAAATCCTTAAAAACCACTAAATATCCATAAAACCCTAAAAACTACTAAAAACTCTAAAAACCCTAAAACCCCCTATAAATGTTAAAAAAACTCTAGAAACCAATAAACCTGAAAAAACTCAAAATAACCCTAAAACCCCTAAGAGACCCCAAAAACCCTAAAAATCTCTGAAAACCACAAAACCACTCAAAATACCTAAAAATCCTAAAACCATAGAAACTATAAAATCCTAAAAAACCCCTAAAATTGATGGAAATGTAAAAAACCCTAAAAACCCTGAAAACCCCCTAAAACCCATAAATCTTATAAAAACCTTAAAAATCATAAAAAATCCATAAAACCCCAAAAAACCCAAAAAGACCGTAAAAACATTGAAACCCCTCAAAATCCCTAAAGAGAGAGATGGCGACTCGGTTCTCTTGCGATGGAGATTCTCCTCTTTCCTGGAAAGCTTGAATACGACGACCAGTTTTGCACCTTGGCCTCCCCCCTCCACAGGGGAGGGGCCTCCGCTGGCTCTTGATGATGAGCGCCCTTTTTCTCCATTCTCGGTTCCTGACCTGCTTCACCCTTTTCCACGGATTGATATTTGTCCTAAGGTACCTGATTTATATGAAGGATATCCGCAGCTCCGATTATCAATTGTGGAATTCAACGAGGCCTCCTCCCTGCATAGGATGACCTTGGTGGCTCTATTATTGAACTGGCGACCTCCGGTGGATGTTTTTGATAGATTTGTGTTTGAACAATGGGACCTCCAAGATCACACTATGGTAGGTATTCTTGATAGTAGTCACATCTTGATTCGCTTTTCCTCGGAGGAGGATCTGTTCAATGCCTGGTCTACGGCTCCAAGAAGATGCAACGGTTCCCGGTTTGTCCTTTCATGGTGGATCTTTTATCTGTATTTGAACCACTACTCATCGATGGTGGAATTGTGGGTTAGATTTCCGAAACTTCCCCTTCCATTTCAAAACTTTTCCATTATTTCTATGTTGGGTAATCTGGTGGGAAGGTTCTTATGTGTGGATAGTAGAACTAGGGCCCTTTTTCACCCGATTTCCCCAAGGGCCTTTGTTGAGATTGATGTTTCTAAAGGACCAATTGATTTTTTTAGATTTCTGTTGGTGAGGAGATTCGATGGAAACAACCTATGATATTTGAATCATGGACTAATTTCTGCTCCTCCTGCTGGCATCTGGGTCATTGTGTTCGGGATTGCAGGGGTGGCAGCAGGAAATGTGGTGTTTGAATCTTTATCTGGAGATGACTAGTCAAGGGATGCAGAATCGAGGTGAGGTGCAAGTGGTTGCGCAAATGGATCCTCAAATTCAGATTGATGAAGGGGTCAGGCTCGGGTGGGGGTGCTTGTTATTGAGGTTGCAGTGGCTATTTTATGCGGGCATGGAAGGTCTACTGCTGAGGGGATAACACCTTTATTTGTTCTTGATTCTAGATCTATGAGCCTGAAGAGTGTGTGGGATGGTATTTTGGTTGTGCTGGGGGTCCATGGACCTACAATTGGTGATCACCATTTAGAGAAAGTGGATGTTCAGTGCCAACTGGAGCCCAAGGTGAGTGATATTTTCAAGCGGTTGAGGAGTGACTTGAAGATCTCGGATGCTGGAAGTTCTTTATGTGGGGAGGTTGTTGCTGGTGGGATGTCGATTTCCCCTGATAGAAATTTGAAGAAGAAGTAGGAATTCGTCCCAACATTCAATTACTTTGAAGGGCTGGAGCTTTAGGAGGAGGTGCAAGGGCCTCTGCTTGTTGATGCTGGGAGTGAGAGGTCTGTTGTACCAGAGAGTGGGGTGCAAGCTGTTGATGTTGGGTGAGATGGAGGGAGTGTGGCCCCACAGGCCAGTGAAGCTGAGCTATTGTTGGGCATCACTGGTCTCTCGGGTGGTGCTTTCGAGCGAGAGATAAGGGGGTTGCAGGTGTTTGCTCTCAATCGTGATGGAATTATTATGAAAGAGGGGAAAGTAAGTAAGCTTCCTGAAGAAGAGGGGAAAGGGTCCTCGGTTGCTGATGTTGGGATTTTGATGCATGCAGTACAGGCGCTGAGTGAGGTGTAGGTTGTTGATGCTATGCATGGTGGAGGGAGTGTGACACTGAATGCTAGGTCACCCGAGCCAATGATGGACATAATTGGGCACTCGGATGGTGCTAGTGAGCAGGAGCTAAGGGCATTGCAGGGACTTGTGCAGTCTTTCCCGGATGAAAGCAAGATGCCTAAGGAAGAGGGGCAATTCCAGCTGGCCCTGGTTGGCATGGTGTCCCCTCTTTATTTGGCTATTGAGAAACCTGCCCTGGTGGTGCCATGTGTGCCGCACTGTGGGGTTCTTGATGAATGTTCCCTCAACCAGAAAGCCTCCTTCATCCCTGATCAAGATTGTTTCCAGGAGAATTGTACAAGGATGAATAAAAATATGGCGATGATCGTCAAGGAGAAAGTCTTGCTAGAGGTGAACATCCCATATGGAAAGGAAAACATATATGCATGGGTCTCTTTAGATTCTCGAAAGAGGAAGCTGAGGAAGGACTATTAAACTTTGCCAAAGACAGTGTCCACGAGAGCCTCTTTTAAAGCTAAGGAAGTCACCTCTGGCAGGGGAGGTCGGTTTGCCAAGGCTCAGCTGAATGTGGGGCAGCAAAATCTGGTAGCGTATTACTCTACCTTCCTAAAGCAATATGAATCATCTGAATGGGAGTCGGTGGAGTTCGATGCCTCCTCTGGTTATGGTGTTGATGGGGACCCTTATGGGAATGGAGTCGTTGACTTGTAGATTCTACTTCTTTCTCCTATGCTTTTTGGGTCTTTTGGGCTTTTGGTGTGGGGGGGGGGGTCCAAGGCTTTTTTGGTGTGGGCTGCTAGGACCTGCCCCGCCCTGGCCTGCTGCGTCTTTCTTTCATAACAAATTATGGGGGGGGTCGGGAATAGCCTGGCCTCGCACCTCTTCTGCCCTCAAAATCCCTAAAAATGCTAAAAACCTTAAAAAATCAAATAGACCAATAAAAACCCTAAAACCCAAAAAAAAAATCCCAAAACCCTGAAAACCCCTAAAAATGTAAAAAACTCTAAAAACCATGAAACACTGAAACACTAAAAAAACCATAAAACCCTTAAAAGACTCTAAAAACCCTAAAAAACCATAAAACCCTTAAAACCCTAATAGCCCTAAAAAACCCTAAAACTATAAAAATCTGATAAAACACTAAAAATCCATGAAAATGTAAAAAGGCTAAAAACCATAGAAAACCATAAAACCCCTAAAAACCATAAAAAAATAAAAAACCCATAAAAATATTAAAAAACAATAAAAACTCAAAAAACCATTTACACCCCTAGAAATGTTAAAAAAGTATAAAAACCTATAATACAATAAAAAACTCAAAAAAACCATAAAAACTCAAAAAATCCTAAAAAACCTGAAAACCCTAAAAACCTTAACCCCTCTCCCGCCCCCTCTGAAAGACCCTAAAAACCATCAAAATCCCTAAAACCCTTAAAAACCATAGAAATCATAAAAAACACATAAAAATTAAGTAAAATGAAAAAAAACAATAAAAACCTTGAAAACCCCTTTAAAACCATAAACCCCCCCAAAAAAACCTTAAAACCCCTAAAAACCCATGAAAACCCTAAAAACATAAAGAACTCTAAAAACCCTTAGAAACCCTAGAAAATGAAAATAAAACCCTAAAACCCCAAAAAACCCCTAAAAACTCTAAAAACCCCTAAAAACCCAAAAAATCACTGAAAACCCTAAAAACCCTAAAAATCCCTAAAAACCCTAAAAAGCCCTAAAAACCATAAAAATCCTAAAACCCATAAAAATATATGAGAATGTAAAAAACCCTAAAACCCTGAAAAGTCCTTGGAAACCATAAAAACTCTTAAAAAAATTAAAAACCCAAAAAACCCATAAAAACCTAAAGAACCACTAAAAAGTCTAAAAATGTTAAAAATATCTAAAAAACCTTTAAACCCTAAAATCCCAATAAAGAATAAAAATACTAAAAAAACCCAAAAAATCCATCAAAATGTAAAAACCATAAAAACTTTGAAAAACACCCCAAAACAAGAAGAACCCCTAAAAACCAAAAAAACCCATAAAAAACCAAAACCACTAAAAACCAATAAAACCCATAAAAATTTTTATAAACTCTAAAACCTTAAGAACTCTTAAAACTCAAAACAAACCCCTAAAATCCCTAAAAGACCATAAAAACCCTGAAAATACCTAAACCCCCTAGAAACCCTAAAATACCTTAAGAATACCTAAAACCCCTCAAAACCCCTAAAATCCCAAAAAACCATAAGAACCATAAAAATCCTAAGAAACACCTAAAAATCCATGAAAACATAAAAAACCATAAAAACCCTAAAACCCCTTAAAATAATAAAATCCCCAAAAAACCATAAAAAACATAAAAACTAATAAAAAACTCTTAAAACCCACTAAAAATCTAAAAACCCTTAAAACCCCTAAAAACGTGAAAAAACTCTTAAAACCCTTAAAACACTTAAAAATAAAAAACCCTTAAAAATCCAAAAGACCTTAAAATCTTTGAAAACTCCATTAAAACACTAAAAAACCACTAAATACTCTAAAAACCCTTAAAACACTTAAATACATTAAAACATTAAAAACCTTAAAAACTCAAAAACCCTAAAAACCCAAAAGGACCTTGAAAACCCTTCAACCCTCTAAAACCCTAAAAAACCCCAAAAAATCGCAAACCCCTCAAAATCCCTAAAAACCCTAAAAACCATAAAAATCCTTAAAAACCCTTAAAAATCTATGAAAACATAAAAAACACTAAACAACCTAAAAAACCCATGAAAACCATAAAAGCCCTAAAAATTGTAAAACTGTAAAACTCCATAAAACCCCTAAAACCCACTAAAAGATTAAAAAAACTCTAAAAAACCTTAAAACCCATTAAAAACTCAAAAAAACCCCAAAAACCCAAAAAATAATAAAATCCTAAAAACCCCTAAAAATCCCTGAAAACATAAAACACCCTAGAACCATGAAAACTCGCTAAAAACTCTAAAAACCCTTAAAACCCTAAAAATGTTTAAAAAAACTCTAAAATCCTTTAAAACCCAAAAAAACTAAAAAAAACATAAAAAACCCTAAATGACCCTAAAAACCGTAAAACCCCCTAAAAACCATAAAAGCCATCAAAATCCCTAAAGACCATAAAAAACATTAAAATCCATAAAAGACTAAAAAACCCTAAAAACCATGAAACCCATTAAAAACATTAAAAACCCTAACAAACCACTAAAAACTCTAAAAACAATTAAAACCCCTAAAAAGTTAAAAACTCTAAAAATCTTTTACAACAGTAAAAACCCAAAAAAGACCCAAAAAAACTTGAAAAGCACTATAAACCTTAAAACCCCTAAAAACACTAAAATTCCCTAAAAACCCTAAAAAAAACCCAAAAACCATTAAAATACTAAAACCTCCAAAAAATCCATGAAAAAGTAAAAAAACCTAAAAACCTTGAAAAACCCTTGAAAACAATAAAACCATTAAAACCTTAAAAAATTGAAAAACCAAAAAAACCTCTGAATACTCCAAAAACCTTAAAACCCCTAAAAACATTAAAAAACTCTAAAAACTCTTTAAAACCCTAAAAACTCTAAAAACCCCTAAAAACCCAAGAAGACCCTAAAAACCCATAAAAAACCCGGAAAAACTTTCAAAATCTATAAAAACACGAAAAACCCCCAAAACCTATAAACCATAAATATCCTAAAATACCCCTAAAAATCAAAGAAAACATAAAAATCTTAAAAAGATTGAAAACCCTCTAAAACCCATAAAAACTCCTAAAACGTTAAAGACCCTAAAACCAATAAAAACCCTTAAAATCCCAAAAAATGTTAAAAAAACTCCAACAAACCCTAAAAAACCTAAAAAACAAAAAAACAATAAAAATATGAAAACACCATAAAGAACTTGAAAAACCTTGAAAACCCAAAAAAATCCTAAAAAAAACCTAAAACTCCTCAAAATCCTTAAAAAACCTAAAAAACCTAAAAAACCTGAAGGCAAAAAAATCCTTAAAAACCCCTAAAAATCTATGAAAACAGAAAAAATCTTAAAAACCCATAAAAAAACCCCTTAAAATCATAAAACCCCTAAAACCCATAAAAACTACAAAAACACTAAAAACTCTAAAATCCTTAAACCACTAAAAATTTTAAAAAAACACTAAAAAGCCTTTAAAACCCTAAAAAACTAAAAAACCCCATAAAAACCGAAAAAGACTCTAAAAACCCTGAAAACCCCTAAAATCTTAAAAACACTTGAAAATCCCTAATCCACTCAATGAAAATGTAAAAAAACCCTTAAAAACCCCTAAAACAATAAAAAAAATCCTAAAGCCCCTTAAAACCCACTAAAATTTTTAAAAACCCTTTAAACCCCTAAAAACATTTAAAAACTCTAAAAACCCTTAAAACCCCAAAAAACCCTAAAAACACAAAAAAAACCTAAAAACCCAAAAGACCTGAAGGCAAAAAAAAACCTTAAAACCCCCTAAAAATCCATGAAAACATAAAAAATCCAAAAAATCAAGAAAAAACCCCTTAAAATCATAAACACCTAAAAACCTTAAAAATCATAAAAACCACTAAAAACTCTAAAATCTCTAAAAACCACTAAAAATTTAAAAAAACACTAAAAAGCCTTTAAAACCCTAAAAAACTAAAAAACCCATAAAAACTCAAAAGGACTCTAAAAACCCTGAAAACCCCTAAAAACCCTAAAAACACATGAAAACCCCTAAAACCACTCAAAATCTCAAAAAATAAAAAGACACTAAAAATATAGAAAACCTAAAAATCCCGTAAAAATCAATGAAAATGTAAAAAACCCTTTAAACCCATAATAAATCCTAAAACCCCTAAAAACCCACTAGAAATTTTAAAAACCCTTTAAACCCCTAAAAACATTTAAAAACTCTAAAAACCCTTAAAAACCCTAAAAACCCTAAAAACACGAAAAACCGAAAAACCCAAAAAGACCCTAAAACCCTGAAAACTCCCTAAAAAAACGAAAAACACTCATAATACCTAACAACCCTATGAAACTATAAAAACAAAAAAACCAAAAAAACCCTAAAAATTCTGAAAAACCCCTGAAAATCATAAAAAGATTAAAAACCCTTAAAAACCTTAAAAACCTTAAAAACCCAAAAGTCCCTAAAAACCCATAAAAAGAATAAAAGCCCACTAAAAACTCTAAAGACACTTAAAACCCATAAAAAGTATTAAAAACTCTAAGAAACCATTAAAACCCTAAGAAAAAAAACCTAAAACCCCAGAAGACCCTAAAAATCCTGAAAACTCCCTAAAAACCCTAAAAACCCTTGAAAACCACAAAAACCCTCAAAACCATAAAAATCCTAAACCCGCCCTAAAAATCAATGAAAACATAAAAAATTGCAAAAACCCTAAAAACCCTAAAATCCATAAAAACCCCAAAAACCTTAAAATCCTTAAAAACCTATAAAAACCTATAAAAACCTATAAAAACCCTTAAAACCCCACTAAAAACTCTAAAAACCATAAAAACCCTAAAAAACAAAAAAACCCTAAAACACAAAAAGACCATAAAAAGCCCAACAAACCATAAAAACCCTTGAAACCCCTCAAAATCCCTAAAAATCCTAGAAACCCATAAAAGAAAAATAAACCAAAAAACCGATGAAAACTATGAAAACCCTGAAACATCCTAAAAACATTAAAAAACTCAAAAAAACCTTAAAACCCATAAAAACTCAAAAAATCCCTAAAACCCCAGAAAGACCCGAAAACCCTGAAAAATTCTAAAAACCCATGAAATACTCTAAACCACTTGAAATCCCTAAAAACCCTAAAACCCTAAAAACCTAAAAAACACAAAAAATCCATAAATACTTAAAAAACCAAAAACCCCTGGAAATACCTAGAAAAGAATAAAACCCCTAAAATCCTTTAAAACCCTAAAAACTAATAAAACCCAAAATACCACAAAAAAATCTAAAAACCCTTAAAACCCCTAAAAACCTTAAAACACTCTAAAAACCATAAACCCCTAAAAACTCAAAAAAACCCTAAAAACCCGAAAAGACATTAGAAACTATGAAACACCCAAAAAAAATTGAAACAACTCAAAAACTCTCAAAATTATTAAAAACCATAAAAACCCTAAATACCATAAAAATCCAAAAAAACCCTAAAAATCTACGAAAATGTAAAAAACCCCAAAAACCCCAAAACCCCCTAAAAGGTATAAAAACCCATAAAAATCATAAAAAACCCATAAAACCCTAAAAACCCACTATAAACTCTAAAAATCCTTAAAACCTGAAAAAAAATGTAAAAAAACTCTAAAAACACTTAAAACCATAAAAAATTCACAAAACCCCTAAAAACCTTGAAAAACCAGAAAACCCCAAACAACCCCTAAAAAGCCCTAAAAATCCTCAAAATCCCTAAAAACCCTAAAAATCATAAAAACAATAAAAATGATATAAAACACCTTAAAATCCATCAAAAAGTAAAAAACCTAAAAAAATCGAAAAACCCCTGAAAGCCATAAAAACCCCTAAAAACCATAAAAACCCAAAAAACCATAAAAACCTCAAAATCCCACAAAAAATAAGAAACCCTTAAAACACCTAAAAATGCTAAGAACTCTAAAAAACGTTAAATACCCTAAAAAACTCAAAAAAACACTAGAAACCCAAAAATACCATAAAAATCCTGAAAACCCATAAAAATTCTAAAACCCACCAAAAACCCGCATAATACCAGAAAACCCAAAAGAACTCTAAAAACCATAAAAAACCTAAAAAACCCTTAAAAATAAACAAAACTTAAAAAACACTAAAAGACCACTAAAAACCATAAAACCCCTAAAAACAATAAAAAACCGTAAAAACTCATAAAAAACCTGAAAACCACTAAATCTCTAAAAACATTTTAAAACCCTAAAAACTTTAAAAATACTAAAAAACCTTAAAAACAAAAAAACACTAAAAAAACCCTAAAACCCAAAACATGCCTAAAAACCCTGAAAACACCTAAAAGTCCTAAAAACCCTTGAAAACCCCAAAAAACCCTAAAAATCCCTAGAACCCCCAAAAATACCTAAAACCCATAAAAATCTTAAAAACCACGAAAAATCCATGAAAACATAAAAAACTCTAAAAACCCTGAAAACCCCCTGAAAACCATAAAATCCTCTAAAAACATTTAAAACTCCGAAAATCCCATAAAACCCCTAAAAACCCACTAAATCTCTAAAAACCCTGAAAACCCCTAAAACATTAAAAAAACTCTAAAAACCTCAAAAGCCCTAAAAACTCAAAAAAAAACCTAAAAAACCAAAAGACCCTGATATCCTTAAAAACCATAAAAAACCAAAACCCCTTAAACCCTAAAAACATCAAAATCCCTAAATACCCTAAAAAATCCTAAAAACCATAAAAATCAAAAAACCCCTAAAAACACAGAAACACCTCTTAAAACCATAAAACCCCTAAAACATTAAAAAACCCAAAAAACACTAAAAATTCTAAAACCCTTAAAACCCCTAAAAATGTTAAAAAACTCTAAAAACCAAAAAAAGGCTAAAAAAAACACAAAACAACCCTAAAAACCCAAAAGGTCCCTGAAAATCCAGAAAACCCCTAAAAACACCATAAAAAACAAAGAACCCTCAAAATCCCTAAAAACACTAAATCCCCCACCCCCCGCCAAAAAAACAATAGAAATCCTAAAAACCCCTGAAAATCCATAAAAACATTAAACCCTAAAAAATATGAAAAACCCCTGAAATCCGTAAAAACCCCTAAAACCTTAAAACCCCCTAAAAACTCATAAAAAACTTAAAAACCCACTAAAACATTAAAAACCTTTAACCCCTAAAATGGTAAAAAACTCTAAAAAACCTGAAAATCCCTAAAAACCCAAAAGACCCTAAAACCCCTAAATTCCTTTGAAAAATAATAAAAACCCTCAAAATCCATAAAATCCTTAAAAACCATACAAATCCTAAAATCCCCGAAAAATCCATGCAAATATAAAAAACCCAAAAAACCTAGAAAATCCCTTGAAAACCATAAAAACCCCTAAAACCTTAAAAAACTCTAAAACCAATAAAAAACCTAAAACCCACAAAAACTATAAAAACCCTTAAAACCCCTAAAAATGTTAAAAATCTATAAAAAACATAAAAATCATAGAAAACTCAAAAAACCTAAAAACCCTAAAAGACCCTAAAAACACTTAAAACACCAAAACACGCAAGATCCCCAAAAAACCTATAAAAAAATAAAGACCCAAAAAATCATAAAAGTCCCCTAAAAATCCATGAAAAATGTAAAAAACCGTAAAAAAACCTTAAAATCGTAAAACCCCAAAAAACCTTAAAAAATCCTCAAAAACCCGTAAAACCCCTAAAAATTGCTAAAAACTCTAAAAACCCCTAAAACGACTAAATTTTTTAAAAAAACTCTAAAAAACCTTAAAAACACTAAAAAAATAAAAAAATACCTAAAACCCCTAAATGGATTTAAAAACCTTGAAAACATTAAAAACCTTAAAAACCCATGATAAAACAAAAAATCCCTCAAAATCCCTAAAAACACCAGAAAAACCTAAAAACCATAAAAATCCATGAAAATATAAAAATACTTAAAAACCCTTGGAAAACAAAAAAAACCACTTGAAACCTTAAAAACCCTAAAACCCATAAAAACCCTAAAACCAACTAAAAACTCTAAAAACCCTTTAAACCCCAAAAAAACATTGAAAACCACAAAAACCCTAAAAAAACTCAAAATAACACTTAAAACCCAAAAAGACACAAAAACCCTTGAAACCCCCTAAAAACCCTAAAAACCAATGAAAAACACTAAACCCCTCAAAATCTATAAAAAACTCTTAAAAACCTTTAAAACCCATAAAAACCCTAAAAACCCACTAAAAACCATGAATATGTAAAAACCCCTAAAACCCTTCAACCCCCCCCCCCCCATGAAAACCATAAAAACCACTAAAACCCTTTTAAAACCAGAAAACCCCCTAAAATCCACAAAAAACTCTAAAAAATCTTTTGAACCCTAAAAATGTAAAAAAAAATTAAAACCTAAAAAACCCAAAAAATCCTAAAAACTCAAAAAACCCCTAAAAGACCCTAAAAACCACGAAAACCCCTAAAAACACTTGAAAAATCCTAAAACCATCAAAATCTCTCAAAACCCTAAAACCCCCAAAAACATTAAATCCTAAAAAACTCCTAAAAATCCATGACAAAGTAAAAAACCCTAAAAAAACTTGAAAATCATAAAATCCCCAAAAAACCTTAAAAAACCCTAAAACCCCCTAAAACCCAAATAACAACTAAAAACTAGAAAATCCCTTAACCCCAAAAAATGTTAAAACACACTAAAAAACCTAAAACCCCTAAAACACTAAAAAAAGAAACCCCCAAAAGATCCAAAAAACCCTAAAAAACATAAAAACCCCTGGAAAAACCTAATAACCCTAAAAATCCATTAAACACTAAAAAACTTAAAAAATATCAATGTCTAAAAAACCCCCAAAAAATCCAGGAAAACATAAAAACCCCTAGAAACCCTGAAAACACCCTAAAGCCTTAAAACACTAAAAAACAACTAAAAACTCTAAAAACCCTTAAAACCCCTAAAAATGTTAAAAAACTCTAAAAAACCTTAAAACCCTTATAACACACCAAAAAATTCTAAAAACCTTAGAAAAACCCAAAAAACCCTCAAAGTCCCTAAAAACCCAAAAAACCATAAAAATCCTAAAAACCCGTAAAAATCAATGAAAACATAAAAAACCCTGAACACCATAGAAAACCCCTAAAAACCATAAAACCCCCTAAGAAACTTAAAACCCCCCAAAACCCATAAAAAACATAAAAACCACTAAAAACCCCAAAAATGTTAAAAAACTCAAAAACTCAAAAACCCTAAAAATACTCAAAAAAATCCAAAAAGACACTAAAAAACCTAAAAAACCCAAAAACCCACAAAATCCCAAAAAACACAAAAAATCAAAAAATCCTAAAAATAAATAAAATTGTAGAAAACCCTAAAGGCCCTAAAAAACCCCTAAAACCATAAAACCCCCTAAAAATCATTAAAACTCTAAAAACCAAAAAACCAAAAAAACCACTAAAAACTGGAAAAACCCTTATAACCCTATAAATGTTAAAAACTATAAAAAACCTAAAAAAATGGAAAAAATCCAAAAACCCAAAAAAACCATAAAAACCCTAAGAAAACATAAAAACCTCTAAAACCCCCCAAAACCCTCAAAATTCCTAAAACCTGAAAAAAAAATCCTAAAAACCATTGATATCTTTAAAAACCCCTAAAAATCCATGAAAATGTAAAAAAAACCTTTAAAACCCCCAAAAAATGAAAAAAACCCCTAAGTTTGTGGGTTTTATGTTTTTTATGGGTTTTTAGAGTGTTTTAAGGTTTTTAGGGGTTTTATGGGTTTTGAGGGATTTTTTAGGTTTTTTATATTTACAAGGATTTTTAGGGGATTTTAGGATTTGTATATTTTTTAGGGATTTTATGGATTCTGAGGGTTTTTATTGTTTTTCAAAGGATTTTAGGGGTTTTAGGGTCTTTTTGGGTTTTTAGGGATTTTAAAGTTTTTTATAGTTTTTTACCGTTTTAGGGGTTTAAAGTTTTTTTAAAGTTTTTAGTGTTTTTTTATGTTTTTATGAGTTTTTAGGGGTTTTTAAGGTTTTTAGGGGTTTTATGGATTTCAGGGTTTTTTCACATTTTTGAGGGTTTAACGTTTTTATGGATTTTTAGGGGTTTTTAGAATTTCTATGGGTTTTAAAGGTTTTTTAGTGTTTTTAAATATTTTGAGGGTTCTTAGGGTTTTCAGGAGTTTTAGGGGTTTTCAGGATTTTCAGGGGCCTTTTGGGTTTTTAGGGATCTTTTTGAATTTTTTTAGGGTTTTAAGGTTTTTAGAGTTTTTTAACATTTTTAGGGGTTTTAAGGGTTTTTAGAGTTTTTGGATTTTTTAACGTTTTAGGGGTTTTATGGTTTTAAGAGGCTTTTCAGGGTTTTTAGGGTTTTGCGCATTTTCATTGATTTTTAGGGGTTTTTCAATTTTTATGGTTTTTAGGGTTTTTTAGGGTTTTTAGGGATTTTGATGTTTTAGGGTTTTAAGGGGTTTTCGGTTTTTTAGGGTTTTTAAGGATCTCAAGTTCTTTTTGGGTTTTTAGGTTTTTTTTTGAGTTTTTAGGGTTTTGAGGTTTTTAGAGTTTTTTAATGATTTTGAGGTTTTAAGGGTTTTTAGAGATTTTAGTGGGATTTTAGTGTTTTTATGGGATTTTTGGGTTTTTCAGAGTTTTTAGAGGATTTTATGGTTTGCAGTGGTTTTTTAGAGTTTTTTATGTTTTCATGTATTATTAGGGGTTTAAAAGATTTTTATGGGTTTTTGGGATTTTTGGGGTTTTTGGGGATTTTGAGGGGTTTTTAGGGCTTTTAGGTGTTTTCAGGATTTTTAGGCTCGTTTTGGGTTTTAGGGTTTTTTTTATTTTTTTTCTATATTTTTAATGTTTTTTAGTGTTTTTAATGTTTTTAGGGTATTAAAATGTTTTTAAATTTTTAGTGGTTTTCTAGGTTTTTTATGAGTTTTTAGGGTTTTTTTATGGTTTTTGGGGGTTTTATGGTTTTCAGGGGTCTTTTAGGGTTGTTATTGTTTTTTAGGTTTTATGTATTTTTAAGGGTTTTTAGGTTTTTTATGGTTTTTAGAGTTTTTTGGGGTTTTCTAGTATTTTGAGTGTTTTTGGGGGGGTTTTAGAATTTTTCAGGGGTTTTTAGGATTTTTAGGGTATTTTTGGGTTTCTAGGGGGGTTTTAAGTTTTTAGGGTATTTAAGTTTTTTTTAGATTTTTTAGCATTTTTAGGGGTTTTAAGGGTTTTTTTATTTTTAGTGGGTTTTTAGGTTTTTATGGTTTTTTTTGGGTTTTTGGGTTTTTTGTCTTTTAGGGTTTTTTTATGGCTTTCAGGGGTTTTTCATTTTTTTTGGTTTTTTAGTTTTTGATGGAATTTATTGCATTTTTATTTTTTTTAGGATTTTTGAGATTTTTAGGCATTTTAGGGATTTTGAGGGTTTTTAGGGCTTTTTAGGGGTTATTTGGGGTTTTTTGGTTTTTTAAGGTTTTTAGGGGTTTTGGGAATTTTTTATGGTTTTAAGGTTTTTAGAGTTTTTAACATTTTTTCATGTTTTAAGGACTTTTAGAGTTTTTAGTGGGGTTGTATGGTTTTTATGTGTTTTTAGGGTTTTTTTTATGATTTTTATGGGTTTTTATGCTTTTTAGGGGTTTTTCAGCGTCTTTAGTGTTTTTTACATTTTCATAGATTTTTAGGGGTTTTTAGGATTTTTATGGTATTTAGGGTTTTTACGGTTTTTAAGAATTTTTAGGGTTTTTGAGGGGTTTCAATTTTTTTTGAGGGGGTTTCTAGGTTTTTAGTGTCTTTTTGGGGTTTTAGGGTTTTTTTGAGTTTTTAGGGGGTTTAAGGTTTTTTAGAGTTTTTTAAGGTTTTTAGGGGTTTTATGGTTTTTTAGAGTTTTTTGTGGTTTTTTGGGTTTTATCAGTTTTTTGGGTTTTAAAGGTTTTAAGGGGTTTTGTAGTTTTCTGGGTTTTTTGAGGGTTTTTAGGTTTTTTAAGTTTTTATGGATTTTTGGGGGTTTTCAAGCATTTTTGATTTTTAGGGTTTTTAAGAATTTTTAAGTGGTTTAGGTTATTTTAAGGCTTTTTAGAATTTTTCAGGGTTTTTGGGGCTTTCTGGGTTTTTAGGGTTTTTTTAGTTTTTTTATGTTTTAAGGTTTTATGAGTGTTTTAATTTTTTAGGGGTTTTTAGGGTTTTCATAGTTTTTATAGGTTTTTTGGATTTTTTTCTTTTATTGGTTTTTAGGATTTTTTGGGATTTTGAGGGGTTTGGGGGGTTTTATGGTTTTTAGGGTTTTTTTGTGTTTTTAGGGGTTTTTTTTGAGTTTTTTTGGGTTTTTATGGTTTTTAGAGTTTTTAGCGGGGTTTTAAGGGGTTTTATAGGTTTTTAAGGTTTTGGGGGGTTTTATGGCTTTCAGGGGTTTTCAGGGCCGAAGAGGAGGGAGGCCAGGCTATTCCCGACCCCCCCCCCCCCCCAAATTTATTAATATGAAAAAAGACGCACCAGACAAGGGAGGGGAGGGGTCAAACGACCCACACCCAAAAACCCTCAACAAACCCAAAACCAAAAATCTCAAAGAACCAAAAAGCACACAAAAACAAGCAAAGCGTAAAACTTGAAAAGATACCAATAGTAGTCCCATCCAAATGCAATCAACATCCAGCAGCAGCAAGACCATAAACGACAACTTCAACACCTCTCAGCTAAGCAGCAACCAGTATCCAGCATCACAATCCAACACCTCAGTTTTCGGCAGCAAGCACCCTCTTCAACCATACCCTGCCAAGCAGCATCTGTCAACCATCATCTCATTTTCCAGCATCTGGAACCTCTTATCCTGACAGCTTCTATAATACCACACCTATAAGTACAGCAGACAACATAGAACCACTAGTGCCCACGCCCAGAACCAACAACTTCATCAAATCCCAGCCCAGCATCAAACAGATTCAGGGGTTTTCAGGGCTTTTATGGGTTTTTATGTTTTCAATTATTTTTAGGTGTTTTTTAGGATTTTTATAGATTTGAGGGTTTTTAGGGATTTTCAAGGGGTTTTAGGGTTTTTTTTGGGGGGGGGTTACAAGATTTTTAGTGTCTTTGGGGGTTTTAGGGATTTTTTGAGTTTTTTAGGGTTTGAAAGGTTTTTTAGAGTTTTTAAACCTTTTTATCGGTTTTAAGTGTCTTTAGATTTTTAGTGGGTTTTTATTGGTTTTATGGGTTTTTTTGGTTTTTTTGGGTTTTTAAGGTTTTTAGTTTTTTTAGGGTTTTTTATGATTTTCAGGGGTTTTTCAGGGTTTTTAGGGTTTTTTTACATTTTCATGGATTTTAAGGTTTTTTGGTTATTTTTTGTATTTATAGTTTCATAGGGTTTTTAGGGAGTTTTTAGGGTTTTTAGGGTTTTTAGGGTTTTTAAAGGGGGTTTAAAGGGTTTTTAATTTTTTTAGTCTGTTTTTAGGGGTTTTAGGATTTTTTATTGTTTTAGGGGGTTTTCAGGGTTTTTTTCATTTTCATTGATTTGTAGGGGTTTTTTTGGTTTTCTATATTTTTAGTGTTTTTTGGGTTTTTTGGGATTTTGAGTGGTTTTAAGGGTTTTCAAGTGTTTTTAGGGTTTTTAGGGGTTTTCAGGGTTTTTAGAGTCTTTTTGGGGTTTTATGGGTTTTTTGAGTTTTTTAGGGTTTTAAAGGCTTTTTTGATTTTTTTAAAGTTTTTTAGAGTTTTTTATGGATTTTAAAGTTTTTAGTGGTTTTTATTATTTTTAAGGTTTTTAGGGGTTTTAGAGTTTTTAGTGGTTTTAGTGTCTTTAACGTTTTAGGGGTTTTTATGGTATTTAGAGAGTTTTCAATGTTTTTAGGATTTTTTATGTTTTTATTGATTTTTAGGCAATTTTAGGATTTTTATGGATTTTAAAAGTTTTTCTTGGGTTTTAGGGGGTTTTATAGTTTTTAGGGTCTTTAAGGTTTTTTATATTTTTTTAATGTTTTTAGGGGTTTTAAGGGTTTTTAGAGTTTTTAGAGGCTTTTTATGGTTTTTCAAATTTTTATGGTTTTAATGGTTTTATTGTTTTCAAGGGTTTTTTAAGGTTTTTAGCTTTTTTTACTTTTTTATAGATTTTTAGGAGGTTTTAGGATTTTAATGGTTTTGGGGTTTTTTAGGGTTTTTATGGAATTAGAGGGGTTTAAAGGTTTTTAGAGCTTTTCAGTGTTTTTAGGGTCTTTTGGGTTTTTAGTGTTGAAAAGTATTTTTAGAGTTTTTAACGTTTTTAGGGGTTTTAATTGTTTCTAGACTTTTTAGTCGTTTGTTAGGGTCATTAATGTTTTTAAGGGGTTTCATGGTTTTCAGGGGTTTTCCATTGATATTTAGGGTTTTTTTTAATATTTTAGGGTTTTAAAGGTTTTTTATTGCCTTTAGTGATTTAGATGGGTTTTATGGTTTTTAGGGTTTTTTTGGGTTTTCAGAGTTTTTAGGTTCATTTCAGGTTTTTATTGTTTTTTTAGTTTTTTTGGGTTTTAAAGGTTTTAAGAGTTTTTTTAACATTTTTAGGTTTTTAAGGGTTTTTAAAGTTTTTAGGGGTTTTCATGGTTTCTAGGGTGTTTTATGTTTTCATGGATTTTTAGGGAGCTTTAGGATTTTATTGTTTTCGAGTATTTAATTTTTTTTGAGTTTTTAATGGGTTTTAAGGTTTTTTAGAGTTTTTTTAATGTTTTAGTGGGTTTTATGAGTCTATGGGTTTTATGTGCTTATGGATTTTTACAGTTTTACGATTTTTTGCAGTTTTATGGTTTTTCTGGGTTTTTTTAGGGTCTTTGGGGTTTTTTACATTTTCATAGATTTTTAAGGGGTTTTTAAGATTTTTATGGTTTTTAGGGTTTTTAGGGATTTTGAGGGGTTTGAGGTTTTTTTGTGGTTTAGGGATTTTAGGGGTTTGAAGGGTTTTTAGGGTCCTTTTGGGGTTTTAGGGTTTTTTGCGTTTTTAAGGTTTTAATGTTTTTAATGTATTTAGGGGTTTTAAATACCTGTAAACCCCCTAAAATGTTAAAAAACTATAAAACCCAAAAAACTCAAAAAGAAACCCCAAAACCCCCAAAAGACCCTAAAACCCTGAAAAACCATAAAACCATAAAAACCCAAAAAACTGTTGAAAACCCTTAAACCCCCTAAGAATCCCTAAAAACCCAAAAAAAACTCTAAAAACCATAAAAAAACCTAAAAACCCTGTAAAATCAATGAAAAGGTAAAAAACCTAAAAACACTAAAAAACAATTGAATACCATTAAAACCCCTCAAACACTTAAAAACCATAGACCCCATAAAAACCCTAAAAACCAATAAAAACTATAAAAACCTTAAACCCCATAAAATCATTGGAAAATGCTAAAAAACTTTAAAAATCTAAAAAACTTTAAAAAAACCATAAAAACCCCTAAAAACCCAAAAAAGACCCAAAACCCCCCAAAACCCCAAAAACTCCTCAAAACCCTTAAAAACCCCCCAAGAAGCCTCAAAATCCCTAAAAATTCTAAAACCCCTGAAAATCTTAAAAAATCCTAATAAACTCCTAAAAATCCATGAAAATGTAAAAACCCAAAAACCTCAAAAACCATAAAACCCCTAAAATCATTTAAAAACCCAAAAAAACCCAAAAAACAAATAAAAACTCTAAAAACCCTTAAAACCCATAAAAATGTTTTAAAAAATCTAAAAAACCTTGAACCCCTAAAAACTCAAAAAACACTAAAAACCCAAAATGACCCTAAAAACCCTACAAAATCATAAAAACCATAAAAACACCTGAAAGCCCCTAAAACCCCTCAAAATCCCTAAAAATTCAAAAAACCCTATAATCTATAAAAATCCTAAAAAACCATAAAATCCATGAAAATGAGAAAAACCCTAAAAACCCATTTAACCCCTAAAACCATAAGAAGAAAAAAAACCCCTAGAACGAGATGGCGGCGTACTCCCCTGGGGCTCTCTCTCGCTCGACGCCTCTTCCATGTTTTCCCATGGATCCTGATCGGAGCTTCGGCGTTGGATCCTTGCTTCTTCCCAGTTCTCGGTGATGGCATGCTCTGGTTGCGTTCTTCGGCCTCAAGGCGGTGGTGGATTTCGGTCTTCGGAGGCTTCGACTTCCCCGAGATTCTTTGCTCTGGCTTTCGGACTTTGACGTGGCTTTGTTCTGTTGCTGGCGCGTCCGAGCTCCAACGGCTACAGTGGTTGCGAGGTCTTCAGATTGGTCAGATCTGAAATGTGTCGAAGTCAACATCTGCCAGCAGCCGCGGATCAGGGTCATTTTTTCAGATTTGGGGTTTCTGCGGGTGGGTCAACACAGCCAAGGGAATCAATGGTAGAGATTGTTGCTTCAACGATACAGGTTCTGGAATCCTGGACGGATGGTCATCTAACCCAATTTGCTGCTTTGGTGTCCAGTTTCTCCTCGGAAGGTGCTTTGTTTCTGCAGGATCAAGTCAGAGGTGTTGACAACTTTAGAGGTTCTTCAGCAAGCGGATTGTCCCGATCTAGAAGTCAAAGTCAATGAGGTTGTTGGTTTTGGTCTTCAAATGCGGATTAGGGTTCTTCCAGGTCTGTGATTTCCTTGGACGGGTCAGCAGACTTGTGGGTTTCATTGGCGAAGAAGGTGGTTTCGGTGTGCGTGGAGGTTACAGGTTCTTTTTTCTGGTCTCTTAGATCTGCTTCATGCTTCTGATGTTGGGCTCGCTATGGTTACGGTGGCTTCTCCGATCTATGGTTTCCTGTATTGTTTCTGGCTTGGTTGTGATCTGTTGAAGGTCCTGGATGATTTGTTCCTTTTTTTCGTGATTTGTTTGATGCTGCTTTGGCCTTCAGTGTGTGCCGGGAGAAGAGACAGGGGGTTATTTGCTGCTTGTTCACAAGGCATTGAAGGAGTTGCTGGCGGTTGGACTTTTTGGTGCTGGATGGAGCCTGGAGCTGATGGTTTTGCTTCTCTGGGAATGGATCTCCCTGTGGAGGAGGTGCTAGAAGCTACAAATGGTGTGAATCGATGATGCTTGATTTTTGGCTGCATTTTAGACCTGGATGTAGGTCCGGGTGGTAGTGCTGATGCGCAGTGTTTGGATGATCTACTGGGTGAATGCTGGAATTGGCTGCTGGTGTGAGGCTACTCACCGGTGTCGTTCCCCTTGACTCGTGCACCCACCTCTACTCTTACTGCCCTTCCCAAAACACTGGACCCCATTCTGGTCTTTTTTGATGGTGTATGGGTCTGTTTTGGGATGGTGTTGGTGGTCGAGCTTGGCGTCAAGGGTGCGTCTCGGCGGGGCGGTATGTTTAAGTGGTGCAGGTTTGATAAACTTATGTTGGAGTACAGGTTGATGGTTGCCTATCTTAGTACGGTGATGAAATAAGGTGTTGTTGTGGCTGGGCTTTTCGATGGTGCTTCTAATATCGCACTGATGAATGTTGATGAAGTTGATGCTATGGTTATGGTGATGATGAATGATGGTTGCTGATTGGCTGGGAGGGGATATGGAGCTGCTGGATGCAGGAGTTGGATGAGAAGGTGTTGAAGCTGTTGTTGTGTTTAGCTTTGTGTGTTTTTTCTTTTTTGATCTTTCTTTTTTTGGGGTCTTTTGAGTCTTGGGTTGTAAGGGTTTTTGGGTGTGGGTTGATTGACCCCTCCCCTCCCTTGTCTGCTGGTTCTTTTTTTCATAATAAATTCTGAGGGGGTCGGGAATAGCCCGGCCTCACAACTCTTCTGCCCTAAAACCATAAAACCTTAAAAACCCTAAAAAACCATAAGAACCCTAAAAACCAGTAAAAAATAAAAAAAACCCATAACCCCTAAAAACGTTAAGAAACTCTAAAAAACCTTAAAAATACAGAAAACTAACAAAAAACCATAAAAACCCAAAAAGACTCTAAAACCCTAAAAGTCCCAAAAAACCCATAAAAATTGTTAAAAACCCTCAAAATCCCTAAAACCTTAGAAAACCATAAAACCCATAAAAATCCTAAAACCCCAAAAAAATCCATGAAAATATAAAAAACCCCTAAAAACCCTGAAAAAAATCATGAAAACCAAAAAAATGCACCAAAAAACCTTAAAACCCTAAAAACCCATAAAACCCCCCAAAACCACAAAAAACTATAAAAACCATTAAAATTAATAAAAACGTTAAAAAACTCTAAAAAAATAAAATCCCTAAAAAAAATCAAAAAACCCATTTAAACCAAAAAGTCCCTAAAACCCTAAAACCTCCGAAAACTCTAAAAACCTTCAAAAGTCCATAATACCCTAGAAAACCATAAATACTATAAAAATTCTAAAAAATCCCTAAAAATCCATGAAAACATAAAAGCCCTTTAAAACCCTGAAAAACTTCTAAAGACTATAAAAACCCATAAAAACATTAAAAAACCAAAAAACTCATAAAAATCACTAAAAACTATAAAAACCATTTAAAACCCTAATAAAATTAAAAATACTAAAGCATCTTAAAACCCCTAAAAAGGTTAAAAAACCTTAAAACCCCAAAAGGCCATAAAAACCATGAAAACCGTGAAAACCCCTTAAAACTCTTATACCCCTAAAAACACCTAAAAATACTAAAACCCATAAAAATACTAAAAAACCCATTAAAATCAATGAAAATGATTACATTCACAAAATCTCTAAAAACCCCCTAAAAACCATAAAACCCATAAAAACCCTAAAACCCATAAATATCCAAAAACCCATTGAAAACTCTAAAAACCCTGAAAATCCCTAAAAACATTAGACCTGGGTAAGGGTTTCGTGCAAAGACCTGGGTAATGGTTTGCTCCCGACAGATCGGTTGCTATGGTGACAAGCTTCAGCAAAGGTGCAGTGCGATGTTCTAGTTCTCTCGGATGTTGGTTCTTTGGCCTCAGGCAGATCCGTTTTCCAGTGAGCTTTGATGTTGCTCTGAGCTACACGATGAAAGATGGTAGATACAGAGGGCTCTGAGTCGATTTGTTGGTGGTGCACTTGGTCCGATGGCATACGCACTTAGATCTACCGGTCAACGACTTGCGTTGAAGATTCATGTTTGGTTTTCCAGTCCCTTGGATATGTCTATTTTTCTCTCTTTTGACATGGGGTGGCTCAAGCTGTGCTGGGATCTGGATGATTTACTGGTCTACGGTTTGTTGGGGTACCAAATCGGTTCCTTTGGTCCCCTGCATTCTGTTGATAATCTTGGTTGGAGCCTGTTTCTTGCAGATGATCTTGGTTGGTTCGCATTCTGCTGCGTTTGGTTTTGTTTTATACTTTCCTATGGTTCCAAAGTAGTTTTTTTGGTCACGAGATGCTGGTTTTGTTTGTTGGATGTGATATGAGGTGTTGCGTTTTGGTTGTGCTTTGCGGTCTTTGTGTTGATGGAAGGGCCCTTTGGGCTGAGGAGCTGGCGGTTCTTCACCCTTGGCTGTGCTGCTGGGTGCGCTATGATTGAATGTTGTTTGTTTTCTGGCTAAGATGTGTTGCAGATGATGTCTTTGCATCTGGTGCTGGTGATTCTGTCCTGTTGGAAATGGACCTATTGCAAATTTGGACTGTGTTATGCTGTTTTTTTGCTGGTGTGGTTATGATTCGATGTGGATGCTGGATATTGGTTATGTTGTGTGGTGTCGGATGTTGGTCTTCCTTTGGGTGCTACGGATTTGTTTCTGGGTGTGCTACTAGGTTTGAGTTGCTGAAGGCTGATTGGTTTGAAGGTGATTGTTTCAGCTGGTTCTTGGTAAGGGGTGTTACTTCGCCCCAAAGTGATGAAGGTGAGATTTGTGACTATGGTGATGATGGTTCTATGGTGTTGGTGGTGGATCTTCTTGGTGAGAAGGTGCTGGATGCTGGATTTTGTGAGCATGGATGCTGGTCATTGGTTAGCTGTGAGCTGCTGGATGCTGGTTAATGATGGATGATGGTGGTGATTGCTTGGTTTGGTGTGTTCCTTCTTTTTTCTTTCTTTTTTTGGAGTCTTTTCCGTCTTTGGTTGTGAAGGGTTTTGGGGTGTGGGTCGTTTGACCCCTCCCCTTCCTTGTTTGTTGTGTCTCTTTTTTTCTTTCTAATAAATTTGGGGGGGTCAGGAATAGCCCGACCCTCACATCGTCCTTGCCCTAAAAACCCCTAAACACCCTAAAAACTTTTAAAACCCCTCAAAATCCCTAAATACTGAAAACCCTTAAAACCATAAAATCCCCTAAAACCCTTAAAAACACTAAAAATCCATATAAAACCAAAAACCCACTAAAAACTATAAGAATCCATAAACACCAAAAAACGTTAAAAAACACCAAAAACCCTTAAAAACTAAAAGAAAACCAAAACCCCCAAAACCCCTAAAAAATCTAAAAACCATAAAAATCCTAAGAAACCCCTAAAAATCCATGAAAACGTAAAAAACCCAAGAAACCTTTAAAACCTTCTTAAAACCATATAACCTCATAATAAAAAAACTCTAAAAACCCCAAAAGACCATAAAACCCCAAATGTCCCTGAAAACTCGAAAAAACTGTAAAACCCATAAAACCCCTCAAAATCCCTAAAAACCCTAAAAACCCCTAAAAACCATAAAAATACTAAAAACCCCTAAAAATCCATTAAAACGTAAAAACCCTGAAAAGCTCTTGAAAACCACAAAACCCCTAAAAACCTTAAAAACCCATAAAACCCCTAATTATTCCTAATTATTACTAATTATTCTTAATTATTGCTGATTATTACTAATTATTCCTATTTATAACTAATTATTCCTATTTATTAATAATTATTCATATTTATTAATAATTATTTCTAATTATTAATAAATTATTTGTAATTATTGCTAATTATTCCTAATTATTCCTATTTATTAATAGTTATTCCTATTTATTAATAGTTATTTCTATTTATTAATACTTATTCCTAATTATTAATAGCTATTACTATTTATTAATAGTTATTCCTATTTATTAATAGTTATTCCTATTTATTAATACTTATTCCAAATTATTAATACTTATTCCTGATTCTTAACAATTATTGCTAATTATTAACAATTATTTCTAATTATTAACTATTATTGCTAATTATTAACATTTATTGCTAATTATTAACTATTATTGCTAATTATTAACAATTATGGCTAATTATTATCCATTATTTCTAATTATTAACAATCATTGCTAATTATTCATATTTATTAATAATTATTTCTAATCATTCCTATTTATTAATAAATATTTATAATTATTCCTATTTATTCCTATTTTTTCGTATATATTCTTATTTTTTCGTAATTGTTACTTATTATTACTATTTATTCCTAATTATTAGTATTTATTACTAATTATAATTAATAATTAATAATTACCAATAAATATTAATAATTAATAATAATAATTTAAATTTATTAACATAAAATATGCTAACAACAAAACAATCTAAATATAATTTAATTACGACTAATTAAAAATAATTAAAATTAATTTTAAAAAATAAATTAAATAGAGTATAAATACCTTTAAACTTGATCTTTAGTAGGTGTAGAAGTTTTCAAAATCCACTCGGAAAAAATATCGACTTCTAAAACTTTTAACTATGAAAGTGAGTTTAGAGAGAAATCAGAGAGAGAAGTTGAATGTGGGGAAGGAAAAAACAGATGAGGGTATATATAGGTTAGATTATTTGCGACGAGACTATTTGCAATGGGTCCCATCGCAAATAACTTACTCCTCATTAATTACGGTCGGCGGTTAAATAAGTATTTGCGACGAGACCCGTCACAAATAACTTACATCGCATTAATTACGTTCGATAGTTAAATAATTATTTTCGATGAGTCCCATCGCAAATAACTTACACCACATTAATTACTGTTGGCGGTTAAATAAGTATTTATGACGAGTCCCGTTGCAAAAACATATTTGAGACGGGACCCGTCGCAAATAACTTACACCGTATTAATTACGGTCGCCGGTTAAACAAGTATTTGCGACGGGTACCATCGAAAATAGTCATCTGCCGACATATTATTTGCAACGGGGGGGGGGGGGGGGTTATGTTCCCGTCGCATACAGTATAAGTATTTGCGACAGGTCGCGTTGCAAAAATGTATTTGTGACGGGACCCGTTGTAAATAACTTACACCGTATTAATTATGGTCACCGGTTAAATAAGTATTTGCGACGGGTCCAGTCGCAAATAGTCAATATTATTTGCGATGGGGGGTATGTTTCAACCGCAAAAACCCTCTCCTGCGGTTTGGCGCGCAGTGGGCGCAAAACCTTTTGTGACGAGAACCCTTACCCCATCACAAATAAGTAGTTATTTGCAGCGGGGTAAGGGTTCCCGTTGCAAATAACCTTTTTGCAGGAATAAAACACTCAAAAAACACCCTAAAAACACAAAATGACCCTAAACCCCCAAAACCCCTGAAAACCACTAAAACCTAACAACATCCCTAAAAACTCTAAAAACCCCAAAATCCTAAAAAGCCCCTAAAATCCATAAAAACGTAAAAACCCCTAAAAACCTCTAAAAACCCTGAAAACCATAAAGAACCCCAAAAAGCTTTAAAACCCTAAAAACCATGAAAAACTCTAAAAACTATTAAAACCCCTAAAAATATAAAAAAAAACTCTAAAAACATTAAAAACCCTAAAAAATAGAAGAAGAAGAAAAATCCTAAAAGAGCCAAAAAACCCGGAAAACCCCTAAAAACCGTAAAATCTCTTAAAAATATTAAAGAAAAAAACTGAAAACCCAAGAATACCCTAAAAACCTCAAAAATCAATAAAAACCCTCAAAATCCCTAAAACCACAAAAACTCGATAAACCATAAAAATCTTATAAAACCTCTAAAAATCCATGAAAATGTAAAAAACTCAAGAAACCTATAAAACTCCTAAAAACCATAAAAACCCTAAAATCACAAAAAATTAAAAACACTTGAAACCCCTAAAAACGTTAAAAGACTCTAAAAAACCTTAAAAATCCTATAAAACTCAAAAAACCTCTAAAAACCCTAAAGACCCTAAAAACCATGAGAACCTATAAAAATCCTAAAACCCTTGAAAACTCATAAAAACACTCAAATCCCTAAAAAACCTTAAAACCATAATAATCCTATAAACTCCCTAAAAATACACAAAAGCGTAAAAAATCTTAGAAACCCTGAAAAAACCCTGAAAACCATAAAACCCCCCAAAAATATTAAAACCCTTTAAAACCCCTAAATATCCATAAAACCCTAAAAACTACTAAAAACTCTAAAAACCCTAAAACCCCCTAAAAATGTTAAGAAAACTATAGAAACCTTATAAACCCGAAAAAACTCGAAATAACCCTAAAAACCCTATGAGACCCTAAGAACCCTAAAAATCTCTCAAAACCATAAAACCCCTCAAAATACCTAAAAAATCCCAAAACCATAAAAACTATAAAAATCCTAAAAAACCCTAAAATCAATGAAAATGTAAAAAACCCTAAAAAAACTCAAAATAAAACCCTAAAAAAACTCAAAATAAAACCCTAAAAACCCAGAAAAACCGTAAAAACATCGAAACCCCTCAAAATCCCTAAAACTGCTAAAAACCCTAAAAATAATAAAATCCTAAAAAGCCCTAAAATCCATAAAAATCAATAAAAAAAACCAAAAAGACCAATAAAAACCCTAAAACCCCGTAAAAACTCCAAAAACCCGGAAAACCCCTAAAAATGTTAAAAACTCTAAAAACCATGAAACGCTAAAACACTAAAAAACCCCCAAACCCTTAAAAGACCCTAAAAACCCTAAAAGACATTAAAACCCTTAAAAACCTTAAAAGCCCTAAAAAACCCAAAAAACCATAAAAATCCTAAAAAACCATAAAAATCCATGAAAACGTAAAAAATCAAAAAACCCTATAAAACCATAAAACCCTTAAAATCCATAAAAAACCCATAAAAATCTTTAAAAACAATAAAAACTCAAAAAACCCTTTACACCCCTAGAAATGTTAAAAAAAGTATAAAAACCTATAATACCCTAAAAAACACAAAAAAACCATAAAAACTCAAAAAATCGTAAAAACCTGAAAACCCTAAAAACCTTAACCCCCCCCCCCTCTGAAAGACCCTAAAACCCATCAAAATCCCTAAAAGCCCTAAAAAAAATAAAAAACCTAAAAAACACATAAAAATTAATGAAAATGAAAAAAACAATAAAAACCTTGAAAACCCCTAAAAACCATTCAACCCCCAAAAAAACCTTAAAACCCCTAAAAACCCATGAAAACCCGAAAAACATTAAAAAAATCTAAAACCCATTAAAACCACTATAAAATGAAAATAAAACCCTAAAATCCCAACAAAACCCCCTAAAAACTCAAAAAACCCATAAAACCCCAAAAAACACTAAAAACCTAAAGACCCTCAAAATCCCTAAAAACCCTAAAAATTCCTAAAAACCATAAAAATCCTAAAACCCCTAAAAATATTTTAGAATGTAAAAACCCCTAAAATGCTGAAAAGTCCTTTAAAACCATAAAAACTCCAAAAAAAATTAAAAACCCATAAAAACCTAGAGAACCACTAAAAAGTCTAAAAACGTTTGAAAGATCTGAAAAACCTTTAAACCCTAAAAACCCAATAAAGAATTAAAATCCTTAAAAAACCCCTAAAAATTCATCAAAATGTAAAAACCATAAAAACTCTGAAAAACACCCCAAAACAAGAAGAACCCCTAAAAACCATAAAAACCCATAAAAAACCAAAACCACTAAAAACCATTAAAACCATTAAAAATGTTAACAAACTCTAATAAACTTAAAATCTCAAAAAACTAAAAAAAACCCCTAAAATCCCTAAAAGACCATAAAAACCCTGAAAATACCTAAACCCCCGAGAAACCCTAAAATAACTTAAAAATACCTAAAACCCCTCAAAACCCCTAAAATCCCAAAAAACCATAAGAACTATAAAAATCCTAAGAAACACCTAAAAATCGATGAAAACATAAAAAAACCATAAAAACCCTATAAACCCCCTCAAAATAATAAAATCCCCTAAAAACCATAAAACCCTAAAAACTAATAAAAAAATCTTAAAAACCGCTAAAAATCTAAAAACCCTTAAAACTCCTAAAAACTTGAAAAAACTATAAAAACCCTTAAAACACTTAGAAATAAAAACCCCCTTAAAAATTTAGAATGACCTTTAAATCTATAAAAACTCCATTAAAACACTAAAAAACCACTAAATACTCTAAAAATCCTTAAAATACCTAAATACATTAAAAACATTAAAAACCTTAAAAACTCAAAAAAAAACCTTAAAAACCCAAAAGGACCCTGAAAACCCTTTAAACCTCTAAAACCCTAAACAACCACAAAAAACTGCAAACCCCTCAAAATCCCTAAAAATCCTAAAAACCATAAAAATCCTAAAAACCCCTTAAAAATCTATGAAAACGTAAAAACCCTAAAGACCCTAAACAACCCATGAAAACCATAAAACAGCTAAAAATCATAAAATTGTAAAACCCCACAAAACCCCTAAAACTCACTAAAATATTAAAAAACTCTAAAAAACCTTAAAACCCATTAAAAACTAAAAAAAACCCCAATACCCCGAAAAATAATAAAATCCTAAAAACCCCTAAAAATCCATGAAAACATAAAACACCCTAGAAACCATGAAAACCCCTTAAAAACTCTAAAAACCCTTAAAACCCTAAAAATGTTAAAAAACTCTAAAAACAATAAAAACCCAAATTGACCCTAAAACCCCTAAAAACCCAAAAAACCCCTAAAAACCATAAAACCCATCAAAATCCCTAAAGACCATAAATACATTAAAAACCATAAAATACTAAAAAAACCCTAAAAATCCATGAAAAACCCCTGAAAACCATGAAACCCCTTAAAAACATTAAAAACCATAACAAACCACTAAAAACTCTAAAAATAATTAAAACCCCTAAAAATGTTAAAAACTCTAAAAATCCTTTACAACACTAAAACCCCCAAAAGACCCTAAAAACCCTAAAAAGCACTAAAAACCTTAAAACCCCGAAAAACCTTCAAATTCCATAAAAACCCTATAAAACCCAAAAACTACTAAAATCCTAAAACCTCCAAAAAATCCATGAGAAAGTAAAAAAACCTAAAAACCTTGAAAAACCCTTGAAAATAATAAAACCATTAAAACCTTAAAAATTGAAAAACCATAATAAACCTCTAAATACTCTAAAAACCCTTAAAACCCATAAAAACATTAAAAAACTCTAAAAAACCTTAAAAACCCTAAAAACTCTAAAAACCCCTAAAAACCCAAGAAGACCCTAAAAACCCTAAAAACACCAAAAAACTTTTAAAATAAATAAAAATCCGAAAAATCCTAAAAACCTAAAATCACAAATATTCTAAAATACCCCTAAAAATCAATGAAAACATAAAAAATCCTAAAAACCTTGAAAACCCTCTAAAAACCTTAAAGCCCCCTAAAACGATAAAGACCCTAAAACCACTAAAAACTCTAAAAACCCTTAAAACCCTTAAAACCCCTAAAAATGTTAAAAAAACTCTAACAAACCATAAAAAACCTAAAAAACAATAAAAAATAGTAAAAATCAGAAAACACCCTAAAGAACTTGAAAACCTGAAAACCTAAAAAACTCCCTAAAAACCTAAAAAACCTGAAGGCAAAAAAATCCTTAAAAACCCCTAAAAATCCACGAAAACATAAAAAATCCTAAAAACCCAGAAAAAAACCACTTAAAACCATAAAACCCCTAAAAACCTTTAAAATGTTAAAAACCACTAAAAACTATAAAATTCGTAAAAACCACTAAATTTTTTAAATAACACTAAAAAGCATTTTAAACCCTAAAAAACTAAAAAAAACCCATAAAAACTCAAAAAGACTCTAAAAACCCTAAAAACACATGAAAACCCCTAAAACCAATCAAAATCTCAAAAAATCCAAATAACACTAAAAATATAGAAAACCTAAAAATCCCCTAAAAATCAATGAAAATGTAAAAAACCCTTAAAAACCCCCAAAATAATAAAAAATCCTAAAACTCACTAAAAATTTTAAAAACCCTGTAAACCCCTAAAAACATTTAAAAACTCTAAAAACCCTTAAAAACAGAAAAAACCCTTAAATCACAAAAAAACCTAAAAACCCAAAAAGACCATAAAAAGCCTGAAACCGTGAAAACTCCCTAAAAACACAAAAAAGACCCATAATCCCTAAAACACCTATGAAAACCCAAAAGACCATAAAAACCCATAAAGACCCTAAAAGACCCTAAAAACCCATAAGACCCTAAAACCGTGAAAACTCCCTTAAAAACCCAAAAGACCCTAACAACCCATAAAAAGAATAAAAACCCAGTAAAAAATCTAAAGACACTAAAACCCATAAAAATTTTAAAAACTCTAAAAAACCATTGAAACCCTAAAAAACTCAAAAAAAACCCCTAAAACCCCAAAAGACCCTAAAAATCCTGAAAACCCCCTAAAAACCATTGAAAACCCCTAAAAACCCTCAAAACCATAAAAATTTTAAACAACCCCCTAAAAATCAATGAAAATATAAAAAACCTTAAAAACTCTAAAAACCCCTGAAAGCCATAAAAACACCAAAACCGTAAAAACCTAAAAAAAACTATTAAAACCCTTAAAACCCCACTAAAAACTCTAAAAACCTTAAAAACCCTAAAACCTAAAAAAAACCGAAAAACACAAAAAGACCATTAAAACCCCTACAAACCATAAAAACTATTGAAAACCCTCAAAATCCCTAAAAATCCTAGAAACCCATAAAATCCAAAAAAAATCCAAAAAACCTATAAAAACTATGAAAACCCTAAAACCCCCTAAAAACATTAAAAAACTCAAAAAAACCTTAAAACACATCAAAAACTCAAAAACCCCTAAAACCCTAGAAAAGCCCCACAACCCTGAAAAATTTTAGAAACCCTTGAAATACCCTAAACCACTTGAAAATCCCTAAAAACCCTAAAAAAACCCAAAAAACATAAAAAACCCCGAAAAATATCTGAAAATGTAAAAAACCCTAAAACCCCTAAAACCCCCCTAAAAAGTATAAAACCCCGTAAAAATAAAAAAAAACCACAAAATCCAATAAAAAACCTAAAACCCCACTAAGAACTCTAAAAATCCTTACAACATGAAAAAATGTTAAAAAACTCTAAAAAACCCTTAAAACCATAAAAATTTCACAAAACCCCTAAAAACCCTGAAAAACCAAAAAACCCAAACAACCCGTGAAAAGCCCTAAAACCCCTCAAAATCCCTAAAAACCCAAAAAACCCTAAAAACAATAAAAATGCTATAAAACCCCTTAAAATCCATCAAAAAGAAAAAAACGAAAAAAAATGAAAAACCACTGAAATTCATAAAAACCCCAAAAAACAAAAAAAACCCAAAAAAACATAAAAACGTAAAATCCCACTAAAAATAAAAAAACCCCCTTAAAACCCCTAAAAATGATAAAAACTCTAAAAAACCTTAAATACCCTAAAAAAACTCAAAAATACCCCTAGAAACCCAAAAATACCCTAAAAATCCACAAAACCCCTAAAAATTCTAAAAACCATAAAAAAACCCTAATAATACCAGAAAACCCAAAAAAACTCTAAAAATCATAAAAACCCTAAAAAACCCTTAAAAATACATAAAACTTAAAAAACACTAAAAGAACACTTAAAACCATAAAACCCCTAAAAACTATAAAAAACCCTAAAAACTCATAAAAAACCAAAAAAAACCACTATATCTCTAAAAACATTTTAAAACCCCGAAAACATTAAAAACACTAAAAAACCTTAAAAACAAAAAACACTAAAAAACCCTAAAACCCAAAATGAGCCTAAAAATGCTGAAAACACCTAAAAGCCCTAAAAACCCTTGAAAACCCCCCAAAAGCCCTCCAAATCCCTAAAAACCCCAAAAATACCTAAAACCCATAAAAATATTAAAAACCCCTCAAAATCCATGAAAACATAAAAAATCTAAAAACCCTAAAAACCCCCTTAAAACCATAAAATCCTCAAAAAACCTTAAAACCCCGAAAATCACATAAAAACACTAAAAACCCACTAAGATCACTAAAAACCCTTTAAACCCCTAAAACATTAAAAAAATTCTAAACACCTCAAAAGCCCTAAAAACTTAAAAAAATCCTAAAAAACCAAAAAGGCCCTGAGATCCTTAAAAACCGTAAAAAAACAAAAACCCCTTAAAACCCTAAAAACATCAAAATCCCTAAATACCCCAAAAAAACCCTAAAAATCGATGAAAATTTACAAAACCCTAAAAACCCAGAAAAGCCTCTTAAAGCCATAAAACCCCTAAAACATCAAAAAACCCAAAAAACAAGAAAAACTCTAAAAACCTTAAAACCCTAAAATACTCAAAACAACCCTAAAAACCCAAAAGGTCCCTAAAAATCTTGAAAACCCCTAAAAACAACTTAAAAAAAAGAACCCTCAAAATCCCTAAAAACACTAAAAAATCCCTAAAACCATAGAAATCCTAAAAACCCCAAAAAATCCATAAAAACAATAAACCCTCAAAAATCTGAAAACCCCTTGAAATCCATAAAAAACCCTAAAAACCTTAAAACCCCTAAAAACTCATAAAAAACTTAAAAACCCACTAAAAACATTAAAAAACCTTTAAACCCCAAAATGGAAAAAACTCTAAAAAACATGAAAATCCTAAAAACCCAAAAGACCCTAAAACCCCTAAAATCCTTTGAAAAATAATAAAACCCCTCAGAATCCATAAAATCCCTAAAAATCACACAAATACTAAAATCCCCAAAAAATCCATGCAAATATAAAAAACCCAAAAAACTTATAAAATCCCTCGAAAACCATAAAAACCTTAAAAACTCTAAAAACCCTTAAAAAACCTAAAACCCCCAAAAAATATAAAAACCCTTAAAACCCCTAAAAATGTTAAAAATTTATAAAAAACATAAAAATCCTAAAAAACTCAAAAAAACCTAAAAACCCAAAAAGACCCTAAAACTCGTAAAACAATAAAACCCTCAAGATCCCCAAAAAAACAATAAAAAAAATAAAGACAAAAAATCATAAAAGTCCCCTAAAAATCCATGAAAAATATAAAAAACCCTAAAACACCCTTAAAACCGTAAAAACCCTAAAAACCTTAACAAATCCTAAAAACCCGTAAAACCCCTAAAAATTGCTAGAAACTCTAAAAACCCCTAAAAACCCTAATTTTTTTTAAAAAAAACTCTAAAAAACCTTAAAAACACTAAAAAAATAAAAAAACACCTAAAACCCCCAAATGGATTTAAAAACCTTGAAAACAATAAAAACCTTAAAAACCCATGAAAAAAAAAATCCCTCAAAATCCCTAAAAACCCTAGAAAACCCTAAAAACCATAAAAATAATAAAAACTGCTAAAAATCCATGAAAATATAAAAAAACTTAAAAACCCTTGAAAAACATAAAAATCACTAGAAACCTTAAAAACCCAGAAACCCATAAAAACCCTAAAACCAACTAAAAACTATAAAAACCCTTTAAACCCCAAAAAACATTGAAAACCATAAAAACCCTAAAAAACTCAAATAACACTTAAAACCCCAAAAGACCCTAAAACCCCTTAAAACCCCTAAAACCCCTAAAAACCTATGAAAAACACTAAAACCCTCAAAATCCATAAAAACCATAAAAAACCCTTAAAACATAAAAAACCTAAAAACCCACTAAAAACCATGAATATGTAAAAAACCCTAAAACGCTTCAAAACCCCCCCTAAAAACCATAAAAACCACTACAACCCTTTTAAAACTAGAAAAACCCATAAAAACCACAAAAAACTCTAAAAAATATTTTAATCCCTAAAAATGTTAAAAACCTTAAAAACCAAAAAAAAACCCAAAAAAACCTAAAAACTCAAAGAACCCTGAAAGATCCTAAAAACCATGAAAACCCCTAAAACCCCTAAAAACACCTGAAAAATCCTAAAACCCTCAAAATCCCTCAAAACCCTAAAACCCCCAAAAACATTAAATCCTAAAAAACTCCTAAAAATCCATGAAAAAGTAAAAAACCCTAAAAAAACTAAAAAAAACTTGAAGAACATAAAAGCCCCCAAAACCTTAAAAAACCCTAAAACCCCCTAAAACCCAAATAACAACTAAAAACTAGAAAACCCCTTAAACCCCAAAAAATGTTAAAACACTCTAAAAAACCTAAAAACTCCTAAAAACACTAAAAAAACTAAAACCCCCAAAAGATCAAAAAAACACTAAAAAACTTAAAAACCCCTGAAAACCCTAATAACCCAAAAAATCCATTAAACACTAAAAAACACTAAAAAACATCAAAGTCTTAAAACCCCCCAAAAAATCTAGGAAAATGCAAAATCCCCTAGAAACCCTGAAAACCCCATAAAGCCTTAAAAACCCTAAAAACCAACTAAAAACTCTAAAAACCCTTGAAACCCCTAAAAATGTTAAAAACCCTAAAAAACCTTAAAACCCATATAAAACACCAAAAAAACTCTAAAAACCTAGGAAAACCCTAAAAAACCTCAAATTCCCTAAAAATCCTAAAAACCATAAAAATCCTAAAAACCCCTAAAAATCAATGCAAACATAAATAACCCTAAACACCATAAAACCCCCTGAAAACCATAAAAACCCCAAAAAACCCATAAAAACCCTAAAAATCACTAGAAACCCTCAAAACCCCTAAAAATGTTTAAAAACTCTAAAAACTTAAAAACCCTAAAAATACCCAAAAAAACCAAAAAGACCCTAAAACACTAAAAACCCAAAAACCCACAAATCCCAAAAAACCAAAAAAACCAAAAAAAAATCTAAAAATCAATGAAAGCGTAGAAAACCCTAAAAGACCTAAAAACCCCTGAAAGCCATAAACCCCCTAAAAAGCATTAAAACACTAAAAACCAATAAAACCCTAAAAACCACTAAAAACTCAAAAAACTCTTATAACCCTATAAATGTTAAAAATTATAAAAAACCTTAAAAAACCTAAAAAATTGGAAAAAATCCAAAAACCCAAAAGACCATGAAGACCTTAAGAAACCCTAAAAACCCCTAAAACCCCTAAAACCCCCTAAAAATTCCAAAAACCCTCAAAATTCCTAAAACCCTAAAAGAACCCTAAAAACCATTGAAATCCTAAAAAATCCCAAAAAATCCATGAAAATGTAAAAAAACCTAAAAACCTTAAAAAACCCCAAAAAACCAAAAAAAACCCTAAGTTTTTGGGTTTTGGGTTTTTTATAGGGTTTTAGAGTTTTTTAAAGTTTTTAGGGGTTTTATGGTTTTTGATGGATTTTCTAGGTTTTTTGGGTTTTTTATATTTACATGGATTTTTAGGGGATTTTAGGATTTGTCTGGTTTTTAGGGATTTTATGGATTCTGAGGGTTTTTATTATTTTTCAAAGTATTTTAGGGGTTTTAGGGTCTTTTGGGTTTTTGAGCAGGAAAGGGTTCTTACTCATTTGTAAGGATTCTTACCTTGAAACTAATGAACTTAACTATTCTTTGTCTTCTTGTGTTGTGTCTTTACTACAGGAATTTGGTGATTTGTTTCCCGAAAAAACACCCAATGGATTACCCACTTTGAGAGGTATTGAGCATCAGATTGACTTCATACCCGGTGTCGCAATTCCCAACAGGATAGCATATCGAGCTAATCCAGAAGATACTAGAGAGATCCAATGTCAAGTTTAAGAACTCATGAAGAAAGGATTAGTAAGGGAAAGCATGAGTCCATGCACCATTCCGGGGATCCTAGTGCCCAAGAAAGATGAAACAAGGCGAATGTGTGTGGATTGTCACGCCATCAACAAAATAACAGTTAAGTACCGTTATCCCATCCCTCGACTTGATAACATGCTTGATGAATTACATGGGGCCTCTTTGTTTTCTAAAATTGATCTTAAAAGTGGATACCACCAAATTTGAATGAAAGAATGAGATTAGTGGAAAACTGCTTTTAAAACTAAGTTCAGTTTGTATGAGTGGTTAGTTATGCCATTTGGTTTAACTAATGCACCAAGTACATTCATGAGCTTAATGAACCATGTCCTTCGTTCATTCATTGGAAAATTCCTGGTTGTCTATTTTGATGATATCTTGGTGTATAGAAAATCTCTAGACAACCATGTTGAACACTTGCGTTTGGTGTGAAAGACCCTTAAAGAAAACCAACTTTATGCCAATATTCAAAAATGTTTCTTTTTCATAGATTTTGTTGTGTTTCTTGGCTTTGTTTTAGGGTCAGAAGGGATTCGTGTGGATGACGAAAAGATCAAAGTAATTCAGGAGTGGCCCACACTGAAGAGTGCAACCGAGGTTAGGAGTTTTCATGGATTGGAAAGCTTCTATAGGAGGTTTGTAAAGGATTTTTCATCCATTGTTGCACCTCTTAATGAACTTGAAACACATGGTCTTTAAATGGGGTGAAAAATAAGAAAAATATTTTAACACACAAAGGAAAATTGGTCAATGCTCCCCTTTTAAGGCTAGCATATTCCACCAAAGTCTTTGAAATTGAGTGTGATGCATCAGGAGTTTGTATTGGTGCTGTTTTGACTCAAGAGTCACGTTCAATTGCTTACTTTAGTGATAAATTGAATGGGGAAGAATTAAATTATTCAACTTACAATAAAGAACTTTATGCTTTGAAAAGAACCCTGGAAACATGGCAACATTACTTATGGGAAAATTGAAGTGGTGAATAGGACTCTTTCTACCCTCTTGTGTGTAATAATTCAAAAAAATCTAAAGAATTAGGAAAAATGTTTTCCAAACATAGAGTTTTCATATAATCGAGTAGTGCATTCCAAAACTAACTTCTCACCTTTTGAGATTGTATATGGATTTAACCCAATGAATCCATTAGATATTCTTTCATTGCCTACTAACGAGGTTGTTGATCTTACAGGTGATGAGAAGGCCAAATTTGTTCGGGATTTACATGCCAATGTGAAAGTCAACATTGAAATAAGAAACGAACAATATGAAAAGCAAGTAAAAAAGGGTAGGAATAAAGTTGTACTAGAACCCAGAGATTGGGTGTGGGTGCATTTGAGGAAGGAAAGGTTCCCAGAGCAAAGAAAATCAGAACTCCAACCACAGGGAGATGGTCCATTTCAAATTTTAGAAAGAATCAATGATAACACCTACTAGATTGACTTTCCCAGAAGGTATGGAAATGTAAGTGCTACCATTAATATTTCTGACCTCTCTTCTTTTGAATATGCAGATTCGAGGACAATTCCTTTTGAAGAGGGAGGGGATGATATGAATCATGGTTCATACATGCAGCGAGGAGTTGAGGACGATCATGACATTGATGGTGGAAGGATCATTAATGGACAAGACCCATTGGATGAGATTGGTGTCCCAATGACAAGAGGAAGAATGAGGAGGATTAAAGAGGCTTTACATGGCCTCATTTTGAAATTACATGAGGAGGCCCAACATGCATGCATGGGAGGAACAAATGGTCCTTTAATCACACTTATTAAAGCCCAAAAGTGAACCTAAAAGGCCCACCCAAATGATTTCACGAAATTTAATCCACTTGCATGAAGGAAATATTTAAATTCAAAAGTGGTGGTCCCCTTGTCTCTAAAGTCATGGTGGGAATCTTTAAAGTCTTTGGGGTGGTTTCAAAAAGTCTTCTTTAGAGATATCTTGTCCCCTAAAGCCATGAACATGTGTAAACAAAGTCAAATTCGTGGGTTAGGCTCTAGACTTTTATGAGATAGGTAGTTTGACATGTATTCCTCTCATTTGGCTATAAATAGCCACCTTTTGTACCCCTTGAAGGTTAATTTCGAATTTGAGTGTTTTCTAGCATTGTTATGCTTGTGTTTCTTGTGTTCTTGAATGACTGCAAGTAAGGATTATCAAAGGAGTGATCAACCTTTTTGGCACTTTATAATTAGAGTTTCAAGGGGCAAGTCTCCTTGGGGTCATAATTGATCACCCCCCTTCCCCTTTTATTTCTTTCACACTTCATTTAATTTTCATTTCTCCCACTTCCCACACTTGTGTTTCTGGATTTTTCACCAACGAATACCGCACTCGCATGCATTATAATATCAATACCACACCTAGAAGTACAACAGACAACAAAGAACCACCAACGCCCATGCCCAGAACCAACAACTTCATCAAATCCCAGCCCAACATCAAACAGATTCAGGGGTTTTCAGGGTTTTTACAGTTTTTTATGTTTTCACTTATTTTTAGGGGGTTTTAGGATTTTTATGGTTTTGAGGGTTTTAGCGGTTTTCAAGGGTTTTTAGATTTTTAGGGGGTTTTCAGGATTTTTAGGGTCTTTTGGGGTTTTATGGCTTTTTTTGAGTTTTTAGGGTTTAAAATGTTTTTTAGAGTTTTTAAACCTTTTTATCAGTTTTAAGTGTCTTTAGAGTTTTTAGTGGGTTTTTATTGTTTTTTTGGGTTTTTTGGTATTTAAGGTTTTTTGGGGTTTTAGGGTTTTTTTGATTTTCAGGGGTTTTTCAAAATTTTTAGGGGTTTTTTGGTTATTTTTTATTTTTATAGTTTGATAGGTATTTTAGGAATTATGAGTGTTTTTAGTGTTTTTGGGGAGTTTTTAGGGTTTTAGGGTCTTTTGGGGTATTTAGGGTTTTTTTTTTTTGCGTTTTTAGGGTTTTTAGGGTTTTTAAAGGGAGTTTAAAGGGTTTTTAAATTTTTTAGTGGGTTTTTCGGGGTTTTATGATTTTCTATTGTTTTAGGGGTTTTTTATGGTTTTTTAAATTTTCATTGATTTTTAGGGGTTTTTTTGGTTTTCTATAGTTTAGTGTTTTTTGGGTTTTTTTGGATTTTGAGTGGATTTCGGGGTTTTCAAGTGTTTTTAGGGTTTTTAGGGGTTTTTAGAGTTTTTTGGGTTTTTATGGGTTTTTTAAATATTTTTAGAGTTTTTTATGGATTTTAGAGTTTTTAGTGGTTTTAAAGGTTTTTAGGGGTTTTATGGTTTTAAGAGGTTTTTTTCTGGGTTTTTCGGATTTTTTATGTTTGCATTGATTTTTAGAGGTTTTAAGGATTTTTTTGTTTTCAGGTTTTTAGGTTTTTTAGGGATTTTGAGGAGTTTAAGGTTTTTTTAGGGTTTTTTTGGGTTTTCTAGGTTTTTCAAGGTCTTTAGGGTCTTTTTGGATTTTGATTGTTTTTTAGGGTTTTAAGGGTTTTTATAGTTTTTTTTACATTTTTAGAGGTTTTAAGGGTTTTTAGAGTTTTTAGTGGTTTTAGGGTCTTTAATGTTTTAGGGGTTTTTGTGGTATTTAGGGAGTTTTCAATGTTTTTAGGATTTTTTATGTTTACATTGATTTTTAGGGCTATTTTAGGATTTTTATAGTTTATAGGTTTTTTGGGTTTTATGGATTTTAAAAGTTTTTCTTGGGTTTTTTGGGTTTTTAGGGTCTTCTTGGGTTTTTAAGGGTTTTTAGAGTTTTTTTGAGGTTTTTTATGGTTTTTCAATTTTTTAAGGTTTGAATGGTTTTATTGTTTTCAAGGGTTTTCTATGGTTTTTAGGTATTTTTACTATTTCATTGATTTTTAGGAGGTTTTGGGATTTTAATGGTTTTTGGGTTTTTTAGGGTTTTTAGGGTCTTTTGGGTTTTTAATGTTGTAATAGATATTTAGAGTTTTTAAAATTTTTAGGGGTTTTAATTGTTTTTAGAGTTATTAGTAGTTTTTTAGGGTTTTTAATGTTTTTAAGGGGTTTTATGGTTTTCAGGGGGTTTTCATGGATTTTTAGGGGTTTTTTAATATTTTATGGTTTTTAAGGTTTTTTATGGTCTTTAGGGATTTTGATGGGTTTTAAATTTTTAGGGGTTCTGAGGGTTTTTAGGGTCATTTCAGGTTTTTATGGTTTTTATGGTTTTTAGGCTTTTTTTAATTTTTTTTTGGGTTTTAAAGGTTTTTAGAGTTTTTTTAACATTTTTAGGTTTTTAAGGGTTTTTAGAGTTTTTAGGGGTTTTCATGGTTTCTAGGGTGTTTTATGTTTTGATGGATTTTTAGGGGTTTTTAGGATTTTATTGTTTTTCAGGTTTTTAGGGTTTTTTGAGTTTTAATTGGTTTTAAGGTTTTTTAGAGTTTTTTTAATGTTTTACTGGGTTTTATGGGTTTATGGGTTTTTACAGTTTTATAATTTTTAGGGGTTTTATGGTTTTCATGTGTTTTTTTAGGGTCTTTGGGGTTTTTTACGTTTTCAATGATTTTTAAGGGGTTTTTAGGATTTTTATGGTTTTTAGGATTTTTAGGGATTTTGAGGGTTTTGGGGTTTTTTGGGGGGTTTTAGGGTTTTAGGGGTTTGAAGGGTTTTTAGGGTCCTTTTGGGGTTTTAGGGATTTTTGAGTTCTTAAGGTTTGTAATACTTTTAATGTATTCAGGGTTTTTAAATGCCTGTAAACCCCCTAAAATGTTAAAAAACAATAAAACCCAAAAAACTCAAAAAGAAACCCCAAAGCCCCCAAAAGACCCTAAAACCCTGACAGCCCATAAAACCATAAAAACCCAAAAAACTGTTGAAAACCCCTAAACCCCCTAAGAATCCTTAAAAACCCAAAAAAAACTCTAAAAACCATTAAAAAACCTAAAAATGTGTTGTCTCTGTTGCGTGGCTGTGATGTTTGGTATTGGTGATGGATGCTGGTGGTGGCTAGACAAGATATGTGGATGCTGCTGGATGTTGATTAATGCTGGATAATGGTGGTGGCTGCTTGGATGTGTATGTTTCTTTCTTTCTTTTTTTTCTTTTTTGATTTCCTTTTTTTTGCGTGAGTTGTAAGGGGTTTTCGGGTGTGGGTCGTTTGACCCCTTCCTTGTCTGCTATGTCTCTTTTTTCTTGCTAATAAATTTGGGGGGGGGGGGCGGGAATAGCCCGACCCTCGCATCTTCTTTTCCCTCAAACCCTTGAACACCATAAACCCCATAAAAACAATAGAAAACAACTCTAAAAAACATAAAAACCATAAACCCCCTAAAAACATTAGAAAACAACTCTAAAAAACTTAAAAATACCCCTAAAACTCTTAAAACCCCAAAAAAGATATAAAACCCCTAAACCTCTAAAACTCTTAAAAACCCTTAAAAACCCCCAAGAACCCTCAAAATCCCTAAAACCCCTAATACCCCTAAAACCCTTAAAATTCGTAATAAACTCTTAAAAATCCATGAAAATGTAAAAACCCCAAACCCTGAAAACCATAAAACGCCTAAAAACATTTAAAAACCCAAAAAACCCAAAAAACAAATAAAAACTCTAAAAACCATTAAAACCCCTAAAAATGTTAAAATAATCTAAAAAACCTTAAACCCCAAAAAACTCAAAAAAACGCTAAAAACCCAAAATGACCATAAAAACCCTGAAAAATCATAAAAACCCTAAAAACACCTGAAATCCACTAAAACCCCTCAAAATCCCAAAAAATTAAAAAAAACCTATAATCCATAAAAATCCTAAAAATCCATATAATCCATGAAAATGCAAAAAACCCAAAAAACCCATTTAACCCCTAAAACCATAAAACCTTAAAAACCCTTAAAACCATAAGAACCCTAAAAACCAGTAATAATTAAAAAAAACCCATAACACCTAAAAGCATTAAGAAACTCTAAAAAACCTTAAAAATTCAAAAAACTAACAAAAAACCATAAAAACCCAAAAAGAACATAAAACCCTGAAAATCCCAAAAAACACATAAAAATTGATAAAAACCCTCAAAATCCCTAAAACCTTAGAAAACCCTAAAAACCATAAAAATCCTAAAAATCCCCAAAAATCCACAAAAATGTAAAAAACCCCTAAAAACCCTTAAAAACTCATGAAAACCAAAAAGGCCCCAAAAAACCTTAAAAACCTAAAAATCCATAAAACCCCCCAAAACCACAAAAAACTCTAAAACCCATAAAAATTCTAAAAACGTTAAAAAACTCTAAAAAAATAAAATCCCTAAAAATCTCAAAAAATCCCTTTAAACCAAAAAGTACCTAAAACCCTAAAACCCACGAAAACTCTAAAAACCTTCAAAAGTTCATAATACCCTAGAAAACCCTAAAGACTATAAAAATTGAAAAAAAAACCCCTAAAAATCCATGAAAACGTAAAATCCCTTTAAAACCCTGAAAAACTTCTAGAGACTATAAAAACCCATAAAACATTAAAAAAACCCTAAAACTCTTAAAAACCACTAAAAACTATAAAAACCCTTTCAAACCTTAATAACGTTAAAAATACTAAAACACCTTAAAACCCCTAAAAAGGTTAAAAAATCTTAAAAGCCCAAAAGCCCATAAAAACCGTGAAAACCCCTTAAAACTCTAAAACCCCTGAAAACCCCTAAAAACCCTAAAACGAATAAAAATACTAAAAAACCCATTAAAATCAATGAAAAAGTTTAAATCTCCAAAATCTCTAAGAACCCCCTAAAAACCATAAACCCATAAAAACCCTAAAACCCATAAATATCCAAAAACCCACTGAGAACTCTAAAAACCCTGAAAATCCTTAAAAACATTAGAAAACTATAAAAACCAATAAAAACCATAAAAATTCAAAAAAAGACAAAAAAAAGACCCTAAAACCTTGAAAACCCTGAAACCCATAAAAACCCGTAAAAATCCTAAAAACTCTCAGGATCACTAAAAAACATAAAAACTATACAAATCCTAAAAAACCTCTAAAACCCCTAAAACCCAATAGAACCCCTAAGACCCCTAAAAACCCATAAAACCCCTAAAACCCCATAAAACCCTAAAACCCCTAAAACCAAATAGATACACTAAAAAGCCTTTAAACCCCTAAAAATGTAAAAAACCCTAAAAAATATTAAAATACATAAAAACTCAAAAAAAACCCAACAAACACCGTAAAATCCCAAAAAACCCCTAAACACCCAAAAAAACTCTTAAAACGCCACAAAATCCCTAAAAACTAAAATCCCTTAAAACCATAATATCCCCTAAAACCCTTAAAAACACTAAAAACCCATAAAAAACCCAAAAAACCCACTAAAAACTATAAGAATCCATAAACACATTAAAATGTTAAAAAATAACAAAAAACCCTAAAAACTAAAAGAAAACCAAAACACCCAAAAGACCCTAAAACCTCTCAAAACCATAAAAATCCAAAGAAACCCCTAAAAATCCATGAAAACATAAAAAACACAAAAAACCTTGAAAATCTTCTTGAAACCATATAACCCCTCATAATAAAAAAACTCTAAAAAACCAAAAAGTCCATAAAACCCCAAAAGTCCCAAAAAACCCAAAAAACCGTAAAACCCAAAAAACCCCTCAAAATACCTAAAAACCCTATAAACCCCTAAAAATCCTAAAAATCCTAAAAAACCCCTAAAAATCCATTAAAAGGTAAAAACCCCTAAAAACCCTGAAAAGCTCTTGAAAACCACAAAACCTCTAAAAACACTAAAAATCCTTCAAACCACTAAAAATGTTAAAAAGGCTCTAGAAAACGTTCAAAATTCTAAAGAACTCAAAAAACCCAAAAACCCTCAAATTCCCTAAAATGCCAAAAAACCCTAAAAAACATCACTACTGAAAATTCGGGTATTTGCGACGGGATCCCGTCGCAAATGACCCGTTGTAGAAAACAGCGTCATAAAAATATTTCCGTTTTTTTAAACAAAAAAATATTTGCGACGGGCCCATCACAAAACATTATTTGCAACGAGCATGTTTCTAATCACAAATAGTTCCTTCGAAAATATACGCATCACAAATAATAATAAAAAATTAAAAAACATTATTTTCCACAGGCCCGTCGCAAATAATAATAACAAAATTAAAAAAATTAAAAAAATAATATAAAATTAAAAAATAAAAAATATAAATAAAAACATTAAAAAAATTACAACTAATTACAAAATTTACAAATAATGAAATCTTTAAATATAATACAAATCCATAAAAATATGAAAAAAAATTACAAATAATCATGAAAATTGCAAACAATTAAAAAGAATTAAATTATGCAACATTCACACCAATATAAAAGACAGAAAATGTAAATAAATAATGTTAAAAATTTTGAATTCAAATGTTTTTAACATGAAAAAAAATCACTTGTTCGGAGGAGGTGGAGGAGCTGGAGGAGATGGTGGAGGAAACTCTATCCCTAATTATTTCTAATTCCTAATTATTACTAATTATTCCTAATTATTACTAATTATTCCTAATTATTGCTTATTATTACTAATTATTCTTATTTATAACTAATTAATACTATTAAATTATTCCTATTTATTAATAATTATTCATATTTATTAATAATTATTGCTAATTATTAATAAATTATTCCTAATTATTGCTAAATATTCCTATTTATTCCTATTTATTAATAGTTATTCCTATTTATTAATACTTATTCCTTATTATTAATAGTTATTCCTATTTATTAATAGTTATTCCTATTTATTAATAGTTATTCCTATTTATTAATACTTATTCCTAATTGTTAATATTTATTCCTAATTATTAATAATTATTCCTAATTCTTAATAATTATTAACAATTATTGCTAATTATTAACAATTTTTGCTAATTATTAACAATTATTGCTAATTGATATGGATCAGATTCAGCCCAAGGAGAATAATTTTGGGCTTAATAAAAATTCCAAGCCCAATTGTTGTTCGAAATGGACCAGCCCACACTTCTTGATGTCCAGCACTATGGTGGGTCACAACACACTTATTTGGGACCCAAAATCATTTATCCACATGGCAAATGGTGGAAATTCGTAGTTGCACATTAATGAGGAGAGAGAAGGTGGAGAAAAGCATCATTAAGAGGGAATCCCGCTACTTTGTCTAGTGGGGTCATTAAATGGCATGGGAAAGTGTTATTTTATGCTTTTTATGTGCCTTTTGGGTTCCCCATGTCTTGTAACTCGAATTGGGGCATTTTCCTTTATTTATTTTGTCTTTATATTGTATTTTCACCCCTTTGTAATGGAGATGCTTGATTGTGACGGATTTTGGAAGCTTATTGTGCTGTCCTAGTGCTTTAGCCTTTTCCCTTTGCCCGGAATTGGTGGTGCAACTCCAGTGCTGGTGACTTTGTCTTTAAGCGTGGAGTGACCTTGGCGGGTGGCATTGCCTTTAAGCCTTTGTCAATTCGGCTACATTATGCTGCTCCTTTTCACTTACTCGTTTTGAGCTTCCGGCGACGCATCAATCGGTATCAGAGGAAGGTTCCAACGAGTAAGTTCTATCGCATTCTTCTTATTACTCTCCATCATGTCTCGCAAGAGTGGATCTTCTACTCCTCCTGCTCCATGGGAAATAGCTAATGCACAGCTACAATCACAAATTACTCAAATCGGTGAGCAACTTGCTCAACTTTTGAGAGCACGGCGACCTGACTCCCCTCCACCGCAGCGACATCCTCGACGTCCATCACCACATAATAGACGCAATCCAGCACCATTTTATGAAGATCGTGCAAATGGTGATGATTCCAGTGATTCAGAGGTAGATATGCGAAGAAGAAGAGATGATGAAGACATTGAAAGAGGGTTGAGGATCGACATTCCAGATTTTTATGGGAGTATGAATCCGGATGATTTTCTGGATTGGATGCGGGAAATCAAACGGTTCTTCGAATTTAAGAATTGTTCTGACGAGAAGAAGTGCAAGGTTGCCATTCTGAAATTTAAAGATTATGCATCACTTTGGTGGGAAAATCTGAAGAAAAAGCGGGAACGTGATGATAAAGGCAAGATACACTCATGGGAGAAGTTGAAAAAGCTTTTGAGGAGACGATTTCTGCCTGAGAATTATAAGCAAGATCTTTATTTTAGAATGCATAGCCTACGACAAGGAGATAAGTCTGTTGAAGAGTACATTCGGGAATTTGATCGTTTATTGATGCGAAGTGATGTTCCAGAATATAAAGAGCAAACAATTGCAAGGTTTTTGGGTGGATTAAATGAAGAAATTGCACATTCAGTGGAGTTGCAATCATTCTGCTCACTTGATGATGTTTGCAAGCTGGCGATCAAGGTGGAAAAGCAAAAGCGGACCTCAAGGGCACCGGCGCTCAAAAACTACAATAGAGGTACAACTTTTTATAAGGGTATTTCTTCTAATAAATCTGGTGTTGTTGAGAAGGAATTTGGAAGGAACAAGATGCTGGAAAAAGGGAAAGAGAAGGCTATGGAACAAACAAAAGGGAAGTCGAACTCCTTTGAACGTGGGAATCGAAAGTGTTTCAAATGCCATGGGTATGGTCATTTTCAGGCTAATTGCCCTAACAACCGGATTATTACTATTAAAGAGATTGAAGAAATTGAAGAGGCAATCAAAGAGGATGAACATGATGGTGAAGAATCTGAAAATGAGGAACATGTTGTGGAAGAAGCTGATGTGGGAAACACGCTGGTGCTACGAAGAGTTTTGCAAGCTCAAATCTGCCCAGAAGAAGATCAAAGAGAAAACTTGTTCCAAACTCGCTGCACCATTAATCAGCGGGTATGCATGGTGATTATTGATAGTGGGAGCTGTACAAATGTGGCTTCAACAACAATAGTGGAGAAATTGAAGCTTCCAACTCAGAATCATCCTCACTCGTATAAATTGCAATGGTTGAACAATGGGAGCACACTCCAAGTCAACAAACAGGTTCTAATTTCATTCTCCATTGGTAAGAACTATGCTGATGAAGTACTGTGTGATGTTATTCCTATGGATGCTTGTCACTTGTTGTTGGGTAGGCCTTGGCAGTTTGACAGGGAAGTGAAATATGATGGGAGGAAGAACACTTATTCTTTTTGATCTGGGGAAAAGAATATCACACTTGCTCCTTTGAAGCTGTCCCAAACTCTTCAAGAAAAATCTGTTCCGGAAGTACCCAAAGGTAGTCTCTTTATTAGCAAAGCTCAAGTGGAGAAAGCCATAAATAAGCAAAAGCCAGTTTTTGCTTTATTGATGATGGAAAAGTCATGCCATGAGGAGAAGAGTCATCAACATCCTTTAGCTCATTCCTTAATTGGGGAATATCATGATGTTTTTCCTAATGATCTTCCAGTAGGATTACCACCATTTAGAGGCATTGAACACCAGATTGATCTCGTTCTGGGTGCACAATTGCCAAATAAACCAGAATATCGGTGTAATCCTGGAGAATCAAGGGAATTGCAGAAGCAAGTAGATGAGTTGATGGATCGAGGCTTTATAAGGCCAAGCATGAGCCCGTGTTCTGTTCCAGCATTATTGGTGCCAAAGAAAGATGGTACGTATCGTATGTGCATTGATAGTAGAGCTATCAATAATATTACCATCAAATACAGGTATCCCATCCCACGACTCGATGATATGCTTGATGAATTGCATGGTTCATCAATCTTTTCAAAGGTTGATCTTCGTAGTGGATACTACCAGATTCGAATGAAGGAAGGGGATGAGTGGAAAACAGCCTTCAAAACTAAAGGCGGATTGTTTGAGTGGCTGGTCATGCCATTCGGCCTCTCAAATGCTCCTAGCACATTCATGCGAGTCATGAATGAAGTTCTGAAACCATTTATTGGTAAATTTGTGGTAATTTATTTGGATGACATTTTGATTTACAGCAAGGATGTGGAGAGCCATGTGGATCATCTTCGGTGGGTATTTGACGTTCTACTGAAACAAAAACTATATGGGAAGCTTGAAAAATGTGAGTTCTTTTCAACAGAAGTGGTGTTTTTGGGATATGTGGTAACCAAAGAAGGCATCATGGTGGATGAATCAAAAGTGGAAGCAATCAAGTCCTGGCCACAACCAGAATCCATTACCGAAGTAAGAAGTTTCCACGGTTTGGCATCTTTTTATCGTCGCTTTGTTTCCAATTTCAGCACTATTATGGCACCTATCACTGAATGCTTGAAAAGGGGGAAATTTGAGTGGTCAAAGGCAGCAAATGAATCATTTGAAATCATTAAGAAAAATTTGTGTGAAGCACCGGTTTTGGCGTTGCCTGATTTTGATCAAGTCTTTGAAGTGGAATGTGATGCAAGTGGAGTTGGGATAGGCGCTGTTCTCATCCAAAGAAAGCGCCCTATTGCATATTTCAGTGAGAAACTGAATGATTCAAGGAGGAATTACAGCACCTATGATAAGGAATTTTATGCGGTTATAAGATCCCTAGATCATTGGTCTCATTATTTGAGACCGAAGCAGTTTGTTCTTCATTCTGACCATCAGGCTTTGAGGTTTATCAATGGTCAACACAAGCTGAGTTCGAGGCATGCAAAGTGGGTGGAATTCTTACAATCATTCTCATTTGTGTCAAAATACAAGAAGGGGCAAGATAATCTAGTGGCAGATGCTTTATCTCGGAGGTATGCATTACTTACAATTCTTGATGCTCGAATTCTTGGATTTCAACTTATGAGAGAAGATTATCAGCATGATATGGAGTTTAATTCTATTTTAATCCAATGTCAAGATGGATTTGTGGAGGATTATTCTGTACATGATGGGTTTCTCTTTAAGAGAAACAAGTTGTGTGTTCCAAAGGGTAATTACAGGGACTTGCTTATTTGGGAAGCACATGAAGGGGGACTTGCTGGTCATTTTGGCATCCATAAAACCTTGGAGATACTAAAAGAGAATTTCTACTGGCCGAAGATGCAATCAAATGTCCAAGCTATTCTTTCAAGATGCGGAACAAGTCAAAGAGCAAAGATTCATTTCAAGCCTGGTTTATACACTCCGTTACCTATTCCGGAGCAGCCATGGGAAGATCTCAGCATGGATTTCATTATGGATTTACCAAAGACTCAGCAAGGTAAAGATTCAATAATGGTTGTTGTTGATAGATTTTCTAAGATGGCTCATTTCATACCTTGTCATAAGACTGAAGATGCGGTGAAAGTGGCAGAATTGTTTGTCAAAGAGATTGTTCGCCTTCATGGAATTCCTCGCAGCATCGTTTCGGATAGAGACACAAAATTTCTCAGCCATTTTTGGAGAACATTATGGGGGAAATTTGGTACGAAACTTCTTTTCATCACATCCCATCACCCTCAAACGGATGGGAAAACAGAAGTTACCAATCGTACATTGGGCACTATTCTGAGAACATTGGTGAACAAGAGCATGAGAGATTGGGATTTGCAACTTGCACAAGCTGAATTTGCGTACAATAGATCTCCCAATGCTACCACCCGACATTCTCCATTCGAAGTGGTTTATGGAATCAATCCAATCACTCCTATAGAATTGTGCTCTTTGCCTCTTGATTTTCAGGTAAATATTGATGCGGAGGAGAAGACAAAGCAGATGAAGATGCTCCATGAATCTATTCGTGCTCAAATAGATAAGTCTAATGAGGCATACAAGAAGCGAGCAAACAAGCATCGGAAGCAGGCTATTTTCCAACCTGGAGACAAAGTGTGGATTCACCTTCGCAAGGAGAGATTTCCATCCAAAAGGAAGAGCAAGCTGGCACCACGAGCTGAAGGTCCATTCAAAGTGCTTGAACGAGTGGGAAACAATGCCTACAAAATTGATTTACCAGATGATTTTGGCAGCGTTTCTGCAACATTCAACATTGGGGACTTATCTACATACATTGAAGAAGATGATGTCGTGGATTTGAGGGCAAATCCTCTTCAACCGGGGGAGAATGATATGGATCAGATTCAGCCCAAGGAGAATAATTTTGGGCTTAATAAAAATTCCAAGCCCAATTGTTGTTCGAATTGGACCAGCCCACACTTCTTGATGTCCAACACTATGGTGGGTCACAACACACTTATTTGGGACCCAAAATCATTTATCCACATGGCAAATGGTGGAAATTCGTAGCTGCACATTAATGAGGATAGAGAAGGTGGAGAAAAGCATCATTAAGAGGGAATCCTGCTACTTTGTCTAGTGGGGTCATTAAATGGCATGGGAAAGTGTTATTTTATGCTTTTTATGTGCCTTTTGGGTTCCCCATGTCTTGTAACTCGAATTGGGTCATTTTCCTTTATTTATTTTGTCTTTATATTGTATTTTCACCCCTTTTTAATGGAGATGCTTGATTGTGACGGATTTTGGAAGCTTATTGTGCTGTCCTAGTGCTTTAGCCTTTTCCCTTTGCCCGGAATTGGTGGTGCAACTCCAGTGCTGGTGACTTTGTCTTTAAGCGTGGAGTGACCTTGGCGGGTGGCATTGCCTTTAAGCCTTTGTCAATTTGGCTACATTACGCTGCTCCTTTTCACTTACTCGTTTTGAGCTTCCGGCGACGCATCACTAATTATTAACTATTATTGCTAATTATTAACAATTATGGCTAATTATTAACCATTATTGCTAATTATTAACAATTATGGCTAATTATTTGTATTATGAACAATTAGTCCTAATTATTCTTATTTATTAATAATTATTTCAAATTATCCTTATTTATTCCAATTTTTTCGTATCAATTCTTATTTTTTCGTAATTGTTACTAATTATTCCAAATTATTCCTAATTATTCCTATTTATTCCTAATTATTAGTATCTATTACTAATTATTGTTAATAATTAATAATTACAAGTAAATGTTAATAATTAATACTAATAATTTAAATTTATTAACAGAAAATGTGCTGACAACCAAACAATCTAAATATAATTTAATTACAACTAATTAACAATAATTAAAATTAATATAAAAATAAATTAAATAGTGTATAAATACCATTAAACTTGATCTTTAGAAGGTGTAGAAGATTTCAAAATCCGCTCAGGAAAAAAAATCAACTTCTAAAACTTTTAACTCTGAAAGTGAGTTTAGAGAGAAATTAGAGAGAGAAGTTGAATGTATGGAAGAAAAAAATGGATGGGGGTATATATAGGTTAGATTATTTGCGACGAGACTATTTGCGTTGGGTCTCATCGCAAATAACTTACACCACATTAATTACGGTGGACGGTTAAATAAGTATTTGTGACGGGACCCGTTGCAAATAACTTACACCGCATTAATTACGTTCGCTGGTTAAATAAGTATTTGCGACGAGTCCCGTCGCAAATAACTTATACCGCATTAATTACGGTCGGCGGTTAAATAAGTATTTACGATAGGTCTCGTCGCAAAAAACGTAGTTGCGATGGGACCCATCGGAAATAACTTACATCGTATTAATTACGATCGCCGGTTAAATAAGTATTTGTGACGGGTACCGTCGCAAATAGTCACCTGTCGACATATTATTTGTGACGGGGGGTATGTTCCCGTCGCAAATAGTATAAATATTTGCGAGGGGTCCCGTCGCAAAAATGTATTTGCGACGGGACCCGTCGCAAATAACTTACACCATATAAATTACGGTCCCCGGTTAAATAAGTATTTGCGACGGGTCCCGTCGCAAATAGTCAATATTATTTGCGATGAGGGGTATGTTCCCGTCGCAAAATCCCTCTCCCGCGATTTGGCGTGCAGTGGGCGCGACACCTTTTGGGACGGGAACCCTTACCCCGTCGCAAATAAGTAGTTATTTTGCGATGGGGTAAGGGTTCCTGTCGCAAATAAACTTTTCACAAGACTATTTGCGACGGGACTCTATCATGTCGCAAATAACCCGTCGCAAAAACCAGAATTTCTTGTAGTGCAGAAAAATCCAAAAAAAACTCCTAAAAATCCAGGAAAACAGAAAAAACCCTAAAATCACTGAAAAACCCCTGAAAACCATAAAAACCCCTAAAAACCTTTAAAACCCCTAAAACCCCGTAAAAACCCTAAAACCCACTAAATACCATAAAAATGTTAAAAACTCTAAAAAACCTTTAAATTGCTAAAATACTCAAAAAAACACCATAAAAACACAAAATGACCCTAAAACCCCCAAAAACCCATGAAAAACCCATAAAAACTCACAAAATCCCTAAAAACCTTAAAACCCCCCAAAATCCTAAAACGCCCTTAAAATCCATAAAAACGTAAAAACCCCTGAAAACATCTAAAAACCATGAAAAACCATGAAAACCATAACTAACCCCAAAAACCTTAAAAACCCTATAAAATAATAAAAACTCTAAAAACAATAAAAAACTCTAAAAACTATTAAAACGCCTAAAAATGTAAAAAAACTTTAAAACATTAAAAACCCAAAAAAACATAAGAAAAAAATCCTAAAAGATCCTAAAAACCTAGAAAACCCCTAAAAACTATAAAATCCCTGGAAAAAAATTAACGAAAACTCTAAAAACCCAAGAATATCATAAAAACCTCAAAAATCCCTAAAAACCCTCAAAATCCCAAAAACCATAAAAACTTGAAAAACCAAAAAAATCCTAAAAAACCTCTAAAAATAAATGAAAATTTTAAAAAACTGAAGAAACCTATAGAAACTCCTAAAAACAAAAAAAACCCTAAAATCTCATAAAAAACATAAAATCACAAAAAAACTAAAGACACCTGAAACCCCTAAAAACGTTAAGACTCTAAAAAACCACTAAAAACCCAAAGGACCCTAAAAATCATGAGAACCCATAAAACCCGAAAACCCTTGAAAACTCATAAAAACACTCAAATCACTAAAAAACCTTAAAACCATAAAATTCCTAAAAACTCCCTAAAAATACATGAAAACGTAAAAAATCTTAAAAACCCTGAAAAAACCCTGAAAACTGTAAAACCCCCCAAAAAATCTTACAACCCTTAAAACCCCCTAAATATCCATAAAACCCTAAAAACTACTAAAAACCCTAAAACCCCTTAAAATTTTCAGAAAAACTTTAGAAACCTTATAAACCCAAAAAAACTCGAAATAACCCTAAAAACCATAAGAGACCCTGAAAACCCTAAAAATCTCTGAAAACCATAAACCCCTCAAAATACTTAAAAATCCTAAAACCATAAAAACTATAAAAATCCTAAAAAACCCCTAAAATTGATGAAAATGTAAAAAAACCCAAAAAACCCTTAAAACCCCCTAAAAACCATAAATCCTCTAAAAACCATAAAAACATAAAAAATCCATAAAAATCCCTAAAAACCCCAAAAGCCAAAAACAAGCTCAAAATAAAACACTAAAAACCCAAAAAGATTGTAAAAACATTGAAACCCGTCAAAATCCCTAAAAATGCTAAAAACCCTAAAAATAATAAAATCCTAAAAAGCCCTAAAATCCATAAAAATCAATAAAAACCTTAAAAACCAAAAAGACCAAAAGAAACCCTAAAACCCCATAAAAACACCAAAAACCAGAAAAAACCCTAAAAATGTTAAAAACTCTAAAAACCATAAAACGCTAAAACACTAAAAAACCTTAAAACCCTTAAAAGACCCTAAAAACCCTAAAAAACCTTAAAAACCTTAAAAACCCTAAAAGCCCTCAAAACCCCTAAAAACCCTAAAAACTATAAAAATCCTAAAAAACCCTAAAAATGTAAAAAGCCTAAAAACCATAAATACCCTAGAAAACCATAAAACCCCTAAAAGCAATAAAAAAATAAAAAACACATAAAAATCTTAAAAAATAATAAAAACTCAAAAAACCCTTTACACCCCTAGAAATGTTAAAAAAGTATAAAACCTATAATACCCTAAAAAACTCAAAAAAACCATAAAAACTCAAAAAATCCTAAAAAGCCTGAAAACCCTAAAAACTTAGCCCCTCTCCCCCCTCAAAAAGACCCTAAAAACCATCAAAATCCCTAAAATCCCTAAAAACCATAAAATCCTAAAAAACACGTAAAAATTAATGAAAATGAAAAAAAACAATAAAAACCCTAAAACCCCTAAAAACCATAACACCCCCCCAAAAAAAACCTTAAAACCCCTAAAAACCCATGAAAACCCTAAAAACCTTAAAAACTCTAAAAACCCTTAAAAACCCTAGAAAATGAAAATAAAACCCTAAAACCTCCCAAAAAAACCCTAAAAACTATAAAAACCCATAAAAACCAAAAAAACCACTAAAAACCCTAAAGACCCTCAAAATCCCTAAAAACCCTCAAAATCCCTAAAAACCATAAAAATCCTAAAACCCATAAAAATCTATGAGACTGTAAAAAAACCCTAAAACCCTAAACAGTCATTGAAAACCATAAAAACTCCTACAAAATTAAAAACCCATAAAACCCATAAAAACCTAGAGAACCACTAAAAATTCTAAAAATGTTAAGAAGATCTAAAAACCTTTAAACCCTAAAAACCCAATAAAGAATAAAAATCCTAAAACAACCCCTAAAAATCCATCAAAATTTAAAAACCATAAAAACTCTGAAAAACACCCCAAAACAAGAAGAACCCCTAAACCCCAAAAAAAACCAAAACCACTAAAAACCATAAAACCCCTAAAAATGTTAACAAACTCTAAAATCCTTAAAAACTCTAAAAACTCAAAAAAAACCCCAAAAATCCCTAAAAGACCATAGAAACCCTGAAAATGCCTAAACCCCCTAGAAACCCTAAAATACCTTAAGAATACCTAAAACCCCTCAAAACCCCTAAAATCCCAAAAAACCATAAGAACCATAAAAATCCTAAGAAACACCTAAAAATCCATGAAAACATAAAAAACCATAAAAACTCTATAAATCCCCTTAAAATAATAAATCCCCTAAAAACCATAAAAACCCAAAAAACTAATAAAAAACTCTTAAAAACCACTAAATATTTATGAACCCTCAAAACCCCTAAAAACGTGAAAAAAATCTATAAACCCTTAAAACACTTAGAAATAAAAAAACCCCTAAAAATCCAAAAGACCTTAAAATCTCTAAAAACTCCATTAAAACACTAAAAAACCACTATATACTCTAAAAACCCATAAAACCCCTAATACATTAAAAACATTAAAAACCTTAAAAACTCAAAAAACCCTAAAAACCCAAAAGCAACCTGAAAACCATTTAAACATCTAAAACCCTAAAAAAACCCAAAAACCGCAAACCCCTCAAAATCCTTAAAATCCCTAAAAACCCTAAAAATCCTAAAAAACCACAAAAACTAAAATAACCATAAAACTAAAAAAACCATAAAAACCCAAAATGACCATAAAAACCCTGAAGAACTAAAAGACCCATAAAAACTCAAAAAGACTCTAAAAACATTGAAAACCCCTAAAAACCCTAAAAACAATTGAAAACCTTTAAAACCACTCAAAATCTCAAAAAATCCAAAAAACACTAAAAATATAGAAAAACTAAAAATCCCCTAAAAATCAATGAAAATGTAAAAAACCCTTAAAAACCCCCACAACGATAAAAAATCCTAAAACACCTAAAAACCCACTAAAAATTTAAAAACCCTTTAAACCCCTAAAAACATTTAAAAACTCTAAAAACCCTTAAAAACCCTAAAAACAGAAAAAAAAAACTAAAAAGCCAAAGTGACCCTAAAAACCTAGAAACCCGGAAAACTCCCTAAAAACAAGAAAAACACTCATAATCCCTAAAAACCCTATGAAACTATAAAAACAAAAAGTAACCAAAAAAACCCTGAAATCCATGAAAATGTAAAAAACCCTAAAAATCCTGAAAAAAACCCTGAAAATCATAAAAACCCTAAAAACCCCTAAAAACCCTAAAAACCCAAAAGACCCTAAAAGCCATAAAAAGAATAAAAACCCACTAAAAACTCTAAATACACTTAAAACCCATAAAAAGTTTTAAAAACTCTAAAAAACCACTGAAACCCTAAAAAACTCAAAAAAACCCCAAAACCCCAAAACACCCTAAAAAACCTAAAAACCCTCTAAAAACCCTAAAATCCCTTGAAAACCCCTAAAAACCCTAAAAAACATAAAAATCCTAAAACCCCCTAAAAATCAATGAAAACATAAAAAACGTAAAAACCCTTAAAACCCCTGAAAGCCATAAAAATTGCAAAAACCTTAAATACCTAAAAAACCTAAAAAACCCCTTAAAACCCCCCTAAATACTCTAAAAACGTTAAAAACCCTAAAAAACACAAAAAAAAACCTAAAAACAAAAAAATACCATAAAACCTCCTACAAAACATAAAAAACCCTTAAAAACCCTCAAAATACCTAAAAAGCCTAGAAACCCATAAAAGCAAAAAAAAATCCAAAAACCTATAAAAACTATGAAAACCCTAAAACCACCTAAAAATTTTAAAAAACTCAAAAAAACCTTAAAACCCATAAAACCCCCAGAAATCCCCCAAAACCCTGAAAAATTCTCAAAACCCTTAAAATACCCTAAACCACTTGAAAATCCCTAAAACCCTAAAAAACCCTAAAAAACATAAAAAGCCTAAAAAACCCAAAAAAACCCCAAAAAACTTAAAAAACCTAAAAAACCTGAAAAAACCCAGAAAACTATAAAACCCCTAAAAACCTTTAAAACCCAAAAAAGTGATAAAACCCAAAAAGCCACAAAAAACTCTAAAAAACCTCAAAACCCCTAAAAACCTTAAAACATTCTAAAAAACCTTAAAACACTCTAAAAAACCTTAAAACCACTAAAAACTCAAAAAAACCCCTAAAAACCCAAAAAGACATTAAAAACCTTGAAACAACCTAAAAAAATTTAAACCCCACAAAAACCCTCAAAATTATTAAAAACCATAAAAACCCTAAATGCCATAAAAATCCAAAAATCCCCTAAAAATATTTGAAAATGTAAAAAACCCTAAAAACCCTGAAAAACCCCTAAAACGTATAAAAACCCATAAAAATCATAAAACCCCAAAAAACCCATAAAAAATCTAAAACCCCAGTAAAAACTCTTAAAATCCTTAAAACCTAAAAAAAATGTTTAAAAACTCTAAAAACCTTTAAAACAATAAAAAATTCACAAAACCCCTAAAAACCCTAAAAACCCAGAAAACCCCAAACAAGCCCTAAAAAGCCCAAAAAACCCTCAAAATCCCTAAAACCCCTAAAAACCCTAAAATTCCTAAAAACAATAAAAATGATATAAATCCCCTTAAAGTCCATCAAAAATTAAAAAACCTAAAAAAAATAAAAAAACCACTGAAATCCATAAAAAACCCTAAAAACCAAAAAAACCCAAAAAACAAAAAAAACCATAAAAACCATAAAAACCTAAAATCCCACTAAAAATAAAAAAAAAACCTCTTAAAACCCCTAAAAATGCTAAAAACTCTAAAAACCTTAAATACCCTAAAAAACTCAAAAAACCCATAGAAACCCAAAAATACCCTAAAAATCTTGAAAACTCCTAAAAATTCTAAAAACCACCAAAAAACCCCCATAATACCAGAAAACCCAAAAAAACTCTAAACACCATAAAAAACCTAAAAAACCTTAAAAATACATAAAACTTAAAAAACACTAAAAGACCACCGAAAACCATAAAACCCCTAAAAACCATAAAAACCCCTAAAAAGTCATAAAAAATTAAAAAACCACTAAATCTCTGAAAACATTTTAAAACCCTAAAAACATTAAAACACTAAAAAACCTTAAAAACAAAAAAAACACTAAAAAAACCCTAAAACCCAAAATGAGCCTAAAAATCCTAAAAACACCTAAAAGCCTTAAAAACCCTTGAAAACCCCAAAAAACCCTAAAAAACTATAAAAACCCCAAAAATATTTAAAACCCATAAAAATCTTAAAAAACCCCAAAAACCCATGAAAACATAAAAAACTCTAAAAACCCTGAAAACCCCCTGAAAACCATAAAATACTCTAAAAACCTTAAAAACCCCGAAAATACCATAAAAACACTGAAAACCCACTAAGATATCTAAAAACCCTTTAAACTTCCAAAACATTAAAAAACTTTAAAAACCTCAAAAGCCCAAAAAACTCAAAAAAATCCCCTGAGATCCTTAAAAACCCTAAAAAACCAAAAACCCATTAAGACCCTAAAAACATCAAAATCCCTAAATGCCCTAAAAACCATAAAAACCATAAAAATTGAAAAACCTCTAAAAATCCATGAAAATGTACAAAACCCTAAAAACCCAGAAAAGACTCTAAAAACCATAAAACCCTAAAACATTAAAAAACCCTAAAAACTCTGAAAACTCTAAACACTAAAAAATATTTGACTTATACCAACAGAAAACTAGTAACAAATAGTATATCTATTGGTATTAATGATTAATTCCAACAGATATTAAGTTTTATTAGTATTAAATTCAATTACCAACATTTATTTTTACCAACACATATATATGTTGTTATTAATTATTTAATACCAACATATGCTTTACTAACAATTAAATCTGTTGCTTTATCATATTAATACTGACAGGTTTTTTAACCAACAAATGAATCTATTGTAATTAATTATTATTACCAATATTTTTTTTTCAACGTATAAATCTGTTAGTAATATTTATTTACTACAAACAAATCATTTAAGAATATTTTCTTATCACTATCATTTAATAATTTACTAAAAAAATTATATTGATATTAATAAAAATATTTTGATAAAAATTAGGAACATGATACTCTCTTTGAAATATGTTTTATTTGATAATCAGTCATTTAACCCTGTTCCTTTGCCTTGAAAAAAACCCATTCCTTTTCGCGCTCCTGTTTCCATAGGGCTTTATTGGTTAATATCTTTTAGGGTTTCTTTTGTTATTCATTATCATGCGGTAATAGCCTTGTTTTGGCCTCTATATTTCGTTTGTGGTTCTCTATTGTGGCTCTCGTTGGCTTGGGATGCATGTAGGGTTGCTATAGTGATGAAATATTTCCTCTGTGGTTCTTCGTTGTGGATTCCGCTGGCTTAGGATGCATATAGGGTTGCTACAGTTATGAAAACGATGATTCATTTTTTCAAAGGTGCTCCACAGGTGATGGCCTTGGCATCGGTGGCATCCATGAAAGATTTTATCTTCTGCAAGGAAAAGCTTACCTCCTCATGACACTTGATAGATGGGGGACCTCAGGGATGTTGGAACCGTATTTCCCATTTGGGGGAAGCAAATTCATAGAAAATGAGCAACCTGATGAGGATCAAAAGGCATCATGATGGAGTCTATTTGGTTATTCCTACCATTTGAAGCTCCGTGATCTCTGGTAAATTGTATTATTTATCAGAAAATATCACAATTTCTCTTTCGAGTGATGTAGTCCTTGATTTGAATAGTGCCACTTTTGCACACTTCCTATTAAAGGAGATATTGGAGAAAAAAGGTTATATATGGTTGTGTCTCATGTATTGTGGGTTTAATGGTGATTTTCATACATCTTCCTCAACAACATACTCTCTATTCAGCGATAGAAATCTATGATCTTGCATCTCTACTAAGATTTCTGAATTTAACTTTTCTTTAAACTTTCACGTTTTTTATCCAGTACAATAGCATTGGTTATTGAAAAATATATAATAATTAATTTTTTTTACATTTTTTTATTCTATCAACATCTTTTTTAATTTACACAAGAGTGGAATTATTGATAGTATTAACTTTTACATTGTACTTTGATTTATAGTATGAGCAGATGAACTTACTGATCTATCTGGGAATTTATTCTTTTTTCTATTCACGTATGGTAATCACATTCCTTCATGGTATTTTTTTTCTAAATGTACTCTACTTATATTTTCTATATTTAGTTGATTTTCTTCTTCCAACCCCATTCTTATACTCAGTGGATAGAATTTTTTGTCTCATATAATTGTTTACTTGAGTAATCTTATCTACACACCTATCCCTTTCTTTGAAGTTTCGCTTTTGTATCCATTTAAACCAATTATGTTTCTACATGTAATATTTGTGCGATCTGATGCTACTTGTATTTCCTTGGGCTTGGCGGTACTTATTAGTTGTTAGAGATCTTACTAGACCATAAATTGGCGCACCATGATTTTTTCATGTGTAAATTTCCAATTATGAACTTATTGATCTTTCCTTTATAAAAATTAGACTTTGGGGAATGCAATGTTTCCTATTATCATTTCAACATCAAATTTTCCTTAAATAAAATAGTTTTATTTGTTTATAGTGGATCATTTTGATGTTTCTTCATAGGAAAGCTTGATTTGCACCTAATACATACGTTTTATTTTTATATTTTGAATAATGATCACTTATATAATTGGATTGAAATGAGAAGAAGGTGTATTAGATATTAGATTTGTTTGTTATGTTTTTTCAACATTTGATGATTAATCAGTCTTTTAAGAAAATGTAAAAAATGAAAATGAAAATAGGTTCTGTCCACCTTATGCACTTTCTCTCCATGCCTCCCTCTTCCCCTATTACCTCCCGATCTTCATCACTCACACAGTGGTGATCTACACCTACACTAACACTCCCAGCTCATCACCATCGAACGCCCCCACATCTGCACCCTTGATTGTCTACCATTTCTCACACCTTCATCTACTAATGTTCACTTGAATTTTCCCTCTTTCAACTATACAGATGAGGTGTAGGGAGGGGAATGGACAAAAACCCATTTTACATTCAATCAGTCGATGTTTGGGCCTCTTATCAGGTATTCACTTCCCGTTACGCTCTTTATTGTCAACTCAAATCTTTTTGCCTTCAGTTCATATTCTATTCTCTTCATGATTTCAATAAATATTTCTTTACTTTGTCCCACTCTAGCCTTATCTTCTACTGCACAAAGGTAATTTTTATGTAAGCTATAAATTTCTTCCATTGCCCTAAAAAATGATGAAACAAATGAAAAATTAATATTCAATTTTAGTTTTTTTCTTTTTATGATGGAAATTTTTTAGTTTTAGTTTCCATATTAATTAATTTTATAATCTATATTAAATTGTAATAATATTTAGTAATAACATACTTATTTACTATGTTCTATTGGTTGAAAATTGAATAGTACTCAGGAACATTCTTAATGAATATATTTACTGATAAGATTTGGGTGATGTTGAGAACATCTCAAGACTATCTAAGAGTAGTTGATTTATTCCTTGATATTTTCTTTGCAACCTCAGTAAGGTATTGCATGATATCAGTCTGGATATGGTTATGTGATGTTTTTTGGGCTAGTTACTAATTTTCTATTAGTTTGTGTTGAAGTTTCAGGTTTTTTCTGATGATTTATTTGAACTAGATCTAAATGTTGAAATTTTTTGGAATCCTTGTTCTTTTATTGGAAGTATTTCTGCTCTAATGCCACTGTTAATGTTGTTGCAATATTTTTGTAGTGTAATGGAAAAGCCTGTGTGTCTTTTAGAGGATATTTTACAATATAGAGATGGCGACTCAAAAAAGCACCATGTCTCTCCTTCTCTCACTAGCGCCTGAAGGATATTTTTGATACCCCACCTAAAGGTATCAAATGAAAAAGGTGTTACTTCCATTGATGATAACTATCTTCTTATCATTTTGCAGTTACTAGAAATCTTGGCTCTCATATAATTAGGATCAGCTGGGCTGTAATGAAATTATGATAAAGCTAGAAAGGAATCATCATTTGGAGAGTTAGAGTTCACGTGATACATTGGCAGATTCATGTGTCACTTCCATGGGAGGTCGGAGCTGCACTTGGGGATGGCCTGAGTAGAAACTTGAATTAACAACTTTTCCTAGTATCTCCTCTAATGTGTGTTTCATGTCAGGTTGTTTGTTATCTTTTTTATTTCCTTGATGGTGTAACCTCATTATACCTCATGTTTTCACTGTATACTTCACTTTCTTCAATAAATTTTTGAGGGGAATGGGTTGGGAAACCAACTCATGTCTCATTTATTAGTAAATAAAGCACTGGAATAGTTATAATAATATTTTTTCATGCTTGGATGATCGTGTATTTTTTCATAAGGAAAAACGTTTCCTTGATAATTTCCCAAATTCTGGTGCTGTGAGGTGGAAAACTACTAATGTGGGAGCATTATGAAATTAAAAATGGTAAAAAATCACCATTAAAGGTATTTCATCACTCCCCCTTGAAACCTAGGCTCATCCCATTAGATGTCGACCAGTTCACCCTTCTGTACCTAATACAAATCATGGTGGGGGTTTAATGGACCCATCCTCACCTTCTGGGCACCAATGTAAGGCTTTCAGTCCCTCATGTTAAAAATAGGTATTGTTCTTGTTTATTAATTTTTTGGTTCTATTTTGATTGCTTGTGCTTGTTTATTGCGGTTCTCTGTGATGGTGTGTGGGTGGTAATGACATATTATTCTTTGTAGAGGGTTTTTAACTGGTTGTTCTAACATAGATAGTTGGAATAGGGTCACATGATGTTGATGCTACCAGAGCATCGATGTAGCTAAAGATTGTCTTATTGTTGTTTCACATCACTGGAAACGTTTCAAGCATCACTAGGAGAAACATAAGTTTCACTTCGTAGGATTTTGATATTACATATCATATTCACTTCAGCAGTATGACCATGAATTCCAGTATCTTTTGGCATAAATATTCATGTTGTTGGTAGATTTAATTTTTTTAGTTCTTTATTTACCTCATAGCTTATTATACTCTTTGAAAACTGTATTTTTAATATCATAGTATTTTGATCTTCTTAAATTGTCATGCTAAATAAGGCAACTTCGGATTATCATAGTAGAAAATTATACATTAATATCATAGTAGAATGTTTTCTATTTTTAATATCATTTAATACTACACTAAAGAGTATCTAGGGGGAGAGTAATGAGGGATTGGTTGACCATCCATTTAGATCGATCAACTCTCAAAAAATGACAGCCAATCGCCTTTTTATGGTTGAAATGATTCCCATCTTCTGCAAAGCTATTCAAGTTCCCCTTAGAGAGATGACCTAAACCCTGGATAAACCAGTTCTGGATTTTCATGAAATGGATGTGTGTTGAATTTAACTTAGGAAGCACATCATACATTGGTGCTCATCACATGAGAGTTATGTTGACCTTCATCAAGCTATTGACAATAAGTCTAAAGAAGGATGTCTTTTGGAATTGAATGGTCTCAAACATAAATTCCATAATTTTCATGGTGTTTTTGAAACAATCCTTCAGCTGGAGAGAATGATTGTATTAAATTAAAATCACTAAGATGTGATCCACTAGATGCAGAACATCATTTTATTTTTATATATTTTCTTTGGGGAATGACACATGAATACCTTAGACTCCACACACACAGAAACACATTTCAATCAATTGTTTAGTTTTTTTAGCTTCTCTTATTGTAAAACTTCCTTTGACGATCCAAACATCTATCCTATTTTAGATGTTGACATGAAACAAATATTCAAGTACTTTGTGCATGGTATAGTATTCTGTATTTCTAATATCATAGTAGACTATTTTGTATTAATATCATATTAATATTGTTCTTCATTACTAGTCATGTATTTGTGGTGTAAATTCTCAATAACTTTTAATTGTATTTATGTGTGTTTGATGTGGTGTAGGAATCAGAGAATGCTTTTAGTAGTAGACCATGGACTCTACCTATCAACATATTCTGATATTTTTTGGGTTTCACCTCAAAGAAAATTGATCGGAATGTTCAAGTTATTCACTAGTTGGCTCTTTCTTTCTTTTTCTCTATCCTTTAACATAATTTATTTTCGAAAGTTAATTTCTTTACGAATTACCTATTACATACCATTAGAATCATGTGTTTTATGTGCTTTGTAATTGATATTGTTGTAATAAATTTCACATCTATGACTTGTACAATGTGAAGTATAGCACACTGGAGGTTTTGGACTGTCATCTCACTAATAAGAAACTCATGAAGAATGCTAAGAGGTTTCAAGATCATCGGGATAGGTTTAGTCCGTTGGGGATTCAATCACTTTACCCTCCCAACCTGATTTCACATACATTACTCCTCCAAGACAATTCATATTAGCCAACATTTTATGGCTAGTAGTAGCATTTCAACAGCCAGGGGTACCTTATATGCTTTCTCCCCAGCCGGTTCTGATTCCGGGTCTAATACTCATGTTCAGTAGGGACTGTTGGGTTACTGGATGGCCAACATATATCTGTAACAGTAGTATCAAGTGCACATCAGCTTACTATAGAAACTGGGCATGAATATGTAGGTATAGTTCCAAGTTCGTAGGTCCATGTTGAAGCCTCTATATGACAAAGAATAGGGGAAGCTTGCTGGGGCCATGTGATGGTTTTTTTAGTTAAAATGAACTCTCGGTAGCCCTGCATAACTAGGTATGTTGATGTTTTCTAGTTAATTGCCTTATGAAAATTGAGATCAAAATCAGTTTATGCTTGTATCCACCAGCTTGAAAACACTTTCAATTAGGAAACTCAAAATGTTCTATAATGCTTTCATGATTATTATGTATTTAACCTTCACTTCAATATTTTATACTTTCATTTATATCTATTTTAGTTTCAATTCATTTACATATTTTGCATGGATTTGTGGGTATTCTTTTTGGTTGTGTGTGGTGTAGATCTTGGAGCTAAATGGCGTGGTATAACATCGACTTGAGGTTCCTCACTGGCACTAGTGGTGACTTGATTTGTTGATATGTCAATTGAAATGATGAATAAAAAATTCTCATTTTATGCATATGATTTTTTTATATTTTATTTTGTTTTGTTTTGTTTTTAATTCATATAGATATTTTTCATTAATTTGTGGGTATGCTATTTGGTTGTGTGGTGTAGATCTTGAAGGTGAAGGTTGTAGCATAATAGTGATTTGAGGTTCCTCACTGGTACTAGAACCGAATTGATTTGTTGATATGTCAATAGGGATGTTGAATGAAAAATGATCATTCTATGCTGATCATTTTTTATACCTTCATTTTTTGTTTCAATTCATATAGATATTCTGTACTAATTTGTGGGTATGCTTTTTGGTTGTTTGTAGTGTAGATCTTGGATCTGAAGGGTATGACATAACGACTTGAGGTTACGCATTGGTATTAGAGCTGATATGGTTTGTACTTCTAATGATCTAAATGGGGGTGGTGAAAGATCTTCAATAGGAGTAACTATACTTCTACAATGATGGGTGATAGAGGATTGGAGTCGAGAGACAACATGCCATTTTTTCATTTCGGGGGTGGTGATGGGGTGGCAGGGGCGGGGGTGGGGGTGTGGGTTTGGTGGTGGCTTTGGGGTTTTTGTTTTTTTACGATCTTTTTATGTATCAATCAACATAATTATGTATTGATTCATTTTATATTAAATTTTACTATTAATGTGATTTATCTTTTTCTAAATTTGAACATTGTGAAAATCTTCTTCGATTTGATAATTAGAATAGGTGTATTATATATGATAAATTAATAAATATAATATAAAATTTTAGCAATAAATATTGAAACAACACATAAACATAATATCTTATTTGAAATATAAATTACAAACAAATATTAATTATTTGTATTGATTATGAAAGTTGATAATAATATTACCAACAGATAAATTTGTTATAGAAACCTGTTGCTAAACATTTTGACCAACGCATATATTATTTGTTGGTATTATTATAATTGAAACATAAATATTTTATAAGTCGCAATAACATTTAGCAACAGAGTTTTTACCAACAGTTTAGTGACAGGACAATTTTTTATGGTAAAACGTTTTGTAAAGACTCGAAAATTTCAAGGAATTTTTTTTCTTAATTCTTTGGAATTTTACGAGTCCGTAGTTTCTGATAGCACCTGATTCTGAGGCCCGGTGTGCCCGGAATCAATTTCTGAAGTTTTATTTAGGTACGTTCAGTAAACGTACAAGTGGGTTTTTCTATCTTTTGAACTGGTGCTCAGAATCAAAATCCGAGGGCACCGATGAACTCACAGCACCGGTAAATGCTTAAGGGGACCTTTACTGCAGTTGTGTTTTATGCGGGTTGAAAGTTAAAATTGGGGTTTAATTAAAAAGTTAAATAAAATTGTTTAGAACAATTTTATTCACCTTGGTGGTTAAATCCTACATGGGGAAGTTAATGGTGGGGCCCACCCCCACATAACTTCCCATGTGTGGATATTTGTGAGGTGGGGCCCACACGAGCCCCAACCTTTCATCTCCCTTGAACCTCCCTTAAACTCCCCAATTTAACTCCCCTTGTTTAATTCTTGACAAATCCCCCATTTAATTGGGTGGAGCCTCTCCACATTCCACCTCCTTCACTCCATTTGATTCTTTGCCAAACCATCTCAATTAATTAAACAACTCTTCAATTAATTAATTAAAGAGTTTGATTTAATTTGAAAATACATGGCATGTTATTTTGGGTTGGCAATATTGGTGGGAGATCTCTTGAGAGGATTTAGAAGGAAGTGTTCTTCTTCGACGAAGAACACCAACCTTCAACGAAGAACGACTCCAACGAAGATCGCGAAGTCACCGACGACGTGCCTTATCTTCTTCTTCATCCACGTCAAGGGAGGAGACACCACTGCGGGGAACATCGCCAATGACAATGACTCTTCCTCTGACGTCAATGGAATCAACACCGTTCTTCTCTGATGTCCGACCATCGCGACGTTCTTCTTCTGCGGTTCGACGACGTGTGACGTCTTTGTGAGGTAGGGGTTGTTTTGTATATTTTAGTATGTGTGATTTATACCCTCGAGCATGGGCCTTATTTTATGATGAACTATGGTTTGAGCCTCTAACGCGGAGGGCACGAGCTAACGAACAAGTACGGTCCCTCCGCTGGTTGTTCGTTTGTGTGCGGATTGATGGGCGACGATGAAACGAGACCACAACGGCGATTTGGGGCTTTCACAGTGAAGTTCGGGTCCCAAGATGACCTTAGGTGAAATCGGTGGGCGAAATAGACCACCGGAGCGTGTTCGGGGGTCCGCGGAAGGCTGCGGCGGTGCGCCTCGCCAGCACAGCGGCGCGCCGCCGGAATAGTCCGCCGCGACTGAGCCGCGGCAGCGGAAGAAAACCGGAACGACTTTGTCGTTCCGGAAAATTGGAGAGGCGCGGCTTAACGCCGCACCAGCTGGACGAGCCAGCACCCCACTGGCCAGGCCGGGGCAGGCCACACGGGTCGGGCCGCGCCGGCCGGGCGGGGTTGGGCCGGGTCGGACTGGGCCCAAACCCCGCTTTTTCAGACCTTTTTCGGTTAATTACCCATAACTTGAGCTAAAGACCTCAGATAGACGTACCGTCAGTTGCGTAGGAATTCTTAGATCAAGACGGTCATTTAGGTATATTAAACTCAAGGTTTTGGTGAAGTTTAAGTACAATTGGGTTGGTTTGAACCCGAAACCAACAGGGCGCTCGGAGCGGAAACACTTATTACTTAAGGACCGGACGTCCGATTGACGTGTCGTCAACTATGTTGGTTTCCTTATGATGATATGGTTCTTTTGGAATACTTCATTTGAGGTTTGAACGCAGTTGGAGTATGGTCGGGTTGGTTTAGCTTAGAAACCAACCAGGCCCCTGGAATGGAAAAGCAAATAACTCTCAGACCGGACGTCCGTTTGACAATCCGTCAGTGGAATTGGTAATCTCATTGAGAAATATTTCCTTTGAGTATTACTCATGGGAGTTTGAGGTACAGTTGAGATATGGTCGGGTTGGTTCGTACACAGAACCAACCGGGCCCCTAGAACGGAAATGCTAATAACTTACAGACCGGGCGTACGATTGACGCGCCGTCTGTTGCGTTGAGACCCCTATGACATGGAAGACATTTGAGATTCTTCCACCTAAGACTTTGTGGCACTTGGAGTGTCGATCAGTATCTCATGGAGTGGATCCTCTCGGAGACGAGCATTCGGAATACAAAGACCTTGTAGCTGGCTGAGACCTGATGACTGCTTGTCCGATTCGTTTCGGAGTGACTTGACTAACCCAGTGGGTAGCGCAACTATGTTGTGGCGGCAGACCCATGGTACACGACAGGAGGAGTACCTCTTTACTCTATTAGGGGGCACGCTACTGTGTTGGGGTGGCAGACCCATGGCGGGGAGCGCTACTGTGTTGGGGCAGCAGACCCATGGTACTCGACAGGAGGAGTACCTCAGAAGTCTAAGGTTAGTGAGTAGCACCTCAGAGTCGCGATAGGACTAATGTGATTGATAGAGGAGGATTTCTCTAGCAGCTGTGTTTTTGACATCATGAATAAAATCCTGGTTTGAGCTGAGTCAATGACTTTTGTGTTTTCCTCATGATTGAGACGCGTTACTTGATAACTTAGGTATATGTACGGGCATATACCTAAGTAAAGGTTATATGTTGAGATCTTTCTTTGTGGTTTATCCTTGTTGGATTTAGTGAGACCTTGAGGGTCTCAGGGTCTCTAATGAGTATCGTTATACTCACCCCTGCACGGGCTATGCCCGCACCTTGTTGTGTTGGATGCAGACGAAGGACAGCGCTGACCGAGACAAAGTGTACGAGGACTGGATGGTACCCAGAGGTGGACACTCAGTGTGACGGCACACGGAGCGAGCCGATAGACACAGAGTGCTGAGGAGGACATCTGCAATACCCTTCAGGTAGGAACCCGGAGGACGATCCAGGAGCTTCTTCACCATTCAGCTTTTCAGTTGTACTTTCTTTCAAATGTAGTTGTACCTTTCTGTTGGGCTTGTATTTCCTGCCCCTTTGTACTTTCAGCATGCTTGTTATACTGATTTACTTAGTGTTTGCTTCCTCTTGTTCTCTGGTTGTGTGTGTTTACATTTTATAAAGGTAATGCCTTCCCAATTTTTAGGGAATTACGCCTTTGGTGCTAGTCCTTAGCCCCTGGCCTATGGAAGGTAGGCTTGGGGTAGTCACGATACGGGCCCTGGGGAACGGGTTGTGAAAAATTGGTATCAAAGGAGTCGGTTTTACCGTAGAACTTAGGACTTTGATATTTTCTTTTTTGTGAAGCAATAGTGTTAAGCGTACTAAGTGTGGTTTTTAGTTCAGGGAGTCCAGTGTTGGTGTGGCGGCTGACGTATCCATACACCAGGACCCTGACTTCTGATTTCCGACTCAGTGCACGAAAGCACTGATTGCGTTTGTGTTTTCTAAAGTTTTCTTTAAGTCAGCTCAAACCAGGTCAACTCACTAGGTTTAGTCTTTTGACCGTGTTGCATCTGTTTAGGATGCCTCCATGCAGACATTCAGTTGGAGTTTCGAGAGAGTACTCGATGACGACCCGCCGAGCGATGAGGCTCTGGTGCAGGGCCGTCTTGCTATGTTGGAACCTTCGGGTGGTGTACCAGCAGCAGCACCACCCATTAGGCATCAGATACCACCAGCCGCAATGGCGAACGGTGCACATCGACAGAGCGTGTTTCATGAGTTCTAGTAGTAGAGGCCTCCGAGGTTACGAGGCGAGGTAGATTCCCAGGCATCAGTGGGCTGGCTGGAGGCGATTTCTAGAGTTCTACACCTAGTATAGATACTAATAGAGCATATGGTGATCTTAGCTACTAGTGTTTCATATTGAGTGAGCATGAGGTTGGTCCGCATGGTGATGAGGTTTCGATACGTGGACTGATGTCTGAGAGAGTACCTTTGGGTAGTGTACCAGCTATATCACTACCTGTTAGTCAGGAGTTTCAACCGGCGGTACCGGTTGATGACACGTGTAGGCCTAGTGCCTTACACGCGTTTCATCATTAGATACCCCTCAGGTTCCGAGGCAAGCCCGACTCACAGGCGGCTGAGGACTGGCTTGAGGAGGTGGCTGAGAGTTTTTTAGAGCTTATACAACTTTGGAAGGATGACATGTCGGTAGCTGAGTATTCATCGAGGCGTACCGATCGTTCTTGGTACTTGATGACTACGATACGATCAGTTCTTTAGAGCTCTGACCTCAGAGCGAGGTGTGTTTAAAGGACATCTGAGCCAATACTTTTCCTCTATGAATTCCTACTTATGCTAGGGTACTAGAGAGAACCTTTGTGGTTGAATGTTCTTTGGCCGAATGGATACAGTTAGAGATTGTTAGCAGTGGGAAAGTAGGGAACTGACACTTGTCTCAAAGACTTGGGCATATAAAATGTTTCAAGAAGAGAAAGTGTTAAAGACAGATGAATCTACAGAGTAGTAGACGTGGAAGCAGAGCTAGGAGAGCATCATGGGTTGGTGTACATTTCGACATGTTACAACCACCCGCCTTTATAGTCCCTGCCAGGCTCAGGGAGCAGGAGGGCAGGGTAAGAGAGTAGCTGCATGCTGTCAAGGAGTGTGACCTAAGGGCTCTAGGAATGATTCGAGGTACGGTCTATGTCTTCTTCTAGATGTCGTAACAACATACATTGATACGAATCATTCCATCCTTCCACGAATCTTGTCCCAGACCTAGAGTTTCCGGTTAAGCCGTTGACTTGACCCTCACATCTGGAGATACATTTGGGAGGAGACTCGATAATCACGCTTACACCGATGGTGTGATCTGACCCTTGAGGCGAGAGTTTCGTTTGGAACCTCTTGGTGGCAGCGTCGAGGCCTTACGACGTTAGTTTGGGTATGGACTGGGCAACCACAATTCATAAACAGATTGACTGTATTAGGCAAAAAAGTTGTGGTTTACCTACAACGTTGGGATGGGTTTTCCTTGGTCGGTGAAAAGGAAACCCCAGGAAGCATAGGATGGAATCATGCATAAGTGGGTGCAGTCAATCACTCATGAGTCGGCTAGACTTAGATTTTTTCCAGACTTCTCCAGAGTTGCTGCACCGCTTTTAGCATTGACAAAGAAGAGGAAGCCCTTCGTGTGGTCATAGAGATACCAACAGATCTTTTCAGGAGCAGAGGGAGAGTTTGACCAGTGCGCCCATCATGAGGCTACCAGAGAAGGTACAGATCATCCACAAGTGGATGAAGACTGCACAGAGCAGACATAAGTCCTATGATGATAGGAGACGGAGACCACTGAATTTCGAGGATGGCAACCACGTTTTCCTACGGGTCTCACCTTGATGAGGTCTACGGAGATTTGGCCGGGGCGGCAAGTTATCTTCGCGTTTCATCGAACCTTTCCAGGTCATCAGTAGAGTAGGTGAGGTGGCTTACCGGCTGGCCTTCCACCTCAGTTGCACCGGGTGCATGACGTCTTCTACGTATCTCAGCTGAGGAGATACGTACTCGACCCGACCCACATCATCGATCATGGGGAGCTGGATATCAATGACGGGGTGACAATTGTGGAGATCCCAGTGGAGATCGAGGATTGAAAGTAGCGAGTCCTACATGGATGGTCGATTTCTCTAGTGCGCATTCACTGACAGCACGAGAACCTCCAGGTGAGCACATGAGAGCAAGAGGCTCAGATACGTGCTCATTACCCCTTTAGTTTCCCTAGTGTATGTTGTAGCTTTATGGGGACGTAAAGCCCTGAGGTGGGAGTAATGTAAAGACCCAAAAATTTCAAGAAATTTTTTTTCTTAATTCTTTGGAATTTTACAAGACCGCAGTTTCTGATGGCACCTGATTCCGAGGCCCGGTGTGTCAGGAATCAATTTCTGAAGTTTTGTTCGGGTACGTTCAGTAAACATACGAGTGGGTTTTTCTATCTTTTGAACCGGTGCTCGGAATCAAAATTTGAGGGCACTGATGAACTTGTAGTGCCGGTAATTGTTTAAGGGGAACTTTACCGTAGTTGCGTTTTATACGGGTTGAAAGTTAAAATTGGGGTTTAATTAAAAAGTTAAATAAAATTGTTTAGAACAATTTTATTCACCTTGGTGGTTAAATCCTACATGGGGAAGTTAATGGTGGGGCCCAACCCCACATAACTTCCCATGTGTGGATATTTGTGAGGTGGGGCCCACACAAGCCCCAACCTTTCATCTCCCTTAAACCTCCCTTAAACTCTACAATTTAACTCCCCTTGTTTAATTCTTGACAACTCCCCCATTTAATTAGGTGGAGCCTCTCCACATTCAACCTCCCTCACTCCATTTGATTCTTTGCCAAACCATCTCAATTAATTAAACAACTCTTCAATTAATTAATTAAAGAGATTGATTTAATTTGAAAATAAATGACATGTTATTTTATGGGAGGGCCAATTTTATTATTTTGGGTTGGCAATATTGGTGGCAGAGCTCTTGAGAGGATTTAGAAGGAAGTGTTCTTCTCCGACGAAGAACACCAACCTTCAACGAAGAACGACTCCGACGAAGAACACGAAGTCACCGATGATGTGCCTTTTCTTCTTCATCCTCCGTGTCAAGGGAGGATACACCACTGCGGGGAATGTCGCCAACGACGACGGATCTTCCTCTGACATCAACGGAATCGACATCATTCTTCCGCGACGTCCGACCACCGCGACGTTCGTCTTCCGCGGTTCGACGACGTGCGACGTCTTTGCGAGGTTGGGGGTTGTTTTGTATATTTTCATATGTGTGATTTATACCCTTGATCATGGGCCTTCTTTTATGATGAACTATGGTTTGAGCCTTTAACACTGAGGGCACGGGCTAACGAACAAGTCTAATACCTCCGCTGGTTGTTCGTTTGTGCGTGGATTGACGGACGACGACGAAACGAGATCGCAACGGCGATTTGGGGCGGGCCACGCCAGTCGGTCCGGGTCGCACCCAACTGGGGGCCGGACCCAAGTCGGGTCGACCCAGTTTGGGCCGACCCAGGGTGGGTTGGGCCGGGTCGGACCGGGCCCAGACCCCCCTTTTTCAGACCATTTTCGATTAATTGCCCATAACTTGAGCTACGGACCTCTGATCGATATACTGTCAATTGCGTAGGAATCATTGGATCGAGAAGGTCGTTTTGGTATATTACACTCAAGGTTTTGATGAAATTTGGGTACAGTCGGGTTGGTTCGAACCCGAAACCAACCGAGCCCTCGGAGCGGAAACACTTATAACTTAAGGACCAGACGTCCGATTGACGTGTCGTCAACTACGTTGGTTTCCTTATGATGATATGGTTCTTTTGGAATACTTCACTTGAGGTTTGTATTCAGTTGGAGTATGGTCGGGTTGGTTTATCTTAGAAACCAACCGGGACCCTGGAACGAAAAAGCCAATAACTCTCAGACCAGACGTCCGTTTGACAAACCGTCAGCGGCATTAGTAATCTCATTGAGAAACAGTTCCTTTGAGTATGACCCATGGGATTTTGGGGTACAATTGAGATACCGTCAGGTTGGTTCGTACACGGAACCAACCGGGCCCCTGGAACAGAAATGCTAATAAGTCACAGACCAGACGTCCGATTGACGCGTCGTCTATTGCGTTGAGATCCCTAAGACATAGAGGAGCTTTGAGATTCTTCCACCTGAGACTTCGTGGCACTTGGAGTGTGGATCAGTAGCTCATGGATCAGATCCTCCTGGAGACGACTGTACGGAGTATGGAGACCTTGTAGCTGGCTGAGACCTTGTAGCTGCTTGTCCGATTCATTCCGGAGTGACTTGACTAGCCCAGTGGGGAGTGCTACTATGTTGGGGCGGCAAACCCATGGTACTCGACAGGAGGAGTACCTCTGTAGGCTATTAGGGGGAGCACTACTGTGTCGGGGCAGCTGACCCATGGCGGGGAGCGCTACTGTGTTGGGGCAGCAGACCCGAGGTACTCGACAAGAGGAGTACCTCAGCAGTCTAAGGTTAGTGAGTAGCACCTCAGAGTCGCGACATGACTATTGTGCTTGATAGAGGAGGAGTTCTCTAGAAGATGTGTTTTCGACATCATGAATAAAATCCTAGCTTGAGTTGAGTCAATGACCATTGTGTTTTGCTCATGATTGAGATGGGTTCCTTGATAACTTAGGTATATGTATGGGCATATACCTAAGTAAAGGTTATCTGTTGAGATCTTTATTTGTGGTTTATCCTTGTTGGATTTAGTGAGACCTTGAGGGTCCCGGGGTCCCTACTGAGTATCGTTATACTCACCCATGCACGGGCTATGCCTGCACCTCGTTGTGTTGGATCCAGACGATGGATAGCACTGACCGAGACATAGTGTACGAGGACTGGACTGTACCCAGAGGTGGACACTCGGTGTGACGACAAAAGGAGCGGACCAATAGACATGGAGTGCTGAGGAGGACATCTGTACCTTCCCTTCTGGTAGGAACCCAGAGGACGATCCAGGAGCTGCTTCACCATTCATCTTTTCAGTTGTACTTTCTTTCAGATGTAGTCGTACCTTTCTGTTGGGCTTGTATTTCTGGCCCCTTTGTACTTTCAGCACGTTTGCTTCAGCTTGTTCTCTGGTTGTGTGTGTTTACGTTTTATAAAGGTAATGTCTTCCCAGTTTTTAGGTAATTACACCTTTGGTGCTAGTCGTCAGCCCCTGGCCTATGGAAGGCGGGCTTGGGGTAGTCACGATACGGGCCCTGGGGGGCGGGTTGTGACACGTTTACCAATAGAAAATGCACATTTACCAACATATATACCCCTGTTGGAAAAACCTAATTATTTTGTAGTGAAACCCCCTTAAAACCCCAAAAAATGTTAAAAACACTAAAAACCTTAAAACCCTAAAAAACTCAAAACAACCCTAAAAACCCAAAAGGTCCTAAAAATCTTAAAAAACCCTAAAAATAACTTAAAAAACAAAGAACCCTCAAAATCCCTAAAAACACTAAAAAACCCCTAAAACCATAGAAATCCTAAAAACCCCTAAAAACCCTAAAAACATTAAACCCTCAAAAATCTAAAAAACCCTTGAAATCCATAAAAACCCCTAAAAACATTAAAAAACCCTAAAAACTCATAAAAAACTTAAAAACCCACTAAAAACATTAAAAAACCTTTAAAACCATAAAATGATAAAAACTCTAAAAAACCTGAAAATCCCTAAAAACCCAAAAGACCCTAAAACCCATAAAATCCTTTGAAAAATAATAAAAACGCTCAGAACCCATAAAATCCCTAAAAACCATACAAATCCTAAAATCCACTAAAAATCCATGCAAATATAAAAAACCCAAAAAACCAAGACATTCCCTTAAAAACCATAAAAATACCTAAAAACCTTAAAAAACTCTAAAAACTCATAAAAAACCTAAAACCCATAAAAAAATATAAAATCCCTTAAAACCCTTAAAAATGTTAAAAATCTATAAAAAACATAAAAATCCAAAAAAACTCAAAAAAACCTAAAAACCCCAAAAGACCCTAAAAACCCTTAAAACACTAAATCCCTCAAGATCCCCAAAAAACCTATAAAAAAACAAAGACCAAAAAAATCATAAAAGTCCCCTAAAAATCAATGAAAATTTTAAAAAACCCTAAAACACCCTTAAAACCGTAAAACCTCTAAAAACCTTTAAAAATCCTAAAAACCCGTAAAACCCCTAAATATTGCTAAAAACTCTAAAAACCGTTAAAACCCCTAAAAATTTTAAAAAAATCTAAAAAACCTTAAAAACATTAAAAAATAAAAAAACAGCTAAAACCTCCCAAATGGCTTTAAAAACCTTGAAACCCCTAAAAACCTTAAAACCCATGAAAAAACAAAAAATCCCTCAAAATCCCTAAAAAACCTAGAAAACACTAAAAACCATAAAAATATGAAAAACCCTTAAAAATCCATGAAAATATAAAAAAACTTAAAAACCATTGAAAAACAAAAAAACCACTAGAAACCTTAAAAACCCTAAAACCCATAAAAACCCTAAAACCAACTAAAAACTCTAAAAACCTTTAAACACCAAAAAACATTGAAAACCATAAAAACCCTACAAAAATCAAAATAACACTTAACACCCCAAAAGACCCTAAAACCCCTGAAAACCCCTAAAACCCTAAAAACCTATGAAAAACACCAAAACCCTCAAAATCCATAAAAACCCTAAAAGCCATAAAAAACCTAAAAACCCACTAAAAACCATGAATATGTAAAAAAACCTAAAACCCTTCAAAAACCCCCATGAAAACAATAAAAACCACTAAAAACATATTAAAACCATAAAAACCCATAAAAAACACAAAAAACTCTAAAAAATATTTTAAACCCTAAAAATGTTAAAAACTTTAAAAACCTAAAAAACCCCAAAAAACCTAAAAACTCAAAAAACCCCTGAAAGACCCTAAAGACCATGAAATTCCCTAAAACCCCTAAAAACAATTGAAAAATCCTAAAACCATCAGAATCCTTCAAAACCCTAAAACCCCCAAATACATTAAATCCTAAAAAACTCCTAAAAATCCATGACAAAGAAAAAAAACCCTAAAAACCCTAAAAAAACGTGAAAACCATAAAAGCCCCAAAAAACCTTAAAAAACCTTAAAACCCCCTAAAACCCAAATAACAACTAAAAACTAGAAAACCCATTAAACCACAAAAAACGTTAAAACACTCTAAAAAACCAAAAAACCCCTAAAAACACTAAAAAAACTAAAACCCCCAAAAGATCCAAAAAACCCAAAAAACCCAAAAAACCCCTAAAAAATCCTAATAACTCTAAAAATCCACTAAACACTAAAAAACCCTAAAAAACATCAAATTCTAAAAAATCCCCAAAAAATCTAGGAAAACGTAAAACCCCCTAGAAACCCTGGAAACCCCCTAAAGCCTTAAAAACCCTAAAAACCAACTAAAAACTCTAAAAACCCTTAAAACCCCAAAAAATGTTTAAAAAAACCTAAAAAACCTTAAAACCCTTATAAAACACCAAAAAACTCTAAAAACCTAGGAAAAACCATAAAACCCCTCAAAGTCCCTAGAAACCTAAAAAACCAAAAAAATCATAAAAACCCCTAAAAATCAATGAAAACATAAAAAACCCTAAACACCATAAAACACCCCTAAAAACCATAAAACCCCCTAAGAACCTTAGAAACAAAAAAAACCCGTAAAAATCCTAAAAACCACTAAAACCCCTTTAAACCCCTAAAAATGTTTAAAAACTCTAAAAACATTAAAACCTTAAAAATACCCAAAAAACCAAAAAGACCCTAAAAAACCTAAAAAACCAAAAAAACCCAAAAACCCACAAAATCCCAAAAAACCAAAAAAACCCTAAAAATCAATGAAAGCGTAGAAAACCCTAAAAAACCCACAAAATCCCAAAAAACCCAAAAAACCAAAAAAATCCTAAAAATCAATGAATGCGTAGAAAAACCCAAAAGCCTTAAAAACCCCCTAAAAACCATAAAACCCCTTCAAAATAATTAAAACACTAAAAAAATAAAACCCTAATAACTATTAAAAACTCAAAAAAACCCTTTTATAACCCTATAAATGTTAAAATCTATAAAAAAAACTTAAAAAACCTGAAAATGTGGAAAAATTCCAAAAACCCAAAAATACCATAAAAACCCTAATAAACCCTAAAAACCCCTAAAACCCCATAAAACCCTCAAAATTCCTAAAAGCCTAAAAAAACCCTAAAATCCATTGAAATCCTAAAAAACCCCTAAAAATCTATGAAAATGTAAAAAAACCTAAAAACCTTAAAAAACCCCAAAAAAACAAAAAGACACCTAAGTTTGTGGGTTTTAGGTTTTTTATGGCCATTTAGAGTTTTTTAAAGGTTTTTATCGTTTTTGAGGGATTTTCTAGGTTTTTTGGGTTTTTTATATTTTTTTAGGGAATTTTAGGATTTGTATGGTTTTTAGGGATTTTATGGATTCTGAGGGTTTTTATTGTTTTTCAAAGGATTTTAGGGGTTTTAAGGTCTTTTTGGGTTTTTAGGGGTTTTAATGTTTTTTAGAGTTTTTTTACCATTTTAGGGGTTAGAAGGTTTTTTAAAGTTTTTAGTGGGTTTTTATGTTTTTTATGAGTTTTTAGGTGTTTTTAAGGTTTTTAGGGGTTTTTATGGATTTCAGGGTTTTTTCATATTTTTGAGGGTTTAATGCTTTTATAGATTTTTAGGGGGTTTTAGGATTTCTATGGGTTTTAAGGGTTTTTTAGTGTTTTTATGGATTTTGATGGTTCTTAGGGTTTTCAGGAGTTTTTACGGGTTTTCCGGATTTTCAGGGACCTTTTGGGTTTTTAGGGATCTTTTTGAGTTTTTAGGGTTTAAGGTTTTTATAAATTTTTAACATTTTTAGGGGTTTTAGAGTTTTTAGTGTTTTTTTAATGTTTTAGGGGTTTTCTAGTTTTAAGACATTTTTTAGGGTTTTGCACATTTTCATGGATTTTTATGGTTTTTAGGGGTTTTTAGGGTTTTTAGGGATGTTGATGTTTTTTGGGTTTTAAGGGGTTTTCAGTTTTTTTGGGTTTTTAAGGATCTCAAGGTATTTTTGGGTTTTTAGGTTTTTTTTTTGAGTTTTTAGGGCTTTTGAGGTCTTTAGAGTTTTTTAATGTTTTAGAGGGTTTAAGAGTTTTTAGAGATTTTAGTGGTATTTTAGTGTTTTTATGGGATTTTCGGGGTTTTTAAGGTTTTTAGAGGATTTTATGGTTTTCAGTGGGTTTTTAGAGTTTTTTATGTTTTCATGGATCATTAAGGGTTTTAAATATTTTTATGGTTTTTAGAGATTTTTGTGGTTTTTTGGGATTTTGAGGGTTTTTTGGGGTTTTTAGGGGTTTTTAGGGCTTTTAGGTGTTTTTAGGATTTTTAGGCTCGTTTTGGGTTTTAGGTTTTTTTAGTGTTTTTTATGTTTTTATGGTTTTTTTGTGTTTTTATTGTTTTTAGGGTTTTAAAATGTTTTTAAAGTTTTAGTGGGTTTTTAGGGTTTTTATGAGTTTTTAGGGTTTTTTATGGTTTTTAGGGGTTTTATGGTTTTCAGGGGTCTTTTAGGATTTTTTAGTTTTTTAGTTTTTATGTATTTTTAAGGGTTTTTTAGATTTTTTATGGTTTGTAGAGTTTTTTTTGGTTTTCTGGTATTATGAGGGTTTTGGGTGGTTTTTAGAATTTTTAGGGGTTTTTAGAATTTTTAGGGTATTTTTGGGTTTCTAGGTTTTTTTTGAGTTTTTAGGGTATTTAAGGTTTTTTTAGAGTTTTAAGCATTTTTAGGGGTTTTAAGATTTTTTTGGGTTTTTTGGGTTTTTTTGGTTTTTAGGGTTTTTTTGTGGATTTAAGGGGTTTTTCGGTTTTTTTGGGTTTTTTACTTTTTGATGGATTTTAATGTATTTTATAGCATTTTTATTGTTTTTAGGATTTTTAGGATTTTTAGGGTTTTTAGGGATTTTGAGGGTTTTTAGGGCTTTTTAGGGGTTGTTTGGGGTTTTCTGGTTTTTCAAGGTTTTTAGGGGTTTTGTGAATTTTTTATGGTTTTAAGGTTTTTAGATTTTTTTAACATTTTTTCTGGTTTTAAGGATTTTTAGAGTTTTTAGTGGGGTTGTAGGGTTTTTATGCTTTTTATGGGTTTTCCAGCGCCTTTAGGGGTTTTTACATTTTCATAGAATTTTAGGGGTTTTTAGGATTTTTATGGTTTTTAGGGTTTTTATGGTTTTTAAGAATTTTGAGGGTTTCTGAGGGGTTTCAAAAAAAATTAGGGGGTTTCAAGGTTTTTAGTGTCTTTTTGGGTATTTAGGGTTTTTTTTGAGTTTTTATGGGTTTTAAGGTTTTTTAGAGTTTTTTAAGTTTTTTAGGGGTTTTAAGGGTTTTTAGAGTTTTTTTGTAGTTTTTTGGGTTTTATCCGTTTTTAGGGTTTTAATGGTTTTTAGGGGTTTTGTAGTTTTCTGGGTTTTTTCATGGTTTTTAGGTTTTTTAAGTTTTTATGGATTTTTTGGGGTTTTTTCAGGCTTTTTATGGTTTTTAGGGGTTTTTAGGGTTTTGGGGGATTTATGGGTTTTAGGGTTTTTTGAGTTTTTTTGGGTTTAAGGTTTTTTTTGAGTTTTTTAATGCTTTTAGGGGTTTTTAAGGTTTTCGTAGTTTTTATAGGTTTTTTGGATTTTTTTTCTTTTATGGGTTTTTAGGATTTTTAGGGATTTTGAGGGGTTTTAGGAGGTGTAGGGTCTTTTTATCTTTTTAATGGTTTTTTGAGTTTTTTTGGGTTTTTACGGTTTTTAGAGTTTTTAGTGGGGGTTTTAAGGGTTTTTATAGGTTTTTAAGCGTTTTAAGATTTTGGGGGGTTTTATGGATTTCAGGGGTTTTCAGGACAGAAGAGGGGTGAAGCCAGGCTATTCCTGACCCCCCCAAAATTTATTAATATGAAAAAAGATGCAACAGACAAGGGAGGGGAGGGGTCAAATGACCCACACCCAAAAACCCATAACAAACCCAAAACCAAAAAAAACAAGAACCAAAATGCACACAAAAACAAACAAATCGTAAAACCAGAAAAGATCCCAGTAGCAGTCCCATCCAGACAGCAATCAACATCCAGCAGCAACAACACCATAAACCACAACTTCAACACCTCTCAATTAAGCAGTAATCGGTATCCAACATCACAATTTCCAGCATCTAGCGCCTTCTCTCCAAGCAATTTCACCACCAGCAACACAGAACTGCCAGCACCAAAATCATAGACATCAACTTCACAATTTTCTAGCCAAGCATCTTACAAACTCCAACACCACAGTTTTCGGCATCAAGCACCCTCTTCAACCATACCCACCCAAGCTGCATCCATCAACCAGCATCTCATTTTCCAACATCTGAAACCTCTTATCCTGAAAAATTCTAGCATACCACACCTAGAAATACAACAGAAAACACAGAACCACCAACGCTCATGCCCAGAACGAATAGCTTCATCAAATCCTAGCCCATCATCAAACAGATTCAGGGGCTTTCAGGATTTTTATGTTTTTTTATGTTTTCATTTATTTTTAGGGGGGGTTTAGGATTTTTATGGTTTTGACGGTTTTTAGGGGTTTTGATGGTTTTTAGGGGTTTTCAAGTATTTTTAGGGTTTTAAGGGGCTTTCAGGATTTTTAGGGTCTTTTGGGGTTTTAGGGCTTTTTTAAGTTTTTTAGGGTTTCAAGGGTTTTTTAGAGTTTTTAAACCTTTTTATTGGTTTTAAGTGTCTTTAGATTTTTTAGTGGGTTTTTATTGTTTTCATGGGTTTTTTGGGTTTTTAAGGTTTTTAGGGGTTTTAGAGTTTTTATGATTTTCAGGGGGTTTTCAGGATTTTTAGGCTTTTTTACTTTTTCATGGATTTAAGGGTTTTTTTGGTTATTTTTTGTTTTTAAAGTTTCATAGGGTTTTTAGGTATTGTGAGTGTTTTTAGTGTTTTTAGGTAGTTTTTAGGGTTTTTAGGGTTTTTAGGGTCTTTTTGGGTATTTAGGGTTTTTTTTTTGCGTTTTTAGGGTTTTTAGAGTTTTTTAAGGGGGTTTAAAGGGTTTTTAAATTTTTTTAGTGGGTTTTTAGGGTTTTAGGATTTTTTATTGTTTTAGTGGGTTTTCAGGGGTTTTTTACATTTTCATTGACTTTTAGGGGTTTTTTTAGGTTTTCTATATTTTTTTGTTTTTTGGGTTTTTTTGGATTCTGAGTGGTTTTAGGGGTTTTCAAGTGTTTTTAGGTTTTTTATGGGTTTTCAGGGTTTTTAGAGTCTTTTTGGGTTTTTTTGGGGGGTTTGAGTTTTTTAGGGTTTTAAAGGCTTTTTAGAGTTTTTTTCTAAGATTTTTAGATCTTTTTATGGATTTTAGAGTTTTTAGTGGTTTTAAGAGGTTGTTTTGGGTTTTTAGGATTTTTTATGTTTTCATGGATTTTTATGGGTTTTTATGGATTTTAGTGTTTTTAGTGGTTTGAAAGGCTTTTTAGAGTTTTTTTATGGTTTTAAGAGGTTTTTTTCTGGGGGTTTTAGGATTTTTTATGTTTGCATGGATTTTTAGGGGTTTTAAAGGATTTTATTTGTCTTCAGGTTTTTTAGGTTTTTTAGGGACTTTGAGGAGTTTTAGGTTTTTTTCATGGTTTTTTTTGGGTTTTAGGGGTTTTTTAAGGTCTTTAGGGTCTTTTCAGATTTTGATTGTTTCTTTTGTTTTTTAGGGTTTTTAGGGTTTGTTAGATTTTTTAACATTTTTAGAGGTTTTAAGGGTTTTTAGAGTTTTTAGTGGTTTTAGGGTCTTTAAAGTTGTAGGGGTTTTATGGTATTTAGAGAGTTTTCAATGTTTTTAGGATTTTTTATGTTTTCATTGATTTTTAGGGCTATTTTAGTATTTTTATAGTTTTTTAGGGTTTTTATGGATTTTAAAAGTTTTTCTCAGGTTTCTATGGTTTTTAGGGTCTTCTTGGGTTTTTATGGGTTTTTAGAGTTTTTAGGATTTTAAGGTTTTTTAGATTTTTTAATGTTTTTAGGGGGTTTAATGGTTTTTAGAGTTTTTAGAGGTTGTTTATGGTTTTTCAATTTTTTAATGTTTTAATGGTTTTATTGTTTTTAAGGGCATTTCAAGGTTTTTAAGTTTTTTTTTTACTTTTTCATGCATTTTTAGGGAGGTTTTAGGATTTAAATGGTTTTTTTGCGTTTTAGGGTTTTTAGGGAATTTGAGGGGTTTTAAGGTTTTTAGAGCTTTTCAGGGTTTTTAGGGTCTTTTGGGTTTTTAGTGTTGTAAAGGATTTTTAGAGTTTTTAAACATTTTTAGGGGTTTTAATTGTTTTTAGATTTTTTAGTGGTTTGTTAGGGTTTTTGATGTTTTTTAAGGGGTTTCATGTTTTTCAGGGGGTTTTCATGGATTTTGAGGGTTTTTAATATTTTATGGTTTTTAAGGTTTTTTATGGTATTTAGGGATTTTGATGGGTTTTATGGTTTTTAGGGTTTTTAGGGTTTTCGGGGTTTTTAGGGTCATTTCAGGTATTTATGATTCCTTTAGTTTTTTTGGGTTTTAAATGTTTTTAGAGTTTTTTTTAACATTTTTAGGTTTTTAAGGGTTTTTAGAGTTTTTAGGGGTTTTCATGGTTTCTAGGGTGTTTTATGTTTTCATGGATTTTTAGCGGTTTTTAGGATTTTATTGTTTTTTAGGTTTTTAGGGTTTTTTTGAGTTTTTAATGGGTTTTAAGGTTTTTTAGAGTTTTTTAATGTTTTAGTGGGTTTTATGGGTTTTTAAAGTTTTACAATTTTAGGGGTTTTATGGTTTTCATGGGTTTTTTTAGGGTCTTTGGGGTTTTTTATGTTTTCATAGATTTTTAAGGGGGTTTATAGGATTTTTATTATTTTTAGGGTTTTTAGGGATTTTGAGGGGTTTGGGGTTTTTGGGGGGGTTTTAGGGGTTTAGGGGTTTTTAGGGTCCTTTTGAGTTTTTAGGGTTTTTTGAGGTTTTTAAGATTTGTAATGTTTTTAATGTATTTAGGGGTTTTAAATACCAGTAAACCCCCTAAAATGTTAAAAAACTATAAAACCCAAAAAACTCAAAAAGAAACCCCAAAACCCCCAAAAGACCATAAAACCTTGAAAAACAATAAAACCATAAAAAACCTAAAAAACTGTTGAAAAGCCCTAAACCCCCTAGGAATCCCTAAAAACCCAAAAAAACTCTAAAAACCATAAAAAACCTAAAAACCCTGTAAAAAACAATGAAAAGTTAAAAAACCTAAAAACCCTAAAAAACCATTGAATGCCATTAAAACCCCTCAAACCCTTAAAAATCATAAACCCCATAAAAACCCTAAAAACCAATTAATACTCTAAAAACCTTAAACCCCTTAAAAACATTAGAAAACTCTAAAAAAAACTTTAAAACTCTAAAAACTTAAAAAAATCCTTAAAAACCCCTAAAAACCAAAAAAAAAAGACCCTAAAACCCCTAAAAACCCTAAAACTCCTTAAAACCCTTAAAAATCCCCAAGAACCCTCAAAATCCCTAAAAACCCTAAAACCCCTAAAAACCTTAAAAATCCTAATAAACTCCTAAAAATCCATGAAAATGTAAAAACCCCAAAACCCCAAAAAAGATAAAACCCCTAAAACCATTTAAAAACCCAAAAAACAAATAAAAAACTAAAAACCCTTAAAACCCCTAAAAATGTTAAAAAAATATAAACAACCTTGAACCCCTAAAAACTCCAAAAACACTAAAAACCTAAAATGACCCTAAAAACACTTTAAAGCCCCTAAAACCCCTCAAAATCCTTAAAAATTCAAAAAACCCTATAATCCCTAAAAATCCTAAAAATCCATAAAATCCATTAAAATGCAAAAAACCTTAAAAACTCATTTAACCCCTAAAACTATAAAACCTTAAAAACCCTAAAAAACCATAAGATCCCTAAAAACCAGTAAAAAATAAAAAAACCATAACCCCTAAAAACGTTAAGAAACTCTAAAAAACCTTAAAAATACAAAAAACTAACAAAAATCTATAAAAACCCAAAAATACCCAAAAATCCTGAAAATCCCAAAAAACCCGTAAAAATTGTTAAAAACCATCAAAATCCCTAAAATCTTAGAATACCCTAAAAACCATAAAAATCCTAACAACCCCTAAAATCCCTGAAAAACTCATGAAAACCAAAAAAAGCCCCAAAAAACCTAAAAACCCATAAAAATACTAAAAAACCCATTAAAATGAATGACAAGGTTTAAATCCCCAAAATCGCTAAAACCCCCCTAAAAACCATAAAACCCATAAAAACCCTAAAACCCATAAATATCCAAAAACGCACTGAAAACTCTAAAAACCCTGAAAATCCCTAAAAACATTAGAAAACTATAAAAAACCATAAAAAACCCTGAAAATCCCTAAAAACATTAGAAAACTATAAAAAACCATAAAAAACCTAAAAATTCATAAAATGACAAAAAAAAACCCCTAAAAACCCTAAAAACCCTAAAACCCATAAAAATTATAAAAAATCCTAAAAACTCTCAAGATCACTAAAAAACTTAAAAACCATACAAATCCTAAAAAACCTCTAAAATCCCTAAAACCCCTAAAACCCATTAGAACCCCTAAAACCCATAAAAACCCATAAAACCCCTAAAACCCATAAAAATGTTAAAAACCCTAAAAAATATTAAAAAACATAAAAAACTCAAAAAAAACCCAACAAACACCTTAAAATCGTTAAAACCCCTAAACACCGTAAAAAATCTTAAAAACCCTCAAAATCCCTAAAAACTGAAAACCCTTAAAACCATAAAATCCCCTAAAACCCTTAAAAAACACTAAAAACCCATAAAAAACTAAAAAACGCACTAAAAACTATAAGAATTCATAAACACCTAAAAACATTAAAAACACCAAAAAACTAAAAGAAAACCAAAACCCCCAAAAGACCCTAAAACCTCTAAAAAACATAAAAATCCTAAGAAACCCCTAAAAATCCATGAAAATGTAAAAAACCCAAAAAACCTTGAAAACCCTCTTAAAACCATATACCCCTAAAAACCTTAAAAACCCTAAAAACCCATAAAACCCCTATGAAACCACTAAAAACACTAAAAATCATTCAAACCCCAAATAAATTTTTGTTGGTATAAGCTATTTTATTGTAGTGTCTGCCTCATGTGCTCAACTAGGGTGGTAAGGGTGGGGAGGAGTTTGGGGTGTGGTCGTGGGGTCATGTCTTTGGGCAAACAGTTTATCTACATTTTCTTTGTTGCATCGTGTTCCACTTTCATAGTTGTACCCATAAAACGTTAAAAAACTCTTAAAAACCTTAGAAACCCTAAAATACTCAAAAAAAAAATATAAAAACCCAAAAGACCCTAAAAACCCTTAAATACCCTAAACCCTAAAACCCCTAAAAATATTTTAAAACCCACAAAATTCCTAAAAACCCTAAAAACCCTAAAACCATAAAATTCCTGAAAACCCATGAAAATGTAAAAAAACAAGAAATCCTAAAAAACCTTTAAAAACCATAAAAACCCCTAAAAAAATTAAAAATTCCTCAAAACCCATAAAGCCCTAAAAACAAACTAAAAACTCTAAAACCCCCCCCAAAATGTTAAAAACTCTAAAAAACCCTAAAAACCCAAATCCCCTAAAAACCCTTAAAATCCCTAAACCCCCCTAAAAATCATAAAAACCTCAAAATCCTTAAAAACCCTAAAAACCCTAAAAATAATAAAAATCCTAAAACACCAATAAAAATCCATGAAACTGTAAAACCCCCTCAAAACCCTGAAATCCCCTTACAACCATAAAACCCCGAAAAACCTTAAATAACCCTAAAAATCCATAAAAACACTAAAAACCCACTAAAAACTCTAAAACCCCTTAAACCCCAAAAAAACGTTAAGAAACTATAAAAAACCTTAAAACCACTAAAAACTAAAAAACCAAAAAAAACCACGAAAACCCTTAAAACACTAAAAAACCCAGAAAACCCTAAAACCCCTCAAAAGCCCAGAAAACCCAAAAAAAACATTAAAACCCTAAAAATCATAAAAAATTCAAAAAATCCATGAAAACATAAAAAAACCTAAAAAACCCTAAAACCCCCTTAAAACCCATCAAACCCATAAAAAACATAAAAATCCATAAAAACGCTAAAAACCAACTAAAAACTCGAAAAACACTTAAAACCCCAAAAAACCTTAAAACCCCTAAAAAACTCAAAAACACCTCCCTAAAATAAAAAAAGACCCTACAAACCATAAAAAACTAAAAAACCCTAAGTACCTTGAAAAACCTATGACCCCTCAAAATCCATAAAAAACCCTAAAAACCTTGAAAAACCCAGAAAACCATAAAAACCCTAAAACCATAAAAAATAGTAAAAATCCATAAAAACCCAAAAAACAATAAAAATCTAAAAACATTAGAAAACTACAAAAGACTTAAAACCCCTACAAACTCAAAAAACCCCTTGACACCCAAAAAGACTCTAAAAACCCGAAAAAACCATAAAAACCCTTAAAAACCCAAAATATCCCTAAAATCCCTAAGAAGACCTAAAAATAATAAAAAATTTTAAAAATCCATGTAAACGTAAAAAACCCTATAAACCCTGAAAAACCCCTGAAAACTATAAAAACACTTAAAACCTTAAAAACCATAAAAACACATAAAAACATTAAAAATCGTAAAAACGCATAAAAACCAAAAAAGAACATGAAAAAATCTAAAAACCCTGAAAACCATAAAAAACCTTGGAAAGCATTAAAAACCCTCAAATCCCTAAAAACCCTAACAAATTATAAATCCAAAAAAAAATCTTAAAAATCCATGAAACACAAAAAAATCATAAAACCCTGAAAACCCCTTGAAAACCATAAAAAACCCCAGAAAACCTTAAAAACCCTAAAACCCATAAAACCCTAAAAACCCACTAAAAAATCTAAAAACCCTTAAAACCCTGAAAAATCTTAAAAATCTCTATAAAACCTTAAAATTCCAAAAAACAAAAAAACCCCAAAAGGACCCTAAAACCCCTGAAAACCCCCTAAAAACTACAAAAACCATTGAAAACCCCTAAAATAGATGAAAATGTAAAAAAAAGCCCCATAAAACCCCCTAAAAACCCTAAAACCCCTAAAACCCACTGAAAACTTTAAAAACCTTTAAAACCCCAATTTTTTTTAAAAAACTCCAAAACTCTTAAAAACCCTAAAAAGCTCATAAAAAACCCTAAAAACCCTAAAAGACCCTAAAATCCAATAAATAGCCAAAAATCCCTAAAAACTCTCAAAATCCCTAAAACCCTAAAACGCCCTAAAAACCTTAAAAAACTTAAAAACCTTAAAAATCCATGAAAACCTAAAAACCCTAAAGAATATGAAAACCCCTTGAAAACCATAAAACCCCTTAAACCCCTTAAAAAATACTAAAAACCCATAAAACCACTAAAAACCACTAAAAACTCTAAAAACCCAAAAATATTAAAAAAATATAGAAAATCGTAAAAAATTAAAAAAACCCTAAAAACCCAATCACCCTAAAAACCTTAAATACCCTAGAAAAACCTTTAAACCCCTCAAAATCCCTAAAAACCCTAAAAAACGTAAAAAACCTGAAAAAACATGAAAAAATAAAAATCCCTAAATCCTTAAAGAAACCTAAAAACCCATAAAAACAAGACAAAACCACTAAAAACTCTTAAAATACCTAAAAATATCAAAAAAACTCTAAAAAAACTTAAAAACTTTAAAAGTTGAAAAAAAGACACAAAAAACCCAAAACGAACCTAAAAACCCACAAAATCTCTAAAAAACCTAAAACCCATAAAAATCCTAAAAAACCCTGAAAAATCAATGAAAACATAAAAAACCCAAAAAACCACTGAAAACCATGAAAACTTCTAAAAACCATAAAAAATACTAAAAATCCATAAGAACCCAAAAAAAATCCGTTAGAAACTCTTAAAAACCTTAAAACACATAAAAACGCAAAAAAAAAACTATAAAAACCCATAAAACCCCTAAAAATTAAAAATAAACCTAAAAACCTTGGAAAACAATAAAAACCCTCAAAATCCCAAAAGAACATAAATCTCAAAAAACCATAAAAATCCTAAAAAAACCTTAACAATCCCTCAAAAGGTAAAAAAACCCTAAAAACCCACAGAAATCAATAAAACCCCTAAAAAAAATAAAAAATCATAACACCCATAAAACCCTAAAACCCACTAAAAACACTTAAAAACCCTAAAAATGTAAAAAACTCCAAAAAACCTTAAAAACTCCAAAAAATCCCAAAAACCCAAAATGACCCTAAAAACCTTGAAACCCCCAAAAAACATTGAAAACCCTAAAACCCTTGAAAACCCCAAAAGGCTAAAATTTCTAAAAACCATAAAAACCCTAAAATCCATAAAAACTCTGACAACAACCTAAAAACAATAAAAACGAAAAAAACCCTAAAAACCCTGAAAACCATACAACCCCTAAAAATATTCAAAAACCCTAAAAGACCATAAAAACCCTAAAAAATCACGAAAAACACTAAAAACTATTAAAATCCCAAAAATATTTAAAAATGCTAAACAACCAAAAAAACCCCTAAAAACCCTAAAACCCCCAAAAAATACAAAAAATACATAAAAATCCAAAAAAAACCTAAAAACAATAAAAATCCTAAAATCCCACTAAAAATCCATAAAATCGAAAAAAACCCTAAAAAACCCTGAAAACAACTGAAAACAACTGAAAAAAACCTAAAAACCTAAAAAACCCTAAAATCCCTAAAACCCATAAAAAAATAAAAATCCTAAAGAACCCCTAAAAATCCATGAAAATGTAAAAACCCCTAAAAACCCTGAAAACCCCTAAAAACCATAAAAACCCCTAAAAACCTTCAAAACCATAAAAACCCATAAAAACCTAAAAACCTACATAAAACTCTAAAAACCCTCTAAACCCATAAAACATTAAAAAAATATAAAAAACCTCAAAAACTCTAAAAAACACAAAAAACCCCAAAAAACTAAAAAACCCTAACAACCATGAAAACCCTAAAAACTGTAAAACCCTAGAAAAACCTTCAAAATCTGTTAAAATCCCAACAAACCCTCAAAATCATAAAAATCCAAAAATCTATAAAAACCATGAAAACATAAAAACCCAAAAAACTTTGAAAACCCCCTCAAAACCATAAAACCTTAAAAACATTAAACAACCCTTAAAACCCATAAAACCCTAAAAACAAAAAACCCTCTTAAAACTCAAAAAAACACTAAAGACCCTAAAAACCTCCAAAAATCCCAAAAAACCCTCAAAATCACTAAAAACCCAAAAAACCATAAAAAACCCTAAAAACCCTCTGAATACCATAAATACCCCTAAATCTTTAAAAATCCCTAAAAACCCATAAAACCCTAAACACCACTAAAAACTTCAGAAAACCTTAAAACCCCTAATAATGTTAAAGAATTCTAAAAGCCCTAATAAACTAAAGAAACCCTATATACCAAAAAGACCCTAAAACCCCTAAAAACCCATAAAACCTTAAAACCATCAAAATCACTAAATCCCTAAAATAACCTAAAAACCATAAAAATCCTAAAAAATCGCTAAAAATCCATGCAAACATAAAAGATCCTAGAACCCTAAAAACCCATGAAATCCACAAAAACCCCTAAAACCATAAAAACTCTAAAAACCCATAAAAAACCAAAAAAACAACTGAAAACTCTAAGAACCGTTAAAAACATTAAAAAACTCTTAAAACCATAAAAACACCAGATATCTAAAAAAACCCTAAAAACCAAAAAGACCCTAAAAACATTGAAAACCCCTAAAAGCACCTAAGAAACCAAAAAACCACAAATCCCTAAAACTATAAAAACCATAAAAATCCTTAAAAACCTCTACAAATCCATTAAAACATAATTTACCATAAGAATCTTGAAAACAACTAAAAACCATAAAACCCCTCAAGGCCTTAAATAACCCAAAAACCCCATTAAAACCCTAAAACCACTAAAAACTCTAAAAACCCTCAAATACCATAATTTTTTTTAAAAACCCCAAAAAACCTTATACCCATAAAAAACTCAAAAAACCCTAAAAACCCAAAAAGACCCTAAAAACCGTAAAAAAACATTAAAACCCCCAAAAACCCAAAAACCCTCAAATTCCATAAAACCCTAAAAACCATAAAAATCCTAAAAACCCCCAAAAAATCCATGAAAACATAAAAAATCCTAAAACCCTTGAAAGACACCTGAAATCACATAAAACCATAAAACCACCAAAAAATAGAAAACCCTAAAAACCCTTAAACTACTAAAAACTCAAAAAACCCTTAAAATCCCTAAAAACTTTAAAAACTCCAAAAACCTTAAAAACCCCAAATACCTCAAAACCCCACCTAAAATCCCAAAAGACCCTAAAAGGCCTAAAAACCCTAAAAAACCCACAAAAAACACTAAAACCTCTAAAAATCAATAGAAACTGTAAAAACCCTAAAGAAATTAAAATCCTAAAAACCCCATAAAAACCATGAAAACCTAAAAAACCCTAAACACCTAGAAAAATCCCTAAGAACCACAAAACCCCATAAAAATCGTAAAAAACTCTAAAAACCCATAAAGAACCTTAAAACCCAGGAAAAACTCTAAAAACCCTTAAAACACTAAAAATGTTAAAAAAAACTCCAAAAAATATTATAAACCCTAAAAAACTCAAAAAAATCCTAAAAAACCAAAAGAAACTAAAAACCCTAAAACTATATAAGAAAACCTTAAAACCCATCAAAATCCCTAAAAATCCTAAAAACCCAAAAAACCTAAAAAAACTCCTAAAAATCCATCAAAATCCCTAAAAACCCTGCATCTCTTTGAAGACATCCGATAAAATTGGAACAATACAGAGAAGATTAGCATGGTCCCTCCGTAAGGATTACACGCACAAATCGAGAAATGGTCCAAAGAGGGATGATTTTCTCGGAGGCGTTGGATGCTCAAATTTGAGCTAAAGGTGGATGAATGCTGATTTAATGGGAGGAGATGAAACAACTGTATTTGGTCATAGTTCTATTGGTGTCCTCTTTCAGAAATTGATGGGCTTGACGTTGGCTACTGTTTTGGGGGAGCGACTTCTTGGCTTGGAGGTGATGAAGTTGCTACTTATGGTGACGATGATGCTGGATGCTGGTTACTATTTGGCTGGGAGATGCTGTTGGGAACTTTTCTGATTTTCTGTTTTACTTTCTTTTGTGGGATTTTTGGTTCTTTTGTTTGGGTTTTTGGGTTTGGGGTTGTTAAGGGTTTTTGGGTGCAGTTCATTTGACCCCTCCCCTCCCTTGTCTGCTATGTCTTTTTATTTCTCTAATAAATTGGGGTAGGGTCGAGAATAGCCTGACCCTCGCACCTCTTCTGCCCTAAAAACCCTGATAAACCACTAAAAACCATAAAACCCCTGAAAACCTTAAAAACCCATAAAAACCCATAAATACCTTAAATACCTACTAAAACTCTAAAACCCCTTAAAACACTACAAACATTAAAAAAAACTCAAAAAACCCTTAAAAACCCTAAAATACTCATGTAAAGACCAGTAAAATTCAAGGGAAATTTTTTCTTAATTTTCTTTGGGGTTTTACAAGAACGCAGTTTCTGACGGCACCTGATTCCGAGACCCGGTGTGCCCGGAATCATTTTCCGAAGTTTGGCTCGGGTACGTTCAGTGAACGAACGAGCGGGTTTTTCTAACTTTTGAACCGGTGCTCGGAATCGAATTCCGAGGACACCGATAGAATCGCAGCACCGGTAATTACTTAGAAACACCTTTTCTGGAGTTGCGTTTGCTCGGGTGTGGTTTTTAAATTTTGGGGTTAAGTAAAGGAATAAAATAAAAGTGGTGCAACCAATTTTATTTTATTTTTGTTTAACCTAAGATAAGTAGATGAAGTGGGACCCACAATATCCTACCCACTAGGTAGGATAATTGTGAGGTGGGACCCACATGAGCTCCACCGTTTCTTTTAACTTCCTCAACCCCCTTTTAATTAAGGTAACGCACCCGCACCCCTATTAAGTGGAAGTCAACCCTTGCGTTTTTCTGTTTATGAAACGCCTCAATTAATTTGGGTAGTTTAAACGTTGCAATTAATTCTTTTAATTGATTGTTTCATTTTTGATTTTCAAAATGCATGGCTTGAGAAATAAAATAAGGCAAACTCTTATTTTATTAAGGGTTGTTGGTTTGTGAGAGGATGGGGAGAATTTGCTCAAGTTCTTGAAGTTCTTCCTCCTCGATGAAGAATGCGAAGAACGTCGTCCTCTGACGACGGACGATGGTGAGAGACGCCTTCCTCGGAGATCGACGACCCGACGCACATCACCTCGTTATTTCTTTCCACGTCAAAGGAAGGGAGACACTGTTCCTCCGCGACGCGACGATCCACCTTTTTCCGCGACGTCCCTTTCCGCGACAACCTCGTTCAACGACTACGCTCGAGGTAGGGGTTTATTTTAATTGTTTGTTCGTGATTACTTCCTTCACTTTCTTCTTTTCAATTTGCACCGCCTGATATCGCTATACGGGAGGAGGTCGGACCGCACGAACACGGCCGACCCTCCTCCCCCTTGTTGGTTTGATTTTGTTGCGGCACGTGTAAGGCAGCACGGTGCCGAAGCACCGCGTGGGAAATTTTAAAGGAAGGGAGGAGAAGCGCGGCGACGTCGCGCCGTGCCGGAGAATCACAAAGGCACCGCGGCCGGAGCAGGGCCACGGTGGAGCAGGGAGCGGCGGCCGGTTCCGGGCCGCCGGCGTCGGAGCAGGGGGACCTGCCCATGTCGGTCCCGTGGCGGCAGCAGCCGGCCGACCGGTCAGGGGAGGAGCCGGGGGTTACGACCCACGGCTGGCCGGACAGAAGCGCCCCCCCCCCCCCCACACACACATGGGGGCGACTTTTGCAGAGGTCCCAGTGGAGATCGAGGATCGACAGGAGCAGGTCCTACGTGGACAATCGATTCCTCTAGTGCGCATCAGATGGCAGCACGGGAACCTCTAGAAGAGCACTTGGGAGCGAGAGGCTCAGATGGGTGCTCAGTACCCACATTTGTTCCCCTAGTTTATGATGTATCTTTACGGGGACCTAAAGCCCTGAGGTGGAAGTAATGTAAAGACCCGTAAAATTCAAGGGAAATTTTTTCTTAATTTTCTTTGGGGTTTTACAAGAACGCAGTTTCTGACGGCACCTGATTCTGAGGCTCGGTGTGCCCGAAATCATTTTCCGAAGTTTGGCTCGGGTACGTTCAGTGAACGAACGAGCGGGTTTTTCTAACTTTTGAACCGGTGCTCGGAATCGAATTCTGAGGACACTGATGGAATCGCAGCGCCAGTAATTGCTTAGAAACACCTTTTCCGGAGTTGCGTTTGCTCGGGTGTGGTTTTTAAATTTTGGGGTTAAGTAGATGAATAAAATAAAAGTGGTGCAACCAATTTTATTTTATTTTTGTTTAATCTAAGCTAAGAGGATGAAGTGGGACCCACAATATCCTACCCACTAGGTAGGATAATTGTGAGGTGCGACCCACACGAGCTCCACCATTTCTTTCAACTTCCTCAACCCCCTTTTAATTAAGGTAACGCACCCGCACCCCTATTAAGTGGAAGTTAACCCTTGCGTTTTTCTGTTTATGAAACGCCTCAATTAATTTGGGCGGTTTAAAGGTTGCAATTAATTCTTTTAATTGATTGTTTCATTTTTGATTTTCAAAACGCATGGCTTGAGAAATAAAATAAGGTAAACTCTTATTTTATTAAGGGTTGTTGGGTTGTGAGAGGATGGGGAGAATTTGCTCAAGTTCTTGAAGTTCTTCCTCCTTGACGAAGAATGAGAAGAACGCCGTCCTCCGACGACGGACGACGGTGAGAGACGCCTTCCTCGTAGATCGACGACCCGACGCGCATCACCACGTTCTTTCTTTCCGCGTCAAAGGAAGGGAGACATCGTTCCTCCGCGACGCGACAATCCACCTTTTTCCGCAACGTCCCTTTCTGCGACAACCGCGTTCGACGACTACGCTCGAGGTAGGGGTTTATTTTAATTGTTTGTTCGTGATTACTTCCGTCGCTTTCTTCTTTTCAATTTGAGCCGCCTGATATCGCAATAACGAGAGGAGGTCAGACCGCACTAACACGGCCGACCCTGCTCCCCCTTTTTGGTTTGATTTTGTTGCGGCACGTGTAAGGCAGCGCGGTGCCGAAGCAAGGCTCGGGAAATTTTAAAGGAAGGGCGGAGAAGCGCGACGCCGTTGCGCGGCACCGGAGAATCACAAAGGCACCGCGGCCGGAGCAGGGCCGCGGCGGAGCAGGGACCGGCTGCCGGTTCCGAGCCACCGGCGTCGGAGCATGGGGGCCGCGGTTACGAAATAGGGGGGCAGCCCCCCCCCCCCCACCGCTCGACCGTTTCGACCGAGCCACCTGGCCGCTGGCCGCGCCAGCGCGCCGGGCAGGACCGCCCAGGTCGGGCCGGGCTCAGCCGAGGCCGGGCCACGCCCAAGCGGGGCAGACCCGGACCCGGTTCGGGTCGACCCGGTTTGGGCCGACCCAGGGGGTCTTGGGCCGGGTCGCACCGGGCCTGAACCCCATAATTCCAGACCTCTCACGGTCTTTTGCCCATAACATGGGCTGTGGACCTCCGATCGACGCACCGTCAGCTGTGATGCGATCCTTGGATCGAGACGGTCATTTTGGTCTATTACACTCAAGGTTTCAGAGAACTTTGGGTTCATCCGGGTTTGTTCGTACACGAAACCAACCGGGCCCTCGGAGCGGAAACGCTTATAACTTGAGCTTCGGATGTCCGATTGACGTGTCGTCGACTTTGATATTTTCCTCTTAGTGAGACGGACCTTTTGGCTTACTCCGCTCAAGGTTTGGACGTATTTGGAGTATGGTCGGGTTGTTTTTGACTTAAAAACCAACCGGGCCCCTAGGACGAAAAAGCCAATAACTCTCAGACCGTGCGTCCGATTGACGCGCCGTCTGTGACGTTGAGTTCCTGTTGACGATACGGAACTTTTGGATACATCAACTTCGGACTACGTGTAAGAACCCGGTTTTTGCTGTGAAAGACTTTGAAATATTCTTGAAGATATTCCAGAGCAGCGCCTTCAGACGGCGTGCGATTCCGAGCTCCGGAGTGGCCGGAATTAAATTTTCAGTGCGTTCACACTGGAAACGCCAAATAAATGGGATAACTCCTAAACAGAGTTCCGGATAAGAGATCCGAGTGTACGGATGGGTCCGGAATGGGGTGTTTACCCTAGGAACGACATAAAATTTGTCGGCGCGGGATGTTTGGACCCCTCGCCCGCTTCTGGAACGTTAAACAGATTAAATAAATTAATTAATCCGTTTAATGGAGAAATGCTAGAACCTTTTAAATGGTGGCTCAGATCGGGAAACCGAGAGCACCGTTGAGTTCAGAGCGTGTCGTTTACCCTGGGAGGGATATAAGTTTCGCGGGCGCGGGCCGTGTGTGAAAAATGGCCCCAGGGGCATTTTCGTAATTTAGCGGCTTCGGACGTTAAATTTTATAACTTTTGAGCGGGGTCTCGGATTAAAATTCCGAGACCGCCGTTGTGCTCGGGAGGTGTTGTTTACCCTAGGGGAGGCTTAACCTCGACCCCGTTGGGAGTTCGGGTTTGGGCCAATGAGCGGGTGGTTAAGCGTTTTCTATTTAAACGCTTAAGTCACCCACACCCTCTTCCTCTCCCTCACCTGGACAACAGCAAGGAGGAGCTCTCCCCCTCCTTCTCCACTCCGGCGAGACAGCTCTGGCGAGGCGTGGTGGCCGGCGGATCGTCGCGAAGCTTCGGGCGAAGCCCCGCGAGGTAGGATTTGTAGTTTGCGTTTTCATTCACCGCACCTACTTTGAACTCGATTAATTGTATTGAAACTCTGTCGGATTTTCGAACGAAGCCCATGAACGCTTAATATACAATTTTCTATTTCCGACGCTTGTTTCGGATTTGGAATCGGAGATCGGAGGCGTTCGCAATCGTCCGTCGAAGTTGGCGGGTTTTCGGTTTCCGGTGGGATCGAGCGGCGGCGCGGTGAGGGCGGACGGCGCGGTGAGGGGGGACGGCGCGGTGAGGGCGGACGGCGCGGCGAGGGCAGATGGCACGGTGAGGGCGGACGGCGCGGCAGCGGGGTGTCTGTGGGGTGTCCGCGGGTGTCCGGTGGAAGCGCGGGGCGCGGCAGGGGTGTTTGGCGGCGTGTCCACGGAGCGCGGCAACGGGTGTCCGGCGGGGTGCTTGGGCGTCGGCCGGGGCGTTTGGCGGAGCGCCCAGCGAGGCGGCGGTCGCTAGGGAGCAGCGACCGCGGGGTCGCGTCGCGCGACCCATGTGCGGCGACAAAGACCCGCGCCGCGCGGGTCTTCACGCGGCGGCCGCGACAGGCCCTCGTGGCCTGTCTGCGCGGGGACCACGTGTCCGCGGCCGGCCCACGTGGCTAAGCCGTGGGCCGGCCTAGGCCGGGCGGACCGGCCGGTCCAGGCCGGTCCAGCCCCAGGGGTCTTGCCCCCTCGGTGTTCGGACACCAGTATTTTCCGCTACGGGTGTCTGTTTTGAGTGTCGTCTGCGGCGGTGGAACCGTATTGACGAGACAGTCTTTTTGAAATGGTTTCGGGAATTTTTAATTCCCGAAACGAGGTGCTTCGGAGGCGCTACGCATCTTTAAGTGGTTTAATGTTTCCTTCGGGGATTCTTGTTTTGGACGGCGCGGACGCGTCCGACGTCCGTTTTGAGCGCCGTCAGTGGCGTTGGGACCCTGGCATCAAGGCGGAGGTTTTCAGGGTGGTTTCAGGCGTTGAGGCCGAAGATGAGGCGCGGGCCCCACGACCCGTCTTTTGAGCTGCGTGCAGCTTTTAGCGACTTTTTCCTCGGACGTCCGTTCGGGGCGTGCGAGCAGTCGATGTTGGGTGTTTTTCCTAGGGAAACGCGTTGGCGCAGTTTGCTCGCTGTAATTACGCACGATGGTGCGGGCCCCGTGAGGGCCGTTTCGGGAGTTGACGGTGATTTCCAGCTTTATCACCGGGTGACCGTTTTGGACAAGCGAGTAGTCCATTTCGTGTACTTTTTCAAGAGGATCACAACGGCACGATCCGTCCGTTGAGTTTTGGGACCGGGATGCGGGTCCCACATGGCACCGCTCGTGTGCGGTGCGCCGGGATGCACTTTTTTCTCCGGTTATCCGTTGCACTCAAGTGAGAAGCGCTTTTGACGTGTTATCCCGAGGGGATCACAATGGTGTGATGCGCCCGACTATTTTCGGGGCCAAGGCTCGGATCACGGGATGCCGTTCGGGCGTGAGGCGGTGTTGGTGACTTTTTCGTCGGATATCCGTTTGAGGCAAGTAAGTAGTCGATCTCACGTTTTTTTCCTCGAGGATTACAACAGTGCGATCCGTTGGGTTGTGTAGAGCCTCTTGCGCGATCTTGTTGAATGTGGAGTATGGAAGGTGCCCCAGTGGTGGTTCGCCCTACTTTGTTTGTAGCGGACCCTTGGCGTGTGATCGCGCACTCTTGGGAGAGTGATACAAATGGTTCACAAGTTGTGGTTGGCCGTGCCTAGGCCTTTGAGTTGGAGTTGTTATGTCACGCCTTCATGTTGACGTTGGTTGCCGTGTGCACAATAGCCTTTGGGTTCGAACGTGGTATGCTCTGGGAGAGTACGGGAACGTTTGGAGGTACATGTGGTTGTTTGTACCTGAGAACGTTTGTGCGCTCGGTTGGGGTTGACTTGGGGCCACACGTCGTGTGGCCCCCTTGTGTGTGACGTGATCTACTTTGCGTACTTTGACCTCTCACGACGTAGAGGGTCCCTCTGCGCTCGTTTGTTTGACCAGCAGGGTGGAGTGTTCCCCTGGCTTTGTGCTCGTCTGTTTGACCAGCATGGCAGAGTTTCCCCTGGCCTGGTGCTCTTTTGTCTGACCAGTAGGGTTGAGCGGTCTCCCCCTGGTCTTGTTCTCGATGGTCGGACAGATCAGAGATGGTTTGGTTCCTCTGTTTCTTCGGCTGTGAGGGGTTTCGGTACTGTGCCCTTTCACCGGACTGTGACACCGTCTGCGACAACGGGTGTCCGTGCAGCGTGGGTGTTTTCCCCACTTTCTGGGATGAGATGTCTCAGTCCACTTAGACAATGACTCAGCGGATTGGAGCGGGATTGCCTTGTGAGGCCTGGGGAGTTTCCCCCGTTGCTCCGTGTTCCCTGGTAGAGCTTGTGGTTTCGGTGTGACCAACACTTTACGCGGGCACCGACCCTCTACCCAGGAGGTTGTTCCAGCAGGGTTGAGGTTGTTCCAGCAGGGCTGAGGTTGTTCCAGCAGGGCTGAGGTTGTTCCAGCAGGGCTGAGGTTGTTCCAGTAGGGCTGAGGTTGTTTCCAGCAGGGCTGAGGTTGTTTCCAGCAGGGCTGAGGTTGTTTCCAGCAGGGCTGAGGTTGTTCCAGCAGGGATGAGTTTGTTTCCAGCAGGGCTGAGGTTGTTTCGAGCAGGGCTCGCCAGTGGGTTACCATCCAGCAGGGATGGCCAGTACAACGGTGTTTATCGAGCAGTACCATCCAGCAGGGATTGTCAGAGCAGTTTCGGGCTTACCTCAAGCTGGGCTGGGCAGTGGTCCCTGATGCCGGGCTTACCTCCAGCGGGGCTGGGCAGTGGTCCCCGATGTCGGGCTTACCTCCAGCGGGGCTGGGCAGTGGTCCCCGATGCCAGGCTTACCTCCAGCTGGGCTGGGCAGTGGTCCCCGATGCCGGGTTACCTCCAGCTGGGCTGGGCAGTGGTCCCATCGCCGACTTTAGTCGGGTCGCCCTCCAGTGGATTACCCTGTTACAAGACTGGGCAGTGAGGCACCCGTCGACATTCCGGGTCTCCCTGTAGTGGGAACCCGTTGACTTCCAGGGATCCTCCAGCGGGGCTGGGTAGGGGGTCGCCTGTCGACTTTGAGCAGACCTCTCGACTGCGGGGTAGTGACGTGGTGTGGTTTGACGTTCCCCTAGAACTCTCAAGTATGAGGAGCGCTTTCCCTCACCGAGACGCATCCTTCTGACGCGACCTAAAACCGTGCGGGCGAGTCAGTGCCGTCCAAAGCGGATAGTGTCAAGGTGCGGTGATTGAGCCCCTTGGCTTGCGGTTCAGGGCAGACGTGCGGGATGCTGGGCATCGATGGTGTTACTTCTGGGACTGTTGGCTACTCTTTCTTGGGCTGAGCTACAGGATGGAGATCCCCTTACGATCTTGTTTGGGCTTCTTGATTGAGCATATGGACTTGTATATACCTTGTTCTAGTACCCACTTCTTGGGTTTGGTTACTCTCCTTCCAGGGGAGGCGAAGACGCGCGAGGTATGCCACATGCTTTCTGTGTCTAGCTTCTCGTGGTTGGACGAGTCTACTCTCCTACTATAGGTAGTGAAGACTCGACGGGATGTTCATCTTCCCACCGTTTCCAGCTTCTTATGTCTGGACGAGTCTACCTTCTTTCCTCTTGTTGGGTTGAGCTGGACTCTTTACTGTCCTCTCTATTGTGCTCCTTTACTTTTCCATGTTTTCTCTACTGATCACCCTTCGGTACCTCCTTTGTTGCTCCCTCGAGCCTTCGGGGTATCCTACTGAGTATTTTTATACTCACCCCTGCTTGGGCTTTGCCCGCACTTGGTGTGCCCTTGCAGATGACGGACAGGTTGGTCATGACTTCAGTGGAGCATAGGAGTTCGGGAGCTTGGACCGCGTGCGGTGGTCGTAGCCGGGTTCCAGGTGGGAGACCTGTCAGCTGTTACTTTTCGTTTACCTGTTGCCGGGTTGTGGCACTTGTTGGTTGGTCGCGTGTTTTTTCCCTTTTCTTTTCAGTGTACTTTCAGCTTTCTTTGTACTTGTAGAGGTCGATGCAATTTGTGGTATATATATAGCAGTTTCCCTTTGATTTTCTTTTTACTCTGCACTTTTGCATTGAGTTTGTTGCGTGTGCGTGTGTACAGGTGATTAGGCAAAGGCCTCCCCGAGTTGTTGTGCCTTCGGCGCTGGTCGCCAGCCCCTGGCCTATGGAGGCGGGCCTGGGGTAGTTACGGCTTGAGCCCGAGTAGGTTCGGGTCGTGACAAAGTGGTATCAGAGGTGGTTCGTTCCTTGGGACGCTGTTCGGACATCCCTAAAATAAAAGGAACTGGTTGGGATTTAGGGCAATAGTGTTAACGTGTCTTGAGAGCGGCTCTCAGGATAGGGAGTCCAGTGATGGTGCGGCGGCCGACGTATCCATTCACCAGGACCTTGATAACCCGCTTGTCGACTCGGCATGCTGAGACACTTGTTGCAGGGAAAATTTGTTTGTGCATCACATAGGACTGAGTCTTGACTGTCCTTCTTGAGTCAGCTCCCCATCGTTGTTGTTATTGGTATATACATATATGCTCATCTGACCGCGGCACTCCTTGATAATTTTCAGGATGTCTCCGCGAGGACAGCCAGCTAGGATACCAGCTTTGGTTCGTGACGACGACCCTGTGAGCTACGTGGCCATAGTCCAGGACCCATCATGCGAGCCCCTTTCTCCGGGTGGGCCGGTAGCAGCACCCCCACCTGTTGATCAGCAGACAGTTTTAGCAGAGCAGGCTGAACTTGAGCGTAGGTTGAGCGCGCTCTGCGAGTTCCAGCGGCAGAGACCACTGAGGTTCATTGGTGAGCCAGACCCTCAGGCAGCAGAGGTTTGGCTCGAGGCAGTGGTTCGCCTTTTCTGGCTTGTGCAGACGCCGACAGATCAGAGAGTGGCTTTGGCAGCCACCCTTTTTCGTGGAGCATCTCGGCGTTAGTGGAGTCTGGTGACTCAGTTTCTTGACGAGTCGTCACTTTCGTTGGACGACTTTCAGTTGTTGCTCCGTGAGGAGTTTTTCCCCTCCTGCTTGCGCTCCGTTCGGATTCAGGAGCTCCTGCAGTTTCAGCAGGGAGGGATGACGGTGGCTGAGTACGCGGCTAGTTTTTCAAACCGTGCACGCTTATACCCGGACTTGTTCCATGACGACAACCTCCGAGCGTGGAAGTTTGAGCAGGGTCTCCGTCGAGAGATTCGTGCTTTCATAGTACCCTTGGGAATTTCCACATATTCCGGGGTGCTAGAGCAGGCGTTGGTGACAGAGGGCTTCCTGTCGCGTTCTAGTGTTGGTGGTGGCAGCAGGCACGTTGGAGCCGAGACGTCTACCGCAGCTAGTGGGCGTCGGCCAGTAGAACCTCGACGCAGGTGGTTTTCTGACAACCGGACTCAGGGGCGTGGTCGTACACCACAGTGGCGCCGAAGGGCACTAGTGCAGCCCAAAGAGAGTCGGTGCTATGCTTGTGACGGGCGATGTCACTTGGCACGAGACTGCCTGACCCGAGTTGCTGGGAGCTTCGGGCAGGCAGCAGGCGCACCACCATGACAGAGGCAGCGCCGTGATCGGAGTAGTACCCAGAGAGGTGGTGTTAGCAGAGGAGCGGGAGGAGCTGGTAGTGGGGGACGACATTACGAGGTATTCCCATCACCACTAGGTGGTCCACGTTAGGCTCCGAGAGCTGACAGTTGGGACCACGGACAGCCGCGAGCTTTGGATGTCTACGATCCTGCAGAGCATAGGATGGTGAGAGGTACCCCTTGCGACTCTTCTACTTGTTGTAGTAGAATTTTTAGACTCTGTGTGTGATCTGCTTTCCTCCCTGCTCCTTGTTTGATGTGTTACCAGGGTGACGCAGGGCGTCGGGTGTGACCCTGTGTTGGTAAGGAAAAAGGCGTGAGACCTTTTCCTTTAGTCGATGGTGTTGACTCTTTCGCCTTTTGAGTGTGTAATAGAGCATCGACTATGGAACCTTGCGTGACCAGATATCCTTGGGTGTTTCACCATATGGATATTCTGAAGGAGGGAATCACCGGGACTTGTTTCAGGTGCAGGCGGTGATCCCAGTCGCGGCGTGCGACGTAGAGGTTGGACCGGGGAGGTGAGCTACCCCCGAGGGCCTTCAGGCCGTTTGAGACAGTGCAAAGGGATGGCGAGGTACCCTACCGCCTTGCCCTAACCCCAAAGTCTGGAGTGAGTGCACGAAATCGGCAAGGGCCGACCTAGCATGGACATATCAATCCCTTGGTCTGTGTGCGGTGACACAGAGCTGTGCGTGGGTTCTTCTGGGTATGCGGAAGCCAGGTGTGGGCTTCGTACCCTGTGTTGCTCCCTAATTTTGCTTTTCGAGGATGAAAAGCATGAAGGAGGGAATGATGTAAGAACCTGGTTTTTGATGTGAAAGACTTTGAAATATTCTTGATGATATTCCAGAGCAGCGCCATCAGACGGCGTGCGATTCTGAGCCCCGGAGTGGCCGGAAATAAATTTTCAGTGCGTTCACACTGGAAACGCCAAATAAATGGGATAACTCCTAAACAGAGTTCCGGATTAGAGATACGAGTGTACGGATGGGTCCGGAATGGGGTGTTTACCCTAGGAACGACATAAAACTTGTCGGCGCGGGATGTTTGGACCCCTCGCCCGCTTTTGGAACGTTAAACGGATTAAATAAATTAATTAATCTGTTTAATGGAGAAACGGTAGTATCTTTTAAACGGTGGCTCAGATCGGGAAACTGAGAGCACCGTTGAGTTCAGAGCGTGCCGTTTACCCTAGAAGGGATATAAGTTTCGCGGGTGCGAGCCGTTTGTGAAAAATGGCCCCAGGGGCGTTTTCGTAATTTAGCGGCTTCAGACGTTAAATTTTATAACTTTTGAGCGGGGTCTCGGATTAAAATTCCGAGACCTCCGTTTTAATCGGGAGGTGTTTTTTACCCTAGGGGAGGCTTAACCTCGAACCCGTCGGGAGTTCGGGTTCGGGCCGACGGGCGGGTGGTTAAGCGTTATCTATTTAAACACTTAAGTCACCCACACCCTCTTCCTCTCCCTCACCTGGACAATAGCAAGGAAGAGATCTCCCCATCCTTCTCCACTCCGGCGAGACAGCTCCGGCGAGGCGTGGTGGCCGGCGGATCGTCGCGAAGCTTCGGGCGAAGGCCCGCGAGGTAGGATTTGTCGTTTGTGTTTTCATTCACCGCACCTACTTCGAACTCGATTAATTGTATTGAAACTCTGTCGGATTTTCGAACGAAGCCCATGAACGCGTAGTATACAATTTTCTCTTTCCGACGCTTGTTTTGGATTTGGAATCGGAGATCGGAGGCGTTCGCAATCGTCCGCCGAAGTTGGCGGGTTTTAGGTTTCCGGCGGGATCGAGCGGCGGCGCGGCGAGGGCGGACGGCGCGGCGAGGGCGGACGGCGCGGCAAGGGCGGACGGCGCGACAGGGGTGTCGGGCGGCGTGTCCGCAGGGCACGACAGCGGGTGTCCGGCAGGGTGCTCGGGCGTCGGCCGGGGCGTCTGGCAGAGCGCCCGGCGAGGCGGCGATCACCAGGGAGCAGCGACCGCGGGGTCGCGTCGCGCGACCCCTGTGCGGCGACAAAGACCCGCGCCGCGCGGGTCTTCACGCGGCGGCCGCGACAGGCCCTTGTGGCCTGTCTGCGCGGGGACCGCGTGTCCGCGGTCGGCCCGTGCGGCTAAGCTGCGGGCCGGCCCAGGCTGGGCGGACCGGCCGGTCCAGGCCGGTCCAGCCCCAGGGGTCTTGCCCCCTCGGTGTTCGGACACCTGTATTTTCCGCTACGGGTGTCCCTATTTTCCGCTACGGGTGTCCGTCTGTGTGCGAGAACCCTAGAGCTGGCTGCGATTGCAACGACGATGACGACTGTACAGAAATCCTCCGTAGATTGGATGACGACGACTACAACACTCAGCGATCCTACGCGGATCAGTGCTACCGATCCTGTGTGGGTCAGATCCTATGTGGGTCAGCGCTCAGCGGTCCTGTGTGGGCCAGCGCCTACAGATCCTGTGTGGGTCCGATCCTGTGTGGGTCATTACGGGGGTTAGTACCTATCGATCCTTTGTGGGTCATTACGGGGTTTAGTACCTATCGATACTTTGTGGGTCATTGCAGGGGTTAGTACCTATCGATCTTGTGTGGGTCCAACGACTTAGATGAATCAGTGGCTACATCTGATCATCTGTCTCGTCTTACGAAGAAGTATATCTGTGTGAGCTGAATCTTGACTTTCAATCATTGTCTTCGATATGATTGACTTGCCTTCCTGTGTGGACATGATCGAATTTGGGCTCGGATGTTAGAGCCGAACTGGAATTGATGACTTCGGTATATGTATGGGCATATACCTAAGTAGTGTCGGATGTTACTTCGTGATTGTATCTTTCCTTTGTGGATTACCCTTTGTGGATTCTGGGAGACCTTCGGGGGTCTCGGGGTCCCTACTGAGTAGCTTATACTCACCCCTGCACGGACTATGCCCGCACTATGTTGTGTTGGTTGCAGACGACGGGCAGCGCTGATCGCGGTTGAGGCTTGCGGAGCAGGTCGGTACCTGGAGGTGGACCACTGGACGGGACGAACTCGGAGCGGACGGCTGGACCCGAGGAGCTATGGAGGCTATCTGTACCCACCCTTCAGGTGGGACTTCCAGTGGACGGCTCGACGTTGCAGCTTTACTTTTCAGTTGTTGTACTCCCTTTTTCAGTTGTACTTTACTTTCAGTTTTTGTTTGTATTCTGGCCCACTTACTTTTCCCCACTTACTGTTGTACCCAGTTTTTACTTAGTGTTACTTCTGCTTGCTTGCTCTGTAATGTTTGTTTACTTTACAAAGGCAATGCCTTCACTTTATACCGGGAATTACGCCTTGGTGCTAGTCGCCAGCCCCTGGCTTATGGAAGGCGGGCTTGGGGTAGTCACGGCACGGGCCCCGAGGACGGGTCGTGACAACTTAAGAAAACCATAAAAACACAAAAAGACCCTAAAAACCTTGAAAATCCATAAAAACCATAAAAACTTCCAAAAATCCCTAAAACCCCTAAAACTATCTAAAAAAACCTATAAACCATAAAAACCATAAAATTACAAAAAAACTCCTAAAAATCCATGATAATGTAAAAAAAACCATAAAACCCCCTAAAAACCCATCAAACCCCTAAAAACCCATTAAAAACCCTAAAACCCCTTAAAATACCTAAAATGCTAAAAAACAGTAAAAAACCATAAAATCCCAAAAAGACACTAAAAACCTTGAAAACCCTAAAAACCCTAAAAACCTTGAAAAACCCTAAAAATACATAAAAACCCAAAAAACCCTAAAAATCATAAATATCCTAAAACCCCCTAAATATCCATAAAAATAAAAAAAATCCAAAAAAAACATGAAAAACCCCTGAAAACAATAAAAACCCCTAAAAACCCTAAAACCCCTAAAAACCCTTGAAAACACCAAAACCCTCAAAATCCCTAAAAAAACTAAAAACCATAAAAACCATAAAATCCATAAAATCCATAAAAATAAAATAAAAAACCCTTAAAAATCCATGAAAAAGTAAAAACCCTAAAAACCCCACAAACACACGGAAAACCATAAAAAACCCTAAAAACCTTTAAAACCCTAAAAACCCATAAAAAACCTAAAAATCACTAAAAAAATATTAAAACCCTTAAACCTCCTAAAACCACTAAAAAAATCTAAAAACCTTAAAATCCCTAAACAACTCGAAAAAACTAAAAAACCCTAAAATCGCATAATATCCCTAAAAATCACTAAAAACTCTAAAACCCTTAAATCTCCTAAAAACATTAAAAAAACTCTAAAAACCTTAAAAACCCTAAAAAACCCTGAACCCCCCCCCCAAAAAACCCCCATAAACCCCAAAAATCTCAAAAACACCTAAAAACCATTAGAAACCCATAAAAATCCATGAAAACGTAAAAACACTAAAAAAAATAGAAAAACCCTTTAAAACCATTAAAACACCTAAAAACCATAAAAACACAAAAATAGCATAAAAACCCAAAAAACCCACAAAAATAGTAAAAACCCTTAAAACCTATAAAATGTTAAAAAACTCTAAAAAACCTTAAAACCCATAAAAACTAAAAGAAACCCTAAAAACCCAAATATGACCTAAAAACCCTGAAAACCCTGAAAACCCTAAAAACCCATGAAAACCCTAAAACCCCTCAGAATCCCTATAATCCCAAAAAACCCACAAAAAAATAAATAATCTAAAAAATCCTTAAAATTACATAAAAACATAAAAAATCCAAAAACCCCTAAAAACCCATTGAAAACCATAAAACCCTAAGAAGATTAAAAAACAAAAAAACACCCAAAAAAACCCAAAAAAAATCTAAAAACCCGTTAAACCACTAGAAACATTAAAAAATTCTAAAAAACCTATAAACCACTAAAAAATCAAGAAAACACTAAACAAATGAGAAGACCCTAAAGACACTGAAAAACCCAAAAAACCCTAAATGCCCCTGAAAAACCCAAAAAACACTCAAAATTCCTAAAAACCCTAAAAACATTAAAAATCCTAAAAAATCGTTAAAAATCCATGAAAACGTAAAAAACCTTAAAAATAATAAAAACCCTTGAAAACCATAAAAACCCCTGAAAACCATAAAAACCCCTAAAACCCCCCCAAAAACCCTAAAACCACTAAAAAAATATAAAAACCCTTTAGACCCCTAAAAATGTTAAAAAATATAAAAAACCATAAACCCCAAAAAAGTCAAAAAAAAATCCTAAAACCCCAAAAAAATTCAAAAAACCCATGTAAGACCCTAAAAACCCTCAAAATCCCTAAAAGCCTGAAAAACCCTAAAACCAATAAAAATCCTAAAAAAACCTCTAAAAACTATAAAAATGTAAAAAATCTAAAACCTCAGAAAACCATAAACCCCCCAAAACCTTAAAAACGCTAAAACCCCATAAAAACCCTCAAACCCACTATTAACTCTAAAAACCCTTAAGACCCCTAAAAATGGTAAAAATCTCTAAAAACACTCAAAAACCCTACAAACTCAAAAAATCCCTAAAACTCCAAAAGGACCCTAAACCCCACTTAAACCCCTAAGAACACTAAAAACCCTAAAAAGCTTAAAACCATAAAAATCTTAAAAAAACTTAAAAATCCATGAAAACATAAAAAACCGTAAAAACCCTTTAAAAACCCTAAAAACCTTTAAACCCCCTAAAAACCTTTAAAAACTCTAAAACCCTAAAAACCACTAAAAAATCTAAAAACCTTTTAAACCCTAAAACCCAAAAGACCCTAAAAATCCTGAAAAAACCCTAAAACCCTACCCCCCCCCCAAAAAAAAGACCATAACACCATCAAAATCCTAAAAAAACCTAAAAAAAACACAAAAAACAATAAAAATCCAAAAAACCCCCCAAAAATTTATGAAATTGTAAAAAACACTAAAACCCTTAAAACCCCCTGAAAACCCTAAAACCCCCTAATATCCTTAAAAATCCATAAAAACCATAAAAACCCACTAAAGACTGTAAAAACCCTCAAAATCCTTAAAACCTCTAAAAAACCCAAAAAATCATTAAAATCCACCCCCTCCCCCCCAAAAAAATCTATTAAAATGTAAGAAACTCTGAAAAACACCTGAAAACCATAAAACCCCCAAAAAACCTTAAAAACCCTAAAACTCCATAAAACCCCTAAAAAGCACTAAAAACTCTATAAAACCCTTTTAAACCCTAAAATTGTTAAACAACTCTAAAAATTATTAAAAACCATAAAAAAATCAAAACACTCCTAAAAACCAAAAATACCCCCAAACCCTGAAAATCCCTAAAACCCCTAACCCCTTATGAAATATCCTAGAAACCAAAAAAATCCAAAAAAACCCTAAAAATTGATGAAAATGTAAAAAACCCTAAAAACCTGAAAAAATCCTGAAAACTGTAAAACCTTTTAAAACCTCAAATAACCCTAAAAACTAAAAAAATCCCTAAAAACTCATGAAAAACAATAAAAAACCTTAACACCCCTAAAACTTTAAAAACTCTAAAAACCATAAAACCCAAAAAAAAGTAAAAAAAAATCCCTAAAACCCCAAAACAGCCTAAAAACCCTAAAAAATCCTGAAAACCATTTAAAACCCTAAAAACATCAAGATCCCTAAAAAACCAAAAAACCATAAAAACCCCTAAAAATCCACGAAAACATAAAAAACCCAAAAAACCTTGAAAATCCCACTTCAAAACAATAAAACCCCATAAAAACCTTCAAAACCTCTAAAACCCATTAAAATTTTAAAAACCCACTAAAAACACTAAATCCCCTTAAACCCCCTCAAAACATTAAAAATTCTAAAAAACCATAAAAACCATAAAATACTTAAAAAAATCCCTAAAACCCAAAATACTCTAAAAGCTCGAAAAACCCTAAAAGCCCATAAAATCCACTTAAACCCTCAAAATCACTAAAAACCTTTAAAAAGAGTAAAAACCCTAAAACCCCCTTAAATCGACAAAATCACTAAAAACCTTTAAAAACCCCTAAAAATCCATGAAATGTAAAATACCCTTAAAACGTTGAAAAATCCCTGAAAACCATAAAGCCCCTAAGAACCTTAAAAAACCCTAAAAACCCATAAAGACCCTAAAACCACTAACAATTATAAAAACCCCTAATACCTCTAAAAATGTTAAAAACTGTAAAAAAAACCTTAAACCCCAAAAAATAAAAAAAGACCCCTAAAAACCCAAAAGACCGTAAAAACCTTGAAAACCCATAAATCCTTAAAAATACTTGAAAACCCCTAAAAAACCTAAAAAATCTAAAAACCGTAGAAATTCTAAAAACCCCCTAAAATCCATGAGAACGTAAAAACCCAAAAAACATAGAAAAACCCATAAAAACCATAAAGCCTCTAAAAACTTAAAAACCATTAAAACCCATAAAACCCCAAAAAAACTATTAAAACTCTAGAAACACTTAAAACCCCTAAAAAAATTGGGGCGCGGTGGCTCTTCTCCCCTCCTCGCGCTGCTAGGGTTCCCCTCCGGATCTTCTTCCCTCCCCCTCCAGCGTGGTCTGTCCTTGGTGACTACGAATTTTCCCTGGATTGGCGTCGATGGAGGTTGTTCCCATTTGCTCTGGCTTCGTTTCTATTCTGGTGGTGGTATCTTCGCACCTTGCCGCTTCGGGATCTGGCTTCATATTCAGTTCGCTAGTCCCTGGCTTCGGTTCGCACAGAGTTGACTTCGACTCTCATGGCTTCGGGATCCCTGTTTAGTTTCGGCTTGCATCAGCTCTGTGTGGTCTGGATCTGGGTTTGCAAATAGGTGTCTTTCCCTCCAGTTTTGGGTTCTTCTTACATCTTTGAGGGCTTGTTGTTGGGCTTGGTGTGACTGGTTTTCGGCTTGGCGTCTCCTCGGGATCTCGTTGTGGCCTTCGTGCGTTCGCCGCTGTCTCCAGTTTGATTGTTGCTGGATGCGGTTGGATCTTCTTAGAGCTCGGGATCTAGTCTCAGCCATGGTTTTCTTGGTGTCGGATGCGCTTCCGGCCACGAATTACCAGTCAGACAACTTCCTGGCTAGACGCCGGTTCTGGTGTGCTTTGGTCCGCTCGGGACTGGTTCGATTGGTCGGGAGGGGGAGGCCCTACTTTCTGTTTCCTCCAGTTACCTGCGTTCTTTGTTCTAATATTGTTGTTTTGTGTTGTGATGTGTGTATTTTGTGGCTTCCATTGTTGGTTGCTAGTCACTGATTGCTGGAAGATGATGCTTCTTGGTGGTGAATGAGGTGCTGCTGCTCTCTTGGGGCTATTGGAGATTGGTGCCTTGTGAATCTGCGGTGCTGAAGTTGGGTTTATGAAGTTGCTGCATTTGGTTTGGTGTTGATGGCAGCTGGTTGATGATGATCTATGAGGTGATGTTGGAGTCTTTTTTGTTCTTCTGCATTGTGTGTTTTTGGTTCTTTCTTTTGGGGTTTTTTGGGTTTTTTGTAGTTGGTTTTGTAAAGGGTTTTTGGGTGTGGGTCATTTGACCCCTCCCCTCCCTTGTCTGCTGCATCTTCTTTTTAATAAATTTGGGGGGGGGGTCGGAAATATCCTGACCCTCGCATCTTCCTTGCAATAAAAACATTAAATAACTCTAAAAAACCTTAAAAACCCAAAAAACTCAAAAAAAACTCTTAAAACTCCAAAAGACCCTAAAATCCATGAAAACCCCTGAAAACCCTAAAAACTGGTAAAATCCCTAAAAACCCTAAAAAATCCTAAAAACCATAAAAAATCCTAAAAAACCCATGAAAATGTAAAAAAATCAAAAATTATTGAAAACCCCTAAAAACCATAAAACCTCTAAAAATCATAAAAACCCTCAAAACCCATAACATCCCTCAAAACCATTAAAAACTATAAAAAACCCTTAAAACCAATATAAACGTTAAAAAACTCTAAAAACCCTTAAAAACCCTTAAAAACCCTAAGACCCCAAAAGGCCCTTAAACCCAAAAAAAACCCTAAATACACCCTAAATACCCCTAAAACCACTCAAAATCCAAAAAAACCACAAAAATTCCATGAAAATCTAAAACATCCTAAAATCTTAAGAACCCCTGAAAACCTTAAAAATCCTAAAAAACCTTAAAAACCCTAAAACCCCATAAAAACCGTAAAAACCACTCAAAACTCTAAATACCCTAAAAACCCTAAAAACCACTAAAAACCCCTGAAACCCTTAAAAATCCCTAAACCCCCCCAAAACCCTAAAAATAAAAAAAAAATCTAAAAAGCCCCTAAAAATCCATGAAAACTTAAAAAAACCCTAAAAATCCAGAAAACCCCAAGAAACTATAAAAACCCCTAAAAACTCTAAAAACCCTTAAAAACCTAAAAAAATAAAGAAAAAACCTTAAAAGCCCAAAAATACCCTAAAAACCTTGAAAACCCATAAAAACCGTTAAAACCCTAGAAAACCCCTAAAAATCGATGAAAATTTAAAAAACCCTAAAAAACCCCTGAAAACCAAAAAACCCTTCAAACATTAATAACCCTAAAAACCATAGAAACCCTAAAAGACTATGAAAAAATCTAAAAAACCTTAAAAACCAAATACGTGTTAAAAAATTCTAAAAACCATAAAACCCTAAAAATTCAAGAAAACCCTAAAAATCCAAAAGACCCTAAAAACCCTAAAAAACCCTAAAAACCTTGTAAAACCTGAAAACCCTCCAAATCCCTAAAAACTCTGAAAAAACCCTTAAAACCCCTAAAAACCCTCAAAATCCTTAAAAAAACCATAACATCCAAAAAAATCCATGAAAATGTATAAAACCAAGAAAAAACACTTGAAACCATAAAACCCTAAAACCCATAAAACTCTAAAAACCCACTAAAAATTATCAAAACCCTTAAAACTCAGAAAACATTAAAAAACTCAAAAAATCCTTAAAAACAATAAAAAACTCAAAAAAACCCAAAAAACCCAAAAAGACCATAAAAACCTTAAAAACCCCTAAAACCTTACAAAACCTAAAACTGATCAAAATCCCTAAAAACCCTAAAAACCTTAAAAACCATAAAAATCCTATAAAACTGCTAAAAATCCATGAAAATGTAAAAAACTATAAAAACACTAAAGAACCCCTGAAAACTATAAACCCCATAAAAACCTTAAAAACCATAAAATTCCATAAAAACCCTAAAAACCACGAAAATTTATAAAAAACCTTAAAACTCCTAAAAATGTTAAAAACTCTAAAAAACCTCAAAAACCATAAAAAACTTAAAAAATTTGATAAAACCCAAAAGGACCCTGAAAATTCTAAAAACCCTAAAAACCCATGAAAAACTCTAAAACCCCTCAAAATCCCTAAAATCTCTAAAAACCCTAAAAATCATAAAATAATAAAACCCCTGAAAATCAATGGAAATGTAAAAAACCCTAAAATCCCTGAACATGTTAAAAACCTCTAAAAAAACCTTAAAATCCCTAAAATACTCAAAATATCCTAAAAACCTAAAAAGACCCTAAAAACCCCAGAAACCCCTAAAAACCCTAAGAACCCATGAGAACCCCCAAAATCCCTAAACCCCTTAAAAACCTCTGAAACCTACAAAAAACCCTTAAAACATTAAAAACCCTAAAAACCTGTAAAGACCCAAAAAAACAACTAAAAACTCTAAAAATCCGTAATACCTCTAAATTTTTTAAAAAAACCCTAAACTCCCTAAAAACTCAATAAAACCCTAAAACCCCATAACACCATAAAAACCCTCAAAGTCCCTAAAAACCCTAAAAAACTCTAAAAACCATAAAAATCCAACCCCCCCTAAAAATCCATGAAAAAATAAAAACCCTCAAAAACCCTCAAGAAACCCATGAAAACCATAAAATCCCCTAAAAACCTTAAAATCCATAAACCCCATAAAACCCCTAAAAACCACTTGGATCCTAAGATAGATGGTGGCGCTCTCCCCTAGTTTTCTCTCCTGCTTGTCGCGACTTCAAGGTCTTCCCTCAGATCTTTCTTGGGGATTTGGTTATGGATCCTCGTCCTGTTCTTCTCGGTGGAGGTATGCCTTTGAAGTGCTCTTCAAATCCAAGGATGCAGTGGTTTCCTTCCTATGGCGGCTTCGACTTTCCAGAGCGTTGTTTCTTCTTGGGCTTCCGGATTCAGATTCAAGCTTCTCTCGACTTTCTTGCCCCTGTGTTCGGGCTATGGTGGCTCAAGAGGTTGCGAATCTCATTGTGGCTTCAGATCAGATTTTCTCGGCAAGTGGTGAAGCGGTCAACTCTTCGGCATCTGGAAACCCTAGCGGTCTTCGATCGCAATTCTGGAACTCCTTTGTGGAGATGGGGTCTACACGGATGGGTCATCGGCTTTGTTGTCTTCATCGGTGGAGGGGGTATTACTGGAAGCGTGGGTTCTGCGGCAATCTGGCTTCAGTCTTTACTTCCCGGCGGTGCCAAAGTGGTCTTCTTGGGCTCGCGTATACTACTGAAACTTTTGGTTGGTTCCTTCTTCTATGGATTTGCTATGGTGGTGGACGGTCCTGCTATGGGTCGATGTTGGTGCTGTTTGCTGGGTTTAATATGAGATGCTACGTTCTGGTTATGCGTTGTGGTTACTGGTGATATGATACCGTATGGAGGTGTGGTGCTCGTTGGCGAAAGTGTGGAAACGCAAGTGATGAAAGTGGGAGAAATGCAAATAAAATGAAGTGCGGAAGAACTAAAAGGGGAAGGGGGGTGATCAATTAGGACCCCAAGGAGACTTGCCCCTTAAAACCCTAATTATAAAAAGCGCCACAAAGGTTGATCACTCCTTTGATAAGCCTTACTTGCATTCATCCAAGAACACAAGAAACACAAGCATAATAATGCTAGAAAATACTCAAATTCGTGATTAACCTCAAGGGGTACAAGGGGGTGGCTATTTATAGCCAAATGAGAGGGATACAAGTCAAAATACCTATCTCACAAAAGTCTAAAGGCTAAAAACGATTTTTGACTTTCTCTACACATGCCCATGGCTTTAGGGGACAAGATATCCACCAAGAAGACTTTTTAGCACCACCCCCAAAGACTTTGAAGATTCCCACCATGACTTTGTAGACAAGGGCCCCACCACTTTTGAATTTGAAGATGCAAGTGGCTTTAAATTCGTGGGATCAAATGGGTGGGCCATTTAGGTTCACTTTTGGGCTTTAATAAGTGTAATTAAAGGCCCATTTGATCCTCCCATGCATGCATGTTGGGCCTGCCCTTGTAATTTCAAAATGAGGCCATGTAAGGCCTCTTTCATCCTCCTCATCCTTCCTCTTGTCATTGGGCCTCCAATACCATGCAATGGGTCTTGTGCATTTATGCTCCATCCACCATTCATGTCAGGATCACTCTCGACTCCTCGCTGCATATGCACACCTTGATTCTCATCATCCCCTCCCTCTTCAAAAGGATTCGTCCTCGAATCTGCATATTCAAAGGGAGAGAGATCGGTAACATTAAAGGTGGCACTCACATTTCCATACCTGCTGGGCAAGTCAATCTTGTAGGCATTATCGTTGATTCTTTCTAAAACTTGGAAAGGTCCATCTCCTCGCGGTAGATTTTTGGATTTTCTTTGCTCCGGAAACCTTTCCTTCCTCAAATGCACCCACACCCAATCTCCAGGTTCTAGTACAACCTTATGTCGACCCTTGTTTGCTTGCTTCGCATACTGTTCATTTCTTCTCTCAATGTTGGCTTTCACTTTGGCATGTAAATCCTGAACAAATTTTGCCTTCTCATCACCTGCAAGATCAACAACCTCATTAGTAGGCAATGATATAATATCTAACGGAGTCATTGGGTTAAATCCATAGACAATCTCAAAAGGTGAGAAGTTAGTAGTGGAATGCACTACTCGGTTATATGCAAACTCTATGTGTGGCAAACATTTTTCCCAATTATTTAGATTTTTTTGAATTATTGCACGCAAGAGGGTAGAAAGAGTCCTATTCACCACTTCAGTTTGACCATCGGTTTGAGGATGTGCGACAGTTGAGAACAATAATTTAGTCCCCAATTTATTCCACAAAGTCCTCCAAAAGTGGCTAAGGAATTTCACATCCCTATCACTTACAATGGTTTTGGGCAGTCCATGTAATCTCACAATTTCTTTGAAAAAAAAATCAGCTATATGAATAGCATCATTAGTTTTTGAACATGCAATGAAATGAGCCATTTTGCTAAATCGATCCACAACAACAAAAATGCTATCTTTCCCCGATTGGGATCGAGGCATTCCCAACACAAAATCCATAGAGATGTCGGTCCAAGGATGAGATGGAACAGGCAAGGGGGAATACAATCCATTAGGTTGAACCTTGGACTTTGTATGCTTACAAGTGATACACTTGGCACAAATTGCAATAACATCTTTTCTCATGCTTGGCCAATAAAAATGTTCATGCAAAGTAGCTAATGTTTTGTCAACACCAAAATGCCCCATCAAACCACCCCCATGAGTTTCTTTTACAAGCAATTCTCGAGTTGAACAATTTGGAATGCACAATTTATCCCTTTTGAAAAGAAATCCATCATTTTTGTAGTACTCTTTAAATCCATGTTTTTCACAAGATGCCCAAATTTGAGAAAAATCTCCATCAGTTTCATACATTCCCTTTAGTAACTCAAATCCAAGTAATCGAGAATGAAGAGAAGTGAGAAGTGCATACCTTCGGGAAAGAGCATCGGCAACCACATTTTCCTTACCTTTTTTGTGCTTGATCACATAGGGGAAAGTCTCAATGAATTCCAGCCAAGATGCATGTCGCCGATTCAACTTACCTTGGGACTTCAAATACTTAAGGCTTTCATGGTCAGAATGAATAATGAACTCTTTAGGCCATAAGTAATGTTGCCATGTTTCCAGGGTTCGTTTCAAAGCATAAAGTTCTTTATCGTAAGTTGAATAATTTAATGCTGCCCCGTTCAATTTCTCACTAAAGTAAGCAATTGGACGTGACTCTTGAGTCAAAACAGCACCAATACCAACTCCCGATGCATCACACTCAATTTCAAAGACTTTTGTGAAATCCGGTAGGCTTAAAAGGGGAGCATTGACCAATTTTTCTTTGAGTGTGTTAAAAGCCTTTTCCTGTTTTTCACCCCATTTAAAGACCACATTTTTCTTAACAAGTTCATTAAGAGGTGCAGCGATGGATGAGAAGTCCTTAACAAACCTCCTATTGAAGCTTGCCAATCCATGAAAACTCCTAACCTCGGTTGCATTCTTCGGTGTTGGCCACTCCTGAATTGCTTTGACCTTTTCTTCATCCACATGAATCCCTTTCGCCCCTACAACAAAGCCAAGAAACACAACAGAATCCATGCAAAAGGAACATTTTTGAAGATTGGCATAAAGTTGGTTTTCTTTAAGGGTCTCACACACCAAACGTAAGTGTTCAACATGGTTATCTAGAGATTTACTATACACCAAGATATCATCAAAATAGACAACCACGAATTTTCCAATGAAAGAACGAAGAACATGGTTCATTAAGCTCATGAATGTACTTGGTGCATTAGTTAAACCAAATGGCATAACTAACCACTCATACAAACCAAACTTAGTTTTAAAAGCAGTTTTCCACTCATCTCCTTCTTTCATTCGAATTTGGTGGTATCCACTTTTAAGGTCAATTTTTGAAAATAAAGAAGCCCCATGTAATTCATCAAGCATGTCATCAAGTCGAGGGATGGGATAGCGGTACTTAACTGTTATTTTGTTGATGGCGCGACAATCTACACACATCCTCCATGTGCCATCTTTCTTGGGTACTAGGATCACCGGAACTGCACAGGGACTCATGCTTTCCCTCACCAATCCTTTCTTCATTAGTTCTTCAACTTGACACTGGATCTCTCTAGTCTCTTCTGGATTAGCTCTATATGCAGGCCTGTTGGGAATTGCGGCACCGGGTATGAAGTCGATCCTGTGCTCAATGCCTCTCAAAGGTGGTAGTCCATCGGGTGTTTCTTCAGGAAACAAATCACCAAATTCCTGTAGTAAAGACACAACACAAGAAGGCAACGAATGGTGAATTTTGTTAGTTGCAAGGTAAGTATCCTTACTAATGAGTAAGAACACCTTCCCGCTCAATAAAGCACCTTTCACCTCACTTTTTCCAGAAAATAAACTCACCTTTCGCTTAACACTCTTGTTTTCATCTCTTTGATTTCCCTCATTTCCTTTTATGTCACTCGTCTCTCCTTTTTCACTCTTATTTTTTCCACTCTTCATTTTTTTCTCTCTTTTCTTTTTTTCTCAACTCATCGCTCTCTTTTTTATCACTCAAGTTTTTATTTTTCCCACTTTCTTTTTCACTCATTTCTTTTTTCTTTTTGTATTCTTTCTCTATCCTCACTTGATCTTCATATGCTTGTATGGGACTTAGAGGAGTCAAAACAATCTTCCTACCACTGAAATGAAAAGAGAAGCGGTTAGCATAGCCATCATAAATCACCCTCCTATCAAATTGCCACGGTCTCCCTAGTAACAAATGTCCAGCTTGCATCGGAGCAACATCACACAACACCTCATCATGATATTTTCCAATGGAAAAAGAAACTATGGCTTGTTTTGTGACCCTCACTTCCCCACTATCATTCAACCATTGCAATCTATAGGGTCTAGTATGCCTTAGAGTAGGCAAACTCAACTTTTCCACCAACAATGTACTCGCCAAATTGGTACAACTTCCACTATCAATGATCATACTACATACCTTCTCCTTGATGTGGCATCTCGTATGAAAAATATGTTCCCGTTGCTCCTCATCATGATCATCTTTGGGTTGAATGTTTAAAGCTCTTCTTGCCACCAATGCATCTCCATGTACGGGTTCTTCAACTTCTACATCGGAACCCTCCTCCAAAGATGGAATCTCATCATCACTAGAGTGCTCACTAAGGATGTCTCCATTATCCAAAATAATCATGGCCCTTTTGTTTGGGCATTGAGATGCAATATGACCATGTCCTTGACACTTAAAACACTTTATATCACGAGATTTAGAAGGGAAATTTGTGTCCATTTTTCCTTTTGAATCAGTGGGGAAGAACTTATTTTTGGCCTCTTCTCTTTGTTTTGGAACAAATTTAGAATCCCTTGGTTTCGTTTCATTCCACTTAGAAATTGATTTTGGATCTTTCCGGTTATCCTTCCAAAAATTATGGGAACTTACTTGAATCCTCCGAGAATGTATTTGTTTTTCGACCTTCACTGCCTTATGTAGCAACTCCTCCATGTCAATGTAGGTCTGTAGTTCCACCACATCTCTAATTGCCGGATTCAAGCCATTGATGAACCTTTCCATGGTAGCTTCGCGATCCTCCTCCAAATTGGCTCGAATCATTGATATCTCCATTTCCTTGTAGTATTCCTCCACACACATGGAACCTTGCACAAGTTTTTGTAACTTCAAATGTAAGTCTCGATAGTAATGACTAGAAATGTACCTTTTGCGCATTACTATCTTCATTTCTTCCCAAGTTCGAATTGGCCTTTCTCCATTTCGTCGTCGACTTACTTGTAATTGGTCCCACCAAATACTTGCATAGTCATTGAACTCAAGGGCTGCCAATTTTACCTTCTTCTCCTCCGAGTAGTTGTGAAGTCAAAACACATGGTCAACCTTTCGCTCCCACTCCAAATAAAGTTCTGGGTCACTCTTCCCTTGAAAGGGTGGAAGTGTCACTTTGATGCTTCCCAAGTCATTGTCTCTCCAAGCAGCACGTTGCCCTCGCCTAGGAATTGATTCTTCGAAATCGGAGTACTCATCATCACCTTCCTCAACTTCTTGCCTTCGCGGAGCCCTTGAAGTTGAAGAACCTTGCAAATCATCCAACCTAGCATTCAATCTTGTAAATTGGTCAGCAACAGCTTTCATGAATAATTTGATGTCGATCTCACTTCTTTCTCCCTCGCTTGCCATTTTTTTTTAAAACCTCACACACTATTTCTCTCTATTTTTTTTCCTCTCAAAAGGTTCCTCACACTTTCTAGCACTACAACTTGGTTCCTACAAGTGTTCTTAAATAGAATCAAGAAGACAACAATTAAGAAGCAATCAATTCATGACAAACTTTAAAAATCAGAAATTTTGAAAGGGTTTGAATCAATGGAGTCCAAGAAATATGAGAGGTAAAGTGAGATGGGATAAAGGGAAATGGTTGAAGGTTTGATATGGATGAAGGAAAGAAGATGGTGGATAAGAAAAATAAATGCAATCAAATTTGTGACTTAAGGAGCAAACGCAACATTTCAAATGAGCAGTTTTTTTTGTATTTTTTTTTTTGATTTTTTTTTGATTTTTTTTTTTGTATTTTTTTTTTGCTGCTCAAAAATCAAGAAATTGGAAACAAGGACTGCGTTTTTTTTGTGTGCTCAAAGTAAAATAGATGAAAATGTCACAATACTCTAATCTGATTGCAATGATATAAAAGGGTGAGAAAAATATGAGCTTCAAACTCGATTGGAAATCCGTTCTTGGAGGATTGCTGGATCTGTAGCACGAATTGATTCGGCTATATCTCCAAATATACTTGTTGGATTTTTCTGTTTCCAAATCGAGATGAAAGATGAGGTTCTGAACTATCAAAATGACATGCTATACGTCCAGAAACGCAAAGAAAAAAGGGGACGAAATGGCAGAAGAAAGTTCCGTCCAGAACTGGCTGATGGATGAAAATAGAAGAAGCGGATGAAAAAGTTGGGAGAAATAGAACAATGAAAGAACCTGGTTTCCGTTGCCGATCTCTGATACCAAATGATATGATACCGTATGGATGTGTGGTGCTCGTTGGCGAAAGTCTGGAAACGCAAGTGATGAAAGTGGGAGAAATGCAACTAAAATGAAGTGTGGAAGAACTAAAAGGGGAAGGGGGGGTGATCAATTAGGACCCCAAGGAGACTTGCCCCTTAAAACCCTAATTATAAAAAGCGCCACAAAGGTTGATCACTCCTTTGATAAGCCTTACTTGCATTCATCCAAGAACACAAGAAACACAAGCATAATAATGCTAGAAAATACTCAAATTCGTGATTAACCTCCAAGGGGTACAAGGGGGTGGCTATTTATAGCCAAATGAGAGGGATACAAGTCAAAATACCTATCTCACAAAATTCTAAAGGCTAAAAACGATTTTTGACTTTCTTTACACATGCCCATGGCTTTAGGGGACAAGATATCCACCAAGAAGACTTTTTAGCACCACCCCCAAAGACTTTGAAGATTCCCACCATGACTTTGTAGACAAGGGCCCCACCACTTTTGAATTTGAAGATGCAAGTGGCTTTAAATTCGTGGGATCAAATGGGTGGGCCATTTAGGTTCACTTTTGGGCTTTAATAAGTGTAATTAAAGGCCCATTTGATCCTCCCATGCATGCATGTTGGGCCTGCCCTTGTAATTTTAAAATGAGGCCATGTAAGGCCTCTTTCATCCTCCTCATCCTTCCTCTTGTCATTGGGCCTCCAATACCATGCAATGGGTCTTGTGCATTTATGCTCCATCCACCATTCATGTCAGGATCACTCTCGACTCCTCGCTGCATATGCACACCTTGATTCTCATCAACTGGGTTGCTGGAAGGGCTTTTTGGGTTGCGCGCTGGTTCTTTCTTTGGTTGCTGGTGGTTTTCTGCTTGTGGTTGTGCTGTTGGGTGCGTTATGCTGGAATGATGGCTGTTACTTTGATGGGATGTGAGGAAGATGAGGCTTTTGTTTCAAGTGATGGTGGTTTTGTGCGGCTGGTCATGGATCCACCTTGTATGGTGGCACTTACTAATGTGGAGGTTGGTGATTTTGGTGCTGGTGGTTCGATGTCGCTAGTGTGCTGAAATTGGTTTGATGAAACTGCTAAGGTTGATTTGGTGTTGCTGGATGTTTTTTGGCATTTGCTGGATTTGGTGCTGATGGATGCTTGCTGCTGATGGTGATGGTGTTGCTGCAGCTGGATGTAGGTTTCTGCTTGGTTGGGACTACTGCTGGATCTTTTTTGTTTGACTTTGTGTGTTTTTTATTTTTTGATCTTTCTTTTTAGGGTCTTTTGCGTCTTGCGTTTGTAAAGGGTCTTTGGGTGTGGGTCGTTTGACCCCTCCACTCCCTTGTCTGCTGCGTCTTTTTTTCTTAATAAATTTTGGGGGGGTTCAGAATAGTCTGATCCTCGCATCTTCTTTGCCCTAAAAACTACTAAAAATTCTAAAAACCGATAAAACCCCAAAAAACGTCAAAAACTCTTAAAAACCTTAAAACCACTAAAAACTCAAAAAATATTAAAAACCCAAAAAGACCCTAAAAACCCAGAAAACCCTAAAACCCCTCAAAATCCTTAAAAACCCTAAAAAATCTATAAACCCCCCAAAAAACCATGAAAACATAAAAAAACTCTAAAAACCTTGATAAAACCATGAAAACCATAAACACCCATAAAAAACTTAAAAAACCCTAAAAATCCATAAAAATCCCAAAAACCCACTAAAAACTCTCAACCCCTTTAAACCCCTAAAAACATTAAAAAAATCTAAAAAACCTCAAAAAACTAATAAATAAAAAAACAACAAAAAAACAAAAAATGCCCTAAAAACTATAAAAAAACCCTAAAAACCCCTAAAATACCCTAAAAATCCCTAAAAATCATAAAATCCATAAAAATCCTATAAAATCCCTAATAATTCATTAAAACATAAAAAACTCTAAAAACCCAAAAAACCAGAAAACCCCTAAAAACCTTAAAAAACCATAAAAACACCTAAACCCCTAAAAAACCAATAAGAACTCTAAAAACCTTGAAACCAAAAAAAGTTAAAAATCTCCAAAAAACCTTAAATCCCTAAAAAACTCAAAAAGAACTCCTAAAAACCTAAAATACCCTAAAACTCTAAAAAAACCTAGTAGCCCAAAAAAACCCTAAAAATTCTAAAAAAACCCAAAAAAACCCCAAAAAGCCATAAAAATCCTAAAACCCCCCTAAAATTCAAGAAAACATAGAAACCCTAACCCCCCCCAAAAACCATAAAAACCCTAGAAAACCTTAAAAAACCCTAAAACACCATAAAATCCTAAAAACCAACAAAAACACTAAATCCCCTAAATCCCCTAAAAATGTTGAAGAACTCTAAAAACTTTAAAAACCCTAAAAAACTCAAAAAAACCCTAAAAACCATAAAAGACCCTTAAAAACCTAAAAAAAACCCTAAAACCCCTCAAAATCCCTAAGAACCCAAAAAACGATAAAAATCCTAAAAGCCCCTAAAATTCCTTAAAAATGTAAAAAACCCCAAATCCTTGAAAATCCCTTGAAAGACATAAAAACCCCAAAAAACCATAAAGCCCTAGAAACTCATAAAAACTCCAAAAAACCACTAAAAACTCTAAACCCTTTAAACCCCTAAAAACTTTTAAAAAAATCTAATAACCTTAAATACCCTAAAAATCTCAAAAAACCATTGAAAAACCCAAAAAACCCTAAAAATACCTAAAAACCCTAAAAAATCTAAAAAATCATTAAAATTCTAAAAACCCTAAAAATCACCCGAAAACCATAAAAACCCATAATAACTTGAAACACCCTTAAAACCCCAAAAAACCCTAAACTAATAAAAACTCTTAAAACCAATAAAAACGTCGAAAATCTCTAAAAAATCTTAAAACCACTAAAAACTCAAAAAAGAATCCCTAAAAGCCCAAAAATACCCTAAACCCCAGAAAAACCTAAAAAATCATAAAAAACCCTAAAACCATAAAAACTCATAAAACCTTAAAAACCCCATAAAACCACTAAAAACTCTAAAACTACTTAAAACCTTTAAAAACGCCTAAAAATCCATGAAAATGTAAAAAACCCTAAAAACCATAAATACCTCAAAAAACCTTAGAAAACCCTAAAAATCCCTAAAAAGCATAAAAACCACTAAAAACATTAAAAAACTTAAAAATCCAAAAAAGCTAAAAACCCTAAAAAACTAAAAAGAACCTAAAACCCCATAAAAGCCCTAAAAAATCCGAAAAACCATAAAAATCCAAAAAAACTCCTCAAAATCAATAAAAATGTAAAAAACCCCAAAAATCCTAAAAACCCATGAAAACCACGAAAACCATAAAAACTGTTAAAATACTTTATAAACCCAAAAAACCTATAAAAAGCATAAAAAACCACCTAAAACCCTTAAATGTTAAAAAACTCTAAAAACCTTAAAAAAACCCTAAAAACCAAAAAGAACCTAAAAATCCTAAAAGACCCAAAAAACCAAAAAACCCTTGAAAACCCTAAAACCCCTCAAAATCTCAAATAATCCTAAAAATCCCTAAAAACCATAAAAATCTGAAAAAAACACCCTAAAAATCCATGAAAATGTAAAAAATGCTAAAAATGCTAAAAATGATAAAAACCCAAAAAACCCTAAAACCCCCTGAAAACCCAAAACTACCCTAAATCCCACTAAAAACTCTAAAAGCCATTTAAACCCAAAAAATCTAAAAACACTAAAAGCCATAAAAATCCAAAATACCCTAAAAACACTAAAAACCATAAAAATCATTAAAACCCCTAAAAATCCATGAAAACGTAAAAAAACCTAAAAACCTTGAAAACCCTTGAAAATTATAAAAAACTACTAAAAACTATAAAAAACCCTAAAATCCCATAAAAACCCTAAAACCACTAAAAAATCTAAAAACCCTTTAAACCCCAAAAAATGTGAAAAAATTCTGAAAAACCTTCAAAACCCTAAAAACCCTAAAACCCACAAAAACCTGAGAAACCCTAAAAACCCAAAAAACCCCTGAAAACTTCTAAAAACACACAAATTCCCTAGAAACCCTAAAAAACAAAAATACCATAAAACTCCTAAAAACACCAAAAAACACATGAAAATGTAAAAAACCCTAAAAACCCCTCAAAACCATAACAACTCCTAAAAACCACAAACGACCCTACAAACCCATAAAAACATTAAAAAACTGCTAAAAACTCTAAAAACCCTTTAAAACTCTAAAACCGACAAAAAAACTCTAAAAAACATTAAAACCCCTAAAAAACTCTAAAAACACATAAAACCCCTTAAAACCCCTAAAATCACATAAAAAACCTAAAAACACTCAAAATCCCTAAGACCCCTAAAAAACCATAAGACCATAAAAATTCTAAAAAACCGCTAAAAATGCATGAAAATGTAAAAAAGCCTAAAAACCACGGGAAACCCTAAAAACAATAAAAAAAATCCTCAAAACCTTAAAAAACCCTAAAACCCCATAAAAACAATGAAAACCCACGGAAAACTCTAAAAACCATTAAAAACCCTAAAAAACTCAAAAAAACCCTAAAACCCCCAAAAGACTCTAAAAACATTGAAAACCTCTAAAAACCCTAAAAAACATAATATTTTTAAAACCCCCTAAAAATCCATGGAAACATAAGAAACCCTAAAAACCCTCAAACCATAAAACCCCCAAAAACCTTAAAAAACCTAAATCCCCAAAAATAACCACTAAAAACCCGAAAACCCTTGAAACCCATAAAAATGTTAAAAAACTCTAAAAACTTTAAAAACCCTAAAAAAAAATCCCCCAAAACCCGAAAAACCCTAAAAACCATAAAAATCCTAAAAGACACCTAAAAATCCACCAAAACATAAAAAAACATTAAAAACCCATGAAACCCATAAAAATCCCTAAAAACATTGAAAAGTCCTAAAAACCCATTATAATCACTAAAAACTATAAAAACCCTTTAAACCCCTAAAAATGTTAAAAAAACTATAAAAAACTTAGAAAACCTAAAAAACTCAACACCCCCTAAAAATCCCAAAAGACCATAAAACCTCTAAAAAGCCCTAATAACCCTAAAAAACCTCAAAATCCTTAAAAACTCTAAAAACCCCTATAACCTATAAAAATCCATAAAAATCCAAGAAAACAGAAGAACAGTAAAAACCTTGAAAACCATAAAAACTCCTAAAAACCTTAAAAACTCTAAAACCCCATAAAAACCCAAAAACTCCACAAAAAATCTAAAAACCCTTAAAACGCCTAAAAATATTAAAAAACTCTAAATACCTTAAAAACCATAAAAATATCAAAAAAACCCTTAAAACAAAAAAATACCTTAAAACCCTAAAAACCATAAAACCCTTGAAATCCCTAAAACCCCTAAAAATCCTTTAAAACCCTAAAAACCCCTAAAAACCACAAAAAACCTAAAAATCCCTAAAAATCCATGAAAAAATAAAAAATCCTAAACACCTATAAACTCCTTAAAAACCATAAAGCCCCTAAAACCTTAAAATCCACAAAAAAATATAAAAAATCACTAAAAACACTAAAAACCCTTTAAATCCCTAAAATGTTAAAAAAATTCTAAAAAACATAAAAACCATAAAAACTCTAAAAACACAAAAAACCCAAAAGACCCAAAAACCCTAAAAAACACTAAAAACACCCTGAAAATCCATAAAAACCCTTAAACCCCCTTAAACCCCTAAAAACCCTAAAACCATAAAAACTTAAAAATTCCTAAAAATCCATGAAAATGTAAAAAACACTAAAAACCTAGATGAAACCCCTAAAAACGTTAAACCCCCCTAAAAACCTTTAAAACACCTAAAACCCCTTAAAAACCATAAAAAATCTAAAACCCTTTAAACCCCTAAAAACATTACAAAACTCTAAAAACCATTTAAAACCCTAAAAAAACTCAAAAAAACCCAAAAAACCCAAAAGACCCTAAAACCCAAAAAAACTTTTAAATCCCTAAAAATCCAAAAAAAAACCTAAAAACCCCTAAAAAGCAATGAAAACGTAAAAACCCCTAAAAACCCCTAAAAATCCTTAAAAATACAATAAACCCCCTAAAAATATTAAGAACCCAAAGAACCATAAAAACCATAAAACCCACTAAAAACCCTTAAAATTCCTAAAAACGTTGAAAAACTCTAAAAAAACTTTAAAACCATAAAAATCACAAAAAAACCTCTAAAAACCCAAAAGACCCAAAACCCCATGAAAAACCCTTAAAACCATAAAAACCCATAAAAACCACAAAAAACCCTCAAAATACCTAAAAAGCCTAAGAAACACTAAAAACCATAAAAATAAAAAACAATAAAAGCTTTACAAAACAACAAAAACCCTAAAACACTAAAAACTCTTTAAACCCCTAAAAACGTTAAAAAACTTGAAAAACCTTTAAAACCCCCAAATTCACTAAATACCCTAGAAAACACTAAAAATCATAAAAATCCTTAAAAACCCATAAAAATCTATTAAAAGATAAAAAAACCCTAAAAAACATGAGAAACCCCTAAAAACATAAAAACCCCTAAAAACCGTAAAAAACCCTAAAACCCATAAAAAACCTAAAAACCACAAAAAACTCTAATAATGCTTAAAAACCCTAAAAAGGTTCAAAAACTCTAAAAACCCTTAAAAACCTAAAAAAACTCATAAAACCTAATAAGACCCTAAAACACCGAAAAACCCTAAAAACCCAAAAACCGTCTGGAAAAACCCTAAAACCCCTCAAAGTCCCTAAAATCCCTAAAAACACCTAAAAATCCATAAAAACTTAAAAAACCCTAAAAACATTGAAAACCCCATGAAAACAATAAAAACCATAAAAACCTTTAAAAACTTTAAAAAACACTAAAAACCCAAAAACCACTAAAAACTCTAGAAACTGTTAAAACCCCTAAAGTTTTTAAAAAAATCTAAAAAATCTTGAAATCCCTAAAAAAACTAAAAAAAAACCCTAAAACCCAAAAGACCCTAAAATCCCTAAAAACCATAAAAACTCTAAAAACCCCTAAAAGACACTAAAACCCTCAAAATCCCTAAAGAGACTAAAACCCTTAATGACCGTGAAAATCCTAATGAACCCCTAAAAATCCTTGAAATTGTAAAAAAACTTAAAAATCCTGAAAAACCCCTGAAAACCTTAAAACCCCTAAAACCCATAAAAACCATAAAAACCCATAAAAACCCTAAAAACCCACTAAAAACTCTAAAAACCCTTCAAACCCATAAAAATGTAAAAAAACTCAAAAAAAACCTTAAAAATACTAAAAATTCAAAAAATCCCTAAAAACCCAAAAAACTGTAAAAACCCTGAAAACCCTAAAAACCCCAAAACCCCTAAAAACCCCAAAAAATAAATATCCTAAAAACCCCTCAAAATCCTTGAAAATATAAAAATCCCTAAAAACCCTGAAAACCCTTGAAACCCATAAAAATCCCTAAAAACGTTAAAAAACCTAAAAACCCATAAAAAACTAATAAACCACTAAAAAAAACTAAAAACCCATAAAACTACTAAAAATAAAAAAACTATAAAAACCTTAAAACCCCTAAAAAACCAAAATAAACCCTAAAAACCAAGAAATACCTCTGAAAATCATAAAAACCATAAAAACTTATAAAAACCCATAAAACCCAAAAATACCACTAAAGACTGAAAAAACCCTTAAACCCCCTAAAAATTTTAAAAATTCTAAAAAACATTAGAAACCCTAAAAATACTAAAAACCCAAAAAGCCCCAAATACCCTAAAAACCTAAAAAACCCTAAAAATCTCAGAAAAACACCAAAACCCCTCAAAATCAATAAAAACACTGAAAACCATAAAAACCCTAAAATTCATGAAAACATAAAAAACCCTAAAAACCACTAAAATCTCTAAAAACCCTTACAAACCCTAAATATGTTAAAAAAACTAAATACCCTTGAAAACCCCTTGAAAACCAAAAAACCTCTAAAAACCATTAAAAATCCTAAAAGCCCATAAAAAAATTTAAAAAACTCTAAAAAACCCTAAAACCCCTAAAATAATAAAAAAAACCCTAAAAACCCAAAAGACCTTAAAAATCCTAAAAACGATAAATATCCCTAAAAACAAAAAAAAAATCGTTAATCACCCAAAAAGCCATAAAAACTAAGAAAATCTTGAAAACCCCCTAAAAACCTATGAAAACGTAAAAATGCAACTTACCCTAAAAAACCACTAAAAATAAAAAAAAACCCCATAAAAACACTAAAAACCTACTAAAACTTTAAATACCCTTAAAACCCCTAAAACATTAAAAAACTCTTAAAAACCATTAAAAATCATTAAAAACTCAAAAAACCCTAAAACACAAAAAGGCCAAAAAACCTTAAAAACACAAAAAATCCTCAAAATCCCTAAAAACCATAAAGATCATAAAAATCCTAAAAACACCCTCAAAATCCATGAAAACATAAAAAACGCTAAATCCCAGGAAAAATCCCTAAAACAATAAAAATCACTAAAAACCTTAAAAACCCTAAAACCCCATAAAATCCCAAAACCACTAAAAACTCTAAAAACCATTAAAACCATTAAAAAATATAAAAAACACTAAAAAGCCTTAAAATCCTTAAAACCTAAAAAAACCCTAAAAACTCAAAAGACCCTAAAAACCCTAAAAACCCTAAAAACTCATGAAAAACCCCAAAACCATCAAAATCCCTAAAAAAATTAAAAAACCTAAAAAACCATAAAACCATAAATATCCTAAAGACACCTAAAAATCTAGGAAAACGTAAAAAACCCTAAAAACCTAGAAAAACACCTTTGAACCATAAAAACCCATCAAAAAACATAAAAACACTAAAAACTTAGAAAAACCCTAAAACCCCATTAGAAACTCTAAAAACCCTTTAAACCACTAAAAACGTTAAAAAACTGTAAAAAACCTTAAAAACCCTAAAAAATTCAAAAATACCCCTAAAATCCCAAAAGACGCTAAAACCTCTGAAAAGACCTAAAACCCCAAAAAAACACGGAAAGTCCCTAAAATCCCTCAAAATCCCTAAAACCCATAAAACCCCTAAAACCCCCATTAAATCATAAAAATCCTACAACCCCCTAAAAATCAATGAAAACATAAAAAACCATATAATCCCCTAAAAACCATAAAACCCCAAAAACATTAAAAACTTTAATACCCATAAAAATCCTAAAAACAATAAAACTCTAAAAATCCCTAAAAATGTTAAAAAACACTAACAAACCTTAAACACCCTAAAAAACTCACCCCCCCTAAAAACTCAAGGAGACCTTCAAAACCTTGAAAACCCCTAAACCCATAAAAACCAATAAAAACCCTATAAATCCCTAAAAACTATAAACCCCATAAAAACCATAAAAATCCTAGAAAACCCTTGAAAATCCATGAAAATGTAAAAAACCCTGAAAACCCCCTTGAAAACCATAAAACCCCTAAAGAAATTAAAAACCCATAAAACCCTAAAAAACCACTAAAAAGTATAAAAACCCTTTAAACCCCTCAATTTTTTAAAAAACTCTAATAAACCTTAAAAACCCAAAAAATGCAAAAAAAAAAAACCCAGAAACCCAAAAGATAAAAAGACCCTTTAACCACTAAAATCCCTAAAAACCCCTAAAAACCATAAAAATCCCTAAAAACCATGAAAACCTTAAAAACCGTAGAAATCCTAAAAAATCACTAAAAATTCATGAAAATGTAAAGAACCCTAGAAATCCTAAAAACCCCTAAAAACCATAAAACCCCTAAAAACCTTAAAAAACCCTAAAATCCAACAAAAACCCCACAACGAATAAAAATTATAAAATCCCTTAAAATCCCTAAAAATGTAAAAAAACTCCAAAAAACCTTAAAACCCTAAAAACTAAAAAAACTGTAAAAACCCAAAAAGACCCTAAATATCAGGAAAACCCCTAAAAACCCTAAAACCCTAGAAAAGACCCTAAAAACCTGCAAAATCCATAAAAACCCTAAAGACCACTAAAAACCATAAAAGCCTAAAAAACCCAAAAAATTCCATGAAATTGTAAAAAATCTGAAAAACCTTGAAAACCATAAAAAACATAAAAACCCAGAAAAACCCTAAAACACCAAAAAACCCTTGAAAAACATAAAAGTCCCTAAAAACCAAACTATAAAAAACCTAAACAACTCTAAAAAACTAAAAAAACATCTAAAATACCAAAAGACCATAAAAACCCTGAAAAACCCTAAAAACCCTAAAACCCTCAAAATCCCTAAAACCCTAAAAGCCATAAAAATCCACCCCCCTAAAAATCCGTCAAAATGTAAAGTACCCTAAAAATCATAAAACCCACTAAAAATTTAAAAAATATAAAACAACTAAAAACTCTAAAAACCTATAAGACGCCTAAAAACGTTAAAAAACTCTAAAACCCCTTAAAAACCCTAAAAACTCAAAAAAAACTATAAAAACACAGAATAACCTAAAAACCTTATAAAAACCTAAAAACCCCTGCAAAACCCTAAAAACCGTCAAAATCAATAAAAACAATAAAAACCCTAAAAACCATAAAAATCCTCAAAACCCCCTAAAAATCCATGAAAATGCAAAACCCCTAAAAACCACTAAAAACTCTAAAAGCCTTTAAAACCCCTAAAAACATTAAAAAAAACTCTAAAACCTGTACACACCATAAAACTAAAAAACCCTAAAAACCCAAAAAAACCCCTAAAAACCCTAAAAACCCTAAAATCCCTAAAAACCATAAACCCCCCAAAATCCATAAAAACTAAAAAACCCTAAAAACCAAAAAACCCTAAAAACCCTAAAATTCCTAAAAACCCCTAAAAATCATAAAGCCCCCAAAATCCATAAAAACCCTTAAAAACCATAAAAATCATAAAAATTATAAAAACCCCTAAAAATATATGAAAACATAAAAAACCCTAAACTTTAAAAAACACTGAAAACCATAACAACCCCTAAAACATTAAAAAACCCTAAAAATTGATAAAAAAAATCTAAAAACAACTAAAAACACTAAAAATCATTTAAACCCCTAAAAACTTTTAAAACCTCTAAAAAACGTAAAAACCCTAAAAACTAAAAAAACCCCTAAAAACCCAAAAGACCTTGAAAACCCCTAAAAACTCAAAAAAACCCTTAAAAACCCATAAAAACCCTCAAAATTCCTAAAACCCCTAAAAACCCTAAAAACCATAAATATCCTCAAAGCCCATTAAAATCCATGAAATTGTAAAAATTCCTAAAAACTCTAAAAAACCCCTGAGAACCATAAAAATCCTTAAAAAACCTTAAAAACCTTAAAAACCCTAATAACCCATAAAAAACCCTAAAAACCCTCAAATTCATTAAAAATACTAAAAAAACCTAGAAACCCTTAAAAACCGTCAAAATCCTTAAAAACACCAAAAACCATAAAAATCATAAAAATCATAAAACCCCCCTAAAAATCAATGAAAATGTATAAAATCATAAAAACCCTAAAAACCCCTAAAAATCTTATAAACCCATAAATACCAGAAACACGCTTAAGCTCAAGGAAGGGGACATGACGGCGATGGCGATCCCGTCCTCACTTTGAATGCTCTGCCCCCTGCCAGCAAGGAGGTTCCTACTCCGGTGTTGGCTAGAGGTCTGCGGCCATAACGAGCTCTTCCAGCTTTATAACCGGAAATTCCATGGGTATGATGTTAGTGCACTGAAGGCCTCGAGACTGAAGGTCAGCTTTGTAGAGGTGACGAAAGTTGCGATCTTACCTTCCTTCTCTGAGTTTGACCCCCTTCCCCTGGTCGTATCATTCGGAAAGGGCGGGTGGCTCATGTCTCGGCGAATCGAGAGGCTGTGGTGGAAAGGCGCAACTTGTGTCGTTTCTCCATTATTGCTCAGGTATTGAACCCCAAGGGTGAGCAGCTCTGGAAGTTCTCTGATCTTGCCAATCGGATCAAGGAAATCTGGGGTTTCTCTGAGTGGCGTATAACTGCCATGGGGCGTGGGTATTATCATATTGTCTTCCCCTTGGATGATTACAAAAGACGTTCCTGGAGCTTTGGCTCTCTCAATTTGAATCCGGGTCTTCTAAGGATTCAATAATGGGATCGGAACTTCGACCCGTTGAATGTCAAGAACACTTCTGTGCAGATATGGATCTGCATCTATAAGCTTAGCTGGCTTTATTGGCATCCCTGGATCCTTTGGGACATTGCCTCCTCCGTAGGATTTCCCATTCGTATTGACAAGGAGACTGAAAATCCAAAGTATGGGAACTTCTCCCGTGTCCTTGTTGAGATGGATTTGGCCTCCACTCTGATTGAAGAAGTTGTGCCCAACACTGATGAAGACAACTTCAAGCTGGAGATCCTTTATGAGCATAAACCCCGGTTTTGTCTCCACTATCATCTCTTTGGCCACCTCATCTCCGATTTTCGTCGTTTGAGAGTGTGCTCCAAGTGTAATCTCAAAGGACACTCTGCTGAGTCCTGTACCAGAAAGCTGGACGCTGAAGCGGGGGTGAAGGCTCATGCCCCTACTCCCTCCCAGCATGTCTCTGAGGAAGTTTGGTGCCCTGTAGAACTGCCTTCACCAAGGAGGGTGCTGGAGGCTGATGACACCCTCTGTCAGGAGACCCCCTCCCGCTTACAGGGAGTTGCCTCCAGGTCCAAATCCTCAGATGAATGACTGGTAGTTGCGGACTCTGCTGTTGCCGCTCCCAGCTTGCAGACAGTCATGATTGAGCCTGGCCAATCCTCTGTGCCTATCGCTGGTCAGATTATGGCTAAGCCTGGCCAGTCCCTCCCTAATCCTTCTTTGGTGGCAGACATTGCCTGATACCAGGAGTTGTCCCCTCCATTATAGGTGGTGGATTATGGGATGGTCTCTGCAGGGTCCCCTGTCCCTTTTGGGCCTGAGAAGGACTCCACACCCCTAGGTCACCCAGCGCTGTTTGGTGATTCCTTCGTTGTTGTGTCCCCCAGTAGGGCTGCACGACGAGACATAGTTAAAGATGCCTCCCCGACGCCTCTCTTTCCTAGTAATAGATTTACCCCTCTCAGCGGTAGTTTCTGGGCTGATCAGGTTGATCAGAATGATGAGGAGGCAGAAGGGTCCTCCAAGATGGCTCACCTGGCCTCATCACATGAGGCTAGTTCTCAACCTCCTGATGATCTGGGATTCAAATACCGGGCTATTGAGGTTGATCCTTCACCTAAGAAGAACCCTGTGGTCAGGCCCAAGAATAAAGGGAAGAAAATCAAAGGTGAAGGTTGGAACCTTAAATGTTTGTATCACCCCGGTGAACGAGGCACCCTCAGCCAAATCTAATGCGGATACTCTTCTGGAACTGCCAGGGGATTGGGAACCCTTCCACTGTCTCAGCCCATAGGCATTTCCTCACTTCCCAGAGGCCGTTGGTTCTTGGTATTGCTGATCCAATGATCATGTTTGAAAACTGGACGGGTTTCAACTGGAACAACCTTGGTTATTCATGCATTGCAAAGACTACTAATGATAGTGGCCTTGACACTCTTTGGGTGCTTAAGCATGATGACATTCAGTTAACATCGGTTGAGGTGCGTGATCAAGTCATCACCTTATCTGTCATGTACAATTTTCCCCCCTCTCTCTGTCTTTTGTGTATGCCTCCTACTCTTACTTGAGGAGACAGGTCTTATGGGAACAATTAACTATGATCCATGGGCTCATTGAGAACAGTTGGATTGTTTTTGGGGATTTCAACATTGTCTTGCGTCCGGATGAGAGGATTGGCTCCAAATTCTCTCGCTCGGCTGCCGTGGAGTTTTCCTCTTGTCTTGATGCCTGTAACTTCTTGGAGGTCCCTGTTTCTTGAGCCTCCTTCACTTGGGGTCATTCTACTATGAATGGCAGGCAGGCCAGCAAGCTAGACATGTGTTTTTACAGAATCAATGATGTGTCCTTGCCCTTTTATGTCTCGGGCTTTACACTCCCCAAGTTACACTCGAATCACAATCCTTTGATTATTGACAGCTCCATAGGCACCTCAAGATCTTCACCTCTTCCTTTTAAGTTCAACAACGCATGGCTTACGATTCCTGGTTGTAGGGAAATTGTTCTCAATGGCTGGGATGAAGACTTTTGGGGCATTCATTACCATAGTTTGGTTCTCTGGCTCAAAAAAATCAAATCTTTGCTTAAAGACTGGAGTAAGGGTTGTTTTTCCAATATGGACAATGACATCTGAGATGTTGAGCATCAGCTTGTTGTCCATCAGGAATCCAATCCTCTTCTTTCCCTGCCCTCTCGTGAGGAGCTGCAACTTCATTCCAAACTCGATGATCTTATGGCTCTTAATGAAAAGTTGACCAAGAACCAATTCAGTGTGAGATGGCTCAAAGATTGATATCGCAACTCGAAATTATTCCATTGGTTGCACAGGGAGAAAAAAACCAAAATTTTTCTTAAGGCTGTTCGCATCTCGGGTTCTACTTTCACTTCGGAGGATGATATCTCTGCTGCTATTGTTAATCATTTTCAAGGGATTTATTCGGATGATGGTAGGGAGTACACCCTCCCCTTGATGGACTCCATTCTTCCAAGTTTTGATGAGCATCAAAACCGAGCTCTAATGATCCCGCCACTTGTGGAGGAGGTTAGGGATGCTCTGTTTTCTTTGGACATTGACAGCACATCGGGACCGAATGGCTTCACCAACAAATTCTTCATGTTCTACTAGGACATCCTGCATGAAGGCATCGTCTGCGCTGTGCGGGAATTCTTTCTCACTACTATTTTTCCACGTGGGGTCAACTCTAACTTCATTGCCCTGATTCCTAAAAGGGCCAATGCCATTGATATTGGTGATTTTCGACTGGTGGACATTGGAAACATTGTCCCCAAAATTATCAGCAAGATTCTGGTCATGCGACTTGGGAAGTTCCTGGGGGATATTCTCACCCCTTATCAGTTTGGGTTTGTTCCGGGCAGGAGCATCCAGGACTGCCTGTTCACGGCCTCGGATAACATCAACATTGTGCGAAAGCAGTCCAAGCATGGAAACTTTGCACTCAAGGTTGACATCTCTAAGGCCTTTGACACTATCAAGTGGAGCTTTATCTCTCAGGTCTGGTCTAAGTATGGCTTCTCGAGCAATTTTATTAGGATCATCATGTCCATTCTTAGTAGTGGGTGGGCCTCTATTATTTTAAATGGCTCCCCTAAGGGGTTTTTCCTCTGCTACCGTGGAGTTAGACAGGGTGATCCTCTCTCAGGAATCCTTTTTGTGATTGCAGAAGATTATTTAAGCAGGTGCCTTATTGATCTTTGTTAGGCTAGCCTTTTCAGTCCTATCCGGGCAGGGAGGGACCTTCATGTGCCATCTCATCTGCTGTATGCTGATGATATTCTTCTGTTTGGTAAGGCTGATAAATGTACTTTAGATTCTATCCGGATGATCTTCCAGCATTATGAACATGTTGGAGAACAATCCATCAGCTGGAGCAAGTCTTTGATTGTATTTGGGGAGGGGATTTCACGGTCCTGGCGGATCTCCATTTCCATGTCCCTTGGTGTCAAGAGAGGGTAATTACCTTTCGACTACCTAGGTGTTCCCATCTTTTGGGGACGTGTCAAATGGTGTTATCTTGAGAACATTTACTCTAAAATCACTCAACAGTTGGCAAAATGGAAAGGGGAGTCCCTCTCGCAAGCTGGAAGGGTCTGCCTTATCAACTCGGTGATTACCTCTATGTTCACTTATGCTTTCTCCATTTACAGGTGGTCGGTTAATCTTATCAAGGACCCGCAGACAAAGATCATAAATTTCATCTGGACGGGGTGCATAACTCAAAGGAAACTGGTCACCGTGGCCTGGAAGGAATGCACCAAGCCAATTGAGTTGGCTGGGCTTGGTATCAAAGACCTCAGGCGCTACAATGATGCCCTCCTTGCTAAGTATACTTGGGGGCAGTTAAGTCCTATGGCTCCGAGTTTTGATTTCACTCGGGAAAGATTTGTGCTCAATCTCTGTGATGGATATGAAGGGTACTTCCCCTCTTTTGTTTGGCCAGCAATTCGGGCCTCGTACAAGGCCATTTTCTCTCATTCTAAATGGTTTGTCTCCAAGCACTCAGCCTTGAATGCTTGGTCTATGTCCTAGCTCGACAGGACCCTGCAAGATTTCATCATCCCTCCTCATGGCTTGAAGAGATTGTCTATTGCAGAGTTCATCCCAAGGCTGGAACAGTTCAAGGCCCTACTGTCGGTTGGGCAACTCACTGTCAAGGACTACTATCGGTATAATTGCGCTAGGGGGTCCCCTCCACCGACCTGGATTTCTAAGTTCAAGAGGAATTTTATTCCTCCTACAAATCACCTTCTTATCTGGAAAATATGGAAAAATCGGTTACCCATGCAGAGCCAATTGCAGAGAGCGGGTCTCAACCTTGCCTCTGTGTGTTTCCTTTTCCTCGGTGTGGAAGAAAATGTCTAGCACACCTTCCTGCAGTGTAGATTCAGTGCTGATCTTTGGGGCTATTTGCAGCGGACTTTTGGGTTCCCAGCTAGCCTTGACATGCCTTTTCTTGAGCTCCTAGCGGACCTGTCTAACTGGGATTACAGTGAGCAGGTCCGCAACCTTTTGCTGGCTACGGTTGCAGACACCATATCCTTTATTTGGACCGCTTGGAACGTGGTCGCCTTCAATAAGAAACGACTCTCCTTTCATGCAGGAGTTGTGGCGATCCACATGGCTATTTATGCGGCCTCCCCTATTCAGACAGGACATATGGCGAATGACGTTCATGAACTGATCATCCTTCAGTTGCTTGGTGTGTTTGGTAGGGAAAAAAAACCCATGGTCCCCAGGTTTATTCGATGGATTCCTCCACTCCCCTCCTGGATTAAGGTCAATGTGGATGGTGCGGCCCTTGGTGCCCCAGGCCCTACTAGATGTGGTGGAGTCTTCCGCAGTTACCGGGGTTTTGTCAAGGGATGTTTTCAACACTTTATCAGTGATGGGTGTGCTCTTGAAGCTGAATTATGGGCCATTATAAAGGCGATTGAGTATGCTGTCAGGTTCGGGTGGATTTTCCTATGGCTTGAGTCTGACTCCATGTTTGCTATGAGTGATCTTAAAAGCAGATCTAGGTGTGTCCCCTGGTGGCTCCTTACCCCGTGGATGGAATGCCTTGCCATGTGCCAAAGGCTGAACCTTACTGTGACACATGTCTACCGGGAGGCCAATGCGGTTGCGGATGCTCTCTCCAAGCAGGCTATTGTGGAACACTGTTCACTGTTGTCCTTTGTTGCCACACCTCCCTGGTCCTCTTTTGTTGTGTCTGATTTGAAGGGTGAGGTGCACACCCAGTTATGTAATCCCCCCTTGTAGCACTCTGTTTGTCCCTTTATTTTCGTTTAATTTTGGGGGGGCCACACTTGCCTGGCCCCGAACCTTCCTTGCCAAAAATACCATAAAACCCTACAAACCCACAAAAACCCTAAAAACCACTAAAAACTCAAAAAACCGTTTAAAATACTAAAAATGTTAAAAACTATAAAAAGCCTTTAAACCCCAAAGAACTCAAAAAACCCCTAAAAACTAAAAAAGGCTCTAAAAACCATAAAACCCCTAAAAGCCTTCAAAATTACCAAAAACCCAAAAAACCTAATAACAATAAAAGTCCTAAAAACACCTAAAAATCCATGAAAACATAAAATACCTGAAAACCCATAAAAATCCCCTTAAAACCATAAGAACCCCTAAAAACCAAAAAACCCTAAAAATATATAAAACCCATAAAAACCCTTTAAACCACTAAAATGTTAAAAAACTATAAAAACCATGAAAACCCAAAAAAAAAACCCCAAAAAACCCAAAGAACCTAAAAAGCCTGAAAATCCAAAAAACCCAAAAAACCCAAAAAACAATCAAAATCCATCAGAACCCTAAAAACCTTAAATGAAATAAAAATCCTAAACCCCCCCTAAAAATCCATGAAAACATAAAAAACCATTCAAACCCTCAAAACCTACCCGAAAACCATAAAAAACTTCAAAACCTTAAAAGCCCATAAAAACCCAAAAAATCACTAAAAACTCTAAAAACCATAAAAACCCCTAAAAATGTTAAAAGAACTCAGAAAAAAACCCTTAAAACACCTAAAAACTCAAAAAACCCTAAAACCCTAAAAAACTCTAAAAACTCCGGAAAACCTTTAGAAACCCGTAAAACCCCATAAAACACTAAAAAAACCACAAAAAACTCTAAAACCCCTAAAAAGTTAAAAAATCTAAGAAACCTTAAATTGTTAAAAAACTCACAAAAACCCCCAAAACCACAAAACTACCTAAAACCCAGAAAAACCCGAAATACCCTAAAATCCCTAAAAAACCCTAAAACCTCCCAAAATCCCTAAAAACCCTAAAAACCCTAGAAAACATAAAAATAAAAAACACCCCTAAAAATCCATGAAAACTTAAAAAACCAAAAAAAAAATCCAGAAACCCCAAGAAAACCATAAATCCCTAAAAGAATAATACCCTAAAACCCATAAAAACCCAAAAAACACTAAAAACTCTAAAATCCCTCAAAACCCCTATAAATGAAAAAAGCTCAAAAAACCATAAATACCTTAAAACCCCCCAAAACCACAAAAAACCCAAAAAAACCCAAAAAACCTAAAAAAACCCTAGAACCCTAGAACCCGAAAACCTTTAAACGCCCTAAAAAACCCTAAAACCCCTAAAAATCCCTAAAAACATAAAAACCCAAAAAACCATAAAATCCTAAAAACCCCAAAAAGTCCATGAAATTTTAAAAAATCCTAAAAGCCTTGAAAAACCCTTGAAAACCATAAAACCCCTAAAACTCCTAAAAACCCACTAAAACCCCTTAAATCCCCTAAAAATGTTAAAAAACTTTAAAAACTCTAAAAGACTAAAAATACCCAAAAATACCCAAAAATCCCAAAAATCCATAAAAACCCTAAACCCCCTGAAAAATCCTAAAAGCCATCAAAATCCTTAAACCCTAAAAAACCCTAAAAATCATAAAAATCCTATGAAACCCCTAAAAATACATGAAAACATAAAAAACCCTAAAAAAATAGGAAAACCATAAAAACCCCCAAAACCTTAAATAACCCAAAAAACCCAGAAAACCCCAAATAACTACTAAAAACAGTAAAATCCCTTAAAACCCATAAAACTATTTAAAATTTAAAAAAACCTTAAAACCCATAAAAAACTAAAAAAACCCTAAAATCACAAAAAGACCCCAAAACCCCTCAAAAACATTAAAAACCCTAAAACCCATAAAGACCCTAAACGCCCTTAAAAACCCTCAAAACCCTAAAATCCATAAAAATGCAAAAATCCCCTAATAATCCATGAAAATGTAAAAAACACTAAAAACTCTAAAAACCACCAGAAAATGATAAAAACCCCTAAAAACCTAAATAAATTTAAAAACCACAAAAACCCTAAAAATCCACTTAAAATTCTAAAACCCTTAAAAGCCCTATTTTTTTTAGAAAACTCTAAAATGCATTAAAACCCTAAAAACTCAAAAAATCCCCCCAAAACCCCAAGAAGACCCCAAAAACCTGGGAAAACCCTAAAACCCCTAAAAGCGCTTTAAAAACTATAAAACCATCAAAATACCGAAAAACCTAAAAAAACCCTAAAACCCAAAAAAATCCTTAGAAAGATCTAAAAATCCATCTAAAAGTAAAAAACCCTAAAACCCTAAAATACCCCTAAAAACCATAAAGCACTATAAAACCTTAAAAAACCCAAAAAACTCTAAAATACATTTTTTTGTGGTTTTTAGGGTTTTTTATGGAATTTTAGGGTTTTTAAGGTTTTTAGGGGGTTTATAGTTTTGTCGGGGTTCTTTAGGGTTTTTAGAGATTTTTACATTTTCATGGATTTTTAGCAGTTTTATAGGATTTTTATGGTTTTTAGGGTTTTTTAGAGTTTTTAGGGATTTTGATCATTTTTAGGTTTTGTAAGGTTTTAGGGGTTTTTAGGGTTTGTATGGTCTGTTGGGTTATTTGGGGTTTTTTTGAGAATTTTATTGTTTTTAAGGATTTTTTGAGTTTTTAATGTTTTCTGGGTTTTTAGGGTTTTTAGGGTTTTGAGAGTTTTTAGTGGGTTTTTGGGGTTTTATGGGTTCTAGGGTTTTAAAGGTTTTTAGGGGTTTTGTGGTTTTAAGTGGTTTTTCTTGGTTTTTTACATTTTAACGGATTTTTTTGGATGTTATGGTTTTTAGGGATTTTGAGGGGTTTTCAGGTTTTTCACGGGTTTTTAGGGTCTTTTGGGTTTTTAGGGTTTTCTTGAATTTTTATGTTTTTTTTGGTTTTTAGAATTTTTTAACACATATTGGGGTTTTAAGGTTTTTTTGACTTTTTCATGGTTTTTAGGGGTTTTTCAGGGTTTTTAAATTTTCATGGATTTTTAGGGGTTTTCTGGGTTTTTATGGTTTTTATGGTTTTTTGAGGTTTTTAGGGTATTTTGGGTGTTTTAGGGTTTTTTCTTGATTTTTTAGGTTTTTAAGGGTTTTTAGAGTTTTAGGGGTTTTTATATTTTCATGGGGTTTTAAGGATTTTTAGGGTTTTTCAAGTATTCATGGATTTTTGGGGGTTTTTTAGGATTTTTATTGTTTTTAGGGTTTTGTGGTTTTGAGGATTTTAAGTGTTTTTGGGGTTTTTAGGGGTTTTATGGTCTTTCAATGTTTTTAGGGTCTTTTTTTGGTTTTTAGGGTTTTTTTTTGAATTTTTAGGGTTTTTGAGGTTTTTAGAGTTTTTGACGTTTTCAGGGGATTTTGGGGGTTTTTGGGTTTTTAAGGTTTTTTGGGTTTTTTAAGGTTTTTAAGATTTTAGGATTTTTTAAGTTTTCATGGAATTTTTGTAATTTTTTCGGATTTTTATGATTTTAGGGTTTTTAGGGGTTTTGAGGGGTTTTAGGGGTATTTGGGGTGTATTTTGCTTTTTTTTTTGTGTTTTAGGGTCTTTTGGGGTCTTGGGGGGTTTTATTGTGATTTTAGGGTTTTTAGAGTTTTTTAACGTTTTTAGTGGTTTTGAGAGTTTTTATAGTTTTTATTGGTTTTGAGGGATGTTATGGGTTTTGAGGGTTTTTATGCTTTTTATAGGTTTTATGGTTTTCAGGGGTTTTGAAGAATTTTTGAGGTTTTTATATTTTCATGGGTTTTTAGGATTTTTTATGGTTTTTAGGATTTTTTACGGTTTTTAGGGATTTTACCAGTTTTTATGGTTTTTAGGGGTTTTCATTGTTTTTAGGGTCTTTTGGAGTTTTACGAATTTTTTTAGTTTTTTGGGTTTTTAAATTTTTTTAGAGTTATTTAATGTTTTTAGGGGTTTTAAGTGTTTTAGAGTTTTTAGTAGTTTTTAGTAGTTTTTTGGGGTTTTATGGGTTTTTATGGTTTTTAAAGTTTTTAGGGGCTTTATGGTTTCTAGGGGTTTTTCTAGGTTTTTTTGGGGTGTATAATTTCTAAGGTTTTTATATTTTTTAGGGTTTTTAGGGTTTTTAGGGTTTTTAGGGGTTTTCAAGGATTTTTAAGGATTTATGGGTTTTCCGGGTTTTTAGGGTCTTTTGGGTTTTTAGGGGTTTTTTTTTTTATTTTTAGGGTTTTAAGGTTTTCTATAGTTTTTTTAAAAAAAAATTAGAGGTATTAAGGGTTTTTTTAGTTTTTAGTGGTTTTAGGGTCTTTATGGGTTTTTAGGGTTTTTTAAGGTTCTTATGGGTTTTATGGTTTTCAGGGATTTTTCAAGGTTTTAAGGGTTTTTTTACATTTGATGGATTTTTAGGGGTTTTTAAAGGTTTTTTTGTGATTTTTTGGATTTAAGGGGGTTTTATGGTTTTTACTGTTTTTAAAGGTTTTTAGTGATTTTGAGGGTTTAAGGGGTTTTTAGGGGCTTTTAGTGTTTTTCAAGGTTTTAGAGTCTTTTGGGTTTTTAGGGATTTTTTAAAGTATTTTATGGTTTTTAAGTTTTTTGGAGTTTTTAATGTTTTGAGGGGGTTTATGAGGATTTAGAGTTTTTAGTGGTTTTTTAGGGTTTTTATTGGTTTTAGAGTTTTTAAAGGTTTTTATGTGGTTTTATAGTTTTCAAGGGGTTATTTCAGGGGTTTTGGGTTTTTTATGTTTTCATGGATTTTTAGGGGTTTTTATAGCTTTTTGGTTCTTTGGTTTTTAGGGATTTTGATGGGTTTTAGGGTTTTCAAGGGTTTTCATGGTTTTTAGGGGGTTTTAGGGTTTTTAAGGTGTTTTGGGGTTTTAGGATTTTTTTTACTTTTTTTGGGTTTTAAGGTTTTTTAGACTTTTTAATGTTTTAGGGGTGTTAAGAGGTTTTATTGTTTTTTGTGAGTTTTTAGTGATTTTATGAGTTTTTAGGGTTATTTGAGGTTTTTAGAGGTTTTATGGTTTTCAGGGTTTTTTCCGGTTTTTATGGTTTTTTACATTTTCATTAACTTTTTGGGGTTTTTTTGGTTTTTTTGGTTTTTAGGATTCTTTAGTGTTTTTAAGAATTTTGAAGGTTTGTGGGATATTTCATAGGTGGTTAGGGGTTTTAGGGATTTTCAGGATTTTGGGGTATTTTTGGTTTTTAAGGTTTTTTTAGTTTTTTACGGTTTTTAATATTTTTTAGAGTTTTTTAACATTTTTAGGGGTTTAAAGGGGTTTTACAGAGTTTTTAGTGTTTTTTAGGGGTTTTATGGGGTTTTAGTGTTTTTAAGGTTTTTTGGGGGTTTTTATGTTTTTCATTTGTTTTTTAGGGTTTCTTACATTTTTATAGATTTTTTTGGGGGGTGGACTTTTATGGTCTTTTTGGTTTTTAGGGATTTTGAGGATTTTGAGGGTTTTTATAGTCTTTAGTGGGTTTTTAGGGTTTTTATGGATTTTTATGATTTTTTAAAGATAATATGGGGTTTTATAGTTTTCAGGGGGTTTTAAGGGTTTTTTACATTTTCATAGATTTTGGGGGGTTTTTTGGATTTTTATATTTTTTTGTGTTTTTAGGTTTTTTAAGGATTTGAGGGTGTTTATGGTCTTTTGGGGGGTCGGGGTTTTAGGGTTTTTTAGGATTTTTAGGGTCTTTTGGGTTTTTAGGTTTTTTTTTATTTTTTAATGGTTTTTTATAGTTTTTTAATATTTTAGTGGTTTAAATGGTTTTTATATTTTTTTAGTGGGTTTTAGGGTTTTATGGGGTTTTAGAGTTTTTAAAGGTTTTTAGGGGGTTTTATGGTTTTCAAGATTTTTTAAAGGGTTTTTAGGGTTTTTTATGTTTACATGGATTTTTAAGGGTTTTTAGGATTTTTATGGTTTTTAGGGTTCTTATGGATTTGGGAAGGGGTTAGGGTTCTTTTCGGTTTTAGGGATTTTTTGAGTTTATAGGGTTTTTAGCGTTTTTAGAGTTATTCACCTTTTTTAAAGGTTTTAAGGGTTTTTATGGGTTGTTAGGTTTTTAAGGTTTTGGGGGGTTTTATGGTTTTCAGGGAGGCTCTTGTGGACACTGTCTTTGGCAAAGTGGAATACTCCTTCCTCAACTTTCCCTTTCAGGGGTCTAAAGAGACCCCTGTAGAATTGTTATCCTTCCTAAATGGAATGGCCACCTCTAGCAAGGCCCTCTCCTTACTGATCATATCCATATTATATTTCATTCTTCGAGCATCCTCCTGGAAAAAAACTTGATCAGGGATGAAGGAGGATTCCTAAATTAGGGAGCAGTCTGCAAGATCCCCACGTGGCATGCTAGGAGACACCACACTAGCCAGGGCCAGCTGCAATCGTTACTCCTCCCTAGGAAACTTTCAAACATCCACAACCAGCTCCATTAACTCCCTAAGTTCAGCAACACCCCCTGCTCATGGGAAAACCGATCCAGAGTCCTCTACAAAGATTCACCAGCGAATCCCCTTCATGCACCACCAAAGCCAAAGGCCCCTGCCCATGCCACGGGGAACCCTCTATCACCACAGAACACTGCTCTGCCAACTCCCCTTGCCCATGAACCTCCCCTTTCTTAGCCTCCTCCCCCAGCACCTGACTGAAGTGGGCCACATCTCTCTGATCACCTCCCTCCCACTGCTCATACACCTTCCCTTCCACAAGCGCACCCCCAGCAGTGCCAGCCTGCACAGCCGTAAGCCCCTAGTCCGCCAAACTGCCCTCTGCGACCACCTGCCCATTGCTACCAGATGCTACCACAATAGCCCCCTCATCAAAAGCCCGCAGCCCCATCCCAAAACTAGAGTAGCACAAATCATGGAAGGGGTCCTCCAATAGACTTCGATCGGTAGTCTGAGTCCCTCCCTCCATATTGACCGCTTCCCCTTGTTCCTCCACCATCCCTTGTTCACCCACAACCTCCATTGCCGCAGCCACACCCTCAGATAAAACCTCGAGACTCAAAAGCCTATTACACAAGGGGGTGCAAGGCAAATCTTGCACCACCCTTCTGCCATCCTTCCCAATGGCATGAATCTTGTCTTGCATCTCATCCACCCCTCCCACATTCCCCGCAAGAGGCACTCCTGGATGTTCAGCAGACACCGAGGCATCCAATTCCTCTGCCCCAGCCTGCACCGCGGTTGAATTGTCCTGCAGTTCCTTTGCTTCCCCCTCACAAGCAACACCAGTGGGAGCTTGGATCCCAAATTTTCCATCAATTACATAGTGTGCAAAATCCCTCGAGTCACAATCCACCACCATCCCATTATTAACCAAAGTATGATTCATGTTGCCCTAAACAACAAGATCACTTCCCCTTCCAAAGAGTTAAACATCACCTTTTCACCCATGAATCAAAGGTACCTCTTCATCCTGTCAAAAACAACTGAGACCCTCGGTGCAAGCTTCAAATCCAACTTCAGGGGGACCCCTTCAGAAGGCACAACCACTTGATCCCCTGAAAGAACGTAAATCCGCACCAGAAAACCCGAATCAGGAACTCCATGATTCAGTACCACAACCTCTCTACATCTTCTACCACACCTACAGTTAGCACTAAAATGGCCCTTTGGGGGGGGGGGGTTAGGGTTTTAGAGTTTTTTAGGGTTTTAGGGTCCTTTTGGGTTGTTTGGGTTTTTTTGAGTTTTCTAGAGGTTTAAGGTTTTTATTGTTTTATAACGTTTTTGAGGTTTTAAGGGTTTTTTAGAGATTTTTGTGGGTTTTATGGTTTTAATGGGTGTTTAAAGGCTTTTAGGGGGTTTTATAGATTTTAGTGATTTTTCAGTGTTTTTTGGGTTTTTTACATTTTCATGGATTTTTAGGGATTTTTAAGGATTTTTAGGGGTTTTAGGGGTTTTTAGGGGATTATAGGGATTTTGGGTGGTTTTCAAGGGTTTTTGGGTATTTTTGGGGTTTTAGGGATTTTTTAGAGTTTTTTAGAGTTTTTAATGTTTTTAGGAGATTTAAGTGTTTTGGAGTTTTTAGTGGTTCGTGGTTTTTATTAGTTATAGGGTTTTTTAGGTTTTTAGGGGTTTAATGGTTTTTAGTTGTTATTTAGGGTTCTTAGGGTTTTTTTAAGTTTTTTACTGTTTTTAGGGATTTTTGGATTTTTTTAGGATTTCAAGTGTTTTAGGGGTTTTTAATGGGTTTTTAAGTTTTTTTAGGTTTTTTTGGGTTTTTAGGGTTTTTTTAGTTTTTTAGGGTATTTAAGGTTTCTTAGGGTTTTGAAGGGTTTTTAGAGTTTTTAACAATTTTTACAGGTTTTATGCTTTTTTAGAGTTTTTAGTAGTTTTAAGTTTTTTATGCATTTTTGGGGTTTTTAAAGGTTTTTAGGGGTTTTTATGGGTTTTAGGGTTTTTAATGGTTTTTATGGTGTTTTATGTTTTCATGGATTTTAAGGGCTTTTATGATTTTTTTTTGGTTTTTGGGATTTAAGGGATTTTTAGGGGTTTTTTTATTTATTTATGGTTTTTTAGGGTTTTAAGGTCTTTTTTGGGTTTTTTGGGTTTTTAGGGTTTTTTAGGGTTTAAAGGATTTTTATATTTTTAGTGGTTATAGGGTTTTTATGGGATTTTAGGGGTTTTAAAAAGTTTTTAGTGGCTTTTATGTGTTTTAGAGTTTTTTATGGGTTTTTAGGGGTTTTTTTATGTTTTCATGGATTTTTTGGTGTTTGTTAGGTTTTTTATTGTTTTTAGGGTTTTAACGATTTTTAGGAATTTTGAGGGTTTTTAAGGATTTTTATGGTTTTTAGGGTTTTCTAGGGTTTTAGTAATTTTTGAGGGTTTTAAAGGGGTTTTCAGGGGGTTTTAGGGTTTTTAGGGTTTTTAGGGTCTTTTAGGGGTTTTTATGTTTTTTTGTTAGTTTTTAGGGGTTTTAAGGTTTTCTGGAATTTCTTAACATTTTTGGGGTTTTAATGGTTTTTAGAGTTTTTTGTGGTTTCAGGGTTCGTATGTTTTTTTTGTGTTTTATAAGGTTTTTTTAGGTTTTTATTATTTTTATGGGAATTTTCAGGGTTTTTAGGGGTTTTTACGTTTGCATGGATTTTTGGGGTTTTAGGATTTTTATGGGTTATAGGGTTTTTTGGATTTTGGGGGATTTTGAGGGGTTTTGGGAGCTTTCATGTATTTTTAAGGTTTTAAAGGTTTTTAGAGTCTTTTGGGTTTTTAGTTTTTTTAGGTTTTTAGGGGTTTTATGGTTTTTAGAGTTTTATAACGTTTTTAGGGGTTTAAAGGGTTTTTTAGATTTTTTTTTGGTTTTTTGGGTTTTTTAATGTTTTTAGGGTTTTTATGGTTTTTAGGGGCTTTTAGTATTTTTAGGGCTATTTATCTTTTCAGGGATTTTTATGTGTTTAATAGGATTTTTATGGTTTTTAGGGGTTTAGGGATTTTGAGGGTATTTAGATTTTTTAGGGGTTTTAGGGGATTTTCAGTGTTTTTAGGATCTTTTGGGTTTTTAGGGGTTGTTTTTTAGTTTTTTAGAGTTTATAGGGTTTTTAGAGTTTTCTAATGTTTTATGGGTTTAAGGGTTTTTAGAGTTTTTAGTATTTTTTAGGGTTTTGATAGGTTTTATGGTTTTAAGTATTTTCATGGTTTTCAATGGGTTTTTAGGGTTTTTTACTTTTTCATGGATTTTGAGGGGGGTTTTAGGATTTTTACGGTTTTAAGGGTTTTTGGGATTCTGAGCGTCTTTATAATTTATCAATGGTTTTTAGGGTTTTTATGGTTTTTTAGGGTTTTAGGGTCTTTTGTGTGTTTTAGTGTTTTTTTGAGTTTTTTAGGGTTTTAACATTTTTTGGGGTTTTAAGGGTTTGTTGTCATTTTAGTTGTTTTTAGGGTTTTTATGGGTTTTTAGGGTTTTTTAGGGGTTTTAGGGGTTTTTAGGGTTTTAGGATTTTTTTTATGTTTTTATGGATTTTTAGGGATTTTTATTGTATTTTTATTGTTTTTTTGTATTAGGGTTTTAGGGATTTTGTGGGTTTTCATGGGTTTTAAGGGGTTATAGGCTTTTTAGGGGGTTTTAGGGTTTTTAGGATCTTTTGTGGTTTTTTGGGGTTTTTTTGAGAATTTTTGAGTTTTTAATGATTTTTGGCTCTTTTTAATGTTTTAAGAGTTTTAATAGTTTTTAGAATTTTTGGTGGGTTTTTAAGGTTTTTATGGTATTTTGGGGGTTTTAGGTTTTTTTAGGGTTTTTAGGGTTTTTTACATTTTTATGGAATTTTAGGGGGTTTTTTCATTTTTATGCTATTTTTGGTTTTTATCGATTTTAAGAGTTTTTAGGGTTTTTTAAGGGTTTTAAGGGTTTTTTGGGGTTTTCAGGGTTTTCAGGGTTTCTAGGGCCTTTTTAGTTTTAGTTTTTTTTAGTTTTTTTCTTCCTTTTTATGTTTTCTATAGTTTTTAACATTTTTACAGGTTTTATGAGTTTTTATAGATTTTTGTTGGTTTTTAGGGTTTTTATGGGTTTTTAGTGGTTTTTAAAGTTCTTAGGGTTTTTATGGTTTTTAGGGGTCTTTCTAGGGTTTTAGAGATTTTTATGTTTGCATGTATTTTAAGGGGTTTTTTAGGATTTTTCTGTTTTTTAGGATTTTAATGGTTTTTATTGTTTTTAGGGGTTTTCAGAATTTTTAGGCATTTTAAGGTTTTTCTGCGTTTTTAGGCTCTTTTTCGGGGTTTTAGGGTTTTTTGAGATTTTTAGGGATGTTAAGGTTTTTAGAGTTTTTTAATTTTTTAATGGGTTTTAGAGTTTTTAATGGTTTTTAGGGTTTTCCTGGGTTTAAGGGATTTTTTATGGTTTTTAGGGGTTTTTATAGTTTTTAGGAGTTGTTCAGGGTTTTTAGGGTATTTTACGATTTCATGAATTTTTTTGGTTTTTTGAGGATTTTTATGGATTTTAGGGTCTCTTAGAATTTCTAGGGATTTTGAGGGTGTGTAGGGTTTTTAGGGGTTTTAGGGTTTTTCAAGGTTTTAGGTTTTTTTCGGTTTTAAGGTTTTTTTGAGTTTTTTAGGGTTTTAAGGTTTTTTAGAAGTTTATAATTTTTCCCGTGTTTTTAAGGTTTTTAGAGGTTTTAGTGATTTTTAGGGTTTTAGTGGTTTTTGGGTTTTTTATGATTTTTAGGGGTTTTATGGCTTTAGGGATTTCTGGGGTTTTAAGGTTTTAAATGTTTTCATGGATTTTTAGGGGGTTTTAGGATTTTATGGTTTTTATGGTTTTAGGGTTTTTTGGGATTTTAATGGGTTCTAGGGTTTTTAGGGGTTTTTTGGGTTTTTTTGGGGTTTATAAGCCTTTTGGGTTTTTAGTTTTTTTATTTAGTTTGAGGGTTTTTAAGGTTTTTTCTATGTTTTTAATGTTTTTAGGGGTTTAAAGAGTTTTTAGTGGTTTTTAAGGGTTCTATCGGTTTTTAGGGCCTTTGAAGGGTTTTTGGCGTTTTGTGGTTTTCAACTTTTTTTTTGGGTTTTAGGTGTTTTTATGTTTTCATGGATTTTTAGGGGTTTTTTTAGGGTTTTTATGGTTTTTAGTGTTTTGAGAGTTTTTAGTGATTTTTAAGGGATTTATGGGTTTTTAGGGGTTTTATGGGTTTTTAGCGATTTTATGTGTTTTTAGTGTCTTTTTGGGTTTTTAGGGTTCTTTTGAGTTTTTTTAGGTTTTAAGGTTTTTTAGAGTTTTAACGTTTTTGGGGGGTTTTATGGGTTTTTAGAGTTTTAATGGGTTTTATGGGTTTTTATGCATTTTAGGGGTGTTTTTGGTTTTTAGTGTTCTTCACATTTTCGTGGATTTTTGGGGGTTTTTAAGATTTTATGGTTTTTTGGGTTTTTAAGGTTTTTCTGGATTTTGAGGGTTTTTAGGGTTTTTAGGGGTTTTTTAGAGTTTTTAATGTTTTTAGGGTTTTTAAAAGTTTTTAGAGGTTTAAAGAGTTTTTATAGTTGTTAGTGGTTTTTAGGGGTTTTAGCAAGGAAGATTCGAGGGTCAGGCTTTCCCCCCCCCCCCCCCCCAAATTTATAAATAAAAGACACAACAGACAAGGGAGGGGAGGGGTCAAAAGGCCCACACCCAAAAACACTTTACAACCCCAACCCAAAGACCCAAAAAAGAAAAATCAAAAGAAAAACATAGAAAGAAAGAAAAACAGATCAGTCAACGTCACCACCAAAGTCCGAAACAGAAACCACACCATAAGGATCACCATCCGCACCATATCCAGAGGCCGCATCATCAAAGCAGGAGTCAGAGTCATCCCATCCTGACTCATAATCCTCATTGAGATTGAGGAGTGTCAGAAACTTCTCCCTCCGTTTCTTTTGTTCCAGGGAATGTGGCTGCTCTCGATTATTAACCTTGGCTTTCAGCTTAACCGCCTTTGAAGAAGCCCGAGTAACCATGGGTCTGGGGAGAGTGGAGTAGTCTCGCCTCCGCCTCCTCTTTGAGGAGATCGAGGTGGGACCACCATCCATCCTGTTGACCTGCTTGATCTCAAAAGAGCACTCCTCTTCTTCCATTCCATGCACTTGATCCAGGATAGAGGAAGCTTTCTGATTAAGGGAGCACTCAACAAAAACTTCATCCTGAGGCAAGCTTATAGCCACTAAGGTAGGTATTTCTGAAATCCCTTCGACAGCAACCAGAGGCCATTGCCCATCCCCCCAGGCAGGATCGTCCCCTCATCTTCATGCCTGGCCAAGTAGTCAGGCTTATCAGCCAGCTGCAAAAACCCCTCCTCCCTTGGAACTGCCTCCTGCACAGTAGCACCCCTGTGTTCAGGGGCGTCCCCCGTCCCAAGTCCCTTCCCCTGCCTGCACCTCAATCCTGCTTCAGGTGCGCCCTCTTGAGAAGCTACCCCCTCCAAGTTATCCACTATCCCCTGCCCATTCACCTCCTCCAGCATACTCTCTAGCACCAGCAGCTCCACCTCCCCCTGCCCAGACACAGGGTAGGGAGGAGTACTAGCCGCCCTCTCCATCCCCACCTCATACGCATTCGAAACCAGTCCCGTGGACCAGCAACCAGCCACACCTTCAGAGCCATCCTCCCCAACCCCCCCCCCTTGATGCAACCTCCCCTTTTTCCACTGCCTCTCCAGAAAACTCAACATTGTCACTCGCCACATTACCAAGTAGGAGGACCTGCACATCAGAGCCCACGGATGCCTTCTCATTGCCAACGGGAGGTGCCACCACCTGCACCTCCTTGCCCATAATCTCACAAGCATCTTCCTGAATCCCAAGGCATGTATTCTGCCCTTCTTGATAAACAAAGTCACTAGCAAGTGCCTCCTCATTACCAGCAGATGGCGCCACCACCTACAGCACCTTGCCCATATCCTCACACACATCTCCTCGAGGACCAGGGCAGATATTCTGCTCATCTTGCTCAACAAAATCACCAACCAACTTTACTTGGACAGTGTGATGGTTTTTACGATGTTTAGGGATTTTGATGGGTTTTAAAGATTTTCAATGGCTTTTATGGGTTTTAAGAAGCTTTAGGGTTTTTTTTGAGTTTTTTGGGTGTTTTAAGGTTTTTAGAGTTTTTTAACATTTTTTTTGGTTTTAAATATTTTGAAAGTTTTTAGTCTTATTTATGGTTTTCTGGGTTTTTAAAGGTTTTTAGGGGTTTTATGCTTTTCAGGGGTTTTTTAGGGTTTTTTGGGCATTTTACATTTTAATTGAGTTTTTTTTAGGGGTTGGATTTTTGTGGTTTTTATGGTTTTTATGGTTTTTAGGTAATTCGAGGGATTTTAGTGTTTTTTAGGGCTTTCAGGGTCATTTTGGGTTTTTAGGTTTTTTTTTGAGTTTTTTATGGGTTTAAGGTTTTTTAGATTTTTTTAATATTTTCAGGGGTTTTAGAGTTTTTACTAGTTTTTAGGATTTTTATTGGATTTTTGGGTTTTAAGGGTTTTAGGGGTTTTTATGGTTTTCAAGGGTTTTTTATTGATTTTGGGGGTTTTATGTTTTCATGGATTTTTAGGGGGTATTAGTATTTTTATGGTTTTCAAGTGTTTTTTATTGATTTTGGGGGTTTTATGTTTTCATGGATTTTTAGGGGTTTTTTTGAGTTTCTTCAGGTTTTAATTTTTTTAGAAAATGTTAAAGATTTTAGGGTTTTTTTTCAGGTTTTTAGAGTTTTTAGTTTCATTTTAGGGTTTTATGTGTTTTTTGGCGGTTTTAAGGTTTTTAGGGGTTTTTATGGTTTTTAGGGGTTTTCGACATTTTTATGGTTTTTTATATTTTCGTGGACTTTTTGAGGGTTTTAGGATTTTTATAGTTTTTAGGGTTTTTAGGGATTTTCAAGGGTTTTAGGGGTTTTCCACTAGTTTTAGGGTTTTTAAGGTTTTTAGGGCTTTTAGGGTCATTTTGGGTTTTTAGAGGTTTTTTCACCTTTTAGGGGTTTTATGGTTTTTTAGAGTTTTTAACTTTTTCATGGGTTTTAAGGGTTTTTAGAGTTTTTAGTGGTTTTTAGGTTTTTAAGGTTTTTTTTGCAAGGAAAATAGGACATGATATATAAAAGGGAAAAGGAATTGAATTACAAACGATCACCATGGGTGAAAAAACTAACCTAAAGGTCAAGAACAAAAAAACCAAGAAAAAAAAACCAAGTCAAAGACTAGAATTCTACAGTCCATTTTTCTTATCCACAGGAAAGCTTCTACACAAGTCCACGACCAGATGCAGTCCAACCAATCAAGAAATAGACCGTCACCAACCTACAAGCCCAATAAAGACCATCAAACGACAACCAGAACCAAAAGCACAAAAAAATCCTCCCCAACATGATCATCCAAAAAATACCAAACCAAAAAGGCATCTCTGAAACCCGACACCCAGCAACCCAAGCAATAACACCCTATCAATACAAAACCAAACAGTCAAGTGTAGTTTCCACATCCACGAGAGACCAAAGAAGATAAACTATGAGTGGGTTTTAGGGAATTTTATTGTTTTCAGGGGTTTTTCTAAGGGTTTAACGATTTTGAGGTTTTTTACAGTTTTTCGTGGGGTTTTAAGGTTTTTTGGGTTTTTAGGATCTTTTGTGGGTTTTAGGGTTTTTTGGAGTTTTTTAGGGTTTTAAGGTTTTTTAGAGTTTTTAACGTTTTAGGAGTTTTGCGGATTTTTAGTGTTTTTAGTGGTTTTTTATGGGGTTTTAGGGTTTTTAAGGTTTTAGGGGAATTTACGGTTTTTAGGGGGGGGGGGGTTAGGGTTTTTTATGTTTTTATGGATTTTTGGGGTTTTTTCGGATTTTTATGGTTTTTAGGGTTTCTAAAATTTTTTAGAGATTTTGAGGGGTTTGGGGTTTTTTGGAGGTTTTCAGGATTTTTTCAAGTTTTCAAGGACTTTTGGGGGTTTTATGATCTTTTTGGGGTTTTATGGGTTTTTATGGTTTTTAATGGTTTTATGGTTTTTAGGGGGTTTTCATGTTTTTTAGGGTTCTTTACATTTTCATGGATTTTTAGGGGTTTCTTAGGATTTTTATGGTTTTTAGGGGTTTTAGGGATTTTGAGTGTTTTTATGCTTTTTAAGAGGTTTTAAGGATTTTAAGGGGGGGGGGGTTGGGTTTTTATGGACTTTTGGGTTTTTAGGGTTTAAAGGGTTTTTAAAGTTTTTAGTGGTTTTATGGGTTTTGGTGGTTTTAAGGGTTTTAGGGGTTTTTTGGTCTTCAGGGGGTTTTCAGGTTTTTTACATCTTCGTGGATTTTTAGAAGTTTTTTTTAATATTTTTGAGTTTTTAGGGTGTTCAAGGTTTTTAATAGTTTTTAACGATTTTAGGGGTTTTAAGGGTTTTTGGAGTTTTAGAGGTTTTTAGGGTTTTTATGGGTTTTATTTTTTTTATCAATTTTTATGGTTTTTAAGATTTTTCAGGGTTTTAAAGTTTTTTATGTTTTCATGGATTTTTGGGATCTTTTAGGATTTTTACGGGTTTTAAGGTATTTTATATTTTTTGTATTTTGAGGGGTTTTAGGGGGTTTTTAGGATTTTTAGTGTTTTTAAGGGCTTTTTGTTTTTTTTGGGTTTTTATCGGTTTCAAGGTTTTTTAGAGTTTTTTAACATTTTTAAGGGGTTTTAAGGTATTTTAGAGATTTTAGCAGTTTTTAGGGTTTTTAAGGCTTTTACTAGTTTTTATAGTTTTTGGGGTTTTTATGACTTTTATGGTTTTTAAGGATTTTCAAGGTTTTTTGGGTCTTTTCGGGTTTTTATAGTTTTTTTATTTTTTGAGTGTTTTTAAGGGTTTGTAGATTTTTTTACATTTTTATGGGTTTTAAGGGTTTTTAGAGTTTTTAGTGGTTTTTTGGTTTTTTGGGGGTTTAAGGGTTTTAGGGTTTTTTATGTCTTCATGGATTTTTAGTGGTTTTTAAGATTATTTTTTTTGGTTTTTAGGGTTGTTAGGGATTTTTAGGATTTTAGGGTTTTCTAGGGGTATTGGGTTTTTAAGGGTTTTTAGGGATTTTAGGGTCTTTTTTGGATTTTTGGGGTTCTTTTTAATTTTTAGTGTTTTTATGGTTATTTATAGTTTTTTAATGTTTTTGGGGTTTTATATGTTTTTAGCCTTTTTAGTTGGTTTTAAGGTTTTATGGGGTTTTAGGGTTTTTTAAGGTTTTTATGGAATTCAGGGGTTTTTATGGATTTTAGGGTACTCTATGTTTTCATGGATTTTTATGATTTTTATGGTTTTTAGGATGTTTTAGGGTTTTTTAGGTATTTTTGGGGGGTTAGGGGTTTTTTTGGGTTTTTAGGGTTTTAAGGGTTTTTTAGGTTTTTATGGATTTTGGGGGGGGGGGGTTTAGAAGTTTTATGGATTTTAGGGTTTTAGAGATTTTGATGGTTTTTAGGGTTTTTAAGGGTTTTAGGGGTTTTAAGGTTTTTTAGAGATTTTATTGTTTTTTGGGGTTTTATTGGTTTTTAGAGTATTTGTGGGGTTTTAGGGTTATTAAGGTTTTTTATAGTTTTTATTATTTTCAAGGGTTTTCAAGGTTTTTAGGGTTTTTTATGTTTTCATGGATTTTAGGGGTTTTTTTGGATTTTTACGGGGTTTAGGGTTTTTTGGGATTTTGAGGAATTTTAGGGGTTCTTAGGGGTTTTCAGGGTTTTTAGGGTCTTTTGGGTTTTTTTAGTTTTTAGGGCATTAATGGTGTTTTGTTGTTTTTAACATTTTTAAGGGTCTTAAGTGTTTTAAAAATTTCCAGAACTTCTAGGGCTTTTATGGATTTTTAGGGTATTTAAGGTTTCTTGGGTTTTATGGTTTTTAGGGGATTTTCAGGATTTTAGGTTTTTTAGGGTTTTTTAGGATTTTGAGGGTTCTTAGGTTTTATTAGGGGTTTTACAGGTTTTAAGGTTTTTCTTGGATTTTAGGGTCCTTTTGGGTTTTTATGATTTTTTTTTCAAGTTTTTTTGGGTTTGTAAGGTTTTTCATATTTTTTTTCAAAATTTTTGGGGTTTTAAGGTGTTTTAGAGTTTTTAGTGGTTTTTAGATTTTTTTAGGGTGTTTTGGGATTTTAGGATTTTTTTTTTGAATTTTTTAGGGTTCTTAAGGCTTTTTAAATTTTGTTAACTTTTATAGGGATTTTAAGGTTTTTAGAGTTTTTAGTGGGTTTTTAGGGTTTTGTGGGTTTTTAAGGGTATATAAGGGTTTTAGGGTTTTTTATGTTTTTCGGGGTTTTAGGTTCTTTATATTTATTGGGTTTTTAAGAGGTTTTTTAGAATTTTTATGTGTTTTAGAGTGTTTTTAGATTTTTGATTGATTTTGATGGTCTTTTAGGGATTTTTATTGATTTTTAGGGCTTTTCATGGTTTTTGAGTCTTTTGGGTTTTTAGGGTTTTTTGAGTTTTTTAGGGATTTTTAGGATTTTCAGAGTTTTTTTTACATTTTTAGGGGCAGAACTGTAAGGGTATTTATATATTTTAGTGGGTTTTTAGTGGCTTTATGGTTTTTACAATATATAAGCTTTTTAGGGGAATTGATGGTTTTTACAATTTATAAGGTTTTAGGGGAATTAATGGTTTTAAGGGTGTTTTTCTGATTTTTAAGGTTTTTACATTTTCGTGGATTTTTAGGGGTTCTTAGGATTTTTATGGTTTTCATGGTTTTTAAGAAATTTGTGTGTTTTTAGGGTTTTCATGGGTTTTTTGGGTATTCAGGATTTTTCATGTCTTTTGTGGTTTTTAGTGTTTTTTTTACCTTTTTAGGGTTTTTATGGGTTTTTAGATTTTTTAAATGTTTGTAATTGTTTTGAGGGTTATTAGTTTTTTTAGTTATTTTTATTGTTTTTATGGGGTTTTAAATATTTTTAGGGGTTTTATGGTTTTTAGGGGCTTTTTAGGGATTTTACTTTTTCATGGATTTTCATGGTTTTTATAGGATTTTTTTTAGGGTTTTTAGTTTTTCAGGGAATTAGAATTTTTTTTATGGTGTTTAGGGTTTTTTAGGGGTTTTTAGGTTTTTTAGGGCATTTTGGGTTTTTAGGTGTTTTTTAGTTTTTAGGGTTTTTAAGGTTTTAAATTTTTTAGGGGTTTTAGAGTTTTTAGTCGTTTAGGTTTTTTATGGTTTTTAAGGTTTTTCTGGGTTTGGATGGTTTTAAGGGGTTTTTTTACATTTTTATGGATTTTAGGGGGTTTTTAAGATTTTTATGGTTTTTAGGGATTTTAAGGGTTTTAAGGCTTTTCAAAGGTTTTTAGCATTTTTCAGGTTTTTTGGGTTCAAGGGTATTTTTTTAAGTTTTTATGGGTGTTAAGAATTTTTAGAGTTGTTTAATGTTTTTAGGGGTTTAAAGGGGTTTTTATAGTTTTTAGTTATTTTTAGGGGTTTTATGGGTTTTTAAGTTTTTTTAAAGGTTTTTAGGGGTTTTTATGGTTTTGGGGGGTCTTTCTGAGTTTTTAGGGTTTTTTACATTTTCACTTATTTTTTGGGGTATTTTAGGTTTTTGATGGTTTTAGGGTTTTTTAGGGTATTTCATGATTTGGGGGGTTTTTAGGGTTTTTATGTTCCTTTTGGTATTTTAGGGTTTTTTTTTGGTTTTTTAGGGGTTTTAAGGTTTTTAGAGTTTTATAACGTTTTTAGGGGTTTTTAGATATTTTAGTGGGTTTTAAGGGGTTTGATGTTTTTGAGGAGTTTTCCAGAGTTTTTTGGGTTTTTTAAGTTTTCATGGATTTTTAGGGGGGTTTTATGATTTTTATGGTTTTCAGGTTTTTTAGGGTCTTTTGGGTTTTTGAGGGGTTTTTTTGAGGTTTTTAGAGTTTTTAGCATTTTTAGAAGTTTTATAGGTTTTTAGGGATTTTAGTGGTTTTATGGTTTATATATGTTTATAGAGTTTTTAATGTTTTTTGGGGTTTTATGGTTTTTTGTGGTTGTTTAGGGTTTTTAGGGTATTTTATATTTTCATAAACTTTTAAGGGTTTTTTAAGGATTTTTATATTTTTTAGGGTTTTTAAGGATTTTGAGGGTTTTAGAGTGTTTTTTTAGGGTTTCAGGGTTTTGGGGGGTTTTGGGGGGGTTTTTTTTGAGATTTTAGGGTTTTTAGGGTTTTTTGTGTTTGTGATGATTTTAGGGGTTTTAGAGTTTTTAGTGTGATTTTAGGGTTTTGATGGTTTTTAGGGGGTTTAGGGGGTTTTATACTTTTTAGGGGGTTTCATGGTTTTTGGGGTTTTTTATGTTTTCATAGATTTTAAGGGTTTTTAGGATTTTTAGGATTTTTATGGTTGTTAGTGTTTTTTATTGTTTTTTGGGATTTTGAGGGGTTTTAGGTGTTTTCAGGGGTTTTTAGTGGTTTTAGGGATTTTTAGTGTTTTTAGGGGTTTTTAGGTTTTTTTGAGTTTTTTAGGGGTTTTAAGGTTTTTATAGTTTTAGCGGGTTTTAGGGGGTTTTATGGGTTTTTAATGTTTTTTTCTGGGTTTTATGGTTTGAGGGGTTTTTCAGGGTTTTTATGTGTTTTTAAGTTTTCATGTATTTTTGGAGCTTTTTTAGTATTTTTATGGGTTTTAGGTTATTTAGGTTTTTTAGGGATTTTGAGGGGTTTTAGGGATTTTCAGAGATTTTAGGGGTTTTTAGAGTTTTTAGGGTGTTTAAGGTTTTTTAGAGTTTTTAAAAAAATTTAGGGGTTTCAAGGGTTTTTAGAGTTTTTTGGGTTTTTTGGGTTTTTATGATTTTTAATGGTTTTTATGGTTTTTAGGGGTGTTTATGTGAATTTTTAGGGGTTTTGGGTGTTTAAGGGTTTTTAGGTATTTGGAGGTTTTTGAGGGATTTTTCGGTGTTTTTATAGTTTTTATGTTTTTCATGGTATTTAGTATCTTTTTGTTTTTTAGGTTTTTTTTGAGTTTTAAGGGTTTGCAATGTTTTTTAGAGTTCTTAACTTTTTTAGGGTTTTAAAGGGTTTTTTAGTATTTAGTGGTTTTTTATGGTTTTTATGTGTTTTTAGAGTTTTTAAGGTTTTATGGTGTTTTTATGTTTTTAGGGGTTTTTTAAGTGTTTTTACATTTTCATGGATTTTTTGGGGTTTCAGGGTTTTTATGGTTTTAGGATTATTTGGTGTTTTTAGGGTTTTTAATTATTTTGGAGGGGGCGTTAGGGTTTTTTATGTTTTTAGGGTCTTTTGGGTTTTTACAGCTTTTTTAGATTTTATGGTTTTTAGATTTTTTAAACTTTTTTAGGGGTTTTAAGGATTTTTATGGGGATTTGGGATTTTTAAGGTTTTTAATGTTTTTTTTTATTTTCAGGGGGTTTTCAAGGATTTTAGGATTTTTTAGGTTTGCATTAATATTTAGGGGGTTTTTAGGATTTGTATAGTCTTTAGGGTATTTTGGGATTTTCAGGGGTTTAAAGGTTTTTAGGGTCTTTTGGGTTTTTCGTTTTTTTAGCGTTTTTAGTGTCCTTTTTTGTTTTTAAGATTTTTTTGTTTTTTACGGTTTTAATGTTTTTTAGAGCACTTTTAACATTTTTAGGGTTCTAAGGGTTTCTAGAGTTTTTGGTGGGTTTTTAGGTTTTTATGGGTTTTAGTGTTTTTTAACGGTTTTTAGGGGATTTTATGGTTTTCATTGGGTTTCAGTGTTTTTAGGGTATTTTATGTTTTCCTGGATTTTTAGGGGGTTTCAAGGATTTTTATGGTTTTTAGGGTATTTTAAGGTTTTTAGGGATTTTTAAGGGTTTTTTTGGGTATTTGGGGCCTTTGGGTTTTTAGGGGTTTTTTATTTTTTTTTTAAGATTTTTAAGGTTTTTTAGAGTTTCAGTGGGTTTTTATGGTTTCATGGGTTTTTAGGTTTTTTAAGGTTTTTAGGGGGGGTTTAGGTTTTTAGGTGTTGGCTTCTAAGGTTTTTTATGTTTTCTTAGATTTTTAGGAGTTTTTAGGGTTTTTACGAATTTTGGAGGTTTTTCAAAGGTTTTTAGGTTTTTTAGGGTTTTTCATGGTTTTTATGGTCTTTTGGGTTTTAGGGATTTTTGAGATTTTTATGGTTTTAAGGTTTTTTAGAGTTTTTACGTTCTTGGGGGGTTTATAGGGTTTTTAGTTTTCTTACATTTTCATGGACTTTTAGGGGTTTTTAGAATTTTTATGGTTTTTTGGGTTTTTAGAGAATTTGAGGGTTTTAGGTTTTTTAGTGTTTTCAAGGTTTATTAGGGTCTTTTTTTTCTTTTAGTTTTTTGAGCTTTTTGGGTTTTTAAGGTTTTTTAGAGTGTTTTAATGTTTTTAGGGTTTTAAGGTTTTTTGGAGTTTTTAGTGGTTTTTAGGGATTTTATGGGTTTTGGGGTTTTTTAAGGTTTTTAGTGGACTTTATGGTTCTCAGGGGTTTTTCATAGATTTTGGGGTTTTTTATGTTTTCATAGACTTTGAGGGGTTTTTTAGCATTTTTATGGATTTAGGGTTTTTTAGGGGTTTTAGGGATTTTTAGGGTTTTTCAGTGGGTTTTTTAGGGTTTTAGGGGGTTTAGGGTTTTTAGGGTCTTCTTTGGTTTTTAGGTTTTTTTTTACATTTTCGGGTTTTGAGGTTTTTTTAGATTTTTTTAACATTTTAGGGACTTTTTGGGTTTGTAAAGTTTTTCATGGGTTTTTATGGTTTCTAATGGGATTTTGGGGTTTTGTAATGGTTTTAAGGGTTTTATGGTTTTCAGGGGTTTTTAGGGTTTTTTACATTTTCAATGATTTTTATGGGGTTTTTAGGATTTCTATGGTTTTTAGAGATTTAGGCATTTTGAGGGGTTTTAGGGTTTTCAGGGTTTTTAGGGTTTTTAGCGGTTTTCAGGGTTTTAAGGGTTTTTTGTGGTTTTCATGGTTTTTGGTGTTTTTCATGGTTTTAGGCATTTTTTTGAGTTTTTAGGGTTTTAAAGTATTTTTTAAAGTTTTTAACATTTTTATGGGTTTTAAGGGTTTTTAGAGTTTTTAGTGTTTTTAGAGTTTTGTGGGCTTTTAGGGCTTTTTTAAGGTTTTTAGAGGTTTGTTTTTTTTGGGGTTATTCAGGGATTTTAGGCTTTTTTACGTTTTCTTTGATTTTTAAGGGTTTTTTAGATTTTTAATGGTTTTGGATGTTGAGGGGTTTTAGGGGTTTTCAATGGGTTTTACGGGTTTCAAGGGGTTTTAGGGTTTTGTAGGGTTTTATGGTCTTTTAGGTTTTTTGGGTTTTTCCGGGTTTTTAGGGGGTTTATGGGAATTTAGTGTTTTTTAACATTTTTAGGGGTTTTAAGGGTTTTTGAGTTTTGAGTGGTTTTTTAGGTTTTTTATGGGTTTTTGTTTTTTTTTGTTTTTAGGGGTCTTTATTGTTTTTGGGGGGTTTTCAGGGTTTTTTTTACATTTTCAAGGATTTTTAGGGTTTTTTAGGATTTTTATGGTTTCTAGGTTTTTTTATGGTTTTTAAGGATTTTGAGAATTTTAGGTATTTTCATGTGTTTTTTTGAGTTTTAGGGTTGTTCAAGGTTTTTAGGGTCTTTTTTGGTCTTTAGGGTATTTTTTTAGTTTTTAGGGTTTTTAAGGTTTTTTAGAGTTTTTAACATTTTTAGGTTTTTTAAGGGTTTTTTGGGTTTTTAGTGATTTTAGGGGATTTATGGGGTTTTAGGGTTTTCTCATATTTTTTTGGGTTTTATGGTTTTCATGGGGTTTCAAGTTTTTTTGGGTTTTTTACATTGTAATGGATTTTTTAGGGGTTTATTAGGATATATATGTTTTTAGGGTTTTTTAGTGTTTTTATGGATTTGGGGGGGTTTTATGGGTTTTCAAGGTTTTTTGGGGGGTTTTAGGGTTTTTAGGGTCTTTTTGGGTTTCTTTTGAGTTTTTTTTTTGGATTCTAAGGGTTTTAAGAGTCTTTAAATGTTGTTAGGGGTTTTAAAAAAAATTTAGAGTTTTTAGTGTTTTTTAGAATTTTATGGAGGTTTAAGGGGTTTTAAGTTTTTTACTAGGTTTTATGGTCTTCATGGGTTTTTCTAGGATTTTAGGGGTTTTTATGTTTTTATGGACTTCTAGGATTTTTAGGGATTTTTATGGTTTTTAGGGTTTTTAGGGTTTTTAGAGATTTTAAAGGGTTTTAGGGTTTTCATGGTTTTTAGGGTCTTTTTTTCTTTTAGGGTGTTTTTCGTTTTTTAGGGTTTTATGGTTTTTTAGTTTTTTTAACATTTTTGGGGGTTTTAAGGGTTTTTATAATTTTTAGTGGGTTTTAGGGTTTTTAGGAGTTTTAGGCGATTTTAATTTTTTATGGTTTCTAGGGGATTTTGAGGGGTTTTAGGGGGTTTTTTACATTTTCATGGATTTTATGGGGGTTTTATGATTTTTATAGTTTTTAGGGGTTTTCGGGGTTTTTTGGGTCTTTTGGGTTTTTAATTTTTTTTTTGAGTATTTAAGGGGTTTAAGGGTTTTTAGAGTTTTTTTAACCTTTTTAGGGTTTTGATGGTTTTTAGGGTTTTTAGTGGTTTTTAGGGGTTTTTTATGGTTTCAAGGGTTTTTAGGGTTTTATGGTTTTTTATGTTTTCATTGATTTTTAGGGGTTTTTTACGATTTTTATGGTTTTTTGGGGTCTTGAGGGTTTTAAGGGATTTTGATGGTTTTTAGGATTTTTAGGGGGTTTTAGGGTGTTTCATGGGTTTTAAGGTCTTTTGGGGTTTAGGTGTTTTGTTGAGTTTTTTTAGGGCTTTTAAAGTTTTTAGTGTTTTTAACCTTTTTAAGGGTTTAAAGGGTTTTTACAATTTTAGTGTATTTTATGTGTTTTTTTTGGGTTTTTTGAGGTTTTATTATTTTTAGGGGTTTTTAGGATTTTTTACGTTTACATTGATTTTTAGCAGTTTTTTATGATTTTTATGGGTTTAATGTGTTTTTATTATTTTAGGGGTTTTGAGGGTTTTTTGGATTTTTCAGGGGTTTTATGGGTTTTCAGGTTTTTTGGGGTTTTTTTGGGTTTTGTAAGATTTTTGGTGTTTTATAGTTTTTAGGGGTATTTAATGTTTTTTACATTTTCATGGATTTTTAGGTTTTATTGGATTTTTATGGTTTTTAGGGTTTTTTTAGGGTTTTTAGGATTTTTATGTTTTAGGGGTTTTCAGGGGTTCTTATGTTTTTAGGGGTTTTCAAGTGTTTCAGGGTTTTTTGGGGTTTTTTTTTGAGTTTTTAGGGTTTTTAAGATATTTTAGATTTTTTTAACGTTTTTAGTGTTTTAAGGGGTTTATTAGTTTTTAGACGATCTTTAGGGTTTTTATGGGGTTTTAGGTTTTTTTAAGGTTTTAGTGGTTTTTATGGTTTTCAGGGTTTTCATGGTTTTTATGGTCTTTTACATTTTCATGGATTTTAGTGGTTTTTTAGGATTTAAAAAAACCCTAAAAACCCAAAAAAAACCCTGAAAACCTCAAAAAATACTAAAAATTCTAAAAAATCCTAAAAACCATAAAACCATAAAATTCTAAAAAACCCCTAAAAATACATGAAAATGTAAAACTCAAAAAAACCCTAAAACCCAAAAATCATAAAAATCATAAAAACCCCAAAAACCCAAAACCAAAAAACCCCTAAATAATCCTATAAACTTGAAAATCCCTAAAGACCTTAAAAAATCTTAAAAACCATATAAATCCTAAAAAACCACTAAAATCCATGAAAATGTAAAAGACCATAAAAAACCATGAAAACCATGAAAACCATAAAAACCACTAAAACCTTAAAAAAAACCTAAAACCCCATAAAAACCCTAAAGATCGTCTAAAAACTAATAAACCCCTTAAAACACTAAAAACGTTAAAAAAATCTAAAATATCTTAAAAACCCTAAAAACTCAAAAAAAACCCCAAAAAACCCTGAAATACTTGAAAACCCTTAAAAACATAAGAACCCCTGAAAACCCCTAAAAACATAAAAATCCTAAAAACCCTAAAAAACCCTAAAAACCATAAAAATCCAATAAAACCTAAAAATCCATGAAAATGTAAAAAACATTAAATACCCCTAAAAACTATAAAACACCAAAAATCTTACAAAACCCAAAAAAAACCCAAAAAACCTGAAAACCCATAAAACCCCTGAAAAATCCAAAAAACCCTCAAAACCCCTAAAATAATAAAAACACATTAAACCCATAAAAATCATAAAAAACTGCTAAAAATCAATGTAAACGTAAAAAGTCCTAAAAACCCCTAAAAATAATAAAACCTCAAAAAACCCCAGAAAACTCCTCAAAATCCCTAAAAACTCTAAAAACCCTAAAAATTATAAAAAACCAAAAAACCTCTAAAAATCCATGAAAATATAGAAAATCCCTAAAAACCCTACCCCACCCCCCCAAAAAAACCATAAAAACCTTAATAATCCCTAAAAAATAACTAAAAACTCCAAAAAGCTTTAAATCCCCAAAAAGTGTTTAAAACTATAAAAAACCTTAAAACCCCTAAAAAACTCACAAAAACCCAAAAAACACCAAAAGACCCTAAAAATCATCAAAAAATCTAAAAACAAAAAACCCTGAAAAAACCCCTCAAAATCAATAAAACCCTAAAAATCATAAAAATCCTAAACAACCCCTAAAAATCCATAAAAATGTAAAAAACTCTAAAGACCCTCAAAACCCTCTAAAAATACTAAAACACCTAAAAACCCTAAAAATCCCAAAAAAATCTACTAAAAACACGAAAACACCTTAAAACCTCTAAAAACATTGAAAAACTCCAAAAAACCATAAAAACCTAAATAACTCAAAAAAAAACATGAAAACCCAAAAGGACCCTAACAACCCTAAAAAACCCTAAAACACCTCAAACCCCTGAAAAAACTCTAAAAACCCTTAAAATTCCTAAAACCCCTAAAAACTCTAAAAACCATAAAAATACTAAAACCCCCTAAAAATCCATGAAAACATAAAAAACACTGAAAACCCCCTGAAAACCATTAATACCTCTAAAAGCCTTTAAAAACCCAAAAAGCCCACAAAAACCATAAAAACCACAAAAAACTCTAAAAACCCTTAAAACAACAAAAAACATTAAAAAACTCTAAAAACCCATAAAACTCTAAAAACTCAAAAAATTACCCTAAAACCCCAAAAAAATCCTACAATCCCTAGAAACCATAAAAAACCCTAAAAACCATCAAAATCTAAAAAAACCCCTAAAAATCAATGAAAATGTAACAAAACCTAAAACACCCAAAATAACCACTGAAAGTCAAAAACCCATAGAAACCTTAAAACCTCAAAACCCCAAAAAAACCAATAAAAACTTTTAAAACCCCTTAAACCCCTAAAGACATTAAAAACACTAAAATACTTTTAAACCCTAAATAAATCAAAAAAACCATAAAACACCCAAAAGACCCAAAAAACCATGAAAAAATATAAAAACCCAAAAAACTCTCCGAAAACCCTCAAAATCAATAAAACCCCTAAAAACCCATGAAAATGTATAAAACCCTAAAAACCTAAAAAACCATGAAAACCATAAAAACCCCTAAATAGCCCAAAACACAAAAAAGCACTTAAAAACTACTAAAAACACTAAAAACCCTTAAACCCCCGTAAAAGGTTAAAAAACATTAAAAAACATAATAACCTTTTAAAAAACGCAAAAAAACCCCTAAAAACCCAAAAGACCCAAAATAACCTGAAAAAACCCTAAAAACCCAAAAAAACCCTGAAAACCTCAAAAAATACTAAAAATTCTAAAAAATCCTAAAAACCATAAAACCATAAAATTTCTAAAAAACCCCTAAAAATACATGAAAATGTAAAACTCAAAAAACCCGAAAACCCAAAAATCATAAAAATCATAAAAACCCCAAAAACCCAAAAACCAAAAAACCCCTAAATAATCCTATAAACTTGAAAATCCCTAAAGACTTTAAAAAATCTTAAAAACCATATAAATCCTAAAAAACCACTAAAATCCATGAAAATGTAAAAGACCATAAAAACCATGAAAACCCTGAAAACCATAAAAACCACTAAAACCTTAAAAAAAACCTAAAACCCCATAAAAACCCTAAAGATCGTCTAAAAACTAATAAACCCCTTAAAACACTAAAAACGTTAAAATCTAAAATATCTTAAAAACCCTAAAAGGTTATTATGTTTTTTAATGTTTTTTAACCTTTTACGGGGGTTTAAGGGTTTTTAGTGTTTTTAGTAGTTTTTAAGTGTTTTTTTGTGTTTTGGGCTATTTAGGGGTTTTTATGGTTTTCATGGTTTTTTAGGTTTTTAGGGTTTTTTACATTTTCATGGGTTTTTAGGGGTTTTATTGATTTTGAGGGTTTTCGGAGAGTTTTTTGGGTTTTTATATTTTTTCATGGTTTTTTGGGTCTTTTGGGTGTTTTATGGTTTTTTTGATTTATTTAGGGTTTAAAAGTATTTTAGTGTTTTTAATGTCTTTAGGGATTTAAGGGGTTTTAAAAGTTTTTATTGGTTTTTTTTGGGGTTTTGAGGTTTTAAGGTTTCTAAGGGTTTTTGACTTTCAGTGGTTTTTTTGGGTGTTTTAGGTTTTGTTACATTTTCATTGATTTTTAGGGTTTTTTTTAGATTTTGATGGTTTTTAGGGTTTTTTATGGTTTCTAGGGATTGTAGGATTTTTTTGGGGTTTTTAGGGTAATTTTTTGAGTTTTTAGAGTTTTATGGGTTTTTAGAGTTTTTCAATGTTTTTTGTTGTTTTAAGGGTTTTTAGAGTTTTTTGTGGGCTTTTTGGGTTTTTAAAAGGCTTTTAGAGGTATTAATGGTTTTCAGGGGGTTTTCAGTGTTTTTTATGTTTTCATGGATTTTTAGGGGGTTTTAGTATTTTTATGGTTTTTAGAGTTTTTAGGGGTTTTAGGGATTTTAAGGGTTTTTAGAGTTTTTTCAGGGGTTTTGAGGTGTTTTAGGGTTTTTTAGGGTTGTTAGGGTCCTTTTGGGTTTTCATGTTTTTTTTGAGTTATTTAGGTTTTTATGGTTTTTTGGAGTTTTTCAATGTTTTTAGGGGTTTTAAGGTGTTTTAGTGTTTTTAGTAGATTTTTTTGGGATTTTTAGGGTTTTTAGGTGTTTTAGTATTTTTAGAGGGTTTTGAGGGTCTTTAGAGTTTTTTACATTTTTATGGATTTTTAGGGGTTTAGGATTTTTATGATTTTTAGGGTTTTATTGATTTTGAGGGGTTTTTTCAGGGTTTTTTGTTTTTAGATTTTTTGATGATTTTTAGGGTCTTTTGGTGTTTTTGGGTTTTTGTGAGTTTTTAGGGTTTTTAAGGTTTTTTATAGTTTTAAACACTTTTTGGGGATTTAAATCTTTTTGGAGTTTTTAGTTATTTTTTAGGGATTATTAAGGTTTTTATGGTTTTTTTTGGGGGGGGGGGTAGGGTTTTTAGGGATTTTCTATATTTTCATGGATTTTTAGAGGTTTTTTGGTTTTTTATAATTTTTAGGGTTTTTAGAGTTTTTAGGGATTTTGAGGAGTTTTCGGGGTTTTCTGGGGTTTTAGGGTTTTTAGTGTCTTTTGTGGGTTTTGGGGTTTTCTTTTTTAGTTTTTTAGTGGTTATAGGGTTTTTAGATTTTTTTTAACATTTTTTGGGGTTTTAAGGGTATTTAGAGTTTTCAGTGGGTTTTTAAGGTTTTTGGGGATTTTTATGGTTTTTGGGGATTTTTATGGTTTTCAGGGGTTTTTCATGGTTTTTAGGGTTTTTTATGTTTTTATGGATTTTGAGGGTTTTTTAGGATTTTTATGGTTTTTACAATTTTTCAGGGTTATCATGGATTTTGAGGGGTTTTAGGGGGTTTGAGGTATTTTTAAGGTTTTTTTGGTTATTTTTTGAGTTTTTAGGGTTTTTATGGTTTTATGGGGGGGGAGTTTAGGGTTTTTAGGGATTTTACATTTTCATGGATTTTTTGGGTTTTTGGGACTTTTATGAGTCTTAGGGTTTTAGGGTTTTTATATGTTTTCAGGTATTTTTTGGGTTTATAAGAGTTTTTAGGGGTTTTTTATGGTTTTTTATTGTTTTTTTAGTTTTTAGGGGTTTTAAGGTTTTTTAACATTTTTCAAATTTTTTGGGGTTTTAAGGGTTTTTGGAGTTTTTTTTGGTTTTTTATGGATTTTATAGGTTTTTAGGGGTTTTATGGTTTTTTTGGTATTTCTGAGTTTTTAGGGTTTGCTGCGTTTTCCCGGATTTTCGTGGTTTTTTAGAATTTTTATGGTATTAGTGTTTTTTAGGGTTTCTATAGATTTTGTGGGTTTTGACAGGTTTTCATGTGTTTAGGGATTTTAGGTATTTTCAGTGCTTTTTGGGCATTTTGAGTTTTTTAGTCTTTTTTAGGTGTTTTAAGGGTTTTTTGAGGTTTTTAACATTTTTGGTGGTTCTAGGGTTTTTAGAGTTGTAAGTGGTTTTAAGGTTTTATTGGTTTTTTGGGTTTTAAGGTTTTAAGGGGTATTTTTTGTTTTGAGGCGTTTTTTCAAGGTTTTTTGGCTTTTTTACATTTTTATGGATTTTTATTTGTTTTTAGGATTTTTATGGTTTTCAAGGTTTTTAGGGGTTTTAGGGATTTTGAGGGGTTTTAGGGGTTTTCAGAGTTTTTAGGGTCCTTTTAGGGTTTAGGGTTTTTTTAAGATTTTTATAGTTTTTGGGGTTTTTTAGGGTTTCTAGGGATTTTAGGGTTTTTTGGGGGGTTTTAGGGTTATTTTTTGAGTTTTTAGAGTTTTATGGGTTTTTAGAGTTTTTCAATGTTTTTAATTGTTTTAAGGGTTTTTGGAGTTTTTAGTGGTTTTTGTGGGTTCTTTGGGGTTTTAAAGGCTTTTAGAGGTATTAATGGTTTTCAGGGGGGTTTCAGTGTTTTTATGTTTTCATTGATTTTTAGGGGGTTTCAGTATTTTTATAGTTTTTAGATATTTTTAGGGGTTTTAGGGATTTTAAGGTTTTTTAGAGTTTTTGAGGGGTTTTGTGGTTTTTTAATGTTGTTAGGGTCCTTTTGGGGTTTTCATGTTTTTTTTGAGTTATTTAGGGTTTTTAAGGTTTTTAGTGTTTTTCAATGTTTTTAGGGGTTTTAAGGTGTTTTAGTGTTTTTAGTAGTTTTTTTGGGATTTTTAGGGTTTTTAGGTGTTTTATGTTTTTTAGAGGGTTTTGAACGTCTTTAGAGTTTTTTACATTTTTATGGATTTTAGGGGTTGTTTAGGATTTTTATGATTTTTAGGGGTTTTGGGGATTTTGAGGGGTTTTTCAGGGTTTTTTGTTTTTAGGTTTTTTGAAAAAATTTAGGGTCTTTTGGGGTTTTTTGGGTTTTTGTGAGTTTTTTAGGGTTTTTAAAGTTTTTTATAATTTTTAAACATTTTTGGGGGATTTAAAGCTTTTTAAAGTTTTTAGTAATTTTTTAAGGATTATTAAGGTTTTTATGGTTTTTTTGGGAGGGGTTAGGGGTTTTAGGATTTTTCTATAATTTCATGAATTTTTAGAGGATTTTTGAGTTTTATACCTTTTAGGGTTTTTAGGGTTTTTAGGGATTTTGAGGGGGTTTCGGGGTTTTTTTGGGGTTTTAGGGTTTTTTGTGTCTTTTGGGGGTTTTAGGGTTTCCTTTTTGAGTTTTTTAGTGGATATAAGGTTTTCAGAGTTTTTTAACATTTTTTGGGGTTTTAAGGGTATTTAGAATTTTCATTGGGGTTTTAAGGTTTTTGGGGATTTTTATGGTCTTCACGGGTTTTTCATGGTTTTTAGGGTTTTTTATGTTTTTATGGATTTTTAGGGTTTTTTAGGAGTTCTATGGCTTTTACAATTTTTCAGAGTTATCATGTATTTTGAGGTGTTTTGGGGGTTTTGAGGTATTTTCAAGGTTTTTAGGGCCGTTTTGGGTTTTTAGGTTATTTTTCGAGTTTTTATTTTTTGAGTTTTTAGGATTTTAATGGTTTTGGGGGATTTTTTAGGGTTTTTAGGGATTTTACATTTTCATGGATTTTTTTGTTTTTTGGGACTTTTATGAGTATTAGGGTTTTATGGTTTTTATATGTTTTCAGTGATGTTTTGGGTTTGTAAGAGTTTTTAGGTTTTATTGTGGATATTTATTATTTTTTGAGATTTTAGGGGTTTTAAGGTTTTTTAACGTTTTTCACATTTTTTGGGGTTTTAAGGGTTTTTTGAGTTTTTTTGGTTTTTTATGGATTTTTTAGGTTTTTAGGGTTTTTAAGGTGTTTTGGGGTATTTTTGAGTTTTTAGGGTTTGGTACGTTTTCCCGGATTTTTAGGGGTTTTTATAGGATTTTTATAGTATTAGGGTTTTTAGGGTTTCTACAGATTTTGTGGGTTTTTTGGGTTTTTCAAATGTTTAGGGATTTTTGGGATTTTTAGTGTTTTTAGGGCATTTTGGGGTTTTTAGTCTTTTTTAGGTGTTTTAAGGGTTTTTAAAGGTTTTTAACATTTTAGGTGTTTTCAAAGGTTTTTGGGTATTTTGGGATTTTTAGGGGGGTTTTGAGTTTTTTAGTCTTTTTAATGTTTTTTATAGTTTTTTATTCTTTTTAGGGGGTTTAGGGTTTTTAGAGTTTTTAATGGGTTTTAGGGCTTTTCAGGGTTTATAGGATTTTTTACATTTTCTTGGAATTTAGGGGGTTTTTTAGGATTTTTATGGTTTCTAGGCTGTTTTAGGTTTTTGGGATTTTTCCGAGGTTTTAGGGATTTTCAGGGGGATTTAGGGTTTTTACGGTGCTTCTAGGTTTTTGGGGTCTTTTTAGGTTTTTAGGGTTTTTTTTTGAGTATTTAGGGTTTTTAAGGTTTTTTAGAGTTCTTTAACATATTTCAGGGTTTTTAGGATCTTTTTGGGGTTTTATGTTTTTTTCGAGTTTTTTAGGTTGTTTAAGGTTTTTTAGATTTCTTTAACATTTTTAGGGGTTTAAATGGTTTTTAGAGTTTTTAGTGGTTTCAGGGGTTTTATGGGGTTTTAGGGTTTTTAATTGTTTTTATGGGTTTTTCTAGTTTTCAGGGTTTTAAGGATTTTTTACATTTTCATGGATTTTTTTGGTTTATTAGGATTTTTATGGTTCTTAGGGTTTTTTGTGATTTTGAGGGGTTTTAGGGGTTTCTAGGGTTTTTAGGGTTTTTAGGGGTTTTAAGAGTTTTTAGGGTCTTTTTGGTTTTGGGGGTTTTTTGAGTTTTTTTAGGATTTTTATGATTTTTAGAGTTTTTTTAACATTTTACAGATTTTTGGGGGTTTTGGGTGTTTCATAGGTATTTAGGGATTTTATGGGTTTTAAGGGTTTTTATGTCTTTTTGGGTTTTTAGTGTTTTTTTTTGAGTTTTTAGGTTTTTTAAGGTTTTTTAGAGTTTTATAATGTTATTATGGGTTTTAGGTTTTTTAAATGTTTTTAGGGGTTTTATTGTTTTCACAGGTTTTTCAAGTTTTTTGGGTTTTTTGAAAAGGATTCATCCATGACTCTTCATCCTCTACACCCAAAAAAGGAGAAAGATTAGAAACATTGAAAGTGGTACTTACACCATACTCATCTGGAAGAGCTATCTTGTAGGCATTGTTGTTAATATTCTTGAGCACTCAGAAAAGTTTGTCTTCTCTCGACATGAGTTTTGATATTTTTGGGGGTTTTCATATGTTTTTTGGGGTTTTGGGGGTTTTTAGGCTTTTTATAGTCTTTATGGGATTTTAGGGTTTTTAGGGTTTTTAGGGTTTATAGAGTTTTTTTCACGTTTTTAGGGGTTTTAAGTTTTTAGAGTTTTTAGTGGTTTTTTAGGTTTTTATGTTTTTTTGGATTTTTAAGTTTTTTAAGGATTTTTATGGTTTTCAATGGCTTTTTAGGATTTTTATGGGTTTTTAGGACTTTTATGGTTTTTAAGGGTTTTTAGGGTTTTTAGGGATGTTGAGGATTTTCAGGGTTTTCAGTGTTTTTATGGGTTTTGGGGGCTTTCAGGGTTTTTATGGTCTTTTTGGATTTTTTGGGTTTTTTTAATTCTTTTGGGTTTTTTTAATTCTTTTGGGTTTTTAAGTTTTGATTTTTTTAACATTTTAAGGGGTTTTAATGTTTTTTAGTGTTTTTAGTAGTTTTTTAGGGTTTTATGAATTTTTAGGGTTTTTTTAAGGTTTTAGGGGTTATCATGGTTTTCTAGGGATTTTTAGGGTTTTTAGGGTTTATTACGTTTTCATGGATTTTTATGGGTTTCTTAGGATTATTACAGTTTTTATGTTTTTAGTTATTTTGGGGATTTTGAGGGGTTTTAGGGGTTTTAAAGGTTTTTAGTGTTTTTTTCAACGTCTTTTTGGGTTTTTGGGTTTTTTTTAGGGTTTTTATGGTTTTTAAGAGTTTTTAAACATTTTTTTTGGGGTTTTAAGGTTTTTTAGATTTTTTTTATGGTTTTAGGATTTTTAGGGTTTTTATGGGTTTTTGGAAAAGAAGATGCGAGGGTCGAGCTATTCCCAACCCCCCCCCCCCCCCCCCCCGAAATTTATTAGAAATAAAAAAGAGACACAACAGACAAGGGAGGGGAGGGGTCAAACGACCCACACCCAAAAATCCCTTACAACCCACACCAAAAAAAGGAAAAACAATAGAAAAAAAGAACACACAAAACCGAACACACAACAACCCCAACAGCTTCTGATGAGGATCATGGAACACATGGGCATCACGGGGTTGGAGGCGGACATGATGAGGAAGGCGGAATGCACACAAGTGGACAAGACCCTTTGCGTGGAATTGGAGGCCCAATGACAAGGGAGCGGACCAAGAGAATGAAGGAGGCCTTAAATGGATTAATCATGGAATTCCAAGAGGAGGCCCAACACCTTTGCTTGGGGGAAGCATTCGGGCCTATAATTACATTAATTAAGGCCCAAACATGCTTTTAAAAACCCAACCCAAGTGGTGCTACGAGATTTCAAGCCCACCCACCATGGAATCTTCAAAGTCAAAAGGTGGTGGGCTACTTGTCTTTTCTTTTCCAAAAGGGTGTGCTACTTGTCTCCTAAAGTCTTGGTCAAGTGCCAAAGTTGTCAAAAGCATCCTATAGGCTTTTTGACTATGGAAAACTAGCCATTAGACTAATGTAAAGAGCCACCCCATGTGTAATTCGAATTTCAAGTTTCTTTGGCTATAAATAGCCACCCCCTTGTACTCTTGAAGCATCATGAATGAAGGTAATGTTATTATGGTGAGTTTTGCTTGCAACCTTTGTGTTCTTGCTTAATTCTTGACTTATCAAAGGATTGGTCATCCTTTGTGGCGTCTTGTGGCTAGAGTTCTTAGAGACACGTTCTCTTTGGGTTCTACCTTGACCATTTCCCCCTTCCTTCTCATTTCACTATCCGCACACCAAATACACTTGTTTTCTTGCGGCGATCCGGGTGCTCAACGCGCGAACATTATACAAGGTTCCTAGGACAATTCCTAGCGGGTCTTGCATCGCGTATCATTTGGTATCAGAGCCCATTTGCAAGAAATCGGGTTCTTTCTTTCTTATCCTTTCTTCCATTTTCATTTCTCTTCAAATCGGGCCAACAACAATTCTGGTCCATTTTCTTCTTCCCCTACAGACGTCATTTCTTCGTCGTTTCGAACGTACAGTATATCCTTCTTGTAGTTGAGAAGCTCATCTTTCTTCTCCATTTGGAATCATTAAAATCAGAGCTATACATAGCGAGATACAGCGGGTTCAAATTTTGCAAAAAATTCTGCAATTTTAAAACCACGCAAATCTCACGTTGATTCCATTTGATGTTACAAATTATTGCTTCTCCTGCATTTAAATATTGAAAAAAATTCATCTTGTTTCCACTGCATCTACCAAAAAAAAGAGCCAAAAAAAACAAAAAAAAAATCAGAAAAAAAAAATTAAAGGCTCAAAAAAAAATTGCAACATTTTGAATTCTACGTCCCATTTTCATTCTTCTTCTTCCCTTTTCTTCCTCTTCCCAAATTTTTCATCTTGAATCCAATTTGAATTTTATCTTTGAATTCTAGTTCGGGATTGCCACATTTCAAAGATCCTTTCGATTTGTTGAAATTGGGTAAGAACGCTATAGGAAGCAAGTTGAGTGGTAAAAGGCAAGAGTGTTACATTTTGATAAAAGCCAAAATTGAGTGAAACACGAGCGAACAAATTGTTTTGAGTGTAAACAAGTGAGGGAGTGTGTGAGGTCCATTTTTCCTTTCCCTTTCATTTTTCTCACAGGATACGTAAATGGCGGAGTCGAGTAACACCAGTGAAGCGGACATTAAGATGTTCATGAGGGCTGTACAAGAACAATTCCAAAGGTTGAATGCGAGGATGGATGAACTTCAATCCCCTTCCAATTCTAGAGCACCACCAAGGAGGCGAGTTGTTGAAGAAGAGGAGGAGTTATCCGATTTTCACGAGTCACCAATTCGGAGAAATCAACCACCATGGAGGCAATCCAATGATCTTGGAGGAGTGAAGTTGAGGATCCCTTCATTCCAAGGTAAGAATGATCCTGAAACTTACTTGGAATGGGAAAGAAAGGTCGAACATGTTTTTGGTTGTCACACCTATTCGGAGGAAAACAAAGTGAAGTTGGCGGCCGTGGAGTTCACCGATTATGCTAGTATTTGGTGGGACCAACTACAAGTGAGTCGACGGCGAAGTGGAGAAAGACCCATCCACACTTGGGAGGAGATGAAAGTGGTAATGCGTAAGAGGTTCATTTCTAGCCACTATTATCGTGATTTGTTCCTCAAGTTGCAGGGTTTGAAACAAGGGGTCATGAGTGTTGAGGAGTATCACAAAGAGATGGAGATCATCATGATTCGAGCGAATATTGATGAGGAGCGAGAGGCCACCATGGCAAGGTTTGTGAACGGCCTCAACCATGACATTCGGGACATAGTGGACATGCACCACTACTTGGACATGGAGGATCTACTTCACATGTCCACCAAAGCGGAGAGGCAAGTAAAGGCAAGAAGGATGCGCCCTACATCTTATGGTAAGGATTCTAAACCTTCATTCAAGTTTAAGGATTCCAAACCACAAGAGCATGTAAGGGAACACAAAACTGATTCGAAGGAGTTGCCCAAACCAAAACCATTATTTCCGGAATCTAAAGGTAAAATGGAGGGTAAGGTTGTTTCCAAATCACGAGATATCAAATGTTTTAAATGTCAAGGATTTGGACATATTGCCTCACAATGCCCAAACAAGAGAACAATGATTATTTTGGATGATGGAGATGTTCTTAGTGCTAGCTCAAGCGAAGATGAAATGCCATCACTTGAGGATGATTCGGAGGTGGAAGTAGAAAGCCCCGTACATGGAGAAATGCTTGTGGCAAGGCGTGCTTTGAGTGCTCAACCCGAAGGAGAACATGATCAAGAGCAAAGGGAGCACATTTTTCATACTAGATGCCTCGTCAAAGATAAGGTATGTAGTATGATTATTGATGGGGGTAGTTGTACAAACGTAGCAAGTGGTTTGATGGTTGATAAATTGGGATTGGCTACAACTAGACATCCTAGGCCTTATAGATTACAATGGTTAAATAACAGCGGGGATGTCAAAGTGACTAAGCAAGCACAAGTTCCATTTTCTATTGGGAAGTATGAAGACAAGGTGATGTGTGATGTTGTTCCAATGCATGCTAGTCATATTTTGTTGGGAAGACCGTGGCAATTTGATAGGAGGGTCACACATGATGGATACACCAATCGATATTCTTTTGAGTATAATGGGAGGACGGTTATTCTTACACCATTGAGACCTTTGCAAGCTTATGAAGACCAAGTGAGGATTGAGAGAGATTGTGAGAAGAGAGAAAAAGAAAAGAGAGAAAAAAATAGAGAGATTGAGAGGAGTGGAAAAATCAAGAGTGAAAAAGGAGTGATGAGTGAAATCAAAAGAAATGAGGGAAATAAAAGAGTTGAAAACAAGAGTGAAAATAAGAGTGAAAACAAGAGTGTTGAGGGAAAAGTGAGTCTATTTTCTGGAAAAAGAGAGATAGAGAGAGCATTAGAGGGGGAGGAAACTCTCATGCTTTTATGCAAGGGAGAATGTTTTACGGCTAACTCTCTTAACCCATCATTGCCTTCTAGTGTTGTGTCTCTTTTGCAGGAATTTGGTGATGTGTTTCCGGAGGAAATTCCCGATGGCTTACCTCCCTTGCGGGGTATCGAGCACCACATCGACTTCCTCCCAGGAGCAACACTTCCCAATCGACCGGCCTATCGGGCTAACCCAAAGGAGACTCGAGAAATCCAACGACAAGTGGAAGAATTGCTAAGGAAGGGATTTGTCCGAGAGAGCTTGAGTCCTTGTGCGGTGCCAGTAATTCTTGTCCCAAAAAAAGATGGTAAGTGGAGAATGTGTGTTGATTGTCGAGCTATCAACAAAATCACGGTAAAGTATCATTATCCCATACCTCGTTTGGATGATATGCTTGATGAACTCCATGGTGCATGCTTGTTTACTAAAATTGACCTAAGGAGTGGATACCATCAAATTAGAATGAAAGAGGGAGATGAATGGAAAACCGCATTTAAAACTAAGTTTGGATTGTATGAATGGCTAGTTATGCCTTTTGGACTAACTAATGCCCCTAGTACATTCATGAACTTAATGAATCATGTTTTCCGTCCATTCATTGGGAAATTTGTGGTTGTGTATTTTGATGACATCCTCGTTTATTCTAAGAGCCTTGATGAACATCATGAACATTTGAAACATGTTTTTGAGACTCTTAGGATAAATAGGTTGTTTGCAAACTTGGAAAAATGTACATTTTGTTTAAATTCGGTTGTTTTCCTTGGTTTTGTGGTAGGAGCTGATGGCCTAAGGGTTGATGAAGAGAAGGTGAAGGCGATTCGGGATTGGCCACAACCAAAGAATGCCAATGAGGTGAGGAGCTTCCATGGACTTGCGAGTTTTTACCGAAGGTTCGTGAGGGACTTTTCAACAATCGCGGCACCATTGAATGAGTTGGTCAAGAAAGGGGTGAGTTTCAAGTGGGGAAAAGCTCAAGAGGAAGCCTTCTCCACACTCAAAGGTAAGTTAACCAATTCACCTCTCTTAGTTCTGCCTGACTTTTCTAAAGTTTTTGAGGTTGAGTGTGATGCCTCTGGAATAGGAATTGGGGCTGTTTTAATGCAAGACTCTAAGCCTATCGCATACTTTAGTGAGAAGCTTAATGGGGCTGCATTGAACTACTCTACCTATAACAAGGAATTGTATGCTCTCAAAAGAACTTTAGAAAATTGGCAACATTACCTGTGGCCAAGGGAATTTGTGATTCATTCGGATCATGAAAGCCTAAAATTTCTTAAGTCACAAGGAAAGTTGAATAGGCGGCATGCAAGATGGCTTGAATTCATTGAAACATTTCCTTACATCATTAAGCATAAAAAAGGAAAAGAAAATGTTGTCGTTGATGCTTTGTCTAGGAGATATTCTCTTATTACTTCAATGCATGCTAAAATACTTGGTTTTGAAATGTTGAAAAGCATGTATGAGAATGATGTGGATTTTTCTGAAATTTGGAAGTTGTGTGAAAAACATGGCAAAAGTGATTTTTACAAACATGATGGATTTCTTTTTCGGAAAAATAAATTGTGTGTTCCATCTTGTTCCATGCGTGAATTGCTTGTTAGAGAAACACATGGTGGTGGATTAATGGGGCATTTTGGGGTTGAGAAAACATTGTCCTTATTGAGTGAACATTTTTATTGGCCTCACATGCATAGGGATGTGGTAAGTGTTTGTGGAAATTGTAATGTGTGTAAACATGCAAAGTCGAAAGTGCTTCCACATGGCTTATACACCCCTTTGCCTGCTGCTTCTCATCCTTGGGTTGACATATCAATGGATTTTGTCCTCGGCTTGCCAAGATCACAATCAGGTAAGGATAGCATCTTTGTGGTGGTGGACAGGTTTAGTAAAATGGCTCATTTTATTGCTTGTTCTAAAACCAATGATGCAACTCATATCGCTGATTTGTTTTTCAGGGAAATTGTTAGGTTGCATGGCTTACCCAAGAGCATTGTGAGTGATAGGGATGTCAAATTCCTTAGTCACTTCTGGAGGACATTGTGGAACAAACTTGGAACCAAACTTTTGTTCTCCACCACTGCACACCCACAAACAGATGGTCAAACGGAGGTGGTCAATAGAACACTTTCCACATTATTGCGTTCCATCCTTAGAAAAAATCTAAAACATTGGGAAAGATGCCTGCCTCACATTGAGTTTGCTTATAATCGAGTGGTTCACTCCACTACTAATGCTTCACCGTTTGAAGTTGTGTATGGTTTTAACCCATTAACTCCACTTGATATTTTACCTTTTCCTACTAATCAATTTTCGAATCTTGAAGGTGAAAAGAAGGCAAAGTTTGTGCAGGAGTTCCATGCAAAGGTAAAGGCCAACATTGAGCGGAAGAATGAACAAGTAGCGAAGCACGCCAACAAAGGTCGGCGAAAAATGGTTTTTCAACCTGGAGATTGGGTGTGGCTACACTTGAGGAAGGAGAGGTTTCCGGAGCAACGAAAATCAAAACTTCATCCACGAGGAGATGGTCCTTTCCAAGTCTTAGAGAAGATCAATGATAATGCCTACAAGATTGATTTACCCGACAGGTATGGGAATGTTAGTGGTACCTTTAATGTTGCTGATCTCTCTCCCTTTGAATTTTCAGATTCGAGGACGAATCCTTTTGAGGAGGGAGGAGATGATGAGGATCATGGAACACATGGGCATCACGGGGTTGGAGGCGGACATGATGAGGAAGGCGGAATGCACACAAGTGGACAAGACCCTTTGCGTGGAATTGGAGGCCCAATGACAAGGGAGCGGACCAAGAGAATGAAGGAGGCCTTAAATGGATTAATCATGGAATTCCAAGAGGAGTCCCAACACCTTTGCTTGGGGGAAGCATTCGGGCCTATAATTACATTAATTAAGGCCCAAACATGCTTTTAAAAACCCAACCCAAGTGGTGCTACGAGATTTCAAGCCCACCCACCATGGAATCTTCAAAGTCAAAAGGTGGTGGGCTACTTGTCTTTTCTTTTCCAAAAGGGTGTGCTACTTGTCTCCTAAAGTCTTGGTCAAGTGCCAAAGTTGTCAAAAGCATCCTATAGGCTTTTTGACTATGGAAAACTAGCCATTAGACTAATGTAAAGAGCCACCCCATGTGTAATTCGAATTTCAAGTTTCTTTGGCTATAAATAGCCACCCCCTTGTACTCTTGAAGCATCATGAATGAAGGTAATGTTATTATGGTGAGTTTTGCTTGCAACCTTTGTGTTCTTGCTTAATTCTTGACTTATCAAAGGATTGGTCATCCTTTGTGGCGTCTTGTGGCTAGAGTTCTTAGAGACACGTTCTCTTTGGGTTCTACCTTGACCATTTCCCCCTTCCTTCTCATTTCACTATCCGCACACCAAATACACTTGTTTTCTTGCGGCGATCCGGGTGCTCAACGCGCGAACATTATACAAGGTTCCTAGGACAATTCCTAGCGGGTCTTGCATCGCGTATCAGCTTCTCATCCAACTCCAGCATTTGGAAGCTCCATATTCCTTTCATCACATCCCATCCAAGCAGAAACCAGCATCCGGAGCTCACAACCAAGCAGCGACCAACATGCAATATCATATTCTCCATCATCCAACACCTCCTCCCCAAGAAGATCCACCACAGGAAGCTCCATCATCCAGCGTTCACCAGCAACCAGCAACTCACAACCAACCAATGACACGCATCCAGTCTCACAAGGTCCAGCACCCAGCACCTTCTCACCAAGAAGGTCCATCGCCAGCAGCATAGAACCATCAACATCAACATAACAAAATCCAGTGCCACCCAACAGAACCGATAGCCAACATCCACATCGAAACATAACCAAACCAGCAACAAGAACCAAAGAACACATCCCAAAACAACAGCCAAAACGCAGCACCTAACTAGCCCTCCAACAATAGCTTGAGGGGAAACCAACAACTCGATATCCAACTAAAATTCAGCAGCAACTTATGAAAGGACCAATAACCAACAGCAAGCAAACGATCACTACTTAAAAACGAACAATCATCTCTTCCTGGGCAGACCAATTCTAGCATCCCTTCATAGCCAAAAACAAAAGACCACCAGCATCCACGTTTGAACCCATTCCGCCACACCCACAACTCCTTAACCTCATCATTCATCAGAAACAGCAACTCAATACCAAGCCAACCACAGGTCAAGAACACGCAGACCAGCAAATCAAAGCGAACACAGCATAGTGTGACCATACCTTCATCAGCAGCAAGATCCAAGTACAAGAAAGCAGAACCATAAGAGAAAACCTGCATCCTTTCCCTTTTCATCAACCATGATCCGTCGAGAAGCTAGAGAAGCCAGAAAGACCCTCCTCGGGTCCAAACAAGAAGCGCAGAACCGAGCACAGAGCCGTAAACTCCATCGCGAAGATGTTGCAATGCCCGTCGAACCCGCTTATCACTAAGGCGAAGCCATAACTCCCCCTGAAAAAACCACCAGAGCATCTTGTCGTACCAAAGATCCATCGGGCCGAGCACACCTCTATCCATTTGTCGAAACATCCATCGCGCCTGCGTTGACTTCACCATCAACCTCTTAGACTTCGTCCAGATCACTGGAAAGTCATCACCGATGCCGCCAAGGAGCAACATAGACGACACCCGAGGAGGAGCAGAATCTATATCTAGAAAATCCGATCCAAATTGAAGCAAAAACCAGACCAAGTTGTCGCCTCCAAAACCTGAAACAACCCACCAGATCCCAGCGCCGTCAGCCATCCGCCTCAAAAACCACCATCGCACCAGGGGAGAAAGCCTCTCGAACAGAAAACCATCCACATCGCAAAGCCTGAAGAGGGAGAGATCAACGGAGCTGCTGAAGAGGATTCCAAGATGGAACCCTAGAGATCGCCGCATCGGGAGAAGCCTGGCAGAGAGCGGTGACATCCTTCCTTATGGGTTTTTGGGTTTTTTCATGTTTTTAGGATTTTATGGTTTTTTGGGTTTTTTGGGGGGTTTTGGGTCTTTTTTACATTTTGATGGAGTTTTGGGGTTTTTTAGATTTTCATAGAGTTTTTGTGGGTTTTATGATTTTATGGGTTTTTAGGGGTTTTCATGGATTTTGAGGGTTGTTTTTGGGTTTTAGGGTCTTTATAGGTTTTTACTGTTTTTTGATTTTTTTACAGTTTTAAAGTTTTTTAGAGTTTTTAATGTTTTTAGGTGTTTAAAGGGTTTTTAGAGTTTTGAGTGGTTTTAGGGTTTTTATGGTTTTTAGTGGTTTTATGGTTTTCATGGGCTTTTTAGGGTTTTAGGGTTTTTTATGTTTTCATGGTTTTTAGGGGTTTTTTAGAATTTCTATGGGTTTTTATGTTTTTTATTGTTTTTAGGTATTGTGAGGGTTTTTAGAGTTTTTAGGTGTTTTTAGGTTTTTTAGTGTTTTCAGGGTTTTAAGTGTCTTTTGGGTTTTTTTTAGTTTTCTTAGTTTTTAAGGTTTTTTAGAGTTTTTAACACTTTTAGGGGTTTAAAGGGTTTTTAGAGTTTTCAATGGGTTTTTAGGGATTTTATAGGTTTTTAGGGTTTTTAATGTTTTTTGGGGTTTTGTGGTTTTCAGGGGTTTTATGTTTTCAAATATTTTTTTTGGTTTTCTAGTACTTTTTTGGGTTTTAGGTTCTTTAAAGGTTTTTAGGGATTTTGAGGTCTTTTATGGGTTTTCAGGGTTTTTAGGGTTTTGGGGTTTTTTTGAGTTTTTTATGGTTTTATGGGTTTTTGAGTTTTTTAACGTTTTTATGGAGTTTAACATTTTTTAGAGTTTTCAGTATCTTTTAGGGGTTTTAGGATTTTTTTTTTGTTTTTTATGGGTTTTTTAGGTTTTCATGGGTTTTTTAGGGTTTTAGGGTTTTTTATGTTTTTAAGGGTTTTTAGGATTTTTTAAGGTTTTTATTATTTTTAGGGTTTTTTATAGTTTTTTTGGGATTTTGAGGGGTTTTAATGTTTTGGTAGGGGGGTTAGGGATTTTAGGGTCTTTTGGGTTTTAAATGTTTTTTGAGTTTTTTAAGGTTTTTAAAGTTTTTTAGAGCTTTTTAATGTTTTTAAGGATTTAAAGGGGTTTTAACATTTTTGTGGTTTTTAGGGTTTTTATTGGTTTTTAGGGTTTTTAAAGTTTTTAGGTGGTTTTATGGGTTTTTCTAGGTTTTTAGGTTTTTTTATGTTTTCATGGATTTTTAGGGGGGTTATAGGATTTTTACGGGTTTTTGGGATTTTTTGGATTTTTTGGGATTTAAAGGTTTTTAGGGGTTTTTAGGGTTTTTCTGGGGGCTTAGAGTCTTTTGGGTTTGGAGGGGTTTTTTGAGTTTTTTAGAGTTTTAAATTTATTTATAATTTTTTAACATTTTTAGGGTATTAAAGGCTTTTTAGAGTTTTTAGTTGTTTTTAGGGTTTTTGGGGGGTTTTAGGGTTTTTATGGGTTTTAAGGGTTATAGGTTTTTTAGCATTTTCATGGATATTTAGAAGTTTTTAGTTTTTTTATTGTTTTTAGGGGTTTTTATGGTTTTTAGGGATTTTGAGGGTTTTAGTGTTTTTCAAGGGTTTTTAGGCCTTTTAGGGTCCTTAAGGGTTTTTAGAGGTTTTTTGGGTTTTACAGAATTAAAGGTTTTTTTTGAGTTTTTACTCTTTTTAGGGGTTTTAAGGGATTTTAGAGTTTTTAGTGGGTTTTATGGGTTTTATTGGTTTTATTAGTTTTTATGGTTTTAAGGGTTTTTTAGGTTTTTAGGGTGTTTTGTAGTTTTTTGGGGTTTTTCTGGGTTTTTCAGGGTTTTTTTACATTTTATTGATTTTTATGGGTTTTTAGGATTTTTATGGTTTTAGGGTGTTAAGGGATTTTTTAAGGTTTTTAGTGTTTTTAGGGGTTTTTTGGTTTTTTTTGGGATTTTAGGGACTTCTTTCTTTTTATTGAGCATTTGAAGGTTTTTAATGTTTTTTTAGAGTTTTAAAAGTTAATATGGGTTTTATGGGTTTTTAGAGTTTTTATTATTTTTAGGGTTTTTATGTGTTTTCAGTTTTTTAAAGGTTTTTAGGGGTTTTTATGGCTTTTAAGGATTTTTCCAATTTTTAGGATTTTTTATGTTTTCACGGATTTTTAGGGGTTTTAGGATTTTTATGGTTTTTAGGTTTTTAAGGGATTTTTGGGATTTTGTGGGTTTTTAGTGGTTTTCATGGGTTTTAAGTATTTTCTGAGTTTTTAAGGTCTTTTGGGGTTTTAAGGTTTTTTTGATTTTTTAGGGTTTTAGGGTTTTTTCGAGTTTTTTTGGGTTTTAAGGGTTTTTTGAGTTTTTAGTTGTTGTTTAGGGTTTTTATGGGGTTTTAGGCTTTTTAAGGTTTTAGTGGGTTTTATGGTTTTCAGGGGTTGTTTAGGGTTTTTTTAAGTTTTCATTGTTTTTTAGTTTTTTTAGGTTTTTCAAGGTTTTGAGGGTTTTTAGGGATTTTGCTGGTTTTAGGGTCTTCTAGGGGTTTTATGGTTTTTTTTGACTTTTTTAGGGTTTTAAGATTTTTAAAAAAAATTAACATTTTTTCGGAATTAAATGGTTTTTAGAGTTTTTAGTGGTTTTTTGGGTTTTTAGGGTTTTTATGGTTTTAAGGGGTTTTCAGTGTTTTTAGGATATTTATGTTTTCATGGATTTTTTGGGGTTTCTTGGGATTTTTATGGTTTTTGCAGTTTTTAGGGCTTTTAGGGAGTTTGAGGTTTTAGGGGTTTCAGGAGTTTTCAAGGGGTTTTTAGGGTTTTTAGGGTCTTTTGGGGTTTTCAGGGTTTTTTTAGTTTTGAGTTTTTTAAGGGTTTTTAGAGTTTTTAACATTTTTTGAGTTTTTGAGTTTTTTAGGGTTTTTTTGAGGTTTTAGGGGTTTTTTGAGGTTTTAGGGGTTTTTAATGTTTTTAGGTTTTTTATGGATTTTCTTGGGTTTTAGGGTTTTTAGGGTTGTTTACATTTTCTTGTATTTTTAGGGGTTTTTGTGATTTTTATGGTTTTTAGGGACTTTGAAGGTTAATAGGGTTTTTTGGGGTTTTAGGGTTTTTAGGGGTTTTTAGAGTTTTTAGGGTCTTTTGGGGTTTTAAGGGGGGGTTTGAGTATTTAGGGGTTTTAAGGTTTTTTAGAGTTTTTTAACATTTTTATGGCTTTAAGGATTTTTATAATTTTTAGTTTTTTAGGGTTTTTATGGGTTTTAGGGGGTTTTAAGCTTTTTATGGTGGTTTTAGGGTTTTTTACATTTTCATGGATTTTTAGGGGTTTTTTTACGATTTTTATTTTTTTTACGTTTTTTTAGGTTTTTCCGAGATTTTGACGGGTTTTAGGGTTTTCAGGTTTTCTTTGGTTTTCAAGGCTTTTCAATGGTTTTAGAGTCTTTTTGGTTTTAGGTATTTTTTTTGTTTTTTAGGATTTTAAAGGTTTCTTAGAGATTTTTAACGTTTTGAGGGGTGTTTATGGTTTTTAGGGGTTTTTCAGGGTTTTGAGGATTTTTTTACGTTTCAATGGACATTTCTGTTTTTTAGATTTTTATGGTTTTTTGGGCTTTTTTGGGTTTTTAGGGAATTTGAGGGGTTTATGGGTTTTCCAGGTTTTTAGGGCATTTTTGTGTTTTTAGGGTGTTTTAGTTTTTTAGGGTTTTAAAGGTTTTTAAGAGTTTTTAAACATTTTTCGGGATTTTAAAGGGTTTTAGAGTTTTTACTGTTCTTTTAAGGGGTTTATGGGTTTTTATTGTTTTTAAGGGTTTTAAGGGTTTTGTGGTTTTTAGAGGGTTTTCAGGGTTTTTTTACGTTTTCATAGATTCTTAGGGGTCTTTTAGGATTTGTATTGTTTTTAGGGTTTTTTAGGGTTTTAGGGACTTTTTGGGCTTCTAAAGTCTTTTTAGGTTTTTAGGGTTTTTTAAGGTTTTCATGGGTTTTATGGATTTTATGGGTTTTTAGGTTTTTTGGGTTTTTTATGTTTTCATGGATTTTTAGGTGTTTTGTAGGATTTTTATGGGTTTTTGGGTTTTTTGGGATTCTGAGGAGTTTTAAGCTTTTTCAGTGGTTTTAAGGGTTTTTGGGATCTTCAAGGGTTTTGGGGTCTTTTTTGGGTTTTTAGGGTCATTTTTGGGTTTTTAGGGTCTTTTGGGGTTTGGGCTTCTTTTTTGAGTTTTTTGGGTTTTTTGGGTTTTTTGAGTTTTTTAACGCTTTTAGGGGTTTTAAGAATTTTTCATGTTTTAGAGGTTTTAGGGGTTTTTATGGGGGTTTGATCAGTTTTAGGGGGTTTTATGTTATTAAGGGGTTTTCAGGGTTTTTATGTTATTAAGGGGTTTTCAGGGTTTTTAGTTTTTAGGGATTTTGAGGGGTTTTAGGGTTTTTCTAGGAGTTTTAGGGTTTTCAGGGATTTATGGTGTTTTTGGGTTTTTTGAGTTATTTTATGATTTTTAGGTTTTTAGGGTTTTTAATGTTTTTTTGGGTTTAAAGGGTTTTTAGAGTCTTTAGTGGTTTTGGGGTTTTAGGGGTTTTTTGGGTTTTACTGGTTTTAAGGTTTTTAGAGTTTTAATGTTTTTAGAGATTTTAAGGGGTTTTAGAGTTTTACGGGTTTTTTAGAATTTTTAGTGTTTTTTACATTTTCATTGATTTTTATAGTTTTTTAGGACTTTTATCGTTTTTAGGGGTTTTAGGGGGGTTTAGGGTTTTAAGGGTTTTCTGGGTTTTTACAACCTTTTGGGTTTTTATGGTGTTTTAGAGTTTTTTAAGGTGTTTTAGTGTGTATAAAATTTTTAGCTGTTTAAAGGGTTTTCCAAGTTTTTAGTGGTATTTAGGGTTTTATGGGGTTTTAAGGTTTTTATGGTATCCACGAATTTTTTAGGGTTTTAAGGGGTTTAAAGCTTTAATTGTTTTTTAGGGTTTTTAGGGTTTTAAAGGTTTTAATGTTTTTTAGGGTTTTTAGGATTTTTTAGGGTTTTAGGGACTTTTTGGTTTTAAGGAGTTTTTTTGATATTTTTAGGGATTTTAAGGTTTTTTGAGTTTTTAAACATTTTTTGTGGTTTTAAGGATTTTTAGAGTTTTTTGTTATTTTATGGGTTTTTATCGGTTTTTAGGTGTTTTTTAGGTTTTTAGGGGTTTTTATGGTTTCCAGGGGTTTTCTGGGTCTTTAGGGTTTTTTTACGTTTCCATGGATTTGTAGGGATTTTTTAGGTTTTCATGGGTTTTTAGGGTTTTCCAGGGTTTTTGAGATTTTGGGGGGTTTAGAGGTTTTCATGGGTTTTTAGGGTTTTTATGGCCTTTTTGAGTTTTATGATTTTTTTGTTAGTTTTTAGGGGTTTAAAGGATTTTTAGAGTTTCTTAACTTTAATAGGGTTTTTAGTTTTAGATTTTTTATTGGTTTTCTCAAGGTCTTATGGTTTTTAGGGTTTTGTAAGGTTTTTAGGTGTTTTTATGGTTTTCAGAGGTTTTTCAGGGTTTTTATCATTTTTTACGTTTTCATGGATTTTATGGGTTTTTAAGATTTTGATGGGTTATAGGGTTTTTTGGGATTTTGAGGGGTTTTAGGGGCTTTCAGGTATTTTTAGGGGTTTTCCAGGTTTTCCGGGTATTTTTAGGTTTTTAGTGTTTTTTGAGTTTTTTAGGGGTTTTAAGGTTTTTTAGAGTTTTTAATGTTTTTATGGATTTTAAGCGTTTTTAGTGGTTTTTGGTTTTTTTGGGGGTTTTTAATGTTTTTAGGGGTTTTATGGTTTTCAAGAGTTTTCAGGGTTTTTAGGGTGTTTTACATTTTCATAAATTTTTAGGGGTTTATTAGGATTTTTATGCTTTTCGGGTTTTTTCAGTATTTTGAGGGTTCTTTAGGGTTTTTAGGGGTTTTTAGGGGTTGTGGGGGTTTTGGGGTCTTTTTGGGTTTTTAGGGTTTTGTTTGAGTTTTTTAGAGCTTTAATTGTTTTTTTTTTGAGTTTTTTTATGTTTTTATGGGTTTTAATGGTTTTTAGAGTTTTTAGTGGTTTTTAGAGTTTTTATGGATTTTCATAGTTTTAAGGTTTTTACGGGTGTTATGGTTTTAAGTGGTTTTTTACCTTATCATGGATTTTTATGGGGTTTTAGGAATTTTACGGTTTTTAGGGATTTTTTGAGTTTTTCAGATTTATGAGGGTTTTTAGGGTTTTTGTGGGTTTTCAATATTTTAGGGTCTTTTGGGGGGTTTTAGGGTTTTAATGTTTTTAATAATTTTATGGGTTTTATGGGGTTTTAGTTAATTTTTTTTGTTTTTAGGGGTTTTATGGGTTGTTAGGGTTTTAAGGGTTTTAACAGTTTTAAAAGGTTTTTTATGGTTTATGGTTTTTTACATTTCCAGGGATTTTTTGGATTTTTTTGGATTTTTATGGTTTTTAGGGATTTTGAGTGTTTTCATGGTTTTTCTGGGGTTCTAGGGGTTTTTGGGTTTTCATTGTCTTTTTGGGTTTTTAGTGTTTTTTTTAGAATTTTTGGGTTCTTAATGTTTTTTAGAGCTTTTAACATTTTTAGAGATTTTAAAGGTTTCTAGAGTTTTAGTGGGCTTTTAGGGTTTTTATGGATTTTAAGGTTTTTAGGGGTTTCAGGGTTTTTTAAGGTTCGTTAGGATTTTTTATGTTTTAAAGTATTTTAGTGGGTTTTAGCATTTTTATGCTATTTAGGGTTTTTATGGTTTTTCGTGTTTTTTAGGGGGTTTTAGGGGTTTTCAAGGTTTTTTCGGTTTTAAGGATTTTTTTTTTGTTTTTTTGGGTTTTTAGGTTCTTTAGAGTTGTTAATATTTTCATGGGTTTTATGGGGTTTTAGAGTTTTTAGCGGTTTTTTAGATTTCTTATGTGTTTTTAGGGTTTTTTAAGGTTCTTAGGGATTTTTATGGTTTTTCGTGATTTTTAGGGGGTTTTAGGGGTTTTCAAGGTTTTTTCGGTTTTAAGGATTTTTTTTTGTTTTTTTGGGTTATTAGGTTCTTTAGAGTTGTTAATATTTTCATGGGTTTTATGGGGTTTTATAGTTTTTAGCGGTTTTTTAGATTTCTTATGTGTTTTTAGGGTTTTTTAAGGTTCTTAGGGGTTTTTATGGTTTTGAAGGTGTTTTTAGGTTTTTAGGGATTTTTATAGTTTTTTTAGGATTTTTATGGTTTTTTGGGGTTTTTAATGGATTTTAAGGTTTTTTCAGGGTTTTTAGGGTTTTTTAGGGTTTTTTTAGGTTTTTTAGATTTTTTAATATTTTAAGGGATTTTAAGGGGTTTTAGAGTTTTTTGTCTTTTTTCTGTTTTTATGGGTTTTTTGGGTTTTTTATTATTTTTTTGGGTTTTTTGGAGTTTTTTTGGGTTTTTAGTGTATTTTACATTCTCAAGGATTATCTGGGTTTTTTTATGATTTTTATGGATTTTAGGGCTTTTACCCTTTTAGGGATTTTGAGGGTGTGTAAGATATATTTAGGGATTATAGTGATTTTTAGGGTTTTTAAGGTTTTATAGAGTTTTTTAACGTTTTTATTGGTGTTAGGGAGTTTTAGAGTTTTTAGTGATTTTTAGGGTTTTTATGGGTTTCAGGGTTTTTATGGTTTTTAGAGGTTTTTATGGCTTTTAGTGGTTTTCAGGGTTTTTAAGGTTTTTTACGCTTTCATGAATTTTTAGGGGTTTTTTTAGGTTTTTTATGGTTTTTAGGGATTTTGAGGGGTTTCGGGAGTTTTCAGGGGTTCTTATGGTTTTTGTTGTCTTTTGAGTTTTTTTTATCTTTTTAGAGGTTTTAAGGGTTTTTATAAATTTTTAACGTTTTTTGGGGATTTAATGGTTTTAGTGTTTTTATCGGTTTTTAGGGTTTCTTTAGCTTTTTGGGGTTTTATGGTTTTTAGGGTTTTTAACATTTTAATGGATTTTTAGGGTGTTTTTAGAATTTTTATGGTTTTTAGGGTTTTTTAGGGTTTTTCCGATTTTGAGGGTTTTGGGGGTTTTCAGGGGCTTTTAGGGTTTTTAGCGGTTTTCAATATTTTTAGGGTCTTTTTGGGTTTTTTGGGTTTTTTTGAGTTTTTTAGGGTTTGAAGGTTCTTTAGAGTTTTTTTTGGGTTTTTATGGTTTTTAATGTTTTAGGTGTTTTTATTGTTTTTGGGCTGTTTTCTGGGTTTTTAGGGTTTTATACGTTTTCATGAATTTTTAGGGGTTTTCTAGGTTTTTTTATGGTTTTTAGAGATTTTTAGAACTTTTAGGGGTTTTCTGGGTTTTTTAGGGTATTTTTTAGGGTTTTTATGGTTTTTAGAATTTAAAAAAAAATTAAGGTATTTAAGGGAGTTTTGAAATATTTTAGGGGTTCAAATAATTTTTAGTGGTTTTTAGGAGTTTTTAGGTTATTAGGGGTTTTATGGTTTTCCGGGGGGTTTTAGGGTTTTTCGGTACTTTTATATGTTCATTGATTTTTAGGAGTTTTTTAGGGTTTTTAGGGATTTTTTTTATTGATTTTGAGGGGGCTTTTAAGCTTTTTATGGTTTTTTAGGGTTTTGAAGGATTTTGAGGGATTTTGGTGGTTTTTAGAGTTTTTAACATTTTTATGGTTTTAAGGTTTTTAGTGGGTTTTAGTGGGTTTTAGTGGTTTTTAGGGTTTTATGAGTTTTTAGGGGTTTTTAAGGGTTTTTCATTATTTTTAGGGGTTTTACGGTTTCATGGATTTTTAGGGTTTTTTAGGATTTTTATGGTTTTTAGGGTTTTAGGGGTTTTAATTTTTTTAAATTTTTTTAAGGTTTTTGGGTTATTTTTTGATTTTTAGTGTTTTTTTAGTTTTTTCGGGTTTTAAGGTTTTTTAGAAAATTTTAATGTTTTTAGAGATTTTAAGAATTTGTAGAGTTTTTAGTGGGTTTTATGGGTTTTATGGGTTTTATGGATTTATGGCGGTTTTTATAGTATTTAGGGGTTTTTATGCTTTTTATAGTTTTTTGGCGTTTTATGGTTTTTTATGTTTTCATTGATTTTTAGGGGTTTTTTAGGATTTTTATTTTTTTAGGGTTTTTAGGGATTTTGAGGGGTTTTAGGGGTGTTTCATGGGTTTTAGGGTTTTCAGGGTTTTTTTGAGGTTTTATGGGGTTTTAAGGTTTTTTAGAGTTTTTAACCTTTTGTGGATTTTATGGGTTTTTATAAATTTTTGTGGTTTTAAGGTTTTTTTGGGTTTTTTGTAAGACAAACAGAACTTGATATATAAAAACAGAAAAGCAATTGAAGTACAAACTATCACCCAAGGGTGAAACAACCAACCCGAAGGACAAAAATAGCACAAATAAAGAAGCAAAACCCAAGCCTAAGACTAGCATTCTGCACTCCACTATTCCTATCCACAAGCAAGCATCTGCACAATTTCATGGCTAGATGCACCCCAGCCAAGAATGAAATAACACGCCACCAACCTGCAAGCCCAACACAGCCCGCTGAATGACAACCAAAACCAGAAATACAAAAGAAAACTCCTCCCCAATATGAGCAGCTAAAATCCACCAAACCAAAAAAGGTATCTCTGAAACCCATCACCCAGCAACCCAAGCAACAACACCCTGTCAACACAAAACCAATCAGCCAAGAGCAGTCGCCACATCCGCGAGAGACTAGACGAGAGAAAATGTGAGAGGTTTTTAGGGGTTTTTAAGATTTTTAGGGGTTTTTATGTTTTTCAGGTGTTTTAGGGATTTCGAGAGTTTTTAGTGTTTTTCATTGGTTTATAGGGGTTTTCAGGTTTTTTAGGATCTTTTTGGGTTTGTTGGGTTTTTTTTGAATTTTTAGGGGTTTTAAGGGTTTTTAGAGTTTTTTTTTACATTTTTAGTGTTTTAAGTATTTTTAGTCTTTTTAGTAGTTTTTATGGGGTTTTAGGGGTTTTTAAGGTTTTTAGGGATATTTATGGTTTTCAATGGTTTTTCAGGGGTTTTAGAGTTTTTTGAGGTTTTTTATGATTTTTAGGGTTTTTTTAACATTTTTAGAGATTTTGAGGATTTTAGGTATTTTCTTAGGTATTTAGGGGTTTTTCTGGGTTTTAGGGACTTTATTGGGTTTTTAGGGTCTTTTGAGTTTATAAGGTTTTTAGGGGTTTTATGGTTTTTAGTGGTTTCCAGGTTTTTTAGGATTTTTTTACATTTTCAGGGAGTTTTAGGAGTTTGTTAGGATTTTTATGGTTTTTAGAGGTATTTAGGGATTTTGAGGGTTTTTAGGCTTTTTTAGAGGTTTAAGGGATTTTAGGGGTTTTTAGGATTTTTACGGTCTTTTGGGGTTTTTAGGTGTTTTGAGGGTTTTTAGAGTATTTAGTGGTTTTTTGGATTTTTAAAGTTTTTAGGGTTTTTTTCAGGGTTTTTAAGGGATTTTACATTTTCATGGATTCTTAAGAGTTTTTAGGATTTATGGTTTTTAGGGTTTTTAGGGATTTGGTGGGTTTTTAAGGTTTTCAATGGTTTTAAGGGTTTATGGTCTTTTGTGCTTTTAGGGTTGTTTTGAGTTTTTAGGGTTTTAATGGTTTTTTAGATTCTTTTTAAACGTTTTTAGGGGTTTTAAGGGTTTTTAGGGTTTTATGGGGTTTTATGGTTTTTATGGTTTTCATGGTTTTTCAGGGTTTTTATGGTTTTTTTTAATTTTTCATGGATTTTTAGTGGTCTTTTAGGCTTTTTATGGTTTTTAGGGTTTTTAGAGTTTTTAAGTATTTTGAGGGTTTTATTGGGTTTTTTTTGGGTTTTTAGTGTTTTTAGGGATTTTTCGATTTTAGGAGTTTTATGGGTTCAAGATTTTCTAGAGATTTTTAACATTTTAAGGTGTTTTAATTGTTTTTAGATATTTTAGTAGTTTTTAGGGTATGTATGGGGCTTTAGGGTTTTTAATGCTTTTTAGGGAAAGGAAGATGCGAGTGTCAGGCTATTCCCGACCCCCCCCCCAAATTTATTAGAAAGAAGATGTAGCAGACAAAGGATGGGAGGGGTCAAATGACCCACACCCAAAAAACTCCAAAAGAAAGAACCAAAAACACACAAAGCATAAAAACAGAAAAGACTCCAACTCAAAGCTCATCATCAACCAGCTGCCATCAACACCAACCATATGCATCAACTTCATCAACCCAACTTCATTACCATAGATTCACAAGACACCAACCTCCAAAAACCCTCATTCATCACCAAGAAACATCATCTTCCAGCAATCAGGGACCAGCAACCAGTAGCGGAAGCCACGAAGGACACACATCACAGCACAAAGCAATAGCAATAGAATAAAAAAAGAAGGCAACCGGAGGAAACAGAAAGCAGGCTGAAGCACCCCAGAATCGGCTTCTAGCTGGGAAGAGGTCCGGCCAGGATTTCGTGGCCAGAAGTGTGTTTGACGCCAAGAAAACCAAGGCTAAGACCAGATCCCGAGCTCCGGGAAGATCCAACCGCATCCTGCAACGATCAATCCGGAGGCAGCGGCGGGCGCACGGAGGCCGCAACAAGATCCCGAGGGAAAGTCAAAACGGACACCAATCACGCCAAGCCCAACAGAAAACTCTCGCAGCCGCAAGAAGAACCCAGATCTGGAGAGGAAGACACTGATCTGGAAACCCAGATCGAGACCACACAGAGCCGATGCAAGCTGAAACCAAACATGGGTCCCAAAGCCAAGAGAGACGAAATCACCTCTACGCGAACCAGAGCCAACGACTAGCAAACCGAAGCTAAAGCAGGATCCCGAAACAGAAAGGTGCAACAAGGCCACCAACAGATCAGAAATGAAGCCAGAGAAATTGGGAACTACCTCCTTCGACGTGAATCCAGGGCGGAGCCATAGTCAACGAGGATGGACCACGCCAGAGGGGGAGGGAAGAAGATCTGGAGGGGAACCCTAGCGACGCAGGGAGAGGAGAAGAGCTGCCGCTCCGAGGCCTCTTTTCATCTTACAACGGAATAGGTGATCATACTTAAATGGTCTAATGCTTTTTAGGGGTTTTTATTATTTTCAGGGGCTTTCTCAGGTTTTTAGGGTTTTAATGTTTTTTATATTTTTTTAACATTTTTGGGGATTAAATGGTTTTTAGTGTTTTTAGTTGTTTTTTGGGTTTTTAGTTGTTTTTTGGGTTTTTAGTTGTTTTTATGGATTTAAGGGGTTTTCAGTTTTTTTAGGATTTTTATGTTTTCATGGATTTTATGGGGTTTTTTAGGATTTTTATGTTTTTTGTAGTTTTTAGGGTTTTTAGGGAGTTTTTGTTTTTAGGGGTTTTATGAGTTTTCAAGGGGTTTTCAGGGTTTTTTGAGTCTTTTATGATTTTTAGGTTTTTTTGGGTTTTTAGTTTTTTTAAGGTTTTTTAGAGTTTTTAACATTTATTGGGGTTTTAAGGGTTTTAGAGTTTTTAGTGGTTTTTAAGATTTTTTTGAGGATTTAGGGGTTTTTAAGTTTATTAGGGGTTTTCTGGATTTTCTGGGGTTTTTAGGGATTTTAGGGTTTTTTGCATTTTCTTGTATTTTTAGGGATTTTTGGGATTTTTATGGTTTTTTGGGACTTTGAAGGTTAATAGGGTATTTATGGTTTTTAGGGTTTTTAGGGGGTTTTAGAGTTTTTAGGATCTTTTGGGGTTTTATGTGGTTTTTTGAGTATTTAGGGGTTTTAAGGTTTTTTAGAGTTTTTAAACATTTTTATGGCTTTAAGGATTTTTAGAGTTTTTAGTTTTCTTATGGTATTTATGGGTTTTAGTGGGTTTTAAGTTTTTTAGGGTGCTTTTAGGGTTTTTTACATTTTCATGGATTTTAGGGCTTTTTTACAATATTTATGGCTTTTAGGGTTTTTTAGGCTTTTCAGGGATTTTGTGGGGTTTTAGGGTTTTTCTGGTTTTCTTTGGTTTTTAAGGCTTTTCAAAGGTTTTAGAGTCTTTTTGGTTTTAGGGATTTTTGTGTTTGTTTTTTAGGGTTTTAAAGTTTTCTTCGAGATTTTTAACGTTTCAAGGGGTGTTATGGTTTTTAGGGGTTTTTTGGGTTTTTAGGGAATTTGATGGGTTTTATGGGTTTTAAATATTTTTAGGGGTTTTCAAGGTTTTTTGGGCCTTTTTGGGCCTTTTTGGGTTTTTTGGGTATTTTTTTATTTTTTTAGGGTTTTAAATGTTTTTAAGAGTTTTTAACATTTTTAGGGGTTTTAAGGTGTTTTAGAGTTTTTAGTGGTCTTTTAGGGGGTTTAAGGGTTTTAAGTGTTTTTAAGGTTTTTAGGGGTTTTGTGGTTTTTAGGGGGTTTTAAGGGTTTTTTTATGCTTTCATGGATTCTTAGGGGACTTTCAGGATTTTTATTATTTTTAGGGTTTTTTAGGGTTTTTAGGGACTTTTTGGGTTTTTAAGGTATTTTTGGGTTTTTAGGGTTTTTAAGTTTTTCATGGGTTTTATGGATTTTAGGGGTTTTCAGCTTTTTTAGGGGTATTTATGTTTTCATGGATTTTTAGGGGTTTCTTAGGATTTTTATGAGTTTTAGGGTTTTTAGGGATTCTGAGGGTTTTTAGGCTTTTTCAGTGGTTTTTAGGGTTTTTAGGGATTTTCAAGGTTTTTAGGGTCTTTTGGGGTTTGGTTTTTTTTTTGAGTTTTTAGGGTTTTTTGTTTTTTTTTGAGTTTTTTAACGTTTTTAGGGGTTTTAAAAAAATTTAGAGTTTTTTTGGGTTTTCAGGTTTTTAAGAGTTTCTGAATAGTTTTAGGGGTTTTTATGTTTTTAAGGGGTTTTCCAGGTTTTTAGTTTTTAGAGATTTTGAGGGGTTTTAGGGTTTTTCTAGGAGTTTTAGTGTTTTAAGGGAATTATGGTGTTTTTTCGTTTTTTTAGTTATTTTATGGTTTTAAGGTTTTTTGGGTTTTTAACGTTTTTTTGGGGTTTAAAGAGTTTTTATAGTTTTTAGGGGTTTTTGGTTTTTATGGGTTTTTTGGGTTTTACTAGTTTTAAGGTTTTTAGAGTTTTTAATGATTTTAGAGATTTTAAGGGGTTTTAGTGTTTTTAGGGGTTTTTCTTAGCATTTTTAGGATTTTTTACATTTTCATTGATTTTTATAGTTTTTTTAGAATTTTCCTCGTTTTTAGTGGTTTTTAGGGTTTTTAGGGATTTTTAGGGGGTTTTAGGGTTTTAAGGGGGTTTCACGGTTTTTACAACCATTTGGGTTTTTATGGTTTTTTAGAGTTTTTTAGGGGTTTTAAGGTGTTTTAGTGTTTATAACGTTTTTAGGTGTTTAAAGGGTTTTCAGAGTTTTTAGTGGTTTTTAGGGTTTTATGGGGTTTTAAGGTTTTTATGATATCCATGAATTTTTTAGGGTTTTAATCTTTAATTGAATTTTAGGATTTTTAGGATTTTTATGGTTTTAAGGGTTTTTAGGGTTTTAGTCAAGGAAGGTGCGAGGGTCGGGCTATTCCCGACCCCCCAAATTTATTAGAAAGAAAATAGAGACGCAGCAGACAAGGGAGGGGAGGGGTCAAACGACCCACACCCAAAAACCCCTTACAAATCACGCAAAAAAAAAGAAAAATCAAAAAAGAAAATAAAAAACCCAACAAGCACACCCAGGTACAAGCAGAAACCATCACCATCATCCAACAACATCCAGCAACCACCAGCCCACTACCAAGAGAAATCCAGCTTCCAAACTCACATGTACCAGCATCTATCACCTTCCCACCAATAGCATCACCCAGCCACACAAAATAAGCATCACCCAGCCAAACAGAGCAAGCATCCCATAACACCAAGCCTCCAGACCCCAGCAACTCTTCTTCCCTACCAACAGCTAGCACTAGTAAAAGATCAATACCAAACCAGCCACAGAAAGCCATCCCTACCAGTAAATCATAGCCAAACATCCAGCCACATCCAGCATCACAGCCAATCCAACAACCAGCATTTTCATCACAGAAATCAAAAAATCCCAACCATTCCACTCTCATCCAAGCCGCAACATGCATCCAGCAGCTTCAATTCCAGAAAGTGTTACCATCATCCACCCACACCAGCTCGACCAGCAGCTCATTCGGAACCATAACCATAATGCAACCAACAAACCAAGCCACCAGCAAAGCGATCCAAAGCAGCAGAATGAACCCGCGGAGCAAAATTCCACAATCCAATGGCACACCAAAACCAGAGCAAATTCGCAGAAACAACACCAAGGAGGAGGAGACATACCAGATTTGAAGCAGCATCAAGGAGGCATCCACAAAGCAGAACTGAGGCAAAAAATTTGGAGATTTGGCCGTCCATAGCCCACATCACCGGTGTGTCCCCCCCCACTGCTTTAGAGGTGCCTCCTGCAACCTCGACGAAGAATCGGGAGCCCCTGCAGCATCCATCTCCAAGCGCCATAAACCAGCATAACGCCAGAAGATCCATCGAAATGCACCAAACCGTAGGCCATTGGCGCAGCGCTCCAACAAAAAACCATCAACGACCCAAGTCCCGGACTGCATCCTCTACGCAAAGCACTGCCAAACCGAACTCGAAAGCTCCTCCTCGCCAAGACCGCATCGTCGTAGAGGCACCCGACACCGGACTGCCCAGGGTAAACTCAGATCTGAAAAGTCAACTCCGAACCACAGCAGATTCCCAACAAGGGTCCTGACCGCCATGGAGTCAACAACTTCTCCGCAGACCAGATCCAATCGATCATGGACGAGAAGAAACCGCACAAGCGCCGAGCCCGACGAAATCCAATCACACCCGCAAAAAAATCCTTCCGAAACTGAAATCCAGATCACGGGGTGAGGAAAAATAAGCTGCTAAAGACAGGAAGCCACCGTCGCCTTGGATCCGAAAAGCGCGCCCAGAGAACACCGCCGCCGAGGAAGACCAACGCCAGAAACCCTAGACGAAACCAGGGGAAGAAGCGTCGGATGAGAGAGAGAACCTGGAGAGTGTTCCGCCATCTTCTTAGGGTTTCTCTTTAGGGTTTTAGGGATTGTGAAGGTTTTTAGAGTTTTTAGGGTTTTTAGGGTTTTTAGGGTTTTTTATGGTTTTAGGGACTTTTTGGTTTTAAGGGATTTTTTGAGCTTTTTTGGGCTTTTAAGGTTTTTTTGAGTTTTTGTACATTTTTTTGTGGTTTTAAGAATTTTTAGAGTTTTTTTTATTTTAAGGGTTTTTATGGATTTTTAGGTGTTTTTAGGTTTTTATGGGTTTTTATGGTTTCTTGTAGTTTTTCAGGGTCTTTAGGGTTTTTTACGTTTCCATGGATTTATAGGGACTTTTTAGGATTTTAATGGTTTTTAGGGTTTTCCAAGGTTTTTGAGATTTTGTAGGTTTTAGGGGTTTTTATGGTCTTTTTGGGTTTTATGGTTTTTTGTCAGTTTTTATCGGTTTAAAGGCTCTTTAGAGTTTCTTAACTTTTTTAGGGTTTTTATTTTTAGAGTTTTAGTGGCTTTCTGTGGTTCTTATAGTTTTTAGGATTTTTTAGGGTTTTTAGGGATTTTTATGGTTTTCAGGGTTTTTATCATGTTTTACATTTTCATGGATTTTATGGGTTTTTAGGATTTTTATGGGTTATAGGGTTTTTTGGGATTTTTCGTGGTTTTAGGGGCTTTCAGGTGTTTTTAGGGGGTTTTAGGGTTTTTAGGGTATTTTTAGGTTTTTAGTGTTTTTTGAGGTTTTTAGGGGTTTTAAGGATTTTTAGAGTTTTTAACATTTTTATTGGTTTTAAGCATTTTTAGAGTTTTTAGTGGTTTTTTTGTTTTTTTGGAGTTTTTAATGTTTTTAGGGGGTTTATGGTTTATAAGAGTTTTCAGGGTTTTAAGGGCGTTTTATGTTTTCATGGTTTTTTAGTGGTTTATTCGGATTTTTATGTTTTTAGGGTTTTTCAGTATTTTGAGGGTTCTTTGGGGGTTTTAGGGGTTTTTAGGGGTTTTAGGAATTTTTTTAGGTGTTTTGGGATCTTTCTGGTTTTTTTAGGGGTTTGTTTGAGTTTTTTAGAGCTTAAAATGTTTTTGAGTTTTCTATGTTTTTATGGGTTTTAAGGGTTTTTAGTGTTTTTAGTGGTTTTTAGGATTTTTATGGGTTTTTAGAGTTTTTAGTGGTTTTTAGGATTTTTATGGGTTTTTAGAGTTTTTAAGGTTTTTAGGGGTTTTTTGGTTTTAAGTGGTTTTTCAAGGATTTTTACCTTTTCATGGATTTTTAGGGGGGTTTTAGGATTTTTACAGTTTTTAGGGATTTTTAGAGTTTTTTTGGATTATGAAGGTTTTTAGGGTTTTTCAATGGTTTTTTGGGTTTTTATGGGTTTTCAAGGTTTTGGGGTTTTAATGTTTTTAACATTTTTAAGGGTTTTAAGGATTTTTAGATAATTTAGTTGTTTTTTAGGGTTTCAAGGGTTTTGAGGGTTTTTATGGTTTTTACGGTTTTAAAATGTTTTTCAGGGTTTTAGGGTTGTTTACATTTTCAGGGTTTTTTAGGTTTTTTTTTTGTTTTTTTTATTTTTATGGTTTTTATGGATTTTGAGGGTTTTTATGGTTTTTCTATGGTTCTAGGGGTTTTAGGGTTTTTTAGGGTTTTTAGGGTCTTTTTGGGTTTTTAGTGTTTTTTTTGAGAATTTTAGTGTACTTAATGTTTTTTAGAGTTTTTAACATTTTTAGGTGTTTTAAAGGTTTCTAGAGTTTTAGTGGGATTTTAGGGGTTTTAAGGATTTTAAGGTTTTTAGGGGTTTCAGGGTTTTTTCAGGTTCATTAGGATTTTTTACGTTTTCATGTATTTTTAGTGGGTTTTAGTATTTTTATGCTATTTAGGGTTTTTAGGGGTTTTATGGTTTTTTCATGGTTTTTATGGTTTTTAGGGGTATCAGGGTTTTTAGGGTTTTTTAGTTTTTAGGATTTTATTAGTTTTTTTGGGTTTTTTAGGTTCTTTAGAGTTGTTAACATTTTCATGGGTTTTATTGGTTTTTAGAGTTTTTAGTGTCTTTTTAGATTTTTATGAGTTTTTAGGGTTTTTTAAGGTACTTAGGGGTTTTTATGGTTTTGAGGAGGTTTTCTAGATTTTTAGGGATTTTTATCTTTTTATGGAATTTTAGATGTTTTTAAGGATTTTTATGGTTTTTGGGGTTTTATTGGCTTTTAGGGGTTTTAAAGGTTTTTAGGGTCTTTTTTGGGTTTTAGGGTATTTTTTAGTTTTTTTAGGTTTTCAAGGCCTTTTATCTTTTTTTAATATTTTAAGGTGTTTTAAGGGTTTTTAGAGTTTTTAGTCTTTTTTTTTGTGTTTTTATGTGGTTTTTTGGTTTTTTATAGTTTTCAGGGGTTTTTAGGATTTTTTTGGGTTTTTAGTGCATTTTACATTCTCAAGGATTTTTTGGGGTTTTTTATAGTTTTTATGGCTTTTTGAGCTTTTAGCCTTTGAGGGATTTTGAGGGTGTGCAGGATATTTTTAGGGATTTTAGGGGTTTTTAGGGGTTTTAAGGTTTTATAGAGTTTTTTTAAGTTTTTATTGGTGTTAAACATTTTTAGAGTTTTTAGTGATTGTTAGGGTTTTTATGGGTTTCAGGTTTTTTATGGATTTTAGAGGTTTTGTGGATTTTATTGGTTTTCAAGGTTTTTAAGGTTTTTTACGTTTTCATGGATGTTTAGGGTGTTTTTTAGAATTTTTATGATTTTTTGGGTTTTTTATGGTTGGGTTTTTATTATCTTCTGGTTTTTTTAGCTTTTTAGGGGTTTTAAGGGTTTTTATAAATTTTTAATGTTTTTTGGGGATTTAAGGGTTTTTAATGGTTTTAGGATTTTTATCACTTTTTAGGGTTTCCTTATCTTTTTTTGTGGTTTTGTGGTTTTAGGGTTTTTTTGGGTTTTTCTGGTTTTTAACATTTTAATGGATTTTACGATGTTTTTAGGATTCTTATGGTTTTTAGTGTTTTTTAGTGTTTTTAGCGATTTTGAGGGTTTTGGGGGTTTTTAGGGGCTTTTAGTGTTTTTACTGGTTTTCAATATTTTTAGGTTCATTTTGGGGTTTTTCGGTTTTTTTGAGTTTTTTAGGGTTTGTAGGTTCTTTAGAGTTTTTAACATTTTTAGGGGTTTTATGGGTTTTTAGAGTTTTTATGGTTTTTGTGGGTTTTTGTGGGTTTTTTATGGTTTTTAAGGTTCTTAGGTGTTTTTATTGTTTTCTAGGTTTTTTTGGGTTTTTAGGGTTTTATATATTTTCATGATTTTTTTGGGGTTTTTAAAGATTTTTATGGTTTTTAGGAATTTTTAGGACTTTTAGGGGGTTTTTAGGGGGTTTTAGGGGTTTTAGGTTTTTAGGTTTTTTAGGGTATTTTTTTGGGTTTTTAGGGTTTTTAGGGCTTTTACGTTTTTATGGGTATTTAAGAGAGTTTTGAAATATTTTTGGGGTTTAAATAATTTTTAGCTGTTTTTAGGGTTTTTAGGAGTTTTCAGGTTATTAGAGGGTTTATGGTTGGGGTTTTAGAGTTTTTAAGTACTTCTATATTTTCATTGATATTTAGGGTTTTTTTGGATTTTATGGTTTTTAGGAATTTTGATGGGTTTTTGGATTTTTAGGGGGTTTTCGGGTTTTTCATGGGTTTTAGGTTCTTTTGGGGTTTAAAGGTATTTGAGTGTTTTTTAACATTTTTAGGGGTTTTAAATGTTTTTAGAGTTTATAGTGGTTTTTAGGGTTTTTATGGGTTTTTAGTGTTTTTAATGGGTTTAAGGGTTTTTATGTTTTTAGGGGTTTTTCAGGGTTTTTCAGGGTTTTTAGGGATTTTTATATTTTTATTGATTTTGAGGGATTTTTTAAGGTTTTTATGGATTTTTAGGGTTTTGAGGGATTTTGAGGGATTTTAGGGGTTTTTAGTGTTTTAGGCAAAGAAGGCTCGGGTCCAGGCTATTCCAGGCACCCCCCAAAATTTATTAAACAAAAAGACACAAACACTGCAGACAAGGGAGGGGAGGGGTCGAACGACCCACACCCAAAAACCCTTACAACCCACGCCAAAGAAAGAAAGTAAAAGAAAGAAAAAGGCACAAAAACAGACAAAACCGCAACATCATCACGTCACATCCAGCCAGTACCAGCATCCAACAACACTACATCCAGCATTAACCAGCATCCAGCAGCTCACAGCTAACCAACAACCAGCATTCAGACTACAACAGCAGCAACCAGCTAACCAGCATCCACAACAAACCAGCAACCAGCATCCTCATTTTCAGACAGCCAGCACCTCTTTCGACCACCAAACATCTCCCAACATCCCACTTCCACTCCAACAGCACAGCAACAAACTCATCCACAACAACACCTCTTTTGGGGTTTTTTTGTAAGACAAATAGAACATGATATATAAAAGAGAAATGGAATTGAAGTACAAACTATCACCCAAGGGTGAAACAACCAAACCGAAGGACAAAAACAGCAAAAATAAAGAAGTGAAACCCAATCCAAAGACAATCATTCTGCACTCCACTATTCCTATCCACAAACAAGCATCTGCACGAGTCCATGGCTAGACGCACCCCATCCAAGAATGAAACAACACGCCACCAACCTACAAGCCCAACACAGCCCGCCAAACAACAACTAGAACCAGAAGTACAAAAAAATTGCTCCCCAACACGAGGAGTTAGAAGCCACCAAACCAAAAAAGGCATCTCTGAAACCCATCACCCAACAACCCAAGCAACAACACCCTGTCATCTCAAAACCAATCAGCCAAAGCATTCGCCACATTTGTGAGAAACTATACAAGAGGAAACGTGAGTGGTTTTTAGGGTTTTTAAGAGTTTTAGGGTTTTTATGTTTTTCAGGGGTTTTAGGGATTTTGTGAGTTTTTAGGGTTTTTCGTTAGTTTATAGGGGTTTTCAGGTTTTTTAGGATTTTTTGGGGTTTTTTTTTATTTTTTAGGTGTTTTAAGGGTTTTTAGAGTTTTTTTAACATTTTTAGGGTTTTAAGTATTTTTAGTCTTTTTAGCTGTTTTTATGGGGTTTTAGTTGTTTTTGAGGTTTTTAGGGAAATTTATGGTTTCCAGTGGTTTTTTAGGATTTTGAGGGTTTTTAAAAATATTTAGAAATATTTAGGATTTTTAGGGTTTTACTGGGTTTTTAAGGACTTTATTGGGGTTATAGGGTCTTTTAGGTTTTTAAGGTTTTTAGGGGTTTTATGTTTTTTAGGGGTTTTTTAGGTTTTTTAGGGTTTTTTACATTTTTATGGTTTTTAGGGGGTTTTAGGGATTTTGAGGGTTTTTAGGCTTTTTTAGAGGTTTTAGGGATTTTAGGTTTTTTTGGGCTTTTAGGGGTTTTGAGGGTTTTTAGAGTATTTAGTGGGTTTTTGGATTTTTAAAGTTTTTAGGGGTTTTTTCAGGGTTTTCAGGGGTTTTTACATTTTCATGGATTCTTAATAGTTTTTTGGATTTTTATGATTTTTAGGGATTTGGTGGGTTTTTAGAGCATTTTGTGTTTTAAGTTTTTTTTTTGAGTTTTAATGGTTTTTTACATTTTTTTAATTTTTTTTTGGGGTTTTAAGTGTTTTTAGGGTTTTAGAGGTTTTTAGGGTTTTTACGGGCTTTTATGGTTTTTATGGTTTTTATGGGTTTTTAGGGTTTTCAAGGTTTTTCAGGTTTTTTATGGTTTTTTACTTTTTCAAGGTTTTTAGGGGTCTTTTAGGATTTTAATGGTTTTTAGTGGTTTTATGGGGTTTTTTGGGTTTTTAGTGTCTGTTTTTTGGATTTTTAGGATTTTTATGGGTTTTAGGGTTTTTAGAGCTTTTTAAAATTTTAAGGGGTTTAAATTGTTTTTATATATTTTAGTACTTTTTTAGGGTATGTAAGGGGTTTTGGGGTTTTTAAATCTTTATAGGGGTTTTATGGTTTTCAAGGCCTTTTCAGGTTTTTTAGGGTTTTTTACGTTTTCATGGGTTTTAGGGTGCTTTTAGGATTTTTATGATTTTTATGGTTTTTATGGATTTTGTGAGTTTTTAAGGTTTTTCTAGGGTTTTTTGGGTTTTTAGGGTCTTTTGGGTTTTTTGGGGTTTTTTGGAGTTTTTTGAGTTTTTTAGTGTTTTTAATGGTTTTTATAAATTTTTAGCATTTTTAATGTTTTGAAGGGTTTTTACAGTTTTTAGTGGTTTTTATGGGGGTTGAATGGTTTTTATGGTTTTCAGAAGGATTTTAGGGTTTTTATGGTTTTAGGGTTTTTTATGTTTTCATGGATTTTTAGTGGTTTTTGGGATTTTTATGTTCTTGTAGGGTTGTTACGGATTTTGAGGGCTTTAACATTTTTAGGGCTTCTTGGGTTTTTTGGGGTTTTTAGAGATTTTAGGGTACTTTTGGTTTTTTTTTGAGTTTTTAGATTTTTTGAGGTTTTTTCAGAGATTTTTTTAGACTTTTCAAAGATTTTCTAAAAAACCCCGTGAAGACCAAAAAAACCCCTAGAAAATTAAAAAACAAAAAAAACCATAAAAAACACTAAAAACAACAAAAAACTCTGAAAACCCTTTAAACACCTAAAATCGTTAAAAAACTCTAAAAACCTTAAAAACCCTAAAAAACTCAAAAAACCCCTAAAAACCCAAAAAGGCTCTAAAAATCCAAAGAAACACTAAAAACAAAAAAAACAATTGAAAACCCCTAAAACCCATCAAAATCCCTAAGATCACTAAAAACCCTAAAAACCATAAAAATCCTAAAAAATCCCAAAAACAACTGAAAACCCTATAAAATCCTAAAAAACCTCTGAAAACCATAAAACCCTTAAATTTCATAAATGCCATAAAACACTAAAAACTATAAAATCCATTAAAACCCCTAAAAACATTAAAAAACTAAAAGAAACCCAAAAAAGACCCTAAAAACCCTAAAAACTTTCAAAAACCCTATACACCCTCTAAATTCTTAAAAACTCTAAAGAACCCAAAAAAACATAAAAAAAACAATATACTCTTAAAAATCCTTGAAAATGAAAAAAACCCCTAAAATCCCAAGAAAATCATTAAAACCAATAAAAACCATAAAAACCATAAAAACCCTATAAAACCCTAAAAACCAAAAAATAATCTAAAACCCTTAAAATCACTAAAAATTGAAAAAAAAACTCTAGAACACTTAAAACCCCTAAAAAATCAAAAAAAAAATCCGAAAAATCCCAAAAAGAACCTAGAAACAAAGAAAACCCCTAAAACTACTAAAAACCCTAAAACCCATGAAAAATCCTAAAACCCCTCAAAGTCCCAAAAAATCATAAAAAACACTAAAATCTATAAAAATCCTAAAAACACCACCTAAAAATACATGAAAATGTAAAAAACCAAAAAACCCCTGAAAAACTCCAGAAAACTATAAAACCCCTAAAACATTAAAAACCCTAAAATCCCATAAAACCCTAAAAACCATTAAAAACTCCAAAAACCCTTGAAACCCCAAAAAAATCTTAAAAAGAACTAAAAATCCTTAAAAAGAACTAAAAAATCAAGAAACCCCTAAACACATAGGAGACACTAAAAACCCTAAAAACCCTAAAACCCCTAAAAACCCGAAAAACCAGAAACATCCAACATTACCCCTAGAAATTCATGAAAACACGAAAACCCTCTAACCCTAAAAAACCCCTGAAAACCATAAAAACTACTAAAAACCTTAAAACCCATAAAAATCCGTAAAATCCATAAAAACCCACTAAAAACTCAAAAAACCCTTAAAACCCCTAAAACTTTAAAAAACTTATAAAAACATTAAAAACCTTAAAAAACTCAAAAAAAACTTGAAAACAAAAAAACCAACAACCTTGAAAAACCAAAAAAACCTCTGAAAACCAATAAAAACCCTCAAAATCCCTAAAAACACTAAAAACACCAAAAACCATAAAAATCCTAAAAAACCCCTAAAAATCCATGACATCGTAATGACCCTAAAAACCCTAAAATACCATAGAAATCCATAGAACCTCAAAAACCTTAAAACCCCCTCAAACCCTAAAAACCACTAAAAACTCAAAAAAAAAAATTAAACCCCTAAAAATGTTAAAAAACTCTACAAAACCTTAGAACCCCAAAAAAAAACTCAAAAAAAACCCTAAAAACAAGAAAAACTCCGAAAACCCAGAAAAACCATGAAAACCCTAAAACCCCCTGAAAACCCTAAAACCCCTCAAAATCCGTAAAAACCCTAAAAACCATAGAAATCCTAAAAACCCCAAAAATTCAATGAAAAGGTAAAAAACCCTAGAAACCCTAAAAACCCCCAGAAAACCATAAAAAACCCATAAAAACCTTACAAATCCCTAAAATCCCACAAAAACCTTAAACACCCACTGAAAACTCTATAAACCCTTTAAACACCTAAAAACATTAAAAAACCCTAAAAACCCAAAAAAATCCTAAAAACCCTAAAACCCCCTGAAACCCTAAAACCCCCAAAAAACCCAAAAAACACTCAAATTCCTTAAAACACCAAAAACCCTAAAAACCATAAAAATCTTTAAAAACCCCTAAAAGTTCATAAAAATATAAAAACACCTAAAAACCATATAATCCCCTTAAAACCCTTTAAACCCTAAAAACCCATAAAATCCCTAAAAACCACTAAAACCCCATTCAATCCCTAAAATGTTAAAAAACTCTAAAAAACAATAAAACACTAAAAACGAAAAAAACCCTAAAAACGAAAAAAGACCCTAAAAACCCCTAAAAAACCCAAAAACCATCAAAACCATCAAAACCCCAAAAAATCATAAAAACCATAAAAATCCTAAAAATCCCCTAAAAGACCATGAAAATGTAAAAAATCCTAAAAACCCTAAAAACATCCTAAGAACTGTAAAATCCCCTAAAAACATTAAAAACCTAAAACACTCATAAAACCCTAAAAACGTTGAAAACTCTAAAAACCCCTTAATCCCCTAAAAATGTTTAAAAAATCTAAAAAATCTTAAAACTCTAAAAAACTCAAAAACCCCAAAAATCCCAAAAAGACCAAAAAAAACTGTGAAAACCCCTAAAAGACCTAAATAACCAAAAATCCTTTGAAAAAACCTAAAAATCATCAAAATTTATAAAAAACCCAAAAAACCCCGAAAAACCATAAAAATCCTAAATCCCCCTAAAATCCAAAAAGTCATAAAAACCCTAAAAACACCTGAAAACCATAAAACACCCTATAAACCTTTAAAAACCCTAAAAATCCACAAAACTCTAAAACCCACTAAAAGCTCTAAAAACCCTTAAAACCCCAAAAAACGTTAAAAAAATCTAATAAACCTTAAAACACTAACAAACTAAAAAAAACTAAAACCCCCAAAAGACCCTAAAACCCCTAAAAACAAAAACAAAACACTAGAAAAACCCTAAAAAACATCAAAATACCTAAAAACCCAAAAATACCCAAAAACCCAAAAAAATCCTAGAAAACCCCTAAAATCCATGAATACATAAAAAACCAAAAAACCCCTTGGAAACCATAAAACCCCCTAAAACCCTTTAAAACCCCTAAAAATACGTAAAAACACTAAAACCCCCACTAAACACTAAAAACCCTTAAAACCCTAAAAAGGTTAAAAAAATATAAAAAACATTAAAAACCCTAAAAACCTAAAAAAATATTAAAACCCCAAAAGACCCTAAAAACCCAGAAAAACACTAAAAACCCGAAAAACCCTTAAACACCCTTTAAAACCCTCAAAATCCCAAAAACACCTTTAAACCCCTAAAACATTAAAAATTCTAAAAACCCCCTAAAAATCCATGAAAACGTAAAAGACCCTGAAAACCTCATGAAAAACCTAAAACCCCTAAAAAATTAAAAATCCATAGAACACCATAAAGATCCTAAAAATACTAATGACTATAAAAACCCTTTAAACCCTAAAAACATTAAAAAACTTTGAAAAACCCAAAAACCTTCAAAATACTTAAAAACCTAAAAAAAATAAAAAACCTAAAACTATGAAAATACTAAAAAACCCCTAAAAATCCATGAAAACATAAAAAAGGCTAAAAACCCTAAAAAAACTCCTGAAAACCATAAAACCCCGTAAAACCTTAAAAAACCAAAAAACCCAAAAAACCCAAAAAACCACTAAATATTCTAAAACCCCTTTAAACCCCTAAAATGTTAATAGACTCTAGAAAAACTTAAAACCCTTAAATCTCAAAAAAACCTTAAAAACCCATAAAATCCCTAAAACCCCAAAAATACTTAAAAACCTAAAATACCCCTAAAATCCACTTAAAAGCCCTAAAAAAACCTAGAAAACCATAAAAACCCTAAAAAACATTAAAACCCCCAAAACCCATAAAATCCTAAAAAACACTAAGAACTCTAAAAACCTTCAAAACCATAAAATATTGAAAGCATTAGAAAACCAAAAAACTCTAAAAAACTCAAAAACCCCCTAGAAACCCTAAAAACCGTAAAAATACTAAAAAAATCCCTAAAAATCCAAGAAAACTTAAAAATTCGTAAAAACCCAGAAAACCCCTGAAAACCCTAAAAACCTAAAAACCCATAAAACCCACTAAAAAATCTAAGAACCTTAAACCCCTAAAAAACTCAAAAAACCCTAAAAGCCCTAAGGGACCCTAAAACCCTGAAAAACACTAAAACCCCCTAAAAATCCCTAAAAACCAAAAAAACCCATAAACCCCATAAAAATCCTAAAAACCCCTAATGTCCATCTGGAAATGTAAAAAACCCTAGAAATTGTGAAAACCCATGAAAAATATAAAAACCCTTAAAAACCTTAAGAAACCATAAAAAACCTAAAAACCCACGAAAAACTCTAAAAAACGCTAAAACCCCTTAAATTGTTAACAAAACTAAAAAAACCCTTAAAATACCTATAAACTCAATGACTTGAGTGTCTCATTCTCTCAAACTCTCAGCTTAAGTGTCACTCATGTCTATAGAGAGGCCAACTCGATTGTAGATTCACTCTCCAAGAAGGCAATTAAGGAATGGAGCTCACTGTGGTCTTTTGTTGCCCCATCTTTTTGTGTGTCGTATGTGGAATCTGATATGAAGGGTGAGGTCCACTCTCAAAAGTGTAAACCCTCCTTGTAGACTTTTGTTTTTGTTTTCTTCAATGTTTGGTGGGACTTCATCCCTGAAACCTTTTCTCCCTAAGAAACTCAAAAGAACCCTAAAAACAAAACCAAAAAAGACCTTAAAAACCCTGAATAACACCAAAACCCATAAACCCTTGAAAAACACTAAAAACATTCAAAATTCGTAAAAACCCTAAAAACGATAAAAATCCTAAAAATCCTAAAAAACCATAAAAACCTCAGAAATACCCATCAAAAACCATAAAAACCCCTAAAAACTTTTAAAAAACCCTAAAAAACCAATAAAACTCAAAAAAACTTTAAAACCCCAAAAACATTAAACTGTTTTAAAAACCATTAAACCCTAAAAAACTCAAAATAACCCCCCCCCCCCCAAAAAAACGAAAAAGACCCTAAAAACCTGAAAACATTAAAAAACCTAAAAACCCTTAAAAACCCTAAAAACCCTCAAAATCTCTAAAAACCCTAAATAAAGTTAAAAACCATAAAAACCTAAAAAACCCAAAAAATACATGAAAACGTAAAAACCCCTAAAACCATGAAACCCTGATAACCATATAACACCTAAAAAACCTAAAAACGCACTAAAAACTCTAAAACCCCAAAAAACATTAGAAAACTCTAAAAACCCTAAAAACTTAAGAAAAAACAAAAAAACCAAAATGGCCCTAAAAACCATAGAAATGCCTAAAAACCCTAAAACCCCTCAAAATCCTATAAAACACTAAAAACCCTAAAATCCACTAAAAAGCATAACCCCCCAAACCTTAAAAACTAAAAAAACCCATAAAAATCCTAAAAACCCACTAAAAACACTAAAACACCTCAAAACCCATAAAAGCATAAAAAACTCTAAAACCCCATAAAAATCCCAAAAATATAAAAAAGTGCTAAAAACCCAAAAGACCCCGAAAATCTTGAAAACCCATAAAAACCGCTAAAGTCCCTAAAAACCCTCAAAATCTCTAAAACCCCTAAAAACTTAAAAACCATAAAAATCCTAAAACCCCCTAAATCCATGAAAATGTAAAAAAACCCTAAAACCCTAAAACCCCTTGAAATTCATAAAACCCCCTAAAAATTTAAAACAACCTAAAACCTCACCAAAACACAAAGAACCCACCAAAAGCTCAAAAAATTTCTAAACCCCTAAAAACGTAAAAAAAACTCTAGAAACCCTAACAAACTAAAAAAATGTTAAAACCCTAAAAGAACCTAAAAACCATAAAAAATCACAAAATCCCTAAAATCCCTAAAAACCATAAAAATCCAAAGAAACCCCCTAAAAAAATGAAAAACCCCAAAACCCCATTAAAAACACTGAAAACTCCAAAAAACACTTAAACCCCTTAGAAATGTCAAAAAATTCTAGAAACCTTAAAACCCCTAAAAACTCAAAAAAACCCAAAAACCCAAAAAGACCCTAAGAACCCTCAAAAATCCTAAAAACCCTAAATCCCCAAAAAAACCCTAAAACCCTTAAAATCCCTAAAAACCCTCAAAATCATAAAAACCATAAAAATCCTAGAAAACCCCTAAAAATCCATGAAAACATAAAAAAATCTAAAAACTCTTAAAACCCTTAAGAAACCCCGAAAAATCATTAAAATCCCATAAAACTTTAAATAACCCTAAAAACTTATAAAAACCTTAAAACCCACTAAAAAATATAAAAACCTTTGAAGCCTCTAAAAACGTTAAAAATCTCAAAAAATCATTAAAACCCTAAGAAACACTAAAAATCCCTAAAACACCAAAAGACCCTAAAACCCCTAAAAAACCCTAAAAACCAAAGAAACCATTAAAAACCCTAAACCCCCAAAAAATCACTAAAAACCCTAAAAAACCGGAAAACTATAAAAATCCTAAAAAACCCCTAAAAATCAATGAAAACATAAAAACCCTAAACCCCTCCAAAAAACCCTAAAAACAATAAGACCCCTAAAAACCATTACAACCCCTTAAAAACCATAAACCTCTAAAATATCTAAAAGCCCTTAAAATCCCCAAAAACATTAAAAAGATCTAAAAAACCTTATAACCCTAAAAAACTAAAAAAAAACCCTAAAAACCCAAAAAGACCCTAAAAACTCTGAAAAACCCTTAAAGCCCTAAAACCTTAAAGTCCCTAAAAGCCATAAAAGCACTAAAATTAATAACAATCTTTAAAACCCTTCAAAATACATGAAAATTAAAAACCCAAAAAACACCGAAAAACACCTCAAATCCATAAAAACCCATAAAAACCTTAAAAAACCTAAAAACCCATAAAAACCCTAAAAACCACTAAAAACTCTAAAAAAATCACAAACACCCCTGAAAACACAAAAGATCGTAAAAACCCTATATACCCCTAAAAACCATAAAAACTCTAAAAACATAAAAATCCTAAATAACCCCTAATAAACCATGAATACATAAAAAACCCAAAAAACCTCTAAAAACCAAAACACCTAAAAACATAAAAACCCCTAAAAACCCATAAAAACCTAAAAACCCACTAAAAATCTAAAAACCCTTTAAAACAATAAAAATGTTAAAAAACTCAAAATACCCTAAAAACCCAAGACCCTGAAAAACACTAAAAACATTTTAAAACCTGAAAAAACCCTAAAAAACCTCAAAATCCTTCAAAATCCCTAAGGAACCCTAAAATCCATAAAAATCCTAAAATCGCCAAAAAATCCACGAAAATGTAAGAGCCCTAAAAACCCTCAAAACCACTGAAAACCATAAAACCCCTAAAAACCCGTAAAACCTTAAAAACCACTAAATACTCAAAAAACTCTTAAAACCCCTAAAAATGTAAAAAAATTATAAAAAACATTTAAAACACTAAAAAACTCAAAAAAGCCCTAAAACCACAAAAAGATCATAAAACCCCTAAATGCATAAAAAACCCCTAAAACCCAAAAAGACCCTAAAACCATTAAAACCCTAAAAACCATAAAAATCCTTAAAACTCCCTAAAAATCCAAAAAAACGTAAGAACCCCTAAAAACACCTTAAAAACCTTAAAAAACCCCCTAAAAACCCTAAAAACGACTAAAACTCTAAAAAAATTTAAACACCTAAAATACTAAAAACCCCAAAAAACCATAAAAACCCTAAAATCCGCTAAAATATCTAAAAACTCTAAAAAACTTTAAAATCCTAAAAAACAAAAAAAAAGTAAGAACCCAAAAAGACCCTTAAACCCCCAAATAACCCTAAAAACTCTAAAAATCTCTGAAAAGCCTAAAACACCCTAAAAATCCCTAAAACTCCTAAAAAATCTTAAAAACCACAAAAATACCAAAAAACCCTAAAAATCCATGAAAACGTAAAAAACCCTAAAAACTCATGGAAAACCACAAACACCCCTAAAAAACATAAAACCCCTAAAAACTCTAAAAACCCTTTAAATGTCTAAAACGTTAAATAACTCTAAAAGCCCTTTTAAACCCTAAAAACACTAAAAAACTCGAAAAAACCTTTTAAACCCTAAAAAATCTAAAAAAACCCTATACCCCCAAAAGGACCCTAAAACATCTAAAACACCCTAAAAACCTTAAAATCACTCAAAATCCCTAAAAAAATTAAAAACCTTAAAAATCTTAAAAAACCCCTAAAATCCATGAAAACTTAAAAACCCTAAAAACCCCTGAAAACCAAAAAAAACCCCAAAAACATAAATAATCCTAAATACCCATAAATCCCTAAAATTCCAATAAACTCTAAAACCCATTAAACCCCCAAAATGTTAAAAAAACTATAAAAAAACTTAAATCCCCTAAAAACTAAAAAAAAACCCTAAAACCCCAAAAGACCCTAAAACCCGTAAGAACCCTTGAAAACCCTAAACCCCTCAAAATCCCTAAAACACCTAAAAACCCAAAAACCATAAAAATCCTAAAAAACACCTAAAAATTCATGATAAGGTAAAATTCCTAAAACCCTGAAAAACCCCTAAAAACCTTTTAAAACCCTAAATTCCCATAAAAACACTAAAAACACTGTAAAAACTCTCAAAACCCTTAAAGCCCCTATAACATTAAAAAAAACTATAAAAACATGAAAAAAATAAAGAAACCCTAAAAACACAAAACAACCCTAAAACCCCCTAAAATCCCTAAAATCCATAAAAAACCTAAAAACACATGAAAATCCATTAAAACCATCAAAATACCTATAAATAATAAAAATATTTAAAAAACCCTTAGAATCCAGGAAAATACAAAAAAACCCTAAGAACCTTGAAAAAACCCTGAAGACCATAAAGACCCCTAAAACCTTAAAAAACCCTAAAATCCCATAAAAAACCTAAAAACCCAATTAAAATTTTAAAAACCCTTTAAACATCAAAAAACATTAAAAAAACTCTATAAAATATTAAAAACCCAAAAAAACTCAGAAAAACTCCCTAAAACCCTGAAAATCCCTAAAAACCCTAAAACCCCCTAAAAAACCCCCAAAACACTCAAGTCCCTAAAAATCCTGAAAACCCATAAAAATCCTAAAACCCCCCTTAAATACCATGAAAATGTCAAAAACCCTAAAAGCCCTCAAAACCCCCTAAAAACCATAAAACCCCATAAAAACCTTAAAATACACTAAAAGCCTATAAAAACCCTAAAAACCAACTAAAACCCCATAAAAACCTTAAAATACACTAAAGGCCTATAAAAACCCTAAAAACCAACTAAAACCCCTTTAAATACCTAAAATGTTGTTAAAAAAACTCTAAAAAAACTCTTAAACCCTATAAACTAAAAGAACACAAAACACCTTAAAAACATTGAAAAACCAAAACTCCTTAAAACCTATAAAAAACCCTCAAAATCCCTAAAAACCCCTAAAAACCATAAAAATCCTAAAAAACCCCTAAAAATCCATGAAAATTCAAAAAACCCTAAGAAACATAAAAAACCCTACACAACCATAAAACCCCCCAGAACCATAAAAAACCCTAAAAACAAATAAAATCCCTAAAACCCCCCCACTAAAAACCCTTAAAACCTCAAAAAATGTTAAAAAAAATCTAGAAACCCTTAAAAACCCAAAAAAACACAAAAAAAATTTAAAAACCCAAAAAGACCCTAAAATCCCAGAAAACCCTAAACACTTCTTAAAAACATTAAAATCTCATAAAATCCATAACCCCTAAAAGACCATAAAAACCCTAAAACCCCCCCAAAATCCATGAAAATATAAAATACCCCAAAAACCTTTCAAAACCCCTTAAAACCATAACAACCCTAAAAACCCTAAAACCCCTAAAAGCCCATAAAACCCTAAAACCCACTAAAAACTCTAAATATCCCTAAAAAAATATATATGTTAAAAACTACCAAAGTACCTTAAAAACACTAAAAACTCTAAAAACCTAAAAGACCCTAAAAACCGTTAAAACCCCTAAAAATTGGAAAACCCCAGAAAAACCCTAGAAACCCTCAAAATCTCTAAAAATCCTAAGAACTCTAGAACCCCTAAAAAGAAAAAAATCTTAAAAAACCACCTAAAAATTTTAAAAACCCCCAAAAACCAATAAAACCCAAAAACGACTAAATACTCCTAAACCCTTAAAACCCCTAAAAATATTGAAAACTATAAAAACTTTTTAAAACCCTAAAAAACTCTAAAAAACTAAAAAACCTAAAAGTCCCTAAAACCCCCAAAAACCCAAAAAACTGAAAAAAAAATCCAAAAAACTTTCAAATTCACTAAAATCCCTTAAACCATAAAAACCTATAAACCCTAAAAAACCCAAAAAAATCCCTAAAAATGTAAGAAACTCTAAAAACCCTTAAAGAACCCTAAAAATCATAAAAAAACCCTAAAAACCTTAAAAATCCCCAAAACCCCATAAAACCCTAAAAAACCACTAAAAGCTCTAAAAACTCTTAAACCCCATAAAAATGTTAAAAAACTCTAAAAAACCTATAAAACCCTAGGAAAATTTAAATACCTAAAAAACATAAAAAAAACCCTAAAACCCCAAAAGACCCTAAAAACCCTTAAAACCACTTGGAAACCCCTAAAAACCCTCAAATGACAAAAAACCCTATAAAAATCTAAAAACCATAAAAACCCATGAAAATGTAAAAAACCCTCAAATCCTTAAAAACCTTAAAACCCATCAAAACCACTAAAAACTCTAAAAACATTAAAAACACTAAAAAACTCAAAAAACCCTAAAAACCCAAAAGACCCTAAACACCTTGAAAACCCCTAAAGCCCCTCAAAATCCAAAAAAAACTTATCATAAAAAACCCTTAAAAATCCATGAAAACATAAAGGACCCAAAAAACCCTAAAAACCATAAAACCCCTAAAAAACCTTTTAAATTTCTAAAAACACATAAAAACCTTAAAAGGACTAAAATTTCTAAAAACCCTTAAAACTCCTAAAAACATTATAAAACTTTAAAAACCTTAAAAACCATAAAAAACTCAAAAAACCCCTAAAACCCAAAAGGACGCTAAAAGCCCTAAACCATAAAAACCATAAACCCCTGAAAAACCCCCAAAATCCCCAAAATCCCTAAAAATATCCAAAAACCATAAAGATCATAAACCCCCCCCAAAAAAAAATACATGAAAACATAAAAAACACTTAAAACCCAGAAAAAACCTAAAAAATAAAAAAAACCCATGAAAACCATAAAAACCCATAAAAACCTTAAAAAACCAAAAAACCCTAAAAAATCCCCAAAAACTCCAAAAATCCTGAAAAACCCTTGAAAGCCATCAAAACCTCAAAAACCTCTAAAAACCCTAAAAACCACTAAAAACTCTAAAAACCCTTAAAACCCCTAAAAAAATTAAGAACTCTAAAAAACCTTAAAAACATAAAGACTCAAAAAAACCCAAAAGACCCTAAAACACTAAAAACCCATAAAACCCATAAAAACCAGAAGCCCTAAAAAACCTTAAAAACCCTAAAGTTCTCTAAAACATATAAAAACCCTAAAAATCCCAGAAAATGATAAAAATCATAAAAAACCCCAAAAATCCAAAAAACCTTACTAACCCCTAAAAACACTGAAAATACCATGAAAACCATTAAACCCCTAAAAATATTTTAAACCCTAAAAACCCAAAACAAACCCTAAAAACTACTAAAAAAATCTAATAACCCTTAAAACCAATAAAAATGATTAAAAACTCTAAAAAACCTTAAAACCCTGAAAAAGTCAAAAAACACTAAAAACCCCAAAAGACACTAAAAAACCCTGAAACCCCCTAAAAACTTATGAAAACCACTAAAACCTTCAAATTTTTTAAAAAAACTAAAAACCTTAAGACCCATAAAAATCCTCAAACCCCTAAAAAGCCTTGAATATGTAAAAAACTCTAAAAATCCTAAAAAACACCTTGAACACATAAATTTCTTAAAAATCCTAAAAAAACTCCAAAAACCCTAAGAATCATAAAAAATTGCTAAAAATCCATGAAAACAAAAAAAACAACCCCTAAAAAATCAGAAAACACAATTAAAACCATAAAAAAACCCAAAAACCATTAAATACCCTTAAAAACACATAAAAACCCTAAAACCACTAAAAACTCTAAAACCCTTAAAATCCCTAAAAATGTTAAAAAAACATAAAAAACCTTAAAAACCATAAAACACTAAAACTAAAAAATCAAAAGGACCATAAAAACATGAAAACCTATAAAAACCCCTGAAAACCACAAAAAACCTAAAATCCCTAAAACCCTAAAAAACCCAAAAAACCTTAAAAATCATAAAAAACCACTAAGAATACAAAAAAACATAAAACACCATAAAAATTGTAAAAACACCTAAAAACTACAAAACCCCTAAAAACCTTAAAACCCATAAAACACTAAAACCCATAAAAAATCTAAAAAACCCTTACAACACCTAAAAATGTTTAAAAAACACTAAAAACCGTACAAACCCTAAAAAACTCGAAAAAACCATAAAACCCCAAAAGACCTTAAAAATCCTAAAAACCCCTGACAACACCTAAACACCCTAAAAACCCATTAAACCCCTAAAAACTATAAAATCTTGAAAACACCCTAAAATCCATCAAAATGTAAAAAACCCTAAAAACCCTGAAAACCCCATGAAAACCTTAAATACCATAAAAACACATAAAAAAAATATAAAAACCCACTAAAACCTATAAAAAATTTAAAGACCCATAAAAATGTTAAAACCTCTAAAAACCATAAAACCCCTAAAAAACCCAAAAAACCGAAAAAAGACCCTAAAAATACAAAAATCCTTAAAAATAAAATAAACCCTAAAAATCCATGAAAACATAAAAAACCCTAAAAACCTCAAAAACCTCCCAAAAAGCATAAAAACTACTAAAAACCTTAAAATCCCATAAAACCCATAAAAACCCCCAATACCCACCAAAAACTCTAAAAACCTTTGAAACTTTTAAAAATCTAAAAACTGTAAAACCCAAAAAACTCAGAAAACCCCTAAACACACCTAAAACTCCCAAAAAACAACAAAATCCCCAAAACACTAAAAAACCCTAAAATCCATAAAAATCCTTAAAGAAACCCTAAAAATCCACAAAAACATTAAAAACACAAAAACCTCTAAAAAACCTAAAACCCCTAAACCCCTCCCCCCAAATCCCTAAAAACCCTAAAACACACAAAAAACGATAAAAATCCTAAAAATCTATGAAAACATAAAAAACACTTAAAAGCTTAAAAAACCCCGGAAAACCATAAACACCCATAAAAACCTAAAACCCTAAAAACCTAAAGAAACCCTAAAAACCCACTAAAAACTCTAAAAACCCTTAAAACCCCAAAAACCCAAAAACCCGTGAAAAACATAAAAACCCATAAAACCCCTAAAAGTCACTAAAGACTCTAAATACCCTAAAACCCTTGAGAATATTAAAAATCTCTAAAAAACACTAAAAAACAGAAAAAAAAAACTCTAAAAACCTTAAAAGACCCTAAAAACTGTGAAAAAACCCTAAAATCCCAAAAAACAACTGAAAAACCCTTAAAACCCATAAAATCCTTAACAACTCAAAAAATATATAAATTCTAAAAGCCCATGAAAATGTAAAAAACACTAAAACCCTGAAAATAATAAAAACCCCTACAACTTTAAAAAACCATAAAACCCCATAAAACACTAAAAAGCTACTAAAATATCTAAAACCTCTTAAAATACCCAAAAATATTAAAAAAACTCTAAAAACATTAAAAACTAAAAAACAAAAAAAACCCTAAAAATTTAAAAAGACCTAGAAAAACTAAAAACACTAAAAAACCCTAAAAACCCCTAAAACCCCTCAAAATACATAAAAACTCTAAAAAATCCTAAAAACCATCAAAATCCAAAATGACCCCAAAAATCCATGAAAATGTAAAAAACCTTAAAAACCCTAAAATGCCTTCAAACCCATGAAAACCTAGGAAAACCATAAAACACCTAAAAGCCCATAAAACCCCTAAAAACACTTAAAACCCCTAAAAATGTTAAAAAAATCCAAAAAAACCCTAAAAGCCATAAAAATCCTAAAAATACATGAAAATTTAAAAACCCCGAAAAAACTGCTCCAAAACCATAAAAACCCTAACAACCCTAAAACCACTAAAAACTCTAAAATCCCTTTAAATCCCCAGAAACCCAAAAGACCCTAAAAACCCTGAAAACCCCTAAAAACCCCTAAAACCCCTAAAAACCTCTTAAAAAGCCTAAAACCCCTCAAAATACCTAAAAATGTTAAAAACCATAAAAATCCTAAGAAACCCATAAAAATCCATGAAAATGTAAAAAACCCTAATAACCCAAAAAGACCCTAAAAACTCAAAAAGTCCATAAAACGTTGAAAACCCCCTAAAAACCTTTGAAAACCCCTAAAACCCCTGAAAATCTCTAAAGACCTTAAAAACTCTAAAAAACATAAAAATACTAAAAACCCCTAAAAATGAATGAAAATGTAAAAATCCCTAAAAGCCCTAAAAACCCTGAAAACCATAAATTCCCCAAAAAACAGTAAAAAACATAAATCCCCATAAAAACCACTAAAACCACTAAAAAACTTTAAAATCATAAAAAACATAAAAAACACTAAAAAACCTTACAACCATAAAAAAATAAAAAAACCCTAAAACCCAAAAAGATCCTAAAACCCTGAAAAACCCTAAAAACCAATCAAAAACCCTAATATTCCTCAAAATCCCTAAAATCCTTGAAAAATAATAAAAACTCAAAAAACATCTAAAAACCTTTAAAACCCTAAATAAAACTTTCCTAGAAAAAAACCCTAAAAACCCTAAAAATAAATGAAATCTCTAAAAACCCTTTAAACACCTAAAAAGGTTAAAAAACTCCAAAAAACCTTAAAACCCAGAAAAAACTCAAAAAACCATCACAACCCTCCCCCCCCCAAAAGACCCTAAAAACCTTAGAAAATCTAAAACCCACTGAAAAACCCTAAAACCCCACAAATTCCCTAAAACCCTAAAAACTATAAAAAGCCTAAAACCCCCAAAAAAACCATGAAAACAAAAAAAATCATAAAATCAGCAAAATAACCCGAAAAACCAGAAAACCTATAAAACATTAAAAACCCCCCAAAAACCCAAAAAATCCTAAAAAAACACTAAAAAATCTAAAACCCCTTAAAAACCCTACAAATGTAAATTTTTTATAAAACCTTAAAAACTGAAAACACTCAAAAAAACCCAAAAAACAAAAAAGAACCTAAAAACCCTGGAAAACCCTAAAAACCCTAAAAACCCTAAAAATCCTAAAACCCCCTAAAAACCCTCAAAAACCCTAAAAACCATAAAAATCCAAAATAAACCAAATAAATCAATGTAAACATTAAACCCCTAAAAATAATGAAAAACCCCTGAAAACCATAAAAACCCCTAAAAACATTAAAAACCCCTAAGAACACAAAAAGACCATAAAAACATCTACAAACCATAAAAACCCTTGAAAACCCTCAAAATCCCTAAAAAGCCTAGAAACCCAAAAAAGAAAAGAAAAATCCAAAAAACCTATAAAAACTATGAAAACCCAAAACCCCCCTAAAAACATTAAAAAACTCAAAAAAAACATTAAAACCCAAAAAAAACTCAAAAACCCCTAAAACCCCAGAAAGACCCCAAAACCCTGAAAAATTCTAAAAACCCTTGAAATAACCTCAACCACTTGAAAATCCCTAAAATACCTAAAAAACCCTAAAAAACATAAAAAGCCTAAAACCCCCAAAAAATCCATAAAAACTTAAAAAACCTAAAAACCCTGAAAAACCTTAGAAAACTATAAAACCCCTAAAAACCTTTAAAACCCTAAAAACTGATAAAACCCAAAAAACCACAAAAAACCCTAAAAAATCTTAAAACCCCTAAACACCTTAAAACACTCTAAAAAACCTTAAACCCCTAAAAACCCAAAAAGACACTAAAAACATTGAAACACCCTAAAAAAATTTGAAACCCCTCAAAAACCCTCAAAAGTATTAAAAACTGTAAAACCCCTAAATACCACAAAAATCCAAAAAACCCCTAAAAACCCCAAAAAGACCCTAAAAAGTTTAAAAACCTGTAAAAATCATAAAAAACCATAAAAACTCATAAAAACCCTAAAACCCCACTAAAAACTCTAAAAATCCTTAAAACCTGAAAAAACGTTAAAAAAACTCTAGAAACCCTTAAAACCATAAAATATTCACAAAACCCCTAAAAATCCTGAAAAACCAAAAAACCCCAAACAACCCCTGAAAATCCCTAAAAACCCTCAAAATCCCTCAAAATCCCTAAAAACCCTAAAAATCCTAAAAACAATAAAAATGCTATAAAAACCCTTAAAATCCATCAAAGAGTAAAAAACCTAAAAAACCGAAAACCACTGAAATCCATAAAAACCCCTAAAAACAAAAAAAAACCAAAAAACCTAAAAAACAAAAAAAATCCTAAAATCCCACTAAAAATAAAAAACCCCCATTAAAACCCTTAAAAATGGTAAAAACTCTAAAAAAACCTTAAATACCCTAAAAAACTCAAAAAACCCCTAGAACCCCAAAAATACCCTAAAAATCCTTAAAACCCCAAAAAATTCTAAAAACCACAAAAGAACCCCCATAATACTAGAAAACCCAAAAAAACTCTAAAAAAAATAAAAAACCTAAAAAACCCTTAAAAATACATAAAACTTAAAAAACACTAAAAGACCACTGAAAACCATAAAACCCCTAAAAACCATAAAAAACCTAAAAACTCATAAAAACCTAAAAACCCCTAAATCTCTAAAAACATTTTAAAACCCTAAAAACATTAAAAACACTAAAAAACTTTAAAAACAAAAAAACACTAAAAAAACCCTAAAACCCAAAATGACTCTAAAAACACTGAATATCCATAAAGCCCTAAAAACCCTTGAAAACCCCCAAAATACCCTCAAAATCTCTAAAAACCCCAAAAATACCCAAAACCCATAAAAATCTTAAAAACCCCGAAAAATCCATGAAAACATAAAAAACTCTAAAAACCCTGAAAACCATAAAATCCTCTGAAAACCTTAAAAACCTCGAAAATCACATAAAAACACAAAAAACCAACTAAGATCTCTAAAAACCTTTAAAACCCCTAAAACATTAAAATCTCTAAAAACCTCAAAAGCCCTAAAAACTCAAAAAAAAAACCTAAAAACTCAAAAGACCCTGAGATCCTTAGAAAACATAAAAAACCAAAAACCCCTTAAAACCCTAAGAGCATCAAAATCCCTAAATAACCTAAAAAACCCTAAAAACCATAAAAATCGAAAACCCCTAAAAATCCATGAAAATGTACAAAACCCTAAAAACCAAAAAAAGCCTCTTAAAACCATAAAAACCCTAAAACGTTAAAAACCCAAAAAACACTAAAAACTCTACAACCCCTTAAAACCCCTAAAAAATGTTAAAAAAAACTCTAAAAACCTTAAAAACCTAAAAAACTCAAAACAACCCTAAAAACCGAAAAGGTCCCTGAAAATCCTAAAAACCCCTAAAAACACCTTAAAAAACAAAGAACCCCAAAATCCCTACAAACACTAAAAATCCTTAAAACCATAGAAATCCTAAAAACCCCAAAAAATCCATAAAAACATTAAACCCTAAAAAATATGTAAAACCCCCAAAATCCATAAAAACCCCTAAAAACCTTAAAAACCCATAAAAAATCATAAGAAACTTAAAAACCCACTAAAAATTTAAAAAACCTTTAAACCCCTAAACAGTAAAAAACTCTAAAACCCCTGAAAATTCCTAAAAACCTAAAAGACCCTAAAACCCCTAAAAATCTTTGAAAAATAATAAAAACCCTTAGAATCCATAAAATCCCTAAAAACCATACAAATCCTAAAATCCCCTAAAAATCCATGCAAATATAAAAAACCCAAAAAACCTAGAAAATACCTCGAAAACCATAAAAACCCCTAAAAACATTAAAAAACTCTAAAAACCCATAAAAACATAAAACCCAAAAAAAATATAAAAACCCTTAAAACCCCTAAAAAAGTTAAAAATCTATAAAACACATAAAAATCCTAAAAAAACTCAAAAAAACCTAAAAACCCAAAAAGACCCTAAAATCCCTTAAAACACTAAAACCCTCAAGATCCCCAAAAAACCTATAAAATAATAAAGACCAAAAAAATCATAAAAGTCCCCTAAAAATCCATGAAAAATATCAAAAACTTTAAAACACCCTTAAAACCGTAAAACCCCTCAAAACCTTAAAAATTCCAAAAAACCCGTAAAACCCCTAAAAATTGCTAAAAACTATAAAAACCCCTAAAACCCCTAATTTTTTTTTAAAAAAACTCTAAAAATCCCTAAAAATTCTAAAAAAACAAAAAAAACACCTAAACCCCCCCAAATGGCTTTAAAAACTTTAAAAACCCTAAAAACCCTAAAAACCCATGAAAAAACAAAAAGTCCCTCAAAATCCCTAAAAACCCTAGAAAACCCTAAAACCATAAAAATAAGAAAAACCCTTAAAAATCCATGAAAATATAAAAAACTTAAAAACCCTTGAAAAACATAAAAACCACTAGAAACCTTAAAAACCCTAAAACCCAAAAAACCCAAAAAACCCTAAAACCAACTAAAAACTCTAAAACCCCTTTAAACCCCAAAAAAACATTGAAAACCATAAAAACCCTAAAAAAACTCAAAATAACACTCAAACCCCCAAAAGACCCTAAAACCCTTGAAAACCCCTAATACCCTAAAAACCTATGAAAAACACTAAAACCCACAAAATCCATAAAAACCATAAGAAACCATAAGAAACCTAAAAACCCACTAAAAACCATGAATATGTAAAAAACCCTAAAACCCTTCAAAACCCCCCTTAAAACCATAAAAACCACTAAAACATTTTAAAACTAGAAAATCCCCTAAAAACCACAAAAAACACTAAAAATATTTTAAACCCTAAAAATGTTAAAAACTTTAAAAACCAAAAAACCCAAAAAAACCTAAAAACTCAAAAAACCCCTGAAATACCCTAAAAACAATGAAAACCCCCAAAACCCCTAAAAACACTTGAAAAATCCTAAAAATCTCAAAACCTCTAAAAACCCTAAAACCCCCGAAAACATTAAATTCTAAAAAACTCCTAAAAATCCATGACAAAGTAAAAAACCCTAAAAAACCTAAAAAAAACTTGAAAACCATAAAAGCCCCAAAAACCTTAAAAAACCCTTAAACCCCCTAAAACACAAATAACAACTAAAAACTAGAACCCAAAAAACGTTAAAACACTCTAAAAAACCTAAAATCCCCTAAAAACTCTAAAAAAATTAAAACCCTAAAAATCCTAAAAACCCAAGAAAAACCCTAATAACCTTAAAAATCCATTAAAAAATAAAAACCCCTAAAAACATTAAAGTCTTAAAAACCCCCAAAAAATCCAGGAAAATGTAAAAACCCGTAGAAACCCTGAAAACCCCCTAAAGCCTTAAAAAACCCTAAAAACAAACTAAAAACTCTTAATACTACTAAAACCCCTAAAAATGTTTAAAAAAACTCTAAAAACCTTAAAACCATTATAAAACACCAAAAAAATCTAAAAACCTAGGAAAAAACCTAAAAAACCTCAAAGTCCCTAAAAACCCAAAAAACCATAAAAATCCTAAAAACCCCTAAAAATCAATGAAAACATAAAAAACTTTAAACACCATAAAACCCCTAAAAACCATAAAACCCCCTAGGAACCTTAAACCACACAAAAAAACCCATAAAAACCCTAAAAACCACTAAATTCCCATTAAACCCCTAAAAATGTTAAAAAACACAAAAAACTTAAAAACCCACAAAATACCCAAAAAAACCAAAAAGACCCTAAAAAACCCGAAAACCCACAAAATACCAAAAAACCCAAAAAACCAAAAAAATCCTAAAAATCAATGAAAGTGTAGAAAACTCTAAAAGCCCTAAAAACCCCTAAAAACCATAAACCCCCTGAAAATCATTAAAACACTAAAAACCAATAAAACCCTAAAAACCACTAAAAACTCGAGAAATCCTTGTAACCCAATAAATGTTAAAATCTATAAAAAAACCTTAAAAAACCTAAAAAACTGGAAAAAAAATCCAAAAACCCAAAAAGACCATAAAAACCCTAAAAAACCCTAAAACCCCCACCCCAAAACCCTCAAAATTCTTAAACCCCAAAAAAACCCCTAAAAACCATTGAAATAAAAAAACCCCTAAAAATCGATGGAAATGTAAAAAAACTAAAATCCTTAAAAACCCCAAAAAACCAAAAAAATAATCTAAAACCCTTAAAATCGCTAAAAATTAAAAAAAAACTCTAAAACTCTAAAACCCTTAAAAAATTAAAAAAAATCCTAAAACCCCCCAAGAGACCCTAGAAACTGAGAAAACCCCTAAAACTACTAAAAACCCCAAAACCCCTGAAAAATCCTAAAACCCCTCAAAGTCCCAATAAATCATAAAAAACACTAAAACCCATAAAAATCTTAAAAACACCCCCTAAAAATCCATGAAAATGTAAAAACCCCCAAAACCCTGGAAAAACTCTAGAAAACTACAAAACACCAAAAACATTAAAACCCTAAAAACCCATAAAACCCTAAAAACCACTTAAAACTCCAAAAACCATTGAAACCCCAAAAACCATAAAAAGAACTAAAAATCCAAAAAAACACTAAAAATCAAGAAACCCCTAAATACACAAGAGACGCTAAAAACCGTAAAAAGCCTAAAACCCTAAAAACCATATACATCCAAAATTACCCCTAAAAATTCCTGAAAACATAAAAACCCTCTAACCCTAAAAAACCCCTGAAAACCATAAAAAACCCTAAAGACCTAAAAACCCATAAAAATCCATAAAAACCCTAAAAACCCACTAAAAACTCAAAAAACCCTTAAAACCCCAAAAACATTAAAAACTTATAAAAACATTAAAAACTCAAAAAACTCAAAAAAAAAACTTTGAAAACAAAAATACCAACAACCCTAAAAAACCTCTGAAAACCACTAAAATCCCTAAAAACATTAAAGACACTAAAAACCATAAAAATCCTAAAAAACCCTAAAAATCCAGGACAACGTAATGACCCTAAAAACCCTAAAATAACATAGAAAACCATAAAACCTCTAAAACCTTGAAACCTTCTCAAACCATAAGAAACACTAAAAACTCAGAAAAACATTTAAACCCCTAAAAATATTTAAAAACTCTACAAAACCTTAGAACCCCAAAAAAAACTCAAAAAACCCCTAAAAAGAAGAAAAACTCCCAAAACCCTGAAAAATCCTGAAAACTCTAAAACCCCCTGAAAACCCTTAAACCCCTCAAAATCCGTAAAAACCCTAAAAACAATAGAAATCCTAAAAACCCCATAAAAATCAATGAAAAGGTAAAAAAACCCCTAGAAACCCTAAAAACCCCTGAAAACCATAAAAACCCATAAAAACATTACAAACCCCTAAAATCCCATAAAACCCCTAAACACCCACTAAAAACTCTATAAACCCTTTAAACCCCAAAAAACATTAAAAAACCTTAAAAATCCAAAAAGACCCTAAAAACCCCTAAAACCCTAAAACACCTGAAAACCCCCTAAAACCTCTCAAAATCCCTAAAACCCCAAAAACCCTAAAAACCCTAAAAATCCAAAAAAAAACCCTAAAATTTCAGGAAAACGCAAAAACCCCTAAAAACCATAAAATCCTCTTAAAACTATTTAAACCCTAAAAACCCATAAAACCCCTAAAAAACAACCAAAACCCCTTAAAATCCCTAAAATTTTAAAAAAATCTAAAAAACCTAAAAACCCTAAAAATTAAAAAACCCTAAAAACGAAAAAAGAACCTAAAAACCCATGAAAACCCCTAAAACCCTAAAAACCATCAAAAGCCCGAAAAATCCTAAAAACCATAAAAATCCTAAAAATACTCTAAAAGACTATCAAGAAATAAGATGTCGCCGCCCTTTCCAGGTTCCCTCCCGTTTTTGCGTTTTCCAGGAGTTCCTCCTGGAACCCATCTCAGCGGCTTCACTACTCATTTCAAGATCTGGCGGTGTGATGTGGATGCGGTGTTTGGCAATGGGGCTTCATGCTGGCGTAGATCTGTGCTTGTGACCTTCTTCATGCGTCTCATGGCTCACACGGTGCTGCGACCTTCAAGGCGTCGCCTTGGCCTCTCCGGTGGAGCGGTGTTCGTGCGACTGGAGGCGCGTCTATGGGTGTCGGGGAGTCTCCTCGATAGATCTGGGCTCTAGTGGTGTTTCCCGGTTCTTGTCGGCTTCATTTTGGATGGATTTTTGCAGCGGTGTAGTGCGGGCGCGACAGCTCTGGAATCTGCTTCTAGGGTTTCAAGATCCGCGGATCTGACGGTGGCGATCCTTGATCGGGGAGGTAAGGTTTGCGTTTGGCCCTTCTTTGATGTTGATTCTATAGTCCATCCAAACCAGTTTTTGGGAGGTATGTGGTGGCTTTTCTAGATTTTCTGGCTCTGCAGTAGTCTCTGGCGGATGATAGGAGGGATGTGGTGGTTTGACTTTTGGAATCTCATGCGTGTTGCACAGATATAGGTTCGTTTTGGACTTTCTTCTTTTCACGCTGATGTTGATCTTCTGGATTTTTGCTGCATGTTGGATGCTATGTTGGACTTTGGAGGTGCTTTGCGTGTTCTTGTTGGCCGCTGTGGTGATGATGTTTGGTCTGGTTGTGATTTATTATTGCTCCTGGATCATGAGTTTGTTGCAAGATGTGAATTCTAGATTATCATGTGTTATTGCATGTGGTTGTCTCGTACTGCTGCGGAATGGCCCTTATCTTGGCTGCTGGTGATTTATTTCCACTGGTCTTACTGCTGGGTGCGACTTGATGGAATTTTGGTTGTTTTATGGCTGAGCTGTGATGAAGTTCTTGTTCTTGCTTCTACTGGCGGTGGTTCTGGAAATGAGTGGGATGGAAAATACTGGTGTATTATGTTTGCTGTCTTTGGTTCTGTGCTGTTGACTATGGATCTGACTGGCATGGAGGTGATGGTTGCTGTGGAGGCTGGTGATTTTGGTGCTGGTGGTTTGCTGTTGTTGGCTGTGAGTCTTCTTTGCGAGAAGTTGCTGGATGCTGAAAGGTGTACTGCTGGACCCTGGTTACCAGTTAGCTGGGAGGTGCGGAAGGGAAGTGGCTCTATGACTCTGGTGGTGGATATGTTTGGCAAAGAGAAGTTGACCGGTGAAAACTATGCTGCGAGATGTTGGTTGCTGTTTGGCTGGGAGGTGCTGGATGCTGGATTTTTTGAGTTTGGATGCTGGTCGTTGGTTAGCTGTGAGCTGCTGGATGTTGGTTGATGCTGGAGGATGGTGGTGGCTGCATGGATGTGTGTGTTTTTTCTTTTTTGATTTTCCTTTTTGATTTTCCTATTTCGTTTTGGGGTCTTTTTTCTTTCTAATAAATTTGGGGGGCCGGGAATAACCCGACCCTCGCATCTTGTTTGCCCTAAAAGACCCCTTAATCCCCTAAAAGACCCCTTAAAACCCTAAAAGCCATAAAAACTCTAAAAACCCCTTAATCCCCTAAAAATGTTTAAAAAATCTAAAAAACCTTAAAACACTAAAAAACTCAAAAACCCCCAAAATCCCAAAAATACAAAAAAAAACCATGAGAACCCCTTAAAGACCTAAATAACCAAAAATCCTTTGGAAAACCCTAAAAATCATCAAAATTTCTAAAAACCCAAAAAAACCTCGAAAACCATAAAAATCCTAAATCCCCCTAAAATCCAAGAAGACATAAAAACCCTAAAAACACCTGAAAACCATAAAACACCCTAAAAACCTTAAAAACCCTAAAAATCCACAAAACCCTAAAAACCGACTAAAAACTCTAAAAATAATTAAAACCCCAAAAAACGTTAAAAAAATATAATAAACCTTAAAATACTAAAAAAATAAAAAAACTAAAACCCCCAAAAGACCCTAAAACCCCCAAAAGACCCTAAAACCCCTAAAAACCCTAGAAAAACCCTAAAAACCATCAAAATACCTAAAAACCCAAAAATACCCTAAAACCAAAAAAATCCTAGAAAACCCCTAAAATCCATGAATACATAAAAAACCCTAAAACCCCTTGGAAACCATAAAACCCCATAAAACCCTTTAAAACCCCTAAAAATACATAAAAACACTAAAACCCCCACTGAAATCTAAAAACCCTTAAACCCCTAAAAAGGTTTAAAAAAATCTAAAAAACATTAAAATCCCTAAAAACCTAAAAAAATCTAAAAACCCAAAACGTCCCTAAAAACCCAGAAAACACTAAAAACCCAAAAACCCTTAAACACCCTTGAAAACCCTCAAAATCCCAAAAACACCTTTAAACCCCTGAAACTATAAAAATCCTAAACCCCCCCTAAAAGTCCATGAAAATGTAAAAGACCCTGAAAACCTCCTGAAAAACCTAAAACCCCTAAAAACATTAAAAATCCATAGAACCCCATAAAAATCCTAAAAATACTAATGACTATAAAAACCCTTTAAACCCTAAAAACACTAAAAAACTTTGAAAACCCCAAAACCCTCAAAATACTTAAAATCCCTATAAAAATAAAAAACCCTAAAACTATGAAAATCCTAAAAAAACCCTAAAAATCAATGAAAACATAAAAAAGCCTAAAAACTCTAAAAACTCTTGAAAACTCTAAAACCTCGTAAAACCTTAAAAATATGAAAAACCAATAAAAACACTAAAAACCACAAAATACTCTAAAACCCCTTAAAACCCCTAAAATTTTAATAAACTCTAGAAAAACTTAAAACCCTTAAATCTCAAAAAACACTAAAAACACGAAAAGACCCTAAACACCATGAAAATCATAAAAAACCTAAAAACACTGGAAAACCCTAAAAACCCATAAAATCCCTAAAACCCCTAAAATACCTAAAAACCTAAAATACCCCTAAAAATTCAATTAAAAAACCATGAAAAAACCTAGAAAACCATAAAAACCCTTAAAAAATTAAAACCCCCAAAACCCCCAAAGTACTAAAAAACAATAAAAACTCTAAAACCCTCAAAACCCTAAAAAATTGAAAACATTATAAAACCTAAAAACTCTAAAAAACTCAAAACCCCCCTAGAAACCCTAAAAAAAGTAAAAATACTAAAAAATCCCTAAAAATCCACGAAAACTTAAAAATTCGTAAAAACCCTGAAAACCCCCTAAAACCCTAAAAACCACTAAAAACCTAAAAAACACTAAAAACCCATAAAAACCCACAAAAAACACTAAGAACCATAAAAACCGTAAAAAACTCAAAAAACCCTAAAAACCCTAAAGGGCCCTTAAAACCCTAAAAAAACACTAAAAACCCCTAAAACCCCTCAATATCCTTATAAACCAAAAAAACCCTTAAAAACCATAAAAATCCTAAAAACCCATAATGTCCCTGGAAATGTAAAAACCCCTAAAATTGTGAAATCCCCCTGAAAAGTATAAAAACCCCTAAAAACCTTAAGAAACCATAAAAACCTAAAAACCAACGAAAAAATCTAAAAATCGTTTAAACCCCTTAAATTGTTAAAAAAACTCAAAAAACCCCCTAAAAAGACCTATAAACTCAGTGGCTTGAGTGTCTCAATCTCTCAGACTCTCAGCTTAGGGGTCACTCATGTCTATAGAGAGGCCAACTCGGTGGAAGATGCACTCTCCAAGAAGGCAATTAAGGAACGGAGCCCACTGTGGTCTTTTTTTGCTCCATCTTTTTGTGTGTCGTATGTGTAATCTCATATGAAGGGTGAGGTCCACAAACGTGTAAACCCACCTTGTAGTCTTTTGATTTTGTTTTCTTTAAAGTTTGGTGGGGCTTCAGCCCCGAAACTTTTTTTTCCCTAAGAAACTGAAATGAACCCTAAAAACAAACCCAAAAAAGACCTTAAAAACATTGAGAAACACCAAAACCCATAAAAACACTGAAAAACAATAAAAACCCTCAAAATCCATAAAAACCCTAAAAACGATAAAAATCATAAAAATTCTATAAAACCCTAAAAATCCATGAAAACATAAAAACCCATAAAAACCTTAGAAATACCCCTCAAAAACCATAAACACCCCTAAAAATATTAAAAAATCCTAAAAATCCCTAAAAACCCTAAAAAACCAATAAAACTAAAGAAAACTTTTAAACCCAAAAAAAACATTAAATTGCTTTAAAAACCATTAAACCCTAAAAAAATCAAAATAACCCTCAAAACCCAAAAAGACCCTAAAAACTGTGAAAACCCTCAAAATCTCTAAAAACCCTAAATAAAGTTAAAAACCATAAAAAACCTAAAAACCCCTAAAAATACATGAAAACATAAAAACCCCTAAAACCATGAAACCCCCTGACAACCATATAACACCTAAAAAACCTAAAAACACACTAAATACTCTAAAACCCCAAAAAACATTAGAAAACTCTAAAAACCCTAAAAACTCAAAAAAACCAAAAAACCCAAAATGGCCCTAAAAACCTTGGAAATGCCTAAAAACCCTAAAACCCCTCAAAATAAAAAAAACACTAAAAACCCTAAAATCCACCAAAAAACATAACCCCCCCCCAAACCTTAAAAACTAAAAAAACCAATAAAACCCACTAAAAACACTAAAACACCTTGAAACTCATAAAAGCGTAAAAACTCTAAAACCCCATAAAAATCCAAAAAATATAAAAAAGAGCTAAAAACCCAAAAGACCCCAAAAACACTGAAAAAACAATAAAAACCGCTGAAGACCCTAAAAACCATCAAAATATCTAAAACCCCTAAAAACTTAAAAACCATAAAAATCCTAAAACCCCCTAAAAATCCATGAAAACGTAAAAAAACCCTAAAACACTAACCCCCCTGAAAATCATAAAAACCCCTAAAAATTTAAAAAAACCTAAAACCTCACCAAAACATAAAGAACCCACCAAAAGCTCAAAAAACCTTCTAAACCCCAAAAAACGTTAAAAAACTCTAAAAACCCATAAAATCCCTAAAAAACTAAAAAAATGTTAAAACCACAAAAGAACCTAAAATCCCTAAAATCCCTAAAAACCATAAAAATCCTAAGAACCACTAAAAATCCATGAAAACATAAAAACCCCTAAAACCCCATAAAACTACCTAAAAACCCTAAAGACCCCTAAAATCATAAAAACCCATAAAAATATTGAAAATACCAAAAAACCCATTAAAACCACTGAAAACTCCAAAAAACACTTAAACCCCTTAGAAATGTCAAAAAATTCTAAAAACCTTAAAACACCTAAAAACTCAAAAAATATCCGAAAAACCCAAAAATACCCTAAGAACCCTAAAAAATCCTAAAAACCCTAAAACCCCCCAAAAAACCCAAAACCCTTAAAATCCCTAAAAACCCTAAAAAATCCTATAAACCATAAAAATCCTAGAAAACCCCTAAAAATCCATGAAAACATAAAAAAAACTCTAAAAACCCTTAAAACCCCTAAGAAACCCTGAAAAATCATTAAAATCCCCAAAAAAAAATAACCATAAAAACTTATAAAACTTTAAAACCCACTAAAAAATCTAAAAACCTTTGAAGCCTCTAAAAACGTTAAAAATCTCTAAAAACCTTAAAAACCCTAAGAACCACTAAAAATCCCAAAAACCCCAAAAACCCCAAAAGACCCTAAAACCCCTAAAAACCCTAAATACCAAAGAAACCCTTAAAAACCCTAAACCCCCAAAAAATCACTAAAAACCCTAAAAAACCAGAAAACAATAAAAATCCTAAATCCCCCCTAAAAATCAATGAAAACGTAAAAACACTAAAAACCCAAAAAAGCCCCTAAAAACAACAAGACCCCTAAAAAACTTCCAACCCCCTTAAAACCATAAAACCACTAAAATCTCTAAAAGCCCTTTAAATCCCAAAAAACATTTAAAATCTCCAAAAACCCGCAAAACCCTAAAAAACTAAAAAAAACGCAAAAAACCCCAAAAGATCCAAAAAACACTGAAAAACCCTTAAAACCCTAAAACCTCAAAGTCCTAAAAAGCCATAAAAGCACTAAAATCCATAAAAATATTAAATAACCTTCAACATACATGAAAATTAAAAAACCCAAAAAACACTGAAAAACACCTCAAATCCATAAAAACCCCTAAAAATCTTAAAAACCCTAAAATCCCATAAAACCCTAAAACCACTAAAAACTCTAAAAAACCTTAAACCCCTAAAAAAGTTATATAACTCTGAAAACTTTAAAAGCACTAAAAAATTCACAAACACCCCTAAAAACCCAAAAGACCATAAAAACCCTAAATACCCCTAAAAACCCTAAAAACATAAAAAAACTAAAAAACCCCGAAAAAACCATGAATACGTAAAAAACCCTAAAAACCCGGAAAAACCTCTGAAAACCAAAACCCCTAAAAACATAAAAAACCCTAAAAACCCATAAAATCCTAAAAAACCACTAAAAATCTAAAAACCCATTAAAACCCTAAGAATGTTAAAAAACTTAAAAAACCCTAAAAACCCAAAAGACCCTGAAAACCCCTAAAAACCTTTAAAAACCAAAAAAAACCTCAAAATCCTTCAAAATCCCTAAGAAACCCTAAAATCCATAAAAATACTAAAACCGCCTAAAAATCCACGAAAATGTAAAACCCCTAAAAACCCTAAAAACTGCTGAAAACCATAAAACCCCTAAAAATCCATAAAACCTTAAAAACCACTAAATACTCTAAAAACACTTAAAACCCCTAAAAATGTTAAAAATTAGAAAAAGCCTTTAAAACACTAAAAAACTCACAAAAACCCAAAAACCACAAAAAGACCATAAAACCCTAAATGCACAAAAAAAAAACCCTAAAACCCAAAAAGACCCTAAAAACCCTGAAAAAACCCTAAAACCCATAAAAATCCTAAAAACTCCCTAAAAATCCATAAAAATGTAAAAACACCTAAAAACCCTAAAAACCACCTAAAAACCTTAAACACCCCTTAAAACCCCTAAAAACGACTAAAACTCTAAAAAACTTTAAACCCCTAAAACGCTAAAAACTCTAAAAACTTTAAATACACAAAAATAAAATAAAAAAAATCCTCCCCTAAAACCCAAAAAGACCTAAAAACCCTAAAAACATCAGAAAAACCCTATAAACCCTCAAAATCGATGAAAACATTAAAACCGTAAAAACCCTGAAATACCATAAAATCCTCTAAAAACCTTAAAAATCCCTAAAAACCCATAAAAACCCTAAAAGCCGCTAAAATATTTAAAAAATCTAAAAAACATTAAAATCCTAAAAAACAAAAAAAAAACCGCAAGAACCCAAAAAGACCCTTAAACCACCAAATAACCCTAAAAACCCTAAAAATATATGAAAAGCCTAAAACACCCTAAAAATCCCTAAAAACCCTAAAAAATCTTAAAAACCACAAAAACATGAAAAAAACCCTAAAAATCCATGAAAACGTAAAAAAACCCTAAAAACTCCTGGAAAACCACAAACACCCCTAAAAAACATAAAAACCCCTAAAAACTCTAAAAACCATTTAAACGCCTAAAAACGTTAAAAAACTCTAAAAGCCCTTTAAAACCCTAAAAACATTAAAAAACTCATAAAAACCTTTAAAACCCTAAAAGGCATAAATAATCCTAAATACCCCTAAAATCCCTAAAACACCACTAAAAGTCTAAAACCCTTTAAACCCCCAAAACCTTAAAAAAACTCTAAAAAAACTTAAATCCCTGAAAAACTCAAAAAAAACCCCCTAAAACCCCAAAAGGCCCTAAAAATCCTAAGAACCCTTGAAAACCCTAAACCCCCTCAAAATCCCTAAAAAACCTAAAAACAAAAAAAACCATCAAAATCCTAAAAAACACCAAAAAAAATCATGAAAAAGTAAAAAACCCTAAAAACCCTGAAAACCCCCTAAAAACCTTTTAAAACCCTAAATTCCCATAAAAACACTATAAACCCAATAAAAACTCTAAAACCCTTTAAAACCCAAAAACATTAACAAACTATAAAAACATGAAAAAAAATAAAGAAACCCTAAAAACACAAACAACCCTAAAACCCCCTAAAATCCCTAAAATCCTTAAAAACCCTGAAAACACATGAAACCCCATAAAAACCATCAAAATACCTTAAAATAATAAAAATATATAAAAACCCCTTAGAATCAGGAAAATACAAAAAAACCCTAAGAACCCTAAAAAACCCCTGTAGACCTTAAAGACCCCTAAAACCCTAAAAAACCCTAAAATCCCATTAAAACCCTAAAAACCCACTTAAAACTTTAAAACCCCTTTAAACATCAAAAAACATTAAAAAACTCTAAAAAATATTAAAAACCAAAAAACCACAGAAACCCCCCATAAAACCCTGAAAATACCTAAAATCCCTAACACCCCATATGAAACCCCAAAACACTCAGGTCAATAAAAATCCTGAAAAACCATAAAAATCATAAAACGCCCCTTAAATACCATGAAAATGTCAAAACCCTAAAAGCTCTAAAAACCCCCTAAAAACCATAAAACCCCCTTAAAACCTTAAAATACACTAAAAACCTATAAAAACACTAACAACCAACTAAAAACTCTAAAACCCATTTAAATACCTAAAAATGTTGTTAAAAACTCTAAAAAAGCTTTAAAACCCTATAAACTAAAAGAACCCAAAAACACCTTAAAAACCTTGAAAAACCAAAACTCCTTAAAACCTATAAAAACCCTCAAAATCTCTAAAAACCCCTAAAAAACATAAAAATTCTAAAAAACCCCTAAAAACAATGAAAATGCAAAAAACCCTAAGAACCCTAAAAACCCTTGACAGCCATAAAACCCCCCAAAACCATTAAAAACCCAAAAAACAAATAAAATCCTTAAAACCCCATTAAAAACCCTTAAAACCTCTAAAAATGTTTAAAAAAATCTAGAAACCCTTAAAACCCAAAAACACACAAAAAAATCCTAAAAACCCCAAAAGACCAGAAAATAACAGAAAACCCTAAACACTCCTGAGAAACCTTAATATATCATAAAATCCATAACCCCTAAAAGAAAATAAAAACCATAACCCCCCCCCCCCAAAAAAATCCATGAAAATGTAAAATACCCTAAAAACCCTTAAAATCCCCTTAAAACCATAATAACACTAAAAACCTTAAAACCCCTAAAATCCCATAAAACCCTAAAAACACACTAAAAACTCTAAATATCCTTAAAAAACTAAATATGTTAAAAACCTTCAAAGAACCTTAAAAACTCTAAAAAATCTAAAAACCTAAAAGACCCTAAAAACCGTTAAAACCCCTAAAATCGGAAAACCCCTAGAAAAACACTAGACACCCTCAAAATCCCAAAAAATCCTAAAAACTCTAGAACCCCTAAAAAGAATAAAAATCCTAAAAAACGCCTAAAAACGCCTAAAAATCCATGAAAACATAAAAAACCCGGAAAACCCTCTAAAAACCATAAAACCCCCTAAAAAAATTAAAAAACCCTAAAAACCAATAAAAACCCTAAAAAGACTAAATAGTCCTAAACCCTTAAAATCCTTAAAAATATTGAAAAACTAAAAAAACTTTTTGAAACCCCAAAAAACTCAAAAAAACCCAAAAACCTAAAAATCCTCGAAACCCCCAAAAACCCAAAAATTCACTTAAAGATCTAAAAACCCTTAAAACCCCTAAAAATGTTAAAAACTCTAAAAAACCTTTAAAACCCTAGGAAACTTTAAATACCTAAAAAACATAAAAAACCCATAAAACCCCAGAGGACCCTAAAAACCCTAAAAACCCTAAAAACCGCTAAAACCCCTAAAAACCCTCAAATAACAAAAAACCCTATAAAAATCTAAAAACCATAAAAACCCATGAAAATGTAAAAAACCCTAAATAACTTGTGAAAACCTTAAAAACCCTCAAATCCTTAGAAACCTTAAAACCCATCAAAACCACTAAAAACTCTAAAAACATTAAAAACACTAAAAAACTCAAAAAACCCAAAAAACCCAGAAGACCCTAAACACCTTGAAAACCCATAAAACTCCTCAAAATCCAAAAAAACCTTATCCTAAAAAACCCCTAAAAATCCTTGAAAACATAAAGGACCCAAAAAACTCTGAAAACCATAAAACCCCTAAAAACCTTTTAAAACCCTAAAAACACATAAAAACCTTAAAAAAGACTAAAATCTCTAAAAAACCTTAAAACCCCTAAAAGCATTATAAAACTCTAAAAACCTTAAAAACCATAAAATAACTCAAAAAAAACTAAAAACCTGAAAGGACGCTAAAATCCCTAAACCATAAAAACCCTTGAAAAAGCCCTAAAATCCCCAAAACCCCTAAAAAATCCTAAAACCCATAAAAATCATTAAAACCCCCAAAAATACATGAAAACATAAAAAACACTGAAAACCCAAAAAAAAACTAAAAACCTAGAAAAACCCATCAAAACGATAAAACCTTAAAAATCAAAAAACCCTAAAAAATCACCAAAAACTCCAAAAACCCTGAAAAACCCTTGAAATCCATCAAAACCCATAAAAACCTCAAAAACCCCTAAAACCCTAAAACCACTAAAACTCTAAAAACCCCTAAAAAAAATTAAAAACTCTAAAAAATCTTATAAACATAAAGACTCAAAAAAAACCCAAAAGACACTAAAAACACATAAAACCGAAAAGCCATAAAAAAACCTAAAAACCATAAAGTTCCCTAAAACATATAAAAACCCTAAAAACGCCATAAAATCATAAAACTCCCAAAAACCCCCAAAAAATCAATAAAACATTACAAACCCCTAAAAACATAGAAAATCCCATGAAAACCATAAAACCCCTAAAAAATTTTAAAAACCCTAAAATAACTAAAAAAATCTAATAACCCTTAAATCCACTGAAAATGTTTAAAAAATCTAAAAACCCTTAAAACCCCAAAAAAGTCAAAAAACACTAAAAACCCCAAAAGACCCTAAAAACCCTGAAACCCCCTAAAAACCTATGAAAAACCCTAAAACCTTCAAAATTTCTAAAAAAACTAAACACCCTAAAACACATAAAAATCCCAAAACCCCTATAAATCCTTGAATATGTAAAAAACTCTAAAAATCCTGAAAAACACCTTAAACCCATAAATTCTGTAAAAATCCGAAAAAAACCCAAAAAACCAAAAAAATCCTAAAAAATTGCTAAAAATCCATGAAAACAAAAAACCCCTAAAACCCTGAAAACACCCTTAAAACCATAAAAAACCCCAAAACCATTAAATACCCTTAAAAATACATAAAAGCCCTAAAATGACTAAAAACTCTTAAACCCTTAAAATCCGTAAAAATGCTAAAAAAATATAAAAAACCATAAAAACCATAAAAAAAACCCAAAAGACCATAAAAACGTGAAAAACCATAAAAACCCATGAAATCCACAAAACCTAAAATCCCTAAAACCATAAAAAACCCGAAAAACCTTAAAAATCATAAAAACCCACTAAGAATACAAAAAAACATAAAAAAACCTAAAAACCCTAAAAAAACCCTAAAAACAACAAAACCCCTAAAAACCTTAAAACCCATAAAAACCCTAAAACCCATTAAAAAATCTAAAAAACCATTAAAATCCAAAAAATGGTAAAAAAACACTAAAAACCGTACAAACCCTAAAAAACTCAAAAAACAATAAAACCCCAAAAGACCCTAAAAATCCTAAAAAATCCTAAAAACCCTTGACAACACCTAAAACCCCACAAAACCCATAAAAACCCTAAAAAATATAAAAAACTTGGAAACCCACTAAAAATCCATCAATATGTAAAAAACCCTAACAACCCTGAAAAAACTCTGAAAGTCATAAAACCCCTGAAGACCTTAAATGCCATAAAAACACATAAAAAATCTAAAAACCCACTAAAACCTCTAAAAGCTTTAAAGACCCTAAAAACACAAAAAACCCTAAAAATCCATGAAAACATAAAAAACCCTAAAAACCTCAAAAACCTACAGAAAACCATAAAAACTATTAAAAACCTTAAAAGCCCCTAAAACCCATAAAAACCCCAAATACCCACTAGAAACTCTAAAAACCCTTTAAACACCTTGAAACTTTAAAAAATCTAAAAACCATAAAACCCAAAAAACTCATAAAAACCCTTAAAACCCAAAACTACCATAAACCCTGAAAACCTCTCAAAACACCTAAACCCCCCAAAAAACAACAAAATACCCAAAACCCTAAAAAACCCTAAAATCCATAAAAATTCTAAAGAACCCCTAAAAATCCACAAAAACATAAAAAACACAAAAAACTCTAAAAACCCTAAAACCCCTAAACCCCTCCCCCCAAACCATAAAAACCCATAAAAACCTTCAAACCCTAAAAATCCAAGGAAACCCTAAAAACCCACTAAAAACTCTAAAAACCCTAAAACCCCCTAAAAACATTAAAAAAAATCATAAAAATCATAAAAACTACAAAACCCCAAAAAAAAACCCAAAAAAAACCCCAAAAAACAATAAGAATACCCTAAAATCCCTGAAAACCCCTAAAAACCATAAAACCCCAAAAAAACCTAAAACCCCTAAAAAACCCTAACAACCCTAAAAACTCATAAAAATCCTCAAAACCACTAAAAACCCCAAAAACCCAAAACCCCTGAAAAACATAAAAACCCATAAAAACCCAAAAAGTCACTTAAAACTCTAAATACCATAAAACCCTTAAGAATATTAAAAAAACTCTAAAAAACACTAAAAAAATGAAAAAAAAACTCTAAAAACCTAAAAAGACACTAAAAAATGTGAAAAAAACCTAAAATCCCAAAAAACAACTGAAAAACCCTTAAAACCCATAAAATTCCTAAAAACCCAAAAAACATAAAAATCCTAAAAACCCATGAAAACATAAAAAACAGTAAAACCCTGAAAATAATAAAAACCCCTAAAACGTTAAAAAACCCTAAAATCCCATAAAACTCTAAAAACCTACTAAAATATCTAAAACCCCTTTAAACCCCCAAAAATATTAAAAAACTCTAAAAAACCTTAAAAACTAAAAAAACACAAAAAACCCTAAAAATTCAAAACGCCCTAAAAAAACTAAAAACACTAAAAACCCCTAAAACCCCTCAAAATACATAAAAGCTCTAAAAAATCTTAAAAACCATCAAAATCCAAAATGACCCCAAAAATCCATGAAAATGTAAAAAACCATAAAATCCCTAAAATCCCTTGACACCCATAAAAACCTACAAAAACCATAAAAACACCTAAAAGCCCATAAAAAACCTAAAGAACCCTAAAAACACTTAAAACTCCTAAAAATGTTAAAAAATACTAAAAAACCCTAAAAAACATAAAACCCTAAAAACCTTCAAAAACCCCTAAAAACTGTCAAAATCCCTAAAAACTCTAAAAACCATAAAAATCCTAAAAATACATGAAAATGTAAAAAACCCTAAAAAAATGCTCAAAACCATAAAAACCCTAAAAACCCTAACAACCTTAAAACCACTAAAAACTCTAAAAACCCTTTAAATCTCCAAAAACCAAAAAAGACCTTAAAAACCCTGAAAACCTCTTAAAAAGCCTAAAACCCCTAAAAACCTCTAAAAATGTTAAAAACCATAAAAATCCTAAGAAACCAATAAAAATCCATCAAAATGTAAAAAACCCTAAAAACCCCAAAAGACCCTAAAAATTCAAAGTCCATAAAACCTTGAAAAAAACCCTAAAAACAGCTGAAAAACCCCAAAACCCTCAAAATTTCTAAAAACCTTAAAAGCCCTAAAAAACATAAAAATACTAAAAAACCCTAACAATCTATGAAAATGTAAAAATTTCTAAAAACCCTGAAAGACCCCAGAAAACCATAAATTCCCAAAAAACCGTAAAAAAAATCCCCATAAAACCCACTAAAAGCACTAAAAAAATTTTAAATCCTAAAAAACATAAAAAACTCTAAAAATCTTTACAACCCTAAAAAAATAAAATAAACCCTAAAAACCCAAAAAGATCCTAAATCCCTAAAAACCCCTAAAAACCAATCAAAAACCCTAAACCACCTCAAAATCCCTAAAAACCTTGAAAACACTAAAAACCCCTAAAAACCTTTAAAAATCCTAAAAAAAATTCCTAGCAAAAAAACCCTAAAAATTAATGAAATCTCTAAAAACCCTTTAAACACCTAAAAAGGTTAAAAAAATAAAAAAACCTTAAAACCCAGAAAAAACTCAAAAAACCCTCAAACCCCCCCTCCAAAAGACCCTAAAAACCTTAAAAATCCTTAAACCCACTGAAAAACCCTAAAACCCCCCAAATGCCCAAAAAACCCTAAAAACTATAAAAAACCTAAAAAACCCCTAAAAATCCACGAAAACAAAAAAATCATAAAAACACCAAAATAACCCAGAAAACCATAAAAACCTCTAAAACATTAAAAACCCCAAAAAACAAAAAAAAAATCTTAAAAAACCACTAAAAACTCTAAAACCCCTTAAAAACCCTACAAATGTTAAAAAAAATTAAAAACCTTAAAACCAGAAAATACTCAAAAAAACCCAAAAATCCAAAAAGAACCTAAAAACCCTAAAAAACCCTAAAACCCCCTAAAACCCTAAAAACCCTAAAAACCCAAAAAACCATAAAAATCCAAAAAAAACCAAAAAATCAATGAAAACATAAAACCCCTAAAAATAATGAAAACCCCCTAAAAACCATAAAACCCCTACAAACATTAAAAAACCCCTAAGAACCCATACAAACCCTAAAACCCACTAAACTATAAAAACCTTTAAAAACCCTAAAAATGTAAAAACACTCTAGAAAACCTTAAACCCCTAAAAAACTCAAAAAAAATCTAAAAACGAAAAAGACCCTAAAAATTGTGAAAGACGATAAAATAACTAAAATCCATCAAAATCTCTTAAAAACCTAACAAACCATAAAAACCATAAAATTCATAAACCCCCCTTAAAATTAATGAAAATGTAGAAAATCCTAAAAACATTAAAAAATCCCTGAAAAACATAAAAACCACTAGAAACTTTCAAAACCAATAAAAACCCTAAAAAGCCACTATAAACTCTAAAAACATTTTAAACCCCTAAAAACTTTAAAAAAAATCTCAAAATCCTTAAAACCCCCAAAAAAACTCAAAAAAACAAAAACCCCTAAAACCCAAAAGACCCTAAATCCCCCAAAAAAACTAAAAACCCGAAAAACCACCAAAACCCCCTAAAACCGATAAAATCCTAAAAAACCCCTAAAAATCAATGAAAATATAAAAAACCTAAATACCCTAAATACCCCGAAAAACCATAAAACCCCCAAAAAACTAAAAAACCCTAAAACCCCATAAAACCCCTAAAGCCAATAAAAACTATAAAAAACTCTTGAAACCCCTAAAAACATTTAAAAACTTTAAAAAACTTAAAAACCCAAAAAACATAAAAAACCCCTAAACCCCCAAAAACCCTCAATTTTTTTGAAAACCGTAAAAAACCCTAAAAACCATAAAAATCCTAAAAACCCCAAAAAATCCATGAAAATGTAAAAAACCTTAAAACCTTAAAAAACCACTGATAACCATGAAAAACCCTTAAAACCTTAAAAACCCCTAAAAACCCAAAAAAACACTAAAAAACATTAAAACCCAAAAAAACTCAATAAAACCATAAACACTCAAAAAGACCCTAAAAACCTTGAAAACCGCTAAAAACCCTAAAACCCCTGAAAACCCTTAAATTCATTAAAAACCTAAAAAAACAAACAACCATAAAAATCCTAAAAACCCCCTAAAAATCCTAGAAAATGTAAAAACTGTAAGAACAACAAAACCCATAAAAATATTAAAAAACTAAAAATTGAGAAAACCCTAAAACTAGTAAAAACTCTAAAAAAATCCTTTAAACCACAAAAAATGTTAAAAAATTAAAAAAAACATTAAAAACATGAAAAACTCAAAAAAACCCAAAAAACCCAAAAAATATAAAAAGACCCTAAAACCCTAAAACCTCTCAAAATATAAAAAAATCCTAAAAAATCCCTAACAATCCATGAAAACGTAAAAACATTAAAAACCCTAAAAATACATGAAAGCCAAAAAAACCCTAAAAACCTTAAAAAACCCTAAAACTACAAAAACCCTAAAAAATCCCAAAAAAATCTAAAATCCCTTATAACCCCTGAAAACTTTAAAAAAACTCTAAAAACCCTTTAAAGCACTAAAAACTCAAAAAAATCATAAATCCAAAAAAACCCTAAAACCCTGAAAACCCGAAAAAACCCTAAAACCCCTTGAAAAACCCGATGCACCCTCAAAATCCATAAAACTCTAAAAAACCTAAAATCCATGAAAATCCTAAAACCCCCAAAAAATCCATGGAAACATAAAATACCCTAAAAACCTTGAAAAACAACTAAAAACCATAAAACCCTTAAAACCCATTAAAAACACAAAACAACCCTTAAAAGTTAGTAAACTTTAAAACCCTTAAAAACCCTTAAAAATAAAAACTACAAAAGACCTTAAAACCCCTAAAAAACTCAAAAAAACCCTAAAACACCCAAAAAAGACCCTAAAAACCCTGAAAAACCATAAAAACCCTAAAAATCACTGAAAGCCTCTAAAAACCCTAAAAACTATAAAAAACCTAAAACCCCCCTAAAAATCCATGAAAACATAAAAAACCCTAAATACCCAGAAAAAACCTTGAAAACCATAAAAAACCCCTAAGAACTTAAAAAATCCTAAAAACCCTAAAAATCTGTAAAACCATTAAAAACTCTAAAAACCCTTAAAAGCCCTAAAAACAATAAAAATATTTAAAAAAACAAAAAAACCTAAAAAAATTAAAAAAATACTAAAAACCGAAAAGACCCTAAAAACCCTGAAAACCCCTAAAAACCATAAAAACCGTTAAAATCCATAATAACCTAAAAAACCCTAAATAGTAAAAAATTGCTAAAACCCCCTAAAAATCCATGAAAATGTAGAAAACCATAAAAAACATGAAAACCCTAAAAACCCCTCAAATATTAAAACCCCTAAGAGCCTTAAAAACCACTAAAAACTCTAAAAATCCTTAAAACTCCTAAAAACGTTAAAAAACTCTAAAAAACTTCAAAAACCCTAAAATTCTCAAAAAAACCCTAAACACACAAAAAGACCCTAAAATCCCTAAAAAACCCTACACCCCCCCCCCCCGAATAACCCCTTAAAACCATAAAACCCCTAAAAACCTTAAAAAATCAGAAAAACCTAAAAAAATAACTAAAATATTTATGTACCTGTAAACCCCCAAAAATGTTAAAAAACTTTAAAAACTGAAAAACTCAAAAAGAAACCCCCAAACCCCCAAAAGACCCTAAAACCCAAAAAAACTGTTGAAAAACCCTAAACCCCCTAAGAATCCCAAAAACCCCAAAAAACTCTAAAAACCATAAAAAAACTAAAAACCTAGTAAAAATCAATGAAAAGGTAAAAAACCTAAAAACCCTAAGCGATGTTGTGGCGGTGATGGCTGGAATTTTGCGGATGCTGGAGCTGGTAAGTTTGGAGGCTGGTTGCTGCTTGGTGGTGAGCTGCTGGATGCTGGTTGATGCTGCGGATGATGTTGGTTGCTGCTTGGTGCTTTGTTTTTTGTTTGGTTTTTTTTTGCTTCTTTTCTTCTTTGATTTTTCTTTTTTTTGGCGTGGGTTGTAAGGGGTTTTTGGGTGTGGGTCGTTCGACCCCTCCCCTCCCTTGTCTGCGGTGTCTCTTTTTCTTTCTAATAAATTTGGAGGAGCCGGGAATAGCCCGACCCTCGCATCTTCCTTGCCCTAAAAACCTTAAAAATCCTAATAAACTCCTAAAAATCCACGCAAATGTAAAAACCCCAAAACCCCAAAAACCATAAAACCCCTAAAAACATTTAAAAACCCAAAAAAACCCAAAAAATAAATAAAAACACAAAAAACCCATAAAACCCCTAAAAATGTTAAAAAAATCAAAAAAACCTTGAACCCTAAAAACTCAAAAAACACTAAAAACCCAAAATGACCCTAAAAACCCTGAAAAATCATAAAACCCCTAAAAACACCTGAAAGCCCTTAAAAACCCTCAAAATCACTAAAATTTCAAAAAACCCTATAATCGATAAAAATCCTAAAAAACCATAAAATCCATGAAAATGCAAAAACCCTAAAAACCCATTTAACCCCTAAAACCATACAACCATAAAAACCCTAAAAAACCATAAGAACCCTAAAAACTAGTAAAAAATAGAAAACACATAACCCCTAAAAACGTTAAGAAACTCTAAAAAAGCCTTAAAAATACAAAAAACTAACAAAAAACCATAAAAATCCCAAAGACCCTAAAACCCTTAAAATCCCAAAAAACCCATAAAAATTGTTAAAAACCCTCAAAATCCCTAAAACCTTAGAAAACCCTAAAAACCATAAAAATCCTAGAAACCCCCAAAAATCCACGAAAATGTAAAAAAAAACCCTGAAAAACTCATGAAAACCAAAAAAAAGCCACAAAAAACCTTAAAAACCTAAAAACCCATAAAACCCCCCAAAACCACAAAAAACTCTAAAAACCCTTAAAAATACTAAAAATGTTAAAAAAATCTAAAAAAATAAAATCCCTAAAAATCTCAAAAAACCCCTTTAAACCAAAAGTCCCTAAAACCCTAAACCCTTAAAAACTCTAAAAACCTTCAAATGTCCATAATACCATAGAAAACCCTAAAGACTAAAAATTCTAAAAAACCCCTAAAAATCCATAAAAACGTAAAATCCCTTTAAAACCGTGAAAAACTTCTAGAGACTATAAAAACACTTAAAAACATTAAAAAACCGTAAAAACTCATAAAAACCACTAAAAAATATAAAAACCCTTTAAAACCCTAAAAACGTTAAAAATACAAAAACACCTTAAAACCCCTAAAAAGGTTAAGAAACTGTAAAACCCCAAAAGGCCATAAAAACCGTGAAAACCCCTTAAAACTCTAAAACCCATAAAAACCCAAAAACCCATAAAAATACTAAAAAACCCATTAAAATCATTGAAAAAGTTTAAATCCCCAAAATCTTGAAAACCCCTAAAAACCATAAAAACCCATAAAAACCCTAAAACCCATAAATATCCAAAAACCCACTGTAAACTCTAAAAACCTTGAAAACCCTAAAACCCATAAACCCCCTAAAAATCCTAAAAACTATCAAGATCACTAAAAAACTTAAAAACTATACAAATCCTAAAAAACCCAAAAGCCCCTAAAATCCCGTAAAAACCCTATAACACAATAGATACACTAAAAACCCTTTAAACCCCTAAAAATGTTAAAAACCCTAAAAAAATATTAAAATACATTAAAACTCAAAAAAAACACAACAAACACCTTAAAATCCCTAAAACCCCCTAAAAACCCTAAAAAATCTTAAAACCCCTCAAAATCCTTAAAAACTGAAAACCCTTAATATCATAAAATCCCCTAAACCCCTTAAAAAACACTAAAAACCCATAAAGAACCAAAAAAACCCACTAAAAACTATAAGAATCCATAAACACCTAAAAACGTTAAAAAACACCAAAAAACCCTAAAAACTAAAAGAAAACCAAAACCCCCAAAAGACGCTAAAACGTCTAAAAACCATAAAAATCCTAAGAAACCCCTAAAAGTCCATGAAAACATAAAAAACACAAAAAAAACCTTGAAAACCTTCTTGAAACCATATAACCCCTCATAATAAAAAAACTCTAAAAACCCAAAAGGACCATAAAACACCAAAAGTCCCTGAAAACCCGAAAAAATCGTAAAACGCATAAAACCCCTCAAAATCCCTAAAAAACCCTAAAAACCATAAAAATCCTAAGAAACCCCTAAAAATCCATTAAAACGTAAAAACCCCTAAAAACCCCTAAAACCCCTTAAAAGCTCTTGAAAACCACAAAACCCCTAAAAACCATAAAAACCCTAAAACCCCTAAGAAACCACTAAAACACTAAAAATCCTTTAAACTGCTAAAAATGTTAAAAAAACTCTAAAAGACCTTTAAAATCCTAACAAACTCAAAAAAACCCAAAAACCCTCAAATTCACTAAAAAGAAAAAAAAACCTAAAAACTAAAAATCCAAAAAAAAACTCCTAAAAATCCATAAAAACATAAAAAAACATAAAATCACTAAAAAACCCATGAAAATCATAAAAACCCCTAAAAACCTTTAAAATGCCATAAAAAACCAAAAACCCACTAAAAACCCTAAAAATGTTAAAAACTCTAAAAAACCTTTAAATTTCTAAAATACTCAAAAAACACCCTAAAAACACAAAATGATCCTAAAACCCCTGAAAACCTCACAAAATCCCCAAAAACCCTAAAAAGCCAAAAAATCCTAAAAATCCCCTAAAATCCATAAAAACGTAAAAACCCCTAAAAACCTCTAAAAACCCTGAAAAAACCTGAAAACCATAAAGAACCCCAAAAACCTTAAAAACCCTAAAAAATAATAAAAACCCTAAAAACCATGAAAAACTATAAAACTATTAAAACCCCTAAAATGTAAAAAAAATCAAAAAACATTAAAAACCCTAAAAACAGAAGAAGAAGAAAATCCTAAAAGAGACTAAAAACACAGAAAACCCCTAAAAACTGTAAAATCCCTGAAAAAACTTAAGGAAAACTCTAAAAACCAAAGAATACCCTAAAAACATCAAAAAACCCTAAAAACTCTCAAAATCCGTAAAACCATAAAAACTCGAAAAACCATAAAAATCCTAAAAACCCTCTAAAAATCCATGAAAATTTAGAAAACCCAAGAAACCTATAAAAACACCTAAAAACCATAAAAAACCGTAAAATCTCATAAAAACCATAAAATCACAAAAAAACTAAAAACACTTGAAACCCCTAAAAACGTTAAAAGTCTATAAAATACCTTAAAAATCCTAAAAAACTCAAAAAACCTCTAAAAACCCAAAAGACCCTAAAAACCATGAGAATAAATAAAAACCATAAAACCCTTTAAAACTCATAAAAACACTCAAATCCCTAAAAAACCTTAAAACCATAAAAATCCTAAATACTCCCTAAAAATACATGAAAACGTAAAAAATCTTAAAAACTCTAAAAACCCTAAAACCCCCTAAAAATGTTAAAAAAACTCTAGAAACCTTATAAACCTGAAAAAAATCGAAATAACCCTAAAATCCCTAAGAGACCCTAAAAACCCTAAAAATATCTGAAAACCACAAAACCCCTCAAAATACCTAAAAATCCTAAAACCATAAAAAGTATAAAAATCCTAAAAAACCCCTAAAATCGATGGGAATTTAAAAAACCCTAGAAACCCTGAAAACCCCCTAAAACCCATAAATCCTATAAAAACCTTAAAAAACATAAAAAATCCATAAAAAACCCTAAAAACCCTAAAAAAGCTCAAAATAAAACCCTAAAAACCCAAATATATCGTCAAAACATTGAAACCCCTCAAAATCCCTAAAGAGAGAGATGGCGACTCCATTATCTCGTGATGGCAATTCTCCTCTTCCCTGGAAAGCTTGAAGACAAAGATCGATTTTGCACCTCGCCCTCCCCCCTCCGTAAGGGAGGGGCCTCCGCTGGCTCTTGATGATGAGCGCCCTTTTGCTCCGTTCTCGGTTCCTAGCCTGCTTCCCCCTTTTCTGCGGATTGATATTTTTCGTAAGGTACCTGATTTATATGAAGGATATCTGCGGCTCCAATTATCTATTACAGAATTGAACGAGGCCTTCACCCTGCATAAGATGACCCTTGGTGGCTCGATTCTTGAACTCATGACCTCCGGTGGGTGTTTTTGACAGATTTGTGTTTGAACAATGGGACCTCCAAGATCGCGCTACGGTAGGTCTTCTTGATAGTAGTCACTTCTTGATTCGCTTTGCATCGGAAGAGGATCTGGTCAATGCCTGGTCTGCGGCTCCAAGAAGATGCAATGGTGCCTAGTTTGTCCTTTCCCGGTGGAGATTTGATCTGTATTTGAACCGCTACTGATCGATGGTGTAATCGTGGGTTAGATTTTTGGAACTGCCCCTTCCATTTCAAAACTTTTCCATTATTTCTAGGTTGGGGAATCTGGTGGGAAGGTTCTTATGTGTGGATAGTAGAACTAGGTACCTTTGTCACCTGATTTCCCCAAGGGCATTTGTTGAGATTTATGCTTCTAAAGGACCAGTTGATTTTGTTTGGATTACTGTTGGTGAGGAGCTTCAGTGGAAACAACCTGTGATATTTGAATCATGGACTAATTTCTTCTCCTCCTTCTGGCATCTGGGTCATTGTGTTTGGGATTGTAGGGGTGGCGGCAGGAAATGTGGGGCTTTGAATCTTTCTCAGGAATGACTGGTCAAGGGATGCAGAATTGAGGTGAGGTGCAAGAGGTTGTGCAAATGGATCCTCAAGTTCAGGTTGATGAAGGGGGTCAGGCTCGGGTGGGGGCGCCTGTTACTGAGGTTGCAACGACTATTTCATGCGGTCATGTAAGGTCTCCTACTGAGGGGATGACACCTTTATTTGGTCTTGATTCTAGATCTATGAGCATGATGAGTGTGCGTGATGGTCTTCCGGTTGTGTTGGGGGGCCATGGACCTGCAGTTGGTGATCACCATTTAGGGAAAGTGGATTTTCAGTGCCAACCAGAGCCCAAGGTGGGTGATATTTTCAAGCTGTTGAGGAGCGACTTGAAGATCTCAGATGCTGGAAGTTCTTTATGTGGGGAGGTTTCTACTGGTGGGAAGTCGATTTCCCCTAATAGAAATTTGAAGTAGAGGCAGGAAGTCTTCCCAACCTTCAATCACTTTGAAGGGCTGGAGATTTAGGAGGAGGTGCAAGGGCCTCTGCTTGTTGATGCTGGGACTGGGAGGTCTGTTATACCGGAGAGTGGGGTACAAGCCATTGATGTTGGGTGAGATGAAGGGAGTGTGGCCCAACAAGCTAGTGAAGCTGAGCTATTGTTGGGCACCACTGGGCTCTCAGGTGGTGATTTAGAGCAAGAGATAAGGGGGTTGCAAGTGCTTGCTCTCAATCGTGATGGGATTGTTGTGGAAGAGGGGAAAGTAATCAAGCTTCCTAGAGAAGAGGGGAAAGGGTCCTCAGTTGCTGATGTTGGGATTTCGATGCATGCGGTATGGGCGCTGAGTGAGGTGTAGGTTTTTGATGCTATGTACGGTAGAGGGAGTGTGACACTGAATGCTAGTGCACCCGAGCCAATGATGGACATAATTGGGCACTCTGATGTTGCTAGTGAGCAAGATCTAAGGGCATTGCAGGGGCTTGTGGAGTATTGCCAGGATAAAAGCAAGATGCCTAAGGAAGAGGGGCAATTGCAGCTGGCCCTGGTTGGCGTGGTGTCCCCTCTTTATTTGCCTATTGAGAAACCTTCCCTGGTGCTGCCATGTGTGCCGCATTATGGGGTTCTTGATGAATATTCCCTCAATCAGGAAGCCTCCTTCATCCCTGATCAAGATTGTTTCCAGGAGGATTGTACATGGATGAATAAAAATATGGCGATGATCGTCAAGGAGAAAGACTTGCTAGAGGTGAACATCCAATATGGAAAGGACAACATATCTGCAGGGGTCTCTTTAGATTCCCGAAAGAGGAAGTCGAGGAAGGACTACTCAAATTTTCCAAAGATACTGTCCACGAGAGCCTCTTGCAAAGCTAAGGAAGTCGCCTCTGGCAGGGGAGGTCGGTCTGCCAAGGCTCGGCTGAATGTGGAGCAACAAAATCCCAGAGCGTATTACTCTGCCTTCCTAAAGAAATATGAATCATCTGAATGGGAGTCGGCGGTGTCAGATTCCTCCTCTGGTTATAGTACTGATGGGGACCCTTATGGGAATGGAGTCATTGACTAGTAGATTCTATTCTTTATCCTTTGCTTTTTGGGTCTTTTGGGCTTTTGGTGTTTGGGGGGTCCAAATCTTTTTGAGTGTGGGTTGCTTGGCCCGCCCCGCCCTTGTCTGCTGCTTCTTTCTTTCATAATAATTTTTTTTTGGGGGGGGGGGGTGGGAATAGCCTGGCCTCGCACCTCTTCTGCCCTCAAAATCCCTAAAAAGGCTAAAAACCTTAAAAAACCAAAAAGACCAATAAAAACCCTAAAACCCCCTAAAAAATCCGAAACCCTGAAAACCCCTAAAATTGTAAAAAACTCTAAAACCCATGAAACGCTAAAACACTAAAAAAACCTAAAATCCTTAAAAGACTCTAAAAACCCTAAAAAACCTTAAAACCCTTAAAAACCCTAATAGCCCTAAAAACCCCTAAAAACCTAAAAACTATAAAAATCCTAAAAATCCCTAAAAATCCATAAGAATGTAAAAAGGCTAAAAACCCAAAAAACCCTAGAAAACCATAAAACCGCTAAAAACCATAAAAAAAATAAAAAACCCATAAAAATAATAAAAAATAATAAAAACTCAAAAAACCCTTTACACCCCTAGAAATTTTATAAAAGTATAAAAACTTATAATACCCTAAAAAACTCAAAAAAAAACCATAAAACTCAAAAAATACTATAAAACCTGAAAACCCTAAAAACCTTAACCCCTCTCTCACCCCCTCTGAAAGACCCTAAAACCCATCAAAATCTCTAGAACCCCTAAAAACCAAAAAAATCCTAAAAAACACATAAAAATTAATGAAAATGAAAAAAACAATAAAAACCCTGAAAAACCCCTAAAAACCATAAACCCCCCCAAAACCTTTAAACCCCCCAAAACCCATGAAAACCCTAAAAAAATTAAAAACTCTAAAACCCTTAAAAACACTAAAAAATGAAAATAAAACCCTAAACCCCCGAAAAAAACCCTAAAACCCCCAAAAACCCAAAAAACCCCTAAAAACCCTAAAGACCTTCAAAATCCCTAAAAAACCTAAAAATCCCTAAAAACCATAAAAATCCTAAAACCCCTAAAAATCTATGAGAATGTGAAAAACCCTAAAACCCTGAAGCAGGGTTAGGGTGCGGGCAGGGGAAGGGACTTGGGATGGGGGATGCCCCTGAACACAGGGGTGATAATGCGCAGGAGGTGGTTCCAAGGGAGGAGGGGCTTTTGCAGCTGGCTGACAAGCCGGACTTCTTGGCCCGACATGAAGATGAGGGGACGGTCCTGCCTGGGGAGGATGGGCAAAGGCCTATGGTTGCTGTCGATGGGAGTGCATAAATACCTGCCTTAGTGGCTCTAAGCTTGCCTCAGGATGAAGTTTTTGTTGAGTTCCCCCTTAATCAGGAGGCCTCCTCTATCCCGGATCAAGTGCTTGGAATGGAAGCGGAGGAGCGCTCATTTGAGATCAAAAAGGTGAACAGGATAGATGATGGTCCCACCTCGATCTCCTCAAAGAGGAGGCGGAAGAGAGATTACTCCACTCTCCCCAGACCCATGGTTACTCGGGCTTCTTCAAAGGCAGTTAAGCTGAAAGTCAAGGTTAATAATCGGGAGCAGCCGCACTCCCCGGAACAAAAGAAACGTAGGGAGAAGTTTCTGACACTCCTCAAGCTCAATGAGGATTATGAGTCAGGATGGGATGACTCTGACTCCTTCTTTGATGATGCGGCTTCTGGATATGGTGCGGATGGTGACCCTTATGGTGTGGCTTCTGTTTCGAATTTTGGTGGTGATGTTGACTAATCTGCTTTCCTTTCCTTCTTTGTTTTCCTTTTGATCTTTCTTTTTTTGGGTCTTTGGGTTGGGGTTGTAAAAACCCCTAAAAATGTTAAAAACCCTAAAAAATATTAAAATACATAAAAACTCAAAAAAAACCCAACAAACACCTTAAAATCCCTAAAAACCCCTAAACACCCAAAAAACTCTTAAAACCCCACAAAATCCCTAAAAACTGAAAACCCTTAAAACCATAATATCCCCTAAAACCCATAAAAACACTTAAAACCCATAAAAAAAATCAAAAAACCCACTAAAAACTATAATAATCCATAAACACATGAAAACGTTAAAAAAATACCAAAAAACCCTAAAAACTAAAAGAGAACCAAAACCCCCAAAAGACCCTAAAAACTCTAAAAACCATAAAAATCCAAAGAAACCACTAAAAATCCATGAAACGTAAAAAACCTAAAAAACCTTGAAAACTTAATTGTAACCATACAACCCCCACCCCCCATAATAAAAAAACTCTAAAAAACCAAAAAGACCACAAAACCCCAAAGGTCCCTGAAAACCCGAAAATACCGTAGAACCCATAAAACCCCTCAAAATCCCTAAAAACCCTAAAAATCATAAAAAACCTAAAAAACCCCTAAAAATCCATTAAAACTTAAAAACCCCTAAAAACCCTGAAAAGTTCTAGAAAACCACGAAACCCCTAAAAACCTTAAAAACCCTAAAAACCCTAAAAACCCATAAAACCCCTAAGAAACCACTAAAAATACTAAAAATACTCTAAAAAACCTTTAAAATCCGAAAGAACTCAAAAAACCACAAAAAACTGCAAATTCCCTAAAAAGCCAACAAACCCTAAAAACCATCACTATTGGAAATTCAAGTATTTGCGACAGGATCCCGTCGCAAATGACCCGTTGCATAAAATGGCGTCGCAAAAATATTTCTGTTTTTTAAACAAAAAAATATTTGCGATGGGCCCGTCACAAAACATTATTTATGACGGGCATGTTTCCCGTCGCAAATAGTTCCTTTGAAAATATACGCATCACAAATAATAATAAAAAATTTTAAAAAAAAATATTTGTGACGGGCCCATCTCAAAAAGGTATTTACAACGATTTGCGATGGGGCCGTCGCAAATAATAATAACAAAATTAAGAAAAATTAAAAAATAAAATAAAATAAAAAACTAAAAAATATAAATAAAAACATTAAAAATATTACAACTAATTAAAAAATTTACAAATAATGAAATCTTTAAATATAATACAAGACATTAAAAATATGAAAACAATTACAAATAATCATAAAAATTATAAACAATTAAAAATAATTAAATTATGCAACATTCACACCAATATACAAGAAAGAAAATGTAAATAAATAATATTACAAATTTTGAATTCAAATGTTTTTAACATGAAAAAAAATCACATTTCCGGTGGAGGTGGAGGAGCTGGAGGAGATGGTGGAGAATACTCTATCCCTAATTATTCCTAATTCCTAATTATTATTAATTATTCCTAATTATTACTAATTATTCCTAATTATTGATGATTATTACTAATTGTTCCTATTTATAACTAATTATTCCAATTCAATTATTCCTATTTATTAATAATTATTCATATTTATTAATAATTATTGCTAAATATTCCTAAATATTCCTATTTATTAATAGTTATTCCTAATTTTTATTAGTTATTCCTATTTATTAATAGTTATTCCTATTTATTAATAGTTATTCCTATTTATTAATACATATTCCTAATTATTAATAGTTATTCCTATTTATTAACAGTTATTCCTATTTATTAATATTTATTCCTATTTATTAATACTTATTCCTAATTATTAATACTTATTCCTAATTCTTAATAATTATTCCTAATTCTTAATAATTAATAACAATTATTGCTAATTATTAACAATTATTGCTAATTATTAACAATTATTGCAAATTATTAACAATTGTAGCTAATTATTGACTATTATTGCTAATTTTTAAGAATTATGGCTAATTATTAACCATTATTGCTAATTATTAACAATTATGGCCAATTATTTGTATTATTAATAATTATTCCTAATTCTTATTTACTAATAATTATTTCTAATTATCCATATTTATTCTTATTTTTTCGTATCTATTCTTATTTCTTCTTAGTTGTTACTAATTATTCCAAATTATTCCAAATTATTCCTATTTATTCCTAATTATTAGTATTTATTACTAATTATCGTTAATAATTAATAATTACAAGTAAATATCAATAATTAATACTAATAATTTATATTTATTAACTGAAAATATGCTAACAAAACAATTTAAATATAATTTAATTACAACTAATTAACAATAATTAAAATTAATATAAAAAATAAATTAAATAGAGTATAAATGCCTTTAAACTTGATCTTTAGTAGGTGAAGAAGATTTCAAAATCCGCTCGGAAAAAAAATCGACTTCTAAAACTTTTAACTCTGAAAGTGAGTTTAGAGAGAAATCAGATAGAGAAGTTGAATGTAGGGAAGGAAAAAACTGATGGGGGGTACATATAGGTTTGATTATTTGCGACGAGACTATTTACGATGGGTCCCGTCACAAATAACTTACACGGCATTAATTACAGTCGGCGGTTAAATAAGTATTTGCGACGGGACCCGTCGCAAATAACTTACACCACATTAATTTCATTCGCCGGTTAAATAAGTATTTGCGACGGGTCCCGTCGCAAATAACTTACACCACATTAATTAAGGTCGGCAGTTAAATAAGTATTTGCAGCGGGTCTCGTCGCAAAAATGTAGTTGCGATGGGACCCATCGCAAATAACTTACACCATATTAATTACGGTCATCGATTAAATAGGTATTTACGACAGGTACTGTCGCAAATAGTCACCGACCGACATATTATTTGTGATGGGGGGGGGGTATGTTCTTGTCGCAAATAGTATAAGTATTTGCGATGGGTCCCGTCGCAAAAACGTATTTGTGATGGGACCCGTCGCAAATAACTTACACCATATTAATTACTGTCGCCGGTTAAATAAGTATTTGCGATGAGTCCCGTCACAAATAGTCAATATTATTTGCGACGGGGGGTATGTTCCCATCGGAAAAACCCTCTCCCACGGTTTGGCATGCAGTGGGCGTGAAACCTTTTGCGACGGTAACCCTTACCCTGTCGCAAATAAGTAGTTATTTGCGATGAGGTAAGGGTTCCCATCGCAAATAACCTTTTCGAGGGACTATTTGCGACGGGACTCCATCCCGTCACAAATAACCCGTCACAAAAACCAGAATTTCTCGTAGTGCATAAAAATCCAAAAAAAAAACTCCTAAAAATCTAAGAAAACATAAAAAACCCTAAAATCACTGAAAACCCCCTGAAAACCATAAAACCCCCTAAAAACCTTTAAAACCCCTAAAACCCCATAAAAACCCTAAAACCCTGTAAAAACCCTAAAACTGTTAAAAACTCTAAAAAACCTTTAAATTGCTAAAATACTCAAAAAACACCCTAAAAACACAAAATGACCCTAAAAACCCCAAAAATCTCTGAAAACCCCTAAACCTTATTAACCCAAAATATCCTAAAAAACCCCTAAAATCCATGAAAACTTAAAAACCTCTGAAAACCTCTTAAAACCATGAAAAACAATGAAAACCATAAAGAACCCCCAAAACCTTAAAAACCCTATAGAATAATAAAAACCCTAAAAACCATGAAAAACTCTAAAAACTATTAGAACCCCTAAAAATGTAAAAAAAACTCTAAAACATTAAAAACCCTAAAAAACATAAGAAAAAAATCCTAAAAGATCCTAAAAACCTGGAAAACCCCTAAAAACTATAAAATCCCTGAAAAAAATTAAGGAAAACTCTAAAAACACAAGAAAATCCTAAAAACCTCAAAAATCCCTAAAAACCCACAAAATCCCTAAAACCATAAAAACTTGAAAAACCAAAAAAAAACCTGAAAAACTTCTAAAAATACATGAAAATGTAAAAAACCCAAGAAACCTATAGAAACTTCTAAAAACCATAAAAACCCTAAAATATCATAAAAACCAAAAAATCAAAAAAAACTAAAAACACTTGAAACCCCTAAAATGTTAAAAGACTCGAAAAAACCTCTAAAAACCCAAAAGACCCTAAAAACCATGAGAACCCATAAAACCCCTAAAACCCTTGAAAACTCGTAAAAACACACAAATCCCTAAAAAACCTTAAAAGCATAAAAATCCTAAAAACTCCCTAAAAATACATGAAAACGTAAAAAATCTTAAAAACCCTGAAAAAACCCTGAAAACCATAACCCCCCCCCCAAAAAAAAAATTCAAACCCTTAAAAACCCCTAAATATCCATAAAACCCTAAAAACTACTAAAAACTCTAAAAACCCTAAAACCCCCTAAAAATGTCAAAAAAACTCTAGAAACCTTATAAACCGAAAAAAACTCAAAATAACCCAAAAAACCCAAAGAGACCCTAAAAACCCTAAAAATATATAAAAACCATAAAACCCCTCAAAATACTTAAAACTCCTAAAACCATAAAAACTATAAAAATCCTAAAAAGCCCCTAAAATCGATGAAAATGTAAAAAACCCAAAAAACCTTGAAAACCCCCTAAAAACCATAAATCCTATAAAAACCATAAAAACATAAAAAATCCCTAAAATATCCCTAAAACCCTAAAATCCCCAAAAAAAGCTCAAAATAAAACACAAAAAACCCAAAAAGACTGTAAAAACATTGAAACCCCTCAAGATCCCTAAAAAGGCTAAAATCCCTAAAAATAATAAAAGCCTAAAAAGCCTAAAATCCATAAAAATCAATAAAATTTTTAAAAAACCAAAAAGATCAATAAAAACCTTAAAACCCCGTAAAAACTCCAAAAACCCGAAAAACCTTTAAAAATGTTAAGAACTCTAAAAACCATGAAATGCTAAAACACTAAAAAAATTAAAACCCCTAAAAACCCTAAAAACTATAAAAATCCTAAAAACCCCCTAAAAATCCATGAAAACGTAAAAAGCCTAAAAACCCTAAAAACCCTAGAAAACCACAAAACCCCTAATAGCAATAAAAAAAATAAAAAACCCATAAAAATCTTAAAAAACAATAAAAACTCAAAAAACCCTTTAAACTCCTAGAAATGTTTAAAAAGTACAAAAAACCTATAATACCCTAAAAAACTCAATAAAAAAACCCATAAAAACTCAAAAAATCCTAAAAAACATGAAAACCCTAAAAACCTTAACCCCCCCCCCCCTCTGAAAGACCCTAAAAACCATCAAAATCCCTAAAACCTCTAAAAACATTAAAATCCTAAAAAAGACATAAAAATTAATGAAAATGGAAAAAAAATAAAAACCCTAAAAACCCCTAAAAACCCTAACCCCCCCCCAAAAAAACCTTAAAACCCTAAAAACCGATGAAAACCCTAAAAACATTAAAAACTCTAAAAACCCTTAAAAACCCTGTAAAATGAAAATAAAACCCTAAAAACCCCCAAAACCCCAAAAAACTATAAAAACCCCTAAAAACCCAAAAAACCACTAAAAACCCTAAAGACCCTCATAATCACTAAAAACCATAAAAATCCTAAAACACCTAAAAATCTATGAGAATGTAAAAAACCCTAAAACCCTGAAAAGTCCTTGAAAACATTAAAATCTCCTAAAAAAATTAAAAACCCAAAAAACCCATAAATACCTAGAGAACCACTAAAAAGCCTAAAAATGTTAAGAAGATCTAAAAAACCTTTAACCCTAAAAACCCAATAGAGAATAAAAATCCTAAAAAACCCCTAAAAATTCATCAAAATGTAAAAACCATAAAAAATCTGAAAAACACCCCAAAACAAGAAGAACCCCTAAACACCATAAAAACCCATAAAAAATCAAAACCACTAAAAACCATTAAAACCCCTAAAAATGTTAACAAACTCTAAAATCGTTAAAAACTCGAAAAACTCAAAAAAGCCCTAAAATCCATAAAAGACCATAGAAAACTTGAAAATACCTAAACCCCCTAGAAACCCTAAAATACCTTAAGAATACCTAAAACCCCTCAAAACCCCTAAAATCCCAAAAACCCATAAGAACCACAAAAATCCTAAGAAACACCTAAAAATCCATGAAAACATAAAAAACCATAAAAACCCTATAAACCGCCTTAAAATAATAAAATCCCCTAAAAATCATAAAAACCCTAAAAACTAATAAAAAACTCTTAAAAACCACTAAAAATCTATAAACCCTTAAAACCCCTAAAAATGTGAAAAAACTCTAAAAACGCTTAAAACACTTAGAAATAAAAAAACCCCTAAAAATCCAAAAGACCTTGAAATCTTTGAAAACTCCATTAAAACACTAAAAAACCCACTAAAACTCTAAAAACCCTTAAAACACCTAAATACATTAAAAACATTAAAAACCTTAAAAACTCAAAAAACCCTAAAAATAAAAAAGGACCCTGAAAACCCTTTAAACATCTAAAACCCTAAAACCCCCCAAAAAACCGCAAACCCCTCAAAATCCCTAAAAACCCTAAAAACTATAAAAATCCTAAAAACCCCTTAAAATTCTATGAAAATGTAAAAAACCCTAAAGAACCTAAAAACCCCATGAAAACCATAAAACGCCTAAAAATCGTAAAATTGTAAAACCCCATAAAACCCCTAAAACCCACTAAAAGATTAAAAAAAAACTAAAAAACCTTAAAACCCATTAAAAACTCAAAAAACCCTAAAAACCGAAAAAATAATAAAATCCTAAAAACCCCTAAAATCAATGAAAACATAAAACAGCCTAGAAACCATGAAAACCCGCAAAAACTCTAAAAACCCTTAAAACCCCGTAAATGTTTAAAAAACTCTAAAATCCCTTAAAACCCATGAAAACTAAAAAAACCATAAAAGCCTGAAATGACCCTAAAAACCCTGAAAAACTAAAAAACCCCATAAAAACTCAAAAAGATTCTAAAAACTTTGAAAACCCCTAAAAACCCTAAAAAAAACTTGAAAACCCTTAAAACCACTCAAAATCTCAAAAAATCCAAAAAACACTAAAAATATAGAAAACCTAAAAATCCCCTAAAAATCAATGAAAATGTAAAAAACCCTTAAAAACCCTAAAATCAAAAAAAAACCTAAAAACCCAAAAGTCCCTAAAAACCCAGAAACCCTTAAAACTACCTAAAAACACGAAAAACACTCATAATCCCTAAAAACCCTATGAAACTATAAAAACAAAAAGCAACCAAAAAAACCCTAAAATCCATGAAAATGTAAAAAACCCCTAAAAATCCTGAAAAAAACCCTGAAAATCATAAAAACCCAACAAAACCCTTAAAAACCTTAAAAACCCAAAAGACCCTAAAAACCCATAAAAAGATTAAAAACCCACTAAAAACTATAAAGACACTTAAAACCCATAAATAGTTTTAAAAACTCAAAAAAAACATTGAAACCTTAAAAAACTCAAAAAAACCAAAAACCCCAAAAGACCCTAAAAATCCTGAAAACCCCCTAAAAACCCTAAAAACCCTTGAAAACCCCTAAAAACCCAAAAAACCCAAAAAACTATAAAAATCCAAAAAACCCCCAAAAAATCAATGAAAACAAAAAAAAAATCATAAAAACCTTGAAAACCCCTGAAATCCATAAAAACCCCAAAAACCTTAAAAACCTTAAATACCTAAAAAACCTATAAAAACCCTTAAAACCCCACAAAAAACTCTATAAAACTTAAAAACCCTAAAATATTCAAAAAAAACCATAAAAACACAAAAAGACCATAAAAACCCCTACAAAACATAAAAACCCTTGAAAACACTCAAAATACCAAAAAAGCCTAGAAACCCATAAAAGCAAAAAAAATCCAAAAAACCTATAAAAACTATGAAAACCCTAAATGGTGTGGTGGCAATTCATCAATCAGTCCATGCAGTGGCTCATATCCAGGATGGTACGATGGCTAATGATATTAAGGACCTTATTGTGTTGAGAACTCTCGGAATTTCTGGAAGATGCAGGAAACAGAAGGACTTTAAATTCATTCGGTGGATAACACCAATCCCAGAATGGATAAAAGTTAATGTGGATGGTGCAGCCCTAGGCGCGCCTGGTCCCTCTGGGTGTGGTGGTGTTTTCCGGACGTATAGAGGCTTTGTTAAAGGATGCTTTTATCATTACATTAGGAATGGATGTGCTTATGAAGCAGAGCTATGGGCCATGATTAAGGCTGTACAGTTTGCAGTCCACTTGATGCGCGATGAAGGACCCGCTAGGAAGTGCCCTAGGAACCTTGTACAATGTTCGCGCGTTGTGCACCCGGATCGCCGCAAGAAAACAAGTGAATGTGGTGTGCGGATAGTGATAAATAGAAGGAAGAGGGAATTGGGCAAGGTAGAACCCAAAGAGAACTTGTCTCTAAGAACTCTAGCCACAAGACGCCACAAAGGGTGACCAATCCTTTGATAATTAAGCAAGAACACAAAGGTTGCAAGCAAAACTCACCATAATAACATTACCTTCATTCATGATCTCCAAAGAGTACATGGGGGTGGCTATTTATAGCCAAGGATTGATACAAAATTCTAACACCTAGTTTCCTCAAGTCAAAAAGCCTACATGTCACTTTTGACAATTTTGGCACATGCCCATGACTTTAGGAGATAAGTAGCACATCCTTTTTGGAAAGTAAAGACAACTAGCCCACCACTTTTGACTTTGAAGATTCCATGGTGGGGTGGGCTTGAAATTCGTAGCACACATTGGATTGGGTTTTTAAAAGCATGTTTGGGCCTTAATTAATGTAATTATAGGCCCGGATGCTTCCCCCAAGCAAGGGTGTTGGGCCTCCTCTTGGAATTGCAAGATTAACCCATTTAAGGCCTCCTTCATTCTCTTGGTCCGCTCCCTTGTCATTGGGCCGCCAATTCCTCACAGCGGGTCTTGTGAAATCATGCGCCTTCCACCCTCCTCATCAAGACCGCCTCCAACACCTCGATGACCATTCGTGCCATGATCCTCATCATCTCCTCCCTCCTCAAAAGGATTCTTCCTCGAATCTGAAAATTCAAAGGGAGAAAGATCAGCAACATTAAAGGTGGCACTAACATTCCTATACCTGTCGGGTAACTCAATCTTGTTGGCATTATCATTGATCTTCTCTAAGACTTGGAAAGGTCCATCTCCCCGTGGATGAAGTTTTGATTTTCTTTACTCCGGGAACCTCTCTTTCCTCAAGTGTATCCACACCCAATCTCCGGGTTGAAACACCATTTTCCGCCGACCTTTGTTGGCATGTTTCGCCACTTGTTCATTCTTCCGTTCAATGTTGGCCTTTACCTTTGCATGAAATTCCTGCACAAACTTTGCCTTTTTTTCACCTTCAAGATTAGAAAATTGATTAGTAGGCAAAGGTAAAATATCAAGTGGAGTCAATGGGTTAAAACCATACACAACTTCAAATGGTGAAGCATTAGTAGTTGAGTGAACCGCTCGATTATAAGCAAACTCAATGTGAGGCAAGCATCTTTCCCAATGTTTCAAATTTTTTCTAAGGATGGCACGTAACAATGTGGAAAGTGTTCTATTGACCACCTCAGTTTGACCATCTGTTTGTGGGTGTGCAGTGGTGGAGAACAAAAGCTTGGTTCCAAGTTTGTTTCACAATGTCCTCCAGAAGTGACTAAGGAATTTGACATCCCTATCACTCACAATGCTCTTGGGTAAGCCATGAAACCTAACAATTTTCCTGAAAAACAGATCAGCGATATGAGTTGCATCATTGGTTTTAGAACATGCAATAAAATGTGCCATTTTACTAAATTTGTCCACCACCACAAAGATGCTATCCTTCCCTGATTGTGATCTTGGCAAGCCAAGAACAAAGTCCATTGAAATGTCAACCCAAGGATGAGAAGCAACAGGCAAAGGGGTGTATAAGCCATGTGGATGCAGTTTGGACTTTGCATGTTTGCATACATGACAATTTCCACAAATACTAACCACATCTCTACGCATGTGAGGCCAATAAAAATGTTCACACAACAATGCCAAAGTTTTCTCAACCCCAAAATGCCCCATTAATCCACCTCCATGAGTTTCTCTAACAAGCAATTCACGCATGGAACAAGATGGAACACACAATTTATTTTTTCGAAACAGAAATCCATCATGTTTGTAAAAATCATTTTTCCCATGTTTTTCACACAACTTCCAAATTTCAGAAAAATCACCATCATTCTCATACATGCTTTTCAACATTTCAAAACCAAGTATTTTAGCATGCATAGAAGTGATAAGAGAGTACCTCCTAGACAAAGCATCAACAACAACATTTTCTTTTCCTTGCTTATGCTTAATGACATAAGGAAATGTTTCAATAAATTCAATCCATCTTTCATGCCTCCTATTCAACTTTCCTTGTGACTTAAGAAATTTTAGGCTTTCATGATCCGAATGAATCACAAATTCCCTTGGCCATAAGTAATGCTGCCAATTTTCTAAAGTTCTTTTGAGGGCATATAATTCCTTGTCATAGGTAGAGTAGTTCAATGCAGCCCCATTAAGCTTCTCACTAAAGTAAGCAATAGGCTTAGAGTCTTGCATTAGAACAGCCCCAATTCCTATTCCAGAGGCATCACACTCCACCTCAAAAACTTTAGAAAATTCGGGCAGAATTAAGAGAGGTGAATTTGTCAACTTACCATTGAGTGTGGAGAAGGCATCTTCTTGCGCTTTTCCCCACTTAAAGCTCACTCCTTTCTTGACCAACTCATTCAATGGTGACGCAATGGTTGAAAAGTCCCTCACAAACCTTCGGTAAAAACTCGCAAGTCCATGGAAGCTCCTCACCTCATTGACATTCTTTGGTGTTGGCCATTCCCGAATTGCCTTCACCTTCTCTTCATCAACCCTCATGCCATCAGCCCCTACCACAAAACCAAGGAAAACAACCGAATTTAAACAAAATGTACATTTTTCCACATTGGCAAACAACCTATTTTTCCTAAGAGTCTCAAAAACATGTCTCAAATGCCCATGATGTTCATCTAGACTCTTAGAATAAACAAGGATGTCATCAAAATAAACAACCACAAATTTCCCAATGAATGGATGGAAAACATGATTCATTAAGTTCATGAATGTACTCGGGGCGTTAGTTAGCCCAAAAGGCATAACTAGCCATTCATACAACCCAAACTTAGTTTTAAATGCAGTTTTCCATTCATCTCCCTCTTTCATTCTAATTTGATGGTATCCACTCCTTAGGTCAATTTTAGTGAACAAAGATGCACCATGGAGTTCATCAAGCATATCATCCAAACGAGGTATCGGATTGCGGTACTTTACCGTGATTTTGTTGATAGCTCGACAATCAACACACATTCTCCACTTACCATCTTTTTTTGGGACAAGAATTACCGGCACCGCACAAGGACTCAAGCTCTCTCGGACAAATCCCTTCCTTAGCAATTCTTCCACTTGTCGTTGGATTTCTCGAGTTTCCTCCGGGTTAGCCCGATAGGCCGGTCGATTGGGAAGTGTTGCTCCTGGGAGGAAGTCGATGTGGTGCACGATACCCCGCAAGGGAGGTAAGCCATCAGGAATTTCCTCCGGAAACACGTCACCAAATTCCTGCAAAAGAGACACAACACTAGAATGCAATGATGGGTTAAGAGAGTTAGCCGTAAAACATTCTCCCTTGCATAAAAGCATGAGAGTTTCCTCCCCCTCTAAAGCTCTCTCTATCTCTCTTTTTCCAGAAAATAGACTCAATTTTTCCTCAACACTCTTGTTTTCACTCTTATTTTCACTCTTGTTTTCAACTCTTTTATTTCCCTCATTTCTTTTGATTTCACTCATCACTCCTTTTTCACTCTTGATTTTTCCACTCTTCTCAATCTCTCTATTTTTCTCTCTCTTTTCTTTTTCTCTCATCTCACAATCTCTCTCAATCCTCACTTGGTCTTCATAAGCATGCAAAGGCCTCAATGGTGTAAGAATAACCGTCCTCCCATTGTACTCAAATGAATAGCGGTTGGTGTATCCATCATGTGTGACCCTCCTATCAAATTTCCATGGCCTGCCTAACAAGATATGACTAGCATGCATTGGAACAACATCGCACATCACCTTGTCTTCATACTTCCCAATAGAAAATGGAACTTGTGCTTGCTTAGTCACTTTGACATCCCCGCTATTATTTAACCATTGCAATCTATAAGGCCTAGGATGCCTAGTCGTAGCCAATCCCAATTTATCAACCATCAAACCACTTGCTACGTTTGTACAACTACCCCCATCAATAATCATACTACATACCTTATCTTTGACGAGGCATCTAGTATGAAAAATGTGCTCCCTTTACTCTTGATCATGTTCTCCTTTGGGTTGAGCACTCAAAGCACGCCTTGCCACAAGCATTTCTCCATGTACGGGGCTTTCTACTTCCACCTCCGAATCATCCTCAAGTGATGGCATTTCATCTTCGCTTGAGCTAGCACTAAGAACATCTCCATCATCCAAAATAATCATTGTTCTCTTGTTTGGGAATTGTGAGGCAATATGTCCAAATCCTTGACATTTAAAACATTTGATATCTCGTGATTTGGAAACAACCTTACCCTCCATTTTACCTTTGGATTCCGGAAAGAATGGTTTTGGTTTGGGCAACTCCTTCGAATCAGTCTTGTGTTCCCTTACATGCTCTTCTGGTTTGGAATCCTTAAACTTGAATGAAGGTTTAGAATCCTTACCATAAGATGTAGGGCGCATCCTTCTTGCCTTTACTTGCCTCTCCGCTTTGGTAGCCATGTGTAGTAGATCCTCCATGTCCAAGTAGTGGTGCATGTCCACTATGTCTCGAATGTCATAGTTGAGCCCATTCACAAACCTTGCCATGGTGGCCTCTCGATCCTCTTCAATATTGGCCCGAATCATGATGATCTCCATCTCTTTATGGTACTCCTCAACACTCATGGACCCTTGTTTCAAACCCTGTAACTTGAGGAACAAATCACGATAATAGTGGCTAGAAATGAACCTCTTACGCATTACCACTTTGATCTCCTCCCAGGTGCGGATGGGTCTTTCTCCACTTCGTCGTCGACTCACTTGTAGTTGGTCCCACCAAATACTCGCATAGTCGGTGAATTCCATGGCCGCCAACTTCACTTTGTTTTCCTCCGAATATGTGTGACAACCAAAAACATGTTCGACCTTTCTTTCCCATTCCAAATATGTTTCGGGATCATTCTTACCTTGGAATGAAGGGATCCTCAACTTTACTCCTCCAAGATCATCTGCTTGCCTCCACGGTGGTTGATTTCTTCGGATTGGTGACTCATGGAGATCAGAAAACTCTTCCTCTTCTTCAACCACCCGCCTCCTTGGTGGTGCTCTAGAATTGGAAGGGGATTGCAATTCATCCATCCTTGCATTCAACCTTTGGAATTGTTCTTGTACAGCCCTCATAAACAACTTGATGTCCGCTTCATTGGTGTTACTCGACTCCGCCATTTCGGTATCCTGTGAGAAAAATGAAAGGGAAAGGAAAATGGACCTCACACACTCCCTCACTTGTTTACACTCAAAATAATTTGTTCGCTCGTGTTTCACTCAATTTCAGCTTTTATCAAAATGTAACACTCTTGCCTTTTACCACTCAACTTGCTTCCTATAGCATTCTTACCCAATTTCAACAAATCTAAAGGATCGTTGAAATGTGGCAATCCCGAACTAGAATTCAAAGATAAAATTAAAAAATGGATTCAAGATAGAAAATATTTGAAGTGAATGAAAAGGGATGAAGAAGAATGAAAACGGGACGTAGAATTCAAAATGTTGCAATTTTTTTTTGAGACTTAATTTTTTTTTTGATTTTTTTGGGCTCTTTTTTTTTTGAATAAATGTAGTAGCAACAAGATGAATATTTCAATATTTAAATGCAGGAGAAGTAGTAATTTGTAAAACAAAATGGAATCAAAGTGTGAGTTGCGGGGTTTTGAAATTGCAGATTTTTTTGCAAAATTTGAACCCACTGTATCTCACGATATATGGCTTTGATTTTTATGATTCCAAATGGGAAGGAAAGATCAGCTTCTCAACTGCAAGAATGACATGCTATACGTCCGAAATGATGAAGAAATGACGTCCGTAGGTGAAGGAGGAATTGGACCAGAATTGATGTCAGCCCGATTCGAAGAGAAATGAAATGGAAGAAGGGATAAGAAAGAAGGAATCTGATTTCTTGCAAATGGGCTTTGATACCAAAAGATGCGTGATGAAAGACCCGCTAGGAAGTGTCCTAGGAACCTTGTACAATGTTCGCGCGTTGTGCACCCGGATCGCCGCAAGAAAACAAGTGAATGTGGTGTGCGGTTAGTGATAAATAGAAGGAAGAGGGAATTGGTCAAGGTAGAACCCAAAGAGAACTTGTCTCTAAGAACTCTAGCCACAAGACGCCACAAAGGGTGACCAATCCTTTGATAAGTCAAGAATTAAGCAAGAACACAAAGGTTGCAAGCAAAACTCACCATAATAACATTACCTTCATTCATGATCTCCAAAGAGTACATGGGGGTGGCTATTTATAGCCAAGGATTGATACAAAATTCTAACACCTAGTTTCCTCAAGTCAAAAAGCCTACATGTCACTTTTGACAATTTTGGCACATGCCCATGACTTTAGGAGACAAGTAGCACATCCTTGTCGGAAAGTAAAGACAACTAGCCCACCACTTTTGACTTTGAAGATTCCATGGTGGGGTGGGCTTGAAATTTGTAGCACACATTGGATTGGGTTTTTAAAAACATGTTTGGGCCTTAATTAATGTAATTATAGGCCCGGATGCTTCCCCCAAGCAAGGGTGTTGGACATCCTCTTGGAATTGCAAGATTAACCCATTTAAGGCCTCCTTCATTCTCTTGGTCCGCTCCCTTGTCATTGGGCCGCCAATTCCTCGCAGCGGGTCTTGTGAAATCATGCGCCTTCCACCCTCCTCATCAATACCGCCTCCAACACCTCGATGACCATTCGTGCCGTGATCCTCATCACCACTTCAGGTGGACGCAGCTATGGATTGAATCTGACTCGATGCTGGTGGTGGAAGCCCTCAAAAGCAAAACAAGGACAATCCCATGGAGGCTCCTCCCACAATGGGTTGACTGTCTGAGAATCTCTCAGGGTATGAACATTATGGTCACACATATATACAGGGAAGCGAACAAGGTGGTGGACATACTCTCTAAGAAAGCAATTGAGGATGGATGTTCCATGTGGTCATTTATTGCACCAGATTTCTCCACTCCCCTTGTGGACTCAGACATGAAGGGTGAATTGCACACTCGGCTGTGCAAACCCTCCTTGTAATGCCTTGTACCTTTATTTTATGTTATTATATTTTGTGGGGCTGGGATCCGCCCGGCCCCAAACCTGCTTTGCCTAAAACCTCCTAAAAAATTTTAAAAACTAAAAAAACCCTTAAAAACCATAAAAACTCAAAACCCCCCTAAAATCCCAGAAATCCCCCAAAACCCTAAAAAATTCTAAAAACTATTGAAATACCCTAAACCACTTGAAAATCCCTAAAAACCCTAAAAAACCCTGAAAACAAAATAAACCTAAAAAACCCCCAAAAAATCCATAAAAACTTAAAAACCCAAAAAACCCTGAAAAAACCCAGAAAACTATAAAACCCCTAAAAACCTTTAAACCCCTAAAAACTGATAAAACCCAAAAAACAACAGAAAACTCTAAAAACCCTTAAAAACCTTAAAAACCTTAAAACACTCTAAAAAACCTTAAAACCACTAAAAACTCCTAAAAACCCAAAAATACACTAAAAACCTTGAAACACCCTAAATTTTTTTTCAACCCCTCAAAAACCCTCAAAATTCTAAAAAACCGTAAAATCCCTAAATACTATAAAAATCCAAAAAACCCCTAAAAATATATGAAAATGTAAACAAACTAAAAACCCTGAAAAACCCCTAAAACCATAAAAAAATTCAGAAACCCCCTAAAAAACCCTGAAAAACCAGAAAACCCCAAATAAGCCCTAAAAATCCCTAAAAACCCTCAAAATTGCTAAAAACCCTAAAAACCCTAAAAATCCTAAACACAATAAAATGCTATAAACCCGTTAAAATCCAACAAAAATTAAAAAACCTAAACAAACCGAAAAACCACTAATATCCATAAAAACCCTTAAAAACCAAAAAAACCCAAAAAACCATAAAAACCTAAAATACCACTAAAAATAAAAAACCCCTTAAAACCCCTAAAAATGTTAAAATCTCTACAAAAACCTTAAATACCCTTAAAACTAAAAAAACCCCTAGAAACCCAAAAATACCCTAAAATTCCAGAACACCCCTAAAAATTATAAAAACCACCAAAAAACCCTCATAATACTAGAAAACCCAAAAAATATCTAAAAACCATAAAAACCCTAAAAAAGCCTTAAAAATACATAAAACTTAAAAAACACTAAAAGACCACTGAAAACCATAAAACCCTTAAAGACCATAAAAAACGCTAAAAACTCATAAAAAACCTAAGAAACCACTAAATCTCTAAAAACATTTTAAAACCCTAAAACATTAAAAACTCTAAAAAACTTAAAAACAAAAAAAAACACTAAAAAAACCCTAAAACCCAAAATGAGCCTAAAAACCCGAAAACAGCTAAAAGCCTTAAAAACCCTTGAAACCCCAAAAAACCCTCAAAATCCCTAAAAACCCTAAAAATACCTAAAACCCATAAAAATCCTAAAAACCCTAAAAATCCATGAAAACATAGAAAAATTCTAAGAACCCTGAAAACCCCCTGAAAACCATAAATTCTTCTAAAAACCTTAAAAACCCCGAAAATCCCATAAAAACACTAAAATCCTATTAAGATATCTAAAAACCATAAAACCCCCAAAACATTAAAAAAACTCTAAAAACCTGAAAAGCCCTAAAAACTCAAAAAAAAACCTAAAAAATCAAAAAATCCCATGAGATCATTAAAAACCCTAAAAACCAAAAACTCATTAAGTCCTTAAAAACATCAAAATCCCTAAATACCCTAAAAACCATAAAAACCATAAAAATCGAAAAACCGCTAAAAATCCATGAAAATGTACAAAACCCTAAAAACCCAGAAAAGACTCTTAAAACCAAAAAAAACCCTAAAACATTAAAAAACCCAAAAAACACTAAAAACTCTAAACCCCCATAAAACCTCTAAAATTGTTAAAAACTCTAAAAACCTTAAAACCCTATAAAACTCAAAACAACCCTAAAAACCCAAAAGGTCCTGAAAATCCTGAAAACCCCTAAAAACACCTTAAAAAACAAAGAACCCTCAAAATCCCTAAAAATGCTAAAAAACCCATAAAACCATATAAATCCAAAAATCTGAAAAACCCCTGATATCCATAAAACCCCCTAAAAACCAACTTAAAAACCCACTAAAAACTTTAAAAAACCTTTAAACCCATAATACGGTAAAAACTCTAAAAAACCTGAAAATCCCTAAAAACCCAAAAGACCCTAAAACCCCTAAAATCCTTTGAGAAATAATAAAAACCTTCAGAATCCATAAAATCCCTAAAAACCAAACAAATCCTAAAATCCATGAAAAATCCATGCAAATACAAAAAACCCAAAAAACCTAGAATACCCTAAAACCTTTAAAAATGTTAAAAATCTATAAAAACATTAAAATCCTAAAAAACTCAAAAAAAACCTAAAAACCCAAAAAGACACAAAAAACCCTTAAAACACTAAAACCCTCAAGATCACCAAAAAACCTATAAAAAATAAAGACAAAAAATATCATAAAAGTCCCTTAAAAATCCATGAAAAATGTAAAAATCCCTAAAACACCCTTAAAACCGTAAAACCCCTAAAAACCTTAAAAAATACTAAAAACCCGTAAAACCCCTAAAAATTGCGAAAAACTCTAAAAACCCTTAAAACCCCTAACTTAAAAAAAAACTCTAAAAAACCTTAAAAACATTAAAAAAATAAAAAAAAACACCTAAAACCCACAAATTTAAAAACCTTGAAAACCCTAAAAACCTTAAAACCCATGATAAAACAAAAAATCCCTCAAAATCCCTAAAAAACCTAGAAAACCCTAAAAACCATAAAAATTTGAAAAAACCTTAAAAATCCATGAAAATATAAAAAAACTTAAAAACCCTTGGAAAACATAAAAACCACTAGAAACCTTAAAAACCCTAAAACCCATAAAAACCCTAAAACCAACTAAAAACTCTAAAAACCCTTTAAACCCCAAAAAACATTTAAAACCAAAAAAACCCTAAAAAACTCAAAATAACACTTAAAACCCCAAAAGACCCTAAAACCCTTGAAAACCCCTAAAAACCTAGAAAACCTATGAAAAAACACTAAAACTCTCAAAATCCATAAAAACCCTAGAAGCCATAAAAAACCTAAAAACCCACTAAAAACCATGAATATGTAAAAAACCCTAAAACCCTTCAAAAACCCTCTGAAAACCATAAAAACCACTAAAAACATTTTAAAACCAGAAAACCCCCTAAAAATCACAAAAAACTCTAAAAAATATTTTAAACCTTAAAAATGTTAAAAAAATTAAAAACCTAAAAAACCCAAAAAAACCTAAAAACTCAAAAAAACCCTGAAAGAACCTAAAAACCATGAAAACCCCTAAACCCCTAAAAACACTTGAAAAATACTAAAACCCTCAAAATCCCTCAAAACCCTAAAACCCCCGAAACATTAAATCGTAAAAAACTCCTAAAAATCCATGACAAATTAAAAAACCCTAAAAAACCTAAAAAAACTTGAAAACTATAAAAACCCCAAAAAACTGCAAAAAAACATAAAACCCCCCAAAACCCAAATAAAAACTAAAAACTAGAAAACCCCTTAAACCCCAAAAATTTTAACACTCTAAAAAACCTAAAAACCCCTAAAAACACTAAAAAAAACTAAAACCCCCAAAAGATCAAAAAAACCCTAAAAAACATAAAAACTTCTGAAAAACCCTAATAACCCTAAAAACCATTAAACACTAAAAAACCCTAAAAAACATCAAAGTCTTAAAACCCCCCCAAAAATCCAGGAAAACATAAAAACCCCTAGAAAACCTGAAAACCCCCTAAAGCCTTAAAAACCCTAAAAACCAACTAAAAACTCTAAAAACCCTTAAAACCCCTAAAAATGTTTAAAAAAATCTACAAAACCCTAAAACCCTTATAAAACACCAAAAAAAATCTAAAAACCTAGGAAAAACCATAAAAACCCTCAAAGTCCCTAAAAACCCAAAAAACCATAAAAATCCTAAAAACCCCTAAAAATCAATGAAAACATAAAAAACCCTAAACACCATAAAAAACCCCTAAAAACCATAAACCCCCTTAGAACCTTAGAAACCAGAAAAAACCCAAAAAAACCCAAAAAAACCCAAAAAAACCACTAAAAACCCTTTAAACCCCTAAAAATGTTAAAATCCTCTAAAAACTTAAAAACCATAAAAATACCAAAAAAAACCAAAAAGACCCTAAATACCTAAAAAACCCAAAAACACACAAAATACCAAAAAAAACCCAAAAAACCAAAAAAAAATCTAAAAAACAATGAAAGCGTAGAAAACCCTAAATCCCTATAAAACCATAAAACCCCCTAAAATCATTAAAACACTAAAACCCAAAAAAACCTTAAAAACCACTAAAAACTCGAAAAACCCTTTTATAACCCTATAAATGTTAAAAACTATAAAAAACCTTAAAAAACCCTTAAAATTTGGAAAAAAATACAAAAAACTAAAAATACCATAAAACCCCAAAGAAACTTAAAAACCCCTAAAAACTCCCAAAACCCTCAAATTCCTAAAACCCTAAAAAACCCTAAAAACCATTGAAATCCTAAAAAACCCCAAAAATCCATGAAAATGTAAAAAAACAAAAAAACCATAAAAAACCCACAAAAAAGCAAAAAACCCCTAAGTTTGTGGGTTTTAGGTTTTTATGGCATTTTATAGTTTTTTAAAGGTTTTAGGGGTTTTATGGTTTTTGAGGGATTTTCTAGGTTTTTTGGGTTTTTTATATTTACATGGATTTTTAGGGAATTTTAGGATTTGTATGGTTTTTAGGGATTTTATGGATTTTGAGGGTTTTTATTGTTTTTCAAAGGATTTTAGGGGTTTTAAGGTCTTTTTGGGTTTTTAAGGATTTTAAGGTTCTTTAGAGATTTTTACCGTTTTAGGGGTTTAAGGTTTTTTAATGTTTTTAGTGGGTTTTTATATTTTTTATGAGTTTTTAGGGGTTTTTAAGGTTTTTAGGGGTTTTTATAGATTTCAAGGATCTTTTCAGATTTTTGATGGTTTAATTTTTTTTATGGATTTTTAGGGGTTTTTAGGATTTCTATGGTTTTTATGAGTTTTTTAGTGTTTTTAGAGATTTTGAGGGTTCTTAGGGTTTTTAGGAGTTTTGAGGGGGTTTTAGGATTTTCAAGGACCTTTTGGGTTTTTAGGGCACTTTTTGTGTTTTTTTAGGGTTTTAAGGTTTTTAGAGTTTTTTAACATTTTTAGGGGTTTTAAGGGTTTTTAGAGTTTTTAGTGTTTTTTGGGTTTTATGGTTTTAAGAGGCTTTTTAGGCTTTTTGGGGTTTTGCACATTTTCATGGATTTTTAGGGGTTTTTCGATTTTTATGGTTTTTCAGGTTTTTTAGGGTTTTTTGGGATTTTGATGTTTTTAGGGTTTTAAGGGGTTTTTGGTTTTTTAGGGTTTTTAAGGATCTCAAGGTCTTTTGGGATTTTTAGGGATTTTGAGGTTTTTAGAGTTTTTTAATGTTTTAGAGGTTTTAAGGCTTTTAGAGATTTTAGTGTTTTTATGGATTTTCAGGTTTTTTTAAGGTTTTTAGAGGATTTTGCGGTTTTTAGTGGGGTTTTAGAGTTTTGTATGTTTTCATGGAATATTAGGGGTTTTAAATACTTTTATGGGTTTTATGGATTTTTGGGGGTTTTAGGGATTTTGAGGGTTTTTTGGGGTTTTCAGGGGTTTTTAGGGCTTTTAGGTGTTTTTAGGATTTTTAGGCTCGTTTTGGGTTTTGGGGTTTTCTTAGTGTTTTTATGTTTTTAAGGTTTTTTAGTGTTTTTAATGTTTTTTGGGTTTTAAAAGGTTTTTAATGTTTTAGTGGTTTTTTAGGTTTTTATGAGTTTTTAGGTTTTTTTTATGGTTTTTAGGGGTTTTATGGTTTTTAGGGGTTTTAGTGTTTTTTATGTTTTATGTAATTTTAAGGGTTTTTTACGTTTTTGATGGTTTTTAGAGTTTTTATTTGGGTTTTCTCATAATATGAGGGTTTTTGAGTGGTTTATAGAATTTTTAGGGGTTTTCAGGATTTTTAGGGTATTTTTGGTTTTCTAGGGGTTTTTTTGAGTTTTTAAGGGTTTTTAATGTTTTTTAGAGTTTTTATCTTTTTTAGGGTTTTTTAATTTTTGATGAATTTTAAGGGATTTTATAGCATTTTTATTGTTTTAGGAAATTTGGGGTTTTTAGGGTTTTTTGGGATTTTTAGGATTTTTAGGGATTTTCAGGGGTTGTTTGGGGTTTTCTGGGTTTTCAAGGTTTTTAGGGGTTTTGTGAATTTTTTATGGTTTTAAGGTTTTTATAGTTTTTTAACATTTTTAAGGTTTTAAGGATTTTTAACGTTTTTAGGGGGGTTGTAGGGTTTTTATGGGTTTTTATGGTTTTTTATAATTTTTATGGGTTTTTATGTTTTTTAGGGGTTTTCAACGTCTTTATGGTTTTTTTATTTTCAATGATTTTTAGGGGTTTTTTAGGATTTTTATGGTATTTAGGGTTTTTACGTTTTTAAGAATTTTGTGGGTTTTTTAGGGGTTTCAAATTTTTTTACGGGGTTTCAAGGTTTTTAGTGTGTTTTTGGGTTTTTTATGATTTTTTTTTTACTTTTTAGGGGTTTTAAGGTTTTTTAGTGTTTTTAAATTTTTTAGGGGTTTTAAGGGTTTTTAGAGTTTTTTTTGGTCTTTTGGGTTTTATCTGTTTTTAGGATTTCAAAGGTTTTTACGGGTTTTGTAGTTTTCTGGGTTTTTCAGGCTTTTTATGGTTTTATTGGTCTTTAAGGGTTTTTAGGAATTTTCAAGTGGTTTTTGGTATTTTAAGGGTTTTTAGAATTTTTCAGTTTTTTGGGGGCTTTCTGGGTTTTTATGATTTTTTGAGTTTTTTTGGGTTTTAAGGTTTTCTTGAGTTTTTTAATATTTTTAGGGGGTTTTATGGTTTTCATAGTTTTTATAGGTTTTTTGGATTTTTTTTTTCTTTTATGAATTTTTAGGCTTTTTAGGGATTTTGAGGGGTTTTACGTGTTTTTATGGTTTATATGGGTTTTTAGGGTCTTTTTGTGTTTTTTGGGGTTTTTTGAGTTTTTTTGGGGTTTTTAAGGTTTTTAGAGTTTTTAGTGAGGTTTTAAGGGATTTGAGTGCGTTTTGGTTCTTTGGGTTTTTTGGTTTTGGGTTTGTACACCTCCCAGCTAAGCAGTAACCAGTATCCAGCATCACAATTTCCAGCATCCAATGCCTTCTCTCCCAGCAAGTTCACCACCAACATCACAGAACCGCCATCACCAAAATCATAGACATCAACTTCACCATTTTCCAGCCAAGCATTGTCCAAACTCCAACACCTCAGTTTTCGGCAGCAAGCACCCTCTTCAACCATACCCATCCAAGCATCATCCATCAACCAATATCTCATTTTCCAGCATACGGAACCTCTTATCCTGACAGCTTCTAGCATACCACACCATGAAGTGCAATAGACAACAGAGAACCACCAGCACCCGTGCCCAGAACCAACACCTTCATCAAATCCCAGCCCTGCATCAAACAGATTCAAGGGTTTTAGGGTTTTTACAGTTTTTTATGTTTTCATTTATTTTTAGGGGGTTTTTAGGGTTTTTATGGTTTTTAGGGGTTTTCAAGGGGTTTTAGGGTTTTTATGGGGTTTTCAGGATTTTTAGGGTCTTTTGGGGTTTTAGGGATTTTTAAGTTTTTTAGGGTTTCAAAGGTTTTTAGAGTTTTTAACTTTTTATCGGTTTTAAGTGTCTTTATAGTTTTTAGTGGATTTTTATTGTTTTATGGGGTTTTTTGGTTTTTTGGTTTTTTAAAGTTTTTAGGGGTTTTAGGGTTTTTATGCTTTTCAGGGGTTTTTCATGATTTTTAGGGTTTTTTTACATTTTCATGGATTTTAGGGTTTTTTTTTTGTTATTTTTTGTTTTTATAGTTTCATAGGGTTTTTAGGGATTATGGGTGTTTTTAGTGTTTTAGGGAGTTTTTAGGGTTTTTAGGGTTTTTAGGGTCTTTTTGGATATTTAGGGTTTTTTTTTCATTTTTAGGGTTTTTAAGGTTTTTAAAGGGGGTTTAAAGGGTTTTTAAAATTTTTTAGTGGTTTTTTAGGGGTTTTAGGATTTTTTATTGTTTTAGGGGTATTTCAAGGTTTTTTACATTTTCATTGATTTTTAGGGGTTTTTTAGGTTTTCTATATTTTTAGTGTTTTCTGGGTTTTTTGGGATTTAGAGTGGTTTTAGGAGTTTTCAAGTGTTTTTAGGGTTTTTAGGGGTTTTCAGGGTTTTTAGATTCTTTTTGGGTTTTAATGGGTTTTTTGATTTTTTTAGGGTTTCAAAGACTTTTTAGAGTTTTTTAAAGATTTTTAGAGTTTTTTTATGGATTTTATAGTTTTTAGTTGTTTTTTTGGTTTTTAAGGTTTTTTGAGGCTTTATGGTTTTAAGAGGTTTTTTTCTGGGTTTTTAGGATTTTTTATGTATTCATGGATTTTTAGGTGGTTTTAAGAATTTTTTTTGTCTTCAGGTTTTTAAGGTTTTTTGGGATTTTGAGGAGTTTTAGGTTTTTTTCTGGGTTTTTTGGGTTTTAGGGGCTTTTTAAGGGTTTTAGTGTCTTTTTGGATTTTGATTGTTTTTTTTGTTTTTTTTTTGTTTTTTAGGGTTTTTAGGGTTTGTTAGAGTTTTTTTTACTATTTTTAGAGGTTTTAAGGGTTTTTAGAGTTTTTTGTGGTTTTAGGGTCTTTAACGTTTTAGGGGGTTTTATGGTATTTAGAGTGATTTCAATGTTTTTAGGATTTTTTATGTTTTCATTGATTTTTAGGGCTATTTTAAGATTTTTTTTAGTTTATAGGTTATTAGGGTTTTTATGGATTTTAAAAGTTTTACTCTGGTTTTTAGGGTTTTTAGGGTCTTCTTGGGTTTTTAGGGGTTTTTATATTTTTTAGGGTTTTTAAGGTTTTTTAGATTTTTTTAATGTTTTTAGGGGTTTTAAGGGTTTTTAGAGTTTTTAGAGGTTTTTTTATGGTTTTTCAAATTTTTAAGGTTTTAATGGTTTTATTGTTTTCAATGGTTTTTCATGGTTTTAGGTATTTTTACCTTTTCATGGATTTTTATGAGGTTTTAGGATTTTAATGGTTTTTATGGTTTTTAGGAAATTTGAGGGGTTTTAAGGTTTTTAGAGCTTTTAAGGGTTTTTAGGGTCTTTTGGGTTTTTAGTTTTGTAAAGGATTTTTAGAGTTTTTTACGTTTTTAGGGGTTTTAATTGTTTTTCGTGTTTTTAATGGTTTGTTAGGGGTTTTAATGTTTTTAAGTGTTTTCATGGTTTTTAGGGGTTTTTCATGGACTTTTAGGGTTTTTTAAAATATTTTATGGTTTTTAAGGTTTTTTATGGTCTTTAGGGATTTTGATGTGTTTTATGGTTTTTAGGGGTTTTTAGGATTTTCAGGGTTTTTAGGGTCATTTTAGGTTATTATAGTTTTTTTGTTTTTTTGAGTTTTAAAGGTTTTTAGAGTTGTTTTAACATTTTTATATTTTTAAGGGTTTTTAGAGTATTTAGGGGTTTTCATGGTTTCTAGGGTGTTTTATGTTTTCATGGATTTTTTGGGGTTTTTAAGATTTTGTTGTTTTTCGGGTCTTTATGGTTTTTTTAGTTTTTAATGGGTTTTATGGTTTTTTAGAGTTTTTTTAATGTTTTAGTGGGTTTTATGGGTTTATGGGTTTTTACAGTTTTATGATTTTTTAGGGATTTTATGGTTTTCATGGGTATTTTTATGGTCTTTGGGGTTTTTTACATTTTCATAGATTTTTTAGGGGTTTTTAAGATTTTTAGGGTTTTTAGGGTTTTTAGGGATTTTTAGGGGTTTGGGGGTTTTTGGGGGGTTTTAGGGTTTTTAGGGGTTTGAAGGGTTTTTAGGGTCCTTTTTAATTTTTAGGGTTTTTTGAGTTTTTAGGGTTTTTAATGTTTTTAATGTATTTAGGTGTTTTAAGGGTTTTTATAGTATTTAGTTTTTTTTAGTGTTTTAATAGATTTTTCAAAGATTTTAAGGTCATCATCACCAGCAGGATGAAACCACAGCACGAGCACCGCAACCAAATGCGGCCATCATCACCTCCCAGCAAACAACAACCAGCAATTCGAATCACACCATTTCCAGCAACTAGCATGTCCTCCCCAGGAGGATCCACTGCCAGTGAAAACAACCAGCAAACTCCAACGAACGACAGCACCAAAACACCAGCATCAGCAACAAAAGCATCACCACCTCCTTGCCGACCAGCTCCTATCAACTTGAAGCTCGTAAACCAACAACCAGCACATCCTAACCCGTCGTCAAACAAGGAATCACAGCTCAACAACCAACAGTCATGGTCTTCGAACCAAACAACTTTCAGCATTCCACATCTCCTAGGGGGTTTAGGTATTTTCAGGGTTATTATGGTCTTTTAGGGATTTTAGGGGGGGGTTGAGTTTTTGAGTTTTTAAGGTTTTTAGAGTTTGTTAACATTTTTAGGGGTTTTAATGGTTTTTAGTGGTTTTGGTTTTTTATGGGTTTTTATGGTTTTTAGAGGCTCTTCTTGTTTTGGAGTGTTTTTCAAAGTTTTTATGGTTTTTACATTTTGATGGATTTTTTGGGGGTTTTTTAGGATTTTTATTCTTTATTGGGTTTTTAGGGTTTAAAGGTTTTTCAGATCTTTTTAACATTTTTAGACTTTTTAGTGGTTCTCTAGGTTTTTATGGGTTTTTTGGGTTTTTAAATTTTTTAGGAGTTTTTATGGCTTTCAATGACTTTTCTGGGTTTTAGGGTATTTTACATTCTTATATATTTTTAGGGGTTTTAGGATTTTTATGGTTTTTAGGGCTTTTTTGTGTTTTTAGAGATTTTGAGGGTCTTTAGGGTTTTTAGGGGTTTTTAGGGGTTTTTAGAGTTTTTAGGGGTTTTTTTGGGTTTTTAGGGTTTTATTTTCATTTTCTATGGTTTTTAAGGGTTTTTAGAGTTTTTTTCTGTATTTAGAGTTTTCATGGGTTTTTAGGGGTTTAAAGGTTTTTTGGGGGGTTTTATTGTTTTTAGGTGTTTTCAGGGTTTTTATTGTTTTTTCCATTTTCATTAATTTTTATGTGTGTTTTAGGATTTTTATGGTTTTTAGGGACTTTAGGGATTTTGATGGTTTTTAGGGTATTTCAGGGTTTTTATTGCTAATTGTTAATAAATTATTCCTAATTATTTCTAATTATTCCTAATTGTTCCTATTTATTAATAGTTATTCTTATTTATTTGTAGTTATTCCTATTTATTTATAGTTATTTATATTTATTAATAGTTATTTCTATTTATTAATACTTATTCCAAATTGTTAATAATTATTCCTATTTATTAATAGTTATTCCAATTTATTAATAGTTATTCTTATTTATTAATACTTATTCCTAATTATTAATACTTATTCCTAATTCTTAACAATTATTGCCAATTATTAATAATTATTGCTAATTATTAACAATTATTTCTAATTATTAACTATTATTTCTATTTATTAATAATTATTCCTAATTATACCTATTTATTAATAATTATTTCTAATTATTCCTATTTTTTCCTATTTTTTCGTATCTATTCTTGTTTTTCTGTAATTGATGCGAGATGCACGGGGTGGCCCGATCTTCACGGCGTAGGGCGGCGGATGATGGATGCAGTTTGGGGCTAAGTGATGAGTGAAGGATATGGATAGTGGAAGCAAGTAGTCAACCAACGCTATATGGAGCGTGACCTACTACTTAGACAACACACTCAAGGGAGGGGTGTGATGGCCAATCCACACAACAACGCACTTGGGTTGAGGCACGAAATTGGGGGCTTTGTGATCTTGGATCACCAATCTAACTTGTAGATTGACAGGGCAAGAATGCACAAGAGCAAGGGGGAAAACCGGGGATAATTCTCACACAACGGAGAGAAACAAAGCATAAACTCTCAAATTAAGTCTTGAATGCCAATACAATGCCATGGGGTGGCTATTTATAGCCAAGGGGGTGATACAATGGTCAAGGGTCTAATACCCTAAAGTCATAAAGTCTAAACCTACCTTGTCCCCTTAAAAGTCAAAAAGATAAAAGCCAACAAAGACTTTTGGAAAAGAAGCACACAACTTTCCAACATAGCCCACCGGATTTGACTTTGAGTGCATAGCCCACCGGATTTGACTTTGGTGTCCAAAGATGCCATTTCTAGAATCCTCCATGTGGGCAAGGCCTCCAAATTCGTGCAACCATGTGGGCCAAGTTTTAATCATCAATTTTGGGCTTGAATAAGTGATATTATTGGCCCATTTGCTGCATCCATGCAAGGTAATACCCATTGGGCCTTTAATGAAGCAAGATGAGCGCCCATTGAAGCATTCAACCTCTTTAATCTTCCTCATGTCATTGGGCCTTGCAAATATAATGCCTCCACCCGAGCAATCGACTATGTGCCTTCCGCATGGTTCGCATCATCCTCCCCCTCTTGAAAAGGAGTCGTCCTCGACTCTTCATCCTCTACACCCAAAAAAGGAGAAAGATCAGAAACATTGAAAGTGGCACTTACACAATACTCACCTGGCAAAGCTATCTTATAAGCATTGTTGTTAATCTTTTCAAGCACTCGGAATGGTCCATCGCCTCGTGGCATGAGTTTTGATTTCCTCTTTTCAGGGAATCTTTCCTTCCGCATATGAATCCAAACCAAGTCACCGGGCTTGAACAACATTTGCTTGCGACCCTTGTTTGCATGATCCATATATTTTTGGGTCATCCGCTCGATATTTAACCTTGCCTTTTCATGGATTTTCTTGATGAATTCTGCACGCCCTTTCGCATCCATATTAACTACTTCCTGTAAAGGCAAAGGAACTAGATCAATAGGCGCAAGGGGGTTAAAGCCGTAAACTATTTCAAATGGAGAATATTGAGTAGTGGAATGCTTGGCCCTGTTATATGCGAATTCCACATGTGGCAGACACTCCTCCCAATTCTTGATATTCTTTTTGACAATTGTTCGCAGAAGGGATGATAGTGTGCGATTCACCACCTCCGTTTGCCCATCGGTTTGTGGATGACAAGTAGTGGAAAATAATAACTTTGTACCGAGTTTGCTCCACAAGGTCTTCCAAAAGTAACTAAGAAATTTTGTGTCTCGATCCGACACAATGGTCCTTGGCATTCCATGATGCTTGACTACTTTCTGAAAGAAAAGTGTTGCAATGTTAGTGGCATCATCTGTTTTGTGACAGGGAATAAAATGTGCCATTTTTGAAAACCGATCCACCACAACAAAAATGGAATCTCTCCCCCTCTTGGTCCGTGGTAACCCCACAATAAAGTCCATTGATATGTCCTCCCAAGGGGTGTTGGGAATTGGGAGAGGAAGATATAGTCCATGTGGGTTCAGCTTTGATTTGGATTTATGGAAAACAATGCACTTTCCCACAAATTTCTCAACATCTCTAGATATCCATGGCCAATAAAAATGCTCACTAAGAACACTTAGAGTTTTTGAAACACCAAAATGCCCCATTAACCCACCCGAATGTGACTCCTTTAGTAAAAGTAAACGGATAGAGCAATTAGGAATGCAAATCTTATCAATCCGAAATAAGAATCCATCATGTAAATAGAACTTTTCCCAACTAACTCCAGGTTTACAATGTTCATAAGGTTCTCTAAAATCACTATCAGTGGTATATAAATCCTTAATGTATTCAAAACCAAGAAGTTTTGAATCCAACAAGGATAAAAGAGAATATCTACGCGAAAGTGCATTGGCCACAATATTTTCTTTACCCTTTTTATGCTTGATGACATATGGAAATGATTCAATGAATTCCAGCCATCTAGCATGTCTCCTATTTAGTTTATGTTGGCTCCTAAGGTATTTAAGAGGCTCGTGATCAGAATGGATCACAAATTCTTTAGGCCAAAGATAGTGTTGCCATGTTTCGAGTACTCTAAAAAATGCATACAACTCTTTATCATATGTAGCATAGTTTAGAGTTGGGCCATTTAACTTCTCACTAAAATAAGCAATAGGCTTACCTTCTTGCATGAGTACTCCTCCTATGCCAATTCTGCTTGCATCACATTCAATTTCAAAGGTCTTACCGAAGTCTGGAAGTGCAAGTAGAGGGGCGTGGGTGAGTCTCTCCTTTAGCGCATGGAAGGCTTTTTCTTGAGTTGTCCCCCATTTGAAAGGAACATTCTTCTTTTTCAATTCATTCAATGGTGCTGCTAGTGTGCTGAAGTCTTTCACAAATCTTCTGTAAAAACTAGCAAGCCCATGAAAACTTCTTACCTGTCCAACGGAGGTTGGAGTTGGCCATTCTTGTATTGCTTTGATCTTCTCGGTGTCCACTTCAACTCCATTGCCACTCACAACAAATCCAAGGAAAATAATCTTATCGAGACAAAATTCACACTTTTTTATGTTTCCAAACAGGTTTTCTTTCCTTAACACCTCTAGGACTTTTCTCAAGTGATCTACATGTTCATGCAAAGTCCTACTATACACCATAATATCATCAAAGTAAACTACCACAAATTTTCCAATATATGCACGTAAGACATGATTCATTAACCTCATAAATGTGCTAGGTGCATTGGTGAGACCAAAGGGCATGACTAACCATTCATAAAGTCCATGTTTTGTCTTAAATGCAGTTTTCCACTCATCTCCTCCTTTCATCCTAATTTGATGGTAGCCACTTCTTAAATCAATTTTTGAGAAAATAGTTGAACCATTTAATTCATCTAGCATATCATCTAACCTAGGGATAGGATGACGATACCTGACCGTGATGTTGTTGATGGCTCTACAGTCAATGCACACTCTCCATGTTCCATCCTTCTTTGGTACTAGAAGGACCGGTACCACACAAGGACGAAGACTCTCTCTCACATACCCCACATTCAACAACTCTTGAACTTGCCTTTGAATTTCTTTTGTCTCCTCTGGGTTGGTGCGATATGCTGGGCGGTTCGGTAGTGATGCTCCAAGTATGAGGTCAATTTGATGCTCAATACCTCTAATGGGTGGCAAACCCGGTGGCACCTCTTCGGGAAACACATCTTCAAATTCCTGCAACAAAGACTCAACAACATGTGGAAAATAAGATGTTAAGTCGTTAGTGTTCAACATCACCTCTTTGTATATAAGTACTAAGAGATTTTGTCGAGAAATCAAAGCTTCCTTAACCTCACTCTTTTTTGCCAACATCACACTTTTCTCTCCTCTCAAATCTTTTTCCCCTCTTGATTTTTCTTTGCTCTCCATTTCTTTGCTTCTCTCATTTTCTATTTTTCCCTCATTCTCTCCTTTTTCATTTTCTCTCTTTCTTTCCTCATCACTCTTTTTTTTCTTTTCTCTCAAAATGTGATCTTCCAGAATTTGCTTGGGGGACATGGGGTTGAGGGTTATAGGTTCCCCTCGGAGTAGAAAAGAGTGACGGTTCAAGAAACCATCATGAGTAACAGGACGATCGTACTGCCATGGTCGACCCAACAACAAGTGGCACGCCTTCATAGGAACAATGTCGCACAATAGCTCATCTTTGTACTTACCGATAGTGAACAATACCTTAACTTGCGTGGTGACCTTCAGCTCTCCACAATCATTCAACCACTGAAGTCGGTATGGATTTGGATGCCTTAAAGTCGGGAGTCCCAACTTCTCCACCAACTCGGTGCTCGCCACATTGCTACAACTTCCACCATCAACAATAACACTACATACCTTCCCATTGATCCTGCATCGTGTATGGAAAAGGTTCTCCCGCTGCTCCTTTTCTCCAACGGTCATTTGTGCACTTAAAACTCTTCTAGTGACAAGAATCTCGCCACCTTCCGCAAATTCTCCATTTTCAATTTTTGGAGATTCATCTTCCTCCTCTTCAGAGCTCTCTCCATCGGTCTCCCATTCTCCATACTTGTTGATGATCATGGGGCGACGGTTTGGGCATTCACTAGCAATGTGACCCCTTACTTGACATTTAAAACACCGAATATCCCTATTCCTGGTTTGGTTAGCCTCAAAAGTAGGTTTCTTAGGTGGAAGAATTACCTTGTCACTTTTGCGATCAACCACCTCTTTTGCCTTTGATGGTTCTCCAATCTCTTTCCTTGGATTTTTCCATGGTGTGAAAGGGGTAGTGGGTTTCCTCATGTTGCTCCTCCTTTTGATTTGTTGCTCGATCTTGGTGGCTTGGTGGATCATATCTTGTATCTCTACATGGTGGTACATCTCCACTTGATCCGCAATCTCCCGATTGAGCCCATGTAAAAACCATGCCATGGTTGCCTCCAGATCCTCCTCAACGTTTGCCCGAATCATGGCAATTTTCATCTCCTTGTAGTAGTCTTCTACACTCTTACTCCCTTGGATGAGGCATTGAAGTTTGTTGTGGAGATCTCTATGGTAATGTGTGGGAACAAACCGCTTCCGCATGATGAACTTCATGTCTTCCCAAGTGTTGATGGGACGTCCACCATATCTAGCCCTCTCCTTTTGAACTTGATCCCACCAAATTAAAGCATAATCAGAAAATTCAAGGGAAGCAAGTTTGACCTTTTTCTCCTCGGAATATGCATGGCATGAAAAGACCTGCTCGATCCGCATCTCCCACTCCAAGTATGCTTCTGGATCGCTTTTCCCAAGAAAAGAAGGGACCTTCACCTTGATCCCGCCAAGTAGTTCATCATCATGTTGTCTCCTTTGGCCTCCTCTCGGTTGTTGGTACAACCTCCTCCTTTGTGGGACTTCATCAAGATCATCATCAAAGTTCACCATCTCCTCCTCCATGATGTGGGGACGACGTGGTGCGGGAGCGCGTCGTGGGTTATCATGGAACATCCTTGGGCTTGGTTTATTCTCCAATTCATCAATCATCTCATGTAACACCTCCAACTTCCGATCAAGAAGCTTCTCGAAGTGGCTCACCAAAGCTTGCATTTGGAATTGCGTAGCTTCAGGTGCGGGAGATCTACTTCGACTTCCTTCATCGCTAACATGAGCAATTTTCTTCCCACAATCTTCCGCCATGATAAGTTACACAAACACAAACACACACCGGGGGGGGGGGGGGGGACACACACAATGATACACACTCACTCACACACGCGAGATGTACACACTCACACAAGATGTTCACACTCACACACACAAAGATACACACTCACGCACGCAATATATACACACTCACACGCACAAGATGTACACACACACGCACACAACAAGATGCACACACTCACACACACAAGATATTTTTTTTTTCTTATTTCTCTCCACTCTCAAAACTCAATTTGAATCCCAAGCTCTTATGAAATATAATACCTTGTTTAGGGCGATCAAGTGCCACCAATTCCTCCCCAATCAAGATTGTGTCGGGGGATGGTTTAACACAACCCGCTTGAGTGGTAAGGGGTTTAACAATGGTAAAGGGTTAAAAAGAGGGTGGAAAGAAGGGTAGATAGGTGGATTGTGGGTTTTTCCCGATTGTGCAAGATAAGATAAATGAATAACAATATGAGCCAAATACAAAATGGGGATGAAGTAAAATGATGGAAAAAGTTATATATGGAAATAGAAAGTGCTAATAAGGTAAAGCACAAAGGATTAATTGTATCCGCTCTTTTTTTTTTTGCTTTTGTTTTTGTCAATTCTCCCTAAAAAGTGTTGTGCTTGGAGTTTTAAAGCACAAGATGATTGAACGGAGAGTAAGACATTTTTTTTTCTTTTTTTTTTCAAAATCTCTCAAATAAAGGATGTGCTTAATTTTGAAAAGCACAAAATGATGAGTTGAGAGAAATTTTTTTTTTGCCGGATACAAATCACATATAGAGAATTAAATGCGGAAAGAAGATGAATGAAAATTTGGCTCAATTTATAATAATCCAAGCTTGCACAAACTAGGACAATTCGGGAGGTTTTCAAGAAAAATGGATTTTTTTTTTGTTGAATGGGTGAATAATATGGAAAGATAAGGAGGGTAATGGATAGAATTAAAGTAAATGAAGGGATAGACGCCTACCGTGTCAACCGGTGCTCTGATACCAACTGATGCGAGATGCACGGGGTGGCCCGATCTTCACTGCGTAGGGCGGCGGATGATGGATGCGGTTTGGGGCTAAGTGATGAGTGAAGGGTATGGATAGTGGAAGCAAGTAGTCAACCAACGCTATATGGAGGGTGACCTACTACTTAGACAACACACTCAAGGGAGGGGTGTGATGGCCAATCCACACAACAACGCACTTGGGTTGAGGCACGAAATTGGGGGCTTTGTGATCTTGGATCACCAATCTAACTTGTAGATTGACAAGGCAAGAATGCACAAGAGCAAGGGGGAAAACCCGAGATAATCCTCACACAACGGAGAGAAACAAAGCATAAGCTCTCAAATTAAGTCTTGAATGCCAATACAATGCCATGGGGTGGCTATTTATAGCCAAGGGGGTGATACAATGGTCAAGGGTCTAATACCCTAAAGTCATAAAGTCTAAACCTACCTTGTCCCCTTAAAAGTCAAAAAGATAAAAGCCAACAAAGACTTTTGGAAAAGAAGCACACAACTTTCCAACATAGCCCACCGGATTTGACTTTGGTGTCCAAAGATGCCATTTCTAGAATCCTCCATGTGGGCAAGGCCTCCAAATTCGTGCAACCATGTGGGCCAAGTTTTAATCATCAATTTTGGGCTTGAATAAGTGATATTATAGGCCCATTTGCTCCATCCATGCAAGGTAATAACCATTGGGCCTTTAATGAAGCAAGATGAGCGCCCATTGAAGCATTCAACCTCTTTAATCTTCCTCGTGTCATTGGGCCTTGCAAATCCAATTCCTCCACCCGAGCAATCGATTCCGTGCCTTTCGCATGGTTCGCATCAGTAATTGTTACAAATTATTCCTAATTATTACTATTTATTACTATTTATTTCCAATTATTAATATTTATTACTAATTTTCATTAATAATTAATAATTACCTGTAAATATTAATAGTTAATACTAATAATTTAAATTTATTAACAGAAAATATGCTAACAACAAAACAATCTAAATATAATTCAATTACAACTAATTAACAATAATTAAAATTAATATAAAAAAATAAATTAAATAGAGTATAAATAACTTTAAACTTGATCTTTAGTAGGTGCAGAATATTTCAAAATCCACTTGGAAAAAAAATATAACTTTTAAAACTTTAACACTGAAAGTGAGTTTAGAGAGAAATCAGAGAGAGAAGTTGAATATGGAGAAGGAAAAAATGGATGGGGGTAGATATAGGTTATATTATTTGCGACGGGGCTATTTCTGATGGGTCCCATCGCAAATAACTTACACCGCAATAATTATGCTCGGTAGTTAAATAAGTATTTTCGACGGGACCCGTCGCAAATAAATTACATCGCATTAATTACATTTTCCAGTTAAATAAGTATTTGCGACGGGTCCCATCGCAAATAACTTACACCGCATTAATTACGATCGGCGGTTAAATAAGTATTTGCGATGGGAACCGTTGCAAATAACTTACATCGTATTAATTACGGACACCGGTTAAATAAGTATTTGTGACGAGTACCGTCACAAATAGTCACCTGCCGACATATTATTTGCGACGGAAGGCATGTTCCCATCGTAAAAACGTATTTGCGACGGGACCCGTCGCAAATAACTTACACTGTATTAATTACAACCGCTGATTAAATAAGTATTTAAGACGGGTCCCATCGCAAATAGTCAATATTATTTGTGACGGGGGGTATGTTCCCATGGGCTGGCTGCTGCTCCTTAGTCTGAGAATGGAGGAGTTGCGACAGATGGAGCCGTCTGGGCTGGCTGCTGCTCCTGGACTAGAGGTGGAATGAGCTTCTCCAAATCAATTGGCAGTGCATGGGGGTTGTGATGGTGTTCCCCTGCACAATCAGTTTGGTAATTTGGTCTCAGTGGATTTGATTTAGGAGCAACAGTCTGCACAAGCACTGTTGGTTGGCGGCTTTGATGAGCAAGCCGGGCAGATCTCTTACTCTGGGCTTCTGGGAACTTCCTGTGATGATAGGGGTAAGGGGATGCAGGAAGAGGGTGAAAATGTTATGTTAGATGGTATGGGTAATGAGGATTTTGGTATTTTGCATGATGTCAGTGTTGCTCTCTATGGATCCTCGGGTGTCAATGTGCAGGTTCCCATGCCTGACTGTGATGCTAATGCTGGGATTGAGATTTTGGTATGTGCTGCGATAGAGGGAGAAGCAGCTGCACAGGGGGATGTGGCAGAGCAGAGGGTGGTGGCAGAACAGGGAGAGGCCCTCCCAGTGGTGGTTAATGCGGTCGTTGTACAGGATGGAATAGAGTGTTTGGCTCGTTGCAGGAGCTCTGGACTCGGTTCGAGCACGCCTGAGGAGGAGCCTGAAGGGGATGCTGGTGGTTTTTATTACCATGCCGCTGGGAAGGGGATGGTGGAGGAGCAGGGAACAATGGATCGGTTGGAGGAGGTTGCTGATCAGGGGGGAGTGCCTAAGGAAGGGAACATGGATAGCCAAGGGGAAGGGGCTAGGGTAGGGGATGATCACAAACAGGGATAAGATGCTGCAAAGGAGGAGATGATAGGGCTGTTCATGAAGGTGCAAGAGGAGCCCCTGGCTGATAAGCCTGACTGTTTGGCCTGGCGTGATGATGAAGGGACGGTACTGCCCGAGGAGGATGGGCAAAGGCCTCCGGTTTCTATCATTGGGAGTGCAGAAATACCTACCTTAATGGCCCCAAGCTTGTTGTAGGATGAAGACTTTATTGAGTGTCCCCTAAATCAGGAAGCCTCCTTTATCCCGAATCATGACCAAGAACATTGCGTGGAGGTGGAGGAGCGTTTATTTGAGTTCGAGAAGGTGAAAAGGATGGATGATGGCTCCACCTCGGCCCCCTCAAAGAGGAGGATAAAGCGGGATTACTCCACTCTTCCCAGACCCATGGATACCCGGGCATCGTCAAAAGCAGTTAATCTGAAAGTCAAAATTAATAATAAGGAGCACCAGTATTCCCCGGAACAGGCAGAACGAAGGGAGAAGTTTCTAACGCTCCTCAATCTGAATGAGGACTACGAGTCAGGATGGGATGACTCTGACTCCTACTTTGATGATGCGCCTTCTGGATATGGTGTGGATGGTGACCCTTTCGGTGTGACTTCTATTTCAGACTTTGGGGGGGGGGATGTCAATTGATCTTTTTTCTTTTTCGGTTTTTTCTTTTTTGGGTTTTGGTTGGGTTGTAAGGGGTTTTGGGTTGTGGTCGATTGACCCCTCCCCTCCCTTGTCTGCTTGTTATCTGTCGCGTCTTCTTTTCTAATAAATTGTTGGGGGGTCGGGAATAGCCTGATCCTCGCACCTTCCTTGCCCTGAAAACCTTTTAAACCCTTAAAACCCTGTAAAAACCATAAAACCCACTAAAAACCCTAAATATGTTAAAAACTATAAAAACCCTTTAAATTGCTAAAATACTCAAGAAACACCCTAAAAACACAAAATGACCCTAAAAACAAAAAAAGACCCTAAAACCCCCCACAAACCTCTGAAAACCCCTAAAACCTCACAAAATCCCTAAAAACCCTAAAAACCCAAAAAAATCGTAAAAAGCCCCTAAAATCCATAAAAACGTAAAAACCCCTAAAAACTTCTAAAAACCCTGAAAAATCCTGAAAACCATAACAAACCCCAAAAACTTTAAAAACCCTAAAAAATAATAAAAACCCTAAAAACCATGAAAAACTCTTAAAACTATTAAAACCACTAAAAATGTAAAAAAACTCTAAAAACATTAAACACCCTAAAAAACAAAATAAAAAAAATCCTAAAAGAGCCTAAAAACCCGGAAAACCCATAAAAACCGTAAAATCCCTGATAAAACTTAAGGAAAACTCTAAAAACCCTAAAATACCCTAAAAACCTAAAAAATCCCTAAAAACCCTCAAACTCCCAAAAGCTATAAAAACTCGAAAAACCATAAAAATCCTAAAAAAACTCTAAAAATCCATGAAAATGTAAAAAACCCAAGAAACCTATAGAAACTCTTAAAAACCATAAAAACCCTAAAATATCATAAAAACCATAAAATCACAAAAAAACTAAAAACAACTGAAACCCCAAAAAATGTTAAAAGACTCTAAAAAAACTTAAAAATCCTAAAAAACTCAAAAAAACCTCTAAAAACCCAAAAGACCCTAAAAACCATGAGAGCCCACAAAAACCCTAAAACCCTTGAAAACTCATAAAAAAACTCAAATCCCTAAAAAACCTTAAAACCATAAAAATCCTCAAAAATCTCTAAAAATACATGAAAACCTTAAAAATCCTAAAAAACCTAAAAACCCCCTGAAAACAATAAACCCCCCCAAAAAATCCTACAACCCTTAAAACCCCCTAATATACATAAAACCTTAAAAACTACTCAAAACTCTAAAAACCCTAAAACCCCTAAAAATGTTAAAAAATCTCAAGAAACCTTATAAATCTGAAAAAACTCAAAATAACCCTAAAAACCCAAAAAAATATCTAAAAACCATAAAACCCCTCAAAATACCTAAAAATCCTAAAACCATAAAACTATAAAAATTCTAAAAAACCCCTAAAATCGATGAAAATGTAAAAGACCCTAAAAAACTTGAAAACCCCTAAAAACCATAAATCCTATAAAAACCTTAAAAAACATAAAAAAAAATCCATTAAAAACACTAAACACCCTAAAAAAGCTCAAAATAAAACCCAAAAAGACCATAAAAACATCGAAACCGCTCAAAATCCCTAAAAATGCTAAAAACCCTAAAAATAATAAAATCCTAAAAGCCCTAAAATCTATAAAAATCTATAAAAACCTTAAAAACCCCAAAAGACCAATAAAAACCTTGTAAAAACTCCAGAAACCCTGAAAATCCCTAAATATGTTAAAAAATCTAAAAACCATGAAACACTAAAACACTAAAAGAAACCCAAAAACCCTTAAAAGACCCTAAAAAACCTAAAAAACCTGAAAAATCCTTAAAACCCTAAAATCCCTCAAAACCCCTACAAATACTAAAAACCCAAAAAACTATAGAAATCCTAAGAAAACCCTAAAAATCCATGAAAACGTAAAAAGCCTAAAAACCCTAAAATCCCTAGAAAACCATAAAACCCCTAAAAACCATTAAAAAATAGAAAACACATAAAAATCTTAAAAAACAATAAAACTCAAAAAACCCTTTACACGCCTAGAAATGTTATAAAAGTATTAAAACCTATAATACCCTAAAAAACTCAAAAAAACCATAAAAACTCAAAAAAAGTCCTAAAAAACCTGAAAACCCGAAAAACCTTAACCCCTCTCCCCCACCTCTAAAAGACGCTAAAAACAATCAAAATACCTAAAGTCCCTAAAAACAATAAAAATCCTAAAAAAAACACATAAAAATTAATGAAAATGGAAAAAACAATAAAAACCCTGAAAAACCCCTAAAAACCATAAAAAACCCCAAAAAACCTTTAAACCCCTAAAAACCCATGAAAACCCTAAAAACATTAAAAACTGTAAAAACCATTAAAAACCATAGAAAATGAAAATAAAACCCGAAAAACCCCTAAATACTCTAAAACCCCCTAAAAACTCAAAAAACCACTAAAAACCCAAAAGACCCTCAAAATCTCTAAAAACCCTAAAAATCCCTAAAAACAATAAAAACCCTAAAACCCTAAAAATCTATGAGAATGTAAAAAACCCTAAAACCCTGAAAAGTCCTTAAAAACCATAAAAACTCCTAAAAAAATTAAAAACCCCAAAAACCCATAAAAACTAGAGAACCACTAAAAAGTCTAAAATTGTTAAAAAGATCTGAAAAACCTTTAAACCCTAAAAACCCAATAAAGAATAAAAATCCTAAAAAGCCCCTAAAATCCATCAAAATGTAAAAACCATAAAAACTTTGAAAAACACCACAAAACAAGAAGAACCCCTAAAAATCATAAAAACCCATAAAAAACCAAAACCACTAAAAACCATTAAAACCCCTAAAAATGTTAACAAACTCTAAAAACCTTGAAAACTATAAAAAATCAAATAACCCACCTAAAATCCCTAAAAGACCATAAAAACCCTAAAAATACCTAAACCCCCTAGAAACCCTAAAATACCATAAGAATACCGAAAACCTCTAAAATCCCAAAAAACCATAAGAACCATAAAAATCCTAAGAAACACCTAAAAATCAATGAAAACATAAAAAACCATAAAAACCCTAAACCCCCTTAAAATAATAAAATCCCCAAAAAAACATAAAACCCTAAAAACTAATAAAAACTCTTAAAACCCACTAAAAATCTAAAAACCCTTAAAACCCCTAAAAATGTGAAAAAACTCTAAAAACCCTTAAAATACTTAGAAAAAAACCCCTAAAAATCCAAAAGACCATAAAATCTCTGAAAACTCAATTAAAACACTAAAAAACCACTAAATACTCTAAAAACCCTTGAAACACTTAAATACATTAAAAACATTAAAAACCTTAAAAACTCAAAAAACCCTAAAAACCCAAAAGGACCCTGAAAACCCTTTAAACCTCTAAAACCCTAAACCCCCCAAAAAACCGCAAACCCCTCAAAATCCCTAAAAACCCTTAAAACCATAAAAATCCTAAAAACCCCATAAAAATCTATGAAAACGTAAAAAACCCTAAAGAACCTAAAAAACCCATGAAAAACATAAAACCCCTAAAAATTGTAAAATTATAAAACCCCATAAAACCCCTAAAACCCACTAAAAGATTAAAAAATTCTAAAAAACATTAAAACCCATTAAAAACTCAAAAAACCCTAAAAACCCAAAAAATAATAAAATCCTAAAACCACCTAAAAATCCATGAAAACATAAAACACCCTAGAAACCATGAGAACCCGCTTAAAACTCTAAAAACCCTTAAAACCCTAAAAATGTTAAAAAACTCTAAAATCCTTTAAAACCCAAAAAAAACTAAAAAAACATAAAAACACGAAATGACCCTAAAAACCGTAAAAACACTAAAAACCCCTAAAAAGTTAAAACCTCTAAAAATCCTTTAAAACACTAAAATCCCAAAAAGACCCTAAAAACCCTGAAAAGCATTAAAAACATTAAAACCCCTAAAAAACCCAAAAACCATTAAAATCCTAAAACCTTCAAAAAAATCCATGAAAAGGTAAAAAAACCTTGAAAAACCCTTGAAAAAAATAAACCATTAAAACCTTATAAAATTGAAAAACCATAAAAAAATCTCTAAATACTCTAAAGACCCTTAAAACCTCTAAAAACATTAAAAAACCCTAAAAAAACTTAAAAACCCTAAAAACTCTAAAAACACCTAAAAACCCAAGAAGATCCTAAAAGCCCTAAAAACCCCAGATAAACATTTAAAATCAATAAAAACCTGAAAAACCCTAAAAACCTATATATCATAAATATCCTAAAACACCCCAAAAAATCAATGAAAACATAAAAAATCCTAAAAACCATCAAAACCCTCTAAAAAGCCTAAAACCCCTAAAACTTTAAAGACCCTAAAACCACTAAAAACTCTAAAAACCCTTAAAACCCGTAAAAATGTTAAAAAACTGTAACAAACCCTAAAAACCTAAAATACAAAAAAAAACAATCAAAATTTGAAAACACCCTAAACTTGAAAAACCCGGAAAACCCAAAAAAATCCTGAAAAAAAAACCTAAAACTCCACAAAATCCCGAAAAAACCTGAAGGCAAAAACCCTAAAAACCACAAAATTTTTTAAAAAAACACTAAAAAGCCTTTAAAACCCTAAAAAACTAAAAAAACAATGAAAACTCTAAAAACTCTAAAAACCCTAAAAACACTTCAAAACCCCTAAAACCACTCAAAATCTCAAAAAATCCAAAAAACACTAAAAATATAGAAAACCTAAAAATCCCCTAAAAATCAATGAAAATGTAAAATACCCTTAAAATCCCCTAAAATAATAAAAAATACTAAAACCCATAAAAACCCACTAAAATTTTGAAAAACCCTATAAACCCCTAAAAACATTTAAAAACTCAAAAAACCCTTAAAAACCCTAAAAACACAAAAAAAAACCTAAAAACCCAAAAAGACCCTAAAAACCCTTAAACCCGGAAAACTCCCTAAAAACGCGAAAAACACTCCTAATCCCTAAAAACCCAATGAAACTATAAAAACAAAAAATAACCAAAAAAACCCTAAAATCCATGAAAATGTAAAAACCCCTAAAAATCCTAAACCCCCCTGAAAATTATAAAAACCCTAAAAATCCCTAATAACCTTAAAAACCCAAAAGACCATAAAAAACCTTAAAAACCTTAAAACCCTAAAAAACCTATAAAAACCCTTAAAACCCCACTAAAAACTCTAAAAACCTTAAAAACTCTTAAAACCCCACTAAAAACTCTAAAAACCTTAAAACCCCTAAAAACTCAAAAAAAACTCCTAAAAACACAAAAGGACTATAAAAACCCCAACAAACCATAAAAACCCTTGAAAACCCTCAAAATCCCTAAAAAGCCTAGAAACCCATAAAAGCAAAAAAATCAGAAAAACTATAAAAACTATGAAAACCCTAAAACCCCCTAAAAACGTTAAAAAACTCAAAAAAACCATAAAACCCATAAAAACTCAAAAAACCCCTAAAACCCCAGAAAGCCCCCAAAACCATAAAAAATTCTAAAATCCCTTGAAATACCCTAAACCACTTGAAAATCCCAAAAAACCCTAAAAAACCTAAAAAACCTAAAAAACCTAAAAAATCCCAAAAAATCCATAAAAACTTAAAAACCTAAAAATCCTGAAAAAAACTTTAAAACACCTAAAAACCATAAAACACTCTAAACAAATCTTAAAACCCCTAAAAAATAAAAAAAAACCCTGAAAACATAATAAGACATTAAAAACCTTGAAACACCCTAATTTTTTTTAAACCCCTCAAAAACCCTCAAAATTCGTAAAAGCCGTAAAAACCCTAAATACCATAAAAATCCAAAAAATCGCTAAAAATATATGAAAATGTAAAAAACCCTAAAAACCCTAAAAACGCCCTAAAAAGTATAAAAACCCGTAAAAATCATAAAAACCCCTAAAAACTAATAAAAACACTAAAACCCCACTAAAAACTCTAAAAATTCTTAAAACTAGAAAAAATGTTAAAAAACTCTAAAAACCCTTAAAACCATAAAAAATCCACAAAACCCCTAAAAACCCGGAAAAACCAGAAAATCCTAAAAACAATAAAAATGCTATAAAACCCCTTAAAATCCATCAAAAATTAAAAAACCTGAAAAACCACTGAAATCCATAAAAACCCCTAAAAACAAAAAAACCAAAAAAACCAAAAAACCCAAAAAACCATAAAAATCTAAAATCCCACTAAAAATAAAAAAACACCTTAAAACCCCTAAAAATGCTAAAAACTCTAAAAAAACCTTAAATACCCTAAAAAACTCAAAAAACCCCTAAAAATCCAAAAAACTCTAAAAAACATAAAAACCCTAAAAAATCCTTAAAAATACATAAAAATTAAAAAACACTAAAAGACCACTGAAAACCTCAAAACCCCCTAAAACCATAAAAAATCCTAAAACCTCATAAAAACCACTAAATCTCTAAAAACATTTTAAAAACCTAAAAAAATTAAACACACTGAAAAACCCTAAAACCCAAAATGAGCCTAAAAACCCTAAAACACCTAAAAGCCCTAAAACCCCTTAAAAACACCAAAACCCTAAAAATCCCTATAAACCCCAAAAAATACCTAAAACCCTTAAAAAACCATGAAAACATAAAAAACTCTAAAAACCCTAAAAACCCCTTAAAGACCATTAAATCCTCTAAAAACCTTAAAAATCCCGAAAATCCCATAAAACCCCTAAAACCCCACTAAGATCTCTAAAAACCCTTAAAACCCCTAAAACATTAAAAAAACTCTAAAAACCTAAAAAACCAAAAAGACCCTGAGATCCTTAAAAATCATAAAAAACCAAAAAACCCATTAGAACCCTAAAAACATCAAAATCCCTAAATACCCTAAAAAACCCTAAAAACCATACAAATCGAAAAACCCCTAAAAATCCATGAAAACGTACAAAACCCTAAAAACCCAGAAAAGCCTCTTAAAACCATAAAACCCCTTAAAACCATAAAGCCTATTTTATGGGGTTTTAGAGTTTTTCAAGGTTTTTATGGGTTTTTATGGTTTTTGAGGGATTTTATAGGTTTTTTGGGGTTTTTATACTTACATGGATCTTTAGGGTATTTTAGGATTTGTATGGTTTTTGTGGATTTTATCGATTTCGAGGGTTTTTATTATTTTTCAAAGTATTTTAGAGGTTTTAGGGTCTTTTGGGTTTTTAGGGATTTTAAGGTTTTTTTAGAGTTTTTTACCGTTTTAGGGGTTTAAAGGTTTTCTAAAGTTTTTATATTTTTATGAGTTTTTAGGGGTTTTTAAGGTTTTTAGAGGTTTTATGGATTTCAGGGGTTTTTCATATTTTTGAGGGTTTAATGTTTTGATGGATTTTTAGGATTTATATGGTTTTTAAGGGTTTTTAGTGTTTTTAGGGATTTTGAGGGTTCTTAGGGTTTTCAGGAGTTTTTACGAGTTTTCAGGATTTTCAGGGACCTTTTGGGTTTTTAGGGCTATTTTTGAGTTTGTTGGGTTTTAAGGTTTTTAGATTTTTTTAACATTTTTAGGTGTTTTAAGGGGTTTTAGAGTTTTTAGTGTTTTTTGGGTTTTTTAATGTTTTAGGGGTTTTTTGGTTTTAAGAGGTTTTTCAAGGTTTTTAGGGTTTTGCACATTTTCATGGATTTTAGGGGTTTTCGATTTTTATAGTTTTCAGGGTTTTTTAGGGTTTTTAGGGATTTTGATGTTTTTTGGGTTTTAATGGGTTTTCTTTTTCTTAGGGTTTTTAAGGATCTCAAGGTCTTTTTGGGTTTTTAGGTTTTTTTTGAGTTTTTAGGGCTTTTGAGGTCTTTAGAGTTTTTTAATGTTTTAGAGGTTTTAAGGGTTTTTAGAGATTTTAGTGTTTTTAGGGGATTTTTGGGGGTTTTAAGGTTTTTAGAGGATTTTATGGTTTTCAGTGGGTTTTTAGTGTTTTTTATGTTTTCATGGATTATTAGGGGTTTTTAAGATTTTTATGGGTTTTATGGATTTTTGGGGTTTTTAGGGCAGAAGAGGTGTGAGGCCGGGCTATTCCCGACCCCCCCCCCCCCAAAATTTATTATCATGAAATAAGACACAACAGACAAGGGTGGGGAGGGGTTAAACAGCCCGCACCCAAAAACCCTTAAAGACCACAAAAAAAGAAAAGAAAAGAAAAAAAACAAAAAAGAAAAGACACAAAAGACCAAACATAGCATCACTAAACAACCAACAACTTCAACACGTCCAAACCAGCCCGCACCAGCAACCAACAACACCAATACCAGACACCACAGCCATTCAACACCAGCAACTTCAAACCACAGCACCATCACCGCAAACAGCATCACGCATCATCACCATCCAACAAACAGACCAGCAACCAGCAACCACCAACATCCAACAGCACCAAAACCAATCAACACAGCCACAACCAGCATCCGGCAACACACATCACCATCAAACCAAACAGCACCAGCAAACAACAACACACATCACCATCAAACCAACAGGAGAAGCAGCACGTAGCAGAAAGCGCCAATCACTCATCCAGCAACCAGCAGCCAAGATCACCCTCACCCAGTGCCATCCCACACCCAGCACCATGCCCCAATTCAAGCACCAGTAACACAAGCAAGTCAAAAAAAACCAAAACCATTACCTCCCCCTCCTAGCCGCTCCATAACCATCGCTAAGTTTGTTTGGGGAGGCACAAAAACCATCCCGAGATCCAACGAAACTACATAGGAAAGACTTCCAGCCATCGCAGAAACAGAAGAACACCAGAGCTGACACCAATCTGAGGTCAACGGTGAAGCCACCGAGAACCTCCGGAGTCGGACAGGAGCATTCACGAGCAAGAAGGACAAAACCAGGAGCACGCCAAGAACAGTCGACCCAAGGAATTGAAACCAAACCCACGCCGGAAGCAAACCTGACTGAGAATGGCACCAGACTTGTCGCAGCTGAGTCCAACGCCCAAACCAAGACAGCAGCGCTGACGCCGGCCCAAAGGACCGAAGCTGACCACGCTAAGAGCCAACCAGAACCAACAAAAAACCAGGAATGACACCAGATCCGTCACCGAGCCAAGGCAAACGCTAGATCCAAAGCATCGCTTGGTCCATCCTTAAGGTACCAGCAAGCTGAGCCACGCCGACCCCGATCTAAGGGCCCTAAGCCAAAACCACACCAAGAGGATGCCAGATCTGCTGCCCCAGATCTGCCGCTAAGCGAGGAAGCCTGGACAGACGCCGTGAAATCAAATCTGTGACGAGCAAGAAGAACCAACGCCGAACGAAGGATGAACCAGCCTATGCCGAGGCACCCAAAGCAGCCAGAGGAGGAAGGAGGAGGCATGAGGGGGGAAGAAGCATTCAAGCTCTCAGTGGGGAAGGCGCAGCTGCTCAGAGGCCCTTCCTTCAATGGGGTTTTTAGGGATTTTGAGGGTTTTTTGGGGTTTTCAAGGATTTTTAGGGCTTTTAGGTGTTTTCAGGATTCTTAGGTTGGCTTTAGGTTTTAGGGTTTTTTTTAGCGTTTTTTATGTTTTTAGGGTTTTAAAATGTTTTTAATGTTTTAATGGGTTTTTAGGGTTTTTATGAATTTTTAGGGTTTTTATGGTTTTTTGGAGTTTTATGGTTTACAATGGTCTTTTAGGGTTTTTAGCATTTTTTAGTTTTTATTTTTAAGGGTTTTTTAGATTTTTTATGGTTCGTAGAGTTTTTTTGGTTTTCTGGTATTATGAGGGTTTTGGGTGGTTTTTAGAATTTTTAGGGGTTTTTAGGATTTTTAGGGTATTTTTTGGGTTTCTAAGGGATTTTTGAGTTTTTTAGGGTATTTAAGGTTTTTTAGAGTTTTTAGCATTTTTAGGGGTTTTATGGTTTTTTTATTTTTAGTGGGTTTTTAGGTTTTTATGGGTTTTTTGGGTTTTTTTGGTTTTTTTGGTTTTTTGGTTTTTAGGGATTTTATGGATTTCAAGGGTTTTTTGGTTTTTTGGGGTTTTTTACTTTTTGATGGATTTTAAGGTATTTTATAGCATTTTTATTGTTTTTCGGTTTTTTGGGGTTTTAGGGTTTCTAGGGATTTTGAGGATTTTTAGGGGTTTTCAGGGGTTGTTTGGGGTTTTCTGGTTTTTCAAGGTTTTTAGGGGTTTTGTGAATTTTTTATGGTTTTAAGGTTTTTAGGGTTTTTTAACATTTTTTCAGGTTTTAAGTATTTTTAGAGTTTTTAGTGGGGTTGTAGGGTTTTTATGGGTTTTTTATGCTTTTTATGGGGCTTTCAGCATCTTTTGGGTTTTTTATATTTTCATAGATTTTTAGGGGTGTTTAGGACTTTTAATAAATTTGAGGGTTTCTGAGGGGTTTCAAAATTTTTAGGGGGTTTCAAGGTTTTTAGTGTCTTTTTGGGTTTTTAGGGGTTTTTTTTGGGTTTTTAGGGGTTTTAAGGTTTTTTAGAGTTTGTTAAGGTTTTTAGGGGTTTTAAGGGTTTTTAGAGTTTTTTGTGGTTTTTTTGGGTTTTATCTGTGTTTAGGGTTTTAAAGGTTTTTAGGGGTTTTGTAGTTTTCTAGATTTTTTCAGGGCTTTTGGGTTTTTTATGTTTTTATGGATTTTTGGGGGGGTTTTCAGGCTTTTTATGGTTTTTAGGGTTTTTTAGGGTTTTTGGGGCTTTCTGGGATTTTAGGGTTTTTTGAGTTTTTTTGGGTTTTGAGGTTTTCTTGAGTTTTTTATTGTTTTTATGGGTTTTCATAGTTTTTATAGGTTTTTTGGATTTTTTTTTCTTTTATGGGTTTTTAGGTTTTAGGGATTTTGAGGGGTTTTAGGGGTTTTTTGGGTCTTTTTGTGTTTTTAAGGGTTTTTTGAGTTTTTTTGGGTTTTTAAGGTTTTTAGAGTTTTTAGTTGGGTTTTAAAGGTTTTTATAGGTTTTTGAGGTTTTTAAGGTTTTGGGGGGTTTTATGGATTTTAGGGGTTTTCAGGGCAGAAGAGGTGCGAGACCAGGCTATTCCCGACCCCCCCAAAATTTATTAATATGAAAAAAGATGCAGGAGACAAGGCAGAGGAGGGGTCAAACGACTCAAACCCAAAAACCCTTAACAAACCAAAAACCAAAAAACCCAAAGAACCAAAACGCACACAAAAACAAGCAAAGCGTAAAACCAGAAAAGATCCCAGTAGCAGTTCCATCCCGATACCAATCAACATCCAGCAGCAGCAAGACCATAAACCACAACTTCAACACCTCCCAGCTAAGCAGCAACCAGTATCCACCATCATAATTTCCAGCATCCAGGGCCTTCTCTCCAAGCAATTTCACCACCAGCAATACAAAACCTCCAACACCAAGATCATAAACATCAACTTCACCATTTTCCATCCAAACATCATCCAAACTCCAACACCTCAGTTTTCGGTAGCAATCACCCTCTTCAACCATACCCAGCCAAGCAGCATCCATCAACTGGCATCTCATTTTCCAGCATCAGGAACCTCTTATCCTGACAGCTTCTTACATACCACACATATAAATACAACATACAACACAGAACCACCAGCGCCCATGCCCAAAATGAATAGCTTCATCAAATCCTAGCCTAGCATCAAACAGATTCAGGGGTTTTCAGGGTTTTCAGGGTTTTTTCGGTTTTTATGTTTTCATTTATTTTTAGTGGGTTTTGGGGATTTTTATGATTTTTAGGGTTTTTAGGGGTTTTCAAGGGATTTTAGGGGTTTTAGGGGGTTTTCAGGTTTTTTGGCGTTTTTTGGGGTTTTAGGGCTTTTTTGAGTTTTTTAGGGTTTCAAAGGTTTTTTAGAGTTTTTAAACCTTTTTATCGGTTTTAAGTGTCTTTATATTTTTTAGTAGGTTTTTATTGTTTTTATGGGTTTTTTGGGTTTTTAAGGTTTTTAGGGGTTTTAGGGTTTTCATGATTTTCAGGGGTTTTTCAAGATTTTTAGGGTTTTTATACTTTTTCATGGATTTTATGGTTTTTTGGTTATTTTTTGTTTTTATAGTTTCATAGGGTTTTTTGGGATTATGAGTGTTTTTAGTGTTTTTATGGAGTTTTTAGATTTTTTAGGGTTTTAGGGTCTTTTTGGGTATTTAGGGTTTTTTTTGGGTATTTAGGGTTTTTTTTGCATTTTTAGGGTTTTTAGAGTTTTTAAAGGAGGTTTAAAGGGTTTTTAAAATTTTTAGTGGGTTTTTAGGGGTTTTATGATTTTTTATTGTTTGAGGGGTTTTTTAGGATTTTTTACATTTTCATTGATTTTTAGGGGTTTTTTAGGTTTTCTATTTTTTTAGTGTTTTTTGGGTTTTTTGGGATTTTGAGTGGTTTTAGGGGTTTTCAAGTTTTTTAGGGTTTTTAGGGGTTTTTAGGGGTTTTAGAGTCTTTTTGGGGTTTTAATGGTTTTTCGAGTTTTTAGGGTTTTAAAGGACTTTTAGAGTTTTTTTAAGATTTTTAGATCTTTTTATGGATTTTAGAGTTTTTAGTGGTTTTAAGAGGTTTTTTGGTGTTTTTAGGATTTTTTATGTTTTCATGGATTTTTAGGGGTTTTATGGATTTTAGAGTTTTTAGTGGTTTTAAAGTCTTTTTAGAGTTTCTTATCGTTTTAAGAGGTTTTTTTGGGTGTTTTCAGATTTTAATTGTTTCTTTTGTTTTTTAGGGTTTTTAGGGTTTTTTAGAGTTTTTTTAATATTTTTAGAGGTTTTAAGGATTTTTAGAGTTTTTAGTGGCTTTAGGGTCTTTAAAGTTTTAGGGGGGTTTACGGTATTTAGAGAGTTTTTGATGTTTTTAGGATTTTTTATGTTTTCATTAATTTTTAGGGCTATTTTAGTATTTTTATAATTTATAGGTTTTTAGGGTTTTTGATGCGCGATGCAAGACCCGCTAGGAAGTGTCCTAGGAACCTTGTACAATGTTCGCGTGTTGTGCACCCGGATCGCCGCAAGAAAACAAGTGAATGTGGTGTGCGGATAGTGATAAATAGAAGGAAGAGGGAATTGGTCAAGGTAGAACCCAAAGAGAACTTGTCTCTAAGAACTCTAGCCACAAGACGCCACAAAGGATGACCAATCCTTTGATAAGTCAAGAATTAAGCAAGAACACAAAGGTTGCAAGCAAAACTCACCATAATAACATTACCTTCATTCATGATGTCCAAAGAGTACATGGGGGTGGCTATTTATAGCCAAGGATTGATACAAAATTCTAACACCTAGTTTCCTCAAGTCAAAAAGCCTACATGTCACTTTTGACAATTTTGGCACATGCCCATGACTTTAGGAGACAAGTAGCACATCCTTTTTGGAAAGTAAAGACAACTAGCCCACCACTTTTGACTTTGAAGATTCCATGGTGGGTGGGCTTGAAATTCGTAGCACACATTGGATTGGGTTTTTAAAAGCATGTTTGGGCCTTAATTAATGTAATTATAGGTCCGGATGCTTCCCCCAAGCAAGGGTGTTGGGCCTCCTCTTGGAATTTCAAGATTAACCCATTTAAGGCCTCCTTCATTCTCTTGGTCTGCTCCCTTGTAATTGGGCCGCCAATTCCTCGCAGCGGGTCTTGTGGAATCATCTGCCCTCCACCCTCCTCATCAAGACCGCCTCCAACACCTCGATGACCATTCGTGCCATGATCCTCATCATCTCCTCCCTCCTCAAAAGGATTCGTCCTCGAATCTGAAAATTCAAATGGAGAAAGATCAGCAAAATCAAAGGTGGCACTAACATTCCCATACCTGTCGGGTAACTCAATCTTGTAGGCATTATCATTGGTCTTCTCTAAGACTTGGAAAGGTCTATCTCCCCGTGGATGAAGTTTTGATTTTCTTTGCTCCGGGAACCTCTCTTTCCTCAAGTGTACCCACACCCAATCTCCGGGTTGAAACACCATTTTCCGCCGACCTTTGTTGGCATGTTTCGCCACTTGTTCATTCTTCCGCTCAATGTTGGCCTTTACCTTTGCTGAAATTCCTGGACAAACTTTGCCTTTTTTTCACCTTCAAGATTAGAAAATTGATTAGTAGGCAAAGGTAAAATATCAAGTGGAGTCAATGGGTTAAAACCATACACAACTTCAAATGGTGAAGCATTAGTAGTTGAGTGAACCGCTCGATTATAAGCAAACTCAATGTGAGGAAAGCATCTTTCCCAATGTTTCAAATTTTTTCTAAGGATGGCACGTAACAATGTGGAAAGTGTTCTATTGACCACCTCAGTTTGACCATCTGTTTGTGGGTGTGCAGTGGTGGAGAACAAAAGCTTGGTTCCAAGTTTGTTCCACAATGTCCTCCAGAAGTGACTAAGAAATTTGACATCCCTATCACTCACAATGCTCTTGGGTAAGCCATGCAACCTAACAATTTCCCTGAAAAACAGATCTGCGATATGAGTTGCATCATTGGTTTTAGAACATGCAATAAAATGTGTCATTTTACTAAATCTGTCCACCACCACAAAGATGTTATCCTTCCCTGATTGTGATCTTGGAAAGCCGAGAACAAAGTCCATTGAAATGTCAACCCAAGGATGAGAAGCAATAGGCAAAGGGGTGTATAAGCCATGTGGATTCACTTTGGACTTTGCATGTTTGCATACATGACAATTTTCCACAAATACTAACCACATCTCTACGCATGTGAGGCCAATAAAAATGTTCACACAACAATGCCAAAGTTTTCTCAACCCCAAAATGCCCCATTAATCCACCTCCATGAGTTTCTCTAACAAGAAATTCACGCATGGAACAAGATGGAGCACACAATTTATTTTTTCAAAAAAGAAATCCATCATGTTTGTAAAAATCATTTTTCCCATGTTTTTCACACAACTTCCAAATTTCAAAAAAATCACCATCATTCTCATACATGCTTTTCAACATTTCAAAACCAAGTATTTTAGCATGCATAGAAGTGATAAGAGAGTACCTCCTAGACAAAGCATCAGCAACAACGTTTTCTTTTCCTTGTTTATGCTTAATGACATAAGAAAATGTTTCAATAAATTCAAGCCATCTTGCATGCCTCCTATTCAACTTTCCTTGTGACTTAAGAAATTTTAGGCTTTCATGATCCGAATGAATCACAAATTCCCTTGGCCATAAGTAATGCTGCCAATTTTCTAAAGTTCTTTTGAGGGCATATAATTCCTTGTCATAGGTAGAGTAGTTCAATGCAGCCCCATTAAGCTTCTCACTAAAGTAAGCAATAGGCTTAGAGTCTTGCATTAGAACAGCCCCAATTCTTATTCCAGAGGCATCACACTCCACCTCAAAAACTTTAGAAAAGTCGGGCAGAATTAAGAGAGGTGAATTTGTCAACTTACCTTTGAGTGTGGAGAAGGCATCTTCTTGCGCTTTTCCCTAATTAAAGCTCACTCCTTTCTTGACCAACTCATTCAATGGTGCCGCAATGGTTGAAAATTCCCTCACAAACCTTCGGTAAAAACTCGCAAGTCCATGGAAGCTCCTCACCTCATTGACATTCTTTGGTGTTCGCCATTCCCAAATTGCCTTCACCTTCTCTTCATCAACCCTCATGCCATCAGCCCCTACCACAAAACCAAGGAAAACAACCGAATTTAAACAAAATGTACATTTTTTCACATTGGCAAACAACCTATTTTTCCTAAGAGTCTCAAAAACATGTTTCAAATGCCCATGATGTTCATCTAGACTCTTAGAATAAACAAGGATGTCATCAAAATAAACAACCACAAATTTCCCAATGAATGGACGGAAAACATGATTCATTAAGTTCATGAATGTACTCGGGGCGTTAGTTAGCCCAAAAGGAATAACTAGCCATTCATACAACCCAAACTTAGTTTTAAATGTAGTTTTCCATTCATCTCCCTCTTTCATTCTAATTTGATGGTATCCACTCCTTAGGTCAATTTTAGGGAACAAAGATGCACCATGGAGTTCATCAAGCATATCATCTAAACGAGGTATGGGATAGCGGTACTTTACCGTGATTTTGTTGATAGCTCGACAATCAACACACATTCTCCACTTACCATCTTTTTTTGGGACAAGAATTACCGGCACCGCACAAGGACTCAAGCTCTCTCGGACAAATCCCTTCCTTAGCAATTCTTCCACTTGTCGTTGGATTTCTCCAGTCTCCTCCGGGTTAGCCTGATAGGCCGGTCGATTGGGAAGTGTTGCTCCTGGGAGGAAGTCGATGTGGTGCTCGATACCCCGCAAGGGAGGTAAGCCATCAGGAATTTCCTCCGGAAACACGTCACCAAATTCCTGCAAAAGAGACACAACACTAGAAGGCAATGATGGGTTAAGAGAGTTAGCCGTAAAACATTCTCCCTTGCATAAAAGCATGAGAGTTTCCTCCCCCTCTAAAGCTCTCTCTATCTCTCTTTTTCCAGAAAATAGACTCACTTTTTCCTCAACACTCTTGTTTTCACTCTTATTTTCACTCTTGTTTTCTACTCTTTTATTTCCCTCATTTCTTCTGATTTCACTCATCACTCCTTTTTCATTCTTGATTTTTCCACTCTTCTCAATCTCTCTATTTTTCTCTCTCTCACAATCTCTCTCAATCCTCACTTGGTCTTCATAATCATGCAAAGGCCTCAATGGTGTAAGAATAATCGTCCTCCCATTGTACTCAAATGAATAGCGGTTGGTGTATCCATCATGTGTGACCCTCCTATCAAATTGCCATGGCCTGCCTAACAAGATATGACTAGCATGCATTGGAACAACATCGCACATCACCTTGTCTTCATACTTCCCAATAGAAAATGGAACTTGTGCTTGCTTAGTCACTTTGACATCCCCGCTATTATTTAACCATTGCAATCTATAAGGCCTAGGATGTCTAGTCGTAGCCAATCCCAATTTATCAACCATCAAACAACTTGCTACATTTGTACAACTACCCCCATCAATAATCATACTACATACCTTATCTTTGACGAGGCATCAAGTATGAAAAATGTGCTCCCTTTGCTCTTGATCATGTTCTCCTTCGGGTTGAGCACTCAAAGCACGCCTTGCCACAAGCATTTCTCCATGTACGGGGCTTTCTACTTCCACCTCCGAATCATCCTCAAGTGATGGCATTTCATCTTCGCTTGAGCTAGCACTAAGAACATCTCCATCATCCAAAATAATCATTGTTCTCTTGTTTGGGCATTGTGAGGCAATATGTCCAAATCCTTGACATTTAAAACATTTTATATCTCGTGATTTGGAAACAACCTTACCCTCCATTTTACCTTTGGATTCCGGAAAGAATGGTTTTGGTTTGGGAAACTCCTTCGAATCAATTTTGTGTTCCCTTATATGCTCTTGTGTTTTGGAATCCTTAAACTTGAATGAAGGTTTAGAATCCTTACCATAAGATGTAGGGAGCATCCTTCTTGCCTTTACTTGCCTCTCCGCTTTGGTAGCCATGTGTAGTAGATCCTCCATGTCCAAGTAGTGGTGCATGTCCACTATGTCTCGAATGTCATAGTTGAGCCCATTCACAAACCTTGCCATGGTGGCCTCTCGATCCTCTTCAATATTGGCCCGAATCATGATGATCTCCATCTCTTTATGGTACTCCTCAACACTCATGGACCCTTGTTTCAAACCCTGCAACTTGAGGAACAAATCACGATAATAGTGGCTAGAAATGAACCACTTACGCATTACCACTTTCATCTCCTCCCAAGTGCGGATGGGTCTTTCTCCACTTCGTCATCGACTCACTTGTAGTTGGTCCCACCAAATACTCGCATAGTCGGTGAATTCCACGGCCGCCAACTTCACTTTGTTTTCCTCCGAATATGTGTGACAACCAAAAACATGTTCGACCTTTCTTTCCCATTCCAAATATGTTTCGGGATCATTCTTACCTTGGAATGAAGGGATCCTCAACTTTACTCCTCCAAGATCATCCGCTTGCCTCCACGGTGGTTGATTTCTTCGGATTGGTGACTCATGGAGATCAGAAAACTCTTCCTCTTCTTCAACCACCCGCCTCCTTGGTGGTGCTCTAGAATTGGAAGGGGATTGCAATTCATCCATCCTTGCATTCAACCTTTGGAATTGTTCTTGTACAGCCCTCATAAACAACTTGATGTCCGCTTCATTGGTGTTACTCGACTCCGCCATTTAGGTATCCTGTGAGAAAAATGAAAGGGAAAGGAAAATGGACCTCACACAGTCCCTCACTTGTTTACACTCAAAATAATTTGTTCGCTCGTGTTTCACTCAATTTCGGCTTTTATCAAAATGTAACACTCTTGCCTTTTACCACTCAACTTGCTTCCTATAGCATTCTTACCCAATTTCAACAAATCTAAAGGATCGTTGAAATGTGGCAATCCCGAACTAGAATTCAAAGATAAAATTCAAAAATGGATTCAAGATAGAAAATATTTTAAGTGAATGAAAAGGGATGAAGAAGAATGAAAATGGGACGTAGAATTCAAAATGTTGCAATTTTTTTTTAGCCTTAATTTTTTTTTTGATTTTTTTGGGCTTTTTTTTTGAATAAATGTAGTAGAAACAAGATGAATATTTAAATATTTAAATGCAGGAGAAGTAGTAATTTGTAACACAAAATGGAATCAAAGTGTGAGTTGCGGGGTTTTGAAATTGCAGATTTTTTTGCAAAATTTGAACCCACTATATCTCACGATATATGGCTTTGATTTTTATGATTCCAAATGGGAAGGAAATATCAGATTCTCATATGCAAGAATGACATGCTATACGTCCGAAATGATGAAGAAATGACGTCCGTAGGTGAAGGAGGAATTGGACCAGAATTGATGTCGGCCCGATTCCAAGAGAAATGAAATGGAAGAAGGGATAAGAAAGAAGGAACCTGATTTCTTGCAAATGGGCTCTGATACCAAATGATGCGCGATGCAAGACCCGCTAGGAAGTGTCCTAGGAACCTTGTACAATGTTCGCGCGTTGTGCACCCGGATCGCCGCAAGAAAACAAGTGAATGTGGTGTGCGGATAGTGATAAATAGAAGGAAGAGGGAATTGGTCAAGGTAGAACCCAAAGAGAACTTGTCTCTAAGAACTCTAGCCACAAGACGCCACAAAGGATGACCAATCCTTTGATAAGTCAAAAATTAAGCAAGAACACAAAGGTTGCAAGCAAAACTCACCATAATAACATTACCTTCATTCATGATGTCCAAAGAGTACATGGGGGTGGCTATTTATAGCCAAGGATTGATACAAAATTCTAACACCTAGTTTCCTCAAGTCAAAAAGCCTACATGTCACTTTTGACAATTTTGGCACATGCCCATGACTTTAGGAGACAAGTAGCACATCCTTTTTGGAAAGTAAAGACAACTAGCCCACCACTTTTGACTTTGAAGATTCCATGGTGGGGTGGGCTTGAAATTCGTAGCACACATTGGATTGGGTTTTTAAAAGCATGTTTGGGCCTTAATTAATGTAATTATAGGCCCGGATGCTTCCCCCAAGCAAGGGTGTTGGGCCTCCTCTTGGAATTGCAAGATTAACCCATTTAAGGCCTCCTTCATTCTCTTGGTCTGCTCCCTTGTCATTGGGCCGCCCATTCCTCGCAGCGGGTCTTGTGGAATCATGCGCCTTCCACCCTCCTCATCAAGACCGCCTCCAACATCTCGATGACCATTCGTGCCATGATCCTCATCAGTTTTTATGAATTTTAAAAGTTTTTCTCGGGGTTTTAGTGTTTTTAGGGTCTTCTTTGGTTTTTAGGGGTTTTTAGAGTTTTTAGGGGTTTTTTGAGTTTTTAGGGGTTTTAAGGTTTTTTAGATTTTTTTAAATTTTTAGTGGTTTTAGGGGTTTTTAGAGTTTTTAGAGTTTTTAGAGTTTTTAGAGGTTTTTTATGATTTTTCAATTTTTTAATGTTTTAATAGTTTTATTGTTTTTAAGGATTTTTCAAGGTTTTTAGGTTTTTTTACTTTTTCATGGATTTTTAGGAGGTTTTAGGATTTTTTATGATTTTTGGGTTTTTAGGGTTTTTAGGGAATTTGAGAGGTTTTAAGGTTTTTTGAGCTTTTCAGGGTTTTTAGGGTCTTTTGGGTTTTTAGTGTTGTAAAGGATTTTTAGAGTTTTTAACGTTTTTAGGGGTTTTAATTGTTTTTAGAGTTTTTAGTGGTTTGTTAGGGTTTTTAATGTTTGTAAGGGGTTTCATGGTTTTCAGGGGGTTTTCATGGATTTTTAGGGTTTTTTTAATATTTTATGGTTTTTAAGGTTTTTTATGGTCTTTAGGGATTTTGATCGGTTTTATGATTTTTAGGGGTTTTAGGATTTTCAGGGTTTTTAGGGTCATTTCAGGTTTTTATGGTATTTTAGTTTTTTTGGGTTTTAATGGTTTTGAGAGTTTTTTTTAATATTTTTAGGTTTTTAAGGGTTTTTAGAGTTTTTAGGGGTTTTCATGGTTTCTAGGGTGTTTTATGTTTTCATGGATTTTTAGGGGGTTTTAGGATTTTATTATTTTCCGGGTTTTTAGGGTTTTTTGATTTTTTAATGGGTTTTAAGGGTTTTTATAATTTTTTTAATGTTTTACTTGGTTTTATTATTTTATGGGTTTTTACAGTTTTACAATTCTTAGGGGTTTTATGGTTTTCCTGGGTTTTTTTGGGGTCTTTGGGGTTTTTTACGTTTTCATAGATTTTTAAGGGGTTTTTTGGATTTTTATGGTTTTTAGGGTTTTTAGGGATTTTGAGGGTTTTGGGGTTTTTTTGGGGTTTTAGGGGATTGAAGGGTTTTTAGGGTCCTTTTGGGTTTTTAGGGATTTTGATTGTTTAAGGTTTGTAATGTTTTAATTGTATTTAGGGGTTTTAAATACCTGTAAACCCCCTAAAATGTTAAAAATCTATAAAACCCAAAAAACTCAAAAAGAAACCCCCAAAAGACCCTAAAACCCTGAAAAACCATAAAACCATAAAAACCCAAAAAACTGTTGAAAACCCCAAACCCCCCTAAGAATCCCTAAAAACTGAAAAAAAAACTCTAAAAACCATAAAAAACCTAAAAACCCTGTAAAAATTAATGAAAAGGTAAAAAACCTAAAAAACCCTAAAAAAAATTAAATACTATTAATACCCCTCAAACCCTTAAACACCACAAACCCCATAAAAACCCTAAAAACCAATAAAAACTCTAAAAACCTTAAACACAAAAAAACATTATAAAACTCTAAAAAAACTTTGAAACTCTAAAAAACTTAAAAAAACCCCATAAAACCCCTAAAAACCCAAAAAAGACCCTAAAACCCCTAAAAACCCTAAAACTCATAAAAACCCTTAAAAACCCCCAAGAACCCTAAAAATCCCTAAAAACCCTAAACCCCTAAAAACCTTAAAAATCTTAATAAACTCCTAAAAATCCATGAAAATGAAAAAACTCCAAAACCCTGAAAACCATAAAATTCCTAAAAACTTTTAAAAACCCAAAAAACAAATTAAAACTCTAAAAACCCTTCAAACCCCTAAAAATGTTTACAAAATCTAAAAAACTTGAACCCCTAAAAACTCAAAAAACACTAAAAACCCAAAATGACCCTAAAAACACATGAAAGACCCTAAAAACCCTATAATCCATAAAAATCCTAAAAATCCATGAAAATGCAAAAAACCCTAAAAACCCATTTAACCCTTAAAACCATAAAACCTTAAAAACCCTTAAAAACCATAAGAACCCTAAAAACCGGTAAAAAATAAAAATACCCATAACCCCTAAAAACGTTAAGAAACTCTAAAAAACCTTAAAAATACAAAAAACTAACAAAAATCTATAAAAAAACAAAAAGACCCTAAAACCCTGAAAATCCCATAAAACCCATAAAAATTGTTTTAAACCTTTAAAATCCCTAAGAAGTGGTGCTCAACACTGATGAAGACAGCTTCAAGCTAGAGATCCAATACGAGCACAAACCCTAGTTTTGCCTTCATTGTTACCTATTTGGGCATCTCATCTCTGATTGATGACGTATGAAAGTGCGTTCCAAGTGCAATTTTAAAGGGCACACTGCTGAGTCCTGCAACAGGAAGCTGGGCACTGGAGCAGGGGTGATGGGCCCTTACCAAGCACCTGCTCCCTCCCAGCCCGGTCCTGAGGCAGTTCGATGTCCTGCAAAGCTGCCTTCACCAAGGAGGGCATCGGAGGTCGATGACACTCTCTGCTAGGGGTGTCCAAACCCGACCCAACCCGACCAACCCGACCCAACCTGACCGGGTTGGGTCGGGTTGGGTTGGGTTCAAGATTTCATTTCCATTGGTCGGGTCAATTCGGGTTGACCCGTGGTCGGGTTGGGTCGGGTCACGGGTTGGAACAAAAAATACCCAACCCGACCCAACCAACCCGAAAATACCGCTGCACTGCATATCCCGCGGACCCGTGTCGGCTTTCTCTCCACCACGCCACCCATCGTTGTCACCACAGTGTCATCCCGCTTCCCTAACCCCTCCGCCATGATGTGTTTTTCCTGCCTCGCCCTCACCCGTCTTCCTCTTCCACTACCACCACCGCAAGCTGCGAACACCGCGAACCTACACGCCATATTCACCTCTGTCTCCACCGTGACCACCATCCTTGACCCATGTTCCACCAAAAAATACTTATTTAATAGAGAAATGGGCATCCCACAACCAATTCCTCCGCTGACCGTTGCCTTTTGGTTTCGATTCGTCGGCATATCATGAGCTCACTGGAGGAGAAAATCGAGCACCGCCTTACAAGAGGAGATTCGCCGACACCGATGTTATCCATGGAAGACTCGAGCACCACCACATCCCTCAAATCAGACCCACACCACCATTCGCCTGTTGAAACTAACCGTCGTAGCTGGAAAATCGTGATCCGCTGTAGCCACTCTTCTTGAAACTCACCAAGAACGCCGTCGTTGAAGGAGATCACCACCGTCCTGAGAACAAAATTTCATGGGCGGCAGCAACTTCATAATTTCAAAAGATCGTGACTGACTAACTGTGCAATTAAAGAGATCATGATGCCCAGCCGGAGATGAACAAGATTACCCTGTCAAACCCTCGATGTCCGTCAAAAAGATATGGAGGAGCCGCGAGAGGAGAATGCGTATGGAGGAGGTGTTCGGGAATCGGGATAATGAGGCGGCGCTATAGAGTCCTTTTTTTTACACAACCCGATCGACCCGATCGACCCAACCCGATGTGAGATGGGTTGTGTTGGGTCGGGTCCAAAACAAAAAACCACATATGACCCGACCCGACCCGACCTGACCCGGCCAATTTTGACCGGGTCGGGTCCAAAAAACCCTCGGACCCGACCCAACCCGACCCATGGACACCCCTACTCTCTGCCAAGAGATGCCCTCCCACTTGCAGGGAGTTGCTGCAAGGTCTAACCCCCCGACTAAACCGCTGGTTGTCTCAGACTCTGCTGTTGTCACTCCCGGTCTGCAAGTATCCATGGTTGAGCCTGGCCAATCCTCAGAGCCTGCTGTTGGTCGGGCTATCATGGCTGAGCCCGACCAGCCTTCCCTGCTTCCTAATCCTTCTATGGTGGTGGGTCTTGCCTGCTGCCAGGGACTGTCCCCCCCCCCCATCTAGGAGGTGCATGATGGTCTGGCTCGCCTTGCAACCACACCCCCCCTTGGACCTAAGAAGGACTACACACCCCTGGCCCTTCAGTCAATGTCTGGTGATTCCTTCACGGTTATGTCCTCCAGCAAGGCTGCACGACAAGACACAGTTAGAAGTGCCTCCCCAGTGGCACTCTTCCCCTTGAACAGGTTCACCCCTCTAAGCTGTAGCTTCTAGGCTGATAAGGCTGATGAACAGAATGATGAGGAGGCGGAAGGGTCCTCCATTCCAGTTGACAAGAACTCACCACATGACGTTGGCTCTCAACCTCCCGATGACCTCGGACTCAAATACCAGGTTGCAGAAGTTGATCCTTCCACTAAGAAGAACCCTATGGGAAGGCCCAAGAAGAAAGGGAAAAAGGAAAAGGTGAAGTCCGTGACCTTGAATGCTAATACTGATGCAGATCCTCTTCTATAACTGCCAGGGGATTGGGAATCCCCCCACTGCCTCAGCCCTTAGGAATTTCCTCACTTCCCAGAGGCCTATGGTTCTTGGTATTGCTGAGCCAATGATCCTGTTTGATAACTGGGCGAGTTTCAACTGGGAAAACCTTTGTTAGTCCTGTGTTGCCAAGACCGCTAATGAGAATGGTCTCAACACCCATTGGGAACTTAAGCATGATGACATCCAATTGACATATATGGAGGTGTGTCCCCAAGTCATCACCTTGTTTGTCATGTGCAAATATTCCCCTCTCTCTCTGTCCTTTGTGTACGCCTCCTGCTCCTATTTGAGGAGACGGGCTTTATGGGAAACACTGATTACTCTTTATGGGCACATTGAGAATAGCTGGATTGTGATTGGGGATTTCAACACTGTTCTGCGTCTGGATGAGAGGATTGGCTCCAACTTCTCTCGCTCGGCTGCTGAGGACTTCTCCTTTTGCCTTGACAGTTGTGACCTCACAGAAGTCACTGTTTCTGGAGCCTCCTTCACTTGGGGGCATTTCACTGTGAAAGGCAGGCAGGCCAGCAAGCTGGATAGATGTTTTTACAAGATAAATTATGTGAGCCTGCCCTTTAATGTCTTGGGCTTTACCCTCCCCAAGTTCCATTCAGATCATAATCCTTTGATTGCAGATTGCTCCATAGGCACTTCAAGATCATCACCCTTGACTTTTAAGTTCAATAATACCTGTCTTACGATTCCTGGATGTAGGAAAATTGTCATTAGCATCTAGAATGGAGACCTCTGGGGTATTCATTACAATATTTTGGTCTTGAGGCACAAAAAAATCAAAGCCTTGCTCAAATATTGGAGCAGGGGCTGCTTCTCTAGTCTGGATGACGACATTCGAGTTGTTGAGCATCATCTTGCCACCCACCAAGAAGCTAACAAACTCCTGACCCTTCCCTCTCGAGAGGAGCTGCAGCTCCACTCTAAGATTGAAGATCTTCTGTCTCCCAAGAAAAGTTGGCCAAGAATCAGTTCAACGTTAGATGGATCAAGGATGGAGATCGCAACTAGAAATTTTTCCATCGATTGCCCAGGGAGAAAAAAGCCAAAAAGTGTCTAAAGGATGTCCATATCTCGGGCTCTACATTCACCTCAGAGGATGATATTTCTGCCGCTATTGTCAATAATTTTCAAGGGATTTACTCGGATGATGGCGGGGAGTATACTCTCCCCTTGATGGACTCCATCCTTCCATAAGTTGATGAGCAACAGAACTGGGCTCTAACGATCCCCCCCTTTCGGAGGAAGTTAGGGATGCCTTATCTCTCTGAACATTGACAGCACAGTGGGACCGGATGGTTTCACCAACAAATTCTTCATGTCTTACTGGGATTTCATGCATGAGGGCATCATCAGTGTTGTTCAGGAATTCTTTCTCTCTACTGTGTTCCCACATGGGTTCAACTCTAATTTCATTTCCCTGATTCCCAAAAGGGACAATGCCATTGACATCAGTGACTTTCGACCGGTGGACATTGGAAACATTGTCCCCAAAATTATTATTAAGATTCTGTTCATGAGAATCAGGAAGTTTGTGGGGGATATTCTCACCCCTAATCAGTTTGGGTTCGTCCCGGGGAGGAACATCCAGGAATGTCTTTTCACAGCCTCAGATAGGATCAACTTTATGCGGAAGCAGTCCAAACAGGGAATCTTTGGCACTTAAGATTGACATCTCCAAGGCTTTTGACACCATCAAGTGGATCTTCATCTCCCAGGTCTTGTCCAAGTATGGCTTCACGAGCAATTTTATTAGGATCATTATGTCCATTCTAAGCAGCGTCTAGGTCTCTGTTCTTTTAAATAGTTCCCCAAAGGGGTTCTTCCCCTGTTCCTGTGGGGTCAGACATGGTGACTTACTCTCATTAATTATCTTCGCGATTACAGAAGATTACTTGAGTAGGTGCCTCATTGACCTTTTCCAGGCTGGTCTCTTCATTCCTATTCAGGTAGGGATGGATCTTCACATGCCATCCCATATGTTGTATGCTGATGATATTCTCCTATTTGGGAAAGCTGACAAACGGACATTGGAATCCATCCGGATGATCTTACAACATTATGAATATGTGGCAGGGAAATCCATCAGTTGGAATAAGTCTTTGATCATCTTTGGGGAGGGGATCCCACAGTCCCATTAGATCTCCATTTCCAAGTCCCTTGATGTCAAGAGAGGGTCACTAAATTTTGACCACCTGGGCATTCCTATTTTTTCGGGATGTGTCAAATGATGTTACCTTGAGAACATTGCCTCCAAAATCACTCAATAGCTGGCGAAGTTGAAAGGGGAATCCCTCTCACAAGCCGGAAGGGTCTGCCTTATCAACTCAATGATTACCTCTATGTTCACTTATGCATTCTCTATCTACAGATGGCCGATTAATCTCATTAAGGAACTTCAAGCAAAGATAAGGAATTTTTCCTGGACGGGGTGTATAAATCAAAGGAAATTGGTTACCATGGCCTGGAAGGACTGCACTAAACCAATTGAGCTGGGAGGGCTTGGCATCAAAGACCTCAGACGATACAATGATGCTCTCCTTACTAAATTTACTTGGGGACTGCTAAGTCCTATGGCTGGGAACTTGGGTTTCACTCGGGAAAGATTCATGCTCAAACTTTTTGATGATTATGCAGGATACTTCCCCTATTCTGTTTGGCCAGCAATTCATGACTCATACAAGAACATTGTCTCTCACTCGAAATGGATTGTTTTAAAACACTCAGAATTGAATGATTGGTCCACACCTTGGCTTGATAGGCCCCTACAGGATTGCATTAGTCCTCCTCCTAGCCTTAAGATCCTATCCATTGTGGAGTTTATCCCGAGGCTGGAATAGTTTGAGGCTCTCCTCCCAACTGAAGCCTCACTCAAAATCCAGCGTTATGCCTTCATCGACTCTGAAATCTTGATCTGGAAACCCAACCTGGTTGGGTGACTTACTGCCAAGGAGTACTATCAGTACAATTGCATAAGGGGATCCCCTCCTCTAGTCTGTATCTCCAAATTTAAGAGGAATTTAATTCCTCCTACCAGCCATCTCCTTCTTTGGAAAATCTGGAAGAATCAGCTGCCCATGCAGAACCAGTTGCAGAGAGTCGGACACAGCCTTTCCTCTGTTTGTCTCCTATGCCTTGGTGTGAAAGAAAATGCTCAGCACACCTTTTTCCAATGAAGATTCAGTGTTGAACTCTAGGGCTACTTACAGCAGATTTTTGGGTTCCCAGCTGGCCTGGACATGCCTCTTTTTGAGCTCCTGGCAGACCTGCCTAACTGGGATTACAGTGAGCAGGTCTGCAACCTTCTGTTGGTCGCAGTTGCAGCCACCATCTCTTTTATCTGGACTGCTCGGAACGTTGTTGCCTTTAATAAGAAATGGATTTCCATTCATGGTGGTGTTGTGGCAATCCACAGAGTTGTTTATGCGGCTTCCTGTATTCAGACATGCCATATGGCGAATGATGTTCATGAGTTGATCATCCTTCGGTTGCTTGCTGTCTCTAACAGGGCAAAGAAACCCATGGTTCCCAAGTTTATTCAATGGATCTCTCCATTCCCCTCTTGGATTAAGTTCAATGTGGATGGTGCGACCCTTGGTGCACCGGGCCCTGCTGGATGTGGAGGAGTTTTCCGCACCTATCGGGGCTTTGTCAAAGGATTCTTTCAACACTTTATTGGTGATGGGTGTGCCCTTGAAGCTAAATTGTGGGCCATGATAAAGGCGATTGAGTATGCTGTCAGGTTTGGGTGGAGCTTCCTGTGGCTTGAGTCTGATTCCATGCTTGCTGTGAGCGCTCTTAAAAACAGATCTAGGTGCGTCCCCTGGAGGCTCCTCACCCCATGGATGGACTGCCTCGCCATGTGCCAAAGGATGAATCTCACTGTGACACATGCCTACCGGGAGGCGAATGCAGTTGTAGATGCTCTCTCAAAGTAGGCCATTGTGGAGTGCTGCTCACTGTGGTCCTTTATTGCCACACCTCCCTGCTCCTCGCTCGTCGACTCTGACTTGAAGGGTGAGGTGCACACCCGGTTATGTAATCCCCCCTTGTAGCACTTTGTTTGTCCTTTTCTTTTTGTTTAGTTTTGGGGGACCAGGCTTTCCTGTTCTCAAGCCTTCCTTTCCCTAAAACCTTAGAAAACCCTAAAAACCATAAAAATCCTAAAAACCACCAAAAATCCACGAAAATGTAAAAAACCACTAAAAAACCCAAAAAACTCATGAAAACCAAAAAAATCCCCAAAAAACCTTAAAAACCTAACAACCCATAAACCCCCCCAAAACCACAAAAAACTTTAAAAACCCTTAAAAATACTAAAAACGTTAAAAAAACCTAAAAAAACAAAATCCCTAAAAATCTCAAAAAACCCCTTTAAACCAAAAAGTCCCTAAAACCCTAAAACCCCTGAAAACTCTAAAAACCTTCAAAAATACATAATACCCTAGAAAATCCTAAAGACTAAAAATTCTAAAAACCCACTAAAAATCCATAAAACGTAAAATCCCTTTAAAACCCTGAAAAACTTCTAGAGACTATAAAAACCCCTAAAAACATTAAAAAACCATAAAAACTCATAAAAACCACTAAAAACTATAAAAACCATTTAAAACCCTAATAACGTTAAAAATAATAAAACAGATTAAAACCCCTAAAGAGGTTTAAAAACCTTAAAACACCAAAAGGCCATAAAAACCGTGAAAACCATGAAAAACCCTTAAAACTCCAAAACCCCTAAAGACCCTAAAACCTATAAAAATACTAAAAACCCATTAAAATGAATCAAAAAGTTTAAATCCCCAAAATCTCTAAAAAACCCCTAAAAAACATAAACCCATAAAAACCCTAAAACGCATAAATATCCAAAAACACAATGAAAACTCTAAAAACCCTGAAATCCCTAAAAACATTAGAAAACTATAAAAAACCATAAAAACCCTAAAAATTCAAAAAAAAAGACAAAAAAAGACCTTAAAAACCTTGAAAACCCAAAAACCCATAAAAACCCCTAAAAATCCTAAAAACTCTCAAGATTACTAAAAAACTTAAAAACTATACAAATCCTGAAAAACCTCTAAAACCCCTAAAACCCAATAGAACCCCTAAAACCCCTAAAAACCCCCAAAACCCCTAAAAACCCATAAAAACCCTAAAACCCAGTAGATACACTAAAAACCCTTTAAACCCCAAAAAATGTTAAAAACCCTAAAAAAATATTAAAATACATAAAAACTCAAAAAAACCCAACAAACACCTTAAAATCCCTAAAAACCCCTAAACACCCTAAAAATTCTAAAAAATCCTCAAAATCCCTAAAAACAGAAAACCCTTAAAACCATAAAATCCCCTAAAACCCTTAAAAAAACACTAAAACCCCATAAAAAACCAAAAAACCCACTAAAAAAATATAAGAATCCATAAACACCTAAAACGTTAAAAAACACCAAAAGACCCTAAAAACTAAAAGAAAACCAAAACCCCCAAAAGGCCCTAAAACCTCTAAAAACCATAAAAATCCTAAGAAACCCCTAAAAATCCATGAAAACGTAAAAAACCCAAAAAACCTTGAAAACCCTCTTAAAACCATATAACACCCCTCATAATAAAAAAACTCTAAAAACCCAAAAAGACAATAAAACCCCAAAAGTCCCTGAAAATCCGAAAAAACCGTAAAACCCATAAAACCGCTCAAAATCCCTAAAATCCCTAAAACCCCCTAAAAACCATAAAAATCCTAAAAAAATCCGAAAAATCCATTAAAACGTAAAAAACCCTAAAAAGCCTGAAAAGCTCTTGAAAACCACAAAACCCCTAAAAACCTTAAAAACCCTAAAAACCCATAAAACCCCTATGAAACCACTAAAAACACTAAAAATCCTTCAAACCCCTAATAAATTTTTGTTGGTATAAGCTATTTTTTTATAGTGTCTGCCTCATGTGCTCGGCTAGGGTGGTAAGGGTGGGGAGGAGTTTCGGGTGTGGTCGTGGGGTCAAGTCCCTGGGCAAACGGTTTATCTAAATTTTCTTTGTTGCATCGTTTTCCACTTTCACAGTTGTACCCATAAAACGTTAAAAAACTATAAAACCCCTTAAAAACCCTAAAATACTCAAAAAATATAAAAACCCAAAAGACCATAAAAACCCTTAAATACCCTAAAACCCTAAAACCCCTAAAAATCTTTTAAAACCCACAAAATCCCAAAAATCCCAAAAACCCAAAAACCATAAAATTCCGGAAAAACCATGAAAATGTAAAAAAAAAGAAATCCTAAAATCTTTGAAAACCCTTAAAAACCATAAAAACCCCTAAAAAATTAAAAATTCCTCAAAACCCATAAAGCCCTAAAAACAAACTAAAAACTCTAAAACCACCTAAAAATGTAAAAAACTCTAAAAAACCCTAAAAACCCAAAATCCCTAAAAACCCTTAAAATCCCTAAACCCCCTAAAAATCATAAAAACCACAAAATCCCTAAACTCCCTAAAAAACATAAAAATAATAAAAATCCTAAAACACAACTAAAAATCCATGAAACTGTAAAACCCCCTAAAAACCCTCAAAACCCCCTTAAAACCATAAAACACCTAAAAACTTTAAAAACCCTAAAAATCCATAAAAACACTAAAAAACCACTAAAAACTCTAAAACCCCTTAAACCCCATAAAAACGTTAAAAACTATAAAAAAACCTTCAAACCACTAAAAAACTAAAAAACCATAAAATCCCAAAAAACCCAAAAAACCATGAAAAACCTAAAAACAATAAAAAAACCCAGAAAACCCTCAAAATCCCAAAAAACCCAAAAAAACATTAAAACCCTAAAAATCATAAAAAATTCTAAAAATGCATGAAAACATAAAAAAACTAAAAAAACCTAAACCACCCTAAAACCCCTAAAACCCCTAAAAAACTAAAAAAACCCTAAAAACCCATAAAACTACTAAAAACCAACTAAAAACTCTAAAAACACTTAAAACCCCAAAAAACATTAAAAACCCTAAAAACTCAAAAACACCGCCGTAAAATCCAATAAGACCCTACAAACCATAAAAAAACTCAAAAACCCTAAATACCCTGAAAAACCTAGGACCCCTCAAAATCCATAAAAAACCTAAAAATCAATGAAAACATAAAAAACCATAAAAACCATGAAAACCCCGGAAAACCATAAAAACCCTAAAACCATAAAAACAGTAAAGATCCATAAAAACCCAAAAAACACTAAAAATATAAAAACATTAAAAAACTATAAAAACCTTAAAACCCCTACAAACTCAAAAAAACTCTGACACCCAAAAAGACTCTAAAAACCTGAAAAAACCATAAAAATCACTAAAAAATCTTAATAACCCACAAAATCCCTAAAAACCCTAAGAAGACCTAAAAATAATAAAAATATTTAAAAAACCCAAAAAATCCATGTAAACATAAAAACCCTATAAAACCTGAAAACCATAAAAACACTTAAATACCTTAAAAACCATGAAAAATCATAAAAACATTAAAAATCGTAAAAACACATAAAAACCAAAAAAGACCATGAAAAAACCCAAACAACCCTTGGAAAGCATTAAAAACCTTCAAATCCCTAAAAAATTCTAAAACCAAAAATATCTTAAAAATCCATTAAAAAAACATAAAACCCTGAAAACCCCTTGAAAACCATAAAAAAAACAGAAAACCTTAAATAACCCTAAAACCCATAAAACACTAAAAACCCACTAAAAAATTTAAAAACCCTTAAAACCCTGAAAAATATTAAAAATCTCTATAAAACCTTAAAATTCCAAAAAACTAAAAAAACCCCAAAAAACCCAAAAATGACCCTAAAACCCCTGAAACCCCCCTAAAAACCATAAAAACCATTGAAAACCCCTAAAATCCATGAAAATGTAAAAGACAAAACCCCCCCAGAAAACCCCCTAAAAACCATAAAAACCCATAAAACCCCTAAAACCCACTGAAAACATTAAAAACCCTTAAAACCCCATTTTTTTTTAAAAACTCCAAAACCTTAAAAACCCAAAAAAACTCAAAAAACCCAAAAGACCCTAAAATCCAAGAAAAAGCCTAAAATCCCAAAAAACCCTCAAAATCCCTGAAACCCTAAAAAGCTCTAAAAAATATAAAAAACTTAAAAACCTTAAAAATCCATGAAAACATAAAAACCCTAAAGAATATGAAAACCTCTTGAAACCATAAAACCCCTTAAAACCCTTAAAAAATACTAAAACCCCATAAAACCACTAAAAACCACTAAATACTCTAAAACCCATAAAATATTAAAAAACTCTAGAAAACCATAATAAATTCAAAAAACCCTAAAACCCCAATCACCCTAAAAACTTTAAATACCCTAGAAAAACCTTTAAACCCCTCAAAATCCCTAAAAACCTTAAAAAACCCTAAAAACATACTAAAAATCCCTGAAAATGTAAAAATCCTAAAAAACCTGAAAAAACCTGAAAACATAAAAATCCCTAAAACCGTTAAGAAGCCTAAAAACCCATAAAAACAATACAAAACCACTAAAAACTCTTAAAATACCTAAAAATGTAAAAAAAAACTCTAAAAAACTTTAAAACTTTAAAAGCTGAAAAAAAAGACACTAAAAACCAAAAACGAACCAAAAAACCCTAAAACCCCTCAAAATCTCTAAAAAACCTAAAACCCATAAAAATCCTAAAAAACCTTGAAAAATCAATGAAAACATAAAAAATCCTAAAAACTACTAAAAACCATGAAAACTTCTAAAAACCATAAAAATCCTAAAAATCCATAAGAACCCAAAAAAATCCATTAGAAACTATTAGAAACCTTAAAACCCATAGAAACACAAAGAAACTATAAAAACCTATAAAAACCCTAAAAACTAAAAATAAACCTAAAACCATGAAAAACAATAAAAACCCTCAAAATCCCTAAAGAACCTAAAATCTCAAAAAACTATAAAAAATCTAAAAAATCCTTAAAAATCCCTCAAAAGGTAAAAAAACCCCTAAAAACCCACAAAAAACAATAAAATCCCTAAAAACATTAAAAATCGTAAGACCCATAAAAACCCTAAAACCCAGTAAAAACTCTTAAAAACCCTAAAAATGTTAAAAACTCCAAAAAATCTTAAAAACTCTCAAAAAGCCCAAAAACCCAAAATGACCCTAAAAACCTTGAAGTGGAGTTACTTAGTGAGGAGGTGCTAGGGGCTGGTGATGCCGGCGGTTCTGTGCTGCTGGTAGTGGGCCTAGTTGCCAAGGAGGTGATGGGTGATAGAAGCGGTGTCAAGTTTGGCGCTGGTGGCGCAACACTGCTGGCGGTTGATCTTCTTGGTGAGGAGGTGCTGGAGGCTGGTAGTGCTAGTGGTTTTGTTCTACTGATGATTGACCTCCTTGGCAAGGAAATGATGGATGATGGAAATGCTACTCTAGGATGGTCGTTAATTGGCTGGGAAGCGATGAAGATGATGAGTTTGAATTTGGTGCTGATGGTTCTGTGCTGGTGGCGATGGATCTCTTGGGTGACAAGGTGATGGATGCTGGAGCTAGTGAGGTTGGATGATGATCGTTGCTTGGTTGTGAGCTGCTGGTTGCTGGTTAATGCCGATGATGGTGATGGTTGCAGTTTAGTTTTGTGTGTCTTTGTTTGGGTTTTTTGCTTCCTGTCTTTTTTTTGGGTTTCTTGTTCTGGGTTGGGGTGTTTAAGGGTTTTAAGGGTGGGTCATTTGACCCCTCCCCTCCCTTGTCTGCTGTGTTTTCTTTTTCATAATAAAATTTGGGGGGGTCGGGAATAGCCTGACCCCCGCATCTTCCTTGCCCCTTAAAACCTTCAAAACCCTAAAAACCCATAAAAACCTAAAAACCTACATAAAACTATAAAAACTCTCTAAACCCCTAAAACATTAAAAAAATCTAAAAAACCTCAAAAACTCTTAAAAACACAAAAAACTCCAAAAACCTAAAAAACCCTAACAACCATGAAAACCCTAAAAATAGTAAAGCCCTAGAAAAACCTTCAGAATCTGTTAAAATCCAAACAAACCCTCAAAATCATAAAAATCCTAAAACCCATAAAAACCATGAAAACCTAAAAACCATAAAAACTATGAAAACCCCCTCAAAACCATACAATCCTTAAAAACCTTAAAAAACCCAAAAACGCAAAAAACCCTAAAAAAAAACTCTTAAAACTCAAAAAAACACTAAAGACCCAAAAAAACCAGAAAGACCCTACAAACCTCCAAAAAACCCTCAAAATCGGTAAAAACCCTAAAAACCCTCTAAAGACCATAAATACCCCTAAAATACTTAAAAATCCCTAAAACCCATAAAACCCTAAAAACCACTAAAAACTTCAGAAAACCTTAAAACCCCAAATAACGTTAAAAAATTATAAAAACCCTAATAAACTAAAGAAACCCTAAATACAAAACATTAAAAATCCATGCAAACATAAAAAAATCCTAGAACCCTAAAAACCCCATGAAATCCATAAAAACCCCTAAAACCATAAAAACACTAAAAACCCATAAAAAACCAAAAAACAACTGAAAACTCTAAGAACCCTTAAAAACATTAAAAAACTCTTAAAACCTTTAAACCCTAGATATCTAAAAAACCCAAAAACAACTGAAAACTCTAAGAACCCTTAAAAACATTAAAAAACTCTTAAAACCTTTAAACCCTAGATATCTAAAAAAACCCAAAAACCAAAAAGACCCTAAAAACATAGAAAACCCCTAAAAGTGCCTAAGAAACCAAAAAACCACAAATCCCTAAAACCCGAAAAACCATAAAAATCCTTTAAAACCCCTAAAAATCCATTAAAACATAATTTACCACAAGAATCCTAAAAACAACTAAAAACCATAAATCCCCTCAAGGCATTAAGTAACCCAAAAACCCCATTAAAACCCTAAAACCACTAAAAACTCTAAAAACCCTAAAATCCCCTAAAAATTTTAAAAAACCCCCAAAAAACCTTATACCCTTAAAAAACTCAAAAAACCCTAAAAACCCAAAAAGACCCTAAAAATCGTAAAAAAACGTTAAAAACCCTAAAACCCCAAAAAACCAAAAAACCCTCAAAATCTATAAAACCCTGAAAACCAAAAAAATCCTAAAAGCCCCCCAAAAAATCCATGAAAACATAAAAAACCCTAAAACCCTTGAAAGACCCCTGAAATCACCTAAAAACCGTAGAAACCCCAAAAAATAGAAAACCCTAAAAACCCATAAAACCCATAAAACTACTAAAAAATCAAAAAACCCTTAAAATCCCTAAAAATGTTAAAAACTCCAAAAACCTTTAAAACCCTAAATACATCAAAACCCCACCTAAAAATCCAAAAGACCCTGAAAAGCCTAAAAACCCTGAAAACCCCACAAAAAACTCTAAAACCCCTCAAAACCAATAGAAACACTAAAAACCCTAAAGACATTAAAATCCTAAAAAACCCTTAAAAACCATGAAAACCTAAAAAACCCTAAACACCAAGAAAAACCTCTGAGAACCACAAAACCCCATAAAAATCATATAAAACTCTAAAAAACCATAAAGACCTGAAAAACCCATGAAAAACTCTAAAAACCCTTAAAACACTAAAAATGTTAAAAAACTATAAAAAAATATTATAAACCCTAAAAAACCAAAAGACCCTAAAAACCTTAAAACTATATAAGAAAACCTTTAAATCCCTCAAAATCCCTCAAAATCCTGAAAACCCTAAAATCCAAAAAAACTCCTTAAAATCCATAAAAACGTAAAAACCCCTAAAAACCCTGATAAACCACTAAAAACTATAAAACCCCCAAAAACCTTAAAAATGATAAAAACCCATAAATACCTTAAATACCTACTAAAACTCTACAACCCCTTAAAACCCTACAAACATTAAAAAAACTCAAAAGACCCTTTAAAACCCTAAAATACTCAAAAAAACCATAAAACCCCAAAAGACCCTAAAAACCCTGAAAATCCATAAAAACCATAAAAACTTCCAAAAATCCCTAAAAACCCTAAAAATATCTAAAAAACATACAAACTATAAAACCATAAAATTCCAAAAAAACACCTAAAAATCCATGATAATGTAAAAAAACCATAAAACCCCCTAAAAACCTAAAAAACCCTAAAAACCCATAAAAATCCAAAAAGGCACTAAAAACCCTGAAAACCCTGAAAACCCTGAAAACCCTAAAAACCTTGAAAAACCTTAAAAACCCTTAAAATACATAAAATACTTTAAAACCCTAAAATTATAAAAATCCTAAAAACCCCTAAATGTCCATAAAAATGAAAAAAATCTAAAAAAACATGAAAAACCCCTTAAAATAATAAAACCCCTAAAAACCCTAAAATCCCTTAAAACCCCTGAAAACACTAAAACCCTCAAAATCCCTAAAAAACCTAAAAACCATAAAATCCATAAAATCCATAAAAATAAAAAAACCCTTAAAAATCTATGAAAATGTAAAAAGGCTTAAAAACCCTGAAAACAAACGAAAAATCATAAAAACCCTGAAAACCTTTAAAACCCTAAAAACCCACAAAAAACCTAAAAATCACTAAAAATATATTAAAACCCTTAAACCTCCTAAAAACACTAAAAAAATTCTAAAAACCTTAAAATCCCTAAACAATCCCTAAACAACTCGAAAAAAACTAAAAAACCCTAAAATCGGATAATATCCCTAAAAACCACTAAAAACTCTAAAACCCTTAAATCTCCTAAAAACATTAAAAAAAACTCTAAAAAACCTTCAAAACCCTAAAAAGACCCTAAAAACCCTGAAAACCCCTAACCCCACCCCCCCCGAAAACCCCAATACACCCTCAAAATCCCAAAACACCTAAAAACAATCAGAAACTCGTAAAAATAGACGAAAACGTAAAAAAACCCTAAAAAAATAGAGAAAACCCTTTAAAACCATTAAAACACCTAAAAACCATAAAAACACTAAAAAATCATAAAAACCGTAAAAACCCACAAAAAACAGTAAAATCCCTCAAAACCTATAAATGTTAAAAAACTCTAAAAAATCTTAAAACCCATAAAAACTCAAAGAAACCCTAAAAACCCAAATATGCCCTAAAAACCCAAAACCCCCCCAAAACACCCAAAACCCATGAAAACCCTAAAACCCCTCAGAATCCCAAAAGCCCAAAAAACCTAAAAAAAATAAAAAATCTAAAAAGTCCTTAAAAATTCATAAAAACATAAAAATTCCAAAAACCCCTAAAAACCTATTGAAAACTTTAAAACCCTAAGAAGATTAAAAAATAAAAAAACACCCAAAAAACCCAACAAAAACTCTAGAAACCCTTAAAACCGCTAGAAACTTTAAAAAATTCAAAAAAACCTATAAACCCCTAAAAATTCAAGAAAACACTAAAAAACGAGAAGACCCTAAAGACCTTGAAAACCCCTAAAAACCCTAAATACCCCTGAAAAACCCAAAAAACACTCAAAATTCCTAAAAACCCTAAAAACATTAAAAATCCTAAAAAATCACTAAAAATCCAAGAAAACGTAAAAAACCTTGAAAACTATTAAAACCCTTGAAAACCATAAAAACCCTTAAAAACCATAACACTCCTAAAAACCATAAAAACCCCTAAAAACCAAAAAAACCCATAAAACCACTAAAAAATCTAAAAACCCACTTTACCCCTAAAAATGTTAAAAAAATATAAAAACCCATAAACCCATAAAATAACTCAAAAAAATCCTAAAACCCCAAAAAAAATTCTAAAAACCCAAAAAACCCATGAAAGACCCTAAAAACCCTCAAAATGCCTAAAAGCCCGAAAAACCATAAAACCCATAAAAATCCCAGAATGACCTCTAAAAACTATAAAAATGTAAAGAAAAACTAATACCTCTGAAAACCATAAAACCCCCAAAACCTTAAAAACCTTAAAATCCCATAAAAACACTCAAACCCACTACAAACTCTAAAAACCCTTATGACCCCTAAAAATGGTAAAAATATCGAAAAACACTCAAAAACACTAAAAATTCAAAAAATCCCTAAAACCCCAGTAGGACCTAAACCCCTTAAACCCCTAAAAACCCTAAAACCCTAAAAACCCTAAAAACCATAAAAATCCTGAAAACCCGTAAAAATCCATGAAAACATAAAAAACATTAAAAACCCTTTAAAAAACCCTGAAAACCTTAAAACATCCTAAAATCCTTTAAAAAATCTAAAACCCCATAAAACCCTAAAAACCACTAAAAAATCTAAAAACCTTTAAAACCACTAAAACCTTAAAAAACTATAAAAACACGTAAAATACTCAAAAAAGCCCTAAAACCCTAAAAGACCCTAAAAATCCTGTAAAAAACCCTAAAACCCCTACCCCCAAAAGACCCTAAACACCATCAAAATCACTAAAAACCCTAAAAAACACTAAAAACTATAAAAATCCAAAAAAAACGAAAAATTTATGAAAATGTAAAAAACCCTAAAACCCTTAAAACCCCCTGAAAACCATAAAACCCCCTAATATCATTAAAACTCCATAAAAACCCTAAAAACCACTAGACTATAAAAACCCACAAAATCCTTAAATCCTCTAAAAACCCTAAAAAACCATTAAAATCCACCCCCCCAAAAAAATCTATAAAAATGTAAGAAACCCAGAAAAACCTCTGAAAACCATAAACCCCCAAAAAACCTTAAAAACTCTAAAACCCCAAAAAACCACTAAAAACCACTAAAAACTCTATAAAACCCCTTTAAACCCAAAAACTCTAAAAAACTCTAAAAATATTAAAAACCGTAAATAACTCTAAAAACCCCTAAAAACCAAAAGATACCCCAAAACCTTGAAAATCCCTAAAACCAGTAACCCTCTATGAAATATCCTAAAAACCAAAAAAATCCAAAAAAACCCTAAAAGTTGATGAAAATGTAAAAAACCCTAAAAACCTAAAAAAACCTTGAAAACCGTAAAACCTTTAAAAACCTCAAATAACCCTAAAAACTCATTAAATCTCTAAAAACTCACGAAAAACAATAAAAAACCTTAACACCCCTAAAACATTAAAAACTCTAAAAAACCAAAAAACACAAAAAAAAAAGTAAAAAAATCCCTAAAACCCCAAAACACCCTAAAAACCCTAAAAACCCCTAAAAACCCTGAAAACCCATGAAAACCCTAAAAACCCTTGAAAACCCTAAAAACCATCAAAATACCTATAAAACCAAAAAAACCAAAAAACCATAAAAACCCCCAAAAATCCACAGAAACATAAAAAGCCCAAAAAACCCAAAAAATCCCCCTTGAAAACCATAAAACCCCATAAAAACCTTCAAAAACTCTAAAAGCCATAAAATCCCTAAAAACCCACTAAAAACTCTAAATCCCCATAAACCCCCTCAAAACATTAAAAACACTAAAAAACCTTAAAAACCATAAAATACTTTAAAAAATCCCTAAAAACCCAAAAGACTCTAAAACCTTGAAAAACCCTAAAAACCCATAAAAACCCCTTAATCCCTCAAAATCACTAAATACCATTCAAAAACAGTAAAAACCCTAAAACCCCCTTAAATCCACAAAATCACTAAAAACCTTTAAAAACCCCTTAAAATCCATGAAATGTAAATAACCCTTAAAACATTGAAAAATCCATGAAAACCATAAAGCCCCTAAGAAACTTAAAAAACCTAAAAACCCATAAAGACCCTAAAACCACTAAAAACTATAAAAACCCTTAATACCTCTAAAAACGTTAAAAACTATAAAAAAACCCTAAAACCCTAAAAATAAAAAAACCACTAAAAACCCAAAAGACCCTAAAAACCTTGAAAACCCATAAATCCTTAAAAATACTTGAAAACCCCTAAAAACCCTAAAAAATCTAAAAATCGTAGAAATTATAAAAACCCCCTAAAATCCATGAGAACGTAAAAACTCCAAAAAACGTAGAAAAACCCATAAAAACCATAAGCCCCTAAAAACCTTAAAAACAATAAAAACCCCTAAAACCCCAAAAAACTACTAAAAACTCTAAAAACACTTAAAACACCTAAAAACATTAGGGAGCGGTGGATCTTCTCCCCTCCTCGCGTTGCTAGGGTTCCCCTCCGGATCTTCTTCCCTCCCCCTCCAACATGGTCCGTCCTTGGTGACTTCGGCTCTGCCCTGGATTAGCGTCGATAGAGGTTGTTCCCATTTTCTCTGGCTTCATTTCTATTATGGGGGTGGTCTATTCGCACCTTGCCGCTTCAGAATCTGGCTTTGGCGTCGGTTCGCTAGTCATTGGCTCCGGTTCGCACAGAGGTGACTTCGGCTCTCATGGCTTCGAGATCCCTATTTGGTTTTCAGCTTGCATCGGCTCTGTGTGGTCTGGATTTGGGCTGCTAGATCGGTGTCTTCCCCTCCAGTTTTGGGTTCTTCTTGCGGCTGAGAGGGCTTGCTGTTGGCCTTGGTGTGACTAGTTTTCGTCATGGCGTCTCCTCGGGATCTCGTTGTGGCCTCTATATGTTCACCGCTGTCTCCAGATTAATTGTTGTTGAATGCGGCTGGATCTTCCTGGAGATTGAGATCTTGTCTCAGTCGTGGTTTTCTTGGCTTCAGACGCACTTATGGCCACAAATTCCCAGCCGGACAACTTCCTGGATAGACGCCGGTTCTGGTGTGCTCTAGTCCGCTCGGGACTGGTTCCATTGGCCGGGAGGGGGAGTCCCTGCTTTCCGTTTCCTCCGGTTGCATGCATTCTTTGTTCTAATGTTGTTGTTTTGTGTTGTGATGTGTGTCTTTTGTGGCTTCTACTACTGGTTGTTGGTCACTGATTGCTGGAAGATGATGCTTCTTGGTGATGAATGAGGTGTTGCTGCTCTCTTGGGGCTATTGGAGGATGGTGCCTTGTGAATCTGTGGTCCTGAAGTTGGGTTGATGAAGTTGCTGCATTTGGTTTTGTGCTGATGGTTGCCTGTTGATGATGAGCTATGAGGTGATGTTGGAGTCTTTTATTTTCTTCTGCTTTGTGTGTTTTTGGTTCTTTCTTTTTGGGTTTTTTGGAGTTGGTTTTGTAAAGGGTTTTTGGGTGTGCGTCATTTGACCCCTCCCCTCCCTTGTCTGCTGCATCTTCTTTTTAATAATTTTTTTTTTGGGGGGGGGGAGGGTCAGGAATAGCCCTAAAAACATTAAATAACTCTAAAAACCTTAAAAACCCAAAAAAACAAAAAAACTCTTAAAACTCCAAAAGACCCTAAAAACCATGAAAACCCCTAAAAACCATGAAAACCCCTAAAAACCCTAAAAACTGGTAAAATCCCTAAAACCCTAAAAAATCCTAAAAACCATAAAAAATCCTAAAAACCCGTGAAAACGTAAAAAATTCAAAAATTATTGAGAACCCCTAAAAACCATAAAACCTCTAAAAAGCACAAAAACCCCCAAAACCCATAACATCCCTCAAAACCAATAAAAACTATAAAAACCCTTAAAACCACTATAAACGTTAAAAAACTCTAAAAACCCTAAAATCACAATAAAAACCCCCTAAGACCCCAAAAGACCCTTAAAACCAAAAAAACCCTAAATACACCCTAAATACACCTAAAACCTATCAAAATCCCAAAAAACCCTAAAATCATAAAAATCTGAAAAAACCACAAAAGTTCCATGAAAACCTAAAAAATCCTAAAATCCTAAAAACCCCTGAAAACCTTAAAAAACCCAAAAAACCTTAAAACCACTCAAGACTCTAAAAACTCTAAAAACCCTAAAAACCACTAAAAACCCCTAAAACCCTTAAAAATCCCTAAAAACCGCAAAACCCTAAAAACAATAAAAATTCTATAAAGCCCCTAAAAATCCATGAAAACTTAAAAAACCCTAAAAATCCTAAAAACCCCATGAAACTATAAAAACCCATAAAAACTCTAAAGACACATAACAACGTAAAAAAATCGATGAAAATGTAAAAACCCCGAAAACCCCTAAAAAAACCCCTAAAAACCAAAAAAACCTTAAAAACATTTATAACCCTAAAAACCATAGAAACCCTAAAAGACCATGAAAAAGTCTAAAAAACCTTAAAAACCAAATATGTGTTAAAAAATTCTAAAAACCAAAAAAACCCTAAAAATTCAAGAAAACCCTAAAACCAAAAATACCCTAAAAACCCTAAAAAACATAAAAACCCCTGTAAAACCTGAAAACCCTCCAAATCCCTAAAAACACTGAAAAAACCTTAACACCCCTGAAAAAACCACAAAATCCCTAAAAACCATAACATCCAAAAAATCCATGAAAATGTTAAAACCAAGAAAAACCCCTAAAACCTTACAAAACCTAAAAATGATCAAAATCCCTAAAAACCCTAAAAACCCTAAAATCCTATAAAACCGCTAAAAATCCATGAAAATGTAAAAAACTCTAAAAACAATAAAGAACCCCTGAAAACTATAAACCCCATAAAAACCTTAAAAACCATAAAATTCCATAAAAACCCTCAAAACCACGAAAATTTATAAAAAACCCTAAAAACTCTTAAAAACGTCAAAAACTCTAAAAAAACTAAAAAAACTTAAAAAACTTAAAAAATTTGATAAAACCCAAAAAAAACCTAAAAATTCTAAAAATCCATAAAAACCCATGAAAAACTCTAAAACCCCTAAAATCCCTAAAATCCCTAAAAATCATAAAAAAATAAAACCCCCTAAAATCAATGGAAATGTAAAAACCCCAAAAAGCCCTAAGCATGTTAAAAACATCCAAAAAACCTTTAAAGCCCTAAAATACTCAAAATATCCTAAAAACCTAAGAAAACCTTAAAAACCCCGAAACCCCTAAAAACTCTAAGAACCCATGAGAACCCCCAAAATCCCTAAACCCCTTAAAAACCTCTGAAACCTACAAAAAATCTTCAAAACATTAAAACCCTAAAAACCTGTAAAGACCCTAAAAAACCACTAAAAACTCTAAAAATCCGTAACACCTCTAAAAATGTTAAGAAGCTCTAAAAAACCCCAAACCCCCTAAAAACTAAATAAAACCCTAAAACCCCCTAAAAACTATAAAAAACCGAAGCCCCCCTAAAAATCCATGAAAACATAAAAATCCCAAAAACCCTCAAGAAACCCATAAAAACCATAAAATCCCCCTAAACACCTTAAAAATCCATAAAAACACATAAAAACCCTAAAAACCACCAAAAAATCTAAAAACCTTTAAAACCCCAAAAAACGTCAAAAACTCTTGAAAACCTTAAAAACCACAAAAAAACTCAAAAAATCTTAAAAACCCAAAAAGACCCAAAAAAACCTAAAAACTATAAAATCTTAAAACCCCCCCAAAAAACCATGAAAACATAAAAAACTTGAAAAACCTTGATAAAACCATGAAAACCATTAAAACCCCTAAAAACCTTAAAAAACCCTAAAAATCCATAAAAATCCCAAAAACCCAATAAAAACTCCCAAACTATTTAAACCCCTAAAAACATTAAAAAAACTCTAAAAATCCTCAAAAACCTAATAAATAAAAAAACAGAAAAAAAAACAAAAAATACCCTAAAAACTATAAAAATCTCTAAATACCCCTAAAAATTCATTAAAACATAAAAAACACTAAAAACCCAAAAAACCAGAAAACCTTAAAAACCTTAAAAACCCATAAAAACGCATAAAAACCCTAAAACCCCACTAAGAACTCTAAAAACCTTAAAACCCACAAAAGTTAAAAATCTCCAAAAAACCTTAAATCCCTAAAAAACTCAAAAAGAACCCCTAAAAACCGAAAAGACCCTAAAACTCTGAAAAATCCTTGTAATCCAAAAAACCCCTAAAAATCTCAAAAAATCCCAAAAAAAACCCAAAAAACCCATAAAAATCCTAAAACCCCCCTAAAATCCAAGAAAACATAGAAACCCTGAAAACCCCCTCAAAACCATAAAAACCCCAGAAAACCTTAACAACCCTAAAACACCATAAAACCATAAAAAACCAACAAAAACTCTAAATCCCCTAAAACCCCTAAAAATGTTAAAGAACTCTAAAAACATTAAAACCATAAAAAACTCAAAAAAACCCCAAAAAACCATAAAAGACCCTTAAAAACATGAAAAACCCCTAAAACCACTCAAAATCCCTAAGAACCCAAAAAACCATAAAAATACTAAAAAGCCCCTAAAATTCCTTAAAAATGTAAAAAACCCTAAAACCTTGAAAAATCCTTGAAATCAATAAAAACCCCCAAAAACCATAAAGCCCTGGAAACTCATAAAAACCACTAAAAACTCTAAAACCCTTTAAACCCCTAAAAACTTTTAAAAAATCTAAAAACGTTAAATACCATTAAAATCACAAAAAAACCATTAAAAAACCCAAAAAACCCTAAAAATGCATAAAAACCCTAAAAAATCCAAAAAATCATAAAAATCCTAAAAACCCTAAAAAACACCTGAAAACCATAAAAACCCATAATAACTTGAAACACCCTTAAAACCCCCAAAAACCCTAAACCAATAAAAACTCTTAAAACCCATAAAAACGTCAAAAATCTCTAAAAAATCTTAAAACCACTAAAAACTAAAAAAAAATCCCTAAAATCCCAAAAAGACCCTAAACCCCAAAAAAAACCTAAAAAATCATAAAAAACCTTAAAACCCCTAAAACCCCTAAAACCATAAAAACTCCTAAAACCTAAAAAAACCCATAAAACCACTAAAAACTCTAAAACGTCTTAAAACCTTTTAAAACCCTAAAAAATCCATGAAAATATAAAAAACCCTAAAAACCATAAATACCTCTAAAAACCTTAGAAAACCCTAAAAATCCCTAAAAAGCATAAAACCACTAAAAACTCTAAAAACCCTTTAAATCCCTAAAAACATTAAAAAACTCTAAAAAACTTAAAAATCCAAAAAAAAATCTAAAAAACCCTAAAAAACAAAAAAGAACCTAAAACCCCATAAAAGCCCTAAAAAACCCTAAAAACCATAAAAATAAAAAACTCCTCAAAATCAATATAAATGTAAAAAACCCCAAAAATCCCGAAAACCCATGAAAATCATGAAAACCATGAACACTATAAAAACTGTTAAAATCCATGAAAACGTAAAAAATGCTAAAATGCTAAAAACCCTAAAACCCTAAAAACCCTAACCCCCCCCCCAGAAAATAATAAAACCCCCTAAAAACCCCCTGGCGGTTCGATGTTTCTTGTGTTGAGTCTTTTGGTGGGAAAGATGTTGCTGTTGATGGGTGCTGTTGTGGTGGTGGTTGAATCGGGGCTGATGGAGGTTGATGGCTGTGACTTTGTGGTGCTGATGATTCTATGTTGTTGGTGGTGGATCTTCTTGGTGACAAGGTGTTGGATGCTGGTTTTTGTGAGTTTGGATGTCGGTCATTGGTTAGATATGATCTGTTGGATGCTGGATGATGGTGGATGGTGGTGGTGGCTGCTTGGCTTTGTGTATCTTTTCTTTTTTCTTTTTTGATTTTCTTTTTTTTGGGTATTTTGCCTCTTAGGTTGTAAAGGGTTTTTGGGTGTGGGTTGCTTGACCCCTCCCCTCCCTTGTCTGTTGTGTCTCTTCTTTTCTTTCTAATAAATTTGGGGGGGGGGGGGGGTAGCCCAACCCTCACATCTTCCTTTCCCTAAAAATCCGTGAAAACGTAAAAAAACCTAAAAACCTTGAAAACCCTTGAAAATTATAAAAACTACTAAAAACTATAAAAAACCCTAAAATCCCATAAAAACCATAAAACCACTAAAAAAATCTAAAAACCCTTTAAACCCCAAAAAATGTTAAAAAATTATAAAAAACCTTAAAAACCCTAAAACCCTAAAAAACCTGAGAAACCCTAAAAACCCTAAACCCCCCCTGGAAACTACTAAAAACCCACAAAATCCCTAGAAACCCTAAAAAACAAAAAAACCATAGAACTCCTAAAAACACCAAAAAAATCCATGAAAATGTAAAAAACCCTAAAAACCCTAAAAACCCCTCAAAACCACAACAACTCCTAAAAACCATAAACAACCATACAAACCCATAAAAAAAATTAAAAAACCACTAAAAACTCTAAAAACATTAAAACCTCTAAAAAACTCAAAAAACACATAAAACCCCTTAAAACCTCTAAAATCACATAAAAACCCTAAAAACACTCAAAATCTCTAAAACCCCTAAAAAACCATAAGACCATAAAAATTCTAAAAACCGCTAAAAATGCATGAAAATGTAAAAAAGCCTAAAAACCATGGGAAACCCCTAAAAACAATAAAAAACCCTCAAAACCTTAAAAAACCCTAAACCCCATAAAAACCCTGAAAACCCACTAAAAACTTTAAAAACCATTAAAAACCCTAAAAATAGTAAAAACTGTAAAAAAACCTTTAAAACCCTAAAAAACTCAAAAAAACCCTAAAACCTCTAAAAACCCCTAAAAATCCATAGAAACAGAAGAAACCCTAAAATCCCTGAAACCATAAAACCCCTAAAAACCTTTAAAAAACCTAAATCCCCAAAATAACCACTAAAAACTCTAAAACCCTTGAAACCCATAAAAAAGTGAAGAAACTCTAAAAACCTTAAAAACAATAAAAAGCTAAAAAAATCCCTAAAAACCCAAAATCCCCCAAAACCTGAAAAACCCTAAAAACCAAAAAAATCCTAAAAGACACCTAAAAATCCACCAAAACGTAAAAAAACCTTTAAAATCCTACAAACCAACGAAACCCATAAAAACCCTTAAAACCTTGAAAAGTCCTAAAACCCCATAATAATCACTAAAAACTCTAAAAACCCTTTAAATCCCAAAAAATGTTAAAATCTATAAAAAACTTAGAAAACCTAAAAAGCTCAAACCCCACCTAAAAATCCAAAAAGAATGTAAAACCCCTAAAGAGCCATAAAAACCCTAAAACCCCTCAAAATCCTTAGAAACTCTAAAAATCACTATAACCTATAAAAATCCATAAAAATCCAAGAAAACATAAAAAATAGTAAAAACCGTGAAAACCATAAAAACCCCAAAAAACATTAAAAACTCTAAAACCCCATAAAAACCCAAAAACCCCACAAAAAAAATCTAAAAACCCTTAAAACCGCTAAAAATGTTAAAAAAACTCTAAATACCTTAAAAACCCTAAAATTTAAAAAAAATACCCTTAAAACACAAAATGAACTTAAAACCCTAAAAACCATAAAAACCCTTGAAAACCCTAAAACCCCTAAAAATCCTTAAAACCCTAAAAACCACTAAAAACCACAAAAATCCAAAAAATCCCTAAAAATACATGAAAAAAATAAAAAACCCTAAACACCCGAAAACTCCTTAAAAAACATAAAGCCCCTAAAACCTTAAAATCCACAAAAAAATATAAAAAATAACTAAAAATACTAAAAACCCCTTAAATCACTAAAACGTTAAAAAACTCTAAAAAAACATAAAAACCATAAAAACTCAAAAAAACACAAAAAACCCAAAAGACCCAAAAACCCTAAAAAACACTGAAAACACCCTGAAAATCCATAAAAACCCTCAAAACCCCTAAAACCATAAAAACCCTTAAAACCATAAAAAACCTAAAAATTCCTAAAAATCCATGAAAATGTAAAAAAACCCTAAAAACCAAGATGAAACCCCTAAAAACCATAAAACCCCCCAAAAAACCTTTAAAACACTTAAAAACCCTTAAAACCCACAAAAAACTCTAAAATCCTTTAAACCCCTAAAAAACTACTAAAAACTCTAAAAACACTTAAAACCCCTAAAAACATTAGGGAGCGGTGGCTCTTCTCCCCTCCTTGTGCTGTTAGGTTTCCCCTCCGGATCTTCTTCCCTCCCCCTCTGGCATGGTCCGTCCTTTGTGACTTCGGCTCTGCCCTGGATTGGCGTCGATAGAGGTTGTTCCCATTTTCTCTGGCTTCGTTTCTATTCGGGTGGCGGTCTATTCACACCTTGCCGCTTCAGGATCTGGATTAGGCTTCGGTTCGCTAGTCGTTGGCTCCGGTTCGCACAGAGGTGAATTGGGCTCTCATGGCTTCGGGATCCCTGTTTGGTTTTCGGCTTGCATCGGCTCTGTGTGGTCTGGATCTGGGCTGCCAGATCAGTGTCTTCCCCTCCAGTTTTGGGTTCTTCTTGCGGCTGCGAGGGCTTGCTGTTGGGCTTGGTGTGACTGGTTTTCTGCTTGGCGTCTCCACGGGATCTCGTTGTGGCCTCTATGCATTCATCGTTGTCTCCAGATTAATTGTTGTTGAATGCAGCTGGATCTTCCTGGAGCTCTGGATCTTGTCTCAGCCATGGTTTTCTTGGCGTCGAACGCACTTCTGGCCACAAATTCCCAACCAGACAATTTCCTGGCTAGACGCTGGTTCTGGTGTGCTCTGGTCCGCTCGGGACTGGTTCCATTGGCCTGGAGGGGGAGGCCCTGCTTTCCATTTCCTCCGGTTGCATGCGTTCTTTGTTCTAATGCTGTTGTTTGCTGTTGTGATGTGTGTCTTTTGTCGCTTCCACTACCGGTTTCTTGTCGCTGATTGCTGGAAGATGATGCTTCTTGGTGGTGAATAAGGTGCTGCTACTCTCTTGGGGGCTATTGGAGGATGGTGCCTTGTGAATCTGTGGTGCTGAAGTTGGGTTGATGAAGTTGCTCCATTTGGTTTTGTGTTGATGGCTGCCTGTTGATGATGAGCTAAGAGGTGATGTTGGAGTCTTTTATGTTCTTCTGCTTTGTGTGTTTTTGGTTCTTTCTTTTTGGGTTTGTTTGGAGTTGGTTTTGTAAAGGATTTTTGGGTGTGCGTCATTTGACCCCTCCCCCCCCCCTTGTTTGTTGCATCTTCTTTTTAATAAATTTGGGGGGGGGGGATAGCCTGACCCTCACATCTTCCTTGCCCTAAAAACATTAAATAACTCTAAAAAACCTTAAAACCCCAAAAAAACTCAAAAAAAACTCTTAAAACTTCAAAAGACCCTAAAAACTATGAAAATCCCTAAAAACTGGTAAAATCCCTAAAACCCTAAAAAATCCTAAAAACCCGTGAAAATGTAAAAAATTCAAAAATTCTTGAAAACCCCTAAAAACCATAAAACCTCTAAAAAGCATAAAAACCCTCAAAACCAATAACATCCCTCAAAACCAGTAAAAACTATAAAAAACCTTTAAACCACTATAAACGTTAAAAAACTCTAAAAACCCTAAAATCACAATAAAACCCCCCCTAAGACCCCAAAAGACTCTTAAAACCCAAAAAGCCCTAAATACACCCTAAATACACCTAAAACCTTTGAAAATCCCAAAAAACCCTAAAATCATACAAATCCGAAAAAAACCACAAAATTTCCATGAAACCTAAAAAATCCTAAAATCCTAAAAACCCCTGAAAACCTTAAAAAACCCAAAAAACCTTAAAAACCCTAAAACCCCATAAAAACTCTAAAAAGCACTCAAAACTCTAAAAACCCTAAAAACCCTAAAAACAATAAAAATCCTAAAAGCCCAAAAAAATCCATGAAAACTTAAAAAACCCTAAAAATCCTAAAAACCCCATGAAACTATAAAACCCCCTAAAAACTCTAAAAACCCTTAAAAACCTAAAAAAATCATGAAAAAACCCTAAAAGCCCAAAAATACCCTATAAACCTTGAAAACCCATAAAAACCGTTAAAACCCCTAAAATCGATGAAAATGTAAAAACCCCCGAAAAAACCTAAAAAACCCCCTGAAATCCAAAAAAACCTTAAAAACATTTAGAACCCTAAAAACTATAGAAACCCTAAAAGACCAAGAAAAAGTCTAAAAAACCTTAAAACACCAATATGTGTTAAAAAATTCTAAAAACCATAAAAACCCTAAAAATTCAAGAAAACCCTAAAACCCAAAAGACCCTAAAAACCCTAAAAAACCCTAAAACCCTTATAAAACCCGAAAACCCTCCAAATCCCTAAAAACACTGAAAACCCTTTAAAACCCCTGAAAAAACCTCAAAATCCCTAAAAACCATAACATCCAAAAAATCCAAGAAAATGTATAAAACCAAGAAAAAACACTTAAAACCATAAAACCCCTAAAAACCTTTAAAACCCAAGATCCCACAAAACTCTAAAAACCCACTAAAAATTCTCAAAACCCTTAAAACCCAGAAAACATTAAAAAAACTGAAAAAAATCCTTAAAAACAATAAAAAACTCAAAAAAACCCAAATAACCCAAAAAGACCATAAAAACCCTAAAAACCCCTAAAACCTTACAAAACCAAAAAATGATCAAAATCCCTAAAAACCCTAAAAAACCCTAAAAAACCCTAAAAAACCCTAAAAACCAACATATCCTATAAAACTGCTAAAAATCCATGAAAATGTAAAAAACTCTAAAAACCCTAAAGAACCCCTGAAAACTATAAATCCCATAAAAACCATAAAAACCCTAAAATTCAATAAAAACCCTAAAAACAACGAAAATTTATAAAAAACCCTTAAAACTCTTAAAAACGTCAAAAACTCTAAAAAACCTAAAAAGCCATAAAAAACTTAAAAAATTCGATAAAACCCAAAAAGGACCCTAAAAATTATAAAAAACCCATGAAAAACTCTAAAACCCCTCAAAATCCCAAAAAACACTAAAAATCATAAAAAAATAAAACCCCCTAAAATCAATGGAAATGTAAAAACCCCTAAAATCCCTAAACACGTTAAAAACCTCAAAAAAACCTTTAAAGCCCTAAAATACTCAAAATATCCTAAAAACCTTAAAAACCTTAAAAACCCCGAAAGCCCCTAAAAACCCTATGAACCCATGAGAACCCCCAAAATCCCTAAACCCCATCAAAACCTCTGAGACCTACAAAAAATCCTCAAAACCTTAAAACCCTAAAAACCTGTAAAGACCCTAAAAAACCACTAAAAACTCTAAAAATCCTTAATACCTCTAAAAATGTTAAAAAGCTCTAAAAACCCTAACCCCCTAAAAACTAAATAAAACCCTAAAACCCCATAACACCATAAAAACCCTCAAATTTCTTAAAAACCATAAAAACTCTAAAAACCATAAAAATTCGAACCCCCCTTAAAAATCCATGAAAACATAAAAATCCCAAAAACCCTCAAGAAACCCATAAAAACCATAAAATGCCCCTAACACCTTAAAAATCCATAAAAACACATAAAACCCCTAAAAACCACTAAAAAATCTAAAAACCTTTAAAACCCCAAAAAACGTCAAAAACTCTTGAAAACCTTAAAAACAACTAAAAACACAAAAAATCTTAAAAACCCAAAAAAGACCCTAAAAAACATAAAACCATAAAATCTTAAAACCCCCCCAAAAAACCATGAAAACATAAAAAACTCTAAAAACGTTGATAAAACCATGAAAACCATAAAAACCCCTAAAAACCTTAAAAAACCCTAAAAATCCATAAAAATCCCAAAAACCCAATAAAAACTCCCAAACCCTTTAAACCTCTAAAAACATTAAAAAAACTCTAAAAAACCTCAAAACCCAAATAAATAAAAAAACTGCAAAAAAACAAAAATTTCCCTAAAAACAATAAAAATCACTAAAAACCCCTAAAATACCCTAAAAATCCTAAAAACCATAAAAATCCTATAAGATCCCTAAAAATTCATTAAAACATAAAAAACATTAAAACCCCAAAATAACCAGAAAACCCCTAAAAACCTTCAAAACCCATAAAAACGCATAAAAACCCTAAAAACCCACTAAGAACTCTAAAAACCTTAAAACCCAAAAAGTTAAAAATCTCCAAAAAACCTTAAATCCCTAAAAAACTCAAAAAAAACCCCTAAAAACCTATAAGACCCTAAAACTCTGAAAAAACCTAGTAACCCAAAAAAAACCCTAAAAATCCGAAAAAAACCCAAAAAACCAAAAAACCTAAAAAACCCATAAAAATCCTAAAACCCCCGTAAAATCCAAGAAAACATAGAAACCCTGAAAACCCCCTCAAAACCATAAAAACCCCAAAAAACCTTAAAAACTCTAAAACACCATAAAACCCTAAAAAATCAACAAAAACTCTAAATTCCCTAAAACCCGTAAAAATGTTGAAGAACTCTAAAAACATTAAAAACCCTAAAAAAACTCAAAAAAACCCCCCTAAAAACCATAAAAGACCCTTAAAAACATGAAAACCCCTAAAACCCCTCAAAATCTCTAAGAACCCAAAAAACCATAAAAGTACTAAAATGCCCCGAAAATTCCTTAAAAATGTAAAAAACCCTAAAACCTTGAAAAATCCTTGAAAGCCATAAAAACACAAAAAAAACATAAATTCCTGGAAACTCATAAAAACCACTAAAAACTCTAAAACCCTTTAAACCCCTAAAAACATTAAAAATATATAAAAACGTTAAATACCCTTAAAATCTCAAAAAAACAATTAAAAACCCAAAAAATACCTAAAAACCCTAAAAAATCCAAAAAATCATAAAAATCCTAAAAACCCTAAAAATCACCTGAAAACCATAAAAACCCATAATAACTTGAAACACCCTTTAAACCCCCCAAAACCCTAAACCAATAAAAACTCTTAAAACCCATAAAAACTTCGAAAAACTCTAAGAAATCTTAAAACCACTAAAAACTCAAAAAAAATCCCTAAAGGCCCAAAAAGACCCTAAACCACAGAAAAACCTAAAAAATCATAACCCTTAAAACCCCTAAAACCATAAAAACTCCTAAAACCTAAAAAAACCCATAAAACCACTAAAAACTCTAAAACTACTTAAAACCCTTAAAAACGCCAAAAAATCCATGAAAATGTAAAAAACCCTAAAAACCATAAATACCTCTAAAAACCTTAGAAAACCCTAAAAATCCCTAAAAAGCATAAAAACCACTCAAATCTCTAAAAACCCTTTAAATCCCAAAAAACATTAAAAAACTCTAAAAAACTTAAAAATCCAAAAAAAGATAAAAAACCCTAAAAAACTAAAAAGAACCTAAAACCCCATAAAAGCCCTAAAAACCCTAAAAACCATAAAAATAAAAAAACTCCTCAAAATCAAAATAAATGTAAAAAACCCCAAAAATCCTGAAAACCCATGAAAACCAAGAAAACCATGAACACCATAAAAACCGTTAAAATCCTTTAAAAATCCAAAAAAAACTATAAAACCCATCAAAAAACGCCTAAAACTCTAAAACCCTAAGAAACCCTTAAACGTTAAAAATCTCTAAAAACGTTAAAAAACCTTAAAAATCTAAAAAAAACCTAAAAAATCCTGAAAGACCCTAAAAACTATAAAACCCTTAAAAAACCTAAAACCCCTCGAAATCTCAAATAATCCTAAAAACCCCTAAAAACCATAAAAATCCAAAAAAACACCCTAAAAATCCATGAAAACGTAAAAAAATGCTAAAAATGCTAAAAATGCTAAAAACCCTAAAAACCCTAAACCCCCCCAGAAAACAATAAAACCCCCTAAAAATCCCCTGGCGGTTTGATGTTGCTTGTGGTGAGTCTTTTGGTGGGAAAGATGTTGCTGTTGATGGGTGCTGTTGTGATGGTGGTTGACTCGGGGCTGATGGAGGTTGATGGCTGTGACTTTATGGTGCTGATGATTCTATGCTATTGGTGCTGGATCTTCTTGGTGAGAAGGTGCTGGATGCTGGCCATTGGTTAGCTGTGAGCTTTTGGATGCTGGATGATGGTGGATGGTGGTGGTGGCTGCTTGGCTTTGTGTGTCTTTTCTTTTTTGATTTTCTTTTTTTTTGGGTCTTTTGCATCTTGGGTTGTAAAGGGTTTTTGGGTGTGGGTCGCTTGACCCCTCCCCTCCCTTGTCTGTTGTGTCTCTTCTTTTCTTTCTAATAAATTGGGGGGGGGGCATAGCCTGACCCTCGCATCTCCCTTTCCCTAAAAATCTTCGAAAACGTAAAAAAACCTAAAAACCTTGAAAACCCTTGAAAATTATAAAAACTACTAAAAACTATAAAAAACCCTAAAATCCCATAAAAACCCTAAAACCACTACAAAAATCTAAAAACCCTTTAAACCCCAAAAATGTTAAAAAAATCTAAAAAACCTTAAAAACCCTAAAAACCCTAAAAACCAATGAAAACTGCTAAAAACCCAAAAAATCCCTAGAAATTTGGGGGGGCTAGGAATAGCCTGACCCTCGCATCTTCCTTGCCCTAGAAACCCTAAAAAAACAAAAAAAACCATAAAACTCCTAAAAACACCAAAAAAATCCATGAAAATGTAAAAAACCCTAAAAACCCAAAAAAAACCCCTCAAAACCATAACACTCCTAAAAACCATAAACGACCATACAAACCCATAAAAACATTAAAAAACCACTAAAAACTCTAAAAAACCTTTAAACCTCTAAAAGCTACAAAAAACTCTATAAACATTAAAACCTCTAAAAAATTAAAACACATAAAACCCCTTAAAACCCCTAAAATCACATAAAAACCCTAAAAACACTCAAAATCCCTAAAACCCCTAAAAAACCATAAGACCATAAAAATTCTAAAAAACCGCTAAAAATGCATGAAAATGTAAAAAATCCTAAAAACCGTGGGAAACCCCTAAAAACAATAAAAAACCCTCAAAACCTTAAAAAACCCTAAAACCCCATAAAAACCCTGAAAACCCACTAAAAACTCTAAAAAACATTAAAAACCCTAAAAATAGTAAAAACTGTAAAAAGCCTTAAAAACTAAAAAAAACGCTAAAACCTCTAAAAACACTAAAAACCATAAATTTTTTAAAAACCCCTAAAAATCCATCGAAACATAAGAAACCCTAAAAACCCTGAAACCATAAAACCCCTAAAAACCTTAAAAAAGCCTAAATCCCCAAAATAACCACTAAAAACTCTAAAACCCTTGAAACCCATAAAAAGTGAAGAAACTCTAAAAACCTTAAAAACCCTAAAAAACTAAAAAAACCCTAAAAACCCAAAATCCCCCAAAATCTGAAAAACCATAAAAACCATAAAAATCCTAAAAGTCACCTAAAAATCCACCAAAACGTAAAAAAACCTTAAAAATCCTAAAAACCCAAGAAACCCATAAAAACCCCTAAAAACCTTGAAAAGTCCTAAAAACCCATAATAATCACTAAAAACTCTAAAAACCCTTTAAACCCCTAAAAATGTTAAAAAACTATAAAATACTTAGAAAACCTAAAAAACTCAAACCCCCCTAAAAATCCAAAAAGAAAATAAAACCCCTGAAATGCTCTAAAAACCCTAAAAAGCCTCAAAATCCATAAAAACTCTAAAAATTACAATAACCTATAAAAATCCATAAAAATCCAAGAAAACATAAAAAACAGTAAAAACCCTGAAAACCATAAAAACCCCAAAAAACCTTAAAAACTCTAAAAACCCATAAAAACAAAAAAACCCCACAAAAAAAATCTAAATACCCTTAAAACCACTAAAAATGTTAAAAAACTCTAAATACCTTAAAAACCCTAACAATTAAAAAAAACCCCTTCAAACACAAAAAGACCTTAAAACCCTAAAAACCATAAAAACCCTTGAAAACCCTAAAACCCCTAAAAATCCTTAAAAACCCTAAAAACCACTAAAAACCACAAAAATCCTAAAAATCCCTAAAATCCATCAAAAAAATAAAAAACCCTAAACACCTGAAAACTCCTTAAAAACCATAAAGCCCATAAAACCTAAAAATCCACAAAAAAATATAAAAAATCACTAAAAACACTAAAAACCCTTTAAATCACTAAAACGTTAAAAAACTCTAAAAAAACTTAAAAACTATAAAAACTCAAAAAAACACAAAAAACCCAAAAGACCCAAAAACCCTAAAAACACTGAAAACACCCTGAAAATCCAAAAAAACCCGCAAAACCCCTAAAACACCTAAAAAACCCTAAAACCATAAAAAACCTAAAAAATCCTAAAAATCCATGAAATTGTAAAAAAACCCTAAAAACCAAAATGAAACCCCTAAAAACCTTAAAACCCCCAAAAAAACCTTTAAAACACCTAAAAACCCTAAAAAAACATAAAAAACTCTAAAACCCTTTAAACACCTAAAAACATTACAAAACACTAAAAACCATTTAAAACCCTAAAAAACTCAAAAAACCCCAAACGATCCTAAAACCCAAAATAAACTTTAAAATCCCTAAAAATCCAAAAAAACCCTAAAAATCCATAAAACCCCCTAAAGTAAGTGAAAATCCCAAAAAAATCCCTGAAAATCAATGAAAACGTAAAAACCCCTAAAACCCTAAAAAAATCCTTAAAAAACAATAAAACCCCACTAAAAACCCTTAAAACACTTAAAATTCCTAAAAACATTGAAAAACTCTAAAAAAAATTTAAAACCATAAAAATCTCAAAAAAAACCTCTAATAACCCAAAAGACCCAACCCCCCCCCCTGAAAAACCCTTAAAACCATCAAAACCCATCAAAACCCCCCAAAACCCTCAAAATACCTAAAAACACTAAGAAACATTAAAAACCATAAAAAAAACCTAAAAGCCTTACAAAACAATAAAAACCCTAAAACACTAAAAACTCTTTAAACCCCTAAAAACTTTAAAAAACTCGAAAAACCTTTAAAACCCTCAAATTCTCTAAAAACCCTAGAAAACACTAAAAACCATAAAAAACCTTAAAAACCCATAAAAATCTATTAAAAGATAAAAACCCTAAAAAACATGAGAAACCCCTAAAAAACATAAAAACCCCTAAAAACCTTAAAACACCCTAAAACCCATAAAAAACCTAAAAACCATCAAAAACTCTAAAAACGTTTAAAAACCATAAAAATGTTAAAAAAACTCTAAAAACCCTTAAAAACCTAAAAAAACTCCAAAAACCCAATAAGACCCTAAAACACCGAAAAACCCTAAAAACCCAAAAACCACCTGAAAAAACCCGAAAAACCCTCAAAGTCCCTAAAATCCATAAAAAACCCTAAATACCATAACAATCCAAAAAACCCCTAAAATCCATAACAATGTAAAAAACCCTAAAAACATTGAAAACCCCATGAAAACAATAAAAATCATAAAAACCTTTAAAAACATTAAAAAACACTAAAAACCCAAAAACCACTAAAAACTCTAGAAACCGTTAAAACCCCTAAATTTTTTAAAAAACTCTAAAAAACCTTGAAATCCCTAAAAAACCCAAAAAAAGCACATAAAACCCAAAAAGATTGTAAAACCCATAAAAACCATAAAAACCCTAAAAACCCCTGAAAGACACTAAAACCGTCAAAATCCCTAAAGACCCAAAAACCCTTAATGACCATGAAAACCTTAAAGAACCCCTAAAAATCCTTGAAAACGTAAAAAAACATAAAAATCCTGAAAAACCCCTGAAAACCATAAAACCCCTAAAACCCCTAAAAACCCATAAAAACCCTAAAAACCCACAAAAAACTCTAAAAAAACTTAAAACCGTATAAAAATGTTAAAAAAATCAAAAAAACCTTAAAAAGAATAAAAAATCAAAAAATCCCTAAAAACCCAAAACAACTATAAAAACCCTGAAAATCCTAAAAACCCCAAAACCCCAAAAAAACCTAAAAACCATAAATATCCTAAAACGCCCTCAAAATCCTTGAAAATGTAAAAATCCCTAAAAACCCTGAAAAACCCCTGAAACCCATATAAATCCCTAAAAATGTTAAAAAACCTAAAACCCATAAAAAATCTCATAAACCACTAAAAAAACTAAAAACCCATAAAACCACTAAATATAAAAAAACTATAAAAACCTTAAAACGCCTAAAAACAAAAATAAACCCTAAAACCCATGAAATACCTCTGAAAAACATAAAAACCTTAAAAACCCATAAAAACCCATAAAACCCAAAAATACCACTAAAGACTGAAAAAACCCTTAAACCCCCTAAAATTTTTAAAAACTATAAAAAACATTAGCAACCCTAAAAAAACTAAATACCCAAAAAGCCCCAAATACCCTAAAAACACAAAAAACCCTAAAAATCTCAAAAAAAACCCCAACCCCTAAAAATCAATAAAAACACTAAAAACCATAAAAACTCTAAAAACCCTAAAAACCATAAAAATCCTAAAACCCTCTAAAAATCTATGAAAACATAAAAACCCTAAAAACCACTAAAATCTCTAAAAACCCTTACAAACCCTAAATATGTTAAAATAATTAAAAACCCTTGAAAACCCCTTGAAAATAAAAAAAATCTCTAAAAAAACATTAAAAATCCTAAAAACCCATAAAAACAACATAAAACTATAAAAACTCTAAAAACCCAAAAAACCCATAAAAACTTTAAAAAACTCTAAAAAACCTTTAAACCCGTAAAATAATAAAAAAAAACCCTAAAAACCCAAATGACATTAAAAATCCTAAAAATGCTAAATATCCCTAAAAACACAAAAAATCGTTAATCACCCAAAAAACCAGAAAAACTATGAAAATCTTGAAAACCCACTAAAAACCCATGAAAACGTAAAAATGCAACCTACCCTAAAAAACCACTAATAACAAAAAAAAACCCCATAAAAACACTAAAAACCTACTAAAACTCTAAATACCCTTAAAACCCTAAAAACATTAAAATACTCTAAAAATCATTAAAAATCATAAAAAACTCAAAAAACCCTAAAAACCCAAAAAGACACAAAAAAACATTACAAACACTAAAAATCCTTAAAATCACTAAAAACCCTAAAGAACATAAAACTCCTAAAACCCCCTCAAAATCCATGAAAAAATAAAAAACCCTAAAACCCAGGAAAAATCTCTAAAAACCTTAAAAACCCTAAACCCCCATAAAATCCCAAAACCACTAAAAACTCTAAAAACCATTAAAACCATTAAAAAATGTAAAAAACACTAAAAAGCCTTAAAATCCTAAACCTGAAAAAACCCTAAAAACCCAAAAGACCCTAAAAACCCTGAAAACCCCTAAAAACCCTAAAAACTCATGAAAAACCCAAAAACCATCAAAATCCCTAAAAAAATTAAACAAACCTAAAAAACCATAATACCATAAAAATCCTAAACACACCTAAAAATCTAGGAAAACGTAAAAAACCCTAAAAACCTAGAAAAACACCTTTGAACCATAAACCCCCTCAAAAACATAAAAAAACTAAAAACTTAGAAAAACCCTAAAACCCGATTAAAAACTCTAAAAACCCTTTAAACCACTAAAAATGTTAAAAAACTGTAAAAAACTATAAAACCCTAAAAAACTCAAAAAAACTCAAAAAACCCCTAAAACCCAAAAGACGCTAAAACCCCTGAAAAGACATAAAAACCCAAAAAAACACGAAAAATCTGTAAAACCCCTCAAAAACCCTAAAACCCCCATAAAATCATAAAAATCCTAAAAAAATCCTAAAAATCCATGAAAACGTAAAAAACCATATAATCCCCTAAAAACCATAAAACCCCAAAAACATTAAAAACTTTAATACCCATAAAAATCCTAAAAACACTAAAACTCTAAAAAACCCTAAAAATGTTAAAAAACTCTAAAAAATCTTAAACACCCTAAAAACTAAAAAAACCCTTAAAACCCAAAGATACCTTCAAAACCTTGAAAACCCCAAAACCCCTAAAAACACATAAAAACCCTATAAATCCCAAAAAACTCTAAACCCCATAAAAACCATAAAAATCCTAGAAAACCCTTGAAAATTCATGAAAATGTAAAAAACCCTGAAAACCCCCTTAAAAACCATAAAACCCATAAATAAATTAAAAACCCATAAAACCCATAAAACCCTCTAAAATCTATAAAAAACCTTTAAACCCCTCAATTTTTTAAAAAATTCTCATAACCTTAAAAACCCTAAAAACTCAAAAAAAAACTCGAGAAACCCAAAAGATAAAAAAGACCCTTTAACCCCTAAAATCCCTAAAAGCACCTAAAAACCATAAAAACCATAAAAACCATCAAAATCCCTAAAAACCCTGAAAACCTTAAAAATCATAAATATCCTAAAAAAGCACTAAAAATTCATGAAAATGTAAAAAACCCTAGAAATCATGAAAACCCCTGAAAACCATAAAACCCCTAAAAACCTTAAAAAACCCTAAAAACCAATAAAAACACCATAACTAATAAAAATTCTAAAATCCCTTAAAATCCCTAAAAATGTAAAAAAAACTCTAAAAAACCTTAAAACCCTAAAAGACTAAAAAAAATGTAAAACCCCCAAAAGACCCTAAATACCGAGAAAGCCCCTAAAAACCCTAAAACCCCAAGAAAAGACCCTAAAAACCTACAAAATCCATATAAACGCTAAACACCACTAAAAACCACAAAAGCCTAAAAAACCCCAAAAATCCATCAAATTGTAAAAAATCCGAAAAACCTTGAAAACCCCTTGAAAACCATAAAAAACCCTAAAAAACATAAAAACCCAGAAAACCCTAAAACACCGAAAACCCTTGAAAACCATAAAAATCCCTAAAAACCAAACTCTAAAAAACCTTAACAACTCTAAAAAACTAAAAAAACATATGAAATACCAAAAGATCATAAAAACCCCAAAACCCTCAAAATCCGTCAAAATGTAAAATACCCTAAAAATCATAAAACCCGATAAAAATTAAAAAATCTAAAACAACTAAAAACTCTAAAAACCTATAAAACGCCTGAAAATGTTATAAAAAACTCTAAAACCCCTTAAAACCCCTAAAAACTCAAAAAAACTATAAAAATCTAGAATAACAAAAAAAAACCCTGCAAAACCCTAAAAATCATCAAAGTCAATAAAAACAATAAAAACCCTAAAAACCAAAAAAATCCTCAAAACCCCCTAAAAATCCATGAAAACACAAAACCCCTAAAAACCACTAAAAACTCTAAAAGCCTTTAAAACCCCTAAAAACATTAAAAAACTCTAAGACCTGTACACACCATAAAAACTAAAAAAACCCTAAAAACCCAAAAAACCCCTTAAAGCCCTAAAATCCGTAAAATCCCTAAAAACCCCTAAAAACCATAAACCCCCAAAAATCCCTAAAAACCCTTAAAAAACATAAAAATCAAAAAAATTATAAAAACCCCTAAAAATATATGAAAACACAAAAAACCCTAAAACCCGAAAAAACACTGAAATCCATAATAACCCCTAAAACATTAAAAAACCCTAAAAATTGATAAAAAAGTCTAAAAAACAACTAAAAACACTATAAACCTTTTAAACCCCTAAAAACATTAAAAACCTCTAAAAACGTAAAAACCGTAAAAACCATAAAAACCCAAAAGACCTTGAAAACCCCAAAAATCTCAAAAAACCCATGAAAACCTCTAAAAACCCTCAAAATCCCTAAAACTTCTAAAAACCCTAAAAACCATAAATATCCTTAAAGCGCATTAAAATCCATTAAATTGTAAAAATTCCTAAAAACCCCTAAGAACCATAAAAATCCTTAAATACCTTAAAAACCATAATAACCCATAAAAACCTAAAAGAAAAGTAAAAACTATAAAAAAACTCTTAAAACCCCTAAAAACACTAAAAACTCTAAAAAAATTTAAAACCCTAAAAAAACTCAAAGGAAAACACTAAAAACCAGGAAAGACCCAAAGAACCTGAAAAAACTCTAAATACCCTCAAATTCATTAAAAATACTAAAAAACCCTAGAAACCCCTAAAAACCTCAAAATCCTTGAAAACACTAAAAACCATAAAAACCATAAAAATCATAAAAACCCCAAAAAATAAATGAAAATGTAGAGAAGCCTAAAAACCCTAAAAACCCCTAAAAATCATATAAACCCATAAATACCATGAAACCCTAAAAGCCCACAAAACCCCTAAAAACCACTAAAAACCCAAAAAAAAACCTAAAAATAATAAAAGTCCTAAAAACACCTAAAAATCCATGAAACCATAAAATACCAAAAAAACCCTTAAAATCCCCTTAAAACAATAAGAACCCCTAAAAACCTAAAAACCCTAAAAATCTATAAAACCCTTTAAACCACTAAAATGTTAAAAAACTATAAAAACCTTGAAAACCTTAAAAAACCCCAAAAAACCCAAAAGAACCTAAAATCCCTGAAAATCCAAAAAACCCTAAAACCCCTGACAATCAAAATCCATCAGAACCCTAAAAACCCTAAATGAAATAAAAATCCTAAACCCCGCTAAAAATCCATGAAAACATAAAAAAGCATTCAAACCCTCAAAACCCCCTGAAAACCATAAAAACCTTCAAATCCCTAAAAGCCAATAAAAACCCAAAAAACTCACTAAAAACTCTAGAAACCATAAAAAACCCTTAAAAATGTTAAAAGAACTAAAAAATCCTTAAAAGACCTAAAAACTCAGAAAAACCCTAAAAGCCTAAAAAACTCTAAAAACTCCTGAAAACCTTAAAAAACAAGTAAAACCCCATAAAACACTAAAAAACCACAAAAAACTCTAAAACCCATTAAAACCCCTAAAAAGTTAAAAAATCTAAAAAACCTTAAATCGTTAAAAAACTCAAAAAACCCAAAAAACCCCCAAACATCCTAAAACCCAAAAAAACCCGAAATGCCCTAAAAACCCCTAAAAAACCCTAAAACCTCCCAAAATCCCTAAAAATCCTAAAAACCCTAGAAAACATAAAAACAAAACACCCCTAAAAATCCATGAAAACGTAAAAAACCAAAAAATCCCAGAAACCCCATGAAAACCATAAACCCCTAAAAGAATAATACCCTAAAATCCATAAAACCCAAAAAACACTAAAAACTCTAAAATCCCTCAAAACCCCAAAAAATGAAAAAAAGCTCAAAAAACCTTAAAAACCCCCAAAACCACCAAAAACCCAAAAATACCCAAAAATACCTAAAAAAACCCTAGAACCCTAGAACCCTAAAACCTTAAAACCCCCTGAAAAACCCTAAAACAATCAAAATCCCTAAAAACATAATAACCCAAGACCATAAAATCCTAAAAACCCCAAAAAGTCCATGAAATTCTAAAAAATCCTAAAAGTCTTGAAAACCCCCTGAAAACCATAAAAACCCCTAAAACCCCTAAACACCCACTAAAAACCCTTAAAGCCCCTAAAAATGTTAAAAAACTTTAATAACACTAAAAGACTAAAAATACCAAAAATCCTAAGAAACCCCTAAAAATACATGAAAACATAAAAAACACTAAAAAATATGAAAACCATAAAACCCCCCAAAACCTTAAATAACCCAAAAAACCCATAAAAACCCCAAATAACTACTAAAAACAGTAAAAACACTTAAAACCCATAAAACGTTTAAAAACTCAAAAAAACCTTAAAACCCATAAAAAACTAAAAAAACCCTAAAATCACAAAAAGACCCAAAACCCCTCAAAAACACTAAAAATCCTAAAACCCTTAAAAACCATAAACGCCCTTAAAAAACCCTAAAAATCCTAAAAAACCCTAAAATCCTAAAAAATGAAAAAATCCCCTAATAATCCATAAAAATGTAAAAAAACCCTAAAATCTCTAAAAACCACCATAAAATGATAAAAACCCCTAAAAACCTAAAAAACTTTAAAAACCATAAAAACCCTAAAAGTCCACTAAAAACTCTAAAACCCTTAAAAGCCCTAATATTGTTAGAAAACTCTAAAATGCATTAAAACCCTAAAAACTCAAAAAAAAACCCCAAAACCCCAAGAAGACCCTAAAAACCCGGGAAAACCCTAAAACACCAAAAAACGCTTTAAAAACTATAAAACCACCAAAATACTGAAAAACCTAAAAAAACCCTAAAACCCATAAAAATCCTTAGAAAGATCTAAAAATCCATCTAAAAGTAAAAAACCCTAAAACCCTAAAATACCCCTAATAACCATAAAACTCTATAAAACCTTAAAAAACCCAAAAAACTCTAAAATACATAAAACCCTAACGACATTAAAAGACTCTAAAACCCCTATAAAACCCAAAAATCTCAAAAAAAACTAAAAAAGATCCTAAAACCCTTAGGGGTTTTAGATTTTTTCATGGGTTTTTAGGGTTTTTAGAGTTTTCAGGATCCTTTTAGCTTTTATTGATTTTTTATGTTTTTAGGGTTTTTAAGGTTTTTTAGAGTTTTTAAAAGTTTTAGGAGTTTTAAGGGTTTTTATAATTTTTCGTGGTTTTTAGAGTTTTTATGGAATTTTAGGGTTTTTAAGGTTTTTAGGGGGTTTATAGTTTTCAAGGGTTCTCTAGGGTTTTTAGAGTTTTTTACATTTTCATGTATTTTTAGAGGTTTTATAGGATTTTTATGGTTTTTAGGGTTTTTTAGGGTTTTTTGGGATTTTGATCATTTTTAAGTTTTGAAAGGTTTTATGGGTTTTTAGGGTTTTTATTGTATTTTGGGTTATTTGGGGTTTTTTTGAGTTTTTTATTGTTTTTAAGGATTTTTTGAGTTTTTTTAATGTTTTCTAGGTTTCTAGGGTTTTGAGAGTTTTTAGTGGGTTTTTAGGGTTTTATGGGTTCTAGGGTTTTAAAGGATTTTGGGGGTTTTATGGTTTTAAGTGTTTTTTCTCATTTTTTTACATTTTCAGGGATTTCTTTGGATGTCATGGTTTTTAGGGATTTTGAGGGGTTTTCAGGTTTTCAGTGGTTTTAAGGGTTTTTCAGGGTTTTTAGGGATTTGGAGGGTTTTCATGTTTTTCAGGGGTTTTTAGGGTTTTTAGGGTCTTTTGGGTTTTCTTGAATTTTTAGGGTTTTTCTGGTTTTTAGAATTTTTTAACACATATTGGGGTTTAAAGGTTTTTTAGACTTTTTCATGGTTTTTTAGGGGTTTTAGGGGTTTTTACATTTTCATGGATTTATAGAGGTTTTCTGGGGTTTTTATGATTTTTATGGTTTTTCGAGGGTTTTAGGGTATTTTGGGGGTTTTAGGGTTTTTTCTAGATTTTTTTAGGTTTTTAAGGGATTTTAGAGTTTTAGGGGTTTTTATATTTTGAGGGGGTTTTAGGATTTTTAGGGTTTTTTAAGTTTTCATGGATTTTTGGGGGGTTTTTAGGATTTTTATTGTTTTTAGGGTTTTGTGAATTTTAGGGATTTTTAAGGGTTTTAGGGGGTTTTAGTGGTTTTTAGGGTTTTTAGGGTCTTTTAATGTTTTTAGAGTCTTTTTTGGTTTTTAGGGTTTTTCTGAATTTTAGGGTTTTTAAGGTTTTTAGAGTTTTTGACGTTTTCAGGGGTTTTATGGTGTTTCAATGTTTTTAAGGTTTTTTGGGTTTTTTAAGTTTTTTAGGGGTTTTTATGATTTTAGAGTTTTTAAGGGTTTTTAGAGTTTTTTAATGTTTTTAGTTGTTTTGAGGGTTTTTATAGTTTTTATTGGTTTTGAGGGATGTTATGGGTTTTGAGGGTTTTTATTATTTTTAGAGGTTTTATGGTTTTTAGGGGTTTTCAATAATTTTTTAGCTTTTTATATTTTCATGGGTTTTTAGGATTTTTATGGTTTTTAGGATTTTTTAGGGATTTTAGGGATTTTACCAGTTTTTAGGGATTTTAGGGGTTTTCATTGTTTTTAGGATCTTTTGGAGTTTTAAGAGTTTTCTTTAGTTTTTTGGGTTTTAAAAGTTTTTAGATTTATTTAATGTTTTTAGGGGTTTTAAGTGTTTTTAGAGTTTTTTGGGGTTTTATGGGTTTTTATGGTTTTTAAAGTTTTTAGGGGCTTTATGATTTTTAGGGTTTTTATGGGTTTTTTGGGGTTTTTACGTTCTCATGGATTTTAGGGGTTTTTTAGAATTTCTAAGGTTTTTAGATCTTGTTAGGGTTTTTAGGGGTTTTCTAGGATTTTTAAGGATTTATGGGTTTTCCGGGTTTTTAGGGTCTTTTGGGTTTTTAGGGGATTTTTTATTTTTAGGGTTTTAAGGTTTTCTATAGTTTTGTAACATTTTTAGAGGTATTAAGGTTTTTTAGAGTTTTTAGTGGTTTTAGGGCCTTTATGGGTTTTTAGGGTTTTTTAAGGTTCTTAGGGGTTTTATGGTTTCAAGGATTTTTCAAGGTTTTAAGTGTTTTTTACATTTCATGGATTTTTAGGGGTTTTTAAAGGTTTTTTTGTGATTTTGTGGATTTAAGGGGATTTTAGGGTTTTTACTGTTTTTAAAGGTTTTTAGTGATTTTGAGGGTTTAAGGGTTTTTTAGGGGCTTTTAGGGTTTTTTCATGGTTTTAGAGCCTTTTGGGGTTTTATTGATTTTTTAAGTATTTTATGGGTTTTAAGTTTTTTGGAGTTTTTAATGTTTTTAGGGGGTTTAAGGGGCTTTAGATTTTTTAGTCGACTTTTAGGGTTTTTTATTGGTTTTAGAGTTTTTGAAGGTTTTTATGTGGTTTTATGGTTTTCAAGTGGGTTTTTTAGGTTTTTTTGGGTTTTTTATGTTTTCCTGGATTTTTAGGGGTTTTATGGTTATTTGGTTATTTGGATTTTTAAGGATTTTGAGAGGTTTTAGGTTTTTCAAGGGATTTCAGGGTTTTTAGGGGGTTTTAGGGTGTTTTGGGGTGTTTTGGGGTGTTTTGGGGTTTTAGGAATTTTTTTTACTTATTTTTGGGGTTAATGTTTTTTAGAGTTTTTATTAAGGGGTTTTATTGTTTTTCGTGAGTTTTTAGTGATTTTATGAGTTTTTAGGGTTATTTGAGGTTTTTAGAGGTTTTGTGGTTTTCAGGGTTTTTTCAGGTTTTTATGGTTTTTTACATTTTCTTCAACTTTTAGGGGTTTTTTGGCTTTTTTTGGTTTTTAGGATTCTTTAGTGTTTTTAGGAATTTTGAAGGTTTTTATTATATTTCATAGGAGGTTAGGGGTTTTAGGGATTTTCAGGGTTTTGGGGTATTTTGGTTTTTAGAATTTTTTTGAGTTTTTTACGGTTTTTATTATTTTTTAGAGTTTTTTTTTGACATTTTTAGGGGTTTAAAGGGGTTTTATAGAGTTTTTAGGTTTTTTAGAGGTTTTATGGGTTTTTAGGGTTTTTAAGGTTTTTTGGGGGTTTTATGGTTTTCAGAGGTTTTTTAGGGTTTCTTACATTTTTATAGATTTTTTTTGGGGGGGGGGGTGGACTTTGGGTTTTAGGGGTTTTAAGGATTTTGAGGGTTTTGACAGTATTTAGTGGGTTTTTAGGGTTTTTATGGATTTTTATGTTTTTTAAAAGATATTAGGGGGTTTTATAGTTTTTAGGTGGGTTTTAAGGGTTCTAGGGTTTTTTACATTTTCATAGATTTGGGGGGGGGGTTGGATTTTTATAGTTTTTAGTGTTTTTTAGTTTTTTAAGGATTTTTAGGGTGTTTGGGGTCTTTTTTGGGGAGGGGTTAGGGTTTTAGGGTTTTACAGGATTTTCAGGGTCTTTTGGGTTTTTAGGGTTTTTTCTATTTTTTAATGGTTTTTATTGTTTTTAAGGTTTTAGTGGTTTAAATGGTTTTTAGATTTTTTAGAGGGTTTTAGGGTTTTATGGGGTTTTAGAGTTTTTAAAGGTTTTTAGGGGGTTTTATGGTTTTCAGGGTTTTTAGGGTTTTTTATATTTTCATGAATTTTTAAGGGTTTTTAGGATTTTTATGGTTTTTAACATATTTAGGGTTTTTAAGGGGTTTTAGAGTTTTTAGTGGTTTTAGGGTTTTTTGGGTTTTTAGGGCAGAAGAGGTGTGAGGCCAGGCTATTCCCGACCCCCCTAAAATTTATTAATAAGAAAAAAGACGCAACATACAGAGGAGGGGCAGGGTCAACCAACCCATACCCAAAAACAAAGCCTCAAAAGGAAAAAAAGAGCAAGAACAAGTCCAAAGGAGAGAAGAAAGCAAAAAAGAACAAGGAAAAACATTAGCACGAGGTCTACCAGCCTTCCCCACCATCATCATCATAGTTCGCACTAGGGGGTCTCCCTCAGCACCATAACCGGAGGCCGCATCAGTGTCTGATGACTCCCATTCAGAAGAGTCATATTGCTTCAATCAGTTGGTGTAATACTCCCTTAACTTCACCTACCCCACCTTGCCATAGGAGTTCTTTAAAGATTTGTTGGAAGCCCTTGTAGATACCGTTCTCAGAATGGAAGAGTAGTCCTTCCTTCACCTCCTACTTTCAGGACTGCAGTGTCAACATCACCATGTTTTTCCTGGACAGGGACAACAGTGTCCTCCTGATTGAGTAGACAAGAGGTGGGTGGTGGAAACCTCTCCATGGATAGCCCCCCCTGCAAAGTTTTCTTTCCCAAAAGAGAAAAAATCTCCAAGTAGGGCCTTGTCCTTTAAAATCTGGGTCATGTTGGATTTCATCCTAGAATAATCATCAGAGCCACTCCCCCAAAACATTGAACACTGGGGTTTCATTCCCTCCTGCAATAGAGAAATCTGCACGGGTACTTTCATCACATTAGGGTCCACCAAAGCCATGTCTTTCAGAACCAAACATTTGGAGTTCCCATCCTCATTATCCCTAATCATCCCATCTTCAAAAAACTTAGCATCATGTGACCCAAAGGGGACGATCGCCTCTGATGCATCCACTATGATTGGAACTGGTTCATGGGAGTCAGGAGCATTCATCAAAGACCTGGTGAAGACTCCCCCATTACCCGCAGCCTGGGCAACATGGACGCCAGTCTCGGTCCCCAGATCAGTCGTCAGCCTAGCGAACACCTCGCTAACCTTTGGTTCAGGTGGCTGATGTCGGGTAGTCTTCAACAGGATGTCCCCTCCCTTGACCATCTCTGGTTGTACACTTTCGTCTGCTTCAAGCATGACATTGATAGGTTTTTTTTGGGTTTTTAGGGATTCTGAGGGGTTTGGGGGTTTTCATGGGTTTTTAGGGTTATGGGGGTTTGTAGTGTTTTTAGGCCATATTTGGGTTTTTCGGGTTTTTTTGAGTTTTTATGGGCTTTAAGGTTTTTTAGAGTTTTTTAACATTTTATAGTTTTTATGGGTTATTAATGTTTTTAGTCGGTTTCTAGGGTTTTTATGGGTTTTTAGTGTTTTATGGTTTTTAGGTGTTTTAATGGTTTTTAAGGGTTTTTATATTTTTTAGGGTTTTTTATGATTTCATGATTTTTTACGGGTTTCTTGTGGTTTTTAGGGATTTTAGGGATTTTGAGGGTTTACGGGGGGGCTTTAGGGGTTTTCAGGGTTTTTTAGGGTTTTTTTGGGTTTTTATTTTTATTTTTTTTTTGGATTTTAATGTTTTTTACATTTTTTTAATGTTTTTAGGAGATTTAAGGTTTTTAGAGTTTTTAGTGGTTTTTAGGGATATTATGCGATTTTAGGGTTTTTAGAATTTTTTTAGTGTTTTTAGGGGGTTTAAGGGTTTAAAGAATTTTTAGTGTTTTTATGTTTTTTATTGGTTTTTAGGGTTTTAAGGATTTTTAGGGTTTTTATGGTTTTCCGTGTGTTTTCAGGGTTTTTAGGGTTTTTAACATTTTGACGGATTTTAAGGGCGTTTTTTTATTTTTATGGATTTTATTGTTTTTAGGTTTTTTAGGGATTTTGAGGGTTTTGGTGTTTTCATGGGTTTTAAGGGATTTTAGGGTTTTTAGGGGTTTTTATGGTTTTCAGGGGTCTTTCATGTTTTTTTGGATTTTTTTCATTCTTATGGATATTTAGGGGTATTTAGGATTTTTATGATTTTTAGGTTTTTTAGGGTTTTTATTTATTTTAAGGGTTTTTAGGGATTTTCAAGGTTTTAGGGTTTTTATGGTTTTTTATAGTTTTTAAACAATTTAGGTATTTTAAGGGGTTTTAGAGTTTTTAATGATGTTTTTGGGGTTTTATGGGTTTTTAGGGTTTTTTAGGTTTTTAGGATGTTTTATGGTTTTTTTACATTATCAGGGATTTTTAGGGGTTTTTTAGGAATTTTATGGTTTTTATGGTTTTTTAGGTTTTTTAGATAGTTTTAGGGTTTTTAGGGATTTTTGGAAGTTTTTTCGGTTTTTAGGGATTTTTAGAGTTTTTAGTGACTTTCTGGGTTTTTATGATTTTTTTGAGTATTTTAGGGTTTTAAAGAGTTTTTTGAGTTTTTTTAATGTTTGTAATGTCTTAATGGGTTTTAGAGTTTTAGTAGGTATTTAAGGTTTTTATGGGGTTTTAGGGTTTCTTAATGTTTTTGGGTGTTTTACGGTTTTCAGCGGTTTATCAGGGTTTTTAAGGGTTTTTACGTTTTTATGGATTTTTAGGAGTTTTTAGGGTTTTTAGGATTTTTAGGGATTTGAGGGGTTTTAAGGTTTTCTTATATAGTTTTAGGGTTTTTAGGGTCTTTTCGTTTTTTAGGTTTTCATGATTTTTTTAGGGATTATAATATTTTTTAGAGTTTTTTTAACATTCTTAGCGTTTTAATGGTTTTTAGAGTTTTTCATGGGTTATTAGAGTTTTTTACAATTTTTAGGGGGGTTTATGGTTCTCATGGGTTTTTCTTGGTGTTTGGGGTTTTTTAGGTATTCATGGTTTTTAGGGGGGGTTTAGGATTTTTAAAGCCTTTAGGGTTTTTAGGGTTTTTATTGATATTGATGGGTTTTAGAGATTTTTGTGTGTTTTTTGGGGTTTTAGGTTTTTTTGGGTCTTTTGTGTTTTTAGGTGGGGTTTTTGAGGTATTTAGGGTTTTAAGGTTTTTGGAGTTTTTTAACATTTTTCAGGTTTTAGAGATTTTTGTGGGTTTTTTGGGGGTTTTAGGTTTTTTTTGGGTCTTTTGTGTTTTTAGGTGGGGTTTTTGAGGTATTTAGGGTTTTAAGGTTTTTGGAGTTTTTTAACATTTTTCGGGTTTTTAAGGGTTTTTTGAGTTTTTAGTAGTTTTATGGGTTTTATGGGGTTTTAGGGTTTTCTATTTTTAAGGTGCTTTACAGTTTTTAGGTGTTTTCAGGGGTCTTTCAAGGGTTTTAGGGTTTTTATGTTTTCATGGATTTTTTGGGGGGTTTTAGGTTTTTTATTGTTTTTAGGGTTTTATGGATTTTGAGGGTTTTGGGGTTTTTTGTGGTTTTAGGATTTTTATGATTTTTTACGGTTTTTAGGGTCTTTTTGGGTTTTTATGTTTTTTTTTGAGTTTTTTATTGGTATAAGGTTTTTTGGGATTTTTTTGACATTTTTAGGGGATTTGAGGGTTTTAGAGTTTTTAGTTGTTTTTAGGGTTTTAATGGGGTTTTCGGGTTATTTAAAGACTTGAGGGGTTTTATGGTTTTTAATTATTTTGAATATTTTTATGGTAAATTTTGTTTTAATGGATTTTTAAGTGTTTTAAGGATTTTTATGGTTTTTAGAGTTTTAGGGATTTGTGGTTTTTTGGTTTCTTAGGCGCTTTTAGGGTTTTCAAGGTTTTTAGGGTCTTTTTGGTTTTTAGGGTTTTTTAGATATCACGGGTTTTAAGGTTTTAAGAGTTTTTTAATGTTTTTAAGGGTTCTTATAGCTTTTAATTGTTTTTAGGGTTTTTATGGGTTTTTAGAGTTTTTATGTTTTTAGGGGATTTTATGGATTTCATGGGTTTCTTAGGGTTTTAAGATTTTTTCTGTTTGCATGAATTTTTATCGATTTTTTACGATTTTTATGGTTTTTAGGCTATTTTGGGGTTTTAGTGATTTTGAGGGGTTTAAGCGTTTTAGGGCCTTTTTGGTATTTAGGATTTGTTTAGTTTATTAGGGTTTTTATAAATTTTTAACGTTCTTAGGGGTTTTAAGTTTTTTTGAAGTTTTTAGTGGTTTTTAAGGTTTTATGGGTTTTAAGAGTTTTTAAGGATTTTAGGTGTATTTATGGTCTTCAGAGGGTTTTTAGGGTTTTTTACGTTTTCATTAATGTTTAGGGGTTTTTTATGATTTTTATGGTTTTTTGGGTTTTTAGCGATTTTGATGGTTTTTTGGGCCTTTTGGAGGTTTTTAGGGTCTTTCTGGATTTTTAGGGTCTTTAGTGTTTTTTTGAGTTTTTAGGGATTTAAAGGTTTTTTAATCTTTTTAACATTTTTAGGAGTTTTAAGAGGTTTAAGAGGGTTTTTTTTTGTTTTTAGGGTTTTATGGGTTTTAAGGGTTTTTTAAGGTTTTTAATGACTTTATGGTTTTGAGGGGTTTTTCATTGTTTTTAGGGTTTTTATGTTTTCATTATTTTTATGGGTTTTAGGATTTTTATTATTTTGAGGGTTTCTTAGTATTTTAATAGATTTTGAAGGTTTTTCTAGGGTTTTAAGGTTTTATAGCCTTTTCATGGTTGTTAGGGGTTTTTTAGGTTTTTAGGGTTTTTTATGTTTTTTAAAGTTTTTGAGGTTTTCTAGATTTTTTTAATGTTTTAGTGGTTTAGAGGGTTTTTAGAGATTTATGTAGGTTTTTAGGTTTTTTAGGGGTTTTAGGGTTTTGAAGGTTTTTAGTGTTTTTTATGGTTTTCAGAGGTTTTAGGGATTTTAGGGTTTTTTACATTTTCATGAATTTTTAGGGGTTCTTCAGGATTTTTTTGGTTTTTATGGTTTTTATGGTTTTTTAGGGTTTTAGGTTTTTTTAGTTGTTTTCAGGGTTTTTAGGGTTTTTATGATCTTTTGGGTTTTTAGGGTTTTTATGAGTACTTGGTGGTTTTTAATAATTTTAGACTTTTTTAAAATTTGTTAAGGGGTTTAAGGGTTTTTATAGTTTTTAAGGGGTTTTAGGTTTTTATGGAATTTTAAGGCTTTTAGTGGATTTTATGGGTTTTAGGGGTTTTCAGGGTTTTTTCATGGTTTCTAGGGTTTTTTACGATTTCATGGAATTTTAGTGGGATTTTAGGTTTTTTATGGTTTTTAGGGTTTTTTTGGACTTTTAGAGATTTTAGAGATTTTAGGTTTTTGTTAAGGGGTTTAGGGGTTTTTTTATGTTTTTTATGTTTTTTATGGTTTTTTAGTGTTTTTTTGGTTTTTAGGGTTTTTTATGGATTTTAGTTGTATTTTATGTTTTTTAGCGATTTTACTTTTTTTGGGGTTTTCAAGGGTTTTAGGGTTTTCAATGTTTTTTGGGGTTTTCAAGGTTTTTAGGGCCATTTTGGATTTTTTGAAGTTTTTAACATTTTTAGGGGTTTTAAGGGTTTTTATTGGGTTTTAGGGTTTTTATGGGTCTTATGATTTTTTAATGTTTTTTATGGGTTTTTTGGTTTTCTGTGGTTTTTCAGAGTTCTTTTACCTTTTGAGGGATTTTTTAGGATTTTTATGGTTTTTTGAGATTTTAGGTTCTTTAGGGATTTTGAGGGGTTTAAGTTTTTTAAGGGTTTTAGGTTTATTTATAGTCTTTTAAGGGTTTTTAGGTTTATTTATAGTTTTTAGGGTTTTTATGGGTTTTATAGTTTTTTTTTCTTTTTTATGGGTTTTAAGATTTTTAAGAGCTTCTAATGGATTTTTTTTGGGTTCCTATGGTTTTTAGGATTTTTTGGGTTCTTATGGATTTTTAGGATTTTTAAGAGTTTTCATGGTTTTCAGTGGTTTTTCAGGTTTTTTATGTTTTCATTGATTTTTCTGGGTTTTTTAGGATTTTTATGGGTTTTAGGTTTTCTTAGAGATTTTGAGTGTTTTAGGGGATTTTAGGTTTTTTTGGGTTTTTAGTGCCTTTTTTTAGCTTTTAAAGTTTTTAAGTTTTTTAGATTTTTTCCGATATTTTTAAGTATTTTAAGAGTTTTTAGTGGTTTTGTCTTATTTTTATGGGTTTTTAGGTTTTTTAAGGTTTTAGGGATTTTTATGGTTTTATGGTTTTTAGGGTTTTTTAGGGTTTTTAGGGATTTTTAGGGGATTTAATTATTTTCTAGGGTATTTAGGGTTCTTAGGGGTTTTAGAGTTTTTAGTGGTTTTTAGTGGTTTTATGGGTTTTTAGTATTTTTTTAAAGTGTTTTAATGGGTTTTATGATTTTCTAGGGGTTTTCATATTCTTTAGGGTTTTTATGTTTTCATGGATTTTTAGGGTTTTTATGATTTTTATGGTTTTCAGGGATTTTTAGTGTTTAAGGGTTTTTTAGAGTTTTTAGGGATTTTAGGTCTTTTCATGGATTTTAGGGTCTTTTTTGGTTTTTTGGGTTTTTTGGGTTTTTTTTAGTTTTTTAGGGTTTTGAAGGTTTTTGGAGTTTTTTCAAAAAAAAATTAGGGGTTTTAAGGCTTTTTAATGTTTTCAATGGGTTTTAGGGGTTTTGTGGGTTTTTAGGGTTTTTATGGGTTTTAGGGGTTTTTATGGGGGGTTTTGGTTTTTAACGTTTTCTTGGATTTTAGGGGTTTTCAATGGTTTTTATGGTTTTTAGGGGGTTTTCAGGGTTTTAGAGTTGTTTTTTGTTTTTTTGGGTTTTTATAGTTTTTTTGAATTTTAAGGTTTTATAGAGTTTTTAAAGATTTTTTTGTGTTTTAAGGGTTTTTAGAGTTTTTTGTGGGTTTTTAGGGTTTTATGGGTCTGAGGGTTTTTTAAGGTTTTTGGAGTTTTTATGGTTTTCAAGGGGTGTTCAGGGTTTTCTGGTTTTTTGTGTTTTCTTGGATTTTTAGTGAATTTTTAAGATTTTTTTTTGGTTTTAGAATTTTTTAGGGTTTTTAGGGATTTTGAGGGTTTTTAATGCTTTCCATGTTTTTTTAGGGTTTTCAGGGTTTTTACTTTTTTTCATGGTCTTTTTTGGTTTTTATGGGTTTTTACTGTATTTGATGTTTTTATGGATTTTTTTTTTGATTTTTAAGGATTTTAAGTGTTTTTGTGGTTTTTAGGGGTTTTTCAAGGTTTATAGGGTTTTTTACGTTTACATGGATTCTTTTGGTTGTCAAATATTTTTATGGTTTTTATGTCTTCTTAGGGTTTTTAGGGATTTTGTGGGTTTTTAAGGTTTTTTAGGGGTTTTTATGGTTTTTTCAGTTTTTTAGAGTCTTTTTGGGTGTTGGGTTTTTTTTTGAGTTTGTAGGGGTTTTAAGGTTTTTATAGTTTTTTAATGTTTTTATTTTTTTAGTGTTTTTTGGGTTTTTATGGGTTTTTATTATTTTTTAAGGTTTTAGGGTTTTTATGGTTTTCCTTGGTTTTCAAGGTTTTTAGGGTTTTTTATGTTTTAATTGATTTTTAGGTTTTTTTATAGATTTTGAGGGGTTTTAGGTTTTTTAGGGTATTTAGGGTATTTTAGTTTTTTATGGTCTGTAGGGTCATTTTGGATTTTAGGGAGGTGTTTTAGATTTTTTTAGGTTTTTTGCGGTTTTAAATGTTTTTAGAGTTTTTAGTTGGTTTTTAGCGTTTTTATGGGTTTCTAGGGTTTTTAAGTTTTTAGGTGTTTTATGGGTATTAGAGGGGTTTTAGGGGTTTCTAGGTTTTTTATGTTTTAATGGATTTTTTGAATTTTGAATGATTTTTGGGGTTTTAAGGTCTTTTTGGGTTTTCTGGGATTTTGAAGGTTAATAAGGTTTTTTGGTTTTTTAGGGTTTTAACGGTTTTTCATGGTTTTTTTGGTTTTTTGGGCTTTTAATGTTTTTTAAGTTTTTTAGTGGTTTTAAGATTTTTTATAGTATTTTAACGTTTTTAGAGGGTTTAAGGGGTTTTAGAGTTTTTAATAGTTTTTTAGAGTTTTTATGGATTTTTAGGGGTTTTAAATGTTTTTAGGGGTTTTATGGTTTTAAGGGGGTTTTCATGGTTTTTAGGGGTTTTTACAGTTTCATGGATTTTTAGTGGTGTTTTAGGATTTTTATTGTTTTTAGGGTTTTTTAAAATTTTTAGGGATTTTGGGGTTTTTATGAATTTTAGGGGTCTTTAGGGATTTTAAGGGTTTTTAGGGCATTTTGGGGGTTTAGGGTTTTTTAGAGTTTTTAACATTTTTTGGGGGTTTTTAGAGTTTTTAGTATGTTTTTAGGGTTTTATGGGGTTTGAGGAATTTTTAATTTTTTAGGGTTTTTATGGTTTTTAAGGGTTTTCGAGGTTTTTAGGATTTGTGACTTTTTCATGGATTTTTACGGGTTTTTTAGATTTTTTATTTTTTTAGGGTTTTCAGTGTTTTTTGGGAGTTTGGGGTTTTAGGATTTTTCAGGGGTTTTAGGTTTTTAGGGTTTTTTTTGTGTTTCTAGGGTTTTTTTTTGATTTTTTAGGTTTTTTATGTTTTTAGAGTTTTTTAATATTTTTAGTGGTTTTTAGGGTTTTTATGGGTTGTTAGGGTTTTAAAGGCTTTTAGGGGTCTTTGTTGCTTTCAAGGGATTTTCTGGGTTTTTAGGGGGTTTTTTACATTTTCATTGATTATTAGAGTTTTTTTAGAAATTTTAAGATTTTTTTGTTTTTTAGGATTTTTAGGGATTTTGTGGGGTTTTATGGGTTTTCAGGGGTTTTAGGGTTTTAGGGTGTTTTTCAGTTTTTAGGGCTTTTTGAGTTTTTTACAATTTTGTAGTCATTTTTAACATTTTTATAGGTTTAAGGGTTTTTAGTGTTTTTTGTGGGTTTTTAGGGTTTATGTGTTTTTAGGGTTTTTAGGGTATTATGGTTTTCAGTGGTTTTTCATTGTTTTTCGTGTTTTTTTGGTTTTCATTATTTCTTGTTTTTTTTACATTTTCAAAGTTTTTTAAGAATTTTATGGTGTTTGGGTTTTTAAGGTTTTTAGGGATTTTGTGGGTTTTAAAAGATTTTGAGGGGGGTTTGGGGTTTTATGGTATTTAAGGGTTTTTAGGGTCTTTTTGGTTATTATATTTTTTTCAGTATTTTAGGGTTTTTAAGTTTTTTTAGAGTTTTTTAATGTTTTATGGGTATAACTACGAAAGTGGAACACAATGCAACAAAGAAAATGTAGATAAATCATTTGCTCAGGGATTTAAGAGGGTTTTTAGGCATTTTTTGGTTTTTAATGGTGTTTTTTGGTTTTTTGGTTTATTTGAGTTTTTTGAGTTATAGGGTTTTTTGAGTTTTTTAATGATTTTAGTGGTTTAAAGGTTTTTTGTGGGTTATTTTTAGTTTTTATTGTTTTTTAGGATGTTTTAAGGTTTTGGGGTTTTTTATGGTTTTTAGCTGTTTTTAGGGTTTTTAGGGTTTTCTACGTTTTCATGGATTTTTTGGATTTTTATGGTTTTTAGGTTATTTTAGTGTTTTTAGGGATATGGGGGGGGTTAAGGTCTTTCAAGTGTTTTTAGGTTTTTAATGATTTTTTACATTTTTGTGGATTTTAAGGGTTTTTTAGGATTTTTATGGACTTTAGGGTTTTTTAGGGTTTTTAGGGATTTTGATGGTTTTTAGGATTTTTTCTGGGGGTTTTAAAGTTTTTTGGGTCTATTTGGGGTTTTAGGGGTTTTTTTTGAGTTTATAGTGGTTTTAAGTTATTTTAGAGTTTTTAATGTATTAAGAGGTTTAAAGTGTTTTTAGAATTTTAGTGGGTTTTAGGTTTTTCAGGGTTTTTTTTAGGTTTTTAGTAGTTTTTATGGTTTGGGGGGGGGGGGTTAGAGGGTTTTTTATGTTTTCATGGATTTTTAGGTTTTTTTTGAGATTTTTATGGTTTTTAGGGGTTTTTCAGGGTTTTTTACGTTTTTTACATTTTCGTGGATTTTTAAGGGTTTTTCATGATTTTTATTATTTTTAGGGGTTTTAGGGTTTGGGGGATTTTGAGGGGTTTTAGGTGTTATTAGGGGGTTTTAGTGTTTTCTAGATTCTTCATTAGTTTTAGGGTATTTTCAGATTTTATGGTTTCTTTCGAGTTTTTTAGGGTTTGTTAGGCTTTTTAGAGTTTTTGACATTTTTAAGAGTTTAAAGGGTTTTAGAGTTGTTAGTGGGTTTTAGATTTGTTAGGGATTTTGAGGATATTTGGGGGGGGGGGGGTTAGGGTTTTTTGGGGTTTTAAGGTTTTTCAAGTTTTTCAAGGTCTTTTTTGGGTTTTAGTGTATTTTTTTATTTTTTTGGGTTTTTATGGTTTTTTAGATTTTTTAATGTTTTTATGTATTTTAAGGGTTTTTAAAGTTTTTATTGGTTGTTAGGGTTTTTATGGGGTTTAATGGTATTTAAGGGTTTTAGGAGTTTTTATGGTTTCATGGGGTTTTCAGGGTTATTAGGATTTTTTTATTTTCATAGATTTTTAAGGGTTTTTAGGGGTTTTTAAGATTTTTAAGGATTTTGAGGGTTTTTAGAGGTTTTCAAAGTTTTTTAGATCTTTAGGGGTTTTAGGGTTTTTTGGGGGTTTTAGGGTTTTTTTTGAGTTTTTTTGAGATTTTAAGGTTCTTTTAAAGTTTTTTAAAATTTTTAGGGGTTTTAAGGGTATTTAGATTTTTAGTGGTTTTTAGGGGAATTTATGGTTTTAAGGGGGGGGGGGGTTAGAATACTTAGGGATTTTTAGGCTTTTTAGAAATTTTGAGGGCATTTTGGCTTTTTAGGGGGTTTTCGGGGTTTTAAGGTTTTTCAAGTTTTTAGGGTCTTTTGGGAGTTTTAGGGTATTTTTTTAGTTTTTTGGGGTTTTTTGGTTTTTTAGAATTTTCAATGATTTTATGGATTTTAAGGGTTTTTAAAGTTTTTATTGGTTTTTAGGATTTTTTATGGGGTTTAATGATGTTTAAGAGTTTTGTGGGATTTTATGGTTTCATGAGGTTTTTAGGGTTTTTAGGGTTTTTTATGTTTTCATGGATTTTTAGAGGGTTTTAGGGGTTTTTAGGAATTTTAGGGATGTTGAGGGTTTTTAGGGGTTTCCAGGGTTTTTAGCGTTTTTAGGGTCTCTAGGGGTTCAAGGGTTTTAGGGTCTTTTGGGTTTTTTTTGAGATTTTTAAGATTTTAAGGATTTTAGAGTTTTTTAACATTTTTAGGGGTTGTAATGGTATTTAGAGTTTTTAATGGTTTTAAGGGGGTTTTTAGAATATTTATGGTTTTTTACATTATCATGGATTTTTAGGGGTTTTTAGGATTTTTATGGTTTTAAGGGTTTTTTAGGATTTTAGGGATTTTTAAGGTTTTTACTTTTTTTCGTATGTTTTTAAGGTTTTTCAAGGTTTTTAGGGTCTTTTGGGGTTTTTAGTGTATTTTTACTTTTTGTACAGTTTTGAAGTGTTTTTAGAGATTTTAAACATTTTAGTGGTTTTAAGGGTTATTAGATTTTTTGTTATTTTTAGGGGTTTTATGGGGTTTCAAGGGATTTTTTGTGTTTTAGGTGTTTTTACGTTTTCATGGATTTTATTAGTTTTTTATGATTTTTATGATTTTTGGGGGGTTTTAGGGGTTTTAGGTATTTGGGGGTTTTTAGCGTTTTTAGGGGTTTTAAGGTTTTAAGGTTTTCATAGTTTTTAAAACTTTTTAGGGGTTTTAATGAGTTTTAGATTTTTTTTAGTTGTTTTTAGAGTGTTTAGGGTTTTTAAGGTTTTTATGGATTTTTAGGGTTTTTTTTTAAACTTGATCAGGGATGAAGGAGGCTTCTTGATTTAGGGAGCAGTCTGCAAGATCCCCACGTGGCACGCTGGGAGACACCACACTAGCCAGGGCCAGCTGCAATCACCCCTCCTCCCTAGGCAACTTGTAGAAATCCACAACCGACTCCATCACCTCCCTAAGTTCAGCAACATCCCCCTACCCATGCCGCGGGGAACCCTCTATCACCACAGAACACTGCTCCGCCAACTCCCCTTGCCCATGCACCTCCCCCTGCTTAGCCTCCTCCCCAAGCACCTGACTGAAGTGGGCCACATCTCTCTGATCAGCTCCCTCGCACTGCTCATACACCTTCTCTTCCATAAGCGCACCCCCAGCAGTGCCAGCCAGCCCAGTCGCAAGTCACTAGTCCGCCAAAACCGCCCTCTGCGTCCACCTGCCCATTGCTACGAGATGCTACCGCATCAGCCCCCTCATCAAAATCCCACATCCCCATCCCAGAACTGGAGCAACACAAATCATGGAAGGGGTCCTCCAATAGACTTCGATCAGCAGTCCGAGTCCCTCCCTCCAGATTGGCTGCTTCCCCTTGTTCCTCCACCATCCCTTGCTCACCCACAACCTTCATTGCCGCAGCCACATCCTTAGATAAAACCTCAAGACTAAAAGGCCAATTACACAAGGGGGTGCAAGCCAAAGCTTTCACCACCCTTCTGCCATCCTTCCCACTAACATGAATCTTGTCTTGCATCTCAGCCACCCGTCCCACATTCCCAACAAGAGGCACTCCTAGATGTCCAGCAGACACCAAGGCATCCAATTCTTCTGCCCAAGTTTGCACCACGGTTGAATTGTCAGGTAGTTCCTTTGCTTCCCCCTCACAAGTAACACCAGTGGGAGCCTGGATCCCAGATTTTCCTTCAGTTACATCGCGCGCAACATCTCTCCAATCACCATCCACCACCATCCCATTATTAACCAAAGTCTGATGCATGCTGCCCTGCACAACAAGATCACTGCCCCCTTCTAAAGAGTTCATTGTCACCTTTTCACCCATGAATCCAAGGTCCCGCTTCAGCCTATCAAAAACATCTGAGACCCTCAGTGCAGGCTTCGAAGCCAACTTCAGGGGGACCTCTTCAGAAGGCACAACCACTTGATCCCTAGAAAGCACGTAAATCCGCATCGGAAAACCCGAATCAGAAACTCCATGATTCAGTACCACAGCCTCTCTGCATCTTCTACATAGTCAGAACTAAAATGACACCTTTTGAGGGGTTTTTAGGGTTTTTAGAGATTTTTAGGGCTTTAGGTTCCTTTTGGGTTTTTGGGTTTTTTTTTGAGTTTTTAGGGGTTTTAAGGTTTTTATACTTTTATAACATTTTTGGGGTTTTAAGGGTTTTTTAGATATTTTAGTGGGTTTTATAGTTTTTAGGGGGTTTTAAAGGTTTTTAGGGGGTTTTATAGATTTTAGTGATTTTTCAGTGTTTTTTTAGGTTTTTTACATTTTCATGGATTTTTAGGGGTTTTTTATGATTTTGAGTGATTTTAGGGGTTTTGGGGGGATTATAGGGTTTTGGGGGGTTTTCAAGGTTTTTTGGGGTTTTAGGGATTTTTTTGAGTTTTTTATAATTTTTAATATTTTTAGGAGATTTAAGTGTTTTTAGAGTTTTTAGTGGTTCGTGGTTTTTATTAGTTATAGGGGTTTTTATATTTTTGTGGGTTTTATGGTTTTCAGTGGTTATTTAGGGTTTTTAGGGTTCTTTACATTTTCATTGATTTTTAGGGGTTTTTTAAGTTTTTTGTTGTTTTTATGGATTTTTGGGTTTTTTATGATTTCAAGGGTTTTAGGGTTTTCGATGGGTTTTTAAGTTTTTTAGGTTCTTTTGGGGTTTTAGGGTTTTTTTATTTTTTTAGGGTATTTAAGGTTTCTTAGGGTTTTAAAGGGTTTTTAGAGTTTTTAAAAAAATTTACAGGTTTTAAGGTTTTTTAGAGTTTTTAGTGGTTTTGAGTTTTTTATGTATTTTTGGGGTTTTTAAAGGTTTTAGGGGTTTTTATGGGTTTTAGGGATTTTAATGGTTTTTATGGTGTTTTATGTTTTCATGGATTTTAGGGGGTTTTAGGATTTTTTTTGGTTTTTGGGATTTAAGGGATTTTTAGGGTTTTTTGTTTATTTTATGGTTTTTTAGGGTTTTAAGGTATTTTAGAATTTTTTAGGGTTTAAAGGGTTTTTAGATTTTTTAGTGGTTATAGGGTTTTTATGGGCTTTTAGGGGTTTTAAAAGTTTTTAGTGGGTTTTATGGGTTTTACAGTTTTTTCAGGGTTTTTAGGGTTTTTTTATGTTTTCATTGATTTTTTGGTGTTTGTTAGGTTTTTTATTGTTTTTAGGGTTTTAACGGTTTTTAGGAATTTTGAGGGTTTTTAGGGTTTTTTAGGATTTTTATAGTTTTTAGGGTTTTCTAGGGTTTTAGTGATTTTTGAGGGTTTTAAAGGAGTTTTCAGGGGGGGTTTAGGGTTTTTAGGGTCTTTTAGGGGTTTTTATGTTTTTTTTTTAGTTTTTAGGGGTTTTAAGGTTTTCTAGAATTTCTTAACATTTTTGGTGTTTTCAGGGTTTTTAGTGATTTTTGTGTTTTCAGGGTTTGTATGGTTTTTTAGGGTTTTTAGGTTTTTTGAGGTTTTTATGGTTTTTAGGGGGATTTTCAGGGTTTTTGGGGTTTTTTACCTTTGCATGGATTTTAGGGGTTTTACGAGCTTTCATGTATTTTTAGGGTTTTTAGGGTCTTTTGGGTTTTTAGTTTTTTTATGGTTTTTTTGGTTTTTTTAATATTTTTAGGGTTTTTATGGTTTTTAGGGGCTTTTAGTGTTTTTAGGGGTATTTATGTTTTCAGGGATTTTTAGGTGTTTATTAGGATTTTTATGGTTTTTAAGGTTTTTAGGGGTTTAGGGATTTTTAGGGTTTTTGGATTTTTAGGGGTTTTAGGGGGTTTTCAGTGTTTCTAGGATCTTTTGGGGTTTTAGGGGTTGTTTCTGAGTTTTTTAGAGTTTATAGGGTTTTTAGAGTTTTCTAATGTTTTATGGGTTTTAAGGGTTTTTAGAGTTTTTAGTAGTTTTTAGGGTTTTGATATGTTTTATGGTTTTTAAGTGTTTTTATGGTTTTCAATGGGTTTTTAGTGTTTTTAGGGTTTTTTACTTTTTCATGGATTTTGAGGGGGGGGGTTAGGATTTTTACGGTTTTTACGGGTTTTTGGGATTCTGAGCGTCTTTAGAGTTTATCAATGGTTTTTAGGGTTTTTATGGTTTTTCAGGGTTTTAGGCTCTTTTTGGTGTTTTAGTGTTTTTTTTGAGTTTTTTAGGGTTTTAACATTTTTGGGGGTTTTAATGTTTTTTTGGCATTTTAGTTGTTTTTAGGGTATTTATGGGTTTTTAGGGGTTTTTAAGGTTTTTAGGGGTTTTCGGTTTTAAGGGGGTTTTTCAGGGTTTTAGGATTTTTTTTAATTTTTTTATGGATTTTTAGGGATTTTTATTGGATTCTTATTGTTTTTTTATTAGGGTTTTACAATTTTCAGGGTCTTTTGTGGTTTTTAGGAGTTTTTTTTTCTGAATTTTTGATTTTTTAATGATTTTTAGCTCTTTTTAATGTTTTAAGAGTTTTAAGAGTTTTTGGTGGGTTTTTAGTGTTTTCAAGGTTTTTAGGGGTTTTTAGGTTTTTTCGGGTTTTTAGGGTTTTTTACATTTTTATGGATTTTTAGGGGGTTTTGTCATTTTTATGTTATTTGTGGGTTTTATTGATTTTAAGAGTTTTTAGGGTTTTCAAGGGTTTTTTAGGGTTTTTAATGGTTTTCAGGGTTTCTATGGTCTTTTCAGTTTTTAGGATTTTTTTTGTTTTTCCCCTTTTTATGTTTTCTATAGATTTTTAACATTTTCACAATTTTATGAGTTTTAGAGCCTTTTGGGGGTTTTTAGGGTTTTTATGGGTTTTTAGTGGTTTTTAAAGTTCTTAGGGGTTTTATGGTTTTCAGGGGTCTTTCTGGGTTGTTAGGGATATTTATGTTTGCATGGATTTTAGGGGGTTTTTTAGGATTTTTATGTTTTTTAGGATTTTAATGGTTTTTATTGTTTTTAGTGCTTTTCATAATTTTTAGGCATTTTAAGGTTTTTCTGGGTTTTTAGGGTCTTTTTTGCGGTTTTAGGGTTTTTTGAGTTTTTTAGGGATTTTAAGGTTTTTTAGAGTATTTTAATGTTTTAAGGGGTTTTAGAGTTTTTAATGGTTTTAGGGTTTTTATGGGTTTAAGGGGTTTTTTATGGTTTTTAGGGGGTTTTAGGGTTTTTAGGAGTTGTTCAGGGTTTTTAGGGTATTTTACGATTTCATGAATTTTTTGGGTTTTTTAGGATTTTTATGGATTTTAGGGTCTTTTAGAATTTTTAGGGATTTTGAGGGTGTGTAGGGTTTTTTAGGGGTTTTATGGATTTAGAGGTTTATGGGGTTTTAAGGTTTTTTAAGTTTTCATGGATTTTTAGGGGGTTTTAGGATTTTATGTTTTTTAGGATTTTAGGTTCTTTTGGGATTTTAATGGGTTTTAGGGTTTTTAGGGTTTTTTAGGGATTTTAGGGTTTTTCAGGGGTTTAAGAGCCTTTTCGGTTTTTAGTGTTTTTATTTAGTTCTAGGGTTTTAAAGTTTTTTCTATGTTTTTAATGTATTTAGGGGTTTAAATATTTTTTAGAGTTTTTATTGGATTTTATGGGTTTTATCAGTTTTTAGCACCTTTGAAGGTTTTTTTGGTGTTTTGTGGTTTTAGGGTTTTTTATGTTCTCATGGATTTTTAGGGGTTTTTAGGATTTTTATGGGTTTAGTGTTTTTAGAGTTTTTAGTGATTTATAAGGGTTTTTTGGGGTTTTATAGGTTTTTAGCGATTTTATGTGTTTTTAGTGTCTTTTTGGGTTTTTAGTGTTTTTTTGAGTTTTTTAAGGTTTTAAGGTTTTTTAGAGTTTTTAAAGTTTTTTGGGGGTTTCATGGGTCTTTAGAGTTTTAGTGGGTTTTATGGGTTTGTAAGGTTTTTATGGGTTTTTATGGTTTTTAGGTGTGTTTTTGGTTTTTAGTGTTCTTCACATTTTCGTGGATTTTTAGGGGTTTTTAAGATTTTATGGTTTTTAGGGTTTTCAGGGTTTTTTCTAGATTTTGAGGGGTTTTAGGGTTTTTAGGGTTTTTAGGGTCTTTAGGGTCTTTTAGGGTTTTTTATGTTTTTTAGGGTTTTTAATGTTTTTAGGGTTTTTAAAAGTTTTTAGAGGTTTAAAGAGTTTTTATAGTTGTTAGTGGTTTTTAGGGGTTTAAGGGATTTTAGTGTTTTTTAGATTTTTATGGGTTTTATGGTTTTTAGGTGTTTTTTGGGGTTTTTAGGATTTCTTATATTTTCATGGATTTTTAAGGATTTTATGGTTTTTAGGGTGTTTAGGGATTTTGAGGGGTTTTAGAGATTTTTAAGGGCTTTTATGGGTTTTCAGGAGATTTAGGGGTTTTTGAGTTTTTTGGGTGTTTTAAGGTTTTTAGGGTTTTTTAACATTTTTTTTGGATTTTAAATGCTTTAAGAGTTTTTAGTCCTATTTATGGGTTTTAGGGTTTTTAAAGGTTTTTAGGGGTTTTATGTTTTTCAGGGGTTTTTTAGGGTTTTTATGGTATTTTACATTTTAATTGTGTTTTTTTAGGGTTGGATTTTTATGGTTTTTATGGTTTTAGGGTTTTAGGTAATTCGAGAGATTTTAGTGTTTTTCAGGGCTTTAGGGTCATTTTGGGTTTTTAGGGTTTTTTTGAGTTTTTTATGGGTTTAAGGTTTTTTAATTTTTTTTTAATATTTTCAGGGGTTTTAGAGTTTTTAGTGGTTTTTAGGTTTTTTATTGGCTTTTTGGGTTTTTAAGGGTTTTAGGGGTTTTTATGGTTTTCAGGGGTTTTTTATTGATTTTGGGGGTTTTATGTTTTCATGGATTTTTAGGGGGTAGTAGTATTTTTTTGGTTTTCAAGGGTTTTTTATTTATTTTGGGGGTTTTATGTTTTCATGGATTTTTAGGGGTACTGGTATTTTTATGGTTTTTAGGATTTTTAGGGTTTTAAGGGTTTTTTTTAAATTTTTAGGGTTTTTAGGTTCTTTTTGGATTTTTAGGGTTTTTTTGAGTTCTTTAGGTTTTAATTTTTTTTAGAAAATTTTAATGATTTTAGGGGTTTTTTCGGGTTTTTATAGTTTTTAGTTGCATTTTTGGGTTTTTTTTGGGTTTTTTTGGGGTTTTAAGGTTTTTAGGGGTTTTTATAGTTTTTAGGGTTTTTTTGCATTTTTATGATTTTTTTGTTCTCGTGGACATTTTGGGGGTTTTAAGATTTTTATAGTTTTTAGGGGTTTTAGGGATTTTGAAGGGTTTTAGGGGTTTTCTGCGAGTTTTAGGGCAAGGAAGGCTCAGGGGCCAGGCTATTCTGGACTCCCCCCAAAAATTATTATAAAAGACACGAAGACACTACAGACAAGGGAGGGGAGGGGTCAAATGAAACACACCCAAAACCCCTTACAACCCCAGCCCGAAGTCCCCAAAAAGAGAAAAGAAAACAAAAAAAAAGACACACAAAAAGAGTCCTAAAAGAAAGGTACACAAAGAGGAAAATCAGTCAATATCAGCACCAAAATCATCCAGCTACACACCATGAAAGCCAATGCCCACACCAAAGCCATCACCCACATCAGCAAAGCTGTAATCTAACTCAGCACCCATGTCTATAGAATCCCATCTTGACTCATAATCATCCTGCATGCCAAGCCTGGATAGCAGCTTCATCCTGGCCTTCTCTTGCTCAGTAGAGTTAGAAGACCGCTCTCGCTTATTAACTTTTAGACTTAGCCTGACCGCCTTTGATGAGGCCTGGGTTTCCATATGTCGTGGGAGGGCAGAATAATCGTTCTGCCATCTTCGTTGACAGCAAATGGGGCCTTCCCTTTCTTACGTTCTGACCCAGGAGTTTCGGCACCTCTTTTGTTCCTCTCCTCCTTAGACCTGACCATAGCAGCATTTATCTGGCAATCAGCCTCAGCAAACCTCTCCCCAATCCTCTTAGCTTCACCCTCAAGTGGGTACCTTTCCCGTTCAACCAGCAGCATCTCATGCAACTGCACACAATGATCTTCAGCAGAGGGAATTCCATGGAGGACCATGGTCCTCAATAGATTCGGGGACAGATCACCAACCTCCCCAACAGTCCCAGAAGGGGGGAAGCATTCGAGTTCAGAATAGGAGCACTGGGAAGATCCTTAACACTGCCAGTGCTGTCTATGAGAGGAGATGATCCAGATTCCAACCCGGGAAGCACCAGGGGGCATCACGCCAATCAGTATTCTGCACCCTGGGAATCCATGCCTCCTCTTCTGTCACAGACCTCTCCTCCACAGCCGAAGACATAAGCCACTCATCCCTAGCCCTCATGCCCTGAACAACCCCTGCCTCCTGCACAACATCTCCTGCCAACACATCCACAACTGTGGGATCAGCCAGGGCTGCAACCTGAAAACTAAGGCGAAGAGGTGCATCATTCCTAACCAGTGAAGAGGTTCCATCAGAACTCCCGTTATCCTTCATGCCATCTAAGTCTTCTCATCCCAGAATCAGTGCACAAGGGGCCTCCATCTGATAAATCCCTTCCCAGATTCCCATCACATCAGCCTTCCCTAAATCCGACTGCCTCCCCAACATGAGCATCCAAAAAATACCTAACCAAAAAGGCATCTCTAAAACCTGGCACCCAGCAACCCAAGCAATAACACCCTATCAGCACAAAACCAACCAGTCAAGTGTAGTTTCCACATCCACGAGAGACCAAAGAAGAGAAACTATGAGTGGGTTTTAGGGGATTTTATTGTTTTCAGGGGGTTTTCTGAGGGTTTAAGTATTTTGAGGTTTTTTACGGTTTTTCCTGGGGTTTTAAGGTTTTTAGGGTTTTTAGGATATTTTGTGGGTTTTAGGGTCTTTTGGAGTTTTTTAGGGTTTTAAGGTTTTTAGAGTTTATAACATTTTTAGGAGTTTTAAGGATTTTTAGTGTTTTTAGTGGTTTTTATGTGGTTTTAGAGATTTTAAGGTTTTAGGGGAATTTACGGTTTTTAAGGGGGGTTTAGGGTCTTTTACGTTTTCATGGATTTTTTGGATTTTTATGGTTTTTAGGGTTTTTAAATATTTTCAGAGATTTTGAGGGGGATTTCAGGTTTTTTACAACTTTATGGATTTTTAGAAGTTTTTTAGGATTTTTATGGTTTTTAGGGTTTTAGGGTTTTTAGTGATTTTGAGGTGTTTTGGGGGTTTTCAAGGGTTTTTGGGTTTTTAGGGTATTTTGTGATTTTAGGGTTTTTTGAGTTTTTAGGGTTTTTAAGGTTTTTAATAGTTTTTAACATTTTTAGGGGTTTTAAGGGTTTTTAGAGTTTTACTGGTTTTTAGGGTTTTATGGGATTTTAGGGGTTTTATTGTTTTTATCATTTTTTTTTGTTTTTAAGCTTTTTAAGGGTTTTTAAAGTTTTTTATGTTTTCATGGATTTTTAGGGATCTTTTAGGATTTTTTATGGTTTTTAGGGTTTTTTAGATTTTTTATGTATTTTGAGGGGTTTTAGGGGTTTTTAGGATTTTTAGTGTTTTTAAGGGCTTTTTGGTTTTTTAGGGTTTTTATGGGTTTTAAGGTTTTTTGGAGTTTTTAAACATTTTTAAGGTGTTTTAAGGTATTTTAGAGATTTTAGCATATTTTAGGGTTTTTATGGGGTTTTGGGGTTTTTTAAGGCTTTTACTGGTTTTTATAGTTTTCAGGGGTTTTTAGGGTTTTTAGGGTTTTTTATGACTTTTATGCTTTTTATGGGTTTTCAGGGTTTTTCTAGTCTTTTTGGGTTTTTAGAGTTTTATTTTATTTTTTGAGTGTTTTTAAGGTTCTTTAGAGTTTTTTAACATTTTATGGGTTTTAAGGGTTTTTAGAGTTTTTAGTGGTTTATGGTTTTGGGGGGGGGGGGGTTTATGGTTTTCAGGGGGGTTTTCAGCGTTTTTAGGGTTTTTTTATGTCTTCATGGATTTTTAGTGGTTTTTTAGGATTATTTTTTTGGTTTTAAGTGTTGTTCGGGATTTTTAGGGTTTTAGGGTTTTCTCGGGGTATTGGGTTTTTAAAATTTTTCAGGGATTTTAGGGTCTTTTTTGGATTTTTGGGGTTCTTTTTACTTTTTAGTGTTTTTATGGTTATTTAGAGTTTTTTAATGTTTTGGGGGGTTTTATATGTTTTTAGCCTTTTTAGTGGGTTTTAAGGTTTTATGGGGTTTTAGGGTTTTTTAAGGTTTTTATGGTATTCAGGGGTTTTTATGGATTTTTAGGGTACTCTACATTTTCATGGATTTTTATGTTTTTTTGGGGGTTTTAGGGTTTTAAGGGATTTTTAAGTTTTTATGGATTTTTGGGGGTTTTTTAGAATTTTTATGGATTTTAAGGTTTTTAGAGATTTTGATGATTTTTAGGATTTTTAAGGGTTTTCTGTGTCTATTTGGGTTTTTTTGTTTTGTGAGTTTTTAGGGGTTTTAAGGTGTTTTAGAGATTTTATTGTTTTTTGGGGTTTAGGGTTATTAAGGTTTTTATAATTTTTATCGTTTTTGAGGGTTTTCAAGGTTTTTAGGATTTTTTATGTTTTCATGGATTTTAGGGCTTTTTTGGATTTTTATGGGGTTTAGGGGTTTTTTGGGTTTTTTGAGATTTTTAGGATTTTTAGGGGTTTTTAGGGTCTTTTGGGTTTTTTCAGTTTTTAGGGCATTAATGGTTTTTAGTGTTTTTAACATTTTTAGGGGTCTTAAGTGTTTTTAGAATTTTCAGGATTTCTATGGCTTCTATGGATTTTTAGGGTATTTACGTTTTCTAAGGGTTTTATAGATTTTAGGGGTTTTTTCAGGATTTTTGGTTTTTTCGGGTTTTTGATAATTTTGAGGGTTCTTAGGTTTTATCAGTGGTTTTTAGAGGTATTAAGGTTTTTCTTGGATTTTAGGGTCCTTTTGGGTTTTTATGATTTTTTTTCAAGTTTTTTTGGGTTTGTAAGGTTTTTTATAGTTTTTTCAAAATTTTAGGGGTTTAAAGGGGTTTTAGAGTTTTTAGTGGTTTTTAAGGTTTTATGTTTTTTTGGATTTTAAGGTTTTTAGGGGGGTTTTATAGTTTTCAAGGGTTTTTCAGGGTTTCAAGGGTTTTTTACGTTTTCATGTATTCTTAGTGGTTTTTTAGGATTTTTATAGTTTTTAGAGTCTTTTAGGGTTTTTAGGGATTTTAAGGGTTATTTGGGTCTTTTAGGGGTTTTTTGGTTTTTAGTGGTTTTTAGGTTCTTTAGGGTGTTTTGGGTTTTTAGGATTTTTTTGAGTTTTTTAGGGTTCTTAAGGATTTTTATATTTTTTTAACGTTTTTAGGGATTTTAAGGTTTTTAGAGTGTTTAGTGGGTTTTGTGGGGTTTTGTGGGGTTTTAAGGGTATTTAAGGGTTTTAGGGTTTTTTATGGTTTTTAGGGGTTTAGGTTCTTTATATTTAATGGGTTTTTAAGGGTTTTTTTATAATTTTTATGGGTTTTAGGGTTTTTTAGGATTTTTGATTGATTTTGAGGGTCTTTTAGGGGGTTTTAGGGATTTTTAGGGGTTTTCATGGTTTTAGAGTCTTCGGGGTTTTTAGGGTTTTTTGAGTTTTTTAGGGATTTTCAAGATTTTTAGAGTTTTTTAACATTTTTAGGGGCTAGGCTGTAAGGGTATTTGTAGATTTTAGTGGTTTTTTAGTGTTTTTATGGTTTTTACAATATATACGGTTTTTAGGGGAATTTATGGTTTTTACAATTTATAAGATTTTAGGGGAATATATGGTTTTAAGGGGGTTTTTCTGATTTTTAGGGTTTTTACATTTTCAAGGATTTTTAGGGGTTCTTAGGATTTTTATGGTTTTCACGGTTTTTAAGAATTTTGTGTGTTTTTAGGGTTTTTCATAGGTTTTTTTGGGTTTTCAGGATTTTTCATGTCTTTTGTGATTTTTTGTGTTTTTTACCTTTTTAGGGTTTTTATGGTTATTTTTATTGTTTTTCTGGGGTTTTAAATATTTTTAGGGGTTTTATGGTTTTTAGGGGCTTTTTTGGCTTTTTAGGGGTTTTACTTTTTCATGGATATTTATGGGTTTTATATGATTTTTTGTTTTTTAGGGTTTTTAGGTTTTTTATGGTTTTTAGGGTTTTTAGGTGATTTTTTAGTTTTTAGGGTTTAAAGGTTTTTAAACCTTTTTAGGGGTTTTAAGTGGTTTTAGAGTTTTTAGTTGTTTAGGGTTTTTATGGTTTTTTAAGGTTTTTCTCGGTTTGGATGGCTTTAAGGGGGTTTTTAGGGGTTTTTACATTTTTATGGATTTTTAGGGGGTTTTTAAGATTTTTATGGTTTTTAGGGATTTTTAGGTTTTTTAAGGGTTTTCAAAGGTTTTTTTTGGGTTTTGGGGTTTTTTGGGTTCAAGGGTATTTTTTGAGTTTTTAGGGGTTTTAAGAGTTTTTAGAGTTTTTTAACGTTTTTAGGGGTTTTATGGGTTTTTAAGTTTTTTAAAGTCTTTTACGGGTTTTTATTGTTTTCTAGGGTTTTTCTGAGTTTTCAGGAATTTTTACATTTTCATATATTTTTTGGGGTTTTTTAGGTTTTTGATGGTTTTAGGTTTTTTAGGGTATTTCGTGATTTTGGGGGTGTTTAGGGGTTTTTAGGGTTTTTATGGTCCTTTTGGTATTTTAGGGGTTTTTTTTGGTTTTTTAGGGGTTTTAAGGTTTTTAGAGTTTTAAAACGTTTTCAGGGGTTTCAGATATTTTAGTGGGTTTTAAGGTTTTTATGGGTATTTAGGGTTTTTAAAGGTTTCAAGTGGGTTTTATATTTTTGAGGGGTTTTCCAGTGTTTTTTGGGTTTTTTACGTTTTCAAGGATTTTTAGGGTTTTTTTTTTCGTTTTTATGGTTTTCAGGTTTTTAGGGATTTTCAGGGGTTTTAAGGGGTTTTTAGGGTCTTTTTTGGGTTTTTAGGGGGGGGGGGTTTGAGGTTTTTAGAGTTTTTATCGTTTTTAGAAGTTTTATACGTTTTTAGGGATTTTAGTGGTTTTATGGTTTTTATAGGTTTATAGGGTTTTTAATGTTTTAGTGGTATTTATGGTTTTGAGTGGTTAATTAGGGTTTTTAGGTTTTTTTATATTTCCATGAACTTTTAGGGGGTTTTTTTAGGATTTTTATGTTTTTAGTTTGTTAGGGATTTTGAGGGTTTTATAGGTTTTTTCAGGGTTTTATGGTTTTTTAGGGGGTTTAGGGGTTTTTTTTGAGATTTTAGGGATTTTAGGGTTTTTTGTGTTTGTAATGATTTTAGGGGTTTTAGAGTTTTTAGTTTGATTTTAGGCTTTTAATGGGTTTTTAGGGGTTTTAGGGGTTTTTATGCTTTTAAGGGGGGTTTCATGGTTTTGGGTTTTTTTTTATGTTTTCAGGGATTTTAAGGGTTTTTTAGGATTATTATGGTTGTTAGTGTTTTTTATTATTTTTTGGGATTTTGAGGGGTTTTAGGTGTTTTCAGGGGTTTTTAGTGGTTTTAAGGGTTTTTAGGAATTTTAGGGGTTTTAGGGTTTTTTTGAGTTTTTTAGGGGTTTTAAGGTTTTTAGAGTTTTAGCGGGTTTTAGAGGGTTTTATGGGGTTTTAAGGTTTTTTTTCTGGGTTTTATGGTTTTAGGGGTTTTTTAGGGTTTTTATGTGTTTTTCAGTTTTCATGCAATTTTAGAGCTTTTTTGTATTTTTATGGGTTTTAGGGTATTTAGGATTTTTAGGGATTTTTAGGGGTTTTATAGATTTTCAGATATTTTTAGGGGTTTTAGGGTCTTTTTGGGTTTTTAGGGGTTTTTAGAGTTTTTAGGGTGTTTAAGGTTTTTTAGATTTTTTTTAACATTTTTAGGGGTGTCAAGGGTTTTTAGATTTTTTAGTGTTTTTTTGGGTTTTAAAGGTTTTTAATGGTTTTTAGGGTTTTTATGGTTTTTAGGGGTGTTTATGTGAATTTTTAGGGGTTTTGAGTGTTTAAGGGTTTTTAAGGATTTGGAGGGTTTTGAGGGATTTTTTGGTGTTTTTGGGGTTTCTATGGTTTTCATGGTATTTAGGATATTTTTGTTTTTTAGGATTTTTTTTGAGTTTTAAGGGTTTTTAATGTTTTTTAGAGTTTTTAACATTTTTATGGTTTTAAATGGGTTTTGAGTATTTAGTGGTTTTTTAGGGTTTTTATGTGTTTTTAGAGTTTTTAAGGTTTTAGGGTGTTTATGTTTTTCAGGGGGTTTTCTGGGTTTTTACATTTTGATGAATTTTTTTGGGTTTTAGATTTTTAGGGTTTTATGGTTTTACGTTTTTTGGTGTTTTTAAGGGTTTTAAGTATTTTGGAGGGGGGTGTTAGAGTTTTTTAAAGGTTTTTAGGGTTTTTCAAGGTTTTTGGGTCTTTTTGGGTTTTTAAGGCTTTTTTAGATTTTAGGGTTTTTATATTTTTTAACCTTTTTAGGGGGTTTAAGGGGTTTTATAGTTTTTATTGGTTTTTAGGTTTTTATGGGGATTTAGAAATATTTAAGGTTTTTAGTGTATTTTTTATTTTTCAGGGTTTTTAGGGTTTTTAGGTTTTCATTGTTATTTAGGGGGTTTTTAGGATTTGTATAGTCTTTAGGGTTTTTTGTGATTTTGAGGGGTTTAAAGGTTTTTATGGTCTTTTGGATTTTTAGTTTTTTTAGGGTTTTTAGTGTCCTTTTTTTATTTTTAGATTTTTTTTGGTTTTTTACGGTTTTAATGTTTTTTAGAGCACTTTAACATTTTTAGGGTTTTTAAGGGTTTTTAGAGTTTTTGGTAGGTTTTTAGGGTTTTTATGGGTTTTAGTGTTTTTAATGGGTTTTAGGGGATTTTTTGGTTTTCATTGGTTTTTCATCATTTTTAGGGTATTTTATGTTTTCATGGATTTTTAGGGGGTGTCAAGGTTTTTTATGGTTTTTAGAGTATTTTAAGGTTTTTAGGGATTTTAAAGGTTTTTAGGGTATTGGGGTCTTTTGGGTTTTTAGGGGGTTTTTTATTTTTTTTAAGATTTTTAAGGTTTTTTAGAGTTTTGAGTGGGTTTTTAGGGTTTTATGGGATTTTAGGTTTTTTAAGGTTTCGGGGGGTTTAAGGTTTTTACGTGTTTATAGGATTTTAAGGTTTTTTATGTTTTCTTGGATTTTTAAAAGTTTTTTAGGGTTTTTACGAATTTTGGGGGTTTTTCAAAGGTTTTTAGGGCTGTTAGGGTTTTTCATGATTTTTATTGTCTTTTGGGTTTTAGTGCTTTTTGAGATTTTTATGGTTTTAAGGTTTTTTACAGTTTTTACGGTTCTCAGGGGGGGGGGGGTTATTGGGTTTTTCGTTTTTTTACATTTTCATGGACTTTTAGGGGTTTTTGGGATTTTTATGGTTTTTTGGGTTTTTAGGGAATTTGAGGGTTTTATGTTTTTTAGTGTTTTCAAGGTTTATTAGGGTCCTTTTTTTATTTTTAGTTTTTTTTAGTTTTTTGGGTTTTTAAGGTTTTTTAGAGTGTTTTAATGTTTTTAGGCTTTTAAGGGTTTTTTGAGTTTTTAGTGGTTTTTAGGGTTTTTATGGGTTTTAGGGTTTTTTAAGGTTTTAGGGGATTTTATGGTTCTTAGGGGTTTTTCATAGGTTTTAGGGTTTTTTATGTTTTCATGGACTTTGAGCGGTTTTTTAGGATTTTTAGGGCTTTTCAGTGGGTTTTTAGGGCTTTAGGTTAGGGTTTTCAGGGGGTTTTTTTTACTTTTTTGGGTTTCTGAGTTTTTTTTAGATTTTCTTAACATTTTAAGGACATTATGGGTTTGTAAAGTGTTTCATGGGTTTAATGGTTTCTATGGGATTTTAGGGTTTTGTAATGCTTTTAGGGGTTTTATGGTTTTTCGGGTTTTAGGATTTTTTACATTTTCATTTATTTTTATGGGGTTTTTAGGATTTCTTTGGTTTTTAGGGTTTTAGGAATTTTGAGGGGTTTAGGGTTTTCAGGGGTTTTAGGGTTTTTAGCGGTTTTCACGGTTTTTAGGGTTTTTGTGGTTTTCAAGTGTTTTGGTTTTTTTTTCATGGTTTTTAGGGATTTAATTTGATTTTTTAGGGTTTTTAAGGTTTTTTAGAGTTTTTAACATTTTTAGGCTTTTTAAGGGTTTTTAGAGTTTTTAATGTTCTTAGAGTTTTGTGGGGTTTTGGGGATTTTTAAGATTTTTAGGTTTTTTTTTTGTTTTTAGGGGTTATTCAAAGATTTTAGGCTTTTTTACATTTTCTTTGATTTTTAAGGGTTTTTTAGATTTTTTATGGTTTTGGATGTTGAGGGGTTTTAGGGGTTTTCAAGGGGTTTTAGTGTTTTTAGGGTTTTGTAGGGGTTTTATGGTCTTTTAGGGTTTTTGGGTTTTTTCAGGTTTTTTGGGGGTTTATTGGATTTTAGTGTTTTTTAACATTTTTAGGGGTTTTAAGAGTTTTTGAGTTTTTAGTGGGTTTTTAGGGTTTTTATGGGTGTTTGGTTATTTTTAATGTTTTTACGGGTTTTTATTGTTTTCGGGGGTTTTTAGGGTTTTTTTACTTTTTCAAGGATTTTTAGGGTTTTTTAGGATTTTTAAGGTTTTTAGGTTTTTTATGGTTTTTAGGGATTTTGAGAATTTTAGGTACTTTCATGTGCTTTATTTGTTTTAGGGTTGTTCAAGGTTTTTAGGGTCTTTTTTGGTGTTTAGGGTATTTTTTTAGTTTTTTTGGGTTTTTAAGGTTTTTTAGAGTTTTTAACATTTTAAGGCGTTTTAAGGGTTTTTTGGGTTTTTAGTGATTTTAGGGGATTTATGGGGTTTTAGGGTTTTCTTAGGTTTTTAGGGGTTTTATGGTTTTCATGGGGTTTCAAGTTTTTTTGGGTTTTTACATTGTAATCGATTTTTAGGGGTTTATTAGGATATGCATGTTTTTAGGGTTTTTTAGTGTTTTTATGGATTTAGAGGGGTTTTTTGGGTTTTCAAGGTTTTTTTGGGGGGTTTTAGGGTTTTTAGTGTCTTTTTGGGTTTCTTTTGAGTTTTTTGGGTTCTAAGGGGTTTAAGAGTCTTTAAATGTTGTTTGGGGTTTTAACAGAATTTAGAGTTTTTAGTTTTTTTAGGATTTTATGGGTTTCTAGGGGGTTTTAAGGTTTTTAGTGGGTTTTATTGTCTTTAGGGGTTTTTTTGGGATTTTAGGGCTTTTTATGTTTTTATGGACACTAGGGATTTTTAGGTATTTTTATTATTTTTATGGGTTTTAGGGTTTTTAGGGTTTTTAGAGATTTTGAAGGTTTTTGGGGTTTTCATGGTTTTTAGGCTCTTTTGGTCTTTTAGGGTTTTTGTTTGAGTTTTTTAGGGTTTTTATGTTTTTTTAGAGTTTTTAACATTTTTTTGGGGTTTTAAGGGTTTTTAGAGTTTTTAGTGGGTTTTAGGGTTTTTAAGATTTTAGGCTATTTTGATGTTTTTATGGTTTCTAGGGGATTTTGAGGGGTTTTATGGGTTTTTATGATTTTTATAGTTTTTAGGGTCTTTTGGGGATTTTAAGGATTTTGAGGGTTTTTAGGGGTTTTCGGGGTTTTTTGGGTCTTTTGGGTTTTTATATTTTTTTTCTGAGTATTTAAGTGGTTTAAGGGTTTTTAGAGTTTTTTAACGTTTGTAGGATTTTTATGGTTTTTAGAGTTTTTAGTGGTTTTAGGGTTTTTAGGGTTTTTAAGGGTTTTAGGGTTTTTTATGGTTTTCAAGGGTTTTTCAGGGTTTTTATGGTTTTTATGTTTTCATTGATTTTTAGGGGTTTTTTACGATTTTTTTGGTTTTTAGGGGTCTTTAGGATTTTAAGGGATTTTGATAGTTTTTTGGATTTTTAGGGGGTTTTAGGGTTTTTCATGGTTTTTATAGTCTTTTGGGGTTTAGGTGTTTTGTTGAGTTTTTTTAGGGCTTTTAAAGTTTTTAGTGTTTTTAACATTTTTAGGGGTTTAAAGGGGTTTTACAATTTTAGTGTATTTTTATGTGTTTTTTTGGGTTTTTTGAGGTTTTTAGGGGTTTTATTGTTTTTAGGGGTTTTTAGAATTTATTTACGTTTGCATAGATTTTTAGCCGTTTTTATGATTTTTATGGGTTTTATGTTTTTTATTATTTTAGGGGTTTTGAGGGTTTTTTGGATTTTTTAGGGATTTTATTGGTTTTCAAGTTTTTTGGGGTTTTTTGGGTTTTCTAAGATTTTAGGTGTTCTATAGTTTTTAGGGGTATTTAATGTGTTTTACATTTTCATGGATTTTTAGGGTTTATAGGATTTTTTTGGTTTTTAGGGTTTTTTAGGGTTTTTAGGATTTTTATGTTTTTTGGAGTTTTCAGGGGTTCTTATGTTTTCAAGGGGTTTTCAAGTGTTTCAGGGTTTTTGGGGTTTTTTTTGAGTTTTTTGGGTTTTAAGATATTTTAGAGTTTTTAAACATTTTTAGTGGTTATAAGGGGTTTATTAGTTTTTAGTCAATCTTTAGAGTTTTTATGGGGTTTTAGGGTTTTAGTGGTTTTTATGGTTTTCAGGGTTTTCATGGTTTTTATGGTCTTTTACATTTTCATGGATGTTAGTGGATTTTTAGGATTTATATGGTTTTTAAGGTTTTTTGGGTTTTTAGGGATTTTCTGTTTATAGGAATTTTTAGGGGTTTTTGGGTTTTTGGGTTTTTTGGGTTTTTAAGATTTTTTGAGATTTAATGTTTTTTCAGAGTTATTTAACGTTTTTAGGGTTTTATAGTTCTTAATGGGTTTTTAGTGTTTTGTGGGTGTTTAGTGTATTTAATCATTTTTAGGGGTTTTATGGTTTTCATGGGGTTTTTAGGATTTTTTACATTTTCATGCATTTTTAGGGGTTTTTTAGAATTTTTATGGTTTTTATGGTTTTTAAGATTTTTCAGATTTTTCAGTATTTTTCAAGGTTTTCAGGGGTTTTTTGGGTTTCTAGGATTTTTCAGGTTATTTTGGATCTTTCGGGTTTTTAGGGGTTTTTTTTGCATTTTTTAAAAGTTATTATGTTTTTTAGAGATTTTTCACTTTTTAAGGGGTTTAAGGGTTTTTAGAGTTTTTAGTAGGTTTTTAGTGTTTTATGTGTTTTGGGCTATTTAGAGGTTTTTATGGTTTTCATGGTTTCCATGGTTTTCATGGTTTTTTAGGGTTTTAGGGTTTTTTACATTTTCATGGGTTTTTAGGGGTTTTATTGATTTTGAGGGTTTTAGGAGAGTTTTTTGGGTTTCTATGTTTTTTCATGGTTTTTTGGGTCTTTTGGGTGTTTTATGGTTTTTTTTGAGTTATTTAGGGTTTAAAAGTTTTTTAGTGTTTTTAACGTTTTTAGGGGTTTAAGGGGTTTTAAAAGTTTTTATTGGTTTTTTTGGGGTTTTAATGTTTTTAAGGGTTTTTGGTTTTCAGGGTTTTTTTGGGTATTTTAGGTTTTGTTACATTTTCATTAATTTTTAGGGGTTTTTTAAGATTTTGATGGTTTTTAGGGTTTTTTAGGGTTTCGAGGGATTTTAGGGTTTTTTTTGGGTTTTTAGAGTTTTTCAATGATTTTAGTTGTTTTAAGGGTTTTTGGAGTTTTTAGTGGTTTTTATGGTTTTTGTGGGTTCTTTGGGTTTTTAAAGGCCTTTAGAGGTATTAATGGCTTTCAGGGGGTTTTCAGTGGTTCTTATGTTTTCATGGATTTTATGGGGTTTTAGTATTTTTATGGTTTTCAGTGTTTTTAGGGGTTTTAGGGATTTTAAGGTTTTTTAGAGTTTTTTCAGGGTTTTTGAGGGGTTTTAGGGTTTTTTAGTGTTGTTAGGGTCCTTTTGGGGTTTCCATGTTTTTTTTGAGTTATTTAGGGTTTTTAAGGTTTTTTAGAGTTTTTCAATGTTTTTAGGGGTTTTAAGGTGTTTTAGTGTTTTTAGTAGTTTTTTTGGGTTTTTTAGGGTTTTTAGGGATTTTATGTTTTTAGAGGGTTTTGAGGGTCTTTAGAGTTTTTTACATTTTTATGGTTTTTTAGGGGTTGTTTAGGATTTTTATGATTTTTAGGGGTTTTAGGGATTTTAAGGGGGTTTTCAGGGTTTTTTGTTTTTTGGTTTTTTTATCATTTTTAGGGTCTTTTGGGATTTTTTGTGTTTTTTGTAAGTTTTTTAGGGTTTTTAAGGTTTTTTATAGTTTTTAAACATTTTTTGGGGATTTAAAGTTTTTTAGAGTTTTTAGTTATTTTTAGGGATTATTAAGGTTTTTATGGTTTTTTTTTGGGGGGGGGGGGGTTAGGGTTTTTAGGGTTTTTCTATATTTTCATAGATTTTTTGAGGTTTTTTGGGTATTTATACGTTTTAGGGTTTTTAGGGATTTTGAGGGGGTTGGGGGTTTTTTCTGGGGTTTTTGGGTTTTTAGTGTCTTTTGGGGGGTTTTAGGGTGTTCTTTTTGAGTTTTTTAGTGGTTATAAGGTTTTTAGAGTTTTTTTACAATTTTTGGGGTTTTAAGGGTATTTAGAGTTTTCAGTGGGTTTTTAATATTTTGGGGGATTTTTATGATTTTTAGGGGTTTTTCATGGTTTTTAGGGTTTTTATGTTTTTATGGATTTTTTGGGTTTTTTAGGATTTTTATGGTTTTTACAATTTTTTAGGGTTATCATGGATTTTGCGGTGTTTTAGGGGTTTTGAGGTATTTTTAAGGGTTTTAGGGTCGTTTTGGGTTTTTAGGTTATTTTTTGAGTTTTTATTTTTTGAGTTTTTTGGGTTTTTATGGTTTTTTTTGGGGGGGGGGTAGGGTTTTTAGGGATTTTTTATTTTCATGGATTTTTTGGTTTTTTGGGACATTTATGAGTCTTAGGGCTTTAGGGTTTTTATATGTTTTCAGTGATTTTTTGGGTTTATAAGAGTTTTTAGGGTTTTTTATGGATTTTTATTGTTTTTTGAGATTTTAGGGGTTTTAAGGTTTTTTAACGTTTTTCACATTTTTGGGAGCTTTAAGGGTTTTTGGAGTTTTTTTGTTTTTATTGATTTTATCAGTTTTTAGGGTTTTTTGGAGTATTTTTGAGTTTTTAGGGTTTGCTACGTTTTCCTGAATTTTTAGGGGTTTTTAGGATTTTTATGGTATTAGGGTTTTTTAGGGTTTCTACAGATTTTGTGGGTTTTTTGGTTTTTTCAAGTGTTTAGCGATTTTAGGGATTTTCAGTGTTTTTAGGGCATTTTTGGGGATTTTAGTCTTTTTTAGGTGTTTTAAGGGTTTTTAGTGGTTTTTAACATTTTAAGTGTTTCAAGGGTTTTTAGAGTTTTAAGCGGTTTTAAGGTTTTATTGGTTTTTTGGGTTTTAAGGTTTTAAGGGGTATTTATGGTTTTGAGGGGTTTTTTCAAGGTTTTTGGGCGTTTTTACATCTTTTTTGGATTTTTAGTTGTTTTTAGGATTTTTATGGTTTTCAAGGTTTTTAGGGTTTTTAGGGATTTTGAGGGGTTTTAGCATTTTTCAAGGGCTTTCAGAGTTTTTTGGGTCCTTTTAGGGTTGAGTGTTTTTTTGATATTTTTAGGGGTTTTAAGTCTTTTTAGATTTTTTTTAACATTTTTGGGGGTTTACGGGTTTTTTAGAGTTTTTTGTTGTTTTTAGGGGTTTTTATGTTTTTCAGGGGGTTTTCCATTTTTTTAGTATTTTTTACATTTTCAGGGAATGTTAGGGTGTTTTTTAGGTTTTTTATGCTTTTTAGAATTTTTAGGAGTTTTAGGGATTTTGAGTGTTTTTCAAGGGTTTTAGGGTTTTTACGGGGTTTCAGGATTTTTTTGGGTCTTTTAGGATTTTTAGGGGGTTTTGAGTTTTTTAGGCATTTTAAGGGTTTTTATTGTTTTTTATTCTTTTTAGGGGGTTTAGGGTTTTTAGAGTTTTTAATGGGTTTTAGGGATTTTCAGGGTTTATAGGATTTTTTACATTTTCATGGAATTTATGGGGTTTTTTAGGATTTTTTATGGTTTCTAGGGTGTTTTAGGTTTTTAGGATTTTTCCGAGGTTTTATTGATTTTCAATGGGTTTTTAGGGTTTTTAGGGTGTTTCGAGGTTTTTGGGGTCTTTTTAAGTTCTTAAGGGTTTTTTTTTGAGTTTTTAGGGTTTTTATGATTTTTTAGAGTTATTTAACATTTTTCATGGTTTTTAGGATCTTTTTTGGGTTTTATGATTTTTTTAGTTTTTTAGGTTGTTTAAGGTTTTTTTAGAGTTCTTTAAAATTTTTAGGGGTTTAAATTGTTTTTAGAGTTTTTAGTGGTTTTGGGGGTTTTATGGGGTTTTAGGGTTTTTAATTGTTTTTATGGGTTTTTCTAGTTTTCAGGGTTTTAAGGATTTTTTACATTTTCATGGATTTTTTGGGTTTATTAGGATTTTTATGGTTTTTAGGGTTTTTTAGGTTTTTTTGTGATTTTGAGGGGTTTTATGGGTTTCTAGGGTTTTTAAGGTTTTTAAAGGTTTAAGGAGTTTTTAGGGTCTTTTTGGTTTTGGGGGTTTATTGAGTTTTTTAGGATTTTTATGGTTTTTAGAGTTTTTTAATGTTTTAGGGATTTTTAGGGTTTTTTGGGGTTTCAGAGGTATTTAGGTATTTTAGGGGTTTTAAGGGTTTTAAGGGTTTTTAGTGTCTTTTTGGGTTTTTTTTTGAGTTTTTATGATTTTTAAGGTTTTTTGGAGTTTTATAACGTTAAAGTGTTTTTAGGGTGTTATGGGTTTTTAGGTTTTTTTAAGGTTTTTAGGTTTTTTTATTGTTTTCATGGGTTTTTCAAGTTTTTAGGGTTTTTTGTAAAGGATTCATCCATGACTCTTCATCCTCAACACCCAAAAAAGGAGAAAGATTAGAAAAATTGAAAGTGGTACTTACACCATGCTCATCTGGAAGAGCTATCTTATAAGCATTGTTGTTAATATTCTTGAGCACTCAGAAAGGTTCGTCTTCTCACAACATGAGTTTGGATTTCTGCTTGTTGGGAAATATTTCCTTTTGCATAAAAATCCAAACTAAGTCATCGGGTTTGAACAACACTTGCTTGCGACCATTTTTTGTAAGATCAATGTATTTCTGGGTCATCCGATTGATATTTTTACTTACATTTTCATGGAGTTTCTGGATGAATTCTTCACTCCCTTTGGCATACATATAATTTTCTTCTTGCAAAGGCAAAGGAACTAGATCAATAGGGGCAAGGGGGTTAAAACTGTAAACAAATTGAAATAAAGAATATTGAGTTGTGGAATGCTTAGCCATGTTATATGTGAATTCCACATGTGGCTAACACTCCTCCAAATTCTTGAGATTCTTCATGAAAATTGTTCATAGAAGATATGATAGTGTCTGATTCACCACCTTTGTTTTCCCATCAGTTTTTAGATGAAAATTAGTGGAAAATAGTAACTTCATAACCAGTTTTCTCTACAAGGTCTTCCACAATTAACTAAGGAATTTTGTGTCATGATCCAATAAAATCATCCTTGGAATTCCATATATTTTGTCTACTTCCTAAAAGAAAAGTGTTGCAATGTTAGTGGCATCATTTGTTTTTTGAAAATGAATAAAATGGTCCATTTTAGAAATCCAGTCCACCATAAAAAAAACCGGAATCTCACCCTCTTGGTCCCAATAAATTTCATTGGTATATACTCCCAAAGGGGTATTAGGGATTGGGATGGGAAGATATAATTCATGTGGTTTCATTTTAGATTTGGATTTATGGTATAAAATACAATTTATCAAAACAAATTCAACATCTCTAGACATCCTAGGCTAATAAAAATAATCACTTAGAATTCTTAAAGTATTTGCAAAACCAAAATGTTCCCCAAAACATGTATCTATGGAATATAAATCCTTAATGTATTCAAAACCAAGGAGTTTAGAATCTAGAAAAGATAAGAGAGAATATCTATGTGAAAGTGCATTATTCATTGTATTTTTTTACCCTTTTTAGGGGTTTTAAGGGCTTTTAGAGTTTTTAGTCATTTTTAGGATTTTTATGGGTTTTAGGGTTTTAAAGGCTTTGAGGGGTTTTTATGGTTTTTCAGGGGGGGGGGTTAAGGGTTTTTATGCTTTTAGGGATTTTTAAAGGTTTTTTTTTGGATTTTTATGGGTTTTAGGGATTTTTAGGCTTCTTAGGGATTTTTAGGGTATTTAGGTTTTTTAAGGGATTTTATGGTTTTTATAGGTTTTTTGGGTCTTTTGTGGTTTTCTGGTTTTTTTGGAGTTTTGTTGGGTTTTAAGGTTTTTTAGAGTTTTTTAATGTTTTTAGTGGTTTAAAGGTTTTTTGTAGTTTTTAGTGGTTTTATGGTTTTTATAGAGTTTTAGGTTTTTTAAGGCTTTTCCGGGATTTATGGTTTTTCGGGGATTTTTAGGTTTTTTAGGGTTTTTATGTTTTCATGGATTTTTAGGGTTTTTATTGGATTTTTATGGTTTTAGGGATTTAGAGGGTTTTTTAGGTTTTTTTTAGGCTTTTAGGGTTTTCAGGGTTTTTTGGGTAATTTTGGGTTTTTAGGTTTTTTCAGTTTTTTAAGTCTTAAGGATTTTTAGGGTTTTTAGCATTTTTAGGGGTTTTAAGGGGTTTTAAGGAGTTTTAGAGTTTTCAGTGGTTTTAGGGTTTTTATGGGTTTTTAAAGGTTTTATGGTTTTTAGGGGTTTTATGTTTTTTATTGGGTTTTCAGTGTTTTTAGGATTTCTTACATTTTCATGGATTTTTATGAGTTTTTAGTATTTTTATGGGTTTTTTGGTTTTTTAGGGTTTTTAGGGATTTTTACGGTTTTTAGGGTTTTTCAGGGTTTTTAGAGTCTTTTGGGGTTTAGGGATTTTTATGGTTTTCATGATTTTTTAGGGTTTTTAGAGTTTTTTAACGTCTTTAGGGGTTTTAAAGGTTTTAGAGTTTTTAGTGTTTTATGGGTTTTTTGGGGTTTTTATTATTTTTAGGGGATTATGGTTTTCAAGGGGTTTTCAGGGATTTTAGGGATTTTTACCTTTTCATGTATTTTTAGGGTGGTCATAGGATTTTTATGGTTTTTAGTGATTTTGATGGGTTTTAGGGTTTTTCAGGGGTTTTAGGGTTTTTAGGGTCTTTTGGGTTTTTTAGGAGATTTAAAGGGTTTTTGGATGTTTTTAACATTTTAGAGGTTTTAAGGGTTTTTAGAGTTTTTATTGGTTTTTTAGTGTTTTTATTGGGTTTTAGTGTTTTTAAGGATTATAGGAGGTTTTATGGTTTTCAGGGGGTTTTCAGAGTTTTTAGGGGTTTTTATATTTTCATGGATTATTCGTAGTTTTCTAGGATTTTTATGGTTTTTAGGGTTTTTTAGAGTTTTTAGGGATTTTGACGTTTTTTTGGGGTTTTCAGGCATTTTTAGGGTTTTTTATTTTTTTGGGGTTTTTCAAGTTTTTTGAGACTTTTTAGGTTTTTAGGGTTTTAGAGTTTTTTTAAGGTTTTTAGAGTTTTTTAAAATTTTAGGGGTTTTAAGGTTTTTAGATTTTTTTAGTGGTTTTTAGGGCATTTATTCATTTTTAGGGTTTTTTACTATTTTTAGGGGTTTCATGGTTTTAGGGGTGTTTTTAGAGTTTTTTAGGGTTTTTAAATTTTCACGGATTTTTCAGGGTATTTGTGTATTTGTATGGTTTTTAGGGTTTTTAGGGGTTTTTGGGGTTTTTAGGGTCTTTTAGGATTTTAGGGATTTTTTTAGTTTTTTATGGGTTTTAATATTTTTTGGAGTTTTTTAACGTATTTAGGGTTTTTAATGGGTTTTAGAGTTTTTTTGTGGGTTTTTATGGTTTTATGGGTTTTTAAACTTTTTTAATCTCTTTTCGTGTTTTTTATTTTTCAGGGGTTTTCAAGGTTTTTAGGGCATTTTGCATTTTCATGGATTTTTGTGGTTTTTGGATTTTTATGGGTTTTAGAGACTTTTAGGATTTTTACGGATTTTGATATTTTTAGGGGTTTTCATGTGTTTTTTTGGGGTTTTATGGTTTTTAGTCTTTTTACAATCTTTATGGGATTTTAGGGTTTTTTAGGTTTTTTATGGTTTTTTGAGTTTTTTCACGTTTTTAGGGGTTTTGTGTTTTTAGAGTATTTTGTGATTTTTTAGGATTTTATGTTTTTTTCGGATTTTTAAATATTTAAAGGATTTTTATGGTTTTCAATGGATTTTTAGGGGTTTTAGGGGATTTTAGGACTTTTATGGTTTTTAAGGTTTTTAGGGGTTTTTTGGGATTTTGAGGGTTTTCAAAGTTTTTATGGGGTTTTGGGGTTTTCAAGGTTTTTATGGTCTTTTTGGATTTTTGAGGTTTTTTTAATTCTTTTGGGTTTTTAAGCATTTTATTTTTTTAACATTTTAAGGGGTTTTAATGTTTTTTAGTGTTTTAGTAGTTTTTTATGGTTTTATGGATTTTTAGGGATTTTTAGGGTTTTAGGGGTTGTCATGGTTTTCTAGGGGTTTTTAGGGTTTATTACGTTTTCATGGTTTTTTATGTGTTTCTTAAGATTATTATGGTTTTTAGGTTTTTAGTTATTTTTTTTGGGGATTTTGAGGGATTTTAGGGGTTTTTAAAGGTTTTTAGTGTTTTCAAGGATTTCACCGTCTTTTTTGTTTTTTTTTGTGTTTTTTAGGTTTTTTCTGGTTTTTAGAGTTTTAAACATTTTTTTGGGTTTTAAGATTTTTTAGATTTTTTTGTGGTTTTAGGATTTTTTAGGGTTTTTATGGGTTTTTTGGTTTTTTAATGTTTTTAGGATTTTATGGTTTTTTGGGTTTTGGGGGGGGGGTTTGGGTCTTTTTTACATTTTGATGGAGTTTTTTTTGGGGGGGGGTTATATTTTCATAGAGTTTTGTGGGTTTTATGATTTTATGGGGTTTTAGGGTTTTAGGGTTTTTTTGGTTTTTAGTGTTTTTTGATTTTTTTACGGTTTTAAGGTTTTTTAGAGTTTTTAATTTTTTTAGGTGTTTAAAGGGTTTTTAGATTTTTGAGTGGTATTAGGGTTTTTATGGTTTTTTAGGGTTTTTATAGTTTTTAGTGGTTTTATGGTTTTCATGGGCTTTTTAGGGTTTTAGGGTTTTTTATGTTTTCATGTTTTTTAGGAGGTTTTTAGGATTTCTATGGTTTTTTTTGTTTTTATGGTTTTTAGGTATTTTTAGGGGTTTTAGAGTTTTTTAGGTGTTTTTAGGTTTTTTAGTGTTTTCAGGGTTTTAAGTGTCTTTTGGGTTTTTTTAGTTTTTTAAGGTTTTAAGGGTTTTTAGGGTTTTTAGGGTTTTTTTGTGTTTTTAGGGGTTTTAAGGTTTTTAGAGTTTTTAACGCTTTTAGGGTTTAAAATGGTTTTTAGAGTTTTTAGTGGGTTTTTAATGTTTTTTGGGGTTTTGTGGTTTTCAGGGGTTTTAGGTTTTCAAATATTTTTTTTGGTTTTCTAGTACTTTATGGGTTTTAGGGTCTTTAATGTTTTTTAGGGATTTTGATGGATTTTGTGGGTTTTCAGGGTTTTTAGGGTTTTGGGGTTTTTTGAGTTTTTTATGGTTTTTATGGGTTTTTGAGTTTTTTAACGTTTTTATGGGGTTTAATAGTTTTTAGATTTTTTTGTATCTTTTAGGGTTTTTAGGATTTATTTGGTTTTTAGGGGTTTTTAAGTTTTTCATGGGTTTTTAGTGTTTTAGGGTTTTTTATGTTTTCAAGGGTTTTTAGGATTTTTTAAGGTTTTTATTATTTTTAGGGTTTTTATGGTTTTTTGGGATTTGGAGGGGTTTTAATGTTTTTGGGGTGTTTTAGGGTTTTTAGGGTCTTTTGGGTTTTAAAGGTTTTTTGAGTTTTTTAGGGTTTTTAGAGCTTTTTTATGTTTTTAAGGATTTAAAGGGTTTTTAGAGTTTTTAGTGGTTTTTAGGTTTTTTATTGGTTTTTAGGGTTTTTAACGTTTTTAGGCGGTTTAGGGGTTTTCCTAGATTTTTAGGTTTTTTTTTATGTTTTCATGGATCTTTAGGGGGTTATAGGATTTTTATTGGTTTTTGGGTTTTTAGGGATTTTTTGGGATTTAAAGGTTTTTAGGGTTTTTCTGGGGGTTTAAGGTCTTTTTGGGATTGGAGGGTTTTTTTAGCTTTTTAGAGTTTTAAAGTTATTTATAAATTTTTAACATTTTTAAGGTGTTAAAGGCTTTTTAGATTTTTTAGTTATTTTAAGGGTTTTTGTGGGTTTTTATGGGTTTTAAGGGTTATGGGGTTTTAGCATTTTCATGGATATTTAGAAGTTTTTATTTTTTTTATGGTTTTTAGGGGTATTTATGGTTTTTAGTGATTTTGAGGGGCTTTAGGGTTTTTCAAGGGTTTTTAGGATTTTTAGGGTCCTTAAGGGTTTTTAGGGGGTTTTTTGGGTTTTACGGATTTAAAGGTTGTTTTTTGAGTTTTTACTGTTTTTAGGGGTTTTAAGGGGCTTTAAGAGTTTTTAGTGGGTTTTATGGGTTTTATGGGTTTAATTAGTTCTTATGGTTTTAAGGGGTTTTTTAGGTTTTTAGGGTGTTTTGTAGTTTTTTGGAGGTTTTCAGGGTTTTCAGGGTTTTTCACATTTTAATGAATTTTTATGGGTTTTTAGCATTTTTATGGTTTTTTGGGTTTTTTGGGTTTTTTGGGTTTTTTTAATGTTTTTAGTGTTTTTGTTGTTTTTAGGGGTTTTAGGGGTTTTTTGGGATTTTAGGGACTTTTTTCTTTTTATTGAGCTTTTTAAGGTTTTTAATGTTTTTTAGAGTTTTTAAAGTTATTATGGTTTTAAGGGTTTTTAGAGTTTTTATTATTTTTAGGGTTTTTAGGGGTTTTCAGTTTTTTAAAGGTTTTCAGGGGTTTTTATGGATTTTAAGGATTTTTTCAATTTTTTGGGTTTTTTATGTTTTCATGGATTTTTAGGGGTTTTATGATTTTTATGGTTTTTAGGTTTTTAAGGGGTTTTATGAATTTTGAGGGTTTTTAGTGGTTTTCATGGGTTTTAGGTTTTTTCAGGGTTTTTACGGTCTTTTGGGGTTTTGAGTTTTTTTTTTATTTTTTAGGGTTTTATGGTTTTTATGAGTTTTTTAGGGTTTTTAAGGGTTTTTAGAGTTTTTAGTTGTTGCTTAGGGTTTTTTTGGGGTTTTACGTTTTTTAAGGTTTTGGTCGGTTTTATGGTTTTCAGGGGTTGTTCAGGTTTTTTTAAGGTTTCATTGTTTTTTAGTTTTTTAGGATTTTCCTGATTTTGAGTGTTTTTAGGGATTTTGAGGGTTTTAGGCTCTTTTAGGTGTTTTAGGGTTTTTTTTTGACTTTTTTAGGGTTTTAAGATTTTTAATATTTTTTTTACCTTTTTTGGGGATTAAATGGTTTTTAGAGTTTTTAGTGGTTTTTTGGGTTTTTAGGGGTTTTTATGGTTTTAAGGGGTTTTCAGTGTTTTTAGGATTTTTATGTTTTCATGGATTTTTTGGGGTTTCTTAGGATTTTTATGGTGTTTGCGGTTTTTAGGGATTTTAGGGAGTTTGATGTTTTAGGGGTTTCAGGAGTTTTCAAGGGGTTTTTAGGGTTTTTAGGGTCTTTTAGGGTTTTCAGCGGTTTTTTTTGAGTTTTGAGTTTTTAAGGGTTTTTAGAGTTTTTAACATTTTTATGAGTTTTAAGGGCTTTAGATTTTTTAGTGGATTTTAGGGCTTTTGTGAGGTGTTAGGGCAAGGAATATTTGAGGGTCAGGCTATTCTCGGTCCCCACAAATTTGTTAGAAAGAAAAAAGAGACACAACAGACAAGGGACGGGAGGGGTCAAACGACCCACACTCAAAAAACCACTTACATCCCAAGACGCAAAAGACCCCAAAAAAGAAAAGTCAAAAGAGAAAAACAAAAAAACAGACAAAGTCAAACAACCACTGATGCGAACCATGCGGAAGGCACCGAGTCGATTGCTCGGGTGGAGGAATTGGATTTGCAAGGCCCAATGACACGAGGAAGATTAAAGAGGTTGAATGCTTCAATGGGCGCTCATCTTGCTTCATTAAAGGCCCAATGGGTATTACCTTGCATGGATGGAGCAAATGGGCCTATAATATCACTTATTCAAGCCCAAAATTGATGATTAAAACTTGGCCCACATGGTTGCACGAATTTGGAGGCCTTGCCCACATGGAGGATTCTAGAAATGGCATCTTTGGACACCAAAGTCAAATCCGGTGGGCTATGCACTCAAAGTCAAATCCGGTGGGCTATGTTGGAAAGTTGTGTGCTTCTTTTCCAAAAGTCTTTGTTGGCTTTTATCTTTTTGACTTTTAAGGGGACAAGGTAGGTTTAGATTTTATGACTTTAGGGTATTAGACCCTTGACCATTGTATCACCCCCTTGGCTATAAATAGCCACCCCATGGCATTGTATTGGCATTCAAGACTTAATTTGAGAGCTTATGCTTTGTTTCTCTCCGTTGTGTGAGGATTATCCCGGGTTTTCCCCCTCGCTCTTGTGTATTCTTGCCTTGTCAATCTACAAGTTAGATTGGTGATCCAAGATCACAAAGCCCCCAATTCCGTGCCTCAACCCAAGTGCGTTGTTGTGTGGATTGGCCATCACACCCCTCCCTTGAGTGTGTTGTCTAAGTAGTAGGTCACGCTCCATATAGCGTTGGTTGACTACTTGCTTCCACTATCCATACCCTTCACTCGTCACTTAGCCCCAAACCGCATCCATCATCCGCCGCCCTACGCCGTGAAGATCGGGCCACCCCGTGCGTCTCGCATCAGTTGGTATCAGAGCTCCGGTTGACACGGTAGGCGTCTATCCCTTTATTTACTTTAATTCTATCCATTACCCTCCTTATCTTTCCATATTATTCACACATTCAACAAAAAAAAATCCATTTTTCTTGAAAGCCTCCCGAATTGTCCTAGTTTGTGCAAGCTTGAATTATTATAAATTGAGCCAAATTTTCATTCATCTCTCTATATGTGATTTGTATCCGGCAAAAAAAAAAAAAAAAAAAAAAAATTCTCTCAACTCATCATTTTGTGCTTTTCAAAATTAAGCACATCCTTTATTTGAGAGATTTCGAAAAAAAAATGTCTTACTCTCCGTTCAATCATCTTGTGCTTTAAAACTCCAAGCACAACACTTTTTGGGGAGAATTGACAAAAACAAAAGCAAAAAAAAAAAAAAAAGAGCGGATACAATTAATCCTTTGTGCTTTACCTTATTAGCACTTTCTATTTCCATATATAACGTTTTCCATCATTTTACTTCATCCCCATTTTATATTTGGCTCATATTGTTATCTTATCTTGCACAATCGGGCAAAACCCACAATCCACCTATCTACCCTTCTTTCCACCCTCTTTTTGACCCTTTACCATTGTTAAACCCCTTACCACTCAAGCGGGTTGTGTTAAACCATCCCCCGACACAATCTTGATTGAGGAGGAATTGGTGGCACTTGATCGCCCTAAACAAGGTATTATATTTCATAAGATCTTGGGATTCAAATTGAGTTTTGAGAGTGGAGAGAAATAAGAAAACAAATATCTTGTGTGTGTGAGTGTGTGCATCTTGTTGTGTGCGTGTGTGTGTACATCTTGTGCGTGTGAGTGTGTATATATTGCGTGCGTGAGTGTGTATATTTGTGTGTGTGAGTGTGTCCATCTTGTGTGAGTGTGTACATCTCGCGTGTGTGAGTGAGTGTGTATCATTGTGTGTGTCCCCCCCCCCGGTGTGTGTTTGTGTTTGTGTAACTTATCATGGCAGAAGATCGTGGGAAGAAAATTGCTCATGTTAGCGATGAAGGAAGTCGAAGTAGATCTCCCGCACCTGAAGCTACGCAATTCCAAATGCAAGCTTTGGTGAGCCACTTCGAGAAGCTTCTTGATCGGAAGTTGGAGGTGTTACATGAGAGGATTGATGAATTGGAGAATAAACCAAGCCCAAGGATGTTCCATGATAACCCACGACGCGCTCCCGCACCACGTCGTCCCCACATCATGGAGGAGGAGATGGTGAACTTTGATGATGATCTTAATGAAGTCCCACAAAGGAGGAGGTTGTACCAACAACCGAGAGGAGGCCAAAGGAGACAACATGATGATGAACTACTTGGCGGGATCAAGGTGAAGGCCCCTTCTTTTCTTGGGAAAAGCGATCCGGAAGCATACTTGGAGTGGGAGATGCGGATCGAGCAGGTCTTTTCATGCCATGCATATTCCGAGGAGAAAAAGGTCAAACTTGCTTCCCTTGAATTTTCTGATTATGCTTTAATTTGGTGGGATCAAGTTCAAAAGGAGAGGGCTAGATATGGTGGACGTCCCATCAACACATGGGAAGACATGAAGTTCACCATGCGGAAGCGGTTTGTTCCCACACATTACCATAGAGATCTCCACAACAAACTTCAACGCCTCATCCAAGGGAGTAAGAGTGTAGAAGACTACTACAAGGAGATGCAAATTGCCATGATTCGGGCAAACGTTGAGGAGGATCCGGAGGCAACCATGGCACGGTTTTTACATGGGCTCAATCGGGAGATTGCGGATCAAGTGGAGATGTACCACCATGTAGAGATACAAGATATGATCCACCAAGCCACCAAGATCGAGCAACAAATCAAAAGGAGGAGCAACATGAGGAAACCCACTACCCCTTTCACACCATGGAAAAATCCAAGGAAGGAGATTGGAGAACCATCAAAGGCAAAAGAGGTGGTTGATCGCAAAAGTGATAAGGTAATTCTTTCACCTAAGAAACCTACTTTTGAGGCTAATCAAACCAGGAATAGGGATATTCGGTGTTTTAAATGTCAAGGAAGGGGTCACATTGCTAGTGAATGCCCAAACCGTCGCACCATGATCATCAACAAGTATGGAGAATGGGAGACCGATGGAGAGAGCTCCGAAGAGGAGGAAGATGAATCTCCAGAAATTGAAAATGGAGAATTTGCGGAAGATGGCGAGATTCTTGTCACTAGAAGAGTTTTAAGTGCACAAATGACCGTTGGAGAAAAGGAGCAGCGGGAGAACCTTTTCCATACACGATGCAAGATCAATGGGAAGGTATGTAGTGTTATTGTTGATGGTGGAAGTTGTAGCAATGTGGCGAGCACCGAGTTGGTGGAGAAGTTGGGACTCCCGACTTTAAGGCATCCAAATCCATACCGGCTTCAGTGGTTGAATGATTGTGGAGAGCTGAAGGTCACCAAGCAAGTTAAGGTATTGTTCACCATCGGTAAGTACAAAGATGAGGTATTGTGCGACATTGTTCCTATGAAGGCGTGCCACTTGTTGTTGGGTCGACCATGGCAGTACGATCGGCGTGTTACTCATGATGGTTTCTTGAACCGTCACTCTTTTCTACTCCGAGGGGAACCTATAACCCTCAACCCCATGTCCCCCAAGCAAATTCTGGAAGATCACATTTTGAGAGAAAAGAAAAAAAAGAGTGATGAGGAAAGAAAGAGAGAAAATGAAAAAGGAGAGAATGAGGGAAAAATAGAAAATGAGAGAAGCAAAGAAATGGAGAGCAAAGAAAAATCAAGAGGGGACAAAAGATTTGAGAGGAGAGAAAAGTGTGATGTTGGCAAAAAAGAGTGAGGTTAAGGAAGCCTTGATTTCTCGACAAAATCTCTTAGTACTTATGTACAAAGAGGTGATGTTGAACACTAACGACTTAACATCTTCTTTGCCACATGTTGTTGAGTCTTTGTTGCAGGAATTTGAAGATGTGTTTCCCGAAGAGGTGCCACCGGGTTTGCCACCCATTAGAGGTATTGAGCATCAAATTGACCTCATACCTGGAGCATCACTACCGAACCGCCCAGCATATCGCACCAACCCAGAGGAGACAAAAGAAATTCAAAGGCAAGTTCAAGAGTTGTTGAATGTGGGGTATGTGAGAGAGAGTCTTAGTCCTTGTGCGGTACCGGTCCTTCTAGTACCAAAGAAGGATGGAACATGGAGAATGTGCATTGACTGTAGAGCCATCAACAACATCACGGTCAGGTATCATCATCCTATCCCTAGGTTAGATGATATGCTAGATGAATTAAATGGTTCAACTATTTTCTCAAAAATTGATTTAAGAAGTGGCTACCATCAAATTAGGATGAAAGAAGGCGATGAGTGGAAAACTGCATTTAAGACAAAACATGGACTTTATGAATGGTTAGTCATGCCCTTTGGTCTCACCAATGGACCTAGCACATTTATGAGGTTAATGAATCATGTCTTACGTGCATATATTGGAAAATTTGTGGTAGTTTACTTTGATGATATTCTGGTGTATAGTAGGACTTTGCATGAACATGTAGATCACTTGAGAAAAGTCCTAGAGGTGTTGAGGAAAGAAAACCTGTTTGGAAACATAAAAAAGTGTGAATTTTGTCTCGATAAGATTATTTTCCTTGGATTTGTTGTGAGTGGAAATGGAGTTGAAGTGGACGCCGAGAAGATCAAAGCAATACAAGAATGGCCAACTCCAACCTCCGTTGGATAGGTAAGAAGTTTTCATGGGCTTGCTAGTTTTTACAGGAGATTTGTGAAAGACTTCAGCACACTAGCAGCACCATTGAATGAATTGACAAAGAAGAATGTTCCTTTCAAATGGGGGACAACTCAAGAAAAAGCCTTCCATGCGCTAAAGGAGAGACTCACCCAAGCCCCCCTACTTGCACTTCCAGACTTCGGTAAGACCTTTGAAATTGAATGTGATGCAAGCGGAATTGGCATAGGAGGAGTACTCATGCAAGAAGGTAAGCCTATTGCTTATTTTAGTGAGAAGTTAAATGGCCCAACTCTAAACTATGCTACATATGATAAAGAGTTGTATGCATTGTTTAGAGTACTCGAAACATGGCAACACTATCTTTGGCCTAAAGAATTTGTGATCCATTCTGATCACGAGGCTCTTAAATACCTTAGGAGCCAACATAAACTAAATAGGAGACATGCTAGATGGCTGGAATTCATTGAATCATTTCCATATGTCATCAAGCATAAAAAGGGTAAAGAAAATACTGTGGCTGATGCACTTTCGCGTAGATATTCTCTTTTATCCTTGTTGGATTCAAAACTTCTAGGTTTTGAATACATTAAGGATTTATATGCCACCGATAGTGATTTTAGTGAACCTTATGAACATTGTAAACCTGGAGTTAGTTGGGAAAAGTTCTATTTACATGACGGGTTCTTATTTCGGATGGATAAGCTTTGCATTCCCAATTGCTCTATTCGTTTACTTTTACTAAAGGAGTCACATTCGGGTGGGTTAATGGGGCATTTTGGTGTTTCAAAAACTCTAAGCGTTCTTAGTGAGCATTTTTATTGGCCTAGGATATCTAGAGATGTTGAGAAATTTGTGGGAAAGTGCATTGTTTGCCATAAAGCCAAATCAAAGCTGAACCCACATGGACTATATCTTCCTCTCCCAATTCCCAACACCCCTTGGGAGGACATATCAATGGACTTTATTGTGGGGTTACCACGGACTAAGAGGGGGAGAGATTCCATTTTTGTTGTGGTGGATCGGTTTTCAAAAATGGCACATTTTATTCCCTGTCACAAAACAGATGATGCCACTAACATTGCAACACTTTTCTTTCAGGAAGTAGTCAAGCATCATGGAATGCCAAGGACCATTGTGTCGGATCGAGACACAAAATTTCTTAGTTACTTTTGGAAGACCTTGTGGAGAAAACTCGGTACAAAGTTATTATTTTCCACTACTTGTCATCCACAAACCGATGGGCAAACAGAGGTGGTGAATCGCACACTATCATCCCTTCTGCGAACAATTGTCAAAAAGAATATCAAGAATTGGGAGGAGTGTCTGCCACATGTGGAATTCGCATATAACAGGGCCAAGCATTCCACTACTCAATATTCTCCATTTGAAATTGTTTACGGTTTTAACCCCCTTGCCCCTATTGATCTAGTGTCGTTGCCTTTACAGGAAGCAACTAATATGGATGCGAAAGGGCGTGCAGAATTCATAAAGAAACTCCATGAAAAGGCAAGGGAAAATATTGAGCGGATGACCCAGAAATATGTTGATCGTGCAAACAAGGGTCGCAAGCAAGTGCTGTTCGAACCCGGTGACTTAGTCTGGATTCATATGCGTAAAGAAAGATTCCCCGACAAGCGGAAATCAAAACTCATGCCTCGTGGAGACGGACCTTTCCGAGTGCTTGAAAGGATTAACAACAATGCTTACAAGATAGCTCTCCCAGGTGAGTATGGTGTAAGTGCCACTTTCAATGTTTCTGATCTTTCTCCTTTTTTGGGTGTAGAGGATGAAGAGTCGAGGACGACTCCTTTTCAAGAGGGGGAGGATGATGCGAACCATGCGGAAGGCACCGAGTCGATTGCTCGGGTGGAGGAATTGGATTTGCAAGGCCCAATGACACGAGGAAGATTAAAGAGGTTGAATGCTTCAATGGGCGCTCATCTTGCTTCATTAAAGGCCCAATGGGTATTACCTTGCATGGATGGAGCAAATGGGCCTATAATATCACTTATTCAAGCCCAAAATTGATGATTAAAACTTGGCCCACATGGTTGCACGAATTTGGAGGCCTTGCCCACATGGAGGATTCTAGAAATGGCATCTTTGGACACCAAAGTCAAATCCGGTGGGCTATGCACTCAAAGTCAAATCCGGTGGGCTATGTTGGAAAGTTGTGTGCTTCTTTTCCAAAAGTCTTTGTTGGCTTTTATCTTTTTGACTTTTAAGGGGACAAGGTAGGTTTAGACTTTATGACTTTAGGGTATTAGACCCTTGACCATTGTATCACCCCCTTGGCTATAAATAGCCACCCCATGGCATTGTATTGGCATTCAAGACTTAATTTGAGAGCTTATGCTTTGTTTCTCTCCGTTGTGTGAGGATTATCCCGGGTTTTCCCCCTCGCTCTTGTGTATTCTTGCCTTGTCAATCTACAAGTTAGATTGGTGATCCAAGATCACAAAGCCCCCAATTCCGTGCCTCAACCCAAGTGCGTTGTTGTGTGGATTGGCCATCACACCCCTCCCTTGAGTGTGTTGTCTAAGTAGTAGGTCACGCTCCATATAGCGTTGGTTGACTACTTGCTTCCACTATCCATACCCTTCACTCGTCACTTAGCCCCAAACCGCATCCATCATCCGCCGCCCTACGCCGTGAAGATCGGGCCACCCCGTGCGTCTCGCATCAACCACCACCACCATCCAGCATCAACCATCATCCAGCAGCTTACAGCTAACCAACGACCAGCATTCAAACTCAAACAGCAATCAACATCCAACAGCAGCACGATCATAAACCACAGCTTCAGCAACTCCCAGCTCAGCAGCAACCAGCATCTAGCATCACAATTTCCATCATCCAGTGCATTCCAGCATCCAGCAGCGCCACATCCAATCATCACAGCAATACAACAGCAGCAACGCATCCAAACCAACTAGCCCCAGCAACCAACATCACCAAAACCAACATCGCAACCAATCACAACTAACAGCATGAAACCACAGCATGAGCACCGCAACCAAACGCGGCCATCATCACCTCCCAGCAGACAACGACCAGAAACTCCATACACACCATTTCCAACAACTAGCATGTTAACAGGGACAGTAGCGCCCACATCCAGCATACCACAATAGATAGTTCCCGAACCAAACCACAGTATCCAGTGCCCCGACTTCAAGAACCAACACCAGTAGCAGTTCTCATCCCATCCATCCACAGCCACAAAGCAGCATAATTTATAATGAAGAGGATTCAATCCAGAAGATCCAGCAAAGAAACCATTGACTACCAAAAGGACCAGAACACAGCAAAACCAAAGCAAAACCGTAGTAGCGGGAGGCGACCGCAAATCCGAAGAACCAGCTCGAGCAAGAAGCCATACCAGAGCACATACTTGCATCGTAGACACCAGAGGAGATCCAGAGGCACCGAACCACGCCAACGCGACCAGGTCCGCACCCGGAGAAGCCAGAACAGCCAGCTCACCCAGCCATGAGAACCAGATCCCGATCCGCCTTGCCGCCACCGCAACCGTGCCGCTCCACGCACAGGCACCACGAGGCAGCAAGCCAGAGGGGTCAAATAGCCAAAGAGGCCAGATCCGCAAATCTCTCTGCTGTTGGAGCCCTCCTAGCCGCTGAATCATCTGAGGAAGCACCAGATCGACAAGCTTGGCCCTATCCACAGCTGATGCTCAACAAGGAAAACAACCACCACAGATCTGTCTGTGACGCCACTTACCACAAACCGAGCGGCCCAAGCAGACCGCGCAGCCTCCAAAAAAGCCAAATCCTGAGCACGCAGAAGCCGATCCCTACCTGGATCTGAGGCCAAATGTGCAAGCAGAGACATCTCCTAGGGAAGCCGAGACCGCCAAAAGAAGGAACCCACCGTCGCCTTGAGACCGAGAAGTGCCTCCAGAGCACGCCTTCGCCAAGAAATCGGAAAAAGCGAGGATCCATAGTCGAATCCCAAAGGAGAATCCTGAAGAAACCCCAGGAGAAGCAACGAACGAGAGGGAGAGCCGGGGGATGTGAGGTTTTAGGGGTTTTTAATGTTTTTAGGTGTTTTATGGATTTTCTTAGGTTTTTAGGGTTTTTTACATTTTCTTGTATTTTTAGGGGTTTTGGGGATTTATATGGTTTTTAGGGACTTTGAAGGTTAATAGGGTTTTTTGGGGTTTTTAGGTTTTTAGGGTTTTTTAGAGTTTTTAGGGTCTTTCGGGGTTTTAGGGGGGGTTTTTGAGTATTTAGGGGTTTTAAGGTTTTTAAAAAAAAATTAACATTTTTATGGCTTTAAGGGTAACACCCCAAGCTTCTACGGTACGCTTCTCTTTGAATAATGTGATAGCGTGTGTTGTACGCAACACCAAGTTCTAACACACTGTAACCAATCAAACTAGCCGTTATTACCTACTTTTTGAAATTATATATATTATATATTTCAAAATGGAATTCATTTTTAGATTCGGAATATCGAATTTAGCCTAAGGTGAAATTTTGGTACTTTTTGGATAAATTTAATATTTTGATGAATAGTGAAAATTACTAAATTTTAATTAAAAACAACTTTTTTAATCGAAATAATTTATATTGATAAATTATGAATTTGAGTGGTTTTAAAGTATATTTAGAATATATTTTTACCATTTAATATAATGTTGCTCATTGGACATAATTTTACAATTAAACCGGACATAAACAAGTGTAAATCTTTTGATAGTTATTATCTCTTAAAAACACGCTTTTTGTTTTAACAACGGGAATTAATTTTAAATTAATTTCTGCCACTTATGTGTTTTGAATTTGGAAAAATAGATTCTATATTTGGAATCAGGATGTTCAAATTGTGTAAATAGGTAACTTTTATTTTTAGACATTTTGAATAATTACTTTGGTAAATATTTTATTTACCATGGTTAAGGGTAAATCCGGTAAATAAGGGTTAAAAAAATAATATTATAATAATACAAAATTACTCTAAAATATGTTCTAGCCTCATTGGTTGATACATGTTCGACCATAGGCATCTTTGGGTCGATTTTGGGACCCCATGGAGCCACTTGTAGGTGATAGGGACACTTAATTTTAATTAAGTTAAAATGAATAGAAAAATGACACAAGCATATATCTTTTAGCAAAACAATTTTTACATAGGGTTATATATGTTGGATTTTTGACTATAAATATTCATTAGAAAGCTAAAACGATTTCCTACATAATGATATTTTATTTATAATTTTTAGACTTTAAATAATTTAATTTATTTATGACACAACGATGATATAGTAATTACCATAATAGTGAAAAATTAAAATAATTGATATTATAAATACACAAATAAATATAATTTGAGACTTTTTATGAATTAAACTAATTTTCTAAGTTAATATGACATGTTAAGAATGATTTAATTAAATTTTTTTGAAGTAATCATTCTGTTATGAGTTTCACAAAAATCAACTATTGAATAGTGTCAAAATTGACATAAAAGAATTTTTAAAACAAATATTATATTATTAATTGATATTAAATTCCTAAAAATCTAAGGTTTGTCCAAGAGACTTATATCATGATAGGTGTATCATTAATGGACCACTTGGGGGTCTCTTGGATGTATATAGTAAGTTTATTAACCATATAATATAAAAATACAAAGAGACATTATAAAAGTGAAACTAATTAACTAAGAGTTAATACTTAAAGATAAGGTTAATATAGTAACCCAAACCTGTCTAAATTCTATTTGTTTAATGGTTTTTGACCTATCCCCACCTTAACATTTAAATAATCAACTTTGGAGCCATTAGAAACCGAATATGAATTTAATATAAATTAATATTTCTAGCTTTTCCAAAGGTGCCCCTCACCCCTCTTATAAAAGGGCACTCCTCCTTCTCATTTATTCACACCTTCAAAGCCTTTTGGTTTGGCCAAAATCTGCCCAAATACTCTCCCAACATCCCTCAATACAACCTAGAGGCCTTAGTTTGATCAGAAATCCAACCTAAGGAGCCCTTTTGATCAAATCAAAAGGAAGAACCCGAAGAAGAGGTAATGATTTCACCACCCTTTTCCAAGTTCCTTTCTTCTTCCACTTCTTCTTCCTTTGTTGTTACCATTCTAAAATAATAACTCCAGTATCATATATATACTGTGATGTTATTATAAATATGGTACAACCATATTCAGTATTCTATCCACCCTTTGAATAACATGTCACCATACGTGCGTACGTACGGCTTACCGTCTCCACGTCGTGGTGTAATTGTTATTCAATATATTATTATTTGGATGGGTATAATAATGATGTGTAACTCATGTAAATAATAAATATAAAATTTTAATGATTATGTATATATTATATACCATCCATTTATATATTATTTTAATATCAAAAGAATGATATTGTCGCTCGTGCGTACGTACGGACTACCGTCTCCACGAACGCGATGAGATTCATTCTCCATCGTATCCATTCAAGTATAATTATCATTTGATGATTTAAAAATGATGTTTAAGGACTTGATATCATTCTGTATATGAATAATATACAACCTATCCAGGACAAACATGGCTTATGTAACAAAACATATAAAAGAAAACGAGTAAGTTAACACCCGAAACGACAATAATACTAAGATATTATTAGCAAAGCAATGTTAAAAGATCATATATCATATCATATGAATGTATATGATTCTTGTATATTTTAATAACAATTATTTCACCATTATACAGTAGGTTAACCTACCCCAACCAAGGAAAAGTACAAGGTAAGAGTTTGTTTCACAATCTCTTCATTATCCGTGGTTGTTTATACGTAATAATCTACTGGGACCTCTTTATCATCCACATCCATGTTTTTTAAAAATTTATTTCAAAACATTTTTACTATTTACAAGAATATGGGTTAAAGACATTTATACCCTTGTTTGACTTTTTATAAGAGGTTTATAAAGGAATCTTTCCGTCCTTTTTAACCTTTTTGACAAAATTAAGGTAATAATGTTTTTTTAACTTATACGGTGGGTGCGGTTATTCTCCGCCGTTATTACACCTTTGAAGCTTCCTTCACAAGCTTATAAAGATATTTTCAAAATAAAGGTTTTCTCTATAATTATGCAACTTTTAAATGATTTCAAAAAAAGAGATATTTCGCTCAAATAGTATTGATTTCATCTATGTCAACATCCATTGATAAATTTTAAACTTATTTCAAGTTGATTTATTATGATACAAATCATCCATACTGTATTTAAGGTTTTGTGATGTTTTTGACTATAGATGAGTTATTTTTATGCCATTAATGGTTTATGATCAAAGTTTTGACATTTTGTATGTTAGTTTTAATACGAATGTTTATGTTATATTTCATCCTCTTCTTAAGATGAATGTGTTGGACTAGTATGTTCCGGGTTGGGGACCGGTAAAAGTAAGCCCTCCGGGTTGGTGTCCGGTTATTAGAGGCACTCCGGGTTGGTGTCCGGTTATTATAGGCACTCCGGGTTGGTGTCCGGTTATTAGAGGCACTCCGGGATGGAGTCCGGTTACAGAGGCTCTCCGGGTTGGGTTCCGGTTACAGTTATCCCTTAGGTCTTGGCATGAGGCCTCGACACAGAAATTAAAGTTCGGCATTATGCATTCCATCGTTATGAAAGTGGTTATTGATATTGCATGTGATTATTCGATTAGTAGAATATCCATGTGAATAAGTAAATGGCATTATTTCATTTTATTTTTGTCATATTATGTTTAAGTTTAAGTTTAAAAGGCTTTTGTTTTAGTTATACATTGCCTTAAATGTTTATTCTTATTTATGAAAGTTTCCGCTATATTGTTATCCTTACTGGGCATTTGAGCTCACCCCTTTTTTATGTTTTATTTTTCCCAGGAAGTGAAGAAGTAAATTATTAATGACCTGCAGGGATATTATGAGGGGATAATAGTGTGGATTATGGAGACAATATGTTGTTGTTGTAGTTTTTCACTTCATGATGTAGTGTAAAACTTTATGAATATATCTAGTGTTTCCAAGGCTACTAAACCAATCGGTCTTTCGAGATTTGATATTTCTTGTGATCATGTCCATGTTATGTAATAATGCACCGACTCTGGGTAACTGGGGTCGGGGCGTTACAGTTGGTATCAGAGAAAGTTTAGTACAAACATTGGAAGCTAGATTTAGATAAACTCTGATTAGAGCACGTAGACCTAAGATGAACTTTGAGGATTAGTACAGAAGAACTTCCTAGAATTTTGGTATTGTAGAGATTTTGTGAGTTTTCCGAGCAATAAATCTCTGTCTGGATACGAGCAGGTAGAGGCGGCTCTGGCACAGATGTACCTAGGGGTAAAACCCGAAAACACCGCTTTGAGCTAGATTCGAACGGGAACTGGTGCACGACAATTAGCCTTGCTATACTCTTGGTTACGACACTCCCGGGGGATATGCTTAGGATAACTCTCATTTTCTTTGCAAATCATTATGAAGGGTTTATGAGTATATACTTCTTCAAAGAAAACATTTTTATAATTATGGATTATATCCATAAATAGTTCAATTTATGTTAAGTGTTTTATAAGTATGAGATTATGTATTTTGATTCATAAACTGATCTAGTTTATGCCATTGTTTAGAATTGGCGCCTAGTGGAAGAAATGAAAACCGTATCAATGCACACACTCCATGTAGGGATTTCCCTCCTGCTCAAGATAATTATAGTGGAGATGGTGATGCAACTGGTGCCGATCAGCTAATCACCATACTAGGACAACTTACTCAGGTTATGAATAATAACCTTACTCGTATGGAGCACCCTGATCCACAACGTGGAGGATCAATGTTAGACCGATTCATGAGGCAACAATCACCAACGTTCAATGGGAGTACAAATCCCTTAGTAGCTGAGCAATGGATAAGTTTCCTAGAGAAAATATTTCAGGCTTTGGGGAGTAGTGAAAGGGAAAAAGTTATCATGACAGTTTACCGACTCACTGGAGATGCTAATCAATGGTGGTCATTGATTCAAAATACGAAGAAAGATGATGAAGTATCAAATATGTAATGGAGGGAGTTCAAAGATCTGTTTTTATAAAAATACTTTCCTCACGACCACCGAGCAGATATGGAAAGGCAGTTCCTGAGTCTAAGACAAAAGGAGGATGAGAATGTAGCAAAGTATGAGGCTAACTTTACAAGGTTAGCAAGGTATGCTGGAGATTATATACGTAACCCAAGAAGTAATATTGATCGTTTCTTTGATGGGTTAAAACTATTTCTCCGTCGAGCATTAGTCTCACAATCCTTTTCATCGTACGAAGACATTGTCTCAGGTGCTATCAAGATCGAAAAGGAATTCTCTAAGTCTTATGACTTTAAAGCAAAGAAAGAGAAGAAGAGACCTGCTGATCAATCTGGGAATGGAAATAAGGGGAAGAAGGGAAAGGTTGAATATCCATCATGTGGTAAATGTGGTAAGAAACACCCTGGTACTTGCTTGAAGGGAATGGGAGTCTGTTACAAGTGTGGTGAAAAAGGCCACCAAGCTCATGATTGCAAGGGGAAGAAGGAAGCTACCAATGTTCAGTGCTACAATTGCAAGGAGATGGGGCATTATGCAAATGAATGTCCTAAGCGTCAGGAGAACTTACCTCAGAAAAGGCCAAGGGATCAAGGCCAAACTTATGCTATCACTACTGCTGAGGTAGAAGCTCCGAAAGACATGGTGGCAGGTAATTTAATGGTTTCCTCAAGTTTAGCAAATGCATTATTTGATTCTGGATCATCGCATTGTTTCATATCATCCCAGTTTGCTAAGAAAATTAGATATTTCCAATTTGATTTAACAAGGGAGTTGTCAGTTAAAACTCCTAAGGGAAGTATCATTGCAACAAAGTTTTGTGAATCAGTCCCCATTAGAGCACATAAATGTTCTTTATCTGTTGATCTCGTCGTCATACCTATGATTGAGTTTGATATAATCCTCGGTATGGACTAGATTTCGGACTATGATGCGAAGATTTATTGTAAGAAGAAAGAGGTTATGATTCTTGATGATGATGATAAGGAACACCTTATCTTTAGAGCAGAATCGTCACCACCTAATTCTTATTTAGATCCACCCCCAGTAGCTCAACTAAATTCAATTATTGTGGAGGAAGAGAATGAAATAACTGTGGGTGAGGAAAGGAATGTTCAAATAGAGGATGTACCTGTTGTGAAAGAATTTGTAGATGTATTTCCAGAAGATTTACCTGGACATCCTCCAGAACGAGAAGTTAAGTTTTCCATTGATTTAATTCCTGGATCAAGGCCTATATCAAAGACCCCTTATAGAATGGCCACTGTAGAATTAGTTAAACTAAAGAAACAACTAGAGGAATTGAGTAATAAGGGATTTATTCGCCCTAGTGTTTCTCCATGGGGAGCCCCTATTCTTTTTGTTAAAAAGAAAGAAGGATATATGAGGTTATTTATCGACTACAGGGAGATCAATGCTATAACAATAAAGAACAAGTATCCCCTACCACGCATTGATGATTTATTTGACCAACTGCATGGAGCTCAATACTTTTCAAAGATTGACCTTCGATCTGGATACCATCAGTTGTGTGTGAAGAAGGAAGACATTCTGAAGACAGCATTTCGAACCAGGTACGGGCATTACGAGTTTACTGTAATGCCTTTTGGATTGACTAATGAACCCTCTGTATTCATGGATCTGATGAATAGAGTTTTCAAGGAGTATCTCGATGAATTTGTGGTGGTATTTATTGATGACATCTTGGTATACTCCAAAAGCTACGAAGATCATGAAAATCACTTGCGCATTATCCTGAAGACTCTGAGAAGACATGAATTATATGGGAAGTTTAGAAAGTGTGAATTCTGGCTTCAGGAGATTTATTTTGTTGGCCATATTGTCTCTAAAGATGGAATCTCTGTTGATCCTTCTAAGACCAAGGCAATCCAAGAATGGCCAGCACCTACGAGTATAACTGAGGTACGTAGTTTTATTGGTTTGGCAGGTTATTATCGATGATTCGTCCAGAATTTTGCCTGATTGGCTAACCCATTAACGAAGCTCATACGTAAAGGGGTTAAATTTGTTTGGAAAAAAGAGTGTGAAGAATGTTTCGAAGAACTGAAGAGAAGATTAGTCAATGCTCCTATATTGACTATACCATCGGGGAATGATGGGTTCATTATTTATAGTGATGCATCGAAGAAAGGACTTGGTTGTGTCCTTATGCAGAATGATAGAGTTATTGCCTATGCATCACGACAGTTGAAAATTCATGAACAAAACTATCCTACTCATGATCTCGAGTTAGCAGCTGTGATCTTTGCTTTGAAGATATGGAGGCACTACCTCTATGGTGAAAATGTGAGATTTATACTGATCACAAGAGTTTGAAATATATTTTCTCAAAAAAGAACTCAACATGAGGCAAAGGAGATGACTTGAATTGCTCAAGGATTATGATTGTACGATACACTACCACTCGGGGAAGGCAAACAAGGTGGCAGATGCTTTGAGCAGAAAAGATCATGGAGTTTTGAACAATATGAGAATTGAAAGGGATCCAATTTTCATGGATCTAGTGAAGATGGACATGGGAATAACCAGGGAAGGAGAAACATCAATGCTTTTTCAAATGGTTGCCAAACCATATTTACTAGAAATGATTAAGAGTTCTCAGACCGGTGATGAAAATTTCAAAAGAAGATTAAAGCTGTGAATGATGGGAGACTGAGAGACTTTGTGTATGAAGATGGAATTTTGAAATTCGGGAAAAGACTTTGTGTTCCCGATATACCTGATCTAAAAAGGGAATTGTTGGATGATGCTCATAGTTCCAATTTCTCTATACACCCTGGGAGCACCAAAATGTATAGAGATTTGAAGGAACGTTTTTGGTGGGACAATATGAAGAGGGAGATTGCTGATTTTGTGTCAAGATGTATGGTTTGTCAACAAGTGAAAGCTGGAAGGCAACACCCTGGAGGAGTCATGCAACCTCTTCCCATACCAGAGTGGAAATGGGACAATATTACGATGGACTTTGTCATGGGGCTACCAAAGACTCCTAGAAGGAATGATGCAATATGGGTTATTGTTGATCGTTTTACCAAGTCAGCACATTTTCTTGCTATAAGAGAAGATCTACCCCTGGAACGTCTAGCAAGACTATATATTAATGAAGTTGTGAGACTTCATGGAGTACCCCTATCAATTGTTTCTGATCGTGATCCTCGTTTTACTTCAAGATTCTAGAAGAGTCTTCAGAAATCACTAGATACTGAACTTCATTTGAGCACTGCCTACCACCCTCAGACAGACGGACAATCAGAACAGACTATTCAAACCTTAGAAGACATGTTGAGATCCTGCTCACTTGACTTTCAGGGTATGTGGGATCAATATTTACCTTTGGTAGAATTTTCCTATAACAATAGCTTCCATTCGAGTATTCAGATGGCACTATATGAAGCGTTATATGGAAAGAGATGTCGCACACCAACCTGTTGGGATGACGTTGGTGAAAGAAAACTTGTAGGTCTAGAACTGGTGGAGGAAACGATAGAAAAGGTGAAGGTAATCCAAAATCACATCAAAGCAGCTCAAAGTAGGCAGAAGAGCTATGCCGATAATCGAAGGAAGGATTTGGAATTTCAAGTCGGTGATCATGTTTTCCTGAAGGTATCTCCATGGAAGGGAGTAATACGTTTTGGTAAGAAAGGTAAATTGAGTCCCAGGTACATCGGACCTTTCGAAATTCTAGAACGAATTGGGGCTGTAGCTTACCGATTGGCAATGCCGCCAAGTCTCTCCAAAGTTCACGATGTTTTCCACGAATCTCTGTTGAGGAAATACATGCCTGACCCAATGCATGTACTCACCTATGAGGAGTTAGAACTGGAACCCAATCTGTCTTATTGCAAAGAGCCCGTCAGGATTCTTGATATGAGAGAACAAGTACTGAGAAACTGGACGACGCGTCTGGTAAAAGTTTTGTGGAGAAACCATAAGATGGAAGAGGCAACGTGGGAACCCGAGGAACTTATGATGAAGAATCACCCGAGTCTTTTCATGTGATATGTATTCTAGAAATTTCGAGGACGAAATTATTTGAAGGAGGGGAGATTGTAACACCCCAAGCTTCTACGGTACGCTTCTCTTTGAATAATGTGATAGCGTGTGTTGTACGCAACACCGAGTTCTAACACACCATAACCAATCAAACTAGCCGTTATGAATAGTAATACCGACTTTTTGAAATTATATATATTTTATATTTCAAAATGGACTTCATTTTTAGATTCTTAATATCGAATTTAGCCTAAGGTGAAATTTTGATACTTTTCGGATAACTTTAATATTTTGATGAATAGTGAAAATTACTAAATTTTAATTAAAAACAACTTTTTTAATCGAAATAATTTATATTGATAAATTATGAATTTGAGTGGTTTTAAAGTATATTTAGAATATATTTTTACGATTTAATATAATGTTGGTCATTGGACATAATTTTACAATTAAACCGGACATAAACAAGTGTCAATCTTTTGATAGTTATTATCTCTTAAAAACACGCTTTTTGTTTTAACAACGGGAATTAATTTTAAATTAATTTCTGCCACTTCTGTGTTTTGAATTTGGAAAAATGGATTCCATATTTGGAATCAGGATGTTCAAATTGTGTAAATAGGTAACTTTTATTTTTAGACATTTTGAATAATTACTTCGGTAAATATTTTATTTACCATGGTTAAGGGTAAATCCTGTAAATAAGGGTTAAAAAATAATATTATAATAAAAAAATTACCCTAAAACGTGTCATAGCCTCATTGGTTGATACATGTTCGACCATAGGCAGCTTTGGGTCGATTTTGGGACCCCATGGAGCCACTTGTAGGTGATAGGGACACTTAATTTTAATTAAGTTAAAATGAATACAAAAATGACACAAGCATATATCTTTTAGCAAAACAATTTTTACATAGGGTTATATATGTTGGATTTTCGACTATAAATATTCATTAGAAAGCTAAAAAGATTTTCTAAATAATGATATTTTATTTATAATTTTTAGACTTTAAATAATTTAATTTATTTATGACACAATGATGATACAATAATTACCATAATAGTGAAAAATTAGAATAATTGATATTATAAATACACAAATAAATATAATTTGAGACTTTTTATGAATTACACTAATTTTCTAAGTTAATATGACATGTTATGAATGATTTAAATAAATTTTTTCGAAGTAATCATTCTGTTATGAGTTTCACAAAAATCAACTATTGAATAGTGTCAAAATGGACATAAAAGAATTTTTAAAACAAATATTATATTATTAATTGATATTAAATTCCTAAAAATCTAAGGTTCAGCCAAGAGACTTATATCATGATAGGTGTATCATTAATGGACCACTTGGGGTTCTCTTGGATCTATATAGTAAGTTTATTAACCATATAATATAAAAATACAAAGAGACATTGTAAAAGTGAAACTAATTAACTAAGATTTAATACTTAAAGATAAGGTTAATATAGTAACCCAAACCTGTCTAAATTCTATTGGTTTAATAGTTTTTGACCTATCCCCAACTTAACATTTAAATAATTAACTTTGGAGCCATTAGAAACTGAATATGAATTTAATATAAATTAATATTTCTAGCTTTTCCAAAGGTGCCCCTCACCCCTCTTATAAAAGGGCACTCCTCCTTCTCATTTCTTACACCTTCAAAGCCTTTTGGTTCGGCCAAACTCTGCCCAAATACTCTCCCAACATCCCTTAATACAACCTAGAGGCCTTAGTTTGATCAGAAAGCCAACCTAAGGATCCCTTTTGATCAAATCAAAAGGAAGAACCTGAAGAAGAGGTAATGATTTCACCACCCTTTTCCAAGTTCCTTTCTTCTTTCACTTCTTCTTCCTTTGTTGTTACCATTCTAAAATAATAACTCCAGTATCATATATATACTGTGATGTTATTATAAATATGGTACAACCATATTCAGTATTCTATCCACCCTTTGAATAACATGTCACCATACGTGCGTACGTACGGCTTACCGTATCCACGTCGTGGTGTAATTGTTATTCAATATATTATTATTTGGATGGGTATAATAATGATGTGTAACTCATTTAAATAATAAATATAACATGTTAATGATTCTGTATATATGATATACCATCCATTTATATATTATTTTAATATCAAAAGAATGATATTGTCGCTCGTGCGTACGTACGGACTACCGTCTCCACGAACGTGATGAGATTCATTCTCCATCGTATTCATTCAAGTATAATTATCATTTGATGATTTAAAAATGATGTTTAAGGACTTGATATCATTCTGTATATGAATAATATACAACCTATCTAGGACAAACATTGCTTATGTAACAAAACATATAAAAGAAAACGAGTAAGTTAACACCCGAAACGACGATAATACTAAGATATTATTAACAAAGCAATGTTAAAAGATCATATATCATATCATATGAATGTATATGATTCTTGTATAATTTAATAACAATTATTTCACCATTATACAGGAGGTTAACCTACCCCAACCAAGGAAAAGTACAAGGTAAGGGTTTGTTTCACAATCTCTTCATTATCCGAGGTTGTTTATACGTAATAATATACTGGGAACTCTTTATCATCCACATCCATGTTTCTTAAAAATTTATTTCAAAACATTTTTACTATTTACAAGAATATGGGTTAAAGACAATTATACCCTTGTTTGACTTTTTATAAGAGGTTTATAAAGGAATCTTTCCGTCCTTTTTAACCTTTTTGACAAAATTAAGGTAATAATGTTTTTTTAACTTATACGGCGGGTGCAGTTATTCTCCGCCGTTATTACACCTTTGAAGCTTCCTTCACAAGCTTATAAAGATATTTTCAAAATAAAGGTTTTCTCTATAATTATGCGACTTTTAAATGATTTCAAAAAAAGAGATATTTCTCTCAAATAGTATTGATTTCATCTATGTCAACATTCATTGATAAATTTTAAACTTATTTCAAGTTGATTTATTATGATACAAATCATCCATATTGTATTTAAGGTTTTGTGATGTTTTTGACTATGGATGAGTTATTTTTATGCCATTAATGGTTTATGATCAAAGTTTTGACATTTTGTATGTTAGTTTTAATACCAGTGTTTATGTTATATTTCATCCTCTTATTAAGATGAATGTGTTGGACTAGTATGTTCCGGGTTGGGGACCGGTAAAAGTAAGCCCTCCGGGTTGGTTTCCGGTTATTAGAGGCACTCCGGGTTGGTGTCCGGTTATTAGAGGCACTTCGGATTCGTGTCCGGTTATTAGAGGCACTCCGGGATGGAGTCCGGTTATAGAGGCTTTCCGGGTTGGGTTTCGGTTACAGTTATCCCTTAGGTCATGGCATGAGACCTCGACACAGAAATTAAAGTTCGGCATTATGCATTCCATCATTATGAAAGTGGTTATTGATATTGCATGCGATTATTCGATTAGTAGAATATCCATGTGAATAAGTAAATGGCATTATTTCATTTTATTTTTTCCATATTATGTTTAAGTTCAAGTTTAAAAGGCTTTTGTTTTAGTTATACATTGCCTTAAATGTTTATTCTTATTTATGAAAGTTTCCGCTATATTGTTATCCTTACTGGGCATTTGAGATCACCCCTTTTCTATGTTTTATTTTTCCCAGGAAGTGAAGAAGTAAATTATGAATGACCTGTAGGGATATTATGAGGGGATAATAGTGTGGATTATGGAGACAATATGTTGTTGTTGTAGTTTTTCACTTCATGATGTAATGTAAAACTTTATGAATATATCTAGTGTTTCCAAGGCTACTAAACCAATCGGTCTTTCGAGATTTGATCTTTCCTGTGATCATGCCAATGTTATGTAATAATGCACCGACGCTGGGTAACTGGGGTCGGGGCGTTACATTAAGGATTTTTAGAATTTTTAGTTTTTTAGGGTTTTTATGGGTTTTAAGGGGTTTTAATCTTTTTAGGGTGTTTTTAGGGTTTTTTACATTTTCATGGATTTTATGGGGTTTTTTACAATTTTTATGGTCTTTAGTTTTTTTAGTTTTTTAGGGATTTTGAGGGGTTTTAGGGTTTTCAGGTTTTCTTTGATTTTTAAGGCTTTTCAAAGGTTTTAGTGTCTTTGGTTTTAGGGATTTTTTTGTTTTTTAGGGTTTTAAAGGTTTATTAGAGATTTTTAACGTTTTGAGGGGTGTTTACGGTTTTTAGAGGTTTTTTAGGGTTTTGAGGGTTTTTTTACGTTTCAATGGACATTTTGGTTTATTTTGTATTTTTATGGTTTTTAGGGGGTTTTGGGTTTTTAGAGAATTTGAGGGGTTTATGGGTTTTCAAGGTTTTTAGGGCCTTTTGTGTTTTTAGGGTATTTTTGATTTTTTTTAGGGTTTTAAAGGTTTTTAAGAGTTTTTGAACATTTTTAAGGGTTTTAAAGGGTTTTAGAGTTTTTACTGGTCTTTTAGGGGGTTTATGGGTTTTTAGTGTTTTTAAGGTTTTTAGGGGTTTTTTGGTTTTTAGGGGGGTTTCAGGGTTTTTTTACGTTTTCATGGATTCTTAGGGGTCTTTTACGATTTTTATCATTTTTAGGCTTTTTATAGACTTTTTGGGGTTTTAAGGTCTTTTTGGGTTTTTAGGTTTTTTTAAGGTTTTCATGGGTTTTATGGATTTTAGGGGGTTTTCAGCTTTTTTTTGGGTTTTTTTATGTTTTCATGGATTTTTAGGGGTTTTTTAGGATTTTTATGGGTTTTAGGGTTTTTAGGGATTCTGAGGGTTTTTAGGCTTTTTTAGTGGTTTTAAGGGTTTTTAGGGATTTTCAAGGGTTTTAGGGTGTTTTGGGTTTTGAGGGTCTTTTGGGGTTTGGGTTTCTTTTTTGAGTTTTTTGGGTTTTTTGAGTTTTTTAACATTTTTAGGGTTTTTATGAATTTTTTAAGTTTTAGTGGGTTTTAGGGTGTTTTATGGGGTTTTGAGCAGTTTTAGGGGTTTTTATGTTATTAAGGGGTTTTCAGGGTTTTTAGTTTTTAGGGATTTTGAGGCGTTTTAGGGTTTTTCTTGGAGTTTTAGGGTTTTCAGCGATTTATGGTGTTTGGTTTTTTTTGAGTTATTTTATGGGTTTTAGGTTTTTGGGGTTTTTAACGTTTTTTGGGGTTTAAAGGGTTTTTAGAGTTTTTAGGGGTTTTTTGGGTTTTATTGGTTTTAAGGTTTTTAGAGTTTTATTGCTTTTATTGATTTTAAGGGGTTTTAGATTTTACGGGTATTTTAGTGTTTTTTACATTTTCATTGATTATTATAGTTTTTTTAGGATTTTTATACTTTTTAGGGGTTTTAGGGGGTTTTGGGGATTCAAGGGGTTTTCCGGGTTTTTACAACCTTTTGGGTTTTTATAGTTTTTTAGAGTTTTTTAAGGTGTTTTAGTGTGTATAACGTTTTTAGGTGTTTAAAGGGTTTTAGGGGGTTTTAAGGTTTTTATAATATCCACAAATTTTTTAGGGTTTTAAGGGGTTTTAAGCTTTAATTTTTTATAGGGTTTTTAGGATTTTTTAGGTTTTTAGGGTTTTAGGGATTTTGAAGGTTTTTAGAATTTTTTAGGGTTTTTAGGGTTTTTTAGGGTTTTAGGGAATTTTTGGTTTTAAGGATTTTTTGATATTTTTAGGGCTTTTAAGGTTTTTTTGAGTTTTTAAACATTTTTTTGTGGTTTTAAGGATTTTTAGAGATTTTTGTTATTTTCAGGGTTTTTATGGGTTTTTAGGTGTTTTAGGTGTTTTTTTGGTTTTTAGGGGTTTTTATGGTTTCTGGGGGTTTTCTGGGTCTTTAGGGTTTTTTACGTTTCCATGAATTTGTAGGGATTTTTTAGGATTTTTATGGTTTTTAGTGTTTTCTACGGTTTTTGATATTTTGGGGGGTTTTGGGGTTTTCATGGGTTTTTAGGGTTTTTATGGTCTTTTTGGGTTTTATGATTTTTTGTTAGTTTTTAGGGGTTTAAAGGATTTTTAGAGTTTCTTAACTTTTTTAGGGTTTTTAGTTTTAGATTTTTTATTGGTTTTCTATTGTTCTTATGGTTTTTAGGGTTTTTTAAAGTTTTTAGGGGTTTTATGGTTTTTAGAGGTTTTTCTGGGTTTTTATTATTTTTTACGTTTTCATTGATTTTATGGGTTTGTAGGATTTTTATGGGTTATAGGGTTTTTTGGGATTTTGAGCGGTTTTAGGGGCTTTCATGTGTTTTTAGGGGTTTTCCGGGTTTCTAAGGTATTTTTAGGTTTTTAGTGTTTTTTGAGTTTTTTAGGGGTTTTAAGGTTTTTTAGAGTTTTTAACGTTTTTATTGGTTTTAAGCGTTTTTAGTGGTTTTTGGTTTTTTGGGGTTTTTTAATGTTTTTAGGGGTTTTATGGTTTTCAAGAGTTTTCAAGGTTTGCAGGGGGTTTTACGTTTTAATAAATTTTTAGGGGTTTATTAGGATTTTTATGTTTTTAGGGTTTTTCTGTATTTTGAGGGTTCTTTGGGTATTTCAGGGGTTTTTAGGTGTTTTGGGGGTTTTGGGGTCTTTTTGGGTTTTTAGTGGTTTGTTTGAGTTTTTTAGAACTTTAAATGTTTTTTTGAGTTTTCTATGTTTCTATGGGTTTTAAGGGTTTTTAGAGTTTTTGGTGGTTTTTAGGGTTTTTATGGGTTTTTATAGTTTTTAAGGTTTTTAGGGGTTTTATGGTTTTAAGTGGTTTTTCAGGGGTTTTTTACCTTTTCATGGATTTTTAGGGGGGTTTTAGGATTTTTACAGTTTTTTGGGTTTTTTAGAGTTTTACGGGATTATGAGGGTTTTTTGGGGTTTTCATTGGTTTTTAGGGTTTTTATGGGTTTTCAAGGTTTTAGGGTCTTTTGGGGGTTTTAGGGTTTTAATATTTTTAACAATTTTATGGGTTTTATGGGGTTTTAGTTAATTTTGTTGTTTTTTAGGGTTTTTATGGGTTTTTAGGGTTTTAAGGGGTTTTACGATTTTAAAATGTTTTTTAGGGTTTTAGGCTTTTTTACATTTCAAGGATTTTTTTGGGTTTTTTTGTATTTTTATTGTTTTTAGGGACTTTGAGGGTTTTCATGGTTTTTCTGGGGTTTTAGGGGTTTTAGGGTTTTTATGTTTTTTAGGGTCTTTTGGGTTTTTAGTGTTTTTTTGAGAATTTTAGGGTTCTTAATGTTTTTTACAGTTTTTAGCATTTTTAGGGATTTTAAAGGTTTCTAGAGTTTTAGTAGCCTTTTAGGGTTTTTATGGATTTTAATGTTTTTAGGGGTTTTGTAAGAACCCATTTTTTGGCTATAAAGGACTTTGGAATTTTCTTGATATTATTCTAGAGAAGCGCCTTCAGACGACGTGCGATTCTGAGCCCCGGTGTGGCCGGAATTAAATTTTCAGTGCGTTCACAATGGGCACGCCAAATAAATAAGATAACTCCTAAACGGTGATCCAGATCAGAAATCTGAGAGTACGGATGGGTCCGAAATGGGGTGTTTACCCTAGGAACGACCTAAAGTATGTCGACGCGGGACGTTGGGACCCCTCGCCCGTTGACAGAACATTAAACGGATAAATAAATTGATTAATTTATTCCTTTAATGGATTAACTCTAGTATCTCTTAAACAGTAGCTTGGATTGGAAAATCGAGGGCACCATTGAGTCTGAAACGTGTCGTTTATCTTAGGAGGGGTGTAACTTTCGCAGGCGCGGGCCTTCTGTGAAAAATGCCGCAAGGGGAATTTTCGTAATTTAGCGACTTCAAATGTTAAATTTGATAACTTTTGAATGGGGCCTCGGATTAAAATTTTGAGACCGCCGTTGTGCTCGGGAGGTGGTGTTTACCCTAGGGGAGGTTTAGTCTTGACCTCGCCAAAAGTTTTGGATGCGGGTTAATTTAGAGTTCTTAATTAATTAAGTTTTTAATTAATTTTTCCTACTTAAAACCAAAGTCACCCCACCTCTATCCTTTGTTTTGCACCTCCTGGCGGAAGGAGCTCCCAACCAAGGAGCTCTCAACCTCAAGCCCTCCTCCCCACCTCTCCAAGAACGTGATTGTGGATCGGCTCCGACGGATCATGTGTCTACATTTTTTATAATTCCCGCACCAACTTTGATCCCAATTTATAGCATTGAATTGCTGTTGAATTCTCAAGCGAAGCCCATGGTTGTGTAGTATGTTTTCTGATCTTTCCATTGCATATTTCGGATTGAAAATCTGAGTTCGGAGGTGATCGCGGTTGTCTGCCGAAATCTGTGGGTTTTTGGAGCTTTCCGGCCGGATTTGGGGGTTCCGGCGACGGCGGCGGAGTGCGCTACGGCGGCGGCGGCGTGATGTCGAGTGGAGGAGGCTGGGGGCGTCGCCAGTAGGGTGGAGGTCGAGAGGCCGGGTGATCGGGCCTCACTGAGGGCGACGACGGACAACAAGGGCGTCAGGTGCCTGCCTGCAGGGGTGCTCCGCGGCTCGGAGCGGAGACAGGGTTCACATCGTGCGACCCCGCGGCCAAACAGAGACCCGCCATATGCAGGACTCCGCGTGGAAGAACCGACAGGCCTCGAGGCCGGTCGGCGGAACTGTGGATGGGTCCACGGCCGGCCCGCGCGGCCGAACCGCGAGCCGGCCCAGGCCTATCCAGCCCAAGGGGCTTTGGCCCCTCGACTCGGACACCCGTAATTTCCGCTATGGGTGTTCGTTTTGCATACCGTCTATGGTTGTGGAACCGTATCGACGAGGTGAACTTCTTGAGATGATCTCGGGAAATTTTAATTTTCGAGACGAGGGGCTCGGTGCCACGATGCGTACGTTAAGTGGATTGACGTTTTTCCGAGGGTTCGTGTTTTGAGCGGCGCGGACACATCAGACGTCTGATTTGAGCGCCGTCAGCGGCGTTGGGACCCTGGTGCTGAGGCGGAGTTTTTTTTTCCAGTGTGGTTTCGGGCGTTGAATCCAGAGTTGAGGCGTGGACCCCACGACCCGTCTGTTGAGCTGTGAGCAGCGATTTGTAACTTTTTCATCAGGCGTCCGATCGGGGAGTGCGAGAAGTCGTTTTTGGGTGTTTTTCTGAGAGCATTGCATTGGCGAAATCCACCCACTTTAATCACCGGGTGTCTGTTTCAGACAAGTGAATAGTCCATCTTGTGTTCTTTTTCGAGAGGATGACAACGGTGCAATCCGTTCGTTGTGCTTCGGGACTGGGATGCGGGTCCCACGAAGCACCACTCGTGTGCGGTGCAACAGAATGCATCTTTTCCTCCCGATATCCATTCCACTCGAGTGTGCAGTCCTTTTGACGTGTTTTCCCGAGGGGATCGCAGTGGTGTGATACGCCCGACTGTTTTCGGGGCCGAGGCTCGGGATCACGGGACGTCGTTCGGGCGTAAAGAGGTGTTGGCGGCTTTTCCATCGAGTATCCATTTGAGGCGAGTAAATAGTCTATCTCGCATGTGTTTCCATTAGGACTGCAACGGTACTATCCGTTTGGATGTGCGGAGACTCCTTTGAGATCTCATTAAATGTGGAAATATGAAAGGTGCTTCGACGACATTCTTCTTGCTATGTTTGGAATCGAACTGATGCGAGATGCACGGGGTGGCCCGATCTTCACGACGTAGGGCGGCGGATGATGGATGCGGTTTGGGGCTAAGTGATGAGTGAAGGGTATGGATAGTGGAAGCAAGTAGTCAACCAACGCTATATGCAGCGTGACCTACTACTTAGACAACACACTCAAGGGAGGGGTGTGATGGCCAATCCACACAACAACGCACTTGGGTTGAGGCACGAAATTGGGGGCTTTGTGATCTTGGATCACCAATCTAACTTGTAGATTGACAAGGCAAGAATGCACAAGAGCAAGGGGGAAAACCCGGGATAATCCTCACACAACGGAGAGAAACAAAGCATAAGCTCTCAAATTAAGTCTTGAATGCCAATACAATGCCATGGGGTGGCTATTTATAGCCAAGGTGGTGATACAATGGTCAAGGGTCTAATACCCTAAAGTCATAAAGTCTAAACCTACCTTGTCCCCTTAAAAGTCAAAAAGATAAAAGCCAACAAAGACTCTTGGAAAAGAAGCACACAACTTTCCAACATAGCCCACCAAATTTGACTTTGAGTGCATAGCCCACCGGATTTGACTTTGGTGTCCAAAGATGCCATTTCTAGAATCCTCCATGTGGGCAAGGCCTCCAAATTCGTGCAACCATGTGGGCCAAGTTTTAATCATCAATTTTGGGCTTGAATAAGTGATATTATAGGCCCATTTGCTCCATCCATGCAAGGTAATACCCATTGGGCCTTTAATGAAGCAAGATGAGCGCCCATTGAAGCATTCAACCTCTTTAATCTTCCTCGTGTCATTGGGCCTTGCAAATCCAATTCCTCCACCCGAGCAATCGACTCCGTGCCTTCCGCATGCTTCGCATCATCCTCCCCCTCTTGAAAAGGAGTCATCCTCGACTCTTCATCCTCTACACCCAAAAAAGGAGAAAGATCAGAAACATTGAAAGTGTCACTTACACCATACTCACCTGGCAAACCTATCTTATAAGCATTGTTGTTAATCTTTTCAAGCACTCGGAATGGTCCATCGCATCGTGGCATGAGTTTTGATTTCATCTTTTCAGGGAATCTTTCCTTCCGCATATGAATCCAAACCAAGTCACCGGGCTCAAACAACATTTGCTTGCGACCCTTGTTTGCACGATCCATATATTTTTGGGTCATCCGCTCGATATTTAACCTTGCCGTTTCATGGATTTTCTTGATGAATTCTGCACGCCCTTTCGCATCCATATTAACTACTTCCTGTAAAGGCAAAGGAACTATATCAATAGGCGCAAGGGGGTTAAAGCCGTAAACTATTTCAAATGGAGAATATTGAGTAGTGGAATGCTTGGCCCTGTTATATGCGAATTCCACATGTGGCAGACACTCCTCCCAATTCTTGATATTCTTTTTGACAATTGTTCGCAGAAGGGATGATAGTGTGCGATTCACCACCTCCGTTTTCCCATCGGTTTGTGGATGACAAGTAGTGGAAAATAATAACTTTGTACCGAGTTTGCTCCACAAGGTCTTCCAAAAGTAACTAAGAAATTTTGTGTCTCGATCCGACACAATGGTCCTTGGCATTCCATGATGCTTGACTACTTCCTGAAAGAAAAGTGTTGCAATGTTAGTGGCATCATCTGTTTTGTGACAGGGAATAAAATGTGCCATTTTTGAAAACCGATCCACCACAACAAAAATGGAATCTCTCCCCCTCTTGGTCCGTGGTAACCCCACAATAAAGTCCATTGATATGTCCTCCCAAGGGGTGTTGGGAATTGGGAGAGGAAGATATAGGTTCAGCTTTGATTTGGCTTTATGGCAAACAATGCACTTTCCCGCAAATTTCTCAACATCTCTAGATATCCTAGGCCAATAAAAATGCTCACTAAGAACACTTAGAGTTTTTTAAACACCAAAATTCCCCATGAACCCACCCGAATGTGACTCCTTTAGTAAAAGTAAACGGATAGAGCAATTAGGAATGCAAAGCTTATCAATCCGAAATAAGAATCCATCATGTAAATAGAACTTTTCCCAACTAACTCCAGGTTTACAATGTTCATAAGGTTCTCTAAAATCACTATCAGTGGCATATAAATCCTTAATGTATTCAAAACCAAGAAGTTTTGAATCCAACAAGGATAAAAGAGAATATCTACGCGAAAGTGCATCGGCCACAGTATTTTCTTTACCCTTTTTATGCTTGATGACATATGGAAATGATTCAATGAATTCCAGCCATCTAGCATGTCTCCTATTTAGTTTGTGTTGGCTCCTAAGGTATTTAAGAGCCTCGTGATCAGAATGGATCACAAATTCTTTAGGCCAAAGATAGTGTTGCCATGTTTCGAGTACTCTAAACAATGCATACAACTCTTTATCATATGTATCATAGTTTAGAGTTGGGCCATTTAACTTCTCACTAAAATAAGCAATAGGCTTACCTTCTTTCATGTGTAATCCTCCTATGCCAATTCCGCTTGCATCACATTCAATTTCAAAGGTCTTACCGAAGTCTGGAAGTGCAAGTAGAGGGGCGTGGGTGAGTCTCTCCTTTAGCGCATGGAAGGCTTTTTCTTGAGTTGTCCCCCATTTTAAAGGAACATTATTCTTTGTCAATTCATTCAATGGTGCTGCTAGTGTGCTGAAGTCTTTCACAAATCTCCTGTAAAAACTAGCAAGCCCATGAAAACTTCTTACCTGTCCAACGGAGGTTGGAGTTGGCCATTCTTGTATTGCTTTGATCTTCTCGGCGTCCACTTCAACTCCATTTCCACTCACAACAAATCCAAGGAAAATAATCTTATCGAGACAAAATTCACACTTTTTTATGTTTCCAAACAGGTTTTCTTTCCTTAACACCTCTAGGACTTTTCTCAAGTGATCTACATGTTCATGCAAAGTCCTACTATACACCAGAATATCATCAAAGTAAACTACCACAAATTTTCCAATATATGCACGTAAGACATGATTCATTAACCTCATAAATGTGCTAGGTGCATTGGTGAGACCAAAGGGCATGACTAACCATTCATAAAGTCCATGTTTTGTCTTAAATGCAGTTTTCCACTCATCTCCTTCTTTCATCCTAATTTGATGGTAGCCACTTCTTAAATCAATTTTTGAGAAAATAGTTGAACCATTTAATTCATCTAGCATATCATCTAACCTAGGGATAGGATGACGATACCTGACCGTGATGTTGTTGATGGCTCTACAGTCAATGCACATTCTCCATGTTCCATCCTTCTTTGGTACTAGAAGGACCGGTACCGCACAAGGACTAAGACTCTCTCTCACATACCCCACATTCAACAACTCTTGAACTTGCCTACGAATTTCTTTTGTCTCCTCTGGGTTGGTGCGATATGCTGGGCGATTCGGTAGTGATGCTCCAGGTATGAGGTCAATTTGATGCTCAATACCTCTAATGGGTGGCAAACCCGGTGGCACCTCTTCGGGAAACACATCTTCAAATTCCTGCAACAAAGACTCAACAACATGTGGCAAAGAAGATGTTAAGTCGTTAGTGTACAACATCACCTCTTTGTATATAAGTACTAAGAGATTTTGTCGAGAAATCAAAGCTTCCTTAACCTCACTCTTTTTTGCCAACATCACACTTTTCTCTCCTCTCAAATCTTTTTCCCCTCTTGATTTTTCTTTGCTCTCCATTTCTTTGCTTCTCTCATTTTCTATTTTTCCCTCATTCTCTCCTTTTTCATTTTCTCTCTTTCTTTCCCTATCACTCTTTTTTTTTCTTTTCTCTCAAAATGTGATCTTCCAGAATTTGCTTGGGGGACACGGGGTTGAGGGTTATAGGTTCCCCTCGGAGTAGAAAAGAGTGACGGTTCAAGAAACCATCATGAGTAACACGCCGATCGTACTGCCATGGTCGACCCAACAACAAGTGGCACGCCTTCATAGGAACAATGTCGCACAATAGATCATCTTTGTACTTACCGATGGTGAACAATACCTTAACTTGCTTGGTGACCTTCAGCTCTCCACAATCATTCAACCACTGAAGTCGGTATGGATTTGGATGCCTTAAAGTCGGGAGTCCCAACTTCTCCACCAACTCGGTGCTCGCCACATTGCTACAACTTCCACCATCAACAATAACACTACATACCTTCCCATTGATCTTGCATCGTGTATGGAAAAGGTTCTCCCGCTGTTCCTTTTCTCCGACGGTCATTTGTGCACTTAAAACTCTTATAGTGACAAGAATCTCGCCATCTTCCGCAAATTCTCCATTTTCAATTTCTGGAGATTCATCTTCCTCCTCTTCGGAGCTCTCTCCATCGGTCTCCCATTCTCCATACTTGTTGATGATCATGGTGCGACGGTTTGGGCATTCACTAGCAATGTGACCCCTTCCTTGACATTTAAAACACCGAATATCCCTATTCCTGGTTTGGTTAGCCTCAAAAGTAGGTTTCTTAGGTGGAAGAATTACCTTGTCACTTTTGCGATCAACCACCTCTTTTGCCTTTGATGGTTCTCCAATCTCCTTCCTTGGATTTTTCCATGGTGTGAAAGGGGTAGTGGGTTTCCTCATGTTGCTCCTCCTTTTGATTTGTTGCTCGATCTTGGTGGCTTGGTGGATCATATCTTGTATCTCTACATGGTGGTACATCTCCACTTGATCCGCAATCTCCCGATTGAGCCCATGTAAAAATCGTGCCATGGTTGCCTCCAGATCCTCCTCAACGTTTGCCCGAATCATGGCAATTTGCATCTCCTTGTAGTAGTCTTCTACACTCTTACTCCCTTGGATGAGGCGTTGAAGTTTGTTGTGGAGATCTCTATGGTAATGTGTGGGAACAAACCGCTTCCGCATGGTGAACTTCATGTCTTCCCAAGTGTTGATGGGACGTCCACCATATCTAGCCCTCTCCTTTTGAACTTGATCCCACCAAATTAAAGCATAATCAGAAAATTCAAGGGAAGAAAGTTTGACCTTTTTCTCCTCGGAATATGCATGGCATGAAAAGACCTGCTCGATCCGCATCTCCCACTCCAAGTATGCTTCTGGATCGCTTTTCCCAAGAAAAGAAGGGACCTTCACCTTGATCCCGCCAAGTATTTCATCATCATGGTGTCTCCTTTGGCCTCCTCTCGGTTGTTGGTACAACCTCCTCCTTTGTGGGACTTCATCAAGATCATCATCAAAGTTCACCATCTCTTCCTCCATGATGTGGGGACGACGTGGTGTGGGAGCGCGTCGTGGGTTATCATGGAACATCCTTGGGCTTGGTTTATTCTCCAATTCATCAATCCTCTCATGTAACACCTCCAACTTCCGATCAAGAAGCTTCTCGAAGTGGCTCACCAAAGCTTGCATTTGGAATTGCGTAGCTTCAGGTGCGGGAGATCTACTTTGACTTCCTTCATCGTTAACATGAGCAATTTTCTTCCCACGATCTTCTGCCATGATAAGTTACACAAACACAAACACACACCGGGGGGGGGAACACACACAATGATACACACTCACTCACACACGCGATATGTACACACTCACACAAGATGTTCACACTCACACACACAAAGATACACACTCACGCATGCAATATATACACACTCACACGCACAAGATGTACACACAAGATATTTTTTTTTTCTTATTTCTCTCCACTCTCAAAACTCAAATTGAATCCCAAGATCTTATGAAATATAATACCTTGTTTAGGGCGATCAAGTGCCACCAATTCCTCCCCAATCAAGATTGTGTCGGGGGATGGTTTAACACAATCCGCTTGAGTGGTAAGGGGTTTAACAATGGTAAAGGGTCAAAAAGAGGGTGGAAAGAAGGGTAGATAGGTGGATTGTGGGTTTTGCCCGATTGTGCAAGATAAGATAAATGAATAACAATATGAGCCAAATACAAAATGGGGATGAAGTAAAATGATGGAAAAAGTTATATATGGAAATAGAAAGTGCTAATAAGGTAAAGCACAAAGGATTAATTGTATCCGCTCTTTTTTTTTGCTTTTGTTTTTGTCAATTCTCCCCAAAAAGTGTTGTTCTTGGAGTTTTAAAGCACAATATGATTGAACGGAGAGTAAGACATTTTTTTTTCTTTTTATTTTTTTTTGAAATCTCTCAAATAAAGGATGTGCTTAATTTTGAAAAGCACAAAATGATGAGTTGAGAGAAATTTTTTTTTTGCCGGATACAAATCACATATAGAGAATTAAATGTGGAAAGAAGATGAATGAAAATTTGGCTCAATTTATAATAATCCAAGCTTGCACAACTAGGACAATTCGAGAGGCTTTCAAGAAAAATGGATTTTTTTTGTTGAATGGGTGAATAATATGGAAAGATAAGGAGGGTAATGGATAGAATTAAAGTAAATGAAGGGATAGACGCCTACCGTGTCAACCGGTGCTCTGATACCAACTGATGCGAGATGCACGGGTGGCCCGATCTTCACGGCGTAGGGCGGCGGATGATGGATGCGGTTTGGGGCTAAGTGATGAGTGAAGGGTATGGATAGTGGAAGCAAGTAGTCAACCAACGCTATATGGAGTGTGACCTACTACTTAGACAACACACTCAAGGGAGGGGTGTGATGGCCAATCCACACAACAACTCACTTGGGTTGAGGCACGGAATTGGGGGCTTTGTGATCTTGGATCACCAATCTAACTTGTAGATCGACAAGGCAAGAATGCACAAGAGCAAGGGGGAAAACCCGGGATAATCCTCACACAACGGAGAGAAACAAAGCATAAGCTCTCAAATTAAGTCTTGAATGCCAATACAATGCCATGGGGTGGCTATTTATAGCCAAGGGGGTGATACAATGGTCAAAGGTCTAATACCCTAAAGTCATAAAGTCTAAACCTACCTTGTCCCCTTAAAAGTCAAAAAAGATAAAAGCCAACAAAGGCTTTTGGAAAAGAAGCACACAACTTTCCAACATAGCCCACCGGATTTGACTTTGAGTGCATAGCCCACCGGATTTGACTTTGGTGTCCAAAGATGCCATTTCTAGAATCCTCCATGTGGGCAAGGCCTCCAAATTCGTGCAACCATGTGGGCCAAGTTTTAATCATCAATTTTGGGCTTGAATAAGTGATATTATAGGCCCATTTGCTCCATCCATGCAAGGTAATACCCATTGGGCCTTTAATGAAGCAAGATGAGCACCCATTGAAGCATTCAACCTCTTTAATCTTCCTCGTGTCATTGGGCCTTGCAAATCCAATTCCTCCACCCGAGCAATCGACTCCGTGCCTTCCGCATGGTTCGCATCACGAACCCTTGGCGTGAATTTTCGTTCCCTCCCGTGTGAGTGAAGTTGATTCTTTAAGAGATGTGGTTGGTCGTGTTAGGGCCATAGAGGAAGCAGGTTGGCGAAATTACATTTTCGCCGTTCGCGATGATGTTGGGTGACGTGAGCACGATAGCCTTTGGGCTGGAAATGGGGTATACTCTGGGAGTATTCGGGAATGCTTGGAGGTACATGTTGCAGTACCTGAGAACGTTTGTGTGCTTGGTTTGGAGATAGGGACACACATCATGTGGGCCCCATGTGCGTGTCGTGTGCTACTTTACGTACCTTTGACCTTTCAGGACGCAGAGGGTCCTTCTCTTCATGATGGTTTAAACCAGCAGGGTTGAGTGGTTACCCCTCGTTCTGTTCTCAACGGTTTGATCGGCAGAATTGTTTAGGATTCCTTTTTCCTTTAGTCGTGTGGGCTTTCTGTATCACGTCCCTTCGAGTTCCCTGGTAGGGTTTGGTGGATTCGGTGTGACCAATACTTTACGCGGGCACCGATCCCCTACTTAGGAGGTTGCTTCTAGTAGAGACTGGGTAGTGGGTCACCCGACGACTCTTGAGGGTCTACCCTCTAGTAGGGCTGGGCAGTGGGTCGTCTGTCGTCTTGTTCGCGGTTTACCCTCCCGCAGAGACTGGGCAGTGGGTCGTCTGTCGACTTATTCCAAGTCTACCCTCCAGTATAGAATTGGAAGTGGGTCTCCTATCGACATCTTCCAAGTCTACCCTCCAGCAGAGACTAGGCAGTGGGTCGCCTGTCGACTTATTCCAGGTATACCCTCCAGCATAGACTGGGCAGTGGGTCGCCTGTCGAATTTTTCCAAGTCTACCCTCCAGCAGAGACTGGGCAGTGGGTCGCCTGTCGACTTGTTCGGGGGTTTACCCTCCAGCAGGGATGAGCAGTGGGTCGCCTGATGATGTATTAGGGTTTACCCTCCAGCAAGGCTGGACATTGGGTCACCCATTGGCATTTCAGACTCATGCCTTCTTATGAGGCTAGTCGGGTACTTTTCTCCGTGACTACCGGAGCAGGACCCTTGGTTGTGTGGGTCAGTGTGGGGACAACCTTGACTTTTAGGAGACCTGTCGACTGCGGGGTAGTGACGAGGTGTGGTTCAACTTTCCACATAACTCTCAAGTACGAGGGGCGCTTTCCCCACTAAGACGCGTCCTTGTGATGCGACCTAAAACCTTGCGAGTGAGTCAGTGCCGCCCAAAGCGGATAGTGTCATGGTGCGGTGATTTGAGCCCCTTGACTTGCAGTTCAGGGCAGACATGCGGGATGCTGGGTATCAATGGTGGTTACTTCTCGGGCTGTTGGCTACTCACTTTCTTGGGCTGAGCTACAGGATGGAGATCCCCTTACGATCTTGTTCGGGTTTCTTGACAGAGCATATGTATACACCTTGTTCCAGTACCCACTTCTTGGGCTTGGTTACTCTCCCTCTAGGAGAGGCGAAGATGCGCGGGGTATTCATGTGCTTTCCGTGTCTAGTTTCTTGTGGTTGGATGAGTCTACTCTCCTACTATAAGTAGTGAAGACTTGACGAGAAGTTAATCTTCTCACCGTTTCTAACTCCTTGTGTTAGGTCGAGTCTACTTCATACCTCTTATTGGGTTGGGCTGCACTCCTTACTTCACTCTCGGTTGTACTCCTTTACTTTTCCCCGTTTGATCTGCTTCTCACCTCTTCAATACCTCCTTTATTTCTCCCTTGAGCCTTCGGGGCATCCTATTGAGTATTTTTATACTCACCCCTGCTTGGGCTTTGGCCGCACTTGGTGTGCCCTTGCAGACGACAGACAGGTTGGTCGTGAATTCAGTGGTGCTTAGGAGTTCGGGAGCTTGAATCGCGTACGGTGGTCGTAGTCAGGTTCCAGGTGTGGGACTCTCCTAGCTGTTTACTTTTGTTTACCTGTTGTCGGGTTGTGGCACTTTTCTGGTTGGGTGCGTATTTTGCCCTTTTCTTTTCAGTTTACCTGCAGCACTTTTTTTGTACTGTTTAGAGGTCGATGCACTCAGTGGTTTATTTATAGAAGTTGGTAATTTACTTTCCCTTTTACTCGGTACTTTTTCATTGAGTCTGTTGCATGTGTGTGTGCAGGTACTTAGACAAAGGTCTCCCCGAGTTGTTTAGCCTTCGGCGCTGGTCGCCAGCCCCTGGCCTATGGAGGCGGGCTTGGGGTAGTTGTGGCTCGAGCTCGGGTAGGGTCGGGTCGTGACAAAGTGGTATCAGAGGTGGTTCGTTCCTTGGTACGTTGTTCGGACGTCCCTAAAAAGGAATTGTTTGGGATTTAGGGCAACGATGTTAACGTGTCTAGAGAGCGGCTCTCAGGACAGGGAGTCCAGTGATGGTGTGGCGGCCGATGTATCCATTCACCAGGACCCTGATAACCCGCTTGTCGACTCGGCATACTGAGACACTCGTTGGAGGGAAAATTGGTTTCTGCATCACATAGGATTGAGTCTTTGACTGTCCTTCTTGAGTCAGCTCCCCATTATTGTGACTGTTAAATACATATATGCTCATCTGACCACGACACTCCTTCATAATATTCAGGATGTCTCCGTGAAGATAGTCAGCCAGGATACCTTATTTGGTTTGTGACGATGACCTTGTAAGCTACAAGGCCTCAGTACAGGACATATCATGCGAGCCCCTTTTTCCAGGTGGGCCGGTAGCAGCACCCCCACCTGTTGAGCAGCAGACAGTTTCAGCAGAGCAGATTGAGCTTGAGCGCAAGTTGAGCGCGCTCCGCGAGTTCCAGCGGCAGAGACCGCTGAGGTTCAGTGGTGAGCCAGATCCTCAGGCAGCAGAGGTTTGGCTAGAGATAGTGGTTCGGCTTTTCCGGCTTCTGCAGATGCCCACAGATCTTATGGTGGCTTTGGCTGCCAACCTTTTCCGCGGAGAAGCTTGATGTTGGTGGAGTCTGGTGACTCAGTTTCTTAACGAGTCTGCGCTTTCGTGGGGTGACTTTTAGTTGTTGTTTCGTGAGGAGTTTTTCCTCTCTCGCTTACACTCTATACGGATTCAGGAGCTCCTGCAGTTTCCGCAGGGAGGGATGACGGTGGCTGAGTACGCGGCTAGTTTCGCATACCGTGCACGCTTTTACCCGGACTTGGTCCATGACGACAATTTCTGAGCGCGGGAGTTTGATCAGGGTCTCTGCAGAGAGATTCGTTTTGTCATAGTACCCTTGGGTATTCTCACATATGTCGGGGTGCTAGAGCAGGCGCTGGTGACAGAGAGCTTCCTGTCGTGTTCTATAGTTGGTGGTGGCAGCAGGCTCGACAGAGCCGAGACGTCTGCCGCAGCTAGCGGGTGTCGGGTGACAGGACCTCGACGCAGGTGGATTTCTGATAACCAGACTCAGGGGCATGATCGTACACCACAGTGATGCCGGAGGGCACCAATGCAGACCGAAGAGTGTTGGTGCTATGCTTGGGATGGGCGAGGTCACCTGGCATGAGACTGCCTGACCAGGCATGCTGAGAACATCGGGCAGGCAGCAGGTGCACCACCGCGACAGAGGCAGAGCTGTGATCGGAGTGGCGCCCAGAGAGGTGGTGCTAGCAGAGGAGCAGGAGGAGCTGGAAGTGGAGGACGACCTTACAAGGTCTTCCCATCACCACTAGGTGGTCCACGTCTGGCTCCGGGAGCTGACAGTTGGGACCGCGAACAACCGCGAGTTTTGGATGTCTACGATCCTGCAGAGCATGAGGTGGTAAGAGGTATGCTCTACAGCTCTTCTACTTTTTGCAGTAGAATTGTTAGACTGTGTGTGAAATGCTTTTCTCCCTGCTCCTTGTTTGAGGGGTTACCAAGGTGGTGCAGGACGTCGGTGTAACCCCGTGTTGGTAAGGTAAAAAGGTGTGAGACCTTTTCTTTAGTCGATGATGATGAATCCTTCGCTCTCTGAGCGTGTAAGAGAGTCTTGGTTGTGAGACATCGAATGTGAAACCTTGCATGACCAGATATCCTTGGGTGTTTCACCAAAGGGATATTCTGAAGGAGGGAATCACCGAGCTTTGTCCCAGACCCAAACGGTGATTCCAGTTGCGGCGTGCAACGTAGAGGTTCAGTCGGGGAGTTGAGCTACACCCGAGAGCCGTCGGGCTGTTTGAGACCGTAAAAAGGGATGGTGAGGTTCCCTACCGCCTTGCCCAAACCCCAAAGGCTGTGACTTACCCGAGAAGAGGTGTGTGTGCTCCTATGCACGTCATCAGAAAGGGTAGATCTCGAGTGAATGGATCAATCCTTTGGTTTGTGTGTGGTGGCGCAAGAGTGTGCAAGGGTTCTTTTGGGTACGAGAGAGCCCGGTGTGGGCTTAGTACCCTAAGTTGTTCCCTGGTTTTGCTTTTCAGGGACGAAAAGCTTGAAATATGGAATGATGTAAGAACCCGGTTTTTGGATATAAAGGACTTTGAAATATTCTTGATATTATTTTAGAGCAGTGCCTTCAGACGACGTGCAATTCCAAGCCCCGATGTGGCTGGAATTAAATTTTCAGTGCGTTCACACTGGGCACGCCAAATAAATAGGATAACTCCTAAACAGTGATCCGGATTTGAAATCTGAGAGTACATATGGGTCCAAAATGGGGTGTTTACCCTAGGAACAACATAAAGTATGTTGGCGTGGGACGTTGGGACCCCTCGCCCGTTGACAGAACATTAAACGAATAAATTAATTAATTAATTTATTCATTTAATGGATTAAATCTATTATCTCTTAAATGGTAGATCAGATTGAAAAAAAGAGGGCACCGTTGAGTTCGGAACGCGCCGTTTACCCTAGGAGGGGTGTAACTTTCGAAAGCGCGGGCCTTTTGTGAAAAATGCCGCCAGGGGCGTTTTCGTAATTTAGTGACTTCGGACTTTAAATTTGATAAATTTTGAATGGGGTCTCGTACTAAATTTTCAAGACCACCGTTGTTCTCAGGAGGTGATGTGTACCCTAGGGGAGGTTTAGTCTTGACCTCGCCAAAAGTTTTGGTTGCGGGTTAATTTAGAGTTTTAAATTAATTAAGTTTTTAATTAATTTTTCCTACTTAAACCAAACTCACCCCACCTATCTCCTTTGTTTTGCACCTCCTGGAAGAAGGAGCTCCCAACCAAGGATCTCTCAACCTCAAGCCCTCCTCCCCACCTCTCCAAGAAGGTGATTGTGGATCGGCTCTGGCGGGTCACACATGAAGCGTCGGGCAACGCCCAAGAGGTAGGATCATGCATCTATATTTTTTTTAATTCCCACACCAACTTTGATCCCAATTTATGGCATCGAATTGCTGTTGAATTTTCTAGTGAAGCCCATGAATGTGTAGTATGTTTTCTGATCTTTCCATCGCATATTTCGGATTGAAAATCCGAGTTTGGAGGCGATCGCGGTTGTCTGCCGAAATCTGCTTGTTTTTGGAACTTTCTGGTCGGATTTGGGGGTTCCGGCGGTGGTGGCTCGGCGTTCAGGCGGCAGGCGGCGGCAGAGTGCGCAACGACGACGGCGGCGTGATGCTGAGCGGAGGAGGCTTGGGGCGTCGGCAGCAGGGCGGAGGTCGAGCGGCCGGGCGAGCGGGCCTCGCCGAGGGTGACGACGGACAGCAGGGGCGCCAGGCGCCTGCCTGCGGGGTGCTCCGCGGCTCGAAGCAGAGATCGGGGTCGCGTCGTGCGACCCCGCAGCCAGACAGAGACCCGCCATACGCGGGTCTCCGTGTGGAAGAACCGACTGGCCTCGAGGCCAGTCGGCAGAACCGTGAACCGTGGACCGCGGGTCCACGGCCGGCCCGCGCGGTGCTACGATGCGTACGTTAAGTGGATTGACGTTTTTCCGGGTGTTCGTGTTTTTAGCGGCGCAGACACATCTGACGTCCTATTTGAGCACTGTTAGCGGCGTTGGGACCCTGTTGTCGAGGTGGAGTTTTCCAGTGTGGTTTCGGGCGTTGAATCCGGAGTTGGGGTGTGGGCCCCACAACCCGTCTGTTGAGCTGCGAGCAGCGTTTTGGAGCTTTTTTATCGGGCGTCCGTTCAGGGCGTGCGAGTAGTCGTTTTTTGGTGTTTTTCCAAGAGCATTGAATTGGTGCAATCCGCACACTTTAATTCCCCATGCTGGTGCGGGATCCCGCGAGGTCTTTTTTAGGAGTTGGCGGTGATTTCCGGCTTAATCACCGGGTGTCAATTTTGGACAAGTGAATAGTTCATCTTGTGTAATTTTTCGGGAGTATCGCAACGGTGCGATCTGTTCATTGTGCTTTGGGACCGGGATGCGAGTCCCACGAAGCACCGCTCGTGTGTGGTGCGGCGAAATGCATCTTTTCCTCCGGATATCCATTCCACACGAGTGTGCAGTCCTTTTGACATGTTTTCCTGAGGGGATCACAATGGTGCGATGCGCCCGACTGTTTTCGGGGCCGAGGCTCGGGATCGAGGGACGCCATTCGGGTGTAAAGCGGTGTTGGCGACTTTTCCGTCAGGTATCTGTTTGAGGCGAGTAAATAGTCTATCTTGCATGTTTTTCTACGAGGACTACGGCGGTACGATTCATTTGGATGTTCGGAGACTCCTTCGAGATCTCATTAATTGTGGAAATATGAAAGGTGCTTCGACGGCAGTTCTTCTTGGTGTGTTCGGAATCGAACCCTTGGCGTGAGACCGCGTTCACTTCCGTGTGAGTGAAGTTGATTCTTAAAGAGATGTGGTTGGTCGTGCTAGGGCCGTGGAGGAAGCAGGTTGGAGAAATTACGTTTTCTCCCTTCACGATGATGTTGGGTGTCGTGAGCACGATAGCCTTTTGGCTGAAAATGGGGTATACTCTGGGAGTATTTGGGAATGCTTGGAGGTACATGTTGTAGTACCTGAGAACGTTTGTGTGCTTGGTTTGGAGACAGGGCCACACATCGTGTGGGCCCCATGTGCATGTCGTCTGCTGCTTTACGTACCTTTGACCTTTCAGGATGCAGAGGGTCCTTCTGTTCATGATGGTTTAAACCAGCAGGGTTGAGTGGTTACCCCTGGTTCTGTTCTCAACAGTTTGATCGGCAGAATTGTTTGGAATTCCTTTTTCCTTTAACCGTGTGGCTTTCTGTATCACGTCCCTTCGAGTTCCCTGGTAGGGTTTGGTGGATTCGGTGTGACCAATACTTAAAACGAGCACCGATCCCCTACTCCGGAGGTTGCTTCCAGTAGAGAGTGGGCAGTGGGTCACCCGATGACTCTTGAGGGTCTACCCTCCAGTAGGGCTGGGCAATGGGTCGCCCGTCGTCTTGTTCTGGGTTTACCCTCCATCAGAGATTGGGTAGTGGGTTGCTTGTCGACTTATTCCAGGTTTACCCTCCATTAGAGACTAGGCAGAGGGTTACTTGTCGACTTCTTCCAGGTCTACCCTCCAGCATAGACTGGGCAGTGGGTCTCTTGTCGACTTATTCCAGGTCTACCCTCCAGTAGAGACTGGGCAGTGGGTCGCATGTTGACTTCTTCCCAGTCTACCCTCTTGTAGAGACTGGGCAGTTGGTCGCCTATCGACTTGTTCAGGGTTTACCCTCCAGCAGGACTGGGTAGTGGGTCGTCTGATGATGTATTAGGGTTTACCCACCAGTAGGGCTGGACAGTGGGTCACCCATTGACATTTCAGACTCAGGCCTTTTTATGAGGCTAGTCGGTGACTTTTCTCTCTGACTACCGGAGCGGGACCCTTGGTTGTACGGGTCAATGTGGGGATGACCTTGACTTTTAGGATACCTGTCGACTGCGGGGCAGTGACGAGGTGTGGTTTTACTTTCCCCAAAACTCTTAAGTATGAGGGGCGCTTTCCCCCACCGAGAGGCGTCCTTGTGGCGCGATCTAAAACTGTGCAGGCGAGTCAGTTCCGCCCAAAGCAGATAGTGTCATGGTGCGGTGATTTAAGCCCCTTGACTTGCAGTTCAGGGCAGACATGCGGGATGCTGGGAATCAATGGTGGTTACTTTTGGTGCTGTTGGCTACTCATTTTCTTGGGCTGAGCTACGGGACAGAGATCCCCTTACGATCTTGTTCGGGTTTCTTGATAGAGCATATGTATACACCTTGTTCCAGTACCCACTTCTTGGGCTTGGTTACTCTCCCTCTAGGAGAGGCGAAGACGGGCGGGGTATGCCACGTGCTTTCCGTGTCTAGCTTTTTGTGGTTGGATGAGTCTACTCTCCTGCTATAGGTAGCGAAGACTCGATGAGAAGTTAATCTTCTCACCATTTCTAGATCCTTGTGTTAGGTCGAGTATACTTCCTACCTCTTGCTGGGTTGGGCTGCACTCCTTACTGCACTCTCGGTTGTACTCCTTTACTTTTCCCTGTTTTATCTACTGCTCACCTCTTCAGCATCTCCTTTGTTGCTCCCTCGAGCCTTCAGGGCATCCTACTGAGTATTTTTATACTCACCCCTGCTTGGGCTTTGCCCACACTTGGTGTGCCCTTACAGACGATGAACATGTTGGTCGTGACTTCAGCAGAGCTTAGGAGTTCGGGAGCTTGGACCGCGTACAGTGGTCGTAGTCGGGTTCCGGGTGTGGGACTCTCCTAGTTGTTTACTTTTTTTTACCTGTTGCCGGGCTGTGACACTTTTCTGGTTGGGCGCATGTTTTTCCCTTTTCTTTTCAGTTTACCTTCATCACTTGCTTTGTACTGTTTAGAGGTCGATGCACTTTGTGGTTTATTTATAGCAGTTGGTACTTTACTTTCCCTTTTACTTTGCACTTTTGGATTGAGTGTGTTGCGTGTGTGTGTGTGCAGGTACTTAGGAAAAGGCCTCCCCGTGTTGTTTATCCTTCGGTGCTGGTCGCCAGCCCATGGCCTATAGAGGTGGGCTTGGTGTAGTTGCGGCTCGTTCCCGGGTAGGGTCGGGTCATGACAGGTTTTAGGGTTCTTAGGGGTTTTTATGGTTTTGAGTGGTTTTTTTAGGTTTTTAGAGATTTTTATGTTTCCATGGATTTTTATAGTTTTTTTAAGATTTTTATGGTTTTTAGGGGTTTTATTGGCTTTTAGGGTATTTTCAGGGTTTTTAGGATCTTTTTTTGGGTTTTTAGGGTATTTTTGAGTTTTTTTGGGTTTTTAAGGATTTTTTAGATTTTTTAATATTTTAAGGGATTTTAAGGGTTTTTAGAATTTTTGGTCTTTTTTGTGTTTTTATGGGTTTCTTGGGTTTTCTATTGTTTTCAGGGGTTTTTAGGATATTTTTGGGTTTTTAGTGTATTTTACATTCTCAAGGATTATCTGGGTTTTTTATGATCTTTATGGATTTTAGGGCTTTTACCCTTTTAGGGATTTTGAGGGTGTGTATGATATTTTTAGGGATTTTAGGGATTTTCAGGTTTTTTATGGTTTTCTAGAATTTTTTTAATGTTTTTATGGGTGTTAGGGTTTTTTATAGTTTTTAGTGATTTTTAGGGTTTTTATGGGTTTCAGGGTTTTTATGGTTTTTAGAGGTTTTCATGACTTTTAGTGGTTTTCAGGGTTTTAAAGGTTTTTTACGCTTCCATGAATTTTTAGGAGGTTTTTTAATATTTTTATGGTTTTTAGGGATTTTGAGGGGTTTTGGGGGTTTTCAGGGGTTCTTAGGGTTTTTCTTGTCTTCTGGGTTTTTTTAGCTTTTTAGAGGTTTTAAGGGTTTCTATAAATTTTTAATGTTTTTTGGGTTTTCAGGGTTTTTAGAGTTTTTAATGATTTTAGGGTTTTTATCCGTTTTTAGGGTTTCTTTTGCTTTTTGGGGTTTTGTGGTATTTAGGGGTTTTTTTGGGGGGTTTAGGGTTTTTAATGATTTTAGGGTTTTTATCAGTTTTTAGGGTTTCTTTAGCTTTTTGGGGTTTTGTGGTATTTAGGGGTTTTTTTGGGGGGTTTAGGGTTTTTAACATTTTAATGGTTTTTAGGGTGTTTTTAGGATTTTTATGGTTTTTAGTGTTTTTATGGTTTTTATTGATTTTGAGGGTTTTAGGGGTTTTTAGGGGCTTTTAGGGTTTTTAGCTGTTTTCAATATTTTTAGGGTCTTTTTGGGTTTTTTCGGGTTTTTTCGGGGGTTTTTTAGTTTTTTAGGGTTTGTAGGTTCTTTAGAGTTTTTAACTTTTTTAGGGTTTTTTTGGTTTTTAGAGTTTTTATGGGTTTTTATGGTTTTTAATGTTTTTTGGTGTTTTTATTGTTTTCGGGGCATTTTCTGGGTTTTTAGGATTTTATACATTTTCATGAATTTTTAGGGGTTTTCTAGGATTTTTATGGTTTTTAGAAATTTTTAGAACTTTTAGGGGTTTTCATGTGTTTTTAGGGGTTTAAAGGTTCTTAGGGTTTTTTAGGGTATTTTTTTTGGGTTTTTATGGTTTTTAGGATTTTTTTAAGTTTTTAAGGGTATTTAAGGGAGTTTTGAAATATTTTAGGGGTTTAAAGAATTTTTAGTGGTTTTTAGGGTTCTCAGGAGTTTTCAGGTTATTAGGTGTTTTATGGTTTTTAGGTCGGTTTTAGGGTTTTTAGGTACTTTTATATGTTCATTGATTTTTAGGGGTTTTTTTGGATTTTATGGTTTTTAGGGATTTTAGGGATTTTTAGGGGTTATAGGATTTTTAGTGTTTTTAGGGTTTTTAGGGGTTTTAGGGTCTTTTTTGGGGTTTAAAGGTTTTTGAGAGATTTTTAGCATTTTTATGGGTTTTAAATTTTTTTAGAGTTTATAGTGGTTTTTAGGGTTTTTAGTGTTTTTAAATGTTTTTAGGGGTTTTTATGTTTTTAGGGGTTTTTTAGGGTTTTTTATGTTTTTATTGATTTTGAGGGGTTTTGAAGGATTTTGAGGGATTTTGGGGGTTTTGAGGCTTTTTTAGTTTTTTGAGTTTTTTAGGGGGTTAAGGTTTTTAGAGTTTTTTTTAACATTTTTATGGTTTTAAGGGTTTTTCGTGGTCTTTAGTGGTTTTTAGGGTTTTTTGAGTTTTTGGGGGGGTTTAAGGGGTTTTCATTATTTTTAGGGGTTTTACGGTTTCATGGATTTTTAGGGATTTTTAGGATTTTTATGGTTTTTAGGGTTTTTTTGGGTTTTAAGGGGTTGTAGTTTTTTTAGAAATTTTTACGGTTTTTAGGTTATTTTTTTATTTTTAGGGTTTTTTTTAGTTTTTTCGGGTTTTAAGGTTTTTAGAAATTTTTAACATTTTTAGAGATTTTAATAATTTTTAGAGTTTTTAGTGGTTTTAGGGGTTTTATGGATTTTTGGGGGTTTTATAGTTTTTAGGGATTTTTAGGCCTTTTAGGTTTTTTTGGCGTTTTTATGGTTTTTTATGTTTTCATGGATTTTTAGGGGATTTTTATGTTTTTTATTTTTTTAGGGTTTTTAGGGATTTTGTGGGGTTTTAGGGTTTTTAGGGTTTTCAGGGTTTTTGGGGTCTTTTAGGGTTTTAGGGTTTTTTTTGAGTTTTTATGGGGTTCTGAGGTTTTTTAGAGTTTTTAACCTTTTTGGGGCTTTTATGGGTTTTTAGAATTTTTTGTGGTTTTATGGTTTTTTTGGGTTTTTTTTAAGACAAATAGAACATGATATATAAAAATAGAAAAGGAATTGAAGTACAAACTATCACCCAAGGGTGAAACAACCAACCCGAAGGACAAAAACAGCACAAATAAAGAAGTGAAACCCAAGCTGAAGACTAGCATTTGCACTCCACTATTCTTATCCACAAGCAAGCATCTGCACAATTTCATGGCTAGACGCACCCCAGCCAAGAATGAAATAACACGCCACCAAAACCAGAAGTACAAAAAAACTCCTCCCCAGCATGAGCAGCTAGAAGCCACCAAACCAAAAAATGTATCTCTGAAACCCATCACCCAGCAACCCAAGCAACAACAGCACAAAACCAATCAGCCCAGAGTAGTCGCCACATCCGGGAAAGACTAGACAAGAGAAAATGTGAGAGGTTTTTAGGGGTTTTTAAGATTTTTAGGTGTTTTTATGTTTTTTAGGGGTTGTAGGGATTTCGAGAGTTTTTAGGGTTTTTCATTGGTTTATAGGGTTTTTCAGGTTTTTTAGGATCTTTTTGGGTTGGTAGGGGTTTTTTTGAATTTTTTAGGGGTTTTAAGAGTTTTTAGAGTTTTTTTTTACATTTTTAGGGTTTTAAGGATTTTTAGCCTTTTTAGTAGTTTTTATGGGGTTTTAAGGTTTTTATTGAGATTTATGGTTTTTAGTGGGTTTTTAGGGGTTTTAGAGTTTTTTGAGGTTTTTTATGATTTTTAGGGTTTTTTAACATTTTTAGAGATTTTTAGGATTTTTAGGGTTTTTCATAGGTATTTAGGGTTTTTTCTGGGTTTTTAGGGACTTTATTGGGTTTTTAGGGGTTTTCAAGTTTTTTAGGGTTTTTTTACATTTTCAGGAAGTTTAAGGGGTTTATTTGGATTTTTATGGTTTTTAGAAGTATTTAGGGATTTTCAGGGTTTTTAGGATTTTTTATAGGTTTTACGGGTTTTTGTGGGTTTTTAGGGTTTTTACGGTCTTTTGGGATTTTTAGGTGTTTTGAGGGTTTTTAGAGTATTTAGTGGTTTTTGGATTTTTAAAGTTTTTAGGGGTTTTTTGGGGTTTTTAGGGGTTTTTACATTTTAATGGATTCTTAAGAGTTTTTAGGATTTTATGTTTTTTAGGGTTTTTAGGGATTTGGTAGGTTTTTAGGGTTTTCAATGGTTTTAAGGGTTTTTACAATCTTTTGTGGTTTTAGGGTCTTTTTGAGTTTTTTAGGTTTTTAATGGTTTTTTTTATTTTTTTAAACGTTTTTATGGGTTTTATGGGTTTTAGGGTTTTTATGGGGTTTTATGGTTTTTATGGTTTTCAAGGTTTCTCAGGGTTTTTATGTTTTTTTTTACTTTTTCATGGTTTTTTCGTGGTCTTTTAGGATTTTTATGGTTTTAGGGTTTTTAAGTATTTTGAGGGTTTTTATTGGGTTTTTTGGGTTTTTAGTGTTTTTAGGGATTTTTCTGTTTTTGGAGTTTTATGTGTTTAAGATTTTCTAGCGCTTTTTAACATTTTAAGGGGTTTTAATTTTTTTTAGATATTTAGTATTTTTTTAGGGTATGTATGGGGCTTTAGGGTTTTTAATGCTTTTTAGGGTAAGGAAGATGCGAGGGTCAGGCTATTCACGACCCCCCCCCCCCCCCAAAAAAATTTATTAGAAAGAAGATGCAGCAGACAAGGGAGGGTTGGGGTCAAATGACCCACACCTGAAAAACCCTTTACAATACCAACCCCAAAAAACTCTAAAAGAAATAACCAAAAACACACAAAGCAGAAAAACAGAAAAGACTCCAACATCACCTCAAAGCTCGTCATCAACCAGCAGCCATCAACACCAACCATATGCAGCAACTTCATCAACCCAACTTCATTACCACAGATTCACAAGACACCAGCCTCCAACAGCCCTCATTCATCACCAAGAAACATCATCTTCCAGCAATCAGCGACCAACAACTAGCAGCGAAATCCACGAAGGACACACATCACTGCACAAAACAACAGCAATAGAACAAAAAAAGCAGGAAACTGGAGGAAACGGAAAGCAGGGACTCCCCCTCTTGGCCATTGGAACTAGTCCCGAGCAGGCTGGAGCACCCTAGAACCGACGTCTAGCTGGGAAGAGGTCCGGTTAGGATTTCATGGCCGGAAGTACGTGTGACGCCAAGAAAACCACAGCTGAGACCAGATCCCAAGCTACAGGAAGATCCAACCGCATCCTGCAATGATCAATCTGGAGGCAGCGGCGAGTGCACGGAGGCCGCAACGAGATCCTGAGGGAATTCCAAAACGGACACCAATCACGCCATGCCCAACAGCAAACTCTCGCAGCCGCAAGAAGAACCCAGATCTGGAGAGGAAGACACCGATCTGGCAACCCAGATCCAGACCACACAGAACCGATGCAAGCCGAAACCAGAAAGGGGTCCCAAAGCCAATAGAGCTGAAGTCACCTCTGCACGAACCAGAGCCAGCGACTAGAGAACTGAAGCCGAAGCCGGATCCCGAAGCGGCAAGGTGTGACGAGGCCACCACCAGATCAGAAACGAAGCTAGAGAAATTGTGAACTACCTCCATCGACGCCAATCTAGGGCGAAGCCGCAGTCACCGAGGACATACCACGCTGGAGGGGGAGGGAAGAAGATCCAGAGGGGAACCCTAGCAACATGGGGAGAGGAGAAGAGCTGCCGCTCCGAGGCCTCTTTTCATCTTACAACGAAATAGGGGATCATACTTAAATGGTCTAATGTTTTTAGGGATTTTTATGGCTTTTAGGGGCTTTTCAGGTTTTTAGGGTCTTAAGGTTTTTTATATTTTTTTAACATTTTTGGGGATTCAATGGTTTTTAGAGTTTTTAGTGGTTTTTTGGGTTTTTAGGTGTTTTTATGGATTTAAGGGGTTTTTTGTGTTGTTAGGATTTTTATGTTTTCAGGGATTTTTTGGGGTTTTTTAGGATTTTTATGTTTTTTGTAGTTAATAGGGTTTTTATGGAGTTTGTGGTTTTAGGGGTTTCATGATTTTTCAATTGGTTTTCAGGTTTTTTTTGGGTATTTTAGGGTTTTTAGGGTTTTTAGTTTTTTAAGGTTTTTTAGAGTTTTTAACATTTTTAGGGGTTTTAAGGGTTTTAAGGGTTTTAGAGTTTTTAGTGGTTTTTAGGATTTTTATGAGGTTTTAGGGGTTTTTAAGGTTTTTAGGGGTTTTATGGATTTTCTGGGGTTTTCAGGGTTTTTTTTGGGTTTTTTACATTTTCTTGTATTTTTAGGGGTTTTTGGGATTTTTATGGTTTTTAGGTACTTTGAAGGTTAATAGGGTTTTTAGGGGTTTTAGAGTTTTTAGGGGGGTTTAGAGTTTTTAGAGTCTTTGGGGGTTTTATGGTTTTTATCCTTTTTAGGTTTTTTTGAGATTTTGAGGGGTTTTAGTGTTTTCTGGTTTTCTTTGGATTTTAAGGCTTTTCAAAGGTTTTCGATTCTTTTTGGTTTTAGGGAATTTTTTTTGTTTTTTAGGGTTTTAAAGGTTTCTTGGAGATTTTTACTGTTTCGAGGGGTGTTTATGGCTTTTAGGGGCTTTTAAGGGTTTTTAGGGCTTTTTTATGTTTCAATGAATTTAGGGTTTTTTTGGATTTTTATGGTTTTTAGGGGATTTTTGGGTTTTTAGGGAATTTGAGGGGTTTTATGGGTTTTAAAGAGTTTTTAGGGGTTTTCAACGTTTTTAGGGCCTTTTGGGTTTTTAGGGTATTTTTGAGTTTTTTAGGGTTTTAAAGGTTTTTAGGAGTTTTTAACATTTTTAGGGGTTTTAAGGTGTTTTAGAGTTTTATTGGTATTTTAGGGGTTGAAGGGTTTTTAGTGTTTTAAAGGTTTTTAGGGTTTTTGTAGTTTTTAGGGGGTTTTCAGGGTTTTTTAACGTTTTCATGGATTCTTAGGGGTCTTTCGGGATTTTTATTGTTTTTAGGGTTTTTAAGGTTTTTATGGACTTTTTGGGTTTTTAAGGTATTTTTGGGTTTTTAGGGTTTTTAAAGTTTTTCATGGGTTTTATGGATTTTAGGGGGTTTTCAACTTTGTTAGGAGTTTTAATGTTTTCATGTATTTTTAGGGGTTTCTTAGGATTTTTTATGGGTTTTAGGTTTTTTAGGGATTCTGAGGATTTTTAGGTTTTTTTTGTGGTTTTAAGGGTTTTTAGGGATTTTCAAGGGTTTTAGGGTCTTTTTGGGTTTTTTGGGTTTTTTGGGGTTTGGTTTATTTTTTGAGTTTTTAGGGTTTTTTGTGTTTTTCTAGTTTTTTAACATTTTTATGGGTTTTAAGGATTTTTAGCATTTTCGAGGGTTTTAGGGTTTTTATGGGTTTCTGATCAGTTTTTGAGGTTTTTTTATTTTTAAGGGCTTTTCAAGGTTTTTAGTTTTTAGGGATTTTGAGGGGTTTTAGCATTTTTCTTCGAGTTTTAGTGTTTTAAGGGAATTATGGTGTTTTTTGGGTTTTTTTGAGTTATTTTATGGTTTTAAGGTCTTTTGGGTTTTAACGTTTTTTGGGGGTTTAAAGGGTTTCTAGAGTTTTTAGGGGTTTTTGGTTTTTATGGGTTTTTTGGGTTTTACTAGTTTTAAGGTTTTTAGTGTTTTTAATTGTTTTAGGGATTTTAAGGGGTTTTAGAGTTTTTAGGGGTTTTTTTAGCATTTTTAGGATTTTTTACATTTTCATTGATTTTAATAGTTTGTTTTAGGATTTTCAACGTTTTTAGGGTTTTTTAGGGTTTTTAGGGTTTTTTAGGGTTTTTAGGGGGTTTTAGGGAGTTTTAGGGTTTTAAGGGGTTTTCAGGGTTTTTACAACCTTTTGGATTTTTAAGTTTTTTTAGAGTTTTTTAGGGTTTTTAAGGCGTTTTAGTGTTTATAACCTTTTTAGGTGTTTAAAGTGTTTTCAGAGTTTTTAGTGGTTTTTAGGGTTTTATGGGGTTTTATGGTTTTTATGGTATCCATGAATTTTTTAGGGTTTTAATCTTTAATTTATTTTTAGGGTTTTTATGGTTTTTATGGTGTTAAGGGTTTTTAAGGATTTAGGGATTTTGAAGGTTTTTAGAGTTTCTAGGGTTTTTAGTGTTTTTTAGGGTTTTAGGGACTTTTGGTTTTAAGGGGTTTTTTGAGATTTTTTGGGATTTTAAGGTTTTTTTTGAGTTTTTGAACTTTTTTGTGGTTTTAAGGATTTTTAGTGTTTTTTTGTTATTTTAAGGGTTTTTATAAATTTTTAGGTGTTTTTTAGGTTTTTAGGGGTTTTTATGGTTTCCTAGGGTTTTCAGGGTCTTTAGGTTTTTTTTATGTTTCCATGGATTTGTAGGGATTTTTTAGGATTTTAATGGTTTTTAGGGTTTTCCAAGGTTTTTGAGATTTTGGGGGTTTTAGGGGTTTTTATGGTCTTTTGGGTTTTATGATTTTTTGTTAGTTTTTATGGGTTTAAAGGCTCTTTAGAGTTAACTTTTTTAGGGTTTTTATTTTTAGATTTTTAGTGGTTTTCTATGGTTCTTATGGTTTTTAGGATTTTTTAAGGTTTTTAGGGGTTTTTATGGTTTTAAGGGTTTTTATCATTTTGTATGTTTTCATGGATTTTATGGGTTTTTAGGATTTTTATGTGTTATAGGGTTTTTTGGGATTTTGTGGGCTTTTAGGGGCTTTCATGTGTTTTTAGGGTTTTTTAGGATTTTTAGGGTATTTTTAGGTTTTTAGTTTTTTTGAGGTTTTTAGGGGTTTTAAGGTTTTTTATAGTTTTTAACGTTTTTATGGGTTTTAATCATTTTAAGAGTTTTTAGTGGTTTTTTGGTTTTCTTTGGAGTTTTTAAATGTTTTTAGGTGTTTTATGGTTTTTAAGAGTTTTCAGGGTTTTAAGGGTGTTTTATGTTTTCATGGATTTTTAGGGGTTTATTAGGAATTTTATGTTTTTAGGGTTTTTTAGTATTTTGAGGGTTCTTAAGGGGTTTTAGGAGTTTTTATGGGTTTTAGGATTTTTTAGGGGTTTTGGGGGATTTCTGGTTTTTTATGGGTTTGTTTGAGTTTTTCAGAGCTTAAAATGTTTTTTAGAGTTTTCTATATTCCTATGGGTTTTAAGGGTTTTTAGTGTTTTTAGTGGTTTTTAGGATTTTTATGGGTTTTATGGTTTTAAGTGGTTTTTCAGTGTTTTTTACCTTTTTATTGATTTTTAGGGGGGGTTTAGGATTTTTACATTTTTTAGGGATTTTTAGAGTTTTTCGGGATTATGATGGTTTTTAGGGTTTTTCAATGGTTTTTAGGGTTTTTATGGGTTTTCAAGGTTTTGGGGTTTTAGTGTTTTTAACATTTTTAAGGATTTTAAGTATTTTTAGGTAATTAAGTTGTTTTTTTAGGTTTTTTATGGGTTTTTATGGTTTTTACGATTTTTACGGTTTTAAAAGGTTTTTGAGAGTTTTAGGGGTTTTTACATTTTCAGGGTTTTTTAGGTTTTTTAGGTTTTTTATGGTTTTTAGGGATTTTGAGGGTTTTCATGGTTTTTCTAGGGTTTTAGGGGTTTTAGGGTTTTTTAGGGTTTTTAGGGTCTTTTGGGTTTTTAGTGTTTTTTTGAGAATTTTAATGTTCTTATGTTTTTTAGAGTTTTTAACATTTTTAGGGGTTTTAAAGGTTTCTAGAGATTTAGTGGGATTTTAGGGGTTTTATGGTTTTTAAGGGTTTTAGGGGTTTAAGGGTTTTTTCAGGTTCGTTAGGATTTTTTATATTTTCATGTATTTTTAGTGGGTTTTAGTATTTTTATGCTATTTTGGGTTTTTAGGGTTTTTAGGTGTTTTATGGTTTTTCGTGGTTTTTAGGGGGGTTTAGGGTTTTTAGGGTTTTTAGGGTTTTTTAGTGTTTAGGATTTTTTTTAGTTTTTTTGGGTTTTTTTATGTTCTTTAGAGTTGTTAACATTTTCATGGGTTTTATCGGTTTTTAGAGTTTTTAGCGGCTTTTTAGATTTTTTATGAGTTTTTAAGGTTTTTTAAGGTTCTTAGGGGTTTTTGTGGTTTTGAGGGGTTTTTCTAGGTTTTTAGGATTTTTATGTTTCCATGGAATTTTAGATGTTTTTTTAGTATTTTTATGTTTTTTATTGGCTTTTAGGGGTTTTCAAGGTTTTTAGGGTCTTTTAGGTTTTTTAGGGTATTTTTTAATTTTTTGGGTTTTTAAGGTTTTTTAGCTTTTTTAATATTTTAAGGGGTTTTGAGGGTTTTGAGGGATTTTGAGGGTGTGTAGGATTTTTTAGGGCTTTTAGGGATTTTTAGGGGTTCTGGGGGGTTTTCAGGGTTTCTTAGGGTTTTTGTGGTCTTCTGTTTTTTAGCTTTTTAGGGGTTTTAAGGGTTTTTATAAATTTTTAACGTTTTTAGGTGATTTAAGGGTTTTTAGAGTTTTCAATGGTTTTAGGATTTTTATTAGTTTTTAGGGTTTCCTTAGCTTTTTCGGGGTTTTGTGGTTTTTATGGGTTTTTTTTTGGTTTTTAGGGTTTTTAACATTTTAATGGATTTTACTATGTTTTTAGGATTCTTATGGTTTTTAGTGTTTTTTTGGGTTTTTAGCGATTTTGAGGGTTTTAGGGGTTTTTAGGGGCTTTTAGGATTTTTAGCGGTTTTCAATATTTTTAGGTTCTTTTTGGGTTTTTTGGGTTTTTTTGAGTTTTTAGGGTTTGGAGGTTCTTTAGAGTTTTTAACATTTTTAGGGGTTTTATGGGTTTTTAGAGTTTTTATGGTTTTTGTGGGTTTTTATGGTTTTTAAGGTTTTTAGGTGTTTTTATTTTTTTCTGGGGTTTTTCTGGGTTTTTAGGGTTTTTAGGAATTTTTAGGACTTTTAGGGTTTTATCAGGGGTTTTTAGGGGTTTATGGTTTTTAGGTTTTTTATGGTATTTTTTGGGTTTTTAGGGTTCTTAGGGTTTTTAGGGCTTTTAAGTTTTTAAGGGTATTTAAGGGAGTTTTTCAATATTTTTGGGGTGTAAAGAATTTTTAGCAGTTTTTATGGTTTTTAGGTACTTTTATATTTTCATTTATTTTTAGGGTTTTTTTTTTGGATTTTATGGTTTTTAGGGATTTTAGGGATTTTTAGGGGTTTTAGGATTTTTAGGGGTTTTTAGGGGTTTTTAGGGGTTTTCAGGGGTTTTAGGTTCTTTTTGGGGTTTAAAGGTATTTGAGTGTTTTTTAACATTTTTAGGGGTTTTAATTTTTTTTAGATTTTATAGTGGTTTTTAGGGTTTTTATGGGTTTTTAGTGTTTTTAAATGTTTTTAGGGGTTTTTATATTTTTCAAAGGTTTTTCAGGATTTTTAGGGATTTTTATGTTTTTATTGATTTTGAGGGGTTTTTTAAGGTTTTTTTTTGGATTTTTAGGGTTTTGAGGGATTTTGAGGGATTTTAGCGGTTTTTAGTGTTTTTAGGGTTTTTTTAGTTTTTTAGGGGTTTAAGTTTTTTAGAGTTTTTTTAACATTTTTATGGTTTTAAGGGTTTTTATTGGTTTTTAGGGTTTTATGAGTTTTTAGAGGTTTTTAAGGTTTTGAGGGGGTTTTGTGGTTTTTAAGTGTTTTTCATTATTTTTAGGGGTTTTACGGTTTCATGGATTTTTAGGGGGTTTTAGAATTTTTATGGTTTTGGGGTTTTATAGGGTTTAAGGGGTTTTAGATTTTTAGAAATTTTTAGGGTTTTAAGGTTATTTTTTGATTTTTAGGGTTATTTTTAGTTTTTTTGTGTTTTAAGGTTTTTTAGAAATTTTTAACGTTTTTAGAGATTTTATGAATTTTAAGAATTTTTAGTGGTTTTTAGGGGTTTTTATGGATTTTTTGGGGGGGTTTATACTTTTTAGGGTTTATTGGCGTTTTTATGGTTTTTTATGTTTTCATGGATTTTTAGGGGGTTTTTAGGATTTTTTAGGGTTTTTAGGGCTTTTGAGGGGTTTTCATTGTGTTTTATTGTTTTTAGGGCCTTTTAGGGTTTTAGGATTTTTCTGAGATTTTACAGGGTTTTAAGGTTTTTTAGAGTTTTTCACCTTTTTAGGGGATTTATTGGTTTTTAGAATTTTTTGTGGTTTTAATGTTTTTTTGGGTTTTTTTGTTAGACAAATAGAACATGATATGTAAAAGAGAAATGGAATTGAAGTAAAAACTATCACCCAAGGGTGAAACAACCAAACCGAAGGACAAAAACAGCAAATATAAAGAAGCGAAACCCAATTCGAAGACTATCATTCTGCACTCCACTATTCCTATCCACAAACAAGCATCTGCACAAGTCCATGGCTAGACGCACCCCAACCAAGAACGAAACAACACGCCACCAACCTGCAATCCCAACACAGCCCGCCGAATGACAACTAGAACTAGAAGTACAAAAAAATTTGATGCGAACCATGCGGAAGGCACAGAGTCGATTGCTCGGGTGGAGGAATTGGATTTGCAAGGCCCAATGACACGAGGAAGATTAAAGAGGTTGAATGCTTCAATGGGCGCTCGTCTTGCTTCATTAAAGGCCCAATGGGTATTACCTTGCATGGATGGAGCAAATGGGCCTATAATATCACTTATTCAAGCCCAAAATTGATGATTAAAGCTTGGCCCACATGGTTGCACGAATTTGGAGGCCTTGCCCACATGGAGGATTCTAGAAATGGAATCTTTGGACACCAAAGTCAAATCCGGTGGGCTATGCACTCAAAGTCAAATCCGGTGGGCTATGTTGGAAAGTTGTGTGCTTCTTTTCCAAAAGTCTTTATTGAATTTTATATTTTTGACTTTTAAGGGGACAAGGTAGGTTTAGACTTTATGACTTTAGGGTATTAGACCCTTGACCATTGTATCACCCCCTTGGCTATAAATAGCCACCCCATGGCATTGTAATCTCATTCAAGATTCTAATTGAGAGCTTATGCTTTGTTTCTCTCCGTTGTGTGAGGATTGTTCCAATTTTCCCTTGCTCTTGTGCATTCTTGCCTTGTCAATCTATAAGTTAAATTGGTGATCCAAGATCACAAAGCCTCCAATTCCGTGCCTCAACCCAAGTGCGTTGTTGTGTGGATTGGCCATCACACCCCTCCCTTGAGTGCGTTGTCTAAGTAGTAGGTCACACTCCATATAGCGTTGGTTGACTACTTGCTTCCACTATCCATACCCTTCACCCGTCACTTAGCCCCCAAACCGTATCCATCATCCGCCGCCCTACGCCGTGAAGATCGGGCCACCCCGTGCGTCTCGCATCAGTTGGTATCAGAGCACCGGTTGACACGGTAGGCGTCTATCCCTTCATTTACTTTAATTCTATCCATTAACCTCCTTATCTTTCCATATTATTCACCCATTCAACAAAAAAAATCCATTTTTCTTGAAAGCCTCCCGAATTGTCCTAGTTTGTGCAAGCTTGGAGTATTATAAATTGAGCCAAATTTTCATTCATCTTCTTTCCGCATTTAATTATCTATATGTGATTTGTATCCGGAAAAAAAAAATTCTCTCAACTCATCATTTTGTGCTTTTCAAAATTAAGCACATCCTTTATTTGACAGATTTCGAAAAAAAAAGAAAAAAAAATTGTCTTACTCTCCGTTCAATCATCTTGTGCTTTAAAACTCCAAGCACAACACTTTTTGGGGAGAATTGACAAAAAAAAAAAGCGGATACAATTACTCCTTTGTGCTTTACCTTATTAGCACTTTCTATTTCCATATATAACTTTTTCCATCATTTTACTTCATCCCCATTTTTTATTTGGCTCATATTGTTATTCATTTATCTTATCTTGCACAATCGGGCAAAACCCACAATCCACCTATCTACCCCTTCTTTCCACCCTCTTTTTGACCCTTTACCATTGTTAAACCCCTTACCACTCAAGCGGGTTGTGTTAAATCATCCCCCGACACAATCTTGATTGGGGAGGAATTGGTGGCACTTGATCGCCCTAAACAAGGCATTATATTTCATAAGAGCTTGGGATTCAAATTGAGTTTTGAGAGTGGAGAGAAATAAGTAAAAAATATATATATATCTTGTGTGTGTGAGTGTGTGCATCTTGTTGTGTGCGTGTGTGTGTACATTTTGTGCGTGTGAGTGTGTATATATTGCGTGCGTGAGTGTGTATCTTTGTGTGTGTGAGTGTGTACATCTCGCGTGTGTGAGTGAGTGTGTATCATTGTGTGTGTTCCCCCCCTGGTGTGTGTTTGTGTTTGTGTAACTTATCATGGCAGAAGATCGTGGGAAGAAAATTGCTCATGTTAGCGATGAAGGAAGTCGAAGTAGATCTCTCGCACCTGAAGCTACGCAATTCCAAATGCAAGCTTTGGTGAGCCACTTCGAGAAGCTTCTTGATCGGAAGTTGGAGGTGTTACATGAGAGGATTGATGAATTGGAGAATAAACCAAGCCCAAGGATGTTCCATGATAACCCACGACGCGCTTCCGCACCACGTCGTCCCCACATCATGGAGGAGGAGATGGTGAACTTTGATGATGATCTTGATGAAGTCCGACAAAGGAGGAGGTTGTACCAACAACCGAGCGGAGGCCAAAAGAGACAACATGATGATGACCTACTTGGTGGGATCAAGGTGAAGGTCCCTTCTTTTCTTGGGAAAAGTGATCCGGAAGCATACTTGGAGTGGGAGATGCGGATCGAGCAGGTCTTTTCATGCCATGCATATTCCGAGGAGAAAAAGGTCAAAATTGCTTCCCTTGAATTTTCTGATTATGCTTTAATTTGGTGGGATCAAGTTCAAAAGGAGAGGGCTAGATATGGTGGATGTCCCATCAACACTTGGGAAGACATGAAGTTCACCATGCGGAAGCGATTTGTTCCCACACATTACCATAGAGATCTCTACAACAAACTTCAACGCCTCATCCAAGGGTGTAAGAGTGTAGAAGACTACTACAAGGAGATGCAAATTGCCATGATTCGGGCAAACGTTGAGGAGGATCCGGAGGCAACCATGGCCCGATTTTTACATGGGCTCAATCGGGAGATTGCGGATCAAGTGGAGATGTACCACCATGTAGAGATACAAGATATGATCCACCAAGCCACCAAGATCGAGCAACAAATCAAAAGGAGGAGCAACATGAGGAAACCCACTACCCCTTTCACACTATGGAGAAATCCAAGTAATGAGATTGGAGAACCATCAAAGGAAAAAGAGGTGGTTGATTGCAAAAGTGAAAAGGTAATTCTTCCACCTAAGAAACCTACTTTTGAGGCTGACCAAACCAGGAATAGGGATATTCGGTGTTTTAAATGTCAAGGAAGGGGTCACATTGCTAGTGAATGCCCAAACCGTCGCACCATGATCATCAACAAGTATGGAGAATGGGAGACCGATGGAGAGAGCTCCGAAGAGGAGAAAGATGAATCTCCAGAAATTGAAAATGGAGAATTTGCGGAAGATGGTGAGATTCTTGTCACTAGAAGAGTTTTAAGTGCACAAATGACCGTTGGAGAAAAGGAGCAGCGGGAGAACCTTTTCCATACACGATGCAAGATCAATGGGAAGGTATGTAGTGTTATTGTTGATGGTGGAAGTTGTAGCAATGTGGAGAGCACCGAGTTGGTGGAGAAGTTGGGACTCCCGACTTTAAGGCATCCAAATCCATACCGACTTCAGTGGTTGAATGATTGTGGGGAGCTGAAGGTCACCAAGCAAGTGAAGGTATTGTTCACCATCGGTAAGTACAAAGATGAGGTATTGTGCGACATTGTTCCTATGAAGGTGTGCCACTTATTGTTGGGTCGACCATGGCAGTACGATCAGCGTGTTACTCATGATGGTTTCTTGAACCGTCACTCTTTTGTACTCCGAGGGGAACCTATAACCCTCAACCCCATGTCCCCCAAGCAAATTCTGGAAGATCACATTTTGAGAGAAAAGAAAAAAAAGAGTGATGAGGAAAAAAAGAGAGAAAATGAAAAAGGAGAGAATGAGGGAAAAATAGAAAATGAGAGTAGTAAAGAAATGGAGAGCAAAGAAAAATCAAGAGGGGAAAAAGATTTGAGAGGAGAGAAAAGTGTGATGTTGGCAAAAAAGAGTGAGGTTAAGGAAGCTTTGATTTCTCGACAAAATCTCTTAGTACTTATGTACAAAGAGGTGATGTTGAACACTAACGACTTAACATCTTCTTTGCCACATGTTGTTGAGTCTTTGTTGAAGGAATTTGAAGATGTGTTTCCCGAAGAGGTGCCACCGGGTTTGCCACCCATTAGAGGTATTGAGCATCAAATTGACCTCATACCTGGAGCATCACTACCAAACCGCCCAACATATCGCACCAACCCAGAGGAGACAAAAGAAATTCAAAGGCAAGTTCAAGAGTTGTTGAATGTGGGGTATGTGAGAGAGAGTCTTAGTCCTTGTGCGGTACCGGTGCTTTTAGTACTAAAGAAGGATGGAACATGGAGGATGTGCATTGACTGTAGAGCCATCAACAACATCACGGTCAGGTATCGTCATCCTATCCCTAGGTTAGATGATATGCTAGATGAATTAAATGGTTCAACTATTTTCTCAAAAATTGATTTAAGAAGTGGCTACCATCAAATTAGGATGAAAGAAGGAGATGAGTGGAAAACTGCATTTAAGACAAAACATGGACTTTATGAATGGTTAGTCATGCCATTTGGTCTCACCAATGCACCTAGCACATTTATGAGGTTAATGAATCATGTCTTACATGCATATATTAGAAAATTTGTGGTAGTTTACTTTGATGATATTCTGGTGTATAGTAGGACTTTGCATGAACATGTAGATCACTTAAGAAAAGTCCTAGAGGTGTTAAGGAAAGAAAACCTGTTTGGAAACATAAAAAACTGTGAATTTTGTCTCGATAAGATTGTTTTCCTTGGATTTGTTGTGAGTGGCAATGGAGTTGAAGTGGACACCGAGAAGATCAAAGTAATACAAGAATGGCCAACTCCAACCTCCGTTGGACAAGTAAGAAGTTTTCATGGGCTTGCTAGTTTTTACAGGAGATTTGTGAAAGACTTCAGCACACTAGCAGCACCATTGAATGAATTGACAAAGAAGAATTTTCCTTTCAAATGGGTGACAACTCAAGAAAAAGCCTTCCATGCGCTAAAGGAGAGACTCACCCACGCCCCTCTACTTGCACTTCCAGACTTCGGTAAGACCTTTGAAATTGAATGTGATGCAAGTGGAATTGGCATAGGATGAGTACTCATGAAAGAAGGTAAGCCTATTGCTTATTTTAGTGAGAAGTTAAATGGCCCAACTCTAAACTATGCTACATATGATAAAGAGTTGTATGCATTGTTTAGAGTACTCGAAACATGGCAACACTATCTTTGGCCTAAAGAATTTGTGATCCATTCTGATCACGAGGCTCTTAAATACCTTAGGAGCCAACATAAACTAAATAGGAGACATGCTAGATGGCTGGAATTCATTGAATCATTTCCATATGTCATCAAGCATAAAAAGGGTAAAGAAAATACTGTGGCCGATGCACTTTCGCGTAGATATTCTCTTTTATCCTTGTTGGATTCAAAACTTCTTGGTTTTGAAAACATTAAGGATTTATATGCCACTGATAGTGATTTTAGAGAACCTTATGAACATTGTAAACCTGGAATTAGTTGGGAAAAGTTCTATTTACATGATGGATTCTTATTTCGGATTGATAAGTTTTGCATTCCTAATTGCTCTATCCGTTTACTTTTACTAAAGGAGTCACATTCGGGTGGGCTAATGGGGCATTTTGGTGTTTCAAAAACTCCAAGTGTTCTTAGTGAGCATTTTTATTGGCCTAGGATATCTAGAGATGTTGAGAAATTTGTGGGAAAGTGTATTGTTTGCCATAAAGCCAAATCAAAGCTGAACCCACATGGACTATATCTTCCTCTCCCAATTCCCAACACCCCTTGGGAGGACATATCAATGGACTTTATTGTGGGGTTACCACGGACCAAGAGGGGGAGAGATTCCATTTTTGTTGTGGTGGATCGGTTTTCAAAAATGGCACATTTTATTCCCTGTCACAAAACAGATGATGCCACTAACATTGTAACACTTTTCTTTCAGGAAGTAGTCAAGCATCATGGAATGCCAAGGACCATTATGTCAGATCGAGACACAAAATTTCTTAGTTACTTTTGGAAGACCTTGTGGAGAAAACTCGGTACAAAGTTATTATTTTCCACTACTTGTCATCCACAAACCGATGGGCAAACAGAGGTGGTGAATCGCACACTATCATCCCTTCTGCGAACAATTTTCAAAAAGAATATCAAGAATTGGGAGGACTGTCTGCCACATGTGGAATTCGCATATAACAGGGCCAAGTATTCCACTACTCAATATTCTCCATTTGAAATAGTTTACGGCTTTAACCCCCTTGTGCCTATTGATCTAGTTCCTTTGCCTTTACAGGAAGCAGTTAATATGGATGCGAAAGGGCGTGCAGAATTCATCAAGAAAATCCATGAAAAGGCAAGGTTAAATATCGAGCGGATGACCCAAAAATATATGGATCGTGCAAACAAGGGTCGCAAGAAAATGTTGTTCGAGCCTGGTGACTTGGTTTGGATTCATATGCGGAAGGAAAGATTCCCTGAAAAGCGGAAATCAAAACTCATGCCATGAGGCGATGGACCATTCCGAGTGCATGAAAAGATTAAAAACAATGCTTACAAGATAGCTTTGCCAGGTGAGTATGGTGTAAGTGCCACTTTCAATGTTTCTGATCTTTCTCCTTTTTTGGGTGTAGAGGATGAAGAGTCGAGGAAGACTCCTTTTCAAGAGGGGGAGGATGATGCGAACCATGCGGAAGGCACAAAGTTGATTGCTCGGGTGGAGGAATTGGATTTGCAAGGCCCAATGACACGAGGAAGATTAAAGAGGTTGAATGCTTCAATGGGCGCTCATCTTGCTTCATTAAAGACCCAATGGGTATTACCTTGCATGGATGGAGCAAATGGGCCTATAATATCACTTATTCAAGCCCAAAATTGATGATTAAAGATTGGCCCACATGGTTGCACGAATTTGGAGGCCTTGCCCACATAGAGGATTCTAGAAATGGCATCTTTGGACACCAAAGTCAAATCCGGTGGGCTATGCACTCAAAGTCAAATCCGGTGGGCTATGTTGGAAAGTTGTGTGCTTCTTTTCTAAAAGTCTTTATTGACTTTTATATTTTTGACTTTTAAGGGGACAAGGTAGGTTTAGACTTTATGACTTTAGGGTATTAGACCCTTGACCATTGTATCACCCCCTTGGCTATAAATAGCCACCCCATGGCATTGTAATCTCATTCAAGATTCTAATTGAGAGCTTATGCTTTGTTTCTCTCCGTTGTGTGAGGATTGTTCCAATTTTCCCTTGCTCTTGTGCATTCTTGCCTTGTCAATCTACAAGTTAGATTGGTGATTCAAGATCACAAAGCCGCCAATTCCGTGCATCAACCCAAGTGTGTTGTTGTGTGGATTGGCCATCACACCCCTCCCTTGAGTGCGTTGTCTAAGTAGTAGGTCACGCTCCATATAGCGTTGGTTGACTACTTGCTTCCACTATCCATACCCTTCACCCGTCACTTAGCCCCCAAACCGCATCCATCATCCACCGCCCTACGCCGTGAAGATCGGGCCACCCCGTGCATCTCGCATCAAAATTGCTCCCCAACACGACCAGTTAGAAGCCACCATACCAAAAAAGGCATCTTTGAAACCCAGCACCAAGCAACCCAAGCAACAACACCCTGTCAGCTCAAAACCAATCAGCCAAGAGCAGTCGCCACATCCATGAGAAACTAGACAAGAGCAAACGTGAGAGGTTTTTAGGGTTTTTTTAAAGATTTTTAGGGTTTTTTATGTTTTTCAGGGGTTTTAGGGATTTTGAGAGCTTTTAGGGTTTTTTTGTTAGTTTATTGGATTTTTCCGGTTTTTTAGGATTTTTTTGGGTTTGTAGGGTTTTTTTTTATTTTTTATGGGTTTTAAGGGTTTTAAGGATTTTTATTCTTTTTAGCGGTTTTTATGGGGTTTTAGGGGTTTTTAAGGTTTTTAGGGAAATTTATGGTTTTCAGTGGTTTTTTAGGATTTTTTAAAATATTTAGAAAAATTTAAGATTTTTAGGGTTTTTTCTGGGTTTTTAGGGACTTTATTGGGGTCTTATGGTCTTTTGGGTTTTTAAGGTTTTTAGGGGTTTTATGTTTTTTAGGGGGTTTTCAGGTTTTTTAGGGTTTTTTTACATTTTTATGGTTTTTAGGGGGTTTTAGGGATTTTGAGGGTTTTTAGGCATTTTAGAGGTTTTAATGTGTTTTAGGGGTTTTTAGGCGTTTTAGGGTTTTTAGGTATTTTGGGGTTTTGAGGGGTTTTGAGGGTTTTTAAAGTATTTAGTGGTTTTTTGGATTTTTAAAGTTTGACGGGTTTTTTCAGGATTTTTAGGGGTTTTTACATTTTCATGGATTCTTAAGAGTTTTTTGGATTTTTATTGTTTTTAGGGATTTGGTGGGTTTTTAGGGTTTTCAATGGTTTTAAGGGTTTTTAGAGCATTTTTTTTAAGGTTTTTTTGAGTTTTTAGGGTTTTAATGGTCTGTTAGAATTTTTTTAATTTTTTTTTGTGTTTTAAGTGTTTTTAGAGTTTTTGAGGTTTTTAGGGTTTTTACGGGGTTTTATGGGTTTTATGATTTTTATGGGTTTTTATGGTTTTCAAGGTTTTTCAGGGTTTTTATGGTTTTTTTACTTTTTCTAGGTTTTTTAGGGGTCTTTTAGGATTTTTATGGTTTTTAGGGTTTTTTGAGTTTTTAAGTATTTTGAGGGTTTTTGTGGGGTTTTTTGGGTTTTTAGTGTCTTTAGGGCTTTTTGGATTTTTAGGAGTTTTATGGGTTTTAGTGTTTTTAGAGATTTTTAACATTTTAAGGGGTTTAAATGGTTTTTAGATATCTTAGTAGTTTTTTAGGGTATGTATGGGGTTTTTGGGTTTTTAAATCTTTTTAGGGGTTTTATGGTTTTCAAGGGCTTTTTAGGTTTTTTTTACGTTTTCATGGGTTTTAGGGTGCTTTTAGGATTTTTATGGTTTTATGGATTTTGTGGGTTTTTAGGGGTTTTCTAGGGTTTTTTGGTGTTTTAGGGATTTTCAAGGTTTTTAGGGTGTTTTTGGTTATTTTGGGGTTTTTTGAGTTTTTTAGTGTTTTTAAGGGTTTTTATAATTTTTTAGCATTTTTAAGGTTTTAAAGGGTTTTAGATTTTTTAGTGGTTTTTAAGGTTTTTATGGGGGTTTAGGGGTTTTTATGGTTTTTAGGAGGTTTTTTAGGGTTTTAGGGTTTTAGGGTTTTTTAGGTTTTCATTGATTTTTAGTGGTTTTTGGGATTTTTATGTTCTTGTAGGGTTGTTAGGGATTTTGAGGGCTTTAACATTTTTAGGAATTTTAGGGTTTTTTGTGGTTTTTAGAGATTTTAGGGTATTTTTGGTTTTTTTGTGTTTTTAGATTTTTTGAGGTTTTTTAGAGATTTTTAATTTTTTAGGGGTTTTACGGGTTTTTAGTGTTTCTTGTGGTTTTTTTTGGGTTTTTTTTGGTTTTCATGATTTTTTAAGGTTTTAAGGGATTTTTTGGTTTTCAGGGTTTTTTTTTGGGTTTTTCAGCTTTCTATGTTTTCCTGGATTTTTAGGTTTTTTGTTATTTTTAGGGTGTTTTGGGGGGCTTTTATGGTTTCTCAAGGGTTTTTAGTGTTTTTAGGATCTTTTCAGGTTTTTTGGATTTTGTAAAGTTTTTTAGGGATTTAAGGTTTTTATAATTTTTAACATTATTAGGGGTTGTAAGGGTATTTAGAGTTTCTAGTTGTTTTAGGTGTTTTAGTGGATTTTTATGGGTTTTTAGGGATTTTGAGTTGTTTTATGGTTTCTCAAGGGGTTTTAGTGTTTTTAAGATCTTTTTCGGTTTTTTTGGATTTTTTTGAGTTTTTAGGGATTTTAAGGTTTTTAGAATTTTTAACATTTTTAGGGGTTGTAAGGGTATTTAGAGTTTTTAGTTGTTTTAGGTGTTTTAATATTTTTTACAGTTTTTGAGATTTTTAGGTGAATTTATGCTTTTAAAGGGCTTTTTAGGTTTTTTAGGCTTTTTTACCTTTTCATGGATTTTTAGAGGTTTTTAGGATTTTTATGGTTTTCAGGGTTTTAGGGTTTTTTGGAATTTTGAGGGCTTTTAGATTTTTTCAGGGTTTTTAGGGTCTATTGGGGTTTTTAATGTCTTTTTTGACTTTTTTGGGGTTTTAAGGCTTTTTAGAGTTTTTTGACGTTTTTAGTGGCTTTTAGGGTTATTAGATGTTTAGTTGTTTTTAGGGTTTTTATGGGTTTTTAGGTTTTTAATTTTTTTAAAGGTTTATGGTTTTCCGGGGTTTTTAGGGTTATTTGCAATTTCATGGATTTTTAGGTGTTTTTTAGGATTTTATTATTTTTAAGGTTTTTTAAATTTTTTTAGGGAATTTATGTGTTTTTAGGGGTTTTTAAGGTTTATACGAGTTTTCTAACGTTTTGGGGATTGTAAGAGTTTTTACTGTTTTTAGTGGTTTTTAGGGTTTTTAAGCTTTTTAATGGTATTGATGGTTTTTAGGGGTTTTTTCAGGGTTTTAGGGTTTTTTACGTTTTCATGGAATTCTAGGGGTTTTTAAATTTTTTGTGTTTTTTATGATTTTTTATTGTTTCTAGGGATTCTGAGGGATTTTAGTGTTTTTCAAGGGTTTTTTGGGGTTTTGGGGTTTTTTGGGTTTTTTGGGTTTTTCGGTTAATGGGTTTTTTTTGAGTTTTTATGGGTTTTAAGGATTTTTAGAGTTTTTTAATGTTTTAAGGGGTTTTAAGGGTTTTTAGAGTCTTTAGTAATTTTTTCATATTTTTACAGGTTTTTAGGTTTTTTAAGGTTTTTAAGGGTTTTTTGGGTTTTTAGTTGTTTTTATTAGATTTTAGTGTTTTTTAGGATTTTAACTGTTTTAGGGGATTTTTTGGGTTTTTAGGGATTTTTGGGGGTTTTCAAGGGTTTTTAGGGTTTCTTCAAAGTTTTTAGGGTCCTTTTAGGTTTTATGGTTTTTTCGAGTTTTTAAGGGGGTTTTCAGGGTTTTTTTAGTTTTTTTATGTTTTCATGGATTTTTAGGGGTTTTTAGGGGTTTTTAGGGTCTTTTGTTTTTTTTTGGTTTTTTTAGTTTTTTAGAATTTTTAACATTTTTATGGGTTTTAAGGGTTTTTAGAGTTTTTTTTTATTTTTATGGTCTTAATGGGTTTATAGGGGTTTTAGGTGTTTTTATGGTTTTCAATGGTTATTTAAGTTTCTTAGGGTTTTTACATTTTCATGGATTTCTAGGGGTATTTTAAGATTTTTATGGGTTTTAGGGTCTTTTGGGGATTTCAAGGGTTTTTTGCGGTTTTCAAGTGTTTTTTAGGTTTTCAGGCACTTTAGGGTTTTTAGGGTTTTTGAGATTTTTAGGGTATTTAAGGACTCTTAAGGTTTTAAAGGTTTTTTAAGTTTTTCAACTTTTTTAGGTGTTTTAAGGGTTTTTAGATTTTTTTAGTGGGTTTTATAGGTTTTTAGGATTTTTTATGGGTTTTAGGGGTTTTATGGTGTTTAGGGTTTTTAAGGGTTTTTAGGGTTTTTTACGTTTTCATGGATTTTAGGGGTTTTTAGTTTTTTATGGGTTTTAGGGTTTTAGGGATTTTAGGGATTCTCAAGGTTTTTTTGGCTTTTCTGGTGTTTTTAGGGTTTTCCACGGTTTTACGGTCTTTTGGGTTTGGGGTTTTTTACAGTGTTTTATATTTTTTTAGGGGTTTAAAGGGTTTTTAGACTTTTTCTTAATTTTTAGGTGTTTTAAGGGGTTGTTGGTTTTTTTAGTCGGTATTGGGTTTTTATGGGTTTTTATCAGTTTTTAAAAGTTTTAGGTGGTTTTATGTGTTTAGAGGTTTTTCAAGGAATTTTGGGTTTTTTATGTTTTCATGGATTTTTATGCCTGGATCTCCATTTTACACTTTCTATAGCTTCCCTTCATGGATTTTTAGGCCTTTTTTAAGTTTTTTAATTTTTTTAGGGTTTTAGGGTTTTTAGGGATTTTGAAGTCTTCTACAGCTTTCAGGGTTTTTTCTTTTTTAGGGGTTTTAATGGTTTTTAGGGTCTTTTGGGTTTTTATAGTATTTGTTTTTTAAGGTTATTTAGAGTTTTTTAAATTTTTTACTATTTTTAAGGGTATTTAATGTTTTTTGTTGGTTTTTAGGGTTTTTATGAGCATTTAGGGTTTTTATGGTTTTTATGGTTTTTATGGTTTTTATGGTTTTTGAGGTTTTTGACGGGTTTTATGGGGGGTTTTACATTTTCATTCATTTTTAGGGTTTTTTTAGATTTTTATGGGTTTTATGTATTTTGATGGGTTTTATGGTTTTCATGGGTTTTTAGGGTTTTAAGGGTTTTAAGAGATTTTAGGGTCTTTTGGAGTTTTTAGGGTTTTTTGTTTTTTTTGTGGTTTTAAGGTTTTTTAGATTTTTTTGACACTTTTAGGGGTTTAAAAGTTTTTTTAGAGTTTTTAGTGGGTTTTTAAGGATTTTATGGGTTTCTAGGGTCTTTTATGGTTTAGAGGGGTTTTATGGTTGTCAGGGGGTTTTTATGATTATTTAGGATTTTTACATTTCCTTGAATTGTGAGTGTTTTTAGGGTTTTAGAAATTGTGAGTGTTTTTAGGGTTTTTAGGTGTGTAGGGTTTTTAGTGTTTTTAGGGGCTTTGGGGTTTTAGGGTGTTTTGAGTTTGGGGGGGGGGGGGTTAGGTTTTTTAGGGTTTTTTGGGATTTTAAGGGGTTTTAGTGTTTTTAGTGGGCTTTAAGGTTTTCTTCAGGGTTTTTTGGGTTTTGAAGAGTTTTAGGGGGTTTTATAGTTTTCATAGGTTTTTCAGGGTTTTTAGGGTTTTTCACATTTTCATTGATTTTTAGGGGGATTTAATATTTTTTTGGTTTTCAGTGTTTTTTTGGATTTTTAGGGACTTGAGAGTTTTTTGGGTTTTAAATGGGTTTTTAGGGTTTTTTGGATCTTTTTTGGTTTTTAAGGTTTTTTTAGTTTTTATGGTTTTTAAGATTTTTTAGAGTTTTTTAAAGTTTTTAGGGGTTTTAAGGATTTTTAGTGTTTTTAGTGGTTTTTATGGGATTTTAGTATTTTTAAAGATTTTTGGGGGAATTTATGGTTTTCATGGGTTTTTAGGGTTTTTAGGGGTTTTTACGTTTTCTTGGATTTTTAGAATTTTTAGGGCGTTTTATGTTTTTTAGTGATTTTGAGGGTTTCTAGGGTTTTTTTAGATGTTTGAAGTGTTTTGTCAATGTGTTTTCGGACTTTTTGGGTTTTAGGGTCTTTTGGGTTTTTAGGGTTTTTAATGTTTTTAGTGTTTTTATGGTTTTTAGGGATTTTTCAGGTTTTTTAGTGGGTTTTAGTTTTCATGGATTTTTAGGGGTTTCTTTGGAATTTTATGGTTTTTATGGGTTTTAGGGATTTTGCCTGTTTTTAGGCTTTTTCAGAGGTTTTAAGGGTTTTCAGGGATTTTCAGGGGTTTTATGGTCGTTTTGGGTGTTCAGGGCTTTTAAAGGTTTTTAGAGTTTTTAGTGTTTTTGGGGTTTTTAAGGGTTTTAGGGGTTTTTATGGGTTTTAGGGGGTTTTCTGGGTTTTCAGGGTTTTTTATATTTTCATGGATTCTTAGGAGTTTTTAGGATTTTTCTGGGTTTTAGAGTTTTTAGGGTTTTTGAGGGTTTTTAGGGGTTTTCATGGGTTTTTAGGGGTTTTAGGTTTTTAGGGTCTTTTTGTGTTTTTAGTGTTTTTTGATTTTTTTTAGGGTTCTAATGTCTTTTAGATTTTTTAATGTTTTTAGGGGTTTAAAGGGTTTTTAGAGTTCTTAGTGGGTTTTTAGGGTTTTTATGGGGTTTTAGTGTTTTTTATGGTTTTATGGGTTTTTATGGTTTTTCACGGATTTTAAGGTTTTTAAATTTACATAGATTTTTAGCGGTCTTTTTGGATTTTTATGTTTTTTAGGGTTTTTTGAGTTTTTATGTATTTCAAGGGGTTTTAGGGGGTTTTTATCATTTCTGAGGGGTTCTCAAGGTTTTTGGGGGTTTTTTATGTTTCCATGGATTTTAGGGGTTTTTTTGGATTTTTATGGGGTTTAGGGTTTTTAGGGGTTTTTTTGGATTTTGTGGGGTTTTATGGGTTTTCAAGGGGTTTTTAGGGTTTTCAGGGTTTTTACAGTATTTTTAGATTTTTAGGGTTTTTTCAGTTTTTAGGGCATTAATGATTTTTTAGTGTTTTTATCATTTTTAGGGTACTTAAGTGTTTTTAGAATTTTTAAGAGTTCTAGGGTTTTTATGGGTTTTTTGGGTATTTAAGTTTTTTAGGGGTTTTTCAGGATTTTAGGTTTTTTATGGTTTATTAGGATTTTGAGGGTTTTTAGGTTTTCTCAGGGGTTTTCCGGGGTTAAAAGGTTTTTCTTTGTTTTTAGGATCCTTCTGGGTTTTTATGATTTTTTCATGTTTTTTTGGGTTTGTAAGGTTTTTTAGAGTTTTTTCGAAATTTTAGAGGTTTAAAGGGTTTTTAGAGTTTTTTTAGTATTTTATTGTTTTTAGGTGTTTTAAGGGTTTTTATAGTTTTAGTGGTTTTTTAGGGTTTTTATGGGTTTTTAGTGTTTTTTAATTTTTTTAGGGGTGTTTTGTGTTGTTAGGGGTTTTTCAGGGTTTTTAGGGTTTTTTTTTTCATTTTTATAGTTTTAAGAGGTTTTTAGGATTTCATGATTTTTATGGTTTTTGAGGGTTTTTAGGAATTTGATGGTTTTTATGGGTTTTAGGGCTTTTTGTGGTTTTTAGCATCTTATGGGTCTTTGGGGGTTGTATTGTTTTTTTGGGTTTTAGGGCTTTTAAGGTTTAAAGTTTTTTTAGAGATTTTATTGTTATTTAGGGTTTTTGAGTGTTTTTAGGTTTTTTATGGGTTTTAGAGGTTTTTATGGTTTTTAGGGGTTTTTCATGGGTTTTAAGGGTTTAATATGGATTTTGTGGGTTTATAGGATTTTTTTGATGTTTTATGGTTTTTTGGATCTTTTTGGGGTTTTAGGGGTTTTTAGTTTTTATGCTTTTTAATGTTTTTAACGCTTTTAGAGGTTTTAATTTTTTTTAGATTTTTTCATGGTTTTTAGGGGGTTTAGGGGTTTTTAAGGTTTTTAGGGGTTTTATGGTTTTTAGGGAGTTTTAAGAGTTTTTAGGGTTTTTAAGGGGTTTTGTGTTTTCAGGTGTTTTTTGGGGCATTTAGGGATTTTAAGTTTTCATTGATATTTAGGGGGGGGTTGGATTTTTATGATTTTTAGGATTTTTAGGGATTTTGTGGTTTTTAGAGGTTTTCTTTGTTTTTTTGGGGTTTTAGGGACTTTTGGGTTTTTAGGGTATTTTTAAGTTTTTTAGGGTTTTAAATTTTTTTAGTGTTTTTAAACATTTTTAGGGTTTTTAAGGGTTTTTTGAGTTATATTATTTTTTAGGATTTTATGGGTTTTTAGGGTTTTTTATGATTTTAGAGGTTTTATGGTTTTTAGTGGGCTTTCGGGGTTTTTAGGGTTTTTTAGGTATTCATGGGTTTTTAGGGTTTTTAGGTTTTTAGGGATTTTATGGGGTTTTAGGGGTTTTAATTTTTTTAGGGGTTTTCAAGGTTTTTTGGGGGGTTTTGTAGTTTTTATTGGTTTTTTTTAGTTTTTAGTGTTTTTTTGGGATTTAGAGTTTTTAACATTTTTAGGAGTTTTAAGGGTTTTTAAAGTTTTTAGTGGTTTTTAGGGGTTTTATAGGTTTTTACATTTTTTATGGTTTTTAGGGTTTTTATGGATTTTAGGCATTTTTTAGGGCTTTTAGGGTCTTTTACGTTTTCGTGTATATTTAGGGCCTTTTTATTTTTATGGCTTTTAGGGTTTTTATGGGTTTTATGGACTTTGAGGGTTATAAGGATTTTTAGGTGTTTTTAGGGTTTTGAGTTTTTTGTGGCTTTTAGGGTTTTTATAGATTTTTAGGTGTTTTTAAGGTTTTTGGTTTTTTTGGGTTTTTAAGCTTTTATGGATTTTTAGGGATTTTTTAGGATTTTTATGGTTTTGGGTTTTTTTAAGATTTTTAGGGATTTTGAAGAGTTTAAGGGTTTTTCTGCGTTTCTTTGGTTTTTAGGGGGTTTCAAGGGTTTTAGGTTCTTTTTGGGTTTTAGGGCTTTTTTGTGTTTTTTACAATTTTATGGGTTTTTAGAGATTTTTATTGTTTTTAGGGAAAGAAAGGTGCGGGGCCAGGCTATTCCTGGCCCCACAAAATTTATTAAAAGATAACAAAGCACACAAGGGTGGGGTGGGCCAAACAACCCACACCACAAGACCCTGAACCCCCCAAGACATCAAAAACCCAGAGTGAAAATAGTAGGAGCTACAACTCAACGTTTCCATCCCCATATGGGGACCCATCAGCACCATAACTAGAAGAAGCATCTGACTCCACTGACTCCCATTTAGATGATTTGTATTGCTTTAGGAAGGCAGTTTAGTACTCCCTAAGATGTTTCTGCTACACATTCAGCTGTGCCATGACAGACCAACCCCTGCCAGAGGCAACTTCCTTGGCTTTGCAAAAGGATCTCGTGGACACTGTCCTTAGTAGAGACGAATAGTCCTTCCTCAGCTTCTGTTTACGGGTGTCTGGAGAGAGGGTTGCAGGTTTGTTTTCCTTCCCATCAGAAGTGGCCACCTCTAGCAAGGCATTTTTCTTAGTGATCATAGCCATATTTTGATACAACCTTCCATGATCCTTCTAGAAGTCGGGGATAAAGGAGGCTTCCTGATTGAGAGAGAAGATGGCAAGAACCTCACATTGCGGCACACAAGACAGACAAGAAGGGGAGACCACACTAGCGAGGGCCTGCTGCAGTTCCCCCTACTCCCTAGGCTTCTTGTTGACTTTCCCTTAGCAGGAGGGTATAATCTGCACAAGCCCCTGCATCGCCCTTTTCCCCTGCTCTCCATAACCAACTGAGTGCTCAATGATGTCCAACATCAGCTCGGTCTCACTATCATTCTGGGCCACACTCCCCCCACCATGCCTAGCAGCAAAGACCTGCACCCACATTCCCAACATCAGCAATCGAAGACCCGAGCCCCTCCTCCCCAGGAATCTTGCTTCCTTTCTCCTCATACACAACAACCTCATCACAGGAATGAACAAGTACCTGTATGTCCCTTTTCTCTTTCTCAATCACACCATCCAAGTGTCTAGTAGTGTCCAACATTGTCTTAGCTTCATTAGCACTCTGGTCCACACTCCCTCCGTCACGCCCTGCATCAACAACCTTCACCTCACTCCTCTGTACACCAGACCTCGCACTCCCAGAGTCAACAAGTGGAGACCTTTGCACATCCTCCTCAGTATCCATCCCTTGAAAGTGATTGAAAGTTGGAAAGGCTTACAGCCTCATCATCATGCTGTTATCAGTGGAAGTATGCATCCCACCAGCAACAACCTCCCTGCATAAACTTCTGGCATCTGAAAGTTGAAAATATCTCCTCAGTCTCTTGAAGATATCACTCACCTTGGGATCTGGTTGGCACTGATCAACCATTTTCCCTAAACCTTGATCACTTATTGCAGACCCATGGCCCCAATGCAACCGGAGGATTAGCCCGTACAATACTCAGGCTCAGTGGTCCAAAACCAAGACCAAATGCAGATGACATCCCCTCAACGCCAGTCCATTCATGACATCTTGGAACGGCCGCTATATCCTCCTTAACATGCACCCCACCCAAGCTTGACCCTCTTCACCAGACTCAACGTGGACCACATTCGAGGGATGAGGATCCATGTGCATAGCCTCATGCACCTCACCCACATTCTTCCTCCCTTCTCCAACCACCTCCTACACTCGATTCAAAGCACCATAATTCCTACTCTCATAGCTGCATGCCCGATCACTATGTCCCAGTTTGCAACAGGAGAATCAAAAATCAATCCACGACTCAAAAATCACCGGTTGCCTCCACCAAAGCTCCTCACCAACAGCAATCCAAACAAAATCAACTGGTTCTTTCGATGCGTCAATCTCAATAAAGGCCCTTGGAGCTACAGGGTGACAAATGGCCCTCGTTCTATTGTCCACACATAAGAACCTTCCAACCAGATTTCCCAACATGGAAATAATGGAGAAATTTTGAAAGGGAAGGGGAAGTTCTAGAAATCTAACCCAATATGACACCATTAGTGAGTCACAGTTCAGATGCAGATCAAAACTCCACTGGGGTTTTTGAGGTTATTTTTGGAGTTTTCCTAGTTTTTAGGGACTTTTGGGGTTTTTAGGTTCTTTTTTGGTTTTGAGGGTTTTTTTATGTTTTTAGGGGTTTATGGATTTTTGGGGGTTTTAAGTTTTTTTAATGTTTTTTACATTTTCATGAATTGTTTAGGGGTTTCTTAGGTTTTTTTTGGTTTTTAGGGTTTTAGGGATTTTGAGAGGTTTTATACTTTTTCTTGGGTTTTAAGGGTTTTTAGGGGTTTTCAGAGTTTTTATGGTCTTTTCAGGGTTTTAAGGTCTTTTGGCATTTCTGGATTTTTTTTGAGTTTTTGGGGTTTTTTTGGTGCTTTGGAGTTTTTTAATGTTTTGGGGGTTTTAAGTGTTTTAAGGGTTTTTAGAGTTTTTTGTGGTTTTTTAGGTATTTTTATGTGTTTATAGGTTTTTAAGGGTTTTAGAGGTTTTTATGGTTTTATGGGTTTTTTAGGGTTTTTTGTTTTTATGGATTTTGAGAGTTTTTCTAGTTTTTCAAGGAGTTTTAGGGTATTTCAAGATTTTTTGTGTGTTTTGGGTTTTCTTGGGCGTGGGGTCATTTTTTAGGGTTTGTATGATTTTTAGGGCTTTTAACGTTTTTAGGGGTTTAAAGGGTTTTTAGATTTTTAGTGGGTTTTCACTGTTTTTAATGGGTTTTAGGGTTTTTATGATTTTCATAGGTTTTTTAGGGTTTTTAGGATCTTATGTTTTCATGGATTTTTAGGGGGTTTTATGATTTTTTTTGGTTTTTAGTGATCTTGAGGGTTTTTTGGATTTTTTAGGAGGTTTTTAGTGATTTTAATGTTTTGCAGGGTTTTTAGGGCTTTTGGGGTTTTTTTAATATTAGGGGTATTAAGGGTTTTTATAGTTTTTTAATGATTTTAGGGATTTTTATGGTTTTTAGAGTTTGTAGTGAGTTTTTGGGTTTTTGAGGGTTTTTATTGTTTTTAAGGGTTTTTTATAGTTTTTAGGGGGGGTTTAGCTTTTTTACAGTTTTTTATGTTTTCATGGATTTTTAAGGGTTTTTTAGGATTTTTATGGTTTTTAGGGATTTTAGGGGATTTTAGGGGTTTTTAGAGTTTTAAGGGGGTTTTGGTGTTTTTATAGTCTTTTTTGGTTTTAAGGTTTTTTAGTTTTTTTTTGGATTTTTAATGTGTTTTAGTGTTTTTAACTTTTTTAGGGATTTAAAGCGGTTTTAGAGTTTTTAGCTTTTTTAAGGGTATTATGGGGTTTTACGGTTTTTTACATTTTTTAGGGGTTCTCATGGTATCCAAGAGTTTTTTAGGGTTTTTTGGGGTTTTTACATTTTCATGGATTTCTATGGTTTTTTAGGGTTATAGGGATTTTGAGGGGTTTTAGTGTTTTTCAGAGTTTTTAGGGTTTTCGGGACTTTGGTTTTAAGGGGTTTTTTGAGTTTTTAGGGCTTTATGGGTTTTAGAGTTTTTTAAACATTTTTAGTGGTTTTAAGGGTTTTTAGAGTTTTTTTGTTGTTTTTAGGGATTTTTTTTGGGTTTTTTAGGTTTTTAAATGTCTTAAGGGGGTTTTAGTGTTTTTAGGGTCTTTTGGGGGTTTTTATGTTTTTCTGTTAGTTTTTAGGGGTTTTAAGGTTTTTTAGAATTTTTTAATATTTTTGGGGTTTTTAGGATTTTTAGTTGTTTTATAAGGTTCGTATGGTTTTTTAGAGTCTTATAATGTATTTTGGGGTTTTATGGTTTTCATGGGGGGTTTCAGGGTTTTTATGGGTTTTTACGTTTTCATGGATTTTAGGGTTTTTAGAATTTTTATGGGTTATAGGGTTTTTGGTTTTTTTTGGATTTTGAGGGGGTTTAGGAGCTTTCATTTAATTTCAGAGTTTTTAGGGTTTTTAGGGTCTTTTTTGGTTTTTAGTTTTTTTTAGATTTTTAGGGGTTTAAAGGTTTTTAGAGTTTCGTAACGTTTTTATGTGTTTAAAGGGTTTTTTAGAGTTTTTTGTCGTTTTGGGGGCTTTAATGTATTTAGGATATTTATGGTTTTTAGGGGCTTTTAGGATTTTAAGGGGTTTTTATGTTTTCAGGGATTTTTAGTTGATTATTAGGATTTTTATGGTTTTTAGGGTTTTTAGGGGTTTAGGGATTTTGAGGGTTCTTAGGTTTTCATGGATTTTTTTTGGGTTTTTAGGGTCTTTTTGGTTTTTAGGGGTTGTTTCTTAGTTTTTTAGAGTTTTAAAGGGTTTTTAGAGTTTTCTATTGTATTATGAGTTTTAAGGGTTTTTAGAGTTTTTTTTTATTTTTAGGGTTTTGATGGGTTTTATGGTTGTTAAGGGTTTTTACGGTTTTTAATGGGTTTTCAGGGTTTTTAGGTTTTTTACTTTTTCCTGGATTTTAGGGGGTTTTTAGGATTTTTATGATTTTTAGGGTTTTTAGGGATTCTGAGCGTCTTTAGAGTTTATCAGTGGGTTTTTAGGTATTTTCTTGTTTTTCAGGGTTTTAGGGTCTTTTGTGTGTTTTAGCTTTTTTTGAGTTTTTTAGGGTTTAAAGGTTTTTTAATATTTTGGGGGGTTTTAAGGATTTGTTGTCATTTTAGTTGTTTTTAGGATTTTTATGGGTTTTTAGAATTTTTTAATATTTTTAGGGGTTTATGGTTTAAGGGGTTTTCTATGGTTTTAGGATTTTTTTAAATTTTTATGGATTTTTATGGATTTTAATTTGATTTTAATTGTTTTTTTTTTGTATTAGGGTTTTTCGGGAATTTGGGGGTTTCATGGGTTTTAACGGGTTCTAGGATTTTTAGGGGTTTTCGGGGTTTTAGGGTATTTTGTGGTTTTTAGGGGTTTTTAGGGGTTTTTTTGAGAATTTTTGAGTTATTAATGGTTTTTAGATTTTTTTTAAAGTTTTAAGGGTTTTAAGTGTTTTAGAGTTTTTAGTGGGTTTTAGGATTTGTAAGGTTTTAAGGGGTTTTAGGGGGTTTTAGGTTTTTCAGGGTTTTTTACTCTTTCATGGATTTTTAGGGGGTTTTTATCATTTTTATGTTATTTGGGTTTTTATGGATTTTAAGGGGTTTTGGGGTTTTTAGGGTTTTTATGGTCTATTCAGTTTTTTGCATTTTTTAAGTTTTTTTTCTTTTTAGGGTTTTTAGATTTTTTTTAACATTTTCATAGGTTTTATGAGTTTTTAGAGTTTTTTGTGGGTTTTTAAAGTTTTTATGGGCTTTTAGGTTTTTTATTTTTTTTATGATTTTGATGTTTTTTATTGTTTTTTGGGGTTTTCATAATTTTTTAGGCATTTTAATGTTTTTCTGGGTTTTTTAGGGTCTTTTTTGGGGTTTTAGGGTATTTTGAATTTTTAGGGATTTTTACAGTTTTTAGAGTTTTTTAATGTTTTAAGAGGTTTTAGAGTTTTTAATGGTTTTTATAGTTTATATGGGTTTTAGGTTTTTTTATGGTTTTAGGGGGTTTATGGTTTTTAGGAGTTGTTCAGGGTTTTTAGGGTATTTTATGTTTTCGTGGATTTTTTTGGGTTTTTAAATATTTTTATGGCTTTTCGGGTCTTTCAGAATTTTTATGAATTTTGAGGGTGTGTAGGGTTTTTAGGGGTTTTAGGGTTTTTTAAGGTTTTAATTTTTTTGGGTTTTAGGGTTTTAAGGTTTTTAGAGTTTTATAATGTTTCCTATAGTATTAAGGGTTTTTAGAGTTTTTAGTTATTTTTAGGGTTTTTTATTATTTTTAGGGGTTTATGGATTTAGGGGTTTCCAGGGTTTTAAGGTTTTTTACGTTTTCATAGATTTTTAAGGGGGTTTAGGATTTTATGGTTTTTATTGTTTTTAGGGTTTTTTAGGGGTTTAGGGCCTTTTGGGTTTTTAGTGTTTTTTTATTTTTTAGGGGTTTTAAGGTTTTTATAAGTTTTTAATGTTTTTAGGGGTTTAAAGAGTTTTTAGAGTTTTTTGCGGTTTTTAAGGGTTTTATCGGTTTTAGGGCCTTTTAAGGTTTTTTGTTATTTTGTGGTTTTCAACTTTTTTTGGGTTTTAGGGTTTTTTATGTTTTCATGGATTTTTAGAGATTTTTTAATATTTTTATGGTTTTTAGTGTTTTGAGGGTTTTAGTGATTTTTAGGGGTTTTATGGGTTTTTAGAGTTTTAGTGGTTTTTATGGTTTTTTAAGGTTTTTAGGGGTTTTTATGGTTTTCAGGGGGTTTTTTGGTTTTTAGTGTTCTTCACATTTTCCTGGATTTTTAGGGGTTTTTAGGATTTTTAAGGTTTTAGGGTTTTTTAGAGTTTTTATGGATTTCGAGGGGTTTTAGGGTTTTTCAGGGGGTTTAGGGTTTTTAGTGTCTTTTGGGTTTTTTTAAGTTTTTAGGGTATTTAATGTTTTATAGGGTTTTTAAAAAAATTTAGAGGTTTAAATAGTTTTTGTAGTTAGTGGTTTTTAGGGGTTTTATGGGTTTTATTATTTTCAGGTGTTTTTAAGGGTTTGTAGGATTTTTTATATTTTCATGGATTTTTAGGGATTTTTAGGATTTTATTGTTTTTGGGGGGTTTAGGGATTTTGAGGGGTTTCGGAGCTTTTAGGAGGATTTTATGATTTTCAGGAGTTTTAGGATCTTTATGTGTTTTGGGTTTTTTTTTGTGTTTTTTAGGGGTTTTAAGGTTTTTAGAGTTTTTTACTATTTTTTGGGTTTTAGAAGTTTCTAGAGTTTTTAGTTCTATTTATGGGTTTTTAAAGGTTTTTATGGGTTTTATGTTTTTCTAGGGTTTTTTAGGTTTTTTAGGGTATTTTACATTTTAATTGACTTTTGGGGGGGGGGGGGTGTTGGATTTTTATGGTTTTTATGGTTTTAAGGGTTTTTTATTGATTTTGGGGTTTTTATGTTTTCATGTATTTTTAGGGGGTATTTGTATTTTTAAGGTTTTGAATATTTTTTGTGGTTTTAAGGGGTTTTTAGAAATTTTCAGGTTTTTTAGGTTCTTTTTGGATTTTTAGGGTTTTTTTGAGTTTCTTCAGGTTTTAATTTTTTTAGAAATTTTTAAATTTTTTAGGGTTTTTTTAAGTTTTTAGAGTTTTTAGTTGCAATTTACAATTTTATGGGGTTTTGGGGGGTTTTAAGAGTTTTAATGTTTTTAGGGGTTTTAAGGGTTTTTGGAGTTTGAGTGGTTTTTAGGGTTTTTATGGAGTTTTAGGGTTTTTTTATGGTTTTTTTTAGTTTTTTATGGTTTTTAAGGTTTTTCAGGGTTTTTAAAGTTTTTTATGTTTTCATGGTTTTTTAAAGATCTTTTAGGATTTTTATGGTTTTTAGGGTTCTTTAGATTTTTTATGTATTTTGAGTGTTTTTATGGGGGTTTTAGGATTTTTAGTGTTTTTCTAGGCCTTTTGGATTTTTAGGGTTTTTATGGGTTTAAAGGTTTTTTTGAGTTTTTATAAAAAAAAATTAAGTGATCTAAAGGTATTTTATAGATTTTAGTAGTTTTTAGGGTAAGGTTTTAGTGATTTTTAAGGTTTTTAGGGGTTTTTTATAGTTTTCAGGGGTTTTTCAGGGTTTTTAGGGTTTTTCAGGTTTTCATGGGTTTTAGGGGTTTTTATGACTTTTATGGTTTTTTTTTTGTTTTTTAGGGGGTTTTCAGTGTTTTTAGGTTTTTAGGGTTTTTTATGTTTTCATGAATTTTTAGTGGTTTTCAAGGATTTTTTTTGGTTTTTTTGGTTGTTAGGGATTTTTTGGGTTTTAGGGTTTTCAACAATTTTGGGTTTTAGGGTTTTTCAGGGATTTTAGGGTCTTTTTCATTTTTTGGTTTTTTTTACTTTTTAGTGTTTTTATGGTTATTTAGAGTTTTTTAATCTTTTTAGGGGTTTTATATGTTTTAATAATTTTAGTGGGTTTTAAGAATTATGGGGTTTTAGGGTTTTTAAGGTTTCTAGAGGTTTTTATGGTATTCAGGGTTTTTTATAGATTTTTAGGGTTTTCTATGTTTTCATGGATTTTTTGATTTTTCTGGTTTTTAGGATGTTTTAGGGTTTTTAGGGATTTGGGGGGGGGGGGTTGGGGTTTTGGGGGGGTTTTAGTGTTTTTATTGTTTTTTAGGTTTTTATAGATTTTTTTTGGGGTTTTAGGATTTTTATGGATTTTACGGTTTCTTTGGGTTTTTAGGGATTTTTATGATTTTTAGGGTTTTTAGGGTTTTTTAGCGTCTATTTGAGTTTATAGTGTTTTTTGAGTTTTTAGGTGTTTTAAGTTGTTTTAGAGTTTTTATTGTTTCTTGGGGTTTTAAGGGTTTTTATAGCATTAGTCGGGTTTTAGGGTTTTTCAGTGTTTTTGTAGTTTTTATAATTTTTGAGTGGTTTTCAAGGTTTTTAGGGTTTTTTATGTCTTCATGGATTTTAGGATTTTTTTTTGATTTTAATGGGGTTTAAGGTTTTTAGGGTTTTTTGGGATTTTTAGGATTTTTAGGGATTTTCATGGTTTTTAGGGGTTTTCAAGATTTTTAGGGTTTTTCAGTTTTTAGGGAATTAAATTTTTTTAGTGTTTGTAAAATTTTTAGGGGTCTTAAGTGTTTTTAGAATTTTTAGGAGTTCTAGGGTTTTTATGTGTTTCAGTGTATTTAAGGTTTTTAGGGGTTTTATGGTTTTTAGGGGTTTTTCAGTATTTTAGGTTTTATAGGGTCTTTGAGGATTTTGAGGGTTTTTAGGTTTTATCATGGGTTTTTAGGGGTTTTCAAGTTTTTTTGGGTTTTTAGGGTCCTTTTGGGTTTTTATGATTTTTTTCAAGTTTTTTTTGGTTTTTAATTTTTTTAGTGTCTTATCAAAAAATTTGGGGTTTAAAGGGTTTTTAGAGTTTTTAGTGGTTTTTAAGATTTTTTATAGTTTTTAAATTTTTTAGGGATTTTAAGGGTTTTTTGGGTCTTTCAGGGGTTTTTCGGGTTTTTAAGTGTTTTCAGGGTTTTTATAGTCTTTTGGGTTTTTAGGATTTTTTTGAGTTTTTTAGGGTTCTTAAGGTTTTTTATATTTTTTAATATTTTTAGGGATTTTAAGGTTTTTAGAGTGTTTAGTGGGTTTTTAGGGTTTTTGTTTGGTTTTAAGGGTATTTAAGGGTTTTAGGGATTTTTATGCTTTTTAGGGTTTTTAGAATTCTTTATATTTAATTGATTTTTAAAGGGTTTTAGACTTTTTTTGGGTTTTATGGTTTTTTTTTGGATTTTTCATTGATTTTGAGGGTCTTTTGGGGGTTTTCTAGGATATTTAGTGGTTTTTGTGTTTTTTAGGGATTTTCAGGTTTTTGAGAGCTTTTTAACATTTTTAGGGGCTGGGCTGTAAGGGTATTTATAGATTTTAGTGGTTTTTTAGTGGTTTTATGGTTTTTATAGTTTTTATGGTTTTTAGTGTTTTTAGTGTTTTTCATAGGTTTTTTGGGGTTTTCTGTATTTTTTGTGTATTTTGTGTTTTTAGCGTTTTTTTACCTTTTTAAGGTTTTTATGTGTTTTTAGAGTTTTTAAATGTTTTTAGTGGTTTTGTGGGTTATTGGATTTTTTAGTTATTTTTGTGGGTTTTATGGGATTTTAAATATTTTGAGGGGATTTATGGTTTTCAATGGCTTCTCAAGGTTCTTACTTTTTCATGGATTTTTAGGGGTTTTTTAGGATTTTTTAGGGTTTTTTGGTTTTTGAGGGAATTTGAGGTTTTTATGATTTTTAGGGGGTTTTAGGGTTTTTCGGGTTTTTTGGGTTTTTAGGTGTTTTTTTCGAGTTTTTAGGGTTTTTAATGTTTTTAAACCTTTTTAGGTTAAGGGGTTTTAGAGTTTTTAGTGGTTTTAGGGTTTTTATGGTTTCTTAAGGTTTTTATGGGTTTGGATGGTTTTAAGGTATTTTTTAGGGTTTTTAGTGCTTTATACATTTTTATGGATTTTTAGGAGTTTTTTAATAATTTTATGGTTTTTAGGAATTTTTATGGTTTTTATGGATTTTAAGGGTTTTTTGGGGTTTTCAAAGGTTTTTTGGGTTCAAGGGTATTTTTTGAAATTTGAGGGGTTTTAAGAATTTTTAGAGTTTTTACATTTTTAAGGGGTTTAAAGGGTTTTTAGAGTTTTTAATTTTTTAGGGGTTTTATGGGTTTTAAAGATTTTTAAAGGTTTTTAGGGGTTTTATGGTTTTCAGGGTTTTTTCTGAGTTTTTAGGATTTTTTTTCATTTTCATATATTTTTGGGGTTTTTTAGATTTTTTACGGTTTTAGGTTTTTCGGGGTTTTTCGTGATTTCAGGGTTTTTTAGGGGACTTTATGGTTTTTAGAGTCCTTTTGGTTTTTTAGTGTTTTTTTTGTTTTTTAGGGGTTTTAAGGTTTTTAGAGTTTTATAACGTTTTTAGAGTTTTATAGAGATTTTATTATGTTTTAAGGTTTTTATGGTAATTTTGGATTTTTATGGTTTTAGGGTTTTTTGGGATTTTGAGGGTTTTATAGGTTTTCAGGGTTTTGGGGTTTTGGGGGGTTTTAGAGTTTTGTTCTGAGATTTTAGGGTTTTTAAGGTTTTTTTGTGTTTGTAATGATTTTAGATGTTTTAAGGGGTTTTAGAGTTTTTCGTGGGATTTTAGGGTTTTTATGGTTTTTAGGGTTTTTAGGGGGTTTTGTGCTTTTCAGGGGGGTTTCACAGTTTTTAAGGTTTTTTATGTTTTCATGTATTTTAATGGGTTTTTAGGATTGTTACGGTCGTTAGTGTATTTTATGGTTTTTTGGTATTTTGAGGGGGGCATTTAGTGGTTTTAGGGTTTTTCAGGGTTTTTAGGGACTTTTAGGTGATTTAGGGTTTTTTTAAGTTTTTAGGGGTTTAAAGGTTTATAGAGTTTTTAACGTTTTTAGGTGTTTTATGGGTTTTTAGAGTTTTAGTGGTTTTTAGAGTTTTTTATGGTTTTTAAGGTTTTTTCTGGGTTTTATGTTTTTCAAGTGGTTTTCAGGGTTTTTATGTGTTTTTAAGTTTTCATGGATTTTTGGAGCTTTTTAGTATTTTTATGGTTTTTAGGGTATTTAGGATTTTTAGGGATTTTGAGGGGTTTTCAGATATTTTTAGGAATTTTATGGGTTTTAGGGTCTTTTGGGGTTTTTAGGGGTTTTTAGAACTTTTAGGGGGTTTATGGTTTTTTAGAATTATTTAACATTTTTAGGGGTTTCAAGGGTTTTTAGAGTTTTTGGTTGTTTTTTTTGGGTTTTTGAGGTTTTAAGGGTTTTTATGGTCTTTTGGGGTTTTGTGTGGATTTTTAGGGGTTTTGGGTGTTTAAAGATTTTTAGGGATTTTGAGGGGGTTTAGGGATTTTTGGGTGTTTTTTGGGTTTCTATGGTTTTCATGGTATTTAGATCTTTTCGGTTTTTTAGTGTTTTTTTATTTTTAAGTGGGTTTAAGGTTTTTTCGAGTTTTTTACGTTTTCAGGGTTTTAAAGGGTTTTTTTGAGTCTTTAATGGTTTTTAGGGTTTTTATGGGTTTTAAGGGGTTTTAAGGTTTTAGGGTGTTTTATGCTTTTCAGGGGCTTTTCAGGGTTTTTACATTTTCATGGATTTTTAGGGGTTTTAGGGGTTTTTTTCTTTTAGGTTTTCTTATTGTTTTAGGGTTTTTAAGGATTTTGGGGGGTTTTATGTTTTTTCAAAGGTTTTTAGGGTTTTTCATGGTTTTAGGGTCTTTTTTGGTTTTTACGGTTTTTTTTAGATTTTAGGGGTTTTAGATTTTTTAACTATTTAGGGTTTTTAAGGGTTTTTATAGTTTTTATTAGTTTTTAGTGTTTTTACGGGGATTTAGGGATTTTTAAGTTTTTTAGTGTTTTTTTGTTTTTTAGGGGGTTTTCAAGGTTTTTAGGGTTTTTTAGGTTTTCATTGATATTTTGGGGGTTTTAGGATTTTTATAGTCTTTAAGGTTTTTTGGGATTTTGAAGGGTTTAAAGGTTTTTAGGGGCTTTTGGGGGCTTTTGGGTTTTTAGTGTTTTTTAGGGTTTTTAGTGTCCTTTTTTGATTTTTCAATTTTTTAGAGCACTTTAACATTTTTAGTGTTTTTAATGGTTTTTAGAGTTTTTAGTGGGTTTCTAGAGTTTTTATGGGTTTTAGTGTTTTTAACGGGTTTTAGGGGGTTTTATGGTTTTCATAGGTTTTTTAGCATTTTTAGAGTATTTTTTGTTTTCATAGATTTTTAGGTGTTTTCATGGATTTTTAGGTGTTTTCTTGGATTTTTATGTGTTTTAGGTTATTTTTAGGTTTTTAGGGATTTTAAGGGTTTTTAGGGTTCAAGTGGTTTAGGGTATTATAAGGGTTTTTAGAATTTTTCTGGGTTTTTGGGTCTTTATGGGTTTTTAGGGTTTTTAAAGTTTTTTAATGTTTTAAGGGGTTTTTAGGGTTTTCATAGTTTTTATAGGTTTTTTGGATTTTTTTTTCATTTATGGGTTTTTAGGATTATTAGGGGTTTTTTGAGTTTTTTTGGATTTCTAAGGTTTTTAGAGTTTTTAGTGGGGTTTTAAGGGTTTTTATAGGTTTTTAGGGTTTTTAAGGTTTTTGTGGGTTTTATGGCGTTCCGGGGTTTTTAGGGCAGAAGAGGTGCGAGGACAGGAAATTCCCAACCCCCCCCCAAATTTATTAATATGAAAAAAGACGGAGCAGACAACAGAGGGGAGGGGTCAAACGACCCACACCCAAAAACCCCTAAAAAACCCTTGAAAACCATAAAATCACCTAAAACCTTAAAAACCCCGGAAAATCCATAAAAACTAAAAATTCATAAAATCCTTAAAACCCCTAAACACGTAAGAAAATCTAAAGAACTTAAAAACCCTAAAATTCAAAAAAAAACCTAAAAAATCAAAAAGACCATAACCCCCTGAAGTCCCCTAAAACCCTAAAAACCTCTCAAGCGCCGGTGTCTCAGGGAATGCTGTTGAGGATGAAGTCATGCTCGCTGAGGGAGGAATTCATGGTTCTGCTGAAGGTGTTCACGGGTCTGGTGAAGATATTAGGAAGCAAACTGAGATAGATAGGACAATTGCGATGGATGTCTGGCCAGGAAATGTGAAAAATTCCTGCAAGGATCTGGGATGGGATGAGAATGCTGGTGGATCTGCTCTAGCGGATGAGGCTCCTGTGAATGTTTCTCAGGCTGCAGGTTCGGCTGAGCCTGCTATGGTTGGGGTGCGGGTGGAAGATGTTGCAAAGGAGGATGTTGTTGCTCAGGAAACAAGGTCTGGAAATGACTGGAGTTCATGCTCAGCTGAGGAAAGGCCCATACTGGATGGGGATATAGACTGGCGTGATGCCCCGCTCGTCATGCATGGGTATCCTGGCGTGGGGGGACCTGGCATGGGGCCTGGGTTATCATTCCCCTCTGATGGCAGTGCTGAGGACCTTCCTAGTGACCAGCTCCGATATGCTGTTGATGCTGGTGGTCCTTCCATGGACCTGTAGAGGGCGATGATCCTTCATGGTGTTCCCTCTGCTGAAGACTTTTGTGTGCAGCTCCATGAGATGGTATGGGTTGAAAGGGAAAGGTTCCCTCTTGAAGGCGAGGCAAGGAGGCTTGGGGAGAGGCTTGCTGAGGCTGATCGACGGATAAATGCTGCTATGGTCACATCAAGGGTGAAAAAAATCAGCGGAGGTGCTGAAACTCCCGAGGCAGAAAGCAAGAAGGGCAAGACACCATTAGCCGCTAGTGATGGTGGCAATGGAACGGAGATGTCTACTGCGGGAACCTCCTCTGCCCCACCAAGACAAAGAAGGAGGAGGGATTACTCTGCCCTCCCACGCCCAATGGAAACTAGGGCCTCCTCACGAGCTGTCAAAATGAACCTAAAGGTGAATAAGCGAGAGAGGCCTTATTCTGCTGAGCAGGGAAAAGCTAGGGAGAAGCTGCTGTCCAGACTTGGCATGCAAGAAGATTTTGACTCTGGATGGGACTCAATGGACCAGGATGATGAATCAGATTTTAGCTTTGCTGATGATGGTGGCGGCTTTGGTGTTGGCATGGGGTTTCGTGATACGGAGCTGGAGGATTTTGGCGGTGATGTTGACTGACCTTCTCTGTGTGTGATTTTCTTTTGGACACTGTGTCTTTTTTGGTCTTGCGCTTTGTTTCTTTTTTCTTTCCTTTTGTGGCCCTCGGGCTGAGGTCGTAAGGGGTTTTGGGTGTGGATTGATTGATCCCTCCCCTCCCTTGTCTGCAGTGTTTGTATCTTTTGTTTATAAATTTTGGGGGGTTCCGGGAATAGCCTGGACCCGTGCCTTCTTTGTCTAAAAACCCAAAAACCCCAAAAACCTATAAAAATCATAAAAAACCCCAAAAAATATATAAGAACATAAAAAACCCTAAAAAACTTGAAAACCCCTTGAAAATCATGAAACCCCAACCCATAAAAACCCGAAAATAAAAAAAACTAAAAAACCACTAAAAACTCTAAAAACCCTAAAACCCCTAAAAATTAATTTGGATAATGTGGTGCCTCCCACTGATTCAAGGAACATGTCGATTTCTGGTTTCATTAATCGCCTGGATGAGTTTGAAGTTCTCCTTCCAGCTGACACTTACATGAAGATTCTAGATTACATCTTTATTGAAAGGGATGCCTTAATATGGAGGCCTAATATTATTGGGCAACTCAATGTGAATGATTTTTATCGGTCCAAATGTGCACGAGCCCTAGCTCCTCCAGCCTGGATTTCAAGCTTTAAAAGGACCTTTATCTGTTCGGCTAACCATCTAATACTCTGGAAGCTCGGGAAAAATTGGTTTTCACTTCAAGGGAAACTGCAACGAGCGGAACACAGTCAGGCCTCGGTCTGTTTCCTCAATCTTGGTGCCAAGGAATCTATACAACATTCCTTTCTTTAATGCAGGTTTGCAGCTGTGCTTTGGGACTACTTGTAGAAGCTGTTCGAGTTCCCTTCTTACTTGAGCAGGCTGTTGTTTGAGCTGCTAGACAGCCTGGTTAATTGTCCTTACAGCAGGCAGGTGTCCAACCTCTTGCTCATTGCCATTTCTGCTATTACATCTTATCTCTGGGCTGCCCAAAATGTGATTGCTTTTAACAAAAGGGACTCTCCTTCCATGGTGGTGTCGTGACCCTGCATATGGCAATCCATGCAGCGTCTCACATTTAGACAGGTCCAATGGAAAATGATGTTAATGATCTTATTCTCTTACGAATGTCGGAGTTTCTGGGAGGATAAAAAAAATGCATGTTCTCAAGTTCATCCGCTGGATTCCCTTGATCTCTTCCTAGATCAAGGTTAATGTGGATGGTGTAGCACTGGGAGCACTGGGCCCCTCTGGGTGTGGCGGGTTCTTCCGTACCCACCGAGGTTTCATCAAAGGATGCTTTCAACACTTTATTGGCAATGGGTGGGCCCTTGAAGCTAAATTGTTTTCCATGATGAAGGCAATTGAGTTTGTTGTTCGATTTGGATGGAGTCCTCTCTGGCTTGAATCAGACTCGATGCTTGCCGTGGAGGTCCTTAAAAAAAATCTGGGAGAGTCCCTTGGAGGATTCTTCCCCAATGGATGGATTGCCTTACCCTTTTCCAAAGGCTCAATCTCCATATTACACATACTTATCGAGAGGTGAACTCGGTAGCAGATATTCCCTTTCCAAGCAGGTGATTGTGGCAAGGGGCTCGATGTGGTCTTCCGTCGCCCTATCGTGCTGCCTACGATTTGTGGAGTCTGATATGAGGGGTGAGTTGCACACCCAGGTTTGTAATCCCTCCTTGTAACGTCTTGTCGGTTCCTTCTCTTTTTTAATAAATTTTTGGGGACCAGTTTCACCTGGTGTCGAACCTTCTTTGCCCAAAAATAATTAAAACTCCAAAAAACCTTAAAAATCACAAAAAACCCAAAAAAACCCTAAAACCCCAAGAAGACATTAAAAGCCCTGAAAACCCCTAAAAACCCTAAAAAAAATACTAAAATAGCACTAAAATCCATGAAAACGTAAAAACTCCTAAAAACGTTTAAAAACCCATCAAAACTATAAAACCCATAAAAACCTAAAAAAACCACTACAAACTCCCAAAATCCTCAAATCCCCTATAAATTATAAAAAACTCTAAATACCTTACAAACCCGAAAAACTCAAAAAAACCCATAAAAACCCTAAAAACCCCTGAAAACCCTGAAAACTCTGAAAATCCCAAAAAACCTTAAAAACCAAAAAATCCTAAAAAACATATAAAAATTAATGAAAATGTAGAAACTACGAAAAACACTGAAAACCATAAAACCCATAAAAACCATAAAAACCCTAAAACTGCATAAAAACCCTACAAACTCTAAAAACCCTTAAAGACCTAAAAAACATAAAACCCTAAAAAACTTAAAAACTTCCAAAAGACCTCAAAATCCCCAAAAAAGTACAAAAACCCAAAAAAATATAAATTACCCAAAAAGATCCTAAAAACCTAGAAAAACCCTAAAACCACTGGAAACCCTAAAAACCCTCAAAATCCCTTAAAAGCCTAAAAACCATAAAATTCTTAGAAAACCTCATAAAAAGCAATGAAAATGTAAAAAACACTAAAAACCTTAAACCCCCCTGAAAAACCATAAAAACCCCTAAAAATATAAAAACCCTAAAACCCATAAAAACCACTAAAAACTTTAAAAACCATTAAGACTCCTAAAAACGTTAAAAAACTCTAAAAGCCCTTAAAAACGATAAAAAACTCAAATAAACCCTAAAATCCCAAAAAACCCTAAATACGTTGAAAACACATAAAAACCCCTGAAAACCTCTAAAAACCCCCAACATCCCAAAAAACCCAAAAAACCCCAAAATCCTAAAAAACCCATAAAAAATCATGAAAATAAAAAATACCCCCCAAAACCCCAAAAACCCCGAAAAACAACAAACCCCCTAAAAACCTTAAAAACCCCAAAAAAACTAAAAACCCACTAAAAACTATAAAATTTCTTTAAACCCCAGAAAATGTCCTTCAGAACCTTAAAAAACCCAAAAGACCCTAAAAACCTAAAAAATCTCTAAAAACCCTTAAAACCCAAAAAACCATCAAAATCCCTAAAACTCCTAAAAACCCTAAAAACCAAAAAAATCTTTAAAACCCCTAAAAATCCATGAAACCATAAAAAACCCTTAAAAACCCTTGAAAACCAAAAAACCCATAAAAACATTAAAAACCTTAAAAACGAATAAAAACACTAAAAACCACAAAAAATCTAAAAACCCTTAAAACCCTAAAAACATTCAAAAACTCTAAAAGCCTAAAAAATCCTAAAAAACTCAAAAAAACCTAAAGACGCAAAAGACCCTAAAATCCCAAAGAAACTCTAGAAACCTCAAAAACCCTTGAAAACCCCTAAAATCCCTAAAAAACCTAAAAAGCATTGAAATCCTAAAAAGCCCTAAAAACCTTAAAACCACTAAAAAACCCCTAAAAACCTCGAAAAACCTCTTAAAACCAAAAAAACCCCTAAAACCCTTAAAAATGCAAAAAACCCATAAAAACCCAAAAAAAGCATAAAAAACCCTAAAAACCCATAAAACATTAAAAATCATGAAAACCCATAAAAATCCTAAAAATCCCCTAAAACTCTAAAACCCTTAAAACTACTGAAAACATTAAAAACTCTAAAAACCTTAAACCCCTAAAAACTCAAAAAAATCCTAAAAACCCAAAAAGACCATAAAAACCTGAAACAACCCATAAAACCCCTAAAACTCTAAAACCCCTTAAAACCACTAAAAATCCTCAAAATCCAAAAAAATCCTAAAAAACTAAAAACCATATAAATCCCAAAAAAACCAAAAAATCCATAAAAACATAAAAAACCATAAAACCCTGAAAACCCCCCAGAAAATCATAAAAACCCCTAAAAACATTAAAAACCCTGAAAACCTTAAAAACCCTAAAAACCCTAAAAACCCTTAAAAACCCAAAAAACCTTAAACAGATCTAATAAAACTTAAAACACTAAAATTCAAAAAACATCTAAAAACACAGGAGACTAAAAACCATGAAAACCCATAAAAACCATAAAAATCCAAAACAACCCCAACAAATCCATGAAAGCGGAAATCCCTAAAAACCCTGAAAAATCCCTAAAAACCATAAAAACCACAAAAAACCATCAAAACTCTAAAAACCCATAAACCCTCTAAAAAACAACTAAAAACTCTAAAAACCCTTAAAACCCCAAAAAACATTCAAAGTCTCTCAAACCCTAAAAAAGTCAAAAAAACCTAAAAACCTAAAAAGGCCCTAAAAACCCATAAAAACCTCTGAAAACCCCTTAAAACCATTAAAATCACTAAAAACATTAAAAAACAATAAAACCCAAAAAAATCATAAAACCCCCCCTAAAAATCCATGACAATGTGAAAACACTAAAAACCCTGAAATACTCTAGAAAACCAAAAAAACCCCTAAAAACCTTAAAAACACCTCAAAACCCGAAAAATCACTAAAAACTCTAAAAAAACTTAAAACCCATAAAAATGTTTAAAAAACTCTAAAAAACCATAGAACACCAAAAAAACTCAAAAAAATCCTTCAAACCCAAAAAGATCTTAAAAAATCGAAAAACCCCTAAAAACCTTTGAAAAACACTAAAAGCCCTCAAAATCTCTAAAAACCCTAAAAACCATAAATATCCTAAAAACCCCCTAAAAATCCATGGGAACGTAACAAACCTTAAAACCCCAGAAAAAACCCATGGAAGCCATAAAAACCAGCAAAAGCCTTAAAAAACTATAAAAACCCGTAAAACCCTAAAAACTCTAAAACCCCTTAAAATCCAAAAATATGTTAAAAACTCTAAAAAACCTTAAAACCCTAAAAAATTCAAAAAAACCCTAAAAACCCATAAAGAACCTTAAAACCCTGAAAATCCTGAAAAACCCCAAAACCCCCTTAAAATCCGTAAAACCCTCAAAATCCTTAAAACCCCTAAAAACCGTAAGAACAATAAAAATCTTTTAAAACCCCTTAAAATCCATGAAAAACCTCTAAAAGCCATAGATACCCCTAAAAACACATAAAAACCCACTAAAAATCTAAGAACCCTTAAAACCCTAAAAATGGTTAAAAATATACAAATCCTTAAATACCTAAAAACTCAAAAAAAATCCATAAAAACCCAAAAGACCCTAAAAACCCTGAAAATCCCTAAAAAGCCATGGGAAACCCTAAAAACCAACAAAACACCAAAAAACTATAAAAATCACTAAAATCCATAAAAATCCTAAAAATCCCAAAAACTATGTGAAACGTAAAAAACATTAAAAATGCTAAAAACCCATGAAAACCATAAAAACCCTAAAACCATAAAAACCCCATAAAAACCAAAAAACCCACTAAAAAACTACAAACACTTCAACCCCTTAAAACGACAAAAACACTAAAATATGATAAAAACAAACAAAAAATCTCAAAAAAACACTAAAAAACCTAAAAACCCCTGAAAAAATCCTAAAACTCTCAAAATCTCTAACGACTCCAGAAATCCCTAAAAACCATAAAAATCTTAAAAACCCATAAAAATCCAGGAAAATGTAAAAAACCCTAGAAACATAAAAAAAACCTCTGAAAACCATATAATCCTCTAAAAATCGTAAAAATGTCGAAAACCCATACAAACACTAAAACCCCACTAAAAACTCTAAAATCCCTTAAAACCTCTAAAAATGTTTAAAAACTTTAAAATCCTGAAAAGCCCTAAAAACTCCAAAAAAACCTAAAAACCCAAAAAACCAACCCCCCCTAAAAAACTTAAAAACTCCAAAACCCCTCAAAATCCCTAAAAACACTAAAAAACCCTAAAAACTATAAAAATAAAAAAAACACTACAAATCCATGAAAACTTAAAAAAAAAACCTAAGACCCTAAAAACCCGAAAAAACCTCTTGAATCCATAAAAACCCCTAAAACATTAAAAAACGAATAAAATCCTAAAAAATCACTAAAAACTATAAAAACTCCTAAAATGGTCAAAAAATCTAAAAGCCTTAAAACCTTAAAAACTCAAAAAAAAACCCAAAACCCAAAAAGTTCCTATTTTTTTTGAAAATCCCTAAAAACCCAAAAAACACCTAAAACACCTAAGACCCCTCAAACTAAAAACCCTAATAAACCCTAAAACCATTAAAATCCTAAAACCCCCTTAAATTCCATGAAAACATAAAAAACCCTAAAAAATCTAGAAAACCCCTAAAAATCATAAATCCCCGAAAAAAATTAAAAACCCCTAAAACTCATAAAAACCTAAAAACTCACTAAAAACTCTAAAAACCCTTTAAACCCCTAAAAACGTTAAAAAGCTCTAAGAAAATTAAATACCCTAAAAAACAAAAACAATCCCAAAAACCATAAAAGATAAAAAAAACACTAAAATCCTTGGAAAAACTGTAAAAACCCTCAAAATCTGTAAAAAAACATAAAAACCCCTAAAAAACTTAAAAAATCCAGAAAAACCCAGAAAAACCCTAAAACCACTAAAAATTCTAAAAACCCCTAAAACCCCAAAAAATGTAAAAAAACTCTAAAAAACCTTAAAACTCCTAAAAGACTCATTAAAAACCCAAAAAGACCCTACAAACCTTGAAAACCCCTAAAAACCAATGAAAACCCATAAAACCCCTCAAAATCCCTAAAAACCCTAAAAAATTCAAAAAACCATAAAAATATTAAAAAAACCCTAAAAATCCCAGAGAACATAAAAAACCCTAAAAACCATAAAAATCTGGAAAAAGCATTGAAAACCAAAAAACCCCTAAAAACCTTAAAAGACAAAAACCCCATAAAAATCCTAAAAACCCACTGAAAACTCTAAAAACCCTTTAAACACAAAAAACGTTAAAAGCTTTAAAAACCCTAAAAAACTAAAAAATCCCTTAAAACCCAAAAACCCAGAAAACCCAGAAAACCCCTAAAAATCCTAAAAAACTTTGAAAAACCCTAAACCCCTCAAAATCTATAAAAACACTAAAGATACCTAAAACCCCAAAAAAAATCGTCAAAAATACCTAATAATCCATGAAAATGTAAAAAACCATAAAACCCTAAAGACTCCATAAAAATCATAAAACCCCCAAAAAACCTTTAAAAAACCCTAAAACCACTAAAAAATCTAAAAAATCTTTAAAACCCTAAAAATGTTAAAAAAACTCTAAAAACCATAAAAACAATAAAAAACTCAAAAAAACCCTAAAAACCCAAAAAGACCTTAAAATCCCTAAAAACCCCTAAAACCCTAAAATCACCTAAAAAATCCTAAAACCCACAAAAATCTTTAAAATGCATAAAAACCATAAAATCCTCAAAAACTCCTAAAAATCCATGACAATGTAAACACCCAAAAACCCCCTAAAAACCTTAAAAAGCCCAAAAAACCCAAAAAACCCTAATAAGAACTACAAACTAAAAAAACCCCTTAAACCCCCAAAACCATTAAAAAACTAAAAAAACCTTAAAAACACAAAAAAACTAAAAAACTTCAAACCCCCAATAGACCATGAAAACCCTAAAAACCCTAAAACCCTTGAAAATCCCTAATAACCCTAAAAATCCATAAAACCCTAAAAACATATTAGAACCCATAAAAGTCTTAAAAACCTTAAAAAATCCAAGAAAACGTAAAAAACCCTAAAACCTTGAAAACCCCCCAAAAAACATAAAACCCCTAAAAACCTTAAAAAACCCTAAAAACCCATCAAACCCTTAAAAACCATTAAAAACTCTAAAACCCCTTAAAACCCCAAAAATGTAAAAAAAACATTGAAAACCCGCAAAACCATTACAAAACTCAAAAAAACCTTAAAAACCCAAGAAAAACCATAAAACCCCAAAAAATCCCTAAAAACCCAAAAAAAAATAAAAATCTAAAAAAACCCCTAAAATTCCATGAAAACATAAATATCCATAAAAACCATGAAAAATCCTTGAAAACTATAAAATCCATAATAAACTTAAAAGACACCAAAAACCCATAAAAACCTTAAAAATCATTAAAAATACTAAAAACCTTTAAAACCCCTAAAAACATAAAAGAAATCTAAAAACCTTTAAAACTAGAAAAAACCAAAAAAATAACAAAAACCCAAAAAGACCATAAAAACCTTTAAACCCCCTGAAAACCCTTAAAAACCCAAAAAATCCTAAAAAAGCCTTAAAACAATAAAAATCTAAAAAAACCTAAAAATCAATGAAAACGTAGAAAACCCTAAAACCCCTAAAAACCCTTGAAAACCATAAAACCCCCTAAAACTTTAAAAACATTAACACCCAATAAAACCCTAGAAACCACTAAAACTCTAAAAGACCTTATAAACCCTATAAATGTTAAAAACTATAAAAAACCATAAAAACCTAAAAAACTGGAAAAAAAAACATAAAAACCCAAAACAACCATAAAAAACCTGAAAAACCCTAAAACCCCCAAAAAACCTTAAAACCCTAAAATCCCAAAAAACCCTAAAAAACCCTAAAACCCATAAAATCCAAAAAAACACAAAAAATCCATGAAAATGTAAAAGCCTCTAAAAACCTGGAAGAACCCCTAAAAACCATAAAACCCCTAAAAAACCCCGTAAAATCCATGAAAAAGTAGAAAACACTAAAATCCCTCAAAACCATAAAACCCCCTAAAAACCTTAAAAACCCACTAAAAAATTAAAACCCCTAAAAACGTTAAAAAATCTAAAAACCATAAATCCCTAAAAATTCAAAAAAAAAACCAAAAACCTAAAATGGCACTAAAAACCCTGAAAAACCCCTTACAACCCCAATAATCATTAACTTCCTAAAAATCCTCTAAAAATCCATGAAAACATAGAAAACCCTAAAAACCCTAGAAACCATAAAACCCCTAAAAACCTTAAAAAGCATAAAAAGCCTAAAAAACACTAAAAACCAAAAACCCTTTAAACCCCTAAAAACCTTTAAAAAATCTAGAAATCTTAAAAACACTAAAAAATTCAAACCCCCCTGAAAACCCAAAAAGACACTAAAAACCTTAAACGACCATAAAAACCCCTAGAAAACCATAAAAACCCTCAACATCCCTAAGAACCCTAAAAACCATAAAACCATAAAATATTTTAAAACCCCTAAAAATGCATGAAAACACAAAGTGCCCAAAAAACCCTGAAATACCCCTGAAGATCATAAAAATACATAATACCTTTAAACCCCTAAAACTCATCAAACCCCTAAAAACCCACTAAAACCTCTAAAACCCCTCGAAATCCCTAAAACGTTAAAAAACCTCTAAAAACCATAAAACCCTAAAGATCCCATAAAAACACAAAAAACCCATAAATACCCAGAAAACCATAAAACCCCAAAAAACACTAAAAATCCCGAAAATCCCTAAAAACCCTAAAAATCCCAAAAAATCCTAAAACCCCCCTAAAAATCAATGAAAACTTAAAAAACCTAAAGCCCTGAAAACCCCCTAAAAACAACAAAACCCCAACAAACCATAAAAACCCTAAAACCCCTAAAACCCTAAAATCCTCTAAAAATTCTAAAACCCCATTAATCCCCTAAAAATGTTAAAAATCTATAAAAACCCAAAAACACTCAAAAAACCCAAAAACCCCAAAAACCCCAAAAACCCATGAAGGACCCTAAAATACCTAAAAGGCCCTAAAAACCCATAAAACCCTCATAATCCCTAAAACACCTAAAACCTTAATGGGGTTTTTTGAGTTTTTAGTGGTTTTTTAGGATTTTTATGGGTTTTTAGGGTTTTTTAAGGTTTTTATGATTTTCAAGGGTTTTTAAGGATTTTAGCGTTTTTTTACGTTTTAATGGATTTTAGGGGTTTCTTAGGATTTTTATGGTTTTTAGGGTTTTTAGTGTTCTATTGTTTTTTGTGTTTTTAGGGATTTTGAGGGGTTTTAGGGTTTTTAGGGGTTTTAGGTGTTTTAGGGTCTTTTGGATTTTTAGGGGTTTTAAGGTTTTTAGAGGTTTTTTATGGTTTTTTTGGGACTTTTCAGTGTTTTTAGGTTTTTTTATGTTTTCATAGATTTTTATAGGTTTTTTACGAATTTGAAGTTTTTTAGTGTTTTTAGGGATTTTGAGGGGTTTTAGGGGTTTTTAGATTTTTTTTTTAAGTTTTTATAGGGTTTTAGGGTTTTTAAAGGTTTTTATGGGTTTTAGGGTTTTTTATGTTTTCTAAGATTTTTATGGGTTTTTTAGGATTTTTATTGTTTTTTGGATTTTTATGGTTTTAGGGATTTTAAGGGACTTTTGGGTCTTTTTGGGTTTCTAGGGTTTTTTTTGTTTTTTGGCAAGGAAGATGCGAGGGTCGGGCTATTCTCGGCACCCCCAAATTTATTAGAAAGAAAAAAAGAGACACACCAGACAAGGGAGGGGAGGGGTCAAACGACCCACACCTGAAAACCCCTTACAACCCACGCCAAAAAAAGAAAAACCAAAAAAGAAAAGAAAAACCAAACAAGAACACCCAGGTCCAAACAACAACCATCACCATCATCCAGCAACATCCAGCATCCAGCAGCTCACTACTAAGAAATGATCGGCTTCCAACGTCACATATACCAACATCCATCACCTTCTCACCAAAACGTGCCTTCAGCCCCTCCCATCCAAGTAGCAACCAACACCCAGCTTCACTGTCTCCAGCCCCCATCACCTCCTTTCCAATCATAACCACCGCCAACATCACAGAAACAACTCCAGAATCATAAACAATAGCTTTATCACAGCCAAACCATACAACAACCAACATCCAGCACCCCGTTTTCAGACAACCAACTCCTCTTTCAAACAAACATCTCCCAGCAGCCCGCTTCCACCCCAGCAACCAGCAACACCAAATCCTCTCAACCCCACCATAACAAAAAACCAGCACCCACCACCTCCAGTCCTCGAGGGCAACTGAAGTCCAGCATATCAACATCCAGCAACTTAAGATCCAGACAAAAATTAGCAGCAATTTGAGAGAAAACCAACAACTAGAAGCAAAACACATACAATAGCTCAGAAAATAGCAACCATCTCCTCCTGGCCAGGCGAGCTCCGACATCTCACCATATCAAGACGCACAAGACCGACACCACTTAGCCGAAATAGTATCCATCACCCTCAATGAAACATGACCAAACCAACCACAACGCTAGAGACCATAATCCGACATAACATCCATATCACAACACAACATAACAGGACCTTCATCATCATCATGAAACCAATCTGTGGGAGAAACATCAGAAATACGAACCTAAATTTTCCGCACAAACTGATTCCAAGCCGACATCATTTGTACCTCTTTCATCCTTTGGGAAGATCTAAGATCCCCCATCTTCGACGCAAGCATCAAACTCCAAATACCACCACAGATCCAGAAAATACACCAGGAAACAACCAGCCGTAGATCAAAGCCGCAGAAACTCACCTTAGCAAAACGTGTAGAAGACCGAAGCAGTAAATCAGGAAAGATCGTCTGTCGTTGGGGCCAGAACCCGTGTCGCCGATGCACCCTGCTCCATCATTGAGGCCGCTGACTCTGCTGACCTGCCTAAGGTCCTAGATCTGCAAAGTCAACCCCGATCCGTGATAGAAATCCATGAAGGAAACCAATCGCCAGTGAGCCTTCAACGCCACAAGCTAGATCAGAACGATCTGAGTCTGCCGGAACCGCCAAAACCACCAAAGAAACACTGTCTTGAGGTTGAGGAACGTATCCTGAGAACACCATCGCCGAGAGAAGATCGAAGAGCCAGTGTCAAAACCCCGATCGTTTGTTTTTTTTTGGGTTTTTAAGGTTTTTAGGGTCTTTTAACATTTTTAGGGGGTTTAAGGATTTGTAAAGTTTTAGTGGGTTTTTAGGGTTTTTATGGTTTTTGGGAATTTTTTAGGATTTTTATGGTTCTAGGGGTTTTCATGGGTTTTTATGGTTTTTCAGGGTTTTTAGGGTCTTTTTTGGTTTTTAGTATTTTTTGAGCTTTTAGGGTTTTATATGTTTTTAGCGTCTTTTAAATTTTTTAGGGGTTTTAATGTATTTTAGAATTTTTTGGGTTTTTTAAGGTTTTATAGAGTTTTATTGTTTTCAGGGGTATTTTAAGGTTTTAGGGTTTTTTACTTTTAGATGGATTTTTAGAGCTTTCTAAGTATTTTTATGGGTTTTAGGGTGTTTTTAGGTTTTTAGGTATTTTGATGGATTTATAGTTTTTAAAGTGTTTTTTTGGGTTTTTAGGGTTTTCAAGGGTTTTTAGGGTCTTCTTGGGGTTTTAGAGGTTTTTTTTGAGTTTTTAAGGTTTTAATGGTTTTTAGAGTTTTCTAAAAATAATTAGGGGTTTAAGGGTTATAGATTTTTAAGTGGGTTTTATGGTTTTTATGTGTTTTTTATGTTTTTTATGTTTTTAGGGGTTTTTATCATTATCTGGTGGTTTTTCGAGTTTTTAGGGTTTTTTATATTTTCATGGATTATTAGGGGATTTTTGTATGTTTATGGATTTTAGGGGTTTTTAGGGGTTTTAGGGGTTTTAAGGGTGTTTAGGGTTTTTTTGGTCTTTTTGTGATTTTAGGGGTTTTTTGTGAGTTTTTATGGGTTTTAAGGTTTTTTTTGAGTTTTTAATAGTTTTAGGGTTTTTAAGGGTTTTTACTATTTTTAGTAGTTATTTGGTGTTTTTATGGATTTTTTGGGTTATTTATGGTTTTCAAATTTTTTAGGGTTTTTAATTTTTCATGTATTGTTAGGGGCTTTTAGGATTTTTATGATTTTTAGGGTTTTTTAGGGTTAGATATTTTGATGGTTTTTAGGATTTTTCAGAGGTTTTTAGGGTTTTAGAGTTTTTTAGGGATTTTTGGGTTTTTTGGGTTTTTTTAGTCTTTTAGAGTTTTTAATGTTTTTAACATTTTTAGGTGCTTTAAGGGTTTCTAGTGGGTGTTTAGGGGCCTTTCAAGGCTTTTAGGATTTTTTAGAATTTCCTGGACTTTTTATTCTTTTTAGGGTTTTTTTATGTTTTTAGGGATTTTGAGGGGTTTTAGGGTTTTTCAGGGCGTTTTAAGGTTCTAGGGTTCTAGGGTTTTTTCAGGTATTTTTTGGTTTTTTGGTTTTTTGGTTTTTAGGGGGTTTTGGGGGTTTTAAGTTATTTAATGTTTTCAGATCTTTTTATCATTTTTAGGGGTTTTGTGAGTTTTTAGAGTTTTTAGTATTTTTTGGGGGTTTGATGGGTTTTAGGGTTTTAATATTTGAGGGGTTTATGGTTTTCATGGGGTTTCTAGGTTTTTTTGGTTTTTTACATTTTCATGGATTTTTAGGGGTGTTTTGTATTTTTTGTTTTCTATGGTTTTTAGGGTTTTTAGGGATTTTGGGAGGTTTTAGGGTTTTCTAGGTTTTAGGGTGTTTTGGGGTTTTGGGGTTTTTTTAGCTTTTTAGGGATTTAGGGTTTTTTAGATTTTTTAATTTTTTAGGGGTTTAAAGGGGGTTGGGAGTTTTTTATGGTTTTTTAGTGTTTTATGGGGTTTTACAGATTTTTAAGGTTTTTAGGAGTTTTTAGAGTTTTTTAGAGTCTTAGGGTTTTTTTTTGAGTTTTTAGGTGTTTTAAGGTTTTTAAAGTTTTTTTACGTTTTTAGGGGTTTTATGGTTTTTAGTGATTTTTAGGGGTTTTATGGGATTTTAGGGTTTTGAAGGTTTTTATGGTTTTCAGGGGGTTTCAGGGTTTTTAAGGTTTTTTATGTTTTCATGGATTTTAAGGGGGTTTTAGGATTTTTATTTCTTTTAGGGTTTTTGGGGTTCTGATAGATTTTGATTGTTTTTAGGATTTTTCAGGGGTTTTAGGGTATTTTTGGATTTTCAGGGTTTTTAGGTTGGGTTTTTAAGTTTTTTTTTTCAGTTTTTTAGGGTTTTCACGGTTTTTATAGTTTTTTAACATTTTTAGGGGTTTAAAGGGGTTTTATAGATTTTTAGGGGTTTTAGGTTTTTAGGGTTTTCATGTATTTTATGTTTTCATAGATTTTTAGCTGTTTTTATGACTTTTATTGTTATTAGGTTTTTTTGGGTTTTTAGTAATTTTGAAGGATTTAGGGGTTTTTTGGTTTTTAGAGTCTTTTTGAGTTTTTAGGGGGGGTTTTTTTGAGTTTTTAGGGGTCTTAAGGTTTTTTAGAGTTTTTAATGTTTTAATATTTTAAACGATTTTTTAAGTTTTTAGTGGTTTTTAGGGTATTTGTGGGTTTTTAGGGTTTTATGGTATTTATGGGTTTATATGATTTTTTGGGGTTTTTAAGGTTTTTAGTGGTTTTAGGCTTTTATACATTTTCATGGATTTTTAGGGGGTTTTATGATTTTTATGATTTTTAGTGTTTTCAAGGATTTTGAGGGTTTTTAGGGCTTTTTAGGGCTTTTAGGGGTTTTCAGGGTTTTTTCTCTTTTTGGGTTTTTTGGGACTTTTTTGAGTTTTTAGGGTTTTTAGGTTTTTTAGAGTTTTTACAGTTTTTAGGGATTTTAAGAGTTTTTAGAGTTTTTAGTGGTTTTTATGGGTATTTTGGGTTTTTAAGGTTTTTAGGGGCTTTTATGGTTTTGGGTTGTTTTTAGGGGGTTTTAGGGTTTTTTACATTTTCAACAATTTATAGGAGTTTTTAAGGATTTTTATGGTTTTTAGGGTTTTTTAGGATTTTTAGGGAATTTGAGGGTATTTAGGGTTTTTTAAGGTTTTTAGGGTTTTTCTAGGTTATTTGGGTCTTTTCGGGTTTTTAGTGTTTTGTTTTGTGTTTTTTAGTGTTTTAAAGGTTTTTAGAGTTTTTTTTAGCGTTTTTAGGGGTTTTAAGAATTTTTTAGAGTTTTTACTGTTCTTTTAGGTTTTGTAGGGGCTATTTGGGTTTTTAAGGTTTTTAAAGGATTTTTATGGTTCTCTGGGGTTTTTTAGGGTTTTTAGGAATTTTTACAATTTCGTGGATTTTAATGGGCTTTGAGGATATTTATAGTTTTTAGGGTTTTTAGGGGTTTTAGGGATTTTGATGGTTTTTAGGTGTTTTCAAGGGTTTTTAGAGTTTTTAGGGGTTTTCAAGGTCTTTTAGGTTTTTAGGGTTTTTTTAGTTTTTAGGATTTTTACGTTTTTAGAGGTTTTTAAAAAATTTAGGGGTTTAAAGGGTTTTTAGCGTTTTTAGTGGTTTTTTAGATTTTTTTAAAAATATTAGGGTTTTTTAATGTTTTAGGGGTTATTATGGTTTTCAATGTTTTTTAGGGTTTTAGGGTTTTTTATGTTTTCATATATTTGTAGGTGTTTTTTATAGTTTTTATGGTTTTTATGGTTTTTAAGGGTTTTCATAGATTTTGGGGGGTTTTATGGTTTTTAGGGGTTTTAGGGGTTTTAGGGTTTTTAGGGTTTTTAGGGTTTTTAGGGTCTTTTGGGTTTTTAGGGTTTTTTATTTTTTATGGCGTGTACAGGTTTTAGAGTTTTTTTTAACATTTTTAGGGGTTCTAAAGTCTTTTAGTGTTTTTAGTGGTTTTTAGGGGTTTTGCATTTTCATGAATTTTTAGGGGGGTTTGGGGATTTTTTTGGTTTTTAGGGTTTTTATTGTTTTTATGGATTTTGAAGGTTTTTAGGGTTTTGTAGAAGTTTTTAGGGTTTTATAAGTTTTTTAGGTTATTCTGGGTTTTTATAGTTTTTTTTAGTTTTTAGGGTTTTAGAATTTTTTAAAGTTTTTAGGCTTTTTATGGGGTTTTAGAGTTTTTAGTTGTTTTTGATTTTTTAAGTTTCTTAGTGGGTTTTATGTTTTTTTTGGGAATTTTACATTTTGAAGGATTTTATATTTTAGGATTTTTTAGGGTTTTAAGGATTTTGAGGGTTTTAGGGTTTTCAGGGGGTTTATAGGGTTTTTATGGGTTTTAAGGGTTTTTATGGTCTTTTGGTATTTTAGATGTTTTTTTAGTATTTTAGAGATTTTAAGGTTTTTTAGAGTTTGGTTTTTAGGGATTTTTATGGTTTTCAATGGATTTTTAGTGTTTTTGGTTTTTTATGGGTTTTTTTTATTTTTTTTGGGTTTTTATGGTTTTCAAGGGGTTTTCAAGGTTTTCCGGATTTTTTACAATTTCATGGATTTTTTTTGGGTTTTTTAGGCTTTTTTGGTTTTTAGTGGTCTATAGGGTTTATATGGATTTTGCAGGTTTTTAGGGTCTTTTCTGGGGGTTTTAGGGTTTTTAGGGATTTTCATGGTATTTAGGGTCTTTTTGCCTTTTTAGAGTTTTTTTGGAATTTTTGAGGGTTTTAAGGTTTTTTTGAGTTTTTTTACATTTTTTGGGCTTTTAAGGGATTTTAGAATTTTTATTTGTAATGGGATTTTTATTGTTTTTTATGGTTTTTTAAGGTTTCTAGGGGTTTTATGGTTTTAAGGGGTTTTCAAAAATTTCTATGGTTTTTTACATTTTCATGAAATTTAAGTGTTTTTTTAGGATTATTACGGTTTTTAAGGTTTTTAGGATTTTTAGGGATTTTGATGGTTTTTATGGATTTTTAGGGTTTTTATGGCTTTTTAGGGGTTTTAGGGGTTAAAGGGTCTTTTGGGTTTCTAGGGTTTTTAGGGTTTTAAGGTTCATTAGAGTTTTTTTAAAAGTTGAGGGGTTTTAAGGGTTTATGGGTTTTAAATTTTTTTAGGTGTTTTATGGTTTACAAGGTGGGTTTCAGGGTTTTTTACATTTTCATGGATTTTCAAGGGTTTTCTCGGACTTTTATGGTTTCTAGGGGGTTTAGAGTTTTTTGGGATTTACAGGGTTTTTATGGTTTTTAGGGGTTTAGGGGTTTTCAAGGTTTTGAAGGTCTCTTTGGGTTTTTAGGGGGTTTTTTTGAGTTTTTATGGTGTTTAAGGTTTTTTCGAGTTTTTTTTTACATTTTTATGGTTTTTTAGAGTTTTTAGTGTTTTAGGGTTTTTATGGGTATTAGGTTTTTAATGTTTTTGGGGTTTTATGGCGTTCAGGGGATTATAGGGTTTTTTACGTTTTCATGGATTTTTAAGGGGTTTTTTTTTATTTTTATGTTTTTTTAGGGGTTTTAGGGTTTTTAGAGATTTTGAGAGTTTTTTGGGATTTTCAGTGTTTTTTTGGGTCTTTAGGTCTTTTTAGGGGTTTTAGAGTCTTTTGGGGTTTTAGGGTTTTTTTTTAGATTTTTAGGGTTTTAAAGGTTTTTTAGAGTTTTTTTAACTTTTTTAGTGGTTTAAAGGTTTTTTAGAGTTTTTAGTGGGTTTTTTGGGTTTTTCTATGTTTTTAGTGTTTTTTATGTTTTTGAGTGGTTTTTATGGTGCAAAGGTGTTTTTCTAGGTTTTTAGGGTTTTTTACATTTTCTAAGATTTTTATGTGTCTTCAGGATTTTTATGGTTCTATGGTGTTTTAGGTTTTTTAGTTTTTTTAGGGATTTTGATGGTTTTGGGGGTTTTTTCGGAGTTTTTAGGGTCTTTTGTGTTTTTAGGGTTTTTCCAGTTTTTAAGGATTTTATGGATTTTACATTTTTTAGGGATTTTAAGGGTTTTTAGAGTTTTTAGTGGTTTTAGGATTTTATGGGGTTTTAGTGTTTTTAAGGGTTTTAGTGGTTTTTATTGTTTTAGGGATTTTTCCTGGGTTTTAGGGTTTTTTATGTTTTCATGGATTTTGAGGGGGGTTTTAGGATTTTTATGTTCTTTAGGGTTTTTAGGGATTTTAAGGATTTTTCGGGTTTTTAAGGTTTTTTAGAGTTTTTTAAGGTTTTTAGAGGTTTTAAGGGTATTTAGAGTTTTAGTGGGTTTTTAGTGTTTTTATGGTTTTTTAGGGTTTTTAAGGTTTTTATGGGTTTTTTTTTGTTTTTAATATTTTTTTATGGTTGGTTTCATTTTTACGTTTTCATAGGTTTGTAGGGGGTTTTAATGATTTTTATAGTTTTTATGGTTTTTTGGGTGATTATCGATTTTGAGTGATTTTTTGTGTTTTTAGGGATATTTAGGTTTTTTTGGATTTTTAAGGACTTTTGGGTTTTTAGGATTTTTTTTATTATTTTAGGGGTTTTAGTGTTTTTTTGGGTTTTTTATAGTTTCATGGTTCTTTAGGGTTTTTTTAGGAATTTTACCGTTTTTATTTTTTTTAGCGTTTTTGGGGATTTTGAGGGGTTTTTAGAGTTTTTAGTGGTTTTCAGGTTTTTCATGGTCTTTCTTAGTTTTAGGGTATCTTTATTGTTTTTTAAGGGTTTTTCAAGTTTTTTAACTTTTTTAGGGGTTTTAAAGGGTTTTATATTTTTTTAGTGATTTTTTATTTTAATATGGGTTTTTATGGTTTTTAAATGTTTTTAGGGGTTTTATGGTTTTCATGGATTTTTCAAGGTTTTTAGGGTCTTTTACATTTTTATGGATTTGTAGGGGTTTTTTCGGATCTTTATGGTTTTTAGGGTTTTTATAGATTTTGACGGTATTTTGGATTTTTTTAGGGTTTTTGGATTTTTTTAGGGGTTTCAAGAACCCTAAAGCCTTGAAAACCCCCTTAAAACCTTAAAACCAATAAAAAGCTAAAAAACTCTAAAACCCAAAAATTTACAAAAAACCCCTAAAAGACGCTAAAAACTTTGAGAACCCTTAAACCCCCTAAAAATGTTAAAAACATTAAAAACCTTTAAAACCCTAAAAACTCAAAAAAACCCCCAAAGACCCTAAAAACCCTAAAAACTACTAAAAACCTCGGCAAACCCATAAAAATAGTAAAAACCCCCAAACCCCCAAAAAACCATAAAAATCCTAAAAAACCACTAAAATCCATGAAAACTTAAAAACTCTAAAAACCCTAGAAAACCCCTGAAAACCATAAACCCCCTAAAACCATAAAACCCCTAAAACCATAAAACCCCTAAAACCCACAAAACCCTAAAAAAACCATGAAAAATTAGAAAAACTCATAAAATCCCTAAAAATGTTAAAAACCATGAAAAACTTTTAAAACCTAAAAAAAATCAAAAAAACCTACAAAATCAAAATACCCTAGAAACTTTGAAAAACCTTCAAAACCCTAAAACCACTGAAAGAACTAAAAACCCTCAAAATCCCTAAAAAACCTAAAAACCATAATAATCCTAAAAATCCCTTAAAACAAAAAAAACCCTAAAAACCATAAAAAATCCCTAGAAACCTAAAAACCCCACAAAAACCTTAAAAGCCCCCAAAACATTAAAAAACTCTAGAAAAACTTTAAAACCCTAAAAAACTCAAAAAAACCCAAAAGACCCTAAAAACCCTAATAAAACCTAAAACCCTAGAAAACCCCTAAAACCCTACAAAATCCCTAAAAACACAAAAAACATAAAAATCTTAAAAACCCCTAAAAATCTATGAAAACAAAAAAAAATCCTAAAAACCATAATAAACCCCAAAACCATAAAAGCCCATAAAAACCTTAAAAACCAAAAAACCCCATAAAACCCCCAAAAGACCATTAAAACTCTAAAAACACTTTAAACCCCTAAAAACGTTAAAAACTCTAAAAAACCTTAAAAACCCTAAAAAATTCAAAAAACTCCAAAAACACAAAAAGACCTTACAACCCCTTAAAACCCCTCAAAAATCCTAAAAACCCTAAAAACCATAATAATCCTAAAAACCCTTAAAAATCCATGAAAATATAAGAAACCCTAAAAACCCTTAAAAACCTATGAGAAGCCAAAAAAACCCAAAAAACCTTAAAGACCCTAAAAACCCATAAAACCCTTAAAAACGCTAAAAACTCAAAATACCCTTCAAAGCCCAAAAATGTTAAAAAACTATAAAAACCTTAAAAACGTTAACAAACTCAAAGAAAAACAATAAAACACCAAAAAGAAACCGAAAACCCTGAAAACACAGAAAAACCCTAAAAAACCTCAAAAACCCTAAAAACCCTCAAAATTTCTAAACACCCTAAAACCTTAAAAACACAAAAAACACAAAAAACCCTAAAAATCAATAAAAAATTTAAGAACCCTGTAAACCCGTAAAAATGATAAAAAAATATGAAAAACCTAACGAAGCCTAAAAAACTAAAAAAACACTAAAAACCCAAAACGGCCCTAAAAACAATGAAAAACCCAAAAAACCAAAAACCCCGTAAAAATTCTTTAAAACCCTCAAAATCCACAAAATCATATAAAACTCTAAAAATCCATGAAAAACTAAAAAACCCTAAAAACCTTGAAAACCCCCTGAAAATAATAAAAACCCCTAAAAACCAAAAAACCCTAAAAAACCCATAAAGATGTTAAAAAATTGTATAAACACAACAAGAACCTAAAAAAACCCTAAAAACACAACAAAAACCTAAAAAACCACTAAAATCTCTAAAAAACCCTATAACCCCTAAAAATGTTAAAAAAATCTAAAAAACATTAAAAGACTTAAAAACTCAAAAAACCTAAAAACTCTAAAACCCGCTAGAAACCCTGAAGAACCCTAAAACCTAAAAAAACCCTACAAAAACCACTAAAACTCTAAAAACACCTTAAAACCCTTAAAAATGTTAAAAACTCGAAAAAACATTAAAACCCCTATTAAACTCAAGAAAACCCTTAAAATCCAAAAAGACCATAAACCCCGAAAAAAACCTAAACACCCAAAAACCCCCCTGAAAAACTCTAAATCCCCTCAAAATCCCTAAAAACCCTAAAAACAATAAAAATTCTAAAACCCCCTAAAAATCCATGAACATATAAAAAACCCTAAAACACTAATAAACCCCTGAAAACCATAAAAACACCTAAAATCCTTAAAAAACCTAAAAAAACATAAATCTCTTAAAAACCACTAAAAATCCAAAATCCCTCAAAATCCAAAAAAACATCAAGAAACTCTAAAAAAACTTAAATATCCTAAAAACTGAAAAAGCCCAAACCCCCCCCCCCCCCAAAAGACCATAAAAACCCTGAAACCCCCCTAAAACAATCTAAAAAAACCCTAAAAACCCTAAAAACTAACGAAATCCCTAAAACTCTTGAAAAAACCCTAAAAACAATAAAAATCCTAAAAAACCTCTAAAAATCCATGAAAACATAAAAAACCCTAAAAACCCTGAAAAACCCTTGAAAACCATAAAAAACCTAAAAACCTAAAAACCCCTCAAGACACAAAAAAACCCTTAAAACCCAAAAAATCCACAGATGCTAAAAACACTGAAAACCCCTAAGAACCCAAAAAACTCCTAAAAAACCCTCAAAATATGTAAAAATGCCAAAAACCACAAAAATTCTAAAAACCACTAAAAATCCTTGAAAATGTAAAATACCCTAAAAACACATAAAAACCACTAAACCCCTAAAAACCATAAAAACACATAAAAACCCTGAAACCAACTAAAAACTTTAAATAACCTTTAAACTCCTAAAAACATTAAAAATATCTAAAAAGAATTAAAAACCCAGAAAAACACAGAAAAAAACCACAAAAATCCAAAAAGACTCTTAAACCTAAAAACAATAAAAACCTTTGAAAACCCCTAAAAGCCATCAAAATCCCTAAAACCTTTAAAAACTCTAAAAACCATAAAAATCCTAAAAAACCATAAAAATCCATGAAAATAAAAAAAAACCCTAAAAACCCCTCAAAGCCAGAAACCCCCTAAAAACCTTAAGAAAATCCAAAAACCCCATAAAACGCACTAAAAACTCTAAAAACCATAAAACCCCTAAAAACGTTCAAAAACTCAAAAAAAAATTAAAAACCCTAAAAAACTCTAAAAAACTCTAAAAACCCCAAAAGACCCTAAAAACCCTAAAAAACCCTGAAAACCCCAAAAAACCCTGAAAAACCCAAAAAACCCTCAAAATATCTAAAAACCCTAAAAACAAAAAAAAAACCTTAAAAGCCTCTAAAAATCCAAAAAGCGTAAAACCCGCTAAAAAACTTGAAAAACCCCTAAAAACCATAAAAACCCCTTAAAAACTTAGAAACTCAGAAAACCCTAAAACCCACTAAAAACTGTAAAATCCCTTAAAACCCTAATAACGTTAAAAAACACTAAAAACCCTTAAAACCATAAAAAACTAAGAAAAACCTAAAAACCCAAAAAGACCTTAAAGACCTAAAAAAACATGAAAACCCTAAAAATCATAAGAAACCTAAAAAAACCTAAAAAAACCCAAAAAAAAATCATGAAAACGAAAAAAATCAAAAAAACCCATTAACCATAAAACCCCTAAAAACCCAAAAAACCCAAAAAAACCACTAAAAAAATATAAAAACGCTTAAGACCCCTAAAATGTTAAAAAATGATAAAACCCCATAAAAACCAAAAAACCAAAAAACCCAAAATGATCCAAAAAACCTTGAAAACACATAAACACCCTCAAAATCCCTAAAAACCTAAAAAACCATGAAACTGTAAAAAAACCCAAAAAACCACTAAAACACCCTAAAAACTCTTAAAACCCTTAAAAATTCCAAAATACCGCAAAAACCACTAAAAATTCTAAGAAACCCTTATAATCCCTAAAATGGTTAAAAACTCCAAAAAATCCTAAAAACCCTAAAAACTAAAAAAAGCCCAAAAAACTCAAAAGGCCCCAAAACCCCAAAAAATCATAAAACAGCTAACCCCCCCCCAAGAAAGAACACCCAAAAAGCCCTAAAACCCCATAAAACCCCTCAAAATCAATATAAACCTTAAAAACCATAAATACCAAAAAAACCTAAAACACCCTAAAAATCCATGAAAATGTAAAAAGAACCCTAAAACCCCCTGAAATCCATAAAAACCCATAAAACCCCTAAAACCCTCTAAAATGTTAAAAACCTTTTAAACCCCTAAAAACATTACAAAACACTAAAAAACCATAAAACCCCTAATAACTCAAAAAACCCTAAAAACATAAAAAGACCATAAAAACCCTAAGAACTATAAACTCAAAAAAAACACTAAAACCCTTAAAATCCATAAAACCTAAAAACCATGAAATTCTTTAAAACCCCTAAAAATCTATTAAAACATAAAAATCCATAAAAACCCTGAAAACTATAAAACCGCTAAAAACCTTAAAAACCCTAAAACCCATAAAAACCCTAAAAACACTAAAAAAACTAAAAACACTAAAAGCTCTGAAAACCCTTAAAATGTAAAAAACTATAAGAAAACCTTTTAAAACCTAAAAATCTAAAAAAGAACCCTAAAAATCCAAAAAAAACATGAAAAAAACCCTAAAACCCCTAAAAACCATAAAAATCCTAAACTCCCCCAAAATCCATGAAAACTTAAAAACCATAAAAAGCCTAAAAACACTAAAAACCAGAAAACCTCAAAACCCTTAAAAAATCCTAAAACCCCATAAAGATCCTAAAAACTCACTAAGAACTATAAAAACCCTAAAACCCCTAAAAACGATAAAAAAATCTACAAAACCTTAAAAACCCTAAAAACCCTAAACCCATAAAAATTGTAAAAAACCCCTAAAAATCCATGAAAATTGAAAAAACAAAAAAAACCAAGAAAAACCTTGAACCCATAAAACCCCCCAAAAGCTTAAAATACCCTAAAACCCCATAAAAACCCTTAAAACCTAATAATGTTAAAAACTCTAAAAAACCTTAAAAACCATAAAAAACTCAAAGAAACCCTAAAACCCCAAAAGGCCATAAAAACACTAAAAACCCTAAAAACAACTCAAAAATCCCTAAAAACCCAAAAGACCATTAAAAACACTAAAAACCCTAAAAACACATCGGAAACCCTAAACATATTCAAAATCTCAAAAACCCAAAAAATCAAAAAACCATAAAAATCCAAAAAATCCAAAAAATCCATAAAAAAGTAAAAAAGCCTCAAAACCCCGAAAACCCTTGAAAACCATAAAAAACCCATAAAAAACCAAAAAACCCAAAAGAGCCCTAAAACCACCAAAAACTCTAAAAACCCTTAAAACCCCTAAAAATGTTTAAAAACTCTAAAAATCTTAAACCCCTAAAAAAGAAAAAAAATCAATAAAAACTCAAAAAAACCCCAAAAAATGTTGAAAAACCCCTAGAAACCCTGGAAAAACCCCAAAAACCCTCAAAATCCCTAAAACAATAAAAAACCATAAAAACCCTAAATACCATAAAAATCCTAAAGAACCGGTAAAAATCCATGAAAACATAAAAAACCCAAAACACCATGAAAAAAACCTAAAACCATAAAAACCCCTAAAAACATTAAAACCCATAAAAAACATAAAAACCCTAAAAACCCTAAAATATGCTAAAAACACTAAAAATCGAAAAACTTTTTAAACCCTAAAAACATTAAAAACTCTAAAAATGTCCAAAAATCCTAAAAACTAAAAAAATCCAAAACCCAAAAGACCCTAAAAACCCTAAAAACACTAAAACCCCCTGAAAACCCTCAAAATCCCTAAAAACCTTAAAAAACACTAAAAACAAAAAACAAACCCGAAAAACCCAATTAAAACTCTTAAAACCCCTGGAAAAATAAAAAATACTTAAAAACCCAAAAAGGCCCTAAAACCTGGAAAACAATAAAAACCCTAAACAACTATGAAAAATAAAAAACCATAAGAATCATAAAAATCATAAAAAACCACTAAAAATCCATGAAAATGTAAAAAACCCTAAAATCCCTGAAAACCCCTAAAACCATAAAAACCCATAAAAGGCCCTCAAAACCCTAAACCCCCCTATAATCTCTAAAAACCCTTAAAACCCTGAAAAACATTAACAACTCTAAAAAACATTAAAAACCATAAAAACTCAAAAAAAACCTAAAAACCTAAAATGAACCAAGAACCTATAAAACCCCTAAAAACCCTAAAACCCCTAAAAAACCATAAAACCCCTCAAAATACCTAGAAACCATAAAAAACCCTAAAAGCCATAAAATTCCTAAAATCTCTAAAAATCAATGAAAACATAAAAAACCATGAAAACCATGAAAACCCCCCTGAAAACCAGAAAAACCCCCTAAAACGTTAAAAAAAACCCAAAAAACCCTGAAAATCACTAAAAACTCTAAAAACATGTAAAACCCCTAAAAACGCTATAAAACTCTAAAAAACCTTAAAATCCCTAAAACTTCAAAGTATTCAGACATGCCATATGGCGAATGATGTTCGCGAACTGATCATCCTTCGGTTGCTTGGTGTCTCTGGCAGGGCAAAAAAAACCCATGGTTCCCAAGTTTATTCGATGGATCCCTCCAGTACCCTCCTGGATTAAGGTCAATGTGGATGGTGCGACCCTTGGTTCGTCGGGCCCTGCTGGATGTGGTGGAGTTTTCCGCACCTATCGGGGCTTTGTCAAAGGATGCTTCCAGCACTTTATTGGTGATGGGTGTGCCCTTGAAGCTGAATTGTGGTCCATGATAAAGGCGATTGAGTATGCTGTCAGGTTTGGGTGGAGCTTCCTGTGGCTTGAGTTTGATTCCATGCTTGCTGTGAGCTTTCTCAAAAACAGATCTACGTGCGTCCCCTAGAGGCTCCTCACCCTGTGGATGGACTGCCTCGCCATGTGCCAAAGGCTGAATCTCACTATGACACATGCCTATCAGGAGGCAAATTCAGTTGCAGATGCTCTTTCCAAGCAGGCCATTGTGGAGCGCTGCTCATTGTGGTCTTTCGTCACCACACCTCCCAGCTACTCGTTCGTCATCTCTGACTTGAAGGGTGAGGTGCACACCCGATTATGTAATCCCCCAATTGTAACACTATGTTTGTCCTTTTCTTTTTGTTTAATTTTGGGGGACGAGGCTTGCCTGATCTAGAGCTTTCCTTGCCCTAAAACTTAAAAAAACTTTAAAACCCAAAAAGTCCCTAAAAACCCGTAAGAACCTCTAAAAACCCTAAAAACCATCAAAATCCCAAAAGACCAAAAAATTATTAAAAAACCTAAAAATCCTAAAAAACCCCAAAAATACATGAAAACTTAAAAAACCCCTGAAAACCTTAAAAACCCTAAAAACCATGAAAAGCACAAAAAACCCAAAAAACCTAAAACCACTAAAACCTCTAAAAACCCTTAAAACTGAAAAAACATTAAAAAAATCAAAAAAACCTTAAAACCTCTAAAATAATAAAAAACTCTAAATACCCAAAAGACCTGAAAACCCAAAAACACCCTAAAAATCATAAAAGACATGAAAAAACCCTAACCCTCAAAATCTAGAAAATCCCTAAAAACCATAAAAAACTTAAAAAACCCTAAAAAACCATGAAGACATAAAAAAACTATAAACGTTGAAAAACAACTGAAAACCATAAAAGCCCATATAAACCTTAAAAACCTTGAAAAAACCATAAAAACCCTTAAGATCCCTAAAAATGTTAAAAAACCTTTAAAACCCTAAAAAACTCAAAAAAAAAACCTAAAAACCTAAAAAGACCCTAAAATCCTAGAAAATCCTAAAACCCCTAACCCCCCCCCCCCCGAAGAACCCTCAAATCCCTAAAAATCCAAAGAAAACCTTAAAAATCATAAAAAACCTAAAAAACACCTAAAACCCCATGAAAACGTAAAAACCCAAAAAAAACTGAAAACCCCTGGATGATGGTGATGGTTGCTACTTGGACTTGGGTGTGCTTGTTTGCGTTTTCTTTCTTTTTTGATTTTTCTTTTTTTGGTGTGGGGTTGTAAGGGGTTTTTTGGGGTCGGTTGTTTAACCCCTCCCCTCCCTTGTCTGTTGTGTCTCTTTTTTTCTTTCCAATAAATTCGGGGGGGGGGGCATAGCCCGACCCTCTCATCTTCCTTTCCCTAAACATTAAAAAACCTTAAATACCCATAAAAACCGTAAAATATCAAAAAACTCTAAAACCCCCCTAAAAAATCCCTAAAAACCCTCTAAAAACCCAAGAAAATTAAAAAACCCTGAAGAACCCCTAAAAACCATGAAAACCCCTAAAAACCTGAAAAACCCCTAAACCCCATAAAAACCCAAAAACCCAAAAGACTCTAAAACCCCTTTAATCCCCCGGAAACGTTAAAAACTTTAAAAAACATTAAAAACCCAAAAAAACTCAAGAAAACCCTAAAAACCCAAAGACCCTTAAACCCTAAAAAACCCTAAAAACCTCTAAAAACTCTAAAACCCTCAAAATCTAGAAAAACCCCATAAAACTATGAGAATCGTAAAAAACCCCTAAAAATCAACGAAAGCAAAAAAACCCTAAAAACCCTGAAAAACTCGTAAAACCATTAAACCCCCCCCCCCTAAACATTAAAAAACATTAAAAACCCCTAAAAACCCTGAAACCCCTTGTAAAACCCTAAAACCCCTCAAAATTTCCCAAGAACCTTGAAAATCCATAGAAACCATAAAAATCATTAAAAACCCCTAAAATTCCCAAAAAACTCAAAAAACCATGAAAACCCATAAAAACCCCTGAAAACTATAAACTCTCTAAAACCTTAAAAAACCCTAAAAGCCACTAAAAAGCCCTTAAATCCCCTAAAAATGCTACAAAAACACTAAAAACTTTAAAAACCTTAAAAAAACTCAAGAAAACCAATAAAAACACCAAAAGACCCTAAATTCCCGAAAAACCACAAAAAACCCTAAAACCCCATTAAAACCCACAAAATCCCTAAAAACCATAAAAACAATAAAACCCCCCATAAAAAACCAAGAAAACATAAAAAATCCTAAAAACCCTTAAAACCAATGAAAAACCTTTAAAAACCATAAAACCCCTTAAAACATTAAAAATCCCTAAAAACCCCTAAAAACCAAAAAAAAATCTAAAAACCCTTAAAACCCCTAAAAATGTTAAAAAACTCTAAAAACACTTTAAAACCCTAAAAATAAAATATAAAATCCCAAAAGACCCTAAAAACCCTAAAAATCCTAAAAACCCTAAAAACCATCAAAATCACTAAAAATCCTAAAAAAATAAAAATCCTAAAAATCCACTAAAAATCAATGAAAACGGAAAAAACCATAAAAACCATGAAAACCCTTGAAACCCATAAAACCCCTAAAAACCATAAAAACCCATAAAAACCCTAAAAACAAACTAAAAACTCTACAAACCCTGAAAACCCATAAAAACATTGAAGAACTCTAAAAACCATTCAAAACCCTAAAAAAGAAAAAATACCCTAAAAACCAAAAAAGTCCCTAAAACCAAAAAAGTCCTTAAAACCCTAAAAAACCCTAAAAACCCCTAAAAACCTCAAAATCCACAAAAAACCTAAAAATCCACAAAGACAATAAAAATCCTAAAAAACCTCTAAAAATCCATGAAAACCAAAAAAACCTGAAAAACTCCAAAAAACCATGAAAACCCCAAAAAAGCTTAAAAACCCTAAAACCCCATAGAAACCATAAAAACCCACTAAAAACTCTAAAAACCATTTAAACCCCCAAAAATATTAAAAACTCTAAAAAACCTTAAAAACCCAAAAAAAAACTCAAAAACCCTAAAAATCCAAAAGACCCTTAAACCCTGAAAAACCCTAAATACCTCTTAAAAAACTCTAAAACCCTCAAAATCTTGAAAACCCCTTAAAAATCAACAAAAGCATAAAAACACCGTGAAAAACTCCTAAAAACATTTAAACCCCCTTTAAACATTAAAAACAATAAAACCCCCAAAAAACCTATAAACCCACTAAAAACCCTAAAACCCATAAACCCCTAAAAACTTTAAAAAATTCTAAAAACCCTAAAAAACACTAAAAACCAAAAAAGATCCCAATACCCTAAAAACCCTTGAAAAAACCTAAAACCCCTCAAAATTGCCTAAGAACCTTAAAAAAGCATAAAAATACTTAAATACACCTAAAAATCAATGAAAACATAAAAAACCATAAAAACCCTGAAAAACCCATAAAAACTATAAACTCTCTAAAAAACTTACAAACCCTAAAAGCCATTAAAAAACCCTTAAATCTTCCAAAAATGTTAGAAAACACTAAAACCTTAAAAACCTTAAAAAATTCAAAAAAACCACTAAAAACACCAAAAAGACCCTAAATTCCCTGAAAAACCCTGAAAACCTTAACCCCCCCCCCCAAAACCCCTCAAACCCCTCAAAATAATTAAAAACCCTAAAAACCATAAAAATCCTAAAACACCCTAAAAATCCCTGAAAACATAAAAAATCCAAAATATAACACCCCAAGGTTTTGAAAATAAAAATTGAATGCATTTTATAATCTATCCATTAAACACAACTTTGCCCCTACTACGTTTTGAATTTCAAAACATGGTCATCTAAAGTTGTGACCAGTAATTCATTTGGATCTGATATTACAAACTTGATTTTTTGGTGAATAGTAACATACCCTTATGAATAGTAATATGACACTTATGAATAGTAATATGACCATTATGAATAGTAAATAATGATATTATTTTATTTTCTTAAGGTAATAAGATAATGAGATCTTAATTAATTTTTCAATGTGATAAAACTAATTATACCTTAAAATTGTTATTTTTTGAATTAACTATGATTTTATTTAAAAATTAAATTAATAATATTTAGAAAATTATTTTTGAAAAATGGAGTTCATTTTTGAATTGTACACATCGAAAAATGGTAGGGGTGATTTTTTTGGTATTTTTCTAAAATACTTAAATTTTTTGTGAATAGTAAAAGTACAGCTTTGAGTTTTCGGTAGTTTAATGACATCATAATGACATAATAATTAAAATAAAAGCTTGGTCGACTTTTGTATAGTAACATATGACATGAGGTGTCCCAAGTGGCTAAAACCATGGGCAAATACCATGGTAAAACCCATGGTTTGGCAAAAACCACTAATGAGGGGTCCTTTTGAAATTATTAAAAAACTCCATCTCTTTTTCTATAAATACCCACTCATCCATTCGTTTTCTTTCATTCCAAATCCCTCATCCTCGAAGCTCTGGTGTTTTTACCTCTTTAGGATTCCTTAATCCCCCAACGTCCCAGCCTTCAAGTTCTAGAAGTTACTCTACAAGGTAAGGGAATCCTTCACCCTTCTCTTTTAGTCGACACTTATTTTATATTATCTCTTTAAATTTCCATTCTCATATGTTGGGGTTTGATTTTATGTATTCCTCTTACTGTCCTTTTTATTTCCATATGATGAGATACCATTTTGTTCTCATCATTTCATTTTATTAAATTTTAAGCGACGTCATTAGCTGCCAAATTTTGTTAAGGGATCTCTCAACTTTTCTTTTATTTTCAAGTTCATCTCTTTTCCTTTTTTCTCCTCACCTCCTCTATCTAAATGACCATGATAACTCCAGTATCATCTATATACTATAATTATATAATGTGAATGGATGAACCATCATCAATACCCTCTCTCTCTCCACCTTTTATTTTATAAATGAAATCAACGTCCATGAGGTTCCAATTTATAGCCTTTGTGAATGATGAAGTTTCGTTCTTCAATTTCTAATTCATTACTGGTCATGAAACCATTTTGATGGTTAAACCAGACTATAATATATGTATTATAACCAAATTAATATCCAGGAACCAGTATATGTACATATTATTAAATCATAAGATGGAACTAGTTCCTAATAATCAAAATACTGCTTAAATAATCTAAGTGAATATCATTAATAATTCATCTAATGATTCATTCTATTTACATGTAACCAAATGATATAAATGACCATTAACACCAATGGATGTTCATAAATAATATGTAAATTCAATTCTTTAGATTGACATCCATTCTATATGAACTCCATTACTTAAAAACAGGAGAACTGATTATGAAAATCAAGAAAACGAACACTTTGGAACGACAGAATTCGATATTATAACATATCAATAAGGACATAAATGAACCAAAAATAATTATGATAAACTAAATACATGTCTAATAAGTTATGAATTAAGTTATTAATGAGTTTAATTTAAAATTCCATGACCTTAAGTTCAAGAGGGGAACACATTCGGACTTAAGGTAAGGGTTTTTTCATCCGAACTTCCATTTTCATTCGGGTTACTTTCATTGTCTAACTACCTCAATGAAATTCTAACGTATTGTTATGTACTCCTCATAAATTCTATGTGAGTATTATATATATGTTTACCAACCAGAACCATTCCTTATTTTATGAATAGTTACACGTATTAAAAGATACTTTCAAAATTGTTTCCAAAATACAAGCCTGATTTAAGGGAATTTCTCAAATTCTTACCTATTTTTAAGGGCACTCTATAATATTTTTTTGGAAACCATTATCTTTATAAAATAACTCATTTTATTATGAAATTAATATCTTACTTCACTTATGGTTTTATACAAATAATTTTCCAAAAGAACTCTTCTTTTCAAAATAAAAGAGTATATATCTCAAGAATTGCTTAATGATTTTATAAGAGTATTTTCGTTTGATTCAATGCTCTTGTTGATTATTATGCATTATTGGGATTCATCATTTATGATGTCATCTACCATATTTGATTTAATTTTTTATGAATAACTCTATTATTGGTGATTTATCCTAAAACCATTCACCATATTACTCGGAATGGTTAGTGATTTATGTTTAAATGATTGGGAAAAGTTAGTTACATTTCATATGGTAGTTTCAATATGAATGTATATGTTGTTTATGTTTATCTACACTCATATGAGGAATGCAATGGACTTATTATGTGATGGGTGGGGCCCGCTATATCCCCTCAATGCGATATATGGTTTTGGCCGAGGCCTTAATAATGTTTAGACGCATTGACTAAGGCCTTGAAAAAATGTTTCAGAATGTTTGGCATCTTCCCTCATTATAAAGCAAGTAATTGAAAGTTCGTGTGATTATTCGACTAGTAGAATACTCATGATTATGTTTTATTATGACATTATTTACTCAGGTCATATTCCTGCCATAATGTGTTCAAATTCATTATTTTTAAGGGAATGTGTTTTCAATTATTCATTATGTCTTATGTTTATGCTATCTTCTGTTGTGTTTCTTACCCTTACTGAGCATTTGAGCTCACCCCTTTCTTATGTTTCATTTTCTTATGATATGAAGAAGTAAATTATGAGTGACTTGGAAGCATAGTCTAGGAGCCTTGGATGTTTCTAATGGAATAATTTAGTGTTGTTTTCCTTTCAATATGTAATGTTGAACTTATGTATGTATCTTGTTTCCAATAACACTAAACTACTCGGTTCTTTGGGATGCTTATTCCTTGTTTATATGCCAATGTAATTGAATAAGATACTGGCTCTGGTCAATTGGGGTCGGGTCCTTATAGTTGGTATCAGAGAAAGTTTAGTAGAAAACTTGGAAACTATATTTAGAAAACGTAGATTAGGGAAGAGTCCCTAAGATAGTATTTGAGGATAAACATACAAGAACGTCCTGCGATTTTGGTAAGGAATAGATTACATGGATCTTTCAGGCAATACATCTATGTATGGATACGAGCAGGTTTCTGGCACCGATGTACCTTGGAGTGAAAGCTCCGAAAAGGAGTTTCAGGCTTGACTCGGGGTATCCTGGTACATGACAATGGGCTTTGCTGCACTCTTGGTTATGAAACTCTCGGGGGATATACTTAGGATAATTTAGATTTTCTTTACAAGCCATTACGAAGGATTTAAATGAAATTTTTTCCTCAAAGAAACCATTTTTGTGATTATGGGATTATCCATGCGTAGTATTTCAATTTATGCTAAGTATTTTGTTTGGTTAATATTATACACTATGATTCATAAGCTAATATAGTGTATGCCATTATCTAGAAATGGTGCCTAGTGGAAGGAATGGAAAACGCTCGAACGCGTGTGTCCCCTGTAGGGATTTCCCTCTGATGCAAGATAATGATGTTGGCTCTGGTGCTGTGACGAGTGCTAAGAAAATTTTAACTATATTGGGACAACTTACTCAGATTATGAACAATAACCTTACCCGTATGGAGCATCCGGATCCACCACGTGGAGGAGCTATGTTAGATCACTTTATGCAACAAAAACCTTCATCATTTAATGGGACTACAAACCTATCTGTAGCTGAGCAATGGACAAGTTCCCTAGAGAAGATATTTCTTGCTTTGGGATGTAATTAAACAGAGAAGGTCATCATGGTAGTTTATCGTCTATTGGGAGATGCAGATCAGCGGTGGTCGTTAATTCAAAACATAAAAGAGGAGGAAGAGATAGAAGAGATGGAATGGAGGGACTTTAAGGAAATTTTCCAAGAGAAATATTTTCCTCGTGAACAGCGAGCGGATATGGGAAGGCAGCTTCTGAACATGAAGCAAAAACCCTACAAACCATAAATATCCTAAAAACACCCTAAAAATCCATAAATATCCTAAAAACACCCTAAAAATCCATGGGAACGTAACAAACCTTAAAAACCCAAAAAAAACCCCTAGAAGCCATAAAAACCCTTAAAAGCCTTAAAAATCTATAAAAACCCGTAAAAACCCTACAAACTCTAAAAACCCTAAAAATCAAAAAATATGTTAAAAACTCTAAAAAACCTTAAAACCCTAAAAAATTAAAAAAAACAATAAAACCCCATAAAGAACCTTAAAACCCTGAAAAACATGAAAAACCCAAAAAACCCCTTAAAATCCCTAAAACCCCTAAAAACCATGAGAACAATAAAAATCTTTAAAAACCCCTTAAAATCCATGAAAACCCCCTAAAAGCCATAAATACCCCTAAAAACCCATAAAAACCCACTAAAAATCTAATAACCCTTAAAACCCCAAAAAAGGTTAAAAAATATAAAAAACCTTAAATACCTAAAAACTCAAAAAAATCATAAAAACCAGAAAGACCCTAAAAACCCTGAAAATCCCTAAAACCCCATGGGAAACCCTAAAAACCAACAAAACACCAAAAAACTGTAAAAACACTAAAATCCATAAAAATCCTAAAAATCCCAAAAACTATGTGAAACGTAAAAAACATTAAAAATGCTAAAAAACCCCATGAAAACCATAAAAACCCTTAAACTATAAAAAATCCATAAAAACCCAAAAAACCACTAAAAAACTAAAAACATTTTAACCCCTAAAAATGATAAAAACAAAAAAATATGATAAAAACTCAAAAAACCCTAAAAACCCTAAAACTCCTGAAAAAAATCCTAAAACTCTCAAAATCTCTAAAGACTCCAGAAATCCCTAAAAACCATAAAAATCTTAAAAACCCCTAAAAATCTAAGAAAACGTAAAAAACCCTAGAAACATCAAAAAACCTCTCAAAACCGTATAATCCTCTAAAAATCGTAAAAATGTCGAAAACCCATATAAACACTAAAACCCCACTAAAAACTCTAAAATCCCTTAAAACCTCTAAAAATGTTAAAAAACTCTAAAATCCTGAAAATCCCTAAAAACTAAAAAAAACTAAAAACGCAAAAAAGGAAATAAAAACCCACTACAAATCCATGAAAACTTAAAAAAACCTAAAACCCTAAAAACCCCAAAAAACCTCTTGAATCCATAAAAACCCCTAAAACATTAAAAAACGAATAAAATCCTAAAAAATCAATAAAAACTCTAAAAACTCCTAAAATGGTTAAAAAATCCAAAAGCTTTAAAACCTTAAAAACTCTAAAAAAACCCAAAACCCAAAACCCAAAAAGTCCCTAAAATTTTGAAAATCTTTAAAAACCCAAAAAAAGCATCTGAAACCCCTAAAACCCCTCACACTAAAAACCCTAAAAACCCCTAAAACCATAAAAATCCTAAAACCCCCTAAAAATCCTTGAAAACATAAAAAAACCTAAAAAATATAGAAAACTCCTAAAAATCCTAAAACCCCTAAAAAAATTAAAAACCCCTAAAATTCATAAAAACCCTAAAAACTCACTAAAAACTCTAAAAACCCTTTAAACCCCTAAAAACGTTAAAAATCTCTAAAAAACTTAAATACCCTAAGAAACAAAAAAATCCGAAAAACCATAAAAGATAAAAAAAACCCTAAATTCCTTGGAAAAACTGTAAAAACCCTCAAAATCTGTAAAAAACATAAAACCCCCTAAAAACTTAAAAAATCCAGAAAACCTAGAAAACCCTTAAAACCACTAAAAATTCTAAAAACCCCTAAAACCCCTAAAAATGTTAAAAAACTATAAAAAAACCCAAAACCCCCAAAAACCCCCATAAAAACCCAAAAAGACCCTACAAACCTTAAAAACCCCTAAAAACCAATGAAAACCCATAAAACCCCTCCAAATCCCTAAAAACCCTAAAAAACCCAAAAAACCATAAAAATATAAAAAAACCCTAAAAATCCCTGAGAACATAAAAAACCCTAAAAACCATAAAAATCTGGAAAAAGCATTGAAAACCATAAAACCCCTAAAAACCTTAAAATACCAAAAACCAAAAAAAATCCTAAAAACCCACTAAAAATTCTAAAAACCCTTTAAACACAAAAAATTTAGAAGCTTTAAAAACCCTAAAAACTAAAAAATCCCTTAAAACCCAGAAACCCTGAAAACCTAGAAACCCCTAAAAATCCTAAAAACCTTTGAAAAACCCTAAACCCCTCAAAATCTATAAAAACGCTAAAGATACCTAAAAACCCAAAAAAATCGTCAAAAATCCCTAATAATCCATGAAAATGTAAAAAACCCTAAAAACCCTAAAGACTCCATAAAAATCATAAAAACCCCTAAAACCCTTTAAAAAACCTAAAAACCCGTAAAAACCCTAAAACCACTAAAAACTATAAAAAATCTTTAAAACCCTAAAAATGTTAAAAAAAACTCTAAAATCCATAAAAACACTAAAAAATTCAAAAATACACCTAAAAACCCCTAAAACCCTAAAATCACCTACAAAATCCTAAAACCCTAAAAAATCTCTAAAATGCATAAAAACCATAAATTCCTCAAAAACTCCTAAAAATCCATGACAATGTAAACCCCCTAAAACTACCCAAAAAACATGAAGACCATAAAACCCCTAAAAACCTTAAAAAGCCCAAAAAAAACCCCAAAACCCTAATAAGAACTAAAAACTAAAAAAACCCTTAAACCCCCAAAACCATTAAAAAACTCAAAAAACCTTAAAAACACAAAAAAAACTAAAAAACTTCAAACCCCCAAAAGACCATGAAAACCCTAAAAACCCTAAAACCCTTGAAAATCCCTAAAAACCCTAAAAATACATAAAACCCTAAAAAATATTAGAAACCATAAAAGTGTTAAAAACCTTTAAAAATCAGGGAAAACATAAAAAACCATAAAACCTTGAAACCCCCCCAAAAAACATAAAACCCCCAAAAACCTTAAAAAACCCTAAAACCCCATCCCCTAAAAACCACAAAAAACTCTAAAACCCCTTAAAACCTCTAAAAATGTAAAAAAACTTTAAAAACCCGCAAAACCATTATAAAACTCAAAAAAACCCTAAAAACCCAGGAAAAACCATAAAACCCCAAAAAAATCCCTAAAAACCCAAAAAACCATAAAAATCCAAAAAACCCCTAAAATTCCATGAAAACATAAAAATCCCTAAAAACCATGAAAAATCCTTGAAAACTATAAAATCCCTAATAACCTTAAAAGACACAAAAAACCCATAAAAACCTTAGAAATCATTAAAAATTCTAAAAAACTTTAAAACCCCTAAAAACATAAAAAAAATCTCAAAACCTTAAAAACCAGAAAAAACCAAAAAAATAAAAAAAACCCAAAAAGACCATAAAAACCTTTAAACCCCCTGAAAAACGTTTAAACCCCACAAAATCCTAAAAAACCCTTAAAAAATAAAAAACCTAAGAGAACCTACAAATCAATGAAAACGTAGAAAACCCTAAAACCCCTAAAAACCCCATGAAAACCATAAAACCCCCTAAAACCTTAAAAACACTAACACCCAATAAAACCCTAAAAACCACTAAAACTCTAAAAGACCTTATAACCCCTATAAATGTTAAAAACTATAAAAAACCTTAAAAACCTAAAAAACTGGAAAAAAAACCCCCTAAAAACCCAAAACTACCATAAAAACCCTGAAAAACCCTAAAACCCCCCAAAAACCTTAAAACCCGAAAATCCCAAAAAAACCCTAAAAAACCCTAAAACCCATAAAATCCAAAAAAACCCAAAAAAATCCATGAAAATGTAAAAGCCTCTAAACACTTTGAAGAACCCTTAAAAACCATAAAACCCCCAAAAAAACCCCTAAAAATCCATGAAAATGTAGAAAACGCTAAAAACCCTCAAAACCAAAAAACCCCCTAAAAACCATAAAAAACCCTAAAAACCCTAAAAACCCACTAAAAATTTAAAACCCCTAAAAATGCTAAAAATTCTAAAAACCATAAAACCCTAAAAATTCAAAAAAAAACCCGAAAACCTAAAAAGGCACTAAAAACCCTGAGAAAACCCTTAAAACTCCAATAAGCATTAAATTCCTAAAAATCCCCTAAAAATCCATGAAAACATAGAAAACCCTAAAAATCCCAGAAACCATAAAACCCCTAAAAACCTTAAAAACCATAAAAAGGCTAAAAAACACTAAAAACCAAAAACCCTTTAAACCCCTAAAACCCTTTAAAAAATCTAGAAAGCTTAAAAACACTAAAAAATTCAAACCACCCCTGAAAACCCAAAAAGACACTAAAAACCTTAAAAGACCCTAAAAACCACTGGAAAACCATAAAAACCCTCAACATCCCTAAAAACCCTAAAAACCATAAAATATTTTAAAACCCTTAAAAATGCATGAAAACATAAAGAGCCATAAAAACCCTAAAATACCCCTGAAGATCATAAAAACTCGTAACATCTTTAAACCCCTAAAACTCATCAAACCCACTAAATCCCCTAAAACATTAAAATACTCTAAAAACCATAAAACCCTAAAAATCCCATAAAACACAACCCCATAAGGACCCTAAAAACCCTGAAAACCCATAAAACCCCAAAAAACACTAAAAATCCCTAAAATCCATAAAAAACCCTAAAACCTGAAAAAAAAATCCTGAAAATCCATGAAAACATAAAAATCATAAAAACCCTAAAAAACCCACGAAACCCATTTAAATCCCTAAAAACCCTAAAAACCCATAAAACCCTACATATCCAATAAAACCTCTAAAAACCCTTAAAGCACCTAAAAACATAAAAAATATCCAAAAAATCATAAAACCCGTAAACCTATGAAAACACCTAAAACACCTCAAAATCTCTAAAACCCTAAAAAAAACCTAAATATCATAAAAAAACCTAAAAACCTCCTAAATATCAATGAAATCTTATAAACCCCTAAAGCCCTGAAAACCCCCTAAAAACAACAAAACCCCAACAAATCATAAAAACCCTAAAAACCCATAAACCCCAAAAAAACCTCTAAAAACTCTAAAACCCCATTAATCCCCAAAAAATGTTAAAAATCTACAAAAACCCAAAAACACTCAAAAAACCCAGAAAACCCTAAAACCCATGAAGGACCCTAAAATACCTAAAAGCCCCTAAAAAAACCATAAAATCCCTGAGAACCCGAAAATTCCAAAAAGAGACCAGAAACCCTAAAACCCCCCAAAACTCCCTAAATTCCCAAAAAACCCAAAAAACCCTAAAAACCAAAAAAAATCCTAAAACCCCAAAAAATCCATGAAAACCTTAAAAACCCTAAAATCATTGAAAACCCGCAGAAAACCATGAAACCCATAAAAACCAACTAAAAACTTTAAAAACCCTTAAACCGCTAAAAACATAAAAAACTCTAAAAACCTTGAAACACCAAAAAACTCATAAAAACTAAATACCCAAAATGACCCTAAAACCTCGAAAAACCCTAAAAAAACCGTAAAAACCACAAAAATTCCTCAAATCCCCTAAAAATCCATGAAATGTGAAGAACCCTAAAAACACTAAAACAACCCTAAAAACAATAAAAATCCATAAAAACCTTAAAAACCCCTAAAAACACATTAAAACCCTAAAACCACTAAAAACTCTAAACAACCTTAAAATCCCTAAAAAGTTAAAAAACTCAAAAAAACTTTAAAGCCCCTAAAATACTCAAAAAAACCCTAAAAACCCTGAAAACCCCTAAAACCCTAGAAAATCCCTCAAACCCCTCAAAATCCATAAAAACCATAAAAAATGGTAAAAACCATAAAAAACTTAAAACGACCCTAAAATTCCATGAACACGTAAAAATCCTAAAACCCCTAAAAACCATAAAACCCCTAAAAATCCCTAAAAACCCATAAAAATCCTAAAAATTACTAAAAACTCTAAAAACCCTTATAAACCCTTAAAAAGTTATAATACGCTAAAAAACCTTTAAAACCCTAAAAACTTTAAAAACCCTAATAACCCAAAAGAACCTAAAAACCCAAAGAGACTAAAAAATCCTGAAAACCCCTAAAAACACTAAAAAACCTAAAACCCCTTAAGATCAATAGAAACTCGAGAAACCATAAAAATCCTAAAAAAATCCCAAAAAAATCAATGAAAATGTAAAAACCCCAAAAAATCATGAAAACCCACTAAAAACTTTAAAAATGCAAAAACCCCATATAAACCCTAAAAACCTAATAAAACTCTTAAAACCCTTAAAACCCCTAAATACGTTAAAAATGCTAAAAAAAATTTAAACCCCTCAAAAACTCAAAAAACCCTAAAAACCTAAAAGACCCTAAAAACCCAAAAGACCCTAAAACCTTGAAAAACCCTAAAAAACCCTAAATCCTTAAACACCATAAAAAACAATAAAAACCGTTAAAATCCTAAAACCCCCCTCAAATCCATGAAAATTTAAAAAACACTAAAAACCCTTGAAAACCTTAAAAAAACTAAAAACCCTAAAAACCAACTAAAATCTCTAAAACCCCATAAAACCCCTAAAATGTTAAAAAACACTAAAAACCTTAAAAACCTTTTAAAACTCAAGAAAACCCTAAAACCGCAAAATGACCTTAAAACCCCTGAAAAAACCTAAAAACCAAAAAAACCTTTGAAAATACCAAAAAACCCCTAAAAATCAATGAAAATGAAAAGATCCGTAAAACCCCTAAAAACCATAAAAACCGTAAAAACCCTAAAAAACAACTAAAAACTCTAAAAACCCTTAAAACCCCTAAAAATGTTAAAAAACTCTAAAAAAAACTTAAAAACACAAAACCCCCCCCCTAAAAACCGAAAAGGACCATAAAACCCCAAAAACCATAAAAATGATAAAAACACCGAAAAATCTGGTAAAAAGTAAGAAACCTTAAAAACCCTGAAAATTTTTAAAAACTCATGAAAACCATAATCACCCCACCTTAAAAACACGAAAACCACTAAAAACTTTAAAAACCCTTCAGACCCCTAAAAATGTTAAAAAAAATCTAAGAAACCTTAAAAACTGAAAAAACTCAAAAAAACTAAAAAACACCAAAAGACACTAAAAAACTCTGAAAATCCCAAAACCCTTAAAAAACCCTAAAACCCTCAAAATATCTAAAAACCCTAAAAATCATAAATTTTTTAAAAATCCCCTAAAAATCCATGAAAGCGTAGAATAACCTAAAAACCCTAACCCCCCTGAAAACTTCAAAAAACCCTAGAAACCATAAAAACCAATAAAAACCCTAAAAACCCTTAAAACCCATAAAACATTAAAAAAATCTAAAAACCATAAAAATCCAAAAAAAAACCCTGAAAACCCCTAAAAACCCTTAAAATACCCCCAAAACCCTAAAAACCCCTAAAACCCATAAAAATCCTAAAAAACCTCTAAAAATCCATGAAAAAGAAAAAAACCCAAAAAACCCCCTAAAAACCTTTAAAACCCTCAAATACCAGAAAATCCCTAAAACCACTAAAAACCATTAAAACCCCCAAAAATGTTAAAAAAAACTCTAAAAACCATATAAACCCTTAAAAACTAAAAAAACCATAAAACCCCAAAAGACCCTAAAAACCATGAAAACCAATAAAACCCCTGAAAAACACTAAAAATCTTAAAATCCCTAAAAACCATAAAAACCCTAAAAATCATAAAAATCCTAAAAATCCTCTAAAAACCCATAAAACATAAAAAACCCAAAAAACCCTAAAAAACCCCTAAAACCATAAAAAATCCCTAAAAATTTAAAAACCCTAAAAACCCATAAAACCACTAAAAACCAAAAAACTCTAAAAACCCTTTAAATCCATAAAAATTGAAAAACCTCTAAAAAGCCTAAAAACCCCTAAAAACCCAAAAAATATACAAAAAACATCAATAAACCTAAAAACCTTAAAATCCCCTAAAAATAGTAACCCCCCCAAAAAAACCCTAAAAACCCTAAAAAACGTAAAAATCATAAGAAAACCCTAAAAATCCATAGAAGTGTAAAAAACCCTAAAAACCCCTAAAAAATGCTGAAACCCCTAAACCCCCATAAAACCTTAGATTATAAAAAACCCAAAAAACCCCCAACACCCACTAAAAGCTCTAAAAACCCCTAAAACCCCTAAAAACATAAAAAAACTCGAAAATACCTTAAAAACCTTAAAAAAACTCAAAAAATCCAAAAAACCCAAAAAAGACCTTAAAAACACTGAAAAAGCCAAAAAAAACCCTGAAAACCCCTAAAACCCCTCAAAGATCCCTAAAAACCTTTAAACTCATAAAAAGCATAAAAAACCCCTAAAAATTCATGAAAATGTAGAAAACCCTAAAAACCCTGAAAAACGCTTGAAAACCATAAAATCCTCTAAAACCATAAAAAACCCCAAAACCTATAAAACCCTAAAATCCCACAAAAAACTCTAAAAACCCTTAGAACCCTAAAAATGATAAAAAAACTCTAAAACACTTTAAAATCGCTAAAACCCCCAAAAAAACCTGAAATTCCAAAAGACCCTAAAAAACCAAAAAACCCTAAAAAACCCTAAAACCCCTCGAAATCCCTAAACACCCTAAAAACCATAAAAATCCTAAAAAACCCATAAATATCCATGTAAATGTAAAAAACCATAAAAACCATGAAAACCCCCTTAAAACCTTAAAAACCCCTAAAACCCCATAAACCTCTAAAAATCAATAAAAACCTCAGAAAGCCTTAAAACACCTAAAAATTCAAAAAACTTTATAAACCATTAAAAATCCTAATAAACTCAATAAACCGCTAAAAGCCAAAAAGACTCTAAAAACCTTCAAAATCCCTAAACCACAAAAAACCTCGGAAAACCCTAAAATTCTAAAAAAATCCCTAAAACCCCTATAAATAGTAAAAATCCAAAAAAGCCCCTAAAATTCATGAAAACGTAAAAAAACCCTAAAACCCCTAAAAAATTCCTTAAAACTAAAAAATCCCCTTAAAACCTTTAAAACCCATAAAATCCCTTGAGAACCCTAAAAACCCACTAAAAACTCTGAAAACAACTAAAACCTTGAAATATGTTAAAAACTATAAAAAACCTTTAAAACCCTAAAAACTAAAAAAACATTAAAAAACCCAAAAAGACCCTAAAAATCATGAATTACACTAAAATGCCCTGAAAAACCCTGAAACCACTAAAAACTCTAAAAATCCCTAAAAACCTTAATAAAATCTAAAAAACCATGAAAATCCTAAAAATCCTTCAAAACCTCAAAACCTTAAAAACCCATAAAAACCTAAAAAACGTCTTAAAACTCTAAAAACCCTTTAAACCCCTAAAACCATTAAAAACTCTAAAGAACCGTAAAACCTCAAAAAAAATAAAAAACCCCCCTATAAACTAAAAAGACCTTAAAACCCCTAAAAACCCCATAAAAACCCCATAAAAACCCTAAAACCCCTAAAAACATAAAGACACTCAAAATCCCAAAAATCCCAAAAAACCCTAAAACCATGAAAATCCTAAAACCCCCTAAAAACCAGGAAAACAAAAAAAACCTAAAAACCTATAAATATTTGAAAACCATAAAAACCCTAAAATCACTAAAAACTCTAAAAACCTTATAACACCTTTAAAAGTTAAAAACTATAAAAACCCTTAAAACCTCAACAAAAAAAAATCCAAAACAAACAAAAATACCTTAAAAACCATGAAACCCCTTTAAAACCCCTCAAATACTTAAAACCATAGAAACCATAAAACCATAAAAGTCCTAAAAATCTCATGAATATCCATGAAAACATAAAAAACATAAAAACCCTAAAAACCCTAAAAACCCATTGAAAACCATAAAACCCCTAAAAATATTAAAAAAAACCTAAAACCCCATAAAAACCCTAACACCCACTAAAAACTCTAAAAACTCTTTAAACCCCTAATAACTTTAAATACTCAAAAAACCCATAAAACCCCTAAAAACTCAACCCCCCCCCCAAAGACCCTAAAATCCATGTAAAAACAGAAAAATCCTTAAAAACCCAAAAAAACTCTCAAAATCCATAAAAATGCTAAAAACCCTAAAACCCTAAAATCCTAAAAAACCATTAAAATTCCATGAAAACATAAAAACCTTTGAAAACCCCTAAAAACCATAAAAACCCATACAAACTCAAAAACCCTAAAACCCATAAAAATCCTAAAAACCCAAAAAAACTATAAAACCTTTTAAACCCCTAAAACTATTAAAAATTTTAAAAAACCTTAAAAAATATAAAAACACTAAAACCCCTGAAAACCACTAAAAACCTTAATATTTTTAATTAATATTATTTTGTTATTATTATTATTAATATTATTTTATTAAATTTTATTAATAGTAATTTTTTTAGTTATTTGTGATGAGAAAACATACCAGTCACAAATAGTATTTCCGATGGGCCAATCACAACAAGGTTTTTTTAAAAATCTCAGAGAACCTATTTGCGACGAACTGCCATGACATGATTTTTGTAAAAACTCGAAAAAAAACTATTTGCGACACGTGAATTTCTCGTCCCAAAAAATAATATTTGTGACGCTATTTTCTCCAACTTAACCCTGTCCTAAATAACCTTTCGCGACGGGCCCTCATCGCAAATTCCCCACCGCAAATAACCTAATTTACAGTCGTTTTAGAGTATTTAGTGGTTTTTTGGGGGGTTTTAGGGTTTTTTTAATGTTTTTAGGGCTTTTATGTTTTTCATGGTTTTTTATGTTTTCATGAATTTTTAGGGTCTTATTAGGATTTTTATGGTTTTTATGGATTTTGGGGGTTCTTATTGTTTTTAGGGGTTTTTAAGGGTTTTATCGATTTTTAGAGTTTTTAGGGTCTTTTGGGTTTTAATTGGTTTTTTTCAGTTTTTTAGAGTTTTAAAGGCTTTTTAGAGTTTTCTAATGCTTTTATGGGTTTTAAGGGTTTTTAGAGTTTTTATTGGTGTTTAGGTTATTTGTGTGTTTTTTGGGTATTTATGTGTTTTTATGGTTTTTAGGTTTTTTTTGTTTTTGGTGGTTTTTAGGTTTTTTTACCTCTTCATTGATTTTTAGGGGGTTTATAGGATTTTAACGGTTTTAGAGTTTTTTAGGGCTTTTATGGATTCTTAGGGTTTTTAACGATTTTTAGAGATTTCATGGGTTTTTAGGGTTTTAGGGCCTTTTGGGGGATTTAGTGTTTTTTTTGAGTTTTTTTTAAGGTTTATAGTTTTTTAACAAATTTAGGGGTTTTAAGATATTTTAGTTTCTTTTAGGGTCTTTATGGGTTTCTATGGTTTTTTAAGGTTTTTAGGGGTTTTATGGTTTTAAGGGGTTATTTGGGGTTTTAGGGTTTTTTACGTTTTCATTGATTTTTAGGGTTTTTTAGATTGTCATAGTGTTTAGGGTTTTTTGTGGTTTTAATTATTTTGAATGTTTTAAGGGGTTTTTAGAGGATCTAGGGTTTTTAGGGTCTTTTTGGGTTTTAGGATTTTTTTGAGAATTTTAGGGTTTTTAATGTTTTTTATATTTTTTTAACGTTTTTATGGGTTTTAAGGTTTTTTGGAGTTTTTAGTGGTTTTTTAAGGTTTTTATGGTTTTTAGGGGGTTTTAGGTTTTTGAGGGGTTTTTGAGGGTTTTAGGGTTTTTTACGTTTTGATGGATTTTTAGGGGGGTTTAGCGATTTTATTCTATTTAGGGTTTTTAGGGTTTTTATGGATTTTAAGGGTTTTTAGGGATTTCAGGGGGTTTTAGGGGTTTTCAATGTTTTTAGGATTTTTTATGTTTTTTTGGGTTTTTTAGAATTCTTAACATTTTCAAGGGTTTTAAGGGTTTTAGAGTTTCATAGATTTTTAGGGGTTTTATGGTTTTCAGGGTTTTTCTGGGTATTTTGGGTTTTTTTATGTTTTCATGGATTTTTAGGGGTTTTTAGGATTTTTATAGTTTTTTGGGTTTTAGGTGTTTTTAGGGTTTTTAAGGGTTTGTAGGGTCTTTTTGGGTTTTTAGTGTTTTTTGAGTTTTTATGGTTTTTTAATGTTTTAAGTGGTTTTAAGGGTTTTAAAGTTTACTGATTTTTAGGGATTTTATGTGTATTTAGGGTTTTTTATTATTTTATGGGTTTTATGGTTTTTTGGAGTTTTTCAAGGTTTTAGGGTATTTTACATTTTCATGGATTTTGGGGGGTGGATGGGTTTAGGATTTTAATGGATTTTAAGTTCTTTTAGAGTTCTTAGGGATTTTCAGAGTGTGTTGGGATTTGTAGGGGGTTTAGGATTTTAATGGATTTTAGGTTTTTAGTGTTTTTTGAGTTTTAGGTGTTTTTTGGGTTTTATGTTTTTTTTTGAGTTTTTAGTGTTTTTAAGGTTTTTAGAGTATTTTAATGTTTTTAGGGGTTTAAGGGTTTTTAGTGTTTTTAGTGAATTTTATGGTTTTTATTGCTTTTAGGGTTTTTTAAAGGTTTTTAGGGGGTTTATGGATTTCAGGGGTTTTAGGGTTTTTAAGGCTTTCAATGTTTTCATGAATCTTTATGGGTTTTTAGGATTTTTAGGGTTTTTAGGTTTTTTTGGGATTTTGAGGGATTTTAGTGTTTTTTAGGAGGTTTTAGGGTTTTTAGGGGGGTTTAGGCTTTTTCATATTTTTAAGGTCTTTTGGTGTTGTAGGTTTTGTTTTTAGTTTTTAGAGCTTATAAGGTTTTTTATAATTTTTAACGTTTTTTGGGGTTTAAAGGGATTTTAGAGTTTTAAAAGGGTTTTAGGATTTTTTTAAAGGTTTTTAAAGTTTTTTTTGGTTTTTAGGGTTTTTACATTTTCATGGATTTTAGGGGTTTTTTAGTAATTTTATGGTTTTTAGTGACTGTGAGGGGTTTTTAGGGTCTTTTTTGGTTTTAGGGCTTTTTATTGGGGTTTTTATGGGTTTTCCGGGTTTTTTAAGGTTTTAGGGGGTTTTCTGGTTTTCTGGGGGTTTTCATTATTTTTAGGGGTTTTTAGAATTTTTATGGTTTTTAGGGTTTTTTTGGGTTTTAGGGTTTTTAGATTCTTTTTGGATTTTAGGGTTTCTTTTAATTTTTTTAAGGTTTTTTTGAAATGTTTAACGTATATAGGGTTTATAAGGGTTTTTAGAGTTTTTAGTGGTTTTTAGGGTTTTTTGAGTTTTGGGGGGTTTTCAATGTTTTTTGGGGTTTTTATAGTTTTTCAGGTTTTTTTAATATTTTTATGGTTCTCTTTGTTTTCATGGATTTTTAGTGGGGTTTTAGTATTTTTATAGTTTTTAAGGATTTTACTACTTTTGAGGAGTTTTAGGGGTTTTCAATGGGTTTTTTGGTTTTTAGGGTTTTCAGGTTCCTTTTCAGTTTTTTGGGGTTTTTAGGAGTTTTAATATTTTTTTAGAGTTTTTAAAACTTTTTTAGGGGTTTTAAGGGTTTTTAGAGATTTTAGTTATTTTTAGGTTTTAGGATTTTTTTGCAAGGTAAGGTTTTTAGTGGTTTTTAGAGGTTTTTGTGGTTTTTTGGGGTTATTTAGGGTTTTTATTGATTTTGAAGGGTTTTAGGGGTTTCATTGGTTTTTAGGGGTTTTAGGATCTTTTTGGAATTTTAGGGTTTTTTTAGTTTTTTAGGGTTATTATGGGTTTTTATATTTTTTAATGTTTTTTGGGGTTTAAAGGGTTTTTAATGTTTTTGGTGGTTTTTATGGGGTTTTAGAATTTTTTAATGTTTTTACGAGAATTTATGGTTTTCAGGGGGTTCTCAGGGTTTTTTACATCTTCATAGATTTTTTGGGGATTTTTAGGATTTTTATGGTTTTAGGGTTTTTAAGTTTTTGAGAGATTTTGAGGGTTTTTCAAAGGTTTTAGGGTTTTTTTCTATTTTTTAGTTACTTTTTTTTGTTTTTAGGGTCTTTTTAGGGTTTTAGGGCTTTTTAAGGTTTTTAGGGGTTTTAGGGTTTTTAGGGGGTTTTGAGGTTTATTAGGGTTTTTTACATTTTCTTGGATTTTTATGGGTTTTGCTGTTTTTTTTCATTTTGATGGTTTTTTATGCTTTTTTAGAAGTTTTAAGGGTTTTAGGGGTTTTTAGGGGTTTTTAGGGTCTTTTTCGGTTTTTTGGGGTTTTAATGGTTTTTAGAGTTTATAGGGGTTTTTAGGGTTTTTTACAGTTTTAAGGGTTTTTATGATTTTCAGGGTTCTTAGGGATTTTGATTGTTTCTAGGTTTTTTCAAGGGTTTTTGGTGTCTTTTTTTCTTTTTAGTGTTTTTTTGAGTTTTTTGGGATTTTAAGGTTTTTTATAGTTTTTTAATGTTTTTAGGGGTTTAAAGGGGTTTTAGAGTTTTTAGTGGGTTTCTATGGGGTTTTAGGGATTATTTATGGTTTTTATGGCTTTTAAGGTTTTTCAAGGTTTTTAAGGTTTTCATGGATTTTTAGGGGTCTTTAGAATTTATATGGTTTTTAGGGTATTTTAGAGTTTTATGTATTTTGAGGGTTTTATGGGGTTTTTATGGTTTCTAATGTTTTTCCAGGTATTTTGGATTTTTATGGATTTTTTTGAGTTTTTTTGGGTTTTATGGTTTTTTAGAGTTTTTTTTATCATTTTTAGGTGTTTTAAGGGTTTTTATAGATTTTAGTAGTTTTTAGGGTTTTATGGGGGTTTAGGGTTTTTTATCATTTTTAGGGGTTTTATGGGTTTTTAGGGTTTTTATGGTTTTTTAGGTTTCCATTGGCTTTAGGGATTTTTAATATCTTATGGTTTTTAGAGATTTTTTGGGTTTTTAGTGGTTTTCAGGGTTTTTAGGGTCTATTTGGTGTTTTTAGTGTTTTTTGAGTTTTTTTGTGTTCTTAAGGTTTCTAGTGATTTTTAAGATTCTTAAGGGTTTTAGAGGTTTTTAGAGTTTTTAGTGGTTTTTAGGGTTTTTTGTGTCTTTTTTTGGTTTTGGGGTTTTTTTTTGACTTTTTAGAGTTTTTAAGGTTTTTTAGGCTTTTTTAATGTTTTTAGGGGTTTAATGATTTTTAGAGTTTTTAGTGTTTTTTAGGGTTTTTTAGGGTTTTTTAAGGGTTTCTTACATTTTCATGGATTTTTATGGTTTTTATGGTTTTTTGGTGTTTTTAGGGTCTTTAGGGATTTTGATGGCTTTTAGGGGTTTTTAGGGGTTTCTAGGGGTTTTTAGGGTTTTTATGATATTTTTGGTGTTTTATTGTTTTTTTTTTGAGTTTTTAGGGCTTTAAAGGGGTTTTAGCATTTTTGACGTTTCTAGGGTTTAATTCGTTTTTAGAGGTTTTAGTGGGTTTTGAAGGTTTTTAGGGTATTTAATGTTTTTATAGGTTTTATGTTTTTCATGTGGTTTTCAGGGTTTTTAGGGTTTTTTATGTTTTTATGGATTTTTAGGAGGTCTTCTTGATTTTTATAATTTTTAGGGTTTTTAGGTGTTGTCGGGGTTTTTAGGTTTTTTCGGGTTTGTTGGGGTTTCAGGGTCTTTTTGATTTTTTATTGTTTTTTCTAGTTTTTTAAGGTTTGTTAGGTTTTTGAGTGTTTTTAACATTTTTAGAGGTGTTAAGGTTTTTTAGAGTTTTTAGTGGTTTTTAGAGTTTTTATGGGGTTTTTAGGGGGTTTTAGATTTTTAGGGGTTTTATGTTTTTAGGTGTTTTTCAAGGTTTTTAGTGTTTCTTCTACGTTTTTAAGCATTCTTAGTAGTTTTTTAGGATTTTGATGGGTTTTTTGGGTTTTTTGGGTTTTTTGGTTTTTTGGGGTTTTAAAGGGGTTTTAGTTTATTTTTTGTTTTTAGGATCTTTTTGGGTTTTAGGGTTTTTTTTAGTTTTTTAGGGTTTTAGGGTTTTTCAGATTTTTTAACAATTTTAAGGATTTTAAGGGTTTTAAGAGTTTTTAGTCGTTTTTTGGGTTTTCATGGGTTTTTAAGGGTATTTAAGGGTTTTTTGGGTTTTTTTGGGTTTTTTGGTTTTTTTGGTTTTAAAGGGGTTTTTTGTTTATTTTTTGTTTTTAGGATCTTTTTGGGGTTTTAGGGAGTTTTTTAGGGTTTTAAGATTTTTTGGATTTTTTAACAATTTTAGGGATTTTAAGGGTTTTCAGAGTTTTTAGTGGTTTTTTGGGTTTTCATGGGTTTTTAAGGGTATTTAAGGGTTTTAAGGTTTTTTATGGTTTTAAGGGGGTTCCCAGGGTTTTTAGTGTTTTTTATGTTTTCAAGGATTTTTAGCGGTTTTTATGATTTTTATGGATTTTAGGATTTTTTAGGATTTTTACAGATTTTGTGGGTTTTTAGAATTTTTTAGGGTTTTTAGGGTTTTTAGGGGTTTTAAGGTTTTAGGGTCTTTTGGTTTTTTTAAGTTTTCTTGAGTTTTTAGTGATTTTATGGTTTTTAGTGTTTTTTTTAAGAAAATTAGTGGTTTTATGGGTTTTTATAGTTTTTATAGTTTTTTAAGGTTTTTAAGGGAATTTATGATTTTAAGGGGCTTCTCCGGATTTTTAGAGTTTTTATGTATTCATGGAGTTTTGGGGGTTTTACGATTTTTATGGGTTTTAGGGTTTTTTGGATTTTTAGGAATTTTGAGAGTATTTTGGGGTTTTCATTGTTTTTTAGGGTCTTTCAGAGTTTTTAGGGTCTTTGGGGGGTTTTAGTGTTTTTTTTTACTTTTTTAGGTTTTTATGGGTTTTAAGAGTTTTTAAACGTTTTAGGTTTCTTTATGAATTTGAAGGATTTTAGGGTTTTTTGGGGGTTTTACAGTTTTAAGGTTTTTAGGGTCTTTTGGGATTTTAGGGTTTTTTTGAGTTTTTAGGTTTTTAAGGGTTTTTTAGAGTTTTTAATGTTTTTAGGTGTTTAAAGGGTTTTTAGAATTTTAGTAGTTTTTAGGGTTTTTAAGGTTTTCAAGGTTTTTAGGGGTTTTGATAGTTTTCAGGGTTTTTAGTGTTTTTGTATGGTTTTTATGGGGTTTTATGTTTTTTGGATGTTTTTTGTGGTTTTATGGTTTTAAGTTGTTTTTTTAGGTGTTCAGGGTTTTTTTACATGCTCACATAAATTTTTGGGGTTTTTAGGATTTTTACGGTTGTATGGTTTTTAGGGATTTTGGGGTGTTTTCAGGGGGTTTTAGGGTTTTTATGATTTTTTAGGGTTTTAGGGTCTTTTTGGGGTTTTAGAGGGTTTTTTTATTTTTTTTAGGGTTTTAAGGTTTTTAGAGTTTTATAACATTTTCAGGGGTTTTAAGTGTTTTAGAGATTTTTAGTGTTTTTTGGATTTTTTGGGTTTTTAGGGATTTAAAAGGTTTTTAGAGGTTTTATAGCTTTTAGGTGTTTTATGGTTTTTTGAGTCCTTTACGTTTTCATGGATTTTTAGTGGTTTTTTCTGATTTTTATGGTTTTTAGGGTTTTAGGGATTTTATAGGTTTTAGGGGTTTTTAGGGGGTTTCAGGAGTTTTATGGTTTTTAGGTTCATTTTGGGTTTTTTAGAGTTTTTATTGTTTTTAAGAGTTTTAAGGTTTTTTAGAGTTTTTAGCGGTTTTTATTGTTTTTCTGGGTTTTTAAGGTTTTAAGGTTTTTTTGGTTCTCTTTGGTTATTTAGGGTTTTTATGGTTTTTTATATTTTGATTGATTTTTAAAGATTTTTATGGTTTTTACGGTTTTTTTTTGGGTTTTTTGGGATTTCGAGGGATTTTAGGGGGTTTCAAAAGTTTTTTAGGGTTTTTTGTTTCTCATTGTGATGCAAATCCTGGTGCACACATGCAGCAAGGAGTTGAGGGTGATCATGTCATTGATAGTGGAAGGAGCATTAATGGACAAGACCCATTGGATGGGATTGGTGGCCCAATGACAAGAGGAAGAATGTGGAGGATGAAAGAGTCTTTACATGGCCCCATTTTGAAACTACAAGAGGAGGCCGAACATGCATGCATAGGAGGAGCAAATAGGTCTTTAATCACACTTATTAAAGCCCAAAAGTGAACCTAAAAGGGCCACCGAAATGCTTTCCCAAAATTTAATCCACTTGCATGAAGGAAATCTCCAAATTCAAAAGTGGTGGGGCCCTTGTCTCCAAAGTTATGGTGGGAATCTTCAAAGTCTTTAGGGTGGTTCCAAAAAGTCTTCTTTAGAGATATCTTGTCCCCAATCGATATTCTTTTGAGTATAAAGGGAGGACAGTTATTCTTACACCACTGAGGCCTTTTCAAGCTTATGAAGACCAAGTGAGGATTGAGAGAGATTTTGAGAAGAGAGAAAAAGGAAAAAGGAAAAAAAATAGAGAGAATGAGAAGAGTGGAAAAATCAAGAGTGAAAAAGGCGTGTTTAGTGAAAGCAAAAAAATGAGGGAAATAAAAGAGTTGAAAACAAGAGTGAAAATTAGAGTGAAATCAAGAGTGTTGAGCGAAAGGTGAGTCTATTTTCTGGAAAAAGTGAGGTGAAAGGTGCTTTATTGAGCGGGAAAGTGTTCTTACTCATTAGTAAGGATGCTTACCTTGCAACTAATGAACTTCACCATTCTTTGCCTTCTTGTGTTGTGTCTTTGCTGCAGGAATTTGGTGATTTGTTTCCTGAAGAAACACCCGATGGATTACCCCCTTTGAGAGGCATTGAGCATCGGATTGACTTCATAACTGGTGTTGTAATTCCCAATAGGCCAGCATATCGAGCTAATCTGGAAAAGTGACTAGAGAGATCCAATGTCAAGTTGAAGAACTCATGAAGAAAGGATTAGTAAGAGAAAGCATGAGTCCATGTACCTTTCCAATGATCCCAGTACCCAAGAAATATGGAACATGGTGAATGTGTGTGGATTGTTGCGCCATTAACAAAATAACAATTAAGTACCGTTATCCCATCCCTCAACTTGATGACATGCTTGATGAATTAAATGGGGCCTCTATGTTTTTTAAAATTAATCTTAAAAGTGGATACCACCAAATTCGAATGAAAGAAGGAGATGAGTGGAAAATTGCTTTTAAAACTAAGTTTGGTTTGTATGAGTGGTTAGTTATGCCATTTGGTTTAACTAATGCACCAAGTACATTCATGAGCTTAATGAACCATGTCCTTCATTCATTCATTGGAAAATTCAGGGTTGTCTATTTTGATGATATCTTGGTGTATAGAAAATCTCTATACAACCATGTTGAACACTTGCATTTGGTGTGCAAGACCCTAAAGAACACCAGCTTTATGCCAATCTTCAAAAATGTTCCTTTTGCATGGATTATGTTGTGTTTCTTGGATTTATTGTAGGGTTAGAAGGGATTCGTGTGGATGATGAAAAGATCAAAGCAATTCAGGAGTGGCCCACACCGAAGAGTACAACCAAGGTTAAGCGTTTTCATGGATTGGAAAGATTCTATAGGAGGTTTTTAAAGGATTTTTCATCCATCGATGCACCTCTTAATGAACTTGTAAAGAAACACATGGTCTTTAAATGGGGTGAAAAACAAGAAAAATCTTTTAACACACTCAAAGAAAAATTGGTCAATGCTCCCCTTTTAAGTCTACCAGATTTCACCAAAGTATTTGAAATTGAGTGTGATGCATCGGGAGTTGGTATTGGTGCTGTTTTGACTCAAGAGTCGCATCCAATTGCTTACTTTAGTTAGAAATTGAATGGGACAGCATTAAATTATTCAACTTACAATAAAGAACTTTATGCTTTGAAAGAACCCTGGAAACATGGAAACATTACTTATGGTCTAAAGAGTTCATTATTCATTCTGACCATGAAAGCCTTAAGTATTTGAAGTCCCAAGGTAAGTGAATCGGCGACATGCATCTTGGCTGGAATTTATTGAGACTTTCCCCTATGTGATCAAGCACAAAAAAGGTAAGGAAAATGTGGTTGCCGATGCTCTTTCACGAAGTTATGCACTTCTTACTTCTCTTCATTCTCGATTACTTGGACTTGAGTTACTAAAGGGACTATATGAAAATGATGGAGATTTTTCTCTAATTTGGACATCTTGTGAAAAACATGGATTTAAAGACTATTACAAAAATGATGGGTTTCTTTTCAAAAGGGATAAATTGTGCATTCCAAATTGTTCAGCTCGAGAATTTCTTGTAAAAGAAACTCATGGGGGTGGTTTGATGGGGCATTTTGGGGTTGATAAAACACTAGCTACTTTACATGAACATTTTTATTAGCCAAGCATGAGACAAGAAGTTATTGTAATTTTTGATAAGTGTTTCACTTGTAAGCATGCAAAGTCCAAGGTTCAACCTAATGGATTGTATTCCCCCTTGCCCGTTCCATCCCATCCTTAGACCGACATCTCTATGAATTTTGTGTTGGGATTGCCACAATCCCAATCGGGAAAAGATAGCATTTTTGTTGTTGTGGATCGATTCAGCAAGATGGCCCATTTCATTGCATGCTCAAAAACTAATGATGCTATACATATAGCAGATTTTTTTTCAAAGAAATTGTGAGATTACATGGACTGCTTAAAACCATTATAAGTGATAGGGATGTGAAATTCCTTATCCACTTTTGGAGGACATTATGGAATAACTTGGGAACTAAATTATTGTTTTCAACTGTTGTACATCCTCAAACTGATAGGAAAACTGAAGTGGTGAATAGGACTCTTTCTACCTTCTTGTGTGCAATAATTCAAAAAAATATAAATAATTGGGAAAAATGTTTGCCACACATAGAGTTTGCATATAAACGAGTAGTGCATTCCACTACTAACTTCTCACCTTTTGAGATTGTATATGAATTTAAACCAATGACTCCATTAGATATTCTTTCATTGCCTACTAATGAGGTTGTTGATCTTTCAGGTGATGAGAAGGTCAAATTTGTGTGGGATTTAAATGCCAAGGTGAAAGCCAACATTGAAAGAAGAAATGAACAATATGCGAAGCAAGCAAAAAAGGGTAGGAATAAGGTTTCACTAGAACCAAGAGATTGGGTGTGGGTGAATTTGAGGAAGGAAAGGTTCCCAGAGCAAAGAAAATCAAAACTCCAACCACGGGGAGATGGTCCATTTCAAGTTTTAGAAAGAATCAATGATAACGCCTACAAGATTGTTTGCCCAGTATGTATGGAAATGCGAGTGCTACCTTTAATATTTCTAACCTCTCTCCTTTTGAATATACAGATTCGAGGACAAATCCTTTTGAAGAGGGAGGGGATTATGAGAATCATGGTGCACACATACAGTGAGGAGTTGAGGGCGATCATGGCATTGATGGTGGAAGGATCATTAATGGACAAGACCCATTGGATGGGATTGGTGGCCCAATGACAATTGGAATAATGAGGAGGATGAAAGAGGCTTTACATGGCCTCATTTTGAAATTACAAGAGGAGGCCCAACATGCATGCATGGGAGGAGAAAATGGGCCTTTAATCACACTTATTAAAGCCCAAAAGTGAATCTAAAAGGCCCACCCACATTCTTTCACAAAATTTAATCCACTTGCATGAAGGAAATCTCCAAATTCAAAAGTGGTGGGCCCCTTGTCTCCAAAGTCATGGAGGGAATCTTCAAATTCTTTAGGGTGGTTCCAAAAAGTCTTCTTTAGAGATATCTTGTCCCCTAAAGCCATGGACATGTGTAAACAAAGTCAAATTCGTGGGATAGGCTTTAGACTTTTGTGGGATAGGTAGTTTGACATGTATTCCTTTCATTTGGCTATAAATAGCTACCTCTTATACCCCTTGAAGGTGAATTTTTGAATTTGAGTGTTTTCTAGCATTGTTATGCTTGTGTTTCTTATGTTCTTGAATGAATGCAAGTAAGGCTTATCAAAGGAGTGATCAACCCTTGTGGCGCTTTACAATTAGAGTTTCAAGGGGAAAGTCTCCTTGGGGTCCTAATTGATCATCCCCCTTCCCCTTTTATTTCTTCTCCACTTCATTTAATTTTCATTTCTCCCACATACCACACTTGTGTTTCCGGATTTTTCATCAACGAATACCGCACTCGCATACGGTACCATATCACATTGGTTATTTAACATTTTTAGTGGTTTTAAGGGTTTTTTGAGTTTTTAGTGGTTTTTGAGTGTTTTATCAGTTTTTAGGGATTTTTAAGTTTTTTATGGTTTTTAGGGTTCTTTAAGGGTTTTTAGGGTTTTTTAGGTTTTTCTAGGTTTTTTAAGGGTTTTCGGGTTTTAGTGAATTTTTGGGTTTTTTGGATTTTTTAGAGGTTTTTAGTGATTTAAATGTTTTTTTAGTTTTTCTATATTTTTAGTGATTTTATGAGTTTTTATAGTTTTTATTGGTTTTATGGTTTTTATGGGTTTTTAATGTTTTTTTTTGGGGGGGGGGGTTATGGTTTTTAGAGGTTTTTTAGTGTTTTTAGGGGGTTTTTTGTTTTCATGGATTTTTAGGTGTTTTTTAGTATTTTTATTATTTTTTGGGTTTTTAGGGATTTTGTGGGTTTCTAGGGTTTTATGGGGGTTTTCTGGGTTTTAGGGGTCTTAAGGGTTTTTAAGGTCTTTTTTATTTTTAGAGATTTTAGTGTTTTTAGGTTATTTGGAATTTTTAATGTTTTTAAGGTTTTTAAGTGTATTTAGAGTTTTTAGTGGCTTTTTAGGTTTTATGGGCTTTTAGGGTATTCAATGTCTTTGGTGTTTTTATGGTTTTCAGGAGTTTTGAAGGGTTTTAGGGTTTTTTACATTTTTATGGATTTTTAGGGGTTTTTTGGGTTTTTATGGTCTTTTATGGTTTTTATTGATTTTGAGCGATTTTAAGGTTTTCATGGGTTTTTAGGGTTTTAATGATTTTAGAGTCTTTTGGGGTGTTTAGGATTTTTTTGTGTTTTTTTAAAATTTTAAGGGTGTTTAATTTTTTTAAACATTTTTAGGGGTTTTAAGGGTTTTCGAAGTTTTCAGAGGGGTTTTAAGGTTTTATGGTCTTTTTGGATTCTCTTAGTTTTTAGGGGTTTTAAGGTTTTCTTAGAGTTTTTAACATTTTTAGGGGTTTTATGGGGTTTTAAGGGTTTTAGTGGATTTTTAGGGTTTTTATGGGGTTTTAGGGATTTTATGGTTTTTAGGGGTTTTTACGGGTTTTAGGGGTTTTTCAGGGTTGTTAGGGTTTTTCTTGTTTTCATGGATTTTTAGGGGTTTTTTAGGGGTTTTTAGGTTTTTATGGTTTTTAGGAATTTTTTGGGTAATTAGGGTTTTCATGGGTTTTTAGGGGTTTTAGGGTCTTTTGGGTTTTAGGGTTTTTTGAGTTTTTTTGGGGTATTAAGGTTTTTTCGTGTTTTTAAACATTTTAGGTAATTATAAGTGTTTTTAGAGTTTTAGTGGGATTTTTAGGGTTTTTATGGTTTTTTTACATTTTCATGGATTATTAAGGGGTTTTTAGGATTTTTTTGGTTTTTTAAGTTGGTTAGGGACTTGATGGTTTTTAGGATTTTTTCTGGGTTTTTTATTGGTTTTTAGGGTTTTTTGTGTCTTTTGGGTTTTTAAGGGTTTTTTCTGAGTTTTTTTTTGGGTTTTTATTGTTTTTTAGAGTTTTTAATGATTTTAGATGTTTGAAGGGGTTTTTTGTTTTTAGTGGGTTTTAGGGTTTTTATGGGTTTTTAGGGTTTTTTTACGGTTTTAAGGGTCTTTATGGTCTTCAAGGGGTTTTCAGAGTTCTAGGGTTTTTTTTTGTTTTCATGGATTCTAAGGAGTTTTTCAATTGTTTTTATTGTGTTTGGTTTTAAGGTCTTTCATAGTTTTTACTATTTTATGGGTTTTTAGGGTTTTTTAAGGGTTTTAGGGGGTTTTCAAGGTTTTTAGGGTTTTTTATATTTTCATGATTTTTTAGGTGTTTTTAGGATTTTTATTGATTTTTAGGGTTTTTCGGGATTTTTAGGGTTTTCAAGTGTTTTTAGAGTCTTTTTGAGATTTTAGGGCTTTTTTGAGTTTTTAGGGGTTTAAAGGGTTTGTAGATATTTTAGTGGATTGTTAAGGATTTTATGGGTATTTAGGGTTATTTAAGGTTTTAGGGTTTTTTTGGTTTTCAGGGGGTTTTGAGGGATTTTTATGTTTTCATTGAATTTTCAATGGATTTTTTTATTTGTATGGTTTTTTATGGTTTTTAGGTTTTTTAGGGATTTTGAGGGCTTTTAGGGTTTTCTGGGGGGGGTTTAGGGTTTTTTTGGGTTTTTCTAAGTTTTAGGGTTCTTTTCGAGGTTCAGGGTTTTTTTTTTTTTTGAGTTTTTAGGGATTTTTAAGTTTTTTATAGTTTTTAACATTTTTAGGTGTTTAAAGGGTTTTTAGAGTTTTTAGTGGGTTTTTAGGGTATTCGTGGGCTTTTAGGGTTTTTAATGTTTTTAGGGGTGTTGTGGTTTTTAGGGGATTTTTATTGTTTTTAGGGTATTTTATTTTTTCATTGATTTTTTTGGAGTTTTTTGAGATTTTTTTTGTTTTAGGGTTTTTAGTGTTTTTAGGGTTTTAGAGTTTTTAGGGGTTTTTAGGGTTTTTAGGACTTTTTTGGGGTTTTTAGGGTTTTTAAGGGTTTAAGGGTCTTTTTGGGTTTTTAGCGTTTTTTTGAGTTTTTAGGGGTTTTCAGGGGCTTTAGGGGTTTTTAGGGTTTTTAGGGTTTTTAGGGTTTTAGGGTTTTTTTTTAGTTTTCAGGGGTTTTAAGGGTTTTTAGAGTTTTTAGTGGATTTTTATGGGTTTTTAGTTTTTTTTAATGTTTTTAGGGGTTTTATGGTTTTCAGGGGTTTTCAGAGTTTTTATGGTTTTTTATGTTTTCATGGATTTTTATTGGTTTTTAGGATTTTATGGTTTTTAGTGTTTTTTAGGGGTTTTAGGGATTTTGATAATTTTTAGGGTTTTTTCGGGGTTTTAAGGGTTTTAGAGTTTTTATACATTTTTATGTTTTTAAGGGTTTTTAGAGTTTTTAGTGGTTTTTTGATGTTTTATGGGTTTTTAAGGTTTTTAGGGGGTTTTATGGTTTTCAAAGGTTTTTCAGGGTTTTCAGGATTTTTTTCATTTTCATAGATTTTTAGGGATTTTTAGGATTTTTAGGGGTTTTAGGCTTTTTTTATATTTTTTGTATTTTCATGGTTTTTATTGTGTTTTTTGATTTTTATGGTTTTTTTGAGTTTTTTAGGGGTTTAATGGGTTTTTAGTTTTTTTTAACTTTTTGGGGGTTTTAAAGATTTTTGGAGTTTTTATTGGTTTTTAGGGGTTTTATGTGTGTTTAGGGTTTTTAAGGTTTTTATAGGTTTTTATGGTTTTTAGGGTTTTTAATGAGTTTGAGAATTTTAGGGGTTTTTCAGGGGTGTTTACAATTTTCACGGTTTTTAGGGTCTTTTTGGGCGCTAGGGTTTTTTTTGAGTTTTTTATGTTATTTAAGGTTTTTAGAGTTTTTTAATATTTTTAGGGATTTTAAATTTTTTTTAAGTTTTTAGTTGGTCTTACGGTTTTTATGGGGTTTAAGGATTTTTAATGTTTTGGGGTTTTTAATGGTTTTCAGGTGTTGTTTAGGGTTTTTAGGATATTTTAGGTTTTCATGGATTTTTAGGGTTTTTAGGATTTTTATGGTTTTCTGGGTTTTTGAGGGTTTTTAGGGGTTTTCATGTGTTTTAGGGTTTTCCTAGGGGTTTAAAGTATTTTTTGGTTTTTAGGGTTTTTTGAGTTTTAAGGGGTTTTAAGGTGTTTTAGAGTTTTTAACATTTTATGGTTTTTTAGGGGTTTTGGAGTTTTTAGTGGTTTTTATGGTTTTGTGGTTTTTAGGGTAAGGAAGATGCGGGGGTCAGGCTATTCCCGACCCCACCCCCCAAATTTATTAGAAAAAAGACGCAGCAGACATGGGAGGATTTCATGGATTTTTAGGGGTTTATATGGTTTTCTGGTCTTTTTCAAATTTTTCAAGTTTTTTTTACATTTTAATGGATTTTAGGGCTTCTTTTGGATTTCTTACGATCTTAAGGGTTTTTTAGGGTTTTTAGGGATTTTGAGACTTTTTAGGGTTTTTTGGTTTTTTGGGACTTTTAGAGTCTTGGGGTTTTTCTGGCTTTTTTTATTTTTTTAGGGTTTTAAAGTTTTTTAGAGTTCTTTTTAACATTTTTAGGCGTTTTAAAGGTTTTCAAAGTTTTTAGTGGTTTTTTGGGTTTTTATGGCGTTTTAAGGTTTTTAATTTTTTAGGGGTTTTTATGGTTTTCAAGGGTTTTTCAACATTTTTTAAATTTTCAGGGAATTCTTGGTTTTTTAGGATTATTATTGTGTTTTTGGTTTTTTTTTGTTTTTTTAGGGATTTTGAGGGGTTTTATGGTATCTCAAGGGTTTCACTACTACAAAATCAGGATATAGCCACGGTTTTAAACCGTAACTATAGGCCAAAAAACGGTGGCTATAGGTTATAGCCACGGTTCCCACAACCGTGGCTGGTATTGGCGTGGCTATAGCGTAAAACCTATAGCCATGGTTCCCAACCGTGGCTATAGCCCTTTAGCCACAGTTTGAACCGTGGATATAGCCCTATAGCCACAGTTCCAACCGTGGCAACAACCTTAAAGCCACGATTTTCGACCCATGGCAGAGAATGAAAGCACTCATCTCCTAAAGCCACGGTTGCAACCGTGGCTATAAACATAAAGACACGGTTAGGAACCGTGGCTGTAGACCTAGAGCTACGGTTTAAAACCGTGGTTATAGGCCTACACATTCTATAAAAAAAACCAACACCGTTCCACCGGTGCTGGGACCTTGCATCCTCCCCACCGCCCCCTGCAAATCCCCCCCACTCTCCCCCTTGCACCCCACCTGCACCTTAAATCCCCCCATGCACCCCTCCCTCTGTAGCCCCCCTTCCCACCCTGGAGAGACCCCACTCACCCCTTGAACAGACCCCCCCCCCCCCCCGGACAGCCCCCCCTCCTGGACACCCCCCCGGACAGCAGCCCCCCCTGCTGGACACCCCGTGCACCCCCCCTGCTGGACACCCCCCCAGGATAGACCCCCCCTGCAGACCCCTCCCTCCTGAACATTGGACACCCCACCCTACATAAACCCCCCTCCCCTGGATAGCCCCCTCCCCCTGGACAGCCCCCTGCAAAGCCCCCCTCCTGGACAGACCCTGGACCCCCCCCCCCCCCCCAGACAGACCCTAGACACCCCCCAGACCCGAGACACCCCCGAGACCCTAGACACCACCGCATACCCTAGACACCCCCCAGACAGACCCTGAACACCCCCCAGACAGACCCTGGACACCCCCCAGACAGACCCTGGACACCCCCCCCAGACCCTGGACACCCCCCGGACAGACCCTAGACACCCCCCCACCCAGACCCTGGACACCCCCCCAGACCCTGGACAGATCCCCCTGGACAGCCAAGACCTCCACTCCCCTGGACAGCCACCCCCACCCTCCTGGACACCCCCCGTACCCCCCTCCCCCCATACCCTAGACACCCCCCCAGACCTTGGACAGATCCCCCTGGACAGCCACCCCCCACCCCCTGGACAGACCCTGGACCCCCCCCCCCAGACCCCCCAGTCCTGCCCCCCCTCCCCCCCACCCCGCCCGTTTCCCCTCCCCCCTGCCCCTGCCAGCCCCCACTTGAACCCCCTACCAGCCCCCACTTGCACCCCCTGTCAGTCCCCTCCCCCCTTCCCCCCTACCAGTCCCCTCCAAAATAAATTATACACGAAAGCTACTTACATAATAAGAATTAAAAAAATCCAAATATAAAAAAAAACACATAACTCCACTTATATGAGTCTCCCTATAAGACAAACTATCAAAGAAGTCTGGAACCAGCTCAAAAGTACCTACAACACAAGGTAGAACATAGTAGTTCTCATCCCATAAAATTATGGTAAAACAAAACATCTTAGAATATTCACAAAGAATATAACTCAATAAACAAGAATAGTGCAGCCCCCCCCCCCCCCCCCGCTGGACCCCCCTGGACAGCAGCCCCCCTGGACAGAAACCCCCCCCCCCCCCCTGCTGGACCCCCTGGATAGCTCCCCCCCCCCAGACAGCAGCCCCCCCTGGACAGCAGCCCCCCCGGACAGAACCCCCCCTACTGGACCCCCCCCCTGCTGGACCCCCCTGGACAGAAACCCGCACCCCCCCCGGACCCCCCTGGACAGCAGACCCCCCCCCCCCGGACAGAAACCCCCCCTGCTGGACCCCCTAGGCAGCAGCTCCCCTGGACAGAACCCCCCCTACTAGACCCCCCTGGACAGCACCCCCCCCCCCATACTTTGGATGCTTCTTAAGGTTGAGGCTGGGAGATGCTGGGTTTATCCAATAGAGACTTACAGAGATTCTCATAGTGGGGTTATAGGTTTCTTGTGGAGGATTTAGGAGGTACGGTTGTGAGTTTCGTGTTGCTGTTTGGAATTATAGGACCTTTGAAGATGGGTTTTAGCTGGGGGTGTTGTTGTTTGGATTTTTCTACATGGTGTAGTACAGGATACACTTACATGGTGCATGGTGCTGGTTGGTTTGTGATTTCTACTATGGTTGGTAACATGTTTTGGGTGCATAGGGGTTGGCTTTCTGGTGTTTCTTCTTTGCTTTGGATTACTATTGTAGGCTTCTGGTTCTCTCGATTGTCTAGTGTGGTGGATATAGTTTGGGGTGGGTCTTCAGGTGGTGGTTTGGAGTAAGTCCAGTTGGCTTGTGCTCGATTTCCCCATCTTGTGTATTCTGGTTGTTGATGGTGTAGGGATTTCTATGGTGGATGTTCTAAAATTCCCTTGAAATGATGGATGTTGTAGGTTGGGAAGCATGTTTCTGGTAGATGGGTGGTTCTCTTTCTAGGGTGGGTGCATGTTGACTACTTGGTGGGTCTAGAGGTTTTGGATTCAGGGTGGGTATTAGCTCACATTTAGATCAGGGACTGCTTGGGGATTCTTTAGGATGTATGATGGGTTAGGCGTGGGTGATGCGGGGCACTTCGGATGGATGGTACTAGTTGGCTGCTGGTTTTTTAGACTTTCTTATGGTGGGTGGTCCACTTTGATGTCAGGTGTTTAGATGGTGATGGATGGGGCCAGATGGTGGTCTAGGGATGATTTGGTTTCTAGCTAATATTTTGGGTGTTGTGTCTACTATAGGTGATTATTGTGGTTGGATCTGGTGTGGTTTAGGGTTCTTGTGCAAGTAGGTGTTGGTGTAGTGGCCATTACTTGGCATGGTTGTCTAGAGGTCTTTCACTCTAGGCTTTGTTTGGATAGGGATGCTGGTCTGGTTGGTTGATGTTGGATACGGGGCTGGGATGAGTGTTTTGCAAGGTGGTAGAGGGCTGGCATGAGTGTTTGGCTGGGGGTGGTGGCTGGTGTGGTGATCCTTTTGAGAAGTAGGTGAAATTTTGTAAATCCTGGATCAATTTTATTGGGTCATGACTAATGGTATGAGACAATCATACCAAGGATGGCTGAGAACACTCTAAGGTGTTGGGTTCTTTCACATTGACATGAGGCTCACAAAGATTAGAATGTCCTTCTTGCAGGGCTAAGATGTCTCCATTTTCTAGTTTAAATACCTTATGCAATGAAACTAAGATAAAAAAATGGAGATATATATCCCTTTTAGGGTTAATGGGAGATTATTGGAAACCCGAGTCACTCAAGTAATGAAAGGTTATTTATTGGTTAAGGTGCTCAAAAAGATAATGGAGGCACCCCATTGTCTGGTTGATTGGTGCTAGGATCTTGTGGTACTTTGAAAAAATAATGATGATGTATGATGGATTACACATTTTAACATCATGTAGTGGGGATGTATCTACCATACAGCTTAACATCTTGTGACAAGATGTTTTCCTCACAGTTTAATTTAATGTGGTAAGAAAATTTTTCATGCAGTATAACATCATGTGGTAAAGTCATTTTTTCTGATCTAAATGGTCCCCCTTGTAATTTTCCATATTAGCAATCTAGGTTCCCTGATCTCACATGATAAATGATCAGTGGGAGAAATAGGGGAAAACTAGGAAGTTAGTTAAGTTGTGCGAGAGTGGGTCTCAGATGGCTTACTACATAGGTCCAGTCCGTATGATGTTTGGAGCTGCATTTTTATCATCTTACATGTTGTGATTGAACCCATTATTAAAGATTTATTTTTCCATATTTATCCTATGATGGAAGTAATAATGTTTTATGTTGTTCTTGTATAAAATATACCTATGCAGGTCTAACTCATATGCAGGGAGGGAACATTTTCATGTTGATTGTTGTAAATGGACCCAAGATTGGAGATCCAATCAGACCCAAATATCCTATAATGAAAGAAATATAGCAACATGAAGTTCTTGAATGGGAAACTATCTATACAAGTCTTCCCCATACATAGATATTGTTCCCATTAATTATTGTAGCTGGACACGAGATTGGAGATTTGGGTATCACTCTATATCCTGTGATAACATAAATAAATCCACATATAGTTATTGAATGAGAAACTATCTATGTAGGTCTGACCCATATGTAGAGGGGGTATTGTTCCTATTGATTTTTTCAGCTAGACCAAGGATGGGAGCTTCATGCATCACTACATATCGTGTGATGACTGGAATCAAACCACACATAGTTCTTCAAAAACCATGTAGTTTAATGTCTTGCATAAAGGATGTAGGTTCCATAGCATGAAAATGAAATATTGTGGCTGGACCCAAGACAATAGATATGTGTGTCACTATGTATCATGTCATGGGAGAATTAAACCCACATGTAGTTCATGAATGGGTCCTATATAGGTCTGGCCCAAATGTAGAGTTTTCCACAGATAGCTATTTGTAGTGATGGAAACTGGACTTCAATGGGAAAAACTAGCTCAGTTTTGTACACCGGTGAGTACAGTGTCTCTTGGGTAGTAGTTCACATGGTGGTATGGTAGGCCCATAAATCATGTAGGAGCTTGTCCGTCTAGGAATTATTCTATTTTTCAACCATCTTCTACTACTTATTCGATAAAGACTTATTGGAGGCCTGAATCTGTCCATTTGTTGCTACATGATAGCAGTATGAGGGGTTAGTGATAGGTGTTCAAGTCAGAGAGAGAAGAAAAACAAGTGTTTCTGTTGATTTCTACTACAATAACGAGCAGAATTTACAGTAGGAAAAAAGAAGAACAGTTGAAGAAAGGACTCCCCGTGGTCGCACCGCGAGGCTGATGGCCGCTACCCCTGTATCTGCACAGCATATCCATTTTCTAAAAAACAATATCCCCCTTTTATTATTCCCCCTTCCAAACAACATATCACATCAGCCTACTTTTCAGCATCTGTTGGCTTTTATCAGTTAGACTCAATGGTATACTCCCGGTACACTTTCTTTAACTATCTATAGAAGAAGTTGGTCTCATTGTCCATATTGTAGAAGGATTTTTTTTCTTTTGGGCCATCCTGAAGCGTAAATCTCTATGCCTGATGCCAAATTTATTCCCTTCCAACTCGCTATATCAGGAGGGTCCCATTTTGAAGATAATCAATTATGGGCACCTGGCATCTGGGGGTGGATATCAGTTCATCAGGAACTAGGGAAGTTTTGATCTGATTGATTTCCTCCATGTCACAGATGATGATATATGAGACCATCCTTTGATGCGTAATGTGGTAGAAAACCTCATACTGATCAGGGTCAGCTAAAACTACGATTTTATTAGACATTACATCAGTAAAATCATTTTTTGATAGGGTACAAGATACAATGTGGGTTCAAAATGGAAATCTTCCATCAATCTGCAAACATAGTCAGTGAGAGGAGCCAATTCACTCTTTTTTATTGCATATTCATCATCATATATTTTATCACTAGCTTTGAATCTCCTATGATATTTAGGTCGTCTATTTTCAGCTATAGTGCCAGTTCCAAGATAGAAATTAGGGCTTTGTATTCTATCTAATTATTTTTCCATCCATCAGATAATGAGAAATTGTATAGAAAAATTACTTTGTCTAGAGAAAGTAATACAATCCCTGGACATACACAGATAATATTTGGGTTCTCCATACTTTTGTTGATAGGACTCTGGGAGGCAGAAAAAAAATACATATTCTGTGTTCGGGGAGCTTCATGGGAACGGAAAACCTTCTAATCTAGAAGTTTTATTTCTAGTAGTATACTTTATTGGGAAGGATGTGCCATGAGGAAATTAGATAGGGTCTTCCCTTTCACTAACTTATGTGATATGAACTGGATATTATGTTGTCTTAAAGTGACTGATCATAGGGAAAAATTCCCAGTCAACATAGGGCAGCTAAGGATGTACTTGAGTGGGTCAATACGAGTGACCAGGTGAACTTTGTAAGGATACAAGTAAAGCCTCATATTTTAATTGGGAAGATGGGTGTGAGGTAGTTTTTTTCAACATTATAATATTGTGTCTTAGTACCTAACATCATTTTACTAATGTAATAAACACTTGTTTCACTCCCCGCATCATTCTTATGCGCAATGAGAACACTGAGAAATCAATTTATGAAGGCCAAAAATAAGATGAGTGGAATTCCTTCCACCAATGGAATCAATACTGGTCAGTGCAATAAGTATTTATTTAGAATCTCAAAGGCTTCATGGAATTCCTCATCGAAATGGAAGGTGACTCCCTTCTTCATTAACATGGTGAAGTGTAGAGACATGTCAGCCAGGTGAGCTATGAAGTTATAAATGTAATAATTGTTCCCCTAGAGCCCCCTCAATTCTTTAAGAACCCAAAGGGCATGACCTAAATGGTGCGGGATGGATTGCAGGTGGCTGGGGGCTGGTGCAGGCTCGAATGCAGGTGGAAGGGGGCTGGAATGCTGGTGGAAGGCGGCTGGTTACAGGTGCTGGTGGGATGGTGCGGGCTGATTCGAAGGTGGCAGGGGGGCTGTTGCGGGCTGAAATACTGGTGGCAGCGGGCTGAAATGAAGTTGGAAGGGGGATGGTGTGGGCTGGATGTGCCTGGAGCAGGGCCAAATCACGGTATTACCGCGGAGTGACCGTGGCGTAACCGCGGCGTGTTGGCCCGGTCCAGCGACATCCGCAGGGCAGCATCTTCCGGCCATGAGCGAAGGGAGCGGGAGGAGGTGGGACAACATTCTGGTCGTCACCCCACCGGCAGAAATTGTGATTAGTCTGTCTCAACAATGATCACAAGACTCATGAAATAATATCACTGCGAACCGCCACGGGGTGTCGTTCTTGAGCAGGGCCAAATCATGGCGTGCCCGCGGTGTGACCGCGACGTGTTGGCTCGGTCCAGTGATATCCTCAGGGCAACATCTTTCGGCCCAGCGCGAAGGGAGTGGGAGGAGGCGGGGCAACATTCCAGTCGTAGCCCCGCCGATAGAAATTGTGATTAGTCAATCTCAACATTGATCACAAGACTCATGGAATACTATCACTACGAACCGCCATGGGGTGTCATCCTGGAGCAGGGCCAAATCACGGCATTACCGAGGCGTGACCGTGGCGTGACCGAGGCATGACCGCGGCGTGACCGCGACGTGACCGCAGCGTGAGTTGGCCCGGTCCAGCGACATCCACGGGGCAACATCTTCCAGTCAGGAGCGAAGGGAGCGGGAGGAGGTGGGGCAACATTCCGGTCATCACCCCGCTGGCAGAAATTGTGGTTAGTCGGTCTCAACATTGATCACAAGACTAATGGAATACTATCACTACGAACCGCCGCGGGGTGTCGTCTTAGAGCATGGCCAAATCACGGCATTACCGCTGCGTGACCACGGCGTGATCGCGACCTGACCGCGGCGTGACCGCGGCGTGTTGGCCCGGTCCACTGACACACGTGGGGCAGCATCTTCCGGCCCAGAGCGAAGGGAGCGGGAGGAGGCAGGGCAACATTCTGGTCGTCGTCCTGCCGACAGACATTGTGATTAGTCAGTCTCAACATTGATCACAAGACTCATGGAATACTATCACTGTGTGCTGTCGTGGGGTGTCATCCTGAAGCAGGGCCAAATCACGGCATTATCGCAGCGTTACCGCGGCGTGTTCCGGTCCAGCGAAAATTGATTTAATTATATTTAACATTTATTCTAAAACTCATTCAGCACAAATCAAATGCAATAATTTAAGCAACTAGATCAGCATAACTATCACTGTGAGTTTTCGCAGACAGCGCACCTCCGTTGGTGGAGTTTTATTATAAAAACATGACTTTATTTATCAAATGAAACAATTATATTAAAGAATACTTATTCAAGATATGCAATTCAATATAATTAAGCAGAATTAAGAAAGAAGCTAAATTCAATTTAAAGCATGCAAGGACACCTAGCCCCTATGCACAATGAGACTTTTCTGTAACACCCATTGCAAAAAATATATAAAAACTGATATATACTTTAATTAAGTAAATGTTCAAGGGATGTAAAATAAAAAATAGATGAGAACTATTTAAACTAATGTATCATAAAATTAATGAAATGATTCAGAATAATGACATTAATACATAAAGGATGAAGCAAAAGATTATTCAGTATTCACAATATGAATTCCTTTAGTGATTGGTGACTGGAAAAGTGAATGAAAGCTTTAATTATGATGAAATTAGAAACCTATAATTTCATTATAATGTATATGATTAAATTAATAAACAAAAGTAACACCAAAGTGATGAAGAAAATTACATAAAATAGAATGTAATTATTTTAGAAGTGACTAATTGTATAATGAATGATATATAATATATATATATATATATATATATATATTATCATAGAATGTAATTATACATAAATAATTGAAGAATGCACACAAATCATAGTAGTGAACATTTTTTTCAAAGGTGGATAAGATCACAAACATTTCCTACATCCTTATATGTATCCTAAAAAATGAGGGATTTATGTATTCTTTTGGAGTATAAAATTCATGCAGTTTGATTTTACTAAGTGGAAAAAACAATGAAAACTTTGGAGATTTTTTACCTCTGAATTAGTTGACTCTTTCATCAAACCACAACATAGAATAGAAATACATTAAACACTGATGAGGATCACTAGCAAGTCTTACAGTAGTTAAAGACCTCGGAGAAATAATAATTTATTGATGCAACTCCAGCGGGAGTGTGACCCATCTGCGTTTAACAAAATAATAAAGATTCAAATCCAAAGGCATTGAAATGATATAGGGATAAAATCTTACACCAAAATGATTTGTTTAATCTACATTATGATCAAAATGCTAACTACTAAAAAAATATTTCTAAATAAACTAAACATAACTAAACACGTGATTAATATTTTGATAAAAAAAATTGAAAGTTAGTTTAAATGAATTAATCTATATCAACCCACAAAATATAGACCAAAAATGAAGTCATGTGTAGTTGGTTAGTTGCAATTATCCAGTGGTTCCCATGAATGATAAATCATTTCACATTATAGCTACGTCTACTAAAAAATAAAACCTTTTATCCTAACACATGTATGTATAATATACGGTAACGTTAAAATGGAGACTACCTACTTCATTGAATTCGTGTGGTTTGAGAGATAATATGGTATAGGATCTCTTTTTTCATCCCCCAAATCATTCTTAGTTGGAATGAATATGCTTCATCTTATCCATCACTACAAAGAAAAATTAAACAGCCACATACACTAATATAGGTCATACAAGTTAGAATATAAAAATACAATTAACAATGTAAGGAGCATGAACTCTTAGAACACAGATAAATATGGAATCACATATGTAGTAGAAACACACAGTATGATCAATGAACAAACTAACAGTGAATACAATAATCAGATAGTGAATAGAAACACATAGCTATTGCGGGGTGAGCAACACATTGTTCTAAACTCAATTGAGCACTAAGAGTAGCAGTAGATGTGGATGGAAATCCCGCGCTTGAGGGAATCAGGGAACGAGATGCAGTGAATTTAGAGGGTATCTGAGTGAAATAATTCGACATAGTAGGAGAAATAGAAAACATACGATGAGATGAGGGGATTCGGGAGGATGAACTATAGTAGAAGATGGAAAGATTGGCGTGGAAGACACCAGAAGTGTATTGCAGGTACTGCAAGATGATGGGAGGGGAAACGCGAGCAGGAACCCTAGGAGTGGCAGCGGAGGTGTGACGGGAGAGGGAACCGTAAGAGCGTCGCCATAGGGGAAATAGGAGCACGAAGCGTAGGAGAAACGTCAGAGGTGAAATGGGATGCAGAGAGAAAATCTATAGTGGGAATCAGTAACAGCGACGGAGGAGTATCATGAACCCTAGGAGCAGCGGCGGAGGTGAAACATCGGCGGGAACCATAAGATTAGCAGGAATCAAAGGAGGAGGACACCTGGATTGGGAATCGTAGGAGCACCGGGATGTCTAGAGCGGAGGTGAAACAGGAACGGGATTTGGAGGAGGTGGAGGAGGTGGACGGAGAGGAAAGAAAAAGGGAGGAGGGAAATCACGAGAGGGGGGAGAAGGTGAAGGTGGGGAAGCTGGAGAATGGTGAAACTACAAAAACCCTTGATTGGGGAGAGTGAAGATGGTGAAGCCCATAAACAGCGAGGAAGGATGAAGGGATGAGCAGTGGAAAATAGAAATGGGGGAGTGGGAATTCGCGATGGGGATGCCAAGTGGGATCGGGGGCGGGAGGGAGAGAATAGTACAGATAGAGAACGGTGGAGCGATGTGGAGGGATGTAGGCTTTGAACGTATGAAAAATAATATGCGGAGGATTATGAGAGTGACATGTGGCAGGTGAAAATACCTAACATTAGTATATTTAGTAGATACCTTTCCCACAAATTGTTTAACCTGACCATCAAGAGAATAAAACCTGTTGGAAAAAATAAATGAACAACCCGTAAGATTATTATTAATGAATATTAAATAATTTAATTGTTCACATGGTACTAAAACATTTGTATTAATGAATAAGTGTATTAAAATCCCATAGTCAAGAGTGAAGGTAATGCATAATATAATAACTACTTATACTCATAGGTTATGCACTACCCAATGATAGTCTTTCACTTCCAGAAGGAATAAGTGAAACTGAAAAAGGAGGTCATACCAGTGGGAAATGCATTCCAGGAAGCCTGTACAGTAGCAAGTTGACCATGACAAGCCTTCACATTCTTCAAAACTGAAACCTCAAGAAGACATCCATGCACTGCCATAAAGATGTCAAATTGATATTCAGAAAATAAAGGGCATTCCAGTCGAGAAAGCAACCCAGGAAAGATAAAAAAACCTATCATGAAACAAAACAGGGCAGCAACTCTAGGATAGCATTAAGACCTCAATGTAGATCACTGAACAGGGTGAAAAAGCCACTATCAAGTGCGAGCAAGCTAAGACATCCAACAAACCATAAAAAACAATGAAATCGTGTAACACAACATCATGGAGGTAAAGAAGGTTGAGTTATTCCACAGAAGGTTCTGGTTTATAAAATAAGATAGAAATAACAGAAAATCCTCTAATATCAGATTAGATTTCAAAAAAATTAAGAGCACCTTCGTAAATAGTACATATTGTTTCTTTCAGAGGCATTGTGATGGAAATCCATTTAAATAATAGCCATCCAGTAGTGCTTTCAATACTTGCTACACTACAACCCCTATCCTGGATGTTGGCATCATAGTGTTTCAGTAGTGAAAAATTGTGACAAACAAAACATGAAAATTCAAACTAAATTTGAACCCATTGCATAGATGATGTATATGCAGAAGAAAAATAATACTTAGAATGTGCATATAGATACTGCCATGGTTGGCTATCAGATTATAGTAATTTACTGTCATCAGAAGATGGTAAATGGTGAAGACAAATAATACTTGGGAGTATTGGAACACATACAGTGAATACAACAGACTAACAGTAAAGACAAATAGAGGTGAAGCCAAATTGATGTGAGGCCAAATAGTGACGATCAAAAACATGATGGCAAAATTAATTAGATGCCCAAATTCCTGACTCAAAACAGATGAATTGTAATATCTTATAAAAAACTCATCTACACAGGGCGAAATAATAATTTTATCACATACCTGAAGTGAGAAGATGTCAAAAGTCCCTCTTGTCTGCTGGACATCGCCACAATGCCCACAGGTTCAACCGTTAGTAAAACATAAATTCTTCTTTGAACATATTACAAACTCCTAAACACATGATGCACAACCGCAACATAAAAATAGAAACATATTTTATTACATACCTGAAGTGCAAAGATGCTGTAAGAGGGAATATGAGATGCAGGAAGTCAACCGAGATGATATAATCACAAACATAAAACTAACCACAGTAGAAGTTTATTATTTTCAAACATAACATGAAAATTCAAACTAAATTTTAACCCATTGTATAGACAATGTATATGCAGAAGACAAATAATACTTAGAATGTGCATATAGATACTGCTATGGTTGGCTTTCAAATTATAGTAATTTATTGTCATCAGAAGATGGTAAATGGTGAAAACAAATAATACTTGAAGTATTGACATAGGATAAAGTATTGTGAAATTATCATTACCTTATGTTAACCTGCACATAATAGAAGATGCACAGAATGGATAGGTATTGAAGGATATTAGGATAACATACCTGTTGCAGAAGGGATTGCGGGAGCTGAACCAAGGATAATCCGAGTGAATTCGCTGAGTAGAAGAGTGTGGATTTTAGAGAGAAATGGGGGAGTAGTTGGCGGTGAATGATTTATCAGTTACCGTAGCAGAGGTACAGGATGGAATTTAAGGTATTCGGTGGTGATGGATCCCAAGTAGCCTTTGCATGAAGGATTGAAAACCCAAGATTTGGGAGACTTAATATAATAGCTTACAAAACCCTAGATTGCAGATATCGGAAGAGGTGAAGATGGAGTCTCGAGAAGCAACGATAACCGTAGATTTGGGAGGCCGATCTTGGTGAATGTGCAGGATGAGGAGAAAGGGAAAACAGTCGTGGTTTTCAAATAGGTGATTCGGAATTGGTAACTTGCGATGGGGAGGAGATCGATAGTGGTGAACATGGAGTAGCGAAGTTGTGACGGGGTGGAGGTACGAAGAGGGGAAGATGGAGTAGTGAGATGCAGTGAAAACTGTAGGATTAAGATGTTGATATCAGTGAAATTGGTGGATGACGAGGTGGGAAGAACAGCGGAGGTCAAGAAACTGAAGAATTGGAAGAGTGAAATCGCGACGGGGAGAGAGGGGAAGCCGAAGGAATAATGGAAGAGGATTATAGGGTATCAACAGCGCGAGTGGGACGGCACACCGATGGAAACCTTGCGAGGAAGACAGAGGGAGCGGGAGGTGAACCTGATGGAAATCACGAGTGGGGGAAGAATGGAGGAGCACTGGATAATGGAAACGTGGAGACGAAAATCACGATGGGGAGGCTGAGCGGGAGCGGGAGGAGGATGGAGAAAATGGTAGAGACGGGTAGTGTAGGAGGGTCGTGGATGTGTGTAGGCTTGACACATATGAGAATTAGGATGTGGAGGTTTATTAGACTGACACGTGGCAGGTGGAAAAACCTAAGATTAGTATATATATAGATGTGCAAAATAGAAACATACAAAGGTGATTTACAGAAACGGGTATAAAAATCACCAAGACAATCACCTTACCCCATATTAGAACAATAGTATGTTAAGACAAAGAAAAAGATGAAACTAACCTTCAAAATTGCTATTTTAGAAAGAGACTTAGTAACCTAGTTTTCTTATCTATAGACATGAGTAACATCAATAGAAATCTATTCAGCAAGACGAAGACAATCAGTCCTGGGTGTGGGCATCCTCTATGGTACATTCCTTGAACAGTCCTTAAGAATTTTCCTAGAAATAGATAAATATGATTCCAACCATAAAGAATGCCAACCATAATGCCACGACAACCAGTAGACCCCCGGTGCACCCGAAGCCTCCCCAATAATATTGACATTCAACCAACCTACAATCGGCGGTATCCACCGAATAGATTTGAGCACTAATGGATTCATTGCCCTGCCATGAACACCAAGTGATCCCAACACAACCATATAAAAAACATCATTAGTCATTGAACCAATTTGAATATTACATGACAACATAATTCCACAATGAATGGCCAAAACTCCAGCTTGAAAAGAATATTTGTGATTATTAGATTTCAGATCATTTCTTGCTCTCCAAGTATAAGAAAGTACACTAATAGTCACCGCCACCATAATGGAATGGATTTGATCACTGCATGGTGTTCTACACATTGAGAGAAGTATCCCTTCAATGGTTTGGATATTAAAGTTTCATCTAAATAACCCCTACACATAACTTCATAACCGATAACTGAACCTGCAATAGATGAATAAATATTTTTGCGTTTCTTCAACATTTAAGCACAAGAAGCAGATTGATGCTTAATGCATTCATGTATGCTAAATGAGGTGTTGTATGGGTAAGCGCTATTTCCAAATTTTCCAGATCAACAACAAATCAGAAGGGGAAATAGATTATTTTCTAAAACTTTCTACCCAAGGAGGTATGCAAGTAAGGTCACCACTGTGATGTAAATAGAAATCCCTGTTAGTGAATTTACAATCCATTTTTTTCATCTAAACCAAAATATCACAATCATAGAAATCATACTAGGTAACATCCACGGCTAGATGAGGAGGCAGTAGATCACAGATACTAGGATTAATTTATAAATCAGTAATACTAACATTCTTTAGAGTTATAGGATTGGAAACATCGTCAATAATGGCTCTAGAAAGCCATGGAGTTCTCCAGATATTCAATTGGGAATTCTTACAATCCACCCATTTAGAACAACCCATAATATCACAATAGGCCTATTTGATAGTAGACCATACTGATGAGAGAAAATACATGACAGAAAATACTTTCCCCATTTTTTTAAAATACCTGCGTTGATTGGAAGCCAGGAAGAGGACGTCGCGATGACAGGTAGTCAGAGAGGAGGGAGCCGCGGTGACAGGTCGTCAGAGAGGAGGGCGCCGCGGTGAGAGAGGTCTCCGGGGAGGAGGGTGTCGCTGTGAGAGAGGTCGTCGGGAGGAGGGTGTTGTGGTGAGAGAGTTCGTCGGAGAGGAGGGTGCCATGGTGAGGAGAGGTCGGGGGGGAGAGGCCGAGAAGGAGAAGTCATCAGGGAGAATGGCGCCGCGGTCAGGTGAGGTCGGGGAGGAGGGCGCCGAGGTCAGGCGAGGTCGGGGAGGAGAAATCGTCCGGAGGAGAAGAAGCCGGGAGGAGAATAAGCACGGAGGAGAAGAAGTCGGGAGCAAGAGTGCGAATCGGGGACCCAAATACCAAATAGGAAAACAGGAGGTATAGCCACGATTATTAAATTAAACCATGGCAATTAGAAAGATATAGCCACAAACCAATAAAACCGTGGTTATAAGTCCGTGGCTATAGCTTTAATTTCTAGTAGTGTTTTCAGGGTTTTTTAGAGTTTTTAGGGTCTTTTAGGTTTTTTGATTTTTTAGGGTTTTTATGGTTTTTAGAGTTTTTTAACATTTTTAGGGGTTTAAAGGGTTTTTAGATTTTCTTGTGGTTTTTATGGGATTTTAGGGTTTTTAAAGGTTTTTAACGGTTTTATGGTTTTAAGGGGTTTTTCATGGTTTTTATGATTTATACATTTTCATTAGTTTTTAGGGGATTTTTGGGATTTTTATGGTTTTTATGTGTTTTTGGGTTTTTCTGGATTTTTGGGGTTTTAACGGGTTTTAGGGGTTTTCATGGATTTTAGGGTCTTTTGATTTTTTAGGCTTTTCTTGAGTTTTTTAGGATTTTTAAGGTTCTTTAGAGTTTTTAATGTTTTTAGGGGTTTTAGAGTTTTTAGTGGGGTTTTAGCAGTTTTTATGTGGTTTTTATGGGTTTTAAGGTTTTTAGGGGTTTTTATGGGTTTTAGGGGTTTTTCAGGGTTTTTACGTTTTTTACATTTTCACGGTTTTTAAGGTTTTTAATGATTTTTTGTTTTTTTGTGGTTTTAATGGATTTTGGGGAGTTTTAGGGGTTTTAGTGTTTTTATAGTTTAGGGTTTTTTTGGGTCTTTAGGGTCTTTTTTTAAGTTTTTAGGGCTTTATGATTTTTAGATATTTTTAATGTTTTTAGGGGTTAGGGGGTTTTTTGGGTTTTTTTAGGGTTTTTAATGTTTTTAGGAGTTTTTATGGATTTTAGGGTTCTTAAGGTTTTTTGTAATTTTTTAATGTTTTAAGGGGTTTTTAGGGTTGTTAGGCTTTTTAGTGGTTCTTTAGGGTTTTTATGTGGTTTTAATGTTTTTAGGGGTATTATTATATACATGGGGTTTTCTAGGTTTTTAGGGTTTTTAAGTTTTCATGTATTTTTAGTGTTTTTTAGTATTTTTATAGTTTTTTGGGGTTTTCTTTGATTTTTAAGGATTTTGAGGGGTTTTAGGGATTTCAAGGGTTTTTAGGATTTTTTTAGTGTTTTTTTTCTTTTTGGGTTTTAGGGATTTTTTGAGTTTTAAGGGTTTCTAAGGTTTTTAAGAGTTTTTAACATTTTTAGGTGTTTAAAGTGTTTTTAGATTTTTTAGTGGTTTTAGAGGTTTTATGGGTTTTTAAGGTTTTTAGGGGATTATGGTTTTCAATGGTTTTTTTAGGTTTTTAGAGTTTTTTACGTTTTCATGGATTTTTAGGTGTTTTTATGATTTTTATAGTTTTTATGGTTATTTAGGGTTTTAGGGATTTTGAGGGCTTTTAGGGTTTTAGGGGTCTTAGGGTTTTTTTAGAGTTTTTAGGGTTTTTTATTTTTTTTAGGGTTTTAAGGTTTTTTAAAGTTTTTAGGGGTTTTGGGGTTTTTTGGATTTTTAGAGTCTTTTTTAGGATTTTTATGTTTTCATAGATTTTTAGGGGGGTTTTATGATTTTTATGATTTTTTTGATTTTTATGGTTTTATTGTTTTAAGGGATTTTGAGTGTTTTTAGGTGTTTCTAGATGTTTTTAGTGTTTTTCAGGATTTTTAGGGTTTTTGGGCTTTTAGGGTTTTTTTTGATTTTTTGGGGTTTTATGGTTTTTTGAGTTATTTTTATGTTTTTAGGGGGTTTATGGTTGTTAGAGTTTTTAGTGGGTTTTTAGGAGTTTTATGGGTTTTTAGGGATTTTAGGCCTTTTACAAGTATTTATGGTTTTCGGGGGGTTTTCTTGGTTTTATGGTTTTTTATATTTTCATGGATTTTTAGGGGTTATTTTGGATTTTTAATGTTTTTTAGTTTTTAAGGTTTTTTAGGGTTTTTAGGGTCTGTTAAGGATTTAGGATTTTTTTAGTGTTTTTAGTGTTTTTAAGTTTGTTTTGTTTTTTAACCTTTTTAGGGGTTTTAAGGTTTTTAGAGTTTTAAGTGATTTTTTGGGTTTTTTAGTTTTTTAGGGGTTTTTATGGTTTTTTAGGTTTTCTAGTGTTTCTAGGAGTTTTTACATTTTCATGAAATTTTATGGATTTTTTAGGACTTGTATGGTTTACAGAATTTTTAGGGTTTTTCTTGGATTTCGAGGGTTTTTATGGGTTTTATGGGTTTTATGGGTTTTATGGGTTTTCATGAATTTTAGGTTCTTTTTGGGTTTTTATGTTTTTTTTTGAGTTTTTAGGGTTTTTAAGGTTTTCTTAGAGTTTTTAATGTTTTTAGGGGTGTTATAGTTTTAGTGATTTTTAGGGTTTTTATGTGGTTTTAGGGTTTTTAATGGTTTTTAGGAGATTTTAAAGATTTTTAGGAATTTTATGGTTTTCAGGATTTTTTTAGGATTTTTGGGGTTTTTTAGTTTTTTTTATCATTTTTTGGCGTTTTTAGGGGTTTTAGGGTTTTTGAAAGGTTTTTAGGATTTTTAGGGTTTTTATAGTTTTTGAAGGTTTTTAGTGTCTTTTTTAGATTTCAGGTTTCTTTTTGAAATTTTTAGGGCTTTTAAGGTCTTTTAGAGTTTTTAACATTTTTAGGGGTTTTAAGGTTTTATAGAGTTTTTAGTGGTTTTTTAACATTTTAGGGGTTTTTATTGTTGTCAAGGGGTTTTCAGGGTTTTTATGTGTTTTTATGCTTTCATAGATTTTTAGGATTTTTTAGATTTTTATGGTTTTAGGGCAAGGAAGATTCGAGGGTCGGGCTATTCTCGGCCACCCCAAATTTATTAGAAAGAAAAAGGAGACACATCAGACAAGGGAGGGGACTGGTCAAACGACCCACATCCAAAAACCCCTTACAACCCAAAACAAAAAAGACCCCAAAAGAGAGAAAAACAAAAGCGAAAAAAGTAAAAGCACACAAAGCCAAGCAGCCACCACCACCATCCAGCATCAACCAGCATCCAGCATCTCACAGCTAACCAATGACCAGCATTCAAACTCAACCAGCAATCAACATCCAGCAGCAGCACGATCATAAACCACAGCTTCAGCAACTCCCAGCTCAATAGCAACTAGCATCCAGCAGCACAATTTCCCTCATCCAGGGCATTCCAGCATCCAGCAGCACCACATCCCATCATCACAACAACACAGCAACAGCAACACGTCCAAACCAACCAGCCCCAGCAACGAACAGCACCAAAGTCGACATCGCAACCACTCAAAACCAGTAGCATGAAACCACAACACGAGCACCACAACCAAACGCATCCATCATCACCTCCCAGCAAACAACAACCAGCAAACCTAATCACACCATTTCCAGCAACTAGCATGTCCTCCCCAGGAGGATCCACTGCCAGTGAAAACAAGCAACAAACTCCAAAGAATGATAGCACCAAAACACCAGCATCAGCAACAAAAGCATCACCGCCTCCTTGTTGACCAGCTCTTATCAACTTGCAGCTCATACAGAAACCACCAACACATCCTAACCCATCGTCAAACAAGGAATCTTAGCTCAACAACCAGCAGTCATGGTCTTCGAACCGAACAACTTTCAGCATTCTACATCTCAAAGCATAGAAAACCGCATACCACCAGCAATTGCACAAAAATCGCCAAACCCATCTCAGAGAACCCAGAAACCAGCACTCATTCATAACCGAAATCACAACCAAGCAGGAGGAGAACATGGAATTCCAAAAGGTCCGACCGAAACAATCATCAACAAACTAGAGCAGAGACGAAGCCAAGAGACTAGGTTGAGAACGCACCTGCAGCTGCTTCATGAACTGACAAAAGAATCAAACCAGGGCAAAGAGAAAACCTCCTTCTGCAACGCAGGATCGAGAAGGATCCGACCATTGCCGCAAGACCAGATTTTCGCACCATCCGTAGGAACGAAGCGCCTTCCGAGTAGAACCTGGACGCCGAAGCAACCAACTCTGCCAATAATCCCCTTGACCACGTTGACTCGCCTGCAGAAACCCTAGATCTGAAAAAGCGACCCCAGCCCACAGCTGCTGGTAGATGTCGACCCATTCAAGATCAGGCCGATCTGAAGACGTTGTGACCACCATAGCCGTCGGAGGCCAGACTCGCCAGCAACGGAGCAAAGCCGCATCAAAGTCCGAAACCCAGAGCAAAGGAACTCGGGGAGGTCGAAGCTGTCGAAGCGCGAAAGCCACCACCGTCTTGAGGCCGAAAATCACATCCAGGGCATGCCATCGCCAAGAACTGGGAAGGAGCAAGGAACCGCTGCAGAAGCTCTGATCTGGATCCAAGGGAAGGCCTGGAAGAAGTGTCGAGCGAGAGATAATCCCAGGGGAGTGCGCCACCATCTTCAAACCTTTATGGTTTTAGGGATTTTGAGGGTTTCTAGGGTTTCTAGAGTTTTTCATGGTTTTTACAGTCTTCTAGGGGTTTTAGGGTTTTTTTAGGTATTTTATGATTTTAAGGTTTTTTGGAGTTTTTTAATGTTTTTAGGGGGTTTGAGGGTTCTTATATTTTTTATGGTTTTTATGGGTTTTTAGGTTTTTAAAAAAAAATTAGGGTTTTTTTTTGTTTTAGTGTTTCTTTTGTTTTTAGTGGGTTTTTAGGATATCTAGGGTTGTTTAAGGTTTTCATGGATTTTTAAGGGGTTTTCATATTTTTATGGCTTTTAGGGTTTTTGGGGTTTTTAGGCTATTTAGGGGTTTTTAGGCGTTTTAGGGGTTTTAGGGGTTCTAGTGTTTTTAGGGGTTTTCCGGGTTTTTTTTGGGTCTTTTGGGGTTTATAGGGCTTTTTTGAGTTTTTTATGGTTTTTAAGGGTTTCTAGAGTTTTTTATGATTTTTCAGGTTTTTAAGGGCTTTTAGCATTTTAGTAGATTTTAGGGTTTTTAGTCTTTTTAAGTTTTTTAGATGTTTTTATAGTTTTTAGGCATTGTTTAGGGTTTTTAGTGTGTTACATTTTCATGTATTTTTAGGGGGCTTTATGATTTTTTATGGTTTTTAAGATTTTTAGGGTTTTTATCTATTTTTAGGGATTTTAGGTGCTTCAGGGTTTTTAGGGTCTTTTTAGGATTTTAGGGGTTTTATGGAGTTTAGGGGTTTTATAGTTTTTAGAAATTTTCCAGGGTTTTAAGTGTTTTTTTTTGTTTTCATTGATTTTTATGGTTATTATGGTTTTTTAGGGTTTTTAGGTATTTTTTAGGTGTTTGGGATTTTTCAAGGGTTTTAGGGGTGTTTAGGGTTTTTATGGCCTTTTGGGGTTTTTAGGGTTTATAGGGTTTTTTTGAGTTTTTTAGGGTTTTTAGGGTTTTTATAGTTTTTTAACATTTTTAGGGATTTAAATGGTTTTTAGAGTTTTTAGTGGTTTTTGGGGTTTTTAGGGTTTCTAGGGGTTTTATGGTTTTTAGGTTTTTTCAAGTTTTTTATGGATTTTTTATGTTTTCATTGATTTTTTGTGGTTTTTAGGATTTTTATGAGCTTTAGGGTTTTTAGTATTTTTAGGGATTTTTAGGATTTTAGAGTTCTTAAGGGGTTTTTAGTGTTTTTTGGGGTTTTCAGGGTCTTTTTATGTTTTTTGGATTTTTTTTTTGAGTTTTTGAGGGTTTTAAAGGTTTTTAGAGTTTTTAAACCTTTTTAGGCGTTTTAAGGGGTTTTAGAGTTTTACTAGTTTTTAAGGGTTTTATGAATATTTAGGGTTTTTAAAGGTTTTAGGGGTTTTATGTATTTTAGAGTTTTTTAGGGTTTTTAGGGTTTTTTATGTTTTCATGGATTTTTAGTGGTTTTTTAGCATTTTTATGGTTTTTAGGGTATTGGGGGATTTTTAGGTGTTTTTTATTGTTTTAAGGGCATTTCAGGGTTTTTATTTTCTTTTTGGGTTTTCATAGTTTTTTTTTTGAGTTTTTTAGGAATTTTAAGGTTTTTTATAGTATTTTATCTTTTTAGGGGTTTAAAGTGTTTTTAGAGTTTTTAGTGGTTTTTAAGGTTTATATGGGTATTTAAGGGTTTTTGGGGTTTGGGATTTTTTTAGGGTTTTTAGAGTTTTCTATATTTTCATGGATCTTTTTGGGTTTTTTCAAATTTTTATGGTTTTTAGTGTTTTTAGGGTTTTTAGGGATTTTGGGGTTTGAAGGGGTTTTAAAGGGTTTTTAGGGCTTTTCAGGGGTTTTAGGGTGTTTTGGGATTTTAGGGTTTTTTTTAATTTTTTAGGGTTTAAAAGGGTTTTTACAGTTTTTAACATTTTTAAGGGTATTAAGTTTTTTTTGAGTTTTTAGTCATTTCAGGGTTTTTATGTGTTTTTAAGATTTTTATGGGTTTTCAGGGTTTTTGGGTTTTTTACGTTTTCTTGGATTTTTAGGGGTTTTTAAAATTTTTTATGGGTTTTAAGGTTTTTAGGGTTTTTAGGGATTTTAAGAGTTTTTATTTTTTTAGGATTTTTAGGTTTCTTCAGGGTTTTTAGGGTCTTGTTGTAATTTAGTGTTTTTTTTTTGAGTTTTTAGGATTTTTAAGTTTTTTTGAGATTTTAGCATTTTTAATGTTTTTTATTGTTTTTAGATTTTTAATAGGTTTTTAGAGTTTTTTGTTGTGTTTTTGGGGTTTTTAGTGTATTTAGGGGGTTTTTTACATTTTCATGGATTTTTGGGGTTTTTTATGTTTTTTTATGGTTTTTGGGGTTTTTAGGGCTTTTAGGGATTTTAAGGGTCTTTAGGTTTTTACAGTTTTTCAGGGATTTTAGGGTCTTTTGGGATTTAGTTTTTTTGAGTTTTTTTGGATTTTTAAGGTGTTTTAGAGTTTTTTAACATTTTTAGGGGTTTAAAGGGTTTTTAGATTTTTTAGTAGATTTTTATGGTTTTATGTAGGGGTGTCCATGTGTCTGGTTGGGTCGGGTCCGAGGGTTTTTTGGACCCGACCCGATCAAAATTGGCCGGGTCGGGTCATATGTGGTTTTTGTTTTGGACCCGACCCAACCCAACCCGTCTCACATCGGGTTGGGTCGATTGGGTCGATCGGGTTGTGTAAAAAAAAAGGTCTCTGCAGCGCCGCCTCATAATCCCGATTCCCGAACACCTCCTCCACACGCATTCTCCTCTTGCGGCTCCTCCATCTCTTTTTGACGGACATCGAGGGTTTGACAGGGTAATATTGTTCATCTCCGGCTGGGCATCATGATCTCCTTAATCGCACAGTTAGTCAGTCACGATCTTTTGAAAATTTGAAGTTGCTGCTGCCCATGAAATTTTGTTCTCAGGACGGTGGTGATCTCCTTCAACGACGGCGTTCTTGGTGAGTTTCAAGAAGAGTGGCTACAGCGGATCACGATTTTTCGGCTACGGCGGTTAGTTTCAACAGGCGACTGGTGGTGTGGGTCTAATTTGAGGGATGTGGTGGTGCTCGAGTCCTCCATGGATAACATCGGTGCCGGCAAATCTCCTCTTGTAAGGCGGCGCTCGATTTTCTCCTCCAGTGAGCTCATGATATGCCGACGAATCGAACCCAAAAGGCAACGGTCAGCGGAGCAATTGGTTGTGGGATGCCCATTTCTCTGTTAAATAAGTATTTTTCGGTGGAACAGGGGTCAAGGATGGTGGTCACGGTGGAGACAGAGGTGAAGATGGCGTGTTGTTTCGCGGTGTTCGCAGCTTGCGGTGGTGGTAGTGGAAGAGGAAGGCGAGGCAGGAAACACACATCATGGCGGAGGGGTTAGGGAAGCGGGATGACACTGTGGTGACAACGATGGGTGGCGTGGTGGAGAGCAAGCTGACACGGGTCCGCGGGATATGCAGTGCAGCGGTATTTTCGGGTTGGTTGGGTCGGGTTGGGTATTTTTTGTTCCAACCCGTGACCCGACCCAACCCAACCACGGGTTAACCCGAATTGACCCAACCCGGTCGGGTTGGGTCGGGTTGGTCGGGTTTGGACACCCCTAGTTTTATGGATTTTTAAGGTTTTTAGGGGTGTTTATGGCTTTCAAAAGGCTTTTACGGTTTTTAGGGTTCTTGATTATTTCATGAATTTTTAGGGGTTTCTTAGGAAGTTTATGGTTTTTAGGGGTTTTAAGGATTTTGAGTGGTCTTAAGGTTTCTTAGGGGTTTTTAGGTTTTTAGAGGTTTTTAGGGTTTTAAGTCCTTTTTGGGTTTTTTGAGATTTTTTAGTTCTTTTAGGGGGTTTAAGGCTTTAAATTATTTTTAAGTTTTTAGTGGGTTAATTGGGATACTATGGATTTTTTAATGTTTTTAGGGGTTTTAATGGTTTTCAGGGTTTTTAGGAGTTTTTTACTTTTTCATGGATTTTTAGGGGGTTTAAAGGTTTTTAGGGTTTTAGGGAGTTTCAGTGTTTTTTGGGTGTTCTTTGTTTTTTAGGGTTTTACATGTTTTTTAGGGTCTTTTCGGGTTTTAGGGTTTTTTTAGTTTTTTAGGGGTTTTAAGGATTTTAGGAGTTTTTAACGTTTTTAGGGGTTTTAGTTTTTCAAGTTTTTTAGGGTTTGTAGGATTTAATGGATTTTTAGGGGGTTTAGGTTATTTATGGTTTTTAGTGTTTTTAGTGATTTTAAGGGATTTTAGGGGTTTTCGGGGGTTTTAGGGTTTTAGGGGTTTTCAGGGCATTTGGGGGGTTTTAAGGGTTATTTTTAAGTTTTTAGGGTTTTTGAGAGATTTTAAATGTTTTTAGGGGTTTAAAGGGTTTTGAGAGTTTTTAGTGGTTTTTCAGAGTTTTATGTTAAATTATTTTCAATGGATTTTCAAGGTTTTTATGGTTTTTTACCTATTCATTGATTTTTTGGGGTTTTTTTTATATTTTTATGTTTTTTAGTATTTTTAGGGTTTTTAAGGATTTCGATGGTTTTTAGGTATTTCAAGGGTTTTTATGAATTTTGGGGGGTTTTAGGGTCTTTTGGGTTTTTAGGGTTTTTTTGTGTTTATTAGGGGTTTTAAGCTTTTTTAGAGTTTTTTAACGTTTTATGGGTTTTAAGGGTTTTTCGAGTTTTTTAAGGTTTTTAGGGATTTTAAGGGTCTTTAAGTTTTTACTTGGTTTTTAGGGTTTCTATGGATTTTTTTGAATTTTTAAAGGTTTTTAGGATTTTTTTGAATTTCAGGGGTTTTCAGGGTTTTTTGGGGTTTTTACATTTTCATAGATTTTTAGGGGCCTTTAGGATTTCTATGTATCCTAGGGTTTTTAGGTTATTTATAGATCGTGAGGGTTTTTATGGGTTTTCATGGGTTTTTAGGGTTTTTCAGGGTTTTTAGGATCTTTTTGTGTTTTTAGGGGTTTTTTTGGGTTTTTTAGATTTTTTACGGGTTTTTAGAGTTTTTTTACGTTTTTAGGGGTTTTCGGTTTTCAAGGGGGTTTTAGGGGTTTTAGGGGTTTTCAGGGGTTTTAGGGTTTTTAGGGGTTTTCGAGGTTTTTATGGTATTTTTAGGGTTCTAGGTTTGTTTGAGTTTTTAAAGGTATTTTAAGGTTTTTGAGATATTTTTAAGGTTTTTTGGTGTTTTAAGGGTTTTTAGAGTTTTTAGTAGTTTTATAGTGTTTTTAATGTTTTTGAGAGATTTTTAACATTTTTATGTGTTTTAAGGATTTTTAGAGTTTTAATAGCTTTTTAGGGCTTTTTTTGGTTTTTTTAAGGTTTATAGGGGTTTAAATGGTATTCAGGGGTTTTCTAAGGATTTTATGGTTTTTACGTTTTCATGGATTTTTAGTGGTTTTTTTAGAATTTTTATGAATTTTTGTGATTTTTTTGGGTTTTGAGGGATTTTGATGGTGTTTAGGGTTTTCAACGGTTTTTGGGTGTTTTGATGTTTTTAGGTCATTTTTTGGGGGTTTAAGTGGTTTTTTAGTTTTTAGGGGTTTTAGGGTTTTTTATAGTTTTTTAACATTTTAATGGGTTCTAAGGGTTTTTAAAGTTTTTAGTGGTTTTATGGGTTTTTAGGCTTTTAAGGTTTTTATGGGTTTTTGTGGTTGTCATGGTTTTTTAGGGTTTTATGGTTTTTTACATTTTCAGGGATTTTTAGGGTCTTCTAAGATTTTTGTGGTTTTTAGGGTTTTAAGGTTTTCAGTGATTTTGAGGGTTTTTAGGGTTTTTCAGGTGTTTTAATGTTTGTAAAAATTTTCAGGGTTTTTAGGGTCTTTTGGGTTTTTAGGGTTTTTATGAGTTTTAAGGTTTTTTGTAGTTTTTTAACACTTTAGTGGTTTTATGTATTTTTAGAGTTTCTAGTGGTTTTTAGGTTTTTTATGTTTTTGAGGATTTTTTAATGTTTTAGGGGTTTTTTGGTCTTTAGGGGTTCCTTGAATTTTTAGGGTTTCTTACGAGTTCATGGATTTCTAAGGTTTTTTTTTAATTTTACGGTTTTTTTGGGGTTTTAAAGATTTTTAGGGGTTTTATTGTTTTTCATGTTTTTTATGTTTTCATGGATTTCCAAAAAAAATTATGATTTTTAAAAGGTTTTAGGGATTTTAGTGTTTTTAGGTATTTTTAGGGTTTTTAGGGTTTTTCAAGGGTTTTTAGGGTTTATCGGGTTTTAGGGTGTTTTAGGATTTTTTAGCTTTTTAGGTTTTTTATGTTTTTTTGGTCATTTATTGTTTTCTAGACATTTTAATGATTTTAGGTGTTTAAGGGTTTTAAGAGTTCTTAGTGGTTTTTAGAGTTTTTATGGGTTTTTGCTGTTTTTAAGGTTTTGAGGGAATTTTAAGATATTCAAGGGTTTTTCTGAGTATTTTAAGTTTTCATCGATTTTTAGGGTTTTTTTAGAATTTTTATGGTTTTTAAGGTTTTTAGGGATTTTGGGGGTTTTAGGGGCTTATAATGGGTTTTTAGGCCTTTTAGTGTTTTTCAGGGCTTTTAGGGTTTATTTGGGGTTTTAGAGTTTTTTGAGCTTTTTAGGTGTTTTAAGGTTTTTTAGAGATTTTTAATATTTTTAGGGGTTTTAAGGGTTTTTTTAGTTTTTATTGGTTTTTAGGGGTTTTTAAAGTGGGTTTTAGGGTTTTTCGTTTTCTTGGGTTTTAAGGTTTTTAGAGCTTTTTAATGTTTTTTGGGGTTTACAGGTTTTTGAGTTTTTTGTGGTTTTTAGGGTTTCTATGGGTTTTTAGGGGGTTTAAAGGTTTTTGAGGGTTTTATGCGTTTTAAGAGTTTTTTAGGGTTTTAAGGGTTTTTTACATTTTTATGGATTTTTGGGAGTTTTTTGGAATTTTTAGGGTTCTTAGGATTTTTAGGGACATTGAGGGGTTTTATGGGTTTTTAGGGGTTTGGGCGGATTTTAGGGTTTTTAAAGCTTTTTAGGGTCTTCTTGGAGTATTAAGTTTTTTTTTTGATTTTTTATGGTTTTTATAGTTTGTGGGGGTTTTTAAATGTTTTTTGGGGTTTTATGGGTTTTAGAGTTTTTAGTGGGTTTTAGGGTTTTATGGGGTTTTAGGGTTTTTAAGGTTTTTACGGGGTTTTATTGTTTTGAGGGGGGGGGGGGTTAGGGTTTTTAGAGTTTTTATGTTTTCATGGATTTTTAATGGTTTTTTATAATCTTTATGGTTTTTAAGGTTTTTAGGGTTTTTAGGGATTTTGAGGGGTTTTAGGGGTTTTTAGGGGTTTTAGGGGTTTTTAGGGGTTTTACGGACTTTTTTTGTTTTTGAGTTGGTTTTAAGTTTTTTTGTTAGGGGTTTTAGGTTTTTAGGGGTTTTTAGGTTTTTTATGGTTTTAAGGGTCATTTAAGGTTTTTTGGGTTTTTTGGTTTTTAGGGGTGGTTTAGAGTTTTTTTACATTTTCATGGATTTTTAAGGGTTATTTGGGTTTTTATGGTTTTAGGATTTTTTTAGGTTTTTCAGGGATTTTTAGGGGTTTTATTATTTTTTGGGTTTTTCAGGGTTTATAGGGTCTTTTGGATTTTAGGGGTTTTTTGAGTTTTTAAAGTGTTTTAAGGTTTTTTTGAGTTTTTAAAGGTTTTTGGGGTTTTAATGTTTTTTAGAGTTTTTATTGGGTTTTAAGAGTTTTATGGGATTCTTGGTGTTTTTTAGTTTTTAGGGGTTTTTATGGTTTTCATGGGTTGTTCATGGTTTTTAGGTTTTTTTACGTTTTCATGGATTTTTAGGGGTATTTTAGGAGATTTACGGTTTTTAGTGTTTTTTGAGATTTTTAGGTGTTTTAGGTGTTTTTACAGGTTTTCATGGTGTTAAGGGTCATTTCGTTTTTTTAGGGTTATTTTTGAGTTCTTAGGATTTTAAGTGTTTTTAGAGTTTTTTAACATTTTTAGGGGTTTTAAGGGTTTTAGATTTTTTAATGGCTTTTTAGAGTTTTTATGGGTTTTAATGTTTTTTAATCTTTTTAGGGGTTTTATGGTTTTTAAGGGTTTTTATGTTTTCTATGTTTTCATGGATTTTTAGGGATTTTTATTATTTTTATGGTTTTTAGGGTTTCTTGGATTTTTCGGGGTTTTTTAGATTTTTTTGAATTTTTTTATGGTTTTAAGGTTTTTTTGATGTTTTTCAATGTTTTTAGGGTTTTAAAGGGGTTTTAGAGTTTTTAGTGGGTTTTAGGGGTTTTATGGATTTTTAGGGATTTTTAGGGGGTTTAGGGGTTTGTATGATTTCCATGTATTTTTTAGTGTTTTTAGGGTTTTTTACATATGCATTGATTTTTAGGGGCTTTTTTTAGGATTTTTATGTTTTTCAGGTTTTGAGGTTATTTAGGGATTTTGAGGCATTTTTACGGGTTTTTAGAGGTTTTTTGGGTTTTTAGGTGGTTTTAGTGTATTTATGGTCTTTTGGGGATTTTAAGTTTTTTTGTTGTGTTTTTAGGGTTTTGAAGGGTTTTTAGAGTTTTTTTAACATTTTAGGGGGTTTGAGGGTTTTTATAGTTTTTAGTGGTTTTAGGGTCTTTTTTGTATTTTTAGGGTTTTTTATTTTTTTCGTGGTTTTACGAGTTTTAGGGGTTTTCATGGATTTTAGGGTTTTTTACATTTTCATGGATTTTTATGGGTTTTTATGATTTGTATGGTTTATAGGGTTTTTATAGATTTTGAGGAGTTTTAGGTTTTTTGGGGTTTTTAGTGGTTTTTAGGATTTTTAGCATCTTTTTGGGTTTTGAGGTTTTTTTGAGTTTTTTAGGGTTTTTTAGGTTTTCAAGGATTTTTATCGTTTTTAGGGGTTTTATGGTTTTATGGTTTTTAGAGTTTTTTAAATTTGTTAGGGGTTTTTATGATTTTTAGGGGTCTTTCAGGGTCTTTAGGGGTTCTTATGTTTTCCTAGATTTTTATGTCTTTTATTATTTTATGGTTTGGGGTAAGGGATTTTGAAGGTTTTATGGTTTTTAGGGAGTTTCCAGGTTTTTACAGTTTTTTAGGGTTTTTAGGTTATTTTGGGATTTTAGGGTTTTTTTTGAATTTTTTTAGGGTTATATGATTTTATAGAGTTTTTAATATTTTTAGGGGTTTTTAGGGTTTTTAGTGTTTTTTTTGGTTTTATAGGGTTTTAGGGTTTTTTTATGTTTTCGTGGATTTTAAGGGGTTTTTAAGGAAATTTTTGATTTTTAGGATTTTTAGGGGTTTTAAGGATTTTAAAAGTTTTTCAGGTTTTCTAGGGGTTTTTAGTGTTTTAGGGGTTTTCAGATTTTTTAGGTTCTTTTTGAGTTTTTAGGTTTTTTTTGAGTTTTTTAGGGTTTAAGGGTTTTTAGATTTTTTTTAACGTTTTGAGGGATTTTAATTTTTTTAGAGTTTTTAGGGGGTTTTAGTATGTGTTTTTATGGTATTTTATGTTTTTTTAAGGTTTTTTACATTTTTAAGGCGGTTTTCAACGTATTTAGGTTTTTTTTTATGTTTCCATATATTTATAGGGGTTTTTAAGGATTTTAATTTTTTAGGGTATTTTAGGTTTTTGGGGGTTTTCTGGGGTTTTAGGGTTTTTTTTTTGAGTTTTTAGGGTTTTTAAGGTTTTTTAGAGTTTTTCTTCTTTATTCAAGGATTTAAGGGTTTGTGTTTTTTAGTGGGGTTTAGGGTTTTTATAGATTTTAAAGGTTTTTAGGGGTTTTTATGGTTTTCAGGGGTTTTTAATGGTTTTAGGGTTTTTTAAATTTTCAAGGATTTTTAAGGGTCCTGTAGGGTTTTTATAGTGTTTTAGGATTTTTAGGAATTTTTAGGGTTTTTAGGGTTTTTTAGGGATTTTAGGGTTTTTTCGAGGGTTTTAGGGTCTTTTTGGGTTTTTTGGATTTTTTAGGTTTCTAGAATTTTAAAGGTTTTTGAGATTTTTTTTTATTTTTAGGGGTTTTAAGGGTTTTTAATGGTTTTTAATGGTTTTTAGGGTTTTTTTGGTTTTTAAGGTTTTTAGGGGGTTTTATAGTTTTCAGGGGCTTTTAGGGGTTTTAGTATTTCTTATGTTTTCAAGGATTTTTAGGGGTTTTTAGGGTGTCTTCGGGTTTTTAGGGATTTTCATTATTTTTATGGGTTTAAGGGGGGCTTTAGGGTTTCTATTAAAGGTTTTTAGATCTTTTTGGTTTTATAGGGTTTTTTGATTTTTTTAGGGGTTTTAAGGTTTTTTTGAGTTCTTTAACATTTTTAGGGGTTTTAATGGATTTTATAGTTTTTAGTGTTTTTTAGGGTTCTGATGGGGTTTTAGGTTTTTTTAATGTTTTTAGGGGTTTTATGTTTTTCAGGGTTTTTAGCATTTTTTACGTTTTCATGGATTTTAGAGGTTTTTTTTATGATTTTTAGGGTTTTTAGGGTCCTTTTGATTTTTAGGGGTTTTTGAGTTTTTAGGATTTTTAAGGTTTTTAGAGATTTTAAACGTTTTTAGGGATTTTAAGGGTTTTTAGAGTTTTTATTGGTTTATAGGGTTTTGAAGGGTGTTTATGGTTTTTAATGTTTTTATGGTTTTTATGGTTTTCGGGATTTTTACATTTTCATGGTTTTTAGGGGGTTAGCATTTTTATGGTTTTTAGTGTTCTTTAGGGATTTTAGGGATTTTGAGGGTTTTTAGGGGTTTTAGGAAATTTAGGGGGTTTTAGGGATTTTGAGGGTTTTTAGGGATTTTCAGTGTTTTTTTAGTTTGTTTTTGGATTTTAAGTGTTTTTAGTGGTTTTTATATTTTTAGGGGTTTTAAGGAATTTTAGAGTTTCTAGTGGTTTTGAGGGTTTTTATGGGTTTTTAATGTTTTTTTAAGGTTTTTAGTAGTTTTATGGTTTTCAAGGGTTTTCCAGGGTTTTCACGGGGTTTATATTTTCATGGATTTTTAGGGGGCTTTAAAGATTTTTATGATTTTTATCGTTTTTTGTGTATTTAGGGATTTTTAGCATTTTTATGGTTTTTCAGCGGTTTTAGGGTTTTTAGCCTCTTCTTGGGCTTTTAGGGTTTTTACAAGTTTTTTAGGTTTTTTTAGGGTTTTAACATTTTTAGGGATTTTAAGGGTTTTTAGAGTATTTAGGGGTTTTTAAGGTTATTTCAGGTTTTTAGGGGTTTTATCGTTTTTTGGTTTAAGGGGTTTTACTTTTTCATGGGTTTTTAGGGGTTTTTATGATTTTTATGGGTTTTAGATTTTTGGGGGGTTTTTTCGGATTTTGAGTATTTTCATTGGTTTTTATTGGTTTTTTATGATTTTATGTGTTTTAGAGTGTTTTAGGGGTTTTTGGGATTTTGAGGTGTTTTCAGGTGTTTTTGGTGTTTTTAGGGGGTTTTAGGATCTTTTGGGGTTTTTTTAGTTTTTTAGGGTTTTATGGTTTTTTAAAGTTTTTTAATGTTTTTATGGATTTTTATCATTTTTAGGGTTTTAATGAATTTAGGGTTTTTATCGATTTTTAAGGTTTTATAATTTTTTTAGGAGTTTTTATAGTTTTCTTTGCTTTTTCCCGGTTTTATACATTTTCTTTGATATTTAGGGTTTTTTTAGTATTTTTATGGATTTTAGGGTTTTTAGGGGTTTTCGGGATTTTGAGGAGGTTTACGGGTTTTCCTGGAGGTTTAGGGTTTTTTAGGGTTTTTAACGTATTTTTTGAGTTTTTTAGTGTTTTAAGGTTTTTTGGAGTTTTTTAATATTTTTTTTTGGATTTTAAGGGTTTCTATAGTTTTTAGTTAGATTTTAGTGTTTTTATGGTTTTTAGGAATTTTTATGGTTTTTAAGGATTTTTAAGGGTTTTATGTTTTCATGGATTTTTAGGGGGGTTTTAGGATATTTATGATTTTTAGGGTTTTTAGTGATTTTTATGGATTTTAGGTTTTTTCAGGGTTTTTGGGGGTTTTGAGTTTTTTTTTGGTTTTAGGGTTTCTGGGGGTTTTAGGGTATTTAAGGTTTTTTAGAGTTTCTTAACATTTTTTGGGGTTTTAGTTTTTTTATTAAAAGCGGTGGGCATGAAATTCCTTGACATAAACCATTCCATGCAAAGTGGCAGGCATCCATCAACTCTGAAGGGGAAGTAAAACGGTGTCACCATACCCATTCTGGCGGTCCTTCCTTATTGATATGCTCAGAGAAATCTTCAGCAAGTGCCATCAAGATGTTGTATGTAGGCCAAAACATCCATGCATAGCTTTAGGGGTTTTAGTGTTTTTAGTGTTTTTTAGGTTTTTTATGGGTTTTTAGGATTTTTAAGGTTTTTAGGGGTTTTCAGTTTTTTATGGGTTTTAGGGGTTTTTACGTTTTCTTAGATTTTTAGCGGGGTTTTAAGCTTGTTATGATTTTTAGGGGTTTTAGGGTTTTGATGGTTTTGAGGGATTTTGAGGGGTTTTAGGGTTTTTAGGGTTTTTAGGGGTGTTCGGGTTTTTTTAGTTCTTTCAAGGTTTTTAGGGATTTTTTTGAGTTTTTTGGGGGTTTTAAAGTTTTTAGAGTTTTTAAAATTATTTTGGGGTTTTAAAGGTTTTTAGAGTTTCTAGTGGTTTTATGGTTTTTACGGGTTTTTAGGGGGGTTCTATGGTTTTTATTGGTTTTCCAAGTTTTATGGTTTTTTATGTTTTTATTGGTTTTAAACCATTTTTAGGTTTTTTATGGTATTTAGGGATTTTGAGGGTTTTTAGGTGTTTTCAAGGTTTTTAGGTTCTTTTTTGGTTTTTAGGGTTTTTTGAGTTTTTTTGTGTTCTTAAGGTTTTCAGATTTTTTTAACGTTCTTAGGGATTTTATTGGTTTTTAACGTTTTTATTGGGTTTTTAGGGTTTTTAGGGTTTTAAGGGGTTTAAGGGTTTTCTGGTTTTAAAGGGGTTTTCAGGGTTTTTAGGGTGTTTTTACATTTTCAAGGATTTTTAGGAGTTTTTATGTTTTTATGGTTTTTATGGTTTTTTAGGGTTTTTATGGATTTTTCGATGTTTTATGGTTTTTTTGGGATTTTTACGTTTTTTCGAGTTTTAAGGGTATTTTTGGGTTTTCTGGGAGTTTTTTACTATTTTTAAGGCTTTCTAGAGTTTTTTCACCATTTTGTGGGGGTTTAAGGGGTTTTATAGACTTTATTGGGTTATTAGGGTTTTTATAGGGTTTTAGGGTTTTATGGTTTTTATGGGTTTAAGGGTTTTATAGGGATTTTGAGGGTTTTTAGAGTTTTAGGGATTTTTAGGGTTGTTAGGGGCTTTCAGGGTTTTTAAGGTCTTTTTGGGTTTTTAGGGTTCTTTTTAGTTTTTTTGTGTTTTTATGGTTTTTTAGAGTTTTTAATGTTTTCCGGGGTTTAAAGGATTTTAGAGTTTTTAGTGGGTTTTTAGGGTTTTATGGGGTTTTAGGGTTTTTAAGGATTTTAGGGGTTTTTTATTGTTTTCAGAGGTTTTTCAAGGTTTTTACAGTTTTTTACTTTTTCATGGATTTTAGGGGTTTTCTTGAATTTTTTATGATATTTATGTTTTAGGGGTTTTTAGGCTATTTATGGTTTTAGGGGTCTTTTGGGGTTTTTTGGGTTTTTTGAGTTTTTTAGTGTATTTAAGGTTTTTTAGAGTTTTTTAACATTTTCACGTGTTTTTAGGGTTTTTAGAGTTTTTAGGGGGTTTTAAGGATTTTAGTGGTTTTTATGGGTTTAAGGGGTTTTTTGGTTTTTAGGGTTTTTTTCTTGAGTTGTTGGGTGTTTCAAGGTTTTTTATATTTTTTAACGTTTTTAGGGTTTTTTGTGGTTTTTTTAAAGTTTTTATGGGTTTTGGGGGTTTTGAAAGTTTTTAGGGGGTTTTATAATTTTCAGGGTTTTATGAATTTTTACGTTTTCTTGGATGTTCAGGGGGTTTTAGTGGTTTTTTTAAGTTTTTAGTGTATTTGAGTGTTTTTGGGGGGTTTCAGGTGTTTTTTAGAGTTTTGAGGGTTTTAAGGGTCTTTTGGGTATTTAGGGTTTTTTTTTGAGTTTTTAGGCTTTCTAAGGGTTTTTGGAGTTTTTTAACATTTTTTGGGCTTTAAAAGTTTTTAGAGTTTTTAGTGGGGGTTTAGGGGTTTTCAAGGTTTTTAGAGTTTTTTTATATTTTCATATATTTTTAGGGGTTTTTAGGATTTTCATGGTTTTTTAACATTTTCATGGGTTGTTCAGTGTTTTTAGGGTCTTCTTGGGTTTTTAGGGTGTATATGAGTTTGTTAGGGTTTTGAGGTTTTTTTTGGAGTTCTTTAATGTTTTTAGAGGTTTAAAAGGTTTTATAGTTTTTTGTGTTTTCAATGTTTTTATGGGTTTTTAGGGATTTTTATGTTTTATTTGGGCTTTTATGATTTTCAGGGGCTTTTTAGGTTTTTTTGGGTTTTTTATGTTTTCATGGATTTTTAGTGGTTTTTTAAAAATTTTGTGATTTTTATGGATTTTTATGGCTTTAGGAATTTTGTGGGTTTTTAGGGTTTTTAAGGGGTTTTAGGATTTTAACGGATTTTCAGGGTTTTTAGGGTCATTTCAGGTTTTTAGATTTTTTTTTTCCAGTTTTTTAGGGGTTTTTAGAGTTTGTTAACAATTATAAAGGTTTTAATGTTTTTTAGAGTTTTTTGTGGGTTTTTAGGGTTTTTTAATTTCACATAAATTTTTATGCGGATTTTAGGATTTTTATGGGTTTTCAGGTTTTTTTTTGGATTTTGAGGGTTTTTTGGGTATCTAAGGGGTATTTAGGGTTTTTATGGTTTTTTTTGGGATCTTAGGTTTTTTTGAGTTTTTAGGGTTATTAGGGGTTTTTATAGTTTTTCAACATTTTTATGGGTTTTTAGGGTTCTTAAGGTTTTTATGATTTTTAAAGATTTTAGATTTTTTTCAGGGATTTTAGAGTTTTTTACGTTTTTATGGTTTTTAGGGTTTTTCAGGGGGTGATGCAAACCATGCGGAAGGCACGGAGTCGATTGCTCTGGTGGAGGAATTGGATTTGCAAGGCCCAATGACACGAGGAAGATTAAAGAGGTTGAATGCTTCAATGGGCGCTCATCTTGCTTCATTAAAGGCCCAATGGGTATTACCTTGCATGGATGGAGCAAATGGGCCTATAATATCACTTATTCAAGCCCAAAATTGATGATTAAAACTTGGCCCACATGGTTGCACGAATTTGGAGGCCTTGCCCACATGGAGGATTCTAGAAATGGCATCTTTGGACACCAAAGTCAAATCCGGTGGGCTATGCACTCAAAGTCAAATCCGGTGGGCTATGTTGGAAAGTTGTGTGCTTCTTTTCCAAAAGTCTTTGTTGGCTTTTATCTTTTTGACTTTTAAGGGGACAAGGTAGGTTTAGACTTTATGACTTTAGGGTATTAGACCCTTGACCATTGTATCACCCCCTTGGCTATAAATAGCCACCCCATGGCATTGTATTGGCATTCAAGACTTAATTTGAGAGCTTATGCTTTGTTTCTCTCCGTTGTGTGAGGATTATCCCGGGTTTTCCCCCTCGCTCTTGTGTATTCTTGCCTTGTCAATCTACAAGTTAGATTGGTGATCCAAGATCACAAAGCCCCCAATTCCGTGCCTCAACCCAAGTGCGTTGTTGTGTGGATTGGCCATCACACCCCTCCCTTGAGTGTGTTGTCTAAGTAGTAGGTCACGCTCCATATAGCGTTGGTTGACTACTTGCTTCCACTATCCATACCCTTCACTCGTCACTTAGCCCCAAACCGCATCCATCATCCGCCGCCCTACGCCGTGAAGATCGGGCCACCCCGTGCGTCTCGCATCAGTTGGTATCAGAGCTCCGGTTGACACGGTAGGCGTCTATCCCTTTATTTACTTTAATTCTATCCATTACCCTCCTTATCTTTCCATATTATTCACCCATTCAACAAAAAAAAATCCATTTTTCTTGAAAGCCTCCCGAATTGTCCTAGTTTGTGCAAGCTTGAATTATTATAAATTGAGCCAAATTTTCATTCATCTCTCTATATGTGATTTGTATCCGGCAAAAAAAAAAAAAAAAAAAAAAATTCTCTCAACTCATCATTTTGTGCTTTTCAAAATTAAGCACATCCTTTATTTGAGAGATTTCGAAAAAAAAAATGTCTTACTCTCCGTTCAATCATCTTGTGCTTTAAAACTCCAAGCACAACACTTTTTGGGGAGAATTGACAAAAACAAAAGCAAAAAAAAAAAAAAAAAAAGAGCGGATACAATTAATCCTTTGTGCTTTACCTTATTAGCACTTTCTATTTCCATATATAACGTTTTCCATCATTTTACTTCATCCCCATTTTATATTTGGCTCATATTGTTATCTTATCTTGCACAATCGGGCAAAACCCACAATCCACCTATCTACCCTTCTTTCCACCCTCTTTTTGACCCTTTACCATTGTTAAACCCCTTACCACTCAAGCGGGTTGTGTTAAACCATCCCCCGACACAATCTTGATTGAGGAGGAATTGGTGGCACTTGATCGCCCTAAACAAGGTATTATATTTCATAAGAGCTTGGGATTCAGATTGAGTTTTGAGAGTGGAGAGAAATAAGAAAAAAAAGAATATCTTGTGTGTGTGAGTGTGTGCATCTTGTTGTGTGCGTGTGTGTACATCTTGTGCGTGTGAGTGTGTATATATTGCGTGCGTGAGTGTGTATATTTGTGTGTGTGAGTGTGTACATCTTGTGTGAGTGTGTACATCTCGCGTGTGTGAGTGAGTGTGTATCATTGTGTGTGTTCCCCCCCCCCCCCGGTGTGTGTTTGTGTTTGTGTAACTTATCATGGCAGAAGATCGTGGGAAGAAAATTGCTCATGTTAGCGATGAAGGAAGTCGAAGTAGATCCCCCGCACCTGAAGCTACGCAATTCCAAATGCAAGCTTTGGTGAGCCACTTCGAGAAGCTTCTTGATCGGAAGTTGGAGGTGTTACATGAGAGGATTGATGAATTGGAGAATAAACCAAGCCCAAGGATGTTCCATGATAACCCACGACGCGCTCCCGCACCACGTCGTCCCCACATCATGGAGGAGGAGATGGTGAACTTTGATGATGATCTTGATGAAGTCCCACAAAGGAGGAGGTTGTACCAACAACCGAGAGGAGGCCAAAGGAGACAACATGATGATGAACTACTTGGCGGGATCAAGGTGAAGGTCCCTTCTTTTCTTGGGAAAAGCGATCCGGAAGCATACTTGGAGTGGGAGATGCGGATCGAGCAGGTCTTTTCATGCCATGCATATTCCGAGGAGAAAAAGGTCAAACTTGCTTCCCTTGAATTTTCTGATTATGCTTTAATTTGGTGGGATCAAGTTCAAAAGGAGAGGGCTAGATATGGTGGACGTCCCATCAACACTTGGAAAGATATGAAGTTCACCATGCGGAAGCGGTTTGTTCCCACACATTACCATAGAGATCTCCACAACAAACTTCAACGCCTCATCCAAGGAAGTAAGAGTGTAGAAGACTACTACAAGGAGATGCAAATTGCCATGATTCGGGCAAACGTTGAGGAGGATCCGGAGGCAACCATGGCACGGTTTTTACATGGGCTCAATCGGGAGATTGCGGATCATGTGGAGATGTACCACCATGTAGAGATACAAGATATGATCCACCAAGCCACCAAGATCGAGCAACAAATCAAAAGGAGGAGCAACATGAGGAAACCCACTACCCCTTTCACACCATGGAGAAATCCAAGGAAGGAGATTGGAGAACCATCAAAGGCAAAAGAGGTGGTTGATCGCAAAAGTGACAAGGTAATTCTTCCACCTAAGAAACCTACTTTTGAGGCTAACCAAACCAGGAATAGAGATATTCGGTGTTTTAAATGTCAAGGAAGGGGTCACATTGCTAGTGAATGCCCAAACCGTCGCACCATGATCATCAACAAGTATGGAGAATGGGAGACCGATGGAGAGAGCTCTGAAGAGGAGGAAGATGAATCTCCAGAAATTGAAAATGGAGAATTTGCGGAAGATGGCGAGATTCTTGTCACTAGAAGAGTTTTAAGTGCACAAATGACCGTTGGAGAAAAGGAGCAGCGGGAGAACCTTTTCCATACACGATGCAAGATCAATGGGAAGGTATGTAGTGTTATTGTTGATGGTGGAAGTTGTAGCAATGTGGCGAGCACCGAGTTGGTGGAGAAGTTGGGACTCCTGACTTTAAGGCATCCAAATCCATACCGGCTTCAGTGGTTGAATGATTGTGGAGAGCTGAAGGTCACCAAGCAAGTTAAGGTATTGTTCACCATCGGTAAGTACAAAGATGAGGTATTGTGCGACATTGTTCCTATGAAGGCATGCCACTTGTTGTTGGGTCGACCATGGCAGTACGATCGGCGTGTTACTCATGATGGTTTCTTGAACCGTCACTCTTTTCTACTCCGAGGGGAACCTATAACCCTCAACCCCATGTCCCCCAAGCAAATTCTGGAAGATCACATTTTGAGAGAAAAGAAAAAAAAGAGTGATGAGGAAAAAAAGAGAGAAAATGAAAAAGGAGAGAATGAGGGAAAAATAGAAAATGAGAGAAGAAAAGAAATGGAGAGCAAAGAAAAATCAAGAGGGGAAAAAGTTTTGAGAGGAGAGAAAAGTGTGATGTTGGAAAAAAAGAGTGAGGTTAAGGAAGCTTTGATTTCTCGACAAAATCTCTTAGTACTTATGTACAAAGAGGTGATGTTGAACACTAATGACTTAACATCTTCTTTGCCACATGTTGTTGAGTCTTTGTTGCAGGAATTTGAAGATGTGTTTCCCGAGGAGGTGCCACCGGGTTTGCCACCCATTAGAGGTATTGAGCATCAAATTGACCTCATACCTGGAGCATCACTACCGAACCGCCCAGCATATCGCACCAACCCAGAGGAGACAAAAGAAATTCAAAGACAAGTTCAAGAGTTGTTGAATGTGGGGTATGTGAGAGAGAGTCTTAGTCCTTGTGCGGTACCGGTCCTTTTAGTACCAAAGAAGGATGGAACATGGAGAATGTGCATTGACTGTAGAGCCATCAACAACATCACGGTCAGGTATCGTCATCCTATCCCTAGGTTAGATGATATGCTAGATGAATTAAATGGTTCAACTATTTTCTCAAAAATTGATTTAAGAAGTGGCTACCATCAAATTAGGATGAAAGAAGGAGATGAGTGGAAAACTGCATTTAAGACAAAACATGGACTTTATGGATGGTTAGTCATGCCCTTTGGTCTCACCAATGCACCTAGCACATTTATGAGGTTAATGAATCATGTCTTACGTGCATATATTGGAAAATTTGTGGTAGTTTACTTTGATGATATTCTGGTGTATAGTAGGACTTTGCATGAACATGTAGATCACTTGAGAAAAGTCCTAGAGGTGTTAAGGAAAGAAAACCTGTTTGGAAACATAAAAAAGTGTGAATTTTGTCTCGATAAGATTATTTTCCTTGGATTTGTTGTGAGTGGCAATGGAGTTGAAGTGGACACCGAGAAGATCAAAGCAATACAAGAATGGCCAACTCCAACCTCCGTTGGACAGGTAAGAAGTTTTCATGGGCTTGCTAGTTTTTACAGGAGATTTGTGAAAGACTTCAGCACACTAGCAGCACCATTGAATGAATTGACAAAGAAGAATGTTCCTTTCAAATGGGGGACAACTCAAGAAAAATCCTTCCATGCGCTAAAGGAGAGACTCACCCACGCCCCTCTACTTGCACTTCCAGACTTCGGTAAGACCTTTGAAATTGAATGTGATGCAAGCGGAATTGGCATAGGAGGAGTACTCATGCAAGAAGGTAAGCCTATTGCTTATTTTAGTGAGAAGTTAAATGGCCCAACTCTAAACTATGCTACATATGATAAAGAGTTGTATGCATTGTTTAGATTACTTGAAACATGGCAACACTATCTTTGGCCTAAAGAATTCGTGATCCATTCTGATCACGAGGCTCTTAAATACCTTAGGAGCCAACATAAACTAAATAGGAGACATGCTAGATGGCTGGAATTCATTGAATCATTTCCATATGTCATCAAGCATAAAAAGGGTAAAGAAAATACTGTGGCCGATGCACTTTCGCGTAGATATTCTCTTTTATCCTTGTTGGATTCAAAACTTCTTGGTTTTGAATACATTAAGGATTTATATGCCACTGATAGTGATTTTAGAGAACCTTATGAACATTGTAAACCTGGAGTTAGTTGGGAAAAGTTCTATTTACATGATGGATTCTTATTTCGGATTGATAAGCTTTGCATTCCTAATTGCTCTATCCGTTTACTTTTACTAAAGGAGTCACATTCGGGTGGGTTAATGGGGCATTTTGGTGTTTCAAAAACTCTAAGTGTTCTTAGTGAGCATTTTTATTGGCCTAGGATATCTAGAGATGTTGAGAAATTTGTGGGAAAGTGCATTGTTTGCCATAAAGCCAAATCAAAGCTGAACCCACATGGACTATATCTTCCTCTCCCAATTCCCAACACCCCTTGGGAGGACATATCAATGGACTTTATTGTGGGGTTACCACGGACCAAGAGGGGGAGAGATTCCATTTTTGTTGTGGTGGATCGGTTTTCAAAAATGGCACATTTTATTCCCTGTCACAAAACAGATGATGCCACTAACATTGCAACACTTTTCTTTCAGGAAGTAGTCAAGCATCATGGCATGCCAAGGACCATTGTGTCGGATCGAGACACAAAATTTCTTAGTTACTTTTGGAAGACCTTGTGGAGCAAACTCGGTACAAAGTTATTATTTTCCACTACTTGTCATCCACAAACCGATGGGCAAACGGAGGTGGTGAATCGCACACTATCATCCCTTCTGCGAACAATTGTCAAAAAGAATATCAAGAATTGGGAGGAGTGTCTACCACATGTGGAATTCGCATATAACAGGGCCAAGCATTCCACTACTCAATATTCCCCATTTGAAATAGTTTACGGCTTTAACCCCCTTGCGCCTATTGATCTAGTTCCTTTGCCTTTACAGGAAGCAGTTAATATGGATGCGAAAGGGCGTGCAGAATTCATCAAGAAAATCCATGAAAAGGCAAGGTTAAATATCGAGCGGATGACCCAAAAATATATGGATCGTGCAAACAAGGGTCGCAAGCAAATGTTGTTCGAGCCCGGTGACTTGGTTTGGATTCATATGCGGAAGGAAAGATTCCCTGAAAAGAGGAAATCAAAACTCATGCCACGAGGCGATGGACCATTCCGAGTGCTTGAAAAGATTAACAACAATGCTTACAAGATAGCTTTACCAGGTGAGTATGGTGTAAGTGCCACTTTCAATGTTTCTGATCTTTCTCCTTTTTTGGGTGTAGAGGATGAAGAGTCGAGGACGACTCCTTTTCAAGAGGGGGAGGATGATGCAAACCATGCGGAAGGCACGGAGTCGATTGCTCTGGTGGAGGAATTGGATTTGCAAGGCCCAATGACACGAGGAAGATTAAAGAGGTTGAATGCTTCAATGGGCGCTCATCTTGCTTCATTAAAGGCCCAATGAGTATTACCTTGCATGGATGGAGCAAATGGGCCTATAATATCACTTATTCAAGCCCAAAATTGATGATTAAAACTTGGCCCACATGGTTGCACGAATTTGGAGGCCTTGCCCACATGGAGGATTCTAGAAATGGCATCTTTGGACACCAAAGTCAAATCCGATGGGCTATGCACTCAAAGTCAAATCCGGTGGGCTATGTTGGAAAGTTGTGTGCTTCTTTTCCAAAAGTCTTTGTTGGCTTTTATCTTTTTGACTTTTAAGGGGACAAGGTAGGTTTAGACTTTATGACTTTAGGGTATTAGACCCTTGACCATTGTATCACCCCCTTGGCTATAAATAGCCACCCCATGGCATTGTATTGGCATTCAAGACTTAATTTGAGAGCTTATGCTTTGTTTCTCTCCGTTGTGTGAGGATTATCCCGGGTTTTCCCCCTCGCTCTTGTGTATTCTTGCCTTGTCAATCTACAAGTTAGATTGGTGATCCAAGATCACAAAGCCCCCAATTCCGTGCCTCAACCCAAGTGCGTTGTTGTGTGGATTGGCCATCACACCCCTCCCTTGAGTGTGTTGTCTAAGTAGTAGGTCACGCTCCATATAGCGTTGGTTGACTACTTGCTTCCACTATCCATACCCTTCACTCGTCACTTAGCCCCAAACCGCATCCATCATTCGCCGCCCTACGCCGTGAAGATCAGGCCACCCCGTGCGTCTCGCATCAGGGGGTTTTCAGTTTTGAAGGTTTTTTTACGTTTTTAGAGTTTTTAGTGGTTTTTATCGGTTTTTAGGGGTTTTTTGGTTTTTAGGGGTTTTTAGGGTTTTTATGGTTTTCCGGGGTTTTCAGGGTTTTTAGAATTTTTAACGTTTTCATGGATTTTTAGGGGTTTTAAGGATTTTTTCCTTTTAGGGTTTTTTAGAGTTTTTAGAAATTTTTTATGGTTTTTAGGTTTTTTATTCGTTTTTTATGGCTTTTTATGGGTTCTCATTGTTTTTAGGGTCCTTTTGGGTTTTTCAGGGTTTTGGGGTTTTTAAGGTTTCTAGTGGTTTTTAACAATTTTAGGGATTTTACGTATTTTTATTGTTTTCAAGTGGTTTTCAAGGTTTTTAGGGTTTATTATGTTTTCATGGATCTTTAAGGGTTTTTAGATTTTATTGGTTTTTAGGGTTATTAGGGATTCTAGGCATTTTGAGGCTTTTTTTGGCTTTTTCATGGGTTTATAGGTTTTTTACAGTTTTCAACATTTTTATGGTCTTTTGGGTTTTTAGGGTTTTTTTTGAGTTTTTATGGTTATTAAGGATTTTAATGCTTATATGGGTTTTAATGGCGTTTAGAGCTTTTTGGGGTTTTCAGGATTTTTAAGGTCTTTTTGTGTTTAGTTTATTTTTATTTCTTAGGTTTTTAAAGTATTTAGTGGTTTTTTAGGGTTTTACCAGTTTTTAGGGTTTTTAGATTTTTTAACATTTTCATGGATTTTTATGGGTTTAAAGTTTTTTTTAATTTTTAAGGTTTTTTAGATTTTTTAAGGATTTTAGTGTTTTTAGGTGTTTTCTGGGGGTTTTAGGGTATTTTGGGGTTTTGGGGGGGGGGGGTTAGGGTTTTTAAGGTTTTTAGAGCTTTTTGACGTTTTAGGGATTTTAAGGGTTTTTAATGCTTTCAAGGGGTTTTGGGGTTTTTTTGGGTTTTTTATGTTATCATGGATCTTTAGGGGTTTTATGTTTTCATCGATCTTTAGGGGTTTTTTATGTTTTCATGGATCTTTAGGGGTTTTTTAGGATTTTTTCGTTTTAGGGTTTTTAGGCATTTTAGGCATTTTGAGTATTTTTAGGATTTTCATGGATTTTTACAATTTTTTAGGGTTTTTAGGGTCTTTTTGGGTTTTTAGAGTTTTTTTTTGAGTTTTTAGGGTTATTATGGTTTTTAATGCTTTTAGAGTTTTTCAGGGTTTTAGAGTTTTTAGTGGATTTTTAGGGTATTTATGGTTGTTTGAGGTTTTTTGGGACTTTTATAGTTTTAGGGTTTTTTATGTTTTCATTTATTTTTAGGGTATTTTAGGATTTTATGGCTTTTTTGGGCTTTTAGGGTTTTTTTAGATTCTGAGGATTTTTAGGGTATTTTTGGTATTTTTGGTTTTTTAGGTTTTTATGGTTTTTATGGTTTTTTTTTGTGTTTTTTAGAGGTTTAATGGTTTTTAGAGTTTTTTAATGTTTTTAGGGTGTGTAATTGTTTTTTGATTTTTTAGTGGTTTTAGGGTTTTTATGGGTTTTATGTTTTTTAAGGATTTTTATGGTTTTCATGGGTTTATCAAGGTTTTTAGGGTTTTTACATTTTCATGAAATTTTAGGGGTTTTTATGATTTTTTATGGTTTTTAGGGTTTTTAGGGATTTTGTATGGTTTTTATGGACTTTTTGGGTTTTCTAAGTTTTTTGGGGTTTTAAGGTTTTTTAGATTTTTTAGTGGGTTTTAAGGGTTGTTATGTGAATTTAGGGTTTTTTTAAGGATTTTAGGGGTTTTATGGTTTTTAGGAGTTTTTCTGTGTTTTTAAAAATTTCTATGTTTTCATGGTTTTTCGGGGATTTGAAAAATTTTATGGTTTTTGGGGTTTTTAGGGTATTTTGGGTTTTAGGTTCTTTTTTATTTTAGGGGTTTTAAGGTTTTTTACAGTTTTTAACGTTTTAAGGGGTTTAAAAGTGTTTTTAGAATTTTTAGGGATTTTATGGGTTTTAGGGATTTTTAATGTTTTTAGGGGTATTATGGTTTCCAAGGTTTTTATAGGTTTATATGTTTTCATGGATTTATAGGGGTATTTTATGATTTTTAGGGTTTTTAGGGATTTTAGGGTTTTTCAGGGGTTTTTAAGGACTTTTGGGGTTTTAGGTTTTTTTTAGGTTTTACAGGGTTTTTAGGTTTTTAAACATTTTTAGGGGTTTTAAGGGTTTTTTTGAGTTTTTTTGTAGTTTTTTAAGGTGTTACGGGTTTTTAGGATTTTTTAAGGTTTTTAGGGGTTTTTCATGTTTTTTAGGGTTTTTTAGGTTTTCATGGATTTTAGGGGGTTTTAGGATTTTTATGCTTTTTAGTGATTTTTAGGGTTTTAAGGATTTTGAGGGTTTTTTGCATTTTTCAGGGTTTTAAGGGATTTTAGAGTTTTAGTTGGTTTTTAGGTGTTTTATGGGGTTTTAGGGTATTTTAATGTTTTTATGGTTTTCAGGAGTTTTTTAACGTTTTTAGGGTTTTTTATGTTATCCTTGATTTTTATGGGATTCTTAGAGGTTTTTTATGATTTGTATTTTTTTGGGGTTTTTAAGGCTTTTAGGATTTTGAGGGGTTTTAGGGTTTTTCAGGTCTTTTTGGGTTTTTTTGGGGTCTAGGGTTTTTAGGGTCCTTTTTGGGTTTTTTAGTTTTTATGGTTTTAAAGGTTTTTATAATTTTTAAAGTTTTTAGGGGTTTAAGGAATTTTAGAGTTTTTAGTGGGTTTTATGGGTTTTTATTGTTTTTAAAGTTTTTAGGTGTTTTTTGTTATTTTTAGGCGGTTTTCATGGTTTTTAGATTTTTTTTATGTTTTTAGAGAATTTTAGGGGTTTTTAGGATTTTAGTGGTTTTTAGGTTTTTTAGTGGTTTTAGGGATTTGGAGGGTTTTTCGGGGTTTGTATGGTCTTTTAGGGGTTTTTAGGGTTTTTAGGGTTTTTAGGGTCTTTTTGGGTTTTGAGGGTTTTTCTGAAGTCTTTTTAGGGTTTTTAAGGTTGTTTAGATTTTTTAAATGTTTTTACGGGTTTAAGGTTTTTAGAGTTCTTAGGGTTTCTATGGGTTTTTAAGTTTTTTAGGGGATTTATGATTTCAAGGGTTTTTGATGATTTTTAGGGTTCTTTTCATTTTCATGTTTGTTTATGGGTTTTCTAGGATTTTAGTGTTTTAGGGTTTTTTTGGTTTTTAGGGGGTTTTTAGGTTTTTCAGGGGTTTTCAGGGTTCTTAAGGTCTTTTGGGTTTTTATGGATTTTTTAGAGTTTTTAGTGGTCTGTTGTTTTTTAGAGTTTTTTTATCGTTTTTATAGGTTTTAAGTGTTTTTAGATTTTTGTAGTTGGTTTTTTTGATTTTTTATGGGTTTTTAGGGTTTTTTAAGGTTTTTAGGGATTTATGGTTTTTAGGGTTTTTAATGTTTTCTTGAAATATTAGGGGTTTTTAGGATTTTCAGGTTTTTTTGGGGTTTTAGGATTTTCAGGATTTTGAGTATTTTTAGTTTTTAGGGTTCTTTAGGTGTTTTTAGGGGTTTTCAAGATTTTAAGGGTCTTTTGGGTTTTTAGTTTTTTTTTTTGAGTTTTTTAGGGGTTTAAAGGTTTTTTAGATTATTTTAATGTATTTCGGGGTTTTAATGGTTTTTAGTGTCTTTAGTGGGGTTTAAATGTTTTGATGGGGTTTTTTGGTTTCCAGTGGGTTTTTAGGGTTTTTTATATTTTCATGGATTTTTTGAGTTATTTTAGGATTTTTATAGTTTTTAGGGGTTTTAGGGATTTTCAGGGTTCCCTTTGGTTTTTTGGGTTTTCAGGGCTTTCAGGGTCTTTTTGGGTTTTTTTTGGGGTTTTTGAGTTTTTTTGGGGATTAATGGATTTTTAGATTTTTTTAACGTTTTGACGGGTTTTAATGGTTTTGAGATTTTTATTGGGTTTTTAGAGGTCTGATGGGGTTTAAAGGGTTTTTAAGGTTTTTTTGGTGTTTTTAGGGTTTTTTTCATTTTCATGGATAATTAGGGTTTTTATGATTTTTTTTGGTTTTTAGGTTGTTTTGTGTTTTTAGGGATTTTGAGTGTTTTTAGTGGTTGTCATGGGTTTTTAGAGTTTATAGGGGTTTTTAGGGTTTTTTTGGGTCTTTTGGATTTTTAGGTTTTCCAAAAAAAATAATTTTTTTAGGGGTTTTTATATATTTTTTAGAGTTTTTAGTGTGTTTTAATGGTTTTTATGGGTTTTTATGGTTTTTAATGGTTTTTAGACTTTTTGCGATTTTCAGGTGTTTTATAGTGTTTTTAGGATTTTGTATGTTTTCATTGATTTTTAATGGTTTTTTATGATTTTTATGGTTTTTAGGGATTTGGGAGGGTTTTTATGGTTTTTCAGGTGTTTTATGGGTTTTCGGGGTTTTAGGGTCTTTTCGGGTTTTTAGGGTTTTTTTAAGTTTTTAGGGTTTGTAAGGTTTTTTTAGAGTTTTTAATGTTTTTAGGGATATTAAGGGGTTTTAGAGTTTTTAGTGGTTTTTAGTGGTTTTATGGTTTTTATATTTTTAGGGGTTTTTATGATTTTCAGGTGTTTTTAAGGGTTTTAAAGGTTTTTTACATTTTCATGGATTTTCAGGTGTTTTTAAGGGTTTTTAGGGTTTTTTACATTTTCATGGATTTTTAGGGGTTTATTAGGAAATCTATGGTTTTTAGGTTTTTTAGTGGATTATGTGATTTTTTGGAGTTTTTAAGGGTTTTCAAGGGATTTTAGATATTTTAGGGTTATTCGGGGTTTTTAGGGTATTTCTGGGGTTTTTGGATTTTTTTGAGTTTCTTTGGTCTTTTAAGGTTTTATACAGATTTTTATCCTTTTAGGGGTTTAAAGATTTTTTAGAATTTTTAGTGGCTTTTAGGTTTTATGGCTTTTTAAGGTTTTTTGACTTTCAGGGGTTTTTCAATGTTCAGGGGTTTTTCAATGTTTTTAGGTTTTTTTACGTTTTCACGATTTTTAGGTGTTTTTTCGGATTTTTATGGTTTTTAGGGTTTTAGGTATTTTTAGGGTTTTTAGGGGTTTTCAAGGGTTTTAGGGTTTTCTATGTTTTTTGGGGCTTTTGGGGGTATTTTAAGTTTTTTATGTGTTTTAAGGTTTTTTAGATTTTTTTTATCGTTTTTAGTGGTTTAAAGGGTTTAAATAGTTTTTAACAGTTTTTAGGTTTCCTAGGTTTTTAAGGTTTTTGATGTTTTTCAGGAGTTTTATGGTTTTCAGGGGCATTTTAGAAATTTTAGGGTTTTTTACGTTTTCACGGACTTTTAGGTGTTTTGTAATTTTTTATTTTTTTAGGGTTTTAATATTTTTTGATTTTGGAGGATTTTTAGGGTTTTCTCAGTGGTTTTTAGGGTCTTTTTTTGGGGGGGGTCAGTTTTTTGGGTTTTTATGGGTTTTTAGATTTTTTATCATTTTTAGGGATTTTAAGGGTTTTTATAGTTTTAGTGTGATTTTAGGGATTTTATGGGTTTGGGGGGTTTTTTAATGTTTTTAGGGGTTTATGGTTTTTACGGGAATTTCAGGGTTTGTTTGGGGGGTTTTAGATTTTCATGGATATTTAGGGGGTTTTGGGTATTTTGAGGGTTTTAAAGATTTTCAAGGGTTTTTAGAGTTTTTACATCATTCAGGGTTTTTAGTGTCTTTTCAGGTATTTTTTTTATTTTTTAAAGGTTTTTAGGATTTTAGAGGTTTTAACGTTTTTAGGGGTTTTAAATAATTTTAGAGTTTTAAGTGGTTCTTATTGTTTTTATGGGTTTTTATGGTTTTTAAGGTTTTTAGGGGGTTTTGTGGTTTCTAGGGATTTTTCATGGTTTTTAAGTTTTTCTACGTTTTCATAGATTTTTAGGGTATTAATTGGAATTTTATGATTTTTAGACTTTTTAGGATTTTTACAGATTTTGAGGGATTTAATTTTTTTTAGTGGGTTTTAATGGTTGTGGGGTTTTTCAGGGGTTTAAGGGTTTTTTTGTGTTTTTAGTGGTTTTCTTGATTTTTTAGGGTTTTTAGAGTTTTTTAACATTTGTACGGGTTTTAAGGGTTTTTAGAGTTTTTAATGGTTTTTATGGGGTTTTGGGTTTTTTATGGTTTTTAGGGGTTTTTATGGTTTCCCGGGGTTTTTCAAGGTTTTTAGGGTCTTTCCATTTTTCATTGATTTTGAGGGTTTTTTTCAGTTTTTTATGGTTTTTTGTGGTTTTTAGGGTTTTTAGGGATTTTCAGGGTTTTTAAGATTTTCAGGGTTTTTAAGATTTTCAGGGGTTGTAGGATTTTTTTCATTTTCATTGATTTTTAGGGGGGGTTAGGATTTTTATGGGTTTTAGGGTTTTTTAGGTTTTAAGGATTTTGAGGGATTTTAGGGATTTTCAAGGTTGTTAGTGTCATTTTGGGTTTTTTGGGGTTCTTTTGAGTTTTGTAGGGTTTTTATAGTTCTTTAATTTTTTAGGGTTTTTAAATGTTTTTAGTGGTTTTTAGGGTTTTTCAGTTTTCATATATTTTTTGGGGTTTTTTCAGATTTTAATTGTTTTTAATGTTTTTTAGGGATTTTAGGGATTTTTAGTGTTTTAGGGTTTTTATTGATTTTTATTGTTTTTTACCTTTTCATTGATTTTTATTGCTTTTCTTGGATTTTTATGGTTTCAAGGGGTTTTAGGTTTTTTTGGCACTTATTGGGTTTTCTGGTTTTTATAGCGGTTTTGGGTTTTTAGGGTCTTGCTCAGTTATTATGGTTTTTTTTTGTGTTTTTAGGGTTTTATAGTTTTTTAGAGTATTTTAACTTTTTATAGGGTATTAAGGGTTTTTAGAGTTTTTACTAGTTTCTAGGATTTTTATGGGTTTTAAGGTTTTTTATTGTATTGGGGGTTTTTTAGGGTTTCTTTTATTTTCATGGATTCTTAGGATTTTATGGTTTTTAGTGGAATTTAGGGGTTTTGAGGGGTTTTTAGGGTTTTAGGGTCTTTTTGGTTTTCTGGGTTTTAGGGTTTTTTAGTGTTTTTAAACCTTTTTAGGGGTTTAAAGGTTTTTTAGATTTTTAGATGTTTTTTATCATTTTTTTTGTTTTTAGGTTTTTAGGGATTTTTTGGTTTTCAGGGTTTTCATGGTTTTTAGGGTTTTTAGGGTTTTTCACGTTTTCATGGATTTTTATGGGTGTTTTAGGATTTTTATGGTTTTTAGGGATTTTTAGGGTTTCTGGGTGTTTTGGGTTTTTTTGAGTTTTTAGGGTTTTAAAGGTTTTTTAGTGTTTTTATCATTTTTAGGGCCTTTAAGGGGTTTTAGAATTTTTAGTGGGTTTTTATTGTTTTTTAAATTTTTTAGGGGTTTTATGGTTTTTAGGGGGGTGTTTATGGTATTCAGGAGCTTTTCAGGGTTTTTAGCGGTTTTTACTTTTTCATTGATTTTGAGGGATTTTTTAGGCTTTTTATGGTTTCTTGGGTTTTTAAGGTTATTGGGATTTTGAGGGGTTTTAGGATTTTTTAGGCATTTATGGGTTTTTAGGGTTTTTATGTTTTTAGAGTGTTTTTTGTTTTTTATGGTCATTTTGGGTATTTAGGGTTTTTTTACTTTTTAGGGGTTTTAAGGTTTTTTAGATTTTTTTTAATTTTTTAGGGGTTTTAAGGGTTTTTAGTGTTTTTAGTTTTTTTTGGGTTTTTTATGTTTTTAGGATTTTTTAAGGTTTTTAGAAGTTTTATGGTTTTCAAGAGTTTTTAGGGTTTTTAGGTTTTCCTTGATTTTAGTGGATTTTAGTATTTTTATGGGTTTTAGGGTTTTTTAGGGTTTTTAGAGATTTTGAGTGTTTTTCAAGGGCTTTAAGGGGTTTTATGGTGTTTTAGGGGTTTTAGTGTCTTTTGTGGTTTTAGGGGTTTTTTTTGAGTTTTTAGGGTTTTTAAGGTTTTTTATAGTTTTTATGGGTTTTAAGGGTTTTTAGAGTTTTTATTGGTTTTCTCGGGTGTTTATGGGTTTTTAGAGTTTTTATGGTTTTTAGGGGTTATTATGGTTTTAAGGAGTTTTTCAGGATTTTTAGGGTTTTTTACGTCTTCATTGATTTTATGGGTTTTTTAGGATTTTTATGGTTTTATAGGGTTTTTATTGCTTTTGAGGGTTTTTAGGGATTTTTTGGGTTTTTCTGGGTTTTTGGGGTATTTTTTTGTTTTTATGGGTTTTTAGGGTTTAAAGGTTTGTTAGAATTTTTTAATGTTTTTAGGAGATTTAAGGGTTATATGAGTTTTTAGTGCGTTTTAGGGTTTTTATTGGTTTTTACGATTTTAAAGGTTTTTAGGGGTTTTAGGGTTTTTAGGGTTTTTTGAGTTTTTTATGTTTTTATGGATTTTTAGGGGTTTTTAGGATTATTAGGTTTTTTAGTGTTCTTTAGGGATTTTCGGGATTTTGAGGGGTTTTAGGGTTTCTTTTGTGTTTTAGGTTTTTTTGAGTTTTTAGGGTTTTAAATGTTTTAGAGTTTTTTAATATTTTATTGGCTTTAATGGTTTTTAGACTTTTAGTGTGTTTTTAGGGTTTTTTATGGTCTTAAGGGGTTTTCATGATTTTTAGGATTTTTTACGTTTTCATGGATTTTGAAGGAATTTTAAAGATTTTTATGGTTTTAGGAATTTTGAGGGGTTTTAGGGATTTTCCAATAAGTTTAGGGTTTTTAGGGGTTTTCAAGATTTTTAGGGTCTTTTGGGTTTTATCACTTTTTTTTTGAGTTTTTTACGGTTTTTATGGTTTGTTAGAGTTTTTTAGCAATTTTATGTGTTTAATTGTTTTTAGAGTTTTTAGTGGGTTTTTAGTGTTTTGTGGGTTTTAAGGTTTTAGCGGTTTTATGGTTTTCAAGGGATTTTTAGGGTTTATAGGGTTTTTACGTTTTGATGGATTTATAGGTGGTTTTTATGTTTTTTATAGTTTTTAGGGGTTTTTAGAGTTTTTAAGGTTTTTAGATTCTTTTTGGGTTTTTAGGGTTTTTTAGGGTTTTTTAGCTTTTTAGGGGTATTATGGGTTTTTAGATTCTTTTTTTACATTTTGAGGGGTTTTGAGGGTTTGTGAGCGTTTTTTGAGTTTTTTAAGGTTTTTTGCAGTTTTATGGTTTTCAGGAGTTTTAGGGTTTTTAGGTATTTTTTATGTAATTATCTTTGGTGGGCCCTATGCCACACCGTAATCATTTATGTCAACCGACAATGTGGTGGTGAAACGACTCTCCACATTCCAAGTGGCAGGCACTATGCAATCCGAGGATTTTATTCCGCCTCCCCGATAACTCAAACTCCGGACCTCTGGCATAAGAGTCCACCAAGGAGCATTAAGGGTACCTTCCATGTGGCATGTGGGGAGGCATTTGGTCACCACATGGATGATTGACATGGCCGATTATAGTGTGGTGTGTGGCCCACTGATGATTGTTACATAAAAATGTCTCGACCCGGTTTCCCCACATCGGAGCCCCAAGCCGGACCACCACATGACTTCAAATGCACCTCCCTAGACGAGAGAGTCTAATAAGTCGATCATGGGGAGACTATATCATCTTTTATCTGATTAGTACACCAGTAGAAATAAATAAACAATAACGAAAGCATATAAACCATAGACAATACTAATAACTCATAATAATCAATGCAGGGAATACAATATTGAACTAAGATAAAAAAACATTTCATGCCACTATATGTGTCAAGTGACTAAAATGCAACTCAAAAGAAAGAGAATAACAACTCCCAAGAGGGTCCCAAACCACATTTGGTTCCCTCAACCATGGTGAAGATAGTCGTTGCCCTAAGGAGATGTAAAAGTCACTCTCCTCCAATAGCAATCTATGTGGGCTCAGTATGCGACTAGTCGGTCCATACCCATAAGCCTGACATATCTAGGATCCCAGTGGTACTCGTAATGCTGCTAGGTGGAATATTATACCAGAGATCCCGAGTTCAAATTATGGGGGAGGGAGAATAAAACCCCGTATGGCAGGGGGATAGTTCCTGCCATATGGTTGTATAGTGGAGAGGCGTTTGGCCACCATGTGTAAGCCTGATTATGTGGTCGATTAAGGTGTAGTGTGGGGCCTACTGATGATCGTTACATAAAAGGCGCGTTTTATGTAACGATCCTCGGTTGGCCCCATGCCACATTATAATCGGCCATGTCATCCAGCCATGTGGCAGCCGAACGCCTCCACATGCCACGTGGAAGGTATTGCCATCCAGGGATTTTAGTCTGTCTCCCCTATAACTCCTAATCGGGTGCTCTGGCATAAGAGTCCACCAAGGAGCATTATGAGTACAACTAGTCCATTGGAAGGGGGAATTACCTTCCATGTGGCATGCAGAGAGGCTTTTGACCACCACATAGCTGGTTGACGTGGCTGATTGTGGTGTGGTGTGGGGCCTAACAAGGATCATTACATAAAAAACCCGAAAAACCCCTAAAAATCAAAAAACCCCTAAAAACCTTAAATAACTCAAAAAACCTATGCAAACTCTAAAAAAGTGCTAAAAACTCTAAAAACCCTTTAAACCCCTAAAAACGTAAAAAAACTCAAAAAACCCAAAAAAACCCCAAAAGACCCTAAAAATCCTGAAAACCCTAAAAAACCAAAAACCCCTTAAATAACTCAAAATCTATAAAAACCCAAAAAATGCCTAAAAATCCATGAAAACGTAAAAACTCTAAAATCCCTGAAAAGCCCTTGAAAACCATAAAAACCCTTAAAACATTAAAAAACCCACAAAAACACTAAAAATCACTAAAACTCTAAAAACCATTAAAACTCCTAAAAACATTAAAAAAAATCTAACAAATCATAAAAACTCCAAAAGACCCTAAAAATCTTGAAAACCCCTAAAATCCTAAAAACACCGAAAAATCCCTAAAAACTCTCAAAATCCTTAAAACCCTAAAAAACCTTAATACCATAAAAAATCCAAAACAAAAGCCTAAAAATCCATGAAAACGTAAAAAAACCCAAAATCCCTAAAAACCCCCTTAAAACCATAAAAACCCCCAAAACCCTTAAAAAACCCTAAAATCCAATAAAACCCCTAAAAAACTTTTAAAAACCCTAAAAACACTCAAAATCATGAAAAACCTTAAAGAGAACTAAAAACATAAAAATCCTAAAAAATCCTAAATTCCATGAAAATGTAAAAAACCCAAAAAAACCACGAAAACCCTAAAAACACATAAAAACCTTAAAAACCCTAAAATCCATAAAAACCCTAAAATGCACGAAAAACTCCAAAAACCCTTAAAGCCCCTAAAAATGTTAAAAACTCTAAAAAACCTTTAAACCCTTACAAAACTCAAAAAAAACCATAAACCCCCAAAAGACCCTAAAAATCCAGAAAACCCCTAAAATCTCTCAAAATCCCTAAAATCCCCATAAAACACTAAAAACCTTAAAAATCCTTAAAAACCCATAAAATCCATGGATACGTAAAAACCTTAAAAATCCTCAAAAACTCCTAAAAACCATAATAACCCATAAAAACACTAAAACCCCTAAAATCCCATAAAACCCCTTAAAACCCATAAAAACATTAAAAACTATAAAAAAACCTTAAAACCATAAAAACTTAAAAAACCCCGAAAAACCCATAAAAACCCTAAAAATCCTTACAACCTTCAAATCCCTAAAACCCCTAAAAACCCAAAAAACTATAAAAAACCAAAAGACCCCCTAAAATCCATGAAAACGTAAAAACCCTAACAGCCCAAAAAAACCCCTAAAAACCGTAAAAATCCATACAAACATTAAACAATCCTAAAAACTCTAAAATCCATAAAACAATATAATACTCTAAAAAACCTTAAAACCCCTAAAAACTCAAAAAAAACCCAAAGATCCTAAAACCCCAAAAAGACTCTAAAAACCCACTAAAACCCTTAAGAAATCCTAAAACCTTTGAAAATCCCTAAAACATATAAAAACAAAAAAAAACCCTAAATATCAATGAAAATATAAAAAACCTAAAAACCCTAAAAAACCCATGAAAACCATGAAACCCCCTGAAAACCTGAAAACCCCTAAAAACCTTAAAAACCCCTAAAAACCCACTAAAATCCTTTAAAACCCCTAAAACGATAAAAAACTATAAAATCCCTAAAACTTAAAAAAAACCAAAAATCCCAAAAGACCATAAAAACCATAAAAACCATCAAAATATGAAAAAAACTTGAAAACCATAAAAACCATAAAACCCCCCTAAAAATCCATGAAAATATGAAAAACCATAAAACCCCTAAAAACCATAAAAACCCCTAAAAACCTTAAAAAATCCTAGAAACCCATAAAAACAATAAAAAACACTAAAAACTCGAAAACCCTTAAAAATCCCTAAAAAACTAAAAAAACCAAAATACACAAAAAGTCCCTACGACATCAAAACCCCTCAAAAACCCTAAATACCCTGAAAACCCTAAAACTTATCAAAATCCCTAAAACCATAAAAAACCCTAAAAACCATAATATCCTAAAAACCCCTAAGATTCCATGAAAACAAAAAAAACCCTACAAAAAATGAAAAAACCCTGAAAACCATAAAACCCCCTAATAACCCAAAAAGACTCTAAAACCCCAAATTGACTTTAAAACCCTGAAAACCCCAAAAAACACTGGAAAACCCTAAAATCTCAAGAAACCATAAAAAACCTAAAAAATCACTAAAAATCAATGAATAGGTAAAAAACCCAAAAATCCCCTAAAAACCATAAAAAACCCTGAAACCCTTAAAAATCGATAAAAACCCTAAAAACCCACTAAAACTCTAAAAACTCTTAAAATCCCTAAAAATGTTAAAAAACTCTAAAAAACATCAAAAACTCTTAAAAACTGAAAAAGACCCTAAAGACCCTAAATACCATAAAAAACACTAAAACCCTAAATACCTCTGAAAACCCTCAAAACCCTAAAAATCTCTAAAAACCCCAAAAACACTAAAAATAATAAAAAACCTAAAAAACCCCTAAAATCTATGAAAACCTAAAAACCCCAAAAAAACCTGAAAACCATAAAAACCTCTAAAAACCATTAAAAACCAAAAAACCATTATAACCACTAAAAACTCTAAAACCCCCTAAAAACGTTAAAAAAATCTAAAAACTCTAAAAAATAAAAAAAGCCTAAAACCCCAAAAAGACACTAAAACCCTAAAAATACCAAAAAAACACTCAAAATAACTAAATCCTAAAAACCATAAAAATCCTAACCCCCCCTAGAATCCATGAAAATGAAACAAACCTGAAAAACCCTGGAAACCCACAAAATCCATAGAATCACTAAAAACCCCTAAAAACCATTAAAATCAGAAAAACCCCTAAAAATCAATGAAAAAGTAAGAAACCTTAAAAACCCTGAAAAACCCCTGAAAACCATAAAAAACTCTGAAAACAAAAAAACCTGAACACCTCATAAAAACCCTAAAAACCACTCAAGACTCTAAAAACCCTTTAAACAACTAAAAATGTTAAAAAAATCTAAAAAAACGTTAAAAACCTCAATAAAATCCCAAAAAATAAAAAACCCTAAAAACCCTGAAAACCCTAAAAATATTAAAACCCCCTGAAAAACATTAAATCCCTCAAAATCCCTAAAAACCCTAAAAATATTAAAACCCCCTGAAAAAAATTAAATCCCTCAAAATCCCTAAAAACCCTAAAAAGTCTAAAAATAAAAAAAAAATCCTATTAATCCCCAAATAACAAATCAAAATGTAGAAAACCTTAAAAACCCTCAAAAACCACAGCAAACCACAAAAACCCCTAAAACCTTTAAAAATCTTAAAACCCGTAACAACATCAAAAAACCACTAAATACTCTAAAATCCCTTTAAACTGCTAAAATTGTTAAAAACTCTAGAAACCTTAAAAACCTAAGAAAAATAAAACCCCCCCAAAAAACACTAAAAACTCTAATAAACCCCAAAACCCATAGATATCCTAAAAAACCCCTAAAAATCAATGAAAACCTTAAAAACCCAAAAAACAGGAAAACCCCCTAAAATCCTTTAAAAAATATAGAAAAACATAGAATCCCTAAAAACCACTAAAAACACTAAAAACCCTTTAAACCCCTAAAAACCTTTAAAAAATCTAAAAACTATAAAAACCCAAAAAACTCAAAAAAAACCCTAAAAACCCAAAAAGATCCAAAAAATTATGAAGTACACTAAAACGCCTAAAATAACATAAAATCCCTAAAAAACCTCAAAATTCATAAAAAAACCTAAAAACCGTTAAAAAAAATAAAAAACTTGTCGAACCCCTAAAAATCCATGAAAATGTAAAAAACCCTAAAACCCTGAAAGACCCCTAAAAACCATAAAACCCCCAGAAACTATTAAAAACCTTTAAAACCCATAGAAACCCTAAAAATCATTAAAAACTCTAACAACCCTTTAAATCCCTAAAAACGTTAAAAAAACATAAAAATCTGAAAACACCCTAAAACCCCTAAAACTCTTAAAAACCCTAAAACCCCCCAAAATCCCTAAAACCCTAAAAATTATTAAAATCCTAAAAACCCCTAAAAATCCCTGAAAACGTAAAAACACCTAAAAATCCCTAAAAACCATAAAACCCCAAAACACATTAAAACCCCATAAAAATCATAAAATCCACTAAAAACTCTAAAAACCCTTTAAACCCCTAAAAATGTTAAAAATCTCTAAAAACCCATAAAACCCTAAAAACTTTAAAAAACCCCAAAAACCCAAAAGACCTTAAAAACTATAAATAACCATAAAATCCATAAAAGCCCCTAAAAATCGTACCCCCCCCCCCAAATCCATATATCCCCTAAAAAATCTAAAAACCATAAAAAACCTAACAAACCCCTAAAAACCCATGAAAATGTAAAAAACCCTAAAAACACTGGGAAAACACCTGAAAACCATAAACCCCCTAAAACCTTAAAAACTCATTAAAACCCAAAAAACCCAATAAAAACTCTAAAAACCCTTTAAACCCCTAAAACATTAAAATCATTAAAAAACCTTACAAACCCAAAAAACTAAAAAAACCCACAAAAGACCCCAATACCCATGAAAAACCCTAAACCAAAAAACCCTAAAAAGTCCCTAAGAAACCAAAAAACCCACTAAAAATCCATGAAAACATAAAAAACCCTAAAAACCCTGAAAACCCCTTGAAAATCATAAAAAATCCTAAAAACTTTAGAAATCCTAAAAACTCATAAAAACCCTAAAAATTCACTAAAAACATTTACAAAGTCTAAAATACAAGCCTTGCAAAAAAAGTCTAAAAATCCATTAAAACCCTAAAAACTCAAATAAAACATAAAATCCCAAAAAGACCCTAAAAACCCCAAAACCCCTAAAAACACTAAAAAACCCTAAAAAACCTCAAAATCCATAAAAAACTAAAAACCCTAAAAACCATAAAAATACAAAAATCCTAAAAAACCCCTAAAATCCATGAAAACGTAAAAACCCCTAAACACCTTGAAATCCCTAAAACCCATAAAACCCCTAAAAACCTTAAAAACCCTAAAAGTCCATGAAACCCCTAAAACCCACCAAAAACTCTAAAAACCCTTAAAACTCTGAAATAAATTAAAAAACTCTAAAAATCCTAAAAAACTCAAAAAATGATAAATACACAAAAAGACCCTAAAAACCCTTAAAAACCCTTGAAAACCCTAAAACCCAAAAAAACCTTAAAACCCTTAAAAACCTAAAAAGACCTAAAAACCATGAAAATTGTAAAACCACCCTAAAAATCCATGAAAATGTCCAAAACCCTAAAAACCCTAAAAAACCTTAAAAAACCCATATTAACCTAAAAACCACTTAAAAATATAAAAACACTTAAAGCCCCTGAAAATGTTAAAAAACTCTAAAAAACCTTAAAACCACAAAAAACTCAAAAGAATCCCTAAATACCCAAAAAGACTTTAAAAACTCTGAAAAACCTTAAAAACCCTATAAACACCAAAAAAACCTCAAAATCCCTAAAAACCCTAAAAACAATAAAAATCCTAGAAAACCCCAAAAATCGATGAAAATGAAATAAACCCTAAAACCCCGAAAACCCCCTAAAATCATAAAATCCACTGAAAACCTTAAAAAAGCCACTGAAACCCTAAAAACCTTAAAAACCCTAAAAATCTCAAGAAAAACCCTAAAAACACTGAAACCCCTAAAAACCCTGAAAACCCATAATACCCTCAAAATCTCTAAAAATCATCAAAATCCATAAAAACCCTAAAAAAACCTAAAAACCATTAAAATCCAAAAAACCCTAAAAATCCATGAAAACATAAAAACTATAAAAACCCTGAAAACCCCCTGAAAATAACAAAAACACCTAAAAACCTTAAGAATAATAAAAACCCATATAAACCCAAAAAAACCGCTAAAGCTCTAAAATGCCTTAAACCTCTAAAATCATTAAAAACTAAAAAAACCCAAAACCCAAAAAGACACTAAAAACCAAGAAAACCCCTAAAACCCCTCGTTTCATTTACTTCCCAAAATTATCATAGAAAGAAGAGATGGCGGCGCACTCTCCTGGCGTTCTCTCCCTCTCGTCGTGGCTCCTAGGGTTTCCTTCGGATTCCCTTGGAGAAGATGGGGCTAGATCTTCTCTCCATCCCTCTCGGACTTGTGGGAGACTCTCGTGGCGGTGGTGGTTCGATGCTGAGTCCTTCGGTGCAGATGCTGCTCTTCGACGGCTTCGCATTTCCTCAGGTGCGGTGACGATTTGTGCTTGCAGGGGAAGATATTTGCGACTCCGGCCTTCAGTAGCGTTCTCGGGAAAAAAGGCGGCCGAATTCAGTGGTTCTTGCTCGTTTTGGCTCTCAGCATCTCGATCTCGCGATGCTGAGGATGGGTCAACAGGGTCAAGGACCTCGTCGGAAAAGGTTGCAGTGGCCCGACCGAAGGTGGAGAGGGATTCATTGGAGGACATGGGCTCTTTGACGATGCTCGGTGTTCTAAGGATTTTCATCAGTTTGTCTGCAGTGCGGGCTCTCCGATCTATAAGTCAACGACGTGCTCTGAAGTTTCAGATCAGTGGCTTTGGTGTGGCCTGGTTTTTCTGGTGGTCTGGCTCAGTTTTGACGATTCCTGCTCCCGGCGTGCGGCGTCTCAGATCCACGGAGGTGTGGGCCAGATCCGATCTTTTCTTGGTGCGGCGGTGCACTGCCATGGAGGATCCCCTCAGATCTGGAGTGGGGCGGTCTTGTCGGTCTTTGCCGATCCTTGAAGCTGTGTGGGGCGCCTTTTCTTTGGTCTGGCTCGAGCTGCCAGGTAATGGTTCTGATTTCTCTTTGTGGCTCTCAACGCAGAAGCAGGTTTGTTCTTGGACTTCTTTTTTGTGGTATAATCTTGTTGCTGGTCTGGATAAGTGCCGCGTTCTGGTCTCTCTGTTTGGCTATGGTGGCTGTTTCCCAGATTGTGGTGAGATTGGATTGGTGCGGGTTTTTAGTTTTGTTCTGAGGTATTGGATGGTGTCTGCTCTTGGTGTGCGAGTTTTGTGGTGCTTTTGGTGGATCTCCTCAGTAGGGAGGTGCCGGCTACTCGTCTTTGTGAAGAAGGATAATGATTGCTGTATAGATGTGCTGGATTCTGGTCTTTGTGAGTCTGGATACTGGTTGCTGCTTGGTGGTGAGCTGCGGAATGCTGGTGATGGTGAGGCTTGTGTTTTTTATGCTGGTGGTTCGGTGTTGTTGGTTGCTGGTGGTTTTCGATCCTGGTTGCTGCTTGGATGGGAGGTGTTGAAGCTGCGGTTTATGGTCATACTGCTGCTGGATGTTGTTTGCTGTTTGAGTTTGGATGCTGGTTGTTGGTTAGCTGGGAGGTGCTGGATGCTGGGATGCTGGATGATGGTGGTGGCTGCTTTGCTTTGTGTGTTTTCGTTTTTGTTCTTGACTTTTCTTTTTTTGGGTCTTTTGTGTTAGGTCATTAAGGGTTTTTGGGTGTGGGTCGATTGACCCCTCCCCTCCCTTGTCTACTGAGTCTCTTTCTCCTTATAATAAATTTGGGGGGAGGGGGGTCGGGAATAGCCCGACCCTCGCAAAATTTTTTCCCTAAAACCCCTCAAAATCACTAAGATCCCTAAATACCCTAAAAACTTTAAAAATCCTAAAAATCCCCTACAAACCCCTTAAAACATATAAAACCCTAAAAACATTGAAAACCCCTTGCAAACCATAAAAGTCCCTAAAATCCTTGAAAACCCTAAAAACCCTCTAAAACTCTAAAACCCTAAAAACCCATGAAAAACCCTAAAAACACTCAAAATCCCTAAAAAACATAACAAACATAAAAAACCTCAAAAAACCCATAAAAATCCTTCAAAACTTAAAAAATCATAAAAACCCTAAAAATTCCAAAAGACCTAAAAATCTCTAAAAACCCATAAAACTCTAAAAACCCATAAAAAAACTCTAAAGACCCTTAAAACCCATAAAAATGTTCAAAACACTAAAAAACCTTTTAAACCCTAAAACTCCAAAAAGACCCTAAAACCCTTAAAACCCCTAAAATCCCAAAAAAACGTAAAACCCCTAAAAAACCCTAAAAATCATAAAAATATTAAAAACACCCAAAAATCCATGAAAACATATAAACCCATAAAACCATAAAAACATTAAAAAACCGTAAACCCCATAAAAACCCTAAAAACCCACTAAAAACTAAAAAAACCCTTAAAACACCGAAAAACATTAAAAACTCGAGAAACTTAAAACCCTAAAATCTAAAAAAAATCAAGGCCATAAGACTATAAAAACCCTGAAGAACCATAAAAACCCTAATAACCATTGAAAAACCCTAAAATACTCAAATTCCCAAAAAATCCGAAAAATCATAAAATTTGTAAAAATCCACTAAAAACCATGAAAACATAGAAATCCCTAAAAACACTGAAAAACTCCTGAAAACCATAAAACCCCTAAAATCCTTAAAAACTATAAATACCAATAACAACCCTAAAAAACAACTTCAAACTCTAAAAAACCTTTAAACCCCTAAAAATGTTAAAAACTCTAAAAAAACATAAAACCTCTACAAAACTCAAAAAAAACCATAAAACCCATAAGACCATAAAAACCCTAAAAGCCTCAAAATCCCTAAAAACCTTAAAAAACCAAAAAGAAAATAAAAAATCATTAAAAAAACCATAAAATTTCATGAAAAACTAAAAACCCCTAAAAGCCTTGATAAATACCAGAAAACCTCAAAAACCCCAAACAACCTCAAAAACCCAAAAACCCCATAAAAAGCATAAAAACCACAAAAACTTCAAAAACCATTAAACCCCCTAAAAACGTTAAAAAACTCTAAAAACCTTAAAAACCCTAAAAAACTCAAAAAAAAAACACAAAAAGAAAAAAACACACCAAAACCCATAAAAAACCCTAAAAACCCTAAAACCCCCCCAAAACCCCTCAGAATCCCTAAAACCCCCCAAAAAACATAAAAATCCTAAAAAACCCTAAAAACCCATGAGAACGTAAAAAACCCTAAAAAACAAGAAAAACCATTGAAAACCATAAAAATCTCTAAAAGCCTTAAAAAATGCTAAAAACCCATAAAACCCATTAAAACCCACTAAAAACACTAAAAACCCTTAAAACCCCTAAAAGCGTTCAAACCTTAATAACCCTAAATAGTCAAAAAACCCTAAAAACCCAAAAAGACCCTAAAACCTTAAAAAAAATTAAAACCCTAAAAACCTATGAAAACCCCTAAAAACCCTCAAAATGACTAAAAACCCTAAAAATCCAAAAAAACCAAAAAATCCTAAAAAATCGCAAATTATCCCAGAAAACGTAAGAAACCTAAAAACCCTGAAAACCTCTTGAAAATAATAAAAACCCTTAAAACATTAAAAAGATCTAAAAGCCTTAAAACCCCAAAAAAATCCCACCAGAAAACCCAAAAGACCCTAAAAAACATGAAAACCCATAAAACCCCATAAACACTGAAAACACCTCAAAAATCGCTAAAAAATCTAAAAAACGTAAAAAAAACATTAAACCCCTAAAAACCTTGAAAACCTTAAAAATTGATAAAACCCCTAAAAGCCCACTGAAAACTATAAAAACCATTTAAACCCCTAAAACGTGAAAAGCTCTAAAAACCTTAAATACCCTAAAGAATAAAAAAACTAAAGCCCATAAAGACTTTAAAACCTCTAAAAACCCCCAAAACCCTAAAAATTACAGAAATCCCCCAAAACCATCAAAATACCTAAAAACCCAAAAAAATCCCTAAGACCATAAAAATCATAAAAAAAATCCCTTAAAATCTTTAAACAAACCCTAAAAACCCTAAAAAACAGAAGAAACCATAAAAATCCTAAACAACCCTTAAAAATTCATGAAAACATAAAAAACCCTGAAAACCCTGAAAAGCCTCAAAAAACCATAAAAACCCATAAAACCATAAAAATCCCTAAGACACCATAAAAACACTAAAAACAAAAAACCCTAAAAAACTCAAAAAAACACTAAAAACACAAAAGGACCCTAAACCCTGAAAACCGCTAAAAAATAAAAATCCTAAAAACCGCTTGAAAATCTATGAAAATGTAAAAAATTAAAACCCCTAAAAACCCCATAAAACCATAAAAACCTTAAAAACCATAAGAAAACATAAAAAAATCTTAAAACTACTAAAAATGTTTAAAAACTCTAAAAAACATTAATAACCCTAAAAAACTAAAAAAAATCTAAAAACCCAAAACACCATAAAAACCCTTAGAAACCCTAAAAACCAAAAAAAACCCTTTAGAAACCCTAAACCCCTCAAAATCCATAAAATCCTAAAAAACACGAAAAACCATTAAAATCCTAAAACCCGATGAAAATCGATGAAAATATACAAACCCTAAAAACCCCGAAACCCTTGAAAATCATAAAAAACCCCTAAGAACCAAAAAAACCCAAAAAAAACCCATAAAACCCCTATAATCATGCTAAAAACTATAAAAAAATTAAAACCCTGATAAACGTTAACAAACTCTAAAAACAATTAAAAACAATAAAAAACTCAAAAAATCTAGAAACCTGAAAAGACTCGAAAAACCCTAAAAGCACTAAAAACTCTAAAACCCCCTAGAAAAACCCTCAAAATCCCTAAAAACCAAAAAAATACCTAAAGACCATAAAAATCCTAAAAAACCTCTAAAAATCCATAAAAACAAAAAAAACTTAAAAAACACAAAAAACTCTTAAACCCTTACAACCCCTAAAGATATTAAAGAACTCCAAAAAACATGAAAAACCCTAAAAACTCAAAAAAAAACCCCTTAAAAACCATAAAAATTCTAAAAAACCCCTAAAAATCCATGAAAATATAAAAAAGACTCTAAAAACCCTGAGAACCCCTGAAAACCATAAAAGCATAAAACCCCATAAAACCCTAAGAACCCACTAAAAACTCCAAACCCCTTTAAACCCCTAAAAACATTAAAAAACCTTAAAACCCCAAAAAACACAAAAAACCCATTAAGGACCTTAAAAACTCAAAAAACCCTAAAAACACCTAAAAACCCCTAAAACCCCTCAAAATCACTAAAAACCTTAAAAACCGTAAAGCCATAAAAATCCTAAAAACCCCCTAAACATCCAACAAAACCTAAAAAACCATAAAACCTTGAAAAGCCTCTGAAAACTGTAAAAACCCCCACAAAACCTTCAAAACCCTAAAAACAAATAAAAACATTAAAAAATCACTAGAAACTCTAAAACCCCTTAAAACCCCTAAAAAATGTTAAAAAATATAAATTACCTTTAAACCCCTAAAAACTAAAAAAACCATAAAACCCCAAAAGACCCTAAAAACCCTAAAATCCCGAAAAACCCTAAAACCCCTTAAAACCCCTTAAAATCCTAAGAACCCTACAAACCATAAAAATCCAAATAAACCCCTAAAATCCATGAAAACGTAAAAAACCCTAAAAAACCCTTGAAAACCATAAAATACCTAAAACCCTAAACACCTCTAGAAACTTATAAAAACCCTAAAAACCATTAAAAACTCTAAAAATCATAAAAACATATAAAAATGTTGAAAAACTCTAAAAAACCTTAAACACGCTAAAAAACTCAAAAAAACTCTAAAACTCCAAAAGAACCCAAAAACATTGAAAAAGCCTGAAAACACTAAAACCCCAAATGTACCCTCAAAATCCGTAAAACCCCTAAAAATTATAAAAACCATAAAAATCCCATAAAACCCCCAAAAATCCATGAAAAAATAAAAACCGTAAAAACCCAAAAAGAACTGAGAAAACAATAAAAATCCCTAAAATCCTTAGAAAACCCTAAAACCCCATAAAACCCTAAAAATGCCCTAAAAAAACTAAAAACCCCTTAAGCTCCTAAAAATGTTAAAAAACTCTAAAAACCTTAAGAACCCAAAAAAACTCAAAAAAACCATAAAACCCCAAAAGGACTTAAAACCTCGACAAAAACCCAAACACCCCCCTCAAAATCCCTAAATACCCTAAAAACCAATAAAATCAACAAAAATCCTTAAAAACTCCTAAAAATCCTTGAAAATGTAAAATTACCTAAAAACCCTGAAAAGCATTAAATCCCATAAAAACCTTAAAAGCCCTAAAACCCCATAAAAACCCTAAAAAAATAAAGACTTCAAAAACCCTTTAAACCCCCAAAAATATTAAAAACTCTAAAAAACCTTAAAAACCCTAACAAACTTTAAAAACCCCTAAAACCCCAAAAGCCGTAAAGAACTTGAAAGCCCTAAAACCTCTAAAAAATCCTAAAAATCTTGAAAATCGATAAAACCCTAAAGACCATAAAAACCCCTAAAAATCCATGAAAAGGTAAAAATCCCCAAAAAACCTAAAAAAACCCTGAAACCCATAAAAATCCTTAAAATTTTTAAAACCCCTAAAAATCCATAAAAAACCCTAAAACCACTAAAAGCCCATAAAACCCCTAGGAATGTTAAAAAACTATAAAAACCTTAAGAACACTATAAAACTAAAAAAATAATAAAAATCAAAATGAGCCTAAAAACCTTGAAAACCCCTAAGAACCCCAGAAAAACACTAAAAACCCTAAAAATCCCTAAAAACCTTTAAATCCCTAAAAACCCATGAAAACATAACATCCTCTAAAAACCCAGAAAAATCATTGAAAACCATAAAAACCACTAAAATCCTTAAAAACCCCTCAAACCCCATAAAACCCTAGAAAACCCCTAAAACTCTAAAAAGCCTTAAAACCCCTAAAAACTTTAAAAAACTATAAAAAGCTTAAAACCCCCCAAAAACTGGAAAAAAAATCCCTAAACACCCAAAAAAACCTGAACACCCCTAAAAACCCTAAAAACCCATAAAAACCCATAAACCCCTCAAAATTCCTCAAAATCTGAAAACTCCTTAAAACTATAAAAATCTTAAAACCCCGCTAAAAATCCATAAAACCCTAAAAACCCCGAAAAACCCACAAAAACCCAAAAACTCTTAAGAACCTTAGAAACCCTAATACTCCATAAAACCCTAAAAATCACTAAAAACACTAAAAACCATTAAAAACACTAAAAACATTAAAAACCCTAAAAAACCATAAAAACCCTAAAACCATAAAAAAGCCGAAAAACTCTAAAAACCCTAAAAAACTCTAAAAAATCCTAAAAACCGTCAAAATCACTAAAAACCCATAAAAATCCATGAAAACGTAAAAAAATCTCTAAAAACCATCAAAAATCCCTAAATCCATAAAACCCCTAAAAACCTTAAAAAGCCTTAGAACCAATAAAAATATTAAAAAATAATAAAAAACCTTTAAACCCCTAAAAAACTCCAAAAAAAACCAAAAACCCAAAAGACCCTAAAATCCCCAAAAACCCCTAAAAACCCTAAAACCCCTCGAAATCCCTGAAAACCCTAAAAACCCCTAAAAGCCATAAAAATCTAAAATAGCCCTAAAAATCAATGAACACGTAAAAAACTTTAAAAGCCACAGAAAACTATAAAAACTTCTAAAACCCTTAAAAACCTAAAAAACCATAAAACCACTAAAACTTTAAAAATGCTAAAAACCTATAAAAAATTTTAAAAACATTAAAAAATAGTAAAAACCCTATAAAACTCAAAAAAACCCCAAAACCCAAAAAACCCATAAAAAACCCTAAAAACCATAAAACACCTGAAAACCTAAAAAAACCCCCAAAATCCCAAAAAACCTTGAAAAACCAAGAAACCTATAAAATCATAAAAACGCCTAAAAAACTCGAAAAAACCTAAAAAACTAAAAAAACCCTAAATCCCTAAAAGACCCTAAAAACCCTGAAGACCCCTAATAACCCTAAAAATCCCTTAAAAAGCCTAAATATCCTAAAAATCCCTAAACACTAGAAAAAAACATAAAAATCATAAAAATCATTAAAAACCCCTAAAATCCTTGAAAACTTAAAAACATTAAAAACCCTTAGAGACCACTAAAAACCATAAAACCCCTAAAAATCTTAAGAAACACTAAAAACCCATGAAACCCTCAAAATCAATAAAAACTCTAATAACCTTTAAACCCCTAAAAACGTTAAAAACTCTAAAACCCCCCAAAAAAATTCAAACAAACCATAAAACACAAGAAGGCCCTAAAAACCCTAAAAACCCCTAAAACCCCTAAACCATGAAAACCCTAAAAACCATCCAAATGCCTAAAAACCATAAAAATCCTAAAACCCTAAAAACCCTCAAACACCCTAAAAACACTAAAAACCACAAAAATCCTAAAAACCCCCATAAAAAACTCTAAAAATCCTTGAAAATGTAAAAAATCCAAAAAACTCAGAAAAACCCTTGAAAATCATAAAAACCTCTAAAAACCTTAAAAACCCTAAAAACCAATCAAAACCCTAAAAACTACTAGAAACTCTAAAACCCCTAAAAATGTTAAAAAACTCCAAAAACCCGTAAAACCACTAAAAAACCCCTAAAACCCAAAAAACCCAAAAAAGACCATAAAACCATGAAAAACCCCATAAAAACCCTAAAAACCTTCAAAATTCCTAAAAACCCTAAAAAGCTCCCAAAACCATAAAAATCCTAAAAAAACTCCTAAAAATCCATCAAAACATAAAGAACCCAAATAACCCAGAAAAGCCCCTCAAAAACCATAGAACACCCTAAAAACCTTAAAAACACATAAAACCACTAAAAACTCTAAAAACACATAAAACTGCTAAATTTTTTAAAAAAATATAAAAAACCATAAAATCCATAAAAACTCAAAAAACCCTAAAAAACCCAAAAAGACCCTGAAAACCATGAAAATCCCTAGATCCCTTAAAAAAACTAAAATCCCTAAAACCCCTGAAAAACCATAAAATCCATAAAAATCCATGAAAACGAAAAAAAAACCTAAAAACCCTGAAAAACCGAAGAAACCACAAAACCCCCTAAAAACCTTAAAGACCCATAAAAACCCCCAAAACCCATAAAAAACACCACAACCCTTAAATCCTTAAAAAAGTAAAAAAAAAACTCTAAAAACATTAAAAACCATAAAAAACTCAAAAAAACCATAACCCCCCCCAAACCCTAAAAACTCGTAATCACCCTAAAAACCATAAAATTCCTAAAAACCTCTTGTAAATCCATGAAAATGGGAAAAACCCTAAAACCCCTGAAAACCCCCTAAAAATATAAAAATCCTTAAAACCCTTAAAAGATCATAAAAACACTAAAAACCACTAAAAACTCTAAAAACCCTTAAAACCCAAAAAAATCAAAAAAAATATAAACCCCAAAGAGACCCTAAAAACTATGAAAACCCCTAAAAACCCTAAACACCCCTAGACTACCCTAAAAAGCCATAAAATCCATAAAACACTAAAAAACTCTAAAAAAATCCTAAAAACCATAAATCCATGAAAACATAAAAAACTCTAAAAACTATAAAACCCAAAAAACACTAAAAACTCTAAAACCCCTAAAAACATTAAAAAATCTAAAAAATCTTAAATCCCCTAAAAAACTCAAAAAAATCCTAAAAAACCAAAAAAACCCTAAAACCCCTTAAAATTGTATAAACCCAAAACCCCCTAAAAACCGTAAAAGCCCTCAAAATTCCTAAAAACCCCAGAAAAAACAAAAACAATAAAATTCTTAAAACCCCTAAAAATCTGTGAAAACATTAGAAATAGTAAAAACCCTGAAAAAACCCCTGAAAGCTATAAAACCCCCTCAAAACTTTTAAAAACCCTAAAACCCATTAAAAACTCTAATAACCCACAATACCCCTAAAAATGATAAAACCCCTTAAAAACCATTAAACCCTAAAAAAATCAATAAAAACCCTAAAATCCAAAAAGACTCTAAAAAAAACTAAAAACCCTAAAAATACCTAAAACCCCTCAAAATCCTTAAAAACCCTAAACCAAACAAATCCTAAAAACCCATAGAAATCAATGAAAACTTAAAAAACCCTAAAAACCCTTGAAAACCAAAAAACCCCCTAAAAACATAAAATTCCATAAAAACCCATAAAACCCCTAAAAACCACTAAAAACAATAAAAACTCTTACAACCCTTAAAAACATTAAAAAACTCTTAAATACCTTAAAAACACAAAATACTAAAAAAACTCTAAAATCCCAAAAAGACCCTAAAAACCCTAAAAATACCTAAAAACCTCTAAAAACCCCTAGAAAGCCACAAAATACCTAAAAACCCTAAAAACACTAGAAACCATAAAAATCTTAAAAAGTCCTAAAAATCCATGAAAATATAAAAAAAACAATAAAAACCTTGAAAACACCTGGAAACCGTACAGACCACTAAAACCCACAAAAACCCATAAAACCCAAAAAACCCCTAAAAACCACAAAAAACCCTAAAACCCTTTAAACCCTTAAAAACATTAAAAAACTCTAAAAAAACCTTAAAACCCTAAAAAATCAGAAATATCCTAAAAACGTAAAAAAACCTAAAACCCAGAAAACCCTAGAAACCCTAAAAACCCTGAAGAGCCCTAAAAAGCCTCATAATCAATAAAATCCCCAAAAATCATAAAAATCCTAAAAAACCCTAAAAATCCATGAAAAAGTAAGAATCCATAAAACACCCTCATCAAAAAAACCTAAAAACCCATAAAAACCCTAAAACTCCACTAAAAAATCTAAAACACTTTAAACGCCTAAAAATGCTAAAAAAACCTAAAAAAAATAAAAACCCTAAGAAACTCTAAAAATCCCTAAAACCCAAAAGACCCATAACACCATGAAAAACAATAAAAACTCCTAAAAACCCTAAAAACATCTAAAACCATAAAAACCTAAAAAACCCCAAAACATCCCTGAAAACCTAAAAAAACTAAAAACCTGAATAACCCGTTGAAACCAAAAAAAACCCTAAAAAACATAAATACCCTAAAAACCCATTAAAACCCTAAAAACCACTAAAAACTCTAAAATCTCATAAAATCCCTAAAAATGTTAAAAAAACTCAAAAAAACCTTTAAATCTCTAAAAAAATAAAAAATCCCTAAAAACCCAAAAGACACTAAAACTCCTGAAAAATACAAAAAACCATAAAAGCCCTGAAAACTATAAAAACCATAAAAACCCCTAAAAACCACTAAAACCCATAAAAATCCTTAAAACCCCTAACAAAACCTAAAACCATAAAAATCAAAAGAACCCTTAAAATCCATGAAAACATAAAAAACTCTAAAAACCCTAAAAAACCCTAAAAACCATAAAAAACCGGTAAAACCATAAAAACCCGTAAAATCCATAAAAAACCTAAAAAACCACTAAAAGTCCATGAAAAAGTAAAAAACCCTAAAAAACCTGAAAAACCCTTGAAAACAATAAAAAACCATCAAGAAACCCATGAAATCAATAAAACCCCCTAAAAACCTTTAAAACCCATAAAAACCCTAAAACAAGAAAAAAATACTAAAACCCTTAAAACCCCCAAAAAAATTTAAAAAAAATCTAAAAACCATAAAAACCCGAAAAAACTCAAAGACACCCCTAAAAACCCAAAAGACCCTAAAATCCCTAAAACACCCTAAAATCCTCAAAATCCCTAAAACCCCTAAAAACCATAAAAACTTAAAAACCCTTAAAATCTAGAAAATCGTTAAAAGACCTTAAAACCCATAAAAAATAAAAAAAATCCTAAAATCCCAAAAGACCCCAAAAACCCAAAAAACCCCTAAAATCCAAAAAAACCCAAAAAACCCTAAAATCCAAAAAAAACTTGAAAAACACTAAAAATCCTCAAAATCCCTAAAAACCCTAAAAACCTGATGGTGAACAGTACCTTCACTTGCTTGGTGACCTTCATCTCCCTGCAATCATTCAACCACTAAAGCCGATAAGGATGTTTGTGCTTCAAAGTAGAAAGTCCTAACTTCTCTACTAACTCGGTGCTCGCAATATTACTACAGATTCCTCCATCAATAATAACACTACATACCTTCCCATGGATCTTACACGGGTATGGAAAAGGTTCTCCCACAGCTCATTCTATCCCATGGTCATTTGTGCGCTTAGAACTCTCCTAGTGACAAGAATCTCACCATCTTCTGGAAACTCTCCACTATGAATTTCTTGAGATTCTTCCTCCTCCTCTTCTGAGCTCTCTCCATCGGTCTCCCATTCTCCAAACTTGTTGATGGTCATGGTGAACCGGTTTGGGAACTCACTAGCAATGTGACCCCTTCCTTGACATTTGAAACACCTAATATCCCTATTCCTATTTTGGTTAGCCTCAAAAATAGGGTTCTTAGGTGGAAGAATTACCTTGTCCCTTTTGCGGTCAACCACCTCTTTTTCCTTTGATGGTTCTCCAATATCCTTCATTGGATTTCTCCATGGTGTGAAAGGGGTAGTGGGTTTCCTCACGTTTCAACTCCTTTTGATTTGTTTCTCGATCTTGGTGGCTTGATGGATCATATCTTGTATTTCCACATGGTGGTACATCTACACTTCATCGACAATCTCCCGATTGAGCCCATGTAAAAACCGTGTCATGGTTGCCTCCGGATCCTCCTCAACTGTTGCCCGAATCATGGAAATTTGCATCTCCTTGTAATAGTCTTCTACACTCTTACTATCTTGGGTGAGGCATTGAAGTTTGTTGTGGAGATCTCTATGGTAATGTGTAGGAACAAATTTGATGCGAGATGCACGGGGTGGCCCGATCTTCACGGCGTAGGGCGGCGGATGATGGATGCGGTTTGGGGCTAAGTGATCAGTGAAGGGTATGGATAGTGGAAGCAAGTAGTCAACCAACGCTATATGGAGCGTGACCTACTACTTAGACAACACACTCAAGGGAGGGGTGTGATGGCCAATCCACACAACAACGCACTTAGGTTGAGGCACAGAATTGGGGGCTTTGTGATCTTGGATCACCAATCTAACTTGTAGATTGACAAGGCAAGAATGCACAAGAGCAAGGGGGAAAACCCGGGATAATCCTCACACAACGGAGAGAAACAAAGCATAAGCTCTCAAATTAAGTCTTGAATGCCAATACAATGCCATGGGGTGGCTATTTATAGCCAAGGGGGTGATACAATGGTCAAGGGTCTAATACCCTAAAGTCATAAAGTCTAAACCTACCTTGTCCCCTTAAAAGTCAAAAAGATAAAAGCCAACAAAGAATTTTGGAAAAGAAGCACACAAATTTCCAACATAGCCCACCAAATTTGACTTTGAGTGCATAGCCCACCGGATTTGACTTTGGTGTCCAAAGATGCCATTTTTAGAATCCTCCATATGGGCAAGGCCTCCAAATTCGTGCAACCATGTGGGCCAAGTTTTAATCATCAATTTTGGGCTTGAATAAGTGATATTATAGGCCCATTTGCTCCATCCATGCAAGGTAATACCCATTGGGCCTTTAATGAAGCAAGATGAGCGCCCATTGAAGCATTCAACCTCTTTAATCTTCCTCGTGTCATTGGGCCTTGCAAATCCAATTCCTCCACCCGAGCAATCGACTCCGTGCCTTCCGCATGGTTCGCATCACCCTCCCCCTCTTGAAAAGGAGTCGTCCTCGACTCTTCAACCTCTACACCCAAAAAAGAAGAAAGATCAGAAACATTGAAAGTGGCACTTACACCATACTCACCTGGCAAAGCTATCTTATAAGCATTGTTGTTAATATTTTCAAGCACTCAGAATGGTCCATCGCCTCGTGGCATGAGTTTTGATTTCCTCTTTTCAGGGAATCTTTCCTTCCGCATATGAATCCAAACCAAGTCACCGGGCTCGAACAACATTTGCTTGCGACCCTTGTTTGCACGATCCATATATTTTTGGGTCATCCGCTCGATATTTAACCTTGCCTTTTCATGGATTTTCTTGATGAATTCTGCACGCCCTTTCGCATCCATATTAACTGCTTCCTGTAAAGGCAAAGGAACTAGATCAATAGGCGCAAGGGGGTTAAAGCCGTAAACTATTTCAAAAGGAGAATATTGAGTAGTGGAATGCTTGGCCCTGTTATATGCGAATTCCACATGTGGCAGACACTCCTCCCAATTCTTGATATTCTTTTTGACAATTTTTCGCAGAAGGGATGATAGTGTGCGATTCACCACCTATGTTTTCCCATCAGTTTGTGGATGACAAGTAGTGGAAAATAATAACTTTGTACCGAGTTTGCTCCACAAGGTCTTCCAAAAGTAACTAAGAAATTTTGTGTCTCGATCCGACACAATGGTCCTTGGCATTCCATGATGCTTGACTACTTCCTGAAAGAAAAGTGTTGCAATGTTAGTGGCATCATCTGTTTTGTGACAGGGAATAAAATGTGCCATTTTTGAAAACCGATCCACCACAACAAAAATGGAATCTCTCCCCCTCTTGGTCCGTGGTAACCCCACAATAAAGTCCATTGATATGTCCTCCCAAGGGGTGTTGGGAATTGGGAGAGGAAGATATAGTCCATGTGGGTTCAGCTTTGATTTGGCTTTATGGAAAACAATGCACTTTCCCACAAATTTCTCAACATCTCTAGATATCCTAGGCCAATAAAAATGCTCACTAAGAACACTTAGAGTTTTTGAAACACCAAAATGCCCCATTAACCCACCCGAATGTGACTCCTTTAGTAAAAGTAAACGGATAGAGCAATTAGGAATGCAAAGCTTATCAATCCGAAATAAGAATCCATCATGTAAATAGAACTTTTCCCAACTAACTCCAGGTTTACAATGTTCATAAGGTTCTCTAAAATCACTATCAGTGGCATATAAATCCTTAATGTATTCAAAACCAAGAAGTTTTGAATCCAACAAGGATAAAAGAGAATATCTACGCGAAAGTGCATCGGCCACAGTATTTTCTTTACCCTTTTTATGCTTGATGACATATGGAAATGATTCAATGAATTCCAGCCATCTAGCATGTCTCCTATTTAGTTTATGTTGGCTCCTAAGGTATTTAAGAGCCTCGTGATCAGAATGGATCACAAATTCTTTAGGCCAAAGATAGTGTTGCCATGTTTCGAGTACTCTAAACAATGCATACAACTCTTTATCATATGTAGCATAGTTTAGAGTTGGGCCATTTAACTTCTCACTAAAATAAGCAATAGGCTTACCTTCTTGTATGAGTACTCCTCCTATGCCAATTCTGCTTGCATCACATTCAATTTCAAAGGTCTTACCGAAGTCTGGAAGTGCAAGTAGTGGGGTGTGGGTGAGTCTCTCCTTTAGCGCATGGAAGGCTTTTTCTTGAGTTGTCCCCCATTTGAAAGGAAAATTCTTCTTTGTCAATTCATTCAATGGTGCTGCTAGTGTGCTGAAGTCTTTCACAAATCTCCTATAAAAACTAGCAAGCCCATGAAAACTTCTTACCTGTCCAACGGAGGTTGGAGTTGGCCATTCTTGTATTGCTTTGATCTTCTCAGTGTCCACTTCAACTCCATTGCCACTCACAACAAATCCAAGGAAAATAATCTTATCGAGACAAAATTCACACTTTTTTATGTTTCCAAACAGGTTTTCTTTCCTTAACACCTCTAGGACTTTTCTCAAGTGATCTACATGTTCATGCAAAGTCCTACTATACACCAGAATATCATCAAAGTAAACTACCACAAATTTTCTAATATATGCACGTAAGACATGATTCATTAACCTCATAAATGTGATAGGTGCATTGGTGAGACCAAAGGGCATGACTAACCATTCATAAAGTCCATATTTTGTCTTAAATGCAGTTTTCCACTCATCTCCTTCTTTCATCCTAATTTGATGGTAGCCACTTCTTAAATCAAATTTTGAGAAAATAGTTGAACCATTTAATTCATCTAGCATATCATCTATCCTAGGGATAGGATGACGATACCTGACCGTGATGTTGTTGATGACTCTACAATCAATGCACATTCTCCATGTTTCATCCTTCTTTGGTACTAGAAGGACCGGTACCGCACAAGGACTAAGACTCTCTCTCACATACCCCACGTTCAACAACTCTTGAACTTGCCTTTGAATTTCTTTTGTCTCCTCTGGGTTGGTGCGATATGCTGGGCGGTTCGGTAGTGATGCTCCAGGTATGAGGTCAATTTGATGCTCAATACCTCTAATGGGTGGCAAACCCAGTGGCACCTCTTCGGGAAACACATCTTCAAATTCCTGCAACAAAGACTCAACAACATGTGGCAAAGAAGATGTTAAGTCGTTAGTGTTCAACATCACCTCTTTGTATATAAGTACTAAGAGGTTTTGTCGAGAAATCAAAGCTTCCTTAACCTCACTCTTTTTTGCCAACATCACACTTTTCTCTCCTCTCAAATCTTTTTCCCCTCTTGATTTTTCTTTGCTCTCCATTTCTTTGCTTCTCTCATTTTCTATTTTTCCCTCATTCTCTCCTTTTTCATTTTCTCTCTTTCTTTCCTCATCACTCTTTTTTTTCTTTTCTCTCAAAATGTGATCTTCCAGAATTTGCTTGGGGGACATGGGGTTGAGGGTTATAGGTTCCCCTCGGAGTAGAAAAGAGTGACGGTTCAAGAAACCTTCATGAGTAACACGCCGATCGTACTGCCATGGTCGACCCAACAACAAGTGGCACGCCTTCATAGGGACAATGTCGCACAATAGCTCATCTTTGTACTTACCGATGGTGAACAATACCTTAACTTGCTTGGTGACCTTCAGCTCTCCACAATCATTCAACCACTGAAGTCGGTATGGATTTGGATGCCTTAAAGTCAGGAGTCCCAACTTCTCCACCAACTCGGTGCTCGCCACATTGCTACAACTTCCACCATCAACAATAACACTACATACCTTCCCATTGATCTTGCATCGTGTATGGAAAAGGTTCTCCCACTGCTCCTTTTCTCCAATGGTCATTTGTGCACTTAAAACTCTTCTAGTGACAAGAATCTCGCCATCTTCCGCAAATTCTCCATTTTCAATTTCTGGAGATTCATCTTCCTCCTCTTCGGAGCTCTCTCCACTGGTCTCCCATTCTCTATACTTGTTAATGATCATGGTGCGACGGTTTGGGCATTCACTAGCAATGTGACCCCTTCATTGACATTTAAAACACCGAATATCCCTATTCCTGGTTTGGTTAGCCTCAAAAGTAGGTTTCTTAGGTGGAAGAATTACCTTGTCACTTTTGCGATCAACCACCTCTTTTGCCTTTGATGGTTCTCCAATCTCCTTCCTTGGATTTTTCCATGGTGTGAAAGGGGTAGTGGGTTTCCTCATGTTGCTCCTCCTTTTGATTTGTTGCTCGATCTTGGTGGCTTGGTGGATCATATCTTGTATCTCTACATGGTGGTACATCTCCACTTGATCCGCAATCTCCCGATTGAGCCCATGTAAAAACCGTGCCATGGTTGCCTCCGGATCCTCCTCAACGTTTTCCCGAATCATGGCAATTTGCATCTCCTTGTAGTAGTCTTCTACACTCTTACTCCCTTGGATGAGGCGTTGAAGTTTGTTGTGGAGATCTCTATGGTAATGTGTGGGAACAAACCGCTTCCGCATGGTGAACTTCATGTCTTCCCAAGTGTTGATGGGACGTCCACCATATCTAGCCCTCTCCTTTTGAACTTGATCCCACCAAATTAAAGCATAATCAGAAAATTCAAGGGAAGCAAGTTTGACCTTTTTCTCCTCAGAATATGCATGGCATGAAAAGACCTGCTCGATCCGCATCTCCCACTCCAAGTATGCTTCTGGATCGCTTTTCCCAAGAAAAGAAGGGACCTTCACCTTGATCCCGCCAAGTAGTTCATCATCACGTTGTCTCCTTTGGCCTCCTCTCGGTTGTTGGTACAACCTCCTCCTTTGTGGGACTTCATCAAGATCATCATCAAAGTTCACCATCTCCTCCTCCATGATGTGGGGACGACGTGGTGCGGGAGCGCGTCGTGGGTTATCATGGAACATCCTTGGGCTTGGTTTATTCTCCAATTCATCAATCCTCTCATGTAACACCTCCAACTTCCGATCAAGAAGCTTCTCGAAGTGGCTCACCAAAGCTTGCATTTGGAATTGCGTAGCTTCAGGTGCGGGAGATCTACTTCGACTTCCTTCATCGCTAACATGAACATTTTTCTTCCCACGATCTTCTGCCATGATAAGTTACACAAACACAAACACACACCGTGGGGGAACACACACAATGATACACACTCACTCACACACGCGAGATGTACACACTCACACAAGATGTTCACACTCACACACACAAAGATACACACTCACGCACGCAATATATACACACTCACACGCACAAGATGTACACACACACGCACACAACAAGATGCACACACTCACACACACAAGATATTTTTTTTTCTTATTTCTCTCCACTCTCAAAACTCAATTTGAATCCCAAGCTCTTATGAAATATAATACCTTGTTTAGGGTGATCAAGTGCCACCAATTACTCCTCAATCAAGATTGTGTCGGGGGATGGTTTAACACAACCCGCTTGAGTGGTAAGGGGTTTAACAATGGTAAAGGGTCAAAAAGAGGGTGGAAAGAAGGGTAGATAGGTGGATTGTGGGTTTTGCCCGATCGTGCAAGATAAGATAAATGAATAACAATATGAGCCAAATACAAAATGGGGATGAAGTAAAATGATGAAAAAAGTTATATATGGAAATAGAAAGTGCTAATAAGGTAAAGCACAAAGGATTAATTGTATCCGCTCTTTTTTTTTTGCTTTTGTTTTTGTCAATTCTCCCCAAAAAGTGTTGTGCTTGGAGTTTTAAAGCACAAGATGATTGAACGGAGAGTAAGACGTTTTTTTTCTTTTTCTTTTTTTTCGAAATCTCTCAAATAAAGGATGTGCTTAATTTTGAAAAGCACAAAATGATGAGTTGAGAGAATTTTTTTTTGCCGGATACAAATCACATATAGAGAATTAAATGCGGAAAGAAGATGAATGCAAATTTGGCTCAATTTATAATAATCCAAGCTTGCACAACCTAGGACAATTCGGGAGGCTTTCAAAAAAAATGGATTTTTTTTTTGTTGAATGAGTGAATAATATGGAAAGATAAGGAGGGTAATGGATATAATTAAAGTAAATGAAGGGATAGACGCCTACCGTGTCAACCGGTGCTCTGATACCAACTGATGCGAGATGCACGGGGTGACCCGATCTTCACGGCGTAGGGCGGCGGATGATGGATGCGGTTTGGGGCTAAGTGATGAGTGAAGGGTATGGATAGTGGAAGCAAGTAGTCAACCAACGCTATATGGAGCGTGACCTACTACTTAGACAACACACTCAAGGGAGGGGTGTGATGGCCAATCCACACAACAACGCACTTGGGTTGAGGCACGGAATTGGGGGCTTTGTGATCTTGGATCACCAATCTAACTTGTAGATTGACAAGGCAAGAATGCACAAGAGCAAGGGGGAAAACCCGGGATAATCCTCACACAATGGAGAGAAACAAAGCATAAGCTCTCAAATTAAGTCTTGAATGCCAATACAATGCCATGGGGTGGCTATTTATAGCCAAGGGGGTGATACAATGGTCAAGGGTCTAATACCCTAAAGTCATAAAGTCTAAACCTACCTTGTCCCCTTAAAAGTCAAAAAGATAAAAGCCAACAAAGACTTTTGGAAAAGAAGCACACAACTTTCCAACATAGCCCACCAGATTTGACTTTGAGTGCATAGCCCACCGGATTTGACTTTGGTGTCCAAAGATGCCATTTATAGAATCCTCCATGTGGGCAAGGCCTCCAAATTCGTGCAACCATGTGGGCCAAGTTTTAATCATCAATTTTGGGCTTGAATAAGTGATATTATAGGCCCATTTGCTCCATCCATGCAAGGTAATACCCATTGGGCCTTTAATGAAGCAAGATGAGCGCCCATTGAAGCATTCAACCTCTTTAATCTTCCTCGTGTCATTGGGCCTTGCAAATCCAATTCCTCCACCCGAGCAATCGACTCCGTGCCTTCCGCATGGTTCGCATCAAAATTGCTTCTGCATGGCGAACTTCATGTCTTCCCAAGTGTTGATGGGACATCCACCATATCTCTCCTTTTGAAATTGATCCCACCATATTAATGCATAATCAGAAAATTCAAGGAAAGCAAGTTCGACCTTTTTCTCCTTGGAATATGCAAGGCATTCAGATACTTGCTCGATCCGCATCTCCCACTCCAAGTATGCTTCCTTGTTGCTTTTCCCTTGAAAAGAGGGGACCTTCACCATGATATCGCCAAGTAGGTCATCATCATGTTGTCTCCTTTGTCCTCCTCTAGGTTGTTGGTACAACCTCCTCCTTTGTGGTATATCATCAAGAACATCATCAAAGTTTATCATTTCCGCCTCCATGATGTGGGGACGACGTAGTGCTGGAGCACGTCGTGGGTTACCATGGATCATCCTTGGGCTCAGTTTATTCTCCAATTCATCAATCCTCTCATGTAGCCCTTCCAACTTTCTATCAAGAAGCTTCTCGAAGTGGCTCACCAAATCTTGCATTTGGAGTTGTGTAGCTTGGGGTGCGGGAGATCTACTTGGACTTCCTTCATTGCTACCATGTGAAATTTTCTTCCCACGATCTTCTGCCATGATAAGTTATGCAAACACAAACACACACCGGAGGGGGGACACCCAATGATACACACTCACACACACACACGAGATGCACACACACACACACAAGATGTACACACTCACAATCACAAGGATACACACTCACGCATGAAAGATTTACACACTCACACACACAAGATGTACACACACATGCACACAATGAGATGCACACACTCTCACACACAAGATATTTTTCTTTCTTTCCACTCTCAACACTCAATTAAAATTCTAAGCTCTTATGAAATATAATAACTTGTTTCGGGTGATCACTTGCCACCAATATTTCCCCAATCAAGATTGTTTTGGGGGCTGGTTTAACACAACTTGCTTGAGTGGTAAAGGGTAAAGTGTGAAAAGAGGGTAGAAAAAGGATTAAGGGTGGATAGAAAAGGGGGGGTAGAAATGTGGTATTTGGGTTTTGCCCAATTGTGCAAGACAAGAAAAATTGATAACAATATGAGCCAAATACAATATGAGGATGTAGCAAAATGACGGAGAAAGTGATGTACGAAAATGAAAAGTGCTAATAATGTAAAGCACGATGATGAAGTAATTGTATCTGCTTTTTTTTCTTTTTATTTTTTTTGTCAAATCTCCCCAAAAAGTTTTGTGTTTGGAGTTTTAAAGCACAAGATGATGAATGGAGAGTAAGATAGTTTTTTTTTGAAATCTCTCAAAGAAAGGATGTGCTTAATTTTGAAAATCACAAAATGACGAGGTGAGAGAATTTGATTTTTTTTGATTTTTTTTGCCGGATACAAATCACATGTTGAGAATTAAATGCGGAAAGAAGACGAATGAACAATTGACTCAATGTAAAAAAATTCAATCTTTCACAACAAAGGACAATTCTGGACGTTTTCAGAGCAAAGGTTTTTTTTTGAATGGGTGGATAATAAAGAAAGACGAGAAGGTTAATAGATATATGGGATAAAAGAGGGTGATAAATGCCTACCGTGTTAATCAGAGCTCTAATACCAACTGATGTGAGACGCTCGAGGTGGCCCGATCTTCACGGCGTAGGGTGGCGGTTGAAGGATATTGTTTGGGGCTAAGTGGCAGATGATGGGTATGGATAGTGGATGCAAGTAATCAATCAACGCTATAAGGAGCACGACCTACTACTTAGACAACACACTCAAGAGAGGGATGTCATAGCCAATCCACACAACAACGCACTTGGGTTGAGGCATGGAATTTGGGGCTTTATGATCTTGGATTACCAATCTTACTTGTAGATTGACAAGGCAAGAATGCACAAGAGCAAGGTAGAAATTCGGAACAATCCTCACACAACGGAGAGAAACAAAGCATAAGCTCTGAATTAATTCTTCAATGCCAAACAAGTGTCATGGGGGTGGCCATTTATAGCCAAGGGGTAATACAATAGTTAAGGGTCTAATACCCTAAAGTCATAAAGACTAAACCTACCTTTTCCCCTTAAAGTCAAAAAGATAAAGTCTAACAAAGACTTTTGGGAAAAGTAGTACATGTCCTTCCACCCATAGCCCACCAGATTTGACTTTGATTACCTAGCCCACCAGATTTGACTTTGGTGTCCAAAGATGCCATTCTAGAATCTCCATGTGGTCAAGGCTTCCAAAATTCGTGCAGAAATTTGTCTTGGGCATTACATATCTCCTTTGGGCTTAAATAAGAGTGATAATAAGCTCATTTTCCACATCCATGCATGCACCTTGGGTTTGGAACTTTTAATGCAATGAGACGGGCTTCTGTTGCCACTTGTAGTCTGTTTAATCTTCCTTGCATCATTGGGTCTTGCAACTCCAAATTCGCACATGCCACCAAGTCACTGTCATCTGCCAGTTTCATATCATTACCAATTTCAAGAACCAGTACCTGGTGCGACGAACAACCAAACCAACCATAGACAACAAATAGTAGATTCTAAAAAGAAAGGTGCTCTAACTAGAACCTCCAGCGAGAATCACAGAACCAAAGCACCATTTTAGCATCTCAAGAAAACCACATACCAAAAAAGGAACCAGATTACAGACAACTGTAGAAGCTACACGAAACGAAGACAAGTTCAAAGAACCAGAACCAAACCTGCAATCGCTTTCTGAGATGAAGTAGAAACCGATGAACACGCACCGTCTATTAACGAGCCGAGCCGAGCCAAAAACACTACTAACCAAGCATCATCTGGAACCATCGATGCCAAATCACTCCACCAAAAAATCCAAGCCCTGCAAGGATCTGAAGCTAAAGGCCCAAGCAACACCGCTACATGGGAAAGGAAAATCCACTGAAGAAATGAGAAAAATCCTGCAGCCTTAGATCCGTAGGGCACTACCAAAGCCCACCTCCGCTGAGATCGCCCCCATCAAGTGTGGGGAAAGCCGCCTCTCGGGAAAGGAAAACCTGCCGAAGAAGCTATAAAACACCCACTGCCATGGATCTGTAGATCGTTGTCAAAGCCCACCGTCGCCGCCTTGGATTCATGGATCATGAGCAAAGCCACCACTTGGGAAAGGCAAAGCCACTGAAGAATCTAGGAAACACCCGCCACCTTGGGTCTGAAGAGCACTGCCACAGCTTGCTGCCGACGCCTTGGATCTGAAGAGCGCTGCCGTAGGAGATGCGAAGCTCGAGAGAGAGAACCAAAGGAGAGAGCCTCCATCTTAGATTTTTTAGGGGTTTTAGGGTTTTTAGGGATTTTGAGGGGTTTTAGGGTTTTTAGGGATTTTGAGGGGTTTTAGGGTTTTTAGAGATTTTGAGGGGTTTTATGGGTTTTCAAAGGTTTTTAGGGTTTTTAGTGTTTTTTGAGATTTTAGGTTTTTTGAGTTCTTTAAGGTTGGTTTTTAGAGTTTTTAATGTTTTTAGGGGTTTAAAGGGTTTTTAGAGTTTTTTGTAGGTTTTTAGGGTTTGCATGGGTTTTTAGGGGGTTTTTAGGTTTTTAGGGGTTTTTATGGTTTCAAGGGTTTTTATGTTTTCATGGATTTTTAAGGGTTTTTTAGAATTTTTATGGTTTTTAGGGTTTTTTAGTGTTTTTAGGGAATTTGAGAGTTTTTAGGGTTTCTAGGGTTTTTAGTGTTTCTCAAGGTTTTGACGGTCTTCTTGGGTTTTTAGGGTTCTTTTAGTATTTTAGCGTTTTTAAGGTTTTTAGATTTTATTAATGTTTTTAGGGGGTTTGAGAGATTTTAGAGTTTTTAGTGGTTTAAGGGTTTTTATGGGATTTTAGGGTTTTTAAGTTTTTAGGGTTTTTTATGGTTTTTAGGGGTTTTCAGGGTTGTTTATGTTTTCATAGACTTTTAGGAGTTTTTAGGATTTTTATGGTTTTTAGGGGTTTTAGGGGTTTTAACAGTTTTTTTGTTTTTTCAGGGGTTTTTTTGGTTTTTAGGGTTTTTTGGATCTTTTTGGGTTTTTAAGGGGTTTTTAGTTTTTAGGGGTTTTTATAGTTTTTTATCGTTTTAGGGGTTTTAATGGTTTTAAGCACTTTAAGTGGTTTTTAGGGGTTTTAGTCGTTTTTTAAGGTTTTTAGATGTTTTAAGGGTTTTCATGGGTTTTTAGGGGTTTCATGGTTTTTTACGTTTTCATGGCTTGTTAAGGGTTTTTTAGGATTTTTATGGCATTTAGGGGTTTTAGGGTTTTTACCGGTTTTTATGGATTTTAGGTGTTTTCATGGTTTTTAGGGTTTTTTTTTAGGATTTTAGGATTTTTTAGAGTTTAAAGGGTTTTAATGTTTTTTAGAATTTTTTAAAGTTTTTAGGGGGTTTAAGTGTTTTTATAGGTTTTGTGGTTTTTTAGGGTTTTTAAGTTTTGTGGGGATTTTTTGGTTTTTAGCAGTTTTTCATGTTTTTTAGGGGTTTTTATGTTTACATGGATTTTTGTGCGTTTTTAGGATTTTTATGGTTACTAGGGTTTTTTTAGGGGTTTAGGGTTTTTTGAAGGTTTTTTTTGGGTTTTTTAGGATTTTAGGGTCTTTTTGGTTTTTAGGGGTTTTAGGGTTTTTTAATGTTTTTTAGAGTTTTTTACACTTTTAGGGCTTTGAAGGGTTTTCAGAGTTTCTTGTGGTATTTATGGTTTTTATGGGTTTTTAGGATTTCTTTTAAGGTTTTTAGAGGTTTTATGGTTTTTAGGTTCCTTTACGGTTTTATGGTTTTTCTGTTTTCATTGATTTTTAGGATTTTTATGGGATTTATGGTTTTTAGGGTTTTAGTGATTTGATGATTTTTAAGGTTTCTAGTGGTTTTTAGGGGTTTTACGGTTTTTAGGGTCGTTTTGATTTTTTAGGGTTTTTTTTAGTTTTTGAAGGATTTTAAGGGTTTTAGACTTTGTTCACGATTTTAGGGGTTTTAAGGGTTTTTAGAGTTTTAGTGATTTTTAGTGTTTTTATAGGTTTTTATGGTTTTTAACGTCTTTAGGGGTTTTATAGTTTTTAGGGGTTTTCACAGTTTTTAGGGTTTTTTACGTTTTTAGGGAATTTTAGGGGTTTATTTAGTATTTTTATGGTTTACATAGTTTTTAGTGATTTTAGAGATTTTTAGTGGATTTTAGGTATTTTTAGGGTTTTAAGGGTATTTCAGGGGTTTTAATATCTTTTTGGGTTTTTAGGGTTTTTTTGAGTTTTTAGGATTTTTAATGTTTTTTAGAGTTTTTTATGTTTTTAGGGGTTTTAATGGTTTTTAGAGTTTTTAGTGGGTTTTAGGGTTTTTATGGGATTTAGGGTCTTTGAGGTTTTTAGGGGTTTGTGGGTTTTAAGGGTTTTTAGATTTTTTTTAATGTTTTCATGGATTTTTTTGGGTTTTTTCAAATTTTTATGTTTTTTAAATTTATTAGGGTTTTTAGGGATTTTGAGGGGTTTAAAAGGTTTAAAGGTTTTTTTTTGGTTTTTAGGGGTTTTCGGGGGGGGGGTTGATTTTTTTTAGGTTATTTAAGGTTTTTTAGTGTTTTTAAACATTTTTAGGTGTTTTAAGTGTTTTTAGTGTTTTTATTGGTTTTTAGGGATCTATCGGTTTTTAAGGTTTTTAGGGGTTTTATGGTTTTTAGAGGGTTTTCAGGATTTTTAGGATTTGTTATGTCTTCATGGTTTTTTAGGATTTTTTTCGGATTTTTATGGGTTTTAGGGGTGTTTAGGGTTTTTAGGGTTTTTAAGGGTTTTCAGGGTTTTCAGGAGTTTTGGGGTTTTTCAGGGTTTTAGGGTCTTTTGGGTTTTTAGTGTTTTTTTGAGTTTTTTGGATTTTTATGGTTTTTTAACATTTTTAAATTTTTAATGGTTTTTACAGTTTTTAGTGGGTTTTGGGTTTTTTTTTGTTTTTAGGGTTTTTTAGGTTTTTAGGGGTTTTTAATGGTTTTCAGAAGTTTTTCTGGGTATTTAGGGGCTTTTACATTTTCATGGGTTTGGGGGTTTTTTTGGATTTTTATGGTTTTTTGGGTTTTAGGTTTTTTAGGGATTTTGAGGGTCTTTAATGTTTTTCATGGGGTTTTAGGGTTTTCATGTTTTTTTGGGTTTTTTGAAGTGTGCATGGTTTTCAGGAGTTTTTTAGTGTTTTTTATGCTTTCATGGATTTTTAGGGGCTTTTAGGATTTTTATGGTTTTTAGAGTTTTATGGATTTTGAGGATTTTGAGGGATCTTAGGTTTTTAGGGGGTTTTAGGGTTTTAGGGTCATTTGGTTTTATTTCGTTTTTTTGGGGTTTTAAGAATTTTTAGATTTTTTAAATGTTTTTAGTGGGCTTTTAGGGTTTCTATGATTTTTTAGGGTTTTAAGGTTTTTATGGGTTTTTATGTTTTTCAGGGGGTTTTCAGGGCTATTAGGGGTTTCTTACATTTTCATGGTTTTTTAGGGGATTTTAAGGTTTTATGGTTTTTATGATTTTTTAGGGTTAATAGGGATTTCAAGGTTTTTTGGTGTTTCCATGGGTTTTTATGGGTTTTCGGGTTTTTAGGGTCTTTTGGGTTTTAGAATTTTTTTGAGTTTTTTATGGTTTTTTTTGTTTTTAGAGTTTTTTAACAATTTTAGGAGTTTTACGTTTTCAGGTTTTAGGGTTTCTTTGGATTTCATCAGTTTTTAGGGGTTTTATTGGATTTTTATTGTTTTTAGGGTTTTAGGGATTTTGAGGGGTTTTAGGGTTTTTTGGGGTTTTCAGGGCATTTTTTTTGTACTTTTGGGGGTTTATGGTTTTTTTATTTTTAGTGGGTTTTTAGAGTTTTTATGTGTTTTTAGGGATTTTAAGATATTTAGGGCATTTACTGATTTTCAGTGGGTTTTCAAGATTTTTATGGGTTTTTATGTTTTCATTGATTTTTTTGGGTTTTTTAGGATTTTAAGGTTTTTTAGTGTCTTTTAGGGTTTTTTTAGATTTTGATGCTTTTTAGGGGTTTCAAGGGTTTTTATGAATTTTTGGGGGTTTTGGGGTCTTTTTTGGTTTTTAGGGTTTTTTGAGTTTCTTAGGGGTTTTAAGGTTTCTTAGAGTTTTTTATCGTTTCTATGCGTTTTAAGGGGTGTTAGAGTTTTTAGTAGGTTTTTAGTGTTTTTTAGGGTTTTAGGGTTTTTAAGGTTTTTAGGGTCTTTTCAGTGGTTTTCGGGTCTTTTACATTTTCATTGATTTGTAGATGATGCAAACCATGCGGAAGGCACGGAGTCGATTGCTCTGGTGGAGGAATTGGATTTGCAAGGCCCAATGACACGAGGAAGATTAAAGAGGTTGAATGCTTCAATGGGCGCTCATCTTGCTTCATTAAAGGCCCAATGGGTATTACCTTGCATGGATGGAGCAAATGGGCCTATAATATCACTTATTCAAGCCCAAAATTGATGATTAAAACTTGGCCCACATGGTTGCACGAATTTGGAGGCCTTGCCCACATGGAGGATTCTAGAAATGGCATCTTTGGACACCAAAGTCAAATCCGGTGGGCTATGCACTCAAAGTCAAATCCGGTGGGCTATGTTGGAAAGTTGTGTGCTTCTTTTCCAAAAGTCTTTGTTGGCTTTTATCTTTTTGACTTTTAAGGGGACAAGGTAGGTTTAGACTTTATGACTTTAGGGTATTAGACCCTTGACCATTGTATCGCCCCCTTGGCTATAAATAGCCACCCCATGGCATTGTATTGGCATTCAAGACTTAATTTGAGAGCTTATGCTTTGTTTCTCTCCGTTGTGTGAGGATTATCCCGGCTTTTCCCCCTTGCTCTTGTGTATTCTTGCCTTGTCAATCTACAAGTTAGCTTGGTGATCCAAGATCACAAAGCCCCCAATTCCGTGCCTCAACCCAAGTGCGTTGTTGTGTGGATTGGCCATCACACCCCTCCCTTGAGTGTGTTGTCTAAGTAGTAGGTCACGCTCCATATAGCGTTGGTTGACTACTTGCTTCCACTATCCATACCCTTCACTCGTCACTTAGCCCCAAACCGCATCCATCATCCGCCGCCCTACGCCGTGAAGATCGGGCCACCCCGTGCGTCTCGCATCAGTTGGTATCAGAGCTCCGGTTGACACGGTAGGCGTCTATCCCTTCATTTACTTTAATTCTATCCATTACCCTCCTTATCTTTCCATATTATTCACCCATTCAACAAAAAAATCCATTTTTTCTTGAAAGCCTCCCGAATTGTCCTAGTTTGTGCAAGCTTGGATTATTATAAATTGAGCCAAATTTTCATTCATCTTCTTTCCGCATTTAATTCTCTATATGTGATTTGTATCTGGCAAAAAAAAAATCTCTCAACTCATCATTTTGTGCTTTTCAAAATTAAGCACATCCTTTATTTGAGAGATTTCAAAAAAAAAAAATTGTCTTACTCTCCGTTCAATCATCTTGTGCTTTAAAAACTCCAAGCACAACACTTTTTGGGGAGAATTGACAAAAAAAAAAGCAAAAAAAAAAAGAGCGGATACAATTACTCCTTTGTGCTTTACATTATTAGCACTTTCTATTTCCATATATAACATTTTCCATCATTTTACTTCATCCCCATTTTGTATTTGGCTCATATTTTTATTCATTTATCTTATCTTGCACAATCGGGCAAAACCCACAATCCACCTATCTACCCCTTCTTTCCACCCTCTTTTTGACCCTTTACCATTGTTAGACCCCTTACCACTCAAGCGGGTTGTGTTAAACCATCCCCCGACACAATCTTGATTGGGGAGGAATTGGTGGCACTTGATCGCCCTAAACAAGGTATTATATTTCATAAGAGCTTGGGATTCAAATTGAGTTTTGAGAGTGGAGAGAAATAAGAAAACAAATATCTTGTGTGTGTGAGTGTGTGCATCTTGTTGTGTGCGTGTGTGTGTACATCTTGTGCGTGTGAGTGTGTATATATTGCGTGCGTGAGTGTGTATATTTGTGTGTGTGAGTGTGTCCATCTTGTGTGAGTGTGTACATCTCGCGTGTGTGAGTGAGTGTGTATCATTGTGTGTGTCCCCCCCCCGGTGTGTGTTTGTGTTTGTGTAACTTATCATGGCAGAAGATCGTGGGAAGAAAATTGCTCATGTTAGCGATGAAGGAAGTCGAAGTAGATCTCCCGCACCTGAAGCTACGCAATTCCAAATGCAAGCTTTGGTGAGCCACTTCGAGAAGCTTCTTGATCGGAAGTTGGAGGTGTTACATGAGAGGATTGATGAATTGGAGAATAAACCAAGCCCAAGGATGTTCCATGATAACCCACGACGCGCTCCCGCACCACGTCGTCCCCACATCATGGAGGAGGAGATGGTGAACTTTGATGATGATCTTAATGAAGTCCCACAAAGGAGGAGGTTGTACCAACAACCGAGAGGAGGCCAAAGGAGACAACATGATGATGAACTACTTGGCGGGATCAAGGTGAAGGTCCCTTCTTTTCTTGGGAAAAGCGATCCGGAAGCATACTTGGAGTGGGAGATGCGGATCGAGCAGGTCTTTTCATGCCATGCATATTCCGAGGAGAAAAAGGTCAAACTTGCTTCCCTTGAATTTTCTGATTATGCTTTAATTTGGTGGGATCAAGTTCAAAAGGAGAGGGCTAGATATGGTGGACGTCCCATCAACACATGGGAAGACATGAAGTTCACCATGCGGAAGCGGTTTGTTCCCACACATTACCATAGAGATCTCCACAACAAACTTCAACGCCTCATCCAAGGGAGTAAGAGTGTAGAAGACTACTACAAGGAGATGCAAATTGCCATGATTCGGGCAAACGTTGAGGAGGATCCGGAGGCAACCATGGCACGGTTTTTACATGGGCTCAATCGGGAGATTGCGGATCAAGTGGAGATGTACCACCATGTAGAGATACAAGATATGATCCACCAAGCCACCAAGATCGAGCAACAAATCAAAAGGAGGAGCAACATGAGGAAACCCACTACCCCTTTCACACCATGGAAAAATCCAAGGAAGGAGATTGGAGAACCATCAAAGGCAAAAGAGGTGGTTGATCGCAAAAGTGATAAGGTAATTCTTTCACCTAAGAAACCTACTTTTGAGGCTAATCAAACCAGGAATAGGGATATTCGGTGTTTTAAATGTCAAGGAAGGGGTCACATTGCTAGTGAATGCCCAAACCGTCGCACCATGATCATCAACAAGTATGGAGAATGGGAGACCGATGGAGAGAGCTCCGAAGAGGAGGAAGATGAATCTCCAGAAATTGAAAATGGAGAATTTGCGGAAGATGGCGAGATTCTTGTCACTAGAAGAGTTTTAAGTGCACAAATGACCGTTGGAGAAAAGGAGCAGCGGGAGAACCTTTTCCATACACGATGCAAGATCAATGGGAAGGTATGTAGTGTTATTGTTGATGGTGGAAGTTGTAGCAATGTGGCGAGCACCGAGTTGGTGGAGAAGTTGGGACTCCTGACTTTAAGGCATCCAAATCCATACCGGCTTCAGTGGTTGAATGATTGTGGAGAGCTGAAGGTCACCAAGCAAGTTAAGGTATTGTTCACCATCGGTAAGTACAAAGATGAGGTATTGTGCGACATTGTTCCTATGAAGGCATGCCACTTGTTGTTGGGTCGACCATGGTAGTACGATCGGCGTGTTACTCATGATGGTTTCTTGAACCGTCACTCTTTTCTACTCCGAGGGGAACCTATAACCCTCAACCCCATGTCCCCCAAGCAAATTCTGGAAGATCACATTTTGAGAGAAAAGAAAAAAAAGAGTGATGAGGAAAAAAAGAGAGAAAATGAAAAAGGAGAGAATGAGGGAAAAATAGAAAATGAGAGAAGAAAAGAAATGGAGAGCAAAGAAAAATCAAGAGGGGAAAAAGTTTTGAGAGGAGAGAAAAGTGTGATGTTGGCAAAAAAGAGTGAGGTTAAGGAAGCTTTGATTTCTCGACAAAATCTCTTAGTACTTATGTACAAAGAGGTGATGTTGAACACTAATGACTTAACATCTTCTTTGCCACATGTTGTTGAGTCTTTGTTGCAGGAATTTGAAGATGTGTTTCCCGAGGAGGTGCCACCGGGTTTGCCACCCATTAGAGGTATTGAGCATCAAATTGACCTCATACCTGGAGCATCACTACCGAACCGCCCAGCATATCGCACCAACCCAGAGGAGACAAAAGAAATTCAAAGACAAGTTCAAGAGTTGTTGAATGTGGGGTATGTGAGAGAGAGTCTTAGTCCTTGTGCGGTACCGGTCCTTTTAGTACCAAAGAAGGATGGAACATGGAGAATGTGCATTGACTGTAGAGCCATCAACAACATCACGGTCAGGTATCGTCATCCTATCCCTAGGTTAGATGATATGCTAGATGAATTAAATGGTTCAACTATTTTCTCAAAAATTGATTTAAGAAGTGGCTACCATCAAATTAGGATGAAAGAAGGCGATGAGTGGAAAACTGCATTTAAGACAAAACATGGACTTTATGAATGGTTAGTCATGCCCTTTGGTCTCACCAATGCACCTAGCACATTTATGAGGTTAATGAATCATGTCTTACGTGCATATATTGGAAAATTTGTGGTAGTTTACTTTGATGATATTCTGGTGTATAGTAGGACTTTGCATGAACATGTAGATCACTTGAGAAAAGTCCTAGAGGTGTTGAGGAAAGAAAACCTGTTTGGAAACATAAAAAAGTGTGAATTTTGTCTCGATAAGATTATTTTCCTTGGATTTGTTGTGAGTGGAAATGGAGTTGAAGTGGACACCGAGAAGATCAAAGCAATACAAGAATGGCCAACTCCAACCTCCGTTGGACAGGTAAGAAGTTTTCATGGGCTTGCTAGTTTTTACAGGAGATTTGTGAAAGACTTCAGCACACTAGCAGCACCATTGAATGAATTGACAAAGAAGAATGTTCCTTTCAAATGGGGGACAACTCAAGAAAAAGCCTTCCATGCGCTAAAGGAGAGACTCACCCAAGCCCCTCTACTTGCACTTCCAGACTTCGGTAAGACCTTTGAAATTGAATGTGATGCAAGCGGAATTGGCATAGGAGGAGTACTCATGCAAGAAGGTAAGCCTATTGCTTATTTTAGTGAGAAGTTAAATGGCCCAACTCTAAACTATGCTACATATGATAAAGAGTTGTATGCATTGTTTAGAGTACTCGAAACATGGCAACACTATCTTTGGCCTAAAGAATTTGTGATCCATTCTGATCACGAGGCTCTTAAATACCTTAGGAGCCAACATAAACTAAATAGGAGACATGCTAGATGGCTGGAATTCATTGAATCATTTCCATATGTCATCAAGCATAAAAAGGGTAAAGAAAATACTGTGGCTGATGCACTTTCGCGTAGATATTCTCTTTTATCCTTGTTGGATTCAAAACTTCTAGGTTTTGAATACATTAAGGATTTATATGCCACCGATAGTGATTTTAGTGAACCTTATGAACATTGTAAACCTGGAGTTAGTTGGGAAAATTTCTATTTACATGACGGGTTCTTATTTCGGATGGATAAGCTTTGCATTCCCAATTGCTCTATTCGTTTACTTTTACTAAAGGAGTCACATTCGGGTGGGTTAATGGGGCATTTTGGTGTTTCAAAAACTCTAAGCATTCTTAGTGAGCATTTTTATTGGCCTAGGATATCTAGAGATGTTGAGAAATTTGTGGGAAAGTGCATTGTTTGCCATAAAGCCAAATCAAAGCTGAACCCACATGGACTATATCTTCCTCTCCCAATTCCCAACACCCCTTGGGAGGACATATCAATGGACTTTATTGTGGGGTTACCACGGACTAAGAGGGGGAGAGATTCCATTTTTGTTGTGGTGGATCGGTTTTCAAAAATGGCACATTTTATTCCCTGTCACAAAACAGATGATGCCACTAACATTGCAACACTTTTCTTTCAGGAAGTAGTCAAGCATCATGGAATGCCAAGGACCATTGTGTCGGATCGAGACACAAAATTTCTTAGTTACTTTTGGAAGACCTTGTGGAGCAAACTCGGTACAAAGTTATTATTTTCCACTACTTGTCATCCACAAACCGATGGGCAAACAGAGGTGGTGAATCGCACACTATCATCCCTTCTGCGAACAATTGTCAAAAAGAATATCAAGAATTGGGAGGAGTGTCTGCCACATGTGGAATTCGCATATAACAGGGCCAAGCATTCCACTACTCAATATTCTCCATTTGAAATTGTTTACGGTTTTAACCCCCTTGCGCCTATTGATCTAGTTCCTTTGCCTTTACAGGAAGCAGTTAATATGGATGCGAAAGGGCGTGCAGAATTCATCAAGAAAATCCATGAAAAGGCAAGGTTAAATATCGAGCGGATGACCCAAAAATATATGGATCGTGCAAACAAGGGTCGCAAGCAAATGTTGTTCGAGCCCGGTGACTTGGTTTGGATTCATATGCGGAAGGAAAGATTCCCTGAAAAGAGGAAATCAAAACTCATGCCACGAGGCGATGGACCATTCCGAGTGCTTGAAAAGATTAACAAAAATGCTTACAAGATAGCTTTACCAGGTGAGTATGGTGTAAGTGCCACTTTCAATGTTTCTGATCTTTCTCCTTTTTTGGGTGTAGAGGATGAAGAGTCGAGGACGACTCCTTTTCAAGAGGGGGAGGATGATGCAAACCATGCGGAAGGCGCGGAGTCGATTGCTCTGGTGGAGGAATTGGATTTGCAAGGCCCAATGACACGAGGAAGATTAAAGAGGTTGAATGCTTCAATGGGCGCTCATCTTGCTTCATTAAAGGCCCAATGGGTATTACCTTGCATGGATGGAGCAAATGGGCCTATAATATCACTTATTCAAGCCCAAAATTGATGATTAAAACTTGGCCCACATGGTTGCACGAATTTGGAGGCCTTGCCCACATGGAGGATTCTAGAAATGGCATCTTTGGACACCAAAGTCAAATCCGGTGGGCTATGCACTCAAAGTCAAATCCGGTGGGCTATGTTGGAAAGTTGTGTGCTTCTTTTCCAAAAGTCTTTGTTGGCTTTTATCTTTTTGACTTTTAAGGGGACAAGGTAGGTTTAGACTTTATGACTTTAGGGTATTAGACCCTTGACCATTGTATCACCCCCTTGGCTATAAATAGCCACCCCATGGCATTGTATTGGCATTCAAGACTTAATTTGAGAGCTTATGCTTTGTTTCTCTCCGTTGTGTGAGGATTATCCCGGCTTTTCCCCCTTGCTCTTGTGTATTCTTGCCTTGTCAATCTACAAGTTAGATTGGTGATCCAAGATCACAAAGCCCCCAATTCTGTGCCTCAACCCAAGTGCGTTGTTGTGTGGATTGGCCATCACACCCCTCCCTTGAGTGTGTTGTCTAAGTAGTAGGTCACGCTCCATATAGCGTTGGTTGACTACTTGCTTCCACTATCCATACCCTTCACTCGTCACTTAGCCCCAAACCGCATCCATCATCCGCCGCCCTACGCCGTGAAGATCGGGCCACCCCGTGCGTCTCGCATCAGTAAGGATTTTTAGGATTTTTTTGGGTTTTTTGGGTTTTTTGGGTTTTTGAGAGTTTTAGGGTTTTTAATGTTTTTCAGTTTTTTAAGGACTTGTGGGGTTTTTTTGTGTTTTTTGAGTTTTTAGGGATTTAAAGGTTTTTTATAGTTTTTTAGCATTTTAGGACTTTTATGGGTTTTTAGATTCTTTTGTGGGTTTTTAGGGGTTTTATGGGGTTTAGGGTTTTCTAAGGTTTTTTGGGGGGTTTTAGGCTTTTCATGTGTTTTTCGAGGTTTTAGGGTTTCTTACAGTTTCATGTATTTTTAGGGGGTTTTTAGGATTTTTATGGTTTTTAGGATTGTTTAGGGGTTTTAGGGATATTGAGGGTTTTAAGGGTTTTAAGGGGATTTAAGTGTTTTAAGTATTTTCAGGGTTTTTAGGGTATTTTTGGGTTTTTAGGGTGTTTTTGTTTTTTTTTGGATTTTTAATGTTTTTTAGAGTTTTTAACATTTTTGGGGTTTTATTGGTTTTTAGAGTTTTCAGTGGGTTTTTTAGTTTTTTTATGGTTTTTATCAATTTTTATTCATTTTAGGGGTTATTATGGTTTTAGGGTTTTTTTTTGTATTTAGGGTTTTTTACATTTTCATGTATTTTGATGGGTTTTTTACGATTTTAATGGTTTTTTAGATTTTTAGAGATTTTTAGGGCTTTTTAAGGTTCTTAGGGGTTTTATGATTTTTAGGGGTTTTCTAGGGTTTTTTGGATTTTTTATGATTTTATGGATTTTTATGGGGTGTTTAGGATTTTTATGGTTTTTTTTGTTTTTAGGATTCTTAAGGATTTTGAGGGGTTTTAGAGTTTTTCATGGGTATTAGGATTTTTTGGGGTTTTCAGGGTTTTTAGGGTATTTTGGGGGTTTTAGGGTTTTTTGAGTTGTTTTATGGTTTTTAAGGTTTTGTAGAGTTTTTTAATGTTTTAAGGGGTTTTAACAATTTTTAGAGATTTATACGGGTTTTAAGGTTTTTATGGGTTTTTAGGGTTGTTAAGGTATTTAGGGGATTTTATGGATTTTAGGGGTTTTTTAGGGTTTTAGTGTTTTTAAAAAATTTATGGATTTTTTGTGGTTTTTAGGGTTTTTAGGGTTTTTAGGGATTTTTAGGATATTTACAGGGTTTGAAGTGTTGAGGGTTTTTAGGCGTTTTCAGTGTTTCTAGTGACCTTTTGGGGTTTTAGGGATTTTTTTAACTTTTTAGGGTTTTAAAGGGTTTTTAGAGTTTTTTAACATTTTTAGGGGTTTATAGGGTTTTTAGAAATTTTAGTAATTTTTTGGGTTTTTATGGGGTTTTATGGTTTTTCAAGGTTTTTAGGGGTTTTTCACAATTTTTTGGGTTTTTTAGGGTTTGATGGTTTTTTAGGGTTTTTTAGTTTTTTAAGGTTTTTATGGTGTTTAGTGATTTTGAGGGTTTTTAGGTATTTTTCGTGGTTTTTATGGGGTTTTAAGGGTTTTTAGGTTCTTCTTGGGTTTTTAGGTTCTTCTTGGGTTTTTAGGGTTTTTAGGGTTTTTTGAGTTTTTTAGGATTTTTCTGGTTCTTTTGAGTTTTTAAACATTTTTATGGGTTTTAAGGGTTTTGGAGTTTTTAGTGGGTTTTAGTGCTTTAATGGGGTTTTCAGGGTTTTTAGTGTTTTTTACATTTTCATGGATTTTTAGTGGGTTTTTAGGATTTTTAGGGTTTTTATGGTTTTTATGGATTTTGAAGGTTTATAGAGGTTTTCAGGTGTTTTTAGGGTTTTTACTTTTTTATGGTTTTAGGGAATTTTTGTGTGTTTATGGTTTTTGTGATTTTTAGGGGTTTTAAATGTTTGTAGAGCTTTTTAACATTTTTGTAGGGTTTTTTGGGTTTTTATAGTTTTAGTGGGTTTTTTTGGGTTTTTTAAGGTTCTTAGGGGGGTTTATGGTTTTCAAGGGTTTTAGGGTTTTTCAGATTTTTTATGTTTTCATCGATTTTTTAAGTTTTTTTTGGGATTTTTATTGTTTTATGGTTTTTATGGTTATTAGGTATTTTTAGGATTTTAGGTGTTTTATGCGTTTTTAAAGTTTTTTGGGTGTTTTGGTCTTATATGATCTTTTTGGGGTTTTAGGGGTTTTTTTAGTTTTTAAGAGTTTTTAGAGTTTTGTAACATTTTAAGGGTTTAAAGGGTTTTATTTTTTTTAGTAATTTTTCTGGTTTTTATAGTTTTTAGTGGTTTTTATCGTTTTCATGGGTTTTTTAGTGTTTTAAGGGGTTTTTACAATTTTCACGGATTTTTAGGGGTTTTTTTAGTAGTATAATTATTTTTAGGGGTTTCGGGATTTTAGATATTTTTTAGGGTTCTTAGGGGTTTTAGGGGCTTTAGTGTTTTCATGTTTTTAGGGTCCTTTGGGTTTTAGGTTTTTTTTTTATTTTTTTAGGTTTTTAAGGGTTTTTCAAGTTTTTTAACATTTTCACGGTTTTAATGGTGCTATGGATTTTCATGTTTTGGGTTCTACCTTGACCATTTCCCCCTTCCTTTTCATTTTCACTGTCCGCACACCATCATTCACTTGTTTTCTTCCGGTGATCCGGGTGCTCAACGCGCAAACATTTTACAAGTTTCCTAGGACACTTCCTAGCAGGTCTTGCATCGCGTATCAGAGTTTTTTTTAACATTTTATGGGTTTTATGGGTTTTTAGAGATTTTAGTGGGTTTCTAGGGTTTTTATGTTTTTTGTGGTTTTTAGGGGGTTTTATGGTTTTCAAGGGTTTTTAGTGTTTTATACATTTTCATGGATTTAAGGGGTTTTTTAGGTTTTTTATGGTTTTTATTATTTTTATGGTGTTTATGGATTTTTAGGGATTTAGGGTTTTTTAGGGTTTTTAGGGTTTTAGGATCTTTTGGGTTTTTTGAGTTTTTGAGGGGTTTAAAGGTTTTTTTAACATTTTTAACGTATTCAGGGGTTTTAAGGGTTTTTAGAGTTTTAGTAGGTTTTTAGAGTTTATATGTGGTTTTAGTGTTTTTTAAGGTTTTTAGAGGTTTTCAAGGGGTTTTCATCGTTTTTTGGGGGTTTTACATTTTAATTGATTTTTTGGGATTTTTTAGGATTTTTATGGTTTCTAGGGTTTTTTAGGGTTTTTTTAATGTTTTTAGGGTTTTTCAGAATTTTTAGAATCTCTTTGCGCTTTTAGGGTCTTTTGGGTTGTTAGGGTTTTTTAAGTTTTTTAGGGATTTTGAGGATTTTGAGATTATTATAACGTTTTAAGGGGTTTTAAGGGTTTTTAGAATTTTTAGTAATTTTTAGGGGTTTTATGGTTTTTTATTTTTTTTAGGTTTTTAGGGGTTTATGGTTTTTAGAGGTTTTTAGGATTTTTAGGGATTTTACGTGTTCATGGAATTTTAGGGGTTTTTATGATTTTTATGGATTTTTAGGGTTTTGAGGGTTTTTCTGTGGAATTAGGGATTTTCAGAGTTTTTAGGGTCTTTTTGTTTTTTAGGGGCTTAAAAGTTTTTTAGAGTTTTTTAACTTTCTAGGGATTTTAAGGTTTTTTAGAGTTTTTAGTGGTTTTATGGTTTTATTGTATTTTCAAGGTTTTTTAAGTTTTTTAGGGATTTTTATGGTTTTTAGAGTTGTTTTAGTGTTTTTAGGGTTCATCAAATTTTCATTGATATAGTCATTTTGGGTTTTTTGGGGTTTTACGGGTTTTCAAGATTTTTTGTGTTTTTATGGGATTTTTAGGGTTTTTATGGTTTTTAGAGTTTTTTTAACGTTTTAGGGGTTTTATGAGTTTTTAGGTTTTTTAAGGTTTTTAGGTGTTTTTTATGGTCTTCAGGGGTATTTTAGGGTTTTTAGGGCTCTTTACGTTTTCATTCATTTTTAAGGGTTTTAAATGATTTTTATGATTTTTAGGGGTTTTTAGGGTCTTTTAGGGTTTTTAGTGTCTTTTTGGGTTTTTAGGGTTTTTTCTTCAATTTTTTAGTGTTTTTAAGGTTTCTAAATTTTTAAAGGTTTTTTGGGGTTTAAAGGGTTTTTTGGTTTTTAGTGTTTTTAGGATTTTTATGCGTTTTATAGTTTTTAGGGGTTTTATAGTTTCCAGGGTTTTTAGTGTTTTCTATGTTTTAATGGATTTTTAGGGGATTTTTAGGAATTTAATGATTATTGGGGGTTTTTAGGGGTTTTTAGGTTTTTAGAGTCTTTTTAGGTTTTTAGTTTTTTTTTTAAAATTTTTTGGGTTTTTTTGGTTTTTAGACATTTTTAACGTGTTTAGGGTTTTAATTTTTTAGTGGGTTTTTAGGGATTTTAGTGGGGTTTTAGTGGGGTTTTAGTGGGTTTTATGGTTTTGAGATTTTTTAGTGTTTTCTACGTTTTCAGGGATTTTTTTGGGGTTTTATGGTTTTTAGGGGTTTTTATATTTTCTTGGATTTTTTTGGGTTATTTTTTGAGATTTTTAGGGGTTTTAGGGGTTTTTAATGTTTTTTGGGATTTGTGGGTTTCAAGGTTTTTTGGGGGGTTATAGGGTTTTCATGGTTTTTCGTGGTTTTTATGGTGTTTTTGTTTTTTTAGGGTTTTTTTAGTTTTTTAGGTTTTAAAGGTTTTTTATAGTTTTTAACATTTATAGGGTTTATAAGGTCTTTTAGAGTTTTAATGGTCTTTTAGAGTTTTATTAGGTTTTAGTATTTTTATGGTTTTTAGGGATTTTATGGTTTTCAAGGGTTTTTTATGGGTTTTAGGGTTTTCTACGTTTTCATTGATTTTTAGGATTTTTTAGGGTTTTTATGGTTTTTAGGGTTTTTTAAGATTTTGTGGGGTTTTCAAGGTTTTCAGGGGGGTTTATGGTTTTTATGGTCTCCTTAGGGTTTTTTTTTATTTTTTTGGTTTTTTAGGGGTTTTAAGGTTTTTAGTGTTTTTTTATGTTTTTAGGTGTTTTAAAGGTTTTTAGTGTTTTTAATGGTTTTTTGGGTTTTTATTGGTTTTTGCGGTTTTTAAGATTTTTAGGGATTTTATAGTTGTCAAGGGTTTTTCATGGTTTTTAGGGTTTTTTATGTTTTCATTGATTTTTAGGGGTTTTTTGGATTTTTATGGCTTTTTAGGAATTTTTTGTTTTTTTGAGTTTTCTAATGGTTTTGCATGTTTTTAAAGTTTTTTTTCGTTTTTAGGGGTTTAAGGGGTTTTAGAGTTCTTAGTGGTTTTTAGGGCAATGAAGATGCAAGGGTCATGCTACTCCCGACCCCCCCACCCCCCCAAATTTATTAGACAGAAGATGCAGTAGACAAGGGAGGGGAGGGGTCAAATGGCCCACATCCAAAAAACCCTTTACAAAACCAACCCCAAAAAACTCCAAAAGAAAGAACCAAAAATACACAAAGCATAAAAACATAAAAGACTCCAACAACACCTCAAAGCTCATCATCAACCAGCAGCCATCAACACCAACCATATGCACCAACTTCATCAACCCAACTTCATCACCATAGATTCACAAGACACCAGCCTCCAAAAACCCTCATTCATCACTAAGAAACATCATCTTCCAGCAATCAGCAACCAGCAACCAACAGTGGAAGCCATGAAGGACACACATCACAACATAAAACAACAGCAATAGAACAAAAAAAAGAAGCAGGCAACCAGAGGAAATGGAAAGTAGGGCCTCCCCCTCCAGGCCATTGGAACCAGTCCCGAGCAGACCGGAGCACACCAGAACTGGCGTCTAGCCGGAAAGAGGTCTGATTGGGATTTCGTGGCCAAAAGTGCGTCTGACACCAAGAAAACCACAGTCTAGATAAGATCTCGAGCTCCAGGAAGATCCAACCGCATTCTGCAATGATCAATCTAGAGGCAACGGCGAGCGCACGGAGGCTGCAACGAGATCCCGAGGGAAATCCAAAATGGACACCAATCACGCCAAGCCCAACAGAAAGCTATCGCAGCCGTAAGAAGAACTCAGATCTAGAGAGGAAGACACCGATCTGGCAACCCAGATCCAGACCACACAGAGCTGATGCAAGCTGAAACCAGACAAGGTTCCCGAAGTCAAGAGAGCCGAAGTCACCTCTGTGCGAACCAGAGCCAGCGACTAGCGAGCCGAAGCCGAAGCCGGATCCCGAAGCGGCAAGGTGTGACGAGGCCACCACCAGATCAGAAACGAAGGCAGGGTAATTGCGAACTACCTCCATCGACACCAATCTAGGGCGGAGCCGCAGTCACCGAGTACGGACCACGCTGGAGGGGGAGGTAAGAAGATCTAGAGGGGAACCCTAACGACATGGGGAGAGGAGAAGAGTTGTCGCTCCGAGGCCCTTGTCTTTAGTGTTTGTGATTTTTAGGGATTTTATGGGGTTTTGGGTTTTTTAGAGGTTTTTGGAGGTTTTTATGTTTTTTAGGGGGTTTTCAAAGTTTTAGGGTTTTTTATGTTTTCCTTTAATTTTAGTGGTTTTTAAGACTTTTATGGTTTCTAATATTTTTTAAGGTTTTATGGATTTTGAGGGTTTTTTGGGTTTTTTGGGGTTTTAGGGTCTTTTGTGGGTTTGAGGTTTTAGTGAGTTTTTTTGGGTTTTTAAGGTTTTTTGAGTATTTTAACGGTTTTGGGGGTTTAAGGGTTTTTTGAGTTTTTAGTTGTTATTAGGGTTTTTGGGGTTTTTAGGGCTTTCTAAGATTTTTAGGGGTTTTATAGTTTTCATGATTTTTTCGGGGTTTTAGGGGGTTTACATTGTCATGGATTTTTATGAGTTTTTTAGGATTTTATTTGGTTTATGGATTTTAGATATTTTTTAGGGTTTTTGGAATTTTCACGTGATTTTAGGGTTTTAGGGTTTTTCAGGGTTTTTAGGGTCTTTTTGTATTTTTAGGATTTTTTTTTTATTTTTTTAAGGTTTTTAAGATTTTTAGAGTTTTTTAAACATTTTTAGGGTTTTTAAGATTTTTTACAGATTTAAGTGGTTAGGGTTTGTATGGGATTTTAGAGTTTTTAAATTTTTTAGGGGTTTTTAGGGTCATCTACATTTTCAGGGATTGTTAGGGTGTTTTAGGGTTTTTTTTTGGTTTTAGGTGTTTTAGGGTTTCTATAGATTTTGAGGTTTTTAGGGTTTTTTAGAGGTTTTTAGGTTTTTAGGGGTTTCAGGGTTTTTGGGGTCTTTGGGGTTTTATGGGTTTTTTAGTATTTAGGGTTTTTAAGGCTTCTAACACTTTTGGGTTTAAATAGTTTATAGAGTTTTTTGTGGGTTTTTAGGATTTTTATGGGTCTTTGGTATTTTAAGGTTTTTAGTGGTTTTATAGTTTTCAATGCTTTTTCTAGATTTTTATAGTTTTTTGGGTTTTTTAGGGTTTTTAGGGATTTTGAGGGTTTTTATGGGTTTTCATTGGTTTTTAGGAGTTTTTTATTTTTTAGGAGTTTTAAGATTTTTTAGAATTTTTTAACGTTTTTATGGGTTTTAGGGGTTTTTAGAATTTTTAGTGGTTTTAGGTGCTTTCTTGGTTTTCTGGATTTTTTAAGTTTTTTAGGGTTTTTTACATTTTCATCGATTTTTAGGGGTCTTTTAGTCTTTTCAAGGTTTTTTTTGGGTTTTTAGGATTTTTTTTTCTCAGTCTTTTAGGGTTTTAAGGTTTTCTATAGATTTTTAACTTTTTTATCGGTTTAAAGGGTTTTTATTGTTTTTATGGATTTTTAGATTTTGTTTAGGTTTTTATCATTTTCAGGAGTTTTTCAAGGTTTTTTGGGTTTTTTATATTGTCATGGATTTTAGGGGATTTTAGGATTTTTATGGTTTTTAAGGAATTTATGGATTTTTAGGGTTTTTAGTGTTTTTTTCAAGGAATTTATGGTTTTTGGATTTCTTATGGTTTTAGGGTTTTTTTTGTGTTTTTAGGGTTTTTATGTTTTTTATAGTTTTTTAACGTTTTTAGGGGTTTAAAGTGTTTTTAGAGTTTTTAGTGAGTTTTTAGGGTTTTTATGAGTTTTTAGGTGTTTTTAATTTTTTTAGGGGTTTTGTGATTTTTAGGGGTTTTCCAGGTTTTTAGGGATTGTTACGTTTTCTTAGATTTTAAGGGGGTTTTAGGATTTTTTTTTGGTTTTAGGGTTTTCAGTGGTTTTTAGTTTGAGGGGTTTTATGGGTTTCAGGTGTTTTTTAGGGTTTTTAGGGATTTTTAAAATTTCTAGGGACTTTTTGGGTTTTTGGGTTTTTTTAGTCTTTTTGGGTTTTTAAGGCTTTTAGGGGTTTTTAGAGTTTTTAGTGATTTTTAGGGTTTTATTGGTTTTTTAATGTTTTAGGGGTTTTTATGGCTTCAAGATGTTTTTTATGGTTTTAATGGTTTTCTTATGTTTTCATGGATTTTAAGTGTTTTTTATATTTTTATAGTTTTTAGGGTTTTTAGGGATTTTGAGAGTTTTAGAGTTTTTAAGGTGTTTAGGGGGGTGGTTTTTTGGGTTTTTATTGTCTTTTTGGGATTTTAGGTTTTTTTGAGTTTTTAGGGCTTTTGAGTCTTTTAATGTTTTTGAACATTTTTAGAGGTTTTAAGGGTTTTGAGAGTTCTTAGTGGGTTTTTAGTGTTTTTATGTGTTTTCAACTTTTTTACGGTTTTAGAAGATTATATGGTTTTTAGAGGTTTTTAGAGGTTTTTAGGGTTTTTTACGTTTTCGTGGATTTTGAGGGGTTTTAAAGATTTTTATGGTTTTTAGGGATTTTTAGGGTCGTTGGGGATTTTGAGGATTTTATGATTTTCAGGGGGTTTTAAGGTTTTTAGGGGTTTTCTGGGTTTTTAGGGGTTTTTTTAAGTTTTTTTTGGGTTTTCATGATATTTTAGTGTTTTTTTATCGTTTTTAGGGGTTTAAAGTGTTTTTAGATTTTTAGTTGTTTTTCGGGTGTTTATGGGTTTTTTATGTTTTTATAGGTTTTATGGTTTTCATGGGTTTTTTTTAGCATTTTTAGTGTTTTTACGTTCCACATATTTTTTGGGGTTTTTTAGGAATTTTATGGATTTTAGTGTTTTTAAGGGTTTTTACGGGTTTTTGTGGGTTTTTAGGGGTTTTAGGGTTTTTAAGGTCTTTTCGGGTTTTTGTGGATTTTTTTGAGTCTTTAGGGTTTTTAAGGTTTTTTAGTTTTTTTAACCATTTTAGGGGTTTTAAGGGTTATTAGATTTTTAGTGGAGTTTTATGGTTTTTAGGTTTTTTTGGGGTTTCTATGGATTTCAGGGGTTTTTTTGGGTTTTTTGGGTTTTTAAATTTTCATTGATTTTAAGGGTTTTTTTAAGTTTTTTATTGTTCTTATGATTTTTAGGGGTTTTAGGGATTTTGAGAGTTTTAAGGATTTTAAGGGGGGTTTTTTTGGGTTTTTGAGGGTTTTTAGGGTTTTTAGGTTCTTTATAGGTTTTTAGGGTTTTTTTGAATTTTTTAGTGTTTTAGGTTTTTAGATTATTTTAACATATGTTTTGGATTTTTAGGGGTTTTTTGGGTTTTTAAAGGTTTTTAAGGCTTTTACGGGTTTTTATGGTTTCCAGGGGTTTTTTTCTAGGTTTTAAGGTTTCTTTTGTTTCTATGTATTTTTATGGGGGTTTAGGATATTTATGGTTTTTAGGGTTGTTTAGGAGTTTTAGGGATATTGAGGGTTTTTAGGGTTTTAAGGGGATTTTAGTGTTTTAAGTATTTTCAAGGTTTTTAGGGTATTTTTGGGTTTTAGGGTGTTTCTGATTTTTTTAGGATTTTTAAGGTTTTTTAGAGTTTTTAACATTTTTGGGGTTTTAATGGTTTTTAGAGTTTTCAGTGGGTTTTTAGTTTTTTTATGGTTTTTAGCAATTTTTATTGATTTCAGGGTTTATTATGGTTTTAGGGGTTTTTTTGGGTTTTTAGGGTTTTTTACATTTTCATATATTTTGAGGGGTTTTTTACTATTTTAATGGTTTTTTGGATTTTTAGAGATTTTTAGGGGTTTTTAAGGTTCTTAGGGGTTTTAGGGGTTTTCCAGGGTTTTTTGGATTTTTTATGATTTTATGGATTTTTATGGGTTGTTTAGGAAATTTATGGTTTTTTCTGTTCTTAGGATTCTTAAGGATTTTAAGGGGTTTTAGAGTTTTTCAGGGGTTTTAGGATTTTTTGGGATTTTCAGGGTTTTTAGGGTCTTTTGGGGATTTTAGGGGGTTTTGAGTTGTTTTAAGGTTTTTAAGGTTTTGTAGAGTTTTTTAATGTTTTAAGGGGTTTTAACAATTTTTAGAGATTTATACGGGTTTAAAGGTTTTTATGGTTTTTTAGGGTTATTAAGGTATTTAGGGGGTTTTATGGATTTTAGGGGTTTTTTAGGGTTTTAGGGTTTTTTAAGTTTTTATGGATTTTTATGGATTTTTAGGATTTATATGGATTTTTTTGTTTTTAGGGTTTTTAGGGATTTTTAGGATATTTACAGGGTTTGAGGTGTTGAGGGTTTCTAGGTGTTTTCAGTGTTTCTAGGAACTTTTTGGGGTTTTTGGGATTTTTTTAACTTTTTACAGTTTTAAAGTGTTTTTAGAGTTTTTAACGTTTTTAGGGGTTTATAGGGTTTTTAAAAAAATTAGTAATTTTTTGGGTTTTTATGGGATTTTAGGGTTTTTCAAGGTTTTTAGGGATTTTTCACAATTTTCTTTGGTTTTTTAGGGTTCGATGTTTTTTGAGGTTTTTTTTAGTTTTTTAAGGTTTTTATGGATTTTAGGGATTTTGAGGGGCTTTAGGTATTTTTCGTGGTTTTTAGGGGTTTTTAGGGTTTTTAGGTTCTTCTTGGGGTTTTAGTATTTTTTGAGATTTTAGGATTTTATGGTTCTTTTTAGTTTTTTAACATTTTTATGGGTTTTAAGGGTTTTGGGGTTTTTAGTGGGTTTTAGTGTTTTCATGGGGTTTTCAGGGTTTTTAGTGTTTTTTGCATTTTCATGGATTTTTAGTGGGCTTTTAGGATTTTTATGGTTTTTAGGATTTTTATGGATTTTGAAGGTTTATAGAGGTTTTCAGGTGTTTTTAGGGTTTTTACTTTTTTACGGTTTTAGGGACTTTTTGTGTTTTTATGGTTTTTGTGATTTTTAGGGGTTTTAAAGGTTTTTAGAGCTTTTTAACGTTTTTGTGAGGTTTTGTTGGTTTTTATAGTTTTAGTGGGTTTTTAAGGTTCTTAGGGGGTTTTATGGGTTTCAAGGTTTTTTATGGGTTTTCAGGATTTTTAGCTTTCATGGATTTTTAAGGGTTTTTTGGGTTTTTTATTGTTTTAGGGTTTTTTATGGTTATTAGGTATTTTTAGGATTTTAGGGGTTTTATTGGTTTTTAATGTTTTTTGGGTGTTTTGGGCTTATATGGTCTTTTTGGGGTTTTAGGGGTTTTTTTAGTTTTTAAGGGTTTTTAGAGTTTTGTAACATTTTTAGGGGTTTAAAGGGTTTTATTGTTTTTAGTAATTTTTCTGGTTTTATGGTTTTTAGTGGTTTTTATCGTTTTCATGGGATTTTCAGTGTTTTAAGGGGGGTTTACAATTTTCATGAATTTTTAGGGGTTTTTTAGGAATATTATTGTTTTTAGGGGTTTCAGGATTTTAGATATTTTTTAGTGTTCTTAGGGTTTTAGGGGCTTTAGTGTTTTTCATGTTTTTAGGGTCTTTTGGGTTTTAGGGTTTTCTTTTTATTTTCATAGGTTTTTAATGGTTTTTCGAGTTTTTTTAACATTTTCATGTTTTGAATGGTGCTATGAATTTTCAAGCCCACCCCACCATGGAGTCTTCAATGTGAAAAGGTGGTGGGCTATTTGTCTTTACTTTTCAAAAACGGTGTGCTACTTGTCTCCTAAAGTCATGGTCAAGTGCCAAAGTTGTCAAAAGCATCCTATAGGCTTTTTGACTATGGAAAACTAGCCATTAGACTAATGTAAAGAGCCACCCCATGTGTAATTCAAATTTCAAGTTTCTTTGGCTATAAATAGCCACCCCCTATACTCTTGAGAGATCATGAATGAAGGTAATATTATTATGGTGAGTTTTGTTTGCAACCTTTTTGTTCTTGCTTAATTATTGACTTATCAAAGGATTGGTCATCCTTTGTGGTGTCTTGTGGCTAGAGTTCTTAGAGACAAGTTCTCTTTGTGTTCTACCTTGACCATTTCCCCCTTCCTTCTCATTTTCATTGTCCGCACACAATCATTCACTTGTTTTCTTACGGTGATCCGGGTGCTCAACGTGCGAAAATTAAACAAGTTTCCTAGGACACTTCCTAGCATGTCTTGCATCGCGTATCAGAGTTTTTTTTTAACATTTTTGGGGTTTTATGGGTTTTTAGAGATTTTAGTGGGGTTTTAGGGTGTTTAGGTTTTTTTTGTGGTTTTTAGGGGGTTTTATGGTTCTCAAGGGTTTTTAGTGTCTTTTACATTTTCATGGATTTAAGGGGGGTTTTAGGATTTTTATGGTTTTTATTATTTTTATGGTGTTTATGGATTTTTAGGGATTTATGGTTTTTTAGGGTTTTAGGATCTTTTGGGTTTTTTGAGTTTTTGAGGGGTTTAAAGGTTCTTTTATCATTTTTAACGTATTTAGGGGTTTTAAGGGTTTTTAGAGTTTTAGTAGGTTTTTAGAGTTTATATGGGGTTTTAGTGTTTTTTATGGTTTTTAGAGGTTTTCATGGGGTTTTCATGGTTTTTTGGGATTTTTTATGATTTTTATGGTTTCTAGGGTTTTTTAGGATTTTTAGTGATTTTAAAGGGTTTTGGGTTTTTTTTAGTGTTTTAAGGGTTTTCCAGAATTTTTAGAATCTCTTTGGGCTTTTAGGGTCTTTTGGGTTATTAGGGTTTTTAAAATTTTTTAGGGTTTTTAAGGATTTTGAGATAATTATAACGTTTTAAGGGGTTTTAAGGGTTTTTAGAATTTTTAGTAATTTTTAGGGGTTTTATGGTTTTTATTTTTTTAGGTTTTTAGGGGTTTATGGTTTTTAGAGGTTTTTAGGGTTTTTAGGGTTTTTACGTGTTCATGGAATTTTAGGGGGTTTTTAGGATTTTTATACTTTTTCGCATTTTTTATGGTTTTTATGGATTTTTAGGTTTTTGAGGGTTTTCCTGTGGATTTACGGGTTTTCAGAGTTTTTAGGGTCTTTTGGGTTTTTAGGGGTTATTTTTGAGTTTTTTAGGGGCTTTAAAGTTTTGTAGAGTTTTTAAACTTTTTAGGGATTTTAATGTTTTTTAGAGTTTTTAGTGGTTTTATGGTTTTATTGTATTTTCATGGTTTTTAAGTTTTTCAGGGATTTTTATGGTTTTTAGGGCTATTTCAGTGTTTTTAGGGTTCTTCACATTTTCATGGATTTAGTCATTTTCGGTTTTTAGGTTTTTTTGACGTTTTCAGTGTTTTAAGGTTTTTAGAGTTTTTAACATTTTTAGGGGGTTTAAGGGGTTTTAAAGTTTTTAGTTGGTTTTCATGGGGTTTTAGGGTTTTAAAGGATTTTAGGGGTTTCATGGTTTTCAGTGTTTTTTCAAGGATTTTTGGGTTTTTTACATTTTCATGGATTTTTTCGGTTTTTTATGGTTTTTTATGGTTTTTAGGAAATTTAGAGGGGTTTTTGGATTTTTAGGGTTTTTGGGATCTTTTTGGATTTTTAGGGTTATTTTGAGTTTTTTAAGGTTTTTAAGGATTTTTAGAGTTTTTTTTAATGTTTTTAGGGGTTTTAAGGGTTTCTAGATTTTTAGTGATTTTTAGGGGTCTTAATGTTTTTTAGCAGTTTTTATGACTTTCAGGGGGTTTTAGTGTTTTTTTGGTTTTCATGGATTTTTAGGTGTTTTTTAGGACTTTTAAAGTTTTTAAGGATTTTAGGGATTTTAGGTATTCTGAGGGTTTTTATGGTTTTTCAGGGGATTTTAGGTATTTTTGGGTCCTTCATGGGTGTTAGGGACTATTTCGGTTTTTTGGGGTTTTTTTGAGGTTTTTTGGGTTTTTAATGGTTTTTATACATTTTTACCATTTTAGGGGTTTAATGGGGTTTTAGAGTTTTTTTGAGATTTTTTAGGGTTTATGGGTTTTTAGGGTTTTTATGGTTTGTTGGGGTTTTGTTGTTTTAAGGGGGTTTTTAGTGCTTTTAGGGTTTTTTATGTTTTCATTGATTTTAGGGGGTTTTTTGGATTTTTTGATTTGTAGGGTTTTTTATGTGTTTTAGGGATTTTGAGTGGTTTTAGGGGTTTTCATAGGTTTTAGGGTTTTCCAGGGATTTTATGGTCTTTGATGGGGTTTTAGGGGTTTAATGATTTTTTTTATATTTTTTACGTTTTTAGGTGTTTTAAGGGTTTTTAGAGGTTTTAGTAGATTTTTTGGGTTTTATGGGTTTTTAGGGGTTTTAATGGTTTTCATGGGTTTTTAGGGTTTCTATGATTTTTTAACATTCATGGATTTTTGGGGGTTTTTTAGGATTTTTATGGTTTGAGGGTTTTTTTAGGGATTTTAGGGATTTTTTGGGTTTTTTGGGGTTTTACGGGTTTTCAATATTTTTTGTGTTTTTATGGGATTTTTAGGGTTTTTATGGTTTTTAGAGTTTTTTTAACGTTTTAGGGGTTTTATGAGTTTTTAGGGTTTTTAAGGTTTGTAGGTGTTTTTTATATTCTTCGGGGGTATTTTAGGGTTTTTAGGGCTCTTTACGTTTTCATGCATTTTTATGGTTTTTAGGGGGTTTTGGGTTTTAGGGATTTTGACGGTTTTTATGGTTTTCTAGGGGTTTTTAGGGTCTTTCAGGGTTTTTAGTGTCTTTTTGGGTTTTTAGGGGTTTTTTTCAATTTTTTAGTGTTTTTAAGGTTTCTAAATTTTTAAAGGTTTTTAGGGGTTTAAAGGGTTTTTTGGTTTTTAGTGTTTTTTAGGATTTTTATGGGTTTTATGGTTTTTAGGGGTTTTATAGTTTCTAGGGTTTTTATTGTTTTCTATGTTTTCATGGATTTTTAGGGGATTTTTAGGAATTTAATGATTATTGGGGTTTTTAAGGGTTTTCTTTAGGTTTTTTAGTGTCTTTTTAGGTTTTCTTAGGTTTTTAGTTTTTTTTGAATTTTTAGGGTTTTTTGGGTTTTTAGATTTTTTGAACATTTTTAGGGGTTTTTAATTTTTTAGTGGGTTTTTAGGGTTTTTAGTGGGGTTTTAATAGATTTTATGGTTTTGAGATTTTTTAGTGTTTTCTACATTTTCATGGATTTTTTGGGGTTTTATGGGTTTTATGGTTTTTAGGGGTTTTTCAAGGTTTTTAGGGGTTTTGACATTTTCTTGGATTTTTTTGGGTTATTTTTTTGGATTTTTAGGGGTTTTAGGGGGGTTTTTTGGGTTTTTTGGGATTTTAGGGATTTTAGGGTTTTTGGGTTTTTGGGGGGGTTATAGGGTTTTTGGTGGTTTTTAGGGTGTTTTTGGGTTTTGAGGGTTTTTTTAGTTTTTTAGGTTTTAATGGTTTTTTATAGTTTTTAACATTTATAGGGGTTATAAGTTCTTTTAGGGTTTTATTGGGTTTTAGTGTTTTTATGGTTTTTAGGGGTTTTATGGTTTTCAAGGGTTTTTTATGGGTTTTAGGGTTTTCTACGTTTTCATTGATTTTTAGGATTTTTTAGGATTTTTATGGTTTTTAGGTTTTTTTTAGGATTTTGTGGTGTTTTCAGGGTTTTCAGGGGGGTTTATGGTTTTTATGGTCTCCTTGGGTTTTTTGTTTTTTTTTTGGTTTTTTAGGGGTTTTATGGTTTTTAGTGTTTTTTTATGTTTTTAGGGGTTTTAAAGGTTTTTAGTGTTTTTAATGGTTTTTAGGGTTTTCATGGGTTTTTGGGGTTTTTAAGGTTTTTAGGGATTTTATAGTTTTCAAGGGTTTTTCATGGTTTTTAGGGTTTTTTATGTTTTCATTGATTTTAGTGGTTTTTTGTATTTTTATGGCTTTTTGGGTTTTTAGGAATTTTTTGTGGTTTTATGCTTTTTTCTGGGTTTTTATGGTCTTTTGGGTTTTTATGGTTTTTTTGTGTTTTCTAATGGTTTTGTAGGTTTTTAAAGTTTTTTTCGTTTTTAGGGGTTTAAAGGGGTTTTAGATTTTTTAGTGGTTTTTAAGGCAAGGAAGATGCGAGGTTCATGCTATCCCCCCCCCCCCCCCCCCCAAATTTATTAGAAAGAAGATGCAAGAGACAAGGGAGGGGAGGGGTCAAATGACCCACACCCAAAAAATCCTTTACAAAACCAACCCCAAAAAACTCCAAAAGAAAGAACCAAAAACACACAAAGCAAAAAAACAGAAAAGACTCCAACAACACCTCAAAGCTCATCATCAACCAACAGCCATCAACACCAACCATATACACCAACTTCATCAACCCAACTTCATCACCATAGATTCACAAGACACCAGCCACCAAGAACCCTCATTCATCACCAAGAAACATCATCTTCTAGCAATCCGCAACCAGCAACCAACAGCGGAAGCCACAAAGGACACACATGATAGCACAAAACAACAGTAATAGAACAAAAAAAGCAGGCAACCAGAGGAAATGGAAAGTAGGGCCTCCCCCTCCAGGCCATTGGAACCAGTCCCAAGTAGACCGGAGCACACCAGAACTGGCGTTTAGCCGGAAAGAGGTCCGACTGGGATTTTGTGGCCGGAAGTGCATCTGACGCCAAGAAAACCACGGCTGAGACCAAATCCTGAGCTCCAAGAAGATCCAACTGCATCCTGCAACGATCAATTCGGAGGCAGTGGCGAGTGCACAGAGGCCGCAATGAGATCTCGAGGGAACGCCAAAACAGACACCAATCACGCCAAGCCCAACAGCAAGCTCTCAGAGCCACAAGTAGAACCCAGATCTAGAGAGGAAGACACAGATCTGGCAACCTAGATCCAGACCACACGGAGCCGATGCAAGCTGAAACCGGACAGGGTTCCCGAAGTCAAGAGAGTCGAAGTCACCTCTACGTGAACCAGAGCCAGCGACTAGCGGCAAGGTGCGACGAGGCCACCACCAGATCAAAAATGAAGGCAGGGCAATTGTGAACTACCTCCATCGACGCCAATCCAGGGCCGAGCCGCAGTCACCGAGGACGGAACACGTCGGAGGGGGAGGTAAGAAGATCCGAAGGGCTACCCTAGCGACGTGGGGAGAGGAGAAGAGTCGCCGCTCTGAGGCCCTTAGCCTTTAGTGTTAGTGGTTTTTAGGGATTTTATGGGTTTTTAGAGTTTTTAAGGTTTTTTGGGGGTTTTATGTTTTTAGGGGGTTTTCAAGGTTTTAGGGTTTTTTATGTTTTCCTTGATTTTTAGAGGTTTTTAAGACTTTTATGGTTTCTAATATTTATTAGGGTTTTATGGATTTTGAGGGTTATTAGGGATTGTTAAGGGTTTTTTGGGTTTTTCGGGGTTTTAGGGTCTTTTGGGGGTTTGAGGTTTTCTTGAGTTTTTTGGGTTTTTAAGGTTTTTTGAGTATTTTAACGGTTTTGAGGGTTTCAGCGTTTTTTGAGTTTTTAGTTGTTATTACGCTTTTTGCGGTTTCTGGGGATTTTTAAGGTTTTTAGGGGTTTTATAGATATCATGATTTTTGGGGGGGTTTAGGGGGTTTACATTGTCATGGATTTTTAGGAGTTTTTTAGGATATTATTTTTTTTATGGATTTTAGAGATTTTTTAGGTTTTTTGGATTTTTCAGGTGATTTTAGGGTTTTAGGGTTTTTCAGGGTTTTTAGGGTCTTTTTTGGGTTTTTAGGCGTTTTTTTATTTTTTATGGTTTTTAAGGTTTTTAGAGTTTTTTTTAACATTTTTAGGTTTTTTAAGATTTTTTAGAGTTTTATGGGATTTTAGGGTGTTTAAGGGTTTTTAGGGGTTTTTAGGATTTTCATGGAGACTTCAAGGTTTTAAGGGTATTTTACATTTTCATGGATTGTTAGGGTTTTTTATGATTTTTTTGGTTTTAGGTATTTTTAGGGTCTCTATAGATTTTGAGGGTTTTAGGGTTTTTAAGAGGTTTTTAGGTTTTTTAGGGGTTTTCGGGGTCTTCGGGGTTAATGGGTTTTTTAGTATTTAGGGTTTTTAAGGATTCTAACATTTTTTGGGTTTAAATAGTTTTTAGAGTTTTTTGTGGGTTTTTAGGATTTTTATGGGTCTTTGGTATTTTAAGGTTTTTAGTGGTTTTATGGTTTTCATGCGTTTTCCAGATTTTTTGGGTTTTTTGGGTTTTTTGGGTTTTTTGGGTTTTTTATGTTCTCATGGATTTTTAGGGATTTTTTTAGATTTTTATGTTTTTTGGGCTTTTTAGTGTTTTTAGGGATTTTGAGGGTTTTTATGGGTTTTCATTTGTTTTTAGGGGTTTTTTATTTTTAGGAGTTTTAAGATTTTTTAGAATTTTTTAAAGTTTTTAGGGGTTTTGGGGGTTTTTAGAATTTTTAGTGGTTTTAGGTGATTTCTTGGTTTTCTGGATTTTTTTATGTTTTTTAGGGTTTTTTACATTTTCATCGATATTTAGGGGTCTTAGAATTTTTATGGTTTTAAGAGTTTTAAAAGGGAATTTTGGGATCTTTAGGTTTTTAGAGGTTTTCAAGGTTTTTTTGGGGTTTTATTGTTTTTTCTCAGTCTTTTAGGGTTTTAAGGTTTTCTATAGATTTTTAACCTTTTTATCGGTTTAAAGGGTTTTTAGGATTTTTATGGATTTTTAGATTTTTTTAGGTTTTTATCATTTTCAGGAGTTTTTCAAGGTTTTTTTTGTTTTTTATATTTTCATGGATTTTTAGGGGATTTTAGGATTTTTATGGTTTTTAAGGACTTTACGGATTTTTAGGGTTTTTAGTGTTTTTTGCAAGGAATTTATGGTTTTTGGATCTCTTATGGTTTTAGGGATTTTTTTGTGTTTTTTATGGTTTTTATGTTTTTTTAGAGTTTTTTAACGTTTTTAGGGGGTTTAAAGGGTTTTTAGAGTTTTTAGTGAGTTTTTAGGGTTTTTATGAGTTTTTTAGAGTTTTTAATTTTTTTAGGGGTTTTGTGATTTTTAGGGGTTTTCCAGGTTTTTAGGGATTTTTACGTTTTCTTGGATTTTAAGGGGGTTTTAGGATTTTTTTGGTTTTAGGGTTTTTAGGGGTTTTTAGTTTGAGGGGTTTTAGGGGTTTCATGTGTTTTTTTGGGTTTTAGGGATTTCCAAAATTTCTAGGGACTTTTGGGTTTTTGTGTTTTTTTTAGTCTTTTAGGGTTTTTAAGGCTTTTAGATTTTTAACCATTTTAGGAGTTTTTAGAGTTTTTAGTGATATTTAGGGTTTTTTTGGTTTTTTAATGTTTTAGGGGTTTTAATGGCTTCAAAATGTTTTTTTATAGTTTTTAGGTTTTTCTTAAGTTTTCATGGATTTTTAGTGTTTTTTTATAGTTTTAGGATTTTTTAGGGTTTTTAGGGATTTTGAGGGCTTTTAGAGTATTCAAGGTTTTTAGGGGGGGGGGGGGGTTTGGTTTTTATTGTCTTTTTGGGATTTTAGGGTTTTTTTTTTGAGTTTTTAGGGCTTTGAGTCTTTTAATGTTTTTGATCATTTTTAGAGGTTTTAAGGGTTTTGAGAGTTCTTTGTGGGGTTTCAGTGTTTTTATGTGTTTTCAACCTTTTTACGGTTTTAGAAGATTATATGGTTTTTAGAGGTTTTTCGAGGTTTTTAGGGTTCTTTACATTTTCATGGATTTTGAGGGGTTTTAAAGATTTTTATGGTTTTTAGGGATTTTTGGGGTCTTTGGGGATTTTTAGGGTTTTATTATTTTCAGGGGGTTTTATGGTTTTTAGGGGTTTTCCAGGTTTTTAGGTTTTTTTTAGTTTTTTTGGGTTTTCATGATATTTTAGTGTTTTTTATCGTTTTTAGGGGTTTAAAGTGTTTGTAGATTTTTAGTGGGTTTTTGGGTTTTTATGGATTTTTTATGTTTTTAGAGGTTTTATGTTTTTCATGGGTTTTTTAGCATTTTTAGTGTTTTTACGTTCCATATATTTTTTTTGGGTTTTTTAGGATTTTTACGGATTTTAGTGTTTTTAAGGGTTTTTATGGATTTTTAGGGGTTTTCAGGGTTTTTAAGGTCCTTTCGGGTTTTTATGTATTTTTTTGAGTTTTTAGGGTATTTAAGGTTTTTTAGTTCTTTTAACCTTTTTTGGGGTTTTAAGGGTTATTAGATTTTTAGTGGGGTTTTATGGTTTTTTGGGTTTTTTAATTTTCATGGATTTTAAGGGTTTTTAAAGATTTTTATTGTTCTTATGGTTTTTAGGGGTTTTAGGGATTTTAAGGGGGGTTTTTTTGGGTTTTTCAGGTTTTTTAGGGTTGTTAGGTTCTTTATGGGTTTTTATGGTTTTTTTTTGAATTTTTTAGGGTTTTAAGGTTTTTAAGTATTTTAACATATTTTTTGGATTTTTAGGGGTTTTAGAGTTTTTAGGGGTTTTATGGGTTTTTATAGGTTTTTAAGGCTTTCACGGGTTTTTATGGCTTCCAAGGATTTTTTTCTGGGTTTTTAAGGTTTGTTTCATTTCCAGGTATTTTTAGGGGGGTTTTAGGATATTTATGGTTTTTAGGGTTTTTTAGGGTTTTTAGGGTTTTTCAAAAAATTTAGGGGTTTTTCGGGTTTTTAGGGTCTTTTTTGGGTTTTAGGCTTTTCAGGCTTTTTAGGTTTTTTTATGTTTTCATGGATTTTTAAGGGTTTTGTATAAGTTTTATGTTTTTTCGGGGTTTTTAGGGTTTTTTAGGGTTTTTAGTGATTTAGAAGGGTTTTCAAAGGTCTTTAGGGGATTAAAGGTTTTCAGGGTTTTCAAGGTCTTTTGGGTTTTTAGGGTTTTTCAGTTTTTTAGGATTTTTAAGGTTTTTATAGGTTTTTTGGGTTTTTAAGGTTTTTATGGGTTTTATAGTTTTCATAGTTTTTTCATGGTTTTTAGGGGGTTTCAGGGTTTTTAGGTTTTTAGGGATTTTTAGGATTCTTATGGGTTTTAGGGTTTTCTGGGGATTTTAGGGTTTTTGAGGATTTTTATGGGTTTTAAGGTGTTTTGAGGTTTCTAGAGTTTCTCTGGGATTTTAGGGTCTTTTGGATTTTTTTGAGTTTTTTAAAGTTTTTTTAGGTTTTTAGTGTTTTCTAACGTTTTTAGGGTTTTAAGGGTTTTTAGATTTTTTTTTGTAGTTTTTAGTGTTTTTAATTGTTTTTAGGGTTTTTAATGTTTTTAGGGGTTTTATGGTTTTGAAGGGTTTTTAAGGGTTTTTAGGGTTTTTTACGTTTTCATGGATTTTTAGGGGTTTTTAGGATTTTTCAGGTTTTTAGGGTTTTTAGGTATTTTGATTTTGATGGTTTTCTAGGGTTTTAAGGGTTTTTAGGGGTTTTTATGGTTTTTAGGGTCTTTTTGGTCTTTAGGGTATTTTTAATTTTTTAGGGTTTTGAACGTTTTTAGAGGTCTTTAACGTTTTTTGGGGTTTAAAGAGTTTTTATAGTCTTTAGTGGTTTTTTTGGTTTTTTTCTGTTTTTTGGGTTTTTAAGGTTTTTAGGTGATTTATGGTTTTTAGGGGTTTTCAGGGTTTTTTGGTGTTTTTTTTTCACGATTTGTTTGGGTTTTTTGGATTTTTATGGATTTTAAGGTCTTTTAGAAGTTTTTATGTTTTTTAGGGTTTAAAGTGTTTTAGGTCTTTAAGGGTTTATAGAGTTTTTAAGGTTTTTACGTGGTTTTTAAGATTTTTGGGGTTTTATATTTTTCAGTGTTTTGCATAGTTTTTACATTTTCATTAATTTTATGGGTTTTATATGACTTTTTGGCTTTTACGGTTTTTAGGGATTTTTAGGGTTTTAAAGGTTTTCATGGGTTATTAGGGTTTTTTGAGTTTTTTTGGATTTGTAAGGTATTTAGAGTTTTTTATCGTTTGTAGGGGATTTGAGGATTTTTAGAGTTTGTTGTGGTTTTTTAGGATTTTATGGGGTTTAAGTTATTCTGAGGTTTTTGGGGTTTTTTTTATGGTTTTTATAGTTTTGATGGGATTTTCGTGGTTTTTAGGGTTCATTATGTTTTCATGGATTTTAGGGGTTTTAAAGTATTTTTTTGGGTTTTCAGGGGTTTTCAGGGCTTTTAATGTCTTCAGGGGTTTTTGGGTTTTTTTTGAGTTTTTTGGGATTTTAAAGGTTTTTTGGAGTTTTTATTTTCTTTAGGGGTTTTAAGAGTCTTTAGAGTTTTTAGTGGTTTTTTAGTTTTTTTATTGTTTTTAGGGTTATTAAGGGTTTAGGGGTTTCATGGTTTTGAAGGGGGGTTTTTAGGGTTTTTTATGTTTTTATATATTTTCTGGGGTTTTTATGATTTTTATGGGTTTTAGGGATTTTTTGGGTTTTTAGGGATTTTGAATGTTTATAGCGATTTTCAAGGATTTTTAGGGGTTTTTTGGGTTTTTTGGGTCTTTTGGGGTTTTTAGGATTTTTTGACTTTTTTAGGGTTTTAAGGTTCTTTTATGTTTTTTATCATATTTAGGGTTTTTAGAGTTTTTAGTGGTTTTTTGGGGTTTTATGGGTTTTCGGGGTTTTTTACGGTTTTAAGTGGTTTTATGGTTTTTGTTGGTTTTTGAGGGTTTTTAGGGTTTTTTACTGTTTTAAGGGATTTTTACAAGTTTTTATGATTTTTATGCATTTTAGTGTTTTATGAATTTTGAGGGTTTTTATGGTTTTTAGGGGGTTTATGGTTTTTAGGGTTTTTCAGTGTCTTTTTTGGTTTTTAGGGTCTTTTGAGTTTTTTATGGTTTTATAGTTTTTTGGAATTTTTTTAATATTTTTTACATTTTTAATGGGTTTTAAGATATTTTAGTGATTTTTAGGCATTTAACGGTTTTTAAGGTTTTAAAGGTTTTTTTTGGGGTTTTAGGGTTTTCATGGAGTTTTTAGGGTTTTATGCTTTTTTAATTTTTCATTGATTTTTAGGTGTTTTAAAGGAATTTTATTATTATTATAGTTTTTAGGGGTTTTAGGTATTTTAAGGGTTTTTAGGTTTTTTTAGATGGTTTTAGGGGGTTTTAGAGGGTTTTGAGGTTTTTACGGTCTTTTGGGGGTTTAAGGTTTTCTTTTTGAGTTTTTCATTATTTTTAGATTTTTTAACGTTTTTAGGTATTTTACATGCTTTTAGATTTTTTAGTGATTTTTAGGGGTTTTTTGGTTTTCAGGGGTTTTTATTGTTTTTTATGTTTTTATGGATTTTTAGGGGGTCTTTTTAGTATTTTTATAGTTTTTTGGATTTCGAGGGGATTTAGGGTTTTTGAGAGGTTTTTAGGGTTTTTAGGGGTCTTCAGGTGGTTTGGGTCTTTCTGATTTTTAGTTTTTTTGAGTTTTTAAGGTTTTTAAGGTTCTTTAGAGTTTATTGTGTTTTTAGGGGGTTTAAGGGTTTTTTGGATTTTTAGTGCGTTTTTAGGGGTTTTAGGGATTTTCATGGGTTTTTAAGGTTTTTAGGGGATTTTATGGTTTTCAAGAGTTTTTCAGGGTTTTTAGGGTTTTTACATTTTCATAGATTTCAGGGGTTTCTTAGGACTTTTTTGGTTTTTATAGTTTTTAGGTATTTTAGGGATTTTGAGGTGGCTTACATCTTTTTGGGGTTTTTAGGGTTATTATGGGTATTCAATGTTTTTATGGTTTTTATGATTTTGTTGGTTTTTATGATTTTTTTTTGGTTTTTAAGGTTTTTTAGAGTTTTTAGGGGGTTTTTAGGGTTTCTATGGATTTTTAGGGTTTTTAAGGTTTTTAGGGTTTTTTTTTTATTTTTGGAATTTTTCAGGGTTTTAGGATTTTTTACGTTTTCATGGATTTTAAGGCGTTTTTTAGAAATTTTGAGGGTTTTTAGAGGTTTTCATGGGTTTGTACTATTTTTAGGTATTTTCGGGGGTTTTAGGTTCTTCTTGTATTTTTGGGTTTTTTAACAGTTTTAGAGTTTTTTAACATTTTTAGAGGTTTATATTTTCATGGGATTTTCTTGGATTTAAGGGTTTTTTTCGTCTTCATGGATTGTTGAGGGATTTTTATGATTTTTTTTTGGTTCAGAGTTTTTTTTATTTTTTTAGGGTTTTTAAGGTTTTTGAGAGATTTTTAACATTTTAGGGGGGTTTAAGGGGTTTTTGAGTTTTTAGTGGTTTTAGGTTTTTTATGGGTTTTTGGTGTTTTTAAGGTTTTTAAGAGTTTCAATGGTATTTAAGGTTTTACAAGGTTTTTATGGTGTTTTACATTTTCTCAGCTTTTTAAGGGTTTTATAGGTTTTTTATGATTTTTAGTGTTTTTTGGGTTTTTTGGGATTTTGATTTTTTTTGGGTTTTCAGGGGGTTTTAGTGTTTGTCAAGGTTTTTCGGGTCTTTTTGGGTTTTGTGGATTTTTTTTGAGTTTTTAGGGTTTTTAAGGTTTATTATAGTTTTTAACATTTTTATGGGTTTTAAGGATTTCTAGAGTTTTTAGTTGGTTTTTAGGCTTTTATGGGTTTTTAGGATTTTTTAAGGTTTTTAGGGATTTTTACGATTTTAGGTTTTTTTTTCAGGGTTATTAGGGTTTTTATGTTTTCATGGATTTTTTAGGGTTTTTTAGGATTTGTGTGGTTTTTAGGGTTTTGAGGGATTTTGAGGGTTTTTAGGGTTTTCAGGAGTTTTTAGGGTTTTTAGGTTTTTCATGGTTTTTATGGTATTTTTGGGATTTTAGTGTTTTTTTTGTGTTTTTAGGGTTGTAAGGTTTTTTTTCGAGTTTTTAATGTTTTAGGGTTTTTAGGGTTTTTAGGGTTTTTTAAAGGTTTTAGGTGGTTTTAGGGTTTCTTGAGGGTTTAGGGTTTCTTATGATTTCATGGATTTTAGGGGTTTTTTGGATTTTTTATGGTTTTTATGGATTTTTAGGGTATTATGGATTTTGTGGGTTTTGAGGGTTTTTAGGGGTATTTACAGTTTTTAGTGTTTTTAGGGTTTTTAGGGTCTTTTTATGGTTTTCGGGGTTTTTTTCAGTTTTTTAGGATTTTAAAGGTTTTTATGATTTTCTAGGTATTTTCAAGGGTTTTGGGGGTTTTAGGGTTTTTAAGGTTTTTAGAGAATTTTAACGTTTTTAGAGGTTTTAAAGGTTTTTAGATTTTTTAGTGGTTTTTGGGCATTTTTGGGTTTTAGGGGTTTTTAAGGATTTCTAGGGTTCTTTAGGTTTTTTATGGTTTTTAGGGTTTGTTATGGATTTTTAGGTGTTTTTTTCATATTTTTATGGGTTTTTAGGGATTTTAGGGATTTCTAGGGGTTTTATGGGTTATCAGGGGGCTTAAGGTTTTTAGTGTTTCTCGAGGTTTTTAGGGTTTTTTTTTTTATTTTTAGGGTTTTTTGAGTTTTTAGGGTTTTTAAGGTTTTTTAGAGTTTTTTAATGTTTTTAGAGGTTTCAACGGTTTTTAGAGCTTTTTTACAGTTCTTATGGTGTTTTAGGGTTTTTTTAAATGTTTTTGGGGGGTTTTACTGTTTTATGGTTTTCCAAGGTTTTTTAGTGTTTTTAGGGGGTTTTACGTTTTCTTGGATTTTTATGGCTTTTGTAGGATTTTTATGGTTTTTATGATTTTTATAGATTTTCAGGATTTTTTGTGTTTTTCAGGGGTTTTAGAGTTTTTTTTGGGGGGGGGGGTTAGGGTCTTTTTAGTTTTTTGGGGGGTTTTAGGGTTTTTATTGCTTTTTAACCTTTTTAGGGGTTTTAAGGTTTTTTAGTGTTTTTAGTGTGTTTTTAGGGGTTTTAGGGGTTTTAAGGGCTTATTAAAATTTTAAGGTGTTTTATGGTTTTCAGGGGCTTTCAGGATTTTTAGGGTGTTAATGTTTTCATAGATTTTTAAAGGTTTTAAGGATTTTGATGTTTTTTAGGGTTTTTAGGGGTTTTGGGGTTTTAGGGGTTTTCTGGGGGTTTTTTGGGTTTTTAGGTGTTTTTATAGTTTTAGGGTCTTTTTGGTGTTTTAGAACATTTTTTAAGTTATTAAGGGTTTTTAAAGTTTTTCTAGTATTAACATTTTTTGGGGATTTAAGGGGTTTTAGAGTTTTAGTGGGTTTTTTGGGTTTTATGGGTTTTTACGATTTTTTAGGGTTTTAGTGGTTTTTTGGTTTTGAGGGTGTTCTCAGGGTTTTTAGGGTTTTTTTTACATTTTCATGGATTTTTTTGGGTTTTTATTATTTTTATGCTTTTTAGGGGTTTTTAAGATTTGTAGGGATTTTGAGGGGTTTTACTAGTTTTTAGGGGGTTTGGGGGTTTTTTAGGGGTTTTCAGTGTTTTTAGAGTCTTTTGGGTTTTTAGGGTTTTTTGAGTTTTTTAGGTTTTTTAGGTTTTTTATGATTTTTTATAGTGTTTTAATGTATTTAGGGCTTTCAAGGGTTTTTATAGTTTTTAATGGTTTTAGGGTTTTTATGGGTTTTTAGGGTTTTTAATGTTTTTATGTGTTTTTATGATTCTCGCGTTTTTTCAGGGTTTTGAGATTTTTTTTATATTTCCATTTATTTTTATGGGTTTCTTAGGATTTTTATGGTTTTTTGGGTTTTTTGGTTTTTTGGGATTTTGAGGGGTTTTAGGGTTTTCCAGCGTTTTAGGGTTTTTATGGGTTTTCAGGGTTTTAGGGCGATTTTGTGTGTTAGGGTTTTCTTAAGTTTTTTAAGGTTTTTAAGTTTTTCAAAAAAAATTAACATTTTTAGGGGTTTAAAGGGATTTTGTAGTTTTTAGTGGGTTTGGGGGTTTTGATTTTTTTAGGGTTTTAAAGGTTTTTAATGTTTTTATTATTTTTTGGGGCTTTTAGGGTTTTTGGGGATTTTTACATTTTCATAGATTTTTAGGGTTTTTTAGTATTTTTGTGTTTTTCAGGATTTTTTAGGATTTTTAGGGATTTTCTGGTGTTTTAGGGTTTTTAATTTCTTTTTGGGTTTTTAGGGGTTTTTTTTGTTTTGCAGGATTTTTGAAATTTTTAGATTTTTTTAACGGTTTTAGGTGTTTTAAAAGATTTAAGAGTTTTTAGTGGTTTTTAAGGTTTTTAAGGGTTTTTAGGGTATTTTAAGGTTTTAGGGGTTTTTATGGTTTTTAGAGTTTTTAATGTTTTCATGAAATTTTAGGGTAGAAGAGGTACGAGGCCAGGCTATTCCTGACCCCCGCAAAATTTCTTATTATGAAAAAAGACGCAGTAGACAAGGGAGGGGAGGGGTCAAACGACCCACACCCAAAAACCCTAAACAAACCAAAAACCAAAAAACCCAAAGAACCAAAATGCACAAAAAAAAAGACATAAAACCAGAATAGAACCCAGCAGCAGTCCCAACCAAACAACAAACAACATCCAGTAACATCACAATTTCGAGGTTTTTTAGAGTCTTTTAACATTTTTTGGGTTTTAAGGGTTTTTAGTGGTTTAAGATTTTTAGGGTTTGTTAGGGTTTTTAAGGTTTTATGGGTTTATGGTTTTAAGGGTTTTTCATGGTTTTTTACATTTTCATGGACTTTCCGTGTTTTTTAGGATTTTTATGGTTCTTAAGTTTTTTAGGGATTTTAGGTATTTTGAGGGTTGTTAGGGGTTTTTCAAGGGTTTTTGATGTTTTACGGGTTTGAAGGGGGTTATTTTTGACTTTTTAGGTTTTTAATGTTTTTTTAGAGTGTTTTAACATTTTTTGATTTCTAAGGTTTTTTAGAATTTTTAGTGGTTTTTAGGGGTTTTCCTGTTTTTTTAGGGTTTTTATGGTTTGGGGGGTTAGGGTTTTTTATGTTTTCCTGGATTTTTTGGGGGGTTTTTAGGTTTTTTATGGTTTTTAGGTTTTGTATGGTTTTTAGGGATTTTGATGTTTTTAAGGTTTTTTGAGGTTTTTAAATGTCTTTGGGTTTTTACGATTTTTTTGAATTTTTTAGGGTTTTTAAGGTTTTTAGAGATGTTTAACCTTTTTAGGGGGTTTGAGGTTTTTTATTGGTTTATGGGGTTTATGGGTTTTTATGGTTTTCAGGGGTTTTTAAGGGATTTTAGGGTTTCTTATGTTTCCATGGATTTTTAGCCATTTTTGAGGATTTTTATGGCTTTTAGCGTTTTTTAGGGATTTTATAAATTTTGAGGGGTTTTAGTGTTTTGTGGGTTTTTAGGGTTTTTATTGTTTTTATGGTTTTTAGGGTTTTTTGGCTTTTTAGGATTTTTTAGTTTTTAGGTTTTGAATGGTTTTTTAGAGTATTTTAATGTTTTAAAAGCTTTTATTTGTCTTTAAAATTTTTTGTGGTTTTTTAGTGTTTTTGTGGATTTTTAGGGTTTTTTATGAATTTTAGGGGGTTTTCTGGGTTTTTAGGTGTTTTTAAAATTTCATGGATTTTTGGGGATTTTTGGATTTTTATGGATCCTAGATTTTTTAGGTTATTTAGAGATTGTGATGGTTAGTGTTTTTCATTGGTTTTATAGGTTTTCACAGTTTTTAGTGTCTTGGGTTTTTAGGGGTTTTTTTGTGTTTTTTATGGGTTTTAGGGGGTTTTAGAGTTTTTTAACATTTTTAGGGGTTTTAGGTTTTCAGGGGTTTTTCAGGGTTTTTAGGGTTTTTTAATTTGTCATGGATTTTAGGGTTCTATAGGTTTTTTATGGTTTTAAGGGGTTTTGGGGATTTTAAAGGGTTTTAGGGGTTTTAGAGTTTTTAGGGGTTTTCATGGTTTTTAGGGTATTTTTGTGGTTTTAGGGTTTTTTGATTGATTTTTAAGGTCTTTAGGTGTTTTAAGGGGTTTTAGTGTTTTTAGTAGTTTTAGGGTTTTTAAGGTTTTTGAGAGATTTTTAACATTTTTAGGTGTTTTAAGGGTTTTTAGTAGTTTTTAGTAGTTTTTAGAGTTTTTACAGTTTTTAGGGTTTTAATGGTATTCAGGGTTTTTTTTCAAGGTTTTTATAGGTTTTTACATTTTCATGACCATAAGCAACAACTTCATCAAACAACAACCAACATCCAGTAGCAGCATGACCACCAACACTAGTAGCAGCATGACCATAAGCAATAACTTCATCAAAATTCATCAGCACGATATGAGTGTCACCATAGTAAAACCTGCCTCAGCAACGCCATGCTTCATCACCTTACCAAGATCAACAACTATCAGCCTGTACTCCAATCTTAGATTATCAATCCTACACCACTTAACAACGCCGCCCCTATTGAGACGTGCCCTTGACGCCGTGCTGAACCACCAACACCATCCCAACACCGCGACTTGCACCATTATACGAAACTAAGGTGGATTTTAGTGTGATTGGGAGGGAAGCAAGAGCAGAGGTGGGCACACGAGCCAAGGGGGACGACAACGGTGAGAAGTTGCACCCCAGTATCCAATTCCAACAGACACTCAGTTTCCAACATCCATCATCTCCTTCAATAGATCCCAGCCAAGCAGCGACCATCACCCAGGAGCCCAGATCCTAGAAACCAGCACCTCCTTGCCAATCAGCTTCCAAATCTAAACATACCCTCCAAAGACCTAAAACATGACCAGACAACACCCCACACCTAGCATCACAACCATCATCCAGCACTAGCAGCAGTTCACAACTAGTCCATCCATACACAGAGCCAAAAATATCACTTTGGAACCCCAAAAAACCATAGGGCAACAAATTAGCCTGATCGTAACACAAATTAAGTCATCCCGCATCAACAACATCAAACAAAGACAAAGATGAGGAACCAGAAAAACATACCCGCATCTTTAGTACAAACCATTGACCAATAGATCTGAGAGCCCGCACCACCGAACCAAGCAAGCCACCAGCAAGCTGACGCAAAGCCTTCCGAATCCACCATCTCCACCGAAACCAGTCACAACAGCAACCGAACCACCAGAAGGAATCCATCGACGAAGCCCAAAATCTCGTCATTGTTGAGACCCTGTCCGCCATTGAGACCCTCGCCGCCGCTGACCCGTGGAAACGCCAAATCTGCACACTCGAACCCAATCTGACCAGTAGGGTTCCCAGATTGCGCGAAACCCCAAATCCCCATTGGATTTGTGACCGCCACCAATTCTTGCCGCCCACAAGCCAAGATCCACAAAGGCCAACGCCAGAAGAAAGCCAAGCCGGGGGTCGCGCTGGTGACTCCCAAGAGAAACTCACCGCTATAAAGTCGTCACCAAATAAGCCAAGCCCTGCTTGAATCTAAAACCAAAGGCACAAAAAAAATTCATTACTCGGTTAAGTCGAAGTCGTCGAAGACAGGAAACCACAACAGCTTCCAAAGAACACTATCGCCAAGATCGCCGCCCACAGGTAGGAAAGGATGAATATCCATCACTGAAACCCCAAGAGGAAGCCAGGAGGAACCCTGTAAGCAGCGCTGAGAGAGAGAGAGATCCAGGAGAGTGCGTTGCCATCCTTAGGGTTTTTTGGTGGTTTTATGGTTTTTAAGGTTTTGTATTGTTTTAGAGTTTTTTACATTTTCATGGATTTTTAGGGTTTTTTTGGTTTTTTTGTTTTTCAGGATTTTAATTTTTTTTAGGGATTTTCAGGAGTTTTAGGGGTTTTCAGGTGTTTTCAGGTGTTTTCAGGGCTTTTAAGGATTTTCTGGATTTTTAGGGTCTTTTTGGGGTTTTAGGTTTTTTTTTGAGTTTTTATGGTTTTTAAGGTTTTTTAGACTTTTTATCGTTTTAGTGGTTTTAAGTGTTTTTAGTGCTTTTAGTGGTTTTTAAGGTTTTTTAATGTTTTTAGGGGTTTTGTGGTTTTAAAGTGTCTCTCGAAGTTTTAGGTTTTCTTATGTTTTTATGGATTTTTAGGGTTTTTTGGATTTTATGGTTTTTAGGGTTTTTTAGTGTTTTTAGGGATATTGTGGGTTTTAGGGTTTTGCCGGGGCTTCTAGATATTTTAAGGTTTTTCAGGGTTTTAGGTTCCTTTTGGGTTTTAAGTTTTTTTGGGGTTTTTTAGGATTTTTAAGGTTTTTTAGAGTTTTTAGCATTTTTAGGGTTTTGAGAGTTTTAAGATTTATTAGTGGTTTTTAAGGTTTTTTTGGTTTTTAGGGGTTTTTTGGGTTTGGCTATTTTTTTAATGTTCTTAGGGATTTTTAAGGTTTTTAAGGGGTTTTTTTTTTTGGGAATTTTAAGTTTTCTTTGATATTTTGTGGGTTTTTAGGGGTTTTACGGTTTTCTGAGTTTTTAAGGTTTTTTAAGGATTTTAAGGGGTTTTAGTGGTTTTAGGGGTTTTTAGGGTTTTTGGGTTTTTTCAAGTTTTCCAGGGGTTTTAAGGGTTTATAGAGTTTTTTAACGTTTTTAGGGGTTTTAAGGGTTTTTATAGTTTTTAGTATTTTTTGGGGTTTTTTAGGTTTTTTAGTATTTTTATAGTTTTTAGGGGTTTTAAGGATTTTGTGAATTTTTAGGGGGTTTTAGGGTTTTAGGGGTTTTAGGGGGTTTTAGGGGTTTAGGGGTTTTTTGGGTCTTTTGGGCTTTTAGGGTTTTTTTATTTTTTTTATTTTTATGGTTTTTATAGTTTTTTAAAAAAAATTGGGGTTTTAAGGGTTTTAAAGTTTTTTGTGGTTTTATAGATTTTTAGGGTTTTTAAAGGTTTTTTGGGGTTTTATGGATTTCAGGGGGTTTTTTAGGTTTTTAGGGTTTTTTACATTTTCATGGATTTTTAGGGGTTTTTGTATTTTTAGGGTTTTTAGTTTTTTTAGGGATTGTGAGGGTTTTTATGGGTTTTCAGGGGTTTTTAGGGTTTCAGGGTTTTTCTGGGTTTCAAGGGTCTTCTTGGGGTTTTAAGTTTTTTTATGGTTATTTAGAGTTTTTAAACATTTTTTGGGGTTTTAAGGGTTTTAGAGTTTTTAGTTATTTTTAGGGTTTTCATGGGCTTTTACGATTTTTTAAGGTTTTTAGAGGGTTTATGGTTTTTAGGTTTTTTTCAGGGTTTCTATGGTTTTTTACATTTTCATGGAATTTTAGTAGATTTTTATGATTTTTATGGATTTTACGGTTGTTGAGGGTTTTTAGGGTTTTTTAGGGTTTATAAGAGTTTTCAGGGTTTATAGGATTTTTAGGTGTTTTCAGGGTTTTTAGGGACCTTTTGGTTTTTTTGGTTTTTTTTGGGTTTTTTTGGTTTTTTTTTTGAGTTTTGGGGTTTGAATGTTTTTTGTTAGGGGTTTTAAGGATTTTTAGAGTTTCTACCGGTTTTTTATGGGTTTTATGGATTTTTTGGTCTTTTTCGATTTTTATTGTTTTTATGGATTTTTGGGGGGTTTTAGGGTTTTTTTATGTTTTCATGGATTTTTAAGGGTTTTTGGGATTTTTATGGTTTTACGGTTTTGAGGGATTTTGTGGTGTTTTAGGGTTTTTCATGGGTTTTATTTTTTATTGGGTTTTTAGGGTTTTTTTGAGTTTCTAAGGGATTTTAAGGTTTTTTTTGGGTTTTTAATGGTTCTAGGGGTTTAAATGGGTTTTTAGAGTTTTTAGTGGGTTTTAAGGTTTTTATGGGATTCTAGGGTTTTTAAGTTTTTTTGGTTTTCATGGGTTATTCAGGGTTTTTAGGTTTTTTACAATTTCATGGATTTTTTAGGATTTTTATGGTTTTTAGGGTTTATAGAATTTTTTTGGGTTTTTAGGTTTTTCCATGGTGTTAAGGATCTTTTGGGGTTTTAGGGGTTTTTTGAGTTTTTTAGGGTTTTTAAGTCGTTTTAGATTTTTCAAACATTTTTAGGGGTTTTAAGGGTTTTAGATTTTTTTACTATTTTTCAGAGTTTTTATTGGTTTTTAGGTTTTTTAAAGCTTTTTAGCAGGTTTTATGGTTTTCAATGGTTTTTATGGTTTCTACGTTTTCTTGTACTTTTAGGATTTTTATGGTTTTTATGGTTTTGAGGGTCGTTATGAATTATGAGGTTTTTTAGGGCTCTTATGGGTTTTTAGGGTTTCTAGGCTTTTTTAGAGTTTTTAATGTTTTTAGAGGTTTAAGGGTTTTTAGATTTTTTAGTGGTTTTTAGGGGTTTTAAAGATTTTTAGGGTTTTTTAATGTTTTTTAGGGGTTTGTATGGTTTTCAAGTGTTTTTTAGTGTTTTTAGGGATTTTTACATTTTCATGGATTTTTAGGGGTTTTTATGATTTTTTGTTTTTTAGGTTTTTAGGACTTGGGAATTTTGAGGGGTTTTATGTTTTTTCCGAGTTTTTTAGGGTTTTAGGTGTTTTAAGGGTTTTTAGGGACTTTTTGTGATTTTAAGGTATTTTTTTAGTTTTTACAGTTTTTTAACATTTTTAGGGGTTTAAAGTGTTTTTATAGTTTTTAGTGGTTTTATGGTTTTTAAGGGTTTTGGGGTTTTTAATTTTTTAGGGGTTTTTATGATTTTCAAGGGGTTTTTAGGGTTTCTAGGGTTTTTACATTTTCATGGTTTTTATGGGGTTTTTAGGATTTGTATGGTTTTCAGGGATTTTGAGGGTTTTTAGGTTTTTTCAGGGGTTTTTTGGGTTTTTATCATCTTTTTGGATTTTTGGGTTTTTTTTTGAGTTTTTAGGTCTTTATGGTTTTAAGGGTTTGTCGTTATTAGGGGTTTTAGGGTTTTTTGAAATTTTTAGGGGGTTTTGTGGTTTTCAAAGGTTTTTTAGTGTCTTTAAGGTTTCTTATGTTTTAATAGATTTTTTGGGTATTTTTAGGATCTTTATTATTTTAGGGTTTTTTGGGGTTTTTATGTATTTTGAGGGTTTTTACGGTTTTTTGGGGTTTTTACGTTTTTACGTTTTTTCAGGGTTTTTAGGGTCTTTTTGGGTTCTTAGGGGTTTTTTGAGTTTTTTAAGGGTTTAAATATTTTTTAGAGTTTTTACTCTTTTAAGGGGTTTTATGGGTTTCTAGAGTTTTTAGTGGTCTTTTTGGGTTTTATGGGTTTTTAGGGTTTTTTATGTTTTCAGGGATTTTAGGGGGTTTTTTAGATTTTTTTTTTGGTTTTTAGGGTTTTTAGGGGTTTTCATAGTTTTTAGAGATTTTTGGGTTTTTATGTTTTTTAAGTTTTTTAGGGTTTTAAAGGGTTTGGAGTTTTTAAACGTTTTGAGGGTTTTAAAGTTTCTTTGAGTTTTTAGGGGGTTTTAGCGTTATTGTGTGTTTTTATAGCCTTTTAAAGTTTTTAAGGGTTTTTATTTTTTTAGGGGATTCTCAATGTATTTGGGGTTTTTTATGTTTTCATGGATTTATAATGGATTTTTAGTTATTTTATGGTTTTCAGGGTATTTTTGGGTTTTTAGGGCTTTTAAGGGGTTTTAGGGTTCTTTAAGAATTTTTTGAGGTTTTTTTTCTTTTTTCAAGGTTTTATTGGTTTTGGTGTTTTTAGAGGGTTTTTACGGGTTTTCCATGTTTTAGGGTTTTATACATTTTCATGGATTTTTAGGGGTCTTTTAGGGTTTTTATGGTTTTTAAGGATTTTAGGGGGTTTTAGGGTTTTTCAGGAATTATAGGGGGTTTCAAGGATTTTAGATGGTTTTTTTGGTTTTTTTTATGTTTTTAGGGTTCTAATGGTTTTTTATAATTTTTTAACATTTTTAGGAATTTTTACGGGTTTTAGAGTATTTAGTGTTTTTTTGGGGTTTTAAGGTTTTTAGGGGGTTTTATGGTTTTTTGGGGCTTTTCAGGGTTTTTATAATTTTTTATGTTTTCATGGATTTTTATGGGTTTTTAGGGTTTTTAGGGTTTTTAATGGTTTTTAGGGTCTTTTGGGTTTTTTAGGCTTTTTTTGATTTTTTAGGGGTTTAATGGTTTTTACAGTTTTTAGTGGTTTTAGTGTTTTGATGGGTTTTAGGATTTTAAAATGTTTTTAGGCGTTTTTATGATTTTTAGGGGTTTTTAGGTTTTTTATGTTATCATGGATTTTTAGAGGTTTTTTATGTTTTTTATTTTTTCAGGGTTTTTCATGGTTTTTAGGGTGTTTTTGGTTTGTAGGGGTTTTTTGTGTATTTTAGGGGTTTTAAGAGCGTATAGAGTTTTTATTAGTTTCTAGGTTTTTTATGGGTGTTTAGTGTTTTTAAGGTATTTACCGGTCTTATGGTTTTTAGGATTTTTAGGGATTTTTAGGTTTTCATGGAATTTTAGGGGGTTTTAAGGATTTTAAGGGGGTTTAGGGTTTTTTAAGTTTTTTTTGAGTCTTCTTGTGTTTTTAGGGTTTTTTTAGTTTTTTTGGGTTTTAATGGTTTTTATGGGGTTTTAGGGTTTCTTAAGGTTTTAGGGGTTTTATAGTTTTCAGGGGTTTTTAAGGATTTTCAGGAGTTTTATGTTTTCATGGATTTTTAGTGGTTTTTTAAGATTTTCATGGTTTTTAGGGTTTTAGTGCTTTTGAAGATTTTTAGGGGTTTTCAGGGGGTTTTAGGGTTTTTATGGGTTTTGAGGGGTTTTAGGGTCTTTTTGGGTTTTTATGGGTTTCTTGAGTTGTTTAGGGTTTTTAGAGTTTTTTTTAACGTTTGTAGGGACTTTAAGGGGTTTTAGAGTTTTTTGTCGTTGTTAGGGTTTTTATGGAATTTTAAGGGTTTTAAAGGTTTTTAGGGGTTTTATGGTTTTTAGGGTTTTAAAGGGATTCAACGTTTTCATGGGTTTTTAAGGGATTTTATGAATTTTATGGGTTTTAGTGTTTTTTAGGGTTTTTAGGGATTTTGAGGCTTTTCATGTGTTTTTAGGGGGTTTTATGATTTTAATTGGTATTAGGGTTTTTTTAGGGATTTTGAGGGGTTTTAGGGGTGTTTTGGTTTTTTTAGGGTTTTTAGGGGTTTTCAGGGTTTTAGGGTCTTTTGGGCAAGGAAGATGCGAATTTTAGGGTCTTTTGGGGTTTTAATGTTTTTTTGAGTTTTTTAGGGTTTTTATGGGTTTTTATGGTTTTTTAACATTTTTATGGGTTTCTAGTTTTTTAGTGGTTTTATGTTTTTATGGGTTTTTAAAGATTTTTAAGGTTTTTTACGTTTTTGTTGTTTTTAGGGGGTTTTTCATATTTTATGGAATTTAGGATTTTTTTAGTATTTTTATGGAATTTAGAGTTTTTTAGGGTTTTTTAGGGATTTTTACGGGGTTTATGGGTTTTCAAAGGGTTTTAGGGTTTTTAGGGGGTTTTAGCGTTTTTAAGGTTTCAGGGCTTTCATGGTCTTTTGGGTTTTTAAGGAATTTTTGAGTTTTTTAGTGCTTTTAAGGTTTTTAGATCTTTTTAATATTTTTATGGGTTTCAATGGTTTCTAAAGTTTTTAGAGGGTTTTTAGGGTTTTTAAGGTTTTTAGGTGCTTTTATCATTTTTAGGGATTTTTAAGGGTTTTTAAGGTTTTTTACATTTTCATGGATTTTTGGGCTTTTTTAGGATTTTTATAGTTTTCATTGTTTTTAGTGGTTTTGATGGTTTTTACAGTTTTCAGGATTTTTTAGGGTTTTTCGGGTTTTTCGGGGGGTTTTAGGTTTTTTTGGGTTTTAGGGTTTTTTTTGGGGGTTTTAGGTTATTTAAAGTTCTTTTAGAGTTTTTAACATTTTTAGGGGTTTAAGGTTTTTTGTGTTTTTAGTGATTTTTAGGGTTTTATTGGTTGTTTTAGGTTTTAAGGTTTTGGGGGGTTTTCGAGTTTTCAAGGGTTTTTGGGTGTTTACGTTTTCTTGGATTTTTTCCGGTTTTTTAAGATTTTCATGGTTCTTAAATTTTTTTAGGGTTAGAGATATTTTTAGGGGTTTTAGTGGTTTTTAGGGGTGTTCAGGTTTTTTTCGTCTTTTGGGGTTTTTAGGGATTTTTAATGTTTTTTTGTGGTTTTTAAGGTTTTTAGAGTTTTTAAAAGTATTTAGGGGTTTTAAGGGGTTTTAGAGTTTTAGTGGGTTTTATGGTTTTTATGGGGATTAGGGTTTTTTAAGGTTTTTAGGGTTTTATGGTTTTAATGGTTTTTTCGGGTTTTTAGGGTTTTTTGCGATTTCTTGGGTTTTTAGGGGTTTTATGTTTTTCATAATTTTTATGTTTTTTAGGGTTTTTAGGGATTTTGAGGGGTTTATGGTTTTTTTGGGGGTTTTAGAGGTTTTTAAGGTTTTTAGGTTCTTTTTGGGTTTTTAGGGTTTTTAGTTTTTTAGTGTTCTTAAGGTTTTTAGATTTTTTTAACGTTCTTATGGGTTTTATGGTTTTTTAGAGTTTTTAGTGGGTTTGTAGTGTTTTTTTTGGATTTTTTGGGTTTTTAAGGTTTTTATGGTTTTCAGGGTTTTAGGGTTTTTTACGTTTTCATGGATTTTTATGGGTTTTATGATTTTTATGGTTTTTCGTTTTTTTTAGGGTTTCTAGGGATTTTCAGGTTTTTTAGGGTTGTTCTTGGGGTTTTAATGTTTTTTTGTGTTTTTAGGGTTTTTAAGGGTTTTTAGAGTTTTTAAATGTTTTTAGGGGTTTTAGAATCTTTATTGGTTTTTAATGTTTTTATGGGGTTTTTTCGTCTTTATGGGATTTTATGGTTTTCAGGGTAGAGTTTTTTACATTTTAAAGGATCTGTAGGTGTTTCTAAGAATTTTTATGGTTTTTATGGTTTTTTGGGTTTTTTGGGATTTTGAAGGATTTTAGGGTTTTTAGGGGTTGTTAAGGTTTTTAGGGCTTTTCAGGGTTTTTAAGGTCTTTTTGGGTTTTTTTGGGTTTTTTTGGGTTTTTTGAGTTTTTAAAGTTTTTGTAGAGTTTTTAACCTTTTTAGGGGTTAAAATTGTTTTTAGATTTTTTAAGGCCTTTTTAGTGTTTTATGGTTTCCAGGGGTTTCTTATTGTTTTTACGGTTTTTTACATTTTCATGGATTTTTGGGGTTTTTAGGATTTTTATGGTTTTTATGGTATTTAGGGGTTTTAGGTATTCTGTGTGGATAGTAGGACGAGGGCCCTCTGTCATCTGGTTGCTCCAAGGGCTTTTGTCGAAATTGATGCGTCGAAACCCCCTGTGGACTCTGTCTGGATTGCTGTGGGAGAGGAGCTCAGATGGAGACAATCTGTTGTCTTCTAGCAATGGCCAGTCTTCTGCTCTTCGTGCTGGAGCTTTGGGCACAGTGACCGTTCTGGAATTTGTTCTGGCTCTTCTAGGGGTGGTGAATCTCTGTCTGCTGGTGGGAGCGGCCTCCCTCGGGTGGAGGTGAAGGAGACGATTGGGGAGGTTTCCCACTCTGTGGCTACCGATGTGCCCTGCTCGTCTCCTCTGTTGGCTGGTAATGGGTTAGAAATCTCTCTGATGGATTCGGGTGGCTTCCTGGTGAGTCTGGAAGCAAGCGCCGGTGTCTCAGGGAATGCTGTTGAGGATGAAGTCATGCTCGTTGAGGGAGGAATTCATGGTTCTGCTGAAGGTGTTCACGGGTCTGGTGAAGATATTAGGAAGCAAACTGAGATAGATAGGACAATTGTGATGGATGTCTGGCCAGGAAATGTGAAAAATTCCTGCAAGGATCTGGGATGGGATGACACAACTGGCTTAAAGGTTGATGAGAATGCTGGTGCATCTACTCTAGCGGATGAGGCTCCTGTGAATGTTTCTCAGGCTGCAGGTTCGGCTGAGCCTGCTATGGTTGGGGTGCGGGTGGAAGATGCTGCAAAGGAGGATGTTGTTGCTCAGGAAACCAGGTCTGGAGATGACTGGAGTTCATGCTCAGTTGAGGAAAGGCCCATACTGGATGGGGATATAGATTGGCGTGATGCCCCGCTCGTCCTGCATGGGTATCCTGGCGTGGGGGGACCTGGCATGGGGCCTGGGTTATCATTCCCCTCTGACGGCAGTGCTGAGGACCTTCCTAGTGACCAGCTCCGATATGCTGGTGATGCTGGTGGTCCTTCCATGGACCTGCAGAGGGCGATGATCCTTCATGGTGTTCCCTCTGCTGAAGACTTTTGTGTACAGCTCCATGAGATGGTATGGGTTGAAAGGGAAAGGTTCCCTCTTGAAGGTGAGGCAAGGAGGCTTGGGGAGATGCTTGATGAGGCTGATCGACGGATAAATGCTGCTATGGTCACATCAAGGGAGAAAAAAATCAGCGGAGGTGCTGAAACTCCTGAGGCAGAAAGCAAGAAGGGCAAGGCACCATTAGCCGCTAGTGATGGTGGCAATGGAACGGAGATGTCTGTTGCGAGAACCTCCTCTGCCCTCCCATGCCCAATGGCAACTAGGGCCTCCTCACGAGCTGTCAAACTGAATCTAAAGGTGAATAAGCAAGAGAGGCCTTATTCTGCTGAGCAGGTAAAAGCTAGGGAGAAGCTGCTGTCCAGACTTGGCATGCAAGAAGATTTTGACTCTGGATGGGACTCAATGGACCAGGATGATGAATCAGATTTTAGCTTTGCTGATGATGGTGGCGGCTTTGGTGTTGGCATGGGGTTTCGTGATGCGGAGCTGGAGGATATTGGCGGCGATGTTGACTGACCTTCTCTGTGTGTGATTTTCTTTTGGACACTGTGTCTTTTTTCTTTCCTTTTGTGGCCCTCGGGCTAAGGTCGTAAGGGGTTTTGGGTGTGGATTGATTGATCCCTCCCCTCCCTTTTCTGCAGTGTCTGTATCTTTTGTTTATAAATTTTGGGGGGTTTCGGGAATAGCCTGGACACGTGCCTTCTTTGCCTAAAAACCTTAAAAACCTAAAAAAACCTTAAAAATCAATAGAAACCATAAAACCTAATAAAACCCCTTAAAATCCCTAAAAACGTTAAACTCTAAAAAACCTTAAAAACAAAAAAAATAAAATAACCATAAAAACCCAAAATACCAAAAAAACCTAGGAAACCCCTAAAACCCTTAAAATCCCAAAAAAATCACAAGACTCTTCAAAATCCTAAAATACCTAAAAAATCCTATAAACCATAAAAATCCTAAGAAACCCCTAAAATCCTTCAAAACGTAAAACCCCGAAAAACTTCTAAAAACCATAAAACCCGTAAAAACCATAAAAACCCCCAAAACCCATAAAAACCCTAAAAACCTACTAAAACTTCTCAAAACACTTTAAACCTCTAAAAATGTTAAAAAAACTCTAAATAACCTTTGAAACCTTAAAAACCCAAAAACACACTAAAAACCCAAAAAGACCCTAAAAACCTGAAAACCCCTAAAATTCCTAAAAACCACTGAAAACCCAAAAAACCCTCAAAATCCCTAAAAATCCTAAAACCCCAAAAAAACCATAAAAATCTTAAAAACCCCTAAAAATCAATGGAAGCGTAAAAAACCCTAAGAACCCTTGAAAAAACCTTGAAAACTAAAAAACCCCTAAAAACCTTAAAAATCATAAAAATCTATAAAACCCCTAAAACCCACTAAAAACTCTCAAAACCCTTAAAATACCTAAAAACATTAAAAAACACCAAAAAATCCTAAAAACCCTAAAAAACTAAAAAAAACCCCTAAAATCCCAAAAAAGACCATAAAAACCCTGAAACCCAAAAAAATAGAAAACCCCCAAAAGTCCCTAAAAACCCACAAATCCCTAAAACCCCTAAAAACTCTAAAAACAATAAATATCCTTAAAACCCCTAAAACCATAAAATTGCCTAAAAACGTTAAAAACCCTAAAACCACTAAAAACTCTAAAAACCCTTTATAAAAAATGATAAAAAAACTACAAAAAATCATAAAAACCTAAAATCCCTAAAAACCCTAAAACAATAGAAATCCTAAAAAACCCTAAAAACCCTAAACCCCCTTAAAAACCATAAAACCCCTAAAAACATAAAACATAAAAAAAATACATAAAAACATAAAAACCACTAAAAACTCTAAAAAACCATTAAGATTCCTAAAAACTATAAAAACCCTTAAAACCCTAAAAAACTCAAAAAAAACTCCTAAAATCCCAAAAAGACCCTAATAAAATTGAAAACACGTAAAACCCTAAAGATCCTCAACATCCCAAAAAACAACAAAAAAACAAAAAAAACACTAAAAACCATAAAAATCCAAAAACCCCTATAAAACCCCCTAAAAACCATAAACCCCTAGAACCATAAAAACCCCAAAAAACATAAAAAAGACCATAAAAAACCATTGAAAACTCTAAAAACCCTTAAAACCACTAAAAACCCTTAAACCCACTAAAAACGTTAAACTCTAAAAACCTTAAAACCCTAAAAAACTCAAAAAAACTCAAAAAAACTCAAAAAAACCCTAAAAATCCAAAACACACTAAAACCCTAAAACCCCTGAAAACCCTTGAAAACCCCCCAAAACCATCAGAATCCCTCAAAACCCTAAAAACCATAAAAATCCTAAAACCCCCTAAAAATCCCTAAAATCCCCTGAAAACCCCCAAAAACCATCAGAATCCTCAAAACCCTAAAAACCATAAAAATCATAAAACCCCATAAAAATCCCTTAAAACGTAAAAAACCCTTAAAACCCTAAAAAACCCCATGAAGACCATAAAAACCCCTAAAAACTTAAAAAACCTAAAAAACCATAAAAACACTAAAAACCACTAAAAACTCTAAAAGCCCTTTAAACCTCTAAAAACATTAAAAAACTCTAAAAACCTTAAAAACCTTAAAAAACTCAAAAAAACCCATAAAACCCAAAAAAGCTCTAAAAATCCTAACAAACACTAAAAACATAAAAAACATTTGAAAACCCCTAAAACCCATCAAAATCCCTAATATCACTAAAAACCCTAAAAAACATAAAAATCCTAAAAAACCCTAAAACCACTGAAAAACCTATAAAACCCAAAAAAACCTTTGAAAACCATAAAACCCTTAAATTCCATAAATACCCTAAAAACACTAAAAACTATAAAATCCATTAAAACCCCTAAAAATGTTAAAAAACTCTAAAAATAGTAAAAAATCTAAAAATAGTAAAAACCCAAAAAATAAAAAAAACCCAAAAAAGACCCTAAAAACCCTACAAACCCTCAAAATTCCTAAAAACTCTAAAGAACCCAAAAAAAACATAAAAATACTAATATACCCTTAAAAATCCCAAGAAAATCATAAAAACCCATAAAACCATAAAAACCCTATAAAACCCTAAAAACCAAAAAATAATCTAAAACCCATAAATCACTAAAAATTAAAAAAAACTATAAAATTCTTAAAAACCCTAAAAAATTAAAAAAAACCCTAAAATGTCCAAAAGGACCCTAGAAACTGAGGAAACACCTAAAACTACTCAAACCCCTAAAACCCCTAAAAAATCCTAAAACCCCTCAAAGTCCCAATAAATCATAAAAAAACACTAAAACCCATTAAAATCCTGAAAACACCCCCTAAAAAATACATGAAAATGTAAAAAACCCAAAAAACCCCTGAAAAACTCCAGAAAACTATAAAACACCTAAAACATTAAAAACCATAAAAACCCATAAAACCCTAAATACCACTAAAAACTCCAAAAACCCTTGAAACCCTAAAAAACCTTAAAAGGAACTAAAAAACCTTAAAACACTAAAAAATCAAGAAACCCCTAAACAAACAAGAGACACTAAAACCCCCTGAAAACCCTAAAACCCCCTAAAAACCCTTAAACCCCTCAAAATCCATAAAAACCCTGAAAACCATAGAAATCCTAAAAAAACCCATAAAAATCAATTAAAAGGTAAAAGAACCCAAGAAACCCTAGAAACCCTCACGGCGCTAGGGTTCTCCTTCAGCTCTTCCTTCTTCCCCCTCCGGCATGGTCCGACCCTAGTGTCTACGGCTTCGTCCTGGAATGGCGTCGATAGAGGTTTCCCCCCGTGCATCCCTGCTTCGTTTTGATTTGGTGTTGGCTTTGTTATGCCTTGCAGCCTTGTGATCTTACTACGGCTTCGGATCATTCGTTGATAGCTTTGGTTCACGTGGAGTTGACTCCGTCTCCCCTGGCTTTAGATCCCCTGTCTGGATTCGGTTTTCACTTCGATCCAGGTTGGTGTATGCCTTTCTAGATCTGGGTTCTTTCTGTGGTCTCGGGAGCTCGGTGTTGGGCTTGGTGTTCCTGTCAACTTCTTTGGTGCTCCCCTGTCCTATGGACCTCATAGCGGCTTCCTTGTGTTCATCGTCGACTCCAGGTTGCTCGTTGCCGGCTGCAGTGGGTTCCTCCCTGGCCCCAAGAACCGATCGCACCTGCGGTATTCCTGGATTTTGGCTTCGATATTCCTGCTCGACCTATTCTCGGCCTGACGGAGGTCCTGGTGTGCTCCAGTCTCCTTAGACTCGGCTCCATTGGCTTGGAGGGGGGAGGCTCTGTTTTTAGACTCCTCTGGTTTCCTGCGCTCTTCTTTTTTTGCTGCTGTTGAATTGTTGTGGTATGTGATTTTCTTGTTTGCTGCTATTGGTTTCTGAGTGAGGGAAGGCGATGATTTTGTTGATGGTGAATGTTGTGATGGTGTCTGGTTTGGGGCTACAAGAGGTGTATGTTTGGTGGTGATGATGCTTGGTCGATGATGTTGTTGCTTATGGTCTGGTGCTGTTGTTTGCGTGTTTGGTTTGGAGGTGATGCTGGGGACTTTACTTTTTATGTTTTGTTTCTTTTGTTTACTTTTGGTCTATTGTTTTGGGGTTTTTTGAGTGCGGGTTTGTTAGGGGTTTTTGGATGTGGGTCATTTGACCCCTCCCCTCCCTTGTCTGTTGAATCTTTTTTCTAATAAATTTGGAGGGGGGTCGGGAATAGCCTAGCCTTTGTATCTTCCTTTCCCTAAAAACCCAAAACACCAAAGACCCTAAAAACCCTAAAAACCCATAAAACCCTAAACCCCCCCCAAAACCCTAAAAAACCCCGAAAAGTTCATGAAAACGTAAAAACCCCTAAAAACCACAAAATCCCCTTAAAACCTTTTAAACCCTAAAAACCCATTAAAACCCTAAAAACCACAAAAACCCCTCAAATCCCTAAAATGTTAAAAAACTCTAAAAAACCTTAAAACCCTAAAAATGAAAAAAACCCTAAAAACGAAAAAAGACCCTAAAACCCCTGAAAAACCCTAAAACCCTAAAAACCATCAAAACCCCAAAAAATCCTAAAAACCATAAAAAACCAAAAATACCCCTCAAAGACCATGAAAATGTAAAAAAACCTAAAAACCCTAAAAACACCCTAAGAACTGTAAAATCCCTTAAAAACATTCAAAACCCTAAACACCCATAAAACCCTAAAAACCATGAAAAACTCTAAAAACCCCTTTAACCCCTAAAAATGTTTAAAAAATCTAAAAAACCTTAAAACACTAAAAAACTAAAAAACACAAAAAATCCCAAAAATACCAAAAAACTGTGAAAAACCCTAAAAGACCTGAATAACCAAAAATCCTTTGAAAAAACCTAAAAATCATCAAAATTTCTAAAAACCCAAAAAAAAACCTGAAAAACCATAAAAATCCTAAATCCCCCTAAAATCCAAGAAGACATAAAAACCCTAAAAACACCTGAAACTATAAAAGACCCTAAAAACCTTTAAAAACCATAAAAGCCACAAAACCCTAAAAACCCACTAAAAACTCTAAAAAACCTTAAAACCCAAAAAAATGTTAAAAAAATCTAATAATCCTTAAAACACTAAAAAAATTAAAAAAGAAAACTAAAACCCCCAAAAGACCCTAAAACCCCTAAAACCATAAAAGCCCAAGAAAAACCCTAAAAACCGTCAAAATACCTAAAAACCAAAAAATACCCTAAAACCAAAAAAATCCTAGAAAACCCATAAAATCCATGAATACATAAAAAACCCTAAAACACCTTGGAAACCATAAAACCCCCTAAAACCCTTTAAAACCCCTAAAAATACAAAAAAACACTAAAACCCCCACTAAACTCTAAAAACCCTTAAACCCCTAAAAAGGTTTAAAAAAAATCTAAAAAACATTAAAAACCCTAAAAAAACCTAAAAAAATCTAAAAACCCAAAAGACCCTAAAAACCCAGAAAAAACACTAAAAACCAAAAAAACCCTTAAACACCCTTTAAAACCCTCAAAATCCCAAAAACTCCTTTAAACCCCTAAAACTATAAAAATCCTAACCCCCCTAAAAATCCACGAAAATGTAAAAGACCCTAAAAACCTCTTGAAAAACCTAAAACCCCTAAAAACATTAAAAATTTGTAGAACCCCATAAAAATTCAAAAAATACGAATGACTATAAAAACCCTTTAAACCCTAAAAACACTAAAAAAACTTTGAAAAACCCAAAAACCCTCAAAATACTTAAAATCCCTAGAAAATAAAAAACCCTAAATCTATGAAAATCCTAAAAAACCCCTAAGAATCCATGAAAATTTAAAAAAGACTAAAAAACCTAAAAAACTCGTGAAAACCATAAAACCCCGTAAAATCTTAAAAATCTAAAAAACCCATAAAAACACTAAAAGCCACTAAATATTCTAAAACCCCTTAAAACCCATAAAATGTTAATAAACTCTAGAAAAACTTAAAACCCTTAAATCTAAAAAAACCCTAAAACACGAAAAGACCCTAAACACCATGAAAATCATAAAAAGCCTAAAAACACTGGAAAACCCTAAAAACCCATAAAATCCCTAAAACCCCTAAAATACCTAAAAACCTAAAATACCCCTAAAAATCCACTTAAAAATCTTGAAAAAACCCAGAAAACCATAAAAACCCTTAAAAACACTAAAACCCCCAAAACCCATAAAATCCGAAAAAACACTAAAAACTCTAAAAACCATCAAAACCCTAAAAAATTGAAAACATTAAAAAACGTAAAAACTCTAAAAAACTCAAAACCGACAAGAAACCCTAAAAACCGTAAAAATACTAAAAATCCATAAAAATTCGTGAAAACTTAAAAATTCGTAAAAACCCTGAAAAACCCCTTAAAACCCTAAAAACCCCTAAAAACCTAAAAAACCCAAAAAACCGATAAAACCCCACTAAAAACTCTAAGAACCTTAAAAACCCTAAAAAACTTAAAAAACTCTAAAGGACCCTTAAAACCCTGAAAAACACTAAAAACCCCTCAAAATCCCTAAAAACCAAAAAAACCCATAAAAACCGTAAAAATCCTAAAAACCCCTAATGTCCTTGGAAACGTAAAAACCCTTAAAAATTGTGAAAACCCTCTGAAAAATATAAAAACCCCTAAAAACCTTAAGAAACCATAAAAAAACCTAAAAACGCACGAAAAGCTCTAAAAATCATTAAAACCCCTTAAATTTTTAAAAAACTCAAAAAAAACCCTTACAAGATCTATAAACTCAATGGATTGAGTGTCTCAATCTCTCAAACTCTCAGCTTATGGGTCACTCATATCTATAGAGAGGCTAACTCAGTGGCAGATACACTCTCCAAGAAGGAAATTAAGGAACAAAGCTCACTGTGGTCTTTTGTTGCCCCATATTTTTGTGTGTCGTATGTGGAAGCTGATATGAAGGGTGATGTCCACTCTCAAACATGTAAACCCTCCTTGTAGACTTTTGTTTTTGTTTTCTTTAAAGTTTGGTGGGGCTTCAGCCCCGAAACTTTTTCGCCCTAAGAAACTCAAAAGAACCCTAAAAACAAACCCAAAAATGACTTTAAAACCCCTGAAAAACACCAAAACCCATAAAACCCCTGAAAAACACTAAAAACCCTCAAAATCCATAAAAACCCTAAAAACGATAAAAAACCTAAAAATCCATGAAAACATAAAATACCATAAAAACCACAGAAATACCCCTTAAAACCATAAAAACTTTAACCCCCCCTAAAGATCCATAAAAACCCTAAAAAACCAATAAAACTCAAAAAAAACCCTAAAAAACTCAAAATAACCCTCAAAACCCAAAAAAACCCCTAAAAACCGTGAAAACATTAAAAACCCAAAAACCCTGAAAAACTCTAAAAACCCTCAAAATCTTTAAAAACCCTAAATAAAGTTAAAAACCATAAAAAACCTAAAAACCCCTAAAAATACATGAAAACATAAAAACCCCTAAAACCATGACATTCCCCGATAACCATATAACCCCTGAAGAACCTAAAAACACACTAAAACCCCAAAAAACATTAGAAAACTCTAAAAACCCTAAAAAATCAAAAAAAACCAAAAAACCCAAAATGGCCCAAAATACCCTAAAGCCCCTCAAAATCCCAAAAAAAAACACTAAAAACACTAAAATCCACTAAAAATCATAACCCCCCCAACCTTAAAAACTCAAAAAACCCATAAAAACCACAAAAACCCACTAAAAACACTAAAACACCTCGAAACCCCTAAAAGTGTGAAAAACTCTAAAACCCAATAAAAATCGAAAAAATATAAAAAAGTGTTAAAACCCCAAAAGACCCCAAAAACCCTAAAAAACCATAAAAACCGCTTGAGACCCTAAAAAACTCAAAATCTCTAAAACCCCTAAAAACTTAAAAACTATAAAAATCATAAAACCCCCTAAAAATCCATGAAAACGTAAAAAACCCTAAACTCCCCTGAAAATCCTAAAAACCCCTAAAAATTTAAAAAAACCTAAAACCTCACCAAAACACAAAGAACCCACCAAATGCTCAAAAAACCTTTTAAACTCCTAAAAATGTTAAAAAACTCTAAAAACATATAAAATCCCAACAAACTAAAAAAATGTTAAAACCCCAAAAGAACCTAAAAACCCTAAAAAATATCAAAATCCCTAAAATCCCTAAAAACCATAAAAATTCTAAGAAACCCCCTAAAAATCCACAAAAACATAAAAACCCCAAAAAACCCATAAAACCGCCTAAAAACCCTAATGACCCCTAAAACAATAAAAACCAATAAAATATTAAAAAAACCCAAAAACCCATTAAAACCATTGAAAACTCCAAAAAACACTTAAACCCCTTAGAAATGTCAAAAAATTCTTAAAACCTTAAAACCCCTAAAAACTCAAAAAAACCCAAAAAACCCAAAATGACCCTAAGAACCCTAAAAAATCCTAAAAACCCTAAACCCCCCAAAAAACCCTAAACCCTTAAAATTCCTAAAAACCCTAAAAAAGTCCTAAAAACCATAAAAAACCAAGAAAACCCCTAAAAATCCATGAAAACATTAAAAACTATAAAAACCCTTAAAACCCCTAAGAACGTTAAAAAAATCTCTAAAAACCTTTAAAACCCTAAGAAACACTAAAAATACCTAAAACCCCAAAAGACCCTAAAACCCCTAAAAACCCTAAAAACCAAAGAAACCCTTACAAACCTTAAACCCCCAAAAAATCACTAAAAACCCTAAAAAACCAAAAAACCATAAAAATCTTAAAACCCCCCTATAAACCCATGAAAGCGTAAAAACCCTAAAACCCCCCTAAAAACCCTAAAAACAATAAGACCCCTAAAAACCTTTACAACTTCCTAAAAACCATAAAACCACTAAAATCTCTAAAATCCCTTAAAATTCCCAAAATCATTAAAAATCTCTAAAAACCTTAAAACCCTAAAAAAACTAAAAAAAAACTAGAAACCCAAAAGACCCTAAAAACTCTGAAAACCATTGAAACCCTAAAACCTCAAAGTCCCTAAAAGCCATAAAATCACTAAAATCCATAAAAATATTAAAAACCCTTCAAAATACCTGAAAATTAAAAAACCCAAAAAATACTGAGAACCCCCTCAAATCCATAAAAACCTCTAAAAAACTTAAAAACCCTAAAACCCCATAAATACCCTAAAAACCACTAAAAACTCTAAAAAACCTTAAACCCCTAAACATATTATATAACTCTAAATACCTTAAAAACACTAAAAAAGTCGCAAACACCTCTAAAAACCCAAATGACCATAAAAGCTCTAAATAACCCTAAAACCCCTAAAAACCCCTAAAAACATAAATATCCTAAACCCCCCCCTAAAAAACCATGAATACGTAAAAAACCCTAAAACCCCGAAAAACCTCTGAAAACCAAAACACCTAAAAACATAAAAACCCATAAAAACCTGAAAAACCACAAAAAATATAAAAACCCTTTTAAACCCTAAAAACGTTAAAAAATTAAAAAAAAACCCCTAAAAACCCGAAAGACCCTGAAAAACCCTAAAAACCTTTAAAAACCCAAAAAAGCCAAAAAAACCCTCAAAATCCTTCAAAATCCCTAAGGAAGCCTAAAATCCATAAAAATCCTAAAACCGCCTAAAAATCTATTAAAATGTAAAGGCTCCAAAAAGCTAAAAACCACTAAAAACCATAAAACCCCTCAAAGCCCATATAACCTTAAAAACCACTAAATAGTCTAAAAACTCTTAAAACACCTAAAAATGTTAAAAAAATATAAAAAACCTTTAAAACACTAAAAAACTCAAAAAAACACTAAAACCAAAAAAAGGCCATAAAAACCCTAAATGCACAAATAACCCCTAAAACTTAAAAAGACCTTAAAACCCTAAAAAACCCTGGAAACCATAAAAATCCAAAAAATTCCCTAAAAATCCATAAAAATGTAAGAACCCCTAAAATCCCTAAAAACCTTAAAAAACCCTAAAACCCCTAAAAACCCTAAAAACGACTAAAACTCTAAAAAATATTTAAACCCCTAAAACGCTAAAAACTCTAAAAACTCTAAATACACTAAAAACAAACTCCCCCCCCCCTAAAACCCCAAAATACCCAAAAAACCCAAAAAAAACTCAGAAAAACCCTCTAAACCCTCAAAATCCATGAAAGCATTAAAACCCTAAAAACCTCGGAAAACTCCTGGAAAACCACACACCCCTAAAAACATAAAAACCCCTAAAAACTCTAAAAACCTTTCAAACGCCTAAAAACGTTAAAAAACTCTAAAAGCCCTTTAAAACCCTAAAACGTTAAAAAACTCTAAAAAAACCTTTAAAACCCTAAAACTCATGAAAAAACCCTATACCCCCAAAATGACCCTAAACCCCCCTTGAAAGACCTCAAAATCCCTCAATATCCCTAAAAACCCTAAAAACCATAAAATCTTAAAAAACACCTAAAAATCCATGAAAACTTAAGAAACCCTAAAAACCCATGAAAACAAAAAAATCCATAAAAAGCATAAATAATCCTAAATACCCATAAAATCCCTAAAACTCTACTAAAACTCTAAAACCCTTTAAACCCCCAAAACGTTAAAAAAACTCTAAAAAAACTTAAATCCCCTAAAAACTCAAAAAAAACCCCTAAAACCCCTAAAACCCCAAATACCCTAAAAACCCTAAGAACCCTTGAAAACCCTAGAACACCTCAAAATCCCTAAAAACCCAAAAAAACATAAAAATCCTAAAAAACACCTAAAAATTCATGAAAAAGTAAAAAACCCTAAAAACCCTGAAAAACCCCTAAAAACCTTTTAAACCTCTAAATTCCCATAAAAACGCTAAAAACACAGTAAAAACTCTGAAAACCCTTAAAACCCCTAAAAAATTAAAAAACTATAAAAATATGAAAAAAATAAAGAAACCCTAAAAACACAAAACAACCCTAAAACCCCCTAAAGTCCCTAAAATCCCTAGAACCCTAAAAACACATGAAAACCCATAAAAACCATCAAAATACCTAAAAACAATAAAAATATTTTAAACCCCGTTAGAATCCAAGAAAATACAGAAAAAACCATAAGAACCCTAAAAAACCTTTGAAGACCATAAAGACCCCTAAAAACTTAAAAACCCATAAAATCCCATAAAAACCCTAAAACCCACTTAAAACTGTAAAACCCCTTTAACCATCGAAAAACATTAAAAAACTCTGAAAAATATTAAAAAACCAAAAAAAACTCAGAAAAACCCCCAAAACCCCCTGAAAATCCCTAAAAACCCTAAAACCCCCTAAAAACCCAAAAACACTCAAGTCCCTAAAAATCTTGAAAACCATAAAAATCCTAAAAACCCCCTAAAATACCATAAAAATATCAAAAACCCTAAAAGCCCTCAAAACCCCCTAAAAACCATAAAACCCCTTAAAAACATTAAAATACACTAACAACCTATAAAAACCATAAAACCATAAAATTTCTAAAAAGCCCCTAAAAATCCATGAAAATGCAAAAAACCCTAAGAACCCTAAAAACCCTTGACAACCATAAAACCCCCCAAAACCATTAAAACCCATAAAAACAAATAAAATCCTTAAAAACCCCACTAAACCCCTTAAAACCTCTAAAAAGTTTAAAAAAATCTAGAAACATATAAAAACCCAACAAACTAAAAAAATGTTAAAACCCCAAAAGAACCAAAAAATCCTAAAAATCAAAAAACACATAAAAACACCTAAAAACCCATAAAACCGCCTAAAAAACCCAATGACCCCTAAGAACCCTTCCTTATTTTATGGATAGTTACTCGTATTAAAAGATACTTTCAAAATTATTTCCAAAATACAAGCCTAATTCAAGGAAATTTCTCAAATTCTTACCTATTTTCAAGGGAACTCTATAATATGTTTTGGAAACCATTATCTTTATAAAATCACTCATTTTATTATGAAATTAATATCTTACTTTTCTTCTGGTTTTATACAAATAATTTTCCAAAAGAACTCTTCTTTTCAAAATAAATGAATATATATCTCAAGAATAGCTTAATGATTTTATAAGAGTATTTTCGTTTGATTCAACGCTCTTATTGATTATTATGTATTATTAGGCTTAATCATTTATGATGTCATCTACCATATTTGATTTAATTTTTTATGACTAACTCTATTATGAATGATCTATCCTAAAACCATTCACCATATTACTCAGAATGGTTAGTGTTTTATGTTTAAATGATTGGGAAAAGTTAGTTACTTTTCATATGATAGTTTCAATATGAATGTATATGTTGTTTATGTTTATCTCCACTCATATGAGGAATGCATTGGACTTAATATGTGATGGGTGGGGACCGCTATATCCCCTAAATGCATTGGTAGGTCTCATGAGACAAATAGTCATGGAATTGGCCGAGGCATTTCCCAATGTGATATATGGTTTTGGCCAAGGCCTTAATAATTTTTAGACGTCTTGGCTGGGGCCTTGACAAAATGTTTCAGAATGTTAGGCATATGAACTTCCCTCATTATGAAGCTAGTAATTGAAATTTCGTGTGGTTATTCGACTAGTAGAATACCCATGATTATGTTTTATTATGACATTATTTACTCAGCTCATATTCCTACCATAATGTGTTCAAGTTCATTATTTTTAAAGGAATGTGTTTTCAATTATTCACCATGTCTTATGTTTATGTTATCTTCCATTGTGTTTCTTACCCTTATTGAGCATTTGAGCTCTCCCCTTTCTTATGTTTCATTTTCTTAGGATATGAAGAAGTAAATTATGAGTGACTTGCAAGCATAATCTAGGAGCTTTGGATGTTTCTAATGGAATAATTTAGTGTTGTTTTCCTTTCAATATGTAAAGTTGAACTTATGTATGTATCTGGGCAACTGGGGTCGGGTTCTTATAGTTGATATCAGAGGAAGTTTAGTAGAAAACTTGGAAACTAGATTTAGAAAACGTAGATTAGGGAGGAGTCCCTAAGATAGTCTTTGAGGATAAACATACAAGAACATCTAGCTATTTTGGTAAGGAATAGATTATGTGAATCTTTCAGGAAATACATCCCTGTCTGGATACGAACAGGTAGAGGTGGCTCTGACACCGATGTACCTAGGAGTCAAAGTTCCGACAAGGAGTTTCGAGCTTGACCCGGGGAATCCTAGTACATGACAATGGGTCTTGCTGCACTCTTTGTTACTACACTCTCTAGTGATATGCTTAGAATAATTCACATTTTCTTTACAAGCCATTATGAAGGATTTAAATGAAATTTTTTCCTCAAAGAAACCATTTTTGTGATTATGGGATTATCCATGCGTAGTATTTCAATTTATTCTAAGTATTTTGTTTGGTTAATATTATACATTATGATTCATAAGCTAATATAGTGTATGTCATTATCTAGAAATGACGCCTAGTGGAAGGAATAGAAACCGCTCGAACGTGCGTGTCCCCTGTAGGGATTTCCCTTTGATGCAAGATAATGATGTTGGCTCTGGTGCTGTGATGAGTGCTGAGCAAATTTTAACTATATTGGGACAACATACTCAGATTATGAAAAATAACCTTACTCGTATGGAGCATCCGGATCCACCACGTGAAGGAGCTATGTTAGATCGCTTTATGCGACAAAAACCTCCATCATTCAATGGGACTACAAATCCATATGTAGCTGAGCGATGGAAAAGTTCCATAGAGAAGATATTTCTTGCTTTGGGAAGTAATTAAAGAGAGAAGGTCATCATGGTAGTTTATCGTCTACTGGGAGATGCAGATCGGTGGTGTTCGTTAATTCAAAACACAAAGGAGGAGGAAGAGGTAGAAGAGATGGAATGGAGAGACTTTAAGGAAATTTTCCAAGAGAAATATTTTTCTCGTGAACAACGAGGGGATATAGAAAGGCAGTTTCTGAACATGGAGCAAAAGGAAGAAGATAATGTTGCAAATTATGAAGCTAACTTCACAAGGTTAGCAAGGCATGCTTTCAAAAAGAACCCCCTAAAAACCCAAAAGACCCTAAAACCCCTAAAACCTCAAAACATTAGAAAACCCTAAAAACCCTCAAAATACCTAAAAACCCTAAAAAAACATAAAAACCATAAAAATACTAAAAAACCCTAAAATTCCATGAAAATGTAAGAAACCTTGAAAAACCCTTAAAACCATAAAAACCCTAGAATCTTAAAAACATTAAAAAACCATAAAAACCTCGAAACCCCTAAAAAACTCAAAAAAACCTAACAAACCAAAGTCCCTAAAAACCCTGAGAAACCCTAAAAACCTAAAAACCCCTAAAAACCCATAAAAATCCTTAAAATAACAAAAAACTCTAAAAACCCTAAAAATCCAAAAAAAACCCCCTAAAATTCCATGAAAACATGAAAAACTCTAAAAATCATAAAAACCCCTAAAAAACTTAAAAAACCCTAAAAACCCTAAAACCCCCTAAAAACCATAAAACACCATAAAAACCTTAAAAACCCTAAAAATGCCTGAAAACCATAAAAATACTAAAAAACTCAAAAAATCCATGAAAATGTAAAAAACCTTATAAACCCTGAAACTCCCTAAAAACAATAAAAACACTAAAAACCGTAAAAACCCTAAAAAACCCAAAATCCCCAAAACCTACTAAAAACTATAAAAACACCTTAAACCCCTAAAACCGTTAAAAAACTTTGAAAACCTTGAAAATCATAAAAAACTCAATAAAACCCTCAACACACAAAAACACCCTAAAAACCCTGAAAACCTATAAAAAACCCTAAAATGCCAGAAAACTCTAAAACCCCTCAAAATCTAAAAAAAACTAAAAACCCTAAAACCCATAAAAATCATAAAAAACCCACAAAAATAAATGGAAAGATAAAAAAAATCTCAAAACCCTAAAAAACCCTGAAAATCATAAAAACACATAAAAACCTTAAAAAATCATAAAAACCCATAAAAATCTTAAAAACCATTAAAAACTCTAAAAACCCTTGAAATCCCTAAAAACATTAAAAAACTCTAAAAAACCATAAAACCCCTTAAAAACTTAAAAACCTCTAAAAACCCTTAAAAACCCAAAAGACTCTAAAAACCCTGAAAACCCCTAAAAACTCTACAACCCATTGAAAAAAACTAAAACCCTCAAAATCCCTACAAATCCTAAAAACCCCTAAAACCATGAAAATAATAAAAACCCAAAAAAACCATGAAAACATAAAAAACTCTAAAAACCCGGAAAACACCTTAAAAACCAAAAAACCCCTTAAAACCTAAAAAATCATAAAAACCCATAAAAACCCATAAAAAACCAAAAAACCCACTAAAACTCTAAAACCCCTTAAAACCTCTAAAAACATTAAAAACTCTAAAAAAACTTCAAAAACCCTTAATAACTTAAAAAAGCGCTAAAATCCCAAAAAGACCCTAAAACCATAAAAACGCCTAAAAACCCCTAAAAATCTCTAAACACCTTAAAACCCTAAAAACCCTAAGAACATCAAAATCCTAAAAACCCCTAAAAATCTATAAAAACATTAAAACCCTAAAAATCTTGAATGCCCCTGAAACCCATAAAAACCCCCTAAAACGTTAAAAAGCTCTTAAAACCCATAAAACCCCTAAAAACACACTAAAAACCCTTTAAACAACTAAAAATGTTAAAAAGCAATAAAAACCCAAAAAAACCCAAAAAACTAAAAAGAAACCTCAAAACCCCAAAAGAAACCTCAAAACCCCAAAAGACCCAAAAAGCCCCTACAAACTCTAAAACCCATGAAACACAAAAAAACCATGAAAGTCACTAAAAATCATAAAAACCATAAAAATCCTACAAAACCTCTAAAAGCCGCAAAAAAACTCTAAAAACCTTTGAAACCTCTAAAAATATTAAAAAACCTTAAAAACACTAAAAATCCAAAAAAACCCTAAAACCCCCGAGAAACACTAAAAATCTTAAAACGCCTAAAAATACCTAAAAACCCTAAAAACCCATAAAAATCTGAAAAAAAACACCTAAAAATCAATGAAAATGTAAAAAATCCAAAAAGACTTGAAAAACCCCAGAACGCCTAAAAAACCCCTAAAAACCAAAAAAACCCTAAAACCCCTAAAACCTCTGAAAACCTTTAAAACCTCTAAAAACATTAAAATGCTCTAAACACCATAAAAACCCTCAAAAACCCAAAAAAACTTGAAAAAACCTAGAAAATCATAAAAACCCCTAAGAACCTTAAAAACCGTAAAAACCCACTTAAAACTCAAAAAACCCTCAAAACCCCTAGAATGTTAAAAACTCTTCAAAACCTTAAATACCCAAAAAGACCCAAAAAGACCTAAAAATCCCCTAAAACCCTAAAAATCCATAGAAACCCTCAAAATCCCCCAAAACCCTAAAAACGCCATAAAAATCTATGAAAACATAAAAACCCTAAAACCCCTGAAAAACCCCTGAAAACTATAAAAACCCCAAAAAACCTTAAAACCCTAAAAAACCATAAAACCTGTAAAAAACCACTAAAAACTTTAAAAACCCTTAAAACCCCTTAAAACCCAAAAAAGGTTAAAAACTCTCAAAAACCTTCAAAATCCTAAAAAACTCAAAAAAACCCTAAAAACCCAAAAGACCCTAAAAACCTTGAAAAACCAAAAAACTGTAAATACCCCTAAAAATCCACAAAATCCAAAAAACCCTAAAAACCCATAAAAACCATAAAAATCCAACCCCCCCCCCAAAAAAAATCCATGAAAACATAAGAAACCCTAAATCCTCAAGAAACCCTATAACCCGTAAAACCTTTAAAAAACCCTAAAAACCCATAAAACCCCTAAAACGTTAAAAACTATAAAAAACCTTAAAACCCTAAAAAACACAAAAAAACACTAAACACCCAAAAATACTATAAAAACCTTGAAAACCCTTAAAACCCTAAAAACTCCTGAAAAACCTAAAAACCCTCAAAATCCCTGAAAGCCCTAAAAACCACATAAATCCTAAAAAACCCCAAAAATCCATGAAAACATAAAAAACCCTAATAACCCTGAAAAAACCTGAAAACTGTAAAAATTTCTATAAACCTTAAAAAATACTAAAAACCCATAAAATCCTAAAAATCAACTAAAAACTCTAAAAATCCTTAAAACACATAAAAATGTTAAAAACTATAATAAACCTTAAAACCCCTAAAAAACTCAATAAATATCCATAGGACCCAAAAAGACCCTAAAAACCTTGACAAACATTAAAAACCCCTAAAATCCCAAAAAACTATCAAAATCCCCAAAAACCCTAAAAAACATTAAAAATCATAAAAACCTAAAAAACCCTTAAAAATCCATGAAAATGTAAAAACCCATAAAAACCCTGAAATAACCTTAAATACCATTAAAAATATTAAAAACCTTAAAAACACTAAAAAACCATAAAACCATAAAACCACTAAAAACTCTAAAACCCCTTAAAAACCCTAAAACGTTAAAGATCTCTCAAAAACCTTAAAAACACTAAAAAAAAAAAAAAAAAAAAATCTAAAAACCATAAAAATCCTAAAATCCCTTCCATGAAGAGTAAAAAACCCTAAAAACCATAAAAGCCCATGAAACTCTAAACCACTATAAATGTTTAAAAAACTCTAAAAACTGTTAAAAACCCCAAAAAACTCAAAAAAAACCCAAAAAAACAAAAAGAACCTAAACCCCCCGAAAATAGCTAAAAATAATACAAACCCATGAAAACCCTTAAAACCCTCAAAATCCCTAAAAACCCTAAAAAACCTAAAAACCATAAAAAAACCCTTAAAAACGCCTTAAAATCCATGAAAACGTAAAAAACCCTAAAACCCTGAAAAATTCCTAAAATCAACAAAAAAACACTAAAAACCATTAAAACCCTAAAAATCCATAGAAACCCTGAAACCCACTAAAAACTCTAAAAACGCTAAAAAACTCTAAGAAACCTTAAAAAAAATCATAAAAAAAATAAATTATAAAAACCATAAAAATTTGAAAGACCATAAAAAACCTTGAAAACCCATAATAACCCTAAAACACCTAAAAACATTAAACCACCTCAAGATTCCTAAAATACCAAAAACCCTAAAAACCATAAAAATCATAATAAACCCCTAAAATCCATGAAAATGTAAAAACCCTAAAACCCCTAAAAACCCCTTGAAAAACATAAAATCCCCTAAAACCTTAAAAACCCCTGAAAACCCATAAAAACCCTAAAAAACTAAAAATTCATAAACCCTTAAAACCACTAAACATGTAAGAAACTCTAAAGAACCTTTAAAACCCTAAAAATTCAAAAAAAAACCTAAAAAAAATAAAAAAGACCATAACCCCCTAAAGACCCCTAAAACCCTAAAAACCTCTCAAAAACCCTAAAAACCCCTAAAAATCCCTAAAAACCCTAAAAATCCAAAAAAAACTATAAAAATACAAAAAACCCCATAAAAATCCATGAAAACATAAAAAACAATAAAAACCCCTGAAAACAAAAAAAAAACTCCTAAAAATATCAGAAAACCCTAAAAATCCATAAAACCCATAAAAACCACTAAAAACACTAAAAGCATTTAAAATACCTAAAAATGTTAAAAAATCTAAAAACACTAGAAAACTCAAAAACAAAACCTTAAACCCGAAAAGGACTATAAAAACCTCGAAAACCCCTAAAAACCCTAAAACCCTCTTAAAAAACCTAAAAACCCTTAAAATCTCTAAAACCCGTAAAAACTCTAAAAACAATAAATATCCTTTTAAACCCCTAAAAATCAATGAAAATTTAAAAAACTATAAAACCCTGAAAACCCCATGAAAACCATAAAACCCCCAAAAAACCTTTAAAACCCTAAAACCCTTTAAATAAAAAAACCACTAAAATCTCTAAAAACCTTTTAAAAATGTAAAAAACATTAAAAAAATCCAAAAACTATAAAACCCTAAAAAACTCAAAAAACCCTCAAAATCCTCAAAATCCCTAAAAACCCTAAAAAGCATAAAACCCCCTAAAAATACATTAAAATGTAAAAAACCCTAAAAACCCATAAAAACCATAAAAACCCTAAAAACCCTAAATAGGATAAAAAATTCTAAAGAACCTTAAAACCCTAAAAAACTAAAAAAACCCCAAAAAACCCCAAAAGACCCTAAAACCCCGAAAACTCCTAAAAATCCTTGAAAATCCCTATAAACCTTCAAAATCCCTAAAAACCCAAAAAACCAAAAAACCCATAAAAATAAAAAAAAACCCAAAAAATATATAAGAACATAAAAAACCCTAAAAACCTTGAAAACCCCTTGAAAAGCATGAAACCCCTAAACCCATAAAAACTCGAAAAACAAAAAAAAACAAAAAAACACTAAAAACTCTAAAAGTTAATTTGGATAGTGTGGTTCCTCCCGCTGATTCAAGGAACATGTCGATTTCTGGTTTCATTAATCGCCTGGAAGAGTTTGAAGTTCTCCTTCCAGCTGACACTTACATGAAGATTCAAGATTACATCTTTATTGAAAGGGATGCCTTAATATGGAAGCCTAATCTTGTTGGGAAACTCAATGTGAAGGATTTTTATCGGTCCAAATGTGCATGGGCCCTAGCTCCTCCAGCCCCGATTTCAAGCTTTAAGAGGCCCTTTATCCCTCAGGCTAACCATCTAATACTCTGGAAGCTCGGGAAAGATTGGCTGCCACTTCAAGGGAAACTGCAACGGGCTGAACACAACCTGGCCTCGGTCTGTTTCCTCTATCTTGGTGCCGAGGAATCTATACAGCATGCCTTTCTTCAATGCAGGTTTGCAGCTGCGCTTTGGGACTACTTGTAAAAGTTGTTTGAGTTTCCTTCTTGCTTGAGCAGGCTGTTGTTTGAGCTGCTGGACATCCTGGTTAATTGGCCTTGCAGCAGGCAGGTGTCCAACCTCTTGCTCGTTGCCATTTCTACTATTACTTCTTATATTTGGGCTGCCCGGAATGCGATTGGAAGTCCATGCAACATCTCACATTCAGACAGGTCCAATGGGAAATGATGTTAGTGATCTTATTCTCTTACGGATGTTGGAGTTTCTGGGAGGATAAAAAAACTGCATGTTCTCAAGTTCATCCGCTGGATTCCCTCGATCTCTTCCTAGATCAAGGTTAATGTGGATGGTGCGGCACTGGGAGCACCGGGCCCCTCTAGGTGTGGCGGGGTCTTCCGTACCCACTGAGGTTTCGTCAAAGGATGCTTTCTACACTTTATTGGCAATGGGTGTGCCCTTGAAGCTGAATTGTTTTCCATGATGAGGGTGATTGAGTTTGCTGTTCAATTTGGATGGAGTCCTCTCTGGCTTGAATCAGACTCGATGTTTGCCGTGGAGGTCCTTAAAAAAATCTGGGAGAGTCCCTTGGAGGATTATTCCCCAATGGATGGATTGTCTTACCCTTTGCCAAAGGCTCAATCTCCATGTCACACATGCCTATCGAGAGGTGAACTCGGTAGCAGATATTCCCTTTCCAAGCAGGTGATTGTGGCATGGGGCTCGATGTGGTCTTTCGTCGCCCTATCCTGCTGCCTACGGTTTGTGGAGTCTGATATGAGGGGTGAGTTTCACACCCAGGTTTGTAATCCCTCCTTGTAACGTCTTGCCCTAAAAAAATTAAAACTCCAAAAAACCTTAAAAATCCCCAAAAACTAAAAAAAACCCCTAAAACCCCAAGAAGACATTAAAAGCCCTGAAAAACCCTGAAAACCCTAAAAAATACTAAAATTCCACTAAAATCCATGAAAACGTAAAAAACCCTAAAAACCATGAAAAACCCATCAAAACTATAAAAACCATAAAAACCCCCAAAACCTCAGAGAACCTTTAAACCCATAAAAACCTAAAAAACCACTAGAAACTCCAAAAATCCTCAAATCCCCTATAAATGATAAAAAAACTCTAAATACCTTACAAAACCGAAAAAACTCAAATAAAAACCCCATAAAACCCTAAAAACACATGAAAACCCTTAAAACCCTGAAAATCCCAAAAAACCTTAAAACCCAAAAAATCCTAAAAAACCCATAAAAATTAATGAAAATTTAAAAACTATGAAAAACACTAAAAACCATAAAACCCCTAAAAACCATAAAAAACCCTAAAACTGCATAAAAACCTTACAAACTCTAAAAACCCTTAAAGACCTAAAAAACATAAAACCCTAAAAAACTTAAAAACTTCAAAAGACCTCAAAATCCCAAAAAAAAAACTACAAAACCCTAAAAAAATCCAAATTACTCAAAAAGACCCTAAAAACCTAGAAAAACCCTAAAACCACTCAAAACCCTAAAAACCATCAAAATACCTAAAAAGCGTAAAAACCATAAAATTCTTCGAAAACCTCATAAAAAGCAAAGAAAATGTAAAAAACACTAAAAACCTTAAACCCCCCCCTGAAAAACCATAAAACCCCTAAAAAAAATTAAAAACCCTAAAACCCATAAAAACCACTAAAAACTTTAAAAACCATTAAGACTCCTAAAAACGTTAAAAAACACAAAAAAACCCTTAAAAACCCTAAAAAACTCAAATAAACCCTAAAATCCCAAAAAACCCTAAATACATTGAAAACACTTGAAAACAAAAAATACCCCAAAAAACCCCTAAAAACAATAAACCCCCTAAAAACCTTAAAAACCTAAAAAAAATTAAAAAACCACTAAAAACTATAAAATCTCTTTAAACCCCAGAAAACGTTAAAAAACACTAAAAAACCTTCAAAACCTTAAAAAACCCAAAAGACCATAGAAACCTTAAAAATCTCTAAAAACCTTTAAAACCCCTAAAAACCCTAAAAACCAAAAAAATCTTAAAAACCCCTTAAAATCCATGAAAACGTAAAAAACCCTTAAAAACCCTTGAAAACCATAAAACCCATAAAAACATTAAAAACCTAAAAAAAATAAAAACACTAAAAACCACAAAAAATCTAAAAACCCTTAAAACCATAAAAACGTTCAAAAACTCTAAAAACCTAAAAAATCTTAAAAAAACTAAAAAAACCCTAAAGACCCAAAAGACCCTAAGATCCCAAAGAATCTCTAGAAACCTCAAAAACCCTTGAAAACCCCTAAAATCCCTAAAAACCCTAAAAACCATTGAAATCCTAAAAAGCCCTAAAAACCATAAAACCCCTTAAGACCCCCTAAAACCTTGAAAAGCCTCTGAAAACCAAAAAAAACCCTAAAACCCATAAACACCCATAAAAGCGTAAAAAACTCTAAAAACCCATAAAACATTAAAAATCATAAAAACCCATAAAAATTCTAAAAATCCCCTAAAACTCTAAAACCCTTAAAACTGCTGAAAATGTTAAAAACTATAAAAACCTTAAAACCCCTAAAAACTCTAAAAAAATCCTAAAAACCCAAAAAGACCATAAAAACCTAAAACAACCCCTAAAACCCCTAAAAACTCTAAAACCCCTAAAAACCAATAAAAACCTTCAAAATCCAAAAAATCATAAAAAAACTAAAAACCATATAAATCCCAAAAAAACCTAAAAATCCCTAAAAACATAAAAAACCCTAAAACCCTGAAAACCCCCCAGAAAACCATAAAACCCCCTAAAAACATTAAAAACCCTAAAAACCCATAAAACCCTAAAACCACTAAAAACTCTAAAAACCCTTAAAAACCCAAAAAACCTTAAACAGATCGAATAAAACTTAAAACACTAAAATTCAAAAAACATCTAAAAACACAGGAGACACTAAAAACCATGAAAACCCATAAAAACCATAAAAATCCAAAACAACCCCAACAAATCCATGAAAGCAGAAAACCCTATAAACCCTGAAAAATCCCTGAAAACCATAAAAACTACTAAAAACCATAAAAACTCTAAAAACCCATAAACCCACTAAAAAACAACTAAAAACTATAAAAACCCTTAAAACCCCAAAAAACATTCGAAGGCTCTCAAACTCTAAAAAACTCAAAAAACCCTAAAAACCTAAAAAGACCTTAAAAACCCATAAAAACCTCTGAAAACCCCTTAAAACCGTCAAAATCACTAAAAACATTAAAAAAACACTAAAACCCAAAAAAATCCTAAAAACCCCCTAAAAATCCAGGACAATGTAGAAACACTAAAAACCCTGAAATACCCCAGAAAACCAAAAAACCCCCTAAAAACCTTAAAAACACCTAAAAACCCTAAAAATCACTAAAAACTATAAAAACCCTTAAAACCCATAAAAATGTTAAAAAAACTCTAAAAACCCATTGAACACCAAAAAACTCAAAAAATCCTACAAACCCAAAAAGACCCTGAAAACCCTGAAAACCCCTAAAAGCCTTTGAAAAACCCTAAAAGCCCTCAAAATCTCTAAAAACCTTAAAAATCCTAAAAACCCTAAAAACCATAAATATCCTAAAAACCCCCTAAAAATCCATGGGAATGTAACAAACCTTAAAAACCCAGAAAAAACCTCTGGAAGCCATAAAAACCCGTAAAAGCCTTAAAAACCTTTAAAAACCCGTAAAACCCTAAAAACTCTAAAAACCCTTAACATCCAAAAATATGTTAAAAACTCTAAAAAACCTTAAAACCCTAAAAAATTCAAAAAAACCATAAAAACCCATAAAGAACCTTAAAACCCTAGAAAACCTGAAAAACCCAAAAAACCCCTTAAAATCTCTAAAATCCTCAAAATCTTTAAAACCCCTAAAAACCATAAGAACAATAAAATAATCTTTTAAAACCCCTTAAAATCCATGAAAACTTAAAAAATGCAAAAAACCATGAAAACCCCCTAAAAGCCATAGATACCCCTAAAAACCCATAAAAACCCATTAAAAATCTAATAACCCTTCAGCCCCCAAAAGACCCTAAAAACCCTGAAAATCCCTCAAAACCCATGGGAAACCCTAAAAACCAACAAAACACCAAAAAACTGTAAAAAACACTAAAATCCATAAAAATCCTAAAAATCCCAAAAACTATGTGAAACATAAAAAACATTAAAAATGCTAAAAAACCCATGAAAACCATAAAATACTAAAACCATAAAAATCCATAAAAACCCAAAAAACCACTAAAAAAATAAAAACACTTTAACCCCTAAAATATGATAAAAACACAGAAAAAAACTCAAAAAAACACTAAAAACCCTAAAAACCCCTGAAAAAAATCCTAAAACTCTCAAAATATCTAAAGACTCCAGAAATCCCTAAAAACCATAAAAATCTTAAAAACCCCTAAAAATCCAGGAAAACGTAAAAAACCCTAGAAACATCAAAAAACCTCTGAAAACCATATAATCCTCTAAAAATTGTAAAAATGTCGAAAACTCATATAAACACTAAAACCCCACTAAAAACTCTAAAATCCCTCAAAACCTCTAAAAATGTTTAAAAACTCTAAAATCCTGAAAAGCCCTAAAAACTCAAAAAAAAACCAAAAAACCCAAAAAAGGAAATAAAAACCCAAAAAATCATAAAAACCCAAAAAACCAACCCCCAAAAAAACTTAAAAACTCGGAAACCCCTCAAAATCCCTAAATCCCCTAAAAAACCCTAAAAACTATAAAAATAAAAAAACCATTATGAATCCAAGAAAACTTAAAAAAAACCTAAGACCCTAAAAACCCTAAAAAACCTCATGAATCCATAAAACCCCCTAAAACATTAAAAAACGAATAAAATCCTAAAAAATCACTAAAAACTCTAAAAACTCCTAAAATGGTTAAAAAATCTAAAAGCCTTAAAACCATAAAAACTCAAAAAAAACCCAAAACCCAAAAAGTTCCTAAATTTTTTGAAAATCCCTAAAAACCCAAAAAAAAACACCTGAAACCCCTCACGCTAAAAACCCTAAAAAACCCTAAAACCATAAAAATCCTAAAACCCTCTTAAAATCCAGGAAAACATAAAAAACCCTAAAAAATCTAGAAAACCCCTAAAAAACATAAAACCCCTAAAAAAATTAAAAACCCCTAAAACTCATAAATACCCTAAAAACACACTAAAAACTCTAAAAACCCTTTAAACCCCTAAAAACGTTAAAAATCTCTAAAAAACTTCAATACCCTAAAAGAAAAAAAATCCCAAAAACCATAAAAGATAAAAAAAAATCGCTAAAATCCTTGGAAAAAACCGTCAAAACCCTCAAAATCTGTAAAAAATATAAAAACCCCTAAAAACATAAAAAATCCAGAAAACCCCTAAAACCACTAAAAATTCTAAAAACGCCTAAAACCCCCAAAAATGTTAAAAAACTCTAAAAAGGATTAAAACCCCTAAAAAACCCACTAAAAACCCAAAAAGAACCTACAAACCTCGAAAACCCCTAAAAACCAATGAAAACCCATAAAACCCCTCAAAATCCCTAAAAACCCTAAAAAACCCAAAAAACCATAAAAATATAAAAAAACCCTAAAAATCCCTGAGAACCTAAAAAACCCTAAAAACCATAAAAATCTGGAAAAAGCATTAAAAACCATAAAACCCCTAAAAACCTTAAAATACCAAAAACCAATAAAAATCCTAAAAACCCACTAAAAACTTTAAAAACCCTTTAAACACAAAAAACGTTAGAAGCTTTAAAAACCCTAAAAAACTAAAAAATCCCTTAAAACCCAAAAACTCTGAAAACCCCTAAAAATCCTAAAAACCTTTGAAAAAACCCTAAATCCCACAAAATCTATAAAAACACTAAAGATACCTAAAAACCCAAAAAAGCATCAAAAATCCCTAATAATCCAGGAAAATGTAAAAAACCCTAAAGACTCCATAAAAATCATAAAAACCCCTAAAAACCATTAAAAAACCTAAAAACCCATAAAAACCCTAAAACCACTAAAAACTCTAAAAAATATTTAAAACCCTAAAAATGTTAAAAAAACTCTAAAAACCATAAAAACACTAAAAAACTCAAAAAAACCCCTAAAAACCCAAAAGACCTTAAAATCCCTAAAAACCCCTAAAAACCTAAAATCACCTGAAAAATCCTAAAACCCTAAAAAATCTTTGAAATGCATAAAAACCATAAAATCCTCAAAAACTCCTAAAAATCCATGATAATGTAAACCCCCTAAACCCCCCCCCCCAAAAAAACAAGAAGACCATAAAACCCTAAAAACCTTAAAAAGCCCAAAAAAACCCCAAAACCCTAACAAGAACTAAAAACTAAAAAAACCCTTAAACCCCCAAAAGACTATGAAAACCCTAAAAACACTAAAACCCTTGAAAATCCCTAATAACCCCAAAAATCCATAAAACCCTAAAAAATATTAGAAACCATAAAAGTCTTAAAAACCTTTAAAAATCCAGGTAAACATAAAAAACCCTAAAACCTTGAAAACCCGCCAAAAAACATAAAACCCCTAAAAACCTTAAAAAACCCTAAAATCCAATCAAACCACTAAAAACCATTAAAAACTCTAAAACCCCTTAAAACCCCTAAAAATGCAAAAAAAAATTTAAAAACCTGCAAAACCATTAGAAAACTCAAAAAAACCCAAAAAACCCAGGAAAAACCACAAAACCCCAAAAAATCCCTAAAAACCCAAAAAACCATAAAAATCCAAAAAACCCCTAAAATTCCATGAAGACATAAAAATCCCTAAAAACCATGAAAATTCCTTGAAAACTATAAAATCCATAAAAACCTTAAAAAACCCTAAAAACCCATAAAAACCTTAAAAATCATTAAAAATACTAAAAACCTTTAAAACCCCTAAAAACATAAAAAACTCTAAAAACCTTAAAAACCAAAAAAAACCAAAAAAATAAAAAAAAAAACCCCAGAAGACCATAAAAACGTTTAAACCCCCAAAAAACCCTTAGAAACCCACAAAATCCTAAAAAACCCTTAAAATAATAAAAATCCTAAAAAAATCTAAAAAACAATGAAAACATAGAAAACCCTAAAACCCCTAAAAAAATCCTTGAAAACCATAAAACCCCTAAAACATTAAAAAACACTAACACCCAATAAAACCCTAAAAACCACTAAAACTCTAAAAGACCTTATAACCCCTATAAATGTTAAAAACTATAAAAAACCTTAAAAACCTAAAAAATTGAAAAAACCCCCCTAAAAACCCAAAACAACCATAAAAACCCTGAAAAACCCTAAAACCCCCCAAAATGATTAAAACCATCAAATCCCAAAAAACCCTAAAAAACCCTAAAAACCATAAAATCCATGAAAATGTAAAAGCCTCTAAAAACCATGAAGAACCCCTAAAAACCATAAAACACCTAAAAACCCCTAAAAATCCATGAAAACGTAGAAAACACTAAAAACCCTCAAAACCATAAAACCCCCTAAAAACCTTAAAAAACCCTAAAAACCCTAAAAACCCACTAAAAAATTAAATCCCCGAAAAATGTTAAAAAATCTAAAAACCATAAAACCCTAAAAATTCAAAAAAAAAACACTCGAAAACCGAAAAAGGCACTAAAAACCCTGAAAACCCCCTGAAAACCCCCCAATAATCATTAAATTCCTAAAAATCCCGTAAAAATCCATGAAAACATAGAAAACCCTAAAACCCTAAAACCATAAAAACCCTAAAAACCTTAAAATCCATAAAAGGCTAAAAAACACTAAAAACCCAAAACCCTTTAAACCCCTAAAAACCTTTAAAAAATCTAGAAAGCTTAAAAACACTAAAAAATTCAAACCCCCCTGAAATCCCAAAAAGACATTGAAAACCTTAAAAGACCCTAAAAACCCCTGGAAAACCATAAAAACCCTCAACATCCCTAAAAACCCTAAAAATTATTAAACCATAAAATATTTTAAAACCCTTAAAATGTATGAAAACATAAAGAGCCCTAAAAACCCTAAAATACCCCTGAAGATCATAAAAACACCTAATACCTTTAAACCCCTAAAACTCATCAAACCCCTAAAAACCCACTAAAACCTCTAAAACCCCTCGAAACCCCTCGAAACCCCTAAAACGTTAAAAAAAACTAAAAACCATAAAACCCTAAAAATCCCATAAAAACACAAAAAACCCATAAAGACCCTAAAAACCCTGAAAACCCATAAAACCCCCAAAAACACTAAAAATCTCCAAAATCCCTAAAAAACCCTAAAAACCGAAAAAAGAAATCCTAAAACCCCCCTAAAAGCCATGAAAACATAAAAAATCATAAAAACCCTAAAAAAACCCATGAAACCCATTTAAATCCCTAAAAACCCTAAAAACCCTAAATATCCACTAAAACCTCTAAAAACCCTTAAAGCACCAAAAAACAAAAAAAATATCAAAAAAATCATAAAACCTATAAAACCCCCCCAAAGACCATAAAATCCCTGTAAAACCCTAAAACCTATGAAAACACCTAAAATCCCTCAAAATCTCTTAAACCCCTAAACAAACCCTAAAAATCATAAAAATCCTAAAAACCCCCTAAAAATCAATGAAAACTTAAAAAACCCAAAAGCCCTAAAACCCCCTAAAACAAAAAAACCCCAACAAACCATAAAAACCCTAAAAACCCATAAACCCTAAAAAACCTCTAAAAACTCTAAAACCCCATTAATCCCCTAAAAATGTTAAAAATCTTTAAAAACCCAAAAACACTCAAAAAAACCCAAAAACCCCAAAAACCCATGAAGGGCCCTAAAATACCTAAAATCCCCTAAAAACCATAAAAACCCTCATAATCCCTAAAAAACCTAAAATCTTAATGGGGTTTTTTGAGTTTTTAGTGGTTTTTAGGATTTTTATGGGTTTTTAGGGTTTTTATGGTTTTCAAGGGTTTTTAAGGATTTTAGGGTTTTTTATGTGTTCATGGATTTTTGGGGTTTCTTAGAATTTTTATAGTTTTTAGGGTTTTTAGTGTTCTAGTGTTTTTTAGGTTTTTAGGGATTTGAGGGTTTTTAAGGTTTTTAGGGGTTTTAAGGTTTTTAGAGGTTTTTTATGGTTTTTTGGGACTTTTTAGTGTTTTTAGGGGTTTTTATGTTTTCATATATTTTTAGAGGTTTTTATAAGAATTTGAAGGTTTTTAGTGTTTTTAGGGATTTTGGGGGTTTTAGGGGTTTTCATGGGGTTTAAAGGTTTTTAGGGTTTTTCGGGTCTTTTGGGATTTTTTTTAAGGTTTTTTTTTTTAGAGTTTTTAAGGGTTTTTAGATTTTTTTTAAGTATTTAGAGTTTATATGGGTTTTTAGAGTTTTCAGTGGTTTTTAATGTTTTTATAGGGTTTTAGGGTTTTTTAAAAGTTTTTATGGGTTTTAGGGTTTTTTATGTTTTCTAAGATTTTTATGGGTTTTTTAGGATTTTTATGGTTTTTTGGGTTTTTATGGTTTTAGGGATTTTAAGGGTCTTTTGGGTCTTTTTGGGTTTTTAAGGGTTTTAGGTTTTTTTAACATTTTTAGGGGGTTTAAGGGTTTATAAAGTTTTAGTGCTTTTTTAGGGTTTTTATGGTTTTTGGGGATTTTTTAGGATATTTATGGTTTTAGGGGTTTTCAAGGGTTTTTATGGTTTTTCAGGGTTCTTTTTTGGTTTTTAGTATTTTTTTTGAGCTCTTAGGGTTTTATAGTGTTTTTAGAGTCTTTTAAAGTTTTTAGGGGTTTTAATGTATTTTAGAGTTTTTAGGGTTTTTTATGGTTTTATAGAGTTTTATGGTTTTTAGGGGTATTTCAAGGTTTTAGGGTTTTTTACTTTTAGATGGATTTTTAGAGCTTTCTAAGGATTTTTATGGGTTTTAGGGTTTTTTTAGTTTTTTAGGTATTTTGATGGTTTTATAGTTTTTAAATCATTTTTGGGGTTTTTAGGGTCTTCTTGGGGTTTTAGAGGTTTTTTTGAGTTTTTATGGTTTTAATGCTTTTTAGAGTTTTCTAAAAAAATTAGGGGTTTAAGGGTTATAGGGTTTTAAGTGGGTTTTATGGTTTTTATGGGTTTTTAATGTTTTTTATGTTTTTAGGGGTTTTTATCATTATCTGGTGGTTTTCAGAGTTTTAGGGTTTTTTACATTTTCATGGATTATTAGGGGATTTTTGTATGTTTATGGATTTTAGGGTTTTTTAGGGGTTTTAGGGTTTTTAAGTGTGTATAGGGATTTTTAGTGTTTTTGAGGGGGTTTTGGTGTTTTGTGATTTTAGGGGTTTTTTGTGAGTTTTTTTATTGGTTTTAAGGTTTTTTTGTGTTTTTAATAGTTTTAGGGGATTTAATGGTTTATACTATTTTTAGTATTTATTTGGTGTTTTTATGGATTTTTTTGGGTTATTTAAGGTTTTGGGGGTTTTATGGTTTTCATGTATTGTTAGGGGTTTTTTAGGATTTTTATGATTTTTAGGCTTTTTTAGGGTTTAGAGATTTTGATGGTTTTTAGGATTTTTCAGGGGGTTTTAGGGTTTTTCGGGGATTTTTGGGTTTTTTTAGGTTTTTTTAGTCTTTTAGAGTTTTTAATGTTTTTAACATTTTTAGGTGCTTTCAGGGTTTCTAGTGGGTGTTTAGGGGTCTTTCAAGGCTTTTAGGATTTTTTATAATTTCATGGAATTTTTGGGCTTTTTAGGGTTTTTTATGTTTTTAGGGATTTTGAGGGGTTTTGTGAGATTTTAGAGTTTTTTGTATTTTTTGGGTTTTTATGGGTTTAAGGGTTTTAATCTTTGATGGGTTTATGGTTTTCATGGGGTTTCTGGGTTTTTTTGGTTTTTTACATTTTCATGAATTTTTAGGTGTGTTTTGTATTTTTTGTTTTCTATGGTTTTTAGGGTTTTTTAGCGGTGTTTAAGGTATTTTGGGTTTTCCTAGGTTTTAGGGTGTTTTGGGGTTTTGGGTTTTTTTGAGTTTTTTTAGGGATTTAAGGTTTTTTAGATTTTTTAACTTTTTAGGGGTTTTAAGGGGTTTTGGAGTTTTTTATGGTTTTTTACTGTTTTATGGGGTTTTACAGTTTTTTAAGGTTTTTAGAGTTTTTTAGGGTCTTGGGGTTTTTTTGAGTTTTTAGGTGTTTTAACATTTTTTAAAGTTTTTTTTACGTTTTTAGGGGGTTTTATAGTTTTTAGAGTTTGTAGTGATTTTTTGGGTTTTTTTGGGATTTTAGGGTTTTGAAGGTTTTTATGGTTTTCAAGGAGGTTTCAGGGTTTGTATGGTTTTTTATGTTTTCATGGATTTCAAGGGGGGTTTAGGATTTTTATTTCTTTTAGGATTTTTAGGATTCTAATAGATTTTGATTGTTTTTAGGGTTTTTCAGGGGTTTTAGGGTTTTTTTGGATTTTCAGGGTTTTTAGGTTGGGTTTTTAGGTTTTTTTTAGTTTTTTAGGGTTTTCAAGGTTTTTATAGTTTTTAACATTTTTAGGGGTTTAAAGGGTTTTTAGGGTTTTTTTTTAGATTTTTAGGGTTTTTATGTTTTTAGGGGTTCTTATGGTTTTAAGGGGCTTTTAAGGGTTTTCAGGTATTTTATGTTTTCATGGATTTTTAGGTGTTTTTAGGACTTTTATTGTTTTTAGGTTTTTTTGGGTTTTTAGTAATTTTGAAGGATTTAGGGGTTTTATGATTTTTAGAGTCTTTTTGAGTTTTTAGTGTGTTTTTTTTGAGTTCTTAGGGGTTTAAAGGTTTTTTAGAGTTTTTAATGTTTTTAGTATTTTAAACAGTTTTTTGAGTTTTTAATGGTTTTTAGGTTATTTGTGGGTTTTTAGGGTTTTATGGTATTTATGGGTTTATATGATTTTTTGGAGTTTTTAGGGTTTTTAGGCTTTTATACATTTTCATGGATTTTAAGGGATTTTATGATTTTTATGGTTTTTATGATTTTTAGTGTTTTCAAGGATTTTGAGGGTTTTTAGGGCCTTTTAGGGGTTTTCAGGGTTTTCAGGGTTTTTGCTCTTTTAGTGTTTTTGGGTCTTTTTTGAGTTTTTTAGGGTTTTAGGTTTTTTAGAGTTTTTAATGTTTTTAGAGATTTTACGAGTTTTTAGAGTTTTTAGTGGTTTTTATGGGTATTTTGGGTTTTTAAGGTTTTTAGGGGCTTTTATGGTTTTGGGTTGTTTTTAGGGGGTTTTAGGGTTTTTTACATTTTCAACAATTTATAGGAGTTTTTAAGGATTTTTATGGTTTTTAGGATTTTTAGGATTTTTAGGGAATTGGAGGCTATTTAGGGTTTTTCAAGGTTTTTAGGGGTTTTCCAGGTTATTTGGGTCTTTTTGGGTTTTTAGTGTTTTCTTTTGAGTTTTTTAAGGTTTTAAAGCTTTTTTAGAGTTTTTTAGCATTTTTAGGGGTTACTGTTCTTTTAGGTGTTTTATGGGTTATTTGGTTATTTAAGGTTTTTAAAGGATTTTTATGGTTCTCTGGGGGTTTTTAGGGTTTTTAGGAATTTTTAAAATTTTGTGGATTTTAATGGGCTTTGAGGATATTTATGGTTTTTAGGTTTTTCGAAGTTTTAGGGATTTTGAGGGGTTTTAGGGGTTTTCAAGGGTTTTTAGAGTTTTTAGGGGTTTTCAAGGTCTTTTGGGTTTTTAGGGTTTTTTTAGTTTTTAGGATTTTTACGTTTTTAGAGGTTTTTAAAATTTTTAGGGGTTTAAAGGCTTTTTAGCATTTTTAGTGGTTTTTTAGATTTTTTATCAATTTTTAGGGTTTTTTTAATGTTTTAGGGGTTATTATGGTTTTCGGTGTTTTTTAGGGTTTTACGTTTTTTTTATATTTTCATATATTTTTTGGTGTTTTTTATAATTTTTATGGTTTTTATGGTTTTTAAATGCTTTTAGTGTTTTTAGTGGTTTTTAGGGGTTTTGCGTTTTCATGGATTTTTAGGGGGTTTTGAGGATTTTTTTGGTTTTTAGGGTTTTGCAGAGGATTTTATGGTTTTATAAGTTTTTTAGGTTATTCTGGGTTTTTATAGTTTTTTCAGTTTTTAGGATTTTTAAGGGTTTTAGAGTTTTTAACGTTTTTAGGTGTTTTATGGGTTTTTAAAAATTTTAGTTGTTTTTGATTTTTTAAGTTTTTTAGTGGGTTTCATGTTTTTTAGGGTATTTTACATTTTGATGGATTTTTTAGGGTTTTCAGGGGGGGTTTAGGGTTTTTATGGGTTTTCAGGGTTTTTATGGTCTTTCGGTATTTTAGATGTTTTTTCAGTTTTTTAGAGTTTTTTAGAGTTTGGTTTTTAGGAATTTTTATGGCTTTTAAGGGATTTTTAGTGTCTTTTGGTTTTTATGGGTTTTTAATGTTTTTTGGGTTTTTTATGGTTTTCAAGGGGTTTTCAAGGTTTTCCGGATTTTTTACAATTTCATGGATTTTTTTGGGTTTTTTTAGGCTTTTATGGTTTTTAGTGGTCTATAGGGTTTATATGGATTTTGCAGGTTTTTAGGGTCTTTTCTGGGGGTTTTAGGGTTTTTAGTGGTTTTCACGGTATTTAGGGTCATTTTGGGTTTTTAGAGTTTTTTTTTACTTTTTTAGGGTTTTAAGGTTTTTTTGAGTTTTTTTTACATTTTTATGGCTTTTAAGTGATTTTAGAATTTTTATTTGTAATGGGATTTTTATTGTTTTTTATGGTTTTTTAAGGTTTCTAGGGGTTTTATGGTTTTAAGGGGTTTTAAAAAATTTCTAGGGTTTTTTACATTTTCATGAATTTTTAGTGTTTTTTTAGGATTTTTACAATTTTTAAGGTTTTCAGGATTTTTAGGGATTTTGATGGTTTTTATGGCTTTTTAGGGTTTTTAGGGCTTTTAGGGATTAAAGGGTCTTTTTGGTCTTCTGGGTTTCTAGGGTTTTTAGGGTTTTTAAGGTTCATTATAGTTTTTTAAAAAAATTGAGGGGCTTTAAGGGTTTTTATAGTTTTTAGTGGTTTTTTAGTGTTTATGGGTTTTTAATTTTTTTAGGTGTTTTATGGTTTTCAAGGGGGGTTTCAGGGTTTTTTATATTTTCATGGATGTTCAAGGGTTTTCTAGGACTATTATGGTTTTTAGGGGGTTTAGAGTTTTTAGGGATTTATAGGGTTTTTATGGTTTTTTAGGGGTTTAGGGGTTTTCAAGGTTTTGAAGGTCTCTTTGGGTTTTTAGGGGTTTTTTTTTGAGTTTTTAGGGTGTTTAAGGTTTGTTAGAGTTTTTTAACTTTTTTAGGGTTTTTTAGAGTTTTTAGTGTTTTTAGGGTTTTTATGGGTATTAGGGATTTTAATGTTTTTGGGGTTTTATGGCTTTCAGGGGATTATAGGTTTTTTTATGTTTTCATGGATTTTTAAGGGGTTTTTCTGTTTTTTATGTTTTTTGGGGGGTTTTATGGTTTTTAGGGATTTTGAGAGTTTTTAGGGATTTTCAGTGTTTTTTTGGGTCTTTAGGTCTTTTCAGGGGTTTTAGTGTCTTTTGGGGTTTTAGGGGTTTTTTTCGAGTTTTTTAGGATTTTTAAGGTTTTTTAGAGTTTTTTTGACATTTTTAGTGGTTAAAAGGGTTTTTAGAGTTTTTAGTGGGTTTTTAGGGTTTTTCTATGTTTTTAGTGTTTTTTATGTTTTTGAGGGGGTTTTATGGTGCAAAGGTGTTTTTCTAGGTTTTTAGGGTTTTTTACATTTTCTTAGATTTTTATGTGTCTTCAGGATTTTTATGATTCTATGGTTTTTTAGGTTTTTTAATTTTTTAGGGATTTTGATAGTTTTTGTGGGTTTTCAGGAGTTTTTAGGGACTTTTGGGTTTTTAGGGTTTTTTTAGTTTTTAAGGATTTTATGGCTTTTACATTTTTTAAGGGTTTTAAGGGTTTTTAGGGTTTTTAGAGTTTTTAGTGGTTTTAGGATTTTATGGGATTTTAGTGTTTTTAAAGTTTTTAGTGGTTTTTATTGTTTTAGGGATTTTTCATGGGTTTTAGGATTTTTTATGTTTTCATGGATTTTGAGGGGGTTTTTAGGGTTTTAAAGGTTTTTTTAGAGTCTTTAAGGTTTTAAGGGTATTTAGAGTTTTATTGGGTTTTTAGTGTTTTTATGGATTTTTAGGGTTTTTAAGGTTTTATGGTTGGTTGCATTTTTAAATTTTCATAGGTTTTTAGGGGGTTTTCATGATTTTTATAGTTTTTATGGTTTTTTGGGTGATTATCATATTTTTGTGATTTTTTGTGTTTTTAGGGATATTTAGGGTTTTTTGGATTTTTAGGCATTTTTATTATTTTATGGGTTTTAGGGTTTTTTCGGGTTTTTTATAGTTTCGTGGTTCTTTAGGGTTTTTTTAGGAATTTTATGGTTTTTATTTTTTTAGCGTTTTTGTGGATTTTGAGGGGTTTTTAGAGTTTTTAGTGGTTTTCAGGATTTTCATGTTCTTTCTTGGTTTTAGGGTATCTTTATAGTTTTTTAAGGGTTTTTCAAGTTTTTAACTTTTTTAGGGGTTTTAAGGTGTTTTAGATTTTTTAGTGATTATTTATTTTGTTATGGGTTTTTACGGTTTTTAAATGTTTTTAGGGGTTTTATGGTTTTCAGGGATTTTTCAAGGTTTTCAGGGTCTTTTACATTTTCATGGATTTGTAGGGGTTTTTTAGGATCTCTATGGCTTTTAGGGTTTTTATAGATTTTGAGGGTATTTTGGATTTTAGGGTTTTTAGATTTTTTAGGGGTTTCAAGAACCCTAAAGCCTAGAAAACCCCCTTAAAACCCTAAAACCCCTAAAAACCTAAAAAACTATAAAACCCCAAAATCCACAAAAAAAACCCGTAAAAGACACTAAAAACTTTAAGAACCCTTAAACCCCCTAAAAATGTTAAAAACTCTAAAAACCTTTAAAACCCTAAAATCTATAAAAAACCCAAAAAGACCCTAAAAACCCTAAAAACTACTAAAAACCTCGGCAAACCCATAAAAATAGTCAAAATCCCTAAAACCCCCCAAAACCCCAAAACCCCCCAAAAACATAAAAATCCTAAAAAACCATAAAATCAATGAAAACATAAAAACTCTAAAAACCCTAGAAAACCACTGAAAACCATAAACCCCCTAAAACCTTAAAAACCCTAAACCCATAAAACCCTAAAAAAACCACGAAAAACTAGAAAAAACTCTTAAAATCTCTAAAAATGTTAAAAACTATGAAAAACTTATAAAACCTAAAAAAATCAAAAAAACCTACAAAACCAAAATACCCTAGAAACTTTGAAAAACCTTCAAAACCCTAAAACTACTGAAAACACTAAAAACCCTCAAAATCCCAAAAAAACCCAAAAAACCATAAAAATCCATAAAAACCCAAAAAAACCCAAAAACCATTAAAAAATCCATAAAAACCTAAAAACCCCACAAAAACCCTAAAAGCCTCAAAAACATTAAAAAACCCTAAAAAAACTTTAAAACCCTAAAAAACTCAAAAAAACCCAAAAGACCCTAAAAACCCCCTAAAACCCGTCAAAATCCCTAAAAACACAAAAACCCCAAAAACCATAAAAATCTTAAAACCCCCTAAAAATCAAGGAAAACAAAAAAAAATCCTAAAAACCATAATAAACCCCCAAAACCATAAAAGCCCCTAAAAACCTTAAAAACCATAAAACCCCATAAAACCCCAAAAAGACCATGCAAGATGCTGAAAATGTGCAGCATCTTTTTGTGGAATGCAAGCTTGCTTATGGTCTGTGGAAGTATCTGCAGGACGTCTTTGGTCTTCAATTTCCCCCGGATAGAACCTTTGCTCAGAAGATGTCTCTCATCACGGAATCAAGGTATAGTGAACAAATTCAAAATCTTATCCTTGCTGCATCGGCAGCCATTGTGGCTTTTCTATGGGCTGTTAGAAATTCTGCTATGTTCTAGAATAAGTCAAGCTCCCTTCATGAGGGTATTCTTGCCATACATTCTGCTGTTCGGATGGCCGGGGGCATTCAAACAGGTGCGATGAACAATTGCTTTACTGACCTCATCACCCTCCGCACTCTTGGTGTCTCTGGAAGGTGCAAAAAACCTTTGGTGGTGAAGTCAATCCGATGGATTCCACCTATCCCGTCTTGGATGAAAGTCAATGTTGATGGTGCGGCAGTAGGCTCTCCAGGGCCTTCGGGCTGTGGTGGCGTCTTCCGTACTTATAGAGGTTTTGTCAAGGGCACTTTTTATCACTTCATCGGAATTGGCTGTGCTTATGAAGCAGAGCTTTGGGCTATCATCAAGGCAGTGCGATTTGCAAACCAGTTTGGTTGGAAGCAACTCTGGATTGAGTCTGATTCCATGCTTGCTGTTGAGGCCTTTCATCAAAATTCAAGGACGGTTCCCTGGCGGCTTCTACCCCAATGGATTGATTGCATTAGTTTATCCAAGAATCTGGTTATTAAGATCACCCATGCATACAGGGAAGTCAATATGGTGGCTGATGTGCTTTCCAAGAAGGCTATTGAAGAACGCTGCTCATGGTGGTCTTTTGTTGCTCCTTTTTGTTCGTCATTTGTGGATTCAGACATGAAGGGTGCTATCCGTACCCGGTTGCATAAGTCCCCCTTGTAATGCCTTGCACTTTAGTTTTCATTTATACACTTGAGGGACCAAGCCTTCTGCTTGGCCCCACGCCTTCTTTGCCCAAAAAGACCATTAAAACTCCAAAAACCCTTTAAACCCCTAAAAACGTTAAAAACTCAAAAAAACTCCCAAAACACAAAAAGGCCTAACAACCCCTTAAAACCCCTCAAAAACCCTAAAAACCCTAAAAAACCCTAAAAAACCCAAAAAAGCCCATAAAAATCCATGAAAATATAAGAAACCCTAATAAACCTTAAAAACCTATGAGAAGCCAAAAAACCATAAAAACCTTAAAGACCCTAAACCCCTAAAAACCCATAAAACCCTTAAAAACACTAAAACCTCTAAAAACCCTTCAAAGCCAATTTTTTTTAAAAACTATAAAAACCTTAAAAAAACTCAAAAAAAAACAATAAAACACCAAAAAGAAACCGAAAACCCTGAAAACACCTAAAAACCCTAAAAAAACCTCAAAAACCCTAAAAACCCTCAAAATTTCTAAACACCCTAAAACCCCTAAAACCCATAAAATCCTAAAAAACCCCTAAAACCTTAAGAACCCAAAAAACCCTAAAAGCCACTAAAAAAATTAAGAACCCTTTAAACCCATAAAAATGTTAAAAAAATATGAAAAACCTAACAAACCCTAAAAAACTAAAAAAACACTAAAAACCCAAAACCCTAAAAACGTTGAAAAACCCCAAAAACCCAAAACCCCCTAAAAATCCTTTAAAACCCTCAAAGTCCTAAAAATCCTAAAAAACTCTAAAAATCCATGAAAAAGTAAAAAACCCTAAAAACCCTAAAAAACCCCTGAAAACAATAAAACCCCCTAAAAACCTCAAAAACCCATAAAGATGTTAAAAAACTGTAAAAATCCTTAAAAATTCTATTTTTTTTTAAAAAACCCTAAAAACCTAAAAGACACTAAAACCCCTAAAAAACCCTTAAAACCTCTCAAAATCCCTAAAAACCCTAAAATACTTAAAAAACATAAAATTCCTAAAAAACACCTAAAAACCATGAAAACGTAAAAAACCTTAAAAATCCTAAAAACCCCCTTAAAACCAAAACAACCCTTCAAAACCTTAAAAAACCCTAAAAACACAACAAAAACCTAAAAAACCACTAAAATATATAAAAACCCCTATAACCCATAAAAACGTTAAAAACTCTAAAAAACCTTAAAAGACTTAAAAACTCAAAAAAACCTAAAAACCCTAAAACCCGCTAGAAACCCTGAAGAACCCTAAAACCTAAAAAAACCCTAAAAAACCACTAAAAACTCTAAAACCCTTAAAACCCTTAAAAATGTTAAAAACTCGAAAAACATTAAAAACCCTATAAAACTCAAAAAAACCCATAAAATCCAAAAAAGACCATAAACCCCGAAAAAATCCTAAACACCCAACCCCCCCCCCCCCTGAAAAACTCTAAATCCCCTCAAAATCATTAAAAACCCTAAAAACCATAAAAATCCTAAAACCCCCTAAAAATCCATGAAAATGTAAAAAAACCTAAAAACACTAATAAACCCTGAAAACCATAAAAACACCTAAAATCCTTAAAAACCTAAAAAAACATAAAACCCTAAAAAACCACTAAAAAATCCAAAAGCCCTCAAAATCCAAAAAAAACGTTAAGAAACTCTAAAAAAACTTAAAAACCCTAAAAACTGAAAAATCCCAAAACCCCCCAAAAAGAACCTAAAAACTCTGAAAACCCCCTAAAACAATCTAAAAAAACCCTAAAAACTCACGAAATCCCTAAAACCCCTGAAAAACACTAAAAACAATAAAAAACCTAAAAAACCTCTAAAAATCCATGAAAACGTAAAAAGCCCTAAAAACCCTGAAAAACCCATAAAAAACATAAAAAACCTAAAAACCTTTAAAACCCCTAAAGACACCAAAAAACCCTAAAAACCACTAAAATCTATAAAAACACTTAAAACTCTAAAAACATTAAAAAACTCTAAAAACCCTGAAAACCCAAAAAACCCACAGATACTAAAAACACTGAAAACCCCTAAGAACCCTCAAAATTTGTAAAAATGGAAAAAACCACAAAAATTCTAAAAACCACTAAAAATCCTTGAAAATGTAAAATACCCAAAAAACACATAAAAACCACTAAAACCCATAAAACCTCTAAAAACATTAAAAACACATAAAAACCCTCAAACCAACTAAAAACTTTAAATAACCTTTAAACTCCTAAAAACATTAAAAATATCTAAAAAGAATTAAAAACCCAGAAAAACCCAGAAAAAAACCACAAAAACCCAAAAAGAATCTAAAACCTAAAAACAATAAAAACCTTTGAAAACCCCTAAAAGCCATCAAAATCCCTAAAACCTTTAAAAACTCTAAAAACCATAAAAATCCTAAAAAAACCCTAAAAATCCATGAAAATAAAAAAAACCTAAAAACCCCTGAAAGCCATAAAACCCCCTAAAACCTTAAGAAAATCCAAAAACCCATAAAACCCACTAAAAACTCTAAAAATCCTTAAAACCCCTAGAAACGTTCAAAAACTCAAAAAAAATTAAAAACCCTAAAAAACTCTAAAAACCCAAAAAGTCCCAAAAAAACCCTAAAAAACCCTGAAAAATCCAAAAAACCCTCAAAATATCTAAAAACCCTAAAAACAAAAAAAACCTTTAAAAATCCAAAAAGCATAAAAACCACTAAAAAACTTGAAAAAACCCTAAAAACCCTAAAAACCCACAAAACCCTAAAAACCCACTAAAAGCTGTAAAATCCCTTAAAACCCCTAATAACGTTAAAAAACACTAAAAACCCTTAAAACCATAAAAAACTAAGAAAAACATAAAAACCCAAAAAGACCCTAAAAACCAAAAAAACCATGAAAACCCTAAAAAACATAAGAAACCTAAAAAATCCCAAAAAAATCCATGAAAACGAAAAAAAAACAAAAAAAAATCAAAAAAACCCATTACCCATAAAACCATAAAAACCACTAAAAAAATATAAAAACGCTTAAGACCCCTAAAATGTTAAAAAACGATAAAACCCCATAAAAACTAAAAATCCCTAAATCCCAAAAGGATCCAAAAAAACCCTGAAAACATATAAACACCCTCAAAATCCCTAAAAACCATAAAAACCATGAAACTATAAAAAACCCTTAAAACCACTAAAACAGCCTAAAAACTCTTAAAACCAATAAAATTTCCAAAATACCCGAAAAACCACTAAAAATTCTAAGAAACCCTTAAAACCCCTAAAATGTTTAAAAACTCCAAAAAATCTTAAAAACCCTAAAAACTAAAAAAAGCCCAAAAAGCCCAAAAGACCCCAAAACCCAAAAAAATCATAAAACAGCTACCCCCCCAGAAAAGAACACCCAAAAATCCCTAAAACCCCACAAAACCCTCAAAATCAATAAAAAAATTAAAAAATCATAAATACCCAAAAAAACCTAAAAACCACTAAAAATCCATGAAAATGTAAAAAAACTCTAAAACCCCCTGAAATCCATAAAAACCCCTAAAACATTAAAAACCCATAAAACCCCGAAAACCCTTTATAAATTTTAAAAACCTTTTAAACCCCTAAAAACATTACCAAACACTAAAAAATCATAAAACCCCTAATAACTCAAAAAACCCTAAAAACATAAAAAAGACCATAAAAACCCTAAAAACCATAAACTCCAAAAAAACACTAAAACCCTTAAAATCCATAAAACCCCTTAAAAACCTAAAAACCATAAAAATCCTTAAAACCCCTAAAAATATATTAAAACGTAAAAATCCATAAAAACCCTAAAAACCATAAAACCGCTAAAAACCTTAAAAACCTTAGAACCCATAAAAACCCTCAAGACCCTAAAAACACTGAAATCTCTGAAAACCCTTAAAAAGTAAAAAACTCAAAGAAAACCTTTTAAAACCTAAAAATCTAAAAAAGAACCCTAAAATCCAAAAAAACCTGAAAAAACCCGAAAACCCCTAAAAACCATAAAAATCCTAAACACCCCTAAAATCCATGAAAACTTAAAAAACCATAAAAAGCCTAAAAACACTAAAAACCATAAAACCCCAGAACCCTAAAAAAATCCTAAAACCCCATAAAGATCCTAAAAACTCACTAAGAACTATAAAAACCCTAAAACCCCTAAAAACGATAAAAAAATATACAAAACCTTAAAAACCCTAAAATCCCTAAACCCATAAAAATAGTAAAAAACCCTAAAAATCCATGAAAATTGAAAAAACAAAAAAAAAACCCAGAAAAACCTTGAAACCCATAAAAACAACCAAAAATCTTAAAATACCCTAAAACCCCATAAAAACCCTAAAAAACTATAAACTCTAAAAACCCTTAAAACCCCTAATAATGTTAAAAACTCTAAAAAACCTTAAAAACCAAAAAACCCATAAAAAAACTCAAAAAACCCTAAAACCCCAAAAAAACCATAAAAACAATAAAAACCATAAAAACAACTAAAAAAATCCCTAAAAACCCTAAAAACAAATCAGAAACCCTAAACATATTCAAAATCTCAAAAACCACAAAACCAAAAAACCATAAAAATCCAAAAAACCACAAAAATCCATAAAAAGGTAAAAAAGCCTTAAAACCCCGAAAACCCTTGAAAACCATAAAAAACCAAAAAACCTAAAAGAACCCTAAAACCACTAAAAACTCTAAAACCCCCCCTAAAAAATTTTAAAACCCTAAAAAATCTAAAAACCCCTTAAAAAGAAAAAAAAATCACTAAAAACTCAAAAAAACCCCAAAAAATGTTGAAAACCACTAGAAACCCCTGAAAACCCCTCAAAATCCCTAAAAACAATAAAAAACCATAAAAAACCCTAATACCATAAAAATACTAAAGAACCAGTAAAAATCCATGAAAACATAAAAAACCCTAAACACGATGAAAAAAACCTAAAACCATAAAACCCCCTAAAAACCTTAAAACCCATAAAAAACATAAAAACCCTAAAAACCACTAAAAACTCTAAAAAAATTCTAAAAACACTAAAAATCCAAAAACTTTTTAAACCCTAAAAACATTAAAAACTCTAAAAACGTCAAAAAACCCTAAAAACTAAAAATATCCAAAACCCAAAAACCCAAAAAACCCAAAAAACCCAAAAAACCCCTTAAAACCCTCAAAATCCCTAAAAACGACAAAAAATCTACAAAACCTTAAAAACCCTAAAAACCCTACACCCATAAAAATAGTAAAAAACCCTAAAAATCCATGAAAATTGAAGAAACAAAAAAAAACCCAGAAAAACCTTGAAACCCATAAAAACAACCAAAAATCTTAAAATACCCTAAACCCCATAAAAACCCTAAAAAAGTAAAAACTCTAAAAACCCTTAAATCCCCTAATAATGTTAAAAACTCTAAAAAACCTTAAAAACCATAAAAACCATAAAAAATTCAAAAAAACTCAAAAAAACTCTAAAACCCCAAAAGACCATAAAAACACTAAAAAACCCTAAAAACAAGTCAAAAAATCCCTAAAAACCCAAAAGACCATAAAAACACTAAAAACCCGAAAAACAGATCGGAAACCCTAAACATATTAAAAATCTCAAAAACCCCAAAAAACCATAAAAATCCAAAAAACCCCAAAAATCCATAAAAAAGTAAAGAAGCCCTAAAACCCTGAAAACCCTTGAAAACCATAAAAAAACCCATAAAAAACCAAAAAACCTAAAAGATCCCTAAAACCACTAAAAACTCTAAAAACCCCACTAAATTTTTTTAAAAACACTAAAAAATCTTAAAACCCCTTAAAAAGAAAAAAAATCACTAAAAACTCAAAAAAAACCCAAAAAATGTTGAAAACCCCTAGAAACCCCTGAAAAAACTAAAAAACACTCAAAATCCCTAAAAACAATAAAAAACCATAAAAAATCCTAATAAAATAAATATCCTAAAGAACTAGTAAAAATCCATGAAAACATAAAAAACCCTAAACACCATGAAAAAAAACCTAAAACCATAAAAACCCCTAAAAACCTTAAAACCAATAAAAAACATAAAAACCCTAAAAACCCTAAAAAATGCTAAAAACACTAAAAATCCAAAAACTTTTTAAACCCTAAAAACATTAAAAACTCTAAAAACGTCAAAAAACCCTAAAAACTAAAAAAATCCAAAACCTAAAAGACCCTAAAACCCTAAAAACCCTAAAACCCCTAAAAACCCCTGAAAACTCTCAAAATCCCTAAAAAACTTAAAAAACACTAAAAACCAAAAACCAAACCGAAAAACCCACTTAAAACTCTTAAAACCCTTAAAACCCCTGGAAAAAATAAAAAATCCTTAAAACCCCAAAAAGGCCCTAAAACATGGAAAACAATAAAAACCCTAAACAACTATGAAAAATAAAAAACCATAAAACCCATAAAAATCATAAAAAACCATAAAAAATCATGAAAACATAAAAAACCCTAAAATCCCTGAAAACCCCTAAAAACCATAAAACCCCATAAAAGCCCCTCAAAACCATAAAACCCCCTATAATCTCTAAAAACCCTTAAAACCCTGAAAAACATTAACAACTCTAAAAAACATTAAAAACCATAAAAAACTAAAAAAAAACCTGAAAACCCCAAATGACCCAAGAACCTAGAAAACCCCTAAAAACCCAAAAAACCCAAAAAACCATAAAACCCCTCAAAATACCTAAAAACCCTAAAAAATCATAAAAAACCTAAAAACCATAAAATTCCTAAAATCGCTAAAAATCCATGAAAACATAAAAAACAATGAAACCATGAAAACCCCCCGGAAAACCAGAAAAAAAAACCCCCAAAAAACGTTAAAAAAACTCCCAAAAACCCTAAAAAACACTAAAAACTCTAAAAACCTGTAAAACCCCTAAAAACGCTATAAAGCTCTAAAAAAACTTAAAATCCCTAAAACTTCAAAGTATTCAGACAGGCCATATGGCAAATGATGTTCGCGAACTGATCATCCTTCGGTTGGTTGATGTCTCTGGCAGGACAAAAAAAACCCATGGTTCCCAAGTTTATTCGATGGATCCCTCCAGTACCCTCCTGGATTAAGGTCAATGTGGATGGTGCGACCCTTGGTTCGTCGGGCCCTGCTGGATGTGGTGGAGTTTTCCGCACCTATCAGGGCTTTGTCAAAGGATGCTTCCAGCACTTTATTGGTGATGGGTGTGCCCTTGAAGCTGAATTGTGGTCCATGATAAAGGCGATTGAGTATGCTGTCAGGTTTGGGTGGAGCTTCCTGTGGCTTGAGTTTGATTCCATGCTTGCTGTGAGCTTTCTCAAAAACAGATCTACGTGCGTCCCCTAGAGGCTCCTCACCCTGTGGATGGACTGCCTCGCCATGTGCCAAAGGCTGAATCTCACTGTGACACATGCCTATCAGGAGGCAAATTCAGTTGCAGATGCTCTTTCCAAGTAGGCCATTGTGGAGCGCTGCTCATTGTGGTCTTTCGTCGCCACACCTCCCAGCTCCTTGTTCGTCATCTCTGACTTGAAGGGTGAGGTGCACACCCGATTATGTAATCCCCCAATTGTAGCACTCTGTTTGTCCTTTTCTTTTTGTTTAATTTTGGGGGACCAGGCTTGCCTGGTCTAGAGCTTTCCTTGCCCTAAAACTTTAAAAAACTTTAAAACCCAAAAAGTCCCTAAAACCCCTAAGAACCTCTAAAAACCCTAAAAACCATCAAAATCCCTAAAGACCAAAAAATTATTAAAAAACCTAAAAATCCTAAAAAACCCCTAAAAATACATGAAAACTTAAAAAACCCCTGAAAACCTTAAAAACCCTAAAAACCATGAAAAGCACAAAAAACCCAAAAAACCTAAAACCACTAAAAACTCTAAAAACCCTTAAAACTGAAAAAACATTAAAAAAATCAAAAAAACCTTAAAAACCTCTAAAATAATAAAAAACTCTAAATACCCAAAAGACCCGAAAACCCAAAAACACCCTAAAAATCATAAAAGACTTGAAAATACCTTAACCCTCAAAATCTAGAAAATCCCTAAAAACCATAAAAAACCTAAAAAAAACCCTAAAAAACCATGAAGACGTAAAAAAACTATAAACGTTGAAAAACAACTGAAAACCATAAAAGCCCATATAAACCTTAAAAACCTTGAAAAACCATAAAAACCCTTAAGATCCCTAAAAATGTTAAAAAACCTTTAAAACCCTAAAAAACTCAAAAAAAAACCAAAAAACCTAAAAAGACCCTAAAATCCTAGAAAATCCTAAAACCCCTAACCCCCCCCCCCGAAGAACCCTCAAATCCCTAAAAATCCAAAGAAAACCCTAAAAATCACAAAAAACCTAAAAAACACCTAAAACCCCATGAAAACGTAAAAACCCAAAAAAAACTCAAAACCCCTGGATGATGGTGATGGTTGCTGCTTGGACTTGGGTGTGCTTGTTTGCGTTTTCTTTCTTTTTTGATTTTTCTTTTTTTGGTGTGGGTTGTAAGGGGTTTTTCGGGGTCGGTCGTTTAACCCCTCCCCTCCCTTGTCTGTTGTGTCTCTTTTTTTCTTTCCAATAAATTCGGGGGGGGGGCATAGCCCGACCCTCTCATCTTCCTTTCCCTAAACATTAAAAAACCGTAAATACCCATAAAAACCGTAAAATGTCAAAAAACTCTAAAACCCCCCTAAAAAATCCCTAAAAACCCTCTACAAATCCAAGAAAATTAAAAAACCCTAAAGAACCCCTAAAAACCATGAAAACCCCTAAAAACCTGAAAAAACCCTAAAACCCCATAAACACCCAAAAACCCAAAAGACTCTAAAACCAATTTAATCCCCCGGAAACGTTAAAAACTTTAAAAAACATTAAAAACCCAAAAAAAACTCAAGAAAACCCTAAAAACCCAAAGACCCTTAAACCCTAAAAAACCCTCAAAATCTAGAAAAAACCCATAAAACTATGAGATGGGTGTTCCCTTGAAGAATGCTTCCAGCACTTTATTGGTGATGGGTGTGCCCTTGAAGGTGAATTCTGGGCCATGATAAAGGCGATTGAGTGTGCTGTGAGGTTTGGGTGGAGCTTCTTGTGGCTTGAGTCTGATTCCATGCTTGCTGTGAGCGTTCTCAAAAACAGATCTACGTGCTTCCCCTGGAGGCTCCCCACCTCGTGGATGGACTGCCTTTCCATGTGCCAAAGGCTGAATCTCTCTATGACACATGCCTATCGTGAGGCAAATGCGGTTGCAGATGCTCTTTCCAAGTAGGCCATTGTGGAGCGCTGCTCGTTGTGGTCTTTTATCGCCACACCTCTCTGCTCCTCGTTCGTTGTCTCTGACTTGAAGGGTGAGGTGCACACCCAGTTATGTAATCCCCCCATTGTAGCACTCTGTTTGTCCTTTTCTTTTTGTTTAATTTTGGGGGACCAGGCTTACCTGGTCTAGAGCCTTCCTTTCCCTAAAACTTCAAAAAACTTTAAACCCAAAAGGTCCCTAAAACCCCTAGGAACCTCTAAAAACCCTAAAAACCACCAAAATCCCTAAACCCCTAAAAATTATTAAAAAAATCTAAAAAACCTAAAAAACCCCTAAAAATCCATTAAAACGGAAAAAACCTCTGAAAACATTAAAAACCCTAAAACCGTGAAAAGCATAGAAAACCCATAAAAACCTAAAACCACTAAAAACTCTAAAAACCCTTAAAACTGAAAAAACATTAAAAAACTCAAAAAAACCTTAAAACCTCTAAAAGAATAAAAAACCCTAAATACCCAAAAAGAACCTAAAAACCCAAAAACACCCTAAAAATCACAAAAGACTTGAAAAACCATAAAACCCTCAAAATCTCGAAAAACCCAAAAAAACCATGAAAACATAAAAAAAAACTATAGACGTTGAAAAACAACTGAAAACCATAAAAGCCCCTATAAACCTTACAAACCTTGAAAAACCATAAAAACCCTAAAAATCCCTAAAAATGTTAAAAAACCTTTAAAACCCTAAAAAACTCAAAAAAAACCAAAAAAACTAAAAGACCATAAAATCCTAGAAAATCCTATAACCCCTAACCCCCCCCCCCCCGAAAAACCCTCAAATCCATAAAAACCCAAAGAAAACCCTAAAAACATAAAAAAAACCTAAAAAACACCTAAAACCCCATGAAAACGTAAAAACACAAAAAAAACTAAAAACCCCTGGATGATGGTAATGGTTGCTGCTTGGACCTGGGTGTGCTTGTTTGCTTTTTCTTTCCATTTTTGATTTTTCTTTTTTTGGCGTGGTTGTAAGGGGTTTTTCGGGTGTGGGTCGTCTGACCCATCCCCTCCCTTGTCTGTTGGGTCTCTGTTTTTTTTCTAATAAATTTGGGGTTGCCGGGAATAGCCCGACCCTCGCATCTTCCTTGCCCTAAACATTAAAAAATAGTAAAAACCCATAAAAACCGTAAAATGTCAAAAAACTCTAAAAACCCCCTGAAAACCCCTAAAGACCTCAAAATCCCTAAAAAACCTAAAAATCCAGAAAGACTATAAAAATCCTAAAAAACCTCTAAAAATCCAAGAAAATCAAAAAACCCTGAAGAACCCCTAAAAACCATGAAAACCCCTAAAAACCTGAAAAAATCCTAAAACCCCATAAAAACCCAAAAAACCCACTAAAAACCCTTTAAACCCCCAGAAACGTTAAAAACTCTAAAAAACCTTAAAAACCCAAAAAAAATCAAGAAAACCCTAAAAACCCAAGACCATTAAACCCTAAAAAACCCTAAAAACCTCTAAAAAACTCTAAAACCCTCAAAATCTAGAAAAACCCATAAAACTATGAGAATCGTAAAAAACCCCTAAAAATCAACGAAAGCATAAAAAACCCTGAAAAACCCTGAAAAACTCTTAAAACCATTAAACCCCCCATAAACATTAAAAAACATTAAAAACCGCTAAAAACCCTTGAAAAACCCTAAATCCCCTCAAAATTCCCAAAGAACCTTGAAAACCCAAAAAAACCATAAAAATCATTAAAAACCCCTAAAAATCCTTGAAAATGTAAAAAACCATAAAAACCCCTAAAAATCCTTGAAAATGTAAAAAACCATAAAAACCCATAAAAACCCCTGAAAACTATAAACTCTCAAAAAACCAAAAAAACCCTAAAAGCCACTAAAAATCCCTTAAATCCCCTAAAAATGTTAAGAAACTCTAAAAACCTTAAAAACCTTAAAAACCCTAAAAAACTCAAAAAAACCACTAAAAACACCAAAAAGACCCTAAATTCTCAAAAAACCACAAAAAACCCTAAAAAACCCTTAAAACCCTCAAAATCCCTAAAAACCCTAAAAACCATAAAACCCCCCATAAAAACCATGAAAACATAAAAAATCATAAAACCCTTAAAACCAAAGAAAAACCATTAAAAACCATAAAACCCCCTAAAAACATTAAAATTCCCTAAAAACCACAAAACTTCTAAAATCCCAAAAGACCCTAAAAACCCTGAAAATTCCTAAAAACCCTAAAAACCATCAAAATCCCTAAAAACCCTAAAAAAATAAAAATCCTAAAAATCCGATAAAAATCAATGAAAATGGAAAAAACCATAAAAATGATGAAAACCCTTGCAACCCACAAAACCCCTAAAAACCATAAAAACCCACAAAACCCCTAAAAACCAACTAAAAACTCAAAAAACCCTAAAAACCCATAAAAATGTTGAAGAACTCTAAAAACCCATAAAAACCCTAAAAACCTTAGAAACCCATAAAAATGTTAAAAACTCTAAAAACCTAAAAATCCAAAAAAACTAAAAAAACCCTAAAACACCAAAACATCCTAAAAACATAGAAAACCCGTAAAACCCCCCATAAAACCCCTAGAAACCTCAAAATCCATAACAAACCTAAAAATCCACAAAGACTATAAAAATCCTAAAAAACCTCTAAAAATCCATGAAAACCAAAAAAACCTGAAAAACCCCAAAAAACCTTAAAAACCCTAAAACCCCATAAACCCTAAAAACCCACTAAAAACTCTAAAAAACTTAAAAACCCAAAAAAAACTCAAAAACCTTAAAAATCCAAAAGACCCTTAAACCCTAAAAACACTAAAAACCTCTAAAAAACTCTAAAACCCTCAAAATCTTGAAAAACCCTTAAAAAACAACAAAAGCATAAAAACACCCTGAAAACTCCTAAAAACATTTAAACCCTCTTTAAACATTAAAAACAATAAAACCACCACAAAACCCTAAAACCCCACTAAAAACCCTAAAAACCCACTAAAAACCCTAAAAACCCATAAACCCCTAAAAACATTAAAAAACTCTAAAAACCCTAAAAAACACTAAAAACCCAAAAGGACCCCATAACCCTAAAAACCCTTGAAAAAACCTAAAACCCCTCAAAATTGCCTAAGAACCTTAAAAAGCATAAAAATCCTTAAGAACACCTAAAAATCCATGAAAACATAAAAACACATAAAAACCCTGAAAAACCCCTAAAAACTATAAACTCTCTAAAAAAATTACAAATCTTAAAAGCCATTAAAAACCCCTTAAATATTCTAAAAATGTTAGAAAAAACTCTAAAAACCTTAAAAACCTTAAAAAATTCAAAAAATCCACTAAAAACACCAAAAAGACCCTAAATTTCCTGAAAACCCCTAAAAACCTTAAAAACCCATGAAACCCCCTAAAACCCCTTAAAATCCCTAAAAACCCTAAAAACCCTAAAAACCCTAAAAACCATAAAAATCCTAAAACCCCCTAAAAATCCATGAAAACATAAAAAATCCTAAATGTAACACCCCAAGGTTTTGAAAATAAAAATTGAATTCATTTTATAATCTATCCATTAAACACAACTTTTCCCCTACTATATTTTGAATTTCAAAAAATGGTCATCTAAAGCTGTGACCAGTAATTCATTTGGAGTCTGATATAACAAACTTGATTTTTGGTGAATAGTAACACACCCTTATGAATAGTAAATAATGATGTTATTTTATTTTCTTAAGGTAATAAGATAATGAAATCTTAATTAATTTTTCAATGTGATATAAAACTAATTATACCTTAAAATTGTTATTTTTCAAATTAACTATGATTTTATTTAAAAAATGAATTAATAATATTTAGAAAATTATTTTTGAAAAATGGAGTTCATTTATGAATTCTACACATCGAAAAATGATAGGGGTGAATTTTTGGGATTTTTCTAAAATACTTGAATTTTTTGTAAATAGTAAAAATACAGCTTTGAGTTTTCGGTAGTTAAATGACATCATAATGAAATAATAATTAAAATAAAAGGGTGGTCGACTTTTTTACAGTAACATATGACATAAGGTGTCCCAAGTGGCCAAAACCATAGGCAAATACCATGGGAAAACCCATGGTTTGGCAAAAACCACTAATGAGGTGTCCCTTTGAAATTATTTAAAAACTCCCTCTCTTTTTCTATAAATACCCACTCATCCATATGTTTTCTTTCATTAAAAATCCCTCATCCTCAAAGCTCTAGTGTTTTTACCTCTTTAGGAGTCCACCCAAGGTGTCCTTAATCCCCCAAGGTCCCAACCTTCAAGTTCTAGGAGTTACTCTACAAGGTAAGGAAATCTGTCACCCTCCTATTTTAGTCGACACTTATTTTATGTTATCTCTTTAAATTTCAATTCTCATATGTTGGGGTTTGATTTTATGTATTTCTCTTACTGTCCTTTTGATTTCCATATGATGAGATACCCTTTTGTTCTAATCATTTCATTTTATGAAATTTTAAGCGACGTCGTTAGGCTGCCAAATTTGCTTAAGGGATCTCTCAACTTTTCTTTTATTTTCAAGTTCATCTCTTTTCCTTTTTACTCCTCACCTCCTCTATCCAAATGACCATGATAACTCCAGTATCATCTATATACTGGAATTATATAATGTATTATAACCAAATTAATATCCAGGAACCAGTATATGTACATATTATTAAATCATAAGACCAAACTAGTTCCGAATAATCAAAATACTGCTTAAATAATCTAAGTGAATATCATTAATAATTCATCTAATGATTTATCTTATTTACATGTAACCAAATGATATAAATGACCATTAACACCTATGACTGTTCATAAATAATATGTAAATTCAATTCTATATATTGGCATCCATTCCACATGAACTCCATTACTTAAAAACAGGAGAACCGATTATGAAAATCAAGAAAACGAACACTCTGGAACGATGGAATTCGATATTATAACATATCAATAAGGACATAAATGAACCAAAAATAATTACGATAAACTAAATAAATGTCTAATAAGTTCTGAATTAAGTTATTAATGAGTCTAATTTCATATTCCAGGACCTTAAGTTCAAGAGGGGAACACATTCAGACTTAAGGTAAGGGTTTTTTCATCTGAACTTCCATTTTCATTCGGGTTACTTTCATTGTCTAACTACATCAATGAAATTCTTATGTATTGTTATGTACTCCTCATAAATTCTATGTGAGTATTATATATATATATTTACCAACCATAACCCTTCCTTATTTTATGGATAGTTACATGTATTAAAAGATACTTTCAAAATTGTTTTCAAAATACAAGCCTGATTCAAGGAAATTTCTCAAATTCTTACCTATTTTCAAGAGCACTCTATAATATGTTTTTTGAAACCATTATCTTTATAAAATAACTCATTTTATTATGAAAATAATATCTTACTTCACTTCTGGTTTTATACAAATAATTTTCCAAAAGAACTATTCTTTTTAAAATAAAAGAGTATATATCTCAAGAATTGCTTAATGATTTTATAAGAGTATTTTCGTTTGATGCAACACTCTTGTTGATTATTATGTATTATTGGGCTTAATCATTTATGATGTCATCTACCATATTTAATTTAATGTTTTATGACTAACTCTATTATGGATGATCTATCCTAAAACCATTCACCATATTACTCGGAATGGTTAGTGTTTGATGTTTAAATGATTAGGAAAAGTTAGTTACATTTCATATGATAGTTTCAATATGAATGTATATGTTGTTTATGTTTATCTCCACTCATATGAGGAATTTATTGGACTTATTATGTGATGGGTGGGGCCCGCTATATCCCCTCAATGCATTGGTAGGTCTCATGAGAAATATAGTCGTGGAATTGGCTGAGGCCTTTCCCAATGCGATATATGGTTTTGGCCGAGACCTTAATAATGTTTAGACCTCTTGGATGAGGCCTTGAAAAAATGTTTCAGAATGTCTGGCATATGTACTTCCCTCATTATGAAGCTAGTAATTGAAAGTTCATGTGGTTATTCGACTAGTAGAATACCCATGATTATGTTTTATTATGACATTATTTACTCAGCTCATATTCCTGCCATAATGTGTTCAAGTTCATTATTTTTAAAGGAATGTGTTTTCAATTATTCACCATGTCTTATGTTTATGCTATCTTCTGTTGTGTTTCTTACCCTTACTGAGAATTTGAGCTCACCCATTTCTTATGTTTCATTTTCTCAGGATATGAAGAAGTAAATTATGGGTGACTTGCAAGTATAATCTAAGAGGCTTGGATGTTTCTAATGAAATAATTTAGTGTTGTTTTCCTTTCAATATGTAATGTTGAACTTATGTATGTATCTTGTTTCCAATAATACTAAACTACTCGGTTCTTTGGGATGCTTATTCCTTGTTTATATGCCAGTGTAATTGAATAAGAAACTGGCTCTGGGCTACTGGGGTCGGGTCCTTATAGTTGGTATCAGTGAAAGTTTAGTAGAAAACTTGGAAACTAGATTTAGAAAACGTAGATTAGGGAAGAGTCCCTAAGATAGTATTTGAGGATAAACATACAAGAATGTCCTCCTATTTTGGAAAGGAATAGATTATGTGAATCTTTCAGGCAATACATCTCTCTCTAGATACAAGCAGGGATTTCCCTCAGATGCAAGATAATGATGTTGGCTCTGGTACTGTGACGAGTGCTCAACAAATTTTAACTATATTGGGACAACTTACTCAAATTATGAACAATAACCTTACCCGTATGGAGCATCTAGATCCACCACGTGGAGAAGCTATGTTAGATCGCTTTATGCGAAAAAAACCTCCATCATTCAATGGGACTACAAACCCATCTATAGTTGAGCAATGGATAAGTTCCCTAGAGAAGATATATCTTGCTTTGGGATGTAATTAAAGAGATAAGGTCATCATGGTAGTTTACCGTCTACTGGGAGATGCAGATCTGTGGTGGTTGTTAATTCAAAACACAAAGGAGGAGGAAGAGATAGAAGAGATGGAATGGAGTGACTTTAAGGAAATTTTCCTAGAGAAATATTTTCCTCGTGAATAGAGACCGGATATGGAAAGGCAGTTTCTAAACATGAAGCAAAAGGAAGATGATAATGTTGCAAAGTATGAAGCTAACTTCACAAGGTTAGCAAGGCATGCTTTCAAAAAGAACCCCCTAAAAACCCAAAAGACCCTAAACCCCCTAAAACCTCAAAAACACTTGAAAACCCTAAAATCCTTAAAAATACCTAAAAACCCTAAAAAAACTTAAAAACCATAAAAATCCTAAAAAACCCTAAAAATCCATGAAAATGTAAAAAACCGTGAAAAACCCTTAAAACCATAAAACCCCTAGAACCTTAAAAATCTTAAAAAACCATAAAAACCTCGAAACTCCTAAAAAACTCAAAAAAACCTAAAAAACCAAAAGGTCCCTAAAAACCCTGAGAAACCCTAAAAACCTAAAAACCCCTGAAAACCCATAAAAATACTTAAAATAAAAAAAACTCTAAAAACCCTAAAAATCCAAAAAAAACCATTAAAATTCCATGAAAACATGAAAACTCTAAAAATCATAAAAAACCCTAAAAACCTTAAAAAACCCTAAAAACCCTAAAACCCTAAAACCCCCTAAAAACCATAAAACACCAGAAAATCCTTAAAAACCCTAAAAATTCCTGAAAACCATAAAAATACTAAAAAACCCAAAAAAATCCATGAAAATGTAAAAAACCGTAAAACCCCTGAAACTCCCTAAAAACAATAAAAACACTAAAAACCATAAAAACCCTAAAAAACCCAAAACCCCAAAACCCACTAAAAACTATAAAAAACCCTTAAACCCCTAAAACAGTTAAAAACTTTGATATCCTTGAAAACCAAAAAAAATCAATAAAACCCTCAACACAGAAAATCATAAAAACACATAAAAACCTTAAAAAACACTAAAAACCCATAAAAATCTTAAAAACCATTAAAAACTCTAAAAAACCTTGAAATCCCTAAAGAAATTAAAAAACTCTAAAAAACCATAAAACCCCTTACAAACTTAAAAACCCCTAAAAACCCTTACAAACCTAAAAGACTCTAAAAACCCTGAAAACCGCTAAAAACTCTAAAACCCCTTGAAAATCACTAAAAACCCTCAAAATCCCTACAAATCATAAAAAACACTAAAAACCATAAAAATAATAAAAACCCAAAAAAATCCATGAAAACATAAAAAACTCTAAAAACCCTGACAACACCTTAAAAACTAAAAAACCCCAAAAAACCTAAAAAATCGTAAAAACCCATAAAAACCCATAAAAACCCAAAAAACCCACTAAAACTCTAAAACCCCTTAAAACCCCTAAACACGTTAAAAACTCTAAGAAAGCTTTAGAAACCCTAATAACTTAAAAAGCACGACAAAATCCAAAAAAGGCCCTAAAACCATAAAAATGCCTAAAAACCCTAAAATCCAAAAAAACCTTAAACCCCTAAAAACCCTAAAAAACATCAAAATCCTAAAAACCCCTAAAAATCTTGAATGCCCCTGAAACCCATAAAAACCCCTTAAAACGTTAAAAAGAAATTAAAACCCATAAAACCCCAAAAAACACACTGAAAACTCTAAAAACCCTTTAAACCCCTAAAATGTTAAAAAGCAATAAACACCCAAAAAAACCCAAAAAACTAAAAAGAACCCTAAAAACCCCAAAAGACCCGAAAAGCCCCCAAAAACTCTAAAACCCCATGAAAAGCACAAAAAAACAATGAAAATCACTAAAAATATAAAAAAACCTTAAAAACGCTAAAAATAAAAAAAACCCAAAAACCCCCGAGAAACACTAAAAATCATTAAACCCCTTCAAAACCCATAAAACCCCTAAAAATCCCTAAAAACCCTAAAAACCCATACAAATTTGAAAAAAACACCTAAAAACACATAAACATGTAAAAATTCTAAACACCTTGAAGAACCCCAAAAAGCCTTAAAAACCCCTAAAAACCAAAAAAAAACCATAAAACCACTAAAAACTCTAAAAACGTTAAAATGCTCTAAAAACCATAAACCCTCAAAAACCCAAAAAACCTTGAAAATACCTAGAAAATCATAAAAACCTCCAAGAACCTTAAAAACTGTAAAAACCCTAAAAACCACTTAAAACTCAAAAATCCCTCAAAACCACTAAATGTTAAAAACTCTTCAAAACCTTAAATACCCAAAAAAAACCCAAAAAACCCAAAAAGACCCTGAAACCCTTAGAAATCCCCTAAAACCCCTAAAAATCCATATAAACCCGCAAAATCCCCCAAAACCCTAAAAACACCATAAAATCTATGAAAACATAAAAATCTCTAAAACCCCTGAAAACCCCCGGAAAACTATAAAAACCCCTAAAAACCTTAAAAACCCTAAATACAATAAAACCTGTAAAAACCACTAAAAACTTTTAAAACCCTTAAAACTCAAAAAAGGATAAAACTCTAAAAAAACCTTCAAAATCCTAAAAAACTCAAAAAAACCATAAAAGCCCAAAAGACCCTAAAAACCTTGAAAAACCCAAAAAACGGTAAATACCCTTAAAAACCCACAAAATCCATAAAAAACCATAAAAACCAGAAAAATCCAACCCCCCCCCCCAAAAAAATCCATGAAAACATAAGAAAACCTATACCCCCTAAAACCTTTAAAAAAACCCTAAAAACCCATAAAACCCCTAAAACGATAAAAACTATAAAAAACCTTAAAACCCTAAAAAATACAAAAAAACACTAAACAACCAAAAATATCATAAAAACCTTGAAAAACCTTAAAACCCTAAAAACTCCTGAAAAACCTAAAAACCCTCAAAATCTTTGAAAGCCTTAAAAACCACACAAATCCTAAAAAACCCCAAAAATCCATGAACACATAAAAAACCATAAAAACCCTGAAAAAAACCTGAAAACCGTAAAAATCCCAATAAACCTTAAAAAATAGTGAAAACCCATAAAATCCTAAAAACCAAATAAAAACTCTAAAAATCCTTAAAACCCATAAAAATGTTAAAAACTATAATAAACCTTAAAACCCCTAAAAAGCTCAAAAAATATCCATAGGACCCAAAAAGACCCTAAAAACCTTGACAAACATTAAAACCCCCTAAAATCCCATAAAACTATCAAAATCCCTAAAAATCCTAAAAAACACTAAAAATCATAAAACCCTAATACCACTAAAATCTCTAAAACCCCTTAAAAACCCTAAAACATTAAAAATCTCTCAAAAACCTTAAAAACCCTAAAAAAATAAAAAAAAACTCTAAAAACCATAAAAATCCTAAAAACCCTTCCATGAAGAGTAAAAAATCACAAAACTATAGAATCCCATAAAAATCTAAACCTCTATAAATGTTTAAAAAACTCTAAAAACTGTTGAAAACCCCAAAAAACTCAAAAAAATCCAAAAAAACAAAAAGAACCTAAAACCCCCCGAAAATACCTAAAAACAATACAAACCTACGAAAACCCCTAAAACCCTAAAAATCCCTAAAAACCCTAAAAAACCTAAAAACCATAAAAAACCTAAAAAATGCCTTAAAATCCATCAAAACGTAAAAAACCCTAAAACCCTGAAATATTCCTAAAATCAATAAAAAAAACACTAAAAACCATAAAAACCCTAAAAATCCATAGAAACCCAAAAAAACCACTAAAAACTCTCAAAACGCATAAAATCCCTAAAAACTCTAAAAAACTCTACAAAACTTTAAAAACAAAAAAAAATCATAAAAAACAAAAAAAATCAAAAAAAACCATAAAAATTTTAAATACTATAAAAAACCTTGAAAACCCATAATAACCCTAAAACCCCTAAAAACATTAAGCCACCCCAAAATCCATAAAATACCAAAAAAACCCTAAAAACCATAAAAATCATAATAAACCTCTAAAATCCATGAAAATGTAAAAACCCTAAAACCCCTAAAAACCCCTTGAAAACCATAAAATCCCCTAAAAACCTTAAAAAATCCTAAAAACCCATAAAAACCCTAAAAAACTAAAAATTCATAAAACCCTTAAAACCCCTAAACACGTAATAAACTCTAAAGAGCCTTAAAAACCCTAAAAATTCAAAAAAACCTAAAAAATCAAAAAGTCCATAACCCCCTAAAGACCCCTAAAAACCTCTCAAAAACCATAAAACCCCTAAAAATCCATAAAACCCCTAAAAATCAAAAAAAAAAACTATAAAAATACAAAAAACCCCCATAAAAATCCATGAAAACATAAAAAACAATAAAAACCCCTGAAAACCAAAAAAAACCCAAAAAATCTCAAAAAACCCTAAAAATCCGTAAAACCCCTAAAAACAACTAAAAACACTAAAAGCATTTAAAATACCAAAAAATGTTAAAAAATCTAAAAACACTAAAAAACTCAAAAAGAAAACCTTAATCCCGAAAAAGACCATAAAAACCACGAAAACCCCTAAAACCCCTAAACCCTCTGAAAAAACCTAAAAACCCTTAAAATCTCTAAAACCCGTAAAAACTCTAAAAACAATAAATATCCTTTAAAACCCCTAAAAATCAATGAAAAGTTAAAAAACTATAAAACCCTGAAAACCCCATGAAAACCATAAAAACCCCAAAAAACCTTCAAAACCCTAAAAACCTTTAAATCCAAAAAAACCACTCAAAGCTCTAAAAAGCCTTTAAAAAAGCAAAAAACATTAAAAAAAATCCAAAAACTATAAAACACTAAAAAACTCAAAAAACCCTAAAAACCTTAAACCCCCTGAATACCCCTAAAAACCCTCAAAATCCTCAAAATCCCTAAAAACACTAAAAAGCATAAAACACCCTAAAAATACATTAAAATGTAAAAAACCCTAAAAGCCCTAAAAACCCATGAAAACCATAAAAACCCTTAAACCGTAATAAACCCCTGAAAACCCATAAAAACCCAAAAAAACCACTAAAAACTCTAAAAACCCTAAATATGATAAAAAAATCTAAAGAACCTTAAAACACTAAAAAACTAAAAAAACCCTAAAAACTCCAAAAGACCCTAAAACCCTGAAAACTCCTAAAAATCCTTGAAAATCCCTATAACTTTCAAAATCCCTAAAAACCCAAAAAACCCTAAAACCCCTAAAAAACATAAAAAACCCCAAAAAATATATAAGAACATAAAAAATCTAAAAAACTTGAAAACCACTTGAAAAGCATGAAACCCCTAAACCCTTAAAAACCCGAAAAACAAAACAAAAACTAAAAAACCACTAAAAACTCTAAAAACCCTAAAAACCCCTAAAAAATTAATTTAGATAGTGTGGTGCCTCCCGCTGATTCAAGGAACATGTCGATTTCTGGTTTCATTAATCACCTTGAAGAGTTTGAAGTTCTCCTTCCAGCTGACACTTACATGAAGATTCAAGATTACATCTTTACTGAAAGGGATGCCTTAATATGGAAGCCTAATCTTGTTGGGAAACTCTATGTGAAGGATTTTTAGCGGTCCAAATGTGCACAGGGACCAGCTCCTCCAGCTTGGATTTCAAGCTTTAAGAGGCCCTTTATCCCTCCGGCTAACCATCTACTACTCTGGAAGCTCTGGAAAAATCAGCTGCCGCTTCAAGGGAAACTGCAACGGGCCGAACACAGCCTGGCCTCAGTCTGTTTCCTCTGTCTTGGTGTCGAGGAATCTATACAACATGCCTTTCTTCAATGCAGGTTTGCAGTTGCGCTTTGGGACTACTTGTAGATGTTGTTCGATTTCCCTTCTTACTTGAGCAGGCTGCTGTTTGAGTTGCTGGACAACCTGGTTAATTGGCCTTGCAGCAGGCAGGTGTCCAACCTCGTGCTCGTTGCCATTTCTGTTATTACTACTTATATCTGGGCTACCCGGAATGTGATTGCTTTTAACAAAAGGGACTCTCCTTCCATGGTGGTGTCATGACCCTGCATATGGTAGTCCATGCAGCATCTCACATTCAGATAGGTCCAATGGAAAATGATGTTAATGATCTTATTCTCTTACGGATGCTTGGAGTTTCTGGGAGGATAAAAAACTGTAGGTTCTCAAGTTCATCAGCTGGATTCCCTCGATCTCTTCCTAGATCAAGGTTAACGTGGATGGTGCAGCACTGGGAGCACCGGGCCCCTCTGGGTGTGGCGAGGTCTTCCGTACCCACCGAGGTTTCGTCAAAGGATGCTTTCAACACTTTATTGGAAATGGGTGCGCCCTTGAAGCTGAATTGTTTGCCATGATGAAGGTGATTGAGTTTGCTGTTCAATTTGCATTGAGTCCTCTCTGGCTTGAATCAGACTTGATGCTTGCCGTGGAGGTCCTTAAAAACAAATCTGGGAGAGTCCCTTGGAGGATTCTTCACGTCACACATGACTATCAAGAGGTGAACTCGGTAGCGGATATGCCCTTTCTAAGCAGCTGATTGTGGCAAGGGGCTCGATGTGGTCTTTCGTTCCCCCATCCTGCTGCCTACGGTTTGTGGAGTCTAATATGAGGGGTGAGTTTCATACCCAGGTTTGTAATCCCTCCTTGTAACGTCTTGTCGGTTCCTTCTCTTTTATAATAAATTTTTGGGGAACAGGTTCACCTGGTCTTGAACCTTCTTTGCCCTAAAAAAATAAAATCCAAAAAACCTTAAAAATCCCATAAAAACTCAAAAAAAAACCCCTTAAAACCCAAGAAGACATTAAAAGCCCTGAAAAGCCCTGAAAACCCTAAAAAATACTAAAAACCACTAAAATCCATGAAAACGTAAAAAACCCTAAAAACCTTGAAAAAACCATCAAAACTATAAAAACCATAAAAAAAACCCCAAAACCTCCGAGAACCTTAAAACTCATAAAAAACTAAAAAAAACCACTACAAACACCGAAAATCCTCAAATCCCCTACAAATGATAAAAAACTCTAAATACCTTACAAACTCGAAAAAACTCAAAAAAACCCATAAAACCCCATAAAAACCCTAAAACCCCATTAAAACCCTGAAAATCCCAAAAAACCTTAATACCCAAAAAATCCTAAAAAACCCATAAAAATTAATGAAAATGTAAAAACTATGGAAAACACAGAAAACCATAAAACCCTTAAAAACCATAAAAAAACCCTAAAACCGCATAAAAACCTTACAAACTCTAAAACCCTTAAAGACCTAAAAACATAAAACCCTAAAAAACATAAAAACTTCAAAAAGAACTCAAAATCCCAAAAAAACTACAAAAACCCAAAAAAATCCAAATTACCAAAAAAGACCCTAAAAACCTAGAAAAACCCTAAAACCACTAGAAACCCTAAAAACCCTCAAAATCCCTAAAAAGCCTAAAAACCATAAAATTCTTAGAAAACCTCATAAACAACAATGAAAATGTACAAAACACTAAAAACCATAAACCTCTTGAAAACCCGTAAAAAGCCCTAAAAATATAAAAACCCTAAAACCCATAAAAACCACTAAAAACTTTAAAAACCATTTAGACTCCTAAAAATGTTAAAAAATTCTAAAAACCCTTAAAAACCCTAAAAAATTCAAATAAACCCTAAAATCCCAAAAAACCCTAAATACCTTGAAAACACTTAAAAACCCCAGAAAACCTCTAAAAACCCTCAACATCCCAAAGAAACCCAAAAACCGTAAAATCCATAAAAATCCTAAAAAACCCATAAAAAATCATGAATTCAAAAAATTCCAACCCTGAAAACCCCTAAAAACAATAAACCCCCTAAAAACCTTAAAACCCAAAAAACCAAAAAAAAACCTAAAAAACCACTAAAAATTATAAAATCTCTTTAAACCCCAGAAAACGTTAAAAAACACTAAAAAACCTTCAGAACCCTAAAAAACCCAAAAGACCCTAAAAAACTTAAAAATCTCTAAAAACCCTTAAAACCCATTAAAACCCCTAAAAACCCTAAAAACCAAAAAAAATCTTAAAACCCCCAAAAAATCCATGAAAACGTAAAAAACCCTTAAAAACACTAAAAACCACAAAAAAATATAAAAACCCTTAAAACCCTAAAAACATTCAAAAACTCTAAAAACCAAAAAAATCTTTAAAAATCTCAAAGAAACCCTAAAAGCCCAAAAGACCCTAAAATTCAAAAGAAACTCTAGAAACCTCAAAAACCCTCAAAAACCCCTAAAATCCCTAAAAACCCCTAAAAACCATTGAAATCCTAAAAATCCCCAAAAACCTAAAAACCTCGAAAAACCTCTAAAAACCAAAAACCCATAAAACATTAAAAACCATAAAAACCCATAAAAGCCTAAAAAACCCTAAAAACCCATAAAACATTAAAAATCATAAAAACCCATAAAAATCCTAAAAATCCCCTAAAACTCTAAAACCCTTAAAACTGCTGAAAACGTTAAAAACTCTAAAAACCTTAAAACCCCTAAAAACTCAAAAAAATCCTAGAAACCCAAAAAGACCATAAAACCTCAAACAACCCCTAAAACCCCTAAAAACTCTAAAACCCCTAAAAACCACTAAAACCCCTCAAAATCCACAAAAAAATCCCTAAAAAACTAAAAACCATATAAATCCCAAAAAAACCTAAAAATCCATAAAAACATAAAAAACTCTAAAACCCTGAAAACCACCCAGAAAAGCATAAAAACCCCTAAAAACATTAAAAACCCTAAAAACCCATAAAACACTAAAAACCACTACAAACACTAAAAACCCTTAAAACCCAAAAAACCTTAAACAGATCTAATAAAACTTAAAACACTAAAATTCAAAAAACATCTAAAAACACAAGAGACTAAAAACCGTGAAAACCGATAAAAACCATAAAAATCCAAAACAACCCCAACAAATCCATGAAAGCGAAAAACCCTATAAACCCTGAAAAATCCCTGAAAACCATAAAAACTACTAAAAACCATAAACCCTCTAAAAAACAACTAAAAACTCTAAAAAATCTAAAAACCCTTGAAACCCTAAAAAACATTCAAAGGCTCTCAAACCCTAAAAAACTCAAAAAACCCTAAAAACCTAAAAAGCCCCTAAAAACCTCTCAAAACCCCTTAAAACCGTCAAAATCACTAAAAAAATTAAAAAACACTAAAACCTAAAAAATCCTAAAAACCCCCTAAAAATCCATGACAATGTAAAAACAATAAAAACCCTGAAATACCCTAGAAAACCAAAAAAAACCCTAAAAACCTTAAAACCCCCTAAAAACCCTAAAAATCACTAAAAACTCTAAAACCCTTATAACCCATAAAAATGTTAAAAAAACTCTAAAAAACAATAAAACACCAAAAAAACTCAAAAAATCCTACAAACCCAAAAAGACCCTCAAAACCCTGAAAACCCCTAAAAACCTTTGAAAACCCTAAAAGCCCTCAAAATCTTTAAAAACCCTAAAAACCATAAATATCCTAAAACCCCCCTAAAAATCTATGGGAACGTAACAAACCTTAAAAACCCAGAAAAAACCCCTGGAGGCCATAAAAACCCTTAAAAGCCCTAAAAACCTATAAAAACCCGTAAAAACCCTAAAAACTCTAAAAACCCTTAAAATCCAAAAATATGTTAAAAACTCTAAAAAACCTTAAAACCCTAAAAAATTCAAAAAAACCATAAAACCCTAAAAAATTCAAAAAAAAAACCCTAAAAACCCATAAAGAACCTTAAAACCCTGAAAAACATGAAAAACCCAAAAAAACCCCTTAAAATCCCTAAAACCCTCAAAATCCCTAAAACCCCTAAAAACCATAAGAACAATAAAAATCTTTAAAAACCCCTTAAAATCCATGAAAATTTAAAAAACGCAAAAAACCACGAAAACCCCCTAAAAGCCATAGATACCCCTAAAAACCCATAAAAACCCACTAAAAATCTAATAACCCTTAAAACCCCAAAAAAGGTTAAAAAATATAAAAAACCTTAAATACCTAGAAACTCAAAAAAAATCCATAAAACCCAAAAGATCCTAAAAACCCTGAAAATACCTAAAAACCCATGGGAAACCCTAAAAACCAACAAAAAACCAAAAAGCTGTAAAAACACTAAAATCCATAAAAATCCTATAAATCCCAAAAACTATGTGAAACGTAAAAAACATTAAAATTGCAAAAAAACCCATGAAAACCATAAAAACCCTAAAACCATAAAAAATCCATAAAAACATAAAAAACCACTAAAAAACTAAAAACACTTTAACCCCAAAAAACGATAAAAACACTAAAATATGATAAAAACACAAAAAAAACTCAAAAAAACCACTGAAAAAATCCTAAAACTCTCAAACACTAAAGACTCCAGAAATGCCTAAAAACCATAAAAATCTTAAAAACCCCTAAAAATCCAGGAAAACGTAAAAAACCCTAAAAACATCAAAAAAACTCTGAAAACCATATAATCCTCTAAAAATCGTAAAAATGACGAAAACCCGTATAAACACAAAAACCCCACTAAAAACACTAAAATCCCTTAAAACCTCTAAAAATGTTAAAAAACTCTAAAATCCTGAAAAGCCCTAAAAACTTAAAAAACCCTAAAAACCCAAAAAAGGAAATAAAAACCCACTACAAATCCATGAAAACTTAAAAAAACCTAAAACCCTAAAAACACTAAAAAACCTCTTGAATCCATAAAAACCCCTAAAACATTAAAAAACGAATAAAATCCTAAAAAATCACTAAAAACTCAAAAAACTCCTTAAATGGTTAAAAAATCTAAAAGCTTTAAAACCTTAAAAACTCTAAAAAAACTCAAAACCCAAAAAGTCCCTAAAATTTTGAAAATCCCTAAAAACCCAAAAAAACACCTGAAACCCCTAAAACCCCTCACGCTAAAAACCCTAAAAAACCCTAAAAAACCCAAAAACTATAAAAATCCCAAAACCCCCTAAAAATCCATGAAAACATAAAAAACCCTAAAAAATCTAGAAAACCCCTAAAAAAAATTAAAAAACCCCTAAAACTCATAAAAACCCTAAAAACCCTTTAAACCCCTAAAAACGTTAAAAATCACTAAAAAACTTAAATACCCTAAAAAACAAAAAAAAATCCCCAAAACCATAAAAGATTAAAAAACCCTAAAATCCTTGGAAAAACTGTAAAAACCCCTAAAAAACTTAAAAAATCCAGAAAACCTAGAAAACCCCTAAAACCATTAAAAATTCTAAAAACCCCTAAAACCCCTGAAAATGTTAAAAAACTCTAAAAACCCTTTAAACCCCTAAAAAACCCCCTAAAAACCCAAAAAGACTCTACAAACCTTGAAAACCCCTAAAAACCCAAAAAAATCCAAAAACCCATAAAAATATAAAAAAAAAACCCAAAAAATCCCAGAGAACATAAAAAACCCTAAAAAGCATAAAAATCTGGAAAAAGCATTGAAAACCATAAACCCCTAGAAACCTTAAAATACCAAAAACCCATAAAAATCCTAAAAACCCACTAAAAACTCTAAAAACCCTTTAAACACAAAAAACTTTAGAAGCTTTAAAAACCCTAAAAAACTAAAAAAGCCCTTAAAACCCAAAAACCCCAAAAACCCAGAAAACCACTAAAAATCCTAAAAACCTTTGAAAAACCCTCAAAATCTATAAAAACCCTAAAGACACCTAAAATCCCAAAAAAAAATCGTCAAAAATCCCTAATAATCCATGAAAATGTAAAAAACCCTGAAGACTCCATAAAAATCAAAAAAACCCTAAAAAACTTTAAAAAACCTAAAAACTCTAAAAAAATCTTTAAAACCCTAAAAATGTAAAAAAACGCTAAAAACCATAAAAACACAAAAAAACTCAAAAAAAACTCCTAAAAACCCAAAAAGACCTTAAAATCCTTAAAAACCCCCAAAACCCTAAAATCGCCTGAAAAATCCTAAAACCCTCAAAAATATCTAAAATGCATAAAAACCATAAAATCCTCAAAAACTCCTAAAAACCCCTAACAATGTAAACCCCCTAAAACCCCCCAAAAAACATGAAAACCCTAAAACCCCTAAAAACCTTAAAAATCCCAAAAAACCACAAAAACCTAATAAGAACTAAAAAATAAAAAAACCCTTAAACCCTTAAAACCATTAAAAAACTTAAAAAAACCCTTAAACCCCCAAAACCATTAAAAAACTAAAAAAACCTTAAAAACACAAAAAAACTAAAAAACTTCAAACCCCCAAAAGACTATGAAAACCCTAAAAACCCTAAAACCCTTGAAAATCCCTAATAAACCTAAAAAAATAAAACCCTAAAAAATATTAGAAACCATAAAATTCTTGAAAACCTTTACAAATCCAGGAAAACAAAAAAAAACAATAAAACCTTGAAAACCCCCAAAAAAACATAAAACCCATAAAAACCTTAAAAAAAACCCTAAAACCCCATCAAACCCCTAAAAACACTAAAAACTATAAAACCCCTTAAAACCCCTAAAAATGTAAAGAAAAATGAGAGTGGATAACGGTGTCTGAGCTCTCTCGATGGTCTCTCCCCTCAGCGGCATGGAGGTTGACGACGACATAGCTGATGGCCTCTTCGACGTCGCCCCGCTCGGCTCCCGGGCCAGGGGAGGCGGTGGATACGCCATCCCCGTAGCTTTCTTCTGATCCATCACAACTTCCTTGTTTTCCGGAGATTGACGTCTGCCCTAAATTCCCGCTCTGCGAGAATGGTGTGCCTTCGTTCCAGATCTCTCCCCGGGAGTTCTCGATGGCCTCCGCCCTTTTGGATCTCACACTGGTGGTCCGATTTGGAAGGATTTGACCCTCTGTGGATGATTTTAACAGGTCTGTTTCTTCTTCGTGGAATCTCCGTGAACAAGTGGTTGTAGGTTTGTTGGACGCTCAGTATTTTCTGATTCGATTTAGGAATGAAGATGATCTTGTCTCTATCTGGGATTTTTCTCCTCGATCTGTTGATGGTCTTCAATTTTATCTATTCCACTAGAATTTTAATTTTCACCAACACCGTGACCCTATGAGTGTGGCTTTGTGGATTACCCTTCCTGGTCTTGCCCTGCCCTTCTAGAATCCAGCCATTCTCTGAATCATTGGTAACCTCATTGGTAGATTCTTGTGTATGGATGCTCGGACAAGTGCTGCTGCCACCCGGCTGCGCCCAGGATTTGTGTTGAGGTGGATGTGTCCAAAGTTCCGATTAATATTGTCTGTGTTGAGATCGAAGGTGAGCTCAGGTGGCACCAGGATGTTTTCTTTGAATCCTGGGTGCCTTTCTTCTCATTCTGCAACAGGCTAGGTCATTATGCCTCTTCTTGTAGGAGTTTTTTCCCTATCAAGTATGCTCCATCTGATGGTATGCTAACAGTTGTGCCTCCTCGGGGGGAATATGGAATGCACAATGAAGGTATCCCTACTGGAATTGTTAATTCGCCTCTGGATGAGGAATAGTGATGCGTCGCCGGAAGCTCAAAACGAGTAAGTGAAAATGAGCAGCGTAATGTAGCCGAATTGACCAAGGATTAAAGGCAATGCCACCCGCCAAGGTCACTCCACGCTTAAAGACAAAGTCACCAGCACTGGAGTTGCACCACCAATTCCGGGCAAAGGGAAAAGGCTAAAGCAATAGGACAACACAATAAGCTTCCAAAATCCGTCACATTCAAGCATCACCATTACAAAGGGATGAAAATACAATATAAAGACAAAATAAATAAAGGAAAATTCCCCAATTCGAGTTACAAGACATGGGAAACCCAAAAGGCACATAAAAAGCATAAACAAACACTTTCCCATGCCATTTAATGACCCCACTAGCCGAAGTAGTGGGATTCCTTCTTAATGATGCTTTTCTCCACCTTCTCTCTCCTCATTAATGTGCAGCTACGAATTTCCACCATTTTCTATGTGGATAAATGATTTTGGGGCCCAAATAAGTGTGTTGTGGCCCACCATGGTGTTGGATGTCAAGAAGTGCGGGCTAGTCTAATTCGAATAACAATTGGGCTTAAAATTTTTATCAAGTCCAAAATTATTCTCCTTGGGCTGAATCTGATCCATATTATTCCCCCCTGGTTGGAGAGGATTTGCCCTCAAATCCATGACATCATCTTCTTCAATGTAAGGAGATAAGTCCCCAATGTTGAACGTTGCAGAAACGCCGCCAAAATCATCTGGTAAATCAATTTTATAGGCATTGTTTCCCACTCGTTCAAGCACTTTGAATGGACCTTCAGCTCGTGGTGCCAGCTTGCTCTTCCTTTTGGATGGAAATCTCTCCTTGCGAAGGTGAATCCACACTTTATCTCCAGGTTGGAAAATAGCCTGCTTCTGATGCTTGTTTGCTCGCCTCTTGTATGCTTCATTAGACTTCTCTATTTGAGCACGAATAGATTCATGGAGATTCTTCATCCGCTTTGTCTTCTTCTCCACATCAATATTCACCTGAAAATCAAGATGCAAAGAGAAAAATTCTATAGGAGTGATTGGATTGATGCCATAAACCACTTCGAATGGAGAATACCGAGTTGTAGCACTGGGAGATCTATTGTAAGCAAATTCAGCTTATGCAATTTACAAATCCCAATCTCTCATGCTCTTGTTCACCAATGTTCTCAGAATAGTGCCCAATGTTCGATTGGTAACTTCTGTTTGCCCATCCATTTGAGGGTGATGGGATATGCTGAAAAGAAGTTTCATACTGAATTTCCCCCATAATGTCCTCCAAAAATGGCTGAGAAATTTTGTGTCTCTATCCGAAATGATGCTGTGAGGAATTCCATGAAGGCGAACAATTTCTTTGAAAAACAATTCGGCCACTTTCACCACATCTTCAGTCTTTTGACAAGGTATGAAATGAGCATTTCTACTGGCCGAAGATGCAATCAAATGTCCAATCTATTCTTTCAAGATACGAAACATGTCAAAATGACCGGCAAGTCCCCCTCCATGTGCTTCCCGAATAAGCAAGTCCCTATAATTACCCTTTGGAACACACAACTTGTTTCTCTTAAAGAGAAACCCATCATGTACAGAATAATCCTCCAAAAATCCATCTTGACATTGAATTAAAATAGAATTAAACTCCATATCATGCTGGTAATCTTCTCTCATAAGCTGAAATCCAAGAATTCGAGCATCTAAAATGGTAAGTAATGCATACCTTCGAGATAAAGCATCTGCCACCAGATTATCTTGCCCCTTCTTGTATTTTGACACAAATGAGAATGATTGTAAGAATTCCACCCACTTTGCATGCCTCGAACTCAGCTTGTGTTGACCATTGATAAACCTCAAAGCCTGATGGTCAGATGAAGAACAAACTGCTTCGGTCTCAAATAATGAGACCAATGATCTAGGGCTCTTATAACCGCATAAAATTCCTTATCATAGGTGCTGTAATTCCTCCTTGAATCATTCAGTTTCTCACTGAAATATGCAATAGGGTGCTTTCTTTGGATGAGAACGATGCATATCCCAACTCCACTTGCATTACATTCCACTTCAAAGACTTGATCAAAATCAAGCAATGCTAAAACCGGTGCTTCACACAACTTTTTCTTAATGATTTCAAATGATTCATTTACTGCCTTTGACCGCTCAAATTTCCCCCTTTTCAAGCATTCAGTGATAGGTTCCATAATAGTGCTGAAATGGGAAACAAAGCGACGATAAAAAGATGCCAAATCGTGGAAACTTCTTACTTCGGTAATGGATTCTGGTTGTGGCCAGGACTTGATTGCTTCCACTTTTGATTCATCCACCATGATTCCTTCTTTGGTTACCACATATCCCAAAAACAGCACTTCTGTTGAAAAGAACTCGCATTTTTCAAGCTTCCCATATAGATTTTATTTCTGTAGAACATCAAATACCCACCGAAGATGATCCACATGGCTCTCCACATCCTTGCTGTAAATCAAAATGTCATCCAAATAAACAACCACAAATTTACCAATAAATGGTTTCAAAACTTCATTCATGAGTCGCATGAATGTGCTAGGAGCATTTGAGAGGCCAAATGGCATGACCAGCTACTCAAACAATCCGCCTTTAGTTTTGAAGGTCGTTTTCCACTCATCCCCTTCCTTCATTCGAATATGGTGGTATCCACTACGAAGATCAACCTTCGAAAAGATTGATGAACCATGTAATTCATCAAACATATCATCGAGTCGTGGGATGGGATACCTATATTTGATGGTAATATTATTGATAGCTCTACTATCAATGCACATGCGATACGTACCATCTTTCTTTGGCACCAATAATGCTGGAACAGAACACAGGCTCATGATTGGCCTTATAAAGCCTCGATCCATCAACTCATCTACTTGTTTCTGCAATCCCCTTGATTCTCCAGGATTACACCGATATGCTGGTTTATTTGGCAATTGTGCACCTGGAACAAGATCAATCTGGTGTTCAATGCCTCTAAATGGTGGTAATCCTGCTGGAAGATCATTAGGAAAAAGACCACGATATTCCCCAATTAAGGAATGAGCTAACGTATGTTGATGACTCTTCTCCTCATGGCATGAATTTTCCATCATCAATAAAGCAAAAACTGGCTTTTTCTTATTTATGGCTTTCTCCACTTGAGCTTTGCTGATAAAGAGACTACCTTTGGGCACTTCTGGAACATATTTTTCTTGAAGAGTTTGGGACGGCTTCAAAGGAGCAAGTGTGATATTCTTTTCCCCAGATCGAAAAGAATATGTATTCTTCCTCCCATCATATTTCACTTCCCTCTGAAACTGCCAAGGCCAACCCAACAACAAGTGACAAGAATCCATAGGAATAACATCACACAATACTTCATCAGCATAGTTCTTACCAATGGAGAATGAAATCAGAACCTGTTTGTTGACTTGGAGTGTGCTCCCATTTTTCAACCATTGCAATTTATACGAGAGAGGATGATTCTGAGTTGGAAGCTTCAATTTATCCACTAGTGTTGTTGAAGCCACATTTGTACAGCTCCCACTATCAATAATCACCATCCATACCCGCTGATTAATGGTGCAGCGAGTTTAGAACAAGTTTTCTCTTTGATCTTCTTCCGGGCAGATTTGAGCTTGCAAAACTCTTCGTAGCACCAGCATGTTTCCCACATCAGCTTCTTCCACAACATGTTCCTCATTTTCAGATTCTTCACCATCATGTTCATCCTTTTTTATTGCCTCTTCAATCTCTTCAATCTCCTTAATAGTAATAATCCGATTGTTAGGGAAATTGGCCTGAAAATGACCATACCCATGGCATTTGAAACACTTTCGATTCCCGCATTCAAAGGAGTTCGACTTCCCTTTTGTTTGTTCCATAGCATTCTCTTTCCCTTTATCCAACATCTTGTTCCTTCCAAATTCCTTCTCAATAACACCGGATTTATTAGAAGAAATACCCCTATAAAAATTTGTACCTCTATTGTAGTTTTTGAGCGCTGGTGCCTTTGAGGTCTGCTTTTGCTTTTCCACCTTTATCGCCAGCTTGCAAATATCATCAAGTGAGCAGAATGATTGCAACTCCACTGAATGTGCAATTTCTTCATTTAATCCACCAAAAAACCTTACAATTGTTTGCTCTTTATATTATAGAACATCACTTCACATCAATAAACGATCAAATTCCTGAATGTACTCTTCAACAGATCTATCTCCTTGTCGCAGGCTATGCATTCGAAAATAAATATCTTGCTTATAATTCTCAGGCAAAAATCGTCTCCTCAAAAGCTTTTTCAACTTCTCCCATGAGAATATCTTGCCTTTATCATTACGTTCCCGCTATTTCTTCAGATTTTCCCACCAAAGTGATGCATAATCTTTAAATTTCAGAATGGATACCTTGCACTTCTTCTCGTCAGAACAATTCTTAAATTCGAAGAACCGTTCGATTTCCCGCATCCAATCCAGAAAATCATCCGGATTCATACACCCATAAAAATCTGGAATGTCGATCTTCAACACTTTTTCAATGTCTTCATCATCTCTTCTTCTTCGCATATCTACCTCTGAATCGCTGGAATCATCACCATTTGCACGATCTTCATAAAATGGTGCTGGATTGCATCTATTATGTAGTGATGGACGTCGAGGATGTCACTACGGTGGAGGGGAGTCAGGTCGCCACGCTCTCAAAAGTTGAGCAAGTTGCTCACCGATTTGAGTAATTTGTGGTTGTAGCTGTGCGTTAGCTATTTTTCATGGAGCAGGAGGAGTAAAAGATCTGCTCTTGCGAGAAATGATGGAGAGTAATAAGAAGAATGCGATAGAACTTACTCATTGGAATCGCGCCTCTAATACCAATTGATGCGTCGCCGGAAGCTCAAAACGAGTAAGTGAAAAGGAGCAGCGTAATGTAGCCGAATTGACCAAGGCTTAAAGGCAATGCCACCCGCCAAGGTCACTCCACGCTTAAAGACAAAGTCACCAGCACTGGAGTTGCACCACCAATTTTGGGCAAAGGGAAAAGGCTAAAGCAATAGGACATCACAATAAGCTTCCAAAATCCGTCACATTCAAGCATCACCATTACAAAGGGGTGAAAATACAATATAAAGACAAAATAAATAAAGGAAAATACCCCAATTCGAGTTACAAGACATGGGGAACCCAAAAGGCACATAAAAAGCATAAAATAACACTTTCCCATGCCATTTAATGACCCCACTAGCCGAAGTAGCGGGATTCCCTCTTAATGATGCTTTTCTCCATCTTCTCTCTCCTCATTAATGTGCAGCTAAGAATTTCCACCATTTGCTATGTGGATAAATGATTTTGGGGCCCAAATAAGTGTGTTGTGGCCCACCATGGTGTTGGATGTCAAGAAGTGCGGGCTAGTCCAATTCGAATAACAATTGGGCTTAAAATTTTTATCAAGTCCAAAATTATTCTCCTTGGGCTGAATCTGATCCATATCAAACAGGAGGCTATCGTGGTCAAGGATGTTTTGTTGCAGGTTGATCGACAACCCCTCTCTAAATCGAGGGTCTGTGATGTCTTTGATAAGCTGAAATATGATCTCAGGATTGTGGACAGTATGGGTGTGGTGAAACCTGTGGAAGGAGTCATGGTGCTGCTTGGGCCTTCTCCCGTTCCTGGAGGTCTGGAGGTGGCTGGAGTTTCTGGTAAATCAATGTCAGTGCATGAGGGTGATGTTAGTGTCCCCTTATACAATACTTTTGATGGCCTGGTTTCGGAGGAGTTGTCTCAGGAGCATCATGTCGTGCCAGTGAAGTTCGCTGACGGCTTTGATGAACAAGACGGACAGAATACCTGCCTTGGGTTTCAGGGAGCTGCTTGTGAGGATTTGGGCAAGGGGTTGCAGGTGGTGGCGCCACCTTCTGGTAATGAGAAGTCGTCTGCAGGTATTGATGTGCAGGCCCCCTCTCTTAACAATATTGCTAGTGACAATTTTGAGCTTTCTTGGCATGCTGAGATGGAAGGGGAAGTTACAGCACAGGGGGTAGCTGGGGAGGATGGCTCAGTAGGTGTGGCTGGTTGCTGGCCCATGGGACTGGTTTTGGGTCCATCAGAGGCGGTGGTTGAGGGGGCTACTAGTGATGTTTCCTGCCACGTGACTGAGCAGGTATCGGTGAATAAGCTGGAGGAAGTGGATGGGAAGGGGTGTGGGAAAGGGGAGTGCGCAGGGATGGGGGATGAGCATGGGCAAGAGACCGCTGGTGCACAGGGGGAGGGTTGGAGCCTTTTATGTAGGTTCTCACTAGGTCTTTGGTGCACCCTCCTGACCCTCATGAACTAGTTCCGATCGCAGTGGATGCTTCAGGGGCGCTTGTCCCCGTTGGATCACATGATGTTAAATGCGTTGAGGATAGGATGACAAGTGGCAGTGAGATTGAAAACACCAAATGTTTGGCTCTGACTGACATGGCTTTGGGGGGCCTTAATGTGATGAGGGTACCTGTGCAGATACCTCTTTTGCAGGAGGGAATGAATACCCGGTGTTCGATGTTTTGGGGGAGTAGCTCTGATGATGATTCTATGATGAAATCCAACGTGGCCCAGATTCTGAAGGACAAGGCCCTACTTGGAGATTGTCCCTATTTTGGGGAGGATAACCTTGCAGGGGCATGTTCAGGGAGAGGTCTCCACCTCCCATCTCTTGTTTTCTCAATCAAGAGGACACTGATATTCCTGTCCAAAACAAACATAGTGATGTTGATACTACAGTACTGAAAGTGAGGTGACTAAGAAAGGATTATTCCTCCTTTCCGAGAATGGTTTCTACGAGGGCTTCCAGTAAGGCTTTGAAGAACTCCTCTGGCAAGGTGGGGCGGTTTGCTAAGAAGCAGCTGAATGTGGAGCAGGTGCAGCTTGATGTGAAGGAGCAACGCCTCAGAGATTACTATACCACCTTCCTTAAACAATATGAATCATCTGAATGGGAGTCGGTGGAGTCAGATATTTCCACTGGATATGGTGCAGATGGGGACCCGTATGGGGATTGAGACTTCTGACCTCTGAATTTTTGTTCCTTCCTCTCTCTCTTCTGCTCTATGTGTGGTTTTCCTTTTCCTTTTTGTTTTTCTCCTTTTTTGGCGAGGGTTGTAAGGGATTTTTGGGTGTGGGTCGTTTGACCCCTCCCCTCCCTTGTTTGCTGTGTCTCTTTTTTCTTTCTAATAAATTGGGGGGGGGGTCAGGAATAGCCCGACCCTCGCATCTGCTTTGCCCTAAAAATGTAAAAAAACTTTAAAAACCCGCAAAACCATTAGAAAACTCAAAAAACCCCTAAAAACCCAGGAAAAACCATAAAATCCCAAAAAATCACTAAAAACCCAAAAAACCCCCCAAAATCCATGAAAACATAAAAATCCCTAAAAACCATGAAAAACCGTTGAAAACTATAAAATCCCTAAAAAACCTTAAAAAACCCACCAAAACCCATAAAAACCATAAAAATCATTAAAAATACTAAAAACCTTTAAAACCCCTAAAAACATAAAAAACTCTAAAAACCTTAAAAACCCGAAAAAAACCAAAAAAGTAACAAAAACCCCAAAAGACCATAACAACCTTAAAACCCCCTGAAAACCCTTAAAAACCCACAAAATCCTAAAAAACCCTTAAAACAATAAAAATCCTAAAAAAACCTAAAAATCAATGAAAAAATAGAAAACCCTAAAACCCCTAAAAAACCATTGAAAACCATAAAACCCCTAAAACCTTAAAAACATAACACCCAATAAAACCCTAAAAACCACTAAAACTCTAAAAGACCTTATAACCCCTATAAATGTTAAAAACTATAAAAAATCTTAAAAACCTAAAAAACCAAAAAAACCCTAAAAACCCAAAACAACCATAAAAGCCCTGAAAAACCCTAAAACCCCCAAAAAACCTTAAAACCGTCAAATCCCAAAAAACCCTAAAATAAACACTAAAAACCATAATATCCAAAAAAACCCAAAAAAATCCATGAAAATGTAAAATCCTCTAAAAACCTTGAAGAACCCCTAGAAACCATAAAACCCCTAAAAAACCCCAAAAAATCAATGAAAACATAGAAAACACTAAAAACCCTCAAAACCATATAACCCCCTAAAAACCTTAAAAAACACTAAAAACCCTAAAAACTCACTAAAAAATTAAAACCCCTAAAAATGTTAAAAAATCTAAAAACCATAAAACCCTAAAAACTCAAAAAAAACCCCGAAAACCTAAAAAGGCACTAAAAACCCTGAAAAAACCCTTAAAACCCCAATAATCATTAAATTCCTAAAAATCCCCTAAAAATCCATGAAAACCTAGAAAACCCTAAAAATCCTAGAAACTATAAAACCCATGGAAAAGCATAAAAACCCTCAACATCCCTAAAAACCCTAGAAACCATAAAACCATAAAATATTTTAAAACCCTTAAAAATGCATGAAAACATAAAGAGCCCTAAAAACCCTGAAATACCCCTGAAGAGCATAAAAACACCTAAAATTTTCAAACCCCTAAAACTCATCAAACCCCTAAAACTCATCAAACCCCTAAAAACCCACGAAAACCTCTAAAACCCCTCAAAACCCCTAAAACGTTAAAAAACTATAAAAACCATAAAACCCTAAAAATCCCATAAAAACACAAAAACCCCATAAAGACCCTAAAACCCTGAAAACCCATAAAACCCCAAAAAACACTAAAAATCCCCAAAATCCCTAATAAACCCTAAAAACCGAAAAAAAATCCTAAAAATCCATGAAAACATAAAAAATCATAAAAACCCTAAAAAACCCATGAAACCCATTTAAATCCCTAAAAACCCTAAAAACCCATAAAACCCTAAATATCCACTAAAACCTCTAAAACCCCTTAAAGCACCTAAAAACATAAAAAATTTCCAAAAAATCATAAAACCCATAACCCCCCCCCCCCAAAGACCATAAAATCCCCGGAAAACCCTAAAACCTATGAAAACACCTAAAACCCCTCAAAAACTCTAAAAACACTAAAAAAACCTAAAAATCACAAAAATCCTAAAACCCCCCTAAAAATCAATGAAAACATAAAAAACCCTAAAGCCCTGAAAACCCCCTAAAACAACAAAACCCTAACACATCATAAAAACCCATAAACCCTAAAAAACCTCTAAAAACTCTAAAACCCCATTAATTCCCAAAAAATGTTAAAAATCTATAAAAACCCCAAAACATAGAAAAAAACCCAAAATACCATAAAACCCATGAAGGACCCTAAAATACCTAAAAGCCCCTAAAAAACCATAAAAACCCTCAGAATCCCTAAAACCCCTAAAACCCCCTAAAAAACCATAAAAACCCTCAGAATCCCTAAAACCCCTAAAACCCTTAAAGACTTTAAAAATCCTAAAAACCCCTAAAAAATCCATGAAAACCAAAAAAAACCTAAAACCCCCTAAAAATCATAAAAAACGCTAAAAAACACTAAAAACCCTAAAAATCACTAAAAACCACAGAAACCCTTAAAGATCCTAAAAACATTAAAAACTCTAAAAACCCTTAAAAACCCTAAAATTCCAAAAAGAGCCCAGAAACCCTAAAACCCCCAAAACTCTCTAAATTCCCTAAAAACCCTAAAAGCAATAAAAACCATAAAAAAATCCTAAAAAACCAAAAAATCCATGAAAACCTAAAAAACCCCCAAATCCTTGAAAACCCACTCAAAACCATGAAACCCATAAAAACCAACTAAAAACTTTGAAAACCCTTAAACCCCTAAAAACGTTAAAAACTCTAAAAACCTTTAAACACGAAAAAAACTCATAAAAACCTAAAAACCCAAAATGACCCTAAAACCTCGAAAAACCAAAAAAAAACAGTAAAAATCATAAAAATCCCCCCAAACCCCTAAAAATCCATGAAAATGTGAAGAACCCTAAAAACACTAAAACAACCTTAAAAACAATAAAAATCCATAAAAACCTTAAAAAACCCTGAAAACACATTAAAACCCTAAAACCACTAAAAACTCTAAAAAACCTTAAAATCCCTAAAAAGTTAAAAAACTCAAAAAAACTTTAAAGCCCCTAAAAAACTCAAAAAAACCCTAAAAACCCAAAAAGACCCTAAAAACCCTAAAACCCCCTAAAACCCTAGAAAACCCCTCAAAACCCACAAAATCCATAAAAACCATAAAAAATGATAAAAACCATAAAAATCCTAAAACCACGCTAAAATTCCATGAAAACGTAAAAACCCTAAAAACCCTAAAAAACCCTAAAAACCCATAAAAATCCTAAAAATTACTAAAAACTCTAAAAACCCTTATAACCCCTTAAAAAGTTATAATACTCTAAAAAACCTTTAAAACCGTAAAAAATTAAAAACCCTAATAACCCAAAAGACCCTAAAAACCCAGAGACTCTAAAAATCCTGAAAAACCCTAAAAAAACCCTAAAACCCCTTAAGATCACTAAAAACCCTAGAAACCATAAAAATCCTAAAAAAATCCCAAAAAATCAATGAAAATGTAAAAACCCCAAAAAACCATGAAAAACCCATGAAAACCACTAAAAACTTTAAAAACACTAAAACCCCATATAAACCCTAAAAACCTACTAAAACTCTTAAAAACCTTAAAACCCCTAAATATGTTAAAAATGCTAAAAAACTTTTAGACCCCTCAAAAACTCAAAAAACCCTAAAAACCCAAAAGACCCTAAAACCTTGAAAACCCTAAAAAACCCTAAAAAACCCTAAATCCTTAAACACCATAAAAAACAATAAAAACAATAAAAATCCTAAACCCCCCCCCCTCAAATCCATGAAAATGTAAAAAACACTAAAAACCCTTGAAAACCATAAAAAACCTAAAAACCCTAAAAACCAACTAAAATCTCTAAAAACCCATAAAACCCCTAAAATGTTAAAAAACTCTAAAAACCTTAAAAACCCATTAAAACTCAAGAAAACCCTAAAACCTTAATGATGAGGATCATGGCACGAATGGTCATCGAGGTGTTGGAGGCGGTCTTGATGAGGAGGGTGGAAGGTGCATGATTCCACAAGACCCGCTGCGAGGAATTGGTGGCCCAATGACAAAGGAGCGGACCAAGAGAATGAAGGAGGCCTTAAATGGGTTAATCTTGCAATTCCAAGAGGAGGCCCAACACCCTTGCTTGGGGGAAGCATCCGGGCCTATAATTACATTAATTAAGGCCCAAACATGCTTTTAAAAACCCAATCCAATGTGTGCTACGAATTTCAAGCCCACCCCACCATGGAATCTTCAAAGTCAAAAGTGGTGGGCTAGTTGTCTTTACTTTCCAAAAAGGATGTGCTACTTGTCTCCTAAAGTCATGGGCATGTGCCAAAATTGTCAAAAGTGACATGTAGACTTTTTGACTTGAGGAAACTAGGTGTTAGAATTTTGTATCAATCCTTGGCTATAAATAGCCACCCCCATGTACTCTTTGGACATCATGAATGAAGGTAATGTTATTATGGTGAGTTTTACTTGCAACCTTTGTGTTCTTGCTTAATTCTTGACTTATCAAAGGATTGGTCATCCTTTGTGGCATCTTGTGGCTAGAGTTCTTAGAGACAAGTTCTCTTTGGGTTCTACCTTGACCAATTCCCTCTTCCTTCTATTTATCACTATCAGCACACCACATTCACTTGTTTTCTTGCGGCTATCCGGGTGCACAACGCGCGAACATTGTACAAGGTTCCTAGGACACTTCCTAGCGGGTCTTGCATCGGCATCATTTGGTATCAGAGCCCATTTGCAAGAAATCAGGTTCCTTCTTTCTTATCCCTTCTTCCATTTCATTTCTCTTCGAATCGGGCCGACATCAATTCTGGTCCAATTCCTCCTTCACCTACGGACGTCATTTCTTCATCATTTCGGACGTATAGCATGTCATTCTTGCAGTTGAGAAGCTGATCTTTCCTTCCCATTTGGAATCATAAAAATCAAAGCCATATATCGTGAGATACAGTGGGTTCAAATTTTGTAAAAAAATCTGCAATTTCAAAACCCCGCAACTCACACTTTGTTTCCATTTTGTGTTACAAATTACTACTTCTCCTGCATTTAAATATTGAAATATTCATCTTGTTGCTACTACATTTATTCAAATAAAAGAGCCCAAAAAAAATCAAAAAAAAATTAAGGCTAAAAAAAAAATTGCAACATTTTGAATTCTACGTCCCATTTTCATTCTTCTTCATCCCTTTTCATTCACTTCAAATATTTTCTATCTTGAATCCATTTTTGAATTTTATCTTTGAATTCTAGTTCGGGATTGCCACATTTCAACGATCCTTTAGATTTGTTGAAATTGGGTAAGAACGCTATAGGAAGCAAGTTGAGTGGTAAAAGGCAAGAGTGTTACATTTTGATAAAAGCTGAAATTCAGTGAAACACGAGCGAACAAATTATTTTGAGTGTAAACAAGTGAGGGAGTTTGTGAGGTCCATTTTCCTTTCCCTTTCATTTTTCTCACAGGATACCTAAATGGAGGAGTCGAGTAACACCAATGAAGCGGACATCATGTTGTTTATGAGGGCTGTACAAGAACAATTCCAAAGGTTGAATGCAAGGATGGATTAATTGCAATCCCCTTCCAATTCTAGAGCACCACCAAGGAGGCGGGTGGTTGAAGAAGAGGAAGAGTTTTCTGATCTCCATGAGTCACCAATCCGAAGAAATCAACCAACGTGGAGGCAAGCGGATGATCTTGGAGGAGTAAAGTTGAGGTTCCCTTCATTCCAAGGTAAGAATGATCCCGAAACATATTTGGAATGGGAAAGAAAGGTCGAACATGTTTTTGGTTGTCACACATATTCGGAGGAAAACAAAGTGAAGTTGGCGGCCGTGGAATTCACCGACTATGGGAGTATTTGGTGGGACCAACTACAAGTGAGTTGATGACGAAGTGGAGAAAGACCCATCCGCACTTGGGAGGAGATGAAAGTGGTAATGCGTAAGAGGTTCATTTCTAGCCACTATTGTCATGATTTGTTCCTCAAGTTGCAGGGTTTGAAACAAGGGTCCATGAGTGTTGAGGAGTACCATAAAGAGATGGAGATCATCATGATTCGGGCCAATATTGAAGAGGATCGAGAGGCAACCATGGCAAGGTTTGTGAATGGGATCAACTATGACATTCGAGACATAGTGGACATGCACCACTACTTGGACATGGAGGATCTACTACACATGGCTACCAAAGCGGAGAGGCAAGTAAAGGCAAGAAGGATGCGCCCTACATCTTATGGTAAGGATTCTAAACCTTCATTCAAGTTTAAGGATTCCAAACCACAAGAGCATGTAAGGGAACACAAAATTGATTCGGAGGAGTTGCCCAAACCAAAACCATTCTTTCCGGAATCCAAAGGTAAAATGGAGGGTAAGGTTGTTTCCAAATCACGAGATATCAAATGTTTTAAATGTCAAGGATTTGGACATATTGCCTCACAATGCCCAAACAAGAGATCAATGATTATTTTGGATGATGGAGATGTTCTTAGTGCTAGCTCAAGCGAAGATGAAATGCCAACACTTGAGGATGATTCGGAGGTGGAAGTAGAAAGCCCCATACATGGAGAAATGCTTGTGGCAAGGTGTGCTTTGAGTGCTCAACCCGAAGGAGAACATGATCAAGAGCAAAGGAAGCACATTTTTCATACTAGATGCCTCGTCAAAGATAAGGTATGTAGTATGATTATTGATGGGGGTAGTTGTACAAACGTAGCAAGTGGTTTAATGGTTGATAAATTGGGATTGGCTACGACTAGACATCCTAGGCCTTATAGATTGCAATGGTTAAATAATAGCGGGGATGTCAAAGTGACTAAGCAAGCACAAGTTCCATTTTCTATTGGGAAGTATGAAGACAAGGTGATGTGCGATGTTGTTCCAATGCATGCTAGTCATATCTTGTTAGGCAGGCCATGGCAATTTGATAGGAGGGTCACACATGATGGATACACCAACCGCTATTCATTTGAGTACAATGGGAGGACGATTATTCTTACACCATTGAGGCCTTTGCATTCTTATGAAGACCAAGTGAGGATTGAGAGAAATTGTGAGATGAGAGAAAAAGAAAAGAGAGAAAAATAGAGAGATTGAGAAGAGTGGAAAAATCAAGAATGAAAAAGGAGTGATGAGTGAAATCAAAAGAAATGAGGGAAATAAAAGAGTTGAAAACAAGAGTGAAAATAAGAGTGAAAACAAGAGTGTTGAGGAAAAAGTGAGTCTATTTTCTGGAAAAAGAGAGATAGAGAGAGCTTTAGAGGGGGAGGAAACTCTCATGCTTTTATGCAAGGGAGAATGTTTTACGGCTAACTCTCTTAACCCATCATTGCCTTCTAGTGTTGTGTCTCTTTTGCAGGAATTTGGTGATGTGTTTCCGGAGGAAATTCCTGATGGCTTACCTCCCTTGCGGGGTATTGAGCACCACATCGACTTCCTCCCAGGAGCAACACTTCCCAATCGACCGGCCTATCGGGCTAACCCGGAGGAGACTCGAGAAATCCAACGACAAGTGGAAGAATTGCTAAGGGATTTGTCCGAGAGAGCTTGAGTCCTTGTGCGGTGCCGGTAATTCTTGTCCCAAAAAAAGATGGTAAGTGGAGAATGTGTGTTGATTGTCGAGCTATCAACAAAATCACGGTAAAGTACCGCTATCCCATACCTCGTTTAGATGATATGCTTGATAAACTCCATGGTGCATCTTTGTTCACTAAAATTGACCTAAGGAGTGGATACCATCAAATTAGAATGAAAGAGGGAGATGAATGGAAAACTGCATTTAAAACTAAGTTTGGGTTGTATGAATGGCTAGTTATGCCTTTTGGGCTAACTAACGCCCCGAGTACATTCATGAACTTAATGAATCATGTTTTCCGTCCATTCATTCGGAAATTTGTGGTTGTTTATTTTGATGACATCCTTGTTTATTCTAAGAGTCTAGATGAACATCATGGGCATTTGAAACATGTTTTTGAGACTCTTAGGAAAAATAGGTAGTTTGCCAATGTGGAAAAATGTACATTTTTTTTAAAATTCGGTTGTTTTCCTTGGTTTTGTGGTAGGGGATGATGGCATGAGGGTTGATGAAGAGAAGGTGAAGGCAATTCGGGAATGGCCAACACCAAAGAATGTCAATGAGGTGAGGAGCTTCCATGGACTTGCGAGTTTTTACCGAAGGTTTGTGAGGGAATTTTCAACCATTGCGGCACCATTGAATGAGTTGGTCAAGAAAGGAGTGAGCTTTAAGTGGGGAAAAGCGCAAGAAGATGCCTTCTCCACACTCAAAGGTAAGTTGACAAATTCACCTCTCTTAATTCTGCCCGACTTTTCTAAAGTTTTTGAGGTGGAGTGTTATGCCTCTGGAATGTGAATTGGGGCTGTTCTAATGCAAGACTCTAAGGCTATTGCTTACTTTAGTGAGAAGCTTAATGGGGCTGCATTGAACTACTCTACCTATGACAAGGAATTATATGCCCTCAAAAGAACTTTAGAAAATTGGCAGCATTACTTATGGCCAAGGGAATTTGTGATTCATTCAGATCATGAAAGCCTAAAATTTCTTAAGTCACAAGGAAAGTTGAATAGGAGGCATGCAAGATGGCTTGAATTTATTGAAACATTTCCTTATGTCATTAAGCATAAGAAATGAAAAGAAAACGTTGTTGCTGATGCTTTGTCTAGGAGGTACTCTCTTATCACTTCTATGCATGCTAAAATACTTGGTTTTGAAATGTTGAAAAGCATGTATGAGAATGATGGTGATTTTTCTGAAATTTGGAAGTTGTGTAAAAAACATGGGAAAAATGATTTTTACAAACATGATGGATTTCTTTTTCGAAAAAATAAATTGTGTGTTCCATCTTGTTCCATGCGTGAATTTCTTGTTAGAGAAACTCATGGAGGTGGATTAATGGGGCATTTTGGGGTTGAGAAAACTTTGGCATTGTTGTGTGAACATTTTTATTGGCCTCACATGCGTAGAGATGTGGTTAGTATTTGTGGAAATTGTCATGTATGCAAACATGCAAAGTCCAAAGTGCATCCACATGGCTTATACACCCCTTTGCCTATTGCTTCTCATCCTTGGGTTGACATTTCAATGGACTTTGTTCTCGGCTTGCCAAGATCACAATCAGGGAAGGATAACATCTTTGTGGTGGTGGACAGATTTAGTAAAATGGCACATTTTATTGCATGTTCTAAAACCAATGATGCAACTCATATCGCAGATCTGTTTTTCAGGGAAATTGTTAGGTTGCATGGCTTACCCAAGAGCATTGTGAGTGATAGGGATGTCAAATTCCTTAGTCACTTCTGGAGGACATTGTGGAACAAACTTGGAACCAAGATTTTGTTCTCCACCCCTGCACAACCACAAACAGATGGTCAAACTGAGGTGGTCAATAGAACACTTTCCACATTGTTACGTGCCATCCTTAGAAAAAATTTGAAACATTGGGAAAGATGCTTGCCTCACATTGAGTTTGCTTATAATCGAGCGGTTCACTCAACTACTAATGCTTCACCATTTGAAGTTGTGTATGGTTTTAACCCATTGACTCCACTTGATATTTTACCTTTGCCTACTAATCAATTTTCTAATCTTGAAGGTGAAAAAAAAGGCAAAGTTTGTGCAGGAATTTCATGCAAAGGTAAAGGCCAACATTGAGCGGAAGAATGAACAAGTGGCGAAACATGCCAACAAAGGTCGGCGGAAAATGGTGTTTCAACCCGGAGATTGGGTGTGGGTACACTTGAGGAAAGAGAGGTTCCCGGAGCAAAGAAAATCAAAACTTCATCCACGGGGAGATGGACCTTTCCAAGTCTTAGAGAAGATCAATGATAATGCCTACAAGATTGAGTTACCCAATAGGTATGGGAATGTTAGTGCCACCCTTAATGTTGCTGATCTTTCTCCCTTTGAATTTTCAGATTCGAGGATGAATCCTTTTGAGGAGGGAGGAGATGATGAGGATCATGGCACGAATGGTCATCGAGGTGTTGGAGGCGGTCTTGATGAGGAGGTTGGAAGACGCATGATTCCACAAGACCCGCTGCGAGGAATTGGCGGCCCAATGACAAGGGAGCGGACCAAGAGAATGAAGGAGGCCTTAAATGGGTTAATCTTGCAATTCCAAGAGGAGGCCCAACACCCTTGCTTGGGGGAAGCATCCGGGCCTATAATTACATTAATTAAGGCCTAAACATGCTTTTAAAAACCCAATCCAATGTGTGCTACGAATTTCAAGCCCACCCCACCATGGAATCTTCAAAGTCAAAAGTGGAGGGCTAGTTGTCTTTACTTTCCAAAAAGGATGTGCTACTTGTCTCCTAAAGTCATGGGCATGTGCCAAAATTGTCAAAAGTGACATGTAGGCTTTTTGACTTGAGGAAACTAGGTGTTAGAATTTTGTATCAATCCTTGGCTATAAATAGCCACCCCCATGTACTCTTTGGACATTATGAATGAAGGTAATGTTATTATGGTGAGTTTTTCTTGCAACCTTTGTGTTCTTGCTTAATTCTTGACTTATCAAAGGATTGGTCATCCTTTGTGGTGTCTTGTGGCTAGAGTTCTTAGAGACAAGTTCTCTTTGGGTTCTACCTTGACCAATTCCCTCTTCCTTCTATTTATCACTATCCGCACACCACATTCACTTGTTTTCTTGCGGCGATCCGGGTGCACAACGCGCGAACATTGTACAAGATTCCTAGGACACTTCCTAGCGGGTCTTGCATCACGCATCACTTAAAATGACCTTAAAACCCCTGAAAAAACCTAAAAACCATAAAAACCTTTGAAAATACCAAAAAAACCCTAAAAATCAATGAAAATGAAAAGATCCGTAAAAACCCTAAAAACCATAAAAAGTGTAAAAACCCTAAAAAACAACTAAAAACTCTAAAATCCATTAAAACCCTAAAAATGTTAAAAAAACTCTAAAAAACCTTAAAAACACAAAAAAAACCCCTTAAAACCCCAAAAGGGACATAAAAAAACAAAAAAACCCTGAAACCCAAAAAAAAACCCTGAAAAATCCTAAAAACCCTAAAAACCATAAAAATGATAAAAACACCGCAAAATCTAGTAAAAAGTAAGAAACCTTAAAAACCCTGAAAATTTCTAAAAACTCCTAAAAACCATAATGACCCCACCTTAAAAACCCTAAAACCACTAAAAACTTTAAAAACCCTTAAGACCCCTAAAAATGTTTAAAAAATTCTAAAAACCGTAAAAATCGAAAAAACTCAAAAAAACTAAAAAACTCTGAAAATCCCAAAACCCCCTAAAAAACCCCAAAACCCTCAAAATATCTAAAAACCCTAAAAATCCCTAAAAATCACAAGTTTTTTAAAAATCCCCTAAAAATCCATGGAAGCGTAGAATACCCTAAAAACCCTAACCCCCCCCTGAAAACTTCAAAAACCCCTAGAAACCATAAAAAACAATAAAAACTCTAAAAACCGTTAAAGCCCATAAAACATTAAAAAACTTTAAAAATCATAAAAATCAAAAACAAAAACAAAAAAAAACAAAACATACTAAAACCCCTAAAAGACCCTAAAACCCTGAAAACCCCTGAAAACCTCTAAAAACCCTTAAAATCCCTAAAAAACCTAAAAACCCCTAAAAATCCTAAAAAACCTCTAAAAATCCATGAAAAAGCAAAAAACCCTAAAAACCTTTTAAATCCTCAAATAACATAAAATCCCTAAAACCACTAAAAACCCTTAAAACCCCTAAAAATGTTTAAAAACTCTAATAAATTTGGGGGGTCATGAATAGCCGGACCCTCGCATCTTCCTTGCCTTAAAAACTAAAAAACCATAAAACCCCAAAAGACCCTAAAAACCATGAAAACCCATAAACCCCTAAAAAAACCCCTTGAAAAAACTCTAAAAATCATCAAAATCCATAAAATCATAAATAACCATAAAACCCCTAAAAAATATTAAAGAACCATCAAAGCCCAAAAAAACCCTAAGAAACTACTAAAAACATTAAAAACCTCAAAACCCCTAAAAAGGTTGAAAAACTCGAAAAAACCTTTAAACACATAAAAACTCAAAAAAAACACTAAAAGACATTAAAACCCCTAGAAAACCCAAAAACCCTTGAAAAACACTAAAAATCTTAAAATACCTAAAAACCATAAAAACCCTTAAAATCCTCTAAAAACCCATAAAAACATAAAAAATACTGAAAACCCTAAAAAAATCCTAAAACCATAAAAAATACCAAAAAATTTAAAAACCATAAAAACCCATAAAACCCCAAAAAACCAAAAAACTCTAAAACCCTTTAAATCCATAAAAAGTGAAAAACCTCTAAAAAGCCTAAAAATCCCTAAAAACCCCAAAAATATACTAAAAACATGAATAAACCTAAAAACCTTTAAATCCCCTAAAAATAGTAACCACCAAAAAAACCCTAAAAACCCTAAAAATCGTAAAAATCATAAGAAAACCCTAAAAATCCATAAAAGTGTAAAAAACCCTAAAAACCCCTAAAAAATAATAAAACCCCTAAACCCCCCTAAAACCTTAGATTATAAAAAAACCCATAAAACCCCCAACACCCACTAAAAGCTCTAAGAACCACTAAAAATAATAAAAAAACTCGAAAAAGCCTTAAAAACCTTAAAAACTCAAAAAATCCTAAAAACCCAAAAAGACCATAAAAACACTGAGAAGCCCAAAAAACCCCTGAAAACCCCTAAAACCCTTCAAAGATCCCTAAAAACCTTTAAACTCATAAAAATCATAAAAAACCCCTAAAAATTCATGAAAATGTAAAAAACCCTAAAAACACTGAAAAACGCTTGAAAACCATAAAAACCTCTAAAACCATAAAAAACCCCAAAACCTATAAAACCCTTAGAACCCTAAAAATGATAAAAAAAACTCTAAAACACTTTAAAACACCTAAAACCCCCAAAAAATCTAAAATCCCAAAAGACCCTTCAAAAACCGAAAACCCCTAAAAATCATAAAACCCCTCAAAATCCCTAAACACCCTAAAAACCATAAAAATCCTAAAAACCCCATAAATATCCATGAAAATGTAAAACTAACCTAAAAACCTTGAAAAACACCTGAAAACCATAAAAAACCCTAAAAACCTTAAAAACCCTTGAAAACCATAAAAACCCCGTAAAACCTTTAAAACCCCTAAAACCCCATAAACCTCGAAAAATCAATAAAAACATCGAAAAGCCTTAACACACCTAAAAATTTCAAAAAACTTTATAAACCATTAAAAATCCTAAAAAACTCAAAAAACCCCTAAAAGCCAAAAAGACTCTAAAAACCTTCAAAATCCATAAAACCACAAAAAAACCTCTGAAAACCCTAAAATTATAAAAAAATCCCTAAAACCACTATAAATAGTAAAAGTCCAAAAAAGCCCCTAAAAATTCAAGAAAACGTAAAAAACCCTAAAAAAACCAATTAAACCTAAAAAATCCCCTTAAAACATTTAAAACCCATAAAACCCTTGAGAACCCTAAAAACCCACTAAAAACTCTAAAAAAAAATTAAAACCTTGATATATGTTGAAAACTATAAAAACCCTTTAAAACCCTAAAAAACTAAAAAAACATTAAAAAAACCCAAAAAGACCCTAAAAATCATGAATTACCCTAAAATGCCCTGAAAAACCCTAAAACCACTAAAAACTCTAAAAATACCTAAAAATCCTAATAAACTCTAAAAACCATGAAAATCCTAAAAATCCTTCAAAACATCAAACACCCTAAAAACCCATAAAAACCTAAAAAACATCTAAAAACTCTAAAAATCCTTTAAACCCCTAAAACCATTAAAAACTCTAAAGAACCGTAAAACCTCAAAAAAACTCTAAAAATCCTTTAAACCCCTAAAACCATTAAAAACTCTAAAGAACCGTAAAACCTCAAAAAAACCCCTATAAACCAAAAAAGACCTTAAAAACCCTAAAAAACCATAAAAACCCTAAAACCCCTAAAAACACTAAAGACACTCAAAATCCCAAAAAACCCAAAAAACCCAAAAAACCATGAAAATCCTAAAAACCAGTAAAAACCATGAAAACAAAAAAAAACCCTAAAACCCTAAAAACATTTGAAAACCATAAAAACCCTAAAATCACTAAAAACTCTAAAAACCTTATAACCCATTTAAAAGTTAAAAACAATAAAAACCCTTAAAACCACGACAAAACTAAAAAAATAAAAAACAAACAAAAACACCATAAAAACCTTGAAAACCCCCCTAAAACCCCTAAAAAACACTAAAAACCCTGAAATCATTAAAACCATAGAAACCATAAAACTATAAAAACCCTAAAAATCCCCTGAATATCTATGAAAACATAAAAAACATAAAAACCCTAAAAAACAATTGAAAACCATAAAACCCCTAAAAACTTAAAAAAAAAACCAAAAACCCCATAAAAACCCTAAAACCCACTAAAAACTCTAAAAAGTCTTTAAACCCCTAATAACTTTAAATACTCTAAAAACCCTTAAAACCCCTAAAAACTAACCCCCCCCAAAGACCCTGAAATCCATGTAAAAACCAAAAAACCAAGAAAAACCAAAAAAACTCTCAAAATCCATAAAAATGCTAAAAACCCTAAAACCCTAAAATCCTAAAAAACCATTAAAATTCCATGAAAACATAAAAATATTTAAAAACCCCTAAAAGCATAAAACCCCCTAAAACCTCAAAAACCCTAAAACTCATAAAAATCCTAAAAAACCAAAAAAACTATAAAACCTTTTAAACCCCTAAAACTATTAAAAAACTATAAAAAACCTTAAAAACATAAAAATATTAAAACCCCTATAAACCACCAAAAACCTAAATATTTTTAATTAATATTATTTTGTTATTATTATTATTTATTATTATTATTTTATTATTATTTTTAATATTATTTTATTAAATTTTATTAATAGTAATTTTTTTAGTTATTTGTGACGAGAAAACATACCAGTCACAAACAGTATTTGCAATGGGCCCATCACAACATGGTTTTTTTTAAAAGCTCAGAGAACCTATTTGCGACGAACTGTCATGACGGGATTTTTAAAAAAAACTCAAAAAAAACTATTTGCGACAGATGAATTTCTCATCCCAAAAAATAATATTTGTGACGCTATTTTCTCCAACAGAACCCTATCCTAAATAAATTTTCTCAACGGGCCCCCGTCGCAAATTCCCCACCGCAAATAACCTAATTTACAGTAGTGTTAGAGTATTTAGTGGTTTTTTGGGGGGTTTAGGGTTTTTTAATGTTTTAGGGCTTTTATGTTTTTCATGGTTTTTTATGTTTTCATGAATTTTTAGGGGTTTATTAGGATTTTTGTGGTTTTTATGGATTTTGGGGGTTCTTAGTGTTTTTAGGGTTTTTTAAGGGTTTTATCAGTTTTTAGAGTTTTTAGGGTCTTTTTGGGTTTTAATTTTTTTTTCAGTTTTTTAGAGTTTTAAAAGGATTTTTAGAGTTTTCTAATGCTTTTATGGGTTTTAAGGGTTTTTAGAGTTTTTATTGGTTTTTAGGTTATTTAGTTGTTTTTAGGGTATTTATGTGTTTTTATGGTTTTTAGGGTTTTTTTTGTTTTTAGTGGTTTTTTATTGTTTTTAGGTTTTTTTACTTTTTCATTGATTTTTAGGGGGTTTATAGGATTTTAATCGTTTTCAAGTTTTTTAGGGCTTTTAGGGATTCTTAGGGTTTTTAACGTTTTTTAGGGATTTCATGGGTTTTTAGGGTTTTAGGGCCTTTTGGGGGATTTAGGGTTTTTTTGAGTTTTTTTAAGGTTTTATAGTTTTTTGACAATTTTTGGGGTTTTAAGAGTTTTTAGATATTTTAGTTTCTTTTAGGGTCATTATGGGTTTCTATGGTTTTTTAAGGTTTTTAGGGGTTTATGGTTTTAAGGGGTTATTTGGGGTTTTAGGGTTTTTTACGTTTTCATGGATTTTTAGGGTTTTTTAGATTGTCATAGTTTTTAGGGTTTTTTTTATTTTAGGGATTTTGAATGTTTTCAGGGTTTTTAGAGGATTTAGGGGTTTTAGGGTGTCTTAGGGTTTTTAGGGTCTTTTTGGGTTTTGGTATTTTTTTTAGAATTTTAGGGCTTTTAATGTTTTTTATATTTTTTTAACTTTTTTATCGGTTTTAAGGTTTTTTGGAGTTTTTAGTGGTTTTAAGGTTTTTATGGTTTTTAGGGGGTTATAGGGTTTTAGGGTTTTTTACGTTTTGATGGATTTTTAGGGGAGTTTTAGCGATTTTATTCTATTTAGGGTTTTTTGGGTTTTTATAGATTTTAAGTTTATTAGGGATTTCAGGGGGTTTTAGGGGTTTTCAATGTTTTTAGGATTTTTTATGTTTTTTTGGGTTTTTTAGAAATCTTAAAATTTTCAAGGGTTTTAAGGGTTTTGGAGTTTCATAGATTTTTAGGGATTTTTATGGTTTTCAGGGTTTTTTCTAGGTATTTTCGGTTTTTTTATGTTTTCATGGATTTTTAGGGGGTTTTTAGGATTTTTATAGTTTTTTGGGTTTTTTAGGGGTTTTTAGGGTTTTTAAGGGTCTTATTTTACTGATTTTTATGGGTTTTATGGTTATTTAGGGTTTTTTATTTTTTTATGGGTTTTATGTTTTTTAGGAGTTTTTCAAGGTTTTAGGGTATTTCACATTTTCATGGTTTTAGGGTCTTTTGGGGGTTTTTAGCGTTTTTTGAGTTTTTTTTGTGTTCTTAAGGTTTCTAGTGATTTTTAACATTCTTAAGGGTTTTTAGAGTTTTTAGTGGTTTTTGGGGTGTTTTGTGTCTTTTTGGGTTTTTTGGGGTTTTTTTTGACTTTTTAGAGTTTTTAAGGGTTTTTAGGCTTTTTTAATGTTTTTATGGGTTTAAAGATTTTTAGAGTTTTTAGTGTTTTTTAGGGTTTTTTAGGGTTACTTACATTTTCATGGTTTTTAGGATTTTTATGGTTTTTTTGGTGTTTTAGGGGTTTTAGGGATTTTGATGGCTTTTAGGGGTTTTCAGGGGTTTCTAAGGGTTTTTAGGGTTTTTAGGGTTTTTAATGTTTTTATAGGTTTTATGTTTTTCAGGTGGTTTTCAGGGTTTTTAGGGTTTTTTATGTTTTTATTGGTTTTTAGGGGGTCTTCAGGATTTTTATAATTTTCGAGTTTTTAGGTGTTGTCAGGGGTTTTTAGGTTTTTCGGGTTTTTAGGGGTTTCAGGGTCTTTTTGATTTTTTATTGTTTTTTCTAGTTTTGTAAGGTTTGTTAGGTTTTTTAGTGTTTTTAGCATTTTTAGGGGTGTTTAGGTTTTTTAGAGTTTTTAGTGGTTTTTAGAGTTTTTATGTGGTTTTTAGGGGGGTTTAGGTTTTTAGGGGTTTTATGGTTTTGAGGTGTTTTTCAAGGTTTTTAGTGTTTTCTATGTTTTTATGGATTCTTAGTCGGTTTTTAGGATTTTGATGGGTTTTTAGGGTTTTTAGAGATTTTTGGTTTTTTGGGGTTTTAAAGGGGTTTTTTGTTTATTTTTTGTTTTTAGGATCTTTTGGGTTTTAGGGTTTTTTGAGTTTTTTAGGGTTTTAAGGTTTTTTATATTTTTTAACAATTTTAGGGATTTTAAGGGTTTTTAGAGTTTTTAGTGGTTTTTTGGGTTTTCATGGGTTTTTAATGGTATTTAAGGGTTTTTAGGATTTTTAGGGATTTTTGGTTTTTTTAGGTTTTAAACAGGTTTTTAGTTTATTTTTAGTGTTCAGGATCTTTTTGGGTTTTAGGGTTTTTTTTGATTTTTTTAGTGTTTTAAGGTTTTTTAGATTTTTTAACAATTTAAGGTATTTTAAGGGTTTTCAAAGTTTTTAGTGGATTTTTTTGGTTTTCATGGGGTTTTAAGGGTATTTAAGGGTTTTAAGGTTTTTTATGGTTTTATGGGGGTTCCCAGGGTTTTTAATTTTTTTTCATGGATTTTTAGCGGTTTTTAGGATTTTTATCGACTTTAGGCTTTTTTAGGATTTTTAAAGATTTTGTGGGTTTTTAGAATTTTTTAGGGTTTTTTGGGTTTTTTGGTTTTTTTGAGTTTTCTTGAGTTTTTAGTGATTTTATGGTTTTTTAGAGTTTTTTTTTAAAAATTGTGGTTTTTTGGGTTTTTATAGTTTTTTAAGGTTTTTAAGGGTATTTATGATTTTAAGGGGCTTCTCAGGATTTTTAGAGTTTTTTATGTATTCATGGATTTTTTGGGGTTTTACGATTTTTATGGGTTTTAGGGTTTTTTGGGTTTTAGGAATTTTGAGAGTATTTTAGGGTTTTCGTTGTTTTTAGGGTCTTTGGGGGGGTTTTAGTGTTTTTTTACTTTTTTAGATTTTGATGGGTTTTAAGAGTTTTTAAACGTTTTTAGGTTTTTTGGGGAATTTGAGGGATTTTAGGGTTTTGGGGGGGTTTTACAGTTTTTAGGTTTTTAGGTCTTTTGGGATTTTAGGGTTTTTTTGAGTTAATAGGGTTTTTAAGGTTTTTTAGAGTTTTTAAAGTTTTTAGGGGTTTAAAGGGTTTTTAGAATTTTAGTAGTTTTTTGGGTTTTTAAAGTTTTTAAGGTTTTTAGGTGTTTTGATAGTTTTCAGGGTTTTTAGTGTCTTTGTATGGTTTTTATGGGGTTTTATGTTTTTTGGATTTTTTGGTGGTTTTATGGTTTTTATGATTTTTAAGGGTTTTTAGGGTCTTTTGGTGGTTTTAGAGGGTTTTTTGATTTTTTTTAGGGTTTTAAGGTTTTTAGAGTTTTATAAAATTTTTAGGGGTTTTCAGTGTTTTAATGATTTTTAGTGTTTTTAGGATTTTTTGGGTTTTTAGGGATTTAAAAGTTTTTTAGGGTTTTATAGCTTTTAGGTGTTTTTATGCTTTTTTGAGTCCTTTACGTTTTCATGGATTTTTAGTGGTTTTTTATGATTTTTATGGTTTTTATGGTGTTAGGGATTTTGTAGGTTTTATGGGTTTTTACGGGGTTTCATGGGTTTCGTGGTTTTTAGGTTCATTTTGGGGTTTTTAGAGTTTTTATTGTTTTTAAGAGTTTTAAGGTTTTTTAGAGTTTTTAGTGGTTTTTATTTTTTTCTAGGTTTTTAAGATTTTTTTTTTTTTTTGGTTCTCAGTGGTTATTTAGGGTTTTTAGAGTTTTTTATATTTTGATTGATTTTGATAGATTTTTAAAGTTTTTTATGGTTTTTAGGGTTTTTTGGGATTTCGAGGGATTTTAGGGGGTTTGAGGAGTTTTTAGGGTTTTTTGGTTCTCATTGTGATGTGAATCATGGTGCACACATGCTGCGAGGAGTTGAGGGCGATCATGTCATTGATGGTGGAAGGAGCATTAATGGACAAGACCCATTGGATGGGATTGGTGGCCCAATGACAAGAGGAAGAATGTGGAGGATGAAAGCGACTTTACATGGCCTCATTTTGAAATTACAAGAGGAGGCCCAACATGCATGCATGGGAGGAGCAAATAGGCCTTTAATCACACTTATTAAAGCCCTAAAGTGAACCTAAAAGGGCCACCCAAATGCTTTCACAAAATTTAATCCATTTGCATGATGGAAATCTCCAAATATAAAACTAGTGGGCCCCTTGTCTCCAAAGTTATGGTGGGAATCTTCAAAGTCTTTAGGGTGGTTCCAAAAATTCTTCTTTAGAGATATCTTGTCCCCTAAAGCCATGTAAATGTGTAATTGATCATCCCCCTTCCCCTTTTATTTCTTCCGCACGTCATTTAATATTCATTTCTCCCACTTCCCACACTTGTGTTTCCATATTTTTTGCCAACAAATACTGCACTCGCATATGGTACCATATAATTTGGTATCAAAGGGTGGTTACGGAAACCAGGTTCTTTCATATTTCTATTTCTCCCATCTTTTTTTTTTCTTCCCCTTCTCCATTTTCGGCCATCACAAATTCTGGATGGAAATTTCTTCCACATTTTCGTCTGCTTTTTCTTTGAGTTTCTGGACATATAATCTGTCATTTTAATAGTTCAGAATCTCATATTTCTTCTCAATTTGGGAACACTAAAATCGGACACCTATACTGGGAGATATAGCCAAATCAACTCGTGCTACAGTTTCACTCTTATGAAATCTAACAATCTCCAAGGTGGATTTCCATTTGAGTTTGAAGTTCATGTTATCTCAACCATTTACATCATTTCAATCAGATTAGTACATTTTTCAATTGTTTTACTTTGAGCACCAAAAGCGCACTCTTTGTATCTCAATTCTTGTTTATTGAGTAGCAAAAAAAAGAAGAAAAAAAAATCAAAAAAACAAAAACAAAAGAAGCTGCTCAATTGAAACATTGCGTTCTCTCATAAGTTATAAATTTGATTGAATTTTCTTATCCATCATCTTATTTCCTTCATCCATATCCAACCTTTTTCTATAACTATTTCTCCCATTTACCTCCCATATTTCTTGGACTTCATTGATTCAAACTCTCTTAAAATTTCTGTTTTTTAAAGATTGCCATGAATCGATTAATTCTATTAGTTGTCTTCTTGATTCTATTTAAGAACACTTGTAGGAACCGAGTTGTTGTGCTAGAAAGTGTGAGGAACCTTTTGAGAGATAAAGAGAGAGAGAAAAAGTGGGTGAGGTCCATTTTCCTTTCTTTTCAATTTTTCTCACAGGATTCCTAAATGGCGGAGTTGAGTAACACCAATGAAGCAGACATTAAGTTGTTCATGAGGTATGTACAAGAAAAAATCCAAAGGTTGAATGCGAGGATGGATGAACTTCAATCCCCTTCCAATTCTAGAGCACCACCAAGGAGGCAGGTTGTTGAAAAAGAGGAGGAGTTGTCCGATTTTCACAAGTCACCAATTCAGAGAAATCAACCACCATGGAGGCAAGAAAATGATCTTGGAGGAGTAAAGTTGAGGATCCCTTCATTCTAAGGTAAGAATGATCCTGAAACTTACTTGGAATGGGAAAGAAAGGTTGAACTTGTTTTTGGTTGTCACACTTATTCGGAGGAAAACAAAGTGAAGTTGGCGGCTGTGGAATTCACCGACCATACTAGTATTTGGTGGGACCAACTACAAGTGAGTCGACGATGAAATGGAGAAATACCCATCCGCAATTGGGAGGAGATGAAAGTTGTAATGCGTAAGAGGTTCATTTATAGCCACCATTATTGTGATTTGTTCCTCAAGTTTCTGGGTTTAAAATAAGGGGCCATGAGTGTTGAGGAGTATCACAAAGAGATGGAGATCATCATGATTTGGGCGAATATTGATGAGGAGAGAGAGGCCACCATGGAAAGGTTTGTGAACGGCCTCAACCATGACATTCGAGACATAGTGGGCATGCACCACTACTTGGACATGGAGGATCTACTTCACATGGCTACCAAAGCGGAGAGGCAAGTAAAGGCAAGAAAGATGCACCCTACATCTTATGGTAAGGATTATAGACCTTCTTTCAAGTTTAAATATTCCAAACAACAAGAGCATGTAAGGGAATACAAAACTGATTCAAAGGAGTTTCCCAAACCAAAACCATTCTTCCCGGAATCCAAAGGTAAAATAGAGGGTAAGGTTGTTTCTAAATCATGAGATATCAAATGTTTTAAATGTCAAGGATTTGGACATATTTCCTCACAATGCCCAAACAAGAGGACAATGATTATTTTGGATGATGGAGATGTTTTTCTGCTAGCTAAGCGAAGATGAAATGCCATCACTTGTGGATGATTCGGATGTGGAAGTAAAAATCCCCGTACATGGAGAAATGATTGTGGCAAGGCGTGCTTTGAGTGCTCAACCCGGAGGAGAACATGCTGAAGAGCAAAGGGAGAACATTTTTCATACTAGATCCCTCATCAAAGATAAGGTTTGTAGTATGATTATTGATGGGGGTAATTTTTAAAATGTAGCAAGTGGTTTGATGGTTGATAAATTGGGATTGGCTATGACTAGACATCTTAGGCCTTATAGATTGCAATGGTTAAATAATAGTGGTGATGTCAAAGTGACTAAGCAAGCACAAGTTCCATTTTCTATTGGGAAGTATGAAGACAAGGTGATGTGTGATGTTGTTCCAATGCATGCCTGTCATATCATGTTAGGAAGACCTTGGCAATTTGATAGGAGGGGGTCACACATGATGGATACACCAATCGATATTCTTTTGAGTATAATGGGAGGACAGTTATTCTTACACCATTGAGGCCTTTGCAAGCTTATGAAGACCAAGTGAGGATTGAGAGAGATTTTGAGAAGAGAGAAAAAGAAAAAAAGGAAAAAAATAGAGAGAATGAGAAGAGTGGAAAAATCAAGAGTTAAAAAGGAGTGTTTAGTGAAAGCAAGAAAAATGAGGGAAATAAAACAGTTGAAAACAAGAGTGAAAATCAAAGTAAAAACAGGAGTGTTGAGCGAAAGGTGAGTCTATTTTCTGGAAAAAAGTGAGGTGAAAGGTGCTTTATTGAGCGGGAAAGTGTTCTTACTCATTAGTAAGGATGATTACCTTGAAACTAATTAAATTCACAATTCTTTGCCTTTTGTGTTGTGTCTTTACTGCAGGAATTTGGTGATTTGTTTCCCAAAGAAACACCCGATGGATTACCCCCTTTGAGAGGCATTGAGTATCGGATTGAATTCATAACCGGTGCTGCAATTCCCAATAGGCCAGCATGTCGAGCTAATCTGGAAGAGACTAGAGAGATCCAATGTCAAGTTGCATAACTCATGAAGAAAGGACTAGTAAGAGAAAGCATGAGTCCATGCAACGTTCCGGTGATCCTAGTACCCAAGAAAGATGGAACATGGTGAATGTGTGTGGATTGTTGCGCCATTAACAAAATAACAATTAAGTACATTCATGAGCTTAATGCACCAAGTACATTCATGAGCTTAATGAACCATGTCCTTCGTTCATTCATTGGAAAATTCATGGTTCTCTATTTTGATGATATCTTGGTGTATAGCAAATCTCTAGACAACCATGTTGAACACTTGAGTTTGGTGTGCGAGACCCTAAAAGAAAACCAGATTTATGCCAATCTTCAAAAATGTTCCTTTTTCATGGATTCTTTGTGTTTCTTAGATTTATTGTAGGGTCAAAAGGGATTCGTGTGAATGATGAAAAGATCAAAGCAATTCAGGAGTTGCCCACACCGAAGAGTGAAACCGAGGTTAGGAGTTTTCATGGATTGGAAAGCTTCTATAGGAGGTTTGTAAAGGATTTTTCATCCATTGTTGCACCTCTTAATGAACTTGTAAAGAAACACGTGGTCTTTAAATGGGGTGAAAAACAAGAAAAAGCTTTTAACACACTCAAAGAAAAATTAGTCAATGCTCCCCTTTTAAGGCTACCAGATTTCACCAAAGTATTTGAAGTTGAGTGTGATGCATCGGGAGTTGCTATTGGTGCTGTTTTCACTCAAGAGTTGCGTCCAATTGCTTACTTTAGTGAGAAATTGAATGGGGAAGTATTAAATTATTCAACTTACAATAAAGAACTTTATGCTTTGAAAAGAACCCTGGAAACATGGAAACATTACTTATGGTCTAAAGAGTTCATTATTCATTCTGAACATGAAAGCCTTAAGTATTTGAATTCCCAAGGCAAGTTGAATCGGCGACATGCATCTGCTGGAATTTATTGAGACTTTCCCCTATGTGATCAAGCACAAAAAAGATAAGGAAAATGTGGTTGCTGATGCTCTTTCATGAAGGTATGCACTTCTTACTTCTCTTCATTATTGATTACTTGGACTTGAGTTGCTAAAGGGACTGTATGAAAATGATGGAGATTTTTCTCAAATTTGGACATCTTGTGAAAAACATGGATTTAAAGACTATTACAAAAATGATGGCTTTATTTTCAAAAGGGATAAATTGTGCATTCCAAATTGCTCAACTTTAGAATTTATTGTAAAAGAAACTCATGGGGGTGGTTTGATGGGGCATTTTGGGGTTGATAAAACACTAGCTACTTTGTATGAACATTTTTATTAGCTAAGCATGAGACAAGATGTTATTGTAATTTGTGATAAGTGTGTCACTTGTAAGCATGCAAAGTCCAAGGTTCAACCTAATGGATTGTATTCCCCCTTGCCCATTCCATCCCATCCTTGGACCGACATCTCTATAAATTTTGTGTTGGGATTGCCACGATCCCAATCGGGAAAGGATAACATTTTTGTTGTTGTGGATCAATTCAACAAAATGGCCCATTTCATTGCATGCTCAAAAACTAATGATGCTATACATATGAGTTTTTTTTCAAAGAAATTGTGAGATTACATGGACTGCCTAAAACTATTATAAGTGATAGGGATGTGAAATTCCTTAGCCACTTTTGGAGGACATTGTGGAATAAATTGGGAACTAAATTATTGTTCTCAATTGTTGCACATCCTCAAACTGATAGGAAAACTGAAGTAGTGAATAGGACTCTTTCTACCTTCTTACGTGCAATAATTCAAAAAAAATATAAAGAATTGGGAAAAATGTTTGCCACACATAGAGTTTTCATATAAACGAGTAGTGCATTCCACTACTAACTTCTCACCTTTTGAGATTCTATATCGATTTAACCCAAAGACTCCATTAGATATTCTTTCATTGCTTACAAATGAGGTTGTTGATCTTGCAGGTGATGAGAAGGTCAAATTTGTGCGGTATTTAAATGCCAAGGTGAAAGCCAACATTGAAAGAAGAAATGAACAATATGCGAAGCAAGCAAACATGGGTAGGCATAAGGTTTAAATAGAACCCAAAGATTGGGTGTGGGTGCATTTGAGGAAGGAAAGGTTCCCAGAGCAAAGAAAATCAAAACTCCAACCACGGGGAGATGGTCCATTTCAAGTTTTAGAAAGAATCAATGATAACGCCTACAAGATTGCTTGCCCAGTAGGTATGGAAATGTGAGTGCTACCTTTAATATTTCTAACCTCTCTCCTTTTGAATATACAGATTCGAGGACGAATCCTTTTGATGAGGGAGGGGATGATGCGAATCATGGTGCACACATATAGTGAGGAGTTGAGGGCGATCATTGCATTGATGGTGGAAGGAGCATTAATGGACAAGACCTATTAGATGGGATTGGTGGCCCAATGACAAGTGGAATAATGAGGAGGATGAAGGAGGCTTTACATGGCCTCATTTTGAAATTACAAGATGTGGCCCAACATGCATGCATGGGAGGAGAAAATGGGCCTTTAATCACACTTATTAAAGCCCAAAAGTGAACCTAAAAGGCCCACCCAAATTCTTTCACAAAATTTAATCCACTTGCATGAAGGAAATCTCCAAATTCAAAAGTGGTGGGCCCCTTGTCTCCAAAGTCATGGTGGGAATCTTCAAAGTCTTTAGGCTGGTTCCAAAAAGTATTCTTTAGAGATATATTGTCCCCTAAAGCCATGGACATGTGTAAACAAAGTCAAATTCGTGGGATAGGCTTTAGACTTTTGTGGGATAGGTAGTTTTACATATATTCCTCTCATTTGGCTATAAATAGCCACCTCTTGTAGCCCTTGAAGGTGAATTTTCGAATTTGAGTGTTTTCTAGCATTGATATGCTTGTGTTTCTTGTGTTCTTGAATGAATGCAATTAAAGCTTATCAAAGGAGTGATCAACCCTTGTGGCGCTTTATAATTAGAGTTTCAAGGGGAAAGTCTCCTTGGGGTCCTAGTTGATCATCCCCCTTCCCGTTTGATTTATTCTACACTTCATTTAATTTTCATTTCTCCCACTTCCCACGGTTGTGTTTCTGGATTTTTCGCCAAAGAATACCGCACTCGCATACGGTACCATATCACATTGGTTATTTAACATTTTTAGTGGTTTTAAGGATTTTTTGAGTTTTTAGTGGTTTTTGAGTGTTTTATAAGTTTTTAGGGATTTTTAAGGTTTTTATGGTTTTTAGGGTTCTTTAAGGGTTTTTAGGGTTTTTTAGGTTTTTATGGGGTTTTTTAAGGTTTTTCCGGGTTTTAGGGAATTATTGGGGTTTTGGGGTTTTTTTAGAGGTTTTTAGTGATTTAAATGTTTTAATAGTTTTTCTATATTTTTAGTGGTTTTATGGGTTTTTAGAGTTTTTAGTGGTTTTATGGTTTTATGGGTTTTTAATGTTTTTTTTTGGGGGGGGGGGTTATGGTTTTCAGAGGTTTTTTAGTGTTTTTAGGGGGTTTTTTATTTTCATGCATTTTTAGGTGTTTTTTAGCATTTTTATTCTTTTTAGGGTTTTTAGGGATTTTGAGGGTTTCTAGGGTTTTATGGGGTTTTTCTGGGTTTTAGGGGTCTTAAGGGTTTTTAGGGTCTTTTTGATTTTTATAGATTTTAGTGTTTTTTAGGTTATTTGGAATTTTTAATGTTTTTAAGGTTTTTAAGGGTATTTAGAGTTTTTAGTGGCTTCTTAGGTTTTTATGGGCTTTTAGGCTTTTCAAGGTCTTTGGAGTTTTATGGTTTTTAGGAGTTTTGAAGGGTTTTAGGGTTTTTTACATTTTTATGGATATTTAGGGGTTTTTTGGGTTTTTATGGTCTTCTAGGGTTTTTATTGATTTTGAGAGATTTTAAGATTTTTCATGGGTTTTTAGGGTTTTAAGTGATTTTAGGGTCTTTTGGGGTGTTTAGGATTTTTTTGTGTTTTTTTTTAATTTTTAAGGGTGTTTAATTTTTTTTAATCATTTTTAAGGGGTTTTAAGGGTTTTTGAAGTTTTTAGAGGGGTTTTAAGGATTTTATGGGTTTTAGGGTTCTTAATGGTTTAGGGGTTATGTCTATCAGGGATTTTTAGGTTTTTTAGTATTTTTTTTACATTTTCATGGATTTTTAGGGTTATTTTTGGATTTTATTGGTTTTTAGGGGTTTTTAGGGGTTTTAGGGATTTTGAGGGGTTTTATGAGTTTTAAGGAGTTTTTAGGGGTTTGGGTTTTTCAGGGTTTGAAGGTCTTTTTGGATTCTCTTAGTTTTTAGGGGTTTTAAGGTTTTCTTAGAGTTTTTAACATTTTTAGGGGTTTTATGGGGTTTTAAGGGTTTTAGTGGATTTTTAGGATTTTTAGGGGTTTTTAGGGATTTTATGGTTTTTTGGGGTTTTTATGGGTTTTAGGGGTTTTTCAGGGTTTTTAGGGTTTTTCTTGTTTTCATGGATTTTTAGGGGTTTTTTAGGGTTTTTAGGTTTTTAAGGTTTTTAGGAATTTTTTTTGGTAATTAGGGTTTTCAGGGGTTTTAGGGTCTTTTTGGGTTTTGGGGTTTTTTGAGTTTTTTTGGGGGGTATTAATGTTTTTTAGTGTTTTTTAACATTTTTAGGGAATTATAAGTGTTTTTAGAGTTTTAGTGGGGTGTTTAGGGTTTTTTACATTTTCATGGATTATTAAGGGGTTTTTAGGATTTTTTTTTTTTGGTTTTTTAGGTTGGTTAGGGACTTGATGGTTTTTAGGGTTTTCTCTGGGTTTTTTATTGGTTTTTAGGGTTTTTTGTTTCTTTTGGGTTTTTAAGGGTTTTTCTAAGTTTTTTTGGGTTTTTTTTGTTTTTTAGATTTTTTTAATGTTTTTAGATGTTTGAAGGGGTGTTTTTAGTGGGTTTTAGGGTTTTTATGGGTTTTTAGGGGTTTTTTACGGTTTTAGGGGTCTTTATGGTCTTCATGGGGTTTTCAGAGTACCTAGGTTTTTTTTTGTTTTCATGGATTCTAAGGATTTTTTCAATTGTTTTTATTGTGTTTGGGTTTTTAGGTTCGTTTTAGGTTTTTAGGGTTTCTTTGATTTTTTTTTTCCAGGTTTTTATAGTTTTTTTTACATTTTAGGGGTTTTAAGGGCTTTTATAGTTTTTACTGTTTTCTGGGTTTTTAGGGGTTTAAAGGGTTTTAGGGGTTTTCAAGGTTTTTATGGTTTTTTATATTTTCATGAATTTTTATGTGTTTTTAGGATTTTTATTGATTTTTAGGTTTTTAGGGGGTTTAGGGATTTTTAGTGTTTTCAAGGGGTTTTAGGGTCTTTTTAAAATTTTAGGGTTTTTTTGAGTTTCTAGGGGTTTAAAGGGTTTTTAGATATTTTAGTGGATTGTTAAGGATTTTATGGGTATTTAGGGTTATTTAAGGTTTTAGTGTTTTTTTTGGTTTTCAGGGAGTTTTCTAGGATTTTTATGTTTTCATGGATTTTTCGGAGGTTTTTTGTTTTTGTATGGGTTTTTATGGTTTTTAGAGATTTTAGGGATTTTTAGGGCTTTTATGGTATTTCGGGGGGGGGGGGTTAGGGTTTTTAGGGTTTTTCTAAGTTTTAGGGTTCTTTTGGGGGTTTAGGGTTTTTTTTTTGAGTTTTTAGGGTTATTTAGGTTTTTTATAATTTTTAACATTTTTAGGTGTTTAAAGGGTTTTTAGAGTTTTTATTGGGTTTTTAGGGTATTCGTGGGATTTTAGGGTTTTTAATGTTTTTAGGGGTGTTGTGGTTTTTAGGGGATTTTTAGGGTTTTTAGGGCTTTTTGGGGTTTTTTTTGGGTTTTTAAGGGTTTAAGGGTCTTTTTGGGTTTTTAGCTTTTTTTTTAGTTTTTAAGGGTTTTCAGATTTTTTTTAACGTTTTTAAGGGTTTAAAGGGGTTTTTTATATTTTAGTGGTTTTTAGGGTTTTTATGGTTTTTATGGGTTTTTAAGGGTTTTTAAGGTTTTTATGGTTTTTATGGGTTTTTAAGGGTTTTTAAGGTTTTTAGAGGTTTTTATGGTATTTGAGAGTTTTTCAAGGTTTTAATGTTTTAATTTTTTTTCATGGATTTTGAGGGTTTATAGGTTTTCTTATGTTTTTAGGTTTTCTTGGGTCTTTTTAGGGTTTTAGGGGTTTTTTGACTTTTTTTAGTGGTTCAAGGTTTTAGTGTTTTTTAACATTTTTATGGGTTCTAAGTGTTTTTAGTGTTTTTAGTGATTTTAATGTTTTTAGGGTTTTTTTAAGGTTTTTAGGGGTTTTATGGTTTTTAGGGGGTTTTCAGGGTTTTTAGGGTTTTTTACATTTTCATGGATTATAGGGGGGTTTTAGGATATTGAGGTTTTTTTCACGTTTTTAGGGTCTTTTTTGTTTTTAGGTTTTTTGTTCTTTTATGATTTTTATGGTCTTTTGGGGTTTTTTGAGTTGTTTAGTGTTTTTAAGGTTATTTAGAATTTTTTAACATTTTTAGGTGTTATAAAACATTTTAGATTATTTATTGGTTTTTAGGGGTTTTAGGGGGTTTTATGGGTTTTTAAGGGTTTTAGGGGGTTTTAGTGTTTTCATGGTTTTTTAGTGGGTTTTAGGATTTTTATGGATTTTAAGTTTTTTTAGTGATTTTTAGGGATTTTGGGGGTTTTTAGTGTTTTTTTCAGGTTTTTAGCGGGGTTTAGGATTTTTTTCGTGTTTTTTGGGTTTATATGATTTTTTGAGTTTTTTAGGGGTCTTAGGTTTTTTTTAGAGTTCTTTAACATTTTTAGTGTTTTTAAGGGTTCTTACAGTTTTTAGTTAATTTTAAGTTTTTTAAGTTTTTTAGGGATTTAGGGTTTTGACGGATTTAGGGGATTTAAGGGGATTTTAGGGGTTTTATGGGTTTTAGGGTCATTTTGGGTTTTCTGGATTTTTTTGTGTTTTTTAGTGTTTTTAAGATTTTTTAGAGTTTTTAAAAGTTTTTAGGGGTTTTTAGGGTTTTTAGAGTTTTTAGGGTTTTTAGGGTTTTTATGGGTTTTTAGGGTTTTTGGGTTTTTAGTGGTTTTTATGGATTTTAGGGGTCTTTTAGGGTTTTTAGGATTTTTTACGTTTTCTTGTATTTTTAGCGGTTTTTAGGATTTTTATAGATTTTCGGTTTTTTTTGTTTTTAGGAATTTTTAGGGTTTTTAGGGGTTTTTAGGGGTTTTTAGAGGTTTTTAGGGTTTTCAGAGTTTTTAAGGACTTTGGGTTTTTTAAGGTTTTTTTGAGTTTTTTCTTGGATTTTAATTTTTTTTAGATATTTTTTGCATTTTTGGGGTTTTAATGGTTTTTAGAGTTTTTAGTGGGTTTTTAGGGGTATTTAAGGTTTCTATGGGTTTAATTATTTTTAGAGTTTTTGGGGGTTTTAGGGTTTTTTACGTTTTCATGAATTTTTAGGGGTTTTCAGGTTTTTATGGATTTTTTGTTTTTTAGGGTTTTTAGGGATTTTGTGGGGTTTTAGGGTTTTTAAGGTTTTCTTTGGTTTTTAGGGGTTTTTAGGGGTTTTTAGGGGTTTTATGGTCTTTTTGGGTTTTAGTTTGATTTTTTAGGGTTTTAAAGGTTTTTATAGATTTTTAATGCTTTTTATGGTTTCAAAGGTTTTAAGATTTTTTTAGTGGGTTTTAAGGATTTTATAGGTTTCTAGGGTTATTTAAGGTATTTAGGGATTTTTATGGTTTTCAGGGGTTTCATAAGGGTTTTCTATGTTATAAAGTTTTTTACTTTTTCTTATAATATTAGGGGGTTTTAGGATTTTTATGGTTTTTAGGTTTTTTAGGAGTTTTAGGGATTGTGTGGGTGTTAGAGTTTTTTAGGGGTTTTCTGTAGTTTTATGGTTTTTAGAGTTTTTTTCGGTTTTACGGTCTTATTTGGGTTTTAGGTTTTTTTTTTAGTTTTTAGGGGTTTAAAGATTTTCTAGAGATCTTTAACATTTTTAGGGGTTTTTAGGGATTTTAGAGTTTTTAGGGTTTTTTGAGTTTTTTAGAGGTTTAAGGTTTTCTAGAATTCTTTAACATTTTTAGGGGTTTTGGGGTTTTTTAGTGTTTTTAATGGGTTTTTAGGGTTTTTATGGGTTTTTAGGGTTTTTAAAGGTTTTTAGGGGTCCTTATGGGTTTTAGGGGGCTTTTTTTAGGTTTTAGAGTTTTTTAATGTTTTTATGGATTTTAGGGGTTTTTTTAGGATTTTTATGGTTTTTTGGGTTTTTGGAGTTTTGTGGGTTTTTAGGGGTTTATAGGATTTTTAGGGGTTTTTCAGGGTTTTTATGTTCGTTTTGGGTTTTAACATCTTTTTTGAGTTTGTTACGGTTTTGCGGTTTTTTAGAGTTTTTATTGGTTTTAGGTGTTTTAAAGGTTTTTAGAGGTTTTTACATCTTCATGGATTTTTAGGTGTTTTTAGGATTTTTAGTATTTTTATGCTTTTTAGTGTTTTTAGATATTTTTAGGGTTTTTAGGAGTTTTTAGTGGTTTATGGTTTTTATGGGTTTCAAGGTTTTTGGAGTCTTTTTGGGTTTTTAGGGTTTTTTATGTTTTGGGATTTTTATGGGGTTTTAGAGTTTTTTTACGTTTTTAGGGTTTTTATGGGTTTTTAGAGTTTTTATGGTTTTGGGGGTTTTATGGTTTTTAGTGGATTTTTAGGGTTTTTTGGTTTTTTTTGGGATTTTGAGGGGTTTTAGGGTTTTTACACTTTTCCTGGGTTTTTAATGTCATTTTTGTTTTTTTGGGTTTTTTTGCGATTTTGAGGGTTTTTAGGGTTTTTACACTTTTCCTAGGTTTTTAGTGTCATTTTTTTTTGTTTTTTTTTTGAGTTTTTAGGGTTTTAAAGGTCTTTTGGGTTTTTAGGGTTCTTTTGAGGTTTTTAGTGGGTTTAATGTTTTTTAGAGTTTTTTTATAGTTTTGGGGTTTTAATTGTTTTAGAGTTTTTAGTTTTTAGGGTTTTTATATGTTTTTTGTGTTTTTTAATGTTTTTAGGTTTTTATGATTTTTAGGGTTTTTTCATGGTTTTAGGGTTTTTTACATTTTCATGGACTTTTAGGGGTCGTTTAATATTTTTATGGTATTTAGGGGTTTTTGGGGTTTATAGGGATTTTGATGGTTTTCTAGGTCTTTAGCATTTTCAGGCTTTTAGGGTTTTTCTGGGTTTTTAGGATTTTAAAGATTTTTTGAGTTTTTAATGATTTTAGGGGTTTTAATGTTTTTTAGAGTTTTTAGTGGGTTTTTAGGTTTTTTATGGTTTCTTAATGATTTTAGGGGTTTTATGGTTTTTAGGAGTTTTTCACGGTTTTTTGGGTTTTTTACATCTTCATGGATATTAGGGGCATTAGGATTTTTATAGGTTTTAGGTGTTTTTTAGGTTTTTAGGGATTTTGAGGGGATTTAGGGGTTTTTAGGGGTTTTCAGGCTTGTAAGGGTCTTTTATGGTTTTTAGGGTTTTTTTGAGTTTGATGAGAATCATGTCGAAGGCACCAAGTCGATTGTGCGGGAGAAAGAGTTGGATTTGCAAGGCCCAATGACGCGAGGGAGATTAAAGAGGCTCAATGCTACAATGGGCGCACATATTGCTTCATTAAAGGCCCAATGGATCTTGTCTTGCATGGATGGAGAAAATGGGCCTATAATATCACTTATTCAAGCCCAAAATTGATGTTTAAAGCTTGGCCCACATGGTTGCACGAATTTGGATGCCTTGCCCACTTGGAGGATTCTAGAAATGGCATATTTGGACACCAAAGTCAAATCCGGTGGGCTATGCACTCAAAGTCAAATCTGGTGGGCTTTGTTGGAAAGTTGTGTGCTACTTTTCCAAAAGTCTTTGTTGTCTTTTATCTTTTTGACTTTTAAGGGGACAAGGTAGGATTTGACTTTAGGGTATTAGACCCTTGACCATTGTATCACCCCCTTGGCTATATATAGCCACCCGATGGCATTGTATTGATATGAAAGACTTAATTAAGAGCTTATTCTTGTTTCTCCCCGTTGTGTGAGAATTATTCCGAATTTCCCCCTTGCATCCGCTATTCATACCCATCATCCACCACTTAGCCCTGAACCGCATTCTTTATCCACCGACCTACGCCGTGAAGATCGGGCCACACCGTGCGTCTCACATCAGTTGGTATCAGAGCTCCGGTTGACACGGTAGGCATCTATCACCCTCTTTTATCTCATATATCTATTACCTTTCTCATCTTTTCGTATTATCCACCCATTAAAAAAAAACCTTTTTCTTTGAAAACCTCCAGAATTGGCCTTTGTTTTGCAAGATTGAAATATTTTTTTTGAGTCAATTTTTCATCCATCTTATTTTCACATATGTGATTTGTATCCGGAAAAAAATCAAACTCTCTCAACTCATCATTTCGTGCTTCTCAAAATTAAGCACATCCTTTCCTTTGAGAGATTTCAAAAAAAAATTCTTACTCTCCGTTCATCATTTTGTGGTTTAAAACTCCAAGCACAAAACTTTTTGGGGAGATTTGACAAAAAAAAAGAGAGAAAAAACGGATACAATTACTTCATTATTGTGATTTATATTATTATCACTTTCCAATTCCATACACCACTTTATCCTTTATTTTTCTTCATCCCCATATTATATTGGCTCATATTATTGTTAATATTACACAATCGGGCAAAACCCGCAATCCACCTATCTACCCCTTCTTTCCACCCTCTTTTTGACCCCTTACCACTCAACCGGGTTGTGTTAAACTATCCCCCGACACAATCTTGATTGGGGAGGAATTGGTGGCACTTGATCGCCCTAAACAAGGTATTATATTTCATAAGAGCTTGGAATTCAAATTGAGTTTTGAGTGGAGAGAAATAAGCAAAAAAAAATATCTTGTGTGTGTGAGTGTGTGCATCTTGTTGTGTGCGTGTGTGTGTACATCTTGTGCGTGTGAGTGTGTATATCTTGCGTGCATGAGTGTGTATCTTTGTGTGTGTGAGTGTGTACATCTTGTGTGTGTGTGTGTACATCTCGCGTGTGTGAGTGAGTGTGTATCATTGTGTGTGTCCCCCCCCCCCCCGGTGTGTGTTTGTGTTTGTGTAACTTATCATGGCAGAAGATCGTAGGAAGAAAATTGCTCATGTTAGCAATGAAGGAAGTCGAAGTAGATCTCCCGCACCCGAAGCTATGCAATTCCAAATGTAAGCTTTGGTGAGCCACTTCGAGAAGCTTCTTGATCGGAAGTTGGAGGTGTTACATGAGAGGATTGATGAATTGGAGAATAAACCAAGCCCAAGGATGTTCCATGATAACCCACGACGCGCTCCAGCACCACGTCGTCCCCACATCATGGAGGAGGAGATGGTGAACTTTGATGATGATCTTGATGATGTCCCACAAAGGAGGAGGTTGTACCAACAACCGAGAGGAGGCCAAAGGAGACAACATGATGATGACCTACTTGGCGGGATCAACGTGAAGGTCCCTTCTTTTCAAGGGAAAAGCGATCCGGAAGCATACTTGGAGTGGGAGATGCGGATCGAGCAGGTCTTTTCATGTCAGGCATATTCCTAGGAGAAAAAGGTCAAACTTGCTTCCCTTGAATTTTATGATTATGCTTTAATTTGGTGGGATCAAGTTCAAAAGGAGAGGGCTAGATATGGTGGACATCCCATCAACACTTAGGAAGACATGAAGTTCACTATGCGGAAGCGGTTTGTTCCCACACATTACCATAGAGATCTCCACAACAAACTTCAATGCCACATCCAAGGGAGTAAGAGTGTAGAAGACTACTACAAGGAGATGCAAATTGCCATGATTCAAGCAAACGTTGAGGAGGATCCAGATGCAACCATGGCACGGTTTTTACATGGGCTCAATCGGGAGATTGCGGATCAAGTGGAGATGTACCACCATGTAAAGATACAAGATACGATCCACCAAGCCACCAAGATCGAGCAACAAATCAAAAGGAGGAGCAACATGAGGAAACCCACTACCCCTTTCACACCATGGAGAAATCCAAGGAAGGATATTGGAGAACCATCAAAGGCAAAAAAGGTGGTTGATCGCAAAAGTGATAAGGTAATTTTTCCACCTAAGAAACCTACTTTTGAGGCTAACCAAACCAGAAATAGGGATATTCGGTGTTTTAAATGTCAAGGAAGGGGTCACATTGCTAGTGAGTGCCCAAACCGGCGCACCATGACCATCAACAAGTATGGAGAATGGGAGACCGATGGAGAGAGCTCGGAAGAGGAGGAGGAAGAATCTCCAGAAATTGATAGTGGAGAGTTTGCAGAAGATGGTGAGATTCTTGTCGCTAGGAGAGTTCTAAGCTCACAAATGACCGTGGGAGAGAATGAGCAGTGGGAGAACCTTTTCCATACACGATGCAAGATCAATGGGAAGGTATGTAGTGTTATTATTGATGGAGGAAGTTGTAGTAATGTTGCGAGCACCGAGTTAGTAGAGAAGTTGAGACTTCCTACTTTGAAGCATCAACATCCATATCAGCTTCAGTGGTTGAATGATTGTGGAGAGCTGAAGGTCACCAAGCAAGTGAAGGTATTGTTCTCCATTGGTAAATACAAGGATGAGGTATTGTGCGACATTGTTCCTATGAAGGCGTGTCACTTGTTGTTGGGTCGACCATGGCAGTACGATCGGCGTGTTACTCATGATGGTTTCTTGAACCGTCACTCTTTTGTACTCCAAGGGGAACCTATAACCCTCAACCCCATGTCCCCCAAGCAAATTCTGGAAGATCACATTTTGAGAGAAAAGAAAAAAAAGAATGATGAGGAAAAAAAGAGAGAAAATGAAAAAGGAGAGAATGAGGGAAAAATAGAAAATGAGAGAAGAAAAGAAATGGAGAGCAAAGAAAAATCAAGTGGGGAAAAAGATTTGAGGGGAGAGAAAAGTGTGATGTTGGCAAAAAATAGTGAGGTTAAGGAAGCTTTGATTTCTCGACAAAATCTCTTAGTACTTATGTACAAAGAGGTGATGTTAAACACTAACGACTTAACATCTTGTTTACCACATGTTGTTGAGTCTTTGTTGCAGGAATTTGGAGATGTGTTTCCCGAAGAGGTGCCACCTGGTTTGCCACCCATTAGAGGTATTGAGCATCAAATTGACCTCATACCTGGAGCATCACTACCGAACCGCCTTGCATATCACACCAATCCAGAAGAGACAAAAGAAATTCAAAGGCAAGTTCAAGAGCTGTTAGATGTGGGATATGTGAGAGAGAGCCTTAGTCCTTGTGCGGTACCGATGCTTCTAGTACCAAAGAAGGATAGAACATGGAGAATGTGCATTGACTGTAGAGAAATCAACAACATCACGGTTAGGTATCATCATCCTATCCCTAGGTTAGATGATATGCTAGATGAATTAAATGGTTCAACTATTTTCTCAAAAATTGATTTAAGAAGTGGCTACCATCAAATTAGGATGAAAGAAGGGGATGAGTGGAAAACTGCATTTAAGACAAAACATGGACTTTATGAATGGTTAGTCATGACCTTTGGTCTCACCAATGCACCTAGCACATTTATGAGGTTAATGAATCATGTCTTACGTGCATATATTGGAAAATTTGTGGTAGTTTACTTTGATGATATTCTGGTGTATAGTAGGACTTTGCATGAACATGTAGATCATTTGAGAAAAGTCCTAGAGGTGTTAAGGAAAGAAAACCTATTTGGAAACATAAAAAAGTGTGAATTTTGTCTCGATAAGATTGTTTTACTTGGATTTGTTGTGAGTGGTAATGGAGTTGAAGTAGACACCGAGAAGATCAAAACAATACAAGAATGGCCAACTCCAACCTCCGTTGGACAGGTAAGAAGTTTTCATGGGCTTGCTAGTTTTTACAGGAGACTTGTGAAAGACTTCAGCACACTAGCAGCACCGTTGAATGAATTGACAAAGAAGAATGTTCCTTTCAAATGGGGGACAACTTAAGAAAAAGCCTTCCATGCGCTAAAGGAGAGACTCACCCATGCCCCTCTACTTGCACTTTCGGACTTCAGTAAGACCTTTGAAATTGAATGTGATGCAAGCAGAATTGGCATAGGAGGAGTACTCATGCAAGAAGGTAAGCCTATTTCTTATTTTAGTGAGAAGTTAAATGGCCCAACTCTAAACTATGCTACATATGATAAAGAGTTATATGCATTGTTTAGAGTACTAGAAACATGGCAATACTATCTTTGGCCTAAAGAATTTGTGATCCATTCTGATCACGAGGCTTTTAATACCTTAGGAGCCAACATAAACTAAATAGGAGACATTCTAGATGGTTGGAATTCATTGAATCATTTCCATATGTCATCAAGCATAAAAAGGGTAAAGAAAATACTATGGATGATGCACTTTCACGTAGATATTCTCTTTTATCCTTGTTGGATTCAACACTTCTTGGTTTTGAATACATTAAGGATTTATATGCCACTGATAGTGATTTTAGAGAACCTTATGAACATTGTAAACCTGGAGTTAGTCGGGAAAAGTTCTATTTACATGATGGATTCTTATTTCGGATTGATAAGCTTTGCATTCCTAATTGCTCTATCTGTTTACTTTTACTAAAGGAGTCACATTCGGGTGGGTTAATGGGGGCATTTTGGTGTTTCAAAAACTCTAAGTGTTCTTAGTGATCATTTTTATTGGCCTAGGATATCTAGAGATGTTGAGAAATTTGTGGGAAAGTGCATTGTTTGCCGTAAAGCCAAATCGAAACTGAACCCACATGGACTATATCTCCCTCTCCCAATTCCCAACACCCTTTGGGAGGACATATCAATGGACTTTATCGTGGGGTTACCACGGACCAAGAGGGGGAGAGATTCCATTTTTGTTGTGGTGGATCGGTTTTCAAAAATGGCACATTTTATTCCTTGTCACAAAACTGATGATGCCACTAACATTGCAACACTTTTCTTTCAGGAAGTTATCAAACATCATGGAATGCCAAGGACCATTGTGTCGGATCGAGACACAAAATTTCTTAGTTACTTTCGGAAGACCTTGTGGAGAAAACTGGGTACAAAGTTACTCTTTTCGACTACTTGTCATCCACAAACCGATGGGAAAACAGAGGTGGTGAATTGGACATTATCATCCCTTCTGCGAACAATTGTCAAGAAGAATATCAAGAATTGGGAGGAGTGTCTTCCACACGTGGAATTTGCATATAACAGGTCCAATCACTCCACTACTCAATATTCTCCATTCGAAATTGTTTATGGTTTTAACCCTCTTGCCCCTATTGATCTAGTTCCTTTGCTTTTGCAGGAAGCAACTAATATGGATGCGAAAGGGCGCGCAAAATTCATCAAACAACTCCATGAAAAGGCAAGGAAAAATATCAAGCGGATGACTCAAAAATATGTTGATCGTGCAAACAAGGGTCGCAAACAAGTGTTGTTTGATCCCGGGGACTTGGTCTGGATTCATATGCGAAAGGAGAGATTTCCTAACAAGCGGAAATCAAAACTAATTCCATGAGGAGATGGACCTTTCCGAGTGCACGAGAAGATTAACAACAATGCTTACAAGATAGATTTTCCAGGTGAGTATGGTGTAAGTTCCACCTTCAATGTTTCTAATCTTTCTCCTTTTTTGGGTGCAGAGGATGAAGAGTCGAGGACGACTCCTTTTCAAGAGGGGGAGGATGATGAGAATCATGTCGAAGGCACCAAGTCGATTGTGCGGGAGGAAGAGTTGGATTTGCAAGGCCCAATGACGCGAGGGAGATTAAAGAGGCTCAATGCTACAATGGGTGCACATATTGCTTCATTAAAGGCTCAATGGATCTTGCCTTGCATGGATGGAGAAAATGGGCCTATAATATCACTTATTCAAGCCCAAAATTGATGTTTAAAGCTTGGCCCACATGGTTGCATGAATTTGGATGCCTTGCCCACTTGGAGGATTCTAGAAATGGCATATTTGGACACCAAAGTCAAATCCGGTGGGCTTTGTTGGAAAGTTGTGTGATACTTTTCCAAAAGTCTTTGTTGGCTTTTATCATTTTGACTTTTAAGGGGACAAGGTAGGATTAGACTTTATGACTTTAGGGTATTAGACTCTTGACCATTGTTTCACCCCCTTGGCTATAAATAGCCACCTCATGGAATTGTATTGATATGGAAGACTTAATTGAGAGCTTATGCTTGTTTCTCCCCGTTGTGTGAGAATTATTCCGAATTTCCCCCTTGCTCTTGTGCATTCTTGCCTTGTCAATCTACTAGTTAGATTGGTGATCCAAGATCACAGAGCCCCCAATTCCGTGCCTCAACCCAAGTGTGTTGTTATGTGGATTGGCTATCCCTTCCCTCCCTTGAGTGTGTTGTCTAAGTAGTAGGTCGCACTCCTTATAGTGTTGATTGACTACTTGCATCCGCTATCCATACCCATCATCCACCGACCTACGCCGTGAAGATCGGGCCACCCCGTGCGTCTCACATCAGAGTTTTTTAGGGTTTTTAAGGTTTTTATAATTTTTTAATATTTTTAGGTGTTTTAAAGTTTTTTATAGGTTTTAGTGGTTTTTAGGGGTTTTTCTGAGTTTTTACGAATTTTTGTGTTTTCAGTGATTTTTAGGGTTTTTTAGTTTTATTATTATTTTTATGGGTTTTAGTGATTTTAAGGGTTTTTAGGGTCTTTTTGGATTTTTAGGGGTTTTTTTGAGTTTTTTAATGTTTTTTGGGGTTTTATGGGTTTTTAGAGTTTTTAGTGTTTTTTAGGATTTATGGGTTTTTAGGGTTTTATAGATTTTTAAGGGCTTTTTTGGTTTTCAAGGGTTTTTAGGGGTTTTAGAGTTTTATGTAGATTTTAGGGGGGTTTTGGGTTTTTTTAAGGATTTTGAGGGGGTTTTGGGTTATTTGTGTGTTTTTAGGGTTTTTACGATTTTCATGGTATTTTGGGTCTTTTCGGGTTTTTAGGATTTTTTTTGTGTTTAAAGGATTTTTATGGTTTTTTATAGTTTTTTAACATTTTAGGGGGTTTAAGTGTTTTCTGTGTATTTAGTTGTTTTTAGGGTTTTTATGCATTTTTAGGGATTTTAAGGTTTCTTAGGGGCTTTTTATGGTTTTTAGGTGTTTTTCAGGGGTTTTAGGTTTTTTTATGTTCTCAAGTATTTTTAGGGGTCTTTTAGGACTTTTATGGGTTTTATGATTTTTTATTATTTTTTAGTTTTTTTAAGGATTTTGAGGGCTTTAGGGGTTTTCAAAGGTTTTGAGTGTTTTTAGAGTTTTTCAATGGTCTTTTTAGGTTTTAGGGTTTTTTTATTTTTTAGGGGTTTTATAGTCTTTTAACATTTTTATGGGTTTTAATGGTTTTTATAGTTTTTCATAGTTTTTAGGGTTTTTATGAGGTTTTAGGGGTTTTTAAAGTTTTTAGGGGTTTTAAGTCTTTTTACATTTCAATGGATTTTAGGGGCTTTTTAGTGTTTTTCAAGTTTTTCAGCGTCTTTTTCGATATTTCGACTTTTTTATTTGAGTTTTTTTGGGTTTTTAATTTTTTTTAGAGTTGTTAATTTTTTTGGGGGTTTAAAGTGTTTTTAGAGTTTTTAGTGGGTTTTTTGGGTTTTTTAAGGTTTTGGTTTAGGGTGTTCATGCATTTTTAGAGCTTTTAGGATTTTTTATATTTTCTTGGATTTTAGGGGGTTTTAAGGATTTTATGGATTTTAGATTTTTTCAAAGGATCTTTTTGTTTTTAGGGTTTTCTGTGTATGTCAAAAAAAATTAGGACTTTTTTGAGTTTTTAGGGTTTTTTGAGATTTTTAGGGTTTTAAGGTTTTGTAGAGACTTTTAACATTTTTAGGGGTTTTATGGGTTTTTTGAGTTTTTAGTAGTTTTTCAGGGTTTTTATGGGTGTTTAGGGTTTTTAAGAATTTTAGGGGGTTTTACGGTTTTCGAGGGGGTTTTAGGGTTATTTACATTTTCATGGACTATTAGGTGTTTTTTAGGATTTTTATGGTTTTTAGGGTTTTTGATGGTTAATAGGGTTTTTAGGGTTTTTAGTGGTTTTTAGGGTCTTTTTTTCCATTTTAGGGTTTTTTTGAGTTTTTAGGGTTTTACGCTTTTTTATAGTTTTTTAACATTTTAGGGGTTATAAGGGTTTTTAGAGTTTTTAGGGTTTTTAAGTGGTTTTAGGGATTTTGAGGGTTTTAGGGGATTTATGGTTTTCAGGGGTTTTCTAAGGTTTTTAGGGTTTTTACGTTTTCATGGATTTTTGGGGATTTTTTTAGGATTTTTATGGTTTTTTGGGGTTTTTGGGATTTTGAGAGGTTTAGGGTTTTTCAAGGGTTTTAGTGTTTTAGGCATTTTTTGGGTTTTTAGGGTCTTTTTAGGTTTTTAGGGTTTTTTAACACTACTGAAAAACTAACCTATACCAACGGTTTGGAGAACCGTAGCCAAGTAAGTCGTTGGGATAGGTCTATACCAACGGTTTCCCAACAGTTTTGGCAAACCGTTGGGAAAGGTGTCCACAAAGTGGACTTTTCCCAACGGTCAAAACCGTTGGGAAAAGGTGGCCTCAAAGTGGGCTTTCCCAATGGTTTGGCCAAACCGTTGGGAAAGGGGATTTATACCAACGATTTTAACAAACCATTGGTATAGAAGCGTTGGGAAAGGTCAGATTTCCAGTAGTGTAAAGTTTTTAGGGCTTTAAAGGGTTTCTAGAGTTTTTAATGGGTTTTTAGGGTTTTCTGAGATTTTAGGGTTTTATGGTTTTATAGGGATTTTCAAGGTTTTTAGAATTTTTTATGTTTTCATTATTTTTTTGTGGTTTTTAGGATTTCTATGGTTTTTAGGGTTTTGGGGGATTTTGAGGGATTTTAGGGTTTTCAAGGGTTTTTAGGGGTTTTAGGGGTTTTCAAGGTTTTTGTAGTTTTTCTTGGTTTTTAGGGTTTTTCGGGTTTTTTAGGGTTTTTATGGTTTTTTAGAGTTTTTTTATCCTTTTTAGGGGTTTAAAGGGTTTTTAGAGTTTTAAGTGGTTTTTATGGGTTTTTTGGATTTTTTAATGTTTTAAGGTTTCTAGGGTGTTTTATGGTTTTCTGAGGAATTTTAAGGTTTTTAGGGTTTTTATGTTGTTAGGGATTTCAATGGGTTTTTAGTATTTTTATGGTTTTTAGTGTTTCTAGTGTTTTTGGGATTTTGAGGGGTTTTATGGGTTTTTGTAATGGTTTTTCAAGTTTTTAGTGGGTTTTTAGGCATCTTATGGGTTTTTGGGTATTTTAAGTTTTTTGGGGGTTTTATGGTTTTTAGGGGTTTTGTAGGGTTTTTATATTTTCATGGATTTTAGGGGTTATTTTGGATGTTTATGGTTTTTATGGTGTTTCAGGGTTTTTAGGGTTTTTTGATTTTTTAGTGTTTTTAAGGTTTTTAGTTCTTTTTATGGTTTTTTGGGGTTTCAAGGGGTTTTAGAGTTTTTAGTTGTTTTTTGTGATTTTAGGGTTTTTAATGTTTCAGGGGGTTTTTTGGTTTTCTGGAGGTTTTTAGGGTTTTTATGGTCTTTTACATTTTCCTGGATTTTTAGGGATGTATTTGGATTTTTATGGTTTTTAGGGTGTTTTAGGATTTTTTGGGATTTTGAGGGTTTTTAGTTTTTTAGGGCTTTTAGAGTTTTTCTGGGTTTTAGGGTCTTTTTGGGTTTTTAGGATTTGTTTTGTGTTTTTTAGTGTTTTTAAGGTTTTTAGAGTTTTATAATGTTTTTAGCGGTTTTTAGCTTTTCGAGTTTTTAGTAGTTTTTTGGGATTTTATGGTTTTTTTTGAGTTTTAGGGTTTTTAAGGTTTTTTATAGTTTTTTTAACGTTTTTAGGGGTTTTAAGAGATTTTAGAGTTTTCTGTGTTTTTTTGCGAGGAAAGTATAATGAATATATAAAAAGAGAATGACTTGAAGTATGAGTGGGTCACCCAAAGGGTAAAATACCTATCCCGAAGGCCAACAATGGTAGCAAACAAGAAGAAAAACCCAGGACCAAGCCAGTATTCCGCAATCCACCGCCCTTGTCCACTTGCAAGCACAACAGACAACAAAAGCCAACAACACTCCCCACTACCAAACAGATAAGACCACCAATCGAAAATCCAAAAGCAACCAGAGAACATCACAACAACCCACTCCATCCCACTCCACACTAGTAGTACAACCCACCAAGTAGTATCTCACTCCACTCCAATAGCCCATCTGACATCACATAATCCAGCAGCACCCAGTCCATAGTAACATGATCTTCAGCACATCCTAGCCAACATCAGGAACACCATCATCCCCTGTACCCGACCAATACCAACGAGTCATCTCCTGATTCCTTCCAGTAGCTCCCATCACCCCTCAGCAACATCACCCAACAGATCTAACACAACTCCCCTCACAACTCCCAGCAAACACAGCCCAGCTCAAACAACAACCAACAACGCAAATCCCATCCAACATCCTCACACAAGCACTTGGCCCCAGCTCATAGGGACCGAAGCACCAACCCCCCACAAGTAGAAATCAACTCCCTATCACCTCAAGCACCATCTTCTAAAGCCTCAACATCAGCTCCCAACTCCCAGCACACCAGCACCCAGTAGCCCAGATCCCATATCCAGCCCGACATCAACAATTAACACCAATAACAAAACAACATCACTCTACTCCTAGACTAGCTCCAACAACCTTAGGCACCAGAATCCAAAACCACACCACCTCCAACATCCAGTATCCAGCATCTAATATCCAGATCCAGCAACCCAACACCTCTAACTCCCAAAACCAACACCGAGCATCACAGCCAAACACTAGCCCCCAACACTTCCAAGGCAACAAAAGAAAAACTATCCCTCCATGTAGCACAACGCACCATCCCCACAACTATCTCCTCAGATCACCTCCTAACATCCACAAGCATAATCCAACCCGTAGTAAGCAGTGCCTCACATTTTTCACCCGAGCATCCAACAAAAACCCCCAACAACACCACTCAGAAGCACCCAACATCACCACCTCAACCTGTGGGAACATTTCCCACAACCAAATAGCATCCCCACCTCTAGGGAAACCAAGCAATGTCAAGCTCCACATCATGGGTTTTAGGGTCTTTTTTGTTTTTTAGGGTTTTTTAGTTTTTTAGGGGTTAAAAGTTTTATAGAGTTTTTTTAAAAAAAAAATTGATTTTAAAGGGTTTTTAAGGTTCATAGGGATTTTTATGGATTTCAAGGGTTTTTCAGGGTTTTTAAGGTTTTTTACATTTTCTTGGATTTTTAGGGATTTTTAAGGATTTTTATTGTTTTTAGGGTTTTTAGGAGTTTTAAGGATTTTGTGGGTTTTTAGGGGTTTTTAGGGGGTTTATGGTTTTTAGGTTTTCGGGGTTTTATGGTCTTTGGGGTTTTAGGGTTTTCTTGAGTTTTTTTAGTGTTTTTAGAGTTTTTTTAACATTTTTATGTATTTTAAGGGGTTTTAGAGTCTTTAGTGGTTTTTAAGAGTTTCATGGAATTTCTAGGGTTTTTTAAGGTTTTAGGGTTTTTTTGTTTTCATAGGGTTTTCAAGGGTTTTTTTTACATTTTCATGGATTTTTATGGGTTTTATAGGATTTTTACGGTTTTTGGGTTTTTTATGATTTTTAGGGTTTTTGGGGGGTTTTAGGTGTTTTCAGAGGTTTTTAGGGGTTTTTTGGGGTTTTCAGGTTTTTATGGTCTTTTTGGATTTTTATGGTTTTTTTTTGTTTTTAGGGATTTTAATGTTCTTTAGAGTTTTTAACATTTTTAGGGGTTTTAAGTGTTTTAAAAAAAATTAGTGGGTTTTTAAGGATTTTATGGTTTTTATGGTTTTCATGAGTTTTTTAGGGTTTTTAGGGTTTTTACATTTTCATTGATTTTAGGGGTTTCTTAGGATTTTGATTGCTTTTAGATATTTTCAGGATTTCGAGGAGTCTTAAGGTTTTTAGGGGGTTTTAGGGTTTTTTTGGTCTTTTTGATGTTTAGGGTTTTTTTATTTTTTAGTTCATAAGTTTTTTTAGAATTTTTTAACGTTTTTAGGGATGTTAAGGATTTTTAGAGTTTTTAGTGAGGTTTTACATGTTTTAGAGTTTTTTATTGTTTTTAATGGTTTTTAGGGTTTTTAGGGGGTTTTATGTTTTCATGGATTTTTAGGCATTTTTTAAGATTTTTATGGTTTCTAGGGTTTTAGGGTTTTTAGGGGGTTTTCATGGGTTTGTCGGGTTCTTTATTGTATTTTTACGGGGGGGGGGGTTTAGTTTTTTGGTGGTTTATTGGGTTTTTAGAGTTTTTAACATTTTTAGGGGTTTAGGTTTTGAGGGGTTTTTCATGGTTTTTAGGTTTTTTACGTCCTCATGGATTTTTAAAGGGTTTTTATGATTTTAATGGTTTTTGGGGATTTTGAGGGTTTTTAGTAGTTTTTAGAGGTTTTTACAGGCTTCAAGGCTTTTTAGGTTTTTATGGTATTTTTGGGGGTTTAGGGTTTTTTTGATTTTTTAGGGGTTTTAAGGTTTTTTAGAAAAATTTAATGAATTAGGGTTTTTAAGGGTTTTTAGAGTTTTTAGTGGGTTTTTATGGGTTTTATGGGTTTTTAAGGTTTTTAAGGTTTTTAAGCTATTTAATGGTATTTAGGCGCTTTTCAAGGTTTTTAAAGTTTTTTATTTTTTCAAGGATTTTAGGGTTTTTTAGGATTTTTATGGTTTTTAGTGTTTTTTGGGTTTTTAGGTATTTTGATGATTTTTTGAGTTTTTAAGGGTCTTTTTGGGTTCTCGAATTTTATTTTAATTTTTTATGGTTTTTATAATTTTTATAGTTTTTAACGTTTCTATGGGTTTTAAGGTTTTTTAAAGTTTTTCATGGGTTTTTTGGGTTTTTTGGGTTTTTTGGGTTTTTACAGGTTTTATGTTTTTTTTAGGTTTTTAGGGATTTTTATGGTTTTCAGGGTTTTTTCAGGGTTATTAGGGTTTTTTACATTTTCATGGATTTTAGTGGGTTTTTATAATTTTTGTGGTTTTAAGGGTTTTTTAGGGTTTTTAGCGCTTTTGAGGCATTTAGGAATTTTCAGTTGTTTTTAGGGTTTTAATGTTTTTCAGGGGTTTTAGGGTCTATTTGGATTTTTAGGGTTTTTTTTTAGTTTTTTAGTTTTTTGGGATTTTTAGTGGATTTTTAGGCTTTTATGGGTTTATGGGGGGGGGGTTTAAGGTTTTTAGGGGGTTTCATGGTTTTCAGGGGTTTCTTGAGGTTTTAGGGTTTCTTATGTTTTCATGGATTTTTAGGGTTTTTTTTCAATTTTTATGGTATTTACGGTTTTTTAGGGTTTTAGGGATTTTGAGGGGTTTTCGGGGATTTCAGGGTTATTTATAGTTTTTAGGGGTTTTTAAGGTATTTAGGGTCTTTTAGAGTTTCTAGGGGTATTTTGTGTGTTCTTGGATTTTGAAGGGGTTTTAGAGGTTTTTTATGAATTTTGTGGTTTTAAGGGTTTTATAATGATTTTTGGGTTTTTTGTTTTATTGAGTTTTTTAGGGTCTTAAGTTTTTTAGAGTTTTTTAATGTTTTTAGGGGTTTAAGGGTTTTTAGGGTTTTCAGGGGTTTAGGGTTTTTACGTGTTTTTAGGGTTTTTACGTGTTTTTAGGGTTTTTCTGGTTTTTAGGGGTTTTGTAGTTTTAATCGTGTTTTTATGGTTTTTGGGGTTTATTATGCTTTCACATATTTTAAGGGGTTTTAAAGATTTTTATGGTTTTAGGGTTTTAGGGATTTTGATTATTTTTAGGGTTTTTAGGGGTTTTATGGTTTTTAAGGTTTTTTAGGGTTTATAGGGTCATTTGGGGTTTTGTGGGGTTTTTTGAGTTTTTTATGGGTTTTAAGGTTTTTTTTAGTTTTTTTAACATTTTTAGGTGTTTTAATGGATTTAGAGTTTTTAGTGTTTTTTGGGGTTTTAAGATTTATAGGGGGTTTTCATGGTTTTTAGGGAATTTTATTTTTTCATAGATTTTTACTGTTTTTAGGTTTTTTAGGGTTTTTAGAGATTTTAAGGATTTTTAGGGTGTTTTAGGGGTTTTTAGGATTTTAGGGTTATTTGGACTTTTAGGGGTTTTTTTATGTTTTTACGGTTTTTTATGGTTTTTAGAGTTTTTTAACATTTTTATCCTTTTTAAGTGGTTTTAGATTTTTATTGGTTTTTAGGGTTTTTATGGGTTGTAGGGTTTTATAAGTTTTTTTGGGTTTTTTTGGTTTTCAAGGTTTTTTTAGGGTTTCTTACATTTTCATGGATTTTTAGGGGGTTTTAGGTTTTTTATGGTTTTTAGTGTGTTTAAGGTTTTTAGGGATTATGAGGGTTTTTAGGATTTTTCAGGGTTTTTTAGTGTCTTTTTTAGTTTTTAGAGTTTTTTTGAGTTTTTTAGGCTTTTTTTGTTTTCAGAGTTTTTTAGCATTTTTAGGGGTTTTAAGGGTCTTTAGATTTTTTAGTGGTTCTTTAGGATTTTTATGGGTTTTTAGGGTTTTTTAAGGTTTTCAGGGGTTTGTATGGTTTTTAGGGGCCTCTCGGGTTTTAGCATTTTTACGATTTCTAGGGTTATTTAGATTTTAAGGTATTTTTAGGGGTTTTGGGGATTTTTAGGGGTTTTTAGGTGTTTTCATGGTCTTTTAGGGATTTCAGGGGTTTTTTAGTTTTTAAGGGTTTTTAGAGTTTTTAGTGGGTTTAGGTTTTTTAAGTTAGGGTTTTTTATGGTTTTTAGGGGTTTTTAAGGTTTTATGGGTTTTTTATATTTCCTTGTATTTTTGGGGGGTTTTAGGATTTTTATGGTTTTACGGGATTTTGAGAATTTTAGGGGTTTTTAAGACCTCTTGGATTTTAAGGAGTTTTTTTGAGTTTTTAGTGTTTTTAACATTTTTAGCGATTTTAAGGATTTTTAAATTTTTAGTGGTTTTTAGGTTTTTAGGGGTTTTCCGGGTTTTTTAAGGTTTTAAGATTTTTATGGTTTTTTGGTGTTTTTAGGGATTTTTATGTTTTCCTGTACTTTTTGGATTTTTTAAGATTTTTATGTGTTTTAGAGCTTCTAGGATTTTTTGGGATTTTGAAGGTTTTTAGGGTTTTACCTTAGTTTTTTTTTGTTTTAAGTGGTTTTAGGGGTTTTTAGAGATTTTGGGTCTTTTTTGGTGTTTAGGAGTTTTTTAGTTTTTAGGCAAAGAAGGCTCGGGTCCAGGCTATTCCTAGCACCCCACAAAATTTATTAAACAAAAAGACACAAACACTGCAGACAAGGAGTTTTTTAGTTTTTAGGGCTTTAAAGGTTTTTTAGAGTTCTGAACGTTTTAAGGGGTTTTAGGGGTTTTAGAGTTTTTAGTGGTTTATGGGTTTTAAAATTTTTTTAAGGTTTTTAGGGATTTTTATAATTTTTAGGGGTTTTCAGGGTTTTTAAGGGTTTTTACATTTTCATGGATTTTTATAGGGTTTTAAGGATATTTAAGGTTTTTAGGGTTTTTAAGGTTTTTATGGATTTTGAGGGATTTTCGGGTTTCTCAATGGTTTTTAGGGTTTTTAGGGGTTTTCAACAGTTTAACGGTTTTTAGAGCTTTTAGTTGTTTTTTAGGGTTTTCAAAGTTTTTGAGACGTTTTTAATGTTTTTAGTTGTTTTATGATTTTTTAGAGTTTTACTAGTTTTTAGGGGTTTTTATGGGGTTTTAAGGTTTCTAGGGTATTTAATGGTATTAATGGGTTTTTCATGGTTTTTGTGGTTTTTTACGTTTTCATGGATTTTTATTGGTTTTTAAGGATTTTTATTGGTTTTTTAAGGTTTTTTTTTGTTTTCTGCAATTTTTAGGGTTTTTGGGGATTTCGATGGTTTTAAGGGTTTTCAAGGAGGTGTTCTTTTCTTTTAGGTCCTTTCTGGGGTTTTAAGGGTTATTTTTTGAGTTTTTAGGGTTTTAAGTTTTTTTAGAGTTTTTTAACATATTTATCGGTTTTAGGGGTTTTTAGAGTTTTTCGTGGTTTTTTTTGGGTTTTTATGGGTTTTTTGGATTTTAAGGTTTTTGGGGGTTTTATGGTTTCCATGGTTTTTTTCATGGTTTTAGGGTTTTTTATGTTTTCATGTATTTTTAATGGTTTTTAGGAATTTTTGGTTTTAAGGGTCTTTATGGATTTTGAGGGGATTTAGGGTTTTCAGTTGCTTTTATGGTTTTTAAGGGTTTTCAGGATTTTGGGGTGTTTTGGGGTTTTTATGGTTTGTAAGATTTTTTGAAGTTTTTTAATGTTTTAGGGGTTTTATGTGTTTTTAGATATTTTAGTGATTTTTAGGGTTTTTATGTTTTTTGAGGGTTTTTAAGGTTTTCAGGGGTTTTGTGGTTTTCAGGGGTTCCTCAAGGTTTTAGGTTTTCTTACGTTTTCATGGTTTTTTTGGGGTTTTGTAGGATTTTATTGTTTTTAGGGTTTTTAGGGATTTTATATGTTTTAGGGTTTTTAAGCGGTTTTTAGAGTTATGGTTTTCAGGGTTTTCGAATCATTTTGGGGTTTTGTGTGTTTTTTTAAGTTTTTTCGGATTTTTGAGGTTTTTAGAGTTTTTAAATTTTTAGGGGTTTAAATGGTTTTAAGTGTTTTTAAAATTTTTAAAGGTTTTTCTGGTTTTTTAGGGTTTTTAAGATGTTTAGGGGTTTTAATTGTTTTCTGTGGGTTTTTGAGGGTTTTTAGGGTTTTTTATTTTTTCATGGATTTCCAGAGGTTTTTATGATTTTTAATGGTTTTTAGGGTTTTTAAGAGTTTTTAGAGATTTATTGGGTTTTTAGATTTTTTTCAGGGGTTTTTAGGGTTTTAGGGTTTTTTATGGTTTTTTTTTGGGTTTTTAGGTTTTTTTGAGTTTTTTTGGACTTTTATGGTTTTGTAGAGTTTTAAAGTTTTTTGGGGTTTAGGGTTTTTAGAGTTCTAAGTGGTTTTTTATGGTTTCTATTTTTTATTTTCTTAGGGATTTTTAATGTTTTCTAAGGTTTTCTAAGGTTTTTCAGGTATTTTACATTTTAATCAAATTTTATGGGTTTTATGGTTTTGAATGATTTTGAGGGTTTTTATGGTTCTTCAAGGGTTTTTTGGGATTTTCTGGTTTTTCTGGGTTTTTGGGGTTTTTTGGGGTTTTAGGGGTTTTTTGAATTTTTATGGGTTTTAAGGTCTTTTATTGTTTTTATAGGTTTTTATGGTTTTAGAGTTTTTAGTTGTTTTTAGGGTTTCTATGGGTTTTTAGGGTTTTTCAGTGTTTTTAAGGTTTTTAACATTTTCATGGATTTTAGGAGCTTTTAGGTTTTTATGGCTTTTAGGGGTTTTAGGGTTTTTTGAGGATTTTAGGATGTTTTAGGGTTTTTTTATTTTCAGGGTTTTTCGGGATTTTGATGATTTTTATGGGTTTTCATGGGTTTTCATGGGTTTTTAGGGGTTTTAGTGTTTTTTAGGGGTTTTAGGGTCTTCTTCGGGTTTTAAGGATTTTTTTTTTTGAGTTTTTAATTTTTATGGTTTTTTAGAGTATTTAAACATTTTTAGGGGTTTTAAGGGGTTTATAATTTTTAGTGGTTTTAGGGTTTTTATGGGTTGTTTGGAGTTTTTAAGGTTTTTAGGGGGGGTTTATGGTTTTTAAGGATTTTCTAGGGTTTTTAGGGTTTTTTACTTTGTCATGTACTTTTAGTGGTCTTTTATGGTTTTTATGGTTTTTACGGTTTTTTAGCTTTTTAGGGATTTTGGGGGAAATTGGGGTTTTCATGGGTTTTTAGGGGTTTTTTGGACTTTTTGGCTTTTGGGTTTTTTTTTGAATTTTTAGGGGTTTAAGGTTTTTTATTAGGGGTTTTAAGGGTTTTTAGAGTTTCTAGTGGTTTTAGGGTTTTTATAGGTTTTTAGGGTCTTTTAAGGTTTTTTATGGTTTTTAGGGGTTTTTAGGGTTTTTAGAGTTTTTTTACGTTTTCATGGATTTTTAAGGGTTTTTTCGATTTTTATGGTTTTAGGGTTTGTTAGCATTTTTAAGGATTTTTATGGGTTTTTTTGGTTTTTTGGGTTTTAGGGGTTTTCAGGGGTTTTTATGGTTTTTTGGGTTTTCGGGGCTTTTTATGGTTTTTCTCCATTTTTAGGTGTTTTATGTCATTTTGGGTTTTTAGGGGTTTCTCTGATTTTTTAGAGATTTAAAGATTTTATGGAGTTTTTTTACATTTTTAGTGGTTTAAAGGGATTTTAGAGTTTTTAGTGATTTTTTAGGGTTTTAATGGGTTTTTAGAGTTTTTATGTTTTTAGGGGTTTTATGGTTTCAAAGGGATATTCAGTTTTTTAGGGTTTTTTATGTTTTCAATGATTTTTAAGGGTTTTTTAGGTTTTTTTATGGTTTTTAGAGATTTTTTGGGTTTTAAGGCGTTTTTAGGGTTTTTCACGGTGTTAGGGGTCCTTTGGGTTTTAGAGTTTTTTAGAGTTTTTTTAGAATTTATAGGGGTTAAAGTGTTTAAGATTTTTTCATGGGTTTTTAGAGTTTTTATAGTTTTGTAGTTTTTTTAATCTTTTAAGGGGTTTTTATGGTTTCTTGTGTTTTCATGGATTTTTAGGGTTTTTTAGGATTTTTATGGTTTTGGGGGGTTTTATTGATTATGAGGCTTTTTAGGGCTCTTTAGGGTTTTTTGGGTTTTTTGGTTTTTTTGATTTTTTTAGGGTTTTAAGGTTTTTTTAAAGTATTTTTATGTTTTTTGGGGTTTAAAGGGTTTTTAGAATTTTAGTGGTTTTTAGGGTTTTTCTGGGTTTTTAGGGGGTTTTATGTTTTTAAGTGGTTTGTATGGTTTCCAGGTGTTTTTCAGGGTTTTTATTCCTTTTTACATTTTCATGGATTTTTAGGAGTTTTTTAGGATTTTTATGGTTTTAGGGTTTTTAGGTTTTTTTGGGATTTTGTGGTTTTTTAGGGGTTCTAGAGGTTTTTAGGGTTTTTAGATGTTTTCAGGGTTTTAGCATCTTTTTTGGATTTTAGGGCTTTTTTGAGTATTTTTTGATTTTAAGGTTTTTAAGAGTTTTTTAACATTTTTATGGGTTTTTATAGTTTTTAGTGGTTTTTAAGGTTTTTATTGGGTTTTAAGGCATTTTGTGTTTTTAAGGGGGGTTTTTTGGTTTTCAGGGTTTTTAGGGTTTTTTAAGTTTTCAATGATTTTTATGGGTTTTTTAGGATTTGTTTGGTTTTAGAGTTTTTAGGCCTTTTGATGGGTTTTAGGTTTTTTAGGGTTTTTAAAGCCTTTTTGGATTTTAGCGATTTTATTGAGTTTTTTGCGGTTTTAAAGGTTTTTAAAGGTATTTATCATTTTTAGGGGTATTAAGGGTTATTAAAGTTTTTATTGGGTTTTGTAGGTTTTGTAGGTTTTTTTTTGGGTTTTTAAAAGTTTCTTCGGATTTTTATAGCTTTTAGGGGATTTTTAGGGTCTTTAGGGTTTCTAACGTTTTCATAGATTTTTAGGTGTTTTAAGGATTTTTATTGTTTTAGGGTTTGCTCGGGGTTTTTAGGGATTTTGAGGGCTTTTACAGCTTTCAGTGGTTTTTCAGGTTTATACAATTTTAAGGGGTTTTATGGTCTTTTTATATTTTTAGGGTTTTTTTGAGTTTTTAGGGGATTTAAGATTTTTTAGAGTTTTTAATGTTTTTAGGTGTTTTAAGGGTTTCTAGAGCTTTTAGTGTTTTTCGGGTTTTATGGTTTTTTTATGTTTTCATGGATTTTAGGGTTTTTTTAGGTTTTTATGTGTTTTTATGGATTTTGAGGGGTTTTAGGGTATTCTAGGGGTTTTTAGGGTTTTTATGGGTTTATAGAGTTTTTAAGGTCTCTTTGGGTTTTTAGATTTTTTTAGAATTTTTTGGGTTTTAAGGGTTTTTAGATTTTTTTAAATCTTTGATGGGTTTTAATAGTTTTTAGAGTTTTTAATGTCATTTTAGTGTTTTATGTGTTTTTATGATCTTTTAAGGGTTTTCAGGATTTTTATGTTTTTTAGGGGGTTTTAGGGTTTTTAGGGTTTTTTCCATTTTCATAGATTTATTGGAGGTTTTTTGATTTTTATGGGTTTTAGGGTAATTATGAGTTTTTAGGGTTTCTAGGGCTTTATGGTTTTTTTGAGTGTTTTAGGGTTTTTAATGTTTTTTAGAGTTTTTTTAACTTTTTTCAAGGTTTTAAGGGTTATGGTGTTTTTAGCGGGTTTTAGCGTTTTTATGGGTTTTTAGAGTTTTTAAGGATGTTAGGAGTTTTTATGGTTTTATGGGTTTTTTAGGGTTTTTAGGTTTTTTTACGTTTTCATGTATTTTAGGGGTCTTTTAGGGGTTTATGGTTTTTAGGGGTATTCGGGATTTTGAGGGTTTTTAGGGTTTTTCTGGGAGGTTTTCGAGGTTTTTAGGGTCTTTTGGGGGTTTTAGGGGTTTTTATGATTTTCAGGGGTTTTTCGGTGATTTTAGGGTTCTTTACGTTTTAAAAGATTTTTAGAGGTTTTTTATGATTTTTATGGTATTTAGGGTTTTTAAGGTTTTTTTTTAGATTTTGAGGGTTTTTATTGATTTTAGTGATTTTGGGTTTTTTAAGGTTTTTTTTGGGTTTTTTGGTTTTTTATGGGTTTTTTGAGTTTTTAGTGTTTTTACGGTTTTTTAGATTTTTTTAACATTTTTAGGGGTTTTAAGAGTTTTTAGAGTATTTATTGGTTTATATGGTTTTTTTTATGTTTAGGGTTTTTAATGTTTTCATGGGGTTTTTCAAGTTTTACGGGTTTTTTGGGAATTTTACATTTTCAAGGATTTTTATGGGGTTTTTTAGGATTTTTATGGTTTTTAGGGTTTTTAGGGTATTTGAGGGTTTTTAGGGTTTTTCAGGTTTTAGGATTTTTTCAGGTTTTTAGGTTTTTTAGGTATTTGGATGGTTTTTTGGTTTTTTCAATGTTTTTAGGGGTTTTCAGGGTTTTTAGGGTCTTCTTGTGTTTTTATGGTTTTTATGAGTTTTTTTTTGGGTTTTTAGAGTTATTAACGTTTTTAGGGGTTAATGGTTTTTGATTTTTTATTGGTTTTGAGGGTTTTATGGGTTTTTAGGGTTTCTTAAGGTTTTTAGGGGGTTTATGGTTTGATTTTTATTTGGTTTTAGGGTTTCTTAAAGTTTTTTGGGGGATTTGTATTGTTTTTAGGGGATTTTCATTATTTTTAGTGTTTTTTTACATTTTCATGATTTTAAGGGGTTTTTAATATTTTTATGTTTTTTAGGAATTTTTAGGATTTTAATGGATTCTAACGGTTTTAAGGTTTTTTCAGGGGGGGGGGGGTTTATGTTTTTTAGGGTTTTTAGTGTCTTTTGGGGGTTTAGATTTGTTTTGTGTTTTTTAGGGTTTCTTAGATTTCTTAAAGTTTTTTTACGTTTTTAGGGTTTTAGGGGGGTTTTAGGATTTTTTTTGGGTTTTTAGGGGTTTTCGGTATTTTGAGGGTTTTAAAGATTTTTTGGGGTATTTAGGGTTTTTAGAGTTTTCTAGGTTTTTAGGCACTTTTGGGGATTTTAGGTTTTTTTAGTGTTTTTGGGTTTTTATGGTTTTTTACATTTTTTAAACATTTTTAGGAGATTAAAATGTTTTTATTGTTTTTAGTGGTTTTTTGGGTTTTTATGGGTTTTTATGGTTTTTATGGATTTTGGTGTTTTTTTGGTTGTTAGTGGTTTTTTAGGGTTATTAAGGTTTTCTTTGTTTTCATGGATTTTTAGGGGGTTTTAGGGTTTTTATGGTCTTTTTGGGTTGTTAGGATTTTTCTACGTTTTTTAGGGTTTTTGTGATATTTTAGAGTTTTTTAACATTTTTAGGGGTTTCAAAGGTTTTTAGATTTTAGTGGGATTTTGATTTTTTTTATGAGTTCTTTGGGTTTTAAAGGTTTTTAGGGGTTATTACGGTTTTATGTGTTTTTCATGGTTTTTAGAGTTTTTTATGTTTTTGTGGATTTTTAGAGTTTTTTTTAGGATTTTAATTTTTTTAGGGTTTTTAGGCATTTTGTAGGTTTTTGGGTTTTTTTGGGTTTTTAGATTTTTTAGGGTTTTATGGGTTTTAGGGTTTTCGGTGTCTTTTGGGTTTTTAGGGTTTTTGTGTTTTTTGTGTTTTTTAGATTTTTTAAACTTTTTAGGGGTTTTAAGGGTTTTTATAGCTTTTAGTGGGCTTTTAGTATTTTTATGGGGGGTTTTGGGTTTTTAGGTTTTTAGGGATTTTTATAGTTTTCAGGGGTTTTTCAAGGTTTTTATTTTTTTTACATTTTTGTGGATTTTAGGGGTTTTTAGTATTTTTGTGGGTTTTTTTTTTATTTTTAGGGTTTCTAGGGGTTTGAGGGTGTTTAGCATTTTTCAGGGGGTTTTGGGGGTTTTAGGGACCTTTTGAGGTTGATGCAAACCATGCGGAAGGCACGGAGTCGATTGCTCTGGTGGAGGAATTGGATTTGCAAGGCCCAATGACACGAGGAAGATTAAAGAGGTTGAATGCTTCAATGGGCGCTCATCTTGCTTCATTAAAGGCCCAATGGGTATTACCTTGCATGGATGGAGCAAATGGGCCTATAATATCACTTATTCAAGCCCAAAATTGATGATTAAAACTTGGCCCACATGGTTGCACGAATTTGGAGGCCTTGCCCACATGGAGGATTCTAGAAATGGCATCTTTGGACACCAAAGTCAAATCCGGTGGGCTATGCACTCAAAGTCAAATCCGGTGGGCTATGTTGGAAAGTTGTGTGCTTCTTTTCCAAAAGTCTTTGTTGGCTTTTATCTTTTTGACTTTTAAGGGGACAAGGTAGGTTTAGACTTTATGACTTTAGGGTATTAGACCCTTGACCATTGTATCACCCCCTTGGCTATAAATAGCCACCCCATGGCATTGTATTGGCATTCAAGACTTAATTTGAGAGCTTATGCTTTGTTTCTCTCCGTTGTGTGAGGATTACCCCGGGTTTTCCCCCTTGCTCTTGTGCATTCTTGCCTTGTCAATCTACAAGTTAGATTGGTGATCCAAGATCACAAAGCCCCCAATTCCGTGCCTCAACCCAAGTGCGTTGTTGTGTGGATTGGCCATCTCACCCCTCCCTTGAGTGTGTTGTCTAAGTAGTAGGTCACGCTCCATATAGAGTTGGTTGACTACTTGCTTCCACTATCCATACCCTTCACCCGTCACTTAGCCCTAAACCGCATCCATCATCCGCCGCCCTACGCCGTGAAGATCGGGCCACCCCGTGCGTCTCGCATCAGTTGGTATCAGAGCTCCGGTTGACACGGTAGGCATCTATCCCTTTATTTACTTTAATTCTATCCATTACCCTCCTTATCTTTCCATATTATTCACCCATTCAACAAAAAAAATCCATTTTTCTTGAAAGCCTCCCGAATTGTCCTAGTTTGTGCAAGCTTGGATTATTATAAATTGAGCCAAATTTTCATTCATCTCTCTATATGTGATTTGTATCCGGCAAAAAAAAAAATTCTCTCAACTCATCATTTTGTGCTTTTCAAAATTAAGCACATCCTTTATTTGAGAGATTTCGAAAAAAAAAAATGTCTTACTCTCCGTTCAATCATCTTGTGCTTTAAAACTCCAAGCACAACACTTTTTGGGGAGAATTGACAAAAACAAAAGCAAAAAAAAAAAAAAAAATTCTCTCAACTCATCATTTTGTGCTTTTCAAAATTAAGCACATCCTTTATTTGAGAGATTTCGAAAAAAAAAAAATGTCTTACTCTCCGTTCAATCATCTTGTGCTTTAAAACTCCAAGCACAACACTTTTTGGGGAGAATTGACAAAAACAAAAGCAAAAAAAAAAAAAAAGAGCGGATACAATTAATCCTTTGTGCTTTACATTATTAGCACTTTCTATTTCCATATATAACATTTTCCATCATTTTACTTCATCCCCATTTTGTATTTGGCTCATATTTTTATTCATTTATCTTATCTTGCACAATCGAGCAAAACCCACAATCCACCTATCTACCCCTTCTTTCCACCCTCTTTTTGACCCTTTACCATTGTTAGACCCCTTACCACTCAAGCGGGTTGTGTTAAACCATCCCCCGACACAATCTTGATTGGGGAGGAATTTGTGGCACTTGATCACCCTAAACAAGGTATTATATTTCATAAGAGCTTGGGATTCAAATTGAGTTTTGAGAGTGGAGAGAAATAAGCAAAAAAAAAATATATCTTGTGTGTGTGAGTGTGTGCATCTTGTTGTGTGCGTGTGTGTGTACATCTTGTGCGTGTGAGTGTGTATATATTGCGTGCGTGAGTGTGTATCTTTGTGTGTGTGAGTGTGTACATCTTGTGTGAGTGTGTACATCTCGCGTGTGTGAGTGAGTGTATATCATTGTGTGTGTTCCCCCCCCGGTGTGTGTTTGTGTTTGTGTAACTTATCATGGCAGAAGATCGTGGGAAGAAAATTGCTCATGTTAGCGATGAAGGAAGTCGAAGTAGATCTCCCGCACCTGAAGCTACGCAATTCCAAATGCAAGCTTTGGTGAGCCACTTTGAGAAGCTTCTTGATCGGAAGTTGGAGGTGTTACATGAGATGATTGATGAATTGGAGAATAAACCAAGCCCAATGATGTTCCATGATAACCCACGACGCGCTCCCGCACCACGTCGTCCCCACATCATGGAGGAGGAGATGGTGAACTTTGATGATGATCTTGATGAAGTCCCACAAAGGAGGAGGTTGTACCAACAACCGAGAGGAGCCCAAAGGAGACAACATGATGATGGCCTACTTGGCGGGATCAAGGTGAAGGTCCCTTCTTTTCTTGGGAAAAGCGATCCGGAAGCATACTTGGAGTGGGAGATGCGGATCGAGCAGGTCTTTTCATGCCATGCATATTCCGAGGAGAAAAAGGTCAAACTTGCTTCCCTTGAATTTTCTGATTATGCTTTAATTTGGTGGGATCAAGTTCAAAAAGAGAGGGCTAGATATGGTGGACGTCCCATCAACACATGGGAAGACATGAAGTTCACCATGCGGAAGCGGTTTGTTCCCACACATTACCATAGAGATCTCCACAACAAACTTCAACGCCTCATCCAAGGGAGTAAGAGTGTAGAAGACTACTACAAGGAGATGCAAATTGCCATGATTCGGGAAAACGTTGAGGAGGATCCGGAGGCAACCATGGCACGGTTTTTACATGGGCTCAATCGGGAGATTGCGGATCAAGTGGAGATGTACCACCATGTAGAGATACAAGATATGATCCACCAAGCCACCAAGATCGAGCAACAAATCAAAAGGAGGAGCAACATGAGGAAACCCACTACCCCTTTCACACCATGGAAAAATCCAAGGAAGGAGATTGGAGAACCATCAAAGGCAAAAGAGGTGGTTGATCGCAAAAGTGATAAGGTAATTCTTTCACCTAAGAAACCTACTTTTGAGGCTAATCAAACCAGGAATAGGGATATTCGGTGTTTTAAATGTCAAGGAAGGGGTCACATTGCTAGTGAATGCCCAAACCGTCGCACCATGATCATCAACAAGTATGGAGAATGGGAGACCGATGGAGAGAGGTCCGAAGAGGAGGAAGATGAATCTCCAGAAATTGAAAATGGAGAATTTGCGGAAGATGGCGAGATTCTTGTCACTAGAAGAGTTTTAAGTGCACAAATGACCGTTGGAGAAAAGGAGCAGCGGGAGAACCTTTTCCATACACGATGCAAGATCAATGGGAAGGTATGTAGTGTTATTGTTGATGGTGGAAGTTGTAGCAATGTGGCGAGCACCGAGTTGGTGGAGAAGTTGGGACTCCTGACTTTAAGGCATCCAAATCCATACCGGTTTCAGTGGTTGAATGATTGTGGAGAGCTGAAGGTCACCAAGCAAGTTAAGGTATTGTTCACCATCGGTAAGTACAAAGATGAGGTATTGTGCGACATTGTTCCTATGAAGGCATGCCACTTGTTGTTGGGTCGACCATGGCAGTACGATCGGCGTGTTACTCATGATGGTTTCTTGAACCGTCACTCTTTTCTACTCCGAGGGGAACCTATAACCCTCAACCCCATGTCCCCCAAGCAAATTCTGGAAGATCACATTTTGAGAGAAAAGAAAAAAAAGAGTGATGAGGAAAAAAAGAGAGAAAATGAAAAAGGAGAGAATGAGGGAAAAATAGAAAATGAGAGAAGAAAAGAAATGGAGAGCAAAGAAAAATCAAGAGGGGAAAAAGTTTTGAGAGGAGAGAAAAGTGTGATGTTGGCAAAAAAGAGTGAGGTTAAGGAAGCTTTGATTTCTCGACAAAATCTCTTAGTACTTATGTACAAAGAGGTGATGTTGAACACTAATGACTTAACATCTTCTTTGCCACATGTTGTTGAGTCTTTGTTGCAGGAATTTGAAGATGTGTTTCCCGAGGAGGTGCCACCGGGTTTGCCACCCATTAGAGGTATTGAGCATCAAATTGACCTCATACCTGGAGCATCACTACCGAACCGCCCAGCATATCGCACCAACCCAGAGGAGACAAAAGAAATTCAAAGACAAGTTCAAGAGTTGTTGAATGTGGGGTATGTGAGAGAGAGTCTTAGTCCTTGTGCGGTACCGGTCCTTTTAGTACCAAAGAAGGATGGAACATGGAGAATGTGCATTGACTGTAGAGCCATCAACAACATCACGGTCAGGTATCGTCATCCTATCCCTAGGTTAGATGATATGCTAGATGAATTAAATGGTTCAACTATTTTCTCAAAAATTGATTTAAGAAGTGGCTACCATCAAATTAGGATGAAAGAAGGAGATGAGTGGAAAACTGCATTTAAGACAAAACATGGACTTTATGAATGGTTAGTCATGCCCTTTGGTCTCACCAATGCACCTAGCACATTTATGAGGTTAATGAATCATGTCTTACGTGCATATATTGGAAAATTTGTGGTAGTTTACTTTGATGATATTCTGGTGTATAGTAGGACTTTGCATGAACATGTAGATCACTTGAGAAAAGTCCTAGAGGTGTTAAGGAAAGAAAACCTGTTTGGAAACATAAAAAAGTGTGAATTTTGTCTCGATAAGATTATTTTCCTTGGATTTGTTGTGAGTGGCAATGGAGTTGAAGTGGACACCGAGAAGATCAAAGCAATACAAGAATGGCCAACTCCAACCTCCGTTGGACAGGTAAGAAGTTTTCATGGGCTTGCTAGTTTTTACAGGAGATTTGTGAAAGACTTCAGCACACTAGCAGCACCATTGAATGAATTGACAAAGAAGAATGTTCCTTTCAAATGGGGGACAACTCAAGAAAAATCCTTCCATGCGCTAAAGGAGAGACTCACCCACGCCCCTCTACTTGCACTTCCAGACTTCGGTAAGACCTTTGAAATTGAATGTGATGCAAGCGGAATTGGCATAGGAGGAGTACTCATGCAAGAAGGTAAGCCTATTGCTTATTTTAGTGAGAAGTTAAATGGCCCAACTCTAAACTATGCTACATATGATAAAGAGTTGTATGCATTGTTTAGAGTACTTGAAACATGGCAACACTATCTTTGGCCTAAAGAATTCGTGATCCATTCTGATCACGAGGCTCTTAAATACCTTAGGAGCCAACATAAACTAAATAGGAGACATGCTAGATGGCTGGAATTCATTGAATCATTTCCATATGTCATCAATCATAAAAAGGGTAAAGAAAATACTGTGGCCGATGCACTTTCGCGTAGATATTCTCTTTTATCCTTGTTGGATTCAAAACTTCTTGGTTTTGAATACATTAAGGATTTATATGGCACTGATAGTGATTTTAGAGAACCTTATGAACATTGTAAACCTGGAGTTAGTTGGGAAAAGTTCTATTTACATGATGGATTCTTATTTCGGATTGATAAGCTTTGCATTCCTAATTGCTCTATCCGTTTACTTTTACTAAAGGAGTCACATTCGGGTGGGTTAATGGGGCATTTTGGTGTTTCAAAAACTCTAAGTGTTCTTAGTGAGCATTTTTATTGGCCTAGGATATCTAGAGATGTTGAGAAATTTGTGGGAAAGTGCATTGTTTGCCATAAAGCCAAATCAAAGCTGAACCCACATGGACTATATCTTCCTCTCCCAATTCCCAACACCCCTTGGGAGGACATATCAATGGACTTTATTGTGGGGTTACCACGGACCAAGAGGGGGAGAGATTCCATTTTTGTTGTGGTGGATCGGTTTTCAAAAATGGCACATTTTATTCCCTGTCACAAAACAGATGATGCCACTAACATTGCAACACTTTTCTTTCAGGAAGTAGTCAAGCATCATGGCATGCCAAGGACCATTGTGTCGGATCGAGACACAAAATTTCTTAGTTACTTTTGGAAGACCTTGTGGAGCAAACTCGGTACAAAGTTATTATTTTCCACTACTTGTCATCCACAAACCGATGGGCAAACGGAGGTGGTGAATCGCACACTATCATCCCTTCTGCGAACAATTGTCAAAAAGAATATCAAGAATTGGGAGGAGTGTCTACCACATGTGGAATTCGCATATAACAGGGCCAAGCATTCCACTACTCAATATTCCCCATTTGAAATAGTTTACGGCTTTAACCCCCTTGCGCCTATTGATCTAGTTCCTTTGCCTTTACAGGAAGCAGTTAATATGGATGCGAAAGGGCGTGCAGAATTCATCAAGAAAATCCATGAAAAGGCAAGGTTAAATATCGAGCGGATGACCCAAAAATATATGGATCGTGCAAACAAGGGTCGCAAGCAAATGTTGTTCGAGCCCGGTGACTTGGTTTGGATTCATATGCGGAAGGAAAGATTCCCTGAAAAGAGGAAATCAAAACTCATGCCACGAGGCGATGGACCATTCCGAGTGCTTGAAAAGATTAACAACAATGCTTACAAGATAGCTTTACCAGGTGAGTATGGTGTAAGTGCCACTTTCAATGTTTCTGATCTTTCTCCTTTTTTGGGTGTAGAGGATGAAGAGTCGAGGACGACTCCTTTTCAAGAGGGGGAGGATGATGCAAACCATGCGGAAGGCACGGAGTCGATTGCTCTGGTGGAGGAATTGGATTTGCAAGGCCCAATGACACGAGGAAGATTAAAGAGGTTGAATGCTTCAATGGGCGCTCATCTTGCTTCATTAAAGGCCCAATGGGTATTACCTTGCATGGATGGAGCAAATGGGCCTATAATATCACTTATTCAAGCCCAAAATTGATGATTAAAACTTGGCCCACATGGTTGCACGAATTTGGAGGCCTTGCCCACATGGAGGATTCTAGAAATGGCATCTTTGGACACCAAAGTCAAATCCGGTGGGCTATGCACTCAAAGTCAAATCCGGTGGGCTATGTTGGAAAGTTGTGTGCTTCTTTTCCAAAAGTCTTTGTTGGCTTTTATCTTTTTGACTTTTAAGGGGACAAGGTAGGTTTAGACTTTATGACTTTAGGGTATTAGACCCTTGACCATTGTATCACCCCCTTGGCTATAAATAGCCACCCCATGGCATTGTATTGGCATTCAAGACTTAATTTGAGAGCTTATGCTTTGTTTCTCTCCGTTGTGTGAGGATTACCCCGGGTTTTCCCCCTTGCTCTTGTGCATTCTTGCCTTGTCAATCTACAAGTTAGATTGGTGATCCAAGATCACAAAGCCCCCAATTCCGTGCCTCAACCCAAGTGCGTTGTTGTGTGGATTGGCCATCTCACCCCTCCCTTGAGTGTGTTGTCTAAGTAGTAGGTCACGCTCCATATAGCGTTGGTTGACTACTTGCTTCCACTATCCATACCCTTCACCCGTCACTTAGCCCTAAACCGCATCCATCATCCGCCGCCCTACGCCGTGAAGATCGGGCCACCCCGTGCGTCTCGCATCAGAGGTTTTAGGGGTTTTTTAGTTTTTTAGGTGTTTCAAGGTTTTTGGAGTATTTTAACTTTTTAAGGGTTTAGGCATATTTAGATTTTTAGAGGGATTTAGGGTGTTTATGAAGTTTTAGTGTTTTTAAAGATTTTTAGGGGTTTTATAGTTTTAAGAGGTTTTTAGGGTTCTTTATGTTTTTATGGATTCTTGGGGTTTTTTGGATTTTAAGGGTTTTTACGGTTTTCAGTGGTTTTTGGGGGTTTTACAGGTTTTCAGTGGTTATAGGGTCTTTTTGGGTTTTTTAGTTTTTTTTAGGGTTTTTAAGGTTTTTAGAGTTTTTTTGCAAGGCTTGGGTTTTTAGAGTTTTTAACGTTTTTGTGGATTTAAAGGTTTTTTCATAGTTTTTAGTTGGTTTTTAGGGGTTTTATGGGTATTTAGGACTTTTTAAGGATTTTAGGGGTTTTTCAGGATTTTCAGACATTTTTATGTTTTTATGAATTTTTAGGGGGTTTTAGGGTTTTTTAGTTTTTAGGATTTTTTAGGGTTTTTAGGGTGTTTTTGTTTTTTCAGGGGTTTTTAGGGCTTTTACGGTTTTTAGGTTCTTTTGGGGTTTTAGGTGTTTTTTTAAGTTCTTTAGAGTTTTTAAGTTATTTTAAAGTTGTTAAGGTTTTAGGGGTTTTAAGTGTATTTAGTGTTTTAGTGGGTTTTTATGGATATTTAGGTTTTTTATGGTTTTAAGGGTTTTATGGTTTTAGGGGGTTTTAGTGTTTTTAGGGTTTCTTACATTTTTATTGAATTTTTAGGGGTTTTTAGGATTTTTATGGTTTTCTGGGTTTTTTAGGGTTTTATGGATTTTCATGGTTTTTAGGGTGTTTTAGGGTTTTTCAAGGTTTTTAGGGTTTTTTGAATATTTTAGGGTTTTTTAGGTTTTTTAGATTTTTTTAATATTTTTATGAGTTTTAAGGGTTTGTGGAGTTTTTTGTAGTTTTTAGGGTTTTTTTGGTTTTATGATTTTTTATGTTTTTAGGGGCTTTTGTAGTTTCTGGGGAGTTTTCAAGGTTTTTAGGTTTTTTTATGTTTTCATTGATTTTAGGGGGGTTTTAGGGTCTTTGTTGATCTTAGAGTTTTTTAGGATTTTTAGGGATTTTAATGGTTTTTATGATTTTCTTTGGGTTTTAAGGTTTTTTAGAGTTTTTTAACTTTTTTGGGGGGTTTAACCGTATTTTAAGATTTTAGTGGGTTTTAGGGTTTTTATGGGTTTTTAGGATTTTTTAAGGTTTTTAGAGGATTTTATGGTTTTCCTAGTTTTTTAAAGTTATTAGGGTTTTTTTACATTTTTAGAGATTTTTAGGGGGGTTTATGATTTTTATGGTTTTTAGGGTTTTAGAGATTTTGAGGGGTTTTAGGGTTTTTCTGGGGTTTTTAGGGTCTTTTGGGTTTTTAAGATTTTTTTAGTTTTTTAGTGTTTTTAAGTTTTTCTAGAGTTTTTAACGTTTTTATGGTATTTTAGGGTTGTTTAAGGTTTTTAGAGTTTTTAATAAATTTTAGTAGTTTTAAAAGGTTTTTTTTTGGATTTTTAAATTTTTAGGGATTTTTTTGGGGCGGTTAGGATTTTCAGGTTTTTAGGGTTTTTATGGTTTTTAGGGTTTTTAGGGTTTTTAGGGGTTTTAGGGTTTTTAGAGAGTTTAGGGTCTATATTTATTGGTATTTTCAGTTTTTAGGGTTTTTAAGGTTTTTTAGAGTTTTTTAACGTTTTTAGGGGTTTAAGGGGTTTCAGAGTTTTAAATGGTTTTTTGGGTTCTTATGGATTTTTAGGAATTTTTTTTTTATTTTTAGGGGTTTTTTAGGGTTCTAGGGTTTTTTTTATGTATTCTTGAAATTTTCGAAGTTTTTTTTTTGGATTTTGATGGTTTTAGGGTTTATTAGGGTTCTTGAGGGTTTTTAGGGTCTTTTTGGGTTTTTATGGTTTTTTTGAATTTTTTAGGGTTTTCATGGTTTTTAGAGTTTTTTAACGTTTTTAGGGGTTTTAAGGGGTTTTAGAGTTTTTTGTTATTTTTTGGGTTTTTATGGGGTTTTAGGGTTTTTTAGGTTTTTTTGTGTTTTTATGGATTTCGTGGATTTTTCAGGGTTTTAGGGTTTTTAACGTTTTCATGGATTTTTATGGGCCTTTAGGATTTTTATGGGTTTTAGGGATTTTTTGGGTTTTTATGGATTTTGACGGTTTTAGGGTTTTCATGTTTTTTATGTCTTTTTAGAGTTTTTAGGGATTTTTTAATTTTATTAGCATTTTTAAGGTTTTTTAGAGTTTTGTAACGTTTCTAGTGCTTTATAGGGTTTTTAGAGTTTTAAGTGGTTTTTTGGGGTTTTTGGGTTATAAGTGTTTTTAAGTTTTTAAGGTTTTTTTATTGTCTTCAAGAGTTTTATAGGCATTTTAGAGTTTTTTATGTTTTCATGCTTTTTTAGTGGTTTTTAGGATTTTTATGGTTTTTATGTTTTTTTAGGGTTTCCAAGGATTATTGGGTTTTTCAAGGGGTTTTTTGGGTCATTTTGGGTTTTAAGTGTGTTTAAACGTTTTTTTGTGGTTTTTTAGAGTTTTTTAACATTTTTAGGTGTTTTAAATGTTTTAGCGCATTTAGTTAGTATTTAGGGTTTTTATGTGTTTTTGTGTTTATTTAAGGTTTTTTGGGGGCTTTCAGGGTTTTTAGGGTTTTCTACGTTTTCATGGATTTTTTTTTTGTTTTTTAGAATTTTAATGATTTTTAGGGTTTTTATGAATTTTGAGTGTTTTTAGCGGTTTTCGGGGGGGGTTCAATTTTCAGGCTTTTAGGGCCTTTTTTGGGTTTTTAGGGTTTTTTTGATTTTTTTAGGGCTTTTAATATTTTTTGTTTTTTTTATGTTTTTAGGGGTTTTTAGGGTTTTTAGAGTTTTAAATGGTTTTTTTAGTTTTCATGGGTTTTTAAGTGTTTTATGGATTTTTATGGTTTTTGGGGGTTTATCGGGTTTTTAGGGTTTTTTACGTTCTCATGGATTTTTAGTGGGTTTTTTTGGATTTTTAGGGTTTTTAGAGATTTTGAGGGTTTTTAGGGATTTTCAGGGGTTTTTAGTTTATTTAGGGATTTTTAGGGTTTTTAACATTTTTTGGGGTTTTTATGGGTTCTTTGAGTTTTTTAGGGGTTTTATGTTTTTTTAGAGTTTTAAACATTTTTAGGGGCATTAAGGATTTATAGAGTTTTTAGTGGGTTTGTGGGTTTTTTTTGGTTTTTTAATGTTTTTGGAGGTTTTTATGGTTTTTAAGTGCTTTTAAGGGCTTTTAGGGTTTTTTACGTTATCTTTGATTTTTAGGGGTTTTTTGGAATTTTTATGGTGTTTAAGGTTTTTTCAGTTTTTAAGGATTTTGAGGGGTTTGAGGGTTATTCAAGGGTTTGGGGTTTTTTAGGGCAAAGAAGATGTGAGGGTCGGGCTATTCCCAGCCCCCCCCCAAATTTATTAGAAAGAAAAAAGAGATTTTGAGGTGTTTTCAGGGGTTTGGGGGTTTTTAGTGTTTCTAGAGATTTTGAGGGGTTTTCAGGGGTTTTCAAGGGTTTTTAAGGTTTTTAGGGTTTTAAGGGTTTTTAGGGTTTTTAGGGTTTTAGGGTTTTTTTGAGTTTTTAGGGGTTTTAAAGGTTTTTAGAGTTTTTAGTGGATTTTTATGGGGTTTTTTGGGTTTTTTAAGGTTTTTAGGGGTTTATGGTTTTCAGGGGTTATCAGGGTTGTTAGGATTTTTTATGTTTTCATGGATTTTTAGCAGTTTTTATGATTTTATGGTTTTTAGGGTTTTTTAAGGGTTTTAGTGATTTTGATAATTTTTAGGGGTTTTCCGAGGTTTTAAGGGTTTTAGAGTTTCTAAACATTTTTTTGGTTTTAAGGGTTTTTAGATTTTTTAGCGGTTTTTAGATGTTTTATGGGTTTTTAAGGTTTTTAGGGGTTTTTCTAGTTTTCAAAGGTTTTTTAGGGTTTTCAGGGTTGTTTTCATTTTCATAGATTTTTAGGTATTTTTAGGGTTTTTAGGGGTTTTTAAGATTTTTTATATTTTTATGATTTTCATGGTTTGTGTTTTATGATTTTTATGGTTTTTTTTGAGTTTTTTAGGGGTTTTAAGGTTTTTTAGTTTTTTTAACTTTTTTGGGGTTTTAAAGATTTTTGGAGTTTTTATTGGTTTTTAGGGTTTTTATGTGTTTTTAGGGTTTTTAAGGTTTTTATAGGTTTTTATGGTTTTTAGGGTTTTTTTTTTGAGTTTTTCGGTTATTTAAGATTTTTAGAGTTTTTTAATGTTTTTAGGGATTTTAAGATTTTTTTAAAGTTTTTAGTTGGTCTTAGGGTTTTTAAGGGGTTTAAGGGTTTTTAAAGTTTGGGGGCTTTTTAATGGTTTTGAGGTGTTTTTTAGGGTTTTTAGGATTTTTTAGGTTTTCGTGGATTTTTAGGGATTTTTAGGATTTTTATGGTTTTCTAGGTTTTTGAGGGTTTTTATGGGTTTTTATGTGTTTTAGGGTTTTCCCAGGGGTTTAAAGTTTTTATGGTTTTTAGGGTTTTTTGAGTTTTAAGGGGTTTTAAGGAGTTTTAGGGTTTTTAACTTTTTATTGTTTTTGAGAGTTTTTGGTGTTTTTAGTGGTTTTTAAGGTTTTTGTGGTTTTTAGGGTAAGGAAGATGCGGGGGTCAGGCTATTCCCGAGCCCCCCCCCCCCAAATTTATTAGAAAAAAGATGTAGAAGACATGGGAGGATTTCATGGATTTTTAGGGGTTTATATGGTTTTCTGGTCTTTTTCAAGTTTTTTAGGTTTTTTTACATTTTCATAGATTTTTAGGGATTCTTTTGGATTTCTTATGATCTTAAGGGTTTTTTAGGTTTTTTAGGGATTTTGAGACTTTTCAGGGTTTTCAGGATTTTTTGGGGCTTTTAGGGTCTTTTTGGGGTTTTCTGGCTTTTTTTTTACTTATTTAGGGTTTTAAAGTTTTTAGAGTTATTTTTAACATTTTTAGGCTTTTTAAGGGGTTTCAAAGTTTTGAGTGGTTTTTTGGGTTTCTATGGGTTTTTAAGGTTTTTAATTTTTCAGGCGTTTTTATGGTTTTCAGGGGGTTTTCAACATTTTTTAAGTTTTCAGGGTTTTTTTGGTTTTTTAGGATTATTATAGTGTTTTTGGTTTTTTTTTTTGTTTTTTAGGGATTATGAGGGGTTTTATGGTATCTCAAGGGTTTTCAGTGTTTTGCGGAGTTTTTAGGGTTTTTATGGTTTTTAGAGTTTTTTATCATTTTTAGGGGTTTAAAGGGTTTTTAGATTTTCTTGTGGTTTTTAGGGTTTTATGGGCTTTTAGGGTTTTATGGGCTTTTAGGGTTTTTTAAGGTTTTTAGGGGTTTTATGGTTTTAAGGGGTTTTTCATGGTTTTTATGATTTTTACATTTTCATTGATTTTTAGGGGATTTTTGGGATTTTTTAGGTTTTTATGTGTTTTTGGGTTTTTCTGGATTTTGGGGGTTTTAGGGGGGTTTAGGGGTTTTCATGGATTTTAGGGTCTTTTGAGTTTTTAGGTTTTTCTTGAGTTTTTTAGGATTTTTAAGGTTGTTTAAAGTTTTAAATGTTTTTAGGGGTTTTAAGGGGTTTTAGAGTTTTTAGTGGTGTTTTAGCAATTTTTATGTGGTTTTATGGGTTTTAAGGTTTTTAGGGGTTTTTATGGGTTTTAGGGGTTTTTCAGGGTTTTTACGTTTTTTACATTTTCATGGTTTTTAGGGATTTTAATGATTTTCTGTTTTTAGGGTTTTTTGTGGTTTTAATAGATTTTGGGGAGTTTTAGGGGGTTTTAGGGGTTTTTTGGGTCTTTAGGGTCTTTTTTTAAGTTTTTAGGGCTTTATGAAATTTAGATATTTTTAATGTTTTAGGGGGTAAGGGTTTTTATGGGTTTTTTAGGGTTTTTAATGTCTTTAGGAGTTTTTATGGTTTTTAAGGTTCTTAAGGTTTTTTAGAGTTTTTAATGTTTTAAGGGTTTTTAGGCTTTTTAGTGGTTCTTTAGGGTTTTTATGTGGTTTTAATGTTTTTAGGGGTATTATTATAAACATGGGGTTTTCTGGGTTTTTAGGGTTTTTACGTTTTCATGTATTTTTAGTGTTTTTTAGGATTTTTATGATTTTTGGGATTTTCTTCGATTTTTAAGGATTTTGAGGGGTTTTAGGGATTTCTAGGGTTTTTAGGTTTTTTTAGTTTTTTTTCTTCTTGGGTTTTAGGGATTTTTTGAGTTTTAAGGGTTTCTAAATTTTTTAACATTTTTAGGCGTTTAAAGTGTTTTTAGAGGTTTTATGGGTTTTTAAGATTTTTAGGGGATTATGGTTTTCAATGGTTTTTCCAGGTTTTTAGAGTTTTTTACGTTTTCATGGATTTTTTGGTGGTTTTATGGTTTTTTTATTTATTTTTATGTTTTTAGGGATTTTTTGATTGTTAGAGTTTTTGTGGGTTTTTAGGAGTTTTATGGGTTTTTAGGGATTTTAGGGTTTTTACAAGTTTTTATGGTTTTTCATGTTTTCATGGATTTTTAAGGGTTATTTTGGATTTTTACTGTTTTTCAGTTTTAATGGTTTTTTAGGGTGTTTAGGGTCTGTTGAGGATTTAGGATTTTTTTTAGTGTTTTTAGGGTTTTTTATATTTTCATGAATTTTTTGAGTTATTTTAGGATTTTTATGGATTTTTGGGTTTTTAGGGATTTTCAGGATTTTCAGGGTTCCCTATGGTTTTTTGGGTTTTCAGGGCTTTCAGGGTCTTTTTGTGTTTTTTTGGGTTTTTTGAGTTTTTTGGGGGATTAAAGGTTTTTTAGAGTTTTTTAACATTTTGAGGGGTTTTAATGGTTTTGAGATTTTTATTGGGTTTTTAGAGGTCTTATGGGGTTTAAAGGGTTTTTAATCTTTTTTGGTGTTTTTAGGGTTTTTTTCATTTTCATGGGTAATTAGGGTTTTTTATGATTTTTTTTTCGTTTTTAGGTTGTTTAGTGTTTTTAGGGATTTTGAGGGTTTTTAGTGGTTGTCATGGGTTGTTAGGGTTTATAGGGGTTTTTAGGGTTTTTTTGGGTCTTTTGGAAATTTAGGTTTTCCAAAAAAAATTAATGTTTTTAGGGGGTTTTATATTTTTTAGAGTTTTTAGTGTGTTTTAATGGTTTTTATGGGTTTTTATGGTTTTTGGACTTTTTGCGGTTTTCAGGTGTTTTCAGGTGTTTTTATGTTTTCATTGAATTTTAATGGGTTTTTATGATTTTTATGGTTTTTAGGGATTTGGGAGGGGTTTTATGGTCTTTCAGGTATTTTAAGGGTTTTCGGGGGTTTTAGGGTCTTTTCGGTTTTTAGAGTTTTTAATGTTTTTTGGGATATTAAAGGGTTTTAGAGTTTTTAGTGGATTTTAGTGTTTTATGGTTTTTATGTTTTTAGGGGTTTTTATGATTTTCAGGTGTTTTTAAGGGTTTTTAAGGGTTTTTACATTTTCATGGATTTTCAGGTGTTTTTAAGGGTTTTTAGGGTTTTTTACATTTTCATGGATTTTTAGGGGTTTATTAGGATATCTATGGTTTTTAGGTTTTTTAGGGGATTTTGTGATTTTTGTAGTTTTTAAGGGTTTTCAAGGGCTTTTAGATATTTTAGGGTTATTCGGGGTTTTTAGGGTATTTCTGGGGTTTTGGATTTTTTTGAGTTTCTTAAGTTTTTTAAGGTTTTATACAGATTTTTAACCTTTAAGGGGTTTAAAGAGTTTTTAGAATTTTTAGTGGCTTTTAGGTTTTATGGCATTTTAAGGTTTTTAGGGGTTTTCTGATTTTCAGGGGTTTTGCAATGTTTTTAGGGTTTTTTACGTTTTCATGATTTTTTAGGTGTTTTTTTAGGATTTTTTTGGTTTTTAGGGTTTTAGGTATTTTGAGGATTTTTAGGGGTTTTCAAGGGTTTTAGGGTTTTCAATGTTTTCAACTTGACACTGGATCTCTCTAGTCTCTTCTGGATTAGCTCTATATGCAGGCCTGTTGGGAATTGCGGCACCGGGTATGAAGTCGATCCTGTGCTCAATGCCTCTCAAAGGTGGTAGTCCATCGGGTGTTTCTTCAGGAAACAAATCACCAAATTCCTGTAGTAAAGACACAACACAAGAAGGCAACGAATGGTGAATTTTGTTAGTTGCAAGGTAAGCATCCTTACTAATGAGTAAGAACACCTTCCCGCTCAATAAAGCACCTTTCACCTCGCTTTTTTTAGAAAATAAACTCACCTTTCACTTAACACTCTTGTTTTCATCTCTTTGATTTCCCTCATTTCCTTTTATGTCACTCGTGTCTCCTTTTTCACTCTTATTTTTTCCACTCTTTTCATTTTTTTCTCTCTTTTCTTTTTTTCTCAACTCATCACTCTTTTTTATCACTCAAGTTTTTATTTTTCCCACTTTCTTTTTCACTCATTTCTTTTTTCTTTTTGTATTCTTTCTCTATCCTCACTTGATCTTCATATGCTTGTATGGGACTTAGAGGAGTCAAAACAATCTTCCTACCACTGAAATGAAAAGAGAAGCGGTTAGCATAGCCATCATAAATCACCCTCCTATCAAATTGCCACGGTCTCCCTAGTAACAAATGTCCAGCTTGCATCAGAGCAACATCACACAACACCTCATCATGATATTTTCCAATGGAAAAAGAAACTATGGCTTGTTTTGTGACCCTCACTTCCCCACTATCATTCAACCATTGCAATCTATAGGGTCTAGTATGCCTTAGAGTAGGCAAACTCAACTTTTCCACCAACAATGTACTCGCCACATTGGTACATCTTCCACTATCAATGATCATACTACATACCTTCTCCTTGATGTGGCATCTCGTATGAAAAATATGTTCCCGTTGCTCCTCATCATGATCATCTTTGGGTTGAATGTTTAAAGCTCTTCTTGCCACCAATGCATCTCCATGTACGGGTTCTTCAACTTCTACATCGGAACCCTCCTCCAAAGATGGAATCTCATCATCACTAGAGTGCTCACTAAGGATGTCTCCATTATCCAAAATAATCATGGCCCTTTTGTTTGGGCATTGAGATGCAATATGACCATGTCCTTGACACTTAAAACACTTTATATCACGAGATTTAGAAGGGAAATTTGTGTCCATTTTTCCTTTTGAATCAGTGGGGAAGAACTTATTTTTGGCCTCTTCTCTTTGTTTTGGAACAAATTTAGAATCCCTTGGTTTCGTTTCATTCCACTTAGAAATTGATTTTGGATCTTTCCGGTTATCCTTCCAAAAATTATGGGAACTTACTTGATTCCTCCGAGAATGTATTTGTTTTTCGACCTTCACTGCCTTATGTAGCAACTCCTCCATGTCAATGTAGGTCTGTAGTTCCACCACATCTCTAATTGCCGGATTCAAGCCATTGATGAACCTTGCCATGGTAGCTTCGCGATCCTCCTCCAAATTGGCTCGAATCATTGATATCTCCATTTCCTTGTAGTATTCCTCCACACACATGGAACCTTGCACAAGTTTTTGTAACTTCAAATGTAAGTCTCGATAGTAATGACTAGAAATGTACCTTTTGCGCATTACTATCTTCATTTCTTCCCAAGTTCGAATTGGCCTTTCTCCATTTCGTCGTCGACTTACTTGTAATTGGTCCCACCAAATACTTGCATAGTCATTGAACTCAAGGGATGCCAATTTTACCTTCTTCTCCTCCGAGTAGTTGTGAAGTCCAAACACATGGTCAACCTTTCGCTCCCACGCCAAATAAAGTTCTGGGTCACTCTTCCCTTGAAAGGGTGGAAGTGTCACTTTGATGCTTCCCAAGTCATTGTCTCTCCAAGCAGCACGTTGCCCTCGCCTAGGAATTGATTCTTCGAAATCGGAGTACTCATCATCACCTTCCTCAACTTCTTGCCTTCGCGGAGCCCTTGAAGTTGAAGAACCTTGCAAATCATCCAACCTGGCATTCAATCTTGTAAATTGGTCAGCAACAGCTTTCATGAATAATTTGATGTCGATCTCACTTCTTTCTCCCTCGCTTGCCATTTTTTTTTTAAAACCTCACACACTATTTCTCTCTATTTTTTTTTCCTCTCAAAAGGTTCCTCACACTTTCTAGCACTACAACTTGGTTCCTACAAGTGTTCTTAAATAGAATCAAGAAGACAACAATTAAGAAGCAATCAATTCATGACAAACTTTAAAAATCAGAAATTTTAAAAGGGTTTGAATCAATGGAGTCCAAGAAATGTGAGAGGTAAAGTGAGATGGGATAAAGGGAAATGGTTGAAGGTTTGATATGGATGAAGGAAAGAAGATGGTGGATAAGAAAAATAAATGCAATCAAATTTGTGACTTAAGGAGCAAACGCAACATTTCAAATGAGCAGTTTTTTTTTGTATTTTTTTTTTTTGATTTTTTTTTGATTTTTTTTTTGTATTTTTTTTTTGCTGCTCAAAAATCAAGAAATTGGAAACAAGGACTGCGTTTTTTTTTTGTGCTCAAAGTACAATAGATGAAAATGTCACAATACTCTAATCTGATTGCAATGATATAAAAGGGTGAGAAAAATATGAGCTTCAAACTCGATTGGAAATCCGTTCTTGGAGGATTGCTGGATCTGTAGCACGAATTGATTCGGCTATATCTCCAAATATACTTGTTGGATTTTTCTGTTTCCAAATCGAGATGAAAGATGAGGTTCTGAACTATCAAAATGACATGCTATACGTCCAGAAACGCAAAGAAAAAAGGGGACGAAATGGCAGAAGAAAGTTCCGTCCAGAACTGGCTGATGGATGAAAAATAGAAGAAGCGGATGAAAAAGTTGGGAGAAATAGAACAATGAAAGAACCTGGTTTCCGTTGCCGAGCTCTGATACCAAATGATATGATACCGTATGGAGGTGTGGTGCTCGTTGGCGAAAGTCTGGAAACGCAAGTGATGAAAGTGGGAGAAATGCAACTAAAATGAAGTGCGGAAGAACTAAAAGGGGAAGGGGGGGTGATCAATTAGGACCCCAAGGAGACTTGCCCCTTAAAACCCTAATTATAAAAAGCGCCACAAAGGTTGATCACTCCTTTGATAAGCCTTACTTGCATTCATCCAAGAACACAAGAAACACAAGCATAATAATGCTAGAAAATACTCAAATTCGTGATTAACCTCCAAGGGGTACAAGGGGGTGGCTATTTATAGCCAAATGAGAGGGATACAAGTCAAAATACCTATCTCACAAAATTCTAAAGGCTAAAAACGATTTTTGACTTTCTTTACACATGCCCATGGCTTTAGGGGACAAGATATCCACCAAGAAGACTTTTTAGCACCACCCCCAAAGACTTTGAAGATTCCCACCATGACTTTGTAGACAAGGGCCCCACCACTTTTGAATTTGAAGATGCAAGTGGCTTTAAATTCGTGGGATCAAATGGGTGGGCCATTTAGGTTCACTTTTGGGCTTTAATAAGTGTAATTAAAGGCCCATTTGATCCTCCCATGCATGCATGTTGGGCCTGCCCTTGTAATTTTAAAATGAGGCCATGTAAGGCCTCTTTCATCCTCCTCATCCTTCCTCTTGTCATTGGGCCTCCAATACCATGCAATGGGTCTTGTGCATTTATGCTCCATCCACCATTCATGTCAGGATCACTCTCGACTCCTCGCTGCATATGCACACCTTGATTCTCATCAGGTTTTAAGGGTTTTTATAGTTTTAGTGTGATATAAGGGATTTTGTGGGTTTGGGGGGTTTTTTAATGTTTTTAGGGGTTTATGGTTTTTACGGGCTTTTCAGGGTTTTTTGGGGGGTTTTAGATTTTCCTGGACAGTTAGGCAGGTTTTGGGTATTTTGAGGGTTTTAAAGATTTTCAAGGGTTTTTAGTGTCTTTTCAGGTATTTTTTTTATTTTTTTAAGGTTTTAAGGATTTTAGAGTTTGTAACGTTTTTAGGGGTTTTAAAGAATTTTAGAGTTTTAAGCGGTTCTTAGTGTTTTTATGGGTTTTTATGGGTTTTTAAGGTTTTTAGGGGGTTTTATGGTTTCCAGGTATTTTTCATGGTTTTTAAGTTTTTCTACGTTTTCATAGATTTTTAGGGTATTAATTGGAATTTTATGATTTTTAGACTTTTTGGGTTTTTTACAGATTTTGAGGGATTTAATTTTTTTCAGTGAGTTTTAAGGGTTTTGGGTTTTTTCAGGGGTTTAAGGGTCTTTTCTTGTTTTTAGGGTTTGCTTGAATTTTTAGGGTTTTTAAGGGTTTTTAGAGTTTTTTAATATTTGTGGGGGTTTAAAGGGTTTTTAGAGTTTTTAATGGTTTTTATGGTTTTTATGGGGTTTTGGGGTTTTTTATGGTTTTTAGGGGTTTTATGGTTTCCCGGGGTTTTTCAAGGTTTTTAGGGTTTTTCCATTTTTCATTGGTTTTTAGGGTTTTTTCAGTTTTTATGGTTTTTAGTGGTTTTTAGGGTTTCTAGGGATTTTGAGGGTTTTTAGGATTTTTAGGGGTTGTTGGGTTTTTTTTTCATTTTCATTGATTTTTAGGGGGGGTTAGAATTTTTATGGGTTTTTAGTGTCATTTTGGGGTTTTTTGGGTTCTTTTGTGTTTTGTAGGGTTTTTAAATGTTTTTAGTGGTTTTTAGGGTTTTCGGTTTTCATATATTTTTTGGGATTTTTTCGGATTTTAATTGTTTTTAGTGTTTTTTAGGGATTTTAGGGATTTTTAGGGTTTAAGGGTTTTTTAATGTTTTTTATTGTTTTTTACCTTATCATTGATTTTTATGGATTTTTTAGGATTTTTATGGTTTCAATGGGTTTTAGGTTTTTTTTGGCACTTATTGATACGCGATGCAAGACCCGCTAGGAAGTGTCCTGGGAACCTTGTATAATGTCCGCACGTTGAGCACCCGGATCGCCGTAAGAAAACAAGTGAATGTGATGGGCGGATAGTGAAAATGTGAAGGAAATGGGAAATGGTCAAGGTAGAACCCAAAGAGAACTTGTCTCTAAGAACTCTAGCCACAAGACGCCACAAAGTGATACGAGACGCACGGGGTGGCCCGATCTTCATGGCGTAGGGCGGCGGATGATGGATGCGGTTTGGGGCTAAGTGATGGGTGAAGGGTATGGATAGTGGAAGCAAGTAGTCAACCAACGCTATATGGAGCGTGACCTACTACTTAGACAACACACTCAAGGGAGGGGTGTGATGGCCAATCCACACAACAACGCACTTGGGTTGAGGCACGGAATTGGGGGCTTTGTGATCTTGGATCACCAATCTAACTTGTAGATTGACAAGGCAAGAATGCACAAGAGCAAGGGGGAAAACCCGGGATAATCCTCACACAACGGAGAGAAACAAAGCATAAGCTCTCAAATTAAGTCTTGAATGCCAATACAATGCCACGGGGTGGCTATTTATAGCCAAGGGGGTGATACAATGGTCAAGGGTCTAATACCCTAAAGTCATAAAGTCTAAACCTACCTTGTCCCCTTAAAAGTCAAAAAGATAAAAGCCAACAAATACTTTTGGAAAAGAAGCACACAACTTTCCAACATAGCCCACCGAATTTGACTTTGAGTGCATAGCCCACCGGATTTGACTTTGGTGTCCAAAGATGCCATTTCTAGAATCCTCTATGTGGGCAAGGCCTCCAAATTCGTGCAACCATGTGGGCCAAGCTTTAATCATCAATTTTGGGCTTGAATAAGTGATATTAAATGCCCATTTGCTCCATCCATGCAAGATAATACCCATTGGGCCTTTAATGAAGCAAGATGAGCGTCCATTGAAGCATTCAACCTCTTTAATCTTCCTCGCGTCATTGGGCCTTGCAAATCCAATTCCTCCACCCGAGCAATCGACTCGGTGCCTTCCGCATGGTTCGCATCATCCTCCCCCTCTTGAAAAGGAGTCATCCTCGACTCTTCATCCTCTACACCCAAAAAAGGAGAAATATCAGAAACATTGAAAGTGGCACTTACACCATACTCACCTGGGAGAGCTATCTTGTAAGCATTGTTGTTAATCTTTTCAAGCACTCGGAAAGGTCCGTCTCCTCGAGGCATGAGTTTTGATTTCCGCTTGTCGGGGGATCTTTCTTTACGCATATGAATCCAGACTAAGTCACCGGGTTCGAACAGCACTTGCTTGTGACCCTTGTTTGCACGATCAACATATTTCTGGGTCATCCGCTCAATATTTTCCCTTGCCTTTTCATGGAGTTTCTTTATGAATTCCGCACGCCCTTTCGCATCCATATTAGTTGCTTCCTGTAAAGGCAACGACACTAGATCAATAGGGGCAAGGGGGTTAAAACCGTAAACAATTTCAAATGGAGAATATTGAGTAGTGGAATGCTTGGCCCTGTTATATGCGAATTCCACATGGGGTAGACACTCCTCCCAATTCTTAAGATTCTTCTTGACAATTGTTCTCAAAAGGGATGATAGTGTCCGATTCACCACCTCCGTTTGCCCATCGGTTTGTGGATGACAAGTAGTGGAAAATAGTAACTTTGTGCCCAGTTTGCTCCACAAGGTCTTCCAAAAGTAACTGAGGAATTTTGTGTCTCGATCCGACACAATCGTTCTTGGCATCCCATGGAGTTTGACTACTTCCTGAAAGAATAGTTGTGCAATGTTAGTGGCATCATCTGTTTTGTGACAGGGAATAAAATGTGCCATTTTAGAAAACCGATCCACCACAACAAAAATGGAATCTCTCCCCCTCTTGGTCCGTGGTAACCCCACAATAAAGTCCATTGATATGTCCTCCCAAGGGGTGTTGGGGATTGGGAGAGGAAGATATAGTCCATGTGGGTTCAATTTTGATTTGGCTTTATGGCAAACAATGCACTTTCCCACAAATTTTTCAACATCTCTAGATATCCTAGGCCAATAAAAATGTTCACTAAGAACGCTTAAAGTTTTTGCAACACCAAAATGTCCCATTAACCCACCAGAATGTGACTCCTTTAGTAAAAGTAAACGAATAGAGCAATTGGGAATGCAAAGCTTATCCATCCAAAATAAGAACCCGTCATGTAAATGGAACTTTTCCCAACTAACTCCAGGTCTACAATGTTCATAAGGTTCACTAAAATCACTATCGGTGGCATATAAATCCTTAATGTATTCAAAACCAAGAAGTTTTGAATCCAACAAGGATAAAAGAGAATATCTACGTGAAAGTGCATCGGCCACAGTATTTTCTTTACCCTTTTTATGCTTGATGACATATGGAAATGATTCAATGAATTCCAGCCATCTAGCATGTCTCCTATTTAGTTTATGTTGGCTCCTAAGGTATTTAAGAGCCTCATGATCAGAATGGATCACAAATTCTTTAGGCCAAAGATAATGTTGCCATGTTTCTAGAACTCTAAACTATGCATACAACTCTTTGTCATATGTAGCATAGTTTAGAGTTGGTCCATTTAACTTCTCACTAAAGAAAGCAATAGGTTTACCTTCTTGCATGAGTACTCCTCCTATGCCAATTCCACTTGCATCACATTCAATTTCAAAGGTCTTACCGAAGTCTGGAAGTGCAAGTAGAGGGGCGTGGGTGAGTCTCTCCTTAAGTTCATTGAAGGCCTTCTCTTGAGTTATCCCCCATTTGAAAGGAACGTTCTTCTTTGTCAACTCGTTCAACGGTGCTGCTAATGTGCTGAAGTCCTTCACAAATCTCCTGTAAAAACTAGCAAGCCCATGAAAACTTCTTACCTGTCCAACGGAGGATGGAGTTGGCCATTCTTGTATTGCTTTGATCTTTTCAGTGTCAACTTCAACTCCATTTCCGCTCACAACAAATCCAAGGAAAACAATCTTATCGAGACAAAATTCACACTTTTTTATGTTTCCAAACAGGTTTTCTTTCCTTAATACCTCTAGGACTTTTCTTAAGTGATCTACATGTTCATGCAAAGTCCTTCTATATACCAGAATATCATCAAAGTAAACTACCACAAATTTCCCAATATAGGAACGTAAGACATGATTCGTTAACCTCATAAATGTGCTAGGTGCATTGGTGAGACCAAAGGGCATGACTAGCCATTCATAAAGTCCATGTTTTGTCTTAAATGCTGTTTTCCACTCATCTCCTTGTTTCATCCTAATTTGATGGTAGCCACTTCTTAAATCAATTTTAGAGAAAATTGTAGAACCATTTAATTCATCTAGCATATCATCTAACCTAGTGATAGGATGACGATACCTGACCGTGATGTTGTTGATGGCTCTACAGTCAATGCACATTCTCCATGTTCCATCCTTCTTTGGTACTAGAAGCACCGGTACCGCACAAGGACTAAGACTCTCTCTCACATACCCGACATTCAGCAACTCTTGAACTTGCCTTTGAATTTCTTTTGTCTCCTCTGGGTTGGTGCGATATGCTGGGCGGTTCGGTAGTGATGCTCCAGGTATGAGGTCAATTTGATGCTCAATACCTCTAATGGGTGGCAAACCTGGTGGCACCTCTTCGGGAAACACATCTTCAAATTCCTGCAACAAAGACTCAACAACATGTGGCAAAGAAGATGTTAAGTCGTTAGTGTTCAACATCACCTCTTTGTACATAAGTACTAAGAGATTTTGTCGAGAAATCAAAGCTTCCTTAACCTCACTCTTTTTTGCCAACATCACACTTTTCTCTCCCCTCAAAACTTTTTCCCCTCTTGATTTTTCTTTGTTCTCCATTTCTTTGCTTCTCTCATTTTCTATTTTTCCCTCATTCTCTCCTTTTTCATTTTCTCTCTTTTTTTCCTCATCACTCTTGATATGATACCGTATGGAGGTGTGGTGCTCGTTGGCGAAAGTGTGGAAACGCAAGTGATGAAAGTGGGAGAAATGCAAATAAAATGAAGTGCGGAAGAACTAAAAGGGGAAGGGGGGGTGATCAATTAGGACCCCAAGGAGACTTGCCCCTTAAAACCCTAATTATAAAAACACCACAAAGGTTGATCACTCCTTTGATAATCCTTACTTGTATTCATCCAAGAACACAAGAAACACAAGCATAATAATGCTAGAAAATACTCAAATTCGTGATTAACCTTAAGGGGTACAAGGGGGTGGCTATTTATAGCCAAATGAGAGGGATACAAGTCAAAATACCTATCTCACAAAAGTCTAAAGGCTAAAAACGATTTTTGACTTTCTCTACACATGCCCATGGCTTTAGGGGACAAGATATCCACCAAGAAGACTTTTTAGCACCACCCCCAAAGACTTTGAAGATTCCCACCATGACTTTGTAGACAAGGGCCCCACCACTTTTGAATTTGAAGATGCAAGTGGCTTTAAATTCGTGGGATCAAATGGGTGGGCCATTTAGGTTCACTTTTGGGCTTTAATAAGTGTAATTAAAGGCCCATTTGATCCTCCCATGCATGCATGTTGGGCCTGCCCTTGTAATTTCAAAATGAGGCCATGTAAGGCCTCTTTCATCCTCCTCATCCTTCCTCTTGTCATTGGGCCTCCAATACCATGCAATGGGTCTTGTGCATTTATGCTCCATCCACCATTCATGTCAGGATCACTCTCGACTCCTCGCTGCATATGCACACCTTGATTCTCATCATCCCCCCCCTCTTCAAAAGGATTCGTCCTCGAATATGCATATTCAAAGGGAGAGAGATCGGTAACATTAAAGGTGGCACTCACATTTCCATACCTGCTGGACAAGTCAATCTTGTAGGCATTATCGTTGATTCTTTCTAAAACTTGGAAAGGTCCATCTCCTCGCGGTAGAAGTTTGGATTTTCTTTGCTCCGGAAACCTTTCCTTCCTCAAATGCACCCACACCCAATCTCCAGGTTCTAGTACAACCTTATGTCGACCCTTGTTTGCTTGCTTCGCATACTGTTCATTTCTTCTCTCAATGTTGGCTTTCACTTTGGCATGTAAATCCTGAACAAATTTTGCCTTCTCATCACCTGCAAGATCAACAACCTCATTAGTAGGCAATGATATAATATCTAACGGAGTCATTGGGTTAAATCCATAGACAATCTCAAAAGGTGAGAAGTTAGTAGTGGAATGCACTACTCGGTTATATGCAAACTCTATGTGTGGCAAACATTTTTCCCAATTATTTAGATTTTTTTGAATTATTGCACGCAAGAGGGTAGAAAGAGTCCTATTCACCACTTCAGTTTGACCATCGGTTTGAGGATGTGCGACAGTTGAGAACAATAATTTAGTCCCCAATTTATTCCACAAAGTCCTCCAAAAGTGGCTAAGGAATTTCACATCCCTATCACTTACAATGGTTTTGGGCAGTCCATGTAATCTCACAATTTCTTTGAAAAACAAATCAGCTATATGAATAGCATCATTAGTTTTTGAACATGCAATGAAATGAGCCATTTTGCTAAATCGATCCACAACAACAAAAATGCTATCTTTCCCCGATTGGGATCGAGGCATTCCCAACACAAAATCCATAGAGATGTCGGTCCAAGGATGAGATGGAACAGGCAAGGGGGAATACAATCCATTAGGTTGAACCTTGGACTTTGCATGCTTACAAGTGATACACTTGGCACAAATTGCAATAACATCTTTTCTCATGCTTGGCCAATAAAAATGTTCATGCAAAGTAGCTAATGTTTTGTCAACACCAAAATGCCCCATCAAACCACCCCCATGAGTTTCTTTTACAAGCAATTCTCGAGTTGAACAATTTGGAATGCACAATTTATCCCTTTTGAAAAGAAATCCATCATTTTTGTAGTACTCTTTAAATCCATGTTTTTCACAAGATGCCCAAATTTGAGAAAAATCTCCATCAGTTTCATACATTCCCTTTAGTAACTCAAATCCAAGTAATCGAGAATGAAGAGAAGTGAGAAGTGCATACCTTCGGGAAAGAGCATCGGCAACCACATTTTCCTTACCTTTTTTGTGCTTGATCACATAGGGGAAAGTCTCAATGAATTCCAGCCAAGATGCATGTCGCCGATTCAACTTACCTTGGGACTTCAAATACTTAAGGCTTTCATGGTCAGAATGAATAATGAACTCTTTAGGCCATAAGTAATGTTGCCATGTTTCCAGGGTTCGTTTCAAAGCATAAAGTTCTTTATCGTAAGTTGAATAATTTAATGCTGCCCCGTTCAATTTCTCACTAAAGTAAGCAATTGGACGTGACTCTTGAGTCAAAACAGCACCAATACCAACTCCCGATGCATCACACTCATTTTCAAAGACTTTTGTGAAATCCGGTAGGCTTAAAAGTGGAGCATTGACCAATTTTTCTTTGAGTGTGTTAAAAGCCTTTTCCTGTTTTTCACCCCATTTAAAGACCACATTTTTCTTAACAAGTTCATTAAGAGGTGCAGCGATGGATGAGAAGTCCTTAACAAACCTCCTATAGAAGCTTGCCAATCCATGAAAACTCCTAACCTCGATTGCATTCTTCGGTGTTGGCCACTCCTGAATTGCTTTGACCTTTTCTTCATCCACATGAATCCCTTTCGCCCCTACAATAAAGCCAAGAAACACAACAGAATCCATGCAAAAGGAACATTTTTGAAGATTGGCATAAAGTTGGTTTTCTTTAAGGGTCTCACACACCAAACGCAAGTGTTCAACATGGTTATCTAGAGATTTACTATACACCAAGATATCATCAAAATAGACAACCACGAATTTTCCAATGAAAGAACGAAGAACATGGTTCATTAAGCTCATGAATGTACTTGGTGCATTAGTTAAACCAAATGGCATAACTAACCACTCATTCAAACCGAACTTAGTTTTAAAAGCAGTTTTCCACTCATCTCTTTCTTTCATTCGAATTTGGTGGTATCCACTTTTAAGGTCAATTTTTGAAAATAAAGAAGCCCCATGTAATTCATCAAGCATGTCATCAAGTCGAGGGATGGGATAGCGGTACTTAACTGTTATTTTGTTGATGGCGCGACAATCTACACACATCCTCCATGTGCCATCTTTCTTGGGTACTAGGATCACCGGAACTACACATGGACTCATGCTTTCCCTCACCAATCCTTTCTTCATTAGTTCTTCAACTTGACACTGGATCTCTCTAGTCTCTTCTGGATTAGCTCTATATGCAGGCCTGTTGGGAATTGCGGCACCGGGTATGAAGTCGATCCTGTGCTCAATGCCTCTCAAAGGTGGTAGTCCATCGGGTGTTTCTTCAGGAAACAAATCACCAAATTCCTGTAGTAAAGACACAACACAAGAAGGCAACGAATGGTGAATTTTGTTAGTTGCAAGGTAAGCATCCTTACTAATTAGTAAGAACACCTTCCCGCTCAATAAAGCACCTTTCACCTCACTTTTTTAAGAAAATAAACTCACCTTTCGCTTAACACTCTTGTTTTCATCTCTTTGATTTCCCTCATTTCCTTTTATGTCACTCGTCTCTCCTTTTTCACTCTTATTTTTTCCACTCTTTTCATTTTTTTCTCTCTTTTCTTTTTTTCTCAACTCATCGCTCTCTTTTTTATCACTCAAGTTTTTATTTTTCCCACTTTCTTTTTCACTCATTTCTTTTTTCTTTTTGTATTCTTTCTCTATCCTCACTTGATCTTCATATGCTTGTATGGGACTTAGAGGAGTCAAAACAATCTTCCTACCACTGAAATGAAAAGAGAAGCGGTTAGCATAGCCATCATAAATCACCCTCCTATCAAATTGCCACGGTCTCCCTAGTAACAAATGTCCAGCTTGCATCGGAACAACATCACACAACACCTCATCATGATATTTTCCAATGGAAAAAGAAACTATGGCTTGTTTTGTGACCCTCACTTCCCCACTATCATTCAACCATTGCAATCTATAGGGTCTAGTATGCCTTAGAGTAGGCAAACTCAACTTTTCCACCAACAATGTACTCGCCACATTGGTACAACTTCCACTATCAATGATCATACTACATACCTTCTCCTTGATGTGGCATCTCGTATGAAAAATATGTTCCCGTTGCTCCTCATCATGATCATCTTTGGGTTGAATGTTTAAAGCTCTTCTTGCCACCAATGCATCTCCATGTACGGGTTCTTCAACTTCTACATCGAAACCCTCCTCCAAAGATGGAATCTCATCATCGCTAGAGTGCTCACTAAGGATCTCTCCATTATCCAAAATAATCATGGCCCTTTTGCAATATGACCATGTCCTTGACACTTAAAACACTTTATATCACGAGATTTAGAAGGGAAATTTGTGTCCATTTTTCCTTTTGAATCAGTGGGGAAGAACTTATTTTTGGCCTCTTCTCTTTGTTTTGGAACAAATTTAGAATCCCTTGGTTTCGTTTCATTCCACTTAGAAATTGATTTTGGATCTTTCCGGTTATCCTTCCAAAAATTATGGGAACTTACTTGAATCCTCCGAGAATGTATTTGTTTTTCGACCTTCACTGCCTTATGTAGCAACTCCTCCATGTCAATGTAGGTCTGTAGTTCCAGCACATCTCTAATTGCCGAATTCAAGCCATTGATGAACCTTGCCATGGTAGCTTCGCGATCCTCCTCCAAATTGGCTCGAATCATTGATATCTCCATTTCCTTGTAGTATTCCTCCACACACATGGAACCTTGCACAAGTTTTTGTAACTTCAAATGTAAGTCTCGATAGTAATGACTAGAAATGTACCTTTTGCGCATTACTATCTTCATTTCTTCCCAAGTTCGAATTGGCCTTTCTCCATTTCGTCGTCGACTTACTTGTAATTGGTCCCACCAAATACTTGCATAGTCACTGAACTCAAGGGCTGCCAATTTTACCTTCTTCTCCTCCGAGTAGTTGTGAAGTCCAAACACATGGTCAACCTTTCGCTCCCACTCCAAATAAAGTTCTGGGTCACTCTTCCCTTGAAAGGGTGGAAGTGTCACTTTGATGCTTCCCAAGTCATTGTCTCTCCAAGTAGCACGTTGCCCTCGCCTAGGAATTGATTCTTCGAAATCGGAGTACTCATCATCACCTTCCTCAACTTCTTGCCCTCGCGGAGCCCTTAAAGTTGAAGAACCTTGCAAATCATCCAACCTAGCATTCAATCTTGTAAATTGGTCAGCAACAGCTTTCATGAATAATTTGATGTCGATCTCACTTCTTTCTCCCTCGCTTTCCATTTTTTTTAAAACCTCACACACTATTTCTCTCTATTTTTTTTTCTCTCAAAAGGTTCCTCACACTTTCTAGCACTACAACTTGGTTCCTACAAGTGTTCTTAAATAGAATCAAGAAGACAACAATTAAGAAGCAATCAATTCATGACAAACTTTAAAAATCAGAAATTTTAAAAGGGTTTGAATCAATGGAGTCCAAGAAATATGAGAGGTAAAGTGAGATGGGATAAAGGGAAATGGTTGAAGGTTTGATATGGATGAAGAAAAGAAGATGGTGGATAAGAAAAATAAATGCAATCAAATTTGTGACTTAAGGAGCAAACGCAACATTTCAAATGAGCAGTTTTTTTTTTTTTGTTTTTTTTTTTGATTTTTTTTTTGATTTTTTTTGTATTTTTTTTGCTGCTCAAAAATCAAGAAATTGGAAACAAGGACTGCGTTTTTTTTTTGTGCTCAAAGTACAATAGATGAAAATGTCACAATACTCTAATCTGATTGCAATGATATAAAAGGGTGAGAAAAATATGAGCTTCAAACTCGATTGGAAATCCGTTCTTGGAGGATTGCTGGATCTGTAGCACGAATTGATTCGGCTATATCTCCAAATATACTTGTTGGATTTTTCTGTTTCCAAATCGAGATGAAAGATGAGGTTCTGAACTATCAAAATGACATGCTATACGTCCAGAAACGCAAAGAAAAAAGGGGACGAAATGGCAGAAGAAAGTTCCGTCCAGAACTGGCTGATGGATGAAAATAGAAGAAGCGGATGAAAAAGTTGGGAGAAATAGAACAATGAAAGAACCTGGTTTCCGTTGCCGAGCTCTGATACCAAATGATATGATACCGTATGGAGGTGTGGTGCTCGTTGGCGAAAGTCTGGAAACGCAAGTGATGAAAGTGGGAGAAATGCAAATAAAATGAAGTGCGGAAGAACTAAAAGGGGAAGGGGGGTGATCAATTAGGACCCCAAGGAGACTTGCCCCTTAAAACCCTAATTATAAAAAGCGCCACAAAGGTTGATCACTCCTTTGATAAGCCTTACTTGCATTCATCCAAGAACACAAGAAACACAAGCATAATAATGCTAGAAAATACTCAAATTCGTGATTAACCTCAAGGGGTACAAGGGGGTGGCTATTTATAGCCAAATGAGAGGGATACAAGTCAAAATACCTATCTCACAAAAGTCTAAAGGCTAAAAACGATTTTTGACTTTCTCTACACATGCCCATGGCTTTAGGGGACAAGATATCCACCAAGAAGACTTTTTAGCACCACCCCCAAAGACTTTGAAGATTCCCACCATGACTTTGTAGACAAGGGCCCCACCACTTTTGAATTTGAAGATGCAAGTGGCTTTAAATTCGCGGGATCAAATGGGTGGGCCATTTAGGTTCACTTTTGGGCTTTAATAAGTGTAATTAAAGGCCCATTTGATCCTCCCATGCATGCATGTTGGGCCTGCCCTTGTAATTTCAAAATGAGGCCATGTAAGGCCTCTTTCATCCTCCTCATCCTTCCTCTTGTCATTGGGCCTCCAATACCATGCAATGGGTCTTGTGCATTTATGCTCCATCCACCATTCATGTCAGGATCACTCTCGACTCCTCGCTGCATATGCACACCTTGATTCTCATCAACTCTTTTTTTTCTTTTCTCTCAAAATGTGATCTTCGAGAATTTTCTTGGGGGACATGGGGTTGAGGGTTATAGGTTCCCCTCGGAGTACAAAAGAGTGACGGTTCAAGAAACCATCATGAGTAACACGCCGATCGTACTGCCATGGTCGACCCAATAACAAGTGGCACGCCTTCATAGGAATAATGTCGCACAATACCTCATCTTTGTACTTACCGATGGTGAACAATACCTTCACTTGCTTGGTGACCTTCAGCTCCCCACAATCATTCAACCACTGAAGTCGGTATGGATTTGGATGCCTTAAAGTTGGGAGTCCCAACTTCTCCACCAACTCGGTGCTCGCCACATTGCTACAACTTCCACCATCAACAATAACACTACATACCTTCCCATTGATCTTGCATCGTGTATGGAAAAGGTTCTCCCGCTGCTCCTTTTCTCCAACGGTCATTTGTGCACTTAAAACTCTTCTAGTGACAAGAATCTCGCCATCTTCCGCAAATTCTCCATTTTCAATTTCTGGAGATTCATCTTCCTCCTCTTCGGAGCTCTCTCCATCGGTCTCCCATTCTCCATACTTGTTGATGATCATGATGCGACGGTTTGGGCATTCACTAGCAATGTGACCCCTTCCTTGACATTTAAAACACCGAATATCCCTATTTCTGGTTTGGTTAGCCTCAAAAGTAGGTTTCTTAGGTGGAAGAATTACCTTGTCACTTTTGCGATCAACCACCTCTTTTGCCTTTGATGGTTCTCCAATCTCCTTCCTTGGATTTCTCCATGGTGTGAAAGGGGTAGTGGGCTTCCTCATGTTGCTCCTCCTTTTGATTTGTTGCTCGATCTTGGTGGCTTGGTGGATCATATCTTGTATCTCTACATGGTGGTACATCTCCACTTGATCCGCAATCTCCCGATTGAGACCATGTAAAAACCGTGCCATGGTTGCCTCCGGATCCTCCTCAACGTTTGCCCGAATCATGGCAATTTGCATCTCCTTGTAGTAGTCTTCTACACTCTTACTCCCTTGGATGAGGCGTTGAAGTTTGTTGTGGAGATCTCTATGGTAATGTGTGGGAACAAACCGTTTCCGCATGGTGAACTTCATGTCTTCCCAAGTGTTGATGGGACGTCCACCATATCTAGCCCTCTCCTTTTGAACTTGATCCCACCAAATTAAAGCATAATCAGAAAATTCAAGGGAAGCAAGTTTGACCTTTTTCTCCTCGGAATATGCATGGCATGAAAAGACCTGCTCGATCCGCATCTCCCACTCCAAGTATGCTTCCGGATCACTTTTCCCAAGAAAAGAAGGGACCTTCACCTTGATCCCGCCAAGTAGGTCATCATCATGTTGTCTCCTTTGGGCTCCTCTCGGTTGTTGGTACAACCTCCTCCTTTGTGGGACTTCATCAAGATCATCATCAAAGTTCACCATCTCCTCCTCCATGATGTGGGGACGACGTGGTGCGGGAGCGCGTCGTGGGTTATCATGGAACGTCCTTGGGCTTGGTTTATTCTCCAATTCATCAATCCTCTCATGTAACACCTCCAACTTCCGATCAAGAAGCTTCTCGAAGTGGCTCACCAAAGCTTGCATTTGGAATTGCGTAGCTTCAGGTGCCGGAGATCTACTTCGACTTCCTTCATCGCTAACATGAGCAATTTTCTTCCCATGATCTTCTGCCATGATAAGTTACACAAACACAAACACACACCGGGGGGGACACACACAATGATACACACTCACTCACACACACGAGATGTACACACTCACACAAGATGTACACACTCACACACACAAAGATACACACTCATGCACGCAATATATACACACTCACACGCACAAGATGTACACACACACTCACACACGCGAGATGTACACACTCACACAAGATGTACACACTCACACACACAAAGATACACACCCACGCACGCAATATATACACACTCACACGCAAAAGATGTACACACACACTCACACAACAAGATGCACACACTCACACACACAAGATATATTTTTTTTTGCTTATTTCTCTCCACTCTCAAAACTCAATTTGAATCCCAAGCTCTTATGAAATATATTACCTTGTTTAGGGTGATCAAGTGCCACAAATTCCTCCCCAATCAAGATTGTGTCGGGGGATGGTTCAACATAACCCGATTGAGTGGTAAGGGGTTTAACAATGGTAAAGGGTCAAAAAGAGGGTGGAAAGAAGGGGTAGATAGGTGGATTTTGGGTTTTGCCCGATTGTGCAAGATAAGATAAATGAATAAAAATATGAGCCAAATACAAAATGGGGATGAAGTAAAATGATGGAAAATGTTATATATGGAAATAGAAAGTGCTAATAATGTAAAGCACAAAGGAGTAATTGTATCCGCTCTTTTTTTTTTGCTTTTTTTTTTGTCAATTCTCCCCAAAAAGTGTTGTGCTTGGAGTTTTAAAGCACAAGATGATTGAACAGAGAGTAAGACAATTTTTTTTCTTTTTTTTTTCTTCGAAATCTCTCAAATAAAGGATGTGCTTAATTTTGAAAAGCACAAAATGATGAGTTGAGAGAATTTTTTTTGCCGGATACAAATCACATATAGAGAATTAAATGCGGAAAGAAGATGAATGAAAATTTGGCTCAATTTATAATAATCCAAGCTTGCACAAACTAGGAAAATTCGGGAGGGTTTCAAGAAAAATGAATTTTTCTTGTTGAATGGGTGAAAAATATGGAAAGATAAGGAGGGTAATGGATAGAATTAAAGTAAATGAAGGGATAGACGCCTACCGTGTCAACCGGAGCTCTGATACCAACTGATACGAGACGCACGGGGTGGCCCGATCTTCACGGCGTAGGGCGGCGGATGATGGATGCGGTTTGGGGCTAAGTGATGGGTGAAGGGTATGGATAGTGGAAGCAAGTAGTCAACCAACGCTATATGGAGCGTGACCTACTACTTAGACAACACACTCAAGGGAGGGGTGTGATGGTCAATCCACACAACAACGCACTTGGGTTGAGGCACGGAATTGGGGGCTTTGTGATCTTGGATCACCAATCTAACTTGTAGATTGAGAAGGCAAGAATGCACAAGAGCAAGGGGGAAAACCCGGGATAATCCTCACACAACGGAGAGAAACAAAACATAAGCTCTCAAATTAAGTCTTGAATGCCAATACAATGCCATGGGGTGGCTATTTATAGCCAAGGGGGTGATACAATGGTCAAGGGTCTAATACCCTAAAGTCCTAAAGTCTAAACCTACCTTGTCCCCTTAAAAGTCAAAAAGATAAAAGCCAACAAAGACTTTTGGAAAAGAAGCACACAACTTTCCAACATAGCCCACCAGATTTGACTTTGAGTGCATAGCCCACCGGATTTGACTTTGGTGTCCAAAGATGCCATTTCTAGAATCCTCCATGTGGGCAAGGCCTCCAAATTCGTGCAACCATGTGGGCCAAGCTTTAATCATCAATTTTGGGCTTGAATAAGTGATATTAAATGCCCATTTGCTCCATCCATGCAAGATAATACCCATTGGGCCTTTAATGAAGCAAGATGAGCGTCCATTGAAGCATTCAACCTCTTTAATCTTCCTCGCGTCATTGGGCCTTGCAAATCCAATTCCTCCACCCGAGCAATCGACTCGGTGCCTTACGCATGGTTCGCATCACAAAGGATGACCAATCCTTTGATAAGTCAAGAATTAAGCAAGAACACAAAGGTTGCAAGCAAAACTCACCATAATAACATTACTTTCATTCATGATGTTCCAAGAGTACAAGGGGGTGGCTATTTATAGCCAAAGAGAGAAGGAAATTTGAATCACAACATGGGCTGGCTTTTACATTAGTCTAACACCTAGTTTCCACAAGTCAAAAAGCCTAAATGATGACTTTGACAACTTTGGCACTTGCCCATGACTTTAGGAGACAAGTTGCACACCCTTTTTGGAAAAGTAATGACAAAAGTAGCCCACCACCTTTTGACTTTGAAGATTCCATGGTGGGGTGGGCTTGAAAATTCGTAGCACCACTTGGGTTGGGTTTTTAAAAGCATGTTTGGGCCTTAATTAATGTAATTATAGGCCCGGATGCTTCCCCCATGCAAAGGTGTTGGTCCTCCTCTTGGAATTCGATGATTAATCCATTTAAGGCCTCCTTCATTCTCTTGGTCCGCTCCCTTGTCATTGGGCCTCCAATTCCACGCAAAGGGTCTTGTCCACTTGTGTGCATTCCGCCGTCCTCATCATGTCCGCCTCCAACCCCGTGATGCCCATGTGTTCCATGATCCTCATCATCTCCTCCCTCCTCAAAAGGATTCGTCCTCGAATCTGAAAATTCAAAGGGAGAAAGATCAGCAACATTAAAGGTACCACTAACATTCTCATACCTGTCGGGTAAATCAATCTTGTAGGCATTATCATTGATCTTCTCTAAGACTTGGAAAAGGACCATCTCCTCGCGGATGAAGTTTTGATTTTCGTTGCTCCGGAAACCTCTCCTTCCTCAAGTGTAGCCACACCCAATCTCCAGGTTGAAACACCATTTTTCGCCGACCTTTGTTGGCGTGCTTCGCTACTGGTTCATTCTTCCGCTCAATGTTGGCCTTTACCTTTGCATGGAACTCCTGCACAAACTTTGCCTTCTTTTCACCTTCAAGATTCGAAAATTGATTAATAGGCAAAGGTAAAATATCAAGTGGAATTAATGGGTTAAAACCATACACAACTTCAAACGGTGAAGCATTAGTAGTGGAGTGAACCACTCGATTATAAGTAAACTCAATGTGAGGCAGACATCTTTCCCAATGTTTTAGATTTTTTCTAAGGATGGCACGCAAAAATGTGGAAAGTGTCCTATGGACCACCTCCGTTTGACCATCTGTTTGTGGGTGTGCAGTGGTGGAGAACAAAAGTTTGGTTCCAAGTTTGCTCCACAATGTCCTCTAGAAGTGACTAAGGAATTTGACATCCCTGTCACTCACAATGCTCTTGGGTAAGCCATGCAACCTAACAATTTCCCTGAAAAACAAATCAGCGATATGAGTTGCATCATTGGTTTTAGAACAAGCAATAAAATGAGCCATTTTACTAAACCTGTCCACCACCACAAAGATGCTTTCCTTACCGGATTGTGATCTTGGCAAGCTGAGGACAAAATCCATTGAAATGTCAACCCAAGGATGAGAAGCAACAGGCAAAGGGGTGTATAAGCCATGTGGAAGCACTTTCGACTTTGCATGTTTACACACATTACAATTTCCACAAACACTTACCACATCCCTATGCATGTGAGGCCAATAAAAATGTTCACTCAATAAGGACAATGTTTTCTCAACCCCAAAATGCCCCATTAATCCACCACCATGTGTTTCTCTAACAAGCAATTCACGCATAGAACAAGATGGAACACACAATTTATTTTTCCGAAAAAGAAATCCATCATGTTTGTAAAAATCACTTTTTCCATGTTTTTCACATAACTTCCAAATTTCAGAAAAGTCCACATCATTCTCAAACATGCTTTTCAACATTTCAAAACCAAGTATTTTAGCATGCATAGAAGTGATAAGACAATATCTCCTAGACAAAGCATCAGCAACAACATTTTCTTTTCCTTTTTTATGCTTAATGATGTAAGGAAATGTTTCAATGAATTCAAGCCATCTTGCATGCCGCCTATTCAACTTTCCTTGTGACTTAAGAAATTTTAGGCTTTCATGATCCGAATGAATCACAAATTCCCTTGGCCACAAGTAATGTTGCCAATTTTCTAAAGTTCTTTTGAGAGCATATAATTCCTTGTCATAGGTGGAGTAGTTCAATGCAGCCCCATTAAGCTTCTCACTAAAGTATGCGATAGGCTTAGAGTCTTGCATTAAAACAGCCCCAATTCCTATTCCAGAGGCATCACACTCAACCTCAAAAACTTTAGAAAAGTCAGGCAGAACTAAGAGAGGTGAATTGGTCAACTTACCTTTGAGTGTGGAGAAGGCTTCCTCTTGAGCTTTTCCCCACTTGAAACTCACCCCTTTCTTGACCAACTCATTCAATGGTGCCGCGATGGTTGAAAAGTCCCTCACGAACCTTCGGTAAAAACTTGCAAGTCCATGGAAGCTCCTCACCTCGTTGGCATTCTTTGGTTGTGGCCAATCCCGAATCGCCTTCACCTTCTCTTCATCAACCCTCATGCCATAAGCTCCTACCACAAAACCAAGGAAAACAGCTGAATTTAAACAAAATGTACATTTTTCCAAGTTTGCAAACAACCTATTTTTCCTAAGAGTCTCAAAAACATGTTTCAATTGTTCGTGATGTTCATCAAGGCTCTTAGAATAAACAAGGATGTCATGAAAATACACAACCACAAATTTCCCTATGAATGGACGGAAAACGTGATTCATTATGTTCATGAATGTACTAGGGGCGTTAGTTAGTCCAAAAGGCATAACTAGCCATTCATACAATCCAAACTTAGTTTTAAATGCGGTTTTCCATTCATCTCCCTCTTTTATTCTAATTTGATGGTATCCACTCCTTAGGTCAATTTTAGTAAACAAGCATGCACCATGGAGTTCATCAAGCATATCATCCAAACGAGGTATGGGATAACGACACTTTACCGTGATTTTGTTGATAGCTCGACAATCAACACACATTCTCCACTTACCATCTTTTTTTGGGACAAGGATTACCGGTACCGCACACGGACTCAAATTCTCTTGAACAAATCCCTTCCTTAGCAATTCTTCCACTTGTCGTTGGATTTCTCGAGTCTCCTCTGGGTTAGCCCGATAATCCGGTCGATTGGGAAGTGTTTCTCCGGGGAGGAAGTCGATATGGTGCTCGATACCCCGCAAGGGTGGTAAGCCATCGGGAATCTCCTCGGGAAAAACATCACCAAAATCCTGCAAAAGAGACATAACACTAGAAGGCATAGAATGGTTAGGAGAGTTAGTGGTGAAACATTCTCCCTTGCATAAAAGCACGAGAGTTTCCTCCCCCTCCAAAGCTCTCTCTATCTCTCTTTTTCCTGAAAATAAGCTCACTTTTCCCTCTACACTCTTGTTTTCACTCTTATTTTCACTCTTATTTTCAACTTTTTTATTTCCCTCAATTTTTTTGCTTTCACTCAAAACTCCGTTTTCACTCTTGATTTTTCCACTCTTCTCATTCTCTTTATTTTTTTCTCTCTTTTCTTTTTCTCTCTTCTCACAATCTCTCTCAATCCTCACTTGGTCTTCATAAGCTTGCAAAGGTCTCAATGATGTAAAAATAACCATCCTCCCATTATACTCAAAAGAATATCGATTGGTGTATCCATCATGTGCGACCCTCCTATAAAATTACCACGGTCTTCCCAACAAAATATGACTAGAATTCATTGGAACAACATCACACATCACCTTGTCTTCATACTTCCCAATAGAAAATGAAACTTGTGCTTGCTTAGTCACTTTGACATCCCCACTATTATTTAACCATTGCAATCTATAAGTCCTAGGATGTCTAGTCGTAGCCAATCCCAATTTATCAACCATCAAACCACTTGCTACGTTTGTACAACTACCCCCATCAATAATCATACTACATACCTTATCTTTGACGAGGCATCTAGTATGAAAAATGTGCTCCCTTTGCTCTTGATCATGTGCTCTTTCGGGTTGAGCACTCAAAGCACACCTTGCCACAAGCATTTCTCCATGTACGGGGCTTTCTACTTCCACATCTGAATCATCCTCAAGTGATGGCATTTCATCTTCACTTGAGCTAGCACTAAGAACATCTCCATAATCCAAAATAATCACTGTCCTCTTGTTTGGGCATTGTGATGCAATATGTCCAAATCCTTGACATTTAAAACATTTGATATCTCGTGATTTGGAAACAACCTTACCCTCCATTTTACCTTTGGATTCTGGAAAGAATGGTTTTGGTTTGGGCAACTCCTTCGAATCAGTTTTGTGTTCCCTTACATCTCCTGTGGTTTGGAATCCTTAAACTTGAATGAAGGTCTAGAATCCTTACCATAAGATGTAGGGCACATCCTTCTTGCCTTTACTTGCCTCTCCGCTTTGGTAGCCATGTGTAGTAGATCCTCTATGTCCAAGTAGTGGTGCATGTCCACTATGTCCCGAATGTCATGGTTGAGACCGTTCACAAATCTTGCCATGGTGGCCTCTCGCTCCTCATCAATATTCACCCGAATCATGATGATCTCCATCTCTTTGTGATACTCATCAACACTCATGGCCCCTTGTTTCAAACCCTGCAACTTGAGGAACAAATCACGATAATAGTGGCTAGAAATGAACCTCTTACGCATTACCACTTTCATCTCCTCCCAAGTGTGGATGGGTCTTTCTCCACTTCGCTGTCGACTCACTTGTAGTTGGTCCCACCAAATACTAGCATAATCGGTGAACTCCACGGCCGCCAACTTCACTTTGTTTTCCTCCGAATAGGCGTGACAACCAAAAACATGTTCGACCTTTCTTTCCCATTCCAAGTGTGTTTCAGGATCATTCTTACCTTGGAATGAAGGGATCCTCAACTTTACTCCTCCAAGATCATTGGCTTGCCTCCATGGTGGTTGATTTCTCCGAATTGGTGACTCGTGAAAATCGGATAACTCCTCCTCTTCTTCAACAACTCGCCTCCTTGGTGGTGCTCTAGAATTGGAAGGGGATTGGAGTTCATCCATCCTCGCATTCAACCTTTGGAATTGTTCTTGTACAGCCCTCATGAACATCTTAATGTCCGCTTCATTGGTATTACTCGACTCCACCATTTAGGAATCCTGTAAAAAAAGTGAAGAGAAAGGAAAATGGACCTCACACACTCCCTCACGTGTTTACACTCAAAAATAATATGTTTGCTCGTGTTTCACTCAATTTTGGCTTTTATCAAAATGTAACACTCTTGCCTTTTACCACTCAACTTGCTTACAATAATGTTCTTACCCAATTTCAACAAATCGAAAGGATATTTGAAATGTGGCAATCCCAAACTAGAATTCAAAGATAAAATTCAAATTGGATTCACGTTCTCATAGATTTTTATGGTTTTTAGGGGTTTTCAGGGTTTTTGGGTGTTTTTGGGTTTTTATTTTTTTTTTGAGTTTTTAGGGTTTGAAAGGTTTTTTAGTGTTTTTATCATTTTTAGGGCGTTTTAGAATTTTTAGTGGGTTTTTATTGTATTTTAAGGTTTTTAGGGGTTTTATGATTTTTAAGGGGGTGTTTTTGGTATTCAGGAGTTTTTCAGGGTTTTTAGGGGGTTTTACTTTTTCATTGATTTTTAGGGATTTTTTATGATTTTTATGGTTTCTTGGGTTTTTAAGGTTATTAGGGCAAGGAATATGTGAGAGTCGGGCTATTCCCGGCCCTCCCAAATTTATTAACAAGGAAAAAGAGACACAGCAGACAAGGGAGGGGAGGGATCAAGCGACCCACACCCGAAAACCCCTTACAACTCATTAAGGTTATTAGGGATTTTTAGGGGTTTTAGGATTTTTAGTGGTTTATGGGTTTTTAGGGTTTTTAGGTTTTTAGAGTGTTTTTTGGTTTTTATGCTCTTTTTGGGTATTTAGGGTTTTTTTTTAATTTTAAGGGTTTTAAAGTTTTTTAGATTTTTTTTTAAAATTTTTATGGGTTTTAAGGGTTTTTAGTGTTTTTAGCGGGTTTTTTTGTTTTTTTTGTGTTTTTGGGAATTTTTAAGGTTTTTAGAAGTTTTATGGTTTTCAAGAGTTTTTACGGTTTTTAGGGTTTTTACGTTTTCATTGATTTTATGGGATTTTAGAATTTTTATGGGTTTTAGGGTTTTTTAGGGTTTTTAGGGATTTTGAATGTTTTTCAAGGGCTTTAAGGGGTTTTTATGGTGTTTTAGGGGTTTTAGTGTCTTTTGTGGTTTTAGGGGTTTTTTGAGTTTTTAGGGTTTTTAAGGTTTTTTATGTTTTTATGGATTTTTAGGGTTTTTTAGGATTATTAGATTTTTTAGTGTTCTTTAGGGCTTTTCGGGATTTTGAGGGGTTTTAGGGTTTCTTTTGTGTTTTAGGTTTTTTTTTAGTTTTTAGGGTTTTTAATGTTTTAGATTTTTTTAATATTTTAGTGGTTTTAATGGTTTTTAGACTTTTAGTGTGTTTTTTATGGTCTTAAGGGGTTTTCATGATTTTTAGGTTTTTTTACCTTTTCATGGATTTTTAAGAAATTTTTAGGATTTTTATGGTTTTAGGAATTTTGAGGGGTTTTAGGGATTTTTCGAGTAAGTTTAGGTTTTTTAGGGGTTTTCAAGATTTTTAGGGTCTTTCGGGTTTTATCACTTTTTTTGAGTTTTTTACGGTTTTTATGGTTTGTTAGATTTTTTTAGCAATTTTAGGTGTTTAATTGTTTTTAGAGTTTTTAGTGTGTTTTTAGTGTTTTGTGGGTTTTTAAGGGTTTAGGGATTTAATGGTTTTAAAGGGATTTTTAGGGTTTTTAGGGCTTTTACGTTTTGATGGATTTATAGGTGGTTTTTATGTTTTTTTATAGTTTTTAGGGGTTTTTATGGTTTTTAAGGTTTTTAGATTCTTTTTGGTTTTTTAGGGTTTTTAGGGTTTTTTAGCTTTTTAGAGGTATTAAGGGTTTTTATAGTTTTTTTAACATTTTTAGGGGTTTTGAGGGTTTTTAGAGTTTTTAGTGGTTTTTTAGGGTTTGTAAGTGTTTTTCGAGTTTTTTTAAGGTTTTTGACAGTTTTATGGTTTTCAGGGTTTTAGGGATTTTTTATGTAACGATACTTGGTGGGCCCTATGCCACACCATAATCATTTATGTCAACCGACAATGTGGTGGTGAAACGCCTCTCCACATTCCAAGTGGCAGGTACTATGCAATCCGAGGATTTTATTCCGCCTCCCCGATAACTCAAACTCATGACCTCTGGCATAAGAGTCCACCAAGGTGCATTAAGGGTACCTTCCATGTGGCATGTGGGGAGGCATTTGGTCACAACATGGATGATTGACATGGCCGATTATAGTGTGGTGTGGGGCCCACTGACGATTGTTACATAAAAATGTCTCGACCCGGTTTCCCCACACCGGAGCCCCAAGCCGAACCACCACATGACTTCAAGTGCGCCGCCCTAGACGCGAGAGTCTAATTAGTCGATCATGGGGAGACTATATCATCTTTTATCAGATTAATACACCAACAGAAATAAATAAATAATAGCGAAAGCATATAAACCATAGACAATACCAATAACTCATAATAATCAATGTAGGGAATACAATGTCGAACTAAGATCAGAAAAACATTTCATGTCACTATATGTGTCAAGTGTCTAAAATGCAACTCAAAAGAAAGACAAAAACAACTCCCAAGAGGGTCCCAAACCACATTTGGTTCCCTCAACCATGGTGAACATACTCGTTACCCTAATGAGATGTAAAAGTCACTCTCCTCCAATATCAATCTATGTGGGCTCAGTAAGCGACGAGCCGGTCCATACCCATAATTAGGTCAAAGCCTGACATATCTAGGATCCCAGTGGTACTCGTAATGCTGCTTAGTGGAATCTTATGCCAGAGATCCCAAGTTCAAATTATGGGGGAGGCAGAATAAAACCCCGTATGGCAGGGGGATAGTTCCTGCCATGTGGTTGTACAGTGGAGAGGCGTTTGGATGCCATGTGTAAGCCTGATGATGTGGCTGGTTAAGGTGTAGTGTGGGGCCTACCGATGATTGTTACATAAAAGGCGTGTTTTATGTAAAGATCCTTGGTTGGCCCCAAGCCACATTGTAATCGGCCACGTCATCTAGCCATGTGGCAGCCAAACGCCTCTCCACATGCCACGTGGAAGGTATTGCCCCTATCATCCAGGGATTTTATTCTGCCTCCCCTGTAACTCGAACTCGGGTGCTCTGTTATAAGAGTCCACCAAGGAGTATTATGAGTACAACTAGTCCATTGGAAGGGGGCATTACCTTCCATGTGGCATGCAGGGAGGCTTTTGGCCACCACATAGTTGGTTGACGTGGGTGATTGTGGTGTGGTGTGGGGCCCAACAAGGATCATTACATAAAAAACCCGAAAAACCCCTAAAAATCATAAACCCCCTAAAAACCTTAAATAACTCAAAAAAAACTATACAATCTCTAAAAAACCGCTAAAAACTCTAAAAACCCTTTAAACCCCTAAAAATGTTAAAAAACTCAAAAAACCTCAAAAAACCCAAAAGACCCTAAAAATCCTAAAAACCCTAAAAAACCAAAAACCCCTTAAATAACTCAAAATCTATAAAAACCCTGAAAAGCCCTTGAAAACCATAAAACCCCTAAAACCTTAAAAAACCCACAAAAACACTAAAAACCACTAAAAACTCTAAAAACCATTAAAACCCCTAAAAACATTAAAAAAATCTAACAAATCACAAAAACCCCAAAAAACCCTAAAAATCTTGAAAACCCCTAAAATCCTAAAAACCCTTTAAAATCCCTAAAAACTCTCAAAATCCTGAAAACCCTAAAAACCTTAATACCATAAAAAATCCAAAAAATGCGTAAAAATCCATGAAAACGTAAAAAAAATGCAAAAAAACCCTGAAAACCCCCTTAAAACCATAAAATCCCCCAAAAACCTTAAAAAACCCTAAAAGCCAATAAAAACCCTAAAACCAACTAAAAACTCTAAAAACCCTTATAACCCCTAAAGTATTAAAAAACTCTCAAAACCTAGAAAACCCTAAAAAAATTTAAAACCCTAAAGCACAAAAAAACCCTAAAAACACTCAAAATCATGAAAAACCTTAAAAAGAACTAAAAACATAAAAATCCTAAAAAACCCTGAAATCCATGAAAATGTAAAAAACCCAAAAAAACCCTGAAAACCCTAAAAATACATAAAAACCTTAAAAACCCTAAAAATACATAAAAACCCTAAAATGCACTAAAAACTCCAAAAACCCTTAAAGCCCCTAAAAATGTTAAAAACTCTAAAAAACCTTTAAACCCCAAAAAAACCCAAAAAAACCATAAACCCCCAAAAGACCCTGAAAAACCAGAAAAACCCTGAAAACCCCTAAAATCTCTCAAAATCACTAAAATCCCCATAAAACACTAAAAACCTTTAAAATCCTTAAAAACCCTTAAAATCCATGGATATGTAAAAACCTTCAAAATCCTCAAAAACTCCTAAAAACCATAATAACCCCTAAAAACACTAAAACCCCTAAAATCCCATCAAAATCCTAGAAACCCACTAAAAACTCTGAAAACCCTTAAAACCCTTAAAACCCATAAAAACATTAAAAACTATAAAAAACCTTAAAACCATAAAAACTTAAAAAAACCCCGAAAAACCCAAAAGACACTAAAAACAATAAAAACCCATAAAACCCTAAAAATCCTTAAAACCCTCAATTCCCTAAAACCCCTAAAAACCCAAAAAATTATAAAAATCCTAAAGACCCCCTAAAATCCATGAAAACATAAAAACCCTAACAGCCCAAACAAACCCCTAAAAACCGTAAAAATCCCTACAAACATTAAACAATCCTAAAAACTCAAAAATCCATAAAAAAATATAATCCTCTAAAAAACATTAAAACCCCTAAAAACTCAAAAAAAACCTAACCCCCCCAAAGATCCTAAAACCCCAAAAAGACTCAAAAAACCCACTAAAACCATTAAGAAATCCTAAAACCTTTGAAAATCCCTAAAACATATAAAAACCTAAAGAAACCATAAAAATCCTAAAAAAACCCTAAATATCAATGAAAATATAAAAAACCTAAAAAACTTAAAACCCCCCTGAAAACCATGAAACCCCCTGAAAACCTTAAAACCCCTAAAAACCTTAAAAAACCCTAAAAACCCACTAAAATCCCTTAAAACAGCTAAAACGATAAAAAACTGTAAAATCCCTAAAACTTAAAAAAAAACCTAAAAACCCAAAAGACCCTAAAAACCATAAAACCCCCTAAAACCCAGAAAAAAACCATAAAACCCATCAAAATACGAAAAAAACTTGAAAACCATAAAACCTTAAAAAACCCCTAAAAATCCATGAAAATGTGAAAAACCATAAAAACCCTGAAAACCCCTAAAAACCATAAAAACCCCTAAAAACCTTAAAAATCCTAAAAACCAATAAAAACAATAAAAAACACTAAAAACTTGGAAAACCCTTAAAAATACCTAAAAACTCAAAAAAAAACCATAATACCCAAAAAGTCCCTAAGACCCTCAAAACCCCTCAAAATTCTCAAAATCCCTAAAAACCATAAAAAACCCAAAAAACCATAATATCCTAAAAACCCCTAAGCTTCCATGAAAACAAAGAAAACCCTATAAAAAATGAAAAACCCCTGAAAACCATAAACCCCCCAATAACCCAAAAAGACTCTAAAACCCCAAAATGACTCTAAAACCCTGAAAACCCCAAAAAACACTAGAAAACCTTAAAACCTCAAGAAACCATAAAAATCCTAAAAAATCCCTAAAAATCAATGAATAGGTAAAAAACCCAAAAATCCCCTAAAAACCATAAAAAAACCCTAAAACCCTTAAAAATCGATAAAAACCCTAAAAACCCACTAAAACTCTAAAAACTCTTAAAATCCATAAAAATGTTAAAAAACTCTAAAAAACATTAAAAACCCTAAAAAACTGAAAAAGACCCTAAAGACCCTAAATACCATAAAAAAACACTAAAACCCTAAATACCTCTGAAAACCCCGAAAACCCTAAAAATCCCTAAAAATACATAAAAACCCCAAAAATAATAAAAAACCTAAAAAACCCCTAAATTCTATGAGAACCTAAAAACCCCAAAAAAACCTGAAAAACCATAAAAACCTCTAAAAACCATTAAAAACCAAAGAACCCTTAAAACCACTAAAAACTCTAAAACCCCCTAAAAACGTTAAAAAACTCTAAAAACCCTAAAAAATCAAAAAGACCCTAAAACCCTAAAAATACCAAAAAAAACTCAAAAATAACTAAAATCCAAAAACCATAAAAATCCTAACCCCCCCCCCTAAAATCCATGAAAATGAAAAACAAAACTGAAAACCCCTGGAAACCCACAAAATCCATAGAATCACTAAAAACCCCAAAAAACCAATAAAATCATAAAAACCCCTAAAAATCAATGAAAAGGTAAGAAACCTTAAAAACCCTGAAAACCATAAAAAACCTGAAAACAAAAAAAAACCCGAACACCCCATAAAAACCTCTAAAACCCACTAAAGACTCTAAAAACCCTTTAAACAACTATAAATGTTAAAAAAATCTAAAAAATGTTAAAAAACCTAAAAACTCAACAAAATCCCAAAAAATAAAAAACCCTAAAAACCCTAAAAACCCTAAAAAGTCTAAAAATCAAAAAAATCCTATTAATCCCCAAAAAACAAATCAAAATGTAGAAAACCTTAAAAACCCTGAAAAACCACTGCAAACCATAAAAACCCCTAAAACCTTTAAAAATCATAAAAACCCATAACAACATGAAAAAACCACTAAAAACTCTAAAATCCCTTTTGATGCAA